>OY288239.1:11497445-14219945 GCA_958450325.1 Agrostemma githago
CGGATACGTTTTCGGTCGAAAATCCTATCAAAATAGACAGAAAACTACCAAAAACACGTAAAATGCAAAAGGGAGACACTAATGCGAGAATTACTCAAAATACGGCGATAATCGCACTCTAATCTCGCAAAACGGAGGAAAAACAGGTCTAAATGGGAGAAAAAATGGTCCAAATTTGGCACACAACAATTCCCCCATACTAAACTGTTGCTCGTCCTCGAGCAAAGACCCAAAAAGAAATTAGCTACTACTAAGCTAGACTATGCTAAGCCGATACGAGGCAATTAACGGGCCCGCTCCGTCCCTTCAACTCACATCAAGATACCCGTGAGGTAGAGTACCTCCATGCAAGGCAAGTCGGGTCTTGCTCAAAATTGGGGTTGCGACTAACACACACAAAAACACATAAAACAAGAAAGACACACAAGAAGATAGTCGCAACCAAAGAGAAAACAAATCGCCGAGTCCCTCATCGAAACGGCGAAGAAAGCACCGATTTGAGCTTAAGACAAGCGAAAACACTACCAAGTTAGTAACACAAATTGACATGGACAAGATCCTAATAGGATGACAATCAAACAATAAAAACATTGAAAATTTACCAAGGTCCTTCTAATTCCACTAAAGATGCCTACAACGGGACGATAAATGGAGTGGAAAGTGAGAACCATGGAGTTAGTAAGCACTGTAGGTAAGTGTTATCCCGTCTCCTAAGCTAAGCCTTGAGGGTCGTCCCAAACTCGAGAAAGCCAATTAGACCAAACAGATGGATATGTGTTTGCAAAATGGTAAGGATTGCCAAATTACCGTTATTTTCCTTCCTTGGGACTCGGTCCTCTAGTAGGCATTTCACGGCAATAAGTCAACCAAGGGGTTATTTGGGTTTGGGAACACTTTTTGAGATTTTGATTTTCTTTTCGGTTTTTCTTTCCCCATTATTTCGATTGAGGTTTTTTTTAGATGCCTTTCTTCTTCATTTTTCGCTTTTTCTTGCTTTGAATAGCTCCATATTTGGCTAGATGGTATATTTGAGGTTCAAGGTAAAACATATTCTTGCAAAGTTATTTGTGGAAATGGGTGAATGGTAGAAAAATAGGCTAGTCGGGTGTGCACCCCCTCCGAATCCGTAAAAGGATGGAAATTTGGACTAAAACTGGCTTCTCAAGTAAGGTCACTTAAGAGAATGGGAAACAGTAACCAAGGCCTTATCACTCCACGGGTGGTCAAGGTGGTCAAATGCAAATCCCGATGTAGACTCCTAGTAGAAAAGATGGACTTATGGTAAAAATTCAATGCAAAAATAGGTTCAAGGTCATTCTACTAGAAGTATGTCCAAAAATCAAAAAAAGGTTACTGACAAGGGAGTAATAAACACTCGGCCTAAACTCAAAATCGGGTTTTCGAAAACTTTACCTAGACAAACTATACACAAAGAAAAAGAACACAAAAATGACAAAACACAAGAAAACAAAACAAATACTCAAGTATAGCCAAGCACTCCAAACTCCATCAAGTCAACACAATCCACAACCACCAATTCCAAAATGTTCACCAAGTGAACCTCCAAATAGCATACAAGCCCAAACTCTCATGCATAAGAGAAGGGGATAAAACGAAGGTAGAAGATATTACCGCGCGGTCTTCATTTCATTTTCGCTACCTTACGCACCCATGCTAAATGGTCGGTGGTGTACCTATAAGATGGAGAATGCAAAGCAATACAAGTGACACAAAAACAAAAATAAAAGAAAAGAAAACTAAAATGAAAAGAAAAAGAAAAAGGAATTTTTTTTGGATTTTTGGTTTTTAAAAGAAAAATGAAAAAGAAAATGAAGAAAAGGATAGTAGATCCCTCCCCCACACTAAAACTGTGCATTGTCCCCAATGCACAAGTAGATGAAGAATCGAAAAAGAAGAAGAAAAAGAGAAAAGAACGGAAAATCTTTTTGAATTTTTTTTTTATGATTTTTCAAATATTTTTGTATTTTTTTGAAAATGAAGAGAATAAAAAGAAAAGAAGTGAAAATGAAAAAGAAAGAAAAAGAAAATAGAAGAGGTAAAAATAAAGAAAATGAAAACCGAAAAAAACAAAGTGGCGGGCCTAGGTGTAATCACGTCACCTAGACCCTAGCCAAAAAGAAAAATCGAAAAATAAGAAAAGAAAATGAAGTGGAAATAAAAGGAAAAAGAAAAAGAAAAAGAGAAAAATCGATAAGGGGAGAAAGGGCGTAGGTGTAATCACGTCACCTCGCCCGATTCCGCACAAATCGGGAAAAATCAAAAGAAAAAGAGAAATTTTGGATTTTTCAAATGGTCTTGGTGCGATCAATTCACCTAAGACCGGGAGCTAACAATCAGGACCTTCTTCTCTAAGGTACCTGCAATGAACCTCACGTGTGTAACGACCCAAGTAGGGTCACGGAGGGGCTGACAACTTTCCAAACCAACAAAAATATCACCATCAACAATAACCAACAACCAAAATTATCAATGCCAAAACTGGCGCTGCAGAGACTGATAAAGATTACTGAGAACAGGAGAAATGACTACCGACAACTAACAACCAACATCCTACACCCCCACACTAACACTGACGACACTCAACCACTCACATAGGACCCGGGGGACGAGGTGGTGGGTAATAAGACCCTGGCGGAGGTATACGGAAAAATCGATCAAAATAGTGTTGTTGCTGTTGCAACATCCTCTGGTTCTCCTCTGCCGCCAACCTTGTTGCTTGGGCATCCCTAGTAGCGTCCCTGCCCATCTCGAAGCTGTTCCGGGCGTACTCAAAACCGTCCCTAGAGTACGTGTAAGAGATGTGCGCAGTATCGCGCGCATCCCGAGCTACATTGTAAGCGCTTTGGGCCACGTTGAGTGAAGTGGTCGAGTTGTCCCAAGTCTGACGTGTACGATCATAAACTTCCCCCCACTGGTTATAAAACTCCCCCGATCCGAAGAACAAAGAGTGCCTTGGAGGACTCATGTTGACGTCCTCCTGAAAACCGGGGGTAGACTGGGTGATAGTGGAGTGTCGGTGTGGTGTGAAGTCTGAGAAGTCGGGGGTGAAAAATTGTGAGTCCCGAGGTTCGGTCTGGTGGGAGGAAGAGGGTCTGTGTGATGATGAAGGTAACGTTCTCTGACCCTCATCCCGGAAGGTTTCAACCTTCGGTTCATCCTCTGACACATCTACTACCTCGACGTTGTCATCACCGTAGTCTAAAGGTCCCTTGGGGTAATCAATCTGATAAAACTTCCCGCGGGTATGATCCCGAATGTACTCTCCAGATCTCTTCGGCATGCCGAAGTTCTCCTCAACATCTAGCCTAACCCATTCGGGGTTACGCATCGCTATAGCTCGCAAATCAGTAATCTTATACAGAAACAAACTGTTATAATCCTCTTTTTGGGGCCAAACAAGAAAAGGGCAATAAACTTCATCTAGATAAATTCCTGATCCGTCTACTGGTGTCATGCTGCTAAAATCGACACCTAAAGCTCTAGCTATCATCGTTACAACACCACCACAAGAAATTTTCTTACGATTGCCCTTCGCAACCTGGGCAAAATGAGTAACTAGGGCCTCAGACATGTCAATAGACGGGCCTCTATTCAAAACCGCATCCTCTAACAGCTGCACAGCTGTAGCACTACATTTGTGGTGCGTATCATAGCTTGACAAGAAGGAATTGGCTATGATACGCGCCAAGTATTGGAGGATGGAGTTTCGAATGGAGAAAGAACGCATCTTCCCTCCTTTAAAAGTCCTTTGGCGGGCAATTTTAAACCAAAATCGATCGCGGGCAAATTTTTCATCCCGAGTCTGCCCCGCCCTAGGCCTTCCGAGGACAGAAGTAGGCAAACCAAGCAATGCACCAAAATCTCTCAAATTCAGGACGTATAAATTTTCTCGCAACTGGAAAGTGACAGTGGTATTGTCATCACCGCTCAGCTCAAAAAGTTGCGAAAAACTCACACGTCAGCTTTTGAAAAGTTTCCTCCTCAGAGGTATAAAATTTAATCAAACCAAGGTTTTGGCACATCGCTTGTACCTGCGTTTCAATACCCATACGCACAAGTACATCTGAAGCCGCCCAACGAGTTGGCTCCAGACGACAGACCCAAAATTTCTTAAACTTTTCAAGATGGCCTTTTTTAGCAAAATAGATACCAGACACCGAATCGCGGAAATTACGACGGATAGATGGGTAGCGTACCTCAAGCGGAACAGGTTGTTCACGCGGGACGGAGCCTTGTGTTTGAACAGGCATCGGGACGGATTCGTCCCGGACTTCAGCCGACTCGTCGAATATTGAAGAGGACGTCGAACCCGAATTACGATTGAGGATAGATGATATCCTTTTCCTTCCCATTTGCTTGACTCTCCTCATCTTCGTTGATTAAATTTGGTGATTTGTGATGGAGGTTAGGGTTTTGGGTTGTCGAAATTGGAACGATTTCTCAAAACAAAATCCAAGAAGGTGATAGGATTGTGGTAGGGATGAAGAATATGTGATTGGATTAAAATTTGGTGAAGAAATGGAAGGATTAGAGGTGATTAAATCTGGTAGAATTTGGGGATTTATGGGGGTTTTGGGGTTTGTTTGAGGAGAGAGAGGAAAAAGGTGATTATGAAGAAGGGAAGGGGGTTTGGCTGGGTATAGGTGACGCGGGGTGGAATTTCGCCCAGTGGTCACCATCGGGTGAAATTTCACCCTACGGTCTTCAGACCAATTTTCGTCATTTGCGCGTAGTTTCACCATCGAGCGAAATTTCGCCCGGTGAGATTCCACCTGGTGAAATTTCACCCGACGGGTTTTCCGTCAAATCCCAAGTCGCCAGTAAGTTTACCGTCGGGCGAAATTTTGCCCGGTGAGATTCCATTAGGTGAAATTTTACCCGACGGATTTTCCGTCAATTCATTGATTCCAGCAAAATTGCCATCGGGTGAAGTTTCACCCGACGGACTTCGGGTAACAATCCCACCGGGCGAAATTTTACCCGATGATATCCTCCACTCCAAATAAGCATTTTTGCTGCGAATGTGCTCTTAGCTCTTCGTCCAAACCAATTTTCTCGATCCAACCTTGGTCCAAACCAACCTTAGCTCTTCGACAAAACCAATTTTCTCGATCCATGTATTAGCTACACGGAGAAAAGCTCTCATAATCATTCGTAGCATAACCCAAAATCTCCAGAAGAAATCTTTGCAATTCCTGCAGATACCATAAAGAGCGAGCTCCAAAAAAAAAAAATCCAAAAGCTATTGTCCACAGAAAATAAAAGGGGATAAGAATATACAAATATTTACAAGGTGGTTATTTATTATGGACACCACCAAACCGAATTAAATTGTTTGAGCTTAGTCGGGGTTGCTTGAGAAGCAACCCGGAGGGTCTTGATCATTATCTTCAAATTCAATGTTACCGATCTTGAACTCCTTTCTGAACTCCGGCAAGCCCATAAGTCGTGCTACCTCGGGAAGCATTGAAAATTCTTCCGGAATACCTTCTTCGGAGGTAGGACCTAGTATAAATAAGGCACCATCGTCTTCTTCGTTATCGTAGTCAAGATCTTCAGTGGATGGTTCTTCATTGGATGGAAATTCCACCATTTGATTCCATAACTCCCCTTGAGGAGAATTTTCAGGAAGGAATGCGGGAAGCACAAATTGAACCGTATCATTAGCAACATTGAAAGATAGTCGCCCTCGCTTTACATCAATAATTACTCCACCGGTAGCTAGGAAAGGCCACCCAAGAGAATAGGATTCCGCTCCTCTATAGGCATGTCGAGAATAACAAAATCGGTGGGGATGTATAGATTCCCCACGTTAACCATGAGGTTGCGGGCTAGTCCATAAGGTTCCTTTGTAGTTCCATCGGCCATTTGCACATTATGTGGGAAGTAGTCCAAGTCCTTGATATGGATGGTTCGGGCAATGGCTAGGGGCATTAAGCTAATGTCAGTGCCAAGGTCACATAAGGCTCGGTCTATCAAGACATGGTCTATGGAACAAGGTATAGAAAAGCTACCCGGATCACCTAACTTGATGGGAATCGTAACTTTTGGGGTGACTCTTGGGGAAACGGGAGCTCCTTCCCTCTCGGTGGGTTTCAAAATAATGTCTCGAATATATACGGACGGGGTGGGCATGGAAGGATTAGTATCAATGTTTTCGATAAGATCGGTGAAAGTTATTATATCCAAAACTTGGTTGTTGAAGGGGACATGTGGCTTGTCACTCAAGGGTGGTACTTCAATTCTAAAGACTAGATTCATGTCTTCTATTGGAATCTGTTCAATAACGTAGGTAAGGTCTCCTACAAGATATTTGGATGGATCTCTTCTTGGTCTTTCGGTTACACCCTTGACCACTTTCTCATCGGATTCATTGATTGAGGGATGAGATGTAAGAGTTTGTGGATCAAAGGGTTTCACCGGTTCCTTTTTGCTCAATACCTTAATGGCATTCACGGATGCTTGATTGGAAGAATTGGTCGGCTCTTGAGAAGATCGAGCTTGTGAGGCGGCACGTGCCTCTAAAGCTTCAAGTCTAGCTCGATTTGACGCGTTTTCTTTCAATAGAAAATTGATTGTTTGTTGAATGTCATAAAAAGGTTGAAGTTATCTGTGGACGTCCGTCTGCACCGCCCGGCGCACCGCGCGCGGCCGCGCGGGACCGACCCGGTTTTCATCGTGTGGCGGCGGCCACCCACACGGCCCCTCCCTACCGGGGCCGGTCCGATCTCGCATACGGGGTGAAGTGTCGGACCTCGATTTGGATGACGATCCGGACTTGTACTAGACGGGTGGGGGCACCCGTGTTTCCGTTTGGGAATCGATCGAGTCGTGGTTGTAAATGTTTAAAGGCCGATTTGTTGGTAAGGCGATCTTTTAGTGAACTGAAGTTGTTGCCGATTTGTGGAGTCGCCACCGAGTCAATTATGGGGACTCGGAAACCGTTCAAGTAAACTTTGATCCCTTGCCGGCTCAAAGTTGAGTGGCACGGGACCTAAAGATAAAGACTTGTACCCTTAAGCACTCCATGCCTGAAATGACTCTCATTGCCAATGGTTTCGGACATCCGGAAATCGTCGATTCTGAGTAAGGGGTGAGGGTACGTATTGGGAAGCCAACATCCGATAGATGTCAACCCCCAATCCCGCCCGCACTATAGCGGCCTCTACTAATCAATTGGTGGGCTGATATCCTAGTTCTTTTGTTGTGGTGGAAATACTGTAACATCCGTTATTTTAACCCTATGTTTTTTGCTACGTCGGTTGTTTTAAGGACAGGTAAGTTTTGTCGTCAAAGTAGTTGTGTTTACATTCTTTGCATGCGGTTTCACGTGACAAGCAGGCCATGAAAAGATGCACGTAGGAGAGTAGAGAGTACTAATATTATAAGTATTAGCAAATCAGTTTTAATGCGATAATACGGATATTAGTCATTCTTCGTGGTATACCTTGCCTGTTGTTATGCTTAAGATGCGTCGGTTCGGTATTAATAGAGATGCATCGAACCTAATATGGCGAGCACCGGGACTAATACGGAACCCGACCATCACTTTGTTCAGTTTTAGTTATTTTACGTTTTGAATTCCGTGTTAGGTGATTTAGCATGCGATTATAAGGTCATAAAAGCAATAAATCATACGAAAAACTGTAAATGCGAATGTAAGTAAATCACATTGTGAGGAGTTGCACCCTCGGAGTATACACTAAACGGGACTCGATGCATAGATAGTTTTGAGAACGGATCTCGGAATTACTCGGGTCTATTTAGTGTATTTTAGTATTTGTGGTTGAAGTTGGGACGTTACGTATTTTAGTAGATGCTTGTGGGCCTAGCGCCCACATCTAGTGTTGTCGTAGTTCATAATAATAGAAAGTACGAATATTGAAAGTTTTGTTTAGATGACAACCTAGTGACGACTCGATCAACAGGCGGATCCTCCTAGCTTGACCAGTGACTCCGGCAGAACTCCGTTACCGTTTGACCTTCCCGCGGCTACTCCGGCAGAGCTTCGTTGCTAATGACTAGTTCTGCGGCTAATCCGGCAGAACTTCGTTACTAGTTTTGAGCTACTCGATCACAGGCACCTCGATATCGAGTGGGGTGCTCGAAAGTGAGGAGTAGCGTCAATGTCGCTTTTTATCGGAACTACGATCGAGTGTTTCGTTTGCCTCGGGTGTCGGAGTGCGAGCCCTTAGCGAGAGTTTAGAGGGGGAAGAGAAGAATGAGAATTGTGTGTCGAAATGAGGGCGTGAAGGGGGGTATTTATAGGTGTTTTCGGCCCTCGTCACCGGTATGGGCGCCTGAGCTGGGGCGTACCAGGACTCAGGCGCCTTCGGGTGTTCATCCCGAGGTTCGCTTGACACGGTGTTGACTCGGTTCGAGTTTTGGGACCGACTCGGGGTTCCGGTGTCGGAATTAACTCTAATTAGTGTCTATGTGACCTTAACGACACGACTAAGGCTGCCATTATGTTAGTTTTAATTTTGCCGAGTAATTATTTGATCCGTTCTATAGGAAAACTACTTACAACATCGCGAACCCGCGTCGCGTTGCAGTCCTATCGTCATCGGGTGTTTGTTGGGCACTTCTGCAGCCACCAGGTCCAAATCTGGGTGTCTACATTACCTTGAAATGCCTTGGAGGACCTTGATTATGTGGAGGATAGGTTCCAAAAGGAGGACCATAGCTTGGTCGAGGTGGTCCTTGAGAATATGAATAACCTTGATTGAATTGATTTGCGTGAGGAGGTCTCGGTTGATAGTAGAACCCATATGAATTAGGATAAACCCTTTGATTGGGGGCTCTTGGAGTTTCATGATCTTGAAAAGGATATGGTCCTTGAGTTGGCATGAAATAAGATCCGGTTCCCAAATTAGGATTGTTTGTGTGAGACTTTTCATGGGTTCCTTGGGTGTTGGCTTGATAAGCATTCTCCTTTCTCATACACAATCGGAGTCGTGGTCATATTTCCCGCAATGATCACATGGAATTTCAATGCGATACAATTTGGATGGTGAAGTGGATGATCGTCTTGGTGAACTCACCCTTCTTGGTGGAGTTGATCTTTTTGGAGATGTTCTAGTCTTGGGTGGAGAATTGGCTCTAGCAACATATACTTCAAATTGCTTGACCAACTCCTTGACTCTAGCTTCAAGAGCGGCTCTCTTTTCGATTGACAACGTTGGCTCACCACTTAGCTCTCCATGTTGATCATTTTTGGAATATTCATCATTCTTGGCTATCCTTTCAATGAGTTTCTTGGATTCGATTTCATTAAGCAAGAAGAAATCGCCTTTTGCCGCCGTATTGACATTATCTTTGGCGCTATCCAATAACGAGTGGAAGAAAATATGAAGTAGAAGCCAACTAGGAATGCCGTGGTGTGGACACTTCCTTTGCAATGTTTGAAATCGGTCCCAAGCTTCACTTATGCTCTCATTTTCTTGTTGTTGAAACGTTTGAATTTCCCTTCTTAATTTGTTGGTCTTGGATGGTGGGAAGTATTTTTTGAGGAAGGTGTTGCACAAGTGCTCCCAAGTGCGAAAAGTATTGTTAGGGGAACTTTAATCCATCTCCTTGCTCCATCACGCAAGGTGCGAGGAAAAAGAATCCGGCGTAGTTGGCACTCGGTAACACCTTCAAGCTTGACACCAATAAGACTTTCCTTGAAAAGTGTGGACATGACATAGGTCCACCCTGACGCGGCCACGCGCGGGTTTGGGGAGGCGAATGAATCTCCATATGAAAACGGATCGAATGGAAATTTAAATCGAAGTGGAGTCGCCACCGAACTTTGTGGGAGTTCGGGCCCGTTCGAACCCACTCTATGTCATAGTGAGCCGTGTACAAAACACGGCCCATTTCCGATGTCAGAGCTTATTGGGTTCGTCCCTTAGCATTTGATACCGATACCGACATTATCGGATATCGTGTATTGAATGACTCTCGTCCGCCAACGGTTTCGGGCATCCGGAAACCGAGGTTCTGAGTAAGGGGTGAGGGTACGTGTTGGGAAGCCCACGAAGGACACCCAACCCCGCCCGCACTAGCGGCCTCTACTAGGATATCAAATGACTTTTGAATACGCGCGTTAGTTAAACGAGAAAATGATATGCAAAGATTATTTTCCCTAAGCATGTGAATGAAATCGAAAGGGTTTCTACGTCAATTTAATGCAATTAATTCTACGTCGAAGTTGAATTTTAGCATGTGGGGTCATTTTAATACGATAAAATAAACAACCAAAATTGACAAAGAATCAACAAACGGTTAGTAACGATAATAACGGTTTGTGCGAATATTGAATTGTGTAGAATGATGCAAGTGAGTTAATGCATGGTTTTGAAAAGGATGTTTCACGTGATAGATTAGGCACGTGTTGACTCAAGTCACGAAAAACGATTAACGAGACTTGAATGCTATTGTAGGACTCACGGTTTAACGTGATAAAGGGCCACTCGACCGAGTCAATGTGTGACTCGACCGAGTCATTGTGTGACTCGACCGAGTCATTGTGTGACTCGACCGAGTGGACCTCTGAAAAAGGTTATGTCTGGATTTTATGACTCTACTCGACCGAGTTATTGACCAACTCGACCGAGTACATCGCCACTCGACCGAGTCACTGTGAGACTCGACCGAGTGAAGGTCATAGAGACAATTTGTCTCGTATTATGGACCCTACTCGATCGAGTTATTGACCAACTCGGTCGAGTACGTTGCCACTCGATCGAGTCACTATGAGACTCGACCGAGTGGAGGTCGAAAGAGCATTCTGCTCGGTTTTTGTGATGTCACTCGATCGAGTGGCCTAGGCACTCGGTCGAGTGGCACCTGTACGAACCAGGTTCGTTTCTTGCAATTTTGTTATCGATTTTGAAATTGCTTTTGATTTTTGATGATTTGACGAATTGGGCATAAATATTGTGGAATTTATACTCAATTTTGAAATTACATACTCGTTGTATTCCATATTCGATTACTGAATCGATATGGAATACTTAGAGTGAAAATAAAAAGAAATTGCTTTGAGTCGCTTGAATTAACTATCGCGATATGGGTAGATTTCCTCCGCGTTTGATAATGTCGTAATTCTAATGAATCGAATGACAATTATCTTAGCATCAATAGAAACCGCGTTAGCTAATTTGTATGACTAGATCGTTAGATTCGACGTCTAATTATGGAATTAGTATTGAATCTACGAGATTGACACTATGCTAGAATTGAAAGACTTGATCCCCTCGGCTTTTCCGACATCGAAATAAATCCCTAGAGATCGTGATGTCGGGTCCGCATCAACAGGTTTCGACTCTTATTAAAATAGAATGCTTGTTCTTGAAGATCGACATGAATATGCGATGTAAACGAAAATAAACGAATTATTGTTGAAATTGACCCGTTTCAATAATCAAATGCTAGGGTGTCAGGATAAGCGATCGGCAACGCTGTGTGCAGTACACTTGTATATTCGGGTTTCCTTATCCTGACATCCTTCGCACTCAACACAAATCGACGAGTATTTTAATGTCTTATAGTACTAGCGATATTAGCGATATTAGAATGCGATAATAACAATAAAGATAATAAGAAAAATGACCCTTATGACGATGAAAACGCGAAAAGACGGGAAAGGAGAAGAAAAGGCGTTTTTGCACCCTCAACCTACATGTTCTTGTCTCGGATAGTACTCGTAGTCGCGGCTTTAACACGGGAGTTTCGAGGTTTATGGAGGTTGAGTTATGGTGGTTTAGGTTTGCCTCCTAGGTACTAGGGTTAGGGCTTGAGTGTAGTATTAGGGTTGAGTAGTTGATTAGGGTAGAATTAGGGTTTGTAAAGTTGTGTAAAAGTTGTCCAATTGTGTGTGCATGGGGTTGCTTATATAGGCAAGGCCTAGGCACCCGGCTAGGGTTACTCAACCGAGTAAGCAGCTGACTCGGTCGAGTGGCCCAGTGCGTCAGCCGTCGAGCTTAAAAAAGGGCCCACTCGATCGAGTGGGTAGGTCACTCGATCGAGTGGCCCAGCTGGGTCGCGGGGGTCCATTATTTTGGGCCGTGACTTGGGTTTTTTGATGAGTTTGTGTTTGACTTGGACTTTTGATGTTGTGAAGGGCTGTTTTGTATGCCTCGGAAACAACTTTGACCAGGGTTGACCCAATCGTAAAAAAGTCGGTTTTATTTACGGTGTCGGTTTTGGCTCAAATTAGTCTTGTTTGACTCGGAACGGTCCGCTGGGCCTGATTTTGAGGTCAGTTTTGTGATATTTGTACTCCGTAAGTGCTTTAGCCAGCAACTAATGGATTTGAGCCCATATCCGAGCGCGTAGAAACACGTTAGCGTCCGATCATCATCGGGTATTTTTTGGGAGACAACCATAGACACTTGGCAGTCAAAATGCGGGTGTCTACAGATCCCCCACTCTGACTGAGGCTTGGACTAGGCGAAAGTCAGAGTAGCCACCAGGCCAATCGAGGATTGAAACCTGGCGGACTTCCGGTCGGGTCGTTTAGAGTCCATTAGACTCGCGTGAAGGGCTCGCCAGCCACAAGCTAGTAGTCATACCTGAGCTGATGACGATAACTCCGTGGGGAATTGGACTTGTCGCATAAGTCCTGGGTGCGCCTGTATGTAGGCTCATCCCGTAAAATGCCGCCGTTGGCTTCCGCTGGGGAGATATAGTGGGTTGCACGTCCCTGTTTGAGTCGTACCTGTATAAGTCACATAAAATGCATGCAACACGTAGGTAGTAAAATGACTCGCGCTGGGGAAAATGATTTTTGAAATTTTGAAAATTTTGAAAATTTTGAAATTTTGAATTTGTTTGAAATTTTGACTCCTAAAGAAATTAGGAAAGTTCTGAATGAATATTTTGTGCTAGTATCGGGACTAGGCTTGTGGGTTGATTCCAATTGGGATTAGGAAACCCTTGTGATATGGAAAGAGGGCTATAGAATTAATTCTATAAATACCCTTTTAATGCTCTTGATTTTCTCACAAATCCATCACAATTCACTCCCTTCTTAAGAAGAAAACCTTTTCATCCTTCTCAAGAAACTAGTCATGGGAATTGATAGATTAACTGTGATGCTGCAAGAATGGTCCCGGCGCTTCAGGGACACAGATAGGGTAGCCCTTAACCGAACGGGTATAACTCAGCTGTACCCGTTTCGTCAGATGGTGGTTGATCGTTACTTCTTGGATACATGCTTGGCTTACTGGGATGACATATATCATGTCTTTGCCTTTCCTCGGGGCGAAGTTTGCCCTTTACCTGAGGAGATTGCAGCTGTAGGAGGGTGGAACCCGATACTTCGTCCAGCCGTCCCGTACTCGATCTATGACCCGAGGAGGAAGCTGAGAGAATTTTTGGGGCTCTCCCATAACGAAGTATCCCGTATGATGGAGGATGGTAATATTTCTCTGATCGACCTGGCTGAGAAATTCGTGAACCCGCATGACGTCCGGGTGAGACCAATCCATAGCCGAAGGGCCTTTTCTTTTTGCATGCTCCATGTTTATGCCTTCGAGGGTCACATGGACTTATTGTCTTGTATGGGTGATGCTCGTCTCTTAACCGTGGTGGACTTGATGGAGACTGAACACAGTCCGGCTTGGCTGATCACGGGCGAGATTATCCAAGGATTGGACAACCGCAAAAGGGACTCATCAATTCGTCTTACCGGGAGCACCCGATTGCTGCAAGTATGTCGGATTTTTATTGTTTTTCCAATTTCTCGACTTTTCGATTTTTTTGATTTTTTTCGCGGATTGCCTGCTGCAGTGGGCACTCGATCGAGTCACCCTGGCACTCGACTGAGTGCCCTCGTAGAAACCTCCTGATCTGCTCCCAGAGGTACCACTCGATCGAGTCATCTTGGCACTCGATCGAGTGCCCTCGTAAAAGCCCCCTGTTTGTGTTCAGGGGTACCACTCGATCGAGTGTCCCAGGTACTCGACCGAGTGGCCTTAGGCGGGCGCCTATTTTGCCTTAAAAACTCATGTTTTTGTTTCTTTTTCCAGATTTGGCTATATGAGAGGCTATCGGTGATAGATCCTCCCCTTGATGCGAGCAACTATCGTCACAATCAGGTGATGACGAGAAGGCGGCCATTGACTTTTCTCGTCAGATTACGCAAAAGTATTGGGACGAGGTTTTGCCTTTCCATGGTGGCCCATTAATTCGATGGGTAGTTCCGTGGCGGCCCATCTATCTTTGGACCGACTTGGACCCGAGGGATAGAGCCCGTTATCAGGTGATATTATCTTTCAGGCAAACAGTTCATCTTTATCCGGATCGCATACTAAGGCAGTACGAATGGACCCAGCGAATCCCCGAAGTCGAAGCAGTTGTGAGTGACCCTACCCAACTGACTGATGTGATGTGCGATACATGCATATGGATGCAAAGATGGTACACCTGGCACATCACCAAATCTCGCCACTCGATCTGGGTTTCAGACTCTTACACGAAGTGGACCAAAGATGGCGATGCTAAAGCCCGAGCTGCTCTGAAGGTTGATGAAGCTTTCGACCTGCTGCGAAGGAAACAAGCTAAGGATAACAGGGGCTTTTTTGACGAAGGAGACACTCCTGCTACCCTAGTCCGTCTCATGTCGGGACAAAAGAAGAAGACCAAGACTCAAGCTGGAGGGTCTAGTGCTAAAGGTGCTTGGGGGAAGGTGAGCCCCCAGACTGGCTTGGAAAGGAGACTGGGCCCAGGACTACCCGTGCAGGACCGTCTTGGCCCACGGGACAGATTACCCGAGCACGTGCGGGCTCGCATTGGACCGAAGACTGTGGTAGAAGACCCGTCGTCGAAGAAACGGGCTCGTGTTAAGGAGGTTCCACTTGTGATTCGGGAACGCTCGCCACCACCTCGAAGACCTCAGGCTCCACGCGACCCGAAGGACAAGGGGAAGGGGAAAATGCCCGGATATTAGTCTCCATTATTATTATTATTTTGGGATATTTCCCACGGTACCCTCAAACTTTGACACATTATACATGGTACCCCTCATTTTAAGTTTGTTCCTATGGTAACCTTGTATTTTGCGTTTAGTGCCCATGGTACCCCTGATCAATTTTCCGTTATCACGGCGTTAAAAGTTAGTTTAGTTAAAGTGATTAATTTTATTTTTTTCGGTGAAATTAGTTAGAAAATTAATGAAATTCAAATTAAAATAGTTGAAAATTGAAGAAATGCCCATGGTACCCCTGTGTTTTCAGTATTTTAACCATGGTACCATTGTATTTTCAATTTTTTGTCCATGGTACCCTTGTGATTTCAATTATTTGTCCATGATACCCCTGAATGAATTGTAACCACAAGGGTACCATGGGCAAAGAATATAAAATTTAAGGGTACCATGGCTAAAACATTGAAAACACAGGGGTATTATGGACATTCCCTTAATTTTCAATTATTTTAATTAGAAGTTCGTTAATTATTCTAACTAATTTTTCCTATGAAACAAATTAATCACTTTAATTAACTAACTTTTAACGCCGTTATGACAAAAAATTGATCAGGGGTACTATGGACACTAAACACAAAACACAAGGTTACCATAGGAACAAACTTAAAATGAGGGGTACCATGTCTAATGTGTCAAAGTTCGAGGGTACCGTGGGAAATATCCGTATTATTTTTGGGTGTGATTTTTTTGTGGTTTGCCTTTTTTTTTTTTTTTTTTTTTGTAATTCCCGAGTTTATCGGTTTAATAAAGACGTGTTTTCGTTTATTGCAATGGTGGTACCCTTTTGAGGGGTTGCCTACGTATCCACGATTAGCGGAATCAAACCAAACGTAGTTCAAAATTGATTTGATTTTTTTGCAATTTTCGAAATACATCAAGATTATTAATTCGAGATGTGCGACAGTAGAATAATTAATTCTAACTTATTGACTTGTCTACAATTTTGAAAATTTATAAAAAGACAAATTTTTATAAATTTTTGCAAATGACATTGAGATGGGGTTTATGGGTAGTAGCGCTTCAGCTGATCCAAGTTGGTTGGGTTGACGAATTCGTTCCCGTCCAAATCTGTCAGCATCACTGCTCCTCCTGATAGGACCCTCTTGACTAAGTACGGCCCAGCCCAATTGGGTTTGAATTTACCCCTTGGGTCAACCGGTAGTAAGGCACGAACCGATTTCAGGACCAGATCCCCTTCTTTGATGTTTCTGGGCCTAACCCTTTTGTTGAAAGCCCTTTGGATCCTCTTTTGATATATTTGAATATTGTTGAGGGCCCGTGATCGCCGTTCGTCTAAAAGGACTAGCGAATCGTATCGGGCTTGGACCCAATCTGCTTCAGAACTTGGCTTTCAAGTAAAATTCTGAGGGATGGTACTTCTAGCTCGACCGGTTGGACTGCTTCCATTCCATATGTCAAATAATATGGAGTTGCTCCGGTCGCGGTGCGAATTGACGTTCGGTACCCCCATAAGGCAAAGGGTATTTTGTCGGGCCAGTCCCGGTAATTCTCAGCCATCTTTTTAAGTATGGTGACAATTGTTTTATTGGCCGCTTCTACCGCTCCGTTTGTTTGAGGTCGGTAAGGCGAAGATGTATGCCTTCGAATTTTATATTTTGCCAGCAATGCGGCAGTTTCAGCTTGAAAGTGGGTTACGTGATCACTGATGAACTCGTGAGGGATCCCATACCGGCATATGATCTTATTCTGGATAAACTTGGCCACGTGCTTGGCGTTCAAGACACGGTATGACTCGGCTTCGACCCATTTGGTGAAGTAGTCGATGGCCACCAAAATGAAGCAATGACTTCCCGTCGCGGAAGGGTGCACCTTCCCAATTATGTCTATACCCCATGTCGAAAATGGCCACGGTGATGTCATGGTATATAAGAGGGAAGATGGCATATGCTGTACATTGGCAAAGATCTGACAGTTATGGCAGTGTTTGACATACAACTGACAGTCTGTTTCCATGGTGTTCCAATAATACCCGAGTCTCATGATTTTTCGGGCTAGCATATGGGCGTTCATATGCGGACCGTTTTCACCATCGTGTACCTTGGCCATCACCTTTTCGGCCTGTATTTTGTCGATGCATAGGAGGAGAGCCCCATGTGCCGTCCTTTTGTATAATTGCCCGTCGTCCGTGCGAACAAATTGGGTTGCCAATCTCCGCAGGGCTTTCATGGCCCGGTTTTTGGTTCCCGGGGGATATTCTCCCGTTGCCAAGTAAATTAGAACTGACTGATACCAAGGTTCCGGGTCGGCTAGCTCGATGTCTTGGATGGCGTGTACATACGCCGGCTCGGACCGTCTTTCGACACAGATCGGCATGCTGTTCAGGTGATCCGGGATGTTCAGTAGAGATGCTAATTTGGAAAGTGCATCTGCGAATTGATTTTCTTCCCGAGGCAGATAAATGTATTCTACCTTTTGGAATTGTTTCTCTAGAACCCTTACCCGTGCTTGGTAAGCCACGAGATTGGCGTTCCGAGTTTTCCATTCTTGGAGAGCCTGATTGATGACCAATGATGAATCACCGTGGACCCGGAGGTTTGTTACCCCTAAATCCGCGGCGGCTTGCAACCCGTGAATGCATGTTTCGTATTCGGCTGCATTATTGGTCATGTCAAAGTCCAATTTGATGGATAAGGGAGTGTGTTCCCCTCGTGGTGAGATTAGCAGAATCCCGACCCTGAATCCTCGAAAGTTGGATGCTCCATCAAGATACAAATTCCATGTTTCGGTGTCAGTATGGAATATGTCTTCATCAGGAAAGGCCCAAGTGTCGGTGTGACCCTCTTCAGATATCGGGCTATCGGCGAGGAACTCGGTTACTACCCGGCCCTTGATGGCTTTTAATGGTACAAACTTGAGGTCAAACTCAGCTAACATTAAAGTCCATCTGGACATCCGGCCGTTAAGGATGGGCTTCTCGAACAGGTACTTGATAGGATCCATTTTGGATAATACATGTACCTCGTGACTCAGCATGTAATGTCGGAGCTTTTTAGTGGCCCAAACCAGAGCTAGGCACGTCTTTTCGAGCATTGTGTACTTGCATTCGTATTCGAGGAACTTTTTACTGATGTAGTAAATAGCCCGTTCTTCTGGATCGACTGTCTGGGCCAGCATAGCCCTCATGGCTGTCTCGGTCGTTGTTAGGTATAACGTCAGAGGCAAGCCGGGTTGAGGTGGCATTAATACTGGCGGTGTAGATAGAATCTCCTTGATTTTATCGAAAGCCGTTTGACATTTGTCGTCCCACAGTACCCGCTCCCCTATCTTCAGTTTCTTGAAAATGGGCTCACATACCATGGTTAATTTTGAAATGAACCGGCTGATGTATTGGACTTTCCCGAGAAACCCCCGTATTTCTTTTTCGGTCTTGGGTGGCTGCATCTCGGTGATGGCTTTGATTTTAGCTGGGTCGACCTCGATGCCACGTTGGCTAACGATATGGCCCAGTAATTTGCCCGATGTTACCCCAAAACTGCACTTTTAAGGGTTTAGCCTCATGTTGTATTTGCGCAGTCAGGTAAAGAATTTTCTTAGGGCCACAATGTGCCCATCCCGGTCTTTAGATTTGACGATCATGTCGTCGACGTAGACCTCTACTTTTTTATGTATCATGTCATGTGGTAAAGTGGTGGCGGTCCGCTGATAAGTGGCCCCGGCATTGATAAGCCCAAATAGCATAACAGTGTAACAGTAAGTACCCCAAGGTGTAATGAAGATGGTCTTACTCATGTCCTCTTCTGCCATTTTAATTTGATTGTATCCGGCATACCCATCCATGAATGATAGAAGGGCATGATCGGCCGTGTTATCCACTAATATGTCGATGTGTGGTAACGGATAATCGTCTTTTGGGCTGGCCTTGTTAAGATCTCGGAAGTCCACGCATACCCGCACCTTGCCGTCCTTCTTGGGCACCGGCACGATGTTTGCAACCCAGTCTGGATATTCAGACACTTGTATAAAACCCGCTTTGAATTGCTTGTCGACCTCTTCTTTGACTTTGAGAGACCATTCGGGCTTCATCCTTCGGAGTTTTTGCTTTAACGGTTTGCACCAATCTTTGATGGGTATTCGATGTTCGGCTATTTCCCGATCTATACCCGGCATGTCCTTGTAGGACCATGCGAAAACATCTTTGAACTCTCGGAGGAGGTCTGCGAATTGTTTTCTCTCCTCTGGATCTAAGGATAGGCCCAACTTAGGCATCTGGGGCTCTAAAGTGGTTCCCACGTTGATGAACTCGGTTTCTTCGATTACCGGATCTCGGAACTCCCTTTGTTCGAGCTTCTCGATCAGATGTGGAGGTAGAGGTACCTGTTCATTGGGCTTCTCAATGTCATTGCATGTAAAATTTTTGAAATTGAGGAAATTTTGGAAATAAGACAAGTCGTAAGCAGAACGGTTTTCGTTATTATTATTAATGATGAATTTTGTGAAAAGCTCGAAAAGAGCGGCCATCTGATCGTTGGTCAGTGGCGGGATAGGGAGAGGTCTTGGAACGGGCCCCGAGACCTCAGTGGATAAGGGAAGAGGGGTTACAGACTCGACTCTAGCACCAGACCCTCTAGACTCGGACTCAGACTCCGACTCTGACTCTGACTCAGACTCGGTATCCGGCATGTCTCCCTCGCTGGTGGTTAGCTTGTAGGTCCGTCCTTGATTGTCGGTCCACTTGATGGTCTTCCTCCTGGCCCTTTTTCCCGCGTCTGCACCAACTTCGGTGATCAGCTTTGTTGGGTCAAACCGATTGCTGCGGAGGATCAGATTGACCAGATCATCTTTTGGAGCGGGGACAGCCTTGTCTTTTCCAAATAGGGGCCCCAGCACGGGCTCGGCGTTGTTTTCCCCTTCCTTGGACTCAACTTGAACAAGGGTGAATATATCATCAGGGATGAAATTGCATTCCCGAGCCGTTTTGGTCTCGGGATATGTGATAGTGGGTTGGTAGAGGCCCACTTGGATAGCTCCGAAAACTGGAGTGACGAAGTAGTCAGTTAACTTCGGGCTATAAGGGCCTATGTAAGTACCCTTGAAAATGTCGATGGCCTTGTGAATTCCGGCCCGAACCACGTTTTCCGGGGTTATAGCATACCCCAATCCGAATTGTGATTCGCCATTATTTAGGACCTCGATAATCTTCCCAGCCGGAAGATTTGGCCTCGAGGTTGCTCCCGGTAGATAGCCTAGATTCTGTAGCATCATGTCGATGCTAGTTGTGAATTAGGGCCTAAAGAGGTACTCTTCTTCGATCATGCCCACGAAATCAAATCCTCGTGGGTCGGCCCGCCCGTAGCATTGCAGCTTGCCACGGTAATTGGAGTAGCCTCTAGTGTGATGATGCCGTCCCGAAGTGGCATCTTGACTTTTCGGTGGAGAGTGGAGGATACGGCCTTGACTGCGTGGATCCAAGGCCTTCCTAACAGTAGGTTAAAGGACGAGGTGACATCAATCACCTGGAACTCCAACTCTTTCTCGATTGGGCCCGTTATTATTGTTAACTAAACGGCCCCAGCCACCAGTTTTGGGCTTTCGTTGAAAGCTTGGATGGTCTGTGCTGTCGGGAGGTAATCGGCATCGGTGATGCCGAGAGCTTTAGCGGTCCTTAGAGGTAGGACATTCACAGCAGACCCATCATCAATAAGGGTCATTGGGAGGTACTTCCCTCGGCAAATGACCGTAATGTATAGGGCTAGATTATGATTGGGCCCAAACGCTGGCAGATCAGACTCGGAGAAGGTGATGAGTGGGCCTTCTTCCTTGGACTTGCCTTTGAGATAAGGCATAATAGTGGCTACCATTTCAGTAGGAGTAGCCTGTGAGTCGACCTTGATTTCATCGAGAGCCTTAGTCAGTGCTTCTCGATGTGCTTGTGAGTTAACCAGTAATTGCCATATGGTTAGATCAGCTCGAACCCTCTTCATTTGTTGAACAAGAGCCGTGTCATTGCTTGGTTCTTCAAGGGTAGATTCCGTCCTGGCAAGTTCAGTGACGGATGTAGGAATAGAACGCCCAGCTGTGGCGAGGTGGTTGGTGGTTAAGGCTTTGTACTTAGCCTTTCGGACCTCTTCAAGGGTGATGGGGACAGCTTCCCCTTTGGTTAAGTATACGTCATCCTCATCATCGAACCATATCCCGTTGATTTGTGGGATATAGGGGGAGATGAGGTGAGAACAGTCGATTACCTCACCGGTGAATATTGCGTGGGCACTGAACGGGTTTTCTTTATTGCTCGGCTTGTCTCCGGGCAACGGGATGTTCCCGCTCTCGATCAAGTCCTGGATTAGATGCTTCAGTTTCCAGCACTTTTCAGTATCATGCCCATTACCACGATGATATTGGCAGTAGGCTTGGGTGTTATAACTTTTGGGCCTCTTCTCCACTGGAAGCTCGGGCATCGGGCCTATTGGTTGGATCAGACCCTTTGAAGATAGCCTTTGTAAGGCATAAGTATAGGTAGTCCCTATATCTGTGAATACCCGATTTGGTGTATTCTTTTTGGATGAGGTGTCAAGCAAATTTACCTCGTCAAAGATGCTGCGAGTTGCAGCTGCAGGCGTGGGCTTGCTCGTAGATGAACTTGCCCCTTGATAGCCTTTGGTAGAGGCCTTAGTCAGGCTCTCTAACCTTAGGTCGTCCTCTATTCTTGTGCCCATTTCAGTGAGGGCGGCGAAGTTAGGGATGATAGCATACCGGAGATGGACCCGGTAGGATGAGAGGAGGTTCTTGACAAAAGCCTCCACTAGGACCTTCTCACTGAGCTTGTCGACCAACTTCACACTCTCGGCCCGCCATCTGTGCAAATATTTTGTGAACCTTTCTTTGGGCTCTTGGGCCATCACCTCCAGAGTACGCATTGTAGTCTGGATTTCAGTATTGTCGGCGTAATTCCGAGCAAATTCGGTCGCCACATCGTCCCAAGTCTTGTATTTCTTGGGATCAAGCCTATAGAACCAGGCCTTAGGGTGCTTCTCGAGAGAGGAAGGGAATAAGTGCTTGAACATGGCGGACTTTACCCCCTTGACCACCATAAAGTCTTTGAAAGCCCGGATGTGATGGACCGGGTCTTCAGTACCCTCAAACATCGGAATTCTCGTAAGGTTGAGGTTAGCAGGCAACTCG
This sequence comes from Agrostemma githago, assembly GCA_958450325.1. NCBI lineage: Eukaryota > Viridiplantae > Streptophyta > Magnoliopsida > Caryophyllales > Caryophyllaceae > Agrostemma > Agrostemma githago. The sequence goes on from OY288239.1 coordinate 11,519,581, forward strand.
TCATTCAAAGGTGAATAGGAACGAGCATTTTCGGTGTGGACCGAGTTGTTCGTCGACAGGTGAACTTGTTCTTCGAGTCTGCGAACAACGCTGATGAGTTCAGCTATGGGCCCAGTGGTCCCTGACCCGTCAACAGGGGCCGTCTTTTCTACGGCGCTCAAACGGGTGTCTAACGTTGCTTGGCTAGCCTGGATGGAGGTCAGTTGAGTCTCGATCTTCTCTAGGGCCTCCTTCAATGCGTCCATTTTGCGTTGATATCTGGTTTCGGGTGGCCTGTCTGTAAGAACACCGCGTAATCAGAAACTAGCCCGAATCCCGAAATAGCAAGTACATCCCGAACAAGACTAAAAAGGGAAATGACTCGAGAAAAGACACCTAGACGGGTGACTTGTGAAGTGTGGGCCTTCCTTAGGATTCGGCGAGTGAGCCTAGTACTGTTCGAAGGAAGGTTCACGTGAGACATTCCCAGGTTTTTGACTCGATCGTGTAAACGGGCCCTCCTTTGTAGGGGTTTGTCCTACGTAGGTGGGCCTGCCTTAGTCTAATAAGGCGGACTGGGATAGGGGAGAAACTCGTGATGTAAGATCGACAGAGTTTCGACGCTAAAGACCTTGACAGCTTATGACATGACCCGACACTGCTAAATACGGGAAGTCCTAAGAAGAGGAAGGTTTTGAAAATGGATTGTTTTTGGAAAGTCCGAGAGAACTCGGGGAAAGGCCCGACTTTTCAAGGAAATCAGAAAGTGTATCGGGCCTCAGTTTTTGAAAGTTCGAAAACGTTTTCGAGATTTGAATTGGGCAGCATACCGTCCAGAAAAATGGCTATTTTGAGTAAAATCATGAGTCCTAAATTCGGCATGCGACCCGGGTTTTGAAAATTGAATATCTTGAAAAAGATGTATTTTTTTGAAAAGAGTTGACGATTTTTGAAAATGACACGGAAACCAAATAACACGTAGTCACACAAGCATTATAACGACACCATGTATGCTCTACACTAAGTCTCGGTCGGTCTAAGAGGGTCTATACCAGTGTACATAGTCTAGACGTTGATCGGGACGGACTCTCTACGTCGAGTTGAGCTTAGAACATGCCGCGAAACCCACTCGAATCGACTATGGACACCTTTTGACATATCCATATTGGAGTACATCAATGGTATGGTGGGACGTCGGTCACCAGTACCGGCCCGGGAAAATATGGGTTATGCATGAACCGTAAAACTAAAACGCGTATTGTACTAGTCAAACGATTTCTATTCGAGTCTCACCCTGAGGATGCCGATGGTAAGTCACGCATCAGTTAATCCCCAGCGGAGTCGCCAAATTGTGGACATGACATAGGTCCACCCCGACGCGGCCACGCGCGGGTTTGGGGAGGCGAATGAATCTCCATATGAAAACGGATAGAATCGAAATTTAAATCAAAGTGGAGTCGCCACCGAACTTTGTGGGAGTTCAGGCCCGTTCGAACCCACTCTATGTCGTAGTGGGCCGTGTACAAAACACGGCCCATTTCCGATGTCAGAGCTTATTGGGTTCGTCCCTTAGCATTTGATACTGATACCGACATTATCGGATAACGTGTATTGAATGACTCTCGTGCGCCAACGGTTTCGGGCATCCGGAAACCGAGGTTCTGAGTAAGGGGTGAGGGTACGTGTTGGGAAGCCCACGAAGGACACCCAACCCCGCCCGCACTAGCGGCCTCTACTAGGATATCGAATGACTTTTGAATACGCGCGTTAGTTGAACGGGAAAATGATATGCAAAGATTATTTTCACTAAGCATGTGAATGAAATCGAAAGGGTTTCTACGTCAATTTAATGCAATTAATTCTACGTCGAAGTTGAATTTTAGCATGTGGGTTCATTTTAGTACGATAAAAAAACAACCAAAATTGACAAAGAATCAACAAACGGTTAGTAACGATAATAACGGTTTGTGCGAATACTGAATTGTGTAGAATGATATAAGTGAGTTAATGCATGGTTTTGAAAAGGATGTTTCACGTGATGGATTAGGCACCTGTTGACTCAAGTCACGAAAAACGATTAACGAGACTTGAATGCTATTGTAGGACTCACGATTTAACGTGATAAAGGGCCACTCGACCGAGTCATTGTGTGACTCGATCGAGTGGACCTCTGAAAAAGGTTATGTCCGGATTTTATGACCCTACTCGACCGAGTTATTGACCAACTCGACCGAGTACATCGCCACTCGACCGAGTCACTGTGAGACTCGACCGAGTGGAGGTCGTAGAGACATTCTGTCTCGTATTATGGACCCTACTCGACCGAGTTATTGACCAACTCGGTCGAGTACGTTGCCACTCGATCGAGTCACTATGAGACTCGACCGGGTGGAGGTCAAAAGAGCATTCTGCTCGATTTTTGTGATGTCACTCGATCGAGTGGCCTAGGCACTCGGTCGAGTGGCACCTGTATAAACCAGGTTCGTTTCTTGCAATTTAGTTATCGATTTTGAAATTGCTTTTGATATTTTATGATTTGACAAATTGGGCATAAATATTGTGGAATTTATACTCAATTTTGAAATTACATACTCGTTGTATTCCATATTCGATTACTGAATCGATATGTGTGGACATGACATAAGTCCACCCCGACGCGGCCACGCGCGGGTTTGGGGAGGCGAATGAATCTCCATATGAGAATGGATCGAATTGAAATTTAAATCGATGTTGGAGTCGCCACCGAACTTTGTGGGAGTTCGTGCCCGTTCGAACCCACTCTATGTCGTAGTGGGCCGTGTACAAAATACGGCCCAGTTCCGATGTCAGAGCTTATTTGGTTCGTCCCTTAGCATTTGATACCGATACGGATATCGTGTATTGAATGACTCTCGTTGCCAATGGTTTCGGACATCCGGAAACCGAGGTTATGAGTAAGGGGTGAGGGTACGTGTTGGGAAGTTCACAAAGAACACCCAACCCCGCCCGCACATTAGCGGCCTCTACTAGGATATCGTTTGATTTTTGAATACGCACGTTAGTTGAACGATGAATGATATGCAAACATTGTTTTCCTAAGCATGTGAATAATTGAATGGGTTGCTAAGTCGGTTTAATGCATGAAAAATTGACGTCAAAGTTGAATTTAGCATGTGAGATTCGTTTTAGTATAATAAAACAAACGATGAAAAAGAATGAATTTGCTACAAAAGATGAACAAACGAGTTAGTATCGATTTGTGAAGAAATAATATAGCAAATATGATGAATATGCAAGATCGAGAAAATATTAATCGAAATATAAAAAATATTGTTAAAAAGACGCTGTTTTGTAAAAAAACGATGTTCGAAAAATAATGAAAAAAGAAGAAAAACGGGTCGCGTTTCCAGCGTTGCCCGCGACTCGCCCGGGGTGCGCGCGACTCGCGCCCCGGCCTGTTTCGAGGTTGGTTATTGAAAGTTCGATGTTTTTATTAAACCGCGTACGAATATTGCATAATTCGTGCTCAACTTAATATTTTCGATATTCGTTATATTTGATAGTCGACTATGAAATCAATATCAAATACTCGGAATAGTTTTAGAAAAGATACAAATTTTAGAAGTCGTTTCGTGGAATAAATAATAAAAACGAACGAAAAAAGCTAAAAAGGGAGCGCGGGTTCAGACTCGTACGCGAGTCGCCTGTGAGGGGCGCGACTCGCGTGCGGGCCTGTCCCGATTTCGCTCGTTGTTCGAAAAATTTGATAAACCGCGTACAAATATGAATTAATTTGTACTCGATTTATGCTCTCGATATTCGTCGTATCCGATATTCGATTATGAAATCGATATCGAATATTCGGAATGAATTTTAGAAAAGGTTTTGAACGAAAAGTAAAAAAAAAAAAAGAATTTTGAACGAAAAAGATGTTAATTCTCTCCGCGTATAAGATCGTCGAATTTTGTTTAAAAAAGATGTGACGATTTATTTAGCATCAACGAGAATTAGTTAATTTTGTTCTTGTTAGATATGATATTCGATTAGAGAATCGATATCGTATTTTAAGAACGTTTGTTATACGAAAATAGTTTTTAGTAATATCGATATTAGAAATAATAAAAAAAAAGTAATGAACGACCCGTAAGAAAATGACACACGACCCATAAAAAAAAGACGGACGAGGAGGAGAAGAGAAGAAGAAGGAGAAATCGGGTTTGGTACACCCTCAACCTACATGCTTCGGTTTACTCGGATCGGGGCTCGTCGGGACGTGGCTTGGGCACAAGAGCGTCGAGTTTAACGTCGATGGGTTATGGTGGTTTGGTGGGACGTGAGGCGTGTGAAGGGTGTCGGGTATCGGGACCGGTTTCCTTCGGGTTTTGGATGTACTATCGGTTTCTCGATGCTAAGGTTGATGCTTTGTAAAAAAGGTGTTGATGTTTTTCAGGAAATTATGTCTCTGTTTAGATGTGTTGTGCAAGGGGCTATTTATAGGAAATTCCCGACCTTGGCTAGGAGAGGTGCATTTGAATTAGAACTACCGCTTAGGATAGGAAACGTAGGAAGTTGAGGGGAATGAGAATTCCGTTTTCTTGTGAAGGAAGAAAGGGAACCGGCTGGTTGGTAGGCTACTCGGCCGAGTATCCTAGCTCGGTCGAGTGTTTGATTCGGTTTTCGGATAGGATTCCTACTTGAGATCGAATTCTACCTTAAACGGAATTGTTTAATATTTGTGTAGCTGATTTTTTGTGGAGTTGGAGTCCGAACTGGACACGTGATACGTCACGGTCGGTCCACAAGTCTCGGGAAATATCTTTGACCGGGGTTTGACTCGGTCGCTAAAAGACGGTTTTACCCCTGGTGTCGGATTCGACCCAAATTAGTCTTATTTGACTCGAAACGACCCACTGGGCCTGAATTTGAGGTTGGTTTTGTGAGATTTGTACTCCTTAAAAAGCCCAAGCTAAATATCCATGATTTCGAGCCCATTTTCGAGTACGTTAAAACATGTTTGCGTCCGATCATCATCGGGTGTTTGTCGGAAACTACTATAGACACCTGGCAGCGAAATGTGGGTGTCTACAATATGGAATACTTAGAGTGAAAATAAAAAGAAATTGCTTTGAGTCACTTGAATTAACTATCGCGATATGGGTAGATTTCCTCCGCGTTTGATAATGTCGTAATTCTAATGAATCGAATGACAATTATCTTAGCATCAATAGAAACCGCGTTAGCTAATTTGTATGACTAGATCGTTAGATTCGACGTCTAATTATGGAATTAGTATCGAATCTACGAGATTGACACTATGCTAGAATTGAAAGACTTGATCCCCTCGGCTTTTCCGACATCGAAATAAATCCCTAGAGATCGTGATGTCGGGTCCGCGCCAACAGGTTTCGACCCTTATTAAAATAGAATGCTTGTTCTTGAAGATCGACGTGAATACGCGATGTAAACGAAAATAAACGAATTATTGTTGAAATTGACCCGTTTCAATAATAAAATGCTTGGGTGTCAGGATAAGCGACCGGCAACGCTGTGTGCAGTACACTTGTATATTCGGGTTTCCTTATCCTGACATCCTTCGCACTCGACACAAATCGACGAGTATTTTAATGTCTTATAGTACTAGCGATATTAGCGATATTAGAATGCGATAATAACAATAGAGAAAATAAGAAAAATGACCCTTATGACGATGAAAACGCGAAAAGACGGGAAAGGAGAAGAAAAGGGGTTTTTGCACCCTCAACCTACATGTTCTTGTCTCGGATAGTACTCGTAGTCGCGGCTTTAACACGAGAGTTTTGAGGTTTATGGAGGTTGAGTTGTGGTGGTTTAGGTTTGCCTCCTAGGTACTAGGGTTAGGGCTTGAGTGTAGTATTAGGGTTGAGTAGTTGATTAGGGTAGAATTAGGGTTTGTAAAGTTGTGTAAAAGTTGTCCAATTGTGTGTGCATGGGGTTGCTTATATAGGCAAGGCCTAGGCACCCGGTTAGGGTTACTCGACCGAGTAAGCAGCTGACTCGGTCGAGTGGCCCAATGCGTCAGCCGTCGGGCTTGAAAAAGGGCCCACTCGATCGAGTGGGTAGGGCACTCGATCGAGTGAACCAGCTGGGTCGCGCGGGTCCATTGTTTTGGGCCGTGACTTGGGTTTTTTGATGAGTTTGTGTTTGACTTGGACTTTTGATGTTGTGAAGGGCTGTTTTGTATGCCTCGGAAACGACTTTGATCAGGGTTGACCCAATCGTAAAAAAGTCGGTTTTATTTCCGGTGTCGGTTTTGGCCCAAATTAGTCTTGTTTGACTCGGAACGGTCCGCTGGGCCTGATTTTGAGGTCAGTTTTGTGAGATTTGTACTCCGTAAGTGCTTTAGCCAACAACTAATGGATTTGAGCCCATATCCGAGCGCGTAGAAACACGTTAGCGTCCGATCATCATCGGGTGTTTTTTGGGAGACTACCATTGACACCTGGCAGTCAAAATGTGGGTGTCTACAAAAAGACAAACATCTTCATCCAGAAATCCTCGAAAAGTATGATGTTGAATTAGATTGATGATGGAAGGTTTAAGCTCAAAACTCTCCGGGACGGACTCCCTAAACCGAGTTGGTCTTAGGACATGCCGCGAAACCGAGACGAGTTCCACCATCGATGTCTTTAGCGCACCCATGTAGAAATACACCGTGGTATAGTGGGACGTCGGTCACAAGTAACCGGCCCAGGCAAAATTTGGGTTATGCATGAATCATTAAACTAATGCGCGCACACTAATATACGAACGACTTCTCTTCGAGTCTCACCCTAGGAACCCCGATGACATGTGGTACATCAGGTATCCCCAGCGGAGTCGCCAAATTGTGGACATGACGTAGGTCCACCCCGACGCGGCCACGCGCGGGTTTGGGTAGGCGAATGAATCTCGTGGTGAGATTGTTCTCGGGTTCGAAATTTAAGTCAAAATGGAGTCGCCACCGAATTTTGTGGTTATTCGGAACCATACGAGCCCACTCTATGTCGTCATGGGCTATACACAAAGTAAGCCCACTTCGATTTCAGAGTTCATTGGGCTCGTCCCTTTGCATTGCGATACCGATACCATCTACACCGGTATTGTGTAAAGAATGACTCTCGTGCGCCAAGGGTTTCGGACATCCGGAAACCAAAGGTTCTGAGTAAGGGGTGAGGGTACGTGTTGGGAAGCCCACTAAGGACACCCAACCCCGCCCGCACATGGCGGCCTCTACTAAGACACCGTTCGTGTTCGTGTACGCGCGTTAGTAAAATGATAAAATGATATGCAAACAGCGTTTTCGGGCTAAGCATGTGAGTTATTGGTTAACTACGTCATTTAATGCATCTTGATTCACGTCAAAGTGATTTAGCATGTGATGTTCATTTAAGGCGATAAATGGCAAACATCAAGAATAGAAAACTCGTAAATAAATTACAAATTACACGGGCGGAATACAACCCGGAATTCACAATACAACGAGCAATAAAATAGAATAATTGAATTAAATAAGAAGAGCGATAAATAAATACACGACTCGACAAAGACCCGTATATAATAAATACTCACTAGATCGTGAATTAGCTAGACGGACCAACCTTAATTAATTACGCATTATATTGCATATTAATCAAAGGACGGAGGTTCGAGACCTAGGCGTGATTCTAACCCGATCCCGAACCTCGATGTCTTGTCCCGACTTATCACCTCGAGAAATGAAGTCTAAATTAATTATGTGTCGGATACGACTAAAGAGTCGTCGACACAAAAATTAATAGTGTGAGACCGTCGATCAAAGTCGTTTTAAGTGATGTGCATGAGTATGAATTTTAGAAAAATGGGTTCACGTGATGGTCTTTACACGCGTTGACTAAAAGTCATAAGGACGAGTCTTAAAACATGGTCGTATGTCGCGAAGGTCGCATATTAATGTAAGGACCGAAAAGGGTAGAAAGTCGGGAAAATGAAAAAAAAGGTCTCGGCCGGACAGGCCTGCCCGCGAGTCGCATGGCTGGTCGCGCGACTCGCGTGTGGGCCTGGTCGGGCATTTTCTATTTGTCAAAAAATCGTCAATTTTTATAATCACGTGCCAATGTGGGTTTATTTACTCAATTTATGTTTTTGCTAGATTAGGAATTTTGAATTAGTAGCGAAATTGCATCCCTCTACGTCACGACATCGAAACTAATCCTTCCGGATTATGTAATGTCGGTTTTCGTGTCAACGGGTTTCGTACTAATTGAAATGGGATCGAATGCGTTCAACTACGACCGATTGCAATCACGTCACGCCCTTGAGAACATTGGGGCGGGGCTCCTCGAAAGGGCTCCACCTCCGTCGTTACTCGTAAAGGGATTAGACGGACTTTAGGCGATCGTCGTAGTCAAACGTATTTGAAACCGAAAACTTGTATTAATATATATATGTACGCGGTATTAATTGTTAATGACGAAATGTAAATAAATAAATAAATAATGTTAGTGGTTAGAGTACATAAATAAAATGTTAGGTGTTAGAGTACATAATAAAATGTTAGTAGCAAAATTAAAATAATGTTAGTAACGGAATTAAAATGTTAGTGCTAGTAATAATAATAATAATAATAATAATAATAATAATAATAATATACATAGTCAAAAGGAAAAGAGAAAGGAGAAAGAGATGTCGGGATTTGAATTACACCCTCAACCTACATGCTTAATGGCCTCGGAAACGAACTCGTAATAGCGACGGGAGCGCGGGAGTGTCGAGATATGTAGGGTGAGTTATGGTGTGTGTCTTTGACGAGTTTTGATCTCGGGATTTTGAATATGTATGTGTGTGTGTGTGTGTGTATGCCGCCGGTTTAACGAGGGCAAATGGCTCGGTTTTTTGTATTGTTTTGCTTGGGGTTGTTTAGGTAGATTAGGCTTTTTAAGGCTTTTTGTTTCAGCTTTTTTAAGGCTTCATCATGCTGAAAAAAGGTCCCTTAATGGTGAGGATTAGTGGGGTATTTATAGAGTAGGGGTGTGATTAGGGTTAATTTAGGAAGGGTTGACCTTTTTGATTTAGTTTGCTTTTTTTGAATTCTGATTTGGGCGCAATCTTCTAGAAGCTGAACTTGGCTGGTTTGTGTGACGGGTTCGTCCTTGACCGGGTTTTGACCCGGTCGCTAAAAGACGGGATTTATTTTTGGTGTCGGTTTTGGCCCAAATTAGTCTTATTTTGCTCGGAACGACCCACTGGGCCTGGATTTGAGGTCTGTTTTGTGAGATTATTACTCCGCTAAATGCCCATGTCGGATACTATTGATTCCGAGTACGTATTCGAGCGTATTAAGTCACGTTAGCGTCCGATCATCATCGGGTGTTTTGTCGGGAACTGCTATAGACACTAGCAGGCAAAATGCGGGTGTCTACAGAGCCCCCACTCTGACTGAGGCTTGGACAAGGCGAAAGTCAGAGTAGCTACCAGGCCAATCGAGGATTAGGACCTGGCAGCCTTCCAGTCGGGTCATTTATAGTCCAGTAGACTTGCGTGAAGGGCTCGCCAGCCATAAGCAGAGGGTCATACCTGTCCTGACGATGATAGCTTCGTGGGGAGTGAAACTTGCTCCCGAAGGTGTAGGTGTACCCGTATGCTGATACATCATTGCTCTGATTGTAGCATTCTGGGATAAATATTGACTCACGTTGGGGAATGAAGTAGTTGCGCGGAGACTTGCTTCTGAAGTCTTGGGTGTACCCGTATGCCGACACATCACGTCTTGGATGTAGCATTCCAGGAGAGACACCGCTTTTGTTGTTCCGTTGGGAAGCACTAGCTGGTACCTGAAATGTTAGATACATAGGCAGAAATAGCAGGCATAGCAGATAGCAAGATAGCAAATAGGAAATGCAGTTAGCATCTATAGACTAGTTTGCGCTGGGGGAAATGATTTTTGCTTAGTTTTGAAATCGAAGTCCTGAAAGCAACTCACGTGCTAGGAGATAGGTTTTCAAAATTGAAAGGGGTAGAAAAGAAATATGCAGTTTAAATAGACCGAAATTTGACCTTGTCGAAAAGGATTTTATCAAATGGCTAAGTTTTGCAAACTTTTAAAATGAGAATTTGAAGGGAGAAACATATCGACAGACTCGACTCTGGACGTGACCGGACGAGTTGACAGACACGACTTGGCATCTCGAAGGGGTTGGACTGTGACTCGGTAGGGGGGTGGGCCACCTAAGATGACAAGACTCTTAAGTTGCGCTATTTCGTAGCCTAGGCGAGTGGCAACACGGTCGAACATACATCGAAATGGGAAGGATGTGTCATAGTCTGTAATGAGACTGATTCTGCAGGACTTAACAGTGGCAATGTTGTAGTCTAGTGTTCTTTGAATGTTTGGTTTTGGGGTATAGTCCCAAAAATGGGTGTTGCTTCGATTCCCTGACAAATTCTCGTCTTCGACTGAGCCGAGTACTAGGACACTCTATAGAAAGGAGGCTAGTTTTTGAAAATCATTTGGATTATGTGAGTAGATGGGAGTCTTCTGCCTAAGAGAAGCCCCCAGGACGTCAAAGCTAGCTGTTGAGAACATGACAGTGTCGTGACCGGAATGATGGTGCTTTTTGAATTTGTTGTCAATGTGGGTGGTTGTGCCTTTGTTGAAAGGCTGCCTACGTATTCATGTGTAGTGAAATCAAACCAAGCCGTAGTTCAGTGGATTGGAAGATATATTATGGTGCCTATGTTATTAGGGCTTGGTGTGTAACTAGCCATAGCGATGGTGTAGGCTAGGTGAATTCCCAATGATGTCTTGATCAAAGGGCTAGAACAATTAGGATGTTGATCCCGTGACTGTGAGCGTTCTCCGGGGTAGCCCCCAGAGGTGGTGTGAACTATTTGGGCATTTTCTATGCCGACCGCAGGTTGAGTTCCCGTGTTTGGGGCTGGTAACTGGTTTGGATGTTTTTGGAAATGTGGAGCTAGGTCGCAAGTGGCTTTGATGATTCGAAATCTGGAGCTCGATTTTGTGGTGCTAAGGCTTCGAGGGTAAGGTATTGTAATGTGGTAGGAAATGGGGAAGTCGAGTAAAAATGACTCGAACTTCAATCGGGGTAGGTTCGATAATGCGGGATCTGATTTCCATGTCTGGCCCTAATGGTTAGGGTGTATCCTATGGAGCTCGAATCCTCAAAATTCTGGGCTGTCTCTTAGCCTAGGTCTCGAGAAGGTCTTGAGGGTTGCAGTGTGGTGTTAGCTGACCAACTTGATTGTTTCTTCCCTATTTGATGGTATGGGCATTGATATTTTTTGAATTGACCGTACCCCAGTCAAGGGACTTTCACTTGAGCTGACCGTTGACCACGGTCATGGGTATTTGAATTTTTTGTTTTGTTTTTTTTTTTGGGTTGACCTCTTAGCCCCGGTCGTGGGATCCTTCACTCGAGTTGACTGTGTCCCAGTCAAGGGATTGATCGTATCTGGTCGAGGGATGTTGAGAGTTCTTTTTTGGTCATGGCCAGCTCTTTTGTTTCGGCCTTTTGCTTTTTTCCTTTGGACTTCTGTTTTTTGTCCAGTTTTTTTTTTCACGGCTATCCCTCCCTTTGATGTTGTGGGTGGATATGGGGGTGGGCCCATCGGTTGGATTAGGCTTGTGGAGCTAAACCTTTGTAAGGTGTAAGCCTAGTTGGTGAGTGCAACTCGCGGTGGAGTACTCTACGGTAAGCATGGTGATTTGGATCTCGGTATTGTCATCATAATTCCGAGCAGGCTTAGTGGGAGCATCGTCCCGAGTTGGGTATAGAGTCACGATGCTTCTTTTTTGCTTCTGGTCAAACTAACGCCTAAGGTAGGGATTGATCAGTCTTATTGGAGGGGTGTTTATTGTGGGAAATGGGCTTGCCTTCCGTCTTGAACCCAAACTAGGAGACTACCTAGATTTGTCATAGGATTCGATACTGCTCCTACTAGGGGTAGTTATGTGGCTGTCTATGCCGGACATGGAATAGGTAAAGGAAGACACGAGCCTCGGTTCCTGCAGTCATTATAGATGTGCCTATAATAGTCACGTGCATGTGCTCACAGTGTATGATGGTGTTCATCATGTTCTCAGAAACACATAAGAGAAACATATATGAGAAATAGAAAAGCTGATTTTATTGAATTTTGAAAAGAGGACAGAATACAGTTGACTCTGACTCTGACTTTGAAATGAGGATGTAGGATATCCTAGACTCGGACTCAGACTTAGACTCGAATCGTATCCGGACTTTCGGATGCTTGGTTGGTCGTTTCTTTTTGGTAAGGTCCTTGATTGGAGGAAACGACAGGTGCCACGACTCGCCTAAACTCGACTTTGCGCGAATGGAAGAGAGGGAGTCAAACTAGACATGGCCCGGGGTGACGGGTCGACAAAGACTCTTGGACCGGGATACTCGAACGTTGACCTAGACGAGGTAACAACCCTGGCTTGGACTCGACGATGAGACTCAAGCTGCACGAGGGTAAGTCCAAAAATGGGGCGATCGTGTTTGACCATGTCACGTGTTTGGACCCACTGTGGCGACCTAAACCTTTAGGAGAAACCTTTAGGAGACTCGGGTGTTCGTAGCATAGGTACGACTCGAAGAAGACATCATAAGGACGCCGGTGTATGATGAACGTAAGGTACCCCTTAAGGTGACTGTGGTTGAATGCTCGGGTGGAGGACACTCCCCAAGTGAGACTAAAGACTCTGATAGGACTCAGATGGTGTGACATCTAAGTGACTCAAAAGCGGGGTACGTGAGACAACACGTGTAAGACATGACCCTTAGAGCAACCGTGATTGATCGCTCTGTTGAAGGGTAGCCCCCGAGTAAGATTGAAGGTTTTGTTAAGACTCGAGTGTCGGACGAGTGACCCTTAGATGTAAGGATCACGAACCTTTAGCTACAGGGCTATGCCTTGTAAAAGGTTGACTCGGCCTCGAGAAAAGGCAGACGGGGTAAGGGAAGAAACTCGCGATGTAAGATCGGCCGAGTTTCGACGCTGGAGACCCTTGACTTGACTTGAATAAGGATAGACCCTGTGATTAGGGTAGACCCTAAAGTTAAAGGACTTGAATTGGGATGACTCGACTAACGGATTGAAAGACGGGCAAAATTCCCCTAGGAAAGGTCATGGGGACCGTCCTGTCGGAGGGAAAGATCGCGTGTGACTTTCTAGTTAGGACTCGAGTGTTCAGACGAACCTTCCATTTACAAGTGTATGACTCGTGTTGGTCGGTTATGCCTTTAGGAAAAGGCGAACTAGGATGGGGAAGAAACCCGTGATGTAGGATCGACGGAGTTTCGACGCTAAAGACCTTCGAAGTATTACGAAAAGACCCGACACACGAATTACGGTAGGTCCTATAATAAGGAAGGTTTTTGAAAAATGATTGAATTTTGAAAATTGAGAGGACGGTCCTGAAATTGGCAGTGGGCCAATAGGACCGGGCATTTTGAAAGGTTAGAATGGTTGCGAGTAAATTCGCGTTTTGAAAATTGAGGAGGCGATCCCGTCTTTTGAAATTGGCAGCATGTCGACAGGGCCGAGTTTTTTTTGATAAGTTGAATATTTGGAATTTTGAAAATTTGAATATCGAAAATAAATTTCCGAAAATTTGAAAACCGAAAATAAGATCCCGAAGATTTGAAAATCGAAAACGGCATCTCGGAGATTTGAAAATCTAGAATCACATCTCGAGGATCTGAAAAAAAATCGAAATGGAATTTTGAAATTTGAAAATCGAAATGGAATTTGAAAATTCGAAAATCGAATGGTGGATCGGAAATTCGAATTTTGAAATGGACAGCATGCCGGCTAGAGAATAGGTTATTTTGAGTCAAATCGTAAGTCTAAATTTCGACAGCATTCCGAGTTTTGAAATTGGATATTTTTGAAAAGACGGGTCCCGAAACGGACAGTATTTCGGGTTTTTCAAAATTTGGTATTTTTGGAAAGATGCATTTTTTGAAATGACGTTTTTTGAAAAAAATGACACGGAAACCAAGTAGCACGTAGTCAAGCAAGCATTATAACGACGCTTATGTATGCTTTACACTAAGTCTCGGTCGGTCAAAATAGGGTCTATACCAACAACGATGGCTTTCTCGTGTGAAGGACGGACTCCCTAAACCGAGTTGGTCTTAGGACATGCCGCGAAACCGAGACGAGTTCCACCATCGATGTCTTTAGCGCACCCATGTAGAAATACACCGTGGTATAGTGGGACGTCGGTCACAAGTAACCGGCCCAGGCAAAATTTGGGTTATGCATGAATCATTAAACTAATGCGCGCACACTAATATACGAACGACTTCTCTTCGAGTCTCACCCTAGGAACCCCGATGACATGTGGTACATCAGGTATCCCCAGCGGAGTCGCCAAATTGTGGACATGACGTAGGTCCACCCCGACGCGGCCACGCGCGGGTTTGGGTAGGCGAATGAATCTCGTGGTGAGATTGTTCTCGGGTTCGAAATTTAAGTCAAAATGGAGTCGCCACCGAATTTTGTGGTTATTCGGAACCATACGAGCCCACTCTATGTCGTCATGGGCTATACACAAAGTAAGCCCACTTCGATTTCAGAGTTCATTGGGCTCGTCCCTTTGCATTGCGATACCGATACCATCTACACCGGTATTGTGTAAAGAATGACTCTCGTGCGCCAAGGGTTTCGGACATCCGGAAACCAAAGGTTCTGAGTAAGGGGTGAGGGTACGTGTTGGGAAGCCCACTAAGGACACCCAACCCCGCCCGCACATGGCGGCCTCTACTAAGACACCGTTCGTGTTCGTGTACGCGCGTTAGTAAAATGATAAAATGATATGTAAACAGCGTTTTCGGGCTAAGCATGTGAGTTATTGGTTAACTACGTCATTTAATGCATCTTGATTCACGTCAAAGTGATTTAGCATGTGATGTTCATTTAAGGCGATAAATGGCAAACATCAAGAATAGAAAACTCGTAAATAAATTACAAATTACACGGGCGGAATACAACCCGGAATTCACAATACAACGAGCAATAAAATAGAATAATTGAATTAAATAAGAAGAGCGATAAATAAATACACGACTCAACAAAGACCCGTATATAATAAATACTCACTAGATCGTGAATTAGCTAGACGGACCAACCTTAATTAATTACGCATTATATTGCATATTAATCAAAGGACGGAGGTTCGAGACCTAGGCGTGATTCTAACCCGATCCCGAACCTCGATGTCTTGTCCCGACTTATCACCTCGAGAAATGAAGTCTAAATTAATTATGTGTCGGATACGACTAAAGATTCGTCGACACAAAAATTAATAGTGTGAGACCGTCGATCAAAGTCGTTTTAAGTGATGTGCATGAGTATGAATTTTAGAAAAATGGGTTCACGTGATGGTCTTTACACGCGTTGACTAAAAGTCATAAGGACGAGTCTTAAAACATGGTCGTATGTCGCGAAGGTCGCATATTAATGTAAGGACCGAAAAGGGTAGAAAGTCGGGAAAATGAAAAAAAAGGTCTCGGCCGGACAGGCCTGCCCGCGAGTCGCATGGCTGGTCGCGCGACTCGCGTGTGGGCCTGGTCGGGCATTTTCTATTTGTCAAAAAATCGTCAATTTTTATAATCACGTGCCAATGTGGGTTTATTTACTCAATTTATGTTTTTGCTAGATTAGGAATTTTGAATTAGTAGCGAAATTGCATCCCTCTACGTCACGACATCGAAACTAATCCTTCCGGATTATGTAATGTCGGTTTTCGTGTCAACGGGTTTCGTACTAATTGAAATGGGATCGAATGCGTTCAACTACGACCGATTGCAATCACGTCACGCCCTTGAGAACATTGGGGCGGGGCTCCTCGAAAGGGCTCCACCTCCGTCGTTACTCGTAAAGGGATTAGACGGACTTTAGGCGATCGTCGTAGTCAAACGTATTTGAAACCGAAAACTTGTATTAATATATATATGTACGCGGTATTAATTGTTAATGACGAAATGTAAATAAATAAATAAATAATGTTAGTGGTTAGAGTACATAAATAAAATGTTAGGTGTTAGAGTACATAATAAAATGTTAGTAGCAAAATTAAAATAATGTTAGTAACGGAATTAAAATGTTAGTGCTAGTAATAATAATAATAATAATAATAATAATAATAATAATAATATACATAGTCAAAAGGAAAAGAGAAAGGAGAAAGAGATGTCGGGATTTGAATTACACCCTCAACCTACATGCTTAATGGCCTCGGAAACGAACTCGTAATAGCGACGGGAGCGCGGGAGTGTCGAGATATGTAGGGTGAGTTATGGTGTGTGTCTTTGACGAGTTTTGATCTCGGGATTTTGAATATGTATGTGTGTGTGTGTATGCCGCCGGTTTAACGAGGGCAAATGGCTCGGTTTTTTGTATTGTTTTGCTTGGGGTTGTTTAGGTAGATTAGGCTTTTTAAGGCTTTTTGTTTCAGCTTTTTTAAGGCTTCATTATGCTGAAAAAAGGTCCCTTAATGGTGAGGATTAGTGGGGTATTTATAGAGTAGGGGTGTGATTAGGGTTAATTTAGGAAGGGTTGACCTTTTTGATTTAGTTTGCTTTTTTTGAATTCTGATTTGGGCGCAATCTTCTAGAAGCTGAACTTGGCTGGTTTGTGTGACGGGTTCGTCCTTGACCGGGTTTTGACCCGGTCGCTAAAAGACGGGATTTATTTTTGGTGTCGGTTTTGGCCCAAATTAGTCTTATTTTGCTCGGAACGACCCACTGAGCCTGGATTTGAGGTCTGTTTTGTGAGATTATTACTCCGCTAAATGCCCACGTCGGATACTATTGATTCCGAGTCCGTATTCGAGCGTATTAAGTCACGTTAGCGTCCGATCATCATCGGGTGTTTTGTCGGGAACTGCTATAGACACTAGCAGGCAAAATGCGGGTGTCTACACCTAGCAAAAAAATCAACAAACAATGAGCCTCCTTGCACCTAATGGCACTAGGGTAGGAGGAAGGAAAAACAAATAGCCAAACACAATAAACTAAAACTCGACTAACTGATCACCATCCCCGGCAACGGCGCCATTTTGATGCGCGTCAGATTGTCGCCTATCCAACGCGGTCAAACAATATTTATAAACTCCAACTAACTACTACGTAGTAGTGGCAAGTCGAGGTCGATCCACAGGGACGGTCGAGGGTAGTCGGTCAAGTCTAAGTCTAAGAGTGATTAGAGTCGAGAAGGGGGGAGTTTGGTCGAGAGGAGCTAAACTAACTAGACGAGAGAGGGAACTAAAGCGAGAGACAATTAATGGGAAAGGCGTTAGGGAGAGTCGGGGAGTCGGAAATCAAGATAAGGGTATAACATCGCAAGAATTATCACAAGATGTATAAGGGAGGTGCCACCTTTCGGTTCCCTACCAACCAAGTCTAAACCCGTTTTCGCGACGAATAAACTAAAGTCTCTAGACGGAATTACCTAAACCCCGAGTTTCCCCATATTGATCCGAGTGAGTCAAGTCAACCTAGGTGATCAAGCTAAGTCAATCAAAACACAACAATCCCATCAAGACAATATCACCCTCAAATGCAATAATTTCACAAAATAAAACTTTTATCTAGAATTTCTCCTCCCCTAACCCCCTAACTAAATCTACTCACTACCCATAACAAAATGTTCACCAAGGAGACTAGGAGAAAGACTAAGCATGCTTGAACTAGAGGAGAAATAGTTAATCTAACACAAACTATGGAGAAACGAACAAAGGAGAGAGAAAAGCACTAACATGAAAATGACAAGACTAACAATGGATTAACAAGAAACTAAAAACAAGACTAATTAATGGAGAGAGGGAGAGGAAAGAAACTACCAATAATGGAGAGACTAAAGGAGGAGATGAAGATTAACATAAAGATTGAATCTTGGAAGAGAAAATACAAGAACTTGTCACCAATCCTTGCAAAATTCTTCAATCTTCAACATAAAAACACAAATCTCCAACTAATTTAAGAACTTGATTGAGGATTGTAGAGTAGGATTAATTTAAAACTAATAAGTTTTACTAAATCTATGAATTTTTTACTATGGAGGCTTACTACAACTACTACTACTACTACTACTACTATGGATATTTTCTACCCTACTCCTAATTTAATCTAAAGAGGCACACTTAAGGCTCAAATTGAAATGAAACCCTACGTTATCTATATATATTAATCCTTAATGGGTCACACAATCTTAAGGCCCATAATCCAATTCTTTTTCCTTAAGCTAGACCTTCACCCTATGCATCTTCATGGGGTGAAACTTCACCCTGCGGCTGACGAGCTGATCCCACCGGGTGAAATTTCACCCGGTGAGACTTTTTGTCTCAGTTTGCGAATTTGGCATTTTTTTCTCCATCGGGCGAAATTTCACCCGGTGGGCAAAATTTTGCCCGGTCATTTCGCCCGGTGGTGAGTGTCCATGAAAATCTTCTGGGAGGCAGAAAATGTCGTCGGGCGAAACTTCGCCCGGTGGTGACTCATCGGGTGAAACTTCACCCGGTGATCCTTCGCCTCTTTTCCGGTCTCTTTCTTTGTTGATCGATTGGATTACTTGAACTTTCAGTTGTATGATTTGCTCTTTGGACTGTATCTCTCTCTTTCATGCTCATAGAAGCTCGGATACGTTTTCGGTCGAAAATCCTATCAAAATAGACAAAAAACTACCAAAAACACGTAAAATGCAAAAGAGAGACACTAATGCAATAATTACTCAAAATACGGCGATAATCAAACTCTAATCTCGCAAAACGGAGGAAAAATAGGTCTAAATGAGAGGAAAAATGGTCCAAATTTGGCACACAACAAAAATCTGAAAAGAAATGACACAATCCCGCCGGAAGTCGTTGTTATTCCCTGACCCCTCTTCCGACGCTTCGGGAGGTAGTAAGGGAGGAGGAGACCTGCGTTCCTCGTCCACCAATCCCGCCGGAAGTCGTTGTTATTCCCTGACCCCTCTTCCGACGCTTCGGGAGGTAGTAAGGGGGGAGGAGACCTGCGTTCCTCGTCCACCAACCTCTGCGGGCTAGGGTGTCACCATAGTCCGCCCATCACCTTCGGCGGCGTCTACGGCGCGCCGGGGCATTGACGAAAGTGGGGGAGCAAGCTTTCCTGAACCTGTCCTTTTTTGACGTCTCGCACTCGGACTCAGAGACCCTGGAGGCTGTTTCGGTCTCTGTAGCCGGTCCTTCGAGAAGGGCGGTGCCTGAGGGGTCCTACCGACTTGATAAGGTCAAGTATAAAGTCTCTCTACACCAGTATCCCGATACGGCGGCACGCGAAGAGATCCTTC
Source organism: Agrostemma githago (assembly GCA_958450325.1). NCBI lineage: Eukaryota > Viridiplantae > Streptophyta > Magnoliopsida > Caryophyllales > Caryophyllaceae > Agrostemma > Agrostemma githago. The sequence goes on from OY288239.1 coordinate 11,538,871, forward strand.
TCGCCAATGCCGCGGAGGAGATCGCTAATTTTTATGACTTCGGCCCGGAGTATTTGATCGTTGTGCCCGGGGATAGGAACACAGTTTGCAACCCGCCGAAGGAATGTATTTCAGTATATCATAAATGCTTGGAATATGGGTTGCGTATTCCCCTTCACCCCTTTTTTGAGGAGATCTTCAAGCGTATAAATGTTGATATTGCTCAGTTGACGACCGTATCGGTCCGGACCCTGGTGTCCTACGCATGGGTATGCCTATTCGAGGGGTTTCAACCTTCTATCAACGCCTTCAGGTACATGATAGGCCTAACAATGGGCATGACGACGGAAGGCCCCTCCGGCTTCTGGTCCCTAGGTCGGATGAAGGGTTACTCCCCAGTTTGGCCGGTGTTATCGAGCGTCAAACACTGAAAACACAACTTTCTCTACATCCGTCGTGAAGGAGGGTGGTCAATTCCTCACCGGTTTAGAGGCAATGTCCACACTCGCTTGGAGACAGATGAGGAATATCACCCCGACTTTCCTCTGAAGGGGTTAGAGGTGAAGTTGACCCCCGAGGAGATAAAATAGTGGCACTTTTCAAGTGTGTCAAGTATGGGAACAACATGGCTCTATCGAGGTGGCTTCCCTCGGTTAAGCTTATCGCGGCCGATGAGTTCCTGACTCCTCTGGGACTGAACCCATCGCGCCCCATAGGTAGATGGGGGTCCTGATTATGTGTGCATTATTCTTTTGAAATTTGTATGTATGCTTACTTTGCGTGGTTCACTTTTGCAGACGCTCACGGTGCCGCGTTCACCCACCGGCATCTGAGGAATCTTGGACTCAAGAAAGATTTCTCACCTTCCACCACTTGCCCCCCTGATAAGCTAATCGTAAACCTATCAAAGATAACCAACTTAGGTCTAACTAAAAATATAGCTAGGGAAGTCGAGATCGTATCCACAAGGAGACAAATAAATTCTACTCGTAATTAAAGTCTATCTAAGTAACCAAATCGGGGATTTGTAATTGGGTTAACTAAACTAAAGTATCTAATGAAGGAAAGAGAAATAAAGGAGAAGAAATAACTAAAATAAATAAGATGAATAAATATAGAGAGAAAACTAGGATCGTCGGTTCACCATGAATTTCCTACGGTCACGGTCTAGGTCACAGGTCTGTCGCAGATATTGGTCTAAGGGGTAGTGAAAAGGTCCTTCCGGTCCGCTATTCACCCTAGAATGCTTCTAACGGCTTCCGATCTTATTAGGGCAAACTAATGTGTTGTAGCAGGTCTAACTCTTACCAGGCTTCCTATCTTAGGTTCGAGTTCACCAATTCAATTAATCAATTACGTCGACTTAATCAATTAATCTCAATTAAATGCTACAATTAACAACTCAGACGCAATATCGTAGACAAATTTATAAACTAATTAGCAATCATATTCAATTCTTGGATCCCCTAAATCCTAGCAAGGGAAATTAGCTACTCATGGAGAAATTTACGACAACAATAATAAAGATGATAAATAAATTAAGCATAGTGAATAGATCTAAAGAGAAATTAAGAATAAAAGAATTAATAAGATTAAGAGGGAAAAAATCCCCTATATACTAAAAGAATAACAACTTTCCAAATTTTTCCCTCCAAAATGCAATATTTCTAAAGATGGAAGTTAAACAAAGAGTATTTTAAAATAAATTGGTAACCCATTACATTTTGTTCCGGTATTGGAATCAATTAACCCGATTCGGGATTCGGGCTTGAGGTGTACGATATTGCTTTGAATTAACAATTGGTCAATCTTGCCAACCTCTCCTTCCTCCTACTCCACTGGTCGGACCTTCCTGGCGGAATGGGCTGGCTCCCTGCACACAGAACGCACAGGGCCTCGGAGGTTGTCCAAGGAAACCCTCTCCGATGCCTAAGTCAGTCCGTGAATGCCTTAAAGAACCTAGCTCGTGAGGAACTAGGTGGCGTTTTTTAGAGTAAGAGTTCTAGAGAGAGAAAATCCAACCCCCTCCTTGTGAGAAGTGGGAGAGTATTTATACCTTCCCATAAGAGAGGGAAGTAGAAGGAGGATGGGTGGATGAGGAGGTGACAAGTGGCTTCACCTCATCCACCCATTCTCGCTTACCTTAGGCGAAATGACGAGGAGGTCCCTTGGTGATCCCTGCCCTGCCTGCGGAGAATGGCCAGAAGACAGGCAGGTTGGGGTTATGCGAAGACTGGGTTTGACAGACCGCCCCTCCCTGTCGGGCAGGCGGTCGTCTGGAGTTCCCCGTGGGTTCTCTTTTTAGTGACTTTGCTCTGATTGCCTGCCAAGTCGGTTCCCGGGCTCCTTGGGTAGAGTCTTCTGAGGGCCTGCTTAGCAGGCGGTCCGGAGCAGGCTGCCGACCCCCATCAATTGGCCCTCGCAAGCTGGGAGGGAGCAAGGCTTCCTTCCGGCTGGCGACTTTTGCTTAGATGGAGGGAGGTTGACTTATTTTCGGCTTCACTGTTGCATTTAATGCGTTTGTACTTTCCCGAGGAAAGAAGTGTTAATTGTGTCAGGTATACAAAGAGTTGAGAGGCCTTTTGCAATGATTACCCTTCATGCTTGGTGGATTTTCGGGCAATGTGAGGACTTCGCGATTGATGGCATTCCCTGCCAGGATGGTTGGGATGCCATTTAATGCTTCATTTCCTTTGTATAAATTTCAGCTCCCCTCGCCATTTTGTTATTTCATCCTCAATTCTTCCACTTTTCTTTGTTGAATCATGGTTTGGATCAAGAAATCTATTACTCGCCATGGAGTTCGCACCGTTACCTTTCTTTTTAAGGGATTTTGGAGACTCAGGTATGCTCGGGCGGCTTATCGGGCCCTTCGCCGCAGCCGTCGTCCACGGCCACATCCCCGTCGGAGTGTTCAAAAGGCTACCATTAGGGCGGGGCAAGCGCCCTAGAAGATCCTTGCCTCCTGCTGCTTCCAGGTTCAAGCTCTGCCTTCAAGGAGGAGGGTGTTTTGATCGGGGTTGCCGTGAGTGTTTCCCATGGTTGCACCCTGAACAGTTCGACCCCGACTGTTCTGACGCAGACTCTTCCCTGGGGTCAGGCCCTTCCTCTCCAGTGAAGAAAACAGGTTGCGGTACTTGTGATGACTCCCAGACAGTTCTCTATGGCAGGGACTGGGACGTCAGCAGCCGGGACTCTGAAGACAGTGAGGGTCTGGGTTGTTCGAGTGACAGAGACAAGGATGGACTCCCTGATGATCCCTTCAAGGATTCCTCAGACTGGGATTGGGGATCGGACTTTGGAGGTCAAGACAGCCCTGGGGACTATTCTCCAGACTTAGGTGATGACTAGGCCTGCTTGCAGGGTGCAGGCGTATTTGAGCCGGAAATCCAGGCTCCTTTTGTATTTTCTTTCTTTGTCAGGCATGATATGTAACTTGTCCATTTTCCATCAAAGTTAATGAAAAATCCGAGCGACTTTGTTATTTGCTTTTTTTTTTGAATGCGGGGATGACGTTGCTAACTGACTGTCCTTCTGACACTTTTGCTTTTTCGAGGCCCTTCTTGGGAAGGGGTGAGCGGCTCATGTTCAAAGTGTGACACGTGGGGTAGATTGTTGGGGACGTTTTGTCAGAGAGGCGGCCTTTTTGGCTTCCTGGGCTTTATATAAGCCCTCCTCCTCCTCCATTTCTTTCTTTTACACTTTTCGAAATTCATAGTCCCTCTCATACTCTCAAACCGTCTTTGTTGCTGAGAACTTCGTGAGACCAAGGAGTGCTTACTATCACACTTTCCGGCGACGACCAACGTTCTAGGTTAGGATCTCTCTTTAAATCTTCGCCTTTTTTCCCTTTCATCAATACTTTTTTCTTTATAAACCAGTATGTCTCGAGTTCGGGCTTTCTCTTTTAGTTCACTGTCTGAGAGGGCTGAGGGTAGAGACGGGAGTGGACGCGATCTAGCCTCCTCTTCTGGGGTTGGGCCCAGGGAGGAGGATCGCCTTGATAGGGGGGAAGGTGCTGAATCCCCCGAACCCGCTCCCTTTGACGTTGTTGATTCAGACAACGAGGCACTGGAGGTGGACCTCTCCAGGATTGTCGGCCCCCTCATTCGCAGGGAGAGAGGGAAAACTTATTATTTGGACAAGAAAAAATACTTGATTACTCTAAAAACCTACCCCGAAGCCAAGAATAGGGATTTGATTTTAGAAAGTAATGCTGCCGAGGAAATCGAGAAATTTTATAATTTTGGGGAGGGGTATACAGTCGTAGTTCCAGGGGAAAAGGACACAGTATGCTGCCCCCCTGAGGGTTGTGTGGCTGTTTACCACAAGAGCTTGGAATTCGGTCTGCGATTCCCTCTTCACCCTTTCCTGGAGAAGACCTTAAGGAGAATGAATGTGGCTATAGCCCAACTGACTGCCACAGCCATTAGGTCCCTGATAGCCTATACCTGGACCTGTCTCTTTCACGGTGAGGGGCCTTATATTGACGCCCTTCGTTTTATGGTTGGGCTACAAATGGTGTCTTCGTCAGGGGGAGACGGTTCCCCTGGGTACTGGTCCCTTTAGAGACAGAAGAAGTATGCTCTAGTCTGGCCAGCTTTAAGCAGCCTGAAAGACTGGAAGAATAATTTCTTGTATGTGCATAGTGCTTCCGGGTGGCGGATTCCTAGGCATTTTAGGAATCATGTTCATACCCGCATGGAGACTCGCGAAGAGTATCATCCAGGCGTCGGGGGGAAGGCCCTGGAGGTAAAGTTGAGTGCGAAAGAAGAGATATTAGTCAAGAAGTTTGAGATTGTTGCGGATAAGTCTGGTGTTTTTGGCCCTGCTTTCTGGCTCCCCTACGCGGAGCTCATAGCCACAGACGAATACTTGCTCCCATTGGGCCTGATCCCTAGCCTTGAAGGTAGTTCTAGGGGGCTTTTGCTGGCGCGATTTTTCTGAGACTTTTTATTTCTTTGCTTTTTAGCTGACTGCCCTTCTTTTTCTGTAGATTCCGCTTCTCGTCGTTGGACAAGGAAGCAGGTTAAGAGGTTAGGTTTGAGTGAGGAGTTCGTCATCGTTTCGAAGCGTCCTTCCCTTCCTTCAAATTTCAAGAAAGGGGAGAAAAGTTTAATGAGGCTCGTCAAGGATCTCGCTGCTGGCCGGAGGCTGCCTCTTCCCCCACGCCTGCCGTCGGCAAAGCCGGCGACTCCTTCCCACAGCATCCAGGATGGGGAGGCTGAAGTTACCTCAGGGGCCACTCCTTCCCCTGGATGTAGGCAAGGTGACTCTCTAGCCGAAACTCGTGTTCCCCAGGGATCGCGTCCTGCAAACTCTGAGGGGACTGGGGAGAGCGTCCCCCTGGAGCTGAGAAGGAAGAAGGATAGGGAGCCCTCAGGGACTACTCCTGTGGTGGATTTGGAGGCTGACGTTTGTACTCCTGAGGCAAAACGCCCTGGTCGTGACATTCCGAGCACCCTTTTTCAGGAGGAGAATACGGAGTTTCATTATACTGCTGGCGACAGCGTAGACGTGTCGGGCCTGCTCTCTGATTCTGGCGCCGTTTTAGCCGACCGTCTTACCAAGTCTGTAACTTCAACTTCTCACTAAGTGATTCAGTATATCCAGCGTACCTCCAAGGTGTTGCTGGCGTCTGCTGAGCTGGCGGCTCTAAGCCGCTGGAGCGACGAAGAGCTGACTGTCACACCCGGGGCTCCCCATTCTGACCGTCTGGCTATGGTGGAAAGGGACATAACTTTGATAAATAACTTGAAAGATAAGCTGGCTAAGCAGGAGTGCGAGCTGGAGGAGGCGAGGAGTCAGGCTGGCCAGTGGAAGCTTCAAGGAGAGAGAGCTGTGAGGGAAGCAGCCAAGTTTGAAGCTGAGCTGAAAGAGAGTCGCTTGGCGATGGAGCAGGCTACCCTTTCTCTGGCTGAGATGGAGCACCTAAAAAGGAAGGCAGCTGATCTGGAGGAACGCCTGTCTAAAGCTGACTCGGCCTTTGAGCAGGCCAAGAGCGAATGGAAGAAAGAAAAGGATGCCCTTGTGGAGGAGTCCGATGCTGCAGTGGACGCGAGTTTTGTGAGTGGGGCCAATTCTTCTTTGGAGCTGGTGATGGAGGTGATTGGGGAGATGTTCCCTGTGTTTGATGAAGAGGCCTTCCGAAGTCTCTATTCTGCTAAAAACGAGGCTCGGGCGGCCAAACCCCCTGAGGCGGCTGCCGGTCCAAGCCAGGATGCTCCATATTGTTTATCCTTTCTTGAAATAGCCCTATTCTCTGCGCTGAGCCTTGTTATGGCCAGCTATTTGTAATATTTAGTTTTTTGGATCTTTTGCCTTTGTCACTTTGTGAAAACTTTTTACCCTTCATGGGTTTGTTATGTAATGCTTTCCCTTGTTTTGGTCCGCTTTTTTCTCTTTTCTTCAAGGTATGGCCTGGTCCAAGGTTGGGAGAATTGCCCCCGGTCCTTGTTAGCTGTGCGCAGCCTGGCCTGTCCCTGGCTTCTGCTAGGAGTCCAGGGGGGCCTGCTCCCTGCCTGCCCAGAGGTAGGCAGGGAGGGCTTTTTCGTTTTTTATACAAGGTTGGGGGAGTTGCCCCCAGTCCTTGTCAGTTGTGCGTAGCCAGGCTTGTCCCTGGCCTCTGCTTGGAGTCTAGGGGGCCTGCCCCCTGCCTGCCCATAGGTAGGCAGGGATGGCTTCTGCGTTTTTTTTTTTTTATACAAGGTTGGGAGAGCTGTCCCCAGTCCTTGTCAGTTGTGCGTAGCCTGGCCTGTCCCTGGCCTCTGTTTGGAGTCCAGGGGGCTTGCTCCCTGCTTGCCCAGAGGTAGACAGGGAGGGCTTTTGCGTTTTTTATACAAGGTTGGGGGAGCTGCCCCCAGTCCTTGTTAGTTGTGCGTTGCCTGGCCTGTCCCTGGCCTCTGCTAGGAGTCCAGGGGGCCTGTTCCCTGCTTGCCCAGAGGTAGGCAAGGAGGGCTTTTGCGTTTTTTATACAAGGTTGGGGGAGCTGCCCCCAGTCCTTGTCAGTTGGGCGCGTGAGGCCTGCACCCTTTCTGCCCAGAGGTAGGTATAGGGTTTAGAATTTTTGTTGGGGGGTCCATTTTCCTCGGTTCTGGCAACAGGGGGCCTCCCCCTATTGCCCCCTGCTCGTTTATGTGTGAGAACGCAAGCTTAAACAGACAACGAGTATGAATCTTTGAGTGTTATATATAAAAACTTTTAAAACATAAGAGTGGTCGGAGCCGTCGACATTCCATTCTGATCGTTCTCCGCCAGTACTTTTTTCCTAAAGACGAGGTTTTCTTAAGACTCGGCTAAACATAGTATCTTTTCAGGGTGTCGGCGTTCCAGTGTGCGCTCAGCTCTTGGCCTTCTGTGTTGGCGATTTTGTATGTGCCTGTTCCCAAAATCTGGGTCACCTGGTACGGGCCTTCCCAGTTGGCACTTAGTTTGCCATGCTCCCTAGATTTTCCAACAGCCTGTGTCTTCCTTAGTACTAGGTCGCCTACCTGGAACCTTCTCTCATGTACCCTTTTGTTGTACGCCTTTCTCATCCTCTGCTGATAGGCGGCTATGTTGATGTTGGCCTCCTCCCTGACTTCATGGACCAGGTCTAGGGCTTCGGCCATTGCTGCGTCGTTGTCAGCTTTGTTGTATTGCTGAGACCGTAGGGTAGGAATTCGCACTTCGATGGGTAGTAAAGCTTCTGCTCCATATACCAGGCCAAATGGCGTCTGACCTGTTGATTCTTTTCTGGTGGTCCTTATTGACCAGAGTATACTTGGTAGCTGACAGGGGTTAGTCGTATCCCTAATCAAAAGTACCCTAAGGTCACTAACTAATGTAGATAGCGAAGTCAGGGGTCGAACCACAAGGAGATGGGAATTCAATTGTTTATCCTAAGAATTAGATTCTAGATTATGGGTCACAATTGGCTGGTTTGGTAAGTAGAAACTAAATAACTAAAACGGAATAACAAGAAGGGAAAAGTCTAGGGTCTCAGGTTCACTACGAATATTAGTCGGGTCAGGGAGTCAACTAACAGATCAATAATCGAACTACCTAAGGTGCAAGTCCGGTCGGTACAATACAACCTTTAGATCTAAACTTAACCTGCGGTCGCTAGCATTAAGTCAGTTTACCCGAATTATCGTGGCCTAATTAGTTCTTAACCCGGTCGGTGAAAAGCCCTAATTGCTATGCTAATTAATTGAATTATGCATCAGACAATCAATCAGATTTAAGACGATAAACAAGCGATAGTTCATGCGATTAACAACTAATCAATCAATTATAATCCCTCCTAACATGCATAGATCCCCTTAACCCTAGATGAGAAATTAGCTACGCATAATAAAACTAATCAGACAAGAAAGAAAGAAATCAAATCTAAACATATCAAGATGAATTAACAATCGATTGAAGGAAATAATAATGCTAGAACAATAAATAAAGATGAATTTAAAGAGAATTGAAATTCAATACCGAATGATGAAGGAAATTGTAAAGATCTCTAGGCAGGTAAACTAAACTATGAAAACTGAATAATGAAAAGTGTGTAAAAGAAGGTAAAAGAAAGTGTAGAATGAAAGTGTCTGACAATGTAGTCAGAAGTCTTATTTAAAAGATATATGTTGGACTTCAAAATAGGCCCAAAGTATAAGTTGAAATAAAGTTGATGCGCGGCCCGGGCAGGAGCTTCACGGAGTGGCACTCGATCGAGTGCAGTAGAGGCACTCGATCGAGTAACGCTGTAGGTCGCAGCATCGCGCGCTCAACTTCAAACGACTGCCATTTCTTCGTTACTTGTTCAAAGTGAATGTGTAATATATCGTTGGAAAGCTAAGAGAAAGAGCTTTCCAACGCCACCAAAATCACCCTGATTGGAGTTGTATAACTCAAGATATGGACGTTTGAAGTTGACCCTTGTGTAGGCGATCATTCTTTCTTCTCAATTTGCATTTGTTTCCTTCTTTATTCCTTCTCGATTCCCATTCTCGTCCTCGGCTTAGTCTTTTTAGTTCGTCAAGACGTAAATGCGTTCAAAAGCACACATATCCTACAAAATAACCCGAGATACGGCAGTATCGACTTTCTAGAAAATATCGACAGTTAAGGCATAATAGGAGAAGAAAACGTGATAAATCAACGGTCGGGGGACGAAATAAATAGATATAAAATGTGTTGATCAGTAGCTCGTCTGCCCATCTTCCTTTGAGATCATCCACCATCTTTTTGAGCCCATTTAGGATTTGTTTGTTAGCGGCCTCGGCCTGCCCATTGGTTTGCGGGTGGCAGACGGCAGAATAGGCGACGGTTATTCCATGCCCTTCCAGCCAGGCTCTTAGGGGGTCATTATCAAACTGCTTCCCATGATCAAACACTAACATTTTTGGTAGGCCGAATCTGGTTATGATGTTCCTCCAGATGACCTTCCTGACTGCCGGCTCGGTGATGTTTGGGACTGCCTCGGCTTCAACCCACTTTGTGAAGTAGTCAATCCCCACGATCAGAAACTTTCGTCCCCCTGTGGGTGTAGCAAAGGGACCCAGTATGTCCATCCCCCATTGAGCGAAAGGAATGGGAGATAAAATTGGCCTGAGTTCTTGGGTTGGGGCATGAATTGATGGAGCGAAGAGTTGGCATTTTCTGCATTTCCGAGTTAGGCTCCTTGCATCTGCTAGCATGGTAGGCCAGTAGTAGCCTGCCCTTAGAGCTTTGTGGGCCAACGATCTTCCTCCAATGTGATGCCCGCAGATCCCTGAGTGGATGTCATCCAAAACTTCAGCGGCCTGCTCTGCCCCCAGGCATCTGAGCAGGGGGAAGGTGAAGGATTTCTTATATAGCTCTTTATCAATTATCACGAACCATGTTGCTTTGGTCTGTATCTTCCTTTTTTTCACTGGATCAGACGGTAGGATGCCGTATTTTTTGAACTGAGTGAGGGGGGTCATCCAGTTCTCCTGTTCCTCTTCGACGATGTTGACCGTCTGACAGGCAGTAGTGGATTTCTCATGCACAACATCAACCCAAACCGACCTCCTTATGTCTTGTAGGCTGGAGCTGGCCAGTTTTGACAGGGCGTCGGCCCGATTATTCTGTGATCGGGGTATTTGCCTGATTTCATAGGATTTTAGGCTTGATAATCCCTGCTTCACCTTTTCTAGGTAGGTGGCCATGGCCTGATCCCTAGCCTCATATTCTCCGTTGATTGATTGGCAATGAGCTGGGAGTCAGTTGCTAGTATAATCCGCTCTGCACCTGCAGCCTTAGCTAAATTTATTCCTGCAAGTACGGCATCATATTCTGCCTCGTTGTTTGATGCAAGGAAGGTGAATCTGAGCGCATGCTCAAAATCCACTCCTTCAGGGCTGGTTAGCACGACACCTGCCCCTGCACCATTAGCCGTTGAGGACCCGTCAGTGTATACTATCCATTCTTCGGTGGGAGGTTCCTCTTCCCCTGAATGAGAACATTCAGCCAGGAAGTCCGCCAGGGCCTGTGCCTTGATGGTTGTCCTGGGTTGGTATGATATCCCCAGTCCGCTTAACTCAATTGCCCATTTTAACAGCCTTCCTGATTTTTCAAATTTTTCCAATATCTTCTCTAGTGGCTGGTCGGTGAGGAGCACAACAGGGTGTGCGTCGAAGTAGGGCCTGAGTTTTCTAGCTGCTATGACGACTGCATAGGTGACTTTTTCTACCATAGGATAGTTTCTTTCAGCTGTCCCCAGGGCGTGACTTACAAAGTAGATGGGCTGCTGTGAGCCTGCTTCTTCTTTCAGGATGACTGCACTCACCGTTGAGTTGGTGACAGCAATGTATAGCTATAGTTTTTCTCCGGCCACTGGTCTCGCCAAGGTAGGGAGCTTTTTCAGATGCTCTTTCAATTGTTCGAAGGCTTTCTTTTGCTCGTCCTCCCATTTGAATTGCTTGTTGCCTTTCAACACTTTGAAGAAAGGGGTCGACTTATCTGCTGATCTGGCGATAAAGCGAGCCAGGGCAGCCATCCTGCCTGTGAGCCGTTGAATGTCCCTTATGGTCTTAGGCTCCGGGAAGTCTAGGACCGCCTGAATCTTTTTGGGATTGGCGTCTATCCCCCTGGAGCTGACTAAGAATCCTAAGAATTTGCCAGATCGGCCTCCGAACGTGCACTTTTTTGGATTCAACTTCATTTTGTACGATCGCAGAGAGGAGAATGTTTCCTGCAGGTCCGCCAGGTGCTCCCTGTCCCCCTTGCTTTTGACAATTGCATCATCGACATAGGCTTCCAAGTTTCTCCCTTTTTGATTTTCAAAGACCTTGTCTACCAATCGCTAATAGGTGGCGCCTGCATTCTTCAGTCCAAATGGCATCATTCTATACATGTATGTTCCATGGCTGGTTATGAAGGCGCACCTCACCCTGTCAGGCTGCCAGAGGTACACTTGATGGTACACTGAGAATGCAGCCAGAAAACTTAACGTGGTATATCCACTAGTGGCATCCACCAGTTGGTCTATCCTGGGCAGGGGGTAGCAGTTCTTTGGGCAGGCTTTGTTAAGATTTGTGAAGTCTACGCACATTCTCCATGCGCCTGATGACTTCTTCACCATCACAACTTTCGCCAACCACTCAGGGTAATCACAGACTTCAATGAAGTCTGCTTTCAAGAGTTTTTCTATCTCCTCTTTTATCGCCGCGTCTTTTTCTACGGACATATTTCTTTTCTTCTGCTTTACAGGGCGAGCCTCCGGGTTAACGTTCAGCTTGTGAACAATAAAAGTCGGGTCGACTCATGGCATCTCATCTGCAGAGTGCAAATACGTCCCTGTTTTCTCTCAGGACTGCAATACGTCCCTTTGGTAGGACTCCTCCAGGTCAGCCCCTATGAGGACCTGCCTCCCTGGTTCTAAGTCCACCAGCATGCTTTCCCCTTCAGGCTCTAAGTGGGCTGCTCTTTGCTGAGCAGCCGGAATTTCACCCTCCCTGCTGGGGGAACCTTCGGCTTTTTATTTTCCTTTTCTTTCCGTTTCATGGGCTTGCAGGGCCACGAAATAACAGTGTCTGGCCGACTCCTGATCCCCATGGACCTTCCCTTCCATGCCAAAGTCTGTCACATAGGCTATGGTGAGGGTCGTGATTGACACAGCGGCTTCGATTTCGTCTAGGGGGGCCCGGCCTATCAGGGCGTTGTATGCAGACTTTGCATCCACCACAACAAACGACGCCCTGACATTCCTGGCAGAGTCCCCCTCCCCGAATGTTACCGGTAAGTCGATAATCCCCATGGGAAGTACACCTGCCCCACTGAACCCATACAGAGATCCAGGGGCTGGCTTCAGATGTCTTTTCTCTAAGTTCATTCTTTCAAAGGCATCCTTGTACAAGAGGTTTGTGTAGGCGCCAGTGTCCAATATGCACCTCTTGACAATGTGATTGCTAATCTCAAGAGTTAAGACCAAAGGGTCGTTGTGTGGGTATATGACTCTCCCTGCGTCCTCAGGGGTGATGCTCAAGGTCGTGCCCTTTGGGCTTCCTGCCCTCTCGACGTAGCAAATCTGGTTTCGCAATTCGCGGATCTGCTTTTTCTGGCTTCGTCTGCTTGTTCGTCCCTCTGCATCCCCTGACACTACATGAATTACCATGCGATTTTGGGCTGAGCCTTCGGGTTTGTCTGCCGCCTCCTTTTGGGGTTTATTCCTTGCTGCATAGTCGCTCAGCCAGCCGTTTCTTATGAGTTTTTCTATCTCGTCTTTTAAGTGTCGGCAATCTTCAGTGGTGTGGCCTATGCAATCGTGGAACGTGCAGAATTTCTTAGGATCCCCCTTTGGGTTGCGCGGCTTATTCGGGCGATTCCATTTTGCTGTTTCCTTCTCCAGCTCAAAAATTTCTGCCCTCGGCCTGTTGAGGGCCGTGTAGCTGTCAAACCTCGGCTGGTAAGTCGTGCGAACTTTCTTGGGGGTATCCCCCTCCTCTTTCTGTTTCCCCGGCTCGTTTCTGTCGCGTCCACCCTGTGGTCCCCCGTGCGGCCTTGCTTGGCCTGCAGGGGTGTCCGGCAGGCTGTGAAACTCTTCCTGCAGAATGAACCCTTCAACCATTTTTCTGGCTTTTGCCAGAGTTTCGGGCTGGGCCCTGATCATCTGGTTCTTCATCTCCCCTGGGAGCAGGGAGATTGTCAGGGCGTAGGCAGCTGTCAAATCATCAATCTCCCTGGCTTGTTGGTAGGACAAGTCGAATCTCTTTAGGTACTCCCTGACGCTCTCGCCCTTGTTCTGCTTTAGGGTCATAAGGTCAAAACGAGTGAGTCGTCTCCTCTTGTTCCCTGCATATTGTTCAAGGAATGCCTCGGCTAACTCTATAAAGAAACTGATTGACCCCTGGCGAAGGTCCCTGAACCATCCCTGTGCAAGCCCTACAAGGGTGGTTGGGAAGATTTTGCACCAGATCACATCATCCACATCATACATGCCCATGTGACTTTCAAATGCCGCCAGATGGTCCTCTGGATCTGTAGTCCCGTCAAACTTGACTGTGGGCATCTTAATCTTTGGGATGGGGTACTCTTGTACGTCAGGATGGAGAGGGGTCTTCGTGGGCCTGCCTACCACCCGTGACCTGCTTTCCCCAGACTGATTACCGTGAACATCCCATTGTCTAGGGGCCGGTTTCCTCGTACTGGGGGAGCGGTGCTTCGGTGGTTGTCTGCTGGTCGCCTCGTCCTCTGTGTCAAGGGAGGGTTGCCTGGACCGCTTTCTCCGGGATTGACCGAGGTTATCATCCTGGTGATACCTTGACTCGAGTGGCTGCCCCCGGCTAAGCCTAGACTGCAGGCTTTGGGACAGCCCTGGAGCTGGTTGTTCTTTTGCTGTCGGTGTTAACCTGTAAAAGACTATGCCCTGCTTTTCTCCCAGGCGTCTAGACGCAGGCTCCCTGTGCTTCATTCGATCCTGCAGTCCCTGAGATAAACCTCTCTTCTCTCGAGACGTGGACTCCGTAGTGTGTATAGAGAATGCCTGTTGTTGAGCAGGCGGTTCCTGGCTGCCTGCTGTGATACGCCTCTACGCCTGCGCGTACACTTGAGCTGTTCTCCTTGCCTTCCTCTGGGCGTTTCTGGCGGCGGTTCGCTTCGTACCTCCAGCCCCCTCTCTGCTTACTAAGCAGGGCTGTCTGGGGGTCGTTGCGACCCGGCCTACCAGGCCTTCAGGAGTGAACTCCTGGTTAAGCATTGCGGAGAAGAAGGCAGCTGTCTGTACCATCTGAGCTGGGGTTAGGTTCAGGGTGTGCCCTGGATGTGCCCCCTGCCCTGGTGCTACAGCTGTATTTGGCATGCCCAGGAGACTGGTTCCCCCTACCCCGGGGATCGTGGCGGTAGGAGCCCTCTCTGGCTGAGGCATGCCGTATAGGGGGGTCACCGGTGGGACCGTCGGACCTATCCCTACACTAGTGTCAACGATCTCAGGCATGATTACTTTGATTGGTTAGTTTTTGTAATTGGGAATGGTTGATTTTTGTGGGTAATTCGTGGATACAACCAGATCTTCCCCACAGACGGCGCCAAATTGTTCCGGTATTGGAATCAATTAACCCAATTCGGGATTCGGGCTTGAGGTGTACGATATTGCTTTGAATTAACAATTGGTCAATCTTGCCAACCTCTCCTTCCTCCTACTCCACTGGTCGGACCTTCCTGGCGGAATGGGCTGGCTCCCTGCACACAGAACGCACAGGGCCTCGGAAGTTGTCCGAGGAAACCCTCTCCGATGCCTAAGTCAGTCCGTGAATGCCTTAAAGAACCTAGTTCGTGAGGAACTAGGTGGCGTTTTTTAGAGTAAGAGTTCTAGAGAGAGAAAATCCAACCCCCTCCTTGTGGGAAGTGGTAGAGTATTTATACCTTCCCACAAGAGAGGGAAGTAGAAGGAGGATGGGTGGATGAGGAGGTGACAAGTGCGTGGCTTCACCTCATCCACCCATTCTCGCTTACCTTAGGCGAAATGACGAGGAGGTCCCTTGGTGATCTCTGCCCTGCCTGCGGAGAATGGCCAGAAGACAGGCAGGTTGGGGTTATGCGAAGACTGGGTTTGGCAGACCGCCCCTCCCTGTCGGGCAGGCGGTCGTCTGGAGTTCCCCGTGGGTTCTCTTTTTAGTGACTTTGCTCTGATTGCCTACCAAGTCGGTTCCCGGGCTCCTTGGGTAGAGTCTTCTGAGGGCCTTCTTAGCAGGCGGTCCGGAGCAGGCTGCCGACCCCCATCACATTTCATAGATGATGATAAAATCATCAAATGGTAAATTTATAGTATAGTCATTCTTAGCTTAACACTAGAAAAATATATTCGGTTCTTTTTTCTAAATAACGTTTTTATTTTTCGAGTTGAATCTCTAAACATTAATTTTTATAAAAATGTGGAAATAGTCCAATTTATATTTCATAAAAAAAAGTAATATATATATATATATGAGAGAATTAAGTGTTTCGAAATATGAGAATAGTATAAATAAAAATATACTTTGCAAATATAATATTTTCATCTAACCATACATTTACTAATTTTACTCATTACCTTGATTGCTTATCAATTTGAAATTATTTTCTCAAAATTGAGGAATGTAAACATTAATATAGCTCCAATTTAAAATCTTTAATTATTATGATACAAAGTAAATTTTATGTATACCGTGCATTTATGCACGGGCCTACACTAGTTAAGAATAAAGAGAATAAGAAAGAACAAAGAAAGAATTATATTACCGAGTTTAATGGAAGAGTAGAAAAGAATTCATAAATCTAGATCTAAAAGTTTAGGGTAGAGAGAAATTTAAAGAGAATAGTTTAAAGAAAAGTCTAAAGAGAATTAGAAGCATAAAAGAAGAGGTTGTATCTAAATTCTAGTCTAACGGTTTCTTAAATACTAAGTTAAAACAAAAGCCCAAAAGTGTTATTAACCCTAAACATCGAATTAGGAAAGTCTCGGTCTTCGTCCAGTCTAGAGAATAGTCGGTCGACTATTATGGATAGTCGTTCGACTATCTGTGCCCTGTTTCCGTTCTCAGCACTGCGCGCTCAACTTCAAACGCTTGCCATTTCTTCGTTACTTCTTGAAATCGAGTTTGTAATATACCGTTGGAAAGCTAAGAGAGAGAGCTTTCCAACGCAACTGAAATCAGCTCAATTGAAGTTGTAAAACTCAAGATACTCACGTTTTAAGTAGACCCATTTGGAAACGATCATTCTCTTTTCTTATTTTGCAAAAAATTTCATCTTTAAGCACGATTTTTGCCTTGTTTATGCGTCCACAGGTTCAAACCTGCATAAGATGCAACATGACCACAAAGTATCAAATTCGGGGGAAAATACTAGACAATGCTACTCGATATGCATGGAAATGCGTGTGTAAAAGACATAATAATCATATATAAATCGCACGCATCAAACCGAACCCTTGCTTGTCCTCAAGCAAGCACAAAACGATGAACTCAATCCTAATGGAATGTATATAACTCATAGCGGAGTATGCTTCAAAGTTACCCAAACCAATGCGCAACGATTAAAATTGATGTAAACAACCACATACAACAAGCTTGACCAATGACAACAATACTGAACCTTCAACCTTGCAAGACTCGTCTATGTCGGACTCTCACGGGTCGCTCATCAAACAAAAGGGGTGATATTGTGAGTTTATGTAAAAATGGAAAGACGAAACACTCACCTAAACTGCGACCTACAAGAACATGCATGCAATCTAACATGAAATTAATCTCTAATAACCGTACATACGCATTCTATCGGGTAAAGACAAGTGCCAAGGACTTGCATATAGTATAAAGTGATGTTAATCGGGTAAGAAGGGGCAAAACGATATGGATATGAGGAGTTAAAAGCCAAGCTAGTATTCCCTACACCCATCAATAATAAATATTCCGTTCTTACCAAACTCCAGTCGAAGAAATTAGGCATAGCAACAAGCGCCTTATCAAAACCGCTTCCCACTAATAACTATGAAATTAGAGAGATCAATTCTTTTCTCATAGCAAAAACACATTCTTCTTCTAGTTTCACTTCATTTTTTTTCTTTATTCTTCTTTCCTTTCTTTCTTTTCTTTTCGTTTCTCTTTTTTTTTCCTTTCAAATAAATCTTTTTTTTTCTTCATATTTTTTCATTCCCTTCTCAATAGTCATGATATCAAAATCAACCTGAAAAAAAACAATTTCGTTCAACTAATCTACTAGCTTGACTAGGGTAGGCAATATATGGCATGTAGTTGATAAACGGGTCAAACAGGTCAATTTGACTATGTGAGGCTCATGAGAATCAGATAAAAGAAAGGATTTGCCTTTTTCGCACATGTCAAAACCACGAGTCAAAAACGTACAGGTACCTAAGAGACGAATGTCATGCTTATGCAGTTTGATGTTACATGCCTCATAAGGAGTACTACTCTCAACCTAAATGAAACTCATCATGAATGTCATCAGTTTAAGGCTCTAATTCCTTACAATTCTGAGTAGTTGCCAACAATGAGTCAAGTTTATTCGTTCAGTAAAGTCAATCAATGACAAGAGAATGATGCATGTAATTATATACAAAAACGATAACGATGCAAGGCATAAGCAAGCTAATGAAGACATAAAAGCAATATCATCATCATTATATAACCATTCCGACTCGACTATATGCAAAAACATATTTTTGATTTTTTTTATGCATGTGAAAATGCAAGAAATATGCAGATGGATGAAAACAACAGATGCATACCCTCCCCAACAAATCACACAATGCCCTCATTGTGTACGGCAAATAATAAGAGGCATAAAAAAATATGGGGAAAGATATGAAAGACGATGAAAGTGTAAAAGGAAAAAAAAATGAGACTACTTACAAGATACATATAAAGGAGACATCCTCAAACCGCATCGAAGCATCCTCTTCATAATCGGAATTGTCGATGTCTCCATCGCAAAAACGGTACCTACACACACAAAAATAACAAAACAAAAAAAACACAAGAGAAGCAAAGAAAATATATAGAACACATCTTAGCAACCTATGTGAATCGCCTAAAAATTAGGTCAAGGATCGCATTAGCTTGTCAAACAAGCTAGACCAATCAACAACAAAGTGGTCATAGGGAATCAACATTAATAAGCATGACCAATAATAAGCATGATAAGTAAAAAGAGTAGTGAGCAATTTATGAGAAAAGACATACAAACCAAATATCTCAAAATTAGCCCAAGTCTTATCATTTGACACAAATTGCACAAGAGAAGAGTCAAATAACTCAAAACTACTCAAAGCATCAAACTTATACTCTTCAACTCCCTCGAAGGAGTTATTATTATCACCATCTTCAATGCTCTTAAGAAGACAACCATCAAACGAGAAACCAAGAGCCAAAACAACCTCTTCTAAAAGAGTCTCACAATCCTCATCCATAATCATAGGCTCAAGCAAAGGTGTAAGGGAATCGAGATCATGATAATCAATGGGTGAAAGAGATCCCTCTTCAAAACAATGGGAAAAGTCAAATTTCTCTAAAATAGGTTTTTCAAAGAAATCAAATTTGCAATCCCAAGTATCCTCAATGCTGAAACTCTCTTCACTCAAAGTATCATTCAAAAGTGCATTCTCTTCCCGACTCTCGTCCGTTTGAACTTTCCTCTCACGCTCACGGGCTTCTCCTTTGGTTAACTCTCTTTCCAAAACCTCAATATTGACATCAAATGACACACTCTCAAATTCACATGAACCAAAATACTCAATGTTATCCTCAGAAAGAACATCAGTCAAAGCATCCAGACACGCATTTTCCTCAAATATAATACTTTCCATCTCACAATCATTGTTTGCCACAACAACATTCACAAAATGAGAAGAATGTTTGATTAAAGGGTGTGAATGTTGCTCCGAAGGAGAATAAGGTGGTTCACAAGTATCCAAAGAATGCAAGTCATCATCCTGCATCAAGTTAGAAATCATATGGGTTTGGGGAACAATTTGGGATTGAACACTATACACATCATCAAAATCTTCCTCAAATGGGCATATGTCCTGTCTAATAGATGCAACAGATTCAGTCATAACATAGTCAGTGGAATGTGAGAAATTAACTCTAGTATCTAACTTACATGGAGTATCATGTTCGTTTTCCTTTAAAGTTAGCATATCTATAAGTTGTTGCATCATCGCCTTAAGCTCCGATATCTCAGTCTTCCTCTTTATCTCTGACTCCAAACTGTTTCGGATTAAATATTGGAGTAGCGCCCATCTTTTCACATAAGACATGTATTTAAACATGCCTTCACAGTTTTCCTCAATATAAGCCCGTGTCGCATCATCGACACCATCGTAAATCATATGACTCACCTCCCACACACTCACATAATAGCCATTTTGAGTAATAAAAGAGTCAAGTCTATCAAAATAAGTATGCAGTGGTTCATGTTCAAATTGAGGAAAGTGGAAGATAGTCATAAAAATGGTAGAGAAAAAAAAACCTAAGAAAAATAATAATAATAATAATAATAATAATAATAATAATAATAATAATAATAATAATAATAATAATAATAATAATAATAATAATAATAATAATAATAATAATAATAATAATAATAATAATAATAATAATAATAATAAATAACTAAGAAAAACAAATTATAAGAATCGACTCAGGAAACTAGAATTCCCTGAAATAAAAGACAAACTAAAATTAACAAGCAGAAAAATACCGTCTCCCCGGCAACGGCGCCAAAATTTGATAAGCTAATCGTAAACCTATCAAAGATAACCAACTTAGGTCTAACTAAAAATATAGCTAGGGAAGTCGGGATCGTATCCACAAGGAGACAAATAAATTCTACTCGTAATTAAAGTCTATCTAAGTAACCAAATTGGGGATTTGTAATTGGGTTAACTAAACTAAAGTATCTAGTGAAGGAAAGAGAAATAAAGGAGAAGAAATAACTAAAATAAATAAGATGAATAAATATAGAGAGAAAACTAGGATCGTCGGTTCACCATGAATTTCCTACGGTCACGGTCTAGGTCACGGTCTAGGTCACAGGTCTGTCGCAGATATTGGTCACAGGTCTGTCGCAGAATAGTTTAAAGAAAAGTCTAAAGAGAATTAGAAGCATAAAAGAAGAGGTTGTATCTAAATTCTAGTCTAACGGTTTCTTAAATACTAAGTTAAAACAAAAGCCCAAAAGTCTTATTAACCCTAAACATCGAATTAGGAAAGTCTCGGTCTTCGTCCAGTCTAGAGAATAGTCGGTCGACTATTATGGATAGTCGTTCGACTATCTGTGCCCAGTTTCCGTTCTCATCACTGCGCGCTCAACTTCAAACGCTTGCCATTTCTTCGTTACTTCTTGAAATCGGTCTTGTAATATACCGTTGGAAAGCTAAGAGAGAGAGCTTTCCAACGAAACTAAAATCAGCTCAATTGAAGTTGTAAAACTCAAGATATTCACGTTTTAAGTAGACCCATTTGGAAACGATCATTCTCTTTTCTTATTTGCAAAAGATTTCATCTTTAAGCACGATTTTTGCCTTGTTTATGCGTCCACGGGTTCAAACCTGCATAAGATGCAACATGACAACAAAGTATCAAATTCGGGAGAAAATACTAGACAATGCTACTCGATATGCATGGAAATGCTTGTGTAAAAGACATAATAATCATATATAAATCGCACGCATCCCCCCCCCCCCCCCCACTCTCCGGGATAAGAAGAAAGATGGATTCATGACTTTTGTGAAATCTTTGGCACCTGGGAAGACAAGGCTGCCTCCCCGGGGGTCAGTTGGTCGAACCCCTGAGTCAGCTCCTACTACCGGGACTGCCCTTGGAAGGGGCGTAGGTTCTTCTTCCTCCCGCCCGGTGGTTGCCGAGTGTGTGACCCTTCCTGCAGTTGGCCAACCTTTGACTGATGTCGTCTTCACTACCCCGTCGGCCGAAGAGGTCGATGATCAGGTCCCTTCCCTTATTAGGAAGAGAAAAGATAAAGAGTCAATGGGGACCGAGCAGCTGATTGATCTGGAGGCTGAGGTCAGTACGCCTGTGCGCAAGCGCCACTCCCCCAACCCACATGACTCGTTATTGGGACAAGGCAACCTGGATTGGAACTTCAATTTTGATAGCGTCGGCTTCCGCCCTTCTCTCTGACGGTTGACGGTCAAGGTACTAGGACAAGTGAGTGCTCATGCTCAACAACTTCTCTACCATTTCTCCATGGGCTTCCAAGCTTCCGCCAAGATGAGAGTCATCAATCACCCGAGCGACGAGAAGTTTACTATTCTTCCGGGGGCTCCTCTTTCTGATCGAATGGCTGCGGTTCAGAGGGATGCCTCAATCATTGCAACCCTGTGATCCAAGCTGGCGAGTCAAGAGCGCGAGCTTGAGGAGGCTCGGCGTCAGTCAGCAAGCTGGAAGAAGTTGTTGGAGAAGGCTTTGCGCGAAGCATCGCAGCTGGAGACCGAGCTGAGGGAAGCGAAGAAGGAGGTGGTCCAGGTGAATCAGCGCTCCATGGAGCTAGAAGGGCAGCTTAAGAGCTCGGAGGGTCGGCTGTCTAGGATGGAGTCTGAGCTGCTGGGAACTCAAGGTAAATGACAGGGCTTGGAGGCGCGGCTGCAGGCGATGCTGAAGAAGAAAAAAGTTATCTTGGATGAGGCTAATGAGAAGGTGAGGCAGGTCTTTAGTGATGGAGCTGCCACAGCTAGTGACTTCTGTGTGGAGGTCATAAAAGCGATGGTGCCGGACTTTGACGAGGTTACCTTCAACGAGAAGTATATCAAGATGGACGAGGCCAGGGTTGCTGAAGCATCACAGGATGCGCCTGATGAAGCATTGGGCCCTGTCTAGGATGCACCCCCTGCATAAAATTTAGGGCAATCGTCCTCCCAAGGCTCATGCCCCTACCTTCAGTTCCCCTTATGTTTTCCCATATTTAATCTAACTCTTTTGTG
The DNA here is from genome assembly GCA_958450325.1 of Agrostemma githago. Classification (NCBI taxonomy): domain Eukaryota; kingdom Viridiplantae; phylum Streptophyta; class Magnoliopsida; order Caryophyllales; family Caryophyllaceae; genus Agrostemma; species Agrostemma githago. Next base: position 11,560,781 of record OY288239.1, read on the forward strand.
CGCGCCGAGCCCAGATGTGGTCGGCTGCCGACTTATGTAATTTTCTTTCTTTGTACTTTGAACTTTTATGAATCTCTTCGTTTGGCATTAATATCAATGTTTTTTTGTTCATAGTGTTCATTTTTATTTTGTACCTGATTGTGCCCCCTGTTTGCCTGAAGGTGGGCAGAGGGACTTTGTTTTTTTACACAAGGCTAAGTGTGCCTCAGGCCTTGTTGGTTCGACTTTGATTCCCGACCTGTCATTGGCTTCTGGTCGAAGTTCAGGGGTCGTGCCCCCTGCCTGCCTAGAGGTAGGCAGGGGGACTTTGTTTTTTGTACAAGGATAAGTGTTTCTTAGGCCTTGTCAATCCGGCTTTGACGCCCGGCCTGTCCTTGGCTTCTGGTCGAAGTCCAGGGGCCGTGCCCCCTACCTGCCTGGAGGTAGGTAGGGGACTTATGTTTTTTTATACAAGGCTAAGTGTGTCTTAGGCCATGTTGGTTCGGCTTTGACGTCCGGTCTGTCCTTGGCTTCTGATCGAAGTCCAGGGCCGTGCCCCTGCCTGCCCGGAGGTAGGCAGAAGGACTTAGTTGGGGTGTCCATTTTACCCGATCCTTATAACAGGGGCTCCTCCTATTGCCCCATGCTCGTTTGTTTGTGAGATGTGATTCGAACAAATAATGAGTATGAACAAAGGATAGATCTTTTCATTACTTAAAAACAGGAATGTTGCTTGACGAAGCCGTCGACATTGTTACTTGAACGTCCTCTGCCTTTAGGGAATCAAAAACAAAAATTCTGATGAAATAAAATAGATTACTTTAGACGTAATACTTCCTTAGGGTATATCTTCGTTCCAATGTGAGGCTAACTCTTGTCCCTCGGTATTGGCGAGTCTGTAAGTGTCGGGGCCCAGGATCTGAGTAACCTGGTAAGGTCCCTCCCAGTTGGCACTTGCTTGTCGGGCTCTCTAGCATTGCCCATCGTCTGGGTTTTACTTAGGAGAAGGTCTCCCACCTGGAAGCTTCTTTCACTCACCTTTCTGTTATAGGCTTTTCGCATTCTCTGTTGGTATGCCGCTATATTTGTACATGCTTCTTCTCTTACTTCACCTACCAGTTCCAAGGCCTCAATCATTGTGGCTTCATTATTGGCTCTATCGAACAATTGCGACCTGAGGGTAGGAACTCTGGCCTCGATGGGCAGGAGGGCCTCGGCACTGTACACCAGACCATAGGGTGTCTGTCCGGTAGACTTTTTCCTGGTCGTTCGTATGGACCAGAGGACACTGGGGAGCTCATCCGCCCACCTTCCTTTCAGATCATCTACTATCTTCTTCAGGCTATTTAGAATTTGCTTGTTGGCCGCCTCGGCCTGGCCGTTGGTTTGCAGATAGCATACTGCAGAGTAGGCGACGGCGATCCTATGTCCTTCCAGCCAAACTCTCAGCGGATCGTTGTCGAACTATCGCCCATGGTCGAACACCAAAACCTTAGGTAGGCCATACCGGGTAATGACATTACGCCATATGACCTTTCGAACTACAGGCTCGGTTATGTTGGGGAGTGCTTCTGCTTCGATCCATTTGGTGAAATAGTCAATTGCTACAATTAGGAACTTCCTCTCCCCGGTTGCACTAGTGAACAGTCCCAGGAAGTTCATCCCCCACTGAGCAAAAGGTATGGGAGATAGGATCGGGCGCAGGTCCTGGGTCCGCGCACGTATTACGGATGCGAACAGTTGGCATTTTCTGCATTTTGAGTTTAGCTCTTTTGCATCTGTCAACATGGTTGGCCAGTAATGCACAGCTCGTAGAGCTTTGTGGGCGAGGGTCCTTCCACCCGTGTGGTGTCCACATATTCCAGAATAGATGTCGTCCAAAACTATGGCCGCTTGCTCTGCCCCCAAGCACCTGAGCAGGGGCGAGGAAAAGGATTTTCGATACAGCTTATTGTTGACCATTATATACTACGCTGCTTTCGACGACATCCTCTTTCGCGAAGCAGAGTCTTCTGGTAGTACGCCGTCCCTTTTGAATCGGATGATCGACGTCATCCAGCCTTCGGGTCTGGACTCCTCGACTGCGTTGATTAGCTGGGGGTCAGCGGTTGGTTTTTCTTTTACAACACGACCCAGACCAACCTTTTGATGTCTTGTAGGCTAGAGCTCACTAGTTTGGATAAGGCATCTTCTCAGTTGTTTTTGTGATCTGGGGACCTGTCTGACTTCGTAAGACTTGAACTTTTACAACCCCTCTTTTACTTTTTTCAGGTATGAGACCATGGTCAGATCTCTATCCTCGTACTCCCCATTGATCTAGTTGGAAATAAGTTGAGAGTCAGTGGTCAAAATGATCCTCTCTGCCCCGAAGGCTGTAGCCAGGTTGATGTCGGCCAACACAGCCTCGTACTCTTCTTCATTATTTGACGCGAGAAAGGTAAATCTTAGCGCGTGCTCAAAATCGACCCCCTCAGAGCTTGTCATCACGGCCTCTGCCCCCGTACCGTTGGTTGTGGATGATCCATCGGTGAACATCATTCATTCCCCGACGGGTGGTTCGTCCTCTTCTAAGTGGGAACACTCGGCTAAGAAGTTATCCAAAGTCTGAGCCTTGATGACGGTTCTGGACTGGTAGGTTATGCCGAGGCCACTAAGCTCTATGGCCCATTTTAGTAGTCTTCCTGACTTTTCGAATTTTTCTAAAACCTTTTCCAGTAGTTGATTTGTGAGCACGGTGACAGGGTGAACGTCAAAGTAGGGTCGGAGCTTCCGAGCCGCCACAACCACAGCATATGTCGCTTTTTCGACCATTGGGTAATTCTTCTCAGCGTGATTGATGAAGTAGATGGGCTGTAATCTCCCTAGAAATTCTAACGCAATACAGTGGCGGAAACACTATAGAAGTGGGATTATAACACACTGTAACTATGTTTTTATAAAAATATAAATGGTAAAGTCAAACATTAGACCCTAAATAAAATGGCCACAAATTAAGTAAATCCACAAAAGGGGGTTTAACAATCCACAAAATATAATTATTAAAATTAATCGAGCAAGGATCATGTCTGCCCGCTAGCCCACACCCGGAAACATGCATACCTGTCATGTTAAAAACATAACAGCCACAATCAGTGAGGAGCAACGTCAACGTTCTCCCAGCCGTATAACATGATTTTAAAACTATAATTACCATTATAGAAATATAGTAAAAACGGAAAATAGTAAAAAGTATAATAAAAATAAGCTTTCAGTGAAGAATTTCACGTATCGAAACAATATACTAAAAAATGAGTTTTCCGGAGAAAACAGAAAACATTTGCCAACCTGCGAACCAAATTATACCGATAATTATAAAATATTCAAAATGGTGTTATGGATAGGATTAGTGTAGACGGCTAGACTTTCACTAGGAGAATACTAAAACTAGCTTCGAGAAATTAGTTCAAACAAATCAAACCTCGATCTCTAACTAGGCTACTCAACCATAATAGGACGGCGACTTATAAATGCGTGGCCCTAGTTTAAGATGATATGTACACCCCTCCCGAGCACCATATATACTCAGTTCAACCCGACGGCGTCTTACACTGCGAGGCACGAGTCTAAGAAAATATACACACACACACACTCCCGAACACCATATATGCTCGGTTCAACAACCAACGTGCCCCATAAAGACACACCGGCCTTATAGTTGATGGCAAAAACGTAAACCCCAGAATATATTACTCCAACCCCACACTTGTCCTTATTCCATAACTCCAAAACAAAGACATTATCGATATAGAAAAGATATAATCATTAAAATAATAAGAGAACAAAAGGAGTAACCATTATATTCTAAAAGAGAAAACTTTCTATTTTAGGAAACTTCTATTTTTAGAAACTTTACAAAAATAGCATCATATCAAAATATCGAAAATATTAGTTTATACTAATACAACATTTTTAGTAAACGATATAGATTTATAAAACTAGTACTTTCGGCCTTAACGATATTAATTCTTAAAACGAGAACATTTGAGTTAATAAAATTATTGAAACGTCATACAAGTGTTTATAAATTGATTTAGAAATGTTTTAAACATTTTAAATACTACGAATTAGGGTGTTTCCAAAATTTACAAAACTAAAATTCCCTAATTATTATTAGTTTCGACAATACGATTATAAATAGAATTTTACGGCAAATGTCAAATTAAATCTTTTAACGTCTTTTATTTAATTAAACCATTGGATATATTTAGAATATGTTAAGAGATGATTTAATTCTTAAAGTTTTAGATTTAAATACTTTCAAAATTGCTGGAAAAATAATTCTTTTAGGTAAGACGAAGCATTTTAACGATAAATCTCAATTTGTCCAAAAATCAATACTTATTAATTAAGGACTTTAATAAACAGTAAAAAAAATTACGTAATATAGCTAAAATATATTTATGGACATTCTTTCCAGAAAAGAAAATTTTCCAGAATCCTAAAACTCGGTTTTTAAAGCGTTTTCTCGTTAATCGTCTAATCTCGACAATAACGATTAATAAAAATAGTAATTACAAAACGATTTAAGTATTAATATCCAAAAATTATTATTAAACCTAAAAATCATGATTTTTTAGAATCTACCATTTTTCCAGATTTCCAAAAATTCCAGATTTAATAAATCCCGTCAAAACCGTCTTTAAAACCCGTTTTCACAATTAACGATTCCATTAATAAAACTTATCGTCCCAAACATTTTATTAAAGCACTAAAAATTATAAAATTATATTTTATTATGAAATCATCAGAATCATAATTTTTCCAGATTTAATCATAGGACCAAAAATCGAGAATTTAAACGACAAACGCGGTTTTAACGATAAACGATCATTTAAAGTGATTAATTAATTCATCCACTTAACAATTCCGAAAATTTATAAAAATATTCAGAAAATTCTATTTCATCAGAAAGTTTCACCACGTCAAAAATCAGATTAAAATAAAATGTTTAAGTACTAGAACTAAAAATCGGCTTTTAATCATTTTTGTCCGTAAACGGTAATAACTCAATAATCGATATTTAAAATATCAGAAAAATACTAAATTATTAAAAATCATCAAAAACATCATTTTTCCAGAATATAAACATATATTAAATGTTTAGTCCGATTATTACGATTTTACAAATTAATATAACAATTTAATCGTTAATCTCGTAAAAGCGATAAAAATACCGAAACATGCAAATTTTCAACTTTTAAAAATTTTCCAGATTTTATGACATACATATATTGCCAAAATAAAACATAAAAATATATACATGCAAATACACAATTAAAATCATGAAATACCGAGTAACATCGACGTTACTTCTAAACCAAATCCGAGTTGATTATAAATTCGTCGGCTTCGAGATCAACCAAGAATCCTAATTCACATGACATACATGGTACAAAAATACCATGAGAAAACTAAAAGAATCAAGGTAAATAACGATCGGAAATAACATTGATTATTACCTTAACGAAGGGGAAAGAGAGACGATAATTGTTTAGAAGGCGAAAATAGGACGATCAAAGCTTGATTATGGACGAAAATGGTTGCTGAAAATGGGCAGGAACACCAGCCAAAAAGAGGGAGAAAGAAGAGGTTTTTGTTAAAATAAAATTGATGTAAAAATGAATAAGAAAAATATGAAAGGATGGTGGATGAATGAAGCATTAAAATTGATAAAAACAATGTGAATGTAGTCTTAAAATTTCAGCCAAAATGAATGTGATGGTAGCATGAAAAGTTTATAATTTAAGCATGTAAATCAATTAAAGAGAAAAATATTTTTTTACTTAAAGTTTAAACATAAAGTGTTATGTAAATAAAAGTTGTAATCAAATGTTTTACTACATGGTGTCACGGTCCAAAAAGGTCTCTTTTTAGTTGTAGGTTGATAAAAATAAGGATCATAAAATTATTAAAAGCATTTCAAAGCAATTCGAGTAAACCGCGCGTTCGAAAATAATTATTTACGAAACTTCGTAATAAAATCATTAAAGGCAAAATTTTCGTAAATAAAATATTTCTTAGTTGAAAATATTATATAAATATATCTAGACATTTGTAGGAAAAGGAATAGCTTAAATCATAGTTTAAAAACGTTAATTCGTAGAGAAGTAGAATTCCTCGCAGAAAATAAAGAGTTTACGAGGAAAATCAAATAAATGGATTTAAAAGAATTAAAAATCTTTTTAAAATATAAATAAATATCATTAAACTCAACAATGAAAATAGAGCTTAGTAAAATGATGAAATGCAAGGCCGAAATGTGACAGAGTTATGACAGAGTCATAACGGTAAATACAAAAACGCTAGGAAAAATAGCGGGTGTTACATGGGCTGTTGTGTTCCGGCGTCCTCTCTTAGTATGACTGCGCTTACCATTGTGTTGGTAAAGACAACGTACAAGAATAACCGCTCACCTGTCACCGGCCTAGCTAGGGTCGGCAGCTGCTTAAGGTGCTGCTTCAGCTGCTCGAACGCTTCCTTGCTTCTGTTCGGATTCCCACTTGAATTGCTTATTACCCTTCAATACCTTGAAGAACGGTGGGGTCTTGTCGGCCGATCTAGCTATAAACCGCGCGAGGGCGGCCATTCGGCTGGTCAACCATTGAATGTCCCGAATTGTTTTGGGCTCTGGCAAGTCTTGGATGGCCTTGACCTTTTCAGAGTTAGCGTCTATTCCTCGGGCACTGACAAGGAAACCAAGGAATTTTCCCGATCGGACTCCGAATGTACACTTTTTGGGGTTCAGCTTCATCTGGTAAGCTCGGAGTGAGGTGAAGGTTTCCCTTAAATCTTCAAGGTGCTGCTCATCCCCTTTACTCTTTACTATGGCATCATCCACATATGCCTCCAAGTTTCTGCCATTTTGCTCATTGTTTAGCATTGCGGTAAAGAAGTTGGCGGCCTGTGCAGCTTGGGCAGGCGTAAGCTCGAGGTTGATCCCTCGCTCCACCTCCCCCTGCACTTTCGAGGCCCTTGCCCTCTTACTAGGGGTACCATGAGTCGTGGCTTGCCCGCCACCCCGAGGGTAGTGGCTGGCACTACGGCTGGCGGCGATGAAGTTGGCATTCCATAACGTAGGACGATGGCCTGCCCCGTTGGATCTGTTGCCGTGATTACTTCTTCAATATCGGGCATTTTTCTTGTGACTTTTCGTTCTTCTGGGAGATTATCTCAGTGTATCCCCACAGACGACGCCAAATTGTTCCGATAGATCGGATCCAAATCGAGTTTAGATCTTTGTCGGGTTTGACTTGAACCTTGGCCTTGTCCAAGTCCTCACTTCCTTCTTCTCTAGCGTTGTAACTTCCTTGGAGGAGCGGGTTGTCATTGCCTGCACGGGGAGCAAACAGGGCATCGGGGTTGTCCGAGGGAACCCTCTCCGATGCCTAAGTCAATCATTGAATGCACTTAATGGACCTTATTCGCGATGAATAAGGTGACATTTTCTAGGGAAAGAACTTAGTGAGAGAAAAATCATTACCCTTTTAATGAAAGAACATTAAGAGATATTTATAGCTTCTCTCACGAGGGGGAGAGAGAGAGTGTGGGGGGGGGGGGGGGAACGTGACCCTTACCTGAGGCGAAGGTTTGAGGGTCTACCACGGGATGTACTCTCGGGGTCGGGATGACCGAGGGTCATGGGACGCCCCTGATTGGGGCGAACTAGAGCTCGGTTAGTCCGACCGGGGGTCGGGTCTCGAGGTCGAGCCGAGGGTTGTAGAGCTTTTCGTTGACGCGCTCCTGGGGATCGGCTGGAGGGGTCCGGCCTGATACCCCGGTGTCAGTCTCGAAGGCTCCGGAGCTTCCCTGGAGCGGGATTAATCCGGGTCCAAAATTAACGGACAGTGGTCAGCAGACTACCGACTTCATCATTCATAAAAGAAGTCTAAAATCATTGAATATATAACTTTTGATAAATCCATTTTTTAATAATGACAACTCACTGCCACGTCAACCCTAACTAAGCGTCAAGTAGGATGTTGAGGTGGGTGAATGCGAGTGCTTAAAATGTGTCTGCTTTAAATAATACTCCATCCGTCTCATTAAGAGAGTCACCCCTATCTTGTAGCGAGAATTAAGGTGGTAGAAAATAAAAGATGGAAAAATATGTGGGGTCACATACTCACATCTAATGAGAACCAAACAAATCAGATAAAAGACGAATAAAACAAAATGTGACTCTTTTGGATAGACGATCCAAAAAAAATATGGGTGACTCTTCCACAAGGTGGGACTTGGGAGAGTGTAAGGGATTACCATACTCGTGTGAGATTATATCATAATTTGTTGTAATCACCTACTCGCTCTCATTCATTCAATCTTTGACATTGGTTTTTTCACCACTTTTAAGAAAAGTGGAAAAAGTAAGAGTATTATTAGTAAATCAAATGGTGTTATGGGTCCATCAAAATTAAAGTAAGAAAAAAGTAGTGGCATTTTATGTAAATAGAGGAAGTATACGAGGATTACAAGGTAAAATCTTTTGCGAAAAGGAAAATGTAAAGAATTGATTGTATTGTCCTACAATAAGAGTAAAGAATTGAATGGATGAGGAGTATCAAAACCCCTAAAGTAATCATTTAATTACCACAAACCCTATAACTATTGCCAAACCAACAAATACAGTAACAAAAATAGACCAAATAACCAAATGAGTCAAAAAAGTGGCTCAAAGATGACGGATTGGTAAAGAAAGTATTGCCGGCGCCAAATAGGTAAAAAAGTGGCACCCAAGTGACGAATTGGTAAAAAATGCCGCCGGTGCCAAATAGGTAAAAAAGTGGTACCTAAGTGACGAATTGGTAAAAAAATATAATCGTGTTACGGATTAAAAAAAAATCGATCAACAAATTGGTAAAAAACGTAATCGATACCAAATTGTTACGGATTAAAAAAAATTAATCGATGCGACACTATTTAGAAATTAATGTTCGTAAAATAAATTACCGTTTTGAGTTGGTCTAGAATTTTTTTCAAAGTGTGCCGATATTGTCAAATCGGTCCGTGTTTACGATTCTTATGATACGGTGTAAAAAATCTAGACATGTCGAAACTCGATCCACAACCCATTTGACCCGAACCCGAAAAGACCCATTAATCTAGGATCGAAATCCGACTCGACTCGTATTATAACCCGACCAATTTAATGGATCTAAAATCTTCTAATCAAAAGAATTCCGTACAGTGAAAAAAAAAACAAATTTTAAGTCTACTTCGTATTTCAATGTATTAAAAAAAATCTAAACCGACCCAAAACGCTAGGTAATTTATTTTACGAACATTAAAAACTAAATAATGTCGCATCGATTAATTTTTTTTAATCCGTAACAATTTGGCACCGATTACGTTTTTGTACCAATTTTTTGCATCGATTAATTTTTTTTTTAATCCGTAACACGATTATATTTTTTTTTTTTACCAATTTGTCACTTCGGTACCACTTTTTTTTTAACTATTTGTCACCGGCGACATTTTTTTACCAATTTGTCACTTGGGTGCCACTTTTTTTACCTATTTAACGCCGGTGATACTTTTTTTTTACCAATTCGTTACCTTTGAGCTACTTTTTTTACTCGCTATTTGACCAATAAAAATAAGAGTAATTTGCGAAACACTACCTAACATTTACCCCTATTTGCGAAGAACTACCTAACATTTTTTTTTGCGAAACACTACCTAAACTTTAATGAGTTTTGCAAAACACTACCAAGTGACGGTTTCTGTTAAATTTCCGTCATAGTGGGCCATGTTTGAAGATATTTTCCTCCATATTTTTCTTCTCTTTTTCCTTCCTTTTCCCCCTCTTTCTTCTGTACTCGTGCATCCACAACACCATCAACCATTAGCAATTAACGCTCAAGTATATATTAGTAATGAAGTATTATTGTAATTGATTTCAAGTATTTGTAACCACTGGCCAAATTTTTGGATTACTTATGGAATATTATGTTTGTTACTCAAGTTAGAAGAATAAAATTTAATGCTAGACTTTTGTTGTTGGGAGTGTCCCAAATGGGTGACTTATTTTTTTGTAATTGATATGACAATGTATTCCCCTTTTAACTCTAGAGTATTTGGTCAGAACAGGACTCCCGAGTCTCGGAGCTGATATCTTTGTTCTTATTTGTGTTGTAACTTAGTCATGGAGCTGCAGAAATTATTAGGATGAGAGAAGAAACAAATGATGGTAGATTGAGAAAAGAAATTTAATACGTGAGAATGAAAAAAATGTATACAGAAGAAAGAGGAGGAAATGAGGGAAAATGGAAGGAAAATATGGAGGAAAATGTCTTCAAACATGGCTCACTATGACAAAAAGTTTAACAAAAACCGTTACTTGGTAGTGTTTCGCAAAATTCATTAAAGTTTAGGGAGTGTTTCGCAGAAAAAATATTAGGTAATTGCTCGCAAATAGGGATAAATGTTGGGTAATATTTCGCAAATTACTCTAAAAATAAAGCCCATGACAAAGACGAGTATACGACGCCGTATTCGTGAAACTCAAAACGACGGTGCTCGGTGGAAGGTAAAGCTTTGATTCAAAATTTCAAACGGATAAATGGCGGGCTGACAGACCATCTTTCCTGTTTCTAAAGTTCACCACTTCTCCAAACCATGGCGTCGGCCCAAACAGTAACAGTGCGAGCGAAAATGGAAGAGCTCCGACAACGGCGACAAGTATGTGAGACTAATATCTCAAATCACCAGCGAAACTTGGACGCCTCTTTTTCTAAATTCCACAACCATCTTTATTCCATCAGATCTAATTTTGATCATATACCTCTTAATCAAGGTTTGTAATCATTTCACTTAACTACTCTATTATTTTCTCTGATTTCTTTACTTGCCGTATTTTACTAGGGTTTAACAATTCAACATCCGCGTTTTCTCTTTAATTGCAAACTACAGTAGCATTTTTGCTATTGTGGAGCTAATTGAATCGATTATGAGATACTAGATTTTACTGTGGAAGTGAAGATCGTTCAATTGTTCATAAGTTTCATGTTTCTTCTGCTGATTGATTATAGATAATTTTAAAGGCTGTGATTTCAAAGGGGTTCGCATTTTTCTCAGTAAACCTTGTGCCTGATCGTGCGCTACATAAATCATATAACTGGCTTCCTAGTTTACTCTGACTTCTGTATAAATGTCTTGACATTTGGAGCTTATTTCAATTTTACATTTCTTTACTCGTATTATTTAGACAAAGGTTCGGGAGCTTTTATTTTCTTCGACTTATAGTTATTGGGCTTTTAAGCCCAGATTTTAAACTATAAAACCAATTGTAAAATCTTCTTTTGCCTTATCATCATGATTCACCACTACTTCTTACCCAAGTTGTTAGATTTTTTTCTAAACAAAAACCCTCCTTGATATGACATTGAAATTGCAGAGAAGTTGGGGAAACTCAAGGCAGAATTGAGAGGGCTAGAGGATGAATTGGTCAGAGCTCTTGCAGGTATCGTGTTTAATCAACAGTCCAAACACTCTAATCTATATAATGACTACCGTTGATTGAGCCTTTTGATATCGCTGTATCAAGTATCTTTTGAGCATTTTTTGTAGAATGTCAGGAAGGACTTCACTTTTAAATTCTATTGACACTAGCACTGATCATTTTCTTATCCTTTTTGCAAAAAAGAAAAAAGAAAGAAAAAGATTTAGCTACTCGTTGAGCGGGATTGCTCAAAGCCTATGTGATTGTACCAGTAGCTTGACCTCACAAGTAGTACTACTAGTACTAGTTAGTTCAGAGACTCTGGATTTGATGGTAGCCCTTGCATTCGTACAGATTGGCATTTGATAATATGTGCTTGATTGGCTCATTTGCTAACATGTGCAATGTTATTTTTCTTTCTTAATGTATTGCTATTTGCTACTGGTTCCTTTTTTTTTTTTAAATGTGTTAAGCTTTCTTGCATCGCTGAATTTTTTTGAATTTTGTGTTCTTGTTTACCAACTTGGTGTTGCTACTTGTTACACATTATTACAAGGTTTCTAGTTGGAAAATAAGCGAGAAAATCCTTTGTCATGTTGTATCATTATTTTATCATTAGTGCTATGGAAATTGAGACATTCAATTTTAACCGGTAATTCAGTGTACATGATAAAACTGAGCACACTTCTTTCATATATTGCTTGTCCGTGTAATTTTTGCAGTGAAGACGCGGAAGGAGGCCAAACGTATAGCAGTTTCCGACTCCCTTTCTGAAACAAGAATAATTGTAGGTGAACTTCAAAAAATTGTACGTGACCAAGCAGCGCGAAAGGGTGAATACGTAGCCATCTTGTCTCAACAATCAAAAGGTTGATATATCTTTTCTTTTGTGATCATTCATACTCTTTCTTTTCATGTTAAACACCTCCCTTTTCTAGAAAGAGGCAACTTGGTACTACGTTAATCTCGTACACCCGCAGGGTTAGTTTAGTGAGAAAACTCATCAGTTGTGGCTTAATGTACGAAGTATTTGATATGAAGCTGACATGAGAAAGACCCAGTTGTTTTCTTCATGTTTTACTTGACATTAAAATATCAAGGGTTTGAGCTGTGCCTGAAGTTCACATGGTTTTGCTTCAATGTGTGCTTGGCATAATGTAAATATACCGTGTCATGCTTACGATTTAAGTTTCAACAGGAAACATGGTAGTGGTGAAGTTTAATAAAGCTGCATCAATCTTAGAAGAACATGAGTTATTGACATATTGTAAATACTGTGTCTGGTGACACTTTAAGTTTCAACCGGAAACATGATCCTGTATCAATCTTTGGAGGCCATAATGATAGAAATAATCTTAGGGAACTTCATATTACATACGGAGTATATTTCAAAGCATAAGAGTTTACTGTTTCTTACCCGTTTTGTTTACTTATATGAAGCTCTTGAAGAATCTGAAGAGAAGAACAGAGAAGCTGTTAGGCATAGGAAAGAAGTACAAGACGCATGTTCATGGTACAATCGGGTACTTGGTTTCCGCATTGATGGGGGGCATGGTAAGCTCAAAGCTTCTGTAGTAGTTTCAACTCTCAAGTGGTGTGGTAGTTAAAAGTTAAAACGACTTAACTATCTTCAACTTCTTTCTGGGGCAGGTGTCAAATTCACTTTTACTTGCATCAACTGGAAGTCTCAGTCCAAGGAGTATTCTTTCATCATTCGTCATGCAAACAATATCTATACTCGCAAGTGTTTTTTTTACAGTTTGATACTTGAAACATTTTTGGTATTTTTTTAATTACTATGTATAGAAATAGATGGTCAAGCCTTTATTCATCGAACATATTTATAACCACTTTCAAATAAACTGTTACAGTGATTCAGTGTGATCCCCAGTTGACTGACGCAGATGAGTCCGTCAAGGAGTTGAACAAAAGCAATGACTTGTATAAATTTGTCAGATTAATGAGAGACAAGTTTCAAGCTGAGGCATCAGGTACACTTTGGTGAATTTCTCCCCTGTCATAGCTTAAACAATACTTGACACAATTGTTTTCGTGCGAATGAACCAACCACCTTGAAACCAAATGGGCTCGATAAAAGCGCAGTCAAAATGGCCTCACCTGTAGTGACCAACCAGAACTTGATCTGAGTGACCCTTTAGCCACTCTAGCATATGCTTAATCAATGTGTGTCATGGTGTTTAAGTGTTTAACATCGTTTTAGTGCTTAGCAAGACAATATGTCAAGCTGTCTGGAAACTCTGGATTGATAAGATAGTTCATGTAGCTGGTTCGATATCTAGTCTCCTGCTTGGGTTCCTTCCCTTATTGAGCTGTATCATTTCTCTCAGGGTCTAGATCGCAGTTCATATACCAAGATCAAGATTGTACCAGTATCTCCATATCTGCTCCGATTTCCTCAGCTTCAAGTGATGGTAGAAATCAATCATCTCACCCTCTCAAGGAAGCGAACAAAGATGCTAACCAAACTAACCGTCGCAGAGGGCTCAAATCAGCTCTTCTCTCTCCTGTTTCTGCATCATCTCAACGACGATCTCCTCGCAATGTGGTAAGTTTTTGATTCTTTTGTAACTTAAATAATTTTCTCAATCTATCTTACCTTTTCCTTCTTTTTTATTTCTTGGCCGGAGCCTGATTTCTTGATTTCAAGAGGAAGCACTTTGCCCTAGGAAATTAACTAACTTAGTAGGCGGACCCTCTATAAGGGACTCCGAATCTGGGCAATGAATTGACCCAACTACCCCGACCCAAAGGGAGTTATGACTCAATAATGACCCGACCCAAACCCGACTTGATTGTCACCTCTAGTTCTGACCCCTACTTCTCTGTTATTAGTGAAAGCCCTTGGAACAGCAGGCCTCTAAGGTAATGTTGTTTAGATAAGCATTCATAGAATTGACTGTTGTGGTACCTATCAAGTGTCGACCTTTAGAAGAACAGAAATACAGACAGGTTTTGATCTAAATGACTATACTATAGCAAGCCTATGACGTACCTTGAGGCATCTCTCTTTTTATAAACTTGCTTTATTACTCTTTTTCAGTTTATTTTAATATATTTCACTTTTATTTTATCAAACGCAGCTCCATGAGGATTTAATGTTTTATATGGAGTATGATTTAATATTAGGGACTATAATGATAGTTCACATATATGGTTATTATATTTAGTTTGATTCAGTGTTATAATTGTGCTTTTGAAACACATTACAGGCTAAGAAAGGGTAAAATTTGAAGACGTTGATTAGATGAATTTTTTGGAGTTACTTCAACTTCTGGTTGTATTTGTGATAGGGGATTTCACAGAAAGTCCAGTGTAATATATACTCCCTCCGTTCACTATCTTTTGCCCCCTTTCATTAAAATACTCCTCTCAAATAATGACCGAACGGGGCAAAAGATTATGAACGGAGGGAGTATGTACTAGGCTACTAGCTCCATACCGTGCTTATGTTTCAAATCTTGTTTTTGTCCAACGTATTGTGTAAAGCGACGCTTACTGCAGGCCAGTTGTTGCTACACTCATCCCTCCCTGCTTGCTTTTTCAATTGTAAACACATTTAAGGAACATGTTTACATGTTGATAAGTTTCAACCTGATAGATAGGTTCGGAAGACAGTGAAATAGTGAACTTGTACCTCATCTGAATACAATATACAATGAGTCGACAACTAATGTTATCTCATACTATTTCCGTCCCGGTCGTTTGTTTACCTTATATTATTTGTGATGAGTAATTATAATGAAAGGTAAGCAAATGACTATTAAGACACTAGAAAGATGCTCGTGCAAAGGATTTTGTGCAAATAGATGAAAGAAATCAGTATTACTTCGTAAATGGCAAAATCTATGTATCTTTTATAAAAAAAGAAATGTAAAGATTTGATTGGATAGTTCATTTATAGTACATGTAAAACTTTATTTGGATGAGAGAGTATTGTTTACGTAATACTCCACTATAGGTTTACATAATACAGTAATAAAATGGTTAGGTCCTATTTGTCTATCTTCTCCTTCCTTTTTCCCATTTGGGTGCTCTTTCTTAGGTCTCTCATCACGAGGTTCCCTGATTTAAAAGGCACCATTGCCTATCGTGGGCCTAACCGGTCCCACACTAAGTCCATGTCAACATCTTCAATTTGGGTCTTTTGAGTCTTGATCTGCTTCGATGAATCACCCGAACTCGGACTGAGCATCTCATCTTCAGTCGGGCGCTTCAGTTTGGCCTATAAAAATGTAAAATCTACTTATGCTTAAGCTCTGAGTGGTTAACAATCTGCAGTGTCTCACGCTCCACCAGGTGCTTGCATATTCGCCACTTCTCATAGAAGGACAAGACCTAACGAGTCTTAACAAGTTCGCGAACATGACAAGGTTCCTATCTCGCTAGGTCCGTTCCCATTTCGGGATCTCCTCTTTGGTCCACCCATGACTCCATGAGACTCCATAACAACCGTGTCCACCTTGGGGATGGTTTGTAGAAGTCCCATATGTCTCATGAAGTGATCATGATGTATTCACTCATAACAACTAAGAGAAAAAACTCGAATGGTGCGAGAGGATGATAACACCGCAAGACCGGTAAACCATTTTATGTGCCACCATGGCACAATCCACTTAATCAAAGGCCATTATCGGCCTCCAAGCGCTTCTGCCATGTCTTCTCGATGTCCGTAAACCAAGAATACACACCAAGCGGGCTCATAGTAATGTCCCGGCAAGTATATGTGTCAATAGACTCTAGAGGCTTTACGAGTTGTAGACGCTGACATGCACATCGCAGAAACAGTAATAGTAACCGATCAAAAGGATATGGCATAAAAATAAATGTGATCAGGGCCGAAGCCAAGGTGTTGATAGGCCCAGACATACCAAATTCAGGACACCTCGCTTCACGCAGCCTAGTCTTAAAACGCCTTAACCCAAGCTCTTGTATATGTCAGGCCCATGTTTTTTCAGAAAGAAAAAAGTGGAATGGTAAAAAAAACGTGGGATGACACATTGTCGTACTGCAATATGCGTCTTGATCCACCACAAGGCAAGTCTCGTTGATGTTTACAGGAATAGAGACCGGTGATTATTTCTGACAATATAAGTCAAGGGGAAGTCCAACCGTGTTCCATATCATAGACAATGTCAATGGCACCTCGACAACCCCATTCGTCTTCAAGCAACTTATCTTCTACTACCTCTCATTCTTTACACGGACCCCTGTGAGGAGAAAAAAAAGGTGGGCATAGTGACAAACGAGACAAATATTGAAAGAGAGTTGTCTCAATAGTCGGAAAATACGCACGCAAGCAGCACAAGGTTGATGCCTTGACTACCACACTACCACCCTTCGCTTAGTTGCTTTAGTTGGTACTCCTCACTGTGATTTCCCAACTCGAAATGATTATACTCCGTATGATCATAGATTCACATATCAAACAATTGAAATCAGTCCTTTAACCAGGATACACTCCGTAGTCCGTAGTCCGTGCAAGTCAATGCTACACCTATTTAAACTAGGTATTTCATTACAAAAAAAAAAATAGCATTACCGTCCTAGTGATCATCCTCTATCTCCATTATCCATCACTAATCGCAGGATTAATACAACAAGTGATTCTCCCTTAAACATATTCCTTTGTTGCCACAACAATGACTTACTCCCTTCTGTTCGTTCATTTGTTTGTCTTTGATTAAAATACTTCTCATAATGAATATAAAATTCAAACAAATGAATACGTAAAACGGAGGGAGGGAGGAGTCTAGGATCTAGCATATATAAGGAGTCCACATATGAACGTACCCCCTCAAAGACTTTGGCATTGCCATCTTCCACAAATCCAAATCCGGCAAACCACCCGTAAGAGCAAGTGAACTATCATCCTTCCTATTACCAAGGCTCAACACATGAAGCTTATTACCGAAAACCTGGTACATGGCCTTCAAACTATCTTCCATCACCGCCTTCCCATCCCTACTCGAATCCTCAGCCTCCACGCAACTCCCACCCACATTAACCATTATTCTACCACCTTCTCTCAGTCTACCCTTCAACATCTCCCACGTCCCCTTATCCTGCAACTCCGGCACCAGGCTCCCTTTCCAAAACAAATCCACATAAACCCCCGCAAACCCATCTCTCACATTCGCCTTCAAACCGTCCCCAATGTACACAAACAGCCTATTCTCACATTCCTTTTCTAGGCGCGAAACCCCGAAAAACTCCCTCCCTACGTCCACTACAGCAGGGTCAAGCTCCCAGCCATGGACCACCACATCAGGGTATAATTTCAGTATCAGTTTGGCAGTAGAACCTGCGCCAAACCCTAGGATAGCAATGGGCCCAGGTGGCAGAATTGGAGGGAGAGTAGCGAAAACATCAAAGTAAGTGTCAGTGAGTGTCTTGTGCAAGAAGTTGATACTGTGGATGTTTCCGGGAGCATCTAGAAGGAGGAGTCTAGAACCTCTAAAGGGGTGGTCAGCGGTTCTGCAAACTTGGACAACTCGGATGAAGTTGTACCTTGAGTTGAATTTGACGAGGGTCTTCACCTCCTCAATCGGAATCCCATCTTCTTGGGTCGCCGCTTTGTTGCTGCTTCTTGAGGAATTGAGAATTCGAATAATTGACAGACGGGAATTGGGGTTGGGTTTTCGGGAGGGGATGGGGAAAGGAATAGAAGGGATTTGTGGCAGAGATACGAGTGATTTCATTGGAAGCAAGGTCTTAAGCTGGATTTTGGCTCACTTTAAGGTCGAGAGGGTGACACCTTAACCCAGAAACTAATAACCTATCACTGCAACAAAATACGACGTCCAAACTGTCCCAACACTTCTAATATTTAAATCTAAATTTATCGGTTGCTCTTATTTGTGGCGAGGATAACTTAGATGAAATCGATTTCTTTAAAATATCTGAAGCTCCGAGGATCATTTTGTGCAAGTTACATCATACGGAGTACGAGTATAAGATATGCATAGCAAACTAAATTTAGATAACTTTATTATACTCTTTTCATCTCGATCATTTGTTATCCTTGATTAAAATACTTCTTACATACAACTATGATGTAAAAAGACAACAAATAACTGAGACGGAAGAAGTAACGAGTATTTATTTTATCCGACTTTTATTACTTATAAGAACCTTTCTAGAGAAGAATGACCATATGTTTTCTTTTAGCCCTCCTCCGGTCCTCCCTCTAAATTCTATGTTCGGTTACCAAATGGAAAAACAAAAAATATGGAATGTATCCATTCGCCGTCCTTGCAATGGAAATTCCTCTAAGGTCATTCTTTTTGAGCGAATTAGGCTTTAACTGAAGTAACTAGACTAAATATTAGCAGCTTAATTGACTGTGAAACTAAACTTAATAGGATTGAAGGGAGAAATGTAAGGGCTCGCTTGGGATGGGGTTAATTATTAAGGGGGTAATAGTTCAAAAATGAACTAGAAATGGATGAACTTGTTGTTTGATTGTAACATTTTATAGTGTAAAAGAGATACGAGGGGGGAATAATTACCCCCATTGGGGGGTAATGCATTACTTGGGGGGAGAGGGGAGTAATAATTCCCCCCTAAATAAGCTATACTTCCTTAATTTTCTCCATTCCCGTTTAATATCATCACTACTTTCCATCATTTTCTAGTTCATTTTTGCTCTATTACCCCCTTAATAATTAACCCCATCCCAAGCGAGCCCTAAGACTAATTGTATCCAGTAACTCAAGTTAGTCATGGCCATTAACCAATATGCACAAGAATTTCAGGTCGACCGTAACAGAATCAATCGATCTCATGTCCAAGATAGAGTAGAGAGTAGTTCTACAGATGTTCTAGTCTCTGTCGGACCGACCAGTCCTTTTTCCTTCACTGCTCCTCACATTCACAAACAAGGATTGTATCCTCAGTAAAGCTTACGAGGGGCCTTAAACATTCAACTTGGGACTCTATTTCATGGAATATCTTCAACGCAGCATGTTAACTTCCTGCACCATTCCAAAGAAAATCATGTCAGAGCCCAAAGACATACTAACAAATGTAAACTTAAAGATTTGTAGTGTTAAGAAAACTTGGAGACTGTTTATTGAGTAGCTTCAAAAGCTTTTGTATGAGGTTTTCAGGCTACATACGGCATACAAAGAAAATTACATTATACCTAAATTACATAAAAAAAAAAGTGCTACATACGGAGTATGAAGAATTGAGTCCTAGAGCATAAACCAAATCTTCATACCATAATATTCTAAAACCAATTTGGCCCCTATTGTGAATCAAAACACGTACACTAGAATAACAGTTAAAAATGTGCTAAACATGTGCGTGAATTGCTTTGAAGAAGCTGATCCATCAGGCCTTCTTTGGATAGCAAAATAGGAGGAAAACTAGAGAAGGGAGGAAGGGGAAGAGGAGGGAGAATGGAGTGCGGGTGTTTGGATAAAATTTGCCTCCAAATCTTTCCTATAGTGGAGGAATTTGATTTGCCTTGGAGGAGGGAAAATTGATCCCCCCCCCCCCCCCCCCATTTCGTTCCACACTTTTTTGCTATCTAAACAAGAGAGTTTAAATCCTTTGCCTTCTCTTCCCTTCATCCAAACAAGCTCTAAATGTGAAAATTTGAGAGGAGGAAAATACAAACGACTTAGAATATGACCAGCTCTGCGTCTTGCCAACAAGGCAACACGAAGTAACATACAAAAGACTAGTACTTTTCATATACTCTACTTAAGATCAGCTATTTAATTTTTCAATTCAATTTGGCCCCAGACTTAGTCGGATAACCTATTACTAGCAAAATGTATTACTTCCTCCGTCTTTCTATGTTCTACCCATTGGATTAAAATATACCACCTAAATTAATATATAATGGGTAGATCATTAAAAGACGGAGAAAGTAGCTATATCAAGTGCAATATAAGTAAAACAGCTGGAATGAAAAAGATGCAAACATGTGATTTTGTAGTTTAGAGCGTGAAACATTTTACTATTGCCCATGCATTGACAAGATTTTGACATAAATACATGATGTACTCGTGTATGGGGAGCGCATTTTATTTCTGTGTAAATTCTCCAAATAAAGTGTTCAAAGCCAAGATCCTTAAAGAGCATCATGAGATAGAAAATCCAAAAGCGTGGCTTTGTTCAGGCATAATCGTTCGAAATTCAAATACCTTCCAAAATTTCAAGAGCCGTGGAAAACATTGCTTTTGTCCAGTATAGTCGTTCAATGTCCTAAAACTTGATAGAATGTTCTAAAAATTCAAGTACCTTCAAGAGCGAAGTGTCTAATGTAATCTAAAATTGTGTAGAGTATCTAAAGTTGTCTAGAATAATGTGGAAGTGTTTATGTAGTTCTAGATATTTTTTTATATAATAGAATGTTCATGAAGATGATAGAGTTGTGTAGAATGTTCTACAATAGGATCTAGAATGATTTAGGAAGTAGTAAAATGTAACTATGTGGAGGTTTCTTGAGGTTTTTAGGGTAGGAGAACTTCACTGAATGTACATTTGACTGATGAATGATCGTATGTTTCATTCAACCTTTACAAAAAATGTCTTGGTGTCTCTTCCCTTCAATCTTGATCCCAAAATACTTGGGACATAACAAAGAGTACGGGGGATAACTAGAAAGGGGGGGGGGTCTCCAAATTAAGCCAATTTGGGAAGCCTTATTCATTGACGAAGGACCGTTCATAGGTGGTGCAAGGGGCAGAACTTGCTTGGGGTGTCACCAGAAGTTTGCCCATGACAATGAGATACAGCTACAGGTAGAGACCCAATAGAGATAAGCAACTAAACACCCAAGGGTTCCCTCAAATTGTGGGATCTGAGGGGTCAGATGTATCTAGCCACTTGTTACCTAGGACTCAAAATGATAATTGTATCGTGAATTTCATCCAATGAGCTTCACAATTAGAAAAAATGGAGCTATTTCAGCAAGTCATGTTATCTTTGGGCCAATTGAAAATGGACGTTTAAGTTTCATTATTGTTTCAAAACTACATATAATACTTTAGGTGTTTGGATAAGAAAATGAGAGGGAAAGGGAGAGGAGGGGAAGAAGGGAAAGGAAAGGGAAGGAAGGGGAGGGAAAGGGAAGACATAGAGTTTTCTCTTCAAATCTTGCCTCCTTAGGTGGGAAATGGTTTGCCTTTGAGAAGGAAAATGGAGGGATCCATTTCCCCTCCCCCTCCATATCCCTTCACCCTCATTTTCCTAACCAAACAAAGGAACTTGCTTCCTCCCTTTCCCTCCATTTCTCTCTATCCAAACAGATCCTTAGGGTGTATTTGGATAAAAAAATGAGAGGGAAAGGGAGGGGAGGGAGGAGGGAAGAGAAAGGGAAGGAAGGGGAGGGGGGATCCATGTTCCCTCCCCCTCCAAATCCCTCCGCCACATTTTTTTAACCAAACAATAGAACTTGCTTTCTCCCTTTCCCTCCCTTTCATTTCCCTCCAAATCCCCCTATCCAAACACTCCCTTAGGGTGCGTTTGGATAAGAGGAAATGAAGTGAAAGGGAGGGATGAATTATCCTTTGTTTGGATACCAATTAGGAAGGGAGAGAAATGGAGGGATGGGATTGATTCATTTTAGTGTAAAATAAAATCTTGCCAAAATAGGCAAGATTTGGAAGAAAAATGGTTTGTCTTTCCATTAATCATACAATTTTCATGCAATTACAAACAGGTGAGTCGAGTTAGGATAAAAAGCGTATAAAAAAATTACGATGCCTTATTTTTTCAGTTACGGGTGAGGATAAAAAATTACGACGATTTTTTTTTCCAATACGTATAAATCGGGTTAGAATAAAAAAAATTACTAATTTTTTTTTCCGATACGGGTGAGTTATGTGAGGATAAAAAAATTACGACGATTTTTTTTCCAATACGTGTAAATCGGGTTAGTATAAAAAAATTACTAATTTTTTTTTCCGATACGGGTGAGACATGTGAGGATAAAAAAATTACGACGATTTTTTTTTCCGTTACAGGTGAGTCGGGCTAGGATAAATTACGACGATTTTTTTTCCCGATACTTGTGAGTCAGGTTAGAATAAAAAAAATTACGACGATTTTTTTTCCTGTTACGGGTGAGTCGGGGTAGGATATATTTCGACAATTTGTTCTTTTTTTCGATACTTAAGTCGGGTTAGGATAAAAAAAATTACGACGACTTTTTTCCCCCGTTACGGGTGAGTCGGGGTAGGATATATTTCGACAATTTGTTCTTTTTTCCGATACTTAAGTCAGGTTAGGTAAAAAAAATTACGACGACTTTTTTCCCCCGTTACGGGTGAGTCGAGTTAGGATAAATTACGACGACTTTTTTTTCCACTGATACGCGGGAGTTGGGTTAGGATAAGAAAACGTATAAAAAAATAACGACGCCTTTTTTTCATTACGGTTGAGTCAGGTTAGGATAAAAAAAATGACGCCTTGTTTTTTTCCGTATGGCCCTTACGGTGAGTCGGGTTAAGATAACGCGTTGTTCTGGTAGACACTTTCAGTTCACTCCAGTTAGACGGATTCAGTTTAGTTCAATTCAGACACATTCAATTTAGTTTTTTTATGTCATATTTTTTTTTCATCGCGGATGAGTCGATTAGGATAATAAAGCGAATAAAAAAAATTACGAGTGAGTCACTGAGTTGACTTGATTAAAAAATTAATTTTTTTTATCAATTTTTAAGTCATTTTTTTTGTTATATTTAAACGAGACAAAAATTAATAATCGTAATTACAAAAGTTATGATTAATAATCGTAACACATTCGTTCCTCCCTAATAAAAGACACTTTTATCAATCCTCCTCTCCCTCCCTTCCCTCATTCATGTTATCCAAACAACCATCCTTCTCCCTCCCCTCCCTCTCCCTCCTATTTTGTTATCCAAACGGACCCTTAGTCTCACATGCTATTAACACCTAAGTAAGGT
This sequence comes from Agrostemma githago, assembly GCA_958450325.1. Lineage (NCBI taxonomy): Eukaryota > Viridiplantae > Streptophyta > Magnoliopsida > Caryophyllales > Caryophyllaceae > Agrostemma > Agrostemma githago. The sequence goes on from OY288239.1 coordinate 11,584,178, forward strand.
TGTGTACAATTCCATTCCCCTACTCTGCCATTGTTTTGAGACGTTAAGGTGCTGGAGTAGTTAGTGGAGGAACTAGACTACTAGAGAGAGTTAACCAAGAGTCTGAGGCTTTTTTTCTGTTATTATTCATTTGTTTTTATTATGATGCCTAAGTTTTAAAATTTTCAAACTAGGTAAACAAGTTAGCAATCTAAAATATCAGTGGAGGCCTTAAAATCCCACATACTATAAGTGGTTATGCCAGTGAGAGTTATGATGTTATCTTACTAGTATATTACAGCACCGTAGAATAGTGAGATCACGATTATCATGCAGTCTCTGTGGTCAGTCTTTTGATTTCTCTTGTAGAGAGCAAGATGCAGTTAAAACAAGGGACTAGCAACTACAAGCTCTGGAGCTTACCTTCTAACATCATTCTCTACATACAGTCCTGGGGTTTAGCTTCTTAAGTCAAGACGCATTGTCGTCAGGATCAGAATCGTAAACATCACCATTCCAAATGCGTGGCGTTGGTCTTCGACCCACATCTCCTTCTTCCTGCACCAATCAGGTCCCACAATTAACTAATGTCAAAATATTGTCAATTGTCATTACAATTGCGGAATAAAAAAAAATGTGAGAAGAATTTCAAAAAAAAAAAAAAAAAGCAGTAGCTTCAACCTCTTCTGGCTCCTGGGTGACAGATGGAGTTGCCTGAAAGGGAACACTTGGCGCGTGAGGTAATCTTGACAGTTGCTCTAGCAGAATATTCCTGCAAAGTTGCTCAAAGGACATATCAGTGTATCAGACACAATAACATGGCCAAAACCTAAAAATGACATATCAGTGTATCAGACACAATAACATGGCCAAAACCTAAAAATGACATATCAGTGTATCAGACACTACCTAATCACACAAAATCATGATCACTGACCAAGAAATAATGGTGCACCAAAGACTAGAACGAACACCAAACACTTGACACAAAAGAGTTAGTCTAAAGTATCAAGAGGAAGTAAACACAGTAGGCATAACATGGAAACCCCGAATACCCTCTCCTCACAACTACCATAATTTTCACAAGTAACAGCTTCGAGAAGACAAATGATCTTGCTAAAAAGCAATGTTATCATCACAAATTCCAGAGAATATTACTGGAATTGGAGGGCAAGAGAGGGGTACGATCTGGAGGAGAGTGATTACCTTTGTTTGGTTAGCCAAATGTACATGGAAGGATTTGGAGTGTTTCCCTCCCCAATGGCAAAATAAGATTCCAACAAAGGAGAGATTTGGAGGGGAGACTTTCCCCCTCCCCTCCTCTTCCCTTCACCTCCTCCCTCCCCTCATCTCCCCTTCCCTCTCTTTCCCTCCCCACTTTCCCTCCACATTTCGTATTCAAACAAGGCCTTCCCGGAACGAACATGGTTACATGAGGAAGAGAAATATTTTAAGTAACACATCCTCAGAGGGAAAGAGAGACAGAGTCTGCTACCTGAAGTCAAGTGAACCAACCTATAAACTTAGGTCAAACTGAAGCACGAGTCACAAGTCAAGTATCACAAAAGCAGATTATACTCAACCCTAACTCAAGTGAATTTTATCTGCAACATCAGCATTGGATTTGGACCACCAGACTATGCACAGTACTTAGGATTATGTTCAGACAATAATGTAAATCAAATCCATTAAAGAGGTTTGAAAAATAGTGATCACCTAATTTTCTCCAAGTCCTTGGGTGAGTTTTGATTTTCCATGTTACTAGGCTCAACATGAAGAGTGTAATCTGGGCCAAAATACTCAAAATACTCATTGTAAGGCAACTTATTATCAGGTTCAATCCCAACTGCTACTGCCGTCTGCAAAGGAACAGGATGAAACCGCCATGAGTTGACGGACGGAGAAAACACAAAACATGTACTACATGAATAGAGAGAGAGGGTGGAAAGAGACCTCATAACACCAACAGCGAGCTACATTTCGAATTGTGTACCCTCCACCTCCTAAGACCATTAATGGAACATTAAAAGATCTAAGGAATCGCAAGCAATCCGCATGGCCTTTTACAGACAAATTGAAACAACCAAGCCTATCACCAGATAGTGAATCGGCTCCACATTGAAGAACAACAGCATCTGGCAGGTAAACATCCATGACCTTCTGAATAATGGGCCGGAAAAGACCGCGGAAGCTGTCATCATCTATGCCATCGTTTAATGGGACATTGAGGGAATAATGTTTCCCAGAAGCCGCTCCAACGTCTTTGATGTGCCCAGTTCCCGGAAAGAAGTCGCCAAATTTGTGAAAGGAGACAGTCATAACTCTGTCGGTGGTGTAGAATGCCTCTTCAACACCATCTCCATGGTGAACGTCGATATCAATGTACAACACACGCTGCTCGTCGATCACATAAAACGAATGTAAACCCCAATTATCAACTCAGCTACAGTAGTAAACAACAACAAATCGCAAAAAAAAAAAAAGAAGAATTACCCTATGAACTTTGAGGAGCTCCAGGATGCCAAGAACAATATCATTGACATAACAAAAGCCAGAGGCCTCGGACTTCTTGGCATGATGCAAGCCACCAGCCCAGTTGATGGCGATATCAGCGTCACTGCGGTTCAACTTAACAGCGGCGCCAATGGAGCCGCCGGCGGAGGCCTGGCAGAAGCCGAAGAGACCGGGGAAGACGGGGCAGTCATCGCCGACGTTGAAGCGCTTGAGGTGCCTGGCCTGGGCGTGGTCGAGGCCGCCGGCGGCGGAGGCGAGGAGGTCGGGGGAGACGGAGGAGAGAAAGTCGACGTAGTCGTCGGAGTGGAAGCGGCGGATGTCGGACGAGTCGGCGGGAAAGGGGCGATTGATTTCAAGGCGGCGGTGGAGGCCGTAGTGGACGATGAGATTGTGCGCCATCCGGATGCGGTGGGGTTTCATTGGGTGGCCTTGTCCGTAGTAGTAGTCCCCGATTGTCGGCTCGTAGAAGTAGGTTACTCGCCGTTTCGTCGAGTCGGTGCATGACGGTGATGGCAGAGATGTTCCCGTGTTGTTGCTGGTTGTTGTTGTTGTTGTGTCTCCCATCCTTGCTCTGGCTCTTGCTCTTTGCTCTTCTTCTACCTGCCTCACTCACGGTTGTTTATTGGTGACAAGAGGTTTAAGATTTTCTTTTGCTAAATACTTGTGCAAGGGCCAACACCCTAAGACTCCTTTCCCTGCCAAAACTATTCTTACCTTGTCTTTTGTAGGTGGAGGTGCGCAAAATTCGGTCCGGTCTTAGGTCCATCATTTTGGACGATTCAGGGTTCCGGTCTGGTCAGGGGTGTGCGAAATCTGATCCGGATTGGACCTGGAATAAAAAATTCCGGTCCGGTCTCAGGTCCATCATTTTGGCGATTCAGGGTTCCGGTCCGGTCCCGGTCCGAAATTTTTAGATTTTGGTCCGGGTTTTTTTGAAGATTTTGGTCCGGTCCAAACTGGGTCCGGTCCTGGACCAGTGCACAGCCCTATTTGTAAGTGAAAGGAGGTTGAAAGTCTCTATGATCAGGTCACGATCTTAGTTGAGTCATTTTGGTCGCGTCAATATTAATTAGAGTCAATTCTGACTCTATGATCACAAATCGGTCCCGAAATGCAAAGTCAAACCCGAGTTAACCAAGTCAAACTCGGGTCAAGCCTCAAAACCCGAGCACATCACCCAAACCCTAACATAGTCGCGTCGCCTTGACGCTCAAACAATGCCTCGAAATATTCGTAAGATTACGTATCTCTTCGTTTAGAAATTTTTTGCATTGAAACACATCAAACTAGGCGTCTTGATCCTGGGTCGCCTAAGCCCATGCACCTTAACCTTGAGTCACCTGAACCCAAGCACCTAAGCCCAGATTTTGACCTAAAAATCACTATAAAGTATAAATACAGTCATTCCTCCAACACAACTCACAACTTGAGAATCCTCAATTCGCACCATTAAGAGTTCATAACTCGAATTTCCAAACCTTCTCACATAATCCTAAGAGTTAATGACTCAAAATTCTAAGAATTCATAATTCAAAAATCGTAGTAATTAGGAATCGCGAACGAAACCCGAACCTTTCGGATTAGTTCATAATTCTCTTGAATTAAGATTAACTAGTAACTCGAAGGCAAATTAAACTGTTCGTAACCTAAATAATTCATTACGTTCTTAACATAAAACCAAGCCATCGTAGACATTATATAGTCGCCATCATCCCATCCAAATGGATAATCGTCACTAGGTTAACACCTTAATCTACTTCTTTCGATTCGATTTCAATAAAGGTCTTTTAATTATGCACTAGTGTTGTTGCCTGTGCGATGCACGGGTGCAAAAATAATGTTACTAAATCGACCCTAATTCTTCCTTTTATACTCGTAATTGATTGAGACGAACTGATTATTGATTACTGGGAAAAGTCTCATGGTACCCTCGAACTATGTCACATTACACATGGTAGACCCGTTTTTAAGTTTGTTCCAATGGTAGCCTTGAGTTTTATAGTTTAGTTCCCGATTTACCCACATCCCATTTTCTGTTATCACGCCGTTGAATTATGCCTAAGAGCTGGATCATTAAGTGTTAATTAATTTTGGGAGGGAAAAGTAATTACATCTCTCAACGGCTACTTTTCAGAACCCTTAGCATAAAGAGAGGCGTTCCCATGATACCGCTAAGGTTTGATAGTTGTTCCCATGGTACCCCTAAGGTTACATTATTGTTCACATGGTACCCCTGAAACCAAAGAGGCGACTCTTTGAAGCAAAGTAACGGCTAGGGGTGTTCACCGGTCCAAACCCGGACCGGACCGGACCGGAGCGGCTTGACCCGCGGACCGACAACCCAAAAAATCCAAACCCGTGGACCGGACCGGTTACAAAGAAACCCGGACCGAAACCGGACCGAACCCTCTTAAGACCGGACCGGACCGGCAAAATACACTAAATTTGATTAATTTTTTTAAGTGTGGACCGGACCGGACCGGACCGCGGACCGGCAACCAAGTTTTTGGAGACCCGCGGACCGGACCAGACCGTACGGTCCGGGTCGGTCGGGTTTGCCGGTCCGGGTCACTTTTTGAACACCCCTAGTAACGACTAGATTATTGAACTAGCCGTTACGCAAATGCTTATAAATGCACACCCCTTTCTATTTTGACGGAATATGAACAAAAAAATCCACACAAATCAAACTTCCAACAATGTCGGTTTCACATTCAAGTTCAACTCTAAGAGAAATTCAAGTGGAAAACAAAACATGCCTAAGATGCAATAGAAGAGCAAATATTCGAGCATCCGGATCAACTACTGCAAATCCATTTAAGCTATACTATAAATGTGATGAATGTGGATGGTTTTAATGGTGCAAAGGAAGAACGGAAGAAGTTACAAATAACAACACAATGGATGTAGTTGATCAAGTGTCCATTCAACAAGATTTGAAGAAAAACATGAAGAAACAAATGGAAATAATTTGTGACATCAATAGAAAGATTGATTCTATGTCGAAGTTGCTAAATCTAAGCATCATAATTGGTTCGGTCATGTACTTTAGTCTACTTTATGTTGTTATGAACAAAATGTGATATGTATGGAAAACAAGTGTAATTACTACTAATATATTCCCACCATCACATTGATATGTTCGTTAAACAAACGAACTAAAAAGGGAACAACATCGGCGGAATAATTGTTTGTGTGATATGCAAATCACCAAAAGATAGTTTACGTACCAACTTATCCAAAATATAGGAGCAACACCTGTGCAAAATATACGTACCACATACGAGATTATTTATATTCTAAGACCAAGTATGGTGGATTGTGTTGGTGATTTAAGTGTAAATACCGGTTCATTTTAGCGTACTCGGGGTGCGGTTTACGGATGTGTGAATTCAATATAATATAATATAGGTTCGGGGGAAGTACGGAGTGTACGCTTATATATAATTAATTGCGAATTCACGATACCAGGTTCATACGGTACACTATGGCGAATTTTTGGCGCCAAAATCCGTTGAACAGATTTTGGTGGGAATTCATGAAGAGTTGTAACTCTTCAAACTCGTATCCCTTGCTCCTTCAAACTCTATATCACAGAGATTTGATCAAATCCGAAAACTAGAACAAAAATCTGCACAACATACTTCACAGTTATATCTCTGTTTTCTGTGCAAATTCAGAGGAACACCGTCTTATCTCAGTAGAAAATTCGGTATCACCCTGCACTGAAATAAGGGTCGAATTGTTCTATTAGGAAAGCGTAAAGCCAATACGGTGTTGATTTTTCATTACTTTCCTTATTCGCACATAACAGATTGGTGGTATAATAAGAGACCTGTGCAAAATATATACCCCTAGCTAAACCATACACAAAAGATAAACATGTCTTCTCTTTCTTTTCCTTAGCTTGACTCTGAAATTGAAAGAAGATACGAAACTAATGATATTCTGCCCATATAACATTCAACTGTAAATAACATGACAAATTTAACATTCAAAATTAGAAGGGACTTACCTAAGTGTTGGTTGTTGAGGCTCCATCAGCCCTTGTGTTGCTCGTTGATGCTCCATCAGATCAGTTCTTGCCTTCTTATTCTGACCACCACCTCGAGAAGCTTGCCTTTCCCTTGCAGTTGGCCCATTTGCAATTCCTTGAATTATGCCAAACCGTTTTGCATATCGAGAATGTCGCGAAAATTGTCCTCTTTCCCTTCTTAGGCTCATCGCTTTCCTTTTTCTTTGTTGAGCCGGTCTCCCTGTGCTTCTCTCTGGTATAGGTGGTTTAGGAAATTCAAATGTTGGCCAAGCTTCCTTATCAGGCATGGGGTACATACGGTCTCCATATGTCAGCTTGTAACATTGCCCATTAAAGAATCCATTCACATAATGCATTGGTTCTTCATTGTTCTTGTATATAGCTCTACAAGCATGCCAACATGGAATACCGAATATCTGCCAACCCCTTGCACCTTTATAGTACAGATTATAAACCTCGGGTATAAGAACATTTTGCTTCGAAGACACCCCATCAAGGTCGCCAATTACGTCCAGTAATTGCATCAAGTCAACATCGTACACAGGATAATCGAAACACTTTCCGTCGTATTGAAATTCAATCCATATTTTAGCTGACATTCTGGATGTACACAAACACATCAACAATAAATGAGAATTAATTGAACACAACGATAATAAGAACATAACACATTGAAATATAACGCAATTGAAATGTATAACACAACTGAAAGATTCAATAGTCATGATGCATATAGAAAAATTGACAACTAAACAAAGTATGGAGTATTTAAATGCAAACCAAGAAAATTTCAGAAACATTCGTAATTGAACATAAACCCTAATTTTGTATAGACCAGAGTATCATATCCAGTTTCGCAAAAAGTGTTTGTTTTGCTTCTTCCATCAATGAATCGTCCATTTGATCTCAACTCTGCTCTATACATCAACTTCTCACAAAGTATAATATCCAGTTTAACCCCCCATTTTAATGAACAATACTAGATTAACAATCAATCTAGTTTCACCAGAACATAGCATTAGATTGAGAATTGAAATTTTTTACTCATACAAAACCCTAATTGAAATATATAATCTGAAACCCTAATTTAATCACAATTCAAAATCAAAATTTATAGACTAAACATATAATATGTAGGGATATAAACCATAGTACAATCACCTAATAGCATAGAAGAAGATGTACGTGTAAGTTCTTTATATGAATTTATCATGTTCTTAATTAATAAATGAACAAAACGATAAACTCAAAAGCGGAAGCTAAATAATAAGATCTAGAAATAATTTTCAGCCATTGCTTATCGGATTCCTGAACAGCTTTATCTACAACCCGAAAATACCGTCCCCGAATACCGTCAACCGTCTTAACTATATTGTCGGTTCTAAACTCTTTCCTCTCAGATTTAGATGGTGTATAGATGAATAGAGAAGATGAATTTAGCGACCCTAAATGATGTTGTATTTATACTAATCTTTCCATCAAAGATAAAGTTACAACTAGATAAAGTTTATGTATAGTGGTTAATGAAATATAGGATTGTAGGAGATAAAAGATAGATATCCAGTAGAGTTTATGTTGATCACCAAATGGACCACAATTCAGTAACTCTAAACTGATCAAACAACTTAATCAATTATTAAGTTTATCATAAATTCTAAGATTCTCTCACTTGGTCCATTTAAACGAGAAACCGCATATACGAATCATAGCGACTAATCCTCTTATTTAAAATGAGAATTAACCTTCCATGTATTACAATATACTCGGTCTTTCACCACTCTCAACTTAATGAATAAACCATATGTTTACTCTAGGTCAAAACAAAAATGATATTTCTCAATAAATAATGGTAGCAAAATACGTACGTGTATAAATTAAAATGAGATAATATCCAACTGAATGAAAGGTTCAAAACAACATAATAAATGTATCACATTTTGGGACCAAGTCATATACTTACTACATGACCCTTAAAATTCTTAATTGCATGCCTTTTTAGTCAAGGGATCGGCAATCATAAGATCAGTGTTAATGTGGTCAACAGTCACTTTCTTCTCTTGAACACGTTCTCTAAGGGCTCGATACTTAATGTCGATGTGCTTACTTGCACCTCCACTTTTATTATTCTTAGCCATAGAGACAGCACCTGTATTATCGCAGTACATTTCTATTGGCCGACTAATAGAGTCAACAACTCTAAGACCATATATGAAGCCTTTCAGTCATACACCATGTGAGGTAGCCTCAAAACAAGAAATGAACTCGGCCTCTGTAGAAGAAGTGGCTACCATTGTCTGTTTGGTACTCCTCCAAGAAATAGCCCCGTCGGCTAGCATAAACACATATCCTGAGGTGGATCTTCGTGAATCAATGCAGCCAACGTGGTCTGAATCGGAATACCCTACCACTTCAAGACTCTCAGTTCGTCTATACATAAGCATGTAATTCTTAGTACCCTGAAGGTATCTCAACACTTTCTTTGCAGCTGTCCAGTGATCGATTCCTGGGTTACTCTGATATCTACCTAATACTCCAACAACATATGCAATGTCGGGTCTGGTACAGACCTGAGCATACATAATGCTACCAACTGCTGAAGCATAGGGAATATTTTTCATTTTTTCCCTCTCAATGTCATTCCCGGGACACTGGTCCAAACTGAACCGGTCACCTTTCACAATGGGTGCTACATTTGGTGAACAATCTTTCATTTTGAACCTTTCGAGTACTTTGTTGATATAGGCCTCCTGAGACAAGCCTAAAATGCCTCGGGATCTATCTCTATGGATCTTAATGCCAATGACATAAGATGCCTCACTCATATCCTTCATATCAAAGTTACTTGAAAGAAATTGTTTCACCTCATATAGAAACCCCTAATCATTGGTCGCTAGTAAAATATCATCCACATACAACACAAGGAAACAAATCTTACTCCCACTACCTTAAGGTATATACACTGATCCATAATATTTTCTTCGAAACCGAATGAAGAAATAACTTCGTAGAACTTCTTATACCATTGTCGGGAAGCTTGTTTCAAACCGTATATAGACTTATTCAGCTTACAAACCAAGTGCCCACCATCACTTGAGAAAAATCCTTCAGGTTGTTTCATATAAACCTCTTCTTCTAGATCTCCATTGAGAAATGCCATTTTCACATCCATCTGATGTAGCTCGAAATCAAAATGAGCTACTAATGTCATGACGACTCGAAGAAAATCTTTCTTCGATATAGGAGAGAAAGTCTCTGTGTAATCGATTCCTTCCCTTTGATTAAATCCTTTAGCAACGAGTCTTGCCTTATGCCTCTCGATGTTGCCGAGCGAGTCTTTCTTTGTCTTAAAGACCCACTTACATCCAATGGTTTTTGCACCATCAGGCAACTCGACGAGATCCCAGACTCCATTAGATGCCATAGAATTCATCTCATCTTTCATAGCATTCATCCATAAGTTTAAATCTGTAGAACTTACGGCTTGTGAAAATGACAAAGGATCATTATCGGCTTCAACACAATAATCCAATTCTTGTAAATACACCATAAAATCACCAAAAATAGTTGTTTTTCTTTCTCGGGTAGATCTTCTTAATGGAGCTTGTTCACCCTCAGGCCGAACCTCCTCAGTCTCTACCACATTTCGATCAGCAGTATGTGGAGTTTTCTTATTTGTTCGTCTAACACTCGGTTGGAGTTGAGGAGTGTGAATGACGACCAACCGAACACCTGAGTCAGATGGTGGAACCTCATTGTGATCCTTTTCAGGAATAATTTCCCGAAATTGATCACTCCCACTGATCAAGTCATTCTCAAGAAATTTAGCATTTCTTGATTCCACAATTCTAGTGCTGTGAGATGGACAATAGAATCTATAACCCTTAGACTTCTCGGCATATCCAATGAAATACCCACTAATAGTCCTAGGATCAAGTTTCTTTTCTTGTGGGTTATAAATTCTCACTTCAGACGGACATCCCCAAATGCGTATATGTTGCAAACTCGGTTTCCAACCTTTGAATAACTCAAAAGGTGTCTTAGAGACGGCCTTGGTAGGAACCCGGTTTAATATATACGATGCCGTTTTGAGAGCATCAACCCATACAAATGATGGAAGATTAACATTACTTCGCATACTTCGCACCATGTTAATTAATGTCCGATTTCTTCTTTCCGCTACATCATTCTGGTCCGGAGAACCAAGCATGGTGTATTGGGCAACAATCCCATGCCCTTGAAGAAATTTAGCAAATGGACAATGTGCTTGTCAGTTCTCGGTGTATCTACCATAGTACTCACCACCTCGATCTGATCTTACGATTTTAATACGCTTATCACATTGGTTCTATACTTCAACCTTAAACAATTTAAAGGCATCTAAAGCTTCGTCTTTAGAACGAAGTAAGTAGAGATTCATATATCGCGAATAATCATCAATGAAGGTGATAAAGTATTTTGGATCATTAGCGTTCATGTCCGGACAACAAATATCCGTGTGTATGATTTCTAATAACTCAGAACTCCTCTTAGCACCAGTTTTATGAGTATTAGTTGGCTTTCCCTTAATGCAACTAATACAATTCTCAAAATCGGTGAAATCTAAGGTACTAAGTACCCCTTCTTTCACCAATCTCTTAACCTAGGTTGCACGGACACTCCTCCAGACCGTCGTGTCGGACACCGACACACGTCGGACACACGACGATATGTCTCGGACACCTGGAAAACCGTGTCCGGTTTTTTTAATTTATTTAGAGACGTGTCGGACACGTTTTATGTTAATTTGAGACGTGTCGGCCACGATTCATACTATTTGGAGACTCATCGGACACACTTATCGTTGTTTATGAATTTGTGAGCTTTAATAAAACAACAATATTATATGTTTCTGGGGTTACTTGATACTATAAACGTTCTACTTAAGACTAAATAATTAATTAATTATTATATTACAGTAGTATAATTGTTTGAGCTTTTTAAAATTTGATTTTAACTTTGAGTTTATACGATTTTAATTTTTGTTTTGTTATTTTACGATAATTGCGATAGTTTAAGTAACCAAACCTATAATTTAGGTGTAAAAATCTTCAAATTTTTTTTGTTTAAATATGTATATTGATTTACTTTTTCTGCCGTGTCTGTGTCCTATAAATTTTCGAACGCCGTGTCCCGTGTCCGTGTCCGTGTCTGTGCAACCTAGCTCTTAACCCTCTGAATGGAGATGTGTCCCAATCTTCGGTGCCACAACATAGAAGAATTCTCATCCATAATACTTCTGTATTAAACCAGTATTGACATGCATAGTACTTTTAGAGGTATCATTTTGGAAAAGTGAGACGATATAAATTTTCAGACAAAATACCGCAACCAATTATTTCAGAATTCTTAAAAATATTAAAGTCAGAATCCAAAAATTTAAAAGAAAATCCAAAGCGTACAAGTTTGGAAATTGAAATCAAATTCCTAGCAAATTTAGGAACATAAAATGTCTCTTGCAAAACCAAATTAAAACCACTACTAAGAATTAAAGTGCATGTCCCGATGGCTTCCACATGTGATCCTATCCGATTTCCTGAATAGATAGAGGCTTCACTGTCCACCGGTTTCCTTAGGTTTCTCATACCCTGCAAGGTATTCGAAACATGGATTGTAGTGCCAGAGTCAATCCACCATGTATTATGATTCAAAACCATATTAGATTCATAACATACATGTGCTAGAAAATGACCTTTCTTTTTCAGCTAGGCTTTGAATTTAGGGCAATCTTTCTTCATGTGCTCCTTCTTTTTACAGAAGAAACACGAAGACTCCTTCTTTATGACTGACTGAGCTGGAACCTTCCCCTTTCTTTTGTCTTTAGTGTGATCATCACTCTTCTTTTTAGAAGTGGTAAAGTTCACCATTTCACCTTCTTCTAGTAGCAATCTACCCTCCTCCTAAACACACATGGTCATAAGCTCATTAATAGACCATTTATTCTTATCTGTGTTGTAGGATATCTTAAATGGGGCATATTGTGAAGGAAGAGTGCATAAAATGAAGTGCACCAGAAAGGAGTCGGACATAGTAACCTCCAAGCCTTTAAGTTGAGCCGCAGTGTCCCTCATGCGCATGATATATTCACGCACGCCTTTAGTTTGAGTGAGCTTTAGGGATGAAAATTGCATAATTAAGGTACTGGCAAGAGATTTGTCTGAAGTCACATACTGCTCATCGATGGCCTTAATTAGGTCTTTAACCTTATCATACTTATCAACTGAACCACGAATACTAGCACATAACCTGGTCTTTATGAACATAATGGAGAGACGGTTAGATCTCTCCCACTTTTCATAAAGATCTACCTCATCAGGTTCACTAGCGTCCGTTATACTAGGTGGTTTGTCTTTCCTTATAGCATAATCAATATCCATCCATCCTAACTGCAGTAGTACTCTCTCTTTCCAGACCTTATAATTTTCATCATTCAATTCAGGAATGTCAAATTTGACATCAGAAGAACTACCAGACAAAATAACTGCAAATAAATAAATAACATGTTTATTAATAATTTGAGACATAACTATAATCATGCTTTACCAATGTAGAATCATGCTAATATGAATCTAGTACATAAAACTTGCCTGTGGGCTAAAGTCCTACTCAAATTAGACTTATAATAATTTTAATTAACTCAATGATGAGACTATCAAATTTTTATTTCTTAATTTTCTGTGGGTATATTTTATTATATTACGTACGATTGATTACAATTAATGTTTAGTTACTACATGTGATTCCCAAAACAAAATTTCAAACAATTAGAGATGATGTGGCTACTCCCTAATCAATAAAATTTACGAATCACTCAACATTATTATATTAATCTATATATTTCAGCTTAAGTATATATAGACAACTCAAATCTACATAATAATAATACTAGATTTATTATGTGAAACTTAATATTCATATGACCCAAAAACGTAACTTATTATTTTGACTTAACAAAATAGGCGAATGTCATACGAAACAATATATATATGTACAGATATAAAGATTACTCTTAAGAAGAAGAGTACGACATGAATAAGGTTGTTAAAACCGCCTAAGACATACATACGATACATACGAAACAATATGTACAGTACAGAACAAATAGAACGACCAATGCCATACAAATCTTCAAAAGTAGCCGACTTGGTATATCACCAAAAATAAAATAATGATTAAAATACCAATAGTGTGCATTTAACAAATAGAGAATATGCAAGCAACATGTGATTGTGACAATTAATGCAGCAGTCATTGAAGAGAGCAACAAGAAATTGCATAACTTAATTTGCCGAATGCCGCACTGAAAAGCACCAATAAACAAAAAGAAAAAAAATTCAGAACAACAAGATTTTTCCAGATTCCGTCAAAATCATCCAAGATGCAAATAATATAATGAATTGGCAGAACAATAACCATAGATGACAGAAAAAGACGGACGAAATCGACCCGGGAAAACAAGCAAGACAGAGGTATAAACTGAAGCTCTGATACCAAATGTAAGTTCTTTATATGAATTTATTATGTTCTTAATTAATAAATGAACAAGACGATAAACTCAAAAGCGGAAGCTAAATAATAAGATCTAGAAATAACTTTCAGCCATTGCTTATCGGATTCCTGAACAGCTTTATCTACAACACGAAAATACCGTCCCCGAATACCGTCAACCGTCTGATCTTAATTATATTGTCGGTTCTAAACTCTTTACTCTCAGATTTAGATGGTGTATAGATGAATAGAGAAGATGAATTTAGCGACCCTAAATGATGTTGTATTTATACTAATCTTTCCATCAAAGATAAAGTTACAACTAGATAAAGTTTCTGTATAGTGCTTAATGGAATATAGGATTGTAGGAGATAAAAGATAGATATCCAGTAGAGTTTATGTTGATCACCAAATGGACCACAATTCAGTAACTCTAAACTGATCAAACAACTTAATCAGCTATTAAGGCTATCATAAATTCTAACAGTACGAAGCTTTAATCACAGAAATGTGAAAAAATATAGAGAGTTAGTAGTATTTACCTTGCTTATTGGAAGAAATGATTTTAATCACTTGGGATAGAACTTGCTTATTGGATTAGGTTGATGTTGAAGGATGATCAAGCTAGATTATGGGGATGAAGTTTGATTTGCCATTTTTTTCGTAAACTGAAGAAGATGAAAGATGAAGGTGAAAAGGTTGAGAGTGATTAAAGAAATAGAGTGACTGAATGAGTGAGTAAGTGTGTGTCAGTGATTAATGCTTGAGTGTGTCAGTGATTAATTGTTAATCACACGATGTTATGACGGAAACTGGTGTAAGGATAAATCGGGATGCAAATTATAATACTTAAGGATTCCATGAGAACAAACTTAAAATCGAGTGTACCTTGTATAATGTGACATAGTTCGAGGGTACCATGAGAAATTTTCGTTGATTATTTCAAATAATTGTCATTTTGGGGAATTGAGACTGCACGTTTGCGCAGATTGTGATATATGGATACATATAGACCTGCCAAAATTCAACCCAACTCATAAATGCGGATGGAGTATAATTTTTTATTGCGATGAAGTGATTATTGATTATTCAAATAATTGTCACTAGTTGTGAAGCCCGTGAAATGACAATAATATTCCCTTTAATAATCGGATACTGGGATGAAGTAATTGCGTTCATTCATAATAATTGTCATTTTCGGAGAATTGAAATCCGTCATCGACGATAATGTTACGAGGACCAACCCGAGGTAAATTGAGGAATGAAACGGGATCAACATATTATGGTGAATCGAGAAAATGTTATTAATGAGTGAATGAAGGATTAGCGCAAAGTGTTAAAATCATGGAAATTTTATAAGGTGATTAAATTATTCATGCTAGATATCAAATAAACAAACAAACATCAAATAGAAAATTCAGAAGAAGAAACACAAATTACATGCAGTACACGTAACTCAAACCATTGGTAAATTCAAAAAGACTTATTTGTATACTATATATATTTCTTGTAAATAACAAATTCTTAAACTGAACAAATAATAAATACTCCCTTCTAGTTTCCATCATCTTCCCCTTTCTTTAATATATGTGAGATATATTTTAATCAAAGAGGAAGATCATGGAAACTAGGAGAGAGTAACATAAAGCGATTGAATAATGATATGAGCAAATAAATAAGGATTTGGTAGAGAGAAATGGTGTGCAAGTCAAGGGGGAAATAAAAAAAGGGGGAAATTAGTAGGGGTGAGCAAAACCGGATATCCGGTTTTAAAAATCTCAAATTTTTCGTTTTGTATCCGATCCGGTTTTTTCCGTATATCCGCAAATTGGATATTCGGTATCCGGTTTTGTATATTTTTTTTAAAATAATTTTTCATTTTTAATTAAGAGTAGTTATTTCTTTTTGGTGAAAATGTAAATGTTATATTAATAATCTCAAGAAAGCATTACACCAATACAATGAGTTACTAGTCTAATTTCACGGACCTAGTGCCAAATTTTATCTAGCCTTATCTATTGATCAAAGCTTTGGTTAATTTCTTCTTCATCAGAGATCTACACTTCATCTTTAAGCACCAGCTAACTGGTTTAGCCCCCTGCATATCAATGTTTAGCCACTGCTCCATCAGTTGTAAACAAGCTGCACTATATGCACATCAGAGAAACAGATGCTCCCTTGTTTCATCATCTTGACAACATACATGGCATGTTGTATCAGTAATGACACCATGTCCCGCCAACCTGTCCTTCGTACCTAGCCGTCTTAGAGTATAGAGCCAAACTATAAATGAATGCTTGGGTATGTTCATTCTATTCCATACCACAGGCACCCAAGTACACCTAGGTCCATTATCTTCTTTGAGTAATGTTGTGTGCTAAATTTAGACCGTTTTTCCCCTCATTTAGACCCGTTTTTCCCTCGTTTGCGAGTTTAGAGTGTGATTATCGCCATATTTTGTGTACGTCTCGCATTAGCATCCCTCTTGTGCGTTTTACGTGTTTTTTTGTAGTTTTTCTATCGATTTTGATAGGATTTGGCACCGAAATCACGATCGAGCTTTCACGAGCACAAGAGAAGGGAATACCGTCCTAAGAGTAAAGCACACAACTTAAAGTTTAAAGCCATCCAATCAATCAATGAAGAACGAGACAAAGAAAGAGGCCAGAGTGATGACCGGGCGAAATTTCACCCGGTGAGACACCACCGGGCGAAATTTCACCCGACGGTAAAAATGCCTCCCCGAAGATTTTTCGAGATTTCCCACCGGGCGAAACTGACCGGAGCGAAATTTCGCCCACCGGGTGAAATTTCGCTCGATGGAAAGATGTGCCGGAAATCGCAAAAAGTGAAGAAAATCTCACCGGGCGAAATTTCACCCGGGGGGATTAATTGTCATGACCGCAGGGCAAAGTTTCACCCCATGAAGATGCTAAGGGTGATTGTCTCACTAATGGAGCATAAAGTGGATTTGGGCTTTAGGTTAAATACCCATTAAGAGATTACTGTATATATGTTACCCTAGTTTGTTGCCCAAGGAACCATCCATTAAAGTAGTATTAGCATCCATCCACCATTAGTGTAGTTACACATCCATTTAGTAGAACAATCTAGTAATATTCCTATTAATTCTCTAAAAATCTAGTAGTTTACATAGTAATTAGTAGTAGATCTACTTAGTTTCTATCAACAATTCTTTATATTTCAAGTTTGTAGAAGATTATTCAAGTTTTATTTGAAGATTTGTTGGGTTTATTGAAGAATTAGTGACAAGTTCTTCAATCTCTCCATCAAAGATTCAACCTTTATTCATGCAATCTACTTATTTCTTCTAGATCTTCATAGTTGGTACATTTCTCTTTCAGTCTCTAATCTCTAGTTTAGATTTAATTTAGTTTTCTCATTATTGTCTTGTTTAGATCATCTTAGTGTTGTTAGTTTCTCTAGATTTTGTTCATGTTGTTTTAGATTATTTTCTAGATTAATTTGGTAGTTTCATAGTTTAGTGGGTGATTGTTAGATCGTAGTTTTCTCATCATCTTGTAGTTAGTTTGCTTAGATCTAATTAATATGCATGCTTTAGATAGTTTCTCTTTAGTTAATGTTTTATTGTCTTTCATTATGATTAGTGAGTAGATTTCTTGTTGGGGAGTTTAGGGATGAGGACTTGGATTATTTGAATTTAGGGGTATTGGTGGGTTGCTTGCTTGTTGGTTTATCTTGCTTGTGGTTGTTGTGTCATTGTTGTTTTAGTCCGGCCAACTAGACCGACCTTGACTCGTTTCTATCAATATGGGGAAACTCGGGGTAGAAATTACCACAACTAGAGACTTACCCTTCTTCGCCGCGAAAGCGGGTTTTTAGGTGGGTTGGGTGAAGAAACCGAAAGGTGGCATTTTCCCTCTATCAATGTTGCAACAAAAACTCGATCCCGACCTTCTTAGACTCCATGTTCCGAATCCTGACTTCTCCTTAACGCCTTTCCCTAGATTAATCACCCCTAGCTATTCTCGTAGTTATTTCTCTAGCATAGACTCGACCTTTAGAAACCCCCTTCTAGACATCAAGCACGACACTTTAAACTTGCACACACACTCCGTTCCCTATGGACCGACCTCGACTTACCACAAATACTTGTTAGCTTTTGTGTCATCTCGAGTCTTATAAATATCGTTTGATCCCCCGTCCTTCGTTATCGACCATCCGATTGGGAGGCGATCAACTAACTCATAGACTTTACTGACATCAGAACCATTTCTCAGGTTCAAATTTCCTAAGATTAGCTTAATATCCTCATTTACTTTACATATTTGGCGCCAAGTCCAGCTAGTGTTGGTGTTGGGTGTATAATCAAGCCAGTCACTCGTCTTTATGTAGATATGATTCACCCATTTAATCCATAAGTGGTGCTCTTTATTAGCCACCCACCACGCATACTTACCAATCATGGCCTTGTTCCAAGCTTTACTGTCCCGAATATCCAACCCTCTCATCTTCAGTCCTTTGCAGCATGTTTCCCAGGAAACTAGCGGAATTTTATGAGGGAAATCCTCACCGAACCAGAGATAACACCTGCAGATGCGTTCAATTTTCTTTATAACGGTGCTTGGAATCAGGAATAGTCGTGCCCAGTAGGAATGAACTTGAGTGAGTACCGCCCGGATTAGTACAACTCTACCAGTATAGCTCAGTTTCCTCGTCCCCTATCCCTTGATTCGGCTAGTCATTTTATCCACCAGAATATTGCTATCCCATATTGTAAGTCGTTTATATGATATTGGTACTCCAAGGTATTTAAAGGGAAGCTTACCCTGAGTAAAACCAGAAATTGCCAGTAGCATGAACTTTTCCACTTCACTAACTCCATTCAAATAGAGTTTGGATTTCTCCTGATTGATTCGCAGGTTGGAAGCCTGAGAAAATGTATTAATGGCTTTAAGAACCACTTGTACTAAGCTCACATCACCTCTGCAAAATAAGAGAAGATCATCTGCAAAGGCAAGATGACAAAGTCTAATGCCTCGACAGAGAGGATGAAATTTAAATTCAGGCTTATTTACAACGACATCCAAAATGCGCATCAGGTACTCCAGGCACAGTGTGAAGATAAGGGGAGACATTGGATCTTCTTGCCTTATCCCTCGTCTTCCCTTAAAGAACCCAAACCCATTTAACATTAGGGAAAATGCTGGAGTAGTATTACAAGTCAGTATCCAGTTAATCATTTTGATCTAGAAAATTAAAAGCATGTAACATCTCATCAATGAAGCTCCATTCAATGGAATCATAAGCTTTGCGAAGGTCAATTTTTAAAAGGCATCTCGGAGAGCAGCTTTTCCTGTTGTAGAGCCTAACAAAATCCTGACAGATGAGTATATTGTCAACAATTTCTCTCCCTCGTATGAATGCACTCTGGTTAGGACTCACAATCTCAGCGATCACTTCATTCAGTCTAGCACAAATAATTTTGGATATAACTTTGTATATGACATTGTAGTAAGCAATGGGCCTAAAATCAATTACTGAAATAGGCCGCTCCTTCTTAGGGATCAATGTGAGAAGCGTAGCATTGACTTGCTTCAGCAGTTTACCCGTTACAAAGAATTCCTGAACAACATCATATATGTCCTTCCTTATCACTGGAAACGCATCCTTGAAAAACTGACTTGTGTACCCATCCGGCCCCGGTGCTTTATCAGCCAGGATAGAGAATAGAGCTTGTTTAATCTCCTGCACTTCAACTGCTCTTACAATATTAGTACCTTGCTCCAGAGTAAGGCACCTGCCCTTTCTAACTACATTAAAATTGACAGGTGTCACCTGCATTTGTTCACCGAGCAAACTCGTATAGTAGTCAAGAAAAGCCTTTTCAATGCTTTCCATACTAGTACAAACACCCCCCTCCACATCCTTGATGCATAGTACTTTGTTAATATTCCTCCGTGCCTTAATCGCGCAGTGAAAGTAATGGGAATTTTCATCAGCATGATTCAGCCAGTTAGCCTTTGCCTTCTGAGCTAAAAAGCATCTTCGCGCCTCATCAAAGGATGTAAAGTTGCAGCAGCAGCTTTTTCCTCTTTCTGCAACTGTATATTGCGAGGGTCATTGTGCAAACCACGTTGTATGTCATACATGAGTAATTCAACAACTCTAGTAGATTGTTCAATGTTATCATATTCATCCTTGTTTAGCTTTTTGAGCTCCTTCTTCAGAAGTTTCAGTTTTCGCACAACTTGATACATCTGAATGCCTTGAATATTGATTTGCCAGGCCTGCTGAACTATGGCCATGAAAATGTCACTCTTGCTCCACATATTGAAATAGAGAAACCTAGCCTTTCTCTTAAAATTATTTAGCCAAAGATCAATAACACATGGGCAATGATCATACATTCCTTCCGGGAGGAAAGCAATGTTACCATGCGGTCCATGAAGAAGTCATTCATCATTAGCTAGTATACGATCAATCTTACTAAAAACTCTACTATCACCCATCTGTTTGTTATTGTCCATGTGAAGAATGCCCCTGAAGCAATCAAATCGGTTAGTCCACAGGAATTGAGGCAGTCCTGGAACTCTTTAATTTCACTATAGGTCACCTTAGACCCTATTCTTTCATCAAAATTGAGGATATTATTGAAATCCCTCATTACCATCCAAGAATTACTAATTCGTAGCTTCATGTTGATTAGAGAGTTCCAAAGGGCAACTCTCTCCACTTCTTTGTTGAACCCATATACTACAGACATCTTCTATTCAAAATTATTCTGTAGATAGGTAACACTAACATGAATAGCTTGAGCATCCTTGCTAATGAGTACTACCTGATACACATTAGCATTCCATATCAACCAAATACGTCCACCATCTTTGACATCACTATTATAAATCAAGCTCCAATTATTACTCAGTCCATTCAAGACTTTATATTAGTATTAATATTCTTAACTCGAGTCTCTACTAATCCAAATAGGCCCATATTATTAATGTGCAAGAACCTTCTAATGTCACCTTGCTTATTCGGCCTATTTATTCCGTGGACATTCCAAAAGCCAACACTAGTCATTAGGGATTTTGGAGAACCCGCTCCCATTGCTGCCCCCAACTTCCATCCTTTGTAGGGACTTTTTGAGAATTTCAAGGAAGGATCACCCCTCATCCTGAACTCTAGAGCCACTATGACGAATCATTTTAGTAATTAGCTTCGCTGGGGTATCAGACGCCTCCTGTCCTAGAGAGGGTTGAGGAGTCATGACTGGCACTAGCTCCACAAGCTGTTGCTGCATAACTCGTGTTTGAGCAACGGTTGTACAGGAGGCTTGAGTATAGGAATTGCAGGTTTCCTTTTCCAGGCCTGCTGAACAACCTTTGGTGCTTCACTCTTCTCCCTCCTGCATAACTCAGCAGTATGACCGAGACCATTGCATTCAGTACATTTCACAGGTTTCCACTCATAGTATACGCTCTGTTTCTGTACTATTCCACATTCATCCATAAACACAATCTCGTCTGGCAGCAGTTGTCCCATTTTAACCTCAACTAGGACTCTTGCATATCCCAAATAAGACTAATCCTCAGTCCCAGTATCAAGTCGTAATGGTCTTCCCACCAACCCAACTATCTTAATAAGAGCAAGTCCCCAGAATTTTAAATCTAACCCAGAAAACCGAATCCATATAGGAACAAAATCAATATCAGATTTGACAAGCTTAGTACCTGGAGCCCATTCCTTGACAACAAAAGGCTTGCTATCAAAGAGCACAGGTCCCTGCTGAAGCACCTTCTGCTTTTCTTTCTCTTCTTTGAATTTGACTAAGCAGACTCCATTATCCATGAGCGAAATCTTAACAATCTCAAATTCCTTCCAGATTCGTCGCACAAACCCACTGAGCACATGACCAGGCGGATTTGCGCCAAGGACATAGCAGAAAACCGCAGTGGACCAGTACTCGAGTTCAACTTTAACATCATCCATTTCTAAGATCAGTTTGGGAGCAGTCTCAGGTCGACGATGGTGGATCACTTGGTCCCAATCCGACATCTCCTCCTCGGGTCGCTCACCAATCGTCACTAGTTCATTATCCATGTTAAACGCTTGTTCATGATCGGAGAAATCATCACCATGGTCATCCCATGTCTTGTTGGCCTCATCAGATTCATACAATGTAGCATTTGTTTTAGTAATATGTGGCGTACTATTAGTTTTTTGTGACTTATTATTCAATTGTGTATTACTATTTTGATTTTTATGTAATTTACTATTCACTTTCCGATTCTTCTTGTTGTTTGCCATTGCTAAACTCAAGGAGAATCCTTCTTCATGTTAGTTTTCTTCCGATTTAATGCTCAGCAATGTTACATTTTATATAAATTAATATAAGAAGAAAACATAAAAAAACTCAAAAAATATTGTACTCTTACGGTACCATTATTCTAGCAAAATAGTACGTTTTATTAGATAATATCATAAATTCAATAATAACTTTGTTTTTTTTTACTTTTGAAAATAATTTGTAAGTTTTAAATTCTTTTTGTATAATTCATATTAGGATAATATTTTTCATTTTTTTTTGTTTTTTAAAAAATCGGATCGAAACCGGATATTCAGTTTCAATTTTTCCCGATACGTATCCGCTACGGTTTTAAGGAAAGCGTATCGTATATCCGGATATTCGTATGGGATATACGAAAATTCGTATAATTGCAACCGTATACCGTATCGTATACGGATAATAAAACCGTATCGGATTTTTCTGCTCACACCTAGAAATTAGAATGTGAGAAGAGAGATGGTGATGTGAGAGGGTGGACTGAGGGAGTGGCAGAGGGTTCGATGGGAGAGGGTGGAGTGTGTCAGGTTTAGCCTGACACTCTTTGATATCCCTTTTTTTAATTAAGATGTTCATCCTAGCAATTGATTCAAGATTATTCAATTGATAGGATGAGGACTTAAGGATTTCCCAATAGTAAGGAATTCCTTGATCCTAGTACATACTTTGCATTTTGTTTATTTTTCTCTAAATGGGGTAATCGTATTTTGTTATCATTTTATTTTATTTTATTTATTGTATGACCTTAATAAGTAAGATATGGTTATTATTGTATTTTTATTCGGATATAAATTAAGTTATTGTACTTTACATATTGTAGACATCCGCATTTTGACTGCCAGGTGTCTATGGTAGTTTCCAAAAAATACCCGATGATGATCGGACGCTAACGTGTTTCTACGCGCTCGGATATGGGCTCAAAACCATTAGTTGTTGGCTTAAGCACTTATGGAGTACAAATCTCACAAAACTGACCTCAAATTCAGGCCCAGTGGACCGTTCCGAGTCAAACAAGACTAATTTGGGCCAAAACCGACACCGGAAATAAAACCGACTTTTTAGCGATTGGGTCAACCTCGGTCAAAGTCGTTTCCGAGGCATACAAAACAGCCACCCAAACACAAAAATCCAACTCAAAATACAAAAGCCCATCAAACATCTAAAGCCACGGTCCAAAAGTTGACCCGCGCGACCCAGCTGAGTCACTCGATCGAGTGCTCAGCCCACTCGATCGAGTGGGCCCTCAATTGAGCCCGACTGTTGACGCCTGGGCCACTCGACCGAGTCAAGGGGCTACTCAGTCGAGTAACCCTAGACGGGGTACATAGGCAATGCCTATATAAACACTCCATGCAACACACAATTGAACAACTTTTACACTCCATTATTCAACCCTAATTCTACCCTAATCAAACCCTAACACTACACTAACAAACCCTAAACCTAGCTTTAGGAATTTAAAACCCTAACCACCACAACTTAGCCTACATACTCGATACTCCCGTGCAAGCCGCCACTACGAGTCCATACCGAGAATAAGGACATGTAGGTTGAGGGTGCAAAATCCCATCTTTTCTCTCTTCTCCTCCTTTCTCGCGTCATTTATCATCATAAGGGTCGTTTTTTTTATCGCATCATAATATCGTTAATATCGCTAGTATTAAAAGACACTAAAATACTCGTAGATTTGTGTCGAGTGCGAAGGATGTCGGAATAAGGAAACCCGAATATACAAGTGTATTGCACACAGCGTTGCCTGTCGCTTATCCTGACACCCTAGCACTTGATTATTGAAACGAGTCAACTTAAACAATATTTTCTTGTTTTCGTTCGCATCATTGTTATCTAATCGCATATATCATCAATTACAAAACTATCTTTCAAATCGAGTATCTTTTAATAAGGGTCGAAATCCGTTGACGCGGATCCGACGTCACGAAATCCCTAGGGATTTATTACGATGTCGGAGAAGCCGAGGGAATCAAGTCATTTTATCCAAGTGTCAATCTTTAGGCTCGATACCAATTCCATAATTGGATGTCGAATCTAACGACTTAGTCAAATAATCAAACTAATCCAATTTCTCATTGATGTCAATATGGACGTCATACAATTCGACAAGAATTAATGCGACGCCATAAACGCGGAGGGAATTTATATCGTCTTGGTTGATTCAAAAATGACTTATAGCAATTAACTTTTATTTCGCTCTAATATCCGATGTCGATTCAATAATCGCACGTTGGATATGACGAGTATCATTGATACGGGTTAGTCGCGTCACCGTAATCAAAATAATCCTAGATTACTACTAACGGAAGTCAGCGGTAAGCAGGGTCGATTCCACAGGGAGGCAGGTTGAAAATTATAAGTTAGTCAATTAACTATCGGGTCACGATTATAATTGGTTGGGTGAATGACAGTCTAAAAAAAATCTAAATAATAAAAATAGTGAATTAATCAAAAATAAGAAAAGCACCAGAGTCTTCGGATCACCACGAATTAAAACAAGCATACATACGATTTTCAAATAATCAGTTAAGACGAGTTAAAGGATATCGACACGGTTCTCTCGGATCACTAGTCATCCTAGAAGTCACCTAACGGGCTCTCGCTACTTATTAGGGAATTCTATCGATTACAACGAGTCTAATCCGTTCCAGGCTTTCGGTCTTAGGTCGGGATTTACAAGATACAAACAATCAATTACGGCCTATAATTAATTATTCGTCGTTATAATGTTGCAAGAGCGATTTAACTCGTAAAGGTCGATTATTCAGTTATCACGTATAAACTCAATTCAATTCGCAGTTCACCTAAACTCTAGTGAAGAAGATTAGCTAAGCATAATAATTACAGTAATAAAGAAAAAGAGAATATGAAAATAACAGTAACTGGAGAGGAGGGAGATTAGGGAAGAAGAGAAAGATTACCAAAATCGGAATACAGTAGAATAAGACGGAAAATAAAGAAGGAAAAATAAAAACCGAATCTTGACTGAATGATGGAATTCTGAGAAAATTAATTAGGAATAACCTAAAACTAACTATTTACAGGTGTGAATGATTGAATGAAAGATAGAGATTTAAGCAGAAGATATGTTAATGAAAAAGATCATCAGTTCATAAAACTAAAGCTGTATTTAAACTGCTTAAGCACTCCATAGATGTCCTCCTTTTTCTGCTATCTTCAATCCCATTAACTAGGTAGTGGGAAGAACTGAAGAGCGTAATAGGAGGAGTAGTGGGTAACGTCAATTGAATTAGTCTTGGAGTGGTATCCTATCCTGCAGATTTTAGGCTGGTAGACTTGAGATCCAAGTCTGCAGACTGAGTTCAATCTAGGCTTCCAACGGACTTCTTCTCAGTCTACGGACTGTCTGCTGCACTTTCTCAGTCTATAGACTTGTTTCCCAGTCTATAGACTTGTGCTTTAGTCTACAACTTTATTACTTCCTTCTTCTCAGTCTATAGACTCACAGTCTAGTCTATAGACTTCTTCCTTCTTCTTGGTCTACAACGAATCGGTTTCAGAGCTTTAAGATTTTTGATGCAATTTTTAGCTCTTTTAACTACTCGGTCTCGATTATCTGCAAAACAACAAAAGAATACCCGAGTAGCAAATATGGGAGAAAATAGCGTAATCCGACTCCTAAAATAATAAAACGACACAGAAATGCGTGCCAAAATAGGTGAAAAATCGAATAGGAACGGCACGCATCAATCATACACACGAATCGAGCACAAATTAATCAATATTTATGCCCGATTCGACAAAGTCATCAATTCAGCGAAAATCAAAAGCAATTTCGAATTCAATAGCAAATTGCGAGCGAACCCTAGTTCGCACAGGAGGCACTCGACCGAGTGCCTAGCCTACTCGGTCGAGTAGCACCCCAAAACTGAGACAGAAGGGTCTGAACGACCTCCACTCGCTCGAATCTCGTAATGACTCGATCGAGTGGCGACGTACTCGGTCGAGTTCGTCAATAACTCGACCGAGTAAGGTCCAAAATCAGAGACAGAACCCCTTTCCAGGGGTCCACTCGGTCGAGTCTCGCAATGACCCGGTCGAGTGGCCCCTTATCACGACAATGCCGTGAGTCTTACATCCTCTCTTAGTCTCGATAATGTTTTTTTATGACTTAAGTCAACACGTGCCTAATCTATCACGTGAAGCATCATTCTTTCAAACCATGCATCATCATATTTACATTATTCCATATTTATGCAAGCCGTTATTATCATTATACCGCTACTAACCGTTTGTCCCTTTTCTTGTTGATTTAAGTGTTTGTTTTATCGTACTAAGATGAACCTTCGCATGCTAAAATACAACTTTGACGTTAAGATTTTAGTTGCATTAAATCGACATAGAAACTCTTTCAATATCTCACATGTTTAGGGAAAATAATCTTTGCATATCATTTTTCCGTTCAACTAACGCGCGTATTAGAAAGTCACTCGATATCTTAGTAGAGACCGCAAATGTGCGGGCGGGGTTGGGTGTCCTTTGTGGGCTTCCCAACACGTACCCTCACCCCTTACTCAGAACCTCGGTTTCCGGATGCCCGACACCGTTGGCGCACGAGAGTCATTCTATACACGACAACCGGTAGTGATGGTATCGGTATCGCAATGCAAAGGGACGAGCCCAATAAAATCTGACATCGGAAATGGACTGTATTTTGTACACGGCCCACTACGACATAGAGTGGGTTCGAATGGGCCCGAACTCCCACAAAGTTTGGTGGCGACTCCACTTCGATTTAAATTTCAATTCGATCCATTCTCATATGGAGATTCATTCGTCTCCCCAAACCCGCGCGTGACCGCGTCGGGGTGGACCTATGTTATATCCACACATATAAAAAGTTTTATAAATACATAAATCCGTGCATTTTTGCATGGGGAAACACGAGTCTAATTTGACACAACAATCTTTTATGAAGGTATAACCACCACAAAATTGTTGGAGAAAAGATCGTTGTAATAACTTATAAATCACTAATATCAACTATTGATCAATTACTTTTTATATAATGTTGAAGATAAGGATATTAAAATAAATTTTATGTTCAAACAGTTTTTTTCCATTTTTCATTTTTATAAAATACGTGAAGAGAAGAGTTAATATAGATATACATTGTTTTATTTTATGGAATAACAAATTTTTTAAAAAATAAAAACATTCGCATAATTTGCACGGGATTAAGACTAATAATTAGTCCAAAACATCCTCTAATGAAACACTGAGATGAGCAATGACATGCAATGGTGTGGCCCTACATTGACGACAAATCTAGGGGCAGAATTGGAATGAGACTTATAATACTCCCTCATATCCAATCCATTGTACTCATTTGATTTTTTGCGGTCTACGAGGCGACACTTTAAACATATTTTTCTCCATTTGTATAATATATTTTTTGTAGACAATAATTTCTTGTGAAACTTTACTTTATAATAAATACAAATATGTTTGTGTTATATTTAAATTATTTAACAATAATAATACGAACTATAGTCCGTCTTCCCAAAATAATATCAATTTTAATAAATCTGAAAATAATACGTATTATTGGAGTAGTTAAACAAGAGTAGTATAGGTGACCGGCTACCTGTAGAACCCTTCCACCTTCCTTTTTCACCTTTAATTTTATTTAACGGTAATAATACCAACTATAGAGCGTCTTCCAAAAATAATTTCAATTTTAATAAATCGAAGAATAATACGTATTTTTGGAGTAGTAAAACCATAGTAGTATAGATGATCAGTTGGCGGTAGAACCTGTTCACCTTCCTTTTTCGCCTTTTATTTATTTCATATTACTTTACTCATTTTCAATTACTCAAGTGTACGGGGCATTAAACGTCATTCATGTTCTCCGTCTTCCTCTTCCTTCAAGTCTTCAACCTCACCAAATCTTGCTAACAGCACAATCTCACACCAAAATCAACACGTTAATCTAAACGAAACGTATAAAAAAAATAGAAGAAGGATGAAGGGTAATGGAGAGAGAGGATGAAGGAGAGAAGTAAGGAGGAGTAGACCAGACAAAAATGACCCGACCCGAATAAGTCAAACTGAACCCGACCCGACACCCGAATTGAAGACTTGATTTTGACCCGCAATTTGAATTGACCCGAGCTAACTAGAAAATGACCCGACTATTATTATAGAAAACGAGTCGATATCCCTAAAAAAGTTGGAAATAACAAACCCGAGAATGACTCGAACCCGAAATTATCCGACCCGACCCGACCCGAAGTCAACCCGATTATTATAACTCATAAGTGGACCAACCCGAAGGTGACCCAACACGATTCACCCGTTATCTAGGTCTAAGTAGGAGGATGAAGGATAAGTAGCAGGTTAAATATTAATTAGGTGACCTGATGTAGCAAGTTATAAAGTCACTTATACTACTCTTGTTTAACTACTCCAATAATGCATATTATTCTCAGATTTATTGAAATTGGTATTATTTTAGGAAGACGTCCTATAGTTGGTATTATTGTCGTTAAATAACCCTTATTTTTATTTGAATTCTTATTATCAAGGTCAAAATTTAACAAGTTTGACTAACAAAAAAATATGGGGACAATCGATTGGATAACAGGGAGTATAAATACGAAGTGGTGGTGGGAGGTTTGAAATAAGAGGAGCAGAGGAGTTTCCGTTATTCATTTCTCTCTCTTTACATCACCCAAGAGACAAAACAAAAATCAAAATTGAATAGGAGTATTTCTTTTGAGGATATTTTTCGTCACAGGATTACACATCAAATATCCTAATTAGGGTTTTTTTTAATTATTTCTTGCATAAATCAACCAACCACCATGATTTCTGATTCAATCGTCCATGCTTCAATTCCTAATGTCTCCAAAGATTTCAGTAAGAAGAAGCGGGTAATTTTCGTTTACTCAATCTTTATTTCTATTACCTTTCTTCTGATTTTATGTTATTAGTCGTTTAATCTTGATGTTATCATTTGATTGTTGTTTGTATGATTCGCGTGGATATATGCGTGCATGAAATAGAATTTGTGTTTGATGTTTGGAGTTTCTTCATGTTCTTGTCGTTGTGTGTTTGATAGGCGAATAGGTCCGCGAAGTTGAAGCAGTGTAAACTCGATGCTCGTCGCGAGCAGTGGCTTTCTCAAGGTGTGCATTCATAGCTTATATAACTTTCGTTTGATTGATTTCTTGGATTTTTGTGTTCCGTGTGAATTTTTATGATCGCTATTAGCAGTAATAATCTGAATGTGTGTTTTAACAGTGAAGAGTTCGGGTTTGAAGGAAGAAGGGATTGGTAATGGACCAGCGATTGAGGCGAGGAAGGGGAAGGGAAAGACGAAAGAGAAGGATGCTTTTTATAAGGGAATATATGTGAGGAGTGTGATTGTGGAGGCTATAGGTAGCCATGAAAGTGATTCAGAGAAGTCGTCAATGGCAGTTAGTTCGATGAGTTGTGTGAATGATTCAGGGAATAATTATGGTGAGAGTAGTGACAGCAGTACTAGTCGCAGTAGCAGTGCGAGTAGTTTGAGTTTTGGCAGCGAGAGCATAACGGAGGAAGAGAGGGAGGGGGAGGAAGGTGGTGGGGTACAATTTGGTTATGAGAGTGGGTGTTTGGATGATTGGGAGGCGGTGGCCGACGCTCTGGTTGGTGATAAGACTAATGACAAGATGGTTCAAGATGTTCGTCACTCTGCTGATGAAGAAGCTACTCAAGGAGACAAAGGAAAGTCTGGTAGTGTAAGAATTTTAGGCAGAGATGGAGTGAATAACAAGGCGTGGAGACATGATGATGCATCTAGGCCTCAAAGTTTGCCCAACCTTTCCAAGCAGCCCAGTTTTCCCGCGAGTTTGGTGAGGCTTTCTTGTCATGGTTTGAATCCTTGGGTTTGTGAAATACCTCCTCTTGTGCCCACTTCATGCCCTATATGCTGTGAAGATTTAGACCTGACGGACTCGAACTTTCTTCCCTGCCCTTGTGGGTTTCATTTGTGCCTTTTCTGTCACAAGCAGATTCTGGAGGAGGATGGCCGTTGTCCAGGTTGCAGGAAGCCATATTGTTCAGAGGCGGTTGAGAAGGAGACAAATGTTTCTGGTGGCAGTATAACAATTCAATTGCCACGCTCATCTAGCATGTTTTCAAGGGTTTAGTACATGAAGTTTCTGTTTTTTGAGTCATTATGTACGACGAAACTCTCGTTTTGCTATATGTTTATTAGTGGTTTGTTCATCTAGTCTGATTTTAGTTTATATATGAGGGTTTAAGTTTGCGCATTAGCACCGGAGTCACCGAGCACACTTTTACGAGTTTGGTTCTTATCTTTGTGGTGCTTTAAGCATTTACTGATTGTAGATGAATTGATGTTGTTATGTGAATATATAAGTGGTATAGAAATTCATACAATAAAGGGTTATTTAACGACAATAATACCAACTATAGGGCGCCTTCCAAAAATAATACAAATTTCAATAAATCTGAGAATAATACGTATTATTGGAGTAGTTAAACAAGAGTAGTATAAGTGACTTTATAACCTGCTACATCAGGTCACCTAATTAATATTTAACCTGTTACTTATCCTCCATCCTCTTACTTAGACCTGGATAACGGTGAACTATGTCGGGTCAGCTTCGGGTCGGGCCACTGTCGGGTTATAATAATCGGGTTGACTTTGGGTCGGGTCGGATACTTTCGGGTTCGAGTCATTCTCGGGTTTGTTGTTTTCAACTTTTTTAGGGATGTCGACTCGTTTTTTCATATTAATAGTCGGGTTGGTTTCGACTTAGCTCGAGTCAATTCGGATTACGGGTCAAAATCAAGTCTTCAATTTGGGTGTCGGGTCGGGTTCAGTTTGGCTTATTCGGGTCGGGTCAGTTTTGCCAGGTCTATTCCTCCTTAGTTCTCTCCTTCATTCTCTCTCTCCATTACCCTTCATCTTTTTTCAGTTTTTTTCTATACGTTTCGTTTAGATTAACGTGTTGATTTTTGTGTGGGATTCTGTTATTAGCTAGATTTGGTGAGGTTGAAGACTTAAAGGAAGAGGAAGACGAAGGACATGAATGACGTTTAATGTCCCGTACACTGAGTAAGTGAAAAGGAGTGTGAAATGAATTAAAGGCGAAAAAGAAAGGTGAATGAGTTCTACCGGTAACTAGTCATCTATACTACTCTGGCTTAACTACTCCAAAAATACGTATTATTCTCTGATTTATTAAAATTGGAATTATTTTTGGAAGACGCTCTATAGTTGGTATTATTGCCGTTAAATAAAATTAAAGGTGAAAAAGGAAGGTGAAAGGGTTCTACAGGTAACCGGTCACCTATACTACTCTTGTTTAACTACTCTAATAATACGTATTATTCTCAGATTTATTAAAATTGATATTATTTTGGGAAGACGCCCTATAGTTGGTATTATTGTTGTTAAATAACCCTACAATAAACATCAGTACAATTATTTTTCTATAATACGATCATTTGAGCTTAGATTTGATAAAGCTCGTGAATTGTCTTAGACAGTGGTGTAATTGTTCAGTTCATAAGCAGGAACACCTAGTTGCTTCTCTGTTTTCTGAGGCATGAGATTTCTTTTTGCTGAGCCCGTTCAGGAGCTATTTCACCTCTATGTTGCAATATAACTATGTCGCGATGTCTACCGTGGTTGTTACTACATGAACGGTTTATATATATCTGCACATGTTTCGAAGTCCTTTTTCTTTTTTATGAAGGTTCGAGAATTAGGATATCAGGTATCTTTAAATTGCTTATGTATATGCATACTATGCTTTAGCTCTGAATTACTGTATATAGCTGTGTGATGAGCAAGATGCAATTAGATTCTATAGACACGACAGTGCCACATTCTCCTGAAATATTTGCTTACCTAAGCTGTGGTATATTCTTTGAATTGTATTTCCAATCTGTTGAAATGGCTTACAGATAGAAGGTAATAAAGACAAGCTATTCAATTTATTGTATAATGATTTTGTTAAATTGTTGTAGAGACATTGTTGAGTTTTACTAAATTTGTGTTTGAGAAAGATGAATAAAAGAACATTCATATGTAAGAAGTTGAAGAGAGTAGAGGTGCTTTCTCTTTGGATAAAATATGGCTATTTGGAATGCATTTGACATGTCCTTGGACCCTCTCATCCAAGACGACTTGCCGAATCTGCCTAAAAGAGAATGCGCTAGCGCATGAGTAGCTCGGTTACAATCATGGGGGACATAGGACCAAACAATAATGTCAAAATACACACTCAAACTAGCAATCTTATCTATAATCGAGAACAAATTACTCCTTCCATGTGTTCCTAATTGCAAGTGATTGATGATGGCCTTGCAATCGCTTTCCAATACCTTATCTTCTCGCCTCTTCCAAACCGAGCAGCCGGGCTTCCGCTTCAACTTCTCCTGCCTCGAGCTCGCATCTAACACGTGAGCTGACTCCCCACACCATCCCCCCGTCTTCCCTCCTCGCAATGACCCCAACACTCCCCCTCCATACCCGACATCACAA
Source organism: Agrostemma githago (assembly GCA_958450325.1). Taxonomy (NCBI): domain Eukaryota; kingdom Viridiplantae; phylum Streptophyta; class Magnoliopsida; order Caryophyllales; family Caryophyllaceae; genus Agrostemma; species Agrostemma githago. Next base: position 11,617,100 of record OY288239.1, read on the forward strand.
TTGACATTAACAAAGTTTGCAGGTGGTGCCTCCCAAACCGGCCGCTCCCCAGCTCTCCCTTTGATCGCACCTCCCATTCCCTCCGCCGTCCCATTTCTCACTTTCCATCTTGGTTCCCAAGTCTCTCACCCGGGTAACTACCTTCTCCGTACTTCACTGCTTCCCCTAAAAAATCCATCAGTTTCTTGCCTCCCACATGGCCCAACATCCCATCATAAGCTTCCCTCGCTTGCCTACCTCCATCTTCGTTCACACATCCTTCATCCGATCATGCTCGTGCTTCTTTTTGATCTCCAAGCACAGCCCATCCCAAATCCTGAACCTCCACCTACATCCCTTTACAAGGTGGAGACAAGTCTCTTCCTCGCAAAGACGGATAGGACACGTAGCATCCAAATTAGAAATACGACGAGCAATGTTACCTTTTGTTGGAAGAGCCTCCGAGCACAGCTGCCAGGGCAAAACATCCGCCTTCCAAAATTTCGACCATAGTCACTTCTCACGTTAGTAATCGGACGGGCCTTGCTCACCTATGGAATTACCTGTAAGCAAACGATAAGCGAACTTAACGGAGTAAACCCCATCCTTCTCTAACTCCCAACACCATATATCCTCCGCCGGCCTAGCACAGAATCTCATGCCATTAATAATATCCTGCTCGAATGGGGGAAACAGCTCACCGACCTGCGTCATATCCCACGCCCCTCCACTACCAATAAGGTCGGCCACCATCAAATCCTCAGCACCCTGTGGCCGTGGCGAGAGAACAAGGCGGGAGTTGATATTATGTAGCCACAACACCCCCCAACTCAAGCCATCTCCAATCCTACATCTTACCCCTCTCCTCGCCACCTCCTTTCCCCAATGAACTCTGATTCTTTTTTCTTCAGTTAACGTCAACGGACTTAGTAGAAATATTATTTCTTGTTGGAGAAACTGATATTTTCATTTAGTTAAAGGTATGCCGCCATTGATATTGAAATGAGATTATAGAGTGAAGAGAGAAGTTCCCTGTCGTAATGGATCTTTAATCTTGGTCTAAGAACATCTAGACTAGAAAAGAACAACCTTGGCCACTAAGTTTAAGGGTGTGTTTAGATTGAAGAATTTGAAGAGAAAGGGAGAAGACGGATTAAAGATCGATGAAATTTCTTATTTGGATAGAAAGTTAGACCACCCACATTGGGTGAAATATAGGAAAATGAAGAGAGAAGATGAAAGTTGAAATTGAAGTTGAAAATATTGTTGATATTGGTTGAAAATAAATCTTGAAAAGATTTCAAGTTTTCAACAAGTTGAAAACATGAAATGAAGAGAGAGGGAGGGGAAGCATGTGCGCAGTGGAGAGATGGAGGGGGAAGTACAAGAAGTTTTTTTTTGTTTTTTAGTCCGTATATTGTAGTATCTGTTTTATCAATTAAAATTATTTTTATCAACTCAATATTACTAGTAGTTTTTTTTTTAAAATCTCACGTATTTTTTTATATTAAGTTGAAGTTGGATTTCTTGATTATACTTCGTCTTAAATATTGTCGTAATTATAGGAAATGAAAAAAATATTTATTGTCGTAATTACGATGGGGACCATGAGTCTATTAGAAAATAATGGATTTTGTCCAATATTAACCGTCGAGTCTTTCTGTTTGTAAGAGTCTTTAGTACTGTCGTTGTTGTCCTACCTTTTTATTTATTTTATGCTTGTTTAAATTTATTAAGTCTTAATTAAATTAGGTTTTACAATGTATTAAGTACTAAGTCTTCGTCTGTTTTCATTTTAATTTATTTAACTTCAAGCGATTACGTCCGTATGTTTTATTTTCATTTCTTACTTTAATTTTTTTTAGAAACAATAATGTTAAAAAAAAGTAAGCAAAATAAGAGTAAAAATTATAATAGTATGAAAATAAATGATTGGGTTGAGATAAATTTGATGTGTAAATGTGTGGGGTATAATAAAATAGGAGAGAGAATGAAAGTAGAAGATGAAATGAATGTGGAGTGTTTTTTTGTAAGATGAAAAATAAGAAGATGGTGAGTGGAAAAATGAGGTGGATGATTGAAATGAGGAGAGAAAGTAAGATGAAAAGAAGAAGATGAAATACCATTGTTGACGGTCTTAGGGAAGAGATTTGGAGGAATCCACTTTTCTTTCTCTAAGACAAATTAAATCTTTCTTCAATAGAAGATTTGAAAGGACAATGTATCCAAACACCGACCACCCATTTTCCCTACTCTCGCCTTCCTTTTCTATCCCTTTCCCTTTTACCTTCTCCCCTCCTCTTACACACTCTAACGCATCATTTTTGAAGGATGTCATTAGATATGTCATTACTAGTGAGATCGTAACGTCAATAACATGAATCTCTAGTTGGCCAATGATAGCTGAGTCAATAACAAGACACCCTCTCCATTCATATCCAATAATCTTACTTTTGTTTTTGACACTATTCACAACTAAAGAAAATCTTCAATATTAATGACGTTATTTGATGACACTATTAATGACAATCTATAAGAGAAAATATAGTTATGTGGTATCCTGTTTCATTCGTCTTTATGATTATATTAAGAATATCAAACTTATACGGAGTACATTTTTTTGCTAATATAAAATGAAAGATATTGATAATGTAAAAAGGGTGAAAAAGGAAATGGGACTATCGGATATGAATGGAGGGAGTAATATCTGCCCAAATAGAGAGGATGGCTTTCTCATGTGATTGTTCAAGCAACATTTAGTTCCTCGGGTCACGTTCCCAAATACCTCCATACTCAAGCCGGAATCTCTCAACCAAGGGGACCATGGCAGTATCTTGCACAAGGAACAAATCACCAGGATGGCCTAGCCTCATTAGTATCGCATGTTCGGACATTGACTAGAGAAAGCAGCATCACAATTTCACTCATATAAGTCCATCTTAAGAAGTTAAAGCATACAGATCATCTGACATTAGCTTAACAGAATAAAGATAAGAACCAGACTTTACAAGGAACAATTTCATACTCAGTTGTCTCGTTGGCACAGATCCATGCATATTGATCCACAAAGCCGGTCGCTTGGCCGTTGTGTTGCTACTTGGCAGGTCCATTTCTGTCTGTTAGTGGGCATGTCCTGCTGCATCTCTGGTCTTAATGGCCAGTAGGAACGTTTTTTGGATGGAAGATCATTTATCCTCCCCGAAATGGACTTTTCTACTGTCTTTATTCCATTTCACTTCCTCTTTCATCAGCCAACATTTCTGCGTGTTCTATCACGCCAAGAACCTTGTTGCTTAGAGAGCACCTGTTAAATGAATTTTCAATAAGTATGCCACATTGCCATGATAAAGGATGTGCTATTCGAAACTTTGCTTCAATTGTGTGGTATGTACTATACTCCGACATGCTGACAAGAGGGGACACTGGTGGTATCATGACGAATAACAGTAACATGATATGAAAACATTTCAAAAAGTCGTATCTGACACTTGCAGGATATTATGACAAGTTAGAGTAACAGTGACAGGATATATGAGTAGCGTTTTGTCAAGCTGGCTTCATGTGCTTACCTTCTCATTTAGGAGACTGCTAGCCTGATTAACATCAGTAACATCGGTCAATTTTTCCTCACTTGCGCTTTCATCTTCTCCATCCGAAATTTCAGAAGTTTGAGATGGTTGACGAGCAGGGACTCCAAACATGGCTTCATCATGAGCATTCTTGATTTCATCCTCTCTTTTACCCTACATACAGGTGACTCTTCCACTATGATTTGGTTTGTATAATTTGGTTTCTCCAGAATCTACGGCACAAAAATAACAACAAAAAATAGGAACAGACTCGAGATTACCTCCAATGATACAAACCGAAAGCTTTGACCAATACGCTTTGATACAGCTGCATCATCATCGGCAACTGCAGGCAGAATGGAAAAAAGAATGTCACATTTTCAAAGATGACAAGAAAAGAAAAACCATTTTCAAATCCAAAGGAAGGCAAGGCTACCAGTTCCTTGGTTCTAAAGAATGTCCAAACTCCAATATTTTACCTTCTAGTTCTTCATCTTCTACAGGAGCATTTTTGTTAAAGTCAAAACGTTCCCATTGTGAACCAACACCCATTTTTTCATCCTTTTCAGCTAAAGAAGAAAAAGAGTGGATTATTAGCATTATTCACACTTTAAATGGAGAGGAACTGAAATTCTGAGAAGCACATTCACATCAGACACAAATAAAGATAAAAGAAGTTACACTTGTAAACATACAAAAATATACCCCCCACCCCCACTCACACACTCTCTCTCTCCTTTATGCTTTCCCACTTTTTGGCAAAAAGTCCCAATATTTCCAATGCTTAACTAGCGGTTACCCTTTTTGTCGATGTTTCAAAAACTAAACTCCCTTCCCCGCTCCTCCTGCTCCTCCTCCACAGAAACCTTTACGCTTTCCCAATCCCTCAAATTCTTCGGCAGAAGAGCGGGTTAACTTCAAGTTGTCGATCTAAATCCTTCTTGAGAGGGCAGGAATTATATTTATAACTTTATAAGTATTCATTGAGCAATGAAATATAGAGGTCAAGGATCACATGGTCCCTCCACTGACACTCTACGAGCACAATCTCAATCTTGTAATGTCATATAGTTTCAAATCTTAACCACGCGATTGATAGGGTTCTAGCTTTGGTAACATCCTAATGCCTTGAATAAAGCAATATGGTTCAGAGGCATCGCGGATTCACAATCAAGGCCAAAGCCTACGCAACCAGCTGACCACATCTCCTTGCCAAAATGATGTACAACACTAAAGCACTACATTACTACATACAAGTAACCAGCTAACACTTTATGACTCAAATCTCATTGTAGCTGTAAGGTTGAAGGCTTCTCGCCACCATGGGCGGATTTAGGGCAAGGCCCTATGGGCTATAGCCCAAGTAATTTTCAGGATATGTAATAATTAAGTTACATGTTAAGCAATTAGGATATGGTTGCTTGGTGGTTTGGAACATGGTTTTCAATCAAATGGTGAGGGTTCAAGCCTTGTAATCTGCTTTTTATGGTTTCCTGTAATTTTTTTCCTTTTATTATTTTTCACAATTCCAAAACTACAAATTCTACCTACATTAATTACATTTTAAAGATTTTAAATTTCAACTTTCTCCTATTAATTCTAACTTACTAAAATATTTTAAATAACTTATTTCAAGATTATTCGATTATATATGTAACTAATAACTCATATTTTAAATAAATAACAATACGAGTATATATTTACAAGAACGACAACAATGTGTCTTTTTATTTGAAAATAAAGTAAGAAAAAATTCATCTTAAGTTATTGGGTGGTAGTGTAATATGATACTCGATTACTCAATATGCATAATATTTGTCTACTTATCTATTCTTATGGCTGGCGGTGCACTTAGAAAAATTTCATACAATGAATTAATAAACATTGTTTGAAAAAAATGTCTTGTCATGATTTGAAAACTATACTTCATAAGTGTATACTTCAAACAAATTTATTATTTCCAAAAATAATGCTATTTGATTAATTTTAACTCCAAATCGATATTTTTAGAGATTAACACCATGTTATGCATTTTTTAATCTTAAAAAAAATTACATTATACGTAAATTTAGCCCAAGATAAAACTAATTCCTAGATCCGCCCCTGCTCGCCACCAAGAAAACTTCAAGCATTGAATTTGATAGGCTACTGAGAATAAAGTACCCCCAACAATTTTAGATAGTGTCAAATAAGAAATCTCAGTTGAGTAACAGTAGCTAAAAAGAAGCCACAAATCAGTGGCAAATTGACATACCAGTTTGTGAGAGCTGAAGTTTCATTTTAGCTTTCACTTTTTCTGCAGGCGTCTGTTCAGGATGAGTCAATTATGAATCGTTTCATTTTGATACAAAAAATCACACAAAAGCATATACAAATACATGAAACAATCCTACCGTAAAGAAACGAAAGAACTAATTTAACTCTGAATACCCTAATATCAAATACACCTTCCAACCCGTTTTTGTTGTCTCACTTCCTATTCTCGGAAGGGTGTAAGAAATAGTTATGGAGAAAGGCATGATGTCGAAAATATACATTTTTCCTTGCTCAAAATAAAGAGGGGGCGATAAATTTGGCGAAAAACAATAGAGAACATGGCAAGATTGAATCTTTTTCAGTGAAAAAATCAAACTAAAGAATGTCATGTATTCATCCTAATGTTACTAAAGGAATAAAAATAACGGGAAACGGAAAGAAAGACATGCCATGTTATTATAGCCATGAATTAAGCTAACATAATCAAGCAGAACTCCATTCCCCGCCTTTTTGACCATTCGCCCTTTCCTCTTCCCATCATCATCACCCCTTCCTGTTTCTGAATATCGCATCCGAGGCGACAAACTCCTACTCCTACTCCTACTCCTACTCCTACTTCTAATCCTCCTACTACTACTCCTACTACTCCTGCTGCTGCTCCTCATATTGCCACTACTACTAGTACTCTCCCTATCCCTCCTCCTTTCTCGACTGGATGACCGATACCGATACGACCTCCTCTCTTTACTTCTACTTCTACTCCGCCTATCCCTGTCCCTGTTCCTGTCTCTGTCTCTGTCCTTGTCTCTGTGAGAAACCCTAACCCTAATTTGGTCGGGGGAAGGGGCTTTCTTTTTAAGCTTGTTTTGAATATTCTGAATCTGCGATTGGGATGAGGATGGAGATGATGCTTTGACGAAATTGTTGAGAAACACAGAACCTCGAGGAGGTGGATCCGGGTCGCCCACGGCGCTGAAGCCCAGACCTTGTTTGAATCTGGCGGCGCCGCTTCCTTTCTCACTTAACTCCTTGTAATATGCTGCCGCTTTCTCTTCCTCCATCCTTCGCCCTCCTCTCTCTCTCTCTCTCTCGTTCTCTCCTGACTCAAATCTGTTGGTGTTGTGACGGCTACTAAAGCCTTTTTTATGCCTTTCATTTGCACGTTAGAGCATGTAAAGTGGAGGGGATTTGTCCTCCTGGTCGTTTTCATTGTGGCATTGTGGAATCAACCTGGAAGGTTATCTTGCTTAGAGGAATGCTATCAAAGGCTATTGGTAAAAAATTAAATTAAATAAAAAATAATATTAATTATTAAATAATTAAAATAAATAATAAGAAAGATAATTAAGAAGATCCTCTCTATTGTGGAGTAAAAATTAGAAAATGAAAAATGAAGAGAATGAAGATGATAGAAAATGAGGTGGATGAAAGAGACGATGATGTGTCAAAAATATAGAATGAAAGAGAAAAAATAAGAGGAACAAAACATCTTCTCTAATGTACATGGTCTTAGTCATCGTTAGAGGAATGTCTTTGCTCTCTTTTTTAGGGGTTATTTAACAGGAATAATACCAACTTTGGGTGGTATTCCATCAATAAAATCAACTTTAATTAATATGGAAATAAAACCAAGTATGAGACATATTATACGAGAATGAAATTGTCTCTTAAATGACCGGATGGAGTCGATTTTTGTGGGTCCCATACTAATAATAAACACCCATCTTCGTCTTCTTCATTGTCCTAAATCAAATTCTCTCCTAAACTTACGTTTTATCTTAGGGTTGGATCAACCTAAGTTTTCAATCAAACCAATTAAAAAAGAACACTAATTAGACACTTAAACCCCCGAATTAAACCAATAAGAAAACCCTAAGTTTACCCAGAAAAATCGAAAACCTAAGTTAAACCCAGAAAAATCGATTTGGGGAAATGAAAAGAAAACTCACCGTTGACATTGCTGAATCACAAGATTGAGGAATGAACTTGACAATACCCCTGAAAATTGATTTCCGACAAAATTAATGATAATCAATTATAAACACGGACGTAGAAAAGTCGGAGAAAGATAAACAAACAAAAGTTTCGTAAAAAATTACCTTCGACGAAGTGAATGATGAAGTGATGAAGATGAAGTGATTAGTTTGAAGTTTGGGAATTAATGAAGTTAAAAGTGAATTAGTTAATTTAATGAAGTTAAACCTTGTATTAGTGGTAATATTGACGGGGTAGGCGGTAGCAGGTAAATAAATAACCCAAAGTTGTTTTATTCCCGTATTAATTATAAAGTTGGTTTTATTGATGGAATATCACCCAAAGTTGGTATTATCCCGGTTAAATAACCCTTTTTTTATACAAATTCTTGCATGAGAATACCTCTCACATACATCACATACAAGGTGGTTACTCTTTTTTTTTTGCAAACCACGCACACCATGTAAACCGCCCTTTGGACGACAGACTCAAAGTCTAGATGGCATAGCCTCAAGCAATACAACTCCCACAAGAACGCTCTTGCAGGGGCTTGAACCTGAGACTCATGGGGTTGAAGCCACATGTTTTAACCGGCCACTAGGCTCATGGGGTGGTTACTTTTATTATTATTTTATTTTTATTATTATATATCACGTTAACTTACCGCAAGACGGTCTCACAAGATTTACTTTATATTTGTTAAAATAGAAACTCAATCAATCTATATCATTATAATAAATAATATGATCACATGATATTAGTAATCAAACTTAATTTCAGTTAAATTTATAGTTTTAAGAGTTTATTTTAAAAAACTCAAAAGAATACCTGACTACTCTTATTTATAATTCGTAGTCTTATTAAGAGATTTTAAGACTCAATTTTTTTTTATTGATATCCAACGACGAATGATTTTTTTTTTGATATCTAAGAACGAAAGATTAATTTTATTTATGGAGTATAAAATTCTATCGCCTTATCGTATATTTGATATAGGATAATTTACTCAAAGGTTTGTAGCTTTAAGATCCGCTTTTAAGACCCAGAAAAACGCATGATTACTCTTATTTATAATATAAAATCATCACTTTATTTTAATTTTTTCGACGTAGAATAATTTTAGTTTGTAGTCTTTTTAAAAGTTTTTTAAGACTTAAAAGATTGTTGGTTGATATTTAAAACCGAAAGATTACTCATTTATGATATAAAATTACATCACCTCATCATAATTTTACGATGGGGTATAATTTACTTAATTAAGTTTGTAGTTTTAAGAGCTATTTTTAAGACTTAAAAGAGTTTGCTTTTATATCTAAGTTAAAGAATAGACTATTACTCTTTATTTATATAATCGAATTTGATATCTTATTGGAGTATATATTTTTGATGAATGATTACTCTTATTTATATACAGTAATACAAAAAATCACCGTATTATAATTTTTCGATGTGGAATAATTTTATTTAAGTTTATTTAAGTTTAGATATAGTCTAATTAAGAACTTTTATTTATAGACGAATGATTACTCTTATTTATATTATACTGTATATAATTCCATCTTCCCATCTTAATTTTTCGATTCGTGATAATTATACTTTTACCATATAGTCTTAGTCTTAGGAACTTTTTTTAAGTCTCAAAAGATTGTTGGATACGTAGAATTCTATCACCATATGATAATTTTTTGATATGTGATAATTTTAATTTAACTTTATATGTAGTCTTATTAAGAACTTTTTTTAAGACTAAAAGTTTTTTTGTTGACATCTAAGGAGGAATGATTAGTCTTATTTATAATATAAAATTTTATCATCTCATCATAATTTGGAGAAATGGTTACTTTTATTTATAATAGAATTATTCCATCGTCTTATTATAGTCTCAAGAGTTTTTTTAAGACTCAAAATAGAGGGAGTATAATTTTTCGATGTGCGATAATTTACTTAAGTATATATAGTCTTAAGAGTTTTGTAAGACTTAAAAGATTTTGATTGATATCTGTAGACACCCACATTTTGACCGCCAGATGTCTATAATAGTTCCCGCCAAACACCCGATGATGATTGGACGTAAACGTGCTTTGATGGACTCGGATATGGGCTCGTAATCATGGACATTTGGTTTAGACTTATTACGGAGTACAAATCTTACAAAACCAACCTCAAATCCAGGCCCAGTGGGTCGTTTCGAGTCAAATGAGACTAATTTGGGTCGATTCCGACACCAGGGGTAAAACCGTCTTTTAGCGACCGAGTCAAAACCCGGTCAAAGATATTTCCCGAGACTCACGGACCAGCCGTGACACCACACGTCCGGTTTGGACTCAAACACTACAAAAAATCAGCTTCAAAAATATTAAACAAATCCGTTTAAGGATAGAATTCGACCTCAAGTAGGAATTCTATCCGAAAACCGAAACAGTTCACAAACCGAGCTCAAACACTCGGCCAGAACACCCCAGCCAGCCGAGATTCATTGCTTCTTCGCCAAGCAACGGAATTTGCGTTCCTCTCGACTTCCTATATTTCCTATCCTGAGCGGTAGTTCTAGTCCAACTACTTCTCCTAGCCAAGGTCGGGAATTCTCCTATAAATAGCCCCTTCCAACACACATTGAACATCTACAATTTTTCATCAACACACACAACAACACGACACGACACAAAAATCGTGACACACGGAAAATTCTCACAAATTATCCCCACATACCACCTCGTTATACCAAGCAATTCCCGACGAATCCAACCCGACGAAACCGACCCTCCAACCGGCCGAAACCCGTCCAACCACACGTCCAAAATAACACTTTAACTCATCCTCATCATCTCGACGCTCCCAAGTTTAAGCCACTTTCCGACGAGCCTTATCCCGAGAAAACAAAGCATGTAGGTTGAGGGTGTAAATCAAACCCGATTCTTCTCTTCTTTTCCTCTTTTCTCTCGTCTTTTTCCGTTTTTTTGGTCGTGTCATTAGTCTGTCTCTTTAATATGGGTCGTTCGTCACATATTTTTTATTTCTAATAATCGATACTACAAAAACTATTTTTTTATAACGTTCTTAAAATACGATATCGATTCTCTAATCGAATATCGTATCTAACAAGAACAAAATTAATTAATTCTCGTTGATGCTAATAAAATCGTTACATCCTTTTTTATAAACAAAATTCGACGATTTTATACGCGGAGAGAATTAACATCTTTTTTCGTTCAAAATTCTTTTTTTTTTTACTTTTCGTTCAAACCAAACTTTTTTTCAAAACCTTTTCTAAAATCATTCCGACTATTCGATATCGATTTCATAATCGAATATCGAATCTGACGAATATCGAAAATATAAATCGGGTATAAATTAATCCATATTTGTACGCGATTTATAAAAATTAACGATTTTCGACAAAATAAAAAACCGGACAGACTGCCACGCGAGTCGCGCGCCGGTCAGGCGACTCGCGCGGTGGCCTGGTCCGCCGGCCTTCTTTTCTTCTCGTTTCCTCGCTTTTCTATTTTTTATTCTTCTCGAATCTTACATAAAAAGCGACTTTCGCGACATATTTCGATAAATACTTTTTCTTTGACCTCGGTCAACGCGTGCTAATCCATCACGTGACATAAATCTTTTCAAAAATCATGCATATTATTTATTTACTTCTTTATTCAATTTATTCAATCGTTACTAACTCGTTTTCTCGTGTTTGTAGCAGTTTTATTTCTTTTGTTTTATTAGACTAAAACGAATTCACATGCTAAAATCACTTTGACGTTATTAGTTTAATATGCATTAAACGACTTAGCAACCCATTTATTTTTCTCTCACATGTCTAGGAAAAATAATCTTCGCATATCATTCAACCGTCGAACTAACGCGTGTACATAAAAATGAACGATATCTTAGTAAAGGCCGCTAAGTGCGGGCGGGGTTGGGTGTTCTTAGTGAACTTCCCAACACGTACCCTCACCCCTTACTCAGAACTATGGTTTCCGGATGTCCGAATCCATTGACAACGAGAGTCATTCAATATACGATATCCGATAATGTCGGTATCGGTATCAAATGCTAAGGGACGAACCCAATAAACTCTGACATCGGAAATGGGCCGTATTTTGTACACGGCCCACTACGACATAGAGTGGGTTCGAATGGTTCCGAATAACCACAAAATTCGGTGGCGACTCCTACTTCGATTTAAAATTCAATTCGACCCATCTCATATGGAGGTTCATTCGCCTCCCCAAACCCGCGCGTGGCCGCGTCGGGGTGGACCTATGTCATGTCCACAATATCATATCTTAGAACAAATAATCAGTCTTATTTATAATATAGAAATTCATCATCTTATTATAATTTGTCGATGTACGATAATTAATTTAACTAAAATTTGTACTCTTATTTATAATAGAGAATCATCACTGTACCTTATTTTAATTGTTTCGATGTGGGATAATTTAACTTTGTAGTCTTATTAAGACTTTTTTTTAATTCAAAATATTGTTGGTTGATATTTAAAAACAATAATTACTCTTATTTTGTAGAAATTAATAATCTCATCATAATTTTTTGATGTGGGAAAATTACTTAAAGTTGGTTGATGTCTAACAAAAAATTAGTATTAGTCTTATTTACACTATAAAATATCATCACCTTATTATAATTTTTTTACTTAAGTGTACAGTCTTAAGAACTTTTTTAAGACTCAAAAGATTTTCGTTTGATGAAACTTTATAATTTTTCGAATGTGGGATAATTTTACTTAAGTTTATAGCCTTAATATAATTTTATGACTTAAAAGATTTTTGGTTAATATCTAAGAGCACATGATTATTTTATTTATAATATAAAGTTTCATCACCTTATTACAATTTTTCGATGTGAGATTATTTTTACTTAAATTTGTAGTCTTATTAAGAGACTTTTCAAGACTTAATTTTTTTTATTGATATTTAAGAACGAATGGTTAGTCTTATTTATAATATAGAATTCGTCAATTTATCATAATTTTTTGATGTGGGATAATTTATTTAAGTTTATAGTCTTCCATCACCTCGTAATAATAATCTTTCGATGTGAGATAATTTACTTAAACTTATAGTCTCAAGAACTCTTTTTAAAACGAAAAAAATACATCATCCTCCGACATTACTCTTGATTATAATATAAAATTTCATCACTTCATTATAGTTTTTCAATGTGGGATGATTTTAAGTTTGTAGTCTTACATATTAAAAGCTTTTTTAATACTCAAAAGTTTTTTTGTCGATATTTAAAAACCGAATGATTACTCTTATTTATAATATAAAGTTTCATCACCTTATTATAATTTTTCGATGTAAGATTATTGACGGACGGGGATTTGTCGCGAATCCCGATCGATCAAAGTAAAAACCAACTAATCCTAAACTTGGGTAGTCGAGGGTAAGTCGGGTCGAATTCCACAGGGACGGTCTACTTAAAATAAGGGTCTCAGTCTAGGAAGGAATTAGTCGAAAGAGAAGAAATGTTTTGGTTTGGAAAGAAGTTCTAAACTAACGAGCTAAACAAGTCAAACAAGTAAATGAAATAAATACGATAAAATGGACTAGGGTCAAGGTCAACGAGGTAGTCTTAAGGGAGTTATCGGAGTTCACAAACGAGTCGATTATGGTCGGTAATTGGGAAGATAAAGGGTCTCTCTCGAGTCTCTATCTACCCGGGACGGTCCTAACGGGCTCTCGCACTTACTAGGTCGACCCACACCAAAGAAAGTTCGACACAATATAATTCACCTATCGCAGCCAAGACAAGCAAATCATACAAAAATCGCAATCAAAGGAGAATACCAACAATAAGTCGACAAAGTCCGTAAACACACACCAAACCCACAAAATGAGACAAAGTGAGTTTTTCTCAACCCTAGAAATTAACTACTCAAACATGATTAAAACTAAACTAATTAAACTACTCATTACACTAATCATAATAATAAACATGAATAACTCATAAAGATGCAAACTTTAAACTAATTAAGCAATAAAATTAACTTGAACTAATAAAACAATAAAGATGAACAATAATGAAAAGGAGAAGAAATTGTACCAAATTTGAAGGAGACTTGTATAAATGATGGAGAAAATGTAGTGTAGAAGATTAACCCAAACTAATTATTATTAATATTATCTAAATTAAACTAACTACAAACCATTAGAATCCTAAAAAAATGAAGAAAGGAAAACAAGGGCTACTGCTACTCCTACTGTTCGCGGCACCCTGCTGTCTACTGCTACTCTCCCTTTATTTCACTACTACATTTCGTCGTCGACATTTCAGTCACGTCGTCGGTGCTTTATACGTGAATTTACTCTTTTACCCTTCCATAATTATGATTAATGATATTAATTAAGTTTGTTAATTAATCTAATTAATATTTCCGAGTAAATTAAAATTACGGTTTTTGTACTTTTGAACGGTTTTTGAGGCACGTGTCTCAACGTAATTCTTTTACCCTTCTGTAATATTGATTAATGAATTTAATTAATTTTCTTAACTAACGTAACAAATATATTCCCGAGTAATTTGAAATTACGGTTTTTTGAACTATTGAACGGTTTTTGAGACACGTTTCTCAATGTAACCCGGGAATATGTTTAGGAAATTTCTATATAAACCCCCCTTGTCCTCACAATTCACTTTCACTTCTTTCTCTCTCTTAAACAATTCCTTAAAAAATCGTTTTTCAAATAAAAAACCGCTTCCACTCCCACTCCAAATCCGTACTCAAGTAAGTAGATCTATCTATTTTGTATTACCTTTTAGCTTGTATTTGATTATTTTAGATCGATTAGTTTGATTATAATTAGTATTAGGTTGATAGTTTAGGTTCCCCGTAGCTAATTTGTGCGTGATTAATACATGTAATACCCGATTTGAGTCGTTATTGTTTTCTATATTCGAATTTGGTATCGGTTTGGGTGACGGTGGGATCGGTTTTTGCAAAATGGAGCGCGATTTCTGGGTTTAGGGCCGCTGAAAACGGACCTCGACGCCGGAAAACCGCATCTGGGGGGTCCCCTAAACGCCGAGAATTCGCGTCTGAGGGCTCCCTTGAACGCGGAAAACTCGCGTCGGAAAGGTCCCCTAGACGCTCGAATTTCGCGTCTGTGGGATCAGCGCGACGCTCGAAATTCGCGTCCTAGGGGTCTCCTCGAAGCAAATTTTTGGCGTTTGTGCCTGTTTTCGAATTTTTTTTGTTCTACGTTATGCGTTACGATATCCGTAAAGTTCATTTTTTTTTTCCGGTAGATGTTTATATCGTTACTCGTGTGTTGTTATTTAGAATTATTATTATGGAATTATACGAAATGTTTATATGTTTAAGATTATTATTTTGAATATTATTAGAATTATTATTATGAAATTCAGGACTAATTGTTGATAAATTTAGGTTTTGAAATATTTGAGAAAAATTGTAATCAAAAAAAATATTGGATGTCTAGGTACAAAATATCAATTTAGCTTGAGAAATAACTAAAAAAGTTGAATTTAGGTGAAAAACTTGTAATC
Source organism: Agrostemma githago (assembly GCA_958450325.1). Lineage (NCBI taxonomy): Eukaryota > Viridiplantae > Streptophyta > Magnoliopsida > Caryophyllales > Caryophyllaceae > Agrostemma > Agrostemma githago. Next base: position 11,632,414 of record OY288239.1, read on the forward strand.
GTTATCTTTTGCTAAAATCGGCCACCCAATTGAGATAACAATGAGTACTAATTTTAAGGTTACTAGTGTTTACTAAGAAAATAGCCTTCTTTGAAAATAATTAAGTTGAGAAGGATATACGTTATCAGTAATTTGATTCTTCAAATAAATTTAATATCAAGTGACATAGTTGAAAGTAATAAGAGTAGTAATTTCTTATTATTTTCTTATTATATCAATTGATTTTTCAATTTATATATCAAATTTTATATCAATTGATTTTTCAAGTAATAAGAATAGTACGAGAACGTTAAATTAATTTCTTATTATTATTAACAAGTGACATAGTTTCGTTTTATCACCGTGTGGAATTTATAAAATTAGATGGCTGGTAAGGGAAAGAGTAGCCGGGTAGACGGTAGGGTCGTCACTGCATCCACTCGTGTTAGGGGTAGGCCGCGGCCGCCACCTACCGGCCCACCAGAGCCATCGTCTTCGTCTCATGGGGGGGGACACATGAAATTCCTGTTCCACCTTTCCGTATCACGAGCGGTACACCTGACTGTTCTTCGGAGGGAACCGCGAGCGGTGGTGTCCACGAGCCGTCCAGGTCGTTGCAGTCTGCCGACCTGGACATGGAGTTCGATGAGACGGAGAGGCAACACGCTTTTGCGGACGACTTCTCGGAGCAGCACGCGGAGGAGCGGGAGCAGGAGACGGACGCGGAGACATCACAGCAGGGTAAGGCTGTTGTCTACAGGAAGGGGCCTGGAGGAACTTTCCGGGGTAGTGTAGGTATTTCGGGCTCGAGTGCCCCCCGGCGTACACGGACCGACACTTTGTGGCGTCTGCAGGGACCTAGTCCCGGAGGTCCCATCGATCCATCGGTGATAGAGGTGATCAAACAGCCCAGGCCCATAAGCCCAACCCGGCCCAGCCCTATATTTAAGAGGGCTTGGGCTACGATTTTAGGCCTATAAAAGCCCAAAGCCCGGTCCCAAAGGCCCATGCTAAAAATTGGGCTGGATATGGGCCGTGTTTAAGGCCCTAAGGCTCGGCCCTAAGACCCATCCGAGATTCATATTATATTGTATTATAATTTATAGGAATATGGTAAGGAGAAGTCAAATTGCTACTTTACTTATTAGTTTTTCAAATAACTTGTTAATACTTGTTACTCTATTAATTTGTATGGTACCAAGAGTAATAGACGAGAAATCAAATTGCTACTTTATCAGTGGGCACACGTTAATAAGCTAATTAAAACAACTTTAATATAGATATCGTCTAAGTATGGTAAATAAAACATAATATTTCAATTTATCATGATAATATCCATGTAAATGTTGCTCGGGGCACACGTTAGAAAAACCGATTATAAATTTGTATGTTTGGTAAAAAAACTAACAATATGCCTATGCAAATAACATGGCCCAAAAAGCCCATTTGGCCCAGAGGCCCATTAAAAGCCCTCTAGGGCTGGGTATGAGCTCCTTAAGAAGGCCCAATCAAATGGGCCGGCCCAGCCCAGCCCATGTGCTTGGGTTGTTTTTTTACTTCAAGCCCAGCCCAAGCCCGGCCCAGCCCAGCCCATGATCACCTCTAATCGGTGATCCCGAGCTTCGGGGGTCATATTGTGCGTCTGCTTTGGTCAGAGCCAGAGCACGCGCTGACTCTGTTGACGACCTACAACCGTCCTAGGATTGTGAGGGAGTTGGAGTCGTTCGACAGCTCTCCTGAGGTAGTGGATGCTGTCCGACAGTCTGGCCTGATGCACCTACGAGCGTGCATTGTACGCCATTTGGACATACCGCTCATTACAGCATTCCTCGAGAGGTGGCCGCCGGATACGAACACATTCCACATGCCGTTTGGGGATATGACTATTATGCTGCACGATGTCGCTAGGATCTTAGGGCTCCCTATCGAGGATGAGCCATGCGTGGTTCGTAACGACGCTGGGGGTCTGGTTAATAGGGTGTCCGCTGTAGGGAACTTCTTTGGGATGAATGACGCGCAGCTGAAGGCACCCGCGGGAGGAGGGGCCCCTCCCATTTACAGGAGCGGGGCGGTACTAGCGAGGACCGTGCGTGAGAAGATGCGCATTGGGACCCATGAGCAGGCTGTGCAGGGTTACCTGATCACATTGTTGGGGGAGTTTCTCTTTGTGGATAGGTCGAGCGATCTTATTCGTCCGTCAGTCTTCCCACTGACGAACAACTTGGACTCGGTTCCTCGTTTTGCGTGGGGTGCCGGTACGTTGGCGTGGCTGTACAGGAATTCAGGGATGGCTTCGAGGGAGGGGTACACCACTTTGGCCGGGTGTTTGACTTTGCTTCAGGTCTGGATCTATGAGTGCTTCCCCGACTTTAGACCGGGGGCACCGATCCCGATTATGCCGACTTCGCCACGCGCGACTGCGTGGGTAGGCGTCGGGAAACCAGTGGCGCATGGGAGCAACCTTTTGGCGTACCGACGATCACTTGACGGATTGACAGCATATCGGGTCTGTTGGGAGCCCTTCGTGAGGAACGCTCACACGGTGCACCGTACTACTACCTTCTACGGGACACTGCGCTTTATGGACATCGTTGAGCCTTACCAGAGAGACCGGTTCATCAGACATTTAGGCTACGTCCAGACGATACCCGAGTCGATGCCCACGCCGGTTAAGGTGCATCGACCGAGGCAGGGGGGTGGGGTGTACCTAGTTGACTTCGGTGCGAGGTACGAGGACCACCCTTGGAGGAGTGTCTATGTTAGTCGCGCTGACCCGCGGAGGATCTCGCGGCCCGTGGACTACCCGGGGGAAGTGACTCCGGATTACCACGCTTGGTACACGAGAGTCTCTCACCCGAGGATCATACCACCATCCGCCGCCGAGGTGCAGGAGCAGGCGACGCTCGCTGGGGGATCACAACAGGTATTAAGTTTGTATTTTGGTGTGTAAAAATAATTATTTGCAGGTTTATTTATACTAACCTCTGCCACCTTGTTTCAGGTCGCTCTCTCGTTGATGGAGCGCTTTTCTGCAGCTCAGCACTTTAGGGACGATCCGGAAGCCCGGCTTGCGTATCTTGACGACTTGATGGCGTCGTTCCAGCCCGTTCTCCCCCACCCGGGTGACCGCCCACCCCGATCCCAGGGGAAACGAGGTTGCCGTTGACTGCTTTGGATTTTATTTGTAATATGTCTATGTCTTCAGTGTTAGGGATTTCATGTTTTATTTCGGATGATTTCGGATGATTTGTAATTTGTTTATGTTGACTACTCGTTTCTTTTTACATTTCGGATGATTTGGATGTTCGTTTGTTTCTTATTATTGGGATTTGCAGTCGCCCCAACAACAGCAGCATCGCGCATGCTTACTAAAATTTACGAATGAATACAATACTGGTCTAAAATATGAACATAATACAAATGCTAGTCTAATATTTATACTTACTAAAATTTACAAATGAATACAATACTGGGCTAAAATATGAACATAATACAAATGATGGTCTAGTATTTATACTACACTACAAGGTGAAGGGGTTGTTCACACCACCTGGGTCGTTGGGATCGATCTGCGCACGCGGAAAGTACTCATTCCACTCCTCGACCCACATGTCTTGACGTTCTCGGTAAATGTTAGGATAATGTACTGTAGTACCGTCATGCGCGCGGTGCCAAATGCCATGTGTAGGAGGCATCGGACAGTCGTCTGACATTCTCAACCTCATCCAGTGACCTCCCCCGCGTTCAACGTGCATTATCCACATTATGCCGAACGGGACATGGTTACCTGGCATGCCTCGCAATGGGTAGTAGGTAGTGCATTCAAGGGCTTCGGATACTCGACATATAACCCAGTTATTTATTGTGGCAAAACCGAATAAATCACAGTCTGCGAGATAATGCTCCTCGCCGACCGGGAGGGGGGTCGTCGTACCTACACGGATTATGGCGCCTTCTCGACCGTCGTCCTCTAAGACGTACACGCTGTCGTACATGGGGGACTGGATGTGCTCCCACAACGCCCTTCTCTGGCGAGTAAAACTGGACTGGTCACCGTATACTGCATGAGCCATGACACGGAATCCGCAGTGATCGTCCCCAATAACATCTATCCAGTTCACGAGGTACGGGCACATGAAACCGACAAGTTTGCTCATGTCCGGGAAGGGCCCCCCCATGTAGTTCACCTCCAGGGGGGCGTTCGGTAGCCCTTGCCATGTGCCCGTGGTGGACTAGCTGGCGGTCGGTGTGGGTGGTTCGGTCGACTGACTGCTCCCTGCCGTTGACGCGTGCGTAGTCCTGGCCGACTTACTCGGGGTGGCTCCCGTGTCGGTGGTGCCGTACCTCCTCCTCGCGTGTTCGACTCCGATAAGCATCCTCCCTGTCCCCTTAGATTATCTGGGCTTCGGATTCGGGGTAGGATCAAGTAGACCAGATTCCTCGGGACGTAATGCTGAATTCAGCACATCAATGTAATGTCCCCACATACTCGGATCGCTCTTACATAGTTCCTTAATCAACCCGTCAAGCTGAAATTTATCGCTGACGGGCATAGCTTCCTCCCCGGCAAAGTCAAGCGTCCTCCAAAACACATGAACGTCGGTCAACTGCACTACAGAATTCCGCGCCATCAACCCGGCAAGTTGACATGCGCAAGGCAAACCCTTGGACATCCTCAATACACACCGGCAGTCATAAAAAACTCGATCTCCCAACTCTTGCATCCTATTCAGTTCCCCAGTCAGCAAGTCCAACGCCTTACGACTTACCCGGAGTCTCAAGTTCATCAAAATGGGTGGTAGAGTAGTTGATCGCTTCCTGCGGGATGTCTCCAACTTCTTCCGCAGTTTCGAATGCTGACGACGAATTAGCCTATCAATCCTATCGAACAACCGATCTAAGGACGCTGTCGACGTGCCAAGAGCCTTCTTCAAAGCCGCGTGTGCAGATTCGACAATGGATGTGGTGGTGTTGCCGAAGTGGAGGTATCGGTCAGTGTACGCGTGATTCCATTGGTTGAAATTACCCCAGGTGTTATGAATGTAAATAGGAATTCCCGACAGCCTCCACTTCAACTTCATGTTGTTCCATTTTGTTTGGAGGTCCGCCATACTTGTAGAATACAGGAGAGGGTACCACACTCTATGCATGAAGGTCGCTACTCGGTCTTTCTGACCCTGAAAGAATTCCAGGGCACGTTTTTCCACACAGTTAGATATGTGCCACGTGCAGAGCAGATTCTGGGTCTGCGGAGCCGGAAAGACCTTCGATACTGCCGCCGTCAACGCCTGAGCCTTATCCGTCACAATCACGTTCGGTGCCCGGTCCCCAATTAGTAGCTTTAACTTTTTAAGCACCCAAGTATAGGACAATGTGTCCTCGTATCGAAGTAGGGCGTAGGCTATCAGATAAGGTTTCCCAACGGGTGTCACCCCGACCATCTCCACTAACTTCATATCTTACGTGTTCGTCTTGTAGGTCGCATCCATAGTGACTACGTAAGGCCAAGTACGAAATAGTTTCACGGGCTCGGAGTGAGCCATGAATATACGTTCCACGACACTCGTAATCTCGTGCTCGAAGAAGAAGTGGACGTATAGAGCCCGGCGCGCTAGTACCATCATCTGCTCGATGGCAGTACGACCTTCCCTTGCCTCCGCCCTCAACTTCCCCCCGATATTGTATATCGTCTCGATCGAGGGGCGTGCTTTCTCCGGATTTCTCTGAAGAAGGCCCTCGTGTATTTGGGCTGGTGTCAAGTGGTCCCGAATACCGTTCCGAACAAACTCTTTCTCGGCCTCGTCAAGGGCGGCTAGACGTCTGTGCCCATCAGCGTAAACCCGTAACGGGTGGTTGTGCGTGCCACATGGACCGATGGCTAAAATCCATCGTTCCCAGTCTAAGTTCTCGCACGCCTTCACCCAAAACTTACAACCGATCTTCTGAGAATTCTTATTTTAAAGTAATTCTGACCAAGACGGTTCGGGTTCACATTACTTTGCGTTTTGTTGCTCGCTTTCAGCAAGGTGAACCCAAGAGCCAAAGCTCCTCATTAGCATAGTTGAATGCCTCATTCGAACTACCGAACGCTGGCCCAAAAATAAAACAAACGCGATAGTCAATACCGTCGCCACCAAAGTCCTCCTGATACACCGATAAAAAATTACTGATTAGTTAAAGAACAGACGATCAACATATTTATCTATTTTAAACTTACAAAGTAAAACGCAAAATGGATACGCATAGTCACGAAACAAATTGATACGCATATCGTAACACATTTACGAAATTAAAATATTATTTAATTTCATAATTTCGTATACAAACATCTGAACATTTTGCCATGATTTTGATAATAATAATTCTAATAATATTCATAATAATTCTAATCATATAAACATCTCGTATAATTTCATAATAATAATTATAAATAACGACACCCGAGTCACGATATTTAAAAAAAATGTCAAACAATAACTAAAAAAAAACCTCGAAAACAGGCCCAGACGCCGAAAATTCGCACCTAGGAGGCCCCCCGAACGACCAAATTTCGCGTCCAAGAGGCCCCCCAGACGCCTAAATATCGCGTCCAAGAGGCCCCCCAGACGCATGAATTTCGCGTCCAAGAGGCCCCCGGAACATTTCTTTCTTGCGTCTACGAACATTTTCGCCCACTCCGGCTCTATTTTAACCTCGATTTCTATTTCAACATCGATTTTCACAACAAATCCAGCACATAAACGACATGTTACACAACAAAATGCGATTTCTTACGCTTAACTAACACACATTTAACACAAATTTCAATCAAAAGAGAGAAAGACAAGGACGAATAATATAAACAAAAAATGTACTAACCGCAGGTCGATCCATTTCGGGCGGAATCGGGTCTCTAGAAAAATCGGATTTCTCGAAATAAAAGACGGTTTTTTTTAGTGAGAGGAGAAAAAATAATATTCAATGTTGTGAGTGGGGTGTTAGTGGAGTGTGAGTGTGAGTGGAGTACATAAAATAATCTAACTTCTAAAATTATAACATAATAACGGAACGGTTTGAAAATTTAAAAACCGCCTCGTTAACGAGTTTCATTAGCTTATCTAACTAATCTAACTTCATAACATTAGTTAACTAATCTAATTAAGGCAAGGGCAAGATCGTCTTTTACATTAAAAAGCGCCGACAACGTGGCTGAAATGCCGACAACGAAAAACAGCACTCCTTTATTTCCTCTCTTTCTTTTTAATTCTCACTCCTCCACCTTTCTTGGACTACTACTCTCCTCTTGTCCGGCCTTTTGGGCCTCCAATCTCTCTCGTCCTTTTTTTTCTTTCAATCATAGGTTGATCCACCTTTATTTGGTATTTTGGACTCAACCTTCACCTTGATTCATTAGTTGCTGCTTTGTAGCTCAATTTCAACCCATTAATTAATGGAACTGAGTCTTGCTTCCTTCTACAAACTTTTAGTTCTCGAACTTAGCTTTCCGACGCATCTTGAATCACTTAATTCCGATGTCGTATGAGTGAGATATCATCATTTCAAGACAGTCCGATCAAGTAGGCCTTTGACTTTAATTTGCTTGACCCGCTTTGTTCTTTGACCCGATTTTGACTTGTTAACCCGTCTTTGACCCACCTTAGTCCGCTTAATTCACTTGAACTCACACGAAACGGTACCTACAAAATACAAACGAGACAAAACAGTACCAAATCCTCGGATAATAACATTTATTACAATAATTATTACTAAGACGATAATTAACACTTAATATCATATAATAACCTATATTGAGCTATAATATCAATTAAGCACACAAAATCGATCCGAATAAGTAAATAAATGTGGGTAAAATAATTACTAAAATGCCGTTTATCAACTATTTTTACTTAAGTTTGTAGTTTTATTAAGAGACTTTTTAAGACTTAAATGTTTTTTTATTGAATATTTAAGAACGAATGATTAGTCTTATTTATAATATAGAATTCATCAACTTATCGTAACCTTTCGATATGGGATAATTTATTTAAGTTTATAGTCTTTCGTCAGCTCGTCAATTTTTTTCGATGTAAGATAATTACTTGAGCTTATATTCTTAAGAGCTCTTTTTAGTTAAAAAAAATACATCATACATTACTCTTGATTATAATACGAAGTATAAAATTTCATCACCTCACTATAATTTTTCAATGTGGGATGATTTTAAGTTTGTAGTCTTATACTCCCTCCGTTCATAATTTTTTGCCCTATTTTATCAATATTTGTGAGAAGTATTTTAATGAAATGTGGCAAAAAATAGTGAACGAAGGGACTATATTAAAAGCTTTTTTTTAAGACTCAATTTTTTTTGTCAATATTTAAAACCAAATTATTATTATTATTATTATTATTATTATTTATAAAATAAAATTTCATCAACCCATCATAATTTTTCAATGTGGGATAATTTAAAAGTTTTTCTTGGTCAATTTTTAAAACTGAATGATTACTCTTATTTATAATATAGAATTTCATCATCATATTATAATTTGTCGATGTGGGATAATTTTACAACTATTATATGTAATAAATTCATCACATAATGTGAAACAAATAATATGAAATTTATACTGTAATGAGAGCATTTTTTACCACGAATCTAATTATTTTATTTTTATAATTTATTTTACGATAATATTTTTAAAAAATAATGAACTTTAAAGGTTTTTACCTCGGAATTGTAAAACATGACATTAATATAATAAATTAAATATATATTATAATAAATAAAATATTCTCTAATTGTTTTTTATTATTTATGATACTTTTCTAATTTGAGGTTTGATGAAACAGATCAATGAGATCGCTCGAAAAAAGCATCAAATATATATATATATATATGATGCATTTGGTTAGATAATTTGAACAATATCTCACGTGACTATATTTTATCGTATATATTAAAAGTCATATCGTACGTGAAACAGATCGGTCTCACTCTGTGGACATGACATAGGTCCACGCCCGACGCGACCACGCGCAGGTTTGGGTAAGCGAATGAATTTTGTGGTAAGATTGATCTCGAATTGAAATTTAAATCATAATGGAGTCGCCATCGATCTCCTTGGAGTTCAGACCCGTTCGAACTCACTCTGTACTTAGACGTACCGCACACCAGGCACGTTTGCCTTAGTACCAAAGCTAGTTGGGTTCGTCCCTTTGCATCACGATACCTTTGTCGAATATATCGAATATCGTATATCGAATGACTCTCGTGACCAATGGTTTCGGGCATCCGGAAACCATGGATTCTGAGTATCGGGTGAAGGTACGTGTTGGGAAGCCCACGAAGGGCACCCAATCCAGCCCGCATGTAACACCTCGTATTTTTCAAATAGATTTAAAATTTTAAACATTTATTTAAACCAAGTTTAAAGTTTGAAAAATTATTTTTGTAAATAAAATATCTTATTTTCGTTAAATTTTAAAAAAAATCCGTTATAAAAACATGAAAATTTATTTATCGAGTTATTAAAAATTTTATCTTTCGTTAAATAAAGTTTAAAACTCGAAAATATATTTTTATATTGACCTGTCGTTTTGACATTTTCTCGTCTCGTAAAAATTTAATAATTTATCGAATTCTTAAAATAATGATTACTTATAACTTTTGTCTCATAATACTATTTATCGTCTATTTTACTCACCGTCTTACAAATTCGTTTTTAAAAATATATTTTACGGTTTTGTAGACACCCGCATTTTGCCTGCTAGTGTCTATAGCAGTTCCCGACAAACACCCGATGATGATCGGACGCAAACGTGACTTAGTATACTCGGATTTGGGCCCGAAATCAATAATATCTGACATGGACTTTTAGCGGAGTAATAATCTCACAAAACAGACATCAAATCCAGGCCCAGTGGGTCGTTCCGAGCAAAATAAGACTAATTTGGGCCAAAACCGACACCAAAAATAAATCCCGTCTTTTGGCGACCGGGTCGAAACCCGGTCAAAGACGAACCCGTCACAAAATCAGCCCAGGTACATCTTCTAGAAGATGGCGCCCAACCACATTTTCAAAAAAGATCACACAATCAAACCAAGTCAACCTTTCCTCTTTTATCTCGGATCACCTGATCCACTCGGTCGAGTGGATTGACCCACTCGGTCGAGTGGAGCGTCAAAAACCGGATCAGGCCCATTTTCTAGGGCACTCGACCGAGTGCACTAGGGCCACTCGATCGAGTGACCCTAGGTCGTGGGGTAAACTCTATAAATACCCCATGACCCTCACTCACTTCAAAAAAAAAACTTTTGATCAACCTCTTCACCTTCATTTTCTACCTACATTTACCCCACATTTCAGCCATACTCCCTACTCTACAACCCTAAGCAAACATACACACAAACCGAGTCTCTTGTCCCTCGATAAACCGACAACACACACACACACACACCATAACTTACATACATCCTCGATACTCCATAGTCCCGTCACTATTTGCGAGCCCGTTTCCGAGGTCCCTACTAAGCATGTATGTTGAGGGTGTCCCAAACCCCGTTTCTATCTTTGTTGTTTTCGCTTATGCTTTTGTATCATTTATTTTTTACTTATATTAATATCGTAATCCTAACACTCTAACTCTAACATTCTAACATTTTACTTTTTTGCATACTAACTTTTACATTTCGTTACTAACATTATAATCATACCGCGTATATATATATATATAATTAGTATCAAAATTTCGGTTTCGGATACGTTTGACTATAATGGTCGCCTAAAGTCCGTCTAATCCTTTTACGAGCAACGACGGAGGTGGAGCCCTTTTGAGGAGCCCCGCCCCAATGTGCTCAAAGGCGTGACGCGATCGCGACTAATCGTAGTTGAACGCATTCGATCCCATTTCAATTAGTGCGGAACCCGTTGACACGAAAACCGACGTCACATAACCCGAAGGGGTTAGTTTCGATGTCGTGACGTAGAGGGGAGCATTCCGTTACTAATTCAAATTTTCTAACACAAACATTTCATAAAGTCCCGACAACGGTATTATAGTCGTACATGTACACGATTATAGTACCGGAGGTTGAGTTAAATTCAAATCAAGCGATATTTGTATTTAACTCGACCGACCGTCGTTTTCAAACCCAAAAAAACGAAACGAGCTAACACTCGTACAGGGACTACTCGACCGAGTGCATAGGCCACTCGATCGAGTAGTGCCCATAAAGCTGGGCAGATTACTTTTCGAGGGCACACTCGACCGAGTCAGACCATGACTCGACCGAGTGGGTCCTGTAACCCAGAAAACCGAGAGCTTAAATGCAACATTTAAGTCTCGTCTTTTTTTACGACTCTTAGTCGACACGTGTAAAGCCAATCACGTGAATCCATTTCCAAATCCCACGTTTATCGTGGCAACTCCTTTTCCGAAAATTCGGTGACGGTATTACAATCATATGAGACATGATTATATTACCGGCAAACCGAATTAAATCTAAATTTGTCAATATTTTAATTTAATTCGGCCAACTCTCGATTTAAAACACATAAAACACGAGTCATAGCTCGTACAGGTGCTACTCGGTCGAGTATACCTACCACTCGACCGAGTAACACCCCAAACCGTGGGCAGAAACTTCTTTTAGGACGCACTCGACCGAGTCAGACCATGACTCGACCGAGTGAGTCCTGTAGCCCCGTAACCGGGAGCCTTGACACACCTTTCAAGCCTCATCTTTTTTATCGACATTAGTCATCGCGTGTAAAGACTATCACGTGACTATCCTATTTTCAAAACCATGCGTAGCACGACACGTAGAACGACTTTGATCACCTTCTGACATGATGAGTCGGGACAAGACTACGGGATATGAGATCGGGCTAGCAATATGCCACAGTCTCGTATTTCCGTCCTTCGTTTAGTACACGATATAATGTGTATTTAATCGGGGTTAATCCATCTACACATTTCGCGATCTAGCTTACATACGGGTCTGTCCCTATTATCGCATCGTATTTTTTTATTACTTTTACGTGATGTTGTATTGTGAATTCCGGGTTGTATTTCCGCCCGTGTAACTTGTACGTTACTTTTCTTATTTATTTTCGAGCTTTGTTTATTTACTTGCTTTTACGCTTTATAAACGAACCTCGCATGCTAAACCATTTTGACCAAGAATAAGATGCATTAAATGACGTAGTTCACATACTATTCATATGCTAGCCCGAAAACGCTGTTTGCATATCATTTAATCGTTTTACTAGCGCGCACACACGAACACGAACGATGTCTTAGTAGAGGCCGCCATGTGCGGGCGGGGTTGGGTGTCCTTAGTGGGCTTCCCAACACGTACCCTCACCCCTTACTCAGAACCTTCGGTTTCCGGATGTCCGAAACCCTTGGCGCACGAGAGTCATTCTATATACGAAAGCCGGTTTATACGGTATCGATATTGCAATGCAAAGGGACGAGCCCAATAAACTCTGAAATTGAAGTGGGCTTACTTTGTGTAAAGCCCATGACGACATAGAGTGGGCTCGTATGGTTCCGAATAACCACAAAATTCGGTGGCGACTCCATTTTGACTTAAATTTCGAACCCGAGAACAATCTCACCACGAGATTCATTCGCCTACCCAAACCCGCGCGTGGCCGCGTCGGGGTGGACCTACGTCATGTCCACAATTTGGCGACTCCGCTGGGGACACCTGATGTACTACATGGCATCGGGGTTCCTAGGGTGAGACTCGAAGAGAAATCGTTCGAATATTAGTGTGTGCGCATTAGTTTAATGGTTCATGCATAACCCAAATTTTGCCCGGGCCGGTTACTTGTGACCGACGTCCCACTATACCACGGTGCATTCCTACATGGGTGCGCTAAAGACTTCGATGGCGGAACTCACCGGGGTTTTACGGCAGGTCCTAGTTCCAAATCGGCTAGGAAGTCCGTCCCGTTTCGTGAGAATGCGATCGTTGTTGGTATAGACCCTATTGTGACCGACCGAGACTTAGTGTAGAGCATACATGAGCGTCGTTATACTGCTTGTTTGACTACATGCTACTTGGTTTCCGTGTCGTTTTTCCAAAAACCGTCATTTCAAAAAATGCATCTTTCCAAAAAACACCCAAATTTTTGAAAAACCTGAAATGCTGTCCGTTTCGGGGCCCGTCTTTTCAAAATATCCAATTTTCAAAACTCAGAATGCCGCCGAAATTTAGGATCAACTGATTTGACTCAAAATATCCTTTTTCTCTAGTCGGCATGCTGCCCATTTTAATTCGTGAATTTCCAACACCATCTCGATTTTCTGAATTTTTTCAAAATTCTAATCTTGGTTTTCGGAATTCCGTTTTTTTCAAAACTCCCGGAAATTCTTCCGCTCATTCAACTTTCAAATTTCAAACATCCAACCATCATAATAAACCTTCCTTATTATAGGACCTACCGTCTAGCCGTGTGTCGGGTCTTTGCATAGTATGTCGAAGGTCTATAGCGTCGAAACTCCGCCGATCTTATATCACGAGTTTCCTCCCTTTCCCGAGTCCGCCTTATCAGTCAAGGCACGACCGACCCGCGTAGGGCATACCCCTACAAAGGAAAGTCCGTCCATACACTCGAGTCAAAAGTCTGGGGAAAATCTCACGTGGACCTTCCTTCGAACGGGATTAGGCCCACAAAGCCAAAATCCTAAGGAAGTTATACCACCCATCGAGTCATCCGTCTAGATGTCTTTCTCGAGTCTCTAGTCTCCTTTCCTAGTGTTGCTCGGGATGTACTTTTCCTTTCCTTTTCCGAGATCTGGGTTCAGTTTCTGATTACGAGGTGTTCTTACAGACAGGCCGCCGACAACCAGACACGCTCGAAGGATGGCTACTTTGAACAGTCTACAAACCGCTTTGGACGCCATGGTCGCGAAGCAGACCGACATCGAGGCCCAACTGACCGAAATGAGGGCTGGCCAAGTGGCCATTGTTGCTCGCCTAGCTACGGTGGAGCAAGGGACCCCTAATGTCGGGACTACTGGGCCCATAACTGAACTGGTCAGCGCAGTGCGCCGGCTAGAAGAACAAGTTCATTTGACTGGGAGTAACAATATCCACCGGGAGAACAGCCGAGAGTACTCCACGGTGAGTGACAAGCTGCCCGCAAACCTGAACCTCACAGGTTTGCCCATGTTCGAAGGAACTGAGGACCCGTTACTACATGTGCGGGCCTTCAAGGAATTCATGGCCATCAAGGGAGTAGACTCATTCATGTTCAAGAACCTCTTTGCTGCATCCCTTGAGAAGCACCCACGGGCCTGGTACTATAGGCTAGACCCGAAAAAATACCCTACATGGGATGATGTGGCTACCGAGTTCGCTCGGAACTACGCTGACAACACCGAGATCCAAACCACAATGCGATCTCTGAAGGTCATGGCCCAAGAGCCAAAAGAAGGTTTCACTAAATACCTTCAACGCTGGAGGGCCGAGAGTGTGAAATTGGTCGATAAGCCCAACGAGAAGACTCTGGTGGAGGCTTTTGTCAAGAACCTCCTCCCTTCCTACCGGGTTCACCTCCGGTACGCAGTCATACCCAATTTCACCACCCTTACTGAAATGGGTATGAGGATCGAAGATGACCTGAGACTAGAAAGCCTCACCAAGGCTACTAGCAAAGGATACCAAGGGGCCTCTTCCTCCACCACAAAGCCCCAGGCTGCAACCCGCAGCATTTTTGACGCGGTCAATCTACTAGATGCCCCGTCCAAGAAGAACACCCCACCTCGGGTCTTCACTGATATAGGTACTACCTATACTTATGCCTTACAAAGGCTATCCTCAAAAGGCCTAATCCAACCGATAGGCCCAACTCCTGAAGTTCCGGTCGAGCGACGCTCCAAGAACTACAATGCTCAGGCCTATTGCCAATACCACCGGGGCAATGGGCACGATACCGAGAAGTGTTGGAAGCTGAAACACTTGATCCAGGACTTAATTGAAAGCGGAAAAATCCCGCTACCCGGAGATAAGCCCAGCAACAAGAAGAACCCTTTCAGCTCCCATGCCATCTTTGCTGGGGAGGCGATCGACTGCTCTCACCTTATCTCCCCCTACATCCCGCAAGTGAACGGGATCTGGTTCGATGACGAGGACGATATCTACCTCGCTAAAGGGGAAGCCGTTCCCATCACCCCTGAACAGATTCGAGAGGTCAAAACTCGAGTCCTAGCCAGCAACAACCTTGGTCGTCCCTACTTAGCCACAAGCACTAGGGACACCCCTATCCCGACAACCATCACCGATCCACTCGGGATGGAAGTCGCCCCTGAAGAGCCGACCGCCGAAACGGCCGTCGTGAAGCAACTGAAGAGAACCCGAGTTGACCTCACTATATGGCAACTCCTTGTTAGCTCGCAAGAACATCGAGAGGCACTTACAAAGGCTCTCGATCAAGTCAAGATCGACTCTCTGGCTACCCCCGCTGAAATGGTAGCCACGGTCCTACCCCACCTAAAGGGTAAGGCCAAAATAGGAGGCCCAATGATCACATTTTCCGAAGCCGATCTGCCACCATTCGGGACCTCCCACAACCTGGCCCTTTACATCACGGTGATTTGCCGGGGAAAATACCTCCCGATGACCCTAGTTGATGACGGGTCAGCCGTGAATGTCCTTCCTCTAAGGACCGCCAAAGCCCTCGGCATTACCGAGGCTGACTATATCCCGACCGCTCAAACCATCCAAGCCTTTGATGGGAGCCCGAAGTCGGTAGCTGGGGCCATAAAACTGACCATCATCACGGGCCCAGTAGAAAAGGAGCTTGAATTCCAGGTAATTGACGTCACCTCCTCATTCAACCTGCTCCTAGGAAGGCCGTGGATTCACGCGGTGAAAGCTGTATCCTCCACCCTCCACCGCAAGATCAAGATGCCTCTACTCGACGGTATTATTACTCTAGAGGCAACCCCAATGACCGTGGCTAGCTATAACGCCACGGGCCGCACGGACCTCTGGGGGTTCGACTTTGTGGGGATGATCGAGGAAGAGTACCTTTTTAGGCCTTACTTCACCACGAGCATTGACACGATGCTCCAAAACCTAGGGTACCTTCCGGGGGCTACCTCTCGACCCGACCTTCCAGCTGGGAAGATCATCGAGGTTCTCAAGGACGAGGACTCTCACTTCGGCCTTGGCTACGCCCTTACTCCGGACAACGTTGTCCGAGCAGGAATTGAAAAGGCCTGCAACATCATGAAGGGTATCTACTTGAGCCCTTACAACCCACGGTTGTCTGACTACTTTGTCACACCCGTATTCGGGGCTGTCCAGGTTGGACTATACCAACCCAACGCTGCGCACCTCGGTACCCACTTGGCCCGGGATTGCAACTACATCCCAGATGAGGTGTTCGCCCTCACCCAGTCCGACGGAGCGGACGATGCCGAGCCCGCGCTAGGGCTAATCTTCGGGGAAGACACCGTAGCCCCGACTCCAAAGGAAGACCTGGTCAACCTGATTCTCCGCAGCAACAGGTTTGACCCGACCAAGCTGATCTCGGATGTTGGCTCCGAGACGGGAAAAAGGGCCTGGAGAAAAACTGTCAAGTGGACTGACAGTCAAGGAAGGATCTACAAGCTGGTCGCCGGAGAGGGAGACATGCCTGAGTCTGAGTCCGAGTCTGAGTCGGAGTCTGAGTCAGAGTCTGAGGTCGAGTCTAGAGAAGTCGGTGCTAGAGTCACTCCTGTAACCCCCCTCCCTTCTATCATTCCTGCTGCTAGCACCTCGGGGTCTGTCCCGAGTGCTTTACCAATTCCGCCTCTGACCAATGATCAGATGGCTGCTCTCTTTGAGCTGTTTTCTAAATTTTCAATTAATAATAACAACCGTTCTGCTTACGACTTGTCTCTTTTAAATCCTGCTTTCAAAAATGATTTATGCTATGACATTGAGAAATCCGACGAACAGGTACCCTTACCTCCACATCTGATCGAGCAACTCGAGCAAAGGGAGTCCCGGAATCCGGTAATTGAAGAGACCGAGTCCATAAACGTGGGAACAACCTTAGAGCCTCAGATACTTAAGATAGGGTTATCCTTAGATCCCGAGGAGAAACAACAGTTCATAAACCTCCTCCAAGAGTTCAAAGATGTCTTCGCGTGGTCCTACAAGGACATGCCGGGGATAGACCGGGAAATAGCCGAGCACCACATACCTATCAAGGATGGGTGCAAACCGGTCAAACAAAAGCTTCGTCGAATGAGGCCCGAGTGGTCTCTCAAAGTAAAAGAAGAAGTCGATAAACAATTCAAAGCCGGCTTCATACAAGTCTCCGAGTATCCGGACTGGGTCGCAAACATCGTGCCGGTTCCTAAAAAGGACGGTAAGGTGCGGGTATGCGTAGATTTTCGGGATCTTAACAAAGCAAGCCCGAAGGATGATTTTCCGTTACCACACATCGATATACTGGTGGATAACACGGCCGATCATGCCCTTCTATCATTCATGGACGGGTATGCCGGATATAATCAAATCAAGATGGCGGAAGAAGACATGAGTAAGACTACCTTCACTACACCTTGGGGTACTTACTGCTACACCGTCATGCCGTTTGGTCTTATTAATGCCGGGGCCACATACCAAAGGACCGCTACCACCTTACTACATGACATGATGCATAAAGAGGTAGAGGTCTATGTAGACGACATGATCGTCAAATCCAAAGAACGGGACGGTCACATCACCGCCCTAAGAAAATTTTTCACCCGATTGCGCAAATACAACATGAGGCTAAACCCTCAAAAGTGCAGTTTTGGGGTAACGTCAGGCAAATTACTGGGTCATATCGTTAGCCAACGAGGTATCGAAGTCGACCCAGCTAAAATCAAAGCCATTACCGAGATGCAAGCTCCTCAAACCGAAAGAGAAATAAGGGGATTTCTCGGGAAAGTCCAGTATATTAGTCGATTCATTTCCAAGCTAACCATGGTATGTGAACCAATTTTCAAGAAACTGAAAATAGGGGAACGGGTACTATGGGATGACAAATGCCAAGCTGCTTTCGACAAAATCAAAGAAATTCTGTCTGCACCGCCGGTTTTGATGCCACCTCAACCCGGCTTGCCTCTGTCGTTATACCTAACAACGACCGAGGCAGCCATGGGGGCTATGCTGGCTCAGACAGTTGACTCCGAAGAGCGAGCCATCTATTACATCAGTAAAAAGTTTTTAGAGTATGAGTGCAAATATACCATGCTCGAAAAGACGTGCTTGGCTCTAGTCTGGGCCACTAAGAAGCTCCGACATTATATGCTCAGCTATGAGGTCCACGTTCTATCCAGGATGGACCCGATCAAGTACCTCTTCGAAAAACCCATCCTCAATGGCCGGATTTCAAGATGGACTCTAATGTTGGCAGAGTTCGACCTAAAATTTGTACCTCTAAAAGCTATTAAAGGGCGAATAGTGGCTGTTTACCTCGCTGACAGCCCGATAACCGAGGAAGGACACATCGACACCTGGTCCTTCCCAGACGAAGATATTTTCCATACCGATGCCGAAACATGGGATTTATACTTCGACGGAGCATCTAATTTTCGAGGGTTCGGAGTCGGGATCCTCCTAATTTCACCAAGAGGGGAGCATACTCCCGTCTCCATCAAACTGGACTTTGACGTCACTAACAATGCAGCAGAATACGAAGCATGCATCTATGGGCTACAAGCCGCCGCCAACCTAGGGATCACAAATCTCCGGGTACATGGCGACTCATCCTTGGTCATTAACCAAGCACTTCAAAAATGGAAGACTCGGAATGCTAATCTCGTGGCCTACCAGGCACGAGTAAGGGATCTCGAGAAACAATTCCAAAAGGTAGAATACATATACCTGCCTCGGGAAGAGAATCAGTTTGCAGATGCACTCTCAAAATTAGCATCTTTACTGAACATTCCCAACCATATGACCAGTATGCCAATTTGCATCGAAAGACGGTCCGAGCCGGCATACGTCTATGACATCGAAGACATCGAGATAACCGATCCCGAACCATGGTACCAGGCCGTGTTAACATACCTGACCAACGGAGAGTATCCCCCCGGGACGGAAAGCCGAGCCAAGAAAGCCTTACGGAGGCTAGCCACCCAGTTCATCCGTACAGATGACGGGCAATTGTACAAAAAGACGGCACATGGGGCTCTTCTCCTTTGTGTTGACAAATATAAGGCCGAGAAGATAATGGCCGAAGTACATGATGGCGAAAACGGTCCACACATGAATGCTCACATGCTGGTCCGAAAAATCATGAGGCTCGGGTATTACTGGAACACCATGGAAGCTGACTGCCAGCTGTATGTCAAACATTGCCATAACTGTCAAATCTTTGGCAATGTGCAGCATATGCCGCCGTCTCTGCTCTATACCATGACGTCACCCTGGCCGTTCTCAACATGGGGTATCGACATAATCGGGAAAGTAACTCCCTCCGGTACGGGTGGACACTGCTTCATTTTGGTGGCTATCGACTATTTCACCAAATGGGTTGAAGCTGAATCATATCGCATCCTCAATGCTAAGCATGTCGCCAAATTTATCCAAAACAAGATAATATGCCGGTATGGAATCCCGCATGAATTTATCAGTGATCATGGAACTCATTTCCAAGCTGAGACCGCGGCCCTACTGGCTAAATACAAAATTCAAAGGCACACGTCCTCGCCATACCGTCCCCAAACAAACGGAGCGGTAGAAGCGGCCAATAAAACGATTATCACCATACTCAAAAAGATGGCTGATAATTATCGGGACTGGCCCGACAAGATACCTTTTGCCCTATGGGGGTACCGGACGTCAATTCGCACCGCAACCGGAGCGACACCATACTACCTAACCTATGGGATGGAAGCAGTCCAACCAGTCGAGCTAGAGGTACCGTCCCTCAGAATTTTGCTAGAAAGTCAAGTACCCGAAGCTGACTGGGTTCGAGCACGGTACGATTCGTTGGTTCTACTAGACGAACGACGGTCCCGCGCTCTCAACAATATCCAGATATACCAGAAACGAATCCAACGGGCCTTCAACAAGCGAGTAAGGCCCAGAAACATTAAAGAAGGGGATCTAGTCCTTAAGTCTGTTCGAGCCTTGCTACCAGTTGACCCAAGGGGAAAATTCAAACCCAACTGGGCTGGGCCATATCTGGTGAAGAAAATCCTATCGGGCGGAGCAGTAATGCTGACGGACCTGGACGGGAATGAATTTGTCAACCCAACCAACCTGGACCAGCTGAAGCGTTACTACCCTTAGCCATTTCTCAATGTCATTAGCAACTTTTATCAAAATCATTTATTTTACAAAAAGCAAGTCAATGAGCTAGAATTATTTATTCTACTGTCGCAAAACATCTTGAACCAATAGTCTTGGTGTAATTCGAGATTGCAATTTCCTAAGCCTGAACTACGTTTGGTTTGATTCTGCTAATTGCGGATACGTAGGCAGCCCCTCAAAAGGGCACAACCAATGCAATCGAGAAAAGACAGGAACGGTTTTAATAATAAACTTCCCTTTATTTATCACAAAAAAAAAAAATCCCAAAAAGCTTGGGAAAATTACAAGCGCAGGAATCCAAAAAACTACAAAAAAAAACACACGACAAAATAATAATAATATTTAGATAATAAAACTAAGGACTCGGTATTTAGGGCATCTTGCCCTTCCCTTTGTCCTTGGCCTCCTTGGCCGTCCATTGACGACGACGCGGAGGAGAGCGTTCCCGAATCACCACAGGAACCTCTTTGGCCCGGACTCGCTTCTTGGAACTCGAATCCTCATCCACCTCGACTGGCCCAAGTCGGGCCCTTACAGGCTCAGGAAGCCGGTCGCGCGGACCTAGTCGGTCCCGGACCGCCAACCTTGGCCCAAGTCGCCGCTCCAAGTCAGTCTGGGGGCTTTGCCGCCCCCGCGTGCCACTAGCACCGGCATCTTTGGCTCGAGTCTTAGTATGTGACTTAAGACCCGACTCTAATCGGACTAAGGTAGCAGGGGTCTCTCCCTCGTCGTAGAATCCCCTATTGTCCTTTACCGTCTCCCGACGGACCAGTTCGAAGGCCTCATCGACCTTCAGAGCTTTGCGAGCCTCCTCGGACTCCTCAGAAGTCCACTTCTCATAGGCTCGAGAAACCCAAGCAGATTGGCAAGGGTTGGGAATAGTCCATGTAGGACGGGTAAACCATCTCTGCAACCAGGTGTCGCACATAGCGTCCGTCAGTTGGAGCGAGACGCTAATAATGGCTTCGGCCTCAGGAATGCGCTGAGACGAACCGAACTGCCTCAGAATGCGGTCCGGGTAGATGTGAACTGTCCAGTCAAGGGACAAGATCACGAGGTAACGAGCTTGGTCCCTCTTGGCCAACCCCGTCAGCTTGGAAAGGAACCACCAAGCAACCGTCCACCTAATCAACGGGCCACCGTGGAACACCAATTCCTCGTCCCAATAAGCTCGATTTATATGGTGATTCGAGCTTATCCTGCGCCCCCTGGAACTGAGTTGGCTGCTACGGTAGTTTGGAACGCTCGGAGGAGGCTCTATGATCGATAAGCGCTCCGACAGCCAAACCTGAAAAAGTATACACGGAATTCATGAGTGACGGAATGGTTCGCTACAGCCCACTCGATCGAGTACACCCTCTGACTCGATCGAGTGAGGCTCTCTAAGACAACCAGAAGCTCGTCAGGTGTGACACTCGATCGAGTACACCATCTGACTCGATCGAGTAAGACTCGCTAAAACAAACAGAAGACTACCAGGTATGACACTCGATCGAGTACACCATCTGACTCGATCGAGTAAGCCCTTCACAGGCCGGCAGAAGCACTTTACAGACACCACTCGATCGAGTGGTAGGTCCACTCGATCGAGTAACTTACGGACTTCAAGAAACCGCGAAACAAAAAATCGCGCGAAGCAAAATTGAAAAATCGAGAGACGTTTACCTGCAGAATAAGGGTACTCCCCGTCAGTTGCCGGGTTGGGTCAAGTCGCCTAGCATCCAGACCCATGATGAGTTCTCCCGTGGCTAGCCAAGCAGGGCTGTGACCAGTCTCCATCTGGTCAACCACTCCAATCAGCCTAATCTGACCCACGCATGAGTCAGCATCCATCAACCCCTCAAACACGTAGCGGTGCAGCATGCAAAACGCGAAAGCCCTACGCCGGTGAGAAGGCGTAGCCCTTACATCCTGGCTATTCATGAACTTGTCAGCCAAGTCGAAAAGGGAGACAGTATCTCCCCGCACCATTCGATCTGTCTCAGCATGAGACAGACCCAAGAAATCCCTCAGTCTCCTCCTCGGGTCCGGGTAGAACGGAGGAATGGCAGGGCGAGCAACAGGGCTCCAACCTCCAATGGCTGCGATCTCCTCGGGAAGAGGGCATATCTCTCCCCGCGGGAACGCGAAGACGTGGTGGGTAGTGTCCCAAAGCGCCAAACAAGCGTCCAGAAAATGCACATCAGGCACCAGACGCCTAAGAGGAAATAGGCTGGTAATCCCCATTTGGGTCAGCTGAATCCTGTCTTCATCCCGAAAGTGTTGGGACCAGGCAAAAAGCATTGAAGTGAGATGCTCGATACCCATGGCAGGAACTTGATCTCTTGAAAGACTGAGAGATTACTTTAAGAAAAGGAGAGTTTTGGTTTGAGGTGCAGAAAGCTGAAGCAGGAAACCTATATTTATAATATGGAAGCCTGGCAGTGACCCTGACTAACCCTGCCTCCTCAGTAAACTGGGCCCCAACATGTGCAGGCCTGACTTCAACCCAGAATAGGAATCTAGTTATCCTGAGCTTTCCTAAATTCTTTCTAAAAATTCCTTAAGTTCAAAAATCTCTTCTTCGAAAATTTCAACTTTTTTTTCAAAATCTAGCGCATTTTCCCCAGCACAAGTCGGTGTTTTGCCTATGTGTTACATGCAATTTATCATGTGTCAGCATACAGGTACACCCCAAGACTTCGGAAGCAAGTCTCCGCGCAACCACCTCACTCCCCAGCGTGAGTCAACGTTTATCCCGGTATGCTACAATCAGAGCCATGATGTATCAGCATACGGGTACTCCTACACCTCCAAGAGCAAATTTCACTCCCCACGGAGCTATCATCGGCAGGACAGGTATGACCCTCTGCTTATGGCTGGCGAGCCCTTCACGCTAGTCTACTGGACTATAAACGACCCGACGGAAGGCTGCCAGGTCGTAATCTGCGATTGGCCTGGTAGCTACTCTGACTTTCGCCTTGTCCAAGCCTCAGTCAGAGTGGGGGCTCTGTAGACACCCGCATTTTGCCTGCTAGTGTCTATAGCAGTTCCCGACAAACACCCGATGATGATCGGACGCAAACGTGACTTAGTATACTCGGATTTGGGCCCGAAATCAATAATATCTGACATGGACTTTTAGCGGAGTAATAATCTCACAAAACAGACATCAAATCCAGGCCCAGTGGGTCGTTCCGAGCAAAATAAGACTAATTTGGGCCAAAACCGACACCAAAAATAAATCCCGTCTTTTGGCGACCGGGTCGAAACCCGGTCAAAGACGAACCCGTCACAAAATCAGCCCAGGTACATCTTCTAAAAGATGGCGCCCAACCACATTTTCAAAAAAGATCACACAATCAAACCAAGTCAACCTTTCCTCTTTTATCTCGGATCACCTGATCCACTCGGTCGAGTGGATTGACCCACTCGGTCGAGTGGAGCGTCAAAAACCGGATCAGGCCCATTTTCTAGGGCACTCGACCGAGTGCACTAGGGCCACTCGATCGAGTGACCCTAGGTCGTGGGGTAAACTCTATAAATACCCCATGACCCTCACTCACTTCAAAAAAAAAACTTTTGATCAACCTCTTCACCTTCATTTTCTACCTACATTTACCCCACATTTCAGCCATACTCCCTACTCTACAACCCTAAGCAAACATACACACAAACCGAGTCTCTTGTCCCTCGATAAACCGACAACACACACACACACACACACACACACACACACCATAACTTACATACATCCTCGATACTCCATAGTCCCGTCACTATTTGCGAGCCCGTTTCCGAGGTCCCTACTAAGCATGTATGTTGAGGGTGTCCCAAACCCCGTTTCTATCTTTGTTGTTTTCGCTTATGTTTTTGTATCATTTATTTTGTACTTATATTAATATCGTAATCCTAATCAAAGATACCCTAAGGTCACTAACTAATGTAGATAGCGAAGTCAGGGGTCGAACCACAAGGAGATGGGAATTCAATTATTTATCCTAAGAATTAGATTCTAGATTATAGGTCACAGTTTTGGTTGGTTTGGTAAACTAATAACTAATTACTGATAAATAAATCAATAAGGAAAAAAAGTCTAGGGTCTCAGGTTCACAATGAATATTACTCGGGTCAGGGAGTCAACTAACAGGTCAATAATCGAACTACCTAAGGTGTAGGTCCGGTCGGTACACTACAACCTTTAGATCTAAACTTAACCTGCGGTCGCTAGCATTAAGTCAGTCTACCCAAACTATCGTGGCCTAATTAGTTCTTAACCCGGTCGGCGAAAAGTCCTAATTTGCGATACTAATTAATTGAATTATGCATCAAACAATTAATCAGAGTTTAAACGATATTCAGGCAATAGTTCATACGATTAGAAACAGGTCAATTGACTATCACCCTAATAATACGCATCGATCCCCTTAAACCCTAGATGAAATCTAGATACGCATATTAATTATAATCGGACTAACAAAAGACGAATTGCAATTAAACATGACGAAAACGATACGAATTAATCTACGGAAGCAATAATAAATCTACACTATAAAACAATACAAAGAATAAATTAAGACGGAAATTAAAGTAGAAACTGAAATTGAAACTAAAATTGAAACTAAAATTAAGAATAATAATACCGGAGAATTCAAGATCTGAGACGGAGAACTAGGTTCAATGTATCTCGCAAAGTAAACTAGACTAAGAAAACTAAGATAATAAAAAGTGTGTAGAAGAAGGTAAAAGAAAAGATAAAAGATGTCCCAAACAAGAGTCAGACAACTGATATATAAAGAGTATCAGTTGGACTCAAAAGCAGGCCCAAATTCTAAGTCGAAATAAGAATGACGCGTGGCCCGGATTGGGTGCACTCGATCGAGTGCCTGACGGCACTCTATCGAGTGACACATCCAAATATGGGCAGGAGCTTCACGAAGTAGCACTCGATCGAGTGCAGTAGGGGCACTCGATCGAGTAGCGCTGTAGGTCATAGCATCGCGCGCTCGACTTCAAACGGCTTTCATTTCTTCATTACTTGTTCAAATTGGACTTGTAATATACCGTTGGAAAGCTAAGAGAAAGAGCTTTCCAACGCCACCAAAATCACTTTGATTGGAGTTGTAGAACTCAAGATATGAACGTTAGAAGTTGACCCTTGTGTAGGCGATCATTCTCTCATCTCGTTTTGTGTCTTTTCCTTCTTGGGTCTTTGTTTCTTCGTATATTCCACATCTTCTTCCTTCGATTCAACGCTTAGATGTGAATTCTTCAATTATCGATTCCGCAATGCTCTTATTAGCTCCAAATGCATCCAAATCTACAAAATACACACAAATACGGAAGTATCGACATTCAAAGCATATTGCATCATTATTAACGTGTTAAGCACGAAAACCGAGATAAAACTAACAATTAAGGGGATCCAAATATGTATATAAATAACGCTTATCACATGTATGTTGAGGGTGTCCCAAACCCCGTTTCTATCTTTGTTGTTTTCGCTTATGTTTTTGTATCATTTATTTTGTACTTATATTAATATCGTAATCCTAACACTCTAACTCTAACATTCTAACATTTTACTTTTTTGCATACTAACTTTTACATTTCGTTACTAACATTATAATCATACCGCGTATATATATATATATATAATTAGTATCAAAATTTCGGTTTCGGATACGTTTGACTATAATGGTCGCCTAAAGTCCGTCTAATCCTTTTACGAGCAACGACGGAGGTGGAGCCCTTTTGAGGAGCCCCGCCCCAATGTGCTCAAAGGCGTGACGCGATCGCGACTAATCGTAGTTGAACGCATTCGATCCCATTTCAATTAGTGCGGAACCCGTTGACACGAAAACCGACGTCACATAACCCGAAGGGGTTAGTTTCGATGTCGTGACGTAGAGGGGAGCATTCCGTTACTAATTCAAATTTTCTAACACAAACATTTCATAAAGTCCCGACAACGGTATTATAGTCGTACATGTACACGATTATAGTACCGGAGGTTGAGTTAAATTCAAATCAAGCGATATTTGTATTTAACTCGACCGACCGTCGTTTTCAAACCCAAAAAAACGAAACGAGCTAACACTCGTACAGGGACTACTCGACCGAGTGCATAGGCCACTCGATCGAGTAGTGCCCATAAAGCTGGGCAGATTACTTTTCGAGGGCACACTCGACCGAGTCAGACCATGACTCGACCGAGTGGGTCCTGTAACCCAGAAAACCGAGAGCTTAAATGCAACATTTAAGTCTCGTCTTTTTTTACGACTCTTAGTCGACACGTGTAAAGCCAATCACGTGAATCCATTTTCCAAATCCCACGTTTATCGTGGCAACTCCTTTTCCGAAAATTCGGTGACGGTATTACAATCATATGAGACATGATTATATTACCGGCAAACCGAATTAAATCTAAATTTGTCAATATTTTAATTTAATTCGGCCAACTCTCGATTTAAAACACATAAAACACGAGTCATAGCTCGTACAGGTGCTACTCGGTCGAGTATACCTACCACTCGACCGAGTAACACCCCAAACCGTGGGCAGAAACTTCTTTTAGGACGCACTCGACCGAGTCAGACCATGACTCGACCGAGTGAGTCCTGTAGCCCCGTAACCGGGAGCCTTGACACACCTTTCAAGCCTCATCTTTTTTATCGACATTAGTCATCGCGTGTAAAGACTATCACGTGACTATCCTATTTTCAAAACCATGCGTAGCACGACACGTAAAACGACTTTGATCACCTTCTGACATGATGAGTCGGGACAAGACTACGGGATATGAGATCGGGCTAGCAATATGCCACAGTCTCGTATTTCCGTCCTTCGTTTAGTACACGATATAATGTGTATTTAATCGGGGTTAGTCCATCTACACATTTCGCGATCTAGCTTACATACGGGTCTGTCCCTATTATCGCATCGTATTTTTTTATTACTTTTACGTGATGTTGTATTGTGAATTCCGGGTTGTATTTCCGCCCGTGTAACTTGTACGTTACTTTTCTTATTTATTTTCGAGCTTTGTTTATTTACTTGCTTTTACGCTTTATAAACGAACCTCGCATGCTAAACCATTTTGACCAAGAATAAGATGCATTAAATGACGTAGTTCACATACTATTCATATGCTAGCCCGAAAACGCTGTTTGCATATCATTTAATCGTTTTACTAGCGCGCACACACGAACACGAACGATGTCTTAGTAGAGGCCGCCATGTGCGGGCGGGGTTGGGTGTCCTTAGTGGGCTTCCCAACACGTACCCTCACCCCTTACTCAGAACCTTCGGTTTCCGGATGTCCGAAACCCTTGGCGCACGAGAGTCATTCTATATACGAAAGCCGGTTTATACGGTATCGATATTGCAATGCAAAGGGACGAGCCCAATAAACTCTGAAATTGAAGTGGGCTTACTTTGTGTAAAGCCCATGACGACATAGAGTGGGCTCGTATGGTTCCGAATAACCACAAAATTCGGTGGCGACTCCATTTTGACTTAAATTTCGAACCCGAGAACAATCTCACCACGAGATTCATTCGCCTACCCAAACCCGCGCGTGGCCGCGTCGGGGTGGACCTACGTCATGTCCACAGGTTTCCATTATTTTAAATTCCGTAATCTTACATTTCAACTTTTTAAGAAAGAAAAACGTTTGTACGAGAAATGGTCTGAAACTTGGAAAACGTGTACATCCTAATAATCCCCCACGTATCTTACTACTTAACTACTACATCTACCCCTGCACCATCTCCTCCCTCAGTCACCAAACCTACTCCCTCCTCCTTCTCTTCCACGTTGCCCCTACTACATTCTTAAACTCCCAGCACACTCCTTGCACACCTACTATATATATACTCATATCATTACTATTACTACTGCATACTAGTCACTCC
Source organism: Agrostemma githago (assembly GCA_958450325.1). NCBI lineage: Eukaryota > Viridiplantae > Streptophyta > Magnoliopsida > Caryophyllales > Caryophyllaceae > Agrostemma > Agrostemma githago. The sequence goes on from OY288239.1 coordinate 11,660,581, forward strand.
TTTTCTCACTTATATATACTACTACGTACATATTATTACTTACCTACTACTTCTACGTACTACTTCTTACTACTACGGAGTACTATATTACGTACTACTTTTACTTATTATTATACTATATACTCCGTACTACATACTATATTTACTCCCTCGTCCTTCCATATAATCGGTGCATCGGGAATGAGAAGCTGTCCAGTATTTGACGGGATCACTTTTCTAGAACTGTATTTGGGTTAAATCATTTCGACCCGAAAATTTCTTTAAAAGGGGGAAGGAGACGACTTTTCTTACGTAGACGATATTATTTAGGCTTACTATGTAGGGGGGTCAAATCATATATAAGTATATTATGTTAATAATTTAATAAATTGCTTACTTAAATATTTAGGCTTATTTGTATGACTAAATTACTTATTGTAGACACCCGCATTTTGCCTGCTAGTGTCTATAGCAGTTCCCGACAAAACACCCGATGATGATCGGACGCAAACGTGACTTACTATACTCGGATATGGGCTCGGAATCAATAATATCCGACATGAACATTTAGCGGAGTACAAATCTCTCAAAACCAACCTCAAATTCAGGCCCAGTGGGTCGTTCCGAGCAAAATAAGACTAATTTGGGCCAAAACCGACACCAAAAATAAAACTCGTCTTTTGGCGACCGGGTCAAAACCCGGTCAAAGACGAATCCGTCACGAAAATCAGCCTAAAGGGACCTTCTAGAAACTGGCGCCCAAATCAAATTCAAATAAATCAATCAAATCAACAAGGTCAACTCCTTCCTAATTTATCTCGATTCACTTGATCCACTCGATCGAGTGGATTGACCCACTCGATCGAGTGGAGCGCCAAAAACCGGATCAGGCCCATTTTCTAGGGCACTCGATCGAGTGCACCAGGGCCACTCGATCGAGTGACCCTAGGTCGTGGGGTAAAATCTATAAATACCCCCTCAAACCCTTTGCATTTAGGGTTTTTTTGACCTAAGGCATAATCACCCTACATTTTCACCTTAACCCTCCCATACTCTACACACTACAACCCTAAGCAAATACACACAAAAAACCGAGTCACTCGTCCCTCGAAAACCGACGAATCATACACATACACGCACACACACCATAACTCGCGTACATCCTCGATACTCCGGCGTCCCGTCGCTATTTACGAGTCCATTTCCGAGGTCCTTACTAAGCATGTATGTTGAGGGTGTCCTAAACCCCATTTCGATCCTTATTACTTTGTTTTCATTTACGTTTTTGTATTATCTATATAATAACTATACTAGTATCCTAACACTAACTTTAACATAACTCTAACATTTATTTCTCGTATACTAACTTTTACCTTTTCGTCACTAACACATTATCATACCGTGTATATATACACTAGTATTAAATTCCGGGGTTTTAAATACGTTTGACTATAATGATCGCCCAAAGTCCGTCTAATCCCTTTACGAGCAACGACGGAGGTGGAGCCCTTTCGAGGAGCCCCGCCCCAATGTACTCAAGGGCGTGACATGATCGCAATTATTAATAGTTGAACGCATTTGATCCCATTTTTATTAGTACGGAACCCGTTGACACGAAAACTGACATCACATAATCCGAAAGGATTAGTTTCGATGTCGTGACGTAGAGGGATGCACTTTCGTCACTAATACAAAATTTCTAATCTAGCAAAGGCATTTTCATAAAACTCCGATAACGGTATTATAATCGCATGCATACGCGATTATAGCACCGGAAGCCAAGTTAAATACAAATCGTGCGATATTTGTATTTGATTTGGCCGACCTTCGATTTTAAACCAAAAAATGACATGAGTTGGTACTCGTACAGGGGCTACTCGACCGAGTACGTAGGCTACTCGATCGAGTAGCACCCATAAATCTGGGCAGTGGCCTTTTCGAGGACACACTCGACCGAGTCAGACCATGACTCGACCGAGTGGGTCCTATAGCCCAGAAAACCGAGAGCTTAAATGCAACATTTAAGCCTCGTCTTTTTTACGACTTTTAGTCGACACGTGTAAAGTCAATCACGTGAACCCATTTTTCAAAACTCATACATATCACGACACTATAGTGACTTTGATCGATTCTTCGACGTGATAAGTCGGGACAAGGCATCGAGGCATAGGATCGGGCTAGCGTCACGCTTAGGTCCTATGTCTCCGTCCTTCGTTTAATACACAACGCAATGTGTATTTAATCGGGGTTCGTCCATCTACACAATTCACGGTCTAGTTTACATACGGGTCTGTTCCTTTTTTTTGTTATTCCGTTTGTATATTATTTGTAATCTTTGTATTGGCCGGGTTGTATTTCCGCCCGTGTAACTTGTACGTTATTTACTTTCGAGTTTATTTATTTGCTTGCTTATCGCTTTATAAATGAATCTCGCATGCTAAATTACTCCGACCATATTCGAGATGCATTAAATGACGTAGTTAACGCAAAATTCGCATGCTTAGCCTGAAAACGTTCTTTGCATATCATTTAGTCATTTTACTAGCGCGCGTACACGAACACGAACGATGTCTTAGTAGAGGCCGCCATGTGCGGGCGGGGTTGGGTGTCCTTAGTGGGCTTCCCAACACGTACCCTCACCCCTTACTCAGAACCTTGGTTTCCGGATGCCCGAAACCATTGGCACACGAGAGTCATTCTATATACGAAAGCCGGTTTAAACGGTATCGATATTGCAATGCAAAGGGACGAGCCCCATAAACTCTGAAATCGAAGTGGGCCGTACTTTGTGTACAGCCCATGACGACATAGAGTGGGCTCGTATGGTTCCGAACAACCACAAAATTTGGTGGTGACTCCATTTTGACTTAAATTTCGAACCCGAGAACAATCTCACCACGAGATTCATTCGCCTACCCAAACCCGCGCGTGGCCGCGTCGGGGTGGACCTACGTCAAGTCCACAGTTTGGCGACTCCGCTGGGGATACATGATGTACCACATGTCATCGGGGTTCCCAGGGTGAGACTCGAAAAGAAATCGTTCGTATATTAGTGTGCGCGCATTAGTTTAATGATTCATGCATAACCCAAATTTTGCCCGGGCCGGATACTTGTGACCGACGTCCCACTACACCACGGTGCATTCCTACATGGGTGCGCTAAAGACTTCGATGGCGGAACTCGTTTGGGTTTTGCGGCATGTCCTAAGACCAACTCGGCTTAGGGAGTCCGTCCCGATTCACGAGAATGCTATCGTTGTTGGTGTAGATCCTATTTTGACCGACTGAGACTTAGTGTAAAGCATACATAAGCGTCGTTATAATGCTTGTTTGACTACGTGCTACTTGGTTTCCGTGTCATTTTTTTTCAAAAAAACCGTCATTTCAAAAAATGCATCTTTCCAAAAATACCAAATTTTGAAAAAACCGAAATACTGTCCGTTTCGGGACCCGTCTTTGCAAAAATATCCAACTTTCAAAAACTCGGAATGCCGCCGAAACTTAGGATCAACGATTTGACTCAAAATATCCTTTTTCTCTAGTCGGCATGCTGCCTGTTTTAATTCTCGAATTTTCGACATCATTCCGATTTTCTGAATTTTCAAAATTCTAATCTTGGTTTTTGAAATTCCGTTTTCAATTTTCGAACTCTCGGAAATTCACCCATTTTATATTCAAATTTCAAGCATCTAACTTTCCTAGTGAACCTTCCTTATTATAGGACCTACCGTCTAGCCGTGTGTCGGGTCTTTGCATAGTATATCGAAGGTTTATAGAGTCGAAGCTCCGTTGATCTTATAGCACGAGTTTCCCCCTTTCCCGAGTCCGCCTTATCTGTCAAGGCACGACCAACCCGCGTAGGGAATACCCCTACAAAGGAAAGTCCGTCCATACACTTGAGTCAAAAGTCTGGGGAAAAGTCTCACGTGGACCTTCCTTCGAACAGGATTAGGCCCACAAAGCCAAAGTCTTAAGGAAGTTATACCACCCATTGAGTCATCCGTCTAGATGTTTTTCTCGAGTCTTTGGTCTTCCCTCTTAGTGTCGCTCGGGATGTACTTTTTCTTCCTTTTTTTTCCAAGATCTGGGTTCGGTTTCTGATTACGCGGTGTTCTTACAGACAGTACACCGGCAACCAGACACGCCCGCAGGATGGCTACTTTGAACAGTTTGCAAACCTCTCTGAACGCCATGATCGAGAAGCAAACCGACATCGAAGCCCAACTGACCGAAATGAGGGCTGGTCAAGTGGTCATCGTTGCTCGCCTAGCTACAGTGGAGCAAAGGACTCCCAATGCCGAGGCTACTGGGCCTCTAGCTGAACTAGTCAGCGCAGTACGCCGACTAGAAGAACAAGTCCATTTGGCTGGGAGTAACAACATTCATCGGGAGAATAGCCGAGAGTACAACCCGTTGAGCGACAAACTGCCCGCAAACCTGAACCTTACGGGCTTGCCCATGTTTGAGGGAACTGAAGACCCGTTACTACATGTACGGGCCTTCAAGGAATTCATGGCCATCAAGGGAGTGGATTCGTCCATGTTCAAAAACCTCTTTGCTGCATCTCTTGAGAAACACCCACGGGCCTGGTACTATAGGCTAGACCCGAAAAAATACCCTACATGGGATGATGTGGCTACCGAGTTTGCTCGGAACTATGCTGACAACACCGAGATCCAAACCACAATGCGATCTCTGGAGGTTATGGCCCAAGAGCCGAAGGAAGGTTTTACTAAATACCTTCAACGCTGGAGGGCCGAGAGCGTGAAACTGGTCGATAAACCCAATGAGAAGACTTTGGTGGAGGCTTTTGTCAAGAACCTCCTCCCCTCCTACCGGGTTCACCTCCGGTACGCTGTCATACCCAATTTCACCACCCTTACTGAAATGGGTATGAGGATCGAAGAGGATCTGAGGCTGGAAGGCCTCACTAAGGCCGCTAGCAAAGGCTACCAAGAGGCTTCTTCCTCCACCACTAAGCCCCAAGCTGCAACTCGCAGCATTTTTGACGCGGTTAATCTACTAGATGCCCCGTCCAAGAAAAACACCCCACCTCGGGTTTTCACTGATATAGGTACCACCTATACCTATGCCTTACAAAGGCTGTCCCCCAAAGGCCTAATCCAACCGATAGGCCCAACTCCTGAAGTTCCAGTCGAGCGACGCTCCAAGAACTACAATGCTCAGGCCTATTGCCAATACCACCGGGGCAATGGGCATGATACCGAAAAGTGTTGGAAGCTGAAGCACCTGATCCAGGACTTGATCGAAAGTGGTAAAATCCCGCTACCCGGAGATAAACCAAGCAACAAAGAGAACCCTTTCAGCTCCCATGCCATCTTTGCCGGGGAGGTGATTGATTGCTCTCACCTTATCTCTCCATTATTTATCCCGCAAGTGAACGGGATCTGGTTTGACGACGAGGATGATGTCTACCTCACTAAAGGGGAAACCGTCCCCATTACCCCTGAGCAGATTCGCGAGGCCAAATCCCGAGTCCTAGCCAGCAACCACCTTGGTCGTCCCTATCAAGCCACAAGCTCCAGGGACATCCCCATCCCGACAACTATCACCGATCCACTCAGGATGGAAGTCACCCCTGAGGAGCCTACTGCTGAAACAACTATTGTGAAGTAACTGAAGAGGACCCGAGTTGACCTCACCATATGGTAACTCTTGGTTAGCTAATAAGAACATCGAGAAGCACTCACTAAGGCTCTCGATCAAGTTAAGATCGACTCCTTGGCTACCCCTGCTGAAATGGTAGCCACGGTCCTACCCCACTTGAAAAACAAAAGCAAGGAAGGAGGCCCAATGATTACTTTCTCTGAAGCCGACTTGCCACCGTTCGGGGCCTCTCATAATCTGGCCCTCTACATTACGGTAATCTGCCGAGGGAAATACCTCCCAATGACCCTAGTCGATGACGGGTCCGCTGTAAATGTCCTTCCCTTAAGGACCGCCAAAGCCCTCGGCATCACCGAGGCCGATTATGTCCCGACGGCTCAAACCATCCAGGCCTTTGATGGGAGCCCAAAGACGGTATCTGGGGCCGTAAAGCTGACCATTGGAACGGGCCCGATTGAAAAGGAGCTTGAATTCCAGGTGATTGACGTCAGCTCATCCTTCAACTTGCTCCTAGGGAGACCCTGGATTCACGCGGTCAAAGCCGTGTCCTCCACCCTTCACCGTAAGATCAAGATGCCTTTGCTCGACAATGTTATTACTTTGGAGGCAACCCCAATGACCGTGGCTAGCTGTAACGCCATGGGCCGCATGGACCTCTGGGGGTTCGACTTTGTGGGGATGATCGAGGAAGAGTACCTTTTTAGGCCTTACTTCACCACGAGCATTGACACAATGCTCCAAAACCTAGGGTATCTTCCGGGGGCTACCTCTCGACCCGATCTTCCAGCTGGGAAGATCATCGAGGTCCTTAAGGACGAAGACTCTCACTTCGGCCTTGGCTATGCCGCCACTCCGGGAAACGTTGTCCGAGCAGGAATCGAAAAGGCCTGCAACATCATGAAGGGTATCCACTTGAGCCCTTACAGCCCACGGTTGGCCGACTACTTCGTCACACCCGTGTTTGGGGCTATCCAGGTTGGACTGTACCAGCCCAATGCTGCGCACCTCGGGACCCACTCGGCCCGGGACTGCAACTACATCCCGGATGATGTGTTCGCCCTCATCCAGTCTGATGAAGCTGATAATGCTGAGCCCGCGCTGGGGCTGCTCTTCGGGGAAGGCATCATAGTCCCAACTCCAAAGGAAGACCTGGTCAACCTGATTCTCCGCAGCAACAGGTTTGACCCGACCAAGCTGATCTCGGATGTTGGTTCCGAGACGGGAAACAGGGCCTGGAGGAAGACTGTCAAGTGGACTGACAGTCAAGGGAAGATCTACAAGCTGATCGCTGGAGAGGGAGACGTGCCTGAGTCTGAGTCCGAGTCTGAGTCGGAGTCTGAGTCAGAGTCTCAGGTCGAGTCTAGGGAAGTCGGTGCTAGAGTCACTCCTGTAACCTCTCTCCCTTCTATCATTCCTGCTGTTGGCACTTCGGGGTCTGTCCCGAGTGCCTTACCAATTCCGCCACTGACCAATGATCAGATGGCTGCTCTCTTTGAGCTATTTTCCAAATTTTCAATTAATAATAACAACCGTTCTGCTTACGACTCGTCTCTTTTAAATTCTGCTTTCAAAAATGTTTTATGCTATGACATTGAGAAATCCGAAGAACAGGTGCCCCTTCCTCCACATCTGATCGAGCAACTAGAGCAAAGGGAATCCCGGAATCCGGTAATTGAAGAGACCGAGTCCATAAACGTGGGAACAACCTTAGAGCCTCAGATACTTAAGATAGGGTTATCCTTGGATCCCGGGGAGAAACAACAGTTCATAAGCCTCCTCCAAGAATTCAAAGATGTCTTCGCATGGTCCTACAAGGACATGCCGGGGATAGACCGGAAATAGCCGAGCATCGCATACCAATCAAGGACGGGTATAAACCGGTTAAACAGAAGCTCCGCCGAATGAGGCCCGAGTGGTCTCTCAAAGTAAAAGAAGAAGTCGATAAACAGTTCAAAGCCGGCTTCATACAAGTGTCCGAGTATCCGGACTGGGTTGCAAACATCGTGCCGGTTCCTAAAAAGGACGGTAAGGTGCGGGTATGCGTGGATTCTCGGAATCTTAGCAAAGCAAGCCCAAAGGATGATTTTTCGTTACCACACATCGACATACTGGTGGATAACACGGCCGATCATGCCCTTCTATCATTCATGGACGGGTATGCCGGGTATAATCAGATCAAGATGGCGGAAGAAGACATGAGTAAGACTACCTTCACTACACCTTGGGGGACTTACTGCTACACCGTCATGCCGTCCGGTCTCATTAATGCCGGGGCCACATACCAAAGGACCGCTACCAACTTACTACACGACATGATGCATAAGGAGGTAGAGGTTTATGTAGACGACATGATCGTCAAGTCCAAAGAACGGGACGGTCACATCACCGCCTTAAGGAAGTTCTTCACCCGATTGCGCAAGTACAACATGAGGCTAAATCCTCAAAAGTGCAGTTTCGGGGTAACATCAGGCAAATTACTGGGTCATATCGTTAGCCAACGAGGCATCGAGGTCGACCCAGCTAAAATCAAAGCCATTACCGAGATGCAAGCTCCTAAAACCGAAAAAGAAATAAGGGGATTTCTCGGAAAAGTCCAGTATATTAGTCGATTCATTTCCAAACTAACCATGGTATGTGAACCAATTTTCAAGAAACTGAAAATAGGGGAACGGATACTATGGGATGACAAGTGCCAAGCTGCTTTCGACAAGATCAAGGAAATTCTGTCTGCTCCGCCAGTCTTAATGCCGCCTCAACCCGGTTTGCCTCTGTCGTTATACCTAACAACGACCGAGACAGCCATGGGGGCTATGCTGGCTCAGACGGTTGACTCAGAAGAACGAGCCATCTATTATATCAGCAAAAAGTTTTTAGAGTATGAGTGCAAATATACCATGCTCGAAAAGACGTGTTTGGCTCTAGTCTGGGCCACCAAGAAGCTTCGACACTATATGCTCAGCTACGAGGTCCATATTCTATCCAAGATGGACCCGATCAAATACCTCTTCAAAAAGCCCATTCTCAATGGCCGAATTTCCAGATGGACTCTAATGTTGGCCGAGTTCGACCTAAAATTTGTACCACTAAAGGCTATTAAAGGACGAATAGTAGCTGAATTCCTCGCCGATAGCCCGGTATCCGAGGAAGGACACACCGACACCTGGTCCTTCCCAGACGAAGATATTTTCCATACCGATGCTGAAACATGGGATTTGTACTTCGATGGAGCATCTAATTTTCGAGGGTTCGGAGTCGGGATCCTCCTAATCTCACCAAGAGGGGAGCATACTCCCGTCTCCATCAAACTGGACTTTGATGTTACCAATAATGCAGCAGAGTACGAAGCATGCATTTACGGGCTACAAGCCGCCACCAACCTGGGGATCACAAATCTCCGGGTACATGGTGACTCATCCTTGGTCATTAACCAAGCAATCCAAAAATGAAAGACTCGGAATGCTAATCTCGTGGCCTACCAGGCACGAGTAAGGGATCTCGAGAAACAATTCCAAAAGGTGGAGTACATATACCTGCCCCGGGAAGAAAATCAGTTTGCAGATGCACTCTCAAAATTGGCAACTTTATTGAATATTCCCGACCACGTGACCAGTATGCCAATTTGCGTCGAAAGACGGTCCGAGCCGGCATACATTCATGACATTGAAGACATCGAGATAACTGATCCCGAATCTTGGTACCAGGCTGTATTAAAATACCTGACAAACGGAGAGTATCCTCCCGGGACTGAAGGTCGAGCCAAGAAAGCCTTGCGGAGGCTAGCCACCCAGTTCATCCGCACCGATGATGGACAATTGTACAAAAAAACAGCACAGGGGGCTCTTCTCCTTTGTGTTGATAAATATAAGGCCGAGAAAGTGATGGCCGAAGTGCATAACGGCGAAAACGGCCCACATATGAACGCTCACATGCTGGTCCGAAAAATCATGAGGCTCGGGTATTACTGGAATACCATGGAAGCTGACTGCCAGTTATATGTCAAACGGTGTCACAACTGTCAAATCTTCGGCAATGTACAACATATGCCGTCATCTCTGCTTTATACCATGACGTCGCCTAGGCCGTTCTCGACATGGGGTATTGACATAATCGGGAAGATAAATCCCTCCGGTACTGGCGGACATTGTTTCATCCTAGTAGCTATCGACTACTTCACCAAATGGGTCGAAGCTGAATCGTATCGCATTTTCAACGCTAAACATGTCGCCAAGTTTATCCAGAACAAAATAATATGTCGGTATGGAATCCCACATGAATTCATCAGTGATCACGGAAATCATTTCCAAGCTGAGACCGCAGCCCTGCTGACTAAATACAAAATTCAAAGGCACACGTCCTCGCCCTACCGTCCCCAAACGAATGGAGCAGTAGAGGCGGCTAATAAAACAATTGTCACCAGACTCAAAAAGATGGCTGATAATTATCGGGACTGGCCCGACAAAATACCTTTTGCCCTATGGGGGTACCGGACGTCAATTCGCACCGCAACCGGGGCGACACCGTATTACCTAACTTATGGGATGGAGGCAGTCCAACCAGTTGAATTAGAGGTACCGTCCCTCAGAATTCTGTTAGAAAGTCAAGTACCCGAAGCTGACTGGGTTCGAGCATGGTACGATTCGTTGGTTCTACTAGACGAACGACGGACCCGCACCCTCAACAACATCCAAATCTACCGGAAACGGATCCAACGGGCCTTCAACAAAAGGGTAAGGCCCAGAAACATTAAAGAAGGGGATCTAGTCCTTAAGTCTGTTCGAGCTTTACTACCAGTTGACCCAAGGGGAACGTTCAAACCCAACTGGGCTAGGCCATATCTGGTAAAGAAGATCCTATCAGGGGGAGCAGTAATGCTGACGGACCTGGACGGGAATGAGTTCGTCAACCCAACCAACCTGGACCAGCTGAAGCGTTACTACCCTTAGCCATTTCTCAATGTCATTAGCAAATTTTATCAAAATCATTTATTTTACAAAAAAGCAAGTCAATGAACTAGAATTACTTATTCTACTGTCACAAAACATCTTGAACCAATAGTCTTGGTGTAATTCGAGATTGCAAAATTACTGAGTTTGAACTACGTTTGGTTTGATTCCGTTAATTGCGGACACGTAGGCAGCCCCTCAAAAGGGCACAACCAGTGCAATCGAGAAGAAGACAGGAGCGGTTAAATAATAAACTTCTCTTATTAATTATCACAAAAAAAAGCCCCGATAAACTCGGGAAACTTACAAAATGCAGGAATTCAAAAATTACAAAAAAAAAAACAAAAAAAAGCACACGACACTCCAAAATAAATAATAATAATATTTAAATAATAAAAACTAAGGACTCAGTATTTAGGGCATCTTGCCCTTCCCCTTGTCCTTGGCCTCCTTGGCCGTCCACTGACGACGACGTGGAGGAGAGCGTTCCCGAATCACCACAGGAACCTCTTTAGCCCGGACTCGCTTATTGGAACTCGAGTCCTCATCCACCTCGATAGGCCCAAGTCGAGCCCTCACGGCCTCAGGAAGCCGGTCATGCGGACCTAGTCGGTCCCGGGCCGCCAGCCTTGGCCCAAGTCGTCGTTCCAAATCAGTCTGGGGGCTTAGCCGCCCCCGCGTGCCGCTAGCACCGACATCTTTAGCTCGAGTCTTAGTATGTGACTTAAGACCCGATTCTAATCGGACTAAGGTAGCAGGGGTCTCTCCTTCATCGAAGAATCCCCTATTGTCCTTTGCCGTCTCCCGACGGACCAATTCGAAGGCCTCATCGACCTTCAGAGCTTTACGAGCTTCCTCAAATTCCTCGGAAATCCACTTCTCGTAAGCCCGCGAAACCCAAGCGGATTGACAAGGGTTGGGAATAGTCCATGTAGGACGAGTAAACCATCTCTGCAACCAAGTGTCGCACATAGCGTCTGTCAGTTGGAGCGAGACGCTGATAATGGCTTCAGTCTCAGGAATGCGCTGAGACGAACCGAACTGCCTCAGGATGCGGTCCGGGTAAATATGAACTGTCCAGCCAAGGGACAGGATCACCAAGTAACGGGCTTGGTCCCTCTTGGCCAGCCCCGTCAGCTTAGAAAGGAACCACCAAGTGACAGTCCACCTGATTAAAGGGCCACCATGGAACACCAACTCCTCATCCCAGTAAGCTCGATTTATATGGTGACTTGAGCTTATCCGACGCCCTCTCGAACTAATTTGGCTGCTGCGGTAGTTGGGAATGCTCGGAGGGGGCTCTATGATCGACAGACGTTCCGACAACCAAACCTGCAAAAAGTATATACAAAATCCGTGAGCAACGGAGTGGTTCGCTACAGCCCACTCGATCGAGTACACCGTCTGACTCGATCGAGCAAGGCCCTCTAAAGGCAAGCAGAATCTCGTCAGGAGTGTCACTCGATCGAGTAAAACATCTGACTCGATCGATTAAGCCCTCCACAGATAGGGAGAAGCACTTCGAAGATGTCACTCGATCGAGTGACAGGTCCACTCGATCGAGTGACTTGCGGACCTCAAGAAATCGCGCGAAACACAAAAAAAATGAAAATCGCAAGACATATACCTGCAGAATAAGGGTGCTCCCCGTCAGTTGCCGGGTCGGGTCAAGTCGCCTAGCATCCAGACCCATGATGATTTCTCCAGTGGCTAGCCAAGCAGGGCTATGACCAGTCTCCATCTGGTCAACCACTCTGATCAGCCTGATTTGACCCAGGCACGAGTCAACATCCATCATCCCCTCAAAAATGTAGCGGTGCAGCATGCAAAAGGCGAAAGCCCCACGCCTATGAGAAGGGGTAGCCCTTACATCTTGACTGTTCATAAACTTGTCAGCCAAGTCAACGAGGGAAACAGTATTTCCCCGCACCATTCGATCTGTCTCAGCATGAGACAGACCCAGGAAATCCCTCAACCTTCTCCTCGGGTCCGGGTAGAACGGAGGGATGGCAGGACGAGCGACAGGGCTCCAACCCCCAATAGCTGCGATCTCCTCGGGAAGATGGCATATCTCTCCCCGCGGGAACGCGAAGACGTGATGGGTAGTATCCCAAAACGACAGGCAGGCGTCCAAAAAGTGTGAATCAGTTATTAGACGTCGAAGAGGAAACAGGCTGACAATCCCCATTTGGGTCAGCTGAACTTTGTCCTCGTCCCGAAAGTGCTGGGACCAGGCAAAAAGCATCGAAGTAAGATGATCGATACCCATGACAGGGGTTTGAATCCTCTTTAAGTCTGAGGGATTTTGAGGAGAAGTAGAAGTTTTTGATTTGAGATGCAGTAAACTGAAGCAGGGAGATCTGTATTTATAACAGAAAACCCTAACTGTAACCCTAACTACCTTGCCTCCTCAGCGAACCTGGGCCCTATGCATGCGCAGGCCTGATTTCAGACAAGAAACCAGAGTAGGAATCAAGTCGTCCCGAGCTTGCCTGGATTTTTTTTTTAAAAAAAAATTCTATGACAAATCTTGTGATATAAAAATTTCGAAAAAATCTCTTTCAAAAATTTTCGACTTTTCAAAATTCAGTACATCTTCCCCAGCACGAGTTGGTGTTTTGTCTATGTGCTACATGCAATTTGTTACGTGTCAGCATACAGGTACACCCCAGACTTCAGAAGCAAGTCTTCGCGCAACTACTTCACTCCCCAACGTGAGTCAATATTTATCCCAGAATGCTACAATCAGAGCTATGATGTATCAGCATACGGGTACTCCTACACCTCCAGAAGCAAGTTTCACTCCCCACGGAGCTATCATCAGCAGGACAGGTGTGACCCTTTGCCTATGGCTGGCGAGCCCTTCACGCTAGTCTACTGGACTATAAACGACCCGACCGGAAGGCTGCCAGGTCGTAATCTGCGATTGGCCTGGTAGCTACTCTGACTTTCGCCTTGTCCAAGCCTCAGTCAGAGTGGGGGCTCTGTAGACACCCGCATTTTGCCTGCTAGTGTCTATAGCAGTTCCCGACAAAACACCCGATGATGATCGGACGCAAACGTGACTTTGTATACTCGGATATGGGCTCGGAATCAATAATATCCGACATGGACATTTAGCGGAGTACAAATCTCTCAAAACCAACCTCAAATTCAGGCCCAGTGGGTCGTTCCGAGCAAAATAAGACTAATTTGGGCCAAAACCGACACCAAAAATAAAACCCGTCTTTTGGCGACCGGGTCAAAACCCGGTCAAAGACGAATCCGTCACAAAAATCAGCCTAAAGGGACCTTCTAGAAACTGGCGCCCAAATCAAATTCAAATAAATCAATCAAATCAACAAGGTCAACTCCTTCCTAATTTATCTCGATTCACTTGATCCACTCGATCGAGTGGATTGACCCACTCGGTCGAGTGGAGCGCCAAAAACCGGATCAGGTCCATTTTCTAGGGCACTCGATCGAGTGCACTAGGGCCACTCGATCGAGTGACCCTAGGTCGTGGGGTAAAATCTATAAATACCCCCTCAAACCCTTTGCATTTAGGGTTTTTTTGACCTAAGGCATAATCACCCTACATTTTCACCTTAACCCTCCCATACTCTACACACTACAACCCTAAGCAAATACACACAAAAACCGAGTCACTCGTCCCTTGAAAACCGACGAATACACATACACGCACACACACCATAACTCGCGTACATCCTCGATACTCCGGCGTCCCGTCGCTATTTACGAGTCCATTTCCGAGGTCCTTACTAAACATGTATGTTGAGGGTGTCCTAAACCCCATTTCGATCCTTATTACTTCGTTTTCATTTACGTTTTTGTATTATCTATATAATAACTATACTAGTATCCTAACACTAACTTTAACATAACTCTAACATTTATTTCTCGTATACTAACTTTTACCTTTTCGTCACTAACACATTATCATACCGTGTATATATATACTAGTATTAAATTTCGGTTTTAAATACGTTTGACTATAATGATCGCCCAAAGTCCGTCTAATCCCTTTACGAGCAACGACGGAGGTGGAGCCCTTTCGAGGAGCCCCGCCCCAATGTACTCAAGGGCGTGACGTGATCGCAATTAATAATAGTTGAACGCATTTGATCCCATTTTTATTAGTACGGAACCCGTTGACACGAAAACCGACATCACATAATCCAAAAGGATTAGTTTCGATGTCGTGACGTAGAGGGATGCAATTTCGTCACTAATACAAAATTTCTAATCTAGCAAAGGCATTTTCATAAAACTCCGATAACGGTATTATAATCGCATGCATACGCGATTATAGCACCGAAAGCCAAGTTAAATACAAATCGTGCGATATTTGTATTTGATTTGGCCGACCATCGATTTTAAACCAAAAAATGACATGAGTTGGTACTCGTACAGGGGCTACTCGACCGAGTACGTAGGCTACTCGATCGAGTAGCACTCATAAATCTGGGCAGTGGCCTTTTCGAGTACACACTCGACCGAGTCAGACCATGACTCGACCGAGTGGGTCCTATAGCCCAGAAAACCGAGAGCTTAAATGCAACATTTAAGCCTCGTCTTTTTTACGACTTTTAGTTGACACGTGTAAAGTCAATCACGTGAACCCATTTTTCAAAACTCATACATATCACGACACTATAGCGACTTTGATCGATTCTTCGACGTGATAAGTCGGGACAAGGCATCAAGGCATAGGATCGGGCTAGCGTCACGCTTAGGTCCTATGTCTCCGTCCTTCGTTTAATACACAACGCAATGTGTATTTAATCGGGGTTCGTCCATCTACACAATTCACGGTCTAGTTTACATACAGGTCTGTTCCTTTTTTTTGTTATTCCGTTTGTATATTATTTGTAATCTTTGTATTGGTCGGGTTGTATTTCCGCCCTTGTAACTTGTACGTTATTTACTTTCGAGTTTATTTATTTGCTTGCTTATTGCTTTATAAATGAATCTCGCATGCTAAATTACTCCGACCATATTCGAGATGCATTAAATGACGTAGTTAACGCAAAATTCGCATGCTTAGCCTGAAAACGTTGTTTGCATATCATTTAGTCATTTTACTAGCGCGCGTACACGAACACGAACGATGTCTTAGTAGAGGCCGCCATGTGCTGGCGGGGTTGGGTGTCCTTAGTGGGCTTCCCAACACGTACCCTCACCCCTTACTCAGAACCTTGGTTTCCGGATGCCCGAAACCATTGGCACACGAGAGTCATTCTATATACGAAAGCCGGTTTAAACGGTATCGATATTGCAATGCAAAGGGACGAGCCCCATAAACTCTGAAATCGAAGTGGGCCGTACTTTGTGTACAGCCCATGACGACATAGAGTGGGCTCGTATGGTTCCGAATAACCACAAAATTCGGTGGCGACTCCATTTTGACTTAAATTTCGAACCCGAGAACAATCTCACCACGAGATTCATTCGCCTACCCAAACCCGCGCGTGGCCGCGTCGGGGTGGACCTACGTCATGTCCACACTTATGTATATAAAAAAGTTACGTGATATTTTATTTGTGTTATATATTTATTTACGACTAAATTCAACTCGACTAAATTATCACTTGTTTAATTTATTTATTTATCACCCTTACATTTCTGTTTATATGAAAACGGGAAAATGAATAAAAGAACTTAAAATGATAAAATTTAATTATATCGTTTTCATTGTATTTTTTTATTTAATTCTAATTGCTCTGTGTATTTATTCTATGTACTTCATATTTTGTATGTATTTTATATAATTGTAATTTTGGTCTTTCTTTAGTATTTTTGCATTTGTAGAATAAATTAATAACTTACAAAATATTTTATTTTAATAATACTTTAATTATTATTTTTATATAGTAGAAAATTATAAATTTCATTTTCCAAAATAAATGAATTTGTTTTATTCCAAAAATTTTACATGACATTTATAAATATTTTTAAAATGATTTTACGTCAAATTTTGTAAATCGACTAAGTACGACTTAATTTACATTTTTCAGAAACCTTTATATTATTTAGAAACTATAAATTTTAAAATAATATTTTATTATTATCATACCTTAAATTTTATTTTTATATAAAACTTCATTTAAAAGAATTTATTATTTTAAAAATATTAAACGATATTTGGGATATAACGTTTCGGTGATTGAGGATTAAAGTATAACGTTGTCACACTGAAAGTTAGTATTTGAGGATTTGACTGTTTCAAATGAGTCCGACCAATTATTGAAGGTCACCAAATAAAGTATTACTTGTTCACGGGTGTCTTTTATATAAAGTTTACGATGCGAGTCTGGGACGAATAGCTTGTGTAGGATCCTACCATGCGTGGTGTTTCGACTGCACTTGTAATGAAAAGCAAACTCGGAGGCTGCGGTCGGAGAGTCGACCTAGTGTTTAAGGTAGTCGTCCTACGGCAGTGAGAGCTGCGGTTCAAGAGTCTGCGTAGGGTATGTGCGTATATATAGACAAGTACTTGATCAGTATTACCACCTAGGTAGCGGGGGCAGAACAGGATTATGAAAACTGCGGGTTCCCTCTTGGTGATGCAGAGAATGTAATCATCAGCTTTCATTTCAGCCCAAAGCCCCGTTTGAATAAACGTATAATATAATAGAAGTTCGGGCCCAATTGAGCCTTATGGGTGAGATGTAAACCTCATAAGATCGGTTCGGTCTATGAGTCGCTAACACGATTACTTCTATTGGTGAGATGCAAGCCAATAGAGTGTAGCGGTGATACTAGGAGCCACGACTCGTGTGTTTATTCTCTGTTTACGTGAAAAATGATTTTAAAATCAAATGACTGCCAATGTCTCATCTTCTAAACTTTATCGTTTTCATCACCTCACTTGTTGATAATTGAATTAAAGGAAACTACCTGCTACGTGATATCCTTTAATATTTTTGTAAGCATATTATTTTTTATTCACATCATTGTCTTATGTGTTCGAGGTGATGTTAGATGAACGACTTGGTTGCTGTCCCGCTCAGCGTCCACTGTATTATTTTTTTGCAGGTCTAAGACATTGGGGAATCGAGTGAGAGTGATTTAATAACATGTGTTGTAGAAAATATAATATATATTCTGTACTAAGTGAATCAAGACCATGTAATTAATAGTCGTTTGTTGTAAGGATCCGTAGCGATCCGGATTTATTTACACTCTGATATAATTTTAATTAAATGACTTAGATAACTTTCCGCGTTATCTATTATTTTAAGTCATCGAAAATCCGGGTTGTTACACTGCACATAGCGACCTTTACTAAGATATCGGTTGATGTTTAAGAACGCGCGATAGTAAGATGATGAAATGTTATGACAAACATTGTTTTATGCTAGATATGTGAATTGTATGTTCACTACATCATTTAATGCATCTCGAGTTGTATTGTCGAAGTTGTTTTAACATGCGATGTTTACTTGAAAACCATAAATGCCAAGCGAAGGAAATAAATAACTTGAAAGTAGATTACAAGTTACACGGGCAGAATACAATCCAAATTTCACAATACAACAAGAAATAATAAAATTGAATTGGAAACGGTAAACATAAACTATAAACAGACTTGTAAATAGAAACGTAAACAGAAATCGTAAATTGAATGACTGGACATACTCTGATCATCTGCACATTGCGTTGCGCTTTGATCAGAGGACATAACCTAGGCGCGTGGTCCCTTACGCCCTAAAACTCAGGCGCGCAGGTGGCCGTGCGTCCCAAAACTCAGGCGCGGGGACTATTACGCCTGAATCTATGGCGTACAGGACCCAAGTGATAGACCGCATTTTAGTCATTATTTTACCCACATTTATTTACTTATTCGGGTCTATTTTATGTGCTTAATCGTTATTATAGCTCATTATAGTTTATTATATGATAATAAGCGTTAATTAATCATTTTAGTTATAATTATCGTAAATAAAAGTTATTTCTCGAAGAATTTGGTACTGCTTTGTTACTTTCTATTTTGTAGGTACCGTTCGAGAATAACCAAGTGAAGACGAGAAGTGGAGCGAGTGAAACCCGAGTTGAGTCAAGGTCGAGTTTGACCTTGAGCCAAATGCCCCTAATCCCCTGTAATCCCCTGTCACCTCGAACCTCCGGACTCCCTCGCTCCATCACCAAGACCAACTACTGCTCCTCAATCAACCTCCGTCATCATCAATACATCATCATCACCATCACACCCACCATCCTCCAACATTATCATTTTACTTTAACTTCCATTACCATACTCTCAGCACAACCATCATCCCACCTCTGACTTCCACCGCTCCTGCTCCTGCCCAGCCACCGTCATCGCGATCCAGCTCCAACCACCAGCACCGCGAGCTCCGGTCAGGTCCGACGTCTCCAGCCACGCACCAGACCACCACGACTGAAGCTTGACCAACGCGACAACCAGAAAGATCCAGGCGCACCACCGTCAACACTGCCGGCTGACTCGCTCCAGTTTGTCCGACCACCTCGGCGAACCAGCTCCGTCCACCATCCTCCCCTGCTCGTCGCTCCTCTGACCACGCTGCATCCCCGAACGACTTCCGCCCCTGCTCTGCTCACCTCCGACAAAGCTCGCCTCGCACTCGTCGCCTTCCACGCCCATTCACCACCGTGCACCGAACTCCGGCGACCACGCCCAAACACCACCGACATCCTTGAAACTCCGACGCGCCATCATCAGACGAACACCAGCAGCCACCATTGCGATTTCAATTGATTAAAGGAGCTGATTTAAAAGAAATGACAGAGGAAAAGACGGGCGTGCCCTTCATTTAATTGGAGTTCGTTTTGTATTGTGTGAGGATGTCGTTTTGTTTTGATTGTCCTTGAGTAGTAGTATAAAAAGAAAACCCTCACTTGATTTGGAGGGGAGAGCCGCACAGTAGGAACTTGGAGGCAGTAGAGTAGTGTAGCTTTAGGACATTATTTTTCATTCTCTTAATCCTTCATATTATTAGTTCTTAATCCAGATTTTATTAGTCTTAATTACTGGGGTTAATCTTTGGTAACATAACTCTTCTTCATTTATGCAATTTGTGGACATGACATAGGTCCACCCCGACGCGGCCACACGGGTTTGGGGAGGCGAATGAATATCATGTGAGATGGATCTCGAATTGAAATTTAAATCAAAGTTGGAGTCGCCACCAAACTTTCTGGGAGTTCGGGCCCGTTCGAACCCACTCTATGTTGTAGTGGGCCGTGCACAAAGTACGGCCCATTCCGATTTCAGAGTTTATTGGGTTCGTCCCTTAGAATTGCGATACCGATACCGACATTATCGGTAATCGAGTATTGAATGACTCTCATATGCCAATGGTTTCGGACATCCGAAAACCACGGTTTTGAGTAAGGGGTGAGGGTACGTGTTGGGAATTTCACAAAGAACACCCAACCCCGCCCGCACTTAGCGGCCTTTACTAAGATATCGTTCGTTTTTGGTGTACATGCGTTAGTTCGATGGTTGGATGATATGCAAAAAGTGTTTTGACTAAACATGTGAATAATTAAATGGGTTGCTAAGTCGGTTTAATGCATCTAAAAACTAACGTCGAAGTTGTATTTAGCATGCGAGGTTCGTTTTAGTATAATAAAACAACGAAAAGATTGCTAAAAACATGAACAAACGGGTTAGTAACGATCGAATGAAATATATAGATACAAAGACATGCTTTATTTTGAAAAAGTTTGTGACGCGTAATGGATTAAACACGCATTGACCGAGGTCAAGAAAATTCTTATCGAAACTTGAAAATATATCGGAAAAACCCGCTGTTTTGTTTAAGAAGCGATGTCTGAAAAATTAGAACGAAATTGCCTTTTTGTATCGCGGATTTCAGGGGTTCGTGCGACCCGTGCGAGGAGGGGGCAACCCGCGCTGCTGTGCGACTCGCACGGGGTGTACGCGAGTCGCACGGCGGCCTGTTTTTCGGACTCGTTTTTTTTGTAAAATCGACGGTTTTGTTTAAATCGCGTACAAATATAGCGTAATTCATACTCGATTTAAATTCCTGATATTCGTTATATTCAATATTCGATTATGGAATCGGTATAAAATACTCGGAATGATTTTTTAGAAAAGGTAAAAAAAAAGTTTTGTAAAAGTCGTGAACTAAGAAAATATGTTGATTCTCTCCGCGTTAAAATCGTCGTATTTTGTCTTTATAAAATCATGTGACGATTTTTAGCATCGATGAGATCGATTTAGTTCTTTTTTGTTATGATATTCGACTAGAGAATCGATATCGTATTTTTGAGAACGTTCGTTTTTGTACATAAAAATTATAGTATCGATATTTAGAAAAGAACGTGACGATGACCCATATAAAAAAACGGACCGACGATGACGAAAAAGACGACGGTTGAAAGACAAAAAACGTGAGAGGGGAAGAGAAGAAGAGAGAAATCGGGATTTGGGACACCCTCAACCTACATGCTAAATTTGGTCTCGATTAGGAACTCGTAGTGACGGCGCTTGCGTAGGAGTAACGAGAATATTGGAGGAGTTAAGGTGTTGGATTTTTGGTATGGTTTGCCTAAAGTTTGCTAGAAACTCGGGTTGTAGGTTGTGTATGTCGGGATTTTTGGATGTGTCAGGAATTGTTGGTAATTGTCAATGTGTTTTATGTGAATGGTTGTGTTGATGGGAGGGTCCTATTTATAGGAGAGGTCCTCGATTGAAGCTAGGAGAGACACTCTTGCTTTGGTGACAAGAAATACTGATTATGATAGGAAAGGTAAGCAATTTGAGCGGAATGAGGATTCCGTTTCTTAGTGAGGAAGTCATGGAACCCGGCTGGAGTGAAGGGTACTCGGCCGAGTATGCTTCTTGTGCTCGGTCGAGTATTCGGGTTCGGGTAGGACTCCTACTGAGAACCGAATTCTACCTTTAATGGATTTGTTTAATATTTTGTGTAGCTAATTTTTTGTAGTGTTTGAACTCGAACCGGACTCGTGGGGTGACACGGCTGGTTTTCATGCCTCGGAAATATCTTTGACTGGGTCCTGACCCGGTCGCTAAAAGACGGTTTTGCCCTTGGTCTCGGTTTTGACCCAAATTAGTCTCATTTGACTAGAAACGACTTAATGGGCCTGAATTTGAGGTCTGTTTTGCGAGATTTTTACTCCGTTAAAAGCTCGCGCCAATTACTATTGATTCCGAGTCCACAATCAAGCATATTTAGTCATGTTTACGTCTGATCATCATCGGGTGTTTTCCGGAAACTGTTATAGATACCTGGCGGTCAAAATGTGGGTGTCTACAGAGCCCCCACTCTGACTGAGGCTTGGACAAGGCGAAAGTCAGAGTAGCTACCAGGCTAATCGTAGATTAAAACCTGACAGACTTCCGATCGGGTCGTTTATAGTCCATTAGACTTGCGTAAAGGGTTCGCCAACCATAAGATAGAAATTATACCTGGATAGATGTCGATAGTTCTGTGGGGACATGCCTAAAAAGCCTTGGGTGTGTCCGTTTGTTGGCACATCCCTTGTTTCCTCAGTAGAAATGCTGCACTGGGCCTCTACTGGGGATTTTTTTTGTAATGAGATCTCTTCTGGAGTCTTGGGTGTACCTGTATGCTGACATATAGCAATTTGTATGTAACATTTAGGCGAAACACCGACTCACGCTGGGGAAGAAATGATTTTTGATTTTTTTGATTTTTTTTGCAAAATGCTGAAAAATTTCGATTTTTTTTTTGAAATGGGAATGCTCGGGATAACTTGATTCTTGATCAGATTCTGACACGGATTCCTAAGGTCCTTAGATTAGGCCTGTATGCCTACATGAATTAGGGAATACTATAAAGATTCCTATTCCTAAAGTGACTAGGAGAGGATTTTCTCTATTATAAATAGAGGGTTCTTGCCCTTTAATCTTCATATTCAAACCCAAATCTTCTCTTCTTTCTTAAAATCCTTTAGACTTTTAAGACAAAAAAGTTCTTGCTATGGGCATCGAACATCTGACCGCGATGCTTCAGGCGTGGGCCCAATATTTTCGAGATGAAGACAAAGTTCAGTTAACTCAAATGGGAATTGTTGCTTTATTCCCGCTCCAGCGCCTTAAGGTAGATTCACACTTCCTGGATGCTTGCCTATCCTTTTGGGATACTACCCACCATGTTTTCGCATTTCCTCGAGGAGAAATATGTCCCCTTCCCGAAGAAATTGCCGTCATAGGCGGTTGGTGCCCTAATGCCAGTCCTGCTATTCCTTCAATTTATCCTGACCCAAGAAGGAGACTGAGGGACTTTCTTGGTTTGTCACACGCTAAGACGGCCCGTATGGTAAAGGGGGATTCTGTTTCCTTATTTGATCTAGCCGATAAATTTATGAATTCCAACGGCGTAAGAATTACTCCCACCCACAAGCGCAGGGCTTTTGCTTTTTGCATGCTGCACCGATATGTCTTTGAAGGAAGAATGGAGGCTGACTCGTGCTTAGGTGAAATTAAGTTAATTGGTATAGTTGATCAGATGGAGACAGGTCACAGCCCGGCTTGGCTGACAACTGAGGAGATTATTACGGGCCTTGATGCTAGAAGACTTGACCCGGATCGACAATTGACAGGAAGTACTCGTCTTTTGCAGGTATTGGACCGCATTTTTTTTGAAAAATTTTCCGAATTTTTTTTTTGAATTTTTTCCGAATTTTTTTTTTGAATTTTTTTCGAAAATTCTTTTTTTTCGAATTCTTTCGAACTTTCGACGTACTGGGGTCACTTGATCGATTCTAATTCACACGAACCCGTTTCTTTTTTGTCAGATCTGGTTATCCGAGCGCTTGTCGATCATAGAGCCCCCGGTGAGCATACCCAAATATCGTAGTTGCCAGATTAGCTCAAGGAAACGACGAATAAGCTCGAGTCATCACATAAATCGGACTTATTGGGATGAAGAATTAAAATTCCATGGTGAGCCCTTGATTAGATGGACCGTTAATTGGAAGTTCCTCTCAAAACTGACGGGGTTAGCTAAAAGAGACAAAGCCCGCTATTTAGTGATCCTGTCTTTGGATTGGATTGTCCACATCTACCCAGACCGCATCCTGAGGCAGTTCGGTTCATTTCAGCAGAACCCCGAGACTGAAGCAATCATTAGCGTTTCGCTCCAATTGACGGATGCTATGTGTGACACGTGGCTACAACGTTGGTTTACCCATGCCATATGGACTGTACCCCGCCCTTGTCAAACCGTTTGGGTTTCTGAGTCATACCGAAAAAGGACTTCTGAGGAATCTGAGGTGACCCGTAAGGCTTTGAAGACTGACGAGGCTTTTGACTTGGTCCGTCGGGAAACGGTGAAAGATAATAGGGGGTTCTTTGATGAAGGGGAAACTCCTGCTACCCTTGTCCGACTGGAGTCGGGTCTTAAGTCAAAAACTAAAACTCGAGCTAAAGAGACCGGTGCTAGCGACTTGGAGAGACGACTTGGACCGAGACTAGCGGCCCGAGACAGATTGGGCCCACGAGACCGGTTACCAGAAAAGGTGAGGGCCCGACTAGGACCGATTGATGTGACTGAGGATTCGAGTTCGAGGAAACGAGCCCGGGCTAAGGAGGTTCCCTTGGTGATTCGGGAGCGCTCACCTCCACGTCGTCGCCAGTGGACGGAAAAAGAGGCTAAAGACAAGGGAAAGGGCAAGACGCCCTAAACGCCGAGCCCCTAGATTTTTATTATTTAAGTATTACTACTATTTATTTTGGTGTCGTGTGCTCTTTTTTGGGATTTTTTGAATTTTTTTTTGCAATTTGTAATTTTCCGAGTTTATCGGATTTTTTTTAAATAAATAAAGGAAGTTTATTAAAAACCGTTCCTGTTTTCCTTTCTCGATTGCAGTAGTTGTGCCCTTTTGAGGGGCTGTCTACGTATCCATAATAAATGGAATCAAACCAGACGTAGTTCAGATTTTTTTTTAATAATCTGCAATCTTGAAATACACCAAGACTATGGTTCGAGATGTTTATAACAATAGAATAAATAATTCTAGCTTCTGACTTGCTTTTGAAAGTTTATTTTAGAAAAATGATTTTAATAAACTTTTTGCGAATGACATTGAGAAAGGGCTTAAGGATAGTAACGTTTTAACTGGTCCAGGTTGGTTGGGTTGACAAACTCGTTCCCGTCCAGGTCCGTCAGCATCACAGCTCCGCCTGATAGAATCTTTTTTACCAGATATGGCCCGGCCCAATTAGGTTTGAACTTTCCCCGTGGGTCCACCGGCAATAAAGCTCGAACAGACTTGAGAACCAAATCCCCTTCCTTAATGTTCCTGGGCCTCACCCTTTTGTTGAAGGCCCGTTGAATCCTCTTCTGATATATTTGTATATTATTGAGGGCACGAGATCGTCGTTCGTCTAACAGGACTAGCGAGTCATATCGTGCTCGAACCCAATCAGCTTCGGGTACCTGACTTTCGAGTAAGATTCTGAGGGACGGCACTTCTAACTCGACAGGTTAGACAGCTTCCATCCCGTATGTAAGGTAATACGGTGTTGCCCCGGTTGCAGTATGGATTGACGTCCGATAACCCCAAAGTGCAAATGGTATTTTATTGGGCCAGTCCCGGTAATTATCAGCCATCTTTTTGAGTATGGTGACAATTGTCTTATTAGCTGCTTCTACCGCTCCATTGGTTTGGGGTCGGTAAGGTGAAGATGTATGCCTTTGAATCTTATACTTAGTTAACAGGGCTGCCATCTCGGCTTGAAAATGGGTCCCGTGATCACTGATAAATTCATGCGGGATCCCGTACCGCCATATTATCTTATTTTGGATGAATTTAACGACATGCTTGGCGTTGAGAATGCGATAAGACTCAGCTTCGACCCATTTGGTGAAATAATCGATAGCTACCAGAATGAAGCAGTGTCCGCCGGTTCCTGAAGAATTTATCTTCCCAATTATATCGATTCCCCATATTGAAAATGGCCAAGGTGATGTCATGGTATATAACAGGGATGGTGGCATATGTTGTATGTTAGCGAAAATTTGACAGTTATGACAGAGCTTGACATATAGCTGGCAATCGGTTTCCATGCTATTCCAGTAATATCCGAGTCTCATGATCTTCCGGACTAGCATCTGGGCGTTCATGTGTGGACCGCACTCGCCGTCGTGCACTTCAGCCATAACCTTTTCAGCGTTAGTTTTATCGACACATAGAAGGAGAGCCCCTTGTGCTGTCTTTTTGTAAAGTTGTCCGTCGTCGGTACGGATGAATTGGGTTGCCAGCCTTCGTAAGGCTTTTCTGGCTCGGTTGTCGGTTCCGGGAGGATATTCCCCGGTTGTTAGGTATGTCAACATAGCTTGATACCATGGTCCGGGATCGAGTATCTCGATATCTTCGATGTCGTGGATGTATGCCGACTCAGATCGTCTTTCGACACAAATTGGCATACTGGTCAAGTGATCGGGATATTTAGTAAAGATGCTAGTTTTGAGAGTGCATCTGCGAACTGATTTTCTTCCCGAGGTAGGTATATATACTCTACCCTTTAGAATTGTTTCTCGAGATCCCTTACTCGTGCCTGGTAGGCCACGAGATTAGCATTCCGAGTCTTCCATTTTTGGAGTGCTTGATTAATGACCAGAGATGAATCGCCGTGTACTCGGAGGTTCGTGACCCCTAAGTCGGCGGCGGCTTGTAGCCCGTGGATACATGCTTCGTACTTAGCAGCATTATTAGTAACGTCAAAGTCTAACTTGATGGAGACGGTAGTATGTTCTCATTTTGGTGAGATTAGAAGAATCCCTACTCCGAATCCTCGGAGATTAGATGCCCCGTCGAAGTATAAGTCCCATATCTCGGTATCGGTATGGAAAATATCTTCATTTGGGAAGGACCAAGTGTCGGTGTGTCCTTCTTCAATCACGGGACTGTCAGCGAGAAACTTGGCTACTATCCGACCTTTAATGGCTTTCAATGGTACAAACTTTTGGTCGAATTCTGCTAACATTAGAGTCCATCTTGACATCCTGCCATTGAGAATGGGCTTTTCAAAAAGGTACTTAATTGGATCCATTCTGGATAGCACCTGTACCTCATAGCTGAGCATGTAATGTCGGAGTTTCTTAGTGGCCCAAACCAGAGCTAAACATGTCTTTTCGAGCATGGTGTATTTGCATTCATACTCTAAAAACTTCTTGCTGATGTGGTAGATAGCTCGTTCTTCGGAGTTGACCGTTTGAGCTAGCATAGCCCCCATAGCTATCTCGCTCGTTGTAAGGTATAACGACAGAGGCAAACCAGATTGAGGTGGCATCAAGACTGGTGGTGCGGATAAAATTTCCTTGATTCTAACGAAGGCCACTTGACATTTGTCGTCCCATAATATTCGTTCCCCTACCTTCAGTTTCTTGAAAATCGGTTCACATACCATGGTTAATTTTGAAATGAATCTGCTGATGTACTGGACCTTCCCGAGAAATCCTCTTATTTCGTTTTCAGTTTTAGGAGGTTGCATCTCGGTGATGTCCTTGATTTTAGCTGGATCGACCTCGATGCCACGTTGGCTAACGATATAACCCAATAATTTGCCAGATGCTACCCCGAAGCTGCATTTTTGAGGGTTTAACCTCATGTTGTACTTGCGTAATCGGGTGAAGAATTTTCTTAAGGCGGTGATGTGACCGTCCCTGTCTTTAGATTTGACGATCATATCGTCCAGATACACTTCCACTTCTTTATGCATCATATCATGTAATAAAGTTGTGGCGGTTCGTTGATACGTGGCCCCGGCGTTAATGAGACCAAATGGCATAACAGTATAGCAGTAAGTACCCCAAGGTGTAATGAAGGTGGTCTTGTCCATATCTTCTTCAGCCATTTTTATCTGATTGTACCCGGCATACCCATCCATAAATGACAGAAGGGTATGATCAGCTGCGTTATGCACCAGTATGTCGATGTGTGGTAACGGGAAATCGTCTTTCGGGCTCGCCTTGTTAAGATCCCGAAAATCGACACAGACTCGCACCTTACCGTCCTTTTTAGGAACCGGCACGATGTTTGCAACCCAATATGGATATTTGGATACCTGTATAAAACCAGCTTTGAATTGTTTGTCGACTTCCTCCTTGACTTTAAGGGACCATTCGGGCCTCATTCGACGAAGTTTTTGTTTGACCGGTTGTGGACATGACATAGGTCCACCCCGACGCGGCCACACGCGGGTTTGGGGAGGCGAATGAATCTCCATATGAGATGGTCAAATTGAAATTTAAATCGAAGTAGGAGTCGCCACCGAACTTTGTGGGAGTGGGCCATATACAAAACATAGCCCATTTCCGATGTCAGAGTTTATCGGGTTCGTCCCTTAGCATTTGATACCGATACCGGCATTATCGGATATCGTGTATTGAATGACTCTCGTTGCCAATGGATTCGGACATCCGAAAACCATGGTTCTGAGTAAGGGGTGAGGGTACGTGTTGGGAAGTTCACTAAGAACACCCAACCCCGCCCGCACTTAGCGGCCTTTACTAAGATATCGTTCGTTTTTGGTGTACACGCGTTAGTTCGATAGTGGAATGATATGCAAACATTATTTTCCTAAGCATGTGAGAGAAAAATAAATGGGTTGCTAAGTAATTTAATGCATCTTAAACTAATAACGTCAAAGTTATTTTAGCATGTGAGATTTGTTTTAGTCTAATAAAACAAAAGAAAAAGACAAATTGCTAGAAACACGAGAAAAAGAGTTAGTAACGATTGAATAAATCGAATAAAGAAATAAATACGATAATATGAAAAAGGTTTTATGACTCGTGAAAAATACTTTGTCAAAATCTGAAAATATACCGAGAAAACCGCTGTTTATATGAGAAAACGATGCTCGAAAAACAATAAAAAGAACGAAAACAGTGCCGCTTATTCCCGAGGGTCGCGCGACTCGCCCGGGACGCCGGCGGGTCGCGTGATAGGCTGCCACGGAACCGATTTTTGAGAATCAATAGTTTTATAAAACCGCGTACGAATATTGCATAATTCGAACTCGACTTAATTTAGCGATATTCGTTATATTCGATATTCGATTATGAAATCGATATCGGATATTCGGAATAGTCTTTTAAGAAAAAAAGCTATTTTTTGTAAATCGTAAAAGCGATGTTTTTTTTAGAAAAACGAGGAAAAAAGAAAGATCGATTTTCCAGGCACTCGCGCGAGTCGCATAAGAGGGCGCGCGACTCGCGCGGGAGCCTGTCCCGGTTTTTTTTATTTTTTCGAAAATCGTCGGTTTTTATAAATCGCGTACAAATATGGATTAACTTGCACTCGATTTATATTTTCGATATTCGTCGTATTCGATATTCGATTATGAAATCGATATCGAATATTCGGAATGATTTTAGAAAAAGGTTTTGAAAAAAAGTTTGTTTCGAACGACAAAAAGGACTTTGAACGAAAAAAATGCTAATTCTCTCCGCGTTAGAATCGTCGTATTTTGTATAAAAAAATGTAACGATTTTTTAGCATCAACGAGATTCAATTTAGTTCTTGTTAGATACGATATTTGATTAGAGAATCGATATCGTATTTTAAGAACGTTTATATATGAAAATAGTTTTTATAGTATCGCTATTAGAAATACGTAAAACGACCCATATTAAAACGTGGACCGACGACGCAAAAAAAAAAAAAGGAAAAGAAAAGAGAGACGACGAGAAAGGAGAAGAGAAAGAGGAAGAATCGGGTTTGATTTACACCCTCAACCTACATGCTTTGTTTTCTCGTAATAGAGCTCGTAGGGAAGTGGCTTAGGCACCGGAGCGTCGAGATGATGAGGATGAATTTGGGTATCGGTTTGGTCGTGTAAGATGACGTGAGAGGGGGGTCGGTTTTGGTCGGGTGTGGTCTCGGTATGTGTATGTGTCGGGATGATACTATCGATCTTTCGATGTTATGAGTAATTAAAGATGTTGAAGATGAAAGGACGAATAGATGTATATAATTAGTAGCGGTGTTGATTAGATGATTGAATGTTCTTTTTGATATGTGACCGGAGGGTCCTATTTATAGGCGAGGTGGTTTAGGAGAGGTACCTTGCTTGGACAACAAGAAATACCGGTTTAGATAGGAAACGTAAGAGTTAGAAGGGGAGCGAGAGTCTCGTTTCTTGGTGAAGAAGCCGAGTATCTCGGCTGCTTTGGCTGCTTTGGCCGAGTGTTTGACACTCGGTCGGTAAATTGCTTTAGTTTTCGGATAGAATTCTACTTGAGATCAAATTCTATCCTCGAATGGATTTGTTTAATATTTTCGAAGCTGATTTTTGTAGCATTTGAGTCCAAACCGGACGTGTGAGGTGTCACGGCTGGTCCATGTGTCTCGGGAAAAAATAACTTTGACCGGGTTTGACTCGGTCGCTAAAAGACGGTTTTGCCCCTGGTGCCGGATTCGACCCAAATTAGTTTTATTTGACTCGAAACGACCTACTGGGCCTGGATTTGAGGTTGGTTTAATAAGATTTGTACTCCGTAATAAGCCTAAACCAAATGTCCATGATTTCGAGCCCATATCCGATTCCATCAAAGCACGTTTGCGTCCAATCATCATCGGGTGTTTGGCGGGAACTACTATAGACACCTGACGGTCAAAATGTGGGTGTCTACAGAGCCCCCACTCTGACTGAGGCTTGGACAAGGTGAAAGTCAGAGTAGCCACCAGGCCAATCAAGGATTAAGACCTGGCAGATTTCCGGTTGGGTCATTTACAGTCCATTAGACCTGCGTGAAGGGCTCACCAGCCATAAGCTAGAAATCATACCTGGGTTGATGTCAATAATGTCGCGGGAGCCTGCCTTGGAAGCTATGGATGTATCTGTTTACAGATGCATCCTGTCTTAGAATTACGCGGGAGCTTGCCTTGGAAGCTATGGGTGTATATGTTTACAGATACATCGTGTCTTAGAATTGCGCGGGAGCTTGCCTTGGAAGCTATGGGTGTATCTGCTTACAGATACATCCCGTCTTAGAATTGCGCGGGAGCTTGCCTTGGAAGCTATGGGTGTATCTGTTTACAGATACATCCCGTCTTGGAATTGCATGGGAGCTTGCCTTCCAAGCTCTGGGTGTATCTGCTTACAGATACATCCCGATTCCTTAGTAAAAAAATGTTGCCTGAGCCTTCCACTGGAGAGTTTTTTTTTTTGAGAATTCTTCGGGAGTCTTGGGTGTACCTGTATGCTGACACAATTTGTATGTAACATTTAGGTGAAACATCGACTCACGCTGGGGAAGAAATGATTTTTGATTGATTTTTGGAAAGAAAATGCTGAAAATTTTTTCGAAATTTTTTTAGAAAATAGGATGCTTGGGATGACTTGATTCTTGATCAGATTCTGACACGAATTCCTAAAATCCCTGGTTAGGCCTGTATGCCTAGATGAAGTAGGGAGCATGATAAAAAGACCTATTCCTGTGGCGACTAGGAAAGGGATTTTCTCTATTATAAATAGAGGGTTCTTGCTCTTTAATTTTCATATTCCAACCCAAATCTTTTCTTTCTATCTGAAAATCTCTTAGACTTTTAAGATAAACAAAGAAACTATTCTTGCAATGGGTATTGATCATTTGACCGCGATGCTTCAGGCATGGCCTCAAGACTTTCGAGACGAAGATAAAGTTCAGCTAACTCAAATGGGAATTGTTGCTTTATTCCCACTTCAGCGACTTAGGGTAGATTCGCACTTTCTCGATGCTTGCTTATCCTTTTGGGATACTAGCCACCATGTTTTCACCTTCCCTCGAGGAGAAATATGCCCCCTTCCTGAAGAAATTGCAGCTATAGGCGGTTGGTGCCCCAATGCTCGTCCTGCCATTCCCCCATTTTATCCTGACCCAAGGAGGAGATTAAGGGATTTTCTAGGCTTGTCGCATGCTGAGACAGCCCGTATGGTAAAGGGAGATTCAGTTTCCCTATTTGACCTGGCTGACAAATTCATGAATCCAGTTGGCGCAGGAATTACTTCTACCCATAGGCGTAGGGCTTTTGCCTTTTGCATGCTGCATCGATATGCCTTTGAAGGTCGGATGGATGCTGACTCGTGCTTGGGTGAAATCAGACTGATTAGCATAGTTGACCAGATGGAGACAGGTCACTGCCCGACTTGGCTGATAACCGGGGAGATTATTATGGGCCTCGATGCTAGAAGACTTGACTCGGATCGACGGTTGACAGGAAGCATCCGTCTTTTGCAGGTATTTAACCGTTTTTCCTCTTTTTTCCGAAAGATTGCTCGAGTTTTCCGAAAGTTTTTTTTTGAAATTTCCAAATTTTCGAAAAATTTTGATTTTCTCGATTTTTTTTATTTTTCTTTTTTTCGAAAATTTTTCCGAAAAAATTTTTTAATTAATTTTTTCCGAAATTTTTTTTGAATTTTTTTCCGAAATTTTTTTTTTTTGAAAAATTCAAATTTTTCGAATTTTTTGATTTTTTGAAAGTTTTTGACTTTTCAAAAATTTTTGCAGATCTGGTTGTCCGAGCGTCTGTCAATCATAGAGCCCCCGATGAACATATCTAGATATCGCAGCTGTCAGATTGGCTCCAAGTCCCGACGAATAAGCTCGAGTCATCATATAAATCGGAAATATTGGGATGAAGAGCTAACATTCCATGGCGGGCCTTTGATTAGATGAAATGTCATCTGGTGGTTCCTTTCAAGACTGACGAGATTAGCTAAAAGGGACAAAGCTCGTTATCTGGTGATCTTGTCTTTGGCCTGGACCGTCCATATTTACCCGGATCGTATTCTGAGACAGTTCGGTTCGTTTCAGCAGATCCCCGAGACTGAAGCAATCATTAGCGTTTCGCTCCAATTGACGGACGCTATGTGTGACACGTGGCTACAACGCTGGTTTACCCGCGTCATATGGACTATACCTCGCCCTTGTCAAACCACTTGGGTTTCTGAGTCATACCGAAAATGGACTTCTGAAGAATCCCAGGAGACTCGCAAAACTTTGAAGACTGACGAGGCTTTTGACTTGGCCCGTCGAGAATCGGCAAAGGACAATAGGTGGTTCTTTGATAAAGAGGAAATTCCAACTACCTTCGTTGAGTCGGGGTCGGGTTCTAGGTCAAAAACTAAGACTCGAGCTAATGAGACCGATGCTAGTGACCTGGAGAGAAGGCTCGGACCGAAACTAGCGGTCCGAGATAGGCTAGGTCCGTGTGACCGGTTACCCGAGAGGGTGAGGGCCTGCCTAGGACCGAGTGAGGTGACCGGGGAATCGAGTTTGAAGAAACGAGCCCGGGTTAAGGAGGTTCCCTTGGTGATTCGGGAGCGTTCACCTCCACGTCGACGTCGGTGGACAGAAAAGGAAACTAAGGACAAAGGAAAGGGAAAAATGCCTTAGTTTTTTATTATTATTTAAGTAATAGTATTATTTATTGTGTGCTTTTTTGATTTTTTTTTGTAATTTTCCGAGTTTGTCGGAGTTTTTTTTTTTTGAAATAAATAAAGAAGTTTATTAAAAAACCGTTCTTGTTTTTTCGATTGCAGTGGTTGTGCCTTTTGAGGGGCTGCCTACGTATCCACAATAGATGGAATCAAACCAAACGTAGTTCAGACTTAATTTGCAATTTCGAAATACATCAAGACTATTGGTTCAAGATGTTGTAACAGTAGAATAAGTAATTCTAGCCTTTGACTTGTCTTTAAAAGTTTATGTTGAAAAGATGTTTTTAATAAACTTTTGCAAATGACATTGAGAGAGGTGGGTTAAGGGTAGACCTGGCAAAGTAAACCCGGACCCGAAAAACCGATCGAAAATAACTGAATTGAAACCGATCGAACACCCGATAGGATTAACCTGGAATAATACCCAAAACCCGATTCAATCCGAATCGAATCAAAATTGTACCGAATTTAATATAACCGAATGATACCCGAACCCGAATATAACCGAACCAATAATAACCGAATCGATTGACCCGATTAATAAACACTTATTTTTTCATAAAAACACCCAAATTTAGAATTTTCTTTCTTGATTCTTTATTTATTAATAGTTTTAAAAACTACTACCTACCATTTGAAGGTATAACAAACTCAAAATCAAATTATTACTTTTTTTATTCAAGAAATTTATGACCCGAGACTCACCTGACTTGCTATTGACCCAACCCGAACCGTACCCGACTCAAAATAACATAAACCGATAAAAGTGGCTAACCGAAATGAACCCGATCGAAATCGAATTGAAACTAAAAGTTATGCTAACCCGATTATAATCGAACCGATTTAACCCGATCCGAAATCGAATCAAATGACCCGTTTGCCAGGTCTAGTTAAGGGTAGTAGCGCTTCAGCTGGTCCAGGTTAGTTGGGTTGACAAACTCATTTCCGTCCAGATCCGTTAACATTACTGCTCCACCTGATAGAATCTTCTTTACCAGATATGGCCCAGCCCAGTTAGGTTTGAACTTTCCCCTTGGGTCTACTGGTAATAAAGCTCGAACAGATTTGAGAACTAAGTCTCCTTCCTTGATGTTTCTGGGCCTCACCCTTTTGTTGAAAGCCCATTGGATTCTCTTCTGATAGATTTGTATATTATTGAGGGCACGAGTTCGTCGTTCGTCTAAAAGGACTAACGAGTCATATCGTGCTCGAACCCAATCAGCTTCGGGTACTTGACTCTCAAGTAGGATTCTGAGTGATGGCATCTCTAACTCAACAGGTTGGACCGCTTCCATGCCGTATGTAAGGTAATACGGTGTTGCCCCGGTCGCAGTACGAATCGAGGTCCGATATCCCCAAAGTGCAAATGGTATTTTGTCGGGCCAATCCCGGTAATTATCAGCCATCTTTTTTAGTATGGTGACAATTGTTTTATTAGCCGCTTCTACCGCTCTATTGGTTTGGGGTCGGTAGGGTGAAGATGTATGCCTTTGAATTTTGTACTTGGTTAATAATGCTGCCGTCTCGGCTTGAAAATGGGTCCCGTGGTCACTGATGAATTCATGAGGGATCCCATACCGGCATATTATCTTATTTTGAATAAACTTGGCGACATGCTTGACATTGAGAATACGGTAGAATTCAGCTTCGACCCATTTGGTGAAATAGTCGATTGCTACCAAAATGAAGCAGTGTCCTCCGGTTCCCGAGGGGTTTATCTTCCCAATTATGTCGATTTCCCATGTTGAAAATGGCCAGGGTGACGTCATGGTATACAGCAGGGAAGGTGGCATATGCTGCACATTGTCAAAAATTTGACAATTATGGCAATGTCTAACATATAACTGGCAGTCGGTTTCCATGCTATTCCAGTAATAACCGAGCCTCATGATTTTCCGGACTAACATCTGGGCATTCATGTGTGGGCCGCATTCGCCATCATGTACCTCAGCCATAATTTTTTCAGCGTTGGCTTTATCGACACATCGAAGGAGAGCCCCCTGTGCCGTCTTTTTTGTAAAGTTGCCCATCGTCGGTGCGGATAAACTGGGTTACCAGTCTTCGCAAGGCCTTTCTGGCTCGGTTGTCGGCTCCGGGTGGATATTCTCCGGTTGTTAGGTACGTCAACACAGCTTGATACCATGGCTCGGGATCGGGTATCTCGATATCTTCAATGTCGTGGATATATGCTGGCTCGGATCGTCTTTTGACACAGATTGGCATGCTGGTCACATGATCGGGAATTATTAGTAAAGATGCCAGTTTTGAAAGTGCATCTGCAAACTGATTCTCTTCCCGAGGTAGGTATATATATTCTACCTTCTGGAACTGCTTCTCGAGATCCCTTACTCGTGCCTGGTAGGCCACGAGATTAGCATTTCGAGTCTTCCATTTTTGGAGTGCTTGATTAATGACCAGAGATGAATCACCGTGTACTCGGAGGTTTGTGACCCCTAAGTCGGCGGCGGCTTGTAGCCCGTGGATACATGCTTCATACTCAGCGGCGTTATTAGTGACGTCGAAGTCTAATTTGATGGACACGGGAGTATGTTCCCCTCTTGGCGAGATTAGGAGAATCCTGACTCCAAATCCTCGGAAATTGGATGCCCCGTCAAAGTATTAGTCCCATGTTTCGGCGTCGGTATGGAAAATGTCTTCATCCGGGAAGGACCAGGTGTCGGTGTATCCTTCTTCGGTTATGGGACTGTCAGTGAGAAATTCGGCTACTATTCGTCCTTTGATGGCTTTCAATGGTACGAACCTTAGATCGAACTCTGCCAACATTAGGGTCCATCTCGATATCCTACCATTGAGGATGGGCTTTTCGAAGAGGTATTTGATCGGATCCATTCTGGATAGTACTTGTACCTCGTAACTGAGCATGTAATGTCGGAGCTTCTTGGTGGCCCAGACCAAAGCTAAGCACGTTTTTTCGAGCATGGTGTACTTACACTCGTACTCTAAAAATTTCTTGCTGATGTAGTATATAGCCCGTTCTTCGGAGTTGACCGTTTGAGCTAGCATAGCCCCCATGGCTGTCTCTGTCGTGGTTAGGTATAGTGACAAAGGCAAACCGTGCTGAGGTGGCATCAGGACCGGTGGCGAGGACAAAATTTCTTTGATTCTATCAAAGGCTGCTTGACACTTGTCGTCCCATAATAACCGTTCCCCTATTTTTAGCTTCTTGAAGATCGGTTCACACACCATGGTGAGCTTTGAAATGAACCTGCTAATGTATTGGACTTTTCCGAGAAACCCTCTTATCTCCTTTTCGGTTTTAGGGGGCTGCATCTCGGTGATGGCCTTGATTTTGGCTGGATCGACTTCGATACCACGTTGGCTAACGATATGACCCAGTAATTTGCCAGATGTTACCACGAAACTGCATTTCAGAGGGTTTAGCCTCATGTTGTATTTGCGTAATCGGGTGAAGAACTTTCTCAGGGCGGTGATGTGACCGTCCCTGTCTTTAGATTTGACGATCATGTCGTCCACGTAAACTTCCACTTCTTTATGCATCATGTCATGTAATAACGTTGTGGCGGTTCGTTGATAGGTGGCCCCGGCATTGATGAGACCAAATGGCATAACAGTATAGCAATAAGTACCCCAAGGTGTAATGAAGGTGGTCTTATCCATATCTTCTTCTGCCATTTTTATCTGGTTATACCCCGCATACCCGTCCATAAATGATAGAAGGGCATGATCAGCTGTGTTATCCACCAGTATATCGATGTGTGGTAACGGGAAATCGTCTTTCGGGCTTGCCTTGTTAAGATCCCGAAAGTCTACATAGACACGTACCTTACCATCCTTTTTAGGGACTGGTACGATGTTTGCAACCCAATCTAGATACTCGGAGACTCGTATGAACCCAGCCTTGAATTGTTTGTCGACTTCCTCCTTGACTTTGAGAGACCATTCGGGCCTCATGCGTCGGAGTTTTGGTTTAACCGGCTTGAACCCTTCCTTGATCGGTATATGGTGCTCGGCTATTTCGCGATCAATCCCCGGCATGTCCTTGTAGGACCATGCGAAGACGTCTTTGAATTCTTGAAGGAGATTTACGAATTGTTGTTTTTCCTCGGGATCTAAGGATAACCCTATCTTAAGCATCTGAGGTTCTAAGGTTGCTCCCACGTTAATGGATTCGGTTTCTTCGATTACCGGATTGCGGGATTCCCTTTGCTCTAGTTGCTCGATCAGATGTGGAGGCAAGGATACTTGTTCGTCGGGTTTCTCAATGTCATTGCACAAAATAATTTTGGAATTAAGAAAATTTTGAAAATGAGACAAGTCGTAAGCAGAACGGTTGTTATTATTGATCATGAATTGAGAAAATAGCTCGAAAAGAGCTGCCATCTGATCACTAGTCAGTGGCGGGATAGGTAGGATGCCCGGGACAGACCCCGAGGCACCAGGAATAGCTGAAGGGAGAGGGGGAGTTACAGGATTGACCCTAGCACCGAACTCACTAGACTCAATCTTAGACTCTGACTCGGACTCCGACTCGGACTCAGACTCAGATTCTGGCATTTCTCCTTCCCCTGTGATCAGCTTGTAAGTCCTCCCTTGACTGTCAGTCCATTTGACAGGTTTCCTCCAGGCTCTATTTCCGGTCCCGGACCCGACCTCCGAGATTAGCTTAGATGGATCAAAGGTGCGGCTGCGAAGAATGAGACTAACTAGCTCTTCTTTCGGTGTTGGGGCCGTGAGTTCCTCTCCAAAAAGCAGCCCTAGTACGGGCTCAACATTCTTAGCATCTTCGGACTGGATAAGAGCGAAGATGTCATCTGGTATGTAGTTGCAATCCTGGGCCAAGTGGGTCCCGGGACGAGTGGTGCTGGGCCGGTATAGGCCCGTTTGGACTGGCCCAAATACTGGAGTAACAAAAGTGACAGTGTTAGTCCTTGTTTGGCCCATATTTTCTGGGGTTATGGTATAACCCAGACCAGTTTGAGTCCTCCCGTTATTTAGGACTTCGAGGATTTTCCCTGCGGGGAGATTGGGCCTTGATGTAGCCCCCGGCAGATAGCCCAGATTCTGCATCATCCTGTCAATGCTAACCGTGAAGTAGGGCCGGAAAAGATACTCTTCTTCAATGGTCCCTACGAAGTCGAACCCCCTGAGATCGGTGCGACCCGAGGTGTTGTAGTTAGCCACAGTCATAGGTGTGGCTTCTAGAGTGATGACGGTGTCGTGCAAAGGTAGCTTGATCTTCCGATGCAGGGTGGAGGATACAGCCCTGGTCGCGTGGATCCAAGGTCTTCCTAAAAGAAGGTTGAAGGAAGAAGTCACGTTTATCACTTGAAATTCCAGCTCTTTTTCTATCGGGCCTGTTATGATAGTAAGTTTTACGGCCCCGGCTACTGACTTTGGACTTTCGTCGAAAGCCTGAATAGTTTGAGCTGTGGGAATGTAGTCTGCCTCGGTAATGTCGAGGGCTTTGGCAGTCCTCAAGGGGAGAACATTAACTGCGGACCCGTCGTCGATCAAGGTCATGGGCAGGTATTTTCCACGGCAAATGACCGTGATGTAGAGGGCCATGTTGTGGGCTGGCCCAAATGATGGTAGATCAGCATTGGAGAAGGTAATGAGTGGGCCTTCTTCTTTAGCTTTCCCCTTTAGGTGGGGCAGAACCGTGGCTACCATTTCAGCTGGAGTAGCCATAGAGTCGATTTTGACCTGATCGAGGGCCTTAGTGAGTGCCTCTCGATGTTCCTGGGAGCTGACTAGGAGTTGCCATATAGAGAGGTCAACTCGAGTCCTGCTCAGCTGCTTCACAAGAGCCTTTTCAGTAGTTGGCTCTTCCGGGGCGACCTCCGCTCTAAGCGGCTCGGCGATGATGAGGGCTTGACTATTGGCTAAGACCTTGGACTTAACCTTCTGGATCTCCTCGGATGTGATGGGGACAGCTTCCCCCTTGGTGAGATAGACATCATCTTCGTCGTCGCACCAGATCCCGTTTATTTGCGGGACAAATGGAGAAATGAGGTGTGAGCAATCCACTATTTCCCCGGAGAAAATGGCGTGGGTGGCCAGGGGGTTATCCTTGTTGTTGGGTTTGCCCCCGGGCAAAGGGATCTTACCACTTTCAATGAGGTCCTGGATTAGGTGCTTTAGCTTCCAGCATTTCTCGGTATCGTGTCCCTTGCCACGATGGTACTGACAGTAGGCCTGGATGTCGTAGGCCTTGGAGCGACGCTCGACTGGGAGTTCAGGTGTTGGGCCTATCGGGGTGATCAGGCCTTTTGACGATAGCCTCTGCAGGGCATTTTCATAGGTGGTGCCTATGTCGGTGAATACCCGGGGTGTGGTATTCTTCTTGGACGGGGTATCAAGTAGATTGAACTCGTCAAAAATTCTACGAGTGGCAGTAGTAGGTGTGGGCTTGCTTGTTGATGAGCTGGCCCCTTGGTATCCCTTGGCAGAGGCCTTAGTGAGGCTTTCCAACCTTAGATCATCTTCGATCCTCGTCCCCATCTCAGTCAGGACCGCGAAACTAGGTATGATGGCGTACTGGAGATGGATCCGGTAAGCGGGAAGGAGGTTCTTGACGAAGGTTTCAACCAGTACTTTTTCACTGGGCTTATCGACCAGTTTGACGCTTTCAGCCCTCCAGCGTTGAAGGTATTTCGTGAATCCTTCCTTAGGTTCCTGGGCCATTATTTCCAGGGTGCGCATAGTGGTCTGGATCTCAGCATTATCCGCATAGTTTCGTGCGAATTCCATTGCAACGTCGTCCCAGGTTTTGTATTTCTTGGGATCAAGCCTGTAGTACCAGGCTTTCGGGTGCTTCTCTAGAGAGGAGGCAAAAAGGTGCTTGAACATGGTTGATTTGACCCCCTTAACAGCCATAAAATCCTTGAAGGCCCGAATATGGAGTACCGGGTCTTCAGTCCCGTCGAACATTGGCAAGCCCGTTAAGTTGAAGTTAGCGGGCAGTTCATCGGTCAAGGGCGAATAGATTCGGGCATTTTCCGTGAGGATGGTGTTCCTGGTGGTCGAGTGGACCTGTTCTTGCAGTTTTTGGACCGCGCCGGCCAATGCGGCCAAAGGTCCGTCATCCTCGATCGAAGCATTGGGGGTTCCTTGTTCCACGGCACTTACCCGAGTGACGATAGCAATCTGGTCTTCCCTCATTTGTCCCAATTGGTCTTGAATCTTGGTCAATGAAGCTGTCAACTCATTAATGGCTTCTTTCGTCATGGCTCGAGTGTGGGGTGGCCTGTCTGTAAAGGCACCGCGTAATCAGCAACTGACCCAAATCTTAGAATCAAAGAGTACATCCCAAGCAAAGAAAAGACTAGAAGAGAAAAAGATCGAAGACCGACTTCTAGACGGATGACCCGTGGGCGGTGGGCCTTCCTTAGGATTTGGCAAAGTGGGCATAGTCCCGTTCGAAGGAAGGTCCACGTGAGAATTCCCCAGACTTTGGACTCGAATGTGTAAACGGGCTTCTCTTTGCAGGAGTTTGTCCTACGAAGGTGGGCCGTGCCTTGACCAATAAGGCGGACTGGGCTAGGGAGGAAATCCGTGATATATGATCGACGGAGTTTCGACGTTATAGACTCTTACAACCTATGACAAGACCCGACACTGCTAAATACGGGAAGTCCTAAGAAGAAGAGGGCTTTGAAAAGAGAATTTGGATTTGAAAACCGAGCAAAGTCGGATAGGATGGCCCGATTTTTTTGAAAAATCGAAAAAAAGAAGTTATCGGGCCAAGAATTCGGATTTTTGAAAAGCATACCGGCTAAAAAATAGGCTATTTTGAGTCAAAATCATAAGTCCTAAATTCGGTAGCTTTCCGGGTTTTCTAAAAGTGGATAAGTTTTGAAAAGATGCAAATTTTGAAATGACGGTTTTTGAAAAAGACCAAAGAAGATCAAGTAGCATGTAGTCACGGAAACAGTATAATGACACCATGTATGCTCTTAGTCTAAGTCTCGGTCGGTCGAATAGGGTCTATACCAACGACGATCGCTTTCTCGCAAATCAGGACTGACTTCCTAAGCCGAGTTGGTCTTAGAACCTGCCGTAAAACCCATGCGAGTTCCGCCATCGAAGTCTTTAGTGCACCCATTTAGGAATGCACCGTGGTATAGTGGGACGTCGGTCACAAGTAACCGGCCCGGGAAAGATTTGGGTTATGCGTGAACCATTGAACTAAAATGTGTACATTACTAATCGAACGATTTCTTTTCGAGTCTCACCCTGAGGATGCCGATGGTAAGTGACACATCAGTTAATCCCCAGCGGAGTCGCCAAATTGTGGACATGACATAGGTCCACCCCGACGCGGCCACGCGCGGGTTTGGGGAGGCGAATGAATCTCCATATGAGATGGTCAAATTGAAATTTAAATCGAAGTAGGAGTCGCCACCGAACTTTGTGGGAGTTCGGGCCCGTTCGAACCCACTCTATGTCGTAGTGGGCCATATACAAAACATGGCCCATTTCCGATGTCAGAGTTTATTGGGTTCGTCCCTTAGCATTTGATACCGATACCGGCATTATCGGATATCGTGTATTGAATGACTCTCGTTGCCAATGGATTCGGACATCCGGAAACCATGGTTCTGAGTAAGGGGTGAGGGTGCGTCTTGGGAAGTTCACTAAGAACACCCAACCCCGCCCGCACTTAGCGGCCTTTACTAAGATATCGTTCGTTTTTGGTGTACACGCGTTAGTTCGATAGTGGAATGATATGCAAACATTATTTTCCTAAGCATGTGAGAGAAAAAAAAATGGGTTGCTAAGTCGTTTAATGCATCTTAAACTAATAACGTCAAAGTTATTTTAGCATGTGAGATTTGTTTTAGTCTAATAAAACAAAAGAAAAAGACAAATTGCTAGAAACACGAGAAAACGAGTTAGTAATGATTGAATAAATCGAAT
Source organism: Agrostemma githago (assembly GCA_958450325.1). Classification (NCBI taxonomy): domain Eukaryota; kingdom Viridiplantae; phylum Streptophyta; class Magnoliopsida; order Caryophyllales; family Caryophyllaceae; genus Agrostemma; species Agrostemma githago. The sequence continues at coordinate 11,702,461 of OY288239.1, forward strand.
CAAGATATAAATACGATAATATGAAAAAGGTTTTATGACTCGTGAAAAATACTTTGTCGAAATCTGAAAATATACCGAGAAAACCGTTGTTTATATGAGAAAACGATGCTCGAAAAACAATAAAAAGAACGAAAACTGTGCCGCTTATTCCTGAGGGTCGCGCGACTCGCCCGGGACGCTGGCGGGTCGCGTGATAGGCTGCCACGGAACCGATTTTTGAGAATCGATAGTTTTATAAAACCGCGTACGAATATTGCATAATTCGTACTCGACTTAATTTAGCGATATTCGTTATATTCGATATTCGATTATGAAATCGATATCGAATATTCGGAATAGTCTTTTTAGAAAAAAAAACTATTTTTTGTAAATCGTAAAAGCGATGTTTTTTTAGAAAAACGAGGAAAAAAGAAAGATCGATTTTCCAGGCACTCGCGCGAGTCGCATAAGAGGGCGCGCGACTCGCGCGGGAGCCTGTCCCGGTTTTTTTTATTTTTTCGAAAATCGTCGGTTTTTATAAATCGCGTACAAATATGGATTAACTTGCACTCGATTTATATTTTCGATATTCGTCGTATTCGATATTCGATTATGAAATCGATATCGAATATTCGGAATGATTTTAGAAAAAGGTTTTGAAAAAAAGTTTGTTTCGAACGACAAAAAGGACTTTGAACGAAAAAAATGCTAATTCTCTCCGCGTTAGAATCGTCGTATTTTGTATAAAAAAATGTAACGATTTTTTAGCATCAACGAGATTCAATTTAGTTCTTGTTAGATACGATATTTGATTAGAGAATCGATATCGTATTTTAAGAACGTTTATATATGAAAATAGGTTTTATAGTATCGCTATTAGAAATATGTAAAACGACCCATATTAAAACGAGGACCGACGACGCAAAAAAAGAAAAAAAAGAAAAGAAAAGAGAGACGACGAGAAAGGAGAAGAGAAAGAGGAAGAATCGGGTTTGATTTACACCCTCAACCTACATGGTTTGTTTTCTCGGAATAGAGCTCGTCGGGAAGTGGCTTAGGCACCGGAGCGTCGAGATGATGGGGATGAATTTGGGTATCGGTTTGGTCGTGTAAGATGACGTGAGAGGGGGGTCAGTTTTGGTCGGGTGTGGTCTCGGTATGTGTATGTGTCGGGATGATACTATCGGTCTTTCGATGTTATGAGTAATTAAAGATGTTGAAGATGAAAGGATGAATAGATGTATATAATTAGTAGCGGTGTTGATTAGATGATTGAATGTTCTTTTTGATATGTGACCGGAGGGTCCTATTTATAGGCGAGGTGGTTTAGGAGAGGTACCTTGCTTGGACAACAAGAAATACCGGTTTAGATAGGAAACGTAAGAGTTCGAAGGGGAGCGAGAGTCTCGTTTCTTGGTGAAGAAGCCGAGTATCTCGGCTGTTTTGGCTGCTTTGGCCGAGTGTTTGACACTCGGTCGGTAAATTGCTTTAGTTTTCGGATAGAATTCCACTTGAGATCAAATTCTATCCTCGAATGGATTTGTTTAATATTTTCGAAGCTGATTTTTGTAGCATTTGAGTCCAACCCGGACGTGTGAGGTGTCACGGCTGGTCCGTGTGTCTCGGGAAAAAATATCTTTGACCGGGTTTGACTCGGTCGCTAAAAGACGGTTTTGCCCCTGGTGCCGGATTCGACCCAAATTAGTCTTATTTGACTCGAAACGACCTACTGGGCCTGGACTTGAGGTTGGTTTAATAAGATTTGTACTCTGTAATAAGCCTAAACCAAATGTCCATGATTTCGAGCCCATATCCGAGTCCATCAAAGCACGTTTCCGTCCAATCATCATCGGGTGTTTGGCGGGAACTACTATAGACACCTGATGGTCAAAATGTGGGTGTCTACACCGGTTTGAACCCGTCTTTGATTGGTATATGATGCTCGGCTATTTCGCGGTCTATCCCCGGCATGTCCTTGTAGGACCATGCGAAGACGTCTTTGAATTCTTGGAGGAGATTCGTGAATTGCTGTTTCTCCTTGGGATCTAAAGATAACCCTATCTTAAGTATCTGAGGCTCTAAGGTTGTTCCCACATTAATGGACTCGGTTTCTTCGATTAACGGGTTCCGGGATTCCCTTTGCTCTAGTTGTTCGACCAGATGTGGAGGCAGGGGTACCTCTTCGTCGGGTTTCTCAATGTCATTGCACAAAACATTTTTGAAATTGAAAGTATTTTGAAAATGAGACAAGTCGTAAGCAGAACGGTTGCTAGTATTGCTCATAAATTTAGAGAAAAGCTCGAAAAGAGCTGCCATCTGATCGTTAGTCAGTGGCGGGATAGGTAAGGTACTCGGAACAGACCCCGGAGTACCAGGAACAGCTAAAGGGAGAGGGGGAGTTACAGGAGTGATCCTAGCACCAGACTCACTAGACTCGATCTCAGACTCTGACTCGGACTCGGACTCGGACTCAGACTCAGGCATTTCTCCTTCTCCAGTGATCAGCTTGTAGGTCCTTCCTTGACTGTCAGTCCATTTGACAGTCTTTCTCCAGGCTCTCTTTCCTGTCTTGGATCCTACGTCCGAGATTAGCTTCGTCGGGTCGAACCTGTTGCTACGAAGGAGATCTTCCTTCGGTGTTGGGGCCGCGACTTCTTCTCCAAAAAGTAGTCCCAGTGCGGGCTCAGCATTGCTAGCATCTTCGGACTGGATAAGGGCGAAGATATCATCTGGTATGAAGTTGCAGTCCTGGGCCAAGTGGGTCCCAGGGTGTGTGATGTTGGGCCGGTATAGGTCCATTTGGATAGGCCCAAATACTGGAGTAACAAAGGTAACAATGTTAGTTCCTGTTCGGTCCAAATTTTCTAGGGTTATGGTGTACCCTAGCCTGGTTTGAGACCTCCCGTTGTCTAGGACTTCAATAACCTTTCCTGCGGGGAGATCCGGCCTGGAAGTAGCCCCCGGTAGGTACCCTAGATTTTGTAGCATCCTGTCGATGCTAGCTGTGAAGTAGGGTTGGAAGAGATACTCATCTTCAATCATTCCTATGAAATCGAATCCCCAGAGATCCGTGCGGCCCGAAGTGTTACAGTTAGCCACAGTCATAGGTGTTGCCTCCAAGGTGATGATGCTATCGTGTAAAGGCAACTTGATTTTCCGGTGTAGGGTAGAGGACACCGCCTTGACGGCGTAGATCCACGGTCTTCCTAGGAGTAGGTTGAAGGAAAAGATGACATCAATCACCTGAAATTCCATCTCCTTTTCTACTGAGCCGGTTATGATGGTTAGTTTCACGACCCCAGCTACAGATTTCGGACTTCCGTCGAAGGCCTGAATGGTCTGAGCTTTTGGAATGTACTCGGCCTTGGTAATGCCGAGGGCTTTGGCGGTCCTCAAGGGGAGGACGTTGACTACGGACCCGTCGTCAATTAGGGTCATTGGTAGGTACTTTCCACGACAGATCACCGTGATGTAGAGGGCCATGTTGTGGATAGGCCCGAATGATGGTAGATCAGCATTTGAGAAGGTAATTAGTGGGCCCTCTTCCTTAGCTTTGCCTTTTAGGTGAGGCAGGACCGTGGCTACCATCTCAGCTGGAGTAGCCAAGGAGTCGATCTTGACTTGATCGAGGGCCTTAGTGAGTGCCTCTCGATGTTCCTGTGAGCTAACTAAAAGTTGCCATATATAAAGGTCAACTCGAGTCTTCTTTAGCTGCTTCACGAGAGCTTTTTCGGTGGTTGGCTCTTCGGGGACGGCCTCCACCCTAGCTGGTTCGGCGACAATAGGAACGTCCCTAAGGTGATTACTGGCTAATGCTTTGGACTTAACCTTCTGGATCTCCTCGGGAGTGATGGGGACAGTTTCCCCTTTGGTGAGGTAGACGTCGTCTTCATCGTGCACCAAATCCCGTTTATTTGCGGGATGATGGGAGAAATGAGGTGTGAGCAGTCAATTATTTCTCCAGAGAAAATGGCGTGGGTGGCTAAGGGGTTGTCCTTGTTACTGGGCTTGCCTCCGGTAAAGGGATCTTGCCATTTTCGATGAGATCCTGGATTAGATGCTTCAGCTTCCAACATTTCTCGGTGTCGTGCCCATTGCCCCGGTGGTATTGGCAATAGGCCTGGATGTCGTAGGCCTTAGAGCGACGCTCAACTGGGACTTCGGGTGTTGGGCCTATCGGTTGGATCATGCTTTTTGATGACAGCCTTTGTAAGGCATGCGTATAGGTAGTACCTATGTCGGTGAATACCCGTGGTGTGGTATTCCTCTTGGACGAGGTATCAAGTAGATTGACCTCGTCGAAAATACTGCGAGTAGCAGCTGCGGTTGTGGGCTTGCTTGTGGATGAGCTGGCCCCTAGATATCCTTTGGTAGAGGCCTTAGTAAGGCTCTCTAGTCTCAAATCATCCTCAATCCTCGTCCCCATCTCAGTTAAGGTGGCGAAGTTGGGTATGATTGCGTACCGGAGATGGATCCGGTAAGAGGGGGAGGAGATTCTTCATGAAGGCCTCCACTAAGACTTTTTTGCTGGGCTTATCGACCAGCTTGACACTCTCGGCCCTCCATCGTTGAAGGTATTTCGTAAATCCCTCCTTAGGTTCCTGGGCCATGACTTCCAGGGGGCGCATCGTGCTCTGGATCTCCGTGTTGTCGGCATAGTTCCGAGCGAATTCCGTCGCCACGTCATCGCAAGTCTTGTATTTCTTGGGGTCAAGCCTGTAGTACCAGGCTTTTGGATGCTTCTCGAGAGAGGAAGCGAAAAGGTGCTTGAACATGGATGATTTCACCCCCTTAACTGCCATGAATTCCTTGAAAGCCCGGATGTGGTGGACCGGGTCTTCAGTACCCTCGAACATTGGGATGCCCGTGAGGTTGAGGTTGGCGGGCAGTTCGTCATTCAAGGGTGAGTAAATGCGAGCATTTTCCGTGTGGATCGAGTTGCTGGTTGATAGGTGGACCTGTTCCTGTAGCTTACGGACTGCACCGGCCAATTCAGCTAAAGGCCCAGTAGTCTCGACGGTGCCACTAGGAGTTTCTTGTTCTACGGCGCTTACCCGAGTAATGATGGCTATCTGGTCTTCCCTCATCGCCGTGATCATAGTCTCCAATTTGGTCAACGAGGCCTTCAACTCATCTATGGCTGCTTGCATCATGGCTCGGGTGAAGGGTGGCCTGTCTGTAAGAGTACCGCGTAATCAGTAACTGACCCAGATCCTAGAATCAAAGAGTACATGCCGAGCAAAGAAATGACTTAGACGAGAAAAACGACTCGAGACTAAAACCTAGACGGCTGACTCGTGGGTGGTGGGCCTTCCTGAGGATTCGGCGTGTGGGCCGAATTCTGTTTGAAGGAGGGTCCACGTGAGATATTCCCCAGGCTTTGGACTCGAAAGTGTAAATGGGCCCGCCTTTGTAGGAGTATGTCCTACGTAGGTGGGCCATGCCTTGACAAGTAAGGCGGACTGGGATGGGGAAGAAACCTCGTGATGTAGGATCGACGGAGTTTCGACGCTAGAGATTCCAACAACTTATGACAAGACCCGACACTACTAAATACGGGAAGTCCTAAGACGAGGAAAGTTTTGAAAAGGAAAATTTGGATTTAGGAAAACCCGAAAAAGTCAGATTGGATGGCCCGATTTTTTTGAAAAGCGGAAATTATTATTGGGCTGGAATTTCGGAAATTTTGGTAAGGTTCGGGCAGCATACCGGCTAAAAATAGGCTGTTTTGAGTCAAAAATCATAAGTCCTAAATTCGGTAGCTTTCCGGGTTTTGAAAAATGGATAAATTTGAAAAGATGCTGATTTTGAAATGACGGTTTTGAAAAAAAAAGATAGCATGTAGATCAAGCAGCACGTAGTCACGGAAACAGTATAATGACACCATGTATGCTCCTAGTCTAAGTCTCGGTCGGTCGAAATAGGGTCTATACCAACAACGATGGCTTTCTCGCAAATCAGGACGGACTTCCTAAGCCGAATTGGACTTAGAACATGCCGTAAGACCCATGCGAGTTCTGCCACCAAAGTCTTTAGTGCACCCATTTAGAAATGCACCGTGGTATAGTGGGACGTCGGTCACAAGTAACCGACCCGGGAAAGATTTGGGTTATGCATGAACCATTGAACTAAAACGCGTACATTACTAATCGAACGATTTCTTTTCGAGTCTCACTCTAGGAACCCCGATGACTAGTGGTACATCAGGAATCCCTAGCGGAGTCGCCAAATTGTGGACATGACATAGGTCCACCCTGACGCGGCCACGCGCGGGTTTGGGGAGGCAAATGAATCTCATGTGAGATGGATCTCGAATTGAAATTTAAATCGAAGTTGGAGTCGCCACCGAAATTTGTGGGAGTTCGGGCCCGTTCGAACCCACTCTATGTCGTAGTGGGCCGTGCACAAAGTACGGTCCATTCCGATTTCTGAGTTTATTGGGTTCGTCCCTTAGCATTGCGATACCGATATCGACATTATCGGTAATCGAGTATTGAATGACTCTCGTATGCCAATGATTTCGGACATCCGGAAACCACGGTTCTGAGTAATGGGTGAGGGTACGTGCTGGGAAGTTCACAAAGAACACCCAACCCCGCCCGCACTTAGCGACCTTTACTAAGATATCGTTCGTTTTTGGTGTACATGCGTTAGTTCGACGGTTGGATGATAGGCAAAAAGTGTTTTGACTAAACATGCGAATAATTAAATGGGTTGCTAAGTCGGTTTAATGCATCTAAAAATTAACGTCGAAGTTGTATTTAGCATGCGAGGTTCGTTTTAGTATAATAAAACAACGAAAAGATTGCTAAAAACATGAACAAACGGGTTAGTAACGATCGAATGAAATATATAGATACAACGACATGCTTTATTTTGAAAAAGTTTGTGACGCGTGATGGATTAAACACGCGTTGACTGAGGTCAAGAAAATTCTTATCGAAACTTGAAAATATATCGGAAAAACCCGCTGTTTTATTTAAGAAGCGATGTCTGAAAAATTAGAACGAAATTACCTTTTTGTATCGCGGATTTCAGGGGTTCGTGCGACCCGTGCGAGGAGGGGGCGACCCGCGCTGCTGTGCGAATCGCACGGGGTGTACGCGAGTCACACGGCGGCCTGTTTTTCGGACTCTTTTTTATTTTTGTAAAATCGACGGTTTTGTTTAAATCGCGTACAAATATAGCGTAATTCATACTCGATTTAAATTCGTGATATTCGTTATATTCAATATTCGATTATGGAATCGGTATCAAATACTCGGAATGATTTTTTAGAAATGGTAAAAAAAAAGTTTTGTAAAAGTCGTGAACTAAGAAAATATGTTGATTTTCTCCGCGTTAAAATCGTCGTATTTTGTCTTTATAAAATCATGTGACGATTTTTAGCATCAATGAGATCAATTTAGTTCTTTTTTGTTACGATATTCGACTAGAGAATCGATATCGTATTTTTAAGAACGTTCGTTTTGTACATAAAGATTATAGTATCGATATTTAGAAAAGAACGTGACGATGACCCATATAAAAAAACGGACCGACGATGACGAAAAAGACGACGGTTGAAAGACAAAAAAAACGTGAGAGGGGAAGAGAAGAAGAGAGAAATCGGGATTTGGGACACCCTCAACCTACATGCTAAATTTGGTCTCGATTAGGAACTCGTAGTGACGGCGCTTGCGTAGGAGTAACGAGAATATAGGAGGAGTTAAGGAGTTGGATTTTTGGTATGGTTTGCCTAAAGTTTGCTAGAAACTCGGGTTGTAGGTTGTGTATGTCGAGATTTTTGGATGTGTCGGGAATTGTTGGTAATTGTCAATGTGTTATATGTGAATGGTTGTGTTCATGGGAGGGTCCTATTTATAGGAGAGGTCCTCGATTGAAGCTAGGAGAGGCACTCTTGCTTGGGTGACAAGAAATACCGATTATGATAGGAAAGGTAAGCAATTTGAGCGGAATGAGGATTCCGTTTCTTGGTGAGGAAGTCATGGAACCCGGCTGGAGTGAAGGGTACTCGGCCGAGTATGCTTCTTGTGCTCGGTCGAGTATTCGGGTTCGGGTAGGACTTCTACTGGGGACCGAATTCTACCTATAATGGATTTGTTTAATATTTTGTGTAGCTGATTTTTTGTAGTGTTTGAACTCAAACCGGACTCGTGGGGTGACACGACTGTTTTTCATGCCTCGGAAATACCTTTGACCGGGTCCTGACCCGGTCGCTAAAAGACGGTTTTACCCTTGGTCTCGGTTTTGACCCAAATTAGTCTCATTTGACTCGAAACGACTTAATGGGCCTGAATTTGAGGTCTCTTTTGCGAGATTTTTACTCCGTTAAAAGCTCGTGCCAATTACTATTGATTCTGAGTCCACAATCAAGCGTATTTAGTCATGTTTACGTCCGATCATCATCGGGTGTTTTTCGGAAACTGCTATAGAGACCTGGCGGTCAAAATGTGGGTGTCTACACAATTCTCAATTTTAAGTTTGTATATTTCTTCTCCCTTTTCATTATTGTTCATCTTCATTGTTTATTAGTTTAAGTTAATTTTATTGCTTAATTAGTTTAAAGTTTGCATCTTTATGAGTTATTCATGTTTACCATATGATTAGAGTAGTGGGTAGGTTAATTAGTTTAGTTTTAATCATGTTTGAGTAGTATATTTCTAGGGTTGAGGAAGACTCGGTTTGTCTCGATTGTGGGGTTTGTTGTGGGTTTATTATCTTGTCTATTATTGTTAGTGTTCTCCATTGATTGTCATTTTGGTATGATTTACTTGTCTTGGCCGCGATGGGTGAATTATATTTCGTCGAGCTTTCTTTGGGGTGGGTCGACCTAGTAATAAGTGCGAGAGACCGTTATTAGGACTGTCTTGGGTAGATAGAGACTCGAGAGAGATTCTTTATCTTCCTAATTACCGACCATAATCGACTCGTTTGTGAACTCCGATAACTCCCTTGAGACTACCTCGTTGACCTTGACCCTAGTCCTTTTTATCGTATTTATTTCATTTATTTGTTTGACTTGTTTAGCTCGCTAGTTTAGAACCCCCTCTTCCAACCAATTATTCTCTTCCTTTGACTAATTCCTTACCTAGCTAGACCTAGACCCTTATTTCAACTAGACCGTCCATGTGGATTTCGATCCGACTTACCCTCGACTGCCCAAGTTTAGGATTAGTTTGTTTTTACTTTGGTCGATCGGGATTCATGACAAATCCCCGTCCGTCACCAAGCGTGATGTTAGCTTGATCCAGAGGCCTCGAAGTGACTTGTCCAGACTTGTCCTTACAAATGTTTGACTCTCCGCGTATCAATATCGTTGCTTGGCTAATGATAGTCCATGGTAATCGATTTAGCATCAATTAATGATTATTCGTTCTAAATCGCTTTAGAAAATAGTTTGTTGATGGGAAGGATTTGCCGTGGATCCCCACCAACAAATAAAAACCAATTATTCCTAACACGTAGATAGGGCAAGTCGGGTCGAGTCCACGGGGACGGTACAGAGGGTTTCGACCAAGTTTCACCTAAAGACTTGACTAGGTCTCAAGGCTAGACTAAACTAAAACAAAAGTAAAGGGGAGGAGACTAAGAATAAGAATAAGCTAGGTAAAACAACTAAAGCTAACAATGACTAAGAGGAGGAAGAAAACAAACAAGGAAATAATAGGGTTAGGTCGGGTTCATAAGTGTAGTAGGATAGTTGGGAGATCGATGGTGCAAGGTTCACCTAGTTACTAAGGTTGGTCCGCGCTCTCGCGTCAAAGCCAATGTCCGTACTCTCGTGTCAAAGACAAAACCCGAATACTTATGCAAGATGTTACCCAATACACAAGGATTCAACCACAAATCAATCACACAATGAGAAGAGGAAGACAAGCAAGAGAAGTATTTGCAACTACTACTCTAACAAGCAATTCAACAAACACATGGTGTGTATAACTTGTGACTAGCAACAAAGAATCCAACTTTACCCACAATCAAACCCTAACCATTCATAATCAACACTTAATCCCCCTACTAACCCCACAAAAAGTCTACTCACACATGTCTAAACAAACATTAACATAAACAAGAGAAATCAACACAAACAACAAAACATTCATAATGAAACTAGTAAAAACAATGAACTATGAACAAAACAATGAACAAAGATTAAAACTTGAATGATAAAACAAAGATTAAAGGAAAGGAGAAGAGAAATTATACCACACTAGTAAGGAGGAAAGAGTGAAACTTGTAATAATAAGAAAACCCAAATACATCAACCAAGGTTGTCAATCTTGGTTGGATTCTTCAAGAATTCCCCTAATACAAGAATTAAACTAAGATTAACGATTAACTAAAGACTAATCTACACTAATCTAGGCTAATCTAGGCTAAAGTAGTCCAGGGTTTAGTGGGTAATGTCTAACATAAGCTAAGATTACAAGAGGGGGGGTATTTATAGGGTTACAAGAGCAAAGGAGAAGAAAAAAGGAAGCGCGGGTTACAGCTGCTCCATCCCGATCGGGATGGTGGTGGTCCCAACTGGGATCATGAATAACACCGGGCGGTGTTATGCATAACACCAGACGGTGTTATTGCTCTTCCCGGTCGGGGTGGATGATGATCCCGACCGGGACGAGATGGTCCCGACCGGGATGGCTCATCAGAAGAGCTGCTTTGTTTGCTCTTCATCCCGACCGGGATGGGCACTCATCCCGCCCGGGAAGGGTCTTGTAGGCCTCCATTTTGATCATAAAGGTCCCCATTTGCTCTTCATAGGCTTCTCATCGATTCTCGGCGCTCGGGATCGAGTGTAAGGAGCTCGGGAATGGGTCTTGAGGTCTCGGGATCGAATCTAAGGCACCGAGTGATCGTCCCTTCTTTTCGTTGGCTCCAAATGTGTAGGAAACGAGTCAGAATCGTTCCAATTCTCCATGAAGGGTCTTGAGAACCTAAAACGAACTAGAAGAAGCATAAGTAGCCCAGAAACCGCTCCAAAGAGCGATTTCACAAGAGAAACCGGGACCAAACACAACAAATAGGCACTACAAAACACACTTATCATTTGTGACTCGTCATCGCCAATGTTAGATCCTACGCATTATTAACATCAATGTTTGACCGTTACGATCTATGATATTCAAATTAGCGTCATCGAACATTTGCTCTTAGTCGTATCAAAATTAGTTTTTGAATAATATAGTATGTATACGATACTGGTGATAAGAATACCGATCTGCATGATTTGACTTGTACGAAATATGTTGTTATCGGAATGATTGTATGAGTTCGAAACGAGAACTGACTCGTTGTGAACGGATAAAACATAATTCGATTGATTCTAATTCGACTTCCTATTACGAATCGATATCAAATGTTAAGAATTATTTTAACTACGCGTCAAAGACAATTGAATATTGATTCCAAAATTTGAAATACGCATGGACTGGAATGCGCACCTGGGTGCTCCCTGATGTTCAAGCGCGAGAGGTCAGACATTTCAGTGTTGAAGCACCTCAGCCCCTGCATATAGTCTTATGCGTATCCCGACTTTGGACAGAATCGATTATTGAATGTGATCGTTTTGGAAAACGTTTGTCGAGAATAATCGTGAGAGATAGATTCGTAATTTTTAGGGGAATTCGATGTTCGTTTTAGAAGTGGACTCGCTCCTTTCACAGTAAACACACGAGACAACGAGATGAGCGACCGGCGACGCGAGTGCAATACTCTCGTGTTCGTGTTTTCTCATCTCGCCACCCCACATATTCAAATATGATTGAATTGAGCATTCTAGTCATAACGCCCTAAATCTGTTTCCCATGTCGATGTTGAAGTGATTTAATTCGTTTAGGAAAAAAACACGATAAATAAGATGTTATAAATATTAGTGTAGGAAATCAAATGTTAGTGGTTACGAACGATAAATAAATTGTTAACGATGTTAGATGCGGAATAGTAAATAGAATAAGGATAAAAGATAAACAATAAAGAAAAGGGGAGAAGAAATTACCAAATTAAAATGGAGAATTGCATAGATGAAGGAGAATATAATCTAAAAGGATTAAACAAACTAATTAAACGAGATTAAACCGACTAATTAGACAAACAATTCTAGACTTAAATAATCAAGGTAAAGAATCGGGAGAACAAGAAAATAGAAAGAATTCTAGTGCTAAACTGCCAATGCTACTCCTCCTGCCTACTTCCTCCTGCGGTGTGTTGCCGTTGTGTCCCCTACTCTACGGACTTCCTTCTACTGCCTACCTCTAAACTAACCTCCCCCCCCCCCCTCTCTCCTGCTGCCACACTGCCTTCTACGCTCCAATCTCCTCCTTTTTTTTATTTTCTTTCAATAATGGGCTGAATCCACTTTTAATTTGGCGATTGGACCCGACCTTCACCTTGATCCATTAGCTGCTGCTTTGTAGCTCAATTTCGATCCATTAATTAATGGAATTAGGTCTCGCTTCCTTCTATAAACTTTTAGGTCTCGAACTTAGCTTTCCGACGCATCTTGAATCACTTAATTCCGATGTCGTATGAGTGAGATATCGTCATTTCAAGACAGCCCGATCAAGTTGGCCTTTGACTTTTGCTTGACCTGCTTTGTTCATTGACCCGGTTTTACTCGGTTACTCCCAAAACGGTACCTATAAAACACAAACGAGATAAAGCCGTAGAAATAACATTTATTACAATAATTATTACTAAGACGGTAATTAACACTTAATATCGTATAAGAACATAAAATGAGCTATAATAACAATTAAGCACACAAAATCGACCCGAATAAGTAAATAAATGTGGGTAAAATAATGACTAAAATATCGATTATCAGTCATGGTGTCTCATCGTCGTAGGGCTTTTGCTTTCTGTATGCTCCATGTCTATGTTTTTGAGGGTCATATTGATTTGCTTTCCTGTATGGGTCACACTCGAGTTCTAACGGTTGTTGATAAAAAAGAGACGGAGGACAGTTCGGCTTGGCTGATTACGGGGGAGATTATCCAGGGTTTGGATGGTTGCAAAAGAGACCCGTCTGCTCATATGACTGGGAGCACCCGACTGCTGCAGGTATCACGTTTTTTTTGTCGTGTTCCGGGAGTCAGACTGTATTTGAGGTGCGCCTGTCTTTGTGCAGTTTTGGTTGTATGAGAGGTTGTCTATTATGGACTCTCCCCTCAACCCCAGCAAGTATTTGTTTAGCTAAGTGACTGCGAGGAGGCGGGCTATAGATTCCTCATGCCTGATCAATAGGAAGTATTGGGATGCAGTGGTGACACACCCGGGTCATTTGGACCCTTTTCGAATCCCTTCATTCGACATGGGTATCTGACTTGTATAAGAAGTAGATGAAGGAGGGCTCTGCGGAGGCTCATGCCGCTCTCAAGATCAACGAAGCTTTTGATCTGGTTCGCAGGGAGAAGGCCAAGGATAACAAAGGTTTCTTTGAAGATGGCGATACTCCCGCTACTTTGGTTCGTCTGATGTCGGGTCCAAAGACGAAGACTAAGACTCAAGCTAGGGAGACTGGTGCTAAAGGTTTGTGGGATAGGTTGAGCCCCCAGACGGATTTTGAGAAGAGGCTCAGACCGAGATTGACAGTTAAGGACCAAGTTGGTCCTCGTGACAGGCTACTAGAGCAAGTGAGGGCTCGGCTTGGGCCGACTACCGTGGTGGAATATCCCCTTTCGAAGAAAAGGGTTCGAGCTAAGGAGACTTCCTTGGTGATTCGGGAGCGTCTGCTCCCACCTTGACGTTAGTGGACTCCAAAGGATCCGAAGGAAAAGGGTTAGGGCAAGATACCCTGAAGACCCTTTTTATTATTTAGTTAATACTATTATTGTTATTGTTGTGTCGTGTGTGTTTCTTATGAATCTTGTATTTTGAATTTTCGAATTTATCGGTATTTTAATAATAAAAGAAGTTTTATTATCCAAACTAGTTCCATCTTTCATAATTGCAATGGTTGTGCCCTTGCGAGACTGCCTACGTAGCCACAGGTAGTGTAATTAAACCAGACATAGTTCAGACTTTTATTTAGAATTTGCAATTTTGAAATACATCAAGACTAGTAGTGCGAGATGTGTACGATGGTAGGACGAATGATCCTAGCTTATTGACTTGCCTCTGTTAGTAAATAAATTTAGCAACTGACATTTGAGAAATGGTTAGAGGTAGTATCGCTTCAGCTGGTTCAGGTTGGTAGGATTGGTAAACTCATTCTCGTCCAAGTCCGTCAGCTTTACGGCACCTCCTGATAGAACCTTCTTTACCAGATATGTCCCGACCCAGTTGGGTTTTAATTTTCCCCTTGGGTTGAGTGGTAACATGCTCGGACAGATTTGAGGACCAGGTCCCCTTCTTTGATATATCTTGGCCTAACTTTCTTGTTGAAGACCCGTTGTATTCTTTTATCGTATACCTGAATGTTGTTGAGGGCGCGAACTCGCCGTTCGTCCAATAGAATCAGTGAGTCGTACCGTGCTTGAAGCCAATTGGCTTCAGGCACTTGATTGGCTTTCCAATTGAATTCGGAGGGACGACACTTCCGGTTCGACTGGCTGGATTGCCTTCATCCCGTAAGTTAGATAATATGGTGTTGCTCCAGTGGCGGTGCGAATTGACGTTCTGTACCCCCATAAAGCGAAAAGCATTTTGTCGGGCCATTCCCGGTAATTATCGGTCATCTTCTTAAGTATGATGATAATTGTCTTGTTGGCGGCCTCTACCACTCCTTTTGTTTGGGGATGGTAGGGCGAAGATGCGTGTCTTTGGATACTGTATATAACCAACAAGGCTGCAATTTCGGCCTGGAAATTGGTCTCGTGATCACTGACAAATTCATGAGGGATCCCGTATCGACATATAATTTTATTTTTGATGAACTTAGCTACATGTTTGGCGTTCCAGATGCGGTAGGATTCGACCTCGACCCATTAGGTAAAATAGTCGATGGCTACCATGATGAAGCAGTGTCAACCGATCCCGAGGGGTTGACTTTTCCAATTATGTCGATCCTCCACGTCGAGAACGGCCATGGTGATGTCATAGTATATAATAAAGATGATGACATATACTTTACATTGGCAAAGATGTGGCAATTATGATAGTGTTTGACATAATGCCGACCGTCAGTTTCTATACTATTCCAATAGTATCCGAGTCACATGATTTTTTGTACCAACATTTGGGCATTCATATGTGGGCCACACTCGACGTCGTGTACCTCGGCCATAACTTTTTCAGCTCTTATCCCATCGATGCATAGGAGAAGAGCCTCATGTCCCGTCTTTTTGTATAATTGTCCGTCACCTGTGCAGATGAATTGGGTAGCTAGCCATCGTAAGGCTTTCTTGGCTCGATCCTCGATGTTGGGAGGGTATTTTCTCGTCAGTTTGTATTCTAAAACTGTTTGATACCAAGGCTCGGGGTCAATTATTTCGACGTCTTCTATGGTGTTAACGTATGCCGGTTCGGATCACCTCTCGACGCAGATTGGCATGCTGGTTAAGTGATCGGGAATGTTTAGTGACGATGCCGATTTGGAAAATGCATCAACGAACTGATTTTCTTCCCTGGGCAAGTATACGTATTCCACCTTTCGAAACTGTTATTTAAAAACCCTTACTCTCACCTGGTAGGCCGCGAGGTTGGTGTTTCGAGTTTTCCATTTCTGAAGGGCTTGATTGATGACTAAGGACGAATCACCGTGTACTCGTAGGTTTGTGATCCTCAAATCAATACCAGTTTGTAACCCATGGATGCAGGCTTAAACTTCTGCGGCGTTATTAGTCACATCGAAGTCTAGCTTGATGGATACGGAAGTATGCTCCCCTTTTGGTGAGATTAAAAGGATCCCGACTCTGTATCCCCGAAAGTTGGATGCACCGTCAAGCTACAAATCTCATGTCTCTGTGTCTGTATGGAATATGTCCTCATTCGGGAAGGGCCATGTGTCGCCGTGTTGGTATGTTCGCTTTCCAATATGGGGTTGTTGATAAGTTTAGTTTGTAGTGCCTATTTCGTAGTGTTTTGGTCCCATTTTCCTTGTGGAATCGCTCCTTGGGAGCGATTTATGGGCTACTTATGCTTCCTCTAGTTCGTTTCAGGTTCCCGAGACCATTCATGAAGAGTCGGAGCAATTCCGGCTCAATACATACACTTTTCGGAGCCAACGAAGTGAAGGAACGATCACTCGATGCCTTGGATTCGACCCCGAGACCTTGGGACCCAATCCCGAGCCTCCGAGACCCGATCCCGAGTCCCGAGAATCGATGAGAAGTCCATGTGAAGCAAGGAGGGACCAAAAGGATCATATTGGAGGCCTACAAGACTCATCCCCGACGGGTATGACCTCAACCCGTCCGGGATGAAGTGCACAAAAGAGGAGCTGCTGTTTTGGGTCCATCCCGACCGGGAAGGGGTCCATCCCGACCGGGACCACCTCATCCCGACCGGGACCAACTCATCCCGGACGGGATGGCCCAGTTACAGCCCGTGAAGCATTTTTTTCATCTCCCTTTGCATTGTAACCCTATAAATACCCTTCCTCTTGTATTCCTAGGTATGTTCTTCACTTCCCACTAAACCCTAGACTATTTTAGGTTAGATTAGTTTAGATTAGAGTAGATTAGTCAGTAATTAGTCGTTAATCTAGTGATTACTCTTGTATTATTGGATCTCTTGAAAAATCCAACAAAGCTTGACAACCTTGGTGGAATTATTTGGGTTTTCTTCTATGCAAGTGTTCTCCTTTTCCATTTCCTTTGTAGTTTGGTATAATCTTCTTCTCTTTTTACTCTTAATCCTTTATTGTTTATCAAGTTCTCATCTTTATTCATTGTTTGTTGTTTATCCTTGTTTTCTATTATGTATGTTTGGATTCTTATGTTGATTCCTCTTGTTCTTTTTAGTTGTAGTTTGATTATGTTTGAGTAGATTCTTGCTAGGGTTAGTAGGGTGATTAGGGTGTTAATTGGATGATTAAGGGTTTGTTGGAGATGTTGGTGGAAGATTTGGGTTTCCTCTTGGTTTGATGCATATTACATGTTTGTTGAAATGCTTGAATGACTTGTATGCGTATGCTTGTTTTTCTTGCCTTTCTCTTGTGGGTAATAGTTTGCTTATGGGTTTGGTTCCCTCACTAAGTAGCGAGAGCCCGGTGAGGACGACCCCTAGGTCGGTCTAAGTCGCGAGAGCCCGGATGCGACCTAGACCATGATAACACGCTAGTAGCCCCGTTTGTCATGTGTGTCGCCAAGATGGGTTTTAGGTGGAACCTCTAGGTTGGTCTAAGTCGCGAGAGCCCGGACTACACCTAGATTACTTGGCTACCCCCTTCATCTTTACTCTTCCTTGACCATTCCATTGCTCCTTTGAACCCGACCTAATCCTAGCCCGTTTTCCTTGTTTGTTTTCTCCGTCTCCTTAGCCATAGTCTTAGCCTTCTCCCCTTCCTATTACTCTAGTTTAGTTTAGCTCGTTGACTTAGTCTCGTTTTTAGGTGACCTTGGTCTATACGCCTCTACCGTCCCCGTGGATTCGACCCGACTTACCCTAGCTACCCACTAGGATTAGTTGGTTAATTATTTGATCGGCGGGATCCACGACAAATCCCACCATCAATTTGGCGCCGTTGCCGGGGACGGTGCTAGTTTAGACTTTGTTTTCCTAGTTACTTGACTTTGTCTTTGTGTTAGTGTTTTTCTTTTTCCTTTTTTGTTACCTTGCTTCTTGTGTGTGTGAAGTTTATTTCTCTCTTGTCTAGTGCCCAAAAAGCACTAGGCTTCTCACGTTTGCTCTTAGTCTGCAGTTTGTGCTTAGAGGTGGTGACCATCTTCTTCTTGCAACTTAGAGCCGCTTTAACGGACGGTTGCTAGATTGAGAAGTCCTCAACCGGGTATGAGCTACGATTTTCGAGCAAGCATGGGGTTTGATCTAAACTCCCCACACATGGAAGCCGATATGAGCTACTCCTCTTCTTCTATGAACCAAAGCTATGACATGATGACTCCTAATTACTATCAAGCTCCTTAGAGGGATCAAGACTCTAGTGGGTATGAACTTCAAGGTTATGAAAACGGCTACCAACAAGTGAACGATTACCAATCCTACGATCATGGTGACTATTACTCGAGTTATCAATGTGAACCCACCATGTTCAATCAAGATTCACCTTATGGAAGCCAATACCCCCAAAACCCACCATATTACCCTCCACCCCAACCACAATATGAACCCCATGACCCACAATACTACCAATCACCTCAACCTCACTACCAACAATATGATGGCCCACCCCTTGGGCATCATCAAGATTATCAAGGAGCTTTACAAGACCTCAATGACCACCAATCGTCAAACTTGGAGTTGTATCATTCGATTCTTCAATTGCGAAGGAGCACACAAGAAATGGCCATTCAAATGAAAAAGAAGCAAGATGAACTTATGGCCCAATTTTGAAGGGAAAACGAGGCGAGGGATGCTCGATTAAATGCAATATCGGTTCAAACCGTAATGTTTTTATCCCGAACATCACAATTAGATGAAGGGTGCCCACTTGAGAAAGAGGAGCCACCTAACCATGAAGCCGCCGATGTAGTTCCCTTTGGAGAAGAGATTTGCTTTGAAGAACCTCAATCGTCTACCCAAAAAGTGACGAATGAGGATATGACCCTTGGTGAAGACAACATTGGTGAGGAATTGGAGGAAGTTAGTGAGTTGGATGGGTTGGTAGAATTTGTGAAGTTGTTGGGTGAAATTGATGAGCCCAAGTTGCCCATGGCCGAGAATGTGGAAAGACATCAAGAGCCCCTTACTAGTACACCAAGCGATGGTTTGGAAGAGATTGAAACCGCCGGTGGAAGTTTCAATCCTCTCCTCCAAGATGATGTGGGGCCTAGTGATGAAGATGGGGAACCACAACTTGAGGAAAGTGTGGGGGTGTGCAACAAGGAAATGGGGCCAAAACCGCTTTTTGTGCCTCGTTTCTTGGAAATGAAGCTTGCTTGTGATTGGAGACGGTGCCTAGGGAGGAAGAGGTCGGTTAAGCTCGTAGGATGGATAGACCCCGGAGACGACTCGAAAGATGACTTTGGGTCTTGGGATTCCTACTTCTTGCCTCCACCTTGGAGGCCGTGGAGGTTGGCTAGGCTCAAGCGCTTCTTGGGCCTTCATTATGATGTCGGTAGCGCGTTCGACTTGCTCCTCCATGCCCTTGAGGGCTATGGTTGAAGAAGAGTCCCCCATCCTAGGTTTGATGGAGTTCCTAAAGAACCGTCATGTTGTATATTCTCCTCCCCTCTTTAGAGTACTTGTGTTTGTATTTGTGTGATTTTTCTCTTGATTTTTGTTGTTTTGTGAAGCTCTTGTAATTGATTTGGTATTTTGATGAGCGATGTGAGGGAGTGAATTTGATGTGTACTTTGAGTTTATTGTGATAGGTGAAGTGAAGGTGACTCCTAGAAAGGAGTGGTTAGTGATAGAGCTTGGATCGTGAGTAAGGGAGTCGGTTTTTGGGGTCATGGGAGTCATGAAGACCCTTCCCGACCGGGAAGGGTGTGTCGTCCCGACCGGGATGGGGCCGTCCCGATCGGGGTTGAGGGTGCCAAAAATAGAGTCCACTGGAGTGTCATCCCGATCGGGAAGGAGGCATCCCGACCGGGAAGGGTTTATCAACCCGACCGGGATCATCCATCCCGACCGGGATGATCCCCTACTCCTTTTTGGTGCTTCTTCTTCGACATTTAAGCCCACCCAACCATTGTATACCCCCACCTAACCTCCCTACCTTCCTTTCTCGTATCATACCACCCATGTACCTCATTTACATACCTTAACCTCATTTCCTCCTCACTTTAGACCGATATTCACATCAAATCCCACCCCCTCGCACCATTACTACCTCTACCATGCGGTTCTATCAAGCTTGAAGCGGGATAGCAATGATGAAGACAAGCAAGTGCCTATATTGATTTTTGAGACGATGGAGAGAGTGAGTTGCTAACCTATGGTACGGCAACTATCCTTTCTTTTCCGTTTTTGTTGTTGCTTGTTTTCCTTTGTTTATTCCCTTCCCCTTGAGTCATGGTATCTTAGTGGCCTTCGAGGCCTTGGTAGTGGTTGCTCCCGACTCTCGATGATGTGACTACATCGAGAGTCATTTTCAAAATCCAAATTTTTCAAGATTTTCACACTTTTTTTTGTAGGATTTAGTCGGATTTGGGCGAAATCCCGGCTAGGTGACTTGATCACACCTAGTCCTCCCCTCCCATTTCCTTTTATTTCTTTCTTTTTATTTTTCTTCCCCCTTCCATATCTTTTCTTGTCTCGGCCCATGGTGACTTGACTACACCCCGGCCGGACACTTTCTACCCTTTTCTTCACTTTATTTTTTGATTTTTAGCTTTATTTTCGTAGTTTCTTTTCTTTTTCTTTTGTCTCTCCGCACACTACGATCGAGCATGAGGACATGGCTCGACTTAAGTGTGGGGGAGCGATATTCTATCGTAGTTAGTTTTATTTTTGTAGTTTTTCGAAAAATCTTTAAAAATCCTAAAAATTTGAAAAAATTTCATAAAAATCAAAAAGATTTTCTTTTGTGTGTTTTCCTTTTATGTCGTTGTATCGTGTATTTGTTGTGTTGTGCGTGTTTTGCCTCCCTTTTTCCTATTAGGTTACTTGAATCACCGATAGCTTTGGAGAGCTTTCAAGACTTCCGGTAACATCTTATCCCTTTTCCTTCTTTATCTCTTGTGGAGTTTGGAGGAGATTGTGATGTTGTGTGCTCGGGAGGAGCTTTGTAAAGTTTTGTTGATTTGGTGGCTTGTTTGGAAGCTCGGGGTGGTGTTTGTGTTATATATATGTTCGTTTTGTGTTGTTCTTGTTTTGTTGCTTTTGTTTCTTTTTCTTTCGTTTTCGTTGAGTCTTTGTTTTGTGTTTTGTTGTGTGTCTTGTGTGTAAATGGTTTTCGAAAACCCGGTTTAGAGGCTAGTGTGCGAGTGTTTACTTTCCCTTCCTAGTGGTATAAATCGAGTCTTGGACTTTAGCCTAGTAGAATGACCCTAAATCAATGATTTCGTTGATCCTTTACCTTGAGTCCACCTAGCTTACTAGGGATTTACTACGGGATTTGCATTTTGACCATTATGACCACCCACGGTGTGAAAAGGCCTTGGTTACCGAGTCTCGTCCCTTAGGTGACCGTGTTTAGGATTGCTCGACTAGTCCAAGTTTTTCCCTTTTTTTGGGTTTGAAGAGGGATCGCGACCCCCGACTTACCCATTTACCTACCTCCCACACATATCCACACAATAAGTTGCAATTTGTTGAATTCTCCTTTTCTTGTCATACAAAGAAATGCCAAAAAGCCAAATCAAGCCAAAAGGGCAAAGAAAAGAAAATGAAAGAAAATGAAAGAAAGAAAAGAATGAAGAAAAAGAAAAGGCACAAAAGCCAAAAAGAAAATAAAAAAGAAGAAAAAGAATGGCATGGCAAAACAAGGCAAAAATGCAAAAGAAAAGAGAAAATGCCAAAAGAAAACCCGATTCACAAAAATAGAAACCTCACCCCTCACAAAATAAGCCTTTTTCCGATCATTACCATGAAGAGCCTACCAAAGGACCGAGTCCCTAGGAAGGATGATAGCGGTAGTGGTCGGTCTTCCCTCATTTTGCAATCATTTCCACTTTTTACTTGGACTAGTTAGGCGGTTTCGGACATGGGACGACCCTCTTGGCTCTTTGCTAAAGGGGGCGGGGTCTCACTTACCTACAGTGTCGACTAACACCGTGGTTCATCCTTTTTCCATCCCGCCTATCGTCCCGTAGTACGTTCTTAGAAGGTTAGGAGGAACCGAGGTAAGTTACCAACATTTTTATTGCTTTGTCGTCATACTATTAAGGTTTTGTCCATCTTGGTTTGTATTGCTAGCTCGGGAACGTTGTCACTTGCCTTGAGTCCTAAACCGGTGCTTCTTTCACCGCTTTTTAGAGGGAAGCGGTATTTGTCTCTCTTTGGGTACAACCTTTTATGTGTTTGATTATGTGTTTGTTTGTTTGTGTGTTTTGTGTCCGGTTGCATCCACAGTTTTGTCGCAAGACCCCACTTGCCTTGCGGAGTGCACTTTTCCCTCTAAGTCTACTCGCGTGAGTTGAAAGGGCGTAGGGTGCGCTAATACCCGCTCGGCTAGTTTATTAGTTAGTATGTGCTTACTCGAGGGCGAGTAAGGGTTAAGTGTGGGGGAGTTGATAAGTGTAGTTTGTAGTGCCTATTTCGTAGTGTTTTGGTCCCATTTTCCTTGTAGAATCGCTCCTTGGGAGCGATTTATGGGCTACTTATGCTTCCTCTAGTTCGTTTCAGGTTCTGATGGGGGGATTTGTCGTGAATCCCACCGATCAAATAAAACCGGCAAAACCTAACTAGGGTAGCTAGGGTAAGTCGGGTCGAATCCACGGAAACGGTAATGTATAGCCTAGACTAGGTCGGCCCAAATACTAGACTAAGTCAACGAGCTAAGCTAGAGAATGATAGAAGGGGAGAGAGCTAGACTAAGACTAAGGAGAACAACTAAGGAAAACGGGCTAGGATTAGGTCGGGGTCAAAGGGGTAACGGAATGGTCAAGGAGGAGTTAGAGTGAAGGAGGTAGTAGGGTAATCTAGGTAATCTAACTTAGACTCACCTAGAGGTTCCTCATGGAACCCATCCGGCGACACACAAGACAAAGGAAAACAAGAAAAACAAGCATTCCAACCTACTTAGTCATTCAAGCATTCCAACAAACATGTAATGTGCATCACTCAAGAGGAAACCCAAATCTTCCACCAACATCTCCAACAAACCCTTAGTCACCCAATTAACACCCTAATCACCCTACTAACCCTAGCAAGAACACTACTCTAACATAATCAAACTAATACTAACAAGAACAAGAGAAATCAACCCAAACATCAAAACATAAACAAACAAACTAATGAAAATGATGAACAACAATCAAAGATTCAAACTTGGATGAATTAAACAAGATTAAGAGTAAAAGAAGAAAGGATTATACCATACTAGTGAAGGATGAAAAGATGAACACTTGTATAAAAAGAAAACCCAAATTCATCCACCAATGTTGTCAAGATTGAATGGATTCTTCAAGAGATCTCTTAATACAAGATTAAACTAAGATTAACTACTAATTACCGACTAATCTACACTAATCTAATCTAATCTAACCTAAAGTAGTCTGGGGTTTAATGTCTAAGGAAGTGCATAAGCCAAAGATCCTGTCTTAATACAAGAGTGGGGTATATATAGGGTTACAAATGGAAGGGAGAAGAAAGAAAGGAAATGCGGCTACAGCAGCACGGTCCCGACCGGGACGGGTCATCCCAACCGGGACGGACCCACCATCCCGACCGGGACGGGTTGGTCCCGACCGGGAAGGCCTTGCAGTAGCACCCTCAAAAGTGCACTTCATCCCCGACGGGATGAGGTGCATACCCGTCGGGGATGAGTCTTGTAGGCCTCCAATATGACCCTTTTGGTTCCTCCTTGCTTCACATGAGCTTCTCATCGATTCTCGGGACTCGGGATCGGGTCTCGGAGGCTCGGGATTGGGTCCCAAGGTCTCGGGGTCGATTCCAAAGCATCGAGTCATTGTTCCTTTATCTCGTTGGCTTCAAAATGTGTATGTATCGAGTCGGAATCGCTCCAACTCTTCCAAATCGGTCTCGGGAACCTGAAACAAACTAAAGGAAGCATAAGAAGCCCCTAAACCGCTCCCAAGGAGCGAAATAGGCACTAGAAACAACACTTATCAACTCCCCCACACTTAACCCTTACTCGCCCTCGAGTAAGCACATACTAACTACTATACTAGCCGAATGGGTATTAGCGCACCCTACGCCCTTTCAACTCACGCGAGTGCACTTAGAGGAAAAGTGTACTCCGCAAGGCAAGTCGGGTCTTGCGACAAAACTGTGGATGCAACCGGACACAAGACACAAAAACAAACAAACACACAAACGAACACACAAAAGGTTGCACCCAAAAGAAAAGAAATACCGCTTCCCTCAAACAAGCGGTGAAAGAAACACCGGTTTAGGACTCGAGGCAAGCGACAACGTTCCCAAGCTAGCAATACAAACCGAGGTGGACTAAACCCTAATAGTATGACGACAAAGCAATAAAAATGTTGGTAACTTACCTCGGTTCCTCCTAACCTTCTAAGAACGTACTACGAAACGATCGGCGGAGTGGGAAGTGAAGAACCACGGTGTTAGTCGACACTGTAGGTAAGTGAGACCCCGCCCCCTTTAGCGTGAGCCAATAGAGTCGTCCCGTGTCCAAAACCGCCTAACTAG
Source organism: Agrostemma githago (assembly GCA_958450325.1). Lineage (NCBI taxonomy): Eukaryota > Viridiplantae > Streptophyta > Magnoliopsida > Caryophyllales > Caryophyllaceae > Agrostemma > Agrostemma githago. The sequence continues at coordinate 11,726,785 of OY288239.1, forward strand.
TCCAAGTAAAAAGGTGGAAATAATTGCAAAATGAGGGAAGACCGACTAATGCCGCTATCATCCTTCCTCGGGACTCGGTCCTTTGGTAGGCTCTTCACGGCAAAAGTCGGAAAATACTCATGTTAGGTAACTTAGTCGGTCTTCCCTCCAAAACTCATATAGTCACCTTCAAACATCAATCATCCTACACAACTTCACAATAATCATTAGAATCCCCTCCCTCACATCACTTAAGAAAAATCCAAAATACAAGAATTCCACAAGGTAAAAACAAAAATCCTAGAAACAAAATCACAATAAACACTATTACAAACACAAAAAATAAAGAGAAGAGGGAAAGGGGAATATACAACATGACGGTTCTTTAGGAACTCCGTCAAACCTAGGATGGTGGACTCTTCTTCAACCGTAACCCTCAAGGGCATGGAGGAGCAAGTCGAACGCGCTACCGACATCATAATGAAGGCCCAAGAAGCGCTCGAGCCTAGCCAACCTCCACGGCCTCCAAGGAGGAGGCAGGAAGTAGGAATCCCAAGACCCAACGTCATCATTCATGTTGTCTCCGGGGTCTATCCATCCTACGAGCTTAACCGACCTCTTCCTCCCTAGGCATCGCCTCCAATCACTAGCAAGCTTCATCTCCAAGAAACGAGGCACAAAAAGCGGTTTTGGCCATATCTCCTCGATGCACACCCCCACACTTTCCTCAAGTTGTGGTTCCCCATCTTCATCACTCGGCCCCACATCATCTTGGAGGAGAGGATCGAAACTTCTACCGGCGGTTTCAATCCCTTCCAAGTCATTGCTTGGTTCACTAGCTAAGGGCTCTTGATGCTTATCCACATTCTCGGACAAGGGCAACTCGAGGCTAACAACTTCACCCAAAAACTTCACAAACTCTACCAAACCATCCAACTCACTATCCTCCTCCAATTCCTCACCAATGTTGCCTTCACCAAGGGTCATCTCCTCATTCGTCACTTTTTGGGTAGACGATTGAGGTTCTTCAAAGCAAATCTCTCCTCCAAAGGGAACTACATCGGCGGCTTCATGGTTAGGTTGCTCCTCTCTCTCAAGTGGGCACTCTTCATCTAATTGCGATGTTCGGGATAAATACATTATGGTTTGAACCAATAATGCATTTAATCGAGCATCAAACGCCTCGTTTTCCTTCCTATATTGGGCCAAGAATTCATCTTGATTCTTTTGCATTTGGATGGCCATTTCTTGTTGGTTCTTTTGCAATTGAAGAATCGATCGATATAACTCCAAGTTGGGCATTTGGTGGTCATTGGGGTCTTGTAAAGCTCCTCGATAATCTTGATAATCTTGATGATAATCTTGATAATCTTGATTAAACATGGTGTCTTGACGATGCTCAAGGGGTGGGGCATCATATTGTTGGTAGTGAGGTTGAGATGATTGGTAGTATTGTGGGTCATGGGGTTCATATTGTGGTTGGGGTGGAGGGTAATATGGTGGGTCTTGGGGGTATTGGCTTCCATAAGGTGAATCTTGATTGAACATGGTGGGTTCACAATCATAGCTTGAGTAATAGCCACCTTGATCGTAGGATTGATAGTCATTCACTTGTTGGTAGCCATTTTCATAACTTTGAAGATCATACCCGTCCTGATTACCCCAAGAAGCTTGATCATGGTAGGGGGACGTCATGTCATACCCTTGGTTCATGGAAGAAGAGGAGTGGCTCATATCGACTCCCGAGTATGTGGAGTTTAGATCAAACCCCATGCTCGCTCGAAAATCGTAGCTCATACCCGGTTGGAAACCACTCATTCTAGCAACTGTCCGTTTAAGCGGCTCTAAGTTGCAAGAAGAAGATAGTCACCACCTTGAAACACAAACTGTAGACTAGGAACAAACGTGAGAAGTCTAGTGCTTTTTGGGCACTAGACAAGAGAGAAATAAACCACACACACAAGAAGCAAGGTAACAAAAAGAAAAAAGAAAACACAAACACAAGACAAAGCCAAGTAATTAGGTAAACAAAGTCTAAACTAGCACCATCCCCGGCAACGGCGCCAATTTGATGGTAGGGATTTGTCGTGAATCCCACCGATCAAATAATTAACCGGCTAAACCTAACTAGGGTAGCTAGGGTAAGTCGGGTCGAATCCACGGGGACGGTAAGAGGCGTCTAGACTAGGTCGGCCCAAATACTAGACTAAGTCAACGAGCTAAGCTAGAGAATGATAGAGGGGGAGAGAGCTAGACTAAGACTAAGGAGAGCAACTAAAGGAAAACGGGCTAGGATTAGGTCGGGGTCAAAGGGGTAACGGAATGGTCAAGGAGGAGTTAGAGTGAAGGAGGTAGTAGGGTAATCTAGGTAATCTAACTTAGACTCACCTAGAGGTTCCTCATGGAACCCATCCGGCAACACACATGACAAAGGAAGACAAGAAAAACAAGCATTCCAACCTACTTAGTCATTCAAGCATTCCATCAAACATGTAATATGCATCACTCAAGAAGAAACTCAAATCTTCCACCAACATCCCCAACAAACCCTTAGTCACCCAATTAACACCCTAATCACCCTACTAACCCTAGCAAGAACACTACTCTAACATAATCAAACTAATACTAACAAGAACAAGAGAAATCAACCCAAACATCAAAACATAAACAAACAAACTAATGAAAATGATGAACAACAATCAAAGATGCAAACTTGGATGAATTAAACAAGATTAAGAGTAAAAGAAGAAAGGATTATACCATACTAGTGAAGGATGAAAAGATGAACACTTGTATAAAAAGAAAACCCAAATTCATCCACCAATGTTGTCAAGATTGAATGGATTCTTCAAGAGATCTTTTAATACAAGATTAAACTAAGATTAACTACTAATTACCGACTAATCTACACTAATCTAATCTAATCTAACCTAAAGTAGTCTGGGGTTTAATGTCTAAGGAAGTGCATAAGCCAAAGATCTTGTCTTAATACAAGAGGGGGGTATATATAGGGTTACAAATGGAAGGGAGAAGAAAGAAAGGAAATGCGGCTACAGCAGCACGGTCCCGACCGGGACGGGTCCTCCCGACCGGGACGGACCCACCATCCCGACCGGGACGGGTTGGTCCCGACCGGGACGGCCTTGCAGTAGCACCCTCAAAAGTGCACTTCATCCCCGACGGGATGAGGTGCATACCCGTCGGGGATGAGTCTTGTAGGCCTCCAATATGACCCTTTTGGTTCCTCCTTGCTTCACATGAGCTTCTCATCGATTCTCGGGACTCGGGATCGGGTCTCGGAGGCTCGGGATTGGGTCCCAAGGTCTCGGGGTCGATTCCAAAGCATCGAGTCATCGTTCCTTTATCTCGTTGGCTCCAAAATGTGTATGTATCGAGTCGGAATCGCTCCAACTCTTCCAAATCGGTCTCGGGAACCTGAAACGAACTAAAGGAAGCATAAGAAGCCCCTAAACCGCTCCCAAGGAGCGATTCTACAAGGAAAATGGGACCAAAACACTACAAAATAGGCACTACAAACCACACTTATCAGGTTCCCGAGACCATTCATGAAGAGTCGGAGCAATTCCGACTCAATACATACACTTTTCGGAGCCAACGAAGTGAAGGAACGATCACTCGATGCCTTGGATTCGACCCCGAGACCTTGGGACCCAATCCCGAGCCTCCGAGACTCGATCCCGAGTCCCGAGAATCGATGAGAATTCCATGTGAAGCAAGGAGGGACCAAAAGGATCATATTGGAGGCCTACAAGACTCATCCCCGACGGGTATGACCTCAACCCGTCCGGGATTAAGTGCACAAAAGAGGAGCTGCTGTTTTGGGTCCATCCCGACTGAGAAAGGGTCCATCCCGACCGGGACCACCTCATCCCGACCGGGACCAACTCATCCCGGACGGGATGGCCCAGTTACAGCCCGTGAAGCATTTTTTTCATCTCCCTTTGCATTGTAACCCTATAAATACCCTTCCTCTTGTATTCCTAGGTATGTTCTTCACTTCCCACTAAACCCTAGACTATTTTAGGTTAGATTAGTTTATATTAGAGTAGATTAGTCGGTAATTAGTCGTTAATCTAGTGATTACTCTTGTATTATTGGATCTCTTGAAGAATCCAACCAAGCTTGACAACCTTGGTGGAATTATTTGGGTTTTCTTCTATGCAAGTGTTCTCCTTTTCCATTTCCTTTGTAGTTTGGTATAATCTTCTTCTCTTTTTACTCTTAATCCTTTATTGTTTATCAAGTTCTCATCTTTATTCATTGTTTGTTGTTTATCCTTGTTTTCCATTATGTATGTTTGGATTCTTATGTTGATTCCTCTTGTTCTTTTTAGTTGTAGTTTGATTATGTTTGAGTAGATTCTTGCTAGGGTTAGTAGGGTGATTAGGGTGTTAATTGGATGATTAAGGGTTTGTTGGAGATGTTGGTGGAAGATTTGGGTTTCCTCTTGGTTTGATGCATATTACATGTTTGTTGAAATGCTTGAATGACTTGTATGCGTATGCTTGTTTTTCTTGCCTTTCTCTTGTGGGTAATAGTTTGCTTATGGGTTTGGTTCCCTCACTAAGTAGCGAGAGCCCGGTGAGGACGACCCCTAGGTCGGTCTAAGTCGCGAGAGCCCGGATGCGACCTAGGCCATGATAACACGCTAGTAGCCCCGTTTGTCATGTGTGTCGCCAAGATGGGTTTTAGGTGGAACCTCTAGGTTGGTCTAAGTCGCGAGAGCCCGGACTACACCTAGATTACCCGGCTACCCCCTTCATCTTTACTCTTCCTTGACCATTCCATTGCCCCTTTGAACCCGACCTAATCCTAGCCCGTTTTCCTTGTTTGTTTTCTCCGTCTCCTTAGCCATAGTCTAAGCCTTCTCCCCTTCCTATTACTCTAGTTTAGTTTAGCTCGTTGACTTAGTCTCGTTTTTAGGTGACCTTGGTCTATACGCCTCTACCGTCCCCGTGGATTCGACCCGACTTACCCTAGCTACCCACTAGGATTAGTGGGTTAATTATTTGATCGGCGGGATCCACGACAAATCCCACCATCAGTTGTCAGCAAAAACTCGGCCACTGCCTGACCCTTAATGGCTTTTAGCGGCACGAATTTTAAGTCGAATTCAGCCAACATTAGAGTCCATCTTGATATTCTACCGTTTAGGATAGGCTTTTCGAACAAATATTTGACGGGATCCATTTTTGATAACACTTGCACTTGGTAACTGAGCATGTAATGTCGGGGTTTCTTAGTTGCCCAGACCAGAAATTTTTTCTTGAGCATAGTGTATTTGATTTCATACTCCAAGAATTTCTTGCTGATGTAGTAGATGGCTCGTTCTTCAGTCTCGATGGTTTGGGCTAACATAGCCCCCATGGTTGTCTCGGTAGTTGTCATATATAACGATAGAGGCAAATCGAGTTGAGGTGACATTAAGACTGGCGAAGAGGATAGAATTTCCTTGATTTTTTTCAAAGGCCGCTTGACATTTATCATCCCATAGTTTTCGTTCTCCCACTTTCAACTTCTTGAAAATTGGTTCACATACCATGGTTAACTTGGAGATAAACCGGCTGATGTATTGGACTTTGCCGAGGAATCCCCTTATTTCTTTCTCGGTCTTGGGGAGATTCATTTTGGTGATGGCTTTGATTTTTATTGGATCGACTTCAATACCACGTTGACTAACGACATGACCCAGTAATTTGCATGAGGTTACCCCGAAACTACACTTCTGAGGGTTCAGCCTCATGTTGTACTTACGCAGCCGGGTGAAGAATTTTCTTAGGGCGACGACATGCCCATGCCGATTCTTGGTTTTGACAATCATATCATCCACGTAAACCTCCACTTCTTTGTGCATCATGTCATGCAATAAAGTCGTGGTTCTTCCCTGGTAAGTGCCCCGACGTTGATGAGACCAAATGGCATAACGGTGTAGCAGTAAGTACCCCAAGGTGTAGTGAAGGTGGTCTTACTCATATCTTCTTCAGCCATTTTGATTTGGTTATATTCGACATATCCGTCAATGAATGACAGAAGGGCATGATCAGCTGTGTTGTCCACCAGTATTTTGATGTGTGGTAGTGGGAAATCGTCTTTTGGGCTTGCTTTATTCATATCTCTGAAATCTACACATGCGCGCACCTTACTGTCCTTTTTAGGTACCGGTACGATGTTCGCCACCCAATCCGGATATTCGGATACTTGTATGAAATCGGCTTTAAATTGTTTGTCGACTTCTTCCTTGACTTTGAGAGACCATTCGGGTCTCATTCGAAAGAGCTTTTGTTTGACCGGTTTGCACCCGTCCTTGATCGGTATGCGGTGCTCGGCTATTTCCTGGTCTATCCCCGACATGTTCTTATAAGACCATGCGAAGACGTCTTTGAACTCTTGAAGAAGACTTACAAGTTGTTGTTTCTCTTCGGGATCTAACGACAACCCCATTTTAAGCATCTGGGGTTCTAAAGTTGTCCCCACATTTATAGACTCGGTTTCTTCAATGACCGGATTCTTGGATTCCTGTTGCTCTAACCGCTTGATTAGATGAGGATATAGTGGTCCTTGTTCATCGGGTTTCGCAATGTCATTGCAAAAAATATTTTCGAGCATGATTAAAAAGAGACAAGTCATAAGCAAACAAATTGTTATTATTGATTGAAAATTTAGAGAACAACTCGTACAGAGCAGCCATCTGATCGTTGGTCAGTGGCGGAATAGGAAGGGCGCGCGGGACAGACCCTGAGGCGCCAGCAGTAGTGATTGGAAGGAGAGGGTTACAAGATTGACTCTAGCACCATACCCCCTAGACTCGACCTTAGACTCTGACTTGGACTCAGACTCAGAATCGGAATCGGTATCGGGCATGTCTCCTTCACCGGCAACTAGCTTATAGATCCGGCCCTGGCCATCTGTCCATTTGACGCTTTTCTTCTCGGAATCCACTTCTGAGACCAGCTTGGTCGGATCAAACCTGTTGCTGCGGAGGATGAGGTTAACCAGATCTTCTTTCGGGGTCGGGATGATTCTGTCCTCCCCAAACAATAGCCTCAGCGCAAATTCGGCATCTTCAGTGCCAACTTTTGGTTCGGGCTGGAGGAGGGTGAGTATATCATCTGGTATATAGTTATAATCTCGGGCCAGTTTGGTCCCGGAGTGCGTAGCTAAGGTTTGGAATAACCCTACTTTTGGATAGCCCTAAATACCGGCTTGACAAAATAATCACTCAGCCTTGGGCTATAAGGGCTCAAGTTGATGCCCTTTATGAGGTCATGGGATTTTTTGATGCTTACCCGAACGATGTTGCCCAGGGTTGATCCATACCAGTTTGGTCCCGGAGTGCGTAGCTGAGGTTTGGAATAACCCTACTTTTGGATAGCCCTAAATACCGGCTTGACAAAATAATCACTCAGCCTTGGGCTATAAGGGCTCAAGTTGATGCCCTTTATGAGGTCGTGGGCTTTTTTGATGCTTACCCGAACGATGTTGCCCAGGGTTGATCCGTACCCTAGGCCCGAATGTAAGTCTTCATCTTTTAGGACCTCAATTATCTTCCCAGCTGGAAGATACGGTCTAGAGGTAGCCTCGGGGAAGTATCCCAGGTTTTGTAGCATTGTATCGATGTTGGTGGTGAAATAGGGTCTAAAAAGGAAATCTTCTTCGACCATTCCTACATCGAACCCCCAAAGGTCTGTACCTGGATGACTTGTGGAATTGCAGTTAGCCATGGTCATCAATGTTGCCTCCATGGTGATAATGTCATCACCTAGAGGCAGCTTGATTTTTCGATGAAAGGTGGAGGATACTGCTTTAACGACATGGATCCACGGATGTCCCAAGATTAGATTAAAGAAAGAGGTGATGTCAATCACCTGGAATTCCATTTCTTTCTCGACCGGGCTTATTATAATGGTCAACTTGACGGCACCAGCTACTGACTTCGGACTTCCATCGAAAAAGCATGGATGGTTTAAGCAGTCGGAATATTCTCGGCCTCAGTAATGCCGAGGGCCTTGGAAGTCCTTAGGGGTAAGACATTGACGACAGATCCGTCATCTATCAAGGTCATGGGAAGATATTTCCCGCGGCATATAACCATGATATACAAAACTAGGTTGTGAGCGGCCCCATATGGAGGTAAATCTGCCTCAGAGAAGGTGATCAGTGGAGCTTCTTCTTTAGATTTACCCTTAAGATAGGGCATGACGGCGGCTACCATTTCGGTAGGGGTAGCGACCGAACTGATTTTGATTTGATCGAGAGCCTTAGTAAGTCCCTCTTGATGTTATGATGAACAGACCAAGACTTGCCATATATTGAGGACAACTCGGGTTTTCTTTAACTGTTTCACAAGAGCTTTGTCAGTAGTCGTCTCCTCAGGCGCGGCTTCCGTCCTGACGGGGTCAGTGACGGTTACCGGAATGGGGGTGTCCCTAGAGTTAGTAGTTTGGTAGGGACGACCTGATCTGGTTAGGTGGTTACTAGCTAGGGCCTTAAATTAGTCTTAGCCTTCTGTATTTCCTCACTAGTGATGGGGATAGCTTCCCCTTTGACAAGATACACATCATCTTGATCATAATACCAAATCCCGTTTACTTGTGGGACAAAGGGACAGATGAGATGAGAACAGTCGATTACCTCTCTGGAAAAGATGGCGTAGGACCTGAAAGAATTATCCTTGTTGTTTGGTTTATCTCCAGGTAGAGGGATTTTACCGCTTTCGATTAGATCCTGGATGAGGTGTTTCAGTTTCCAACACTTCTTGGTATCATGCCCGTTGCCCCTATGGAAGTTGAAATAGGCTTGCGCATCCTAGTTTTTGCGGCGCTTATCAGCGGGAGGGTCCGCAGTTGGGCCTATAGATTGTAAGGCAAAAGCATAGGTCATACCCATGTCGGTAAATACCCGTTGTGGGGCATTCCTTTTAGATGTGACAACTAGTTGATTAACCTCATCAAATATGCCGCGAGAAGCGGCTGAAGTCTTGGCCGTAGGGGAGGCCCCTTGGGAACCTTTGCTAGAAGTTTTGGTTAGACCCTCCAGCCTTAGGTCGTTTTCAATAATCATGCCCATTTCAGTAAGGGTAGTGAAGTTAGGTATGACAGTGTACTAGGCTGTTTCTTGGGTATTTCTTGGGGTCGAGCCTATAGTACTAGGCTCTAGGGTGTTTCTCAAGGGATGCCGCGAACAGATTCACTAACATGTTTGACTTGACACCCTTTATGGCCATGAATTCTTTGAATGCCCTAATGTAAAGTAGAAAGTCTTCGTTCCCTTCAATCATTGGCAATCCCGTGAGGTTCAAATTTTCAGGTAGCTACTGGGGTATAGACCCGCGAGTTCTCAGAATGAATGTTGTTAAACCCTTGGAGGATTGGATTTCCTCCTCCAGCCTGCGTACCGTGCTGATCAACTCAGCCATGGGCTCAACGTTTGTGGGCCCGGAGTCGGGCCCCCTTTGCTCAACAATAGCCAATCGAGCGTTTGTAGTCGCTTGATCGACCTTTATGGCTACTAGCTGGTTATCAACCTCAGTCTGTTTGCCGACCACGGTTTCCATCATAACTTTCGACTCGTTCAGGGTTTGTTCCAACCTTAAGCTAGTCGAGGCCAGGCGGCCTATCTAGAAAGATATCACGCAATCAGGAACTTCGAACATGGATCCCCGAAAATAACTCAAGAAGAGAAGAAAAAGACTGACTCGAAGAAGAAGACTCGACAACGAGTGACGTGAAGTGAGACTTCCCTTAGGAAGCGGCTACGTAGGTCGTGTCCTGCTTGAATGGAGGGTCACATAGAACTTCCCCAGACTTTGGACTCGAGTTTATTAGACGGACTTCCCTTTGTGGAGGTATGCCTCACGCGGGTCAGTCGTGCCTTTATGGATAAGGCGGACGTGGATAAGGAAGAAACTCACGATGTAAGATCAACGAAGTTTTGACGCTATTAACCCCGGACGACTTAGATAAGACCATACACATGGATTACGATAGGTCTTAGGGTTGGAGAGGTTTCGAAAAGGATCAAATTTTTGAAAAATTGAGGGGCAGTCTTGGCTTTTGAAATTGGAAGCATGTCGACATGACCAATTTTTTGAAAATTCGAAACTTCTTTTTAGAAGAAAATTGAATGTTGAAATGGGCAGCATGCCGGCTAGAAAATAGGCTTATTTTGAGTCAATATCTAAGTTTAAATTTCGGCAGCATTCCGATTTTTTTTAAAAGTTTGATAAGATGCTTTTTTGAAATGACGTTTTGAAAATGACACGGAGACCAAGCAGCAAGTAGTCACACATGCATTATGACGACAATATGTATGCTTTACACTAAGTCTCGGTCGGTATAGATAGGGTCTACACCAGTGCGCATAGCTTTTCCAATAATTGGGACGGATTCCCTTAGCAATTTGCATAAGGACATGCCGCAAAACCCATACGAATCAGCCATGAACACCTTGACATAACCAATTTGAAATAAATAGCGGTACAGTGGGACGTCGATCACAAGTAACTGGCCCGGGTAAAATTGGGGTTATGCAAGAACCACCGAACAAAAATGCTCACTTTAGTAACTAATCGATTTCTTTTCAAGTCCCACCCTGAAGATCCCGATGACAAGCTTTACATCAGGCATCCCCAGTGGAGTCTCCAAATTGTGGACATGACATAGGTCCACGCCCGACGTGGCCACGCGCGGGTTTGGGTAGGCGAATGAATCTCGCGGTAAGGTTGATCACGAATTGAAATTTAAATCATAATGGAGTCGCCACCGAGCTTTACAGGAGTTCAGGTCCGTTCGAACTCACTCTGTACTTAGACGTACTGCACATCAGGCACGGTTTGCCTTAGTACTAGAGCTAGTGGGCTTCGTCCCTTTGCATCACGATATCGATGTCGAATATATCGAATATCGAATGACTCTCATGACCATTGGTTTCGGACATCCGGAAACCGTGGTTTCTGAGTAAGGGATGAAAGTACGTGTTGGGAATCCCACGAAGGACACCCAACCCTGCCCGCACATAGCGGCCTCTACTAAGATATCGATTGGTGTTTAAGTACGCGCGTTAGTAAGATGATGTAATGTTATGACAAACATTGTTTTATGCTAGACATGCGAATTGTATGTTCACTACGTCGTTTAATGCATCTCGAGTTGTATTGTCGACATTGTTTTAGCATGCGATGTTTACTTGAAAACAGTAAATGTCAAGCAACGAAAATAAATAACTTGAAAGTAGATTGCAAGTTACACGGGCGGAATATAACCCGGATTTCATAATACAACAGGCGATAATATAATCGAATTGGAAACGGTAAACGTAAACTATAAACGGACTCGTAAATAGAAACGTAAACAGAAACCGTAAATCGAATGACTGGACAGACTCTAATCATCTACGCATTGCGTTGCGCTTTGATCAGAGGACATAACCTAGGCGCATGGTCCCTTGCGCCCTGAAACTCAGGCGCGCAGGTGGCCATGCGTCCCAGAACTCAGGCGTGGGGACTATTGCACTTGAATATATGGCGTACAAGACCCAAGCGTGATATTAGCTTCATCCCGAGGCCTCGAAGTGTCTCGTCCCGACTTGTCCTTACGAATGTTTGACTATCCGTGTATCGATACCATTGCTTGGCTAATGACAAACTATGGTAATCAATTTAACATCAACGAGTATTCGTTCTAAATCTCTTTAGAAAATAGTTTGCGACTCATCATCGCGAATGTTATATCCTACGCGTTATTGACATCAATGTTTGACTGTTACGGTCTATGATGTTCAAATTAGCGTCATCGGATATTCGCTCTTAGTCGTATCGAAATTAGTATAATATAGTATATATACGATAATGATGATAAGATTACCGATCTGCATGATTTGACTTATGTGGAATATGTTGTTATCGAAACGATTGTATGAGTTCGAAACGAGAATTGACTCGTTGTGAACAAATAAAGCATAATTCGATTGATTCTAATTCGAATTTCGATTATAAAATTGTAGACACCCACATTTTGACCGCCAGGTGTCTATAGCAGTTTCCGACAAACACCCGATGATGATCGGACGCAAACGTGCTTTAACGTACTCGGAAATGGGCTCGAAATCATGGATATTTGGCTTGGGCTTTTTACGGAGTATAAATTTCACAAAACCAACCTCAAATTCAGGCCCAGTGGGTCGTTTTGAGTCAAATAAGACTAATTTGGGTCGAATCCGACACCGGGGGTAAAACCGTCTTTTAGCGACCGAGTCAAACCCGGTCAAAGATATTTTCTCGAGACGCGTGAGTCAGCCGTGTCACCTCACGTGGCTATTCGAGCTCAAGCTCCACAAAAAATCAGCTACACAAATATTAAACAATTCCGTTAAAGGTAGAATTCGATCTCAAGTAGGAATCATATCCGAATACCGAATCGAGCATTCGACCGAGCATGGAATACCCGGCCGAGCAGGCTGTTTTCAACCGGTTCCCTTTTCTTCTTTGCCAAATAACAGAATTCTCGTTCCTCACAACTTCTTACATTTCCTATCCCGATGAGTATTTCTTGTCGTACAAGCAATATACCTCTCTCAACCTTCTTCTCCTATAAATAGGACCCTTTGCACACAATTTTCAGACACATTATTCACACACGATTTAATTCATACAATTCCCGACATTCTACATCCATACACAATTCATAAATCCGACACACTTAGCATCGAGAAACCGATAGTGTAACCCGAGACTACAAAAACCTGCCTATACCCGTCACCCTTTGTACATCCAAACCGAACCACCAACTCACCGACATTAACCCGACGCTCCCGTGCCTTAGCCACATTCCGACGAGCCCCGATCCGAGTTAACAAAAGCACGTAGGTTGAGGGTGTAATCAAACCCGATTTCTCTTCTCTTCTCTCCTTCTCCTTTCTCTCGATTTCTTCTTCTTTTCGTGTCGTGTCGTCGTCGGTCGATTTTTTATAGGTCGTTCATCGCATCTTTATTATTTCTAATATTGATACTACTAAAACTATTTTCATATAACGAATATTCTTAAAAAATATGATACCGATTCTCTAGTCGAATATCGTATTAAAAGAATTACATTAATCTCGTTGATGCTAAAAATCGTTACTTTTTTTACAAAATACAACGATTCTAACGCGGAGAGAACTAACATTTTTTTTTTTCGTTCAAATTCTTTTCAAAACAACTTTATAAAACTTTTTCTAAAATCATTCCGAATATCCGATATCAATTTCATAATTGAATATCGAATACGACGAATATCGAGATCATAGATCGAGTATAAATTAATTCATATTTATACGCGATCAAGCAAAATTAACAATTTCTCGAAAAAGAACCGAACTGGGACAGCGGTCCACGCGAGCCGCGCCACTCCCAGGCGACTCGCATGGAGGCCTGATTCCGCGGCCTTTTGTCATTTTTTCTCAATTTTTCCTAAACATCGTTTTTTTTTTCTACAAAACGATTTTTTTTCTTAAAACCTTTTCTCATTTTTTCCGAATATTCGATATAGATTTCATAATCGAGTATCGAATACGACGAACGTCGAGAATATTAAATTGGGTGCAAATTGAGCAATATTTGTACGCGTTTTAATAAAATCATCGCTTTTTCAAAAAAAATCAATTTCGAAAACAGACCGGGACGCGAGTCGCGCGCGTCCCGGGAGGGTCGCCTACTCGGGCGAGTCGCGCCTGACTCGGGCGAGTCGCCTGGCAGGCTGGAACGCGTCCCTTTTGTTTTTTTTTTTCAAACATCGTTTTTTGGACAAAATAGCATCTTTTGAGCAATATTTCAGATCTCGACATATTTTTTTACATCATTCATCGCATTCATATTTTCGTTCGATTTATTCGATCGTTACTAACACGTTTGTTCATCTTCTTAGTATTTCTTTTCATCATTTGTTTTATTATACTAAAACGAACCTCGCATGCTAAAATACAACTTTGACGTTAATTTTCATGTATTAAACGACTTAGCAACCCATTCAATTATTCACATGCTTAGGAAAACAATGTTTGCATATCATTCATCGTTCAACTAACGCGCGTATTCAAAAGTCAAACGATATCCTAGTAGAGGCCGCTAATGTGCGGGCGGGGTTGGGTGTTCTTTGTGAACTTCCCAACACGTACCCTCACCCCTTACTCAGAACCTCGGTTTCCGGATGTCCGAAACCATTGGCAACGAGAGTCATTCAATACATGATATCCGATCAAGTCGGTATCGGTATCAAATGCTAAGGGACGAACCCAATAAACTCTGATATCGGAAATGGGCCGTATTTTGTACACGGCCCACTACGACATAGAGTGGGTTCGAACGGGCCCGAACTCCCACAAAGTTCGGTGGCGACTCCAACTTCGATTTAAATTTCAATTCGATCCATTCTCATATGGAGATTCATTCGCCTCCCCAAACCCGCGCGTGGCCGCGTCGGGGTGGACCTATGTCATGTCCACAATTTGGCGACTCCGCTGGGGATTAACTGATGTGTGACTTACCATCGGCATCCTCAGGGTGAGACTCGAATAGAAATCGTTTGACTAGTAAAATACGCGTTTTAGTTTTACGGTTCATGCATAACCCCATCTTTCCCGGGCCGGTACTGGTGACTGACGTCCCACTATACCATTGATGTAGTCCAAATTGGATATGTCAAAAGGTGTGCATAGCAGATTCGTATGGGTTTTACGGCATGTTCTAAGTTCAATTCGACTTAGGAAGTTCGCCCCGATTCTCGAATAGGCTAAGTACACTGGTATAGACCCTTATAGACTGACCGAGACTTAGCTTAAGAGCATACATGGTGTCATTATACTGTTTCCATGACTACGTGCTACTTGATCCACATCTTTTTTCAAAAAACCGACATTTTCAAAAAATTTGCATCCTTTTCAAAATATCCAATTTCAAAAACCTGGACATATACCGAACTTAGGACTTATGATTTTACTCAAAATAGCCTTTTTCTAGCCGGTATTATGCCCGATTTAAAACT
The DNA here is from genome assembly GCA_958450325.1 of Agrostemma githago. Lineage (NCBI taxonomy): Eukaryota > Viridiplantae > Streptophyta > Magnoliopsida > Caryophyllales > Caryophyllaceae > Agrostemma > Agrostemma githago. Next base: position 11,741,802 of record OY288239.1, read on the forward strand.
CGAAATTATTTTCGAACTTACAAAACCGTCGCCCGATTCGATTTCCGTTTTCCTTCGGAAAAAAAATGGGCCATTCCCCCGAATTTTCTTTCGGGCTTTCAAAAATCCATTTCAAAAAATTCAAAATTTCTGACTTTTCAAAAAAATTCGAGCCCGATGACATTTTCGTCAATTTTAAAAGTTGAGATCCTGTTTTCGATTTTCAAATCTTCGGAAATTCATCTTCGATATTCAAAATTCCGAAATTCCAAAAATGCATCTTTTTAAAAAATAATAATAATAAATAAAAATCGGAAAGCTGTCGAAATTTAGACTTAAGATATGACTCAAAACCACAGACCTGTTATTGCCTCAAACTTCCGTGGCCTGGAAGGCCATAGTCCCTCTAAGAAGCTAGCTGCGAAGCAAGCCCTCCGCATAGCTAGTTAGCAGGCTGAGGTCTCGTTCGTTAACGGAATTAACCAGCGCGAGTCATCAGCTCGCGTTGACTACGTCCCTGCCCTTTGTACACACCGCCCGTCGCTCCTACCGATTGAATGGTCCGGTGAAGTGTTCGGATCGCGGCGACGTGGGCGGTCCGCAGCTTATTTTCTAGCCGGCATGCTGCCCATTTCAAAATTCGAATTTCCGATCCACCATTCGATTTTCGAATTTTCAAAATTCAATTTCGATTTTAAAATTTTCGAGATGCCAGTTTCGATTTTCAAAATTTTCGAGATACCAGTTTCGATTTTCAAAATCTTCGAGATGCCATTTTCAATTTTCAAACCTTCGAGATGCCGTTTTCGATTTTCAAATCTTCGGGATCTCATCTTCAATTTTCAAATTGTCGGAAATTCTTTTCGATACTCAAATTTCAAAATTCCAAATATTTAACTTTTCAAAACCCCGGAATGCTACCGAAATTAGGATTTACGATTTGACTCAAAGTACCCTATTTTCTAGCCGGTATTCTGCCCATTTCAAAACTCGAAATTTTTTTCGAACTTTCAAATTGTGGCCCGATGCACTTTTCCGTTTTTTTGAAAAAATTGGGCCATCCACCGAGACTTCTCGGATTTTCCAAAAAAAAAAATCCCTTTTTCAAAACCTTCCTCTTCTTAGGACTTCCCGTATTTAGCAGTGTCGGGTCGTGTCATAAGTCCTCAAAGTCTTTAGCGTCGAAACTCCGTCGATCTTATATCACGAGTTTCCTCCCTATCCCAGTCCGCCTTATTTGACTAAGGCAAAGCCCACCTACGTAGGACATACTCCTACGAAGGTTGGCACGTCTACACAATTATCGAGTCCAAAGTTTGGGGAATGTCTCACGTAAACCTCCTTTCAAACAGGGCCCAACCCACACAACTGGATCCTAAAGGAGACCCACCTTTCACGAGTCACCCGTCTAGGTGTCCTTTCCGAGTCATTTTCCTTTTCAGGCTTTTCCCCACTCGAGGGGCTACCCTTCAGCAGAGCGATCAATCACGGTTGCTCTAAGGGTCATGTCTTGCACGTGTTGTCTCACGTATCCCACTTTCGAGTCATTTAGATGTCACACCATCTGAGTCTCTAGCCTTACTCAAGGGGCTGTCCTCCACCCGAGCAGTCAACCACGGTTACCCTAGAGAGTACCCTACGTTCATCCTACACCGGCGTCCTTATGATGCCTTCTTCGAGTCGTACCCACGCTACGAATACTCGGGTCACCTAGGGTTAGGTCACCACGGTTGGTCCAAGCACGCGGCACGGTCAAATACGGTCGCCCCATTTTCGGACTTATCCTTGTACAGCTCGAGTCTCGTGGTCGAGTCTAGGTCACAGTCGTTACTTTGACTGGATTAACGTTTAAGTAGCCCGGTCATAGAATCTTAGTCATTCCCGCCCCCGGGCCGTACCTAGCTTGACTCTCTCTCTTGCATTTGCGCAAAACCGAGCTTAGGCGAGTTCTAACACCTGTCGTTTCTTCCGATCAGGGACCCTATGAACGAGACACTACCAAACCACAACAAATCTCGCACCGTCGAGAAAGGGGATATCCAAGGGAGTATGCTTATGTTGTCTTGCTCCATTAACAATATCTTCTCGAAAATCAATACTGCCCTAGATAACCTAAGTTCCAGGGTAACCATCATCGAAGAGGATCTTGTAAGAACCCGATCCCGTCTAGCACAACTAGAGCGGGTAAGGCAGCCAATCGCCCAACAGAGCCATTTGAAAGGTGAACACTCTTACGAAACTGTCTGATACCCTCAAGATGGCAAGACCGAGAGAGGTAACCCTCAAGTCACCTCTCCAAAAATCAAGAACCAGTCAAAGGAAAGGACATTTACCCACTTGGATATGTCCTACACCGTCGCTTTCCAGAGGTTGGTTCCGAAGGGCCTAATACTACCTATAGGCCCAACAGCCGACCCACCTTTGGAAAAACGCTCCAAAGCATGGAATGCCGAGCATTACTGCAAATTCCACAGAGGGAGGGGACACGATACAGAACAATGCTGGAAGCTGAAACACCTCATTCAAGACTTCCTCGATGCCAGGAAGACTCCTGTTTTGGAAACATTGTCACTTGCAAAGCCCCTCATGGACTATACAGGGCCCAATGACCAAAGCATCCAATCTACCTCTCATGCATCCAAGAGTCCAGATCCAAGTCTGGGTCCGAGTCTAGGATATACTATTTATTTCAACTTCAAAGTCAGAGTCAGAGTCAATTGTATTATGTCCTCTTTTTCAAAATTCAATAAAATCAGATTTTCTATTTCTCATATATACTTTCCTTATGTGTTTCCGAGAACATGATGAACACCGTCATACACTGTGAGCACACGCACGTGACTATTATAGGCACATCTATAATGACTGCAGGAAATGAGACATGTGTTTTCCTTTACCTGTTCCATGTCTGGTATAGAAAGCCACATAACTACCCTTAGCAGGAGCGGTATCGAATCCAATGACAAATCTAGGTAGTCTCCTAGTTTGGGTTCAAGACGGGAGGCAAGCCCATTTCCCACAATAAACATCCATCCAATAATACTGATCAATCCCTACCTTAGGTGTTAGTCTGACCAACAAAAAAAGGGAAAAAACTGGACAAAAAAAAAATCAAAAGTCCAATACAAGAAAAAACAAAAGGCCAAAACAAAAAAGCAGGCCATTATCAAAAAAAAGAGCCACCCATGACCGAGGTTAAGCGGTCAATCCAAATGAAGAATCCCGAGACCGGGGCTAAGAGGTCAACCAAAAAATATTCAAAAAACCATGACCGTAGTGAAAATGATCAATTCAAAATTATCAATACTTATACCATCCAATAAGGAAGAGACAATCAAGCTGGTCAACTAACACCACATTTAGCCTTCCCACATTACAACCCTCAAGACCTTCCCGAGACCCAGGCCAGAGACAGCCCGGAATTTTGAGGATTCAAGCTCCATAGGATACCCCTAACCATTAGGGCCAGACATGGAAATCAGATCTCGCATTATCAAAACTTATCCCGATCAAAGTTCGAGCCATTTTACTCGACTTCCCCTTTACATAACAGAATTCACAATCACCATACGCAAACCCGAGAGCAAAACTCGTCAAATCCTCGAGAGCAAAACTCGTCAAATCCCCGAGAGCAAAACTCGTCAAATCCCTCCGAGAGCAAAACTCGTCAAATCCCTCGAGAGCAAAACTCGTCAAATCCCCCCGAGAGCAAAACTCGTCAAATCCCCCCGAGAGCAAAACTCGTTAAAATCCCCGAGAGCAAAACTCATCAAATCCCCGAGAACAGAACTCGTTAAAATCCCCGAGAGCAGAACTCGTTAAAATCTCATCCCAATTCTCCTCATTCAAACCAGTTACCAACCCCAAACACGGGAACTCAACTTGCGGTCGGCATAGAACATGCCCAAATAGTGCACACCACCTCTGGGGGCTATCCCGGAGAACGCTCACAGTCACATGATCAATATCCTAACCATTCTAGCCCTTTGATCAAGACATCACTGGGAATGCACCTAGCCTACACCATCGCTATAGCTAATTACACACAAAGCCCTAATAAACTAGGCACCATAATCCACTGAACTACGGCTTGGTTTGATTTCACCACATGTGAATACGTAGGCAGCCATTCAACAGAGGCACAACCACCCACATTGACACACATTCAAAAAGCACCATCATTCCGGTCACGACACTGTCATGTTCTCGACAGTTAGCTTTGTCATTCTGGGGGCTTCTCCTAGGCAGAAGTTCTCCATCCATTCACATAATCCAAATAATTTCAAAAATCTAGCCACCTTTCTACAGTGTGTCCTAGTACTCGGCTCACACGAGGACAAGAATCTATCAGGACTCGAGGCAATGCCCACTTTGGAAATGTACCCTAAAATCAAAAAGGATTCAAAAGAGCACTAGTCTACAGCATTGCCACTGCCAAGTCCTGCAAAAACAGTCTCATTACAGACTACTGCAATTCCCCTATAACGCATCCTTCCCGTTTCGAAGTACGACTGTGTTGCTACTCGCCTAGGCTACGGAATAATGCAACCTAAGAGTCTTGTCTTTTTTAGGCGGCCCACCTCCCTATCGAGTCACGGTCCAACCCTTAGAGAGTCCAGTTCGTGTCTGTCAACTCGTCCTGTCGCGTCCAGAGTCAAGTCTGTCGGTAGGCCTCTCTCTTCAAACTCTCATTTTAAAACTTGCAAAACTTTGTCATTTGAAAAAAAATCTTTTCGACAAGGTCAAATTTCAGTCTATTTAAACTGCAAATTTCTTCTCCACCTCTTTCAATTTTTGAAACCCATCTCCTAGCACGTGAGTTGCTTTCAGGACTTCGATTTCAAAATGCAGCAAAAATCATTTTTATTCCCCAGCGCGAGTCATATTTGTTTCGCCTACGTGTTGCATGCAAAATTTTATGTAACTTATACAGGTACAAATCACGACAGCGCTATTCACATAACTCCCCAGCGACATTTAACAGGATGAGCCCATATATAGGCGCACCTAAGTCTTATACGACAAGTCCAATTCCCCACGGAGTTATCATCATCAGTTCAGGTACATTTCTAATCCATGGCCGGCGGGCCCTTCACGTAGGTCTAATGGACTTTAAACGACCCGACCGGAAGTCTGTCAGGTCTTAATCTTTGATTGGCCTGGTAGCTACTCTGACTTTCGCCTTGTCCAAGCCTCAGTCAAAGTGGAGGCTCTGTAGACACCCACATTTTGACCGCGAGGTGTCTATAGCAGTTTCCGACAAACACCCGATGATGATTGAACGCAAACGTGCTGTAACGTACTCGGAAATGGGCTCGAAATCATGGATATTTGGCTTGGGCTTTTTACGGAGTACAAATTTCACAAAAGCAACCTCAAATTCAGGCCCAGTGGGTCGTTTCGAGTCAAATAAGACTAATTTGGGTCGAATCCGACACCGGGGGTAAAACCGTCTTTTAGCGACCGAGTCAAACCCGGTCAAAGATGTTTTCTCGAGACGCGTGAGTCAGCCGTGTCACCCCGCGTGGCTAATTCGAGCTCAAACTCCACAAAAAATCAGCTACACAAATATTAAACAATTCAGTTAAAGGTAGAATTCGATCTCAAGTAGGAATCCTATCCGAATACCGAATCGAGCATTCGACCGAGCATGGAATACCCGGCCGAGCAGGCTGTTTTCAGCCGGTTCCCTTTTCTTCTTTGCCAAATAACGGAATTCTCGTTCCTCACAACTTCTTACATTTCCTATCCCGATGGGTATTTCTTGTCGTACAAGCAAGATACCTCTCTCAACCTTCTTCTCCTATAAATAGGACCCTTTGCACACAATTTTCAGACACATTATTCACGCACGATTTAATTCATACAATTCCCGACATTCTACATCCATACACAATTCATAAATCTGACACACTTAGCATCGAGAAACCGATAGTGTAACCCGAGACTACAAAACCGGCCTATACCCGTCACCCTTTGTACATCCAAACCAAACCACCAACTCACCGACATTAACCCGACGCTCCCGTGCCTTAGCCACATTCCGACGAGCCCCGATCCGAGTTAACAAAAGCATGTAGGTTAAGGGTGTAATCAAACCCGATTTCTCTTCTCTTCTCTCCTTCTCCTTTCTCTCGATTTCTTCTTCTTTTCGTGTCGTGTCGTCGTCGGTCAATTTTTTATGGGTCGTTCGTCGCATCTTTATTATTTATAATATCGATACTACTAAAACTATTTTCATATAACGAATATTCTTAAAAAATATGATACCGATTCTCTAGTCGAATATCGTATTAAAAGAATTACATTAATCTCGTTGATGCTAAAAATCGTTACTTTTTTTACAAAATACAACGATTCTAACGCGGAGAGAACTAACATTTTTTTTTCGTTCAAATTCTTTTCAAAACAACTTTATAAAACTTTTTCTAAAATCATTCCGAATATCCGATATCAATTTCATAATTGAATATCGAGATCATAGATCGAGTATAAATTAATTCATATTTATACGCGATCTAGCAAAATTAACAATTTCTCGAAAAAGAACCGAACCGGGACAGCGGTCCACGCGAGCCGCGCCACTCCCAGGCGACTCGCGTGGAGGCCTGATTCCGCGGCCTTTTGTCGTTTTTTCTCAATTTTTCCTAAACATCGTTTTTTTTTTCTACAAAACGATTTTTTTTCTTAAAACCTTTTCTCATCTTTTCCGAATATTCGATATCGATTTCATAATCGAGTATCGAATACGACGAACGTCGAGAATATTAAATTGGGTGCAAATTGAGCAATATTTGTACGCGATTTAATAAAATCATCGCTTTTTCAAAAAAAATCAATTTCGAAAACAGACCGGGACGCGAGTCGCGCGCGTCCCGGGCGGGTCGCCTACTCGGGCGAGTCGCCCGGCAGGCTGGAACGCGTCCCTTTTGTTTTTTTTTTTTATTATTTTTTCAAACATCGTTTTTTGGACAAAATAGCATCTTTTGAGCAATATTTCAGATCTCGACATATTTTTTTACATCATTCATCGCATTCATATTTTCGTTCGATTTATTCGATCGTTACTAACACGTTTGTTCATCTTCTTAGTATTTCTTTTCATCATTTGTTTTATTATACTAAAATGAACCTCGCATGCTAAAATACAACTTTGACGTTAATTTTCATGTATTAAACGACTTAGCAACCCATTCAATTATTCACATGCTTAGGAAAACAATGTTTGCATATCATTCATCGTTCAACTAACGCGCGTATTCAAAAGTCAAACGATATCCTAGTAGAGGCCGCTAATGTGCGGGCGGGGTTGGGTGTTCTTTGTGAACTTCCCAACACGTACCCTCACCCCTTACTCAGAACCAAGGTTTCCGGATGTCCGAAATCATTGGCAACGAGAGTCATTCAATACATGATATCCGATCAAGTCGGTATCGGTATCAAATGCTAAGGGACGAACCCAATAAACTCTGACATCGGAAATGGACCGTATTTTGTACACGGCCCACTACGACATAAAGTGGGTTCGAACGGGCCCGAACTCCCACAAAGTTCGGTGGCGACTCCAACTTCGATTTAAATTTCAATTTGATCCATTCTCATATGGAGATTCATTCGCCTCCCCAAACCCGCGCGTGGCCGCGTCGGGGTGGACCTATGTCATGTCCACAAAAATCGATATCAAATGTTAAGAATTAATTTAACTTCACGGCGAAGACAATCGATAATTGATTCCGAAATTCAAAATACGCATGGATTGGAATGCGCACCATGGTGCGTCCCGATGTTCAAGTGCGAGAGGTTAGACGTTTCAATGTTGAAGCGCCTCAGCCCTTGCATCTAGTTTGATGCGTATCCCGACTTTGGACACAATTGATTATTGAATGTGATCGTTTTGGAAAACATTTTGTCGAGAATGATTGTGAGAAATAGATGCGTTGTTTTTAGTATTATGAATTCGATGTTCGTTTTAGAAGTGGACTCACTCCTTTCACACTAAACACACGAGACAACGAGATGAGCGACCGGCGACGTGAGTGCAATACTCTTGTGTTCGTATTTCCTCATCTCACCACCCCTCATATTCAATATGATTGAATTGACCATTTTAGTCATAACACCCTAAATCTATTTCCCATGTCGATGTTGAAGTGATTTAATTCGATTAGGAAAAAAAATAAACACGATAACTAAGTTGTTAGAAATGTTAGTGTACGGAAATCAAATGTTAGTGGTTATGAACGATAAATAAAATGTTAACGCCTTTAGATGCGGAATAGTAAATAGAATAAGGATTAGAATTGAAATCCAGCTTGAGAGGGATGTGTGAAGCAAGTGACGGCTTAGATCAAACTGCACCAGATTGAACATATTGCCTCTAAGAGTCCAAGTAGTTAGTTAGGTGTTAGAGCAAGCACAACATATGAACTTCAAAATAAATTCTTCCAATATTCCATGCTTTTTCACCATTTTCTAAAGTACAAGAACTTTTTAGTTCAATAGAACTTATTTTGTTGTTCTTATTTGGGATCCACCCACTTTTCTTATCTCTATCAATGAATTTACACGTTTTAAATTTAAGAACAAAGTTCTTATTTTCTCAACCCCAATGACACCCACAATTGAAGAACTTTATTTATAAAGTTTTTATTTGACAAACCCTAGGTAAGAACTACAATTGCAATTGCTCTTAGAGACTTGTAACAAACTTGTATGTGTGTATATATACACATTGTAACAATGTAATTATCACAAATACACACAAAATATCAAAACAATAAGCTTTCTTTTTACTCCTTGAGTATGATTCTCCAAGCTTCATCCATGGAGGAATGCTAACTTCAAGAGGACATGTGTCCATTCTATCTTTAATGGGTTTGATATGCAAAAATAGGCAAACAAAACAGAAAATATAATTTATTTCATTCATTAACTTGATATACAAAGGCACGTAGCCATTTCCTACTAATGAATGATGTACGTATATTATTAAAAGAACTATGGATCAAAATTGCCCAAACCCTAGAACTACTACAGGAAGCAATAAAAACTAGCAAAACTAAATTAAGTTCACTATACAGGAGGTGGCTGTGGATGATATTATTCACATTAGCAGAAGAAATGACGAATGTACATCGTGGAGATAGGCTGATATGTGACTGACTATCTTGTCTCGGCTTGGCTTGGCTTTAGTCCTGCAAAAACTGGAAGTCTGGGTTTTCAACCAAACTGAGCGGTGCCTTAACTCCTGCAAAATCTCTATCTTCCGGGGATGCAGATAGCTCATCCGCAGAGAAGGGTGTGCTGCAGTTGTTAACATGAAGTTGTTCAATCAAACTTTGATCATCAACTTCTCCAGACATGTTATATTGAGTTCTAATGTCACAATAATTCCAAGTATTTATCATTTTAAAATGCATAACGTTTCTATAATGTGAGAAAGTACTGGTCAAAATGGATATTACTATTGTCCATCAAAGTTAGATAAGGGCAGTATCAAGTGCACTGGAGGTCTCTCTCAAAAAAAAGGAGGATGATAGGAGTACATGATTGAATAGAATGTAACGTAAGGAATCGTTAGTTATTCGTCACCTCGAAGTATCATCTAACGAGAAGGCAGTTTCATTGTCTACTTCACTCTCATCTTCCCCACACATTGCTCTCATACGGGAAGTCACCTGTAGAAAGCGAAACAGAATCCCTTCACATCAATCAGTACTTAAAATAACAAGCACTGAGATCGTAACCAAGTCTTTGATGAACTTACATCTGGAGAAATACTTCCCGTGTCGTTACTATCATCAGAATATAATGTACATAATCTATAAAGCTGCTGGACACTTAGAAGCTGAAAAAACAACATTCAAGTTAGTTATATTTACACCAAATCCAACGACAACACTAACAAATGCAACTACAAAACTAGACAGCTAAGTGTGTTGGCATGCCTAGTTTGGGTTAGTTACTTCTTGTAGGAGATTACTCATTATTTATTAAAACTCTTTAGGAGTCAACGTTTATCATACCATGGCTCTAATACCAAAATTACGAATACATAGCAAGTACAAGCACTATGGTTTGACACGATCAAGATATACTCGTAGATAAATAAGACTAAATTATAGACAAAGAGAAACTAAGGGTACGTTTGGTTTGCAGAGGGGAAAGGGAATAGAATCAAGAAAGGGATACGAAGGGAAGGGAAAGGAACAGGTTACCCCTTCATTTACTCATCTGTTTGGTTATGGTTATGTACAGAAAAGGGAATGAAAATAATTGACCCAAATAAATCTCCATCATAATATCATAAATCACCAGCCACCACCCATAACTTCCATCATCATAACCTCTATCAAGTCTCACTAGCAGTGCTCCGGTGAACTTGCCAGCGATACTATGACTCAGCCACCCTTACCCTTGTAACCTCTCGCTAACAGGAACATCCACCCCTGTAAACCCCTCCACAAGCCCCAAAATCCCCTCCAAAAACACCATATCTAATGTTTTTATGGCGATGGAGGAGATTTTGAGGCTTGTGGAGGGTTTCTCTAAGGTGAGTCATGATTCTTAGGGGTTGGCATTGGGGATGTCGACAAGTGTAAAGGAAGCCGGCGAGGGTGGTAGGGTTGGGTTTGTCGTTCATTGGCAAGATGGGACAGAGGGACATCAAGTTGCCGGACAAAGGGCGGTAGTTTTTGAATTTAAGTATGGTAAATACGGAGTATGAGTTTAATTTGATAATGAATAAATTGGAAGCTAAGAAGCGTGACATAATAGTCACCTTACTGTGGCCAATATGTGAAGAAAAAAATTGGTAACGAACTATCTCAACCAAAACTTTAAGACAATAATTGAAGTCCGTTTATATTCTATTATGTCACTCGAATGCCCTTTGGGCTTGAAGAGTGGTTAGTGCGCACAGGCTTCGAGATATTGGGGGCTGCCAGGTTCGAACTCGTGACCTCTGGCTCTGATACAATGTTAACGAGCTATCTCAACCAAAACCTTAAGGCGATGGTTGAGACCCGTTTATATTCTATTAAAAATAATAGAACGTTCTTATAGTATGAAACTTGCAGTCTGGCTGTGCTCACATAGGTCTTCCTTAAGCTAGACCTGGTAACTATAGTCGTAGAAAGTGAAATCCAATCCACAAAATAATTTGACCTATGCACGCTATATCTTATATCTAGATCTGCTAAGCACGTCAGGTTTAACTAGATTTCAATTTACCAGATCATAAAACTTAGAAGAATATTTGTGAAGTAAAATATAAATCAAATAGTAAATCCACGTTCAACTTGTTCATCAAATTAGAAAGACCATTACTGTGATTATGTGAATGTGTAACCAAAATGTTAACTACATCAGGATTCTTTTTAGAAGGTTTTAGGTGCAGTTCTAATGTTTTGAGTACCAATTTAAAGTGAACTGAGATGTGCTTCATTTAGAGTTGCTAAGATGTTGGGAGAGAGACTTACAGGACACAAATTGTTTGTAAGATCATCATAAGTGATATCCGCTTTTGGCTGTATGACCTGTACATGGAAAAATTGCAATTTATGACGCATCCAAAATAAAAAGCATAGATACAAGTTCCAGTCCTAAGTTAGGAGTCGTTTGGTTGATAAGGAACTTCCAGTTCACGTGAAATAAGTTCATTCATCCAATTCAGGTGATTTTGAGAAAAAAAAAAGTGTTTAGTTGCCCATCTAAGAATTAAATTCCACCGGAATTCCCAATGTCCAAAGGGGAGTAGGTAAGTCACTTCCTCCATTATATAGGCATTGGAAGTTCCCGGGAACTTCCAATTTCTCCATTTTGCAAAAAATATGGCAGACAAACGACCTATCTTTATGGAATTTTACAATTCCTGTGTTTTTAGTGACAACCAAACGACCCTTAGTCTTCTACTCCTTCCAACGCATTATGATTTAGCCACTTTTATTCAAATGTGAGGGATTAAAATAATAAGTGTAATAAGTGGGTAAATCATAGTGGGTTGGAGGGAGTAGTACATTTCCATTAGAAAAAGAAACATGCAGATATTAAGTCAATATGCTAGGAAATACGTGGCCTTTCAGAAGCACTTTCCTTTCCTTCAAGGGCAATAGCAATGGTGACATATAAGGAATTACATACCATATAAGGAGCTCCTTAACCATCTAGAAAATAAGGAGCTCTTTATATGAAACCGGGTTCTAAAGTAAGGAACTAGTTTCATACATGTAAAGGAGAGAAAAAAGGGGACCTAATAGAATATAAACGAACTCCAATCATCGCCTTAAGGTTTTGTTTGAGTTGATTCCATAACATGGTATCAGAGCTAGAGATCATGAGTTCGAGTTGGTTCCTTCGTATATGGTTGGATGTGCTTTGGTAGCAATGAAAATATGTTGTATCAAACTATAACAATTGCTATTGCCCTAAGATAGATACAAAATAAAGTTTATATGGATCCATGTACTTTTATAATTACACATGGTACCCTCACTTTTAGTGTATTATCTCCCTACCCTTAATGAGGGGTTCCGTCTTCTTTGACTTCTTCTTTCCCTAAGTTGTGTTGTTTTAACTATGCTTAATTGGTGGTTTATGCGAAAATGGTAATTAAGCCCCATTACTATGTCCAATTGTAAGATTGAACCCCTCAACTTTTAATTATAGTGATTGGTCCCTTTAGGTTAGATAAATAATGAATATTCAACCCTTTACCCAAAATCTCATGAGAAATTGAGTATCTCATCTTACAAAATATAAATAATAACCTAGTACCTAGATAGACGTAGCAGAAAAAACATTATTAATATTTTTTTTTTCCAAAATCTTAACTTGAAAAAATAAATAAATAAAATATTTAGGAAATTTATACTAATAATTATATACTCCCTCCGAGTTCCTATCATTGACACGTATTTCTTTTTGGGCTGAGTTTTACCCACTTTCCATTTTATGCTATAAATGGGTGGTTCACATTTATCCACCCATTTTCTCTCTCTTTCACCTTCTTTTTGAACTACTCATTTTCCTTTCCTTATTTTTCACCCAAAAAACAAATGAGTCAATTATAGAAACTCAGGAGTATATTTTAAAATTGTTGTAAAACATAGAAACTTTCAAAATTTCATAAAAAATTACAAAAATAAATTTATCTACAATAATGAGCTTTCCTCTTGAAATTTTTACCGTCTTTTAAATATTTTCACCGGTGGTTTGCAAAAAAATAAAGGTTTTACATAACATGAAAAAAAATCTAGTACAAAGTAATATAACTCCCAACTTATTATGACTACGAATATCATGTAGTTACACTATTTTTTTAAGAATTCTTATGTCAAAAGTATATAAAAAAAATCAAAAGTGTAGAAATAAAAACCAAAATATATTGAGTTTTCATACCCCTCCGATTCTTTGGGTTTGCAACGTTTACTATTTGCACCAAAAATAAGAAAAGCAAGTGTGGAACACTATGAGTGATATTATTGTGAGATTAAACAATATAATAATGAAAAAAGTTACATATGTAAAAAGTTAGTGAATATTTTGGAATATAATAATGAAAAGTGAAGGGTATGTTAGTCATTTGATAAGAAAAATAAAGCCCAAATTGGAAATGTAGCAAACCTAATGAATTTGCCAAATATGGAATACGTTGCAAACCCAAAGAATCAGAGGGAGTATTTCATAAGTTCAAAAATTCTAAATTTTTAAGATTAATTAATTTTTCCTGCAAAAATTTGAATCTATAGCTATAATTATGTATTTTTATTTTGGGGTTTTTCTACGTTGTACCTCTTATTTTTCCGTTTTCTACCATATACCTCTCCTATTTTCTAAACCCCCACTTATACCCTTGTAATTGATTAATTTCATTAAACGTGACCTAATTACAATTATTCTATTCAAAAACCCTTAATTAATTTCCATCTCCGTCTCCTATGTTTTCTCCAATTTTAATTTTACATGCATAATTTCTGTTTTTTTAGGGTTATTTAAAGACAATAATACCAACTATAGGGCGTCTTCCAAAAATAATATCAATTTCAATAAATCTAAGAATAATACGTATTATTGGATTAGTTAAACAAAAGTACTATAAGTGATTTTTTTATAACCTGCTACATCAGGTCACCTAATTAATATTTAACCCGCTACTCCTCCTCCATCCTCCTACTTAGACCTGGATAACGGGTGCACCGTGTCGGGTCAGCATCGGGGCAGGCCACTTTTGGGTTATAGTAATCGAGTTGACTTCGGGTCGGGTCATATAATTTCGAGTTCGAGTCATTCTCGGGTCTGTTGTTTTCAACTTTTTTAGGAATTTCGACTCGTTTTCTATAATAATAGTCGGGTCAGTCTCGAGTTAGCTCGGGTCAATTCGGATTACGGGTCAAAATCAAGTCTTCAATTCAGGTGTCAGGTTGGGTTCAGTTTGGCTTATTCGGGTCTGGTCAGTTTTGTCAGGTCTACTACACCTTAGTCCTCTCCTTCATCCTCTCTCTCCATTATCCTTCATCCTTCTTCAGTTTTTTTTTTTTCTGGTGTAGGATTGTGTTGTTAGCTGGATTTGGTGAGATTGAAAACTTGAAGGTAGAGGAAGACGGAGGACATGAATTACGTTTAATGCCCCGTACACTGAGTAAGTGAAAATGAGTGAATTAATATGAAATAAATTAAAGGCAAAAAAGGAAGGTGGACGGGTTCTACCGCTAACTGGTCATACTACTCCAAAAATACGTATTATTCCCTGATTTATTAAAATTAGAATTATTTTCAGAAGACGCTCTATAGTTAATATTATTGCCGTTAAATAAAATTAAAGGCGAAAAAGAAAGGTGAAAGGGTTCTACAGGTAACCGGTCACCTATACTACTCTTGTTTAACTACTCCAATAATAAGTATTATTCTCAGATTTATTAAAATTGATATTATTTTGGGAAGACGCCCTATAGTTGGTATTATTGTTGTTAAATAACCCTTATTCATTTTATCATAATTCTTTCACTTTTTATTTTAAGTGCAATTTGTTTATGTGATTAAATTAATTTCGTTAGAAATCAGTAAAATATCATTATTTTAAGCTAAAGAATAAGCTAGGTAGAAAGTGGAGGAAAATCAATAAGGTAAAAAAGAATAAGAAGTTGATGTATAAAATGAGAAAACTGAGGAATATTAATGAAATGGAGGAAAAGTTGGGGAAAATGGAGGGAATAGAAGTCAAGGTCGTCAAAACTGGTTACGTTATAGCATAGAATCACTGTTATGTCATCTAATTAACGGAGCATTAAACGGATAATTGTGATTAGGTCACGTTTCATGAAGTTAAACTATGTACTCCCTCCGAGTTTCTATTTTTGCCCCAAAAGCTTTTGGGTGGAAAATAAGGAGGAAGTATATTATATTAATAAAAGTGATGGTGGATTGAACAAGTAAGAGAGATGAATATTATATTAATTAAATAAGAAAAAGTAGATTGAAAAAGTATGAGAGATGAATATATATTAATTAATGAGAAGGTAAGATAGTAAGGTTATGTGAAAAAGTTATTCCATAAATGGAAAGTGGGACAAATATCAAACTTAGCTCAAAAAAAAAGTAAGACAAAAATAGGAACTCGTAAGGAGTATAACTTATGGGGCATAATCACTCCAATTGAAATCTAAGGACTCAATTTAACAATTGAATATAGCCTAGGGGCTTGATTACTACTTTCGCGGTATGATAATCTTCTAATCACTCAAACCTTCCATTTTTCTGTATAAGCAACCCAACTAACGGAAAAAGAAAGTCAAAAAAGACGGAAAATGTCATTAAGGGTAGAGGGACCTAATACACTAAAAGTGAGGGTACCATGTGTCATCATAAAAGTGCAGGGGTACCATGTAAAAACTAAAAACACGGGTTACCATGTAAAAAAACCCTAAAGCAAACGTACTTGGCAATGTAGCAACTTCTGATAGTTACTTCCAGAAGCGAGATTGTTTGTTAAAAACTTCCTTTTCTAACCTTAACGATAAGTACAAGGAAATGAAGTTTTCAGCAATGCAGCATAAATGAAACATACCAGGAAACCAACAGCTTGTCTCATATGCTTGAGTTCATCCCATGATGATCCTGCAAACTGTAAATTAAACACCGTAAGCCAAATGAATGATGTCCACAAAACCAAAGAAATTGAACTCATAGCAAACAAATTTCTTCAGGAATGGGCATAAATGATATCTGAAAATGTATGTATATCCATTTGGCTGGGATTTAGCGAGGTATAGTGGCTACATCGGGTTTCCTAGAATAATTATTTCATATTGTGTTTCTCTAGGCTTATGATAATTTTCTTGTTAACGTAAAGAAAAAAGGGTTATTGAAGAAATTGTAGTAGAAACTACTCCGTATTTTTCAGTGAGTCTGGATTAATGGGAGTTTTCCATATTTTATGGTTTGATTATCATACTTGGGAATATATATGGGTACATGTAAATCCCTTAGGCTGAAGGCTTACATTCAGCACCCTAGACACCATAAAACATCTCAGGATCACACAAGGCGCACCTATTGCAAGCAAGGCACAATTAGCGACTGGCACTAAAGGATAATTCTATGCAATTTTCCTATTTTTATTTCGGTTTCGTTTGCACGATTACCCACAGCTTTAGTTACTTTTTACATGTTGGTCGCCTTTAAAAACAAAATTAGGGTATCGTTGCAACAAGTTTTCAATTTGAGAAATACAAGATAGCGTGCATAAGTTATGTGCCTTGTCTTCTTACCTTATACCTCGTCACCAACTACTCAAAGAGACATAATTGCTTTGGTGCACCTCATGCCTAATAAACCTAAGTTTGAAAGTTCACTGACAGTTGGTGCCTTAAAATTTCCCAGATAGGAAGACTCCTTGTCTTCAACATTTTTGTGACTCTTAATTATACGCTCGAATCTTCATCAAGGAAGATATTTCTATCCAAATTATAGGTGTCACAAGCATCCAGACACAATATATGATACCACTCTGAAAGTGCAAAATTTCCTTACAAGAAGCATAAGCATCCAAAAGGACGATAACAACAACATAGAAGATGGTGGTGTTCCCATACCTCTTCCGTGGCTTCTTGACACCAGGTTTCCAGCTCATCCAATCCTGCCTTCATATATTCTCCGTTGCTAAATGTACAACACTCTCGACGCAAAAGCAGACTGTGAATTCAGGGAGGTTACATCTCAGGTAACCATTACATGCTTCATGTTTCTTACAGTTAGACTGTATTCTTATTTTTGCTCATTCAACTCCCCAGGTTAATCTCATACTCCCTCAAAAAACTTCCAAATGCTATGCTTGCCACAGTAATACACTGTATTACAGAGGGCCATATGGTGTACAAGTTCATAATATTCTTAAATATGGATCTCATAGACCATATCATACTACAGAAATGATACTCTTGCATCTAGAGGGCTTAAGATCATTTTCTGTGCCTACCCCCTCACAGGAGTATTTTCCATACAGTTCACTGGGATGAGGTACAGGGTACAAAAAATTTACCTGTTAAACAGCTGCACGTTTATAAATGAAAAGATCTGTGTAAAGATATTCTGTACAAGATTTTTTGATACCTGCACCCGAAACAACACAGTATTAGCAATACGTTACGAATATTAAATCATTCAGGATACAAGAAGAAGAAAACATACGTTGTTCTCCTTCAATATATCAAAAAATTTATTGAGGTTTTCGACGATGTTCCGCCAGTGATTCTCTACAGGATCATCACTAAGGGATCCGTCTTCTTTTTTTGTAGCCTACATGACAAAAAAAATTATGTCAAAGATTGATAATGTTGTGGATATGAGCTATGAAAACACAAAAAACAAAAGAGGGAAGGAGAATAATCGATGTTAAATGTTAGGTGACTTGTAACACTAGCCTCAAAATCCATCAAATAATGGTTTGAGAATGCACAATCGGATTAGAAAAATTACTTGGAGTAGACATAATGCAGAAGATAAGACAGCAGTTATTATAAAGTGTTTTCCTCCAACAGACCACATAGCACACATAATGACAAAGCATCTTAAAGTTGAACAACATTCAACGCTTCTGGTGAAGATGGGAGTGATGACAAACTCACACTCTCATCTTGAGGGGGGAGTGTACAAGATTAACCCAAAAGCCAACTCAGAAGCAGGTCCAAGGATCAACAAAGCAGAATAATGGAAAGCTACATGACAAAAGTTGAAGTTGTTAGATATATATATACAGCTAGAGTGTGCTTTTATATATGTTGTCTTTCACGGAGTAACATAGTACACTTCGTGTAGGGTAAATTTGTACCATATCGTACGCTATATACAACATAAGGTTGTAAATGTTGAGGCACACTTTATAAGAATGATAGCACAGACACCTTTGTCCACCACAAAATTCATAACAGTACAACTACTTGGAATGTTTTATTTGCATCAACATCAATACCCTAAAGCAATCTGGTTGCTGTCTCGAGGAACAAGAAAAGAACCTAAAGCAACAAATAAATTTTCTACAATCAGACTCAGTTTGGAGCGCGTTTTCAGCTAACTCATTTAACCAAAGTAGCTTATTTGACAAAAAAATCAGCTATCTTATTTTTGTGTAGGTGTTTGACAAGTAGCTTATTTTGCAAATAAGCTAGCTGAAATAAAAACTACCCGAAGTAGCAGATGAAATTAAGTTACATGATAACCTTTTCGATTTCATTTTTACCCCTTCAATCATTACAACAATGTCTGTTGACGTTATCAGTCAGCTAGTTTTTGTTTCAGCTAGCCTATCAGCACCTAATTTCAAAAGCTAGCTTAACATCTTTAAGTTATCTTATTAGCAAGTTTTGCCAAACAGAGTGAGACACTCTACTATGGTTAAAGTTCACAAGTCTTCGGCATTGTAAGATAACCGAATGACCTCTCTTATTAATGAAATATGTCGTCGTATTTATATTACTATGACTTACGGAGTATAATATATCTAGAATATTATTTTCTATATTTTCCTATATATCTCAAATAATCTCTTATAATATAGTCTCTCTCATCCAATCCAAAGTTTTCCTAGAGCTTTTCAAAAGTTATAAAAAAGTGGCTAAAAAGAAAGGCTATTATTGGTGAATCATAAGGTCTTGTGGGTCCTCTCAAATAAAATGGTTATAAAGTAACGACATTTTGTGTAAATAGACAAGGTATAATGATTATATGGTAATATCTTTTACCAAATGTACGCTTTGCATTAGATGGTGCGTTTCTGCTAAGTGTAAGCTTTGGATTGAATGGGCGGGACTGCAGGAGAGAGTAGTATCCGAATATAACTCAAATAATAGTATCCTAGTATAGTAGTATATCTCAATAGTATCCTAGTATAAATCTCTAATACTCCCCTTCAGTCGATGCGGTAGTGGACTAACACTTTGAGTGGACCAAGTATACAAGACGAATAGAAGACGGTGTGGTTGTAGACGAGCAAGTTGATGTTGTCGTTGTCATCGATGTTGGAATGGAATAATGCCTACCTCACGTTGAGATCATGCCGAAATGTCACAAACATTGCCAATACAAACTAAAGAAACGAAGGGAAAGTGTAGCAAGAATAGCCTAAGGAAAAAAGTATGGGGAGGCACGGGCATAGAAGTGCATGACTGCATGAGTGCGGCAAATGCAGCATCTAAAATGTCGTCAGAAACGAGGGGTGGAATAGCCATGAGGCAGTGTGCCAATGCGGAATCAAACCAACACTAGTAGCTGCAGCCAGTCATATTATCAATGAGTTCAGGTCGAAGGTTGATATACGGGTCTGTCATTGTCGTCGAAGCAGCGAAGTGGCAGGAGGTCATTCGGGAAATGTACTGGAAGCGGTGTGGACGTCGGAGATGTACAAGGCCACAACGAGAAGGTCGTAGGACATGACGAAGAGCGCAAGTCATACTCGGAGTTAGGCCTGAAAGGTGCCGTAGAACCAGTGGTAGAAAGAGTCGTCGCCAAAGCCGGAGAGGGAGGAGGAGAGGGTGGAAGCGGCGATCGGAGGCAAGAAGTGAGAGGAGGCTGGGGATGCAGGATGACAACGATGAGGACGGAATCAACAGGTTGTACAACCGGGAGGATGTGGTGTGGGGACGCAGCGGGAGAGCGAGAAGGGACAAAAATTGGAGAGCATATTCTTCATCGTGATAGTGTTTCCCTTGAAGCAAAGGAGTGACTGACGCCTTTATTATTGCCTTTAAGGCATCATCAACAAAAAGGGACACAAATCAGATTAGAAAAGGAGAGGAGTTGGGGGGTTGAGATTTGCGAATTTAGGAAGGGTGAGGGAAGCAGGGAATCATGAGAGGTAAAAGATATACGAGTACTAGTATTATTTTCTAATACTCCCTCCGTTCCATTCAATTGTTTGCCTTTGATTAAAATACTCTCACAATGAATATAAAAGGCAAACAATTGAATGGAACACAGGAGTTAGAAACATTATTCAATAAAATAAAAATATCATAGCTAAAGCAATATAGTTGCCTACATAGTACAACAATGACCCTCCGGGATGGAAAATAAGATAGTCATCTCCGATGGCAGTTAAAATCACGAGATTGTAACCGGCGGAAGAGTTATAGGGAACTGATTTAGACTCTCATACCATGTAAGAGAACTGAACAACTTCCCGTACTTATAGTACGATTACTTGATAATATACCTATAACATTTCTTTCTATATTTTCCCAATATATTTCTTTCTATCATAATATGACTCAAATGATAGTATCCTAGTATATCTTTAATACTCCCTCCATTCAAGTCGAACCTTCCCTAACTCGAGAAAATATTTGAAACCATAGTTGAGATGACTCCCCATTTCTCAATGACGGACCACACACATACACAACAAAACAAAAATGTGAAAAGGAAAGAATGAACATTAAAGGTGGATAAAAAATGAAATGTACCTGAAGACAGGAAGAAAGCAAGGGGGAAATCTCCTTTTTAAAATTATCTCGGACAATTCCAAAGATTTTTTCAACATAGGCAGTTAGCTGCTGCTTGAAAAGCAAAGCCGGATATTTGGCTTCCACAGGACGAACAATGTCAAGTTGAATATTGGCAGAAGAAGGAGAGGTGCGGAATCCCTGGGATCAGAAAAAAGTATATATCAGGAATGAATACAACCTCAACTCCTCAAGTAATGAAACTACTACTACTACTACTAGTAGTAGAACAAATTGTGATATTAATCACAATGATATACTCCTCCTCCTCCTCCTTAACATTATTCTGATGAGGGGTGTGTTACTTGTACCATCCTCGCCAAAAAAGAAGTTGGTTGAGGAGGTTTCCAGTCTTTGCTTGATTTTAAACTCCTTTGCAGCAAAAATAATAGTGTAGAAGTGTTTGATAGCCAATACGCCAGATGAGAGTTATTATCAGAATTCTGCATGACACAGAGTAGTAAACACATAAAAATGTACACAACAACATACAGTTTGTAGAAACAAGCAGCAACATCTTACATCTATCACTGATGATATCCAATTCAACCTGAAGCTAGCTAGATAGGGTGATATGCCAAACCATATAAATCAGGATTGACCTTATAATTGATCATCATATGAAAGATTAAGTGACTATGAGTAGCTAACAGTCAAAATTTTCGAGTACTTCCTTTGGCAAACATGCAACCTAGCTGCATGTCCAAATAACGTAGGGCATTAAAGTCTAGCCTAAATCTTGTTACCATCACGGGTTGGTAAAGTATTCTTCTCTGATGTGGTTCATGATCGAGGGGGACAAGAGGGTTCCTGCAGGGTCTGATTTCATCTCTAGGCATTTCTTAATTTACATCAAATTGTGTGCAGCTATTGCCAAATATTGAAGATAAGACTTAGATTGTAGATAGACTTTTGTGGGTGATTTTTGCTTTATTACGTCACAAGTAAGAAGTAAAGTTTAATGAATCTTTGGCTCCTTTGGAAATGGGAAATATTAGTCTATTTTTATATGCCCAAAACTCCAATAGAAAATTTTCTATCTTCCATGCTAGACATTAATACGAGTATATTTTATCAGAAAGTCAATAATCAACATTGTCAAATGTAAATGCATCATGTTGTATCTTGAATGAAGACATCACAAGAGCCATGTATGAGGGGAGAAATAAAAACAGATTCTAGAAGCATTTGAAACAGATATTGTTTGTTTTAGCATCCACATATGTTTGTTTACCTCAATTGCAGATCCAATCAACTGAATGAGTCGGTCAAAGACATTAGTCTTTTCCGCTTCAAAAGATTTCCAGTGAAGAAGGCACTTGTACATGGTAAATGCAGCAACTGGCTTCCCTTGACTGAATCCAACATCTCCAGCCACACATTTGATAAGAGCATCGGAGAGCTCCTGCATAGAGAGATTGTAACAATAACGTTTAATCATTGATCAACCACGAAAAATTTAATACTACAGCTTGGATGTGATCTACATACACGTTGCCTCTCCATCTGTGATTTTCTCAAGGATTCGGTGCCAAAACTTTTCATTGGTGGCCCACTCGGGAGTTCCTGTCAAATATGGTACGAGTATAACCTATTAGCAACAAAATCATCATGACAATAATAAGGAATAACTTGCTCAAATTTGCGGCCTCGCCTTTACTAGACTTGCAATTGTGCTCATTAGCAAGACTGAATCTATTATAATACAGAGTAGATGGTGACAGTTTCAATTATTACGACACAATTAAAGCAGAAGGGGACTTGGCATATTGCACCTGATGCTCTGACATTCTTCTACTGGAGGATTTTAAAGCTTGATGCCGAAGAATATGGTCTTCAGTTTGCATGTCAGTAATTTTTTCATCAAGACTGGAAATCAAATAAATGAGGCAATTTAAGAAATTAATCCTTTATACAAGCCACAAACAGGCAAAAAAACAAAGTTTTCTGGTTTTGGTTGTACTATTTCAATGACTGGATTATTATTTGAAACTTTTGGGAAATAGTCTCAAAATTATCTTCAGACTATCCATATTTAGCAGCTACTCCCTCCGTTTCATTGATTTTATTCCACCTTAAAAGTGGCACATTTCTTAAAAAAAATTAAAAGCAGGGAAGATTAAAGTAAGTGGGTCATTTAGGTAAGAGAGAAGTGTGATAGAAAAAAAGAAAGTGGAAGAAATCAAAGAAATTGTTGAAAAAGGAAATGTGGATGGAAGATATCAATGAAACAGAGGGAGTATATGGCTAAATTTGCTAATATACTTTGTACAACGTAAAATCATAAACATATAGACATGTATTCTTTGAAACTTTTGTGTAAAGCTTTCCATCCCGTCCTGAAGAAGTTGAAATCTATATAAACTCTGGACAACATCTTGTTTTTTTTCAATGTTTAATGTTTCTTCAGTCACCATGGGTGTTTCTCATCCCCTCGTCCCCTTCCCCCACCCTCGGTGGCTGTCGTCTCATCTCCCGGTCGCTCCCCTTAACGGCATGGGCTTCACAAACCCATTTCTCTTCCATCAGCGGAGGGTGTTCCCCTTCGCCTCACCCCCTTCCCCCACCCTCTAGTCTGTCGGTTCTTTTGGGTTGTGTGGTCGGTTCTGACCGTGTGGGTTTCCTATCTGAGTTATAATCAAAGGGTTCGATTGCAAGGTGGAAGAGATTTTCTCCGTCGATAGCAAACCTCATCATCTTGCTTTTCTTCTTTTCCTTCCATGTTCTTTTCGCAAGAGCGTAAGTACACCTGTTTCTTGTCACTTTGCGGCTTGTATGCATCGACAACATTCAGAGGTTACGATGATGTTGATTCAAACACTCGTGCCCGATCTTACGTTTTCTACCATCCTACCTTCGTGGTCTCCAGACGCATCTACCCTATGTTTATTGTCTCTTTATTTTTCGTTATTAAGTTTTGGTTTTTAGTCGGAATAAATCTAACACCTTATCCATGTGCTGCACGGTTTTAAAATGGAGTGACAAGTCGCAAATCTGACTAGTATAGGTTTGAAACATCCATTTCTTATCCAGAAATTTGACCATTTCTTATCATGTTGAGTAGGGGTGTAAACGAGAGGAGACTTTGCAACCGCTTCAGTTACCAAGCATGGTCAAAACTTTCTGGATCCTCAGCCCAATTACACCCCTAGCTAGCTTAGGCCCATGGCTTATTAAGAGAGTAACATGTTAACAACGGTGTTAGTTTACAGAATGAACTATCAAATTATGTTAATCTTTTTAATTATCCTTTACGGAAATATATTGTCAAATTTTAAATACATATAGTTAATCCTAAATAATCTAACATAATTAAAGGATTGGGAGAGGGTGGGTTCTTTGTTTTGGTGGGTTGAGTTAGCCTTTAATTAGGCGGGAATTTTTTTCATGAGAGCATGACACATGTCCTTATCTTTTTTTAGTGGTTTCTCATTTAGTATATAGAAGATGTTGTGAAAAGTGGATACCGCATCATTATATTCGGTTGCAGTGAGGGATTTTAAGTCTCATGTATGAGTAGTCTGGACACACGTAACACGTAAGCTCCTCTAGCCAGCCACAAATAGAAAGCAGGAGTTATTGGTCACCTCTGAATTGTAGTCTTGAGCTGAATTATCTTGGACTCTGCGTCTTGTGCCTGCTTTAAACGCTCCTCACTCAGTTTGCTTGTTTCCTCATATTTCTTCTCAAGTTCATCTATCTTCTTCTCTAATGAACATACTAGTTCCTACAATGTAATACAAGAGTTGAGTAAGTAAAGAGAGACACTGATGCCATGAATAACAGAACAGATTAACCTGAAGCAGCTGCACATGATTTATTACTTTGAGTTGCTTATTTTCCTTGGTAATCTTATCTACAAGATCATTATCACCAACTGTCACTTCCTGTATCACAGTGTCTAGCTCGCCTGTTTTATTAATATTTGTCTCTCGTTCTTCCGTAAGCTTGCTTGTTTCCCCATATTTCTTCTCAACTTCATGAATCTTCTTCTGTAATGAAGATACTAGTTCCTACAATGTAATAAAATAGTTGAATAAGTAAAGAGAGACAGTGATGCCATGAATAACAGATGAATCAGATTTATTACTTTGAGTTGCTCATTTTCCTTGGTAATCTTATTTACAAGATCATTATCAACAACTGACACTTGCTGTATCACAGGGACTAGCTCGCTTGTTTTATTAACATTCGCATTCGCATTCGCCTCTTGTTTTTCTGTTTTGGTTTCTTGAGATTGTATCCCTGTTTTATTAACATGTTCCTCTCGTTCTTTGATAAGCAACATCTTGGCTTCTTGACATTCCTTTTGCATCTCCTCCAAAGCTAGCTGTAACCTAGAAATTTCTTGTTTTTTTGTTTCCTCGAAATCAGCCTACGAAAAGAAAAGGAATAAGACCTAACAACTAAAAACAGAATGAAATTGATAGTAACATCCAAAACTTACTTACTCTCAGACGTTTCTCCTCCTGCAAATGTGAAGATAGTTCTTCTACCTCCTTTTCCAACTTAATCTTAGCTTCCTGAAGGGCTCCTGTTTCCTTTGCAGCCTAAAGATATGTTGCAGCTGTTTTTTGAGAATTAAACGCCATAACGTCCATTCATGAAGACAGATAAATATGAAGACAAATAAATAAATAAATAAATGATGACTACGGCGTCAATGAGTTCTGATTTCTGAAGCACACATCACAATTCAGAAAACTACTCTATAGCTCTATGCCTACTTTGAGCCACTGCTTGTTTAACAATTCTTGTTGTGGAGATTGTTAATAGTATGGTGAAATGGGGAATAGATATAGGCATACCGCATTTCATACAACAAGGGGGATCTCTTAGTAGGAAAAAAAATTTAAAAAAATAAAAGAATTAAGAATAAAAAAAATCGTTGGTCCTCAAATATCTCAAAATAATCTCCCTCCTCGTTGTCGTAGACCAAGTAAGGGGGTTGAGTTATAATAGGGGTAGAAGATATCATCATAAACCGATTAAGGGGGTTGAGTTATTATATTAAGGGCTCGCTTGGGATGGGGTAATGATTCCAGGGTAATAGATCAAAAATGAACTAGAAAATGACGTTGAGTAGTGATGATCCTAAGCAGAAATGGAGAAAATGAAGATAATCTAGCCTATCTGGGAAAAAACATTGCTCCCCACTGCCCCCAAGTAATGCATTACCCCCAATGGGATAATTTTTCCTCCATCTTATCTCATTTACACCATAAAATGCCACAACCAAGCAACAAACTACTCCATTTCTAGTTTCATTTTTAGTCTATTACCCCCGGAATCATTACCCCATCTCAAGCGAGCCCTAAGGGTAATTTCGCAATAGACCTAGCAGGGGGTTCTCATACTGGTGTACTTCATAGTACATGAAGTAGTACAAACCCTAGTTACAACAAAGCTTTTATCCCGAGAGCGTTTGGGGCACTTATTCTGAAAGCTAACAGAACATTGTAGAAACGAAAATGAAAGGAGAGAAAAGAGGGATATAGTATATATAATTAAAATACTACTCGTACAAAAGAAAATACTACGAACTCAAGTTCAATCAATGTATTGATTCTACTCTATTTGTTTACATGGCTCAAACCGAAAGCAAACTTTCAAAGATCTAAATCAGCGGAAAAGTTTAATATAAGATAGAAATGATTAACCTTATTCAACCACACGCGAATGAATGTCAACTGTCTCAGCCTAAACCGATTAGCATCGACTCAAAAAAGACTCAATTTCACGTAACCAGTATCTCTCACTATATGACTTGAGTTAGCTAGTTCGGTTAGACTCGTATTGATGATGAACATTTACCATAAATGTGACCCAATTGTTTCACAACCAATCCAATATAAGTTCAACCCAAAGCTCATCTAAAACGCATAAGTGGTGGTTGAGTTTAGGCAGCTGATAGAGAGGTGTTTCCATTTTTAGGAGGTAAATTATTGTTTGTGACGAAACTATCCGTCATAAATATGTGATGGGTCAAATAATGACTACCTAGATAAATAAGACAAAATAATGTGCTACCCACTAGCCTTATCTTTTCTAATTTAATGGTATTATTTGACCCGTTATTTCTGTGACGGATATATTAGTCACAAGGGAGAGTTACTCTTTTTAGAAAGAAAAGAAAAAAATTGAAACATGAGTCATTTTACAGGTGGAGTAAATGGAAGAGACCTCTCCTACAAAAAATTGATTTGTGTTAGAAATACTTGAGATAGATAGAGTATGTAGCATCATATAGGTGAACATAAAAATTAAAGTAGATGATAAATTCTGAGAATATTGTACCATTTTAAGCTTCCGTAATTCTCTCCTTGCTAATCTTGATCGCCAACCACATTGTGCAACAATTGCAGCCTTCCTCATTCTCTTGAACTGTACGCGAGCTACGTGCCGTTTGTACTGACACTGTAGAAGACATGAATGTAATTAAGAAGTCATACACTCACATAGTCACATCTAAAACCGATGAACAAACTAAAGAAGAATGTATGAAAGGACAGTGTTACTATAGTAACAACCCTGGGCCAGGCAGGAGGTGTCAAATCTATGCAGTCTCTCACATGTGTAAGAAGGCTGTTTCTGAAGACCCCTTAGGAAAATCACATCATATTGGCATAATCATGCGCCTTTACCACTAGTAACCTCACCGGACACTTATTCAAGGATTAATGTACTCGCTATATCATATTCATTTGTCTACCTTTTATATCTATTGTAAGAAGTATTTTAATCAAAGACAGACAAATTAACGAGACTGAGTAGTACATAACTCCGCAGACAATTTGTAATACTCGAGATTTTCGAAGCCTAATTAGGTCATTAATGATGGGCTAACATAATAATGGGATTTGTTACATGGATGGTACCCGTGTTTTTAGTTTTTCTATAAGATAGTATCCCTGCACTTTTATAATCAAACATGTTATCCCTCACTTTTAGTGTATTATGTCCTTCTATCCTTAATGACGATTTCCGTCTTTCTTTACATCTTTTTCCCGTTAGTTAGTTGTGTTGCTTATACAAAAAAGAGGAGGTTTGAGGGAAAGTGGGTGACGATAAGATTAACATAAACAACCAATTAAGCATAATTAAAGCAACACAACTAATGGAAAGAGGAAGTAAAAAAAGACGGAAAACGTCATTAATTAAAGGGTAAGTAGACATTGATGCGTGCATTTTATATACACTTATTATGCCTTTTACGCGTGCATTTTCCGTATTTATCGAGTAGCATAAGCTATTATGTGCCCCGAATTTGCCACTGTGTGTTGTGTTTGGTCCCCCTTGCATGAGTTAAAGGCATAGGAGCTGAAACAAATCAAATCCGAGCAGAAACGAAGCAAAAACGAGCTGAGTGGTGTAATGAGTCAAGAATAGTCAACTGACTATTAAAATAGTCGGGAGACAGTCAAGAATAGTCGACCGACGGTTCTTATAGTCGGCCAATTATTTGAACTGCAGAAATCCAAAGGGGTCAATATAGTCGACCGACTATTATTATAGTCGGCCGACTAATTATGAGACCAAAGACTAATGAGGCGGACGCAGTTTCCTAATCTAGTTTTAAGTTAGGTTGAAAAGACACAGACACGGAGACGTATCGGATTCGAGACACAGCGCTCGAAAATTTATAGGACACGGACACAGCAGAAAAAAATAAATAAATATACATATTTAAATAAAGAGAATTAGAAAATTTGTATACCTAAGATATAGGTTTGGTTATTTAAACTATCACAATTATCATGAAATAATAAAACAAAAATAAAGTCTTTTAAATTCAAAGTTAAAACCAAATCTTAAAAACTCAAACAGCTATATTACTATAGTATAATAATTAATTACTCCCTCCCATCCATTCAATTCTTTACGTGGGGGCCATTTTGTGAGGAGAAATGGTGGGGGTCTATGTAAAGAATTGAATGGACGAGAGAGTAATTAATTATTTAGTCTTAAATGAGTGATTATAGTATCAACTTGCCGCTATAAACATATAATATTGTTCTTTCACTAAAGTTCAGAAATTCATAAATAACTTTAAGTGTGTCTGATGTGTCTCCAAATATGTAATACCCCGAGTTTAAAGAGATTAGATATAGTTATGGTGCTCAGATAAGAGTATAATGTATATGGTTTAAGTGGCTCAGATGAGTGCTTAAAAGGATTGATATTACTACTCATATCAACGAAGTGCACTTTCTTTTCTAGTTGTCCATGCAAAAGAACTCCGTAATTAAGCGTGTTTGGCTGGGAATAGTCTAAGGATGGGTGACCAATATCGGTCTGTGGGGCCAGTACACGGCCTGTTAAAGGCCTTAAGTGATACCACAGTCCACAAGTGGTGACTGGGGTGTTACAAAATACATTGAATTGTGTCCGACACATCTCAAAATAACATGAAACATGTCCGACACGGCTCTAAATAAATTTAAAAAATGGACACATTTTTATGGTTAGGAGGAGTGTCCGTGCAACCTAGGTTTCAAGTCATTAAGTGTATTTAAGAGGTCATTAGATCATATTTTAGAGTCTCTCTCTACTCTTTTCCTCTACTCTTTTCCTTTGTACGCTTCTCTTAGACCATGTACATCAGAGAGGATGTTTTCTTCCTCTCATTTTTTCTCTTTCATTCTATATTTTTGACACATCATCCTCTCTTTCATTTTTTCCTCTACTCTTTTCCTTTGTACGCTTCTCTTAGACCATGTACATCAGAGAGGATGTTTTCTTCCTCTCATTTTTTCTCTTTCATTCTATATTTTTGACACATCATCCTCTCTTTCATCCACCTCATTTTCCTCTATCTCCATCCTCTTCATTTTCCCTTCTCCAATTTTAGTTCACAATAGAGAGGATCCTCTTATACTACTTTTATAATAATTTATTTTAATTATTTTATGATTAATATTATTTTTAATTAACTTGTTTATTTAGATGACCAATAGTGTTTGTTTATATGCATAAGGGCCTATGCAAAATTTCCTCTAAAACTAGAGAAGTACTCAACTTCCTCTACATAAGAGGACCTTGCATGTTGATCCCACAATGGAGAGGACCTCCTCTTAGAGGAGAGAAAGTGCTAAGAGGAGGGTAAATCCTCTCCATTGTACATGCTCTTAGACTCTTAGGATTTTATTTTTCCTCTCTCCCTACAACTTGTTTTACGTTATTTCTCTCTTAGATCTTGAATCTAATTTTCTCTTTGTTCTTAATCGTTTGCTACTCTTCCTTAAACCTGGGAATCTAATTTTCTCTTTGTTCTTCCTTTATTCTTAATTCTCTCTCATCTTAATCTTATTAATCGTTGATGCTCGATTCTTCTATAAATCTTTTCATCATGTTTAATCTAGTTATCATCTTTATTATTGTTGTCGTAATTTTCACTATGAGTAGCTAATTTCCCTTGCTACAAGTTAGGGATCCGTGGATTAAATACGATTGCTAATTAGTTTAAATCTGTCAATGGTATTGCGTCTATGTTGTTAATTGTAGCATTTAATTGAGATTAATTGATTAAGACGACGTGATTGATTAATTTAATTGTTAACTCGAACCTAAGATTGGAAGCCAGATCAGAAGACGTTAAAAGCATTTTAGGGTGAATATCGGACCGGAAGAACCTTTTCACTACCCCTAGACCAATATCTCCAATAGACCAATGACCTAGACTGTGACCGTAGGAAATTCATGGTGAACCGACAATCCTAGTTCCCTCTCTATTATATTCATCTTTATTCATTTTTTTAGCTTTTAGATTTATTCCTCTATTTTATTTCTCTTTCCTTTACCACTTTTAGATTAGTTAAACAAACAAACAATCCTCCAGATTTGATTACTTAGATAAACTTAGATTACAAGTATAATTTATTTGTCTCCCTGTGGATTCGATCCTGACTTCCCTAGCTATATTTTTAGTTAGACCTAAGTTGATTATTTTTTGTGGGTGTACGATTAGCCCATCAGACATAATACACTAAAAGTAAAGGGTACCATGTGTGATTATAAAAGTGCAGGGGTACCATATAAAAACTTAAAACACGGGGTACCATGTAGAAAATCCCTATAATAATTTAGTTTTGTGAGTGTTAGATGAATAGAAACAAGTTCGAATAGCTTTTAATGTACCAGCCGATAAAAATAGAAAAAAAGTGGACCGGCCTGAAGAGTCGGGCAGCCGACTAGCTCATCAGGACCAGGACCGAGTCCAGGTAGTGGATCGATCGCAAGTTCCACTAGTACGGTTGACAGGTTATCAAGCTAGACAAGGTAGCAGGTTAACGAAAATACAAACATTGGTTTTATGGGAATATTTCGTAGTAGGGTTAAAGTAAATATGAAGTCGAGTATGTGTGTCAAATTTCAGCTTAAGACGATCTCTCCTTCGTAAATAACAATAGATCCAATTTATAGTCCAAGTCTCTCACTTCCTTGTTATGTTAGCCATTAAGTGTCATTAATAACATTGATTGTCTTGTCCCTTGTACATTGATTGCCTTGACCGTTGTACATTGATTGCCTTAAATATTCATTAATTACTCTTTCTGTTATCTTGACTTTATTCGAATATCTTTGGTGTGTTGGACTGCTAGACTACTAAGTTGGTGAGATGGTAAGCTGGGTTGCTATCTTGACTAATTTGGGCCACTGAGCTGCGAAGCTGGTCAACCATTTGGCCATTAAGTCTTTCTTTAACCCTTCTCCTTTATTGTCTTTATGGAGTATCTTTGTCATTATTGTCTCCTTTAATGTCATAATTAATAGGTGGACATTAATCCATGATTCAACCAACATTGAAATAGTCAAAGTTGTTGGAGGAATCCCCAATCAGGCTAGCGAGTTTAGTAGGTTTGATCCCATTTTTACTATTTCTTCCGGGATTCATCCTTTCACAGGCAGGGTTGATCTTACGTTGCAGGGTAGTTTTAGGGCTGGTCTTTAATCATTTACTCCAAGAATGACGTATAGTGTCTTTCTCACATGTTCCTTTAGTCAAGCTTGACTTGAGGACAGTTTTGATTATTTGTCCTAGGCGTATTTTTTGGGCCCAACAGAGATATTGTGCTGTTTCTTAGACTTCCAAGAGATGAGTATTGCCAAGAAAAATGACATAGTCACTGACAAAGCGGCGTGTGAGAGAACCTTGAATAGCAAACTCAGGGAATCTCAAGGAGAATTCCCTAAAGAGGGGATGTAGAAAGGTACGGAAGAGTGCGGATGGTGGCTCTCCAGTGTTACCCACTTGGAGCATACATAAGCTGGCTGAGAAGTTGGATGTCAAAATAAATGTCAGGCCGGGTATGAGTGAAAAAATTCAACTTCCCAACTAACCTGCGAAACTGTGATGGGTCAAAGACAAGAGTTCCAGTGGTGGCATCAAGTTTCACACTATTATCCAGAGGCTAGCAACAGACTTGCAAGGCAAACATCCAAAATCCTCCAACAAATACATAGTAAACTTGTGTTAAGTAACAACGACACTTGTGGAAAGAAAGTGAAATTCCCTTCCTAGGAAATAATGAAGAGAACATCTATAGCATCACCGGTATTGAGGATATCATCCACATATACAACTAAGAGCACCTTCTTATATCCAATGCCCTTTGTAAAGAGAGAGTAATAGTGAGGCATTTTCAGACCATAAAGCGGCTTCCTGAGCTTACAGACCGCGTTAGGCGTGGAAGAATTGAGGCCGGGGGGAGTTTCATGTATATTACTTCATCAAGATCCCCATGGAGGAAGGCATTCTTGACGTCTAATTAACTTAAACTTCATCCCTTTTTTCATTGCAACTAAGACTAAACATCTAATTGTGGTCATTTTAACCACATGGGAGGGTGTTTTAGTGTAGTCTATGCCTCTCTTTTGTGTGTATCCTTTAACTACAAGTCTGGCCTTGTATATCTCAATAGAACCATCCGCTCTTTGTTTAACCTTGAACACCCACTTGCAACTAATGGCTTTCTTCTTGGGAGGCAGAGGAACTCATTTCGTATATATATTTAACCCCAACTTTTCCTTTATTTTGGTTCATTTTACGTGTCATAGGAGTGGTTTTTCTAGCTTTTTATTCTTCTTTGTTATGCCGGGTATTTTGTTTACGTTTTGTGGGAAAGGAAACAAATAAAGGCGATGAAGCTATATTTTGGACAATGACGAGAGTCGAGCCATGAAATCTACCAGGAAGAAGTGATAAAAGTTAGAGGATACTAATTGAATACTTAAAGAAAGACGTGAGTGAAGAAACAATAAGAAATGACAAAGAAATAAGTTGGAGCTTAAACAAATGCAAACCGGAAAGAAAGAATGATCGCTAAAACAAGGGTCAACTTCAAACTTAAATATCTTGAGTTCTACAACTTCGATCGAGCTGATTTTTATGGCGTTGGAAAGCTCTTTCTCTTAGCTTTCCAACTGTATATCACACGTCCAATTCCGAGAAGTAACGAAGAAACAGCAAGCATTTCAAATTCGTCGCGCAGTGCAGAGGAACCCGAACCGGTCGGGATAGACCCGAACCAACCGGTTTGAGGCTGTTTCGTGGGATTTTTATTTTTGGACTCCTTCGCTTATCAGAACTCTTATTTTACGGGATATTCTTTCCTAATTAGTTTTAGGAAAGTAGGAGTAACGAGACTCCTTATCATTATTAGTATAAATACCCTCCATGGGGTTAGGTTTATTGACACTTTCATATTCATTAGTTTAGTTTAGACTTTTTATTAACATTAGAATTCTTCTAGTTTGTAATCCTACTTTTAGATCGTCAATCTTTCAGTTCTACATAATTGGTACCTTTTCTTATTCTCTTATTTTCATATTGTCTTTTATTATGTTTAATTCTTTTATTACTTTAGCCTTTGATATGAGTAGGTAATTTATTCTTCTAGGGTTGAAGGGGATCTATGTTGATTGAATTGGGGATGTTAATTTAATTATTTGTTTAATTGATCCTTCATATGTTATTGCCTTACTACTTGTCTTGTATTATTGTTTGATTAGTTTGAGACGTTGAACTAGTTGAATATTTAGGAACCCGAACCTAAGATAGAAAGCCTGATAAGGGTAGACTTACAAGTAAGTGGGTAGGATAATCTGGTAAGTTGCGAAAGCCCGTCAGAATCTATCCTAAGGTTGACCTAAGATCCGAGAGGCCGTGTCTTTGCCCTAAATAACTGTGATTGATTGATTGAATGATTAATTAACTTGACCCAATTTAATTACATAGTGAATCGAAAAGCCCTAGATCCTTTTAATATTATTAGAACCTTTTAATTTACATAATCGCATTAGTTTAGAAAACAATTCAAACAAACCGGAATTTAAATAGTTTAGAATTGATTATTAGATAATTAGCGATTTTCATCCGTCGCACTGAACACGACAGCTTGCCACTCTGGGTAGATGATGGCTTCCGCATAGTCAACTGGGTCTTGAATAGGGAGCAGTAAAGTATGGTCTAACCTATCTATGTTCCTAATGTTAAAACAAACCGTGGGTTGAGGAGGTGAATTAGAAATGCAAAGAGAGGTTAAGGTATGAAGACACGCATGAGAGGAAGGAGTGTTAGGCAAAGAACGGTGATATCTGTAAATATGAAGGAAGATGGGAGATTCTGGTGGAATGGCGGATTGGGGGTTGAGGAATGGGGGTAGCAGAAGGAATAATAGGAGAGGTATTACGATTAGAATCAAGGAAAGTAGAGAGAAGAACAGGAGGGGTGTTGTCAGCAAGAGAGAAAGAAGGAATGTGAGTAATGTAAGTGTCTTTCACATAAGGAAAAAGGACTCATGAAAAGTGACATCTCTAGATGTATAAACTGAAAAATTCTCAAGATTTAACAACTTGTAAACTTTATTGCCAAAGGAATAGCCTAGAAAAATAGAGGAGATAACTCTTGGTACTAGTTTATCTCATCCAGGTTTGGGAGTGGAGCTATAACCAAGGCAACCAAAACTCCCCATGTGATGTAAGTCAGGTTCATGGTTAAAAAGAAGTTCATAAGGATGGATTAAATATATCTGCATATGACATACACCTTAACAGTGAGAATATGACAACTTAAATTGGTTACTGTACAAATTTAACCCAAAATGCACCCTGCACAAGTACGTACTCAAGAGTAGAGAGCAACATATATTGCTCAATTAAGCAATAAGAGGTCACCCTTACCTGAATTAAAATTGCGGCTTTTGTCCGTCTTTTAAAACAAAGCTCATTACGAGCAGCCATCCCACGCATGCCTCTCTGAATAGAAATTGCAGAGGAGCATAATGCTAAATAAGATTTCCTAGCGAGATGCTTCCGTGACTCCTTTTGAATTCGCGTACAAGCTCTTTCTTTCTTTTTGTGCTCAAAGAGGCGCCTGGCCACCTCTCCTGAAACAAACAAAAAGGAAAAGAATGTATTCCAGTTAACATATGACTGATATTCAAGCACATTGATGGTTACAACAAGGTACATTATAACTTTAAAAATGCTAAAAGTTTTGTTGAACAAAAGATAATCGCATCATCTAAAACAAATAAGTTTGGTTGACCAAAAGATATTGCATCATCTCAGACAAGGAAATACAGAAATACGGTTTGTAATTTCAAAAGGCACCACAAAGAATATACAAAATTGTTTGCTCTCCATATCCAAGACAAACAAAATTACGAAATATCAATAACCCCACACATCTTGTGGAATATTTACATGAATAAAGTCTTTCACATTCCTATCCATCAGCTTCAAAAAAAAAGTCGCATTCAAATTAATATATTTAAGGTGGGTAGCAGAAAACATCGGGCTACACAGAGCAGAAAAAGCTTTACCTCTACAATAAACTTGAATAGTTATAGCCGACAGCCGCATTTGTCCAAACCATCTGTGGTAGAAAAAGGTTCGTACTTGTTTCTGAATGATGGTGGCTGAACGCCCTAATACCTCATTTCTGAGAGCATCTAACTCCGCCATCTGCCCCGCTCTTAGAAAGACCTTAGTTTTACCAATCTGCAACATTATTCAAATGACTCTTCCCTCACTTTTTTCAGTTAAGGAGCATATAACAAGATCAAACCTGAACACTAATTTTGATTGTTTACAGGTCAAACTAAAAGACTGATCTAGGAAATGTAATACACTTGCCCATAATGTCCAACAAGGAGCCTATGAAATGCATCATAGGTACACATGTCAAAAACCAACCCAAATCCAAAATAACCTGGAATAACCCGTTGCTTTCAACCCAAACCCAAAATAACCCTTATACAACGGTTGATAAACCGACCTGGAGAAGACAAACTATATTCCTTAAAATACACACATGTGATATTTATTTGATGACTTTCAAAATTTTGAGATAAAATATGTATATACTCCGTATATGTTTTGAAGCATAGTTTCAATACATGGAGGCTCAAATGATTACCACATAAATCTAGTCACTACTTGTCATCTTCTTGATTGTAAGTTGTAACAACTGATCAACATAGAGACATGATATTGAATATATGGAGACACTTGTACTTTTACTAATATCAAACACTAAACTAAATAATTATGAAAATTCAGAATAATTATATTTATTTATTTATTAAAAAAAAATACACATTTTGTAAGCAAGAGTTAATTCAAATCGTATTTTCACCTTGACGGGAACCTGTATAAACCCGACTCATACAAACCCGTATTTTCCTAGCATGAAATACACTCAACTGTATTTTATCCGAACCCAAAACCAGACCTACCTACTCTTTTGACAATATTTAATCATACGCTATTCCAATTTAAGTTGTCAATCTTATGCAAATATATTTAACGGGTGATCATAATGCAAGAGACCAAAGATGACATGCATGGAAAATTGGCAGTGTGCAAGTGGATGAAAGGAACCATGTGAAATAATATAAATGAGGCTTCTCATTTCTCTTTCTCATGAACAATGTACATGTATATACTCCCTCCGTTCCAATCAATTTTATAAATTTGGTTATTGTGCACTATTCATAGATGAGAAGAATAATCGATATAATTTTTAATATATACGATAAAATATAGTCATATGAGATCTTGTTTAAATTGTCTAATCGAGTGCATCATGAATATCAAATTTTTATAATTTTTAGAAATATGTAACTAAAGATATAGACAAAAGAAAGTGTGCATTGATGTACATGTATAAAGCAAATGTATGGAATCGATAGGAACGGATGGAGTACTTAATGTCGTGCAATTCATTTGTCAATGCATTTTACACCAAATCATATGTAACAAATTAGATTCACACCTACTTATCTAATTTTATTTATGGGAGTCTAATTTTTATTACCAATCTGAAATGAATCGTTATTACATGACATACAAAATTATCAGTTTATCACCAGACTTAATCTAACAATCCTCTCACTTAACTGCATACCTGATAACCTTTGAGTTGTACTTTCTCTAGAATCTTCTTACATCCATTGACATCACTATAACTGCAAATAAGTGGGCCATAGAGAGGAAAAGTTAACATGTGTAAAATGGCTTTACGAGAGCAAAAGATAAAACCCAAAAAATATTACTTATCCCTAAAGGCTCCTAGCTAAGGCATGTTAAGAGGAAAATGGATGTGTGTATCCTTACTGGGTTACTCCTATCTTGTTTATTGAGTATTTTTTTTATATTTCATTGAATACCAAAAGCAAATGATAGTGATTCTTTGTCTCCATTGGATATAGTAAAAAGAAATTAGAGAGAGAGAGAGAGAGAGAGAGAGAGAGAGAGAGAACAAACATAACAGAAAACTAACAAACTTCAGATTCTAAATTAATACCTCCCATCTGAGACTTCTGGAGCAAGGATGCGACAACGATTAATAAAATCAAGAAATGGCCTTCTCGTAGGAAATCCAGCACAACTTATCCTTATAGCCTCCATGACTCCCTGGAGTTTACACAACAATAATCAATGGCATAGAACATGAAAAAAAAAAAAAAAAAAAAAAAAAAAAAAAAAAGATAAATAATTGAGGATTCCATCAAGCAAAAAGACCTCTAACAGAATCTTACCCCACAACGGAGCTGCTGTAGAACATTACTGTTCTCAAAAATTGCAGGCTTAAGAAGATTATTTGGCTTTATGCAACGAATATAGTGAGGCTCAGTTGAACTTAGTGTCTCTAACAAAGCTTGCAATTGTTGCTGGATACACATGATAAACAAGTGTTTATGGCTGATGGACAAACATACATGGGAATATTTAATATTGAAACTAAATGACCCGCCTTCCCAACATACACGTTTTGACGAACCTTAAAACCTGTGCCAATGGAGGAGAATTTTGAAGACTTAGCGGTCTCCTCGGGCAAAGGTGGAAACAAGCTAGCCACAAAGGCACACTTTGAAGCACCTAGAAGTTCTTGATGCTCAGCGACAACATAATCCTTGTTCTTATCTAGGAAAAGCTCAGTCTGATAGGTCACCTGCATCAGAAATTGAGAGAAATGGGTACTGGCACCAGAATATCGTCTGTAGGAGAAGAGATCCCAACATATGTAGTAACACCCAATCACCCACCTCACCAGCATAATGTGATATAGTGAAATCAGTACGTGACAGTTTTGGTTTGCTGAACCGTTTATGGTTGCTGAACGTCTGGTATAGCTTCTCAGCAAATGTCTCATGTGTTGACCTAGGGAACATGCTGAATTTGAAATGCCATAACCTCGGTCAGTAACACAGATTGTCACATAACATATCATTATGGTCTTTTGTAAACGAATCATATCACTGTCTTTAGTATTTTTAGTAGTAGTTGATACGGAATACTTTTTTGACAAGTTGACAAGAACAATATAAAAATATGAAGATGAGATCACTTACCAGGCTTCATCGAGAAGAGCAATAATACCGCCAGGTTTCTGTGTTATCACATATTCTCAAACATAAGTTTGGATTCAAAAACAGCCTCTCAGCACGACAAAAAACCACTAATCAAGAAAAACCCTCTCTAAACGTTCTCAAGTTTTAATTTTATGTAACTTAGCTTATTTGAACTTCTAGCGACAAACATCATTTGGACGACATCTATGAATGTATATATATATAAATAATAGAATAGAGATAGGATATAAGATAAAAGCCTTGATAAATTCACAAGCACTTGGGTAGCCAATAAACTATTAACTACGGGTGAGGTGTATTCAAACTGATTAATAGGGCTTAATTCCTTTTTTTCATGTCATGAAGCAGTGGTCTCAAAAAGAGGATGATAATATGCATATTTTCAATTAAATTCAAGTAATTCCTATCCCGGGGAAGAAATAAATTGGTCAAGAGTGATTCAAGTTGCATCAAAGCACAGCTCAGAAAGCTATATCGATTATATCCAAAACAGGCTTCTGAACAGAAACGGAAGAAAAAAACTTGATTATACAGGCTGTTGTGTTCAAAGCGTTGAGCTGCAATTCTACCTATCAAGGAGATCAGTCAACGAAGAGAAATCGTGGTTACCAGATTCCCTGAAATTATGCAACTTGAGAATGGATTCTTACATATTTTGAATCCATATTACACCATATTATAAACTTTGGTTTAAAATATCGGTATTAGATTGTAAAAAGTGTGTATCGTGTATGCATATTATGTATTCATATCGAAGTGCACTACGAATATAGGTAACTATGATATGCGAACCTTTTCAATTAGATCAAGAACATCTTGATTGTCAACAAACTCTATGTAGCTCCAATCAATTTCTTCTCTTGTGTACTCTTCTTGTTCCATTTTGAAAACATGCTGCCAAAAATCATCAAATGCAAAATATGAAGATATAAAAATTAGAGGTTTATATCCATGGATATTATACGAGGAGAAAGACAAATGCTTAAAAACCTGGTTAAAATGTTGTTGCAACTTCTCATTTGTTAAATTGATACAAAACTGCTCAAAGCTGCAAAACAATAAGAATTGAACAGTACACACTGAAAAAACGATTTCAAAAGAAAAGAAGCAGTCAAAAGTAGTAATAAGATGTTTTGAAGACAATGATACACAGATAACTATACCACCAAGAGCAATGACCTATATACCTTCAAAAGTTGGGTTTGTGCTTTAGTTATGAAAGACGGATGCAACAAGGGAGTTTCGTAACAAGGTGCCAGGAGTGAGGTGAATGCATGCACCTTAAAGATGCGAGGCACACTGTTTTGGAAACAAATTTGTACTTTCAAATGACATTACGCATGGATACTTATTTTGAGAATTTGTAGAGGACTATCATGTGAGTCAAAGTAAGGGATAATGAGGCAAAGAGAAAGGCAGAATAATAATTTAATACTAATAATAACAACATAAAAAGGTTTTTCTACCGAATAGTTCAGTGTTTTTTTTTTAAATCCTACAAGCTAACCTTACTTTTTGAAAAACATCGTGCTAACCCTTAAATGATTTAACTCTTACTAATGTGACTTTAACTTTACTTCCATCTATTATGTCTGTTACGGGTCTGACATGGCACTGATTAGACCTCCAATTCTCCTTACCCCTTACCACCGCCTTTCACTGCCCATCACCACCAACCCCTCTCTCTAACCATTACCAGCCACTCCTCCCTATTCTGGCAGCCTTACACTGCCCAAGCTATCCAACGACTACCCTTCCCAACCACCACATACAACAAACCTCTTCCAGCCCTAGATCAAGAGTATAAAATGATAAACATTTCAGCATAAAAATCAAGAGCGTACCGGGAAGCACCTGTTTGTCTTGAATGTCTCAAAACCATAAATGTCAAGAACCCCAATCAGAGATTTTGAATTTGGATCCTGACCAATAGAGCTATTTATCTTGTTCACAAGCCTAGAAACAGAAGGATATATCAGTTGTCATTTCATCAAGAAATTAGTCTCCGGACGTAGAATGATACTCATGCCGCTCCATTTAAATTGTCCCATTTGACTTTGGTCAAATGACGTCAAACTGTACCCGATATTTTCTAACAATATACAATAATTACAAACAAAAAAAATGACAATATGAAAAAAGTTGGAACATAATATTACTATATTGCTACATTAATTAGCACAAGTTAATGGTGAAAATTGACATTGATTGACTACAACCCCATTGCCCCCAATACATCAAGGGATCCCGGAAATTACAGCGTAGGAGGGACTGCAGCCTCACCCCTGATTGATTGACTACCAAAAATAAATAAGGAGAATAAGCTTGGAAGTTTGGGGAGGGGAGTAATACACAGATGGATAAAAAAACAGTCATACCAATCAAATAATCTTGAGTATACAGTTTTGGCCAAGGCATCCCTATTGACGGAAGCAGCAACAGGATCCATATTTTTTGTAATTGATTCACCGCGAGTCACAATGACTCGTTTACAAAATGAATCTTCAAGGGCTTTCTCGTCACACCTAATCAGAAAAACTTAATAATATTCGTACTTAAAGAAATACATAGCATAAACAATGGGGGAAGAGGAGAGAAGTGACTGACATAAAAAGTTCAGATGCTATATTGAGATGAAACCTAGACTTTTCATCTTTGGGTTCTGAAGAATCGGGTTCACTCCCCTTTTGAAACTCAATGTTGCCTAGATGAAGAATGGCGGCCACAACTCGGAAAATGGCATCCTAAAGAGAAAAAAACAATGAAGAAGAAGTAAAAGAGAAAGAGGACGGAAGATGTGGAGATTCTAGCTAGAATGGGTGTTAGTTACCTGCTCTTCGGGGGCGATACCGACGACATCCATGGCCCGTCTGGTTGCTAAATACTCTTTGGCATCGTCTATAGCATCAACTTGATAGCAGTTTGATTGATTAAGATAGTGGAAATTCCTCGGTTTGTCCAGCTTAAACCTCTCAACTTCCTAACAATGGAGAAAATTTAAAAAAAAACAAACAAAATACTCCCTACTCATTACGGAGTAGAAACAAGAAGAAGAAGTTGGTACCTGTTGTGGCGCAGCACAGAGCATGTAGAAACAGTGATAGTTTCTTTCGGGATCAGAGAGCTGGCAAACGCGGGATCTTTCCAATAAATAAGTTCGAATGGCTGCTCCAGATATCCTCCCATTTTTGTCAAATTGTAATTCCACAAACTTCCCAAAACGACTGCCATTCATCCAATTCAATTCCTTTTCACATTTCTAAACATAGTCGTAATCTTCTTAATATAATACTCCCTCCGATTCTTTAGATTCGCAACATATTACAAATTCATTAGGTTTGCAACATTTCTATAATAGGTAGGTTTTTATTTGTGCAAGTCTTTTACTTTATTGGTGAGACCCACCATCTCCACTCACAACCTTATTATTTGTGCAAATAGTAAACGTTGCGAATCTAAAGAATCGGAGGGAGTATTGTTCCAATGAATTATTTGTCTATTTTATTTTTGGACGTCTCAACGAATTGTTTGTCTTTTTATTTTAAGAATGAATTTTATACTATATAATTTGACCCTAATTGGATCTCTTCCCCTTGGTGCCAAAAACAAAGACAAACCATTCATTGGAACGGATAAAATATTGTTTATCTTTACTAATCTCTGTCGTAATACTACGATATTCTCTATCACACTTCATCGTCTATATCCATATCCAACCCAACTAATTATCGGACATTCCTATCCACCATTTTCTCTCACCATTTTTACATCTCTAAACTCACCACCACCTCAATCTGCGCCATGTCAATCTCCTTACGCAACACTACCATATGGTGGGGTGGGTCCAACAAAGATCAACGACACATATATTCTTTCTTATCGAAATGGATTCAATTAAAAATTCTAAAGAAATTACCTTTATGCAACTTAATTTGATTTATTGTCATTAAGCTAAATTGAAATGAATTAAGTTGGCCGAACTTTCTAACACAAACTAAACTAAAATTAACGCGGGTAGATGATGATGATGATGATGATGATGATGATAGACAATGTCGTTTGGGTTGAGCAATGGGAAATGACGCATGATCGGAGCTATTTTCCGAGGGCGATAGTCCTCCATTTGACGAGAGAATGGTCTTATTTTATTAATGGTTGATTATAGGGAAAAACGACGGGAAAAACTATTCCGATTTGAGCAAATTTGGGTTGGGGAGCTCGGGTGTGAGGAGGCTATAACGGGTGTGGAAAGTGGGGAACGATGACATGTGTCAGGGGCTTGTTTAATATAGTGAGGAACTCCTCAGGTGAAAGGGTGTGTCCATTGGAAAGGTTCTTTGGGATATTACTCGTAAGTCGAGGCGGCTCCAACGTATTGAGGAGGAGAGTAGGGAATGGAGTATTCAAGAGAGGAAAAAACTAATGCATGATATTGCTAATCTAGCTAAGAAAGAGGAGAATTATTGGTGATAAGACTTAATATTGTGCTTATCCCAAAGGTCAAAAATCCAAAGACAATGGAAAATTTTAGACCTCTTAGTTTCTGTAATGTGGTGTACAAGCTCGTGTC
This sequence comes from Agrostemma githago, assembly GCA_958450325.1. Classification (NCBI taxonomy): domain Eukaryota; kingdom Viridiplantae; phylum Streptophyta; class Magnoliopsida; order Caryophyllales; family Caryophyllaceae; genus Agrostemma; species Agrostemma githago. Next base: position 11,785,223 of record OY288239.1, read on the forward strand.
CAAGGTAATGGCTAATCGCCCGAAGCAAATACTAGGGGTCATGGTTTCTGAGAATTGGAGCGCCTTTACTCCAGGGAGGCAATGGGCATGTTAGCTCACCACGGGTAGGGCGTGACCAGAAGATGGTGGTGGTGGACCTGTTGTGGGTAAGGGTGAGTAAAATTGGGGACCCGAACTAGTTTGACAAACGATATGGGACCCATTTTTAAAAGTATGAATTTCTTAAATCAGAACCGAGCCGGGTTTTTTTTTGAAATGGTATACCGCAACCGAAAACTGAGGACAAATTTAAATTAGTCAATTTGGTTTGCCTTTAATTCTTTATTTTACGTAGTATTAATTTTAAAAAAAACATGGTATCTCATTAAGGCAACACCAATCAACACTTAATAAGCTTAAAAAGTTACGGTAGCAACTCTTTAAAAGTACGTACATATACATACATATATATATATATATATATAGAGAATTAGGATCCCGTCCGAACCACAACTTCGGTGCGAATCGTCCGTACCTCACTTACACTTTTATAAAAGCTCCACTTACACTTTTAAAATGGCAAAAAAAAACCAATCAGGCCGGGATAGGGCCGGTCGGTCGGCCAGCAGTGCACAGGGGGCAGTCAGCCGGCCTGACGACTATATTTTTAAAATTTTCTTTGCATTTTTAAAAGTGTAAGTAGAGCCCCTAAAAGTGTAAATAGAGCCTCTAAAAGTGTAAATCAGTTTAAACAGTTTTGAAAATTGTGAACGTAATCAGACCTGCTTTTACACTTAAAAAATGGTTCCGGGACCTGGACTGATTTTTCAATTAAAAACCCAGTTTAATCGATTTTTAAATTTGTTTTTGGTTTGGTTTTGGTTTTTCAAACCGGTTCTTTTTTTTTCTCACCCCTAGCTGCGGCTGGACGACTCGGGATGAGATATGTCTAAGGTATGTACTTGTTTTCTTCTTTTTGAGTAGGATATTATTGCAAATGTGAGGATTGGTGAGATAAATAAAGAGGATGTATGTGTGGTGTTGGGGTTCGGAAAAAAAACGGTATTTATCCTGTGAAGTCCGCCTATAAGGAAATGATGGGAGAATGGTGTGGGGACAAGGCCCCTCTTGTTGGGAGTGGGAGAGGAAGTTGTGGAAACAAATTTGGTATGACGATGTTCTTACTTCCCCATGTAAAAACGTTCTTCTGCCAATTCTGTCATTACGCCCCTCCGATTAAAGGTAATATTGTCACATGTGTTAGTACTACGGATGCTCTTTGTCCGATTTTCTCTAGCAAGGTTGAGACGAGTCTTCACTTAGATAAGGGTTGTGGGTGGGTGAAATATGGGATGGGATAGGGGTGGAGATTAAGAAGAGAGATGGGCACGAGAGAGTGAGGAATGTGTGGAGGATGTTTGGAGGAAGTTGGAGGACCAGGAGCGAGCAAGGTTCATGGTTTGTTGTTGGGAGATTTGGGAAGAGAGGAACAAATGGTTATTTCAAAGTTATCGGGTGACTAGGGCGAAGGAGAAGTAATGGGTTTGGGATGTGATGCGTGAAGGGGTGGAAGGTAGGAATGATCTGGGGATCAAGGGAAGAACAGAGAGGTCGAGCGTGAGATATGGCAGAAACCTCCTCGGGGGCCGGGTGGGTGAATATTAATTTGACGCGGAGGTTAAGGAATGGTGGGGGCTCTATCTCGGATTCTCGGTAGTGGTGTGCAGGAAGGATGAAGGAGCAATTATACGACATGAGCTGATGTGAGTTGGGCATGGTGTAAGATATGTTGCGTTATGAATGAAGTTCCTTAGGCCTGGTTTTACTCATGACCAATTGACAGTTAATGTAGGCTATTTTGTTGCTAAAATGCATGATTCATTGAGAATTCATCAGGTGCAAGTGAAATAATTCAGATGAGTTTGGAATGGTTGGACTGCTCATAAGCATGCATTTATAAACTGGATGATACAAAGGGAAGGACTGCTATTAAAAGATAACCTATTGAAAATGGGCGTATGTGATGATGATTTATGTTGGATTTGTCAAGGGAATGAAGAGAGTCATGCTCATCTATTTCAATAATGTATGCATGGTAAACGATGCAAAATGCTGCTATTTGAGTGGCTGCAGCCTGCAGGTTGGGATTGCTAGGGCAAGAGTATGAACTGGATTGTTAGAAGAAAATGGTCTAAATTCAAGAAAGGAGTTGCGGTAGCTGTTCTGAATGCATTATATTATGACATATGGAAGTAAAGGAATAACAAAGCTAGAATCAATTCTAGTATACTGAGGCCTGAGTGCCTATTTGCTAATGTTAAACAAGAAGTACTAGATCGAGTTTATAATTATATGAGATTGGAGGGAACCGTGGTTTAAAGGAGATTGGAAAAGCGAGAATTTTTCTAAGAGGAAGAGCAGTGAAGAAAAAATAATAAAAAATTGGATATGAACTAGTAAAACCTAAGTACTCTGTATGATTTAACTATTGCATTTATTTATTTATTTTCAAATGGATGTATGGGCATACAAGAAATGATCGACTTAGAAATGAAGTGATTAGGGAGAAGTACGAGTCACCTCTGTAGAGGATAATTTTATGGAGAATCAGTTAATTAAGATGGTTTGGGCATATGAGACGGAGACCGATTGATGCAACGGTACATAAATTTGAAGGATGGAAAGAACATGTCTTGGGCCGGTTCAGGGTCGAGCCAGACCAAAACAAACATGGATAATAGTGATAACATGGATAATAGTGATTGAGATAAATATGATTTTTTTTTGTGATTGGAGAATTTATAGCGTTGGATAGGACGACATGGAGAGACAGGATTCAAGTGGCTTACGATATTTGAGAACTTTCCTTTTAGTCTTTTATTTATTCTGAATACTTTTCATTTTATTTTTTCCATAACTATTTTTCCTACTAGGATTTTACTTACTAAATTTTCTTCGTTAACTTGAAATTTGTAACCCTTTAAAAATTTATTATTAACGTTTTCTACTTAATTTTGAGTTTAAAATTGTATTTTTATTAGGGTTATTTAACGAGAATAATACCAACTATATACGTCTTCTCAAAATAATATCAATTTCATTTAATATGAGAAAAAAATGTATCATTGGACTAATTAACCCAGAATAGTATTGGTGACTTTTTAACCGGCAACATTCGGTAACCTAACTCATTTTAACCGATTCAATGAATTAACAGACTGAAAGTTATTGACATTAATGAGGATGAAGATCGATTAAGTGCATCGTATACTGACAATAATGAAGAAAAAGGTGGAATATTAAATTAAATAAAAGCAAAAAAGAAAGTTGGACGGGTTCACCAAGTAACAACTCACCAATATTGTTTTCGGGGTTAACTAGTGTATTGACCCGTGAAACATCACGGGGTTGTTTGTATTTTCGGTTTTTCAAACGTGTGCCTAGTGGGCACGCGTTAATATGCTATTTAAGAAAAATATCACAATGATATTATCACGATAAATTGAAATAACAACTCTTAATTACAATACTTAGAGAACATAATGGTGATATTTTCCTTAAATAACATATTAACGTGTGGCCACTAGACACATGTTAGAAAAACCGTTGTACTTTTTGGTGTTTCAGTTTTTTGAATGTTAGACGGTTAATGTGACAGTGTTGTTACGCTACTTTAATTGTATATGTTAAAGTTATTAAGACAGTAATATTGGTTTTTAACGTTAAAGCGGTAGTCCGTGAAAAACAATAACTTGATTTGTTGGAGGTAAAAAATGTTTAAAAACAATCTTTGTTACTTTCGTGTCGGATATTAAATATCATACGATATATGGATTTCGATATTTAACTTTTGTCCAAATATTACTTTTGAATATCATACGTTAAATATTAAATATTAAATAATAATAATATTAAAGTTTTGTCCAAATATTAAACTTTGTTAACTTTTGTTCAAATATTAAATATCATACGTTAGAGTAATGGTAAATATTACTTTTGTCCAAATTGATAAACACTTCATTCTAAATTAAAACAGGTAGACAAACACTTAATCCTTTTCTAATTTAATATTTGGATAAAAGGTAGACAAACACCAAATCAATTTTAAGACAACTTTATCCTTTATCATGTTCCTCCTTAATCCCTCAATACTTGTGATTCCCATTACATTCCTACTTTTGTGCAATTTTTTTGGTATATTGGTATTATTCTTGAGAAACCTCACGACATCTGTCCTAACATGGTTCTTACATAGGAGTTGTCAAATAAATACCTCTACCATCTAGCCCCGACATCCATATTGGTCAGCCTCACACCTGATAAATTTAATAGATTGTTACATAATTATGTGACTGTTGTTTAATTATGGTTTTTGACTATTGAAGAATATGTTTTATAGAGTAATTATATGACTACTTTAGGGTTTTTAATGGGTGAATGGTTTGTGAAGCCCATGAAAACTCAATCCTTGACATACTATTTGGTGTATTATTAGTTTGCATGCATTATTTTTCGGAGTTACTCTTCGCAGTACACATTTTACTCGACGCAGTACTTTTTACCCATATTTTTCCATTGCATGCCCTTATCAAAAAAAACAAACCTAATTTTATTCCTCTCTCACCCTCTCTACCTTAACCCTAAAAATCATCATCTTCTTTTTCAATTATTATTAACTACCTCCAAATCTAATTATACATTCATTCAATTTATTAAATTTAATGGATCATGGATACAATTTTGATTGAAGAACAGGTATCAATCATTAATTATTGAAATAGGGGTTTTTTGTTTCAAAGTTCAAAATAATTGATTTTTTTTGTTTATTGTTATATATCATTAATTATGATTATTATTTTTTGTTTATCATTAATTATTGAAAGAATTTGATCGAAGAACATGTATCAATCATCAGTTATCATTGATTATTGAAATTAGGGTTTTTGTTTCAAAGTTCAAAATAATAGATTTTTTTTTGTTTATGGTTATATATCATTAATTATGATTTTTGTTTTTTGTTTATCAGTAATTATTGGTTTTAATTATTTATTTTCAACCATTAATTACCTTACGTACGACATTGTTCCTCTTTTTTACGGAGTCTTTTTTTATTTTGGTTTGGATGTCTCGCAAGACTTTAAACATAAATTTAAAGTTGTGGCCGAATACAAATGAATTTTTCTAGCAAACATTATATTTTCAATTTTTTTGGTTTAGAAACTCAATTCTTGGATTTAATACATTAATATTGGGTATGAAATTGGAAGTATGTAATCGGATAGTGTAGTACAGTTATGAACAGAGTATATACTGCGTCAAAGTTGAAAAAAAATGTACTGTGTCAAAATTGAAAAAAAAACGTGTGTATTTCGTGATAAAAGAAACGTACTGCGTTGATAAATTTTTTAAAAATATTTTTTTCAAAGATTAAAGTAAATGTACTTCATAAAATTTTAAAATAAATGTACTGCGTAAAAGTGAAAAAAATAAATGTACTGCGTAAAACAAAAAAATAATGTATTGCGTTAAGTAAAGTAGATATGGAGAAGAGAGAAAGAAAAGAGAGTAAAAACAAAAAGATGAATTTGAGGGAGGAGAAAATGAGAAAGGCAAAATAGGAAAAACGGTACTGCGTCGAGTAAAATGCGTACTGCGAAGAGCAACACCCTTATTTTTTACCAAATTGATCACAGATAAATGTAGGCGAAATATTTCAAAATACTCAATTTTCTTGCTGCCACGTCACTTCTCTTGGTCCTTTCTTTAATATATAAAGGATTAGCCCAATGATACCTATTTTTCTTAGATTACATGAAATTAGTATTATTTTGAGAAGACGCTCTATAGTTGGTATTATTCTCGTTAAATAATTTTTTTAATTATTATTTTACTGTTTGTCTTCCTGATATTTAATTAATATTTTGGTTGAATTAACACTCTCAAACTATTGTACGCAGTTATGATTCAACACGCTACATACGAAATGATCAATAATGAACCTCATCACGAGAAAATTGGATCTTACCTTGAGTTATTGTTTCTCACGGTCTTGGCATTCCCAAATCCTTCCAGAACTGGATTCGACTGCAATATGATATTATGCTTATATAATAAAGTATAAAGTACGACACTTAATTTCATTTTCTTCACTTTGTATATGAAGAATGAAACATTCAAGTTGAATTAAAATACATATTTAACGTACGGTAAGTCGTTTAAGATATTATGTTTCACTATAAACACAAATAACTTATACACAACGATGTATTCTTGATACGAAATACAATCTCTCATAAAATCCTGTCATAAAATAAAACTTTGTACGATCTAACTAATAGTTTATTAGACGTCTATCCAAATTTTTGTGGTGTAAATTAAAGTTGGAATACTTTTATACAAAAAAGTAGAGTTTTTTTCTACTCTGTACCCTCCTGTTTTTTTCTATCATGTACCCCTCTTATAATCTAATTCCCCACTAATACCCTATACTTATTAACTTAATGAAACATGACCTAATCACAATTATTCGTCTAATGGTCGTCCGTTAATTAGATGACATGACAATGTCTTAGCTATGACATGACTAGTTTTGACAACCTTGACTTGTTTTACCTCCACTTTCCCCAACTTTCCCTTCTTATTTCATTAATTTTCTCCATTTGATCCCTTTTATAGATCAATCGTCCCACTTCATGAATACATGGGAGGAGTATTTTAATGGAGTGGGGCAATAAATAGTGGACGGGGGTAATATTTACTGATTTTTAACGAAATTAATTCAATTACATTAACAAACAAAACATTGATGTTGTGTGATCACAAATTTTAAAGACAAATAAAGAAGAGAGAAGAAGTTATGATAAAATGAAGAAAAAAAATCAGAAATTATGTCTGAAAATTAGAATTGGAGAGAACATAAGAGACATAGATGAAGATTAATTCGGATTTTTATAGTAGAAAAAATTGTGATTATGTCACGTTAATGAAATTAATTAGGGTTATTTGACGATAATAATATGAACTATAGGGTGTCTTCCCAAAATAATATCAATTTTAATCAATCTGAGAATAATACGTATTATTGGAGTAGTTAAACAAGGGTAGTATAGGTGACCGGCTACCTGTAGAACCCTTCCACCTTCCTTTTTCACCTTTAATTTTATTTAACGGTAATAATACCAACTATAGAGCGTCTTCCGAAAATAATTCTAATTTTAATAAATCAGAGAATAATACGTATTTTTGGAGTAGTAAAACCAGAGTAGTATAGATGATCAGTTGGCGGTAGAACCCGTTCACCTTCCTTTTTTGCCTTTTATTTATTTCATATTACTTTACTCATTTTCAATTACTCAAGTGTACGGGACATTAAACGTCATTCATGTTTTCCGTCTTCCTCTTCCTTCAAGTCTTCAACCTCACCAAATCTGGCTAACAACACAATCTCACACCAAAATACACGTTAATCTAAACGAAACGTATAGAAAAAAAAAACAGAAGAAAGATGAAGGGTAATGGAGAGAGAGGATGAAGGAGAGAAGTAAGGAGGAGTAGACCTGGCAAAAATGACCCGACCCGAATAAGTCAAATTGAACCCGACCCGACACCCGAATTGAAGACTTGATTTTGACCCGTAATCTGAATTGACCCGAGCTAACTAGAAACTGACCCGACTATTATTATAGAAAACGAGTCGATATCCTTAAAAAAGTTGGAAATAACAAACCCGATAATGACTCGAACCTGAAATTATCCGACCCGACCCGAAGTCAACCCGATTATTATAAATCATAAGTGGCCCGACCCGAAACTGACCCGACACGGTTCACCCGTTATCCAGGTCTAAGTAGGAGGATGGAGGATAAGTAGCAGATTAAATATTAATCAGATGACCTGATGTAGCAGGTTATAAAGTCACTTATACTACTCTTGTTTAACTACTCCAATAATGCGTATTATTCTCAGATTTATTGAAATTGGTATTATTTTTGGAAGACGCCCTATAGTTGGTATTATTGTCATTAAATAACCCAATTAATTAACTACAAGGGTATATAAGTAGGAGCTTAGAAAATAGGAGGGGTACATGATAGAAAACGAATAAACAGGAGGGTACAACGTGGAAAAGGCCAAAAAAAGTACTATTGTTCGAGAAGGCAAAGAGTCCTCCAATACTCCATAAAAATTATAAGATGACCTCTAGCTGAATTAAGACGAGTTTCAAATACCTAAAGTTTTATAACGATTTTTACGGGTTCGGTCCAATAAGAATAAAGAGAAAGGGAATCACTACTTTGTTATCAAACAAGATGTTGCGGGAAGCGTCCTCTTACTACATTTCTACCTTGCACCAGTTATGGAGCCAAACTCGACTTAACTTTAATGGCGAAGAGTATTACAGAAGGAGAGTATAAAGAGGAGAGAGAGTATAATATAGTATTGAAATTATATATGAGTATCATTGATGTAATGAAGTACTTGTAGACAATTAACAGTTTGTTATGTTGTTGCAAGGTTGTTACGTTCTGAAACAACTTGCCACCTCATCAATGTATCTATCTTTTATTAACTAACTACATCATTTGCCCCCTCTTATAAACGACTTGTCCTCAAGTCAATTTCTCACTGTCAATGAAAAATGAGGATAACTGTGTTCAAACTTTTCAGCAAACTCCTACGTTGCTTCGTGATATTCTCACCCATCCCACCGGACTAAGTATTGTATTTGCGCATGATTTTAATGCTTGACTGTCCTTCGATTTAGTATAGCATTTGGCAGCATTCCAACCTCATTATTTTGGCTTTGTATGCACAACCATGGGTAGAACCTCCCCTCCCCCCCCACACACAAACTTCTTCAGCTGTGAGACATGAAAGACATCATGTATTGATGCTGTACTAGGTAGCTTATACCAATCTTAGCCTCTACTTGAAAGGGTCCAAAGTACTTCCTTGACAACCTCTGGTTGGACCTATATTGTACTAACTCTTGCATATAAGCCTGTAGTTTAAGCTAAACCCAATCATTCACACTGAACTCTCTTTCAGATCTATGTAGATCTTCCATTTGCTTCATTTTATGTTAAGCCTTGAGCAAGTGTTGTTTCAAATTCATGATCATCAATTCCCTCTTTATAAGAAGACAAGTCCACAAATTCCACATTAGATTCTCCTACGATATAAGGTAGGTGCATGGGTGGGGGCTGATTATAGACCACCTTATATATAGGGGGTACACTCTACAGATAGGGATGTCAATTTCACCCGAACCCGTTCAAAATCCATCCACCCGAATAAAATTAATGGACGAAAACCCGAGCTAAATGGATTTTAAGCGGATGACGGATGAATCGGGTGATGGATCGGGTCGGATTCGGGTGGAGATTTTTCACCCGTCACCCGATCCGTCCACCCGATCCGTTCACCCGTTTATAGATTTTTAAAAAAAATTATATGAATATATAAAAAAATAATTAATTTCATTCTATTTTTATACTCATTATCCTTTTTTTTTTCCTTAAAACCCTAAGAAAATATTTTCCGTAATCACTTTGGCGGCCACCATTTTAGATTTTCTTTCCCGTCTTAATTTCCGACCACCAAAAAATCCCAAAAAACTTTACGCATCTTATAATTTGTATATTTTTTGTTGTATTTTTAAAAAATATTTTTCATCCGCTAAGCACCCGATCCACCCGAATCACCCGCGGATGACGGATGGATTGGATCCGGGTGGTGGGTTAATCGGGTGACGGATGGATCGGGTGGAGTATGCGGATTCGGGTGATGGATTCGGGTGAGGCTCCACCCGACCCGAAACCGACCCGTTGACATCCCTATCTACAGATGTATGATAATGAGTGTTAAATTACCATTCTTCTAACTGAAGCCACTTGCACCACTCCTTTGGTGTAACACCCCGATCCAAAATAGGATCGGAAATGTTAAGCGCGGTAGCTCACCAGGCTCTGTACTGGTTCCATAGACCAACACGAGTCCTTTCCAGCACATTTTGTATATATTGAGTTATATATATATATATTGAGTTCTTCTATATATATTGAGTCCGTGAGTCCTCCTGGATTAGGGGTAGATGAATGTTACTCCAACATATGACTAATGTTACTCTAATGTATGACGAATGTTACTCCAGCAACATATCACACCCAGTGGGTTTGAGGTAGAAGAATGGTACTCCAACATATGACTAATGTTACTCTAATATATGACTAATGCTACTCCAACAGTAGTAGTTTAGTTTAATATACAATTCTATTTGTGTTATTCTAATAGATACTCTAATGTATGAATGATGTTACTCCAACGTTACAAACGTGTTACTTTAATAGATACTGTGTATTAAAGGAACATTATAACTCCAACATATGAATGATGTTACTCCAGCGTTACAAACTTGTTACTCTAATAAATACAGTGTGTTACTCCAAGTAATTATGTTGTAAACTTGTTACTCCAAAAAATCTCATCCATCCATTGAATTATCATCCAATGGATGATATAAGGACTTAGGGACTCAAATATATTGAAGGACTCATCTGAACCCACCTCTCTCTCTCTCTCTCTCTCTCTCTCTCCCTCTCCCTCTCCCTCTCCCTCTCTCTCTCTCTCTATATATATATATATATATATGTGGAGTAGAGATCAAGTAAGTTTATCGTATGTAAGTAAATCTATATTAAATTTACAGATGATATACGATAAAGTTACATTAATTCAAAATTGATATGCTACTCAAAAATTGCTTAAGTTACACGGGATGGGTCTACTTTATCACTAAAGTGATAAAAGTGCTTCAAAATTGATATGTAACTTTAACTTTCAACACTTTTATCACTTCAAGTGATAAAGTATAACTTTAGACCCATCCCGCGTAACTTTAAGCACTTTTTGTGTAACTTTAACACTGGAACTTATGAACTCAAAAGATTGCCCTTATGTGATCCTATCTTTATATATATATATATATATATATATATATATATATATATATATATATATATAGGGGTCCTAAGAGCAACCACAATGGTTGCGGTTCATATAAGTTCATTTGTCGACATGTCACCGCCACGTCATTTAACTACAAACTCAACTTTCATGAACCAATGTCAACAATGGTAAATGTTCATTCAAGTTTATAAATGAGTCCCACCTACAATTCACTCACTACCAAAATTTAATTAGTAGATGCAAAAAAGAAGAAGAATGGGACCCTTTAATTAGTTTGACATGCGCGTGAAATATACATTCCAAACACTTTCATTATTATATTGCTGCGTAGTGCTCACTTTCTCTTCCCATGTGCAGTGTACTGAAAGACAAACCAAGTTCGTCTGCACAAACTCTCAACTACGAACAACAAAAAACTGCACCCAACAATGGCGTAAGTTCGTCCGTCATTTATGAACCCCTCCCACAAACGCCATTGTGGATGCCCTAATTATCAACTAACTACAGGTCTACTCCTCATTCGCATCCTCCACTTCTCCTTCACTACCCAAAACTTCCACTGTAAAAATTGGCTTTTCTTAAATTGACATTTGTGATTCTTGTCATAGGGATTATGACAGTAATAACACTCTCATTTGGTTGTTTTTCTACTCTTACAAAGGCTGGGATATATGTTCGTGGATTGAACTTATGGCATTCAGTGTTTGTTACGTTTAACAAGGGATGTGCCCTCATTTGTTGAGCTAAAATTAGCTATATAAAAGCCATAAGCATGTCTAGCATTCGGTGTTTCCTCTTGCAGTCGAGCATACTCAATCACCTAGGTTATATTTTGAGGTTTGAAGGCTTTGACAAAGGGTTTTAAAGGAGGTTTTAGAACACCCACAAAACAATATGAGAAGTGCTCAGACAGTAAACTAGGGTTCTTCTGTACCATGAGTCCCCTCTAAGCTTCAAATTCATCTACATATTTTTCAATTGATGTAGATTGTTGTAATATATTGAACTTTTCAACGATGTTTAGAGATGTCTCATCCTTAATCTAGCCATTAAATGGACCACAAACTCGTCCAATACAACTTCTTTATTGACAACCAGGTAACTACTTACCCATGTTTCTGCTTTATCAAACATGTTTAAGGCCGCAATATGTACACATTGCTCATAATTAATACGACATAATGAGAACTAACGAGTGCATTTCTTAACTCACAGTGATGAATTCGAGCCATCAAATTTAGAAAATTCGAGTTTAGGAACATGCCCCATTATTCGAGGTTGAACAATGTCAGAATTATGAGTTTTTTTCTCCTGCATTAGGCTGATTATTCAATTAATCTTGGATATTCAGCATCATAGGCGATTCATAGCCATCATTTGACTGAATTGATTCTCGAACTTCCGCATCTGCAAAGATTTCTATGTTATTTGCGACTGCAAACCTTTGATTTGTTCGTCCATGGCGGTCCTCTTTGTCCTTGTGTGAGCCGCCAGGGTTTGGAATACCAATGTTGCAGGAAGCATCCTCTTCCTACAGTTCCTTGCACCAACTATGGAGCCGAGCTCGACTTAACTTTAATGGCGAAGAGTATAACTGAGAGGGAGAGAGAGAAGAGAGAATGTAAAGAGGAATTAGAAAAAGGAAACAAGCAAGCAACGGTAGCAGCACAATACTCAAAGACTAGGAGAAAAAGAGGATCCTAGGATAGAGAATTGACAACTCAATGTATAGGATGAATTGTAGAGTCAAACATAGACTAGACTAATGCAAGTGTCATTTGGAAAACATGTTTGTATGATGGGTAATACCCAGTAGGCAGTACTACTGCAACTCTCTTCCTTAAAGAGAGACTCAACGCACTGATGGAACACACACAAAAATATATCACAAAAATCTTCCAAACTATTTATCATCTTCATTTATTGCCTTCTATTTCCATGAATCAAATTTATTGAAGATCACTCAACATGGTATCAAAGCCATGGAATCAGGAGACAGATAACCACCTAAAGCATTACATTAACTGATCTTCTACCTACTCAACCAACATTAAATCAGTGGCTATTTATAGCTCATCACTGAAATCTCAAATCACTACCTTCATCAAATTGCTCTTAAGCAATGGCAGATGGTGAAGTAGTAGTAAACCCCTTTGCAACCCCATCACAAGCACCAAACTACATGGATCCTACTGACCCACTATACCTACATCCAGCTGAAAGTGCTCACCCCCTAGAGGTGGATACTAAACTTGCATGAATCAAAAACTACTTGGAGTAGAAGAGGCAAATGAAGATAGCCATATGCTCCAAGAGGAAACTAGGATTTCTGACTGGAGTAACAAAGAGGTCAAGTACAGATAAAATGAAGCAGGAGGCTTGGGACATCTGTAATAGTCTCCTGATCTCATGGATACTCCATAATGCGGAGAAACCCATTAAGAAATCCGTTCTTTACACTAGGACTGCGAAGGAGATCTGGGACTACTTTGAAAAGCAATTTAAGGTCAGTAATAATGGAGCAAGGAAATTCAGGCTAAACAAGGAGTTGGAAGAATTGGAGCAAGGTGATAAGACAGTCTGTGAATACTTCACAGAGCTCAGAATCATCTGGCAAAACATAGAAATAATGTCAGACTGGCCTCCAATAACTCAAGAGACAGCTGAAATCAATGCCTGGATAAATGCTCACTTCAAAGAACAAGAAGAAAGAAGGCTTTTTCAGTTCTTAAATGGACTGAACTCCTCATATGCAACTATGAGAACTAATGTACTCATGATGACTCCCCTACCAAATGTAGAGGAGGCAGCAGCTCTTTTTCAACAAGAGGAATCGCAGAGATTAAACTACAAACATACTGCCAAAGTGGAAACAGAATCTGCGGAAAATACTGCCTTCTTTGCTGGCCAGAAGGACAACGATGACTCTCCTTTTTGTCATGTTTGCAGCAGAAAAGGACACTTAAAAGATAAATGCTGGAGGGTGGTCGGTTATCCTGTGGATCACCCAATATCCAAGAAATTTTCTGAAAAATCCCAGGCATTCAAGTCCAGGGGAGGACATCAAACTTCTGGAGGCAGAGGGTACAAGTTTGGAGCAAGTAGAGGAAGGGGAAATCCAAACTACAACAAGCCAGGAAGGATGGCTGCAAGTGTTATGGCAGGACAAGAGCAAGGAGGATCTGAAGGGTCCATCACCTTAACAACTCAGCAGTTTGCTCAGCTCATGAGCAGTCACAAAGGGAAAGAAGTCACTTACTCTAATATAGAGGAAGAATTAGAGGCAAACTTTGCAGGTATGACTTACTTAAATTGCAATTATGCATTAAAAGAGCCACATGAATGGATTGTGGACTCAGGAGCCTCTAATCACATGGTCTTTGAGGCATTTATTTTGGAAAATCTCAGAGAGTTGAAACATAAATCAAAGATAAATTTGCCTACTTGAGATACTGTTGTAGTATCACACGTTGGTTCCTATACCTTCTTAAATGGTTTAACATTGAGGAATGTTCTCTTTGTACCCTCATTTAGACACAATCTGCTGTCAGTACAAAAACTGGCAAAGGATACAAATTGTCATATAACATTTTTTGATAAAATGTGTGTTATATAGGACTCACAAACCAAGACTACTAGAGGTATTGGAAGAGAGAACAAGGGTGTTTACTACTTATCAAATAATATTAGTGGTGAACAAAGTCTTAAGGTAGGAAATGAGAAACTGTTAAGTAATGAATCCAATGTTTGTAATGCCACTATGGCCTCTAGTATGATAAATCAAAGGAAACAATCAAGCAAAGAGAAAATTAATGTTGATTGTATCCCTACTAATATATGTAATGAATTGCCCATTTTCAATGAAAAAGACGCTAATGTTTGGCCCCTGAGACTAGGGCATGCTTCAGACAGTAAATTGAAACACATTCCAGAAATATCCAAACACATGCAAGTTACTCCCAGAAGAGTATGTATGGTCTGTCCAATGGCAAAACAGACAAAACTGCCATTCCCTCTCAGAATTCAACAAGCAGAAGCGGTCTTTGACCTTGTCCATGTGGACGTTTGGGGGCCATACAGGAAAGCAACGAGAAATGGGCACAGATTCTTCTTAACTGTGGTGGATGATCACAGTAGAGCTACATGGATTTACCTAATGAAACACAAATCTGAGGTGGCTGGACTACTGGTGCAATTCTATCAGTTTGTCAAGACTCAATTCCAAACCACAATTAGAATCATCAGATCAGACAATGCTCTTGAAATTACTGAAGGAGACAACAAGAAATTCCTACCGTCCAAGGGCATAGTGCATCAAACGAGTTGTGTGGACAGTCCACAACAAAATAGAGTAGTTGAAATGAAGCACAGACACCTACTAGAGATCAGCACGGCAATCAGGTTCAGTTCCGGCTTGCCATTAACCTTCTTGGGAGATTGTGTGCTTGCCGCAGCACACATAATTAATAGATTACCAACACCCTTGACACAAAATAAAACACCTTATGAAGTCCTATTTCATAAACCACCAGATTACGATAGGCTGAAGGTGTTTGAATGTCTGAGTATGGCATACAACCCGAGCAGAGAAAGAGACAAATTCCAACCAAGTAGTATCCCATGTATATTTCTAGGCTATCCCATAAACACAAGGGGTATAAGTTGTATGACATAGTTGGAAAAAGGGTATTTATCTCCAGGGATGTGAAATTCTTTGAACAAGTTTTTCCTTGCAAGATCAAGAATTTTGCACAACATATTCCTTCTTTGTATTCTGGAGAATTTCAGGACCTACCCTCACCTGGTTCACAAGTCTCCCTTGAATTCTTTGATGATGGAAACTCACCAGCAGATACTACACCTACAAGTGTCCAGAGTGCAACAGAAGATATACCACCAAATAACACCCCTGATGCGCTCACTTCTCAGTCAGAAACTCAATCAGGCTCGGAACATTTAACATTGGATCGACCCAGGCGTGAAAGAAAGGCCCCTGAATGGACAAAGGATTTTATCATCAATAACCCTGCCATGGCACCGTCTAGCGTAGCCAACATTGTTCAATTGCACTTAGAAAAACAAACTGGCTTTGCAGGGCACGTAAGCATTGAACCAGAACATGTCGATCCGATTACTTTTCAAGAAGCTGTTCTACATCCTAAGTGGATCACAGCAATGGAACAGGAGCTCCAAGCTCTTCATGACAACAACACATGGGCTATCACAGAACTACCTAAAGGAAGAAAGGCAATCGGTTGTAAGTGGATCTTCAAGACTAAATTCAACCCTGATGGGACCATTGAGAGACACAAGGCCATATTGGTTGTACAAGGATTTAGACAACAATATGGAGTTGATTATGATGAAACGTTTGCCCCTGTGGCAAAGATGTCAACAATTAGGGCACTACTTGCTGTTATTTCCATCAATGATTGGGAAACTTGCCAAATGGATGTATCGAATGCGTTCCTCCACGGTGATCTAGCAGAGGAAGTGTACATGAAAGTACCCCAAGGGTACTATGATGGAATTCTGAAGCATAGCAAACAGGGGGAGTGTGGTAGTTCTGAGGGAAAGGTGTGCAAATTGCTCAAGTCCCTCTACGGACTGAAGCAAGCACCTCGCCAATGGTTCTCCAAGTTGTCCCAAACTCTACTCAACTATGGATTCAGAAAGTCCCATGCTGATCACTCACTATTTATTAAGCAACAAGGTAGCAGTACAATAATGGTCCTCATATATGTGGATGATATGGTCATCGCAGGAGATAATCACCATGAAATACAATACCTCAAAGAACATCTCAACTCCGCCTTTCATATGAAGAATCTAGGTGAGCTCACTTACTTCTTAGGATTAGAAGTGAACAGAAGCAAGTCTGGTATTTTTATTTCTCAACAAAAATATACTCTTGATCTCCTAAAAACATTTGGAATGGACAAATCCAAATCCACTCAACTACCCCTCAATCCAGTGGTTAAGCTTGAACCTGGGAAGGGGACACCATTACCACAACCCGAACTCTATAGACAATTAGTAGGTAAATTAATTTATCTCACAATCTCAAGACCCGATATTGCATTCTCAGTGCAACTGTTAAGTCAGTTCCTGCAGCATCCCACGTCTGACCATATGCAAGCAGCCAGACGGGTTTTGCGGTATCTGAAGACTGCTCCTGGACAAGGAATACTCTTTGCAAGCAACTCAGCAGCCCAATTAACTGCATATTGTGACTCAGATTGGGCCTCTTGTTCATACACCAGAAGATCGACCACAGGATATTGCATTCTTTTGGGAAATTCACCAATCTCCTGGAAGTCCAAAAAGTAGTCGGTTGTGTCCAGATCCTCCGCTGAGGCAGAGTATAGAGCTATGGCTATGACGACTTGTGAAGTCACGTGGCTATTCCAACTTCTTCATGACTTGGGTCTCACTCACTTGGGCACAGCCCATCTTAAGTGTGATAACCAGGCCGCACTAGCCATTGAAGCAAATCCGGTTTATCATGAACGTACCAAACACATCGAGGTGGACTGTCATTTCGTTCGTGAGAAAATTCATCAAGGCCTCCTTACGACGTCATATGTTAATACTAAAGATCAAGTCGCAGACGTCTTCACAAAATCATGCTCTATTTCGCAGCAACGTCACCTACTATCCAAGATGGGAGTTACGTCGCCACTACACTCTCATCTTGAGGGGGGTGTAAAGAGGAATTAGAAAAAGGAAACAAGCAAGCAACGGTAGCAGCACAATACTCAAAGACTAGGAGAAAAAGAGGATCCTAGGATAGAGAATTGACAACTCAATGTATAGGATGAATTGTAGAGTCAAACATAGACTAGACTAATGCAAGTGTCATTTGGATAACATGTTTGTATGATGGGTAATACCTAGTAGGCAGTACTACTGCAACTCTCTTCCTTAAAAGAGAGACTCAACGCACTGATGGAACACACACAAAAATATATCACAAAATCTTCCAAACCATTTATCATCTTCATTTATTGTCTTCTATTTCCATGAATCAAATTTATTGAAGATCACTCAACAGAGAAAGAGTATAAGATTGTATTGAAATTGTATATGAACATCATTGATGTAATGATTATAATACTTATAGACAACTAACAGTTTGTTAGGTTATTACAAGGTTATTACGTTTTGTAACAACTTGCCACCTCAGCAACGTAACTAACTATCATTTAGTAACTAACTACATCACAAGACTAATCTAAAAAGGCAAATGAGATGGCGCCACCCGGTGACACTTAATTTGTGCGCCACCAGGGATACTATAGTCATTTACCTTGTTATTTTAAAATTTTTGAATTTAAACTTATTAGTAAAAGGGTAGTTTTGGAATCCAAATTTATAATTAATAAAATAATTATACTTAGATTCTATTCCTTGAAAATAGTCTTATTTGTAGGAGGTAGTTTACCTTAAATTTCATCAACTATGTACCGTATTTGAAATTAAAAAACTACAGAGTACGAGTTAAGGAATGCAAATTATTTGTTTCAGGATAAAATGCAAAAATATAAAAAGAGAAAATTTGAATCCACTTTTTTTGGTAGGTTGATTTTCATATAGAAACGTAAAATATATGCGGAATAATTTTTTTGATATTACAACGGACCGTAGATTAATAGCCGGCTAATAACGACACGATTCGATAACATAATATGATCCCAACACGTAATTAACGGCTTGAGTTGAGACTTAATAACTCATTAGGTGAGTCGATCGACACGAACAAAACACAAGATTGAATTGAGTTGGTTTTTGGTCGAGGCTTAAAAACACGAACCCTACACGAATAAAATATTACAGAGTAATATTTATATACTCCGTATTATATTTTGATCTATAATTGGTACTTTTAATATTTTAAATTACAAATATAGACGAATAATTAATTTCATACAACTTTTTTTTTATCATTTAATGATAAAATAATTTTAAAATTTGATTTTCATGTTTTTAAAAATATTAACATTATAATTAAAAGTATAATAATACTACTATTAAAATAAATAAATACAATGTAAATATATATTTTTTACTTAAAAGGCGGCAAAAAATTAAGCGTCGAAATTATTTTTGACCCGTATTCTGACTCAAACCCGCTCGGAACCCGTATTTGACCCGACCCGCCTGAGTGGTCTGGCCATATTACATCTGACTATGTGAGTATGTGATACAAATTTATTTAAATTTTATCTTATTTGATGGATACAATATAAAATTACATAACTACCCTTAATTCTTTAATACAAAAACTAAAACTCAATTTCAATATTTTTATTTTTATTATTTTTTTATTATGGTGACGCCCAAATTCGGCGCCACCTGGTGGCGCTCTATCACCATCCATCTAAAAAATATTACAGGGTAATTAATGGATGAAATTGCAGCAACAAAATAGATGCACTATATCGTCACTTTTTTTAATAAGTAAGGGTGAATATAGATTAGAAGACATCAATGTAAAGGAGTGATGCCAATGTACAAAAAGATCAAAATATATTGAATTTAATACTAGATAAAAAGAGAAAATATTAAAACATATGTGCATGAATTTCATGAGGGTGATACTTGGACTGTGAATAATGTTGGGGAGTAGTATGTGGCTATATGTTATGATTTGATAATGCACCAAAATGCCAAAGTAGTATGGCATAAGCTGATCTAGAAAAAAATAGTCTTCTTAAATAAAATTTTATGAGATAGGAATAAACCTTAATAATATCACTACTTTTTTCCTATATATGTAATGCTTATATTGATTAGAGATGTTTGAATTGTACAACTAGATACATGATGAAACTATTGTATATATGGTTATAGATCAAGGACAGAGCATGTTAGCTAGTAATAAGGTCATTGAATTGATACACGCACAAGTAGTAGAGAAATCGATCACGATGCTTGTCTAAGATAGATACAGAAAGGTATTCTGTGTGTGCGCGCGCGCTCTTATTAGCAGGTTGGTATACCATTAGATGGATCAAAATAAAGCCGGGTTGAGGGTGGTGGAAGATATTCAGAAGATTACTAGACAGAGGATCACAAGTATCTGTAAGAGTCTAGTTACAAATAGAAATATCAAATATCGTTGAGTAGATTGAATTTTTGTAGAACGGTACTAATTAAGTTATGGAAAATGTTTCTCACGTAATACCTTAAGTATCTCCCTTGTTATTCACTCTCTGCATGGAATACCTTACCAGAACTATCGAGTATACTATTGGGAATTGGCTTTTTCAAAATCATCCTCTTTGGAAAGAGCTAAAACTCACCCACCTTATGTTTGTTGATGACCTTTGCATGTTCTGTAAAGGGAATGCTCAGTCCATTATAAAGGAGTTATGTCCACTGTCCTACGGATTAACCCGCTTAAGTCTATGTATCCGATATGCCTTGCTAGAGGTCGATGTCGGGTTGACATGTAAATAGGTTACGTGTCTGGTAGTCTTAAGTGGGCCCATTGGGTCACACACAATGTGTACGGGATATTATTAATATAATGGTATATTAAATATATCGGGTCAGTAGTAATACGGACCCAGCTGCGTTGTGGGGTTATGGTAATTAGAGTTGATGGGGGCCAAAACCCCCTGGCGCATAGGCCCGACCTCCTTTACGGGTAGCCATCAACTGACCCAAAAATACCTATCTACTGATCACTATGCTGATGTCATGGGTGACATCACCTTACTACACCCTTTCCCCTATAAATACCCCACTTAGGGTGAGGGGAAAGGGGGACAATTAATTTCATTCACATATTCCTCCCTACTCTCTCTACCTCTCTTATCTCCCTAAATATTTATATTCAGTCATACATTTTACTGACTTGGGCGTCGGAGGCTCCGCCCCGGGGGTTCCCCCGGGCCCGGAGTTCACCTTGCAGGATCCCCGTCGGCACGCACCCGGAGCCGAGGAGAACCGCGAAGCCCAAGGTCAGGGACCCATTTCCATACCGGAACAATTTGGCGCCGTCTGTGGGGAAAAACGGTTGTGCTCACGAATTACCCACAAAAAATCAACCATTCCCAAAAACACAAATTTTTCCAGGTCTAATCTTCATCTTTGAGATAGATCTACAAAAAATCAATGACACAAAAAGTAAGAAAAGAAGGGTGTTCATAGTGTTGTTCATCGCTGTGAACGAATAGAACTTAAAAAAGCAATTATTTTGAGCCAAAGCAAAAACCACAAGAAGACGAGATTTGGGCAATTTATGAGGATTGGAAACCTTTTGAATTGTGTGATTATCCTAAATCTAGAAAAGGATGCAGTTTTCAAATCACACAAATCCTATACCTTAAGGAAGAGGAGTGTGTGCTTGTTGTGAAACCTGTAAAATCCGATGGACTGCAAAGCATCTGCACGATGGACCTTGAAGACGGTGAAGAAAGTTTTGAAATACCTTTGAGTTGCTTTTATCGATTTTCTCATTGTCTCCCATCATATGAACTCAAAGATATTCTTAAGGATGGCAGAAAGACTGTTTCGCTTGGATCCATTTAAGAACGTGGTTGCTTGCACTGCCTTGATCACGGGGTATATGAGACTCGGTAATGTTCAAGTGGCAAAAAGGATCTTTGACGATGTGCCAATGCGGAATGTTGTTTCATGGAATGCCATGATTGCAGGTTACATAGAAAATTCTCAGTCAGGTGATGCCACGAAGCTCTTCAAGAAAATGATGGATTCTGACATGAAGCCATCTCCATTGACCTTGGCTAGTGCTTTGATGGGTTGTAGCAATCTGTCGGCACTGGTCTTAGGGAGGCAAATTCATCAATTTGTGTATAAATCTCCGTTATATTCAGACACAACTGTCGGCACTTCATTGCTGAGTATGTACAACAAGTGCGGAGTATTCTCAAGGATCCTGATCCTTGTGGGTCAATTGAGAATTCCTACGAAATGGATTCCATAAAACCATAAATCTACTATATTTTATTACAGGAAGTATTTCATGCTGATTTGTTTTTCAACAAATTTTGTGGGAATACAAAATGTTGGGTCGGCAGGATTGTACCGATAGAATTTGACATAATGTCAATAAAAGTTTCTGAGAAACTCTCGGCCATCTCCGATCTTCCCGATCGAGACCGAGACAGTCTCCGACCGGGTCATCTATCCGCCATGTCTGCAGTCGACTCGGGCACTCGTATTGAAGCTAAACATCACCACAACTTCGGACCACCTATGGCTGACTGCGTCCTTGATCCTGACTAACCGACGAGAATCACAGTACGGTTCAATGAAGCAGTGGTGAGTTCGGTCTTGCAATCCTGGAAATTCCAAGTGGTAATTAGCCACTTCTACTTTTCATACGCACATTCCTTTGAGCCGGATTTGGAATTTGTTAATCATTGTTATAACATGGGGGGTGGACTTAAGGATTCTGGCTTATTACACCACTGATTGTGGGTTTGCTGTTGTATGTTTATTTGAGTCACTTAACCCGGTTTTGTGCTGGTTGTGGGGTTATACTTTTCCCCATTAAGCGATAATTAACGGAATTTAGCTAGGGTCGAATATACTCTACACAAGAAAAATTTGCCACAATAAAAAATAGGCCACAAAAACTATCCGATTTTTCCATCCCACCATAAAAAATCACAAATACTTCACAAAAATTAGCCATAAATTGTCGAAATTGTGAGACAGAAAAATACCAAACAAAAATGACCCAACTTTTTGCCCCATCGCAGAAATTTCCTCAAAATTTTACCCTGAAAATTGTGAAGATAAGTCACAAAAATGAGTATCAAATGAGCTGAATATTTTTAGCTTGACAGAGACATGGCCCAGCCGACTTACGGCTCGGCCAAGATGCCGCCTTGCCGATTTACGGTCCGGCCCTGCCTATTTACGGCTCGGCCCTACCGATTTATGGCTCGGCCAAGATGTTGCCCTGCCGATTTACGGTTCGCCCTGCCGACTTACTGCTCGGCCCTACCGACTTACGGCTCGGCCAAGATACTGCCCTACTAATTTACGGTTCGGCCCTGCCAATTTACGACTCGGCCTTACCGACTTACGGTTCGGCCAATATGTTGCCCTGCCGATTTACGGTTCGCCCTACCGACTCACGGCTTGGCCAAGATGTTGCCCTGCCGATTTACGGTTCGCCCTGCCGACTTACGGCTCGGCCCTACCGACTCACGGCTCGGCCAAGGTGCTGCTCAGCCAACTTACGGCTCGACCACAGCGTCTGCAGAGACCGCATAGGTCCGCCAACCCCCGTGTGGAATTCTACGAAGACAAGACTAATATATACCCATCACCTATTCATTACTCTCACAGCTAATGGGCAGGGGGCAATATGGGAGGAGCCCCTGTTGCAAAACCCTGAGAAAATAGACCCCCAACAAAAAATAAGGCTTGATACACATTCAGCCTTCTACAGAGTATAAGTCCCTCTGCCTACCTCTGGGCAGGCAGGGGGCAGGCCCCCTGGACTTCGACCAGAAGCCAGAGTCAGGCCCGGCCCCATGCGCCGAATCACAAGTCCCTCTGCCTACCTCTGGGCAGGCAGGGGGCAGGCCCCCTGGACTTCGACCAGAAGCCAGGGTCAGGCCCGGCCCCATGCGCCGAATCACAAGTCCCTCTGCCTACCTCTGGGCAGGCAGGGGGCAGGCCCCTTGGACTTCGACCAGAAGCCAGGGTCAGGCCCGGCCCCATGCGCCAAACGACAAGTCCCTCTGCCTACCTCTGGGCAGGCAGGGGGCAGGCCCCCTGGACTTCGACCAGAAGCCAGGGTCAGGCCCGGCCCCATGCGCCGAATCACAAGTCCCTCTGCCTACCTCTGGGCAGGCAGGGGGCAGGCCCCCTGGACTTCGACCAGAAGCCAGGGTTAGGCCCGGCCCCATGCGCCCAACGATAAATCCCTCTGCCTACCTCTGGGCAGGCAGGGGGCAGGCCCCCTGGACTTCGACCAAAAGCCAGGGTCAGGCCCGGCCCCATGCGCCGAACGATAAATCCCTCTGCCTACCTCTGGGCTGGCGGGGGGCAGGCCCCCTGGACTTCGGCAAGAAGCCAGGGTCAGACCGGGCCCCACGTGCCGAACCATAAGTCCCCCTGCCTACCTCTGGGCAGGCGGGGGGCAGGCCCCCTGGACTTCGGCAAGAAGCCAGGGTCAGGCCCGGCCCCATGCGCCGAACGATAAAGTCCCTCTGCCTACCTCTGGGCAGGCAGGGGGCACGGCCCCCAAGACCTAGACAAGGCCCATAAACTACCCTGGCAGGCCTCTGGCACCCTGACACATCCGTATGAGATGTACCAGGGCCTAAGCGTTGACCACAGGGCTTAGTGATTACCTAGTCATGTATAGAATAATAAAACCCCATGTACACCTCCGAGTACACAAAAGGCACGACGTCTGACGCCCAGACAGAATCCAGACAATGCTAGGGCAGACGCACCCACAAGGCCTAGTGAATGCTTGGCTTTGTATGAAAAACAAAGTCCGTCATTTAGTTTGTCGGTCCAATCATGCTTGGCACCGGACCCGCATACTCAGTATCCGACTCCGCTGAGGCCAAATTGATGGGGGCCAAAACCCCTGGCGCATAGGCCCGACCTCCTTTACGGGTAGCCATCAACTGACCCAAAAATACCTATCTACTGATCACTATGCTGATGTCATGGGTGACATCACCCTACTACACCCTTTCCCCTATAAATACCCCACTTAGGGTGAGGGGAAAGGGGGACAATTAATTTCATTCACATATTCCTCCCTACTCTCTCTACCTCTCTTATCTCCCTAAATATTTATATTCAGTCATACATTTTACTGACTTGAGCGTCGGAGGCTCCGCCCCGGGGGTTCCCCCGGGCCCGGAGTTCACCTTGCAGGATCCCCGTCGGCACGCACCCGGAGCCGAGGAGAACCGCGAAGCCCAAGGTCAGGGACCCATTTCCATACCGGAACAAGAGTTATACTAATAATTTAATTATGATAATTAGAGTTATGGGAATAACCTAATTCTACCTTCTTATCTCCTATATAAGGAGGTTCATATGATGAACCATAATATGAAATTAAGAGTATTGACTCATAATATATATATTCTTCTTATAAAGAGTTATAAGAGAGATATAGAGAAGTTGTGAGACGGTCTCACGTACCTTTATACTAGTATATGCGTCGCAGTTTCGTACCCGTGTGGATACCAAAGAAGCCATCACGTTTGGGGTGCTTTATTCCGTCCGTGGGAATTATTTATTCTATCCGTGAAGATTATTTATTCTGTCCGTGAAGATTATATATATTTCTGGGTTTATTATACTTCTTATTAATACATTGTTCTGCTGCAAATAAGGTATAATTGTTATCCCTCTACTTTTGTCTTTTCGGTTAATACTCGTAACAAGTCCTTGGGTTTAAGGGTTGTAACCCTACAGTGGTATCAGAGCCTCTGTTACATAGTATTAATCTAATAGACGCGAATCTATGGCTCATAATTGGTTGTGAGAGATTCAATCCGCATATTAATTTGATTATAAGTTTCGTCTCGAGAATTGTTCTCGTTCATTGTGTTTGTTCGTCGTATTGATAAGGCACATATTTGTCATTGTACGTGATATAGCTTGTGGCCTTGATTGTGCCTATTGATTGTCAATTATAATAATGATGATTATTATGACGTGGATATGCATGATAATTATTCTGTTTGTTGCTGTGTTACTCTTATCGGATGTTTGTTTGCATCGTCCACTCCGTGTATGTATAATGTAGCACATTTGTACGTACAACATGATGATTTGATTATTAGTAGTGTTACAATGGTGCTTGGAGTACTATGAACATACAATGATTTTATTTCACACAAAAATAAATTGGAGTAATTTGCAATCTTAATTCACGTATTGTGGTCAGAAGTTGTCGTTTCTGTCTGTTTAGGGTTTATTGTAATTTATGAATTTAAATTATTAAATTCTAAAATTGATCCTTCAAATTAATTTAAGGTCTAATATTGATTATTCTTAATTTAATTTTACCCTAAATTGATTCACTATAATCCCAAATTACTTTGTTGACGATGAGACTAATTGGATTAGTCAAGATTCGATAGAAATTTGGAACGTAAAATTACAAGAATTTATCGTTGACGATAAGACCTAATAAGATTAGGACAAGACTCGTTTTAATTATAGTGGAGACGGAACGAAAAGAGACCAACCCAGTTGGCACGAGTATGACTCGGTGGTCACGAGTGTGACTCGGTCGGTAGGCACGGGTGTGTCCCGATCGGAACGGGATGACCCGAACGGCAAAGGTTTGACCAAGACGACACAATATTTACTCCGACGACATGGTGTCGGGTCGAGCGACGCTTTTAAGAAAAATTGTTTTCTCGCGTTTGTGTGTTGATTATGAATCAAACACGGATTATACTTTTATTTTTCCGAATCAATGAAAAATTAGTTTTCTAAATCGGCTAAATACTTTTATGCTTTTTTAATTATCATACTATCATAAATGTGTCGGGAAAAGAGTTTCTCGAGTCCTTTTTGATTTTGATGAAACGTTCATCTATATGACAATTATAAGTTGCAGATTGATTGTGAATCGAGTTCTGTATATCCGTTCAATTTTTCGGGTGGGAAATTGTTCTTTGTAGTTGGAAAAATGAAAGATATTGGTGAAATTGTTCAAACCAAATAGCAATTATGAATCAAAATATGAAATCTTTTTAACTTGTTTTATGCACAATTCATTAATAACAATTGAATAATTATGTCATATGATGCATCAATTTTATTGTTTAGACTTGTGACTTGTGTGCCTAGAACTGATAGGTCGCCTTGTAAATTGACCTAGCAGCATGTTTAGAACCCATAATGCATTTAATCCCTCGCACAAATATTAAGTATTGCCTTTCCAGAATT
The DNA here is from genome assembly GCA_958450325.1 of Agrostemma githago. Lineage (NCBI taxonomy): Eukaryota > Viridiplantae > Streptophyta > Magnoliopsida > Caryophyllales > Caryophyllaceae > Agrostemma > Agrostemma githago. The sequence continues at coordinate 11,812,091 of OY288239.1, forward strand.
GACCACTACAACAATTTCATACCATTGGTTGAAGTGACTGCCTAAGCGGTGCTTTGCCGATGTGTGTGGACTGAGTAGGTGGGTAACGGTTACCCACAGGTTCAGTCTGGTTTGCTTAACATTGCTATCAAGTCGGACTTGGGCTTTGAGGCAAATAGTTGGTGTCATATGATGACTAATTCCGACGAACCAAGAATTACATAGAGATGTAATTGACAAAGTTGTTGTCTACCTTTACTTTTGGGGCTTGAGCAATGAGCCCAAGTTCACTTGAGCAACAAAAGGTTTAGGATCTTGGAATATTATGCGAACTTGAGGGTAGTTTGCATGATTTTATCTTAATTTTTTTTATGATTATTAATATTAATTATCGTTTTACTTTGCATATACATGTAGTTGTAATTTAGTTACCGTTATCACATTTATTAAAAATGAGTTTGAATTGTTCAACCTCGTCGATTGGTATCTTGAGAATTGTTCTCAAAATTAGAGATACGGATTTTGTCCTTGTGAAGGATAATTTCGACAAATTATTACCAATGTTAATATATAGTATGGACTGTATAATTGGAGTCATGAAGATGATTATAAGTACCAAAATCAATTGTTTCAATAAAAGAGAACAGTTCCCATTAAGTGAGAAAAATGTTAAAGATGATCCGATTAATCCATATATCATATGATGAGTGATTATATTGATAATCAGGAAGTTTTGGATGCTTCTTTCTAAAGAATTAGGAATTGAAATCGTTTCAATTAGTCCTAAGTTTAGGTCACTTTATTATGAATAAAACAGGTGACTTAATAAGGTTTCTCACCTTTTAGTATGAGATGTTAAAAGACGATTGAACATTGTATCAAAAAGGCAAATAATACTAATGTTCTATGAGTTCATTAAGAAAATTGCTTAAGATAATGATTAATGAATCTAAGACGTTGGTTAAAGTAAGGGAAGCACAATCGTTGTCATACCCAAACTTGTTGCCAAATTTAGATTAGGTACGATTTTATTAGTCATTAATGTAATGACAAATATATATATGACATTGGTCGATAGTTTCTAGAAATGTCTAGAAAATCTGCAAATCAATTATTGAAGTATGACTTCTGGTGTATGTTACTAGAGTAGTTGTTACTTTCATTCTACTGTTTTGGTATAAGATACCAAATGCAACTATTACATTGTGGATGTGATGGCTCAAAGAGGATGGAATAATGATATATAAGTGAAGTGTTTTATGATGAAATGGACAAACGTTGTTGTTTCATATATAAAAGGAAAATCACTTAATTTTACCATAAAGCTGAATACTGGAATTGAATAATTGTTATTCTTGTACTAGTCATAAGCAAGAATATTGATTCTGTTTCATGTATGGGCATGAAAAGTTTTAATGAAAGTAGAACAATTGTTGCTCTATATTTTGCAAGAGTATGAGGTACAATAAGGCTAACATGATTGTTGAGCTCTACATTCCTAGTAATGAATGCTTTTATTTGTAACATAACAATCAAAAGGTTCCGTCCCTCGACACAAGTTTTACCTATTATGGCATTATCCTTAATCCATGAGACAAGAAACATAGGAATAAGTTTCATAATGATGAAATTATAAATCTTATTGATAATGATCAACTAAGGTAAATGGATATTGCTTAGATGGATAAATGACATTAGAAGTAACTCCTATTAATTGTAGTGGGAGGGTACTTTACTTGTTGGATCATACATATAGAGATACGTGTGGGTTTAACTAGTGATGTTGCAAAATGGGTAACACGTATGGTTTTATTCATTTGATGAAATTTGAAACTGAATGCTTTGAATTGTTCAAGGAAATTCAGATGAAAGTACAAGATCAACTTGATAAGTTGGTACGAGTCGTTCGATATGATTGAAACAGGAAGGAGTTGAGCTAAAAGATTGTGATCATCTTAGAAGTAGTGAAAAGTGTTTCAAACTACATTGAACCATATTTGATATGATGAGTCATATGCAGATACTATTGACGCTTTAAAAAGTTATGCACTATAAAAGTCTTTGTACAAATGTTGATGAGATTGTCCATGTAAGTCGGAGAATAGACACCATATGAGATATGGATTGAAAATGTTCTTAAAGGTCTTTTCTTAATTATCAAGTCAAGTTTAAAGAAAATTGTTTTCTAGAATTTAGACTCAATTACGACATGTGTTTTATTAGGGGTATTATGTTAATTATTCTACAAATCATCCAAAGAACAAAATTGTTTTGTTGCATGGAGTGATATGTTTCTTTTAAAAATATGTGATTTCTAATAGAAACAGTGGGAGTAGAATCGACCTTGAATTGTTCAAGATTAACAGAATTTCTCTACAACTCTTGAAGAGGATATTGATGAATCTATGAAAAGTCATGATCATCTTAGCTGTAAAATATTACCGTACATAGGTTTGACCTATGATGAAACAATAATGACCGAAGACTCCAAAAGTCACATAAAATCTAATAGATTCTATATTACCATAACTATCAGGTATAGACTTTGGTTAAATGGGTCTTATAGTGAAGAATAGTCTTCAATATAAAGACGATGTAGATTGATATACGAGTATCTATGAAGCATAGTTGATAGTTAAGGATTGATCTCATAGTAATGACTATGGAAAAACCCTTTTTACAACATTATGCTTGAGTCTATTAGGAACGATTTAGCATTTTGATTGTCTTCACTCATTTGGACATATATATGTGAAATACATTTCTTGAAAGAGATGCAATATGATGTGTGTGCGACACATCGTATGAATTTCGTATTATTAAAATTGCTAGACAAGTGTGAGTATTCCAATTTGATTGGAGCATGGAACAAGTATCTTCGTTCTTAATGTGGTAATTCAAAGATGGTTGTTTTCCTTTGAGATGAAGAGAGACAAAGTGTGTACAAGAGGCTAATGGGAATGCATTTATCGTTATGATTTGGTATGTAAGTGACATACTTCTCTAACTAGACGACATTTGATTGCTTTGCAAGAAATGTGTTTATTATGTGCTCATGTGACGAGTAGATACTAATCTAGTGAGTGTCACTAGAATGCTATCTAAGAATTGTTCCTTTGTGCTTAAGAAACAAAACGGGAATTATTTAAGAGATACGCATGATGTGATAAGCGAATCGTTGTAAACAAGTTACAACGATTCATATTCCAAATAGACAAAGATGACATGAAATTGTAATCTCAGTATATTTTGTTTTGAATGAGAAGTTGTGTGTTGGAACGGTTCCAAAGGACAACTTTGTGACTAGTATTATAACTAAAGTTAGTGTTCTATTGCTTTTGAAGCAAATAGACGCTTAATTACGAATTAAGCATACATTCAACTTTAAAGTTTATGAAGCAATTTGTTGCTTATGAAACTAACAATTTGCCTTAATTGAGAGAAGGTAGATTGGTCATATGCTTGTAAATAACCGATACAAATGTTGTATGTCCCGAAATCTCCTCTACATAAAGATCATACTAGTTATGATCGGTATAAGACGCATGGGCGAGTGGTCTTAGTACTTTTAGAGGTGTTTGGTTTAGTGGGAGTTATTTCGATAATTGATATATGTGTGACATACTGTCATTTGGTTAATGTAAGCGAGTTTTGTCCCTAAATAATTTACATTGATGAAATAGATCACTAAGTACGTGACTTAGTCTTGGAACTCTATTTGGATGATGTAATTATTTTGTCTCTAGTCAGGGTATTGTGTTGGGACATTTGAATACCCTTAAATGACTGGTGTGTGAGTTGGTTGATGACTAAGTTCCTTGAGTCATAGGTATTGAGATACTAAACCAGACACATGGGTGTATGTTAAGAATATGCATTAGACAGACCCACCGAAAAGGATTTTACTAAGATTTCGCTTAGTGTCAGTAAAGTTCTTTGCAAGTTATGAACTTGTACGGTCTTTAGACCTGAGTCTTTGAATATTCTGTACATGTGATGTGTATGCTTTGATACTATTCCTCGTCAGCTGTGAAAGGGGGCTATAGATGGTTATTGGGCATGCAAGGAACATGTGATTGTATGTGGTTAGACAAGAGGGGATTTGCTCTTCCTTTATTGAAAGGAATTTATTGTTTCTTGGCCACTCGAAGAGTGTGACTTGTGCAAATGCGTGGCCGCACTCAGATAGGATAATTGTCATCTATATGCTCTTTTAACAAGTCAACTCAAAGATTCGAGTAAAAGATTGAGATATGTGAGGATGACACTTTTTCTTACCTCATTCTCAATTGGAGACAATAGTAGCAAAGAGACTTAATGCCGTTCTTGAGAGGACATGTACAAGTGGGAGACTGAAGGAGTTATGTCCACTGTCCTACGGATTAACCCGCTTAAGTCTATGTATCCGATATGCCTTGCTAGAGGTCGATGTCGGGTTGACATGTAAATAGGTTACGTGTCTGGTAGTCTTAAGTGGGTCCATTGGGTCACACACAATGTGTACGAGATATTATTAATATCATGGTATATTAAATATATCGGGTCAGTAGTAATACGGACCCAGCTGCGTTGTCGGGTTATGGTAATTAGACTTATACTAATAATTTAATTATGATAATTAGAGTTATGAGAATAACCTAATTCTACTTTCTCATCTCCTATATAAGGAGGTTCATATGATGAACCATAATATGATATGGAATTAAGAGTATTGACTCATAATATATATATATATTCTTCTTATAAAGAGTTATAAGAGAGATATAGAGAAGTTGTGAGACGGTCTCACGTACCTTTATACTAGTATATGCGTCGCAGTTTCGTACCCGTGTGGATACCAAAGGAGGCATCACGTTTGGGGTGCTTTATTCCGTCCGTGGGAATTATTTATTCTATCCGTGAAGATTATTTATTCTGTCCGTGAAGATTATATATATTTCTGGGTTTATTATACTTCTTATTAATACGTTGTTCCGCTGCAAATAAGGTATAATTGTTATCCCTCTACTTTTGTCTTTTCGGTTAATACTCGTAACAGGTCCTTGGGTTTAAGGGTTGTAACCTTACACATTATCCTCCTCACGAGGGCTTTTTCCACTTTCTCACAAACATCGTGATTAAAAATGAATACCACCAGTACGAATCCTTCTTCAGTGGGATGGATATTCAATTAAAGCAAGACATCATGAATGTGATAGGTTTTTCTGAAGGACAGATGCCCTTTAGATATTTGGGTGTGCCTATCCAGACAGGTAAGATCTCCAAACTGGACTGCACAATTCTTTGTGAAAATATTATCAGTAGAATCAAAAGCCTTGGAGCAAGGAAATTATCTTATGCATGGAGGTTCACTCTTATTAATTATGTCCTTAATACTCTTCACCAATATTGTGCTACTATATTTATTATCCGTAAGAGTAGTATTATCAAAAAGATAGAAAGCATTTACAGGAATTTTCTGTGGGATGGGAGTTCTCAATTTAGAAGAGTCCCTTTGGTAGCCTGGGACAAGATACTTATCCAAAAGATGAAGGGGGTTGGGCATTAGAAATAAAGACTGAACTTTGGAATGAGGCTAGCTACTACTGTGGCCAAAGTAGTTGATTTTGTATATCAAAAGACCGACAAGTTGTGGATAAATGGATTAATTAGATCTACCTTATGGAAAGGGATTAGTACTCTTATTCCCCACCTATGGATGTCACATGGTCTTGGAAAAACATTTTCAAAGTGAAATAATTGATGAAGGAAAGGGTATAACTTGGATACCTGGAGGGCTCAACCTAAAGGATACACTGTGAATCAAAAGTATCAACCCCATTATTTATCACTTTCTAATTAATTTATTCATATTCCATATTATTTATTTCAATCAAACTATCTCTCCTACAATTATTTTTGTGTCCAATCAATGAAATAAAGACACATACAAGGTTACGAAGGTCATGACCTAGGTCACCAATTGACCTCTTTTGCGTTTGGGTCATGCTAACTGTACTCTTAATTAGTGTTTAACTTGCCCTAGAGAGGTCATGAGTCATGATCCATGTAAAATGTTGTTTGGGATGAGTGGTCTAAACACAAAGCTAAAAGTAGTGCTGCATAGTAGCAGTAACATATACCTCTAAAACTTGTTGTTCCACTGAGCGTCCGTCCGTACCTGATCGTCCGCCCATATATGCAAGATATTGCATAAGACTTTTAGTACTTTCAGTTTTACCGGCTCCACTTTCCCCACTTACCAAGATTGCCTGACTTATTCCCTCATTTATCATCAATCTACATCAAAAACATTATCAATAATAATAGCTTGCCTTTTATTAATTATTTCAAAACTGGTATACCTTCCATTCAATCAATTACATACATTTTCTTATTTATTCACTCATTTAGTTTGCAAATGACACTACTACCCTTATTTCATTAATTACCCTCAACCCCACCCAAAAGTTGTCTAAAAACTCAAAGGTAAAATAGTAATTTCAAGAAAAATATACATATTTCCAACGCCACCTAAAATCTTGTGCATAAAGTAAACGTATGAAATTAAATTGATTGGAACGGAGGGTGTAATGAAAATTTATGTTACCTATATGCGGAATCTGCAATTGCAAAGGGATGGGGGCTCAAATCACCTAAACTTGCCCCTTTGTACTTCCCCATCATATCACCATCATACAAATGAGGTAGTCTTTTAAAGGGGTTGACCGCAATTAATATGTTACCTGTATAAGTCTGCAAAAGTGATTTAAGTTGTAAACTCCATTAAAGATCAAGGTTATAACTTCAGTTAGAAAACTTCGTCTAATAGAGTTTGGATCTTTAATAAAGTTTAGATCATCTACATGCCGTGTCAAAAGGCATGATAAGTTTTTAATAGATGTCATTTAGTGGAAATTATCTGAAGGGAAATAATGTACTCCGTATTAAACAAATTGCAATGTGCGTGTATGTTCATCTGTGAGTAGACGAAAATGCATAAATAAAAAATATAGAAAAAAGAGAAATTTTTCATGGCTCTCACATAAATTTCGTTAATATCAAATCGACGTTTTAAGTTATCCAAAACCCCGGGCTCATGTAAATAGGCTAACTTTGTCATATCATCCACGCCAGAAGTAGGGGCTTCAGGATCTTTTGGACAGACCTTAGATGTATTAGCAACAACCTGTATGTGAAACATCCACATTAATATTTGGATAGACATTTGTCATTCACTAATATTTTTGTAACACACTATTATGTTATAATAATTTAAACCATTGTCATGCTTTCTTCATACGAGTATAATTTAAGAAAAGTTGTCCAAAAATGACCACTTAGTTTGCCTTTTTCCTAAACTTAATTACTTGTATAAAAATGCAATAGGTAAACCAATTTTCTTATAGTTTTATCGTCAAATTAAGTTCAACATTACATATATATTGCACTATTTTTGAACACTTAGAGGAACTTTTTACAAATTACTTGTACTAATGACATTCTTTATAGGGAAAAAGTTACTGTACTTACTATATATAATATTGTAAGAAAAACACCACATAAACGTGAAAAAGAGTAATGAAAAGGAAGTTACATGATTTCCATTTGTACAATCGATGGTGAGTTCATCTCCATTAACTTGAGCAACAATGCCGTCTAACCAAGCTTCATCAAGATCCTCCACCCAAACAAGCGATCCTACTGCATAACCTACTGTTCCAGCCTGTGCAGTGCACCCAATTACATAAAACAATATAATCATGTGATGCCATATATATTCTATTTCACCAGTAATATGGGAACGTAAGTCAAAATATATATCATGCATACAAAATACAATGTACGTACATGTCATCATATTGCATTAATACCTACCTTCACATACAACACAAAATTTATTTGTATAAAAAATCATTTATCATCAATAATAAGGAAACATAATACAATTTCCTTTTGTGATGGTATATCTTACCATTGTTTGAAACGGCAGAATCTCATCAAATCAAATATTCCATTATAAAATGATCCATCAAATTAAAAGTTGAAGATTCAGGCTGAACAAATAAAGAAGCAAGTAATTGAAAAAATGTGATGTGATGGATATGGAAAAAAACAAAAAACCCTAGATTTATTAATTTTGGGGATCAGTTACTAAAAGTTTAGAAGAATTGATGAATGTGGGTGAATGAAAAAGGGGTTTTGTTGGGTGAAAAATAAATGAATCGGCTGCAATTGCCGATGAGAGAAAAGAAGAAAATAGGAGAGATCAGATGCTTCATGTAACAACATATACAACCATGCATACAAAAACATCGTCATTTTTTCTTTCTCGTCATCTCTCTCCCAAAAATTATTTCTTATGATGTAAACCTAAAATTAGAATTTTCAAAGCAAAAGGTCTCATCTTTGCACAAGGAAGTTCTTACTGTAACTTAACTCACGTATGTATACACATCCAACCACTATTTTTTGGCCTTTGCCAACAATAATAGTACAAAATTTTTCCATATATACACAAAATTTGTTGCTTCACTCTTGTTTCTAATATAATATTTGTAGGTATTTGTACATAATAAATAAATATGCAAAATTTGTTGCTTTATTATTTTTTGTAATAGTAATATTTTATTTAGATACACTAAAACAAGTACTCCCTCCAATTACAAGTAATATTCTCTTTTTTTTTCACAAAAAATAAAAGAATAAAGAATTGAATAAAATAAGAAAAAATGGGGTATAAAGTAGAAATATGGTGGAGTTTCTGTGTAAATTAAAGAAAAGAATAAAGAATTGAAGGAAGAATAAAGATTTGATTAATAGTATAACCCAAAAAAGAAAGAAGGAAGATAAGCAAACTAGTGCCAAAAAGAAAAGAGGAAAGATTACTCCACTCGAGTAGGTCTCCTGAGAGACGATCTTTCACTAAATTTATTGAGAGACCAATTACAAGTGGAGCTAAAAGTGGTACCAATAGTAATAAAAATAGGTACGTTTAACATAAAAGAGTATATAAATATAAAATGGGTACGATTGCTATAAAGACAAGTACAAATCAAATTATTATTTGAAAGAACATCCAATAATAAAATAGGTACGAACAACATATAAAGTGGTACTGAGAGGTTGTCTCTCAATAAATTATGGAGAGACGGTCTCTCCCAAGAATTTGTGTACTCTCAATAGGAGGGAGTATCAGATACACCAATTAAAATCGTACGTCGTTAAGATTGAAAAACGGGATTTTGTGAAAGGCATAACTTCTCATTAATTCTGAAACAATATATATAGTTGAGTACATCGGTGAGATTACAGGATAATAATCTACTCTAAAGATTACAGAATAAACGTAGTTGCCCTACTTACAGAATATATGATATGAAAATAAGTTACATAACAATAATACAGAAGATAGCAGTATAAAATAATATACAAAATATTTGATTGCCTAATACGGTCCCGCAAGATGGGCTAGCCAGGAGCAAGGCCAATCTTGGAGAGTAGACGCTCGAACCTTGGTCGACCCAAGGGCTTCGTAAGAAGATCAGCCAACTGATCATCACCCGGGATGTGCTGAACACGAAGAGACCCATCTTGGACTCTTTCACGGACAAAACAGTAAGCTAAAGCAATGTGTTTCATCCTAGAGTGAAACACAGGATTAGCAGCATAAGAAGTAGTGCTTAAGTTATCACAATAAATGACAGGAGGAGTAGGCGAGGAGATGCCAAGCTCACTTAAGAGAGAGTTAACCCACAAAATTTCAGTAGCTGTAGCATCAACGGCGTGATATTCCGCTTCAGTGGTAGATAGAGTAACACCGGATTGTTTCTTGGAGGACCAAGAGATTGCATTCCGACCAATGTAAACAAGATAGCCAGAGGTGGAGACATAGTCACGTTTGTCGCCCGCCCAGTCAGCATCACAGAAGGAGTGTAGAAGGGACGGGCCATCCCGGTACATAGGGAGACCATGTCCCGTAGTACCGTTCAGGTAGCGAAGCAACCTTTTCAGAGCCTGCCAATGCGAGCTCCGAGGAGCTTGAACGAATTGGGCAAGTCGATTGATAGCAAAGGAGACATCGGGACGTGTTAAGGATAGATATTGTAGACTGTCAAGAAGAGCTCGGTATGAGGTGACATCCTCGTGAGGATCCTCGTCATCACGACGAAGGTGCAGGTCAGGGGTAAGGGGAGTTGGGCATGGCTGAGACTCGGACATTTTGTACTTATCGAGAATGTCGCGAATATATTTCGCCTGAGACAAATGTAGGCCATAGGAGGTGGGCCGGACTTCTACACCAAGAATAAGTAGCTTAGAGGACCGAGGTCCTTTAACGAGAACCGGGATGCGAGTGATGTAATAAATTGTTGAACAAGGGAGGTTGACGGACCAGTGACGACTATGTCGTCGACGTAGACAAGTAAATAAATGGGGGAGGTAGATAACCGAACAAACAGAGACGGATCAGACTTTGAACTGCAGAACCCATTAGAGATGAGAAGAGTTTTGAGTTCCGTATACCAAGCTCTTGGAGCTTGTTTGAGGCCATAACTGGTCTTCGACAGACGACACACATAATTGGGATGAGACGGGTCGACGAACCCAGGGGTTGTGACATAAAAACAGACTCAGAAAGGCGCCCTTGAAGGAACGCATTATTTATATCGAGCTGACAGAGCGACCAACTCTTGGACACAGCAAGGGAGAGTAAGATTCGAATAGTAGTAGGTTTAACGACAGGACTAAAGGTTTCAGAATAGTCAATACCTGAACGCTGATGGAACCCTTTGGCAACGAGACAAGCCTTGAATTTTTCGATGGTATTGTCAGGTTTGTATTTTATCCGGTAAACCCATTTGCAGCCGACGATGTTATGGTGAGATTCACGGGGGACAAGAGTCCAAGTTTGGTTACGAACGAGCGCATCGAACTCATCGTTCATTGCAGTGCGCCACCTTTGGTCGAGAAGGGCTTGTTTGGTTGTTGTGGGTAAAGATGAGGTAAGGGTGACGGTATGAATGTATTTGGGATTCGGCTTGACAATGTTATTTTTGAGACGGGTCACGATTGTGTTAGTGGGTGGTGGAGGTGCAATTGGGTCGGGAATAGTGGCAGTAGGGGTAGTGGAATTGCTAGGAGGGGATGAGGGTTGGTCGGGGGGTTCGTCTGGCGAGGTAGCAACAGGGGAAATAGGTTGAACAAGGGAGGAAGAGGTTGGTTTAAGGAGGGTAAGTTCTACCGTACACTAGGAGTCAGGGTTAGAGAGGGAGTTTGGGGTGTCAGTTTTATAAGACGGGAAAACAGATTCAACAAACTTCACATGACGGGACGTATAAATACGGTGAGATATCGGATCGAGACAATGATAGGCACTTTGAGAGGCGGAGTACCCTATAAAAATACACGGAATGGAACGAGGTGAGAGTTTATTTGTGGAGTAGGGACGGAGCCATGGGTAACATAGGCACCCGAAGCTACGTAATTTGGTGTAGTTGGGCTCAGACTGAAAAAGAGAGAAAAAGGGAGATTTATTACCGAGAGTAGATGTAGGAAGACGATTAATTAAGTAGGCAGTGGTGGTAAAAGCATAGGACCAAAAAGTGGAGGGAAGTTTAGCGTGGCTGAGGAGGGCGAGACCCGTTTCTACAATATGACGGTGTCGTCGCTCCGCGAACCCATTGTGTTCGGGTGTGTGTGGAGGAGATGTGAGGTGAGAAATACCGTCTAATGTGATGGACGAAGTGAGTTTGAGGTACTCTCCTCCGTTGTCGGAGTAAAGATGGACAATGGGTCGATTAAAGTATTTTTCAACAAGCGCTCGAAATCTAGAAAATACCGAGGCCGTGTCGGATTTGAGTTTGAGCGGATAAAACCAAATATAATGGGTAAAGTGATCCACAAATATAACGTAATATTTAAAATTATCAATCGACGGAATAGGAGAAATCCATAAATCGGTAAAAATTAAATCTAAGGGAGCTTTAGAAGATAGAGAGGTATTATTAAAGGGTAATTTGTGACTTTTACTAGTGTCACAATCATTACATTGATTAAACGAGGGTAGATGTAAAGCCAAAGTACAAAACAGTTTATTAGTAGTAGATCTAGACGGATGCCCGAGACGGTGGTGCCAATCAAGGGTATCCGAGATAGTGCTTGCGAATGCGTGAGGCGGAGTCGGAGTCCAAGAGTAGACGCCGAGACTAAGTTGGCCGTGAAGGACTGGGGAGTTCGTCGAAGCCACCTTAATAAGAAAAGAAGAGGAGGTGAATTCAACAGTAATATCATTGTCGGCGCAAAGCTTAGAAATAGATAGGATATTACGTGAAATTGAAGGTACATAGAGAACATCAGTTAAAAGGATAGAAAAAGAAGGAGAGAGAGGAATTAAAAGTGAACCTATGTGTGAGATGGGCAAGCTCGATCCATCACTGATGATTAGTTCTTCGGTCCCGTCATATGGAGTATGTAAGGACAAGTTTTGAAGGTCATTGGTGACATGGTGACTTGCACCACTGTCAAAAAGCCTAGGGGACGGATCGGAGTAGGGTGATTCGACGGTTGGGCATGGTTGGGGGTTTGGACCGTGGCAGTATGGGCTTGGTATGGTCTGTTTTGGCGCTGCGGAGGAGTAGGTTGTGGAGGGAGGGTGATTTGTGGGAAGTCTCTTTGGAATTTACGACATGGACTATAAAGGTAGTGCCCCTGAATTTTGCAAAACTGACATCGGCCCTTGAACGGATCAGACGAGAGGGTGGACTGAGGGGTAGGGAGTATGCCAGTGTTCGGTTTGGGAGAAGGTGGGGAGGGACGATGATAGGGTTGTCGGGATTGGGCCGTGAGGGCCGTGGCGGGTAGGGGTGATGTAGTAGCAGAGGGGTGGGATGGTTGGTTTGGTTGATACTCAAGATTAAGTTCATGATTTAATAATTTTTCATGAAGAGCTTCAATAGTAATTAAGTCATCTCGGGCGCGAACGCCTTCGATAACTGAGTAGTAGGACGAGTAAGGAAGCCCTTTGAGAATTCTATCAATGACATCCTCGGGATCTATGGGCTTTCCTAGAAGGGCTAGGTCGTTGACACAGTTGGTGATAGAGGCGATGTATTCAGAGATCGTCTTGTCTCCTTTGGATATGTTATCAAAACGGTTTTTGAGTTGGAGTCTATGACCCCGGGAAGGGTTGGCATAGGTTTTATGTAACATGGTCCAGACATCGATTAAGGTTTTGGCGGTGTTGACATCTGAGAAAATGTCGGATTCGAGGGTGCCAAGAAGGGCACCCTTGAGGAGGTGGTCTTGTCGAAACCAAGTTTGGTAGGCTGGGTTTGGGATATCCTTACCGGGAGTGGCTGTGTCGGTCTTAGCTACATTGGGTGAGGGTGTGGGTGGAGTGGTCACGGGTGGGGCTACGTGACTATGTTAAGTTTTATTTTGTAGTTCCGCAAGCGTACGGGTATTGTAGCATACGGGTCGATCTCAGGGAGGTGAATGATTAAATACTAGCTAATTTCTAACTCAAGTTATCTACGTCGAATAAATCAGAAAGATGATTGTATAACTAATTTTTAACAAACTAAATGTAATAAATCAAGATGAAATCAGTAATAGAAAGACCTAGGGCAATGGTTCACCAATAACATGGATTATCGATGCAATCAAAATGTGACACAACTTTGTCAAATTACCGTCTTGGGTGAGACTAGCATTCCAATTTTAATCAATACCTTAAATTCTCCGTCGAGACATAAAAAGCCTATCTAGCATGTTACAAATCCTATTTTCATGGCACGAATAACAAAACTAGACGCATTAAGAATCGATACTAACATGTCCCAATTATTTCAATCCACTATTCTCATGTGAAAGTTCAAATCTTGTTTCGGTTCTCTAAATTAAAACCCGACTCTCGTCGTAATTGAAATTGAGTAGAAATTAATCAACAAATATACAAACTTTTAGGCATGATTCATATGAAAACATCCAACTCTCGTTGTAATGATAATCTAGACTCAAACCTAACAATTCAAACTAATCAATCAATTATTAAGCACAACCGAAACAAACCCAATTCAATAATTCAACAAAGCGCGATTAAAATCAAAGCATCAATAACCCATATTATCGGCTCACCGAGCCCTAGATAAAAGAACTACTCACAATTCATAATCAAAATAACAATCAACAAATAAAATAAAAAGTAGAGAATTAGAAAAACTTATTCTTGATTGATGAACAAAATGATGAACGATCGTTTCTTCAAGGTCTTGGAATAATAAAACTAAAAAATGCATAAATCTAATGAAATTGCATAACTTTTATGTATCTAGTCTAGGAATGATATGCATGTTCTAATAAAAGTAGTAAACCAATATAAGTAGTAAAAAATAGAGGGAGATCAAAAATCACACGTGAGTAACTATTCGCTAGTAGCGGCACATTTCGTTACTAGCGGCACTCTGGAAGCTTCACAAATTGCATGAATTCTGATGAAGCCTCTACTAGCGGCAGTTTTGCTCTTCGTCATCCGCTAGTAGCGGCACTTGAAATTCTTTATTCTCTCTTCTTTGCTTTTCCTTTGATTTCTTCTCTTCTTTTCTTCATTCAATCCTCGATATAACCCGGCATTTGACACATATACCACCACTATAATCCGGGCATAATACATGAATTTCTCGGCTCTTCAAAATAGCTAGAACCGTCATCAAAAATCACATATTCACTCAAATCATGCAAGATCATTGGAAATCACTCAAATATCACTATATCGTCCAAAATCCACTCTCAAACACTATAAATATGACGATATATACTCACAAATAGTGCTAAAAATAGCACTTAACAAATTCCCCCATGCTAAACCTTTACTCGTCCTCGAGTAAACTCAAAAGGCATAAGACGATATCAATGTAAGGTCTAGCGAACTCCCTCACTCACAAGTGGTTAGCTCACAACTTCCTTCTTATATCACCCTCACTGCCTACTCCGAAATCGTCTAGCTTAGCATGGTCAACACCAAAAGATAAACCAAGGAGTCAAGTCAGTGTATGACTCCCCCATGCTAGCTCAAAAACACTCTCTAACCACAAGCCAAAAATATCAACATCAATAAACATCAATTCACAAACATATCCAAAAAATAGGATCACAGCAACCAACGATCCCCAACACACAATCCAATTCCAACACAAAACTACGACGCCAAAAAATGATCCTAATCCTAACCCTTACCTCCGAACGCCGTCTTCTTATGTCGCCGACCGCCATGATGTTTACTATTTGCCCATAGTACGGGATATTATGGCCCCTTTTCTTTCTTGCGGCTTTTTTTTTTCTTTTTTTCTTTGTTCTTCTTTTCTTTCTTTTCATTTTCTTTTCATTTTTTTTAATCTCTCATTTTGCCTAGGCCGCCCTTTCGGGTTTTCAACCTAGCTTTTTATTTTTTTTATTTGTTTTTTTATATGTACTCACTTTTTCCACTCACAACCTCAATGTTGCCTAGAACGTCTGCCCTTGCAGATTTTCATTCTAGCGAGGCCTCTCATTTTTTTTTTGCCTAAGCCGCCCTTTCGGGTTTTCGACTTAGCGGGATTTTTTTTCTTTTTATTTCTTTTTTTTTCCTCTTTTTTTTTCTTTTTTTTTTTGAGAAAATAAATATATACACAAGTGAAATGTCCCTCCCCCATGCTTGAATCGAGCAATGTCCTCAATGCGACAAAGACAAAAATAAAAATAGGAAAGAGGGGACAAATCACCTATCAAGAAGAATCAGAGGAGTCTCCAGAAGGCCGACGAGAGCCACTACGTGCCTCCCGACGACTATTAATATCGCTCCTCTCAGCTGCCAACTCCGCATAAAACTGCTCCGAAGGGGAAGTGTATGTGTCAGGATGCTTAGCTGATAAGAACTTGTCGAAACCTTGACACAACTCTAGCACTTCCCGCATAACTGTTTTGCCTTCCAATCATCGACCTCTAACCTCCACATATCGGACTCCCTAGGAGAGGAAGAAGCATGTGTGAATGAGGGAGAAGGTCTCTCGGTCGCATTTCCATCATCACTACCATCCATAGCATCATCATCATTTGACATCTCATCATCATTTTCTAGAACTCGCTTCGCTACCCTTTTGTCACCCGGTTCCAAGAGAGTAAGTGGGTCACGTGGTATATAAAAATCGATGGTCCTTGGCCCGGTAGGAATAGATTGCTCCGTGGAACGAGGCAATCGTAAGTAAGGTGAAGCTTTTGGACCACGTCGCCATAAAAAATAACCACGTGCCACCGAATCTTGAAGCATAAATGTACGCTCCAATGTATCAAAATCGAGCAAGTGACCTCCCGTCACCGGAGTAACTGTGCTAGGAATAGTGACTTCCAAATGGGTAAGTATTAATGTAACCATGCCACCCATGCTAATTTTTCCCTTAACATTCTTCCTACACTTAAGACAGCTCGATACAAACAGGTCAACCCAATCAGGCACCATCGAAGCTTCGGGCATCAATGCCCACAAGTAACCCATTTCATTTTGACTAATCTTCGATGGTTCCCCTTGACAGAAAATCGCCATAGACCAAAATCGGTGAATAATACGGAGACATGGGTGAGGAATACTAGAGCTTACATCCCCCTTTCTCTTAATAGCTTGCCCCGTAATAGATGCCCAAAATATACCCAAATCTCCACCTTTGAACGGATTCCACTCTTTTGTACACTCTCCAAAAAATCCAAAAATCTCTCGAAGCTTAGAATAGGAGATTTGATGGGAAGTTCCACCAAGTTTAAAATCAATAGCGGGGCCATCAGAACTTTTTGAAGTTTTCAAGGTTGCTAAAAATTCCAAAGTATACCTAGTATACGTTGGTGCTTGTCGATCCAACAACCCTTCCATTCCCACTCTTTTCAACAACACCGACATAGGCTCTAGTAATCCTAACCGTGACAAAGTGTCTCGATCAAAGAATTTAGTTGGTAGGACATGACGGTTTGCTTGTCTCAAATTGGTGAGATAGACAAGCTCATCACCATTTATATGTGAAAGACCCGGTGGAACCGAAAGATGCATCGTGAGAGTAGAGACGGTTTTAGACTTTGACTTGGACACAGAACCCTTGCCTTTTTTTACACTCCGTCCCATTCTTTTCACTCTTTTTTTTTTCTTTTTTTCACTAACTCACAATCAACCAAACTCCCTCGAATTCTCTCACAGAACACTCACGGACATGGACATCAACCAAGCTCACGCGACACTCACACAATGACGAATTCAGATCCCGTCGCAAGACAACAACCACCCCACACAAGACACTCACAAACAACAATCAAACAAATTCAGCCCATCGCCAACACAATTTATATTCAGCTCAGAGGACACTCGCACTATGTTTTTTTTCTTCTCTAGTCAATAATTAGTAACTTCAAATAATTGAAATTAGTAACTTCAAAGAATTGAAATTAGTAACTTCAAAAAAATATTCAAATTATTTATATACAATAAGTTACTAATTGAAATTAGAAAATGAGACACAAGTAGCCAAAGAATAATCAAACTTTCAATCGAGAAAAGAATACGAAGAAGGCAGCCACGACCGACGAATTCGCGTCCTGATTCTGATTCCAATCATACCCAAAATCGCCCTTGACCATAAAACCCCCAAAAGTTAGGGTTTTTGTCTCTTTTTTTTGGATTCAGGAAGGAGAGAGTGGTGATGGTTTGTGTGGCAGTTTTTGGGTGGCTGAGGCAGATAGAATGCGGTGGTGGTGATGAGTGGCGGCAGAGATGGTTGATGATGGTGGCTGTTGGTTTTTTTTTCTTTCCTTCAACGTACGTTCAACTGGTTTCTTCTTCTTTTGTTATTTTCTTTTTTTTTTGTTTTTTTGTTTGAGTATGAATGAAGGAGGAAATATACCTGATGGAATAGAAACTAGGGCCGCTAGTAGCGAATTAAGCCGCTAGTAGCGAACAAAACTCGACTTAAAGTTAGGGTTTTTGTCTCTTTTTTTGGATTCAGGAAGGAGAGGGTGGTGATGGTTTGTGTGGCAGTTTGTGGGTGACTGAGACAGATAGAACGCGGTGGTGGTGATGAGTGGCGGCAGAGATGGTTGATGATGGTGGCTGTCGGTTTTTTTTCTTTCCTTCAACGTACGTTCAA
Organism: Agrostemma githago; assembly: GCA_958450325.1. Taxonomy (NCBI): domain Eukaryota; kingdom Viridiplantae; phylum Streptophyta; class Magnoliopsida; order Caryophyllales; family Caryophyllaceae; genus Agrostemma; species Agrostemma githago. The sequence goes on from OY288239.1 coordinate 11,830,207, forward strand.
CTGGTTTCTTCTTCTTTTGTTATTTTCTTTTTTTTTTGTTTTTTTGTTTGAGTATGAAGGAAGGAGGAAATATACCTGATGGAATAGAAACTAGGGCCGCTAGTAGCAAATTAAGCCGCTAGTAGCGAACAAAACTCGACTTTTAGCATGAAATTTGGGGGGAGGCCTGAAAACGCCGCTAGTAGCGGCTCAAATAGCCTTCTGTGGCCGCTACTAGCGGCCTTAAACTTGGAAAATTGAATTCCCGCTTCTTCGATCTGCAAAAATGAGTCAAATCAGCAATCTCGGACTCATTGTAACACCGTAACACTCGTATTTTTGGTTTTTTAGAATTTTGATTTTTTTTAAAATTTTTTTTTTGAGTAAAAATTAAATTAAAATGACAGTAAAATAAAAATATGTACAACACGGGTTGCCTCCCGAGAAGCGCTTGTTTAGAGTCACGAGCTTGACTTCCTGTTTTTTTTCAATTGAGGGTGGGAATGACGGAAAGTGTATAAATCACTTTCTCCGGAATCGGATCACCTGCAATATAGTGCTTGAGACGCGCACCATCGACCTTGAAACTCCCATTTTCATCAAAAGAAACCTCGACCGATCCATATGGGAACAATTTGGTGACTCGGAATGGTCCGGACCACCTCGAGCGCAGCTTGCCCGGAAATATTTTAAGTCGTGAGTTAAATAGAAGAACTAAATCTCCTTCATGAAATTCACGCCTCAAAATTCTGTTGTCGTGCCATCTTTTTGTCCTTTCCTTATAAATTCGAGCATTCTCGTAAGATTCAAGGCGAATCTCATCGAGTTCATTCAATTGCAAAAGACGAGGTTCTCCCGCACTCTTGTAATCGTGATTAAGAGCTTTGATGGCCCAGAATGCACGATGTTCTAATTCTACCGGGAGATGACAAGATTTCCCATACACCAATCGAAATGGTGAAGTACCAATCGGTGTCTTGAATGCGGTGCGATAGGCCCATAATGCATCGTCAAGTTTCATTGACCAATATTTTCTCGAGCTTGCGACCGTCTTCTCTAAAATAGTTTTAATCTCGCGATTGGAGATTTCAACTTGTCCACTTGTTTGTGGATGATACGGGAGTCCAAATCGATGTTGAACACCATATTTCTTCAACAATGCTTCTAGTTTCTTCTCAATAAAATGAGTCCCATTATCACTTATCAACACTCTAGGAACACCAAATCGAGGAAATATAACCTTTTTGAAGAATTTGGCCACGACTTTGCCATCATTGGTAGGTGTAGCGATGGCTTCCACCCACTTGGAAACGTAGTCGACCGCGACAAGGATATATTTATTCCCATAGGAGGAGGGATAAGGGCCTTGGAAATCGATTCCCCACACATCAAATAATTCAACCTCCAATATAAAATTAAGAGGCATTTCGTTTCTCCTTGATATATTCCCGGCCCATTGACAACGATCACATGACTTTACAAATTGTGCAACGTCCTTGAATAAAAAAGGCCAATAAAAACCACATTGAAGAATCTTTGCGGAGGTTTTCGTTGTACTAGCATGCCCTTCAGTCGGCATATTATGACAATGAGAAATAATTGATGTTGTTTCCTCCTTGGGTACACACCTACGAATGATTCCATCGGCGCACGACTTATAGAGATGTGGGTCATCCCAATAATAGTGCTTAGCATCGTGATAAAATTTCTTGCGTTGGTATGAACTTAAACCTTTAGGAAGAATCCCACAAGATAAGTGGTTCACAATATCGGCATACCATGGCAACTCGGACTCGAGAACAGCAATAGAATAAAGGTGATCGTCCGGGAAGGAATCATCAATGGGTAACTTATCATCATCTTCTAACAATAGGCGAGATAGGTGGTCAGCTACCACATTCTCGGCGCCTTTCTTGTCTTTGATCACTATATCGAACTCTTGAAGCAATAGAATCCAACGTATCAAGCGGGGTTTAGCATCTTTATTTTGCAACAAATACTTAAGTGCCGCATGATCCGTATGAACAATAACTTTCGAACCTACAAGATAGGACCGAAACTTCTCAATGGAGAACATAATAGCTAACAACTCCTTTTCAGTTGTGGTGTAATTAGCTTGAGCAGGATCAAGAGTTCTACTAGCATAGTAAATGACATGGAGTTTGCCATCTTTCCTTTGGCCAAGCACGGACCCAACAGCGTGATCACTAGCATCACACATCAACTCAAAGGGAATAGTCCAATCCGGTGGTTGGATAATAGGTGCCGACGTGAGAGCCTTCTTCAACCTATCAAAAGCCTCAAGACACGCATTAGAAAACACAAACGGGGTGTCCTTGGTTAATAGTTCCGTTAGTGGGCGGGCAATTTTTGAAAAATCTTTTATAAATCGACGGTAAAACCCCGCATGACCGAGAAAACTTCGCACCCCTCTCACATTAGTAGGGGGTGGGAGTCCCTCGATGATTTCCACTTTGGCTCTATCGACCTCGATACCCCGATTAGATATAATGTGTCCTAAGACTACACCCTCTTGCACCATAAAATGGCACTTTTCCCAATTCAAAATAAGATGAGTTTCTTGGCATCTATGAAGCACTCTAGTCAAATTTTGTAAACAAGTGTCAAAGTTAGTGCCATAGACCGAGAAATCATCCATGAAAACTTCCATGATGCGCTCTACGAGATCAGAAAAGATAGCCATCATGCACCATTGAAAGGTAGCGGGAGCATTGCACAATCCAAATGGCATTCTACGATAAGCAAATGTGCCATATGGACATGTGAATGTCGTTTTCTCTTGGTCACTTGGATGGATGGGGATTTGGAAAAAACCAGAATAACCATCCAAGTAACAAAAGAATGAGTGTTTTGCCAACCTTTCAAGCATTTGATCTATGAATGGGAGGGGGAAGTGGTCTTTTCGGGTGGCGTTATTCAATTTTCTATAATCGATACACATGCGCCAACCCGTCACTGTTCTAGTAGAAATCAATTCATCTTTATCGTTCTTAACAATGGTCATGCCACCTTTTTTTGGAACCACTTGAACCGGGCTCACCCATGCACTATCGGAAATAGGATAGATGATGCCCGCGTCAAGCAATTTCAAAACCTCTTTCTTGACAACCTCTTTCATGTTAAGATTAAGGCGTCGTTGTGATTCAATAGAGGTGACATGATTGTCTTCAAGCAAAATACGATGCATACAAAAAGATGGATTGATTCCTTTGATATCATCAATGGTATACCCAATAACATTCTTGTATTTACGAAGAACATCAAGCAATTTCTCTAGTTGAGTGTCATTAAGGTTAGCATTGACAATAACCGGATAAGTAGAATTATCACCCAAAAAAGCATGTTTCAAATTTGGGGGAAGGGATTTTAACTCTACTATAGGAGGATTAGGACGTACCTCAGGTGTAGACTCCAATGATAATACCTCAAAAGATGAACCATGATCATAATAAGAGGGAGAGGAATCGAGGAGTTGAGTATATGAAAGCACCTCTATGTCATCGGTATTGTCCTCAATTAAACAACTTTGGAGTGGGTCAGTAGATGCATCATCCAAAGTTCTTTCTTCAACTAGTTTGTCGATAACATCAACACGGTAACATACCTCTTTAAATGTTGGTTGCCCCATAGATTTGTGGAGTTCGAATTCCACCTTTTCATTGCCAACACACATTGAAAGTTTACCACCCTTCACATCGATAAGTGTACCGGCGGTGGCTAAGAATGGTCTTCCAAGTATAATTGGGATTTGGATATCCTCCTCCATATCCATGACAACAAAATCTCAAGGGAGCACCAATTTCCCAACTTGAATGGGAACATCCTCAATAATACCAAGAGGGTATCTTACCGATCTATCGGCCAATTGAAGAGATACCAAAGTGGGTTTCAATCACCCATATGGAGTTTCTCACAAATAGACAATGGCATTAGACTCACACTAGCTCCAAGATCACACAATGCCTTTAGGATAGTTACATTACCAACCGAGCATGGAATAGAAAAACTACCCGGGTCTTGCATCTTCTTTGGTAACTTATTTTGCAATATGGCACTACATTCCTCCGATAGAGCAACAACATTATGCTCTACTAGTCTCCTCTTGTTTGATAGAAGGTCTTTAAGAAACTTGGCATAAGAAGGTATCTCGGATATAGCTTCCAAAAATGGGATGTTAATATGAAGCTTTTTCAAAATTTCAATGAACTTACTATACCTTTGCTCTAGCTTCTCTCGTGCCAACCTTTGTGGAAAGGGAATATGAGGATAATGTACCCTTGCCGGTGTAGACGTGTCATCGGCTTGCTTATCCTTTTCCACTTTCTCAATTGGAGCATCTTCAATAATTGGCTCTACCTCGGTCTCATCCACTACCACAATCTCTGGTACTTTAGTTGGTCGCACCGGATCTTCAAGTTGCTTCCCACTTCTCAAAGTAACCGCATTTATCTGTCCCTTGGGATTTACTTCGGTGTTCCCCGGGAATTGTCCACCTGACTTAGACAAAAGATTGATTTGTTGAGCCATTTGGGCCATTTGAGTCTCGGTCATTTTTTGAGAAGCCTGAATTTGAGAAATTGAAGTCGAGAACTCATCATTCTTCTTGTCTTGATTTTGCATATATTGAGTTTGTTGAGCAAGGACTTGCTCTAACATCAACTCCATATTAGACTTTGGTGGAGCTTGTTGTTGAATCGGTTGAACTTGTTGAACCGGTGGAGTTTGTTGTGGTCGGAACATAGGCTTTTGTATAAAGCCTGGAGGTTGGTTGAAAGGCCTAGAAGATTGTTGTTGGTGTGACAAAGGTCCTTGAGCATTGTTGTTTTTCCAAGAGAAATTCGGATGATGGGCCCAACCGGGATTGTATGTATTTGAATATGGATCAAATTGTTGCTTTTGATAAAGAGCATTAGCTTGTTCCACCATCGACACATTTCCACAATCAGTTGAATCATGACCCCGAATACCACACAATTGACACGAGGAAACCGATGAGCTCGAACCACCTAGGCTAATCTTGGAGATTTGTTGAGATAAATCATCAAGCCTTGTGTGCACCATGTTCAAGTCATTATTTTCTACCTTCCTTCCTCGCACTTGACGGTCACTACCCTAATGATATGTATTTGCGGCCATTTTCTCAATTAATTCTCTAGCCTTATTCCATGGTAGACTATCTAAGCTACCTCCAGCAGCAGCATTAAGACTCATTTGAGATTCCGGCTTCACACCATTGTAGAATGTAAGAACAAGAAGGTAATTAGGAATACCATGATGTGGACATTGACGTTGGAGTTCCTTGAACCGTTCCCAAGCTTCATATAATGATTCATTCTCATGTTGAATGAATGAGCTAATATCATTGCGTAGCTTTGCAGTCTTACCCGGTGGGAAGAACTTGTGAAGGAACGCGGTGGAGAGCTTGTCCCATGTATCAAAAGAGCCGGCATCACAATTTCGCAACCATTCTCTAGCCTTATCTCGTAATGAATATGGAAACAAACGCAATCGAATAGCATCATCGGAAACCCCATTGATCTTCACATTGTCGCAATTTTCAAGGAAAATATTAATGTGTTCATTAGGATTTTCCGTTAGTGACCCACTAAATTGATTTTGTTGGACAAACGAAATCAATGAAGTCTTCAGCTCAAAATTATTTGCTTGCACAACGGGTCTCGTAATGCTCGAATTGAGCACAACTTTAGGAGCACTTTCATCCTTAATAGACGTCATAGTAATTTCTACCTCGGTATCAGTGACTACTTCCTCCGTATTAAGAATTACTTCCTCGGGTTCTGGCTCACGTTGAGCCTGCTTCTTCTTTCTCTCTGCGTTTCGTCTTCTAGCGGTGGCTTCGATCTCGGGGTCAAATTCGTATAAACCCTTTGATTTACTCCTGCGCATAAAGATCACAATACGCAACTAGTGAAATATTAGTAACAAAGAAAGCGTACCAATGTACGCGGAAAAAGACGTAATCTAACAAATAAAAAAATCTAAGCTAATATTAATCCGTTACCTCCCCGGCAACGGCGCCAAAAACTTGTTACGTTTTATTTTGTAGTTCCGCAAGCGTACGGGTATTGTAGCATACGGGTCGATCTCAGGGAGGTGAATGATTAAATACTAGCTAATTTCTGACTTAAGTTATCTACGTCGAATAAATCAGAAAGATGATTGTATAACTAATTTTTAACAAACTAAATGTAATAAATCAAGATGAAATCAGTAATAGAAAGACCTAAGGCAATGGTTCACCAATAACATGGATTATCGATGCAATCAAAATGTGACACAACTTTGTCAAATTACCGTCTTGGGTGAGACTAGCATTCCAATTTTAATCAATACTTTAAATTCTCCATCGAGACATAAAAAGCCTATCTAGCATGTTACAAATCCTATTTTCATGGCACGAATAACAAAACTAGACGCATTAAGAATCGATACTAACATGTCCCATTTATTTCAATTCACTATTCTCATGTGAAAGTTCAAATCTTGTTTCGGTTCTCTAAATTAAAACCTGACTCTCGTCGTAATTGAAATTGAGTAGAAATTAATCGACAAATATACAAACTTTTAGGCATGAATCATATGAAAACATCCAACTCTCGTTATAATGATAATCTAGACTCAAACCTAACAATTCAAACTAATCAATCAATTATTAAGCACAACCGAAACAAACCCAATTCAATAATTCAACAAAGCGCGATTAAAATCAAAGCATCAATAACCCATATTATCGGCTCACCGAGCCCTAGATAAAAGAACTACTCACAATTCATAATCAAAATAACAATCAACAAATAAAATAAAAAGTGGAGAATTAGAAAAACTTATTCTTGATTGATGAACAAAATGATGAACGATCGTTTCTTCAAGGTCTTGGAATAATAAAACTAAAAAATGCATAAATCTAATGAAATTGCATAACTTTTATGTATCTAGTCTAGGAATGATATGCATGTTCTAATAAAAGTAGTAAACCAATATAAGTAGGAAAAAATAGAGGGAGATCAAAAATCACACGTGAGTAACTATTCGCTAGTAGCGGCACATTTCGCTACTAGCGGCACTTTGGAAGCTTCACAAATTGCATGAATTCTGATGAAGCCTCTACTAGCGGCAGTTTTGCTCTTCGTCATCCGCTAGTAGCGACACTTGAAATTCTTTATTCTCTCTTCTTTGCTTTTCCTTTGATTTATTCTCTTCTTTTCTTCATTCAATCCTTGATATAACCCGGCATTTGACACATATACCACCACTATAATCCGGGCATAATACATGAATTTCTCGGCTCTTCAAAATAGCTAGAACCGTCATCAAAAATCACATATTCACTCAAATCATGCAAGATCATTGGATTTCACTCAAATATCACTATATCGTCCAAAATCCACTCTCAAACACTATAAATATGACGATATATACTCACAAATAGTGCTATAAATAGCACTTAACAGACTACCATCGACAAACTTCAAGAGATCGAAACCAATGAGTATAACAGTGACCTGAGTACGCCAATTCTGATAGTTTTTGGACTTGAGTTTTGTGACGGATGAGAGATTGACGACAAAGAAAGGTGAATTTGGTTCGTGCGGATTGGGCAGGGTTCTGGTTCGAGCGGCCATAGTGCACGATGAAGAGGAGAGGTTTTTGGATCATAGCTCTGATACCATATTAAGATTGAAAAACGGGATTTTGTGAAGGGCATAACTTCTCATTAATTCTGAAACAATATATATAGTTGAGTACGTCGGTGAGATTACAGAATAATAATCTAATCTAAAGATTACAGAATAAACGTAGTTGCCCTACTTACGGAATATATGATATGAAAATAAGTTACATAACAATAATACAGAAGATAGCAGTATAAAATAATATACACAATATTTGATTGCCTAATAGTCGTTTCCGTCACCAGGTGAGAAGTTTTTCACAAACAAAAAAGTTTACTTAACTATCAAATTTACGACTGTAGACACCCACATTTTGACCGCCAGTGTCTATAGCAGTTTCCAAAAAACACCCGATGATGATCGGACGCAAACATGACTTAATACACTCGATTTTCGGACTCGGAATCAATAGTAGTTGGCACGAGCTTTTAGCGGAGTATAAATCTCACAAAACCGACCTCAAATTCAGGCTCAGTGGGTCGTTTCCAGGCAAATGAGACTAATTTGGGTCAGAACCCACACCAAGGGTAAAACCGTCTTTTAGCAACCGGGTCAAACCCCGGTCAAAGGCATTTCCGAGGCAGAAAAATCTGCCACGCAACTTTCGGAAATTCGATTTGAAGTCAAATACCTCACAAAAAACCGGAAGCCTACTTCACTCCAACCGGTGTTTCTTCCCCTACAAGTAGACCTGTCAAAAACTGACCCGACCCGAAAACCCGACCCGAAACCGTCCGAAAAAAACCCGAAAAAACCCGCCCGAAAATGACCGAAACCCGAAAGTGACCCGACCCGATAATAACCCGAATATATTGGGTCAAAACCCGCCCGAACCCGTTACCCGCCCGAAAATAGATAAATTAAAAAAATATTACTATTATACAGTGTAAAGTTTCTCAAAAACACTAAGAAATATTTTTTTTCCCTCAAAATTTTAAGAAATAATATTTATATATACATCTTTAAAATCATATTTTTATGAGATGATTATTATAATGAGAAAAAAAATCAATAAATCGAGTCAAAGTTCGTCATATATATTCGTACTTCCTATAGAAATAAAATATCAATGTAAATTAAAAGATATATTAAATAAAACATGTTTATTTTCACTAATATCATATATTAAATGAGATGATTAAGAAAATTAAGAATAAAATTGTATTTATGACTAAAAAAAAGTAAAGAAAATTAATGTTTTTAAAGTGCATTAATAACCCGTATTTGACCCGAACCCGACCCGAAACCCGTATAAACCCGACCCGTATAAAACCCGTATTTTTCAAACCCGAAATACACCCGACCCGTATTTTACCCGAACCCGAAATGACCGAACCCGAAACCCGACCGCCCGACCCGTTTGACAGGTCTACCTACAAGTAACCTTTTCCTATCCAAAGACGGAATCCTACTTCACCCCAACCGGTTGTTTTCTTCCTTTGCAAGACATCTATATCCTATCTCAAGTCGGGTATTTCATCCTATAAATACCCCACCCCCGCAACACAATTTCATCATCAATTATACACACAATTCCCGACATCAATTACAACATCAACATAACAATTCCAATCCCGATACACAAATTACAACCCATAATTTCAGCAATACTAGGCATATTATATTCCAATCTTTCCTCTAGAAGTCCTATAGGATTCCCGACCATTCATAACCCAAAATTCTAGGCAATTTTAGGCAAACCGTATACCAACCCGAGAGCAAAACTCGCCAAATCCCTAACCATACACACCATAACTCACCTATATACATTTTAACGCTTCCGCGCCTAGTCCGCTACTACGAGTCCGTTTTCGAGATAATCAAGCATGTAGGTTGAGGGTGTTACAAATCCCGACTTCTCCCTTTTCTTCTCTTTCTCTCGTCCGTCTGTCTTTTTGTATGGGTCATCGTCACGTTTTTCTCCTTTTCTAATATCGATACTACAATATAATTTTCTATATAAAACAAACGTTCTTAAAATACGATATCGACTCTCTAGTCGAATATCATATCTAAAAGAACTAAATTAATCTCATTGATGCTAAAAAATAGTCACATGGTCTTTAAAAATCAAAATACGACGATCTCAACGCGGAGAGAATTAACATTATTTTTCTTAATTCGATTTTCAAAACAATTTACAAAACCTTTTCTTTTCCTTTTCTAAAAAATCATTCCGAATATTTGATATCGATTTCATAATCAAACATCGAATATAACGAATATCGAAAACTTAAGTCGAGTATAAATTATATTATATTTATACGCGATTTAATGAAATTGTCAATTTTTGAAAAAGGACCCCGAAAAACAGGCAACCATGCGAGTCGCACGAGTCCCGTGCGAGTCGCGCCCCACCCGCGCGGGTCGCGTAGCCCCCTGAAATCCGAAACATAAAAAACGATCCATCTTATTTTCAAAACATCTTTTCTTTTCTTTATAAAACAGCTAGCTTTTCGGTATATTTCAAGTCTCGACAAACCTTTTCAAAATCATGTATTTCATTATATTTACATCTTTGATTCAATTCTCAAATCGTTACTAACCCGTTTGTTCACGTTTTCAGCAATTAATTTTATTGTTTGTTTTATTATACTAAAACGAACCTCGCATGCTAAAACAACTCTGACGTTAAAATTAGATGCATTAAATCGACTTAGAAACCCATTCAATTATTCGCATGTTTAGCCAAAACACATTTTGCATATCATTCAACCGTCGAACTAACGCGTGTACACCAAAAACAAACGATATCTTAGTAAAGGCCGCTAAGTGCGGCCGGGGTTGGGTGTTCTTTGTGAACTTCGCAACACGTACCCTTACCCCTTACTCAGAACCGTGGTTTTCGGATGTCCGAAACCATTGCCATACGAGAGTCATTCAATACTCGATTACCGATAATGTCGGTATCAGTATCGCAATGCTAAGGGACGAACCCAATAAACTCTGAAATCAGAATGTGCCGTACTTTGTGCATGGCCCACTACGACATAGAGTGAGTTTGAACGGGCCCGAACTCCCACAAAGTTCGGTGGCGACTCCTACTTCAATTTAAATTTCAACTCGAGATCCATCTCACATGAGATTCATTCGCCTCCCCAAACCCGTGCGTGGCCGCGTCGGGATGGACCTATGTCATGTCCAAAACGACAAAGGTAAATACAGAGTATGCCTTTTAATTTTGTAATTTGTTTTATTTAAATGGAGTTCTCAAGCTAGGGTCTCACCAAGTTAGTGGTTCCCAAATCTTATATAAATAAGGCAACATCCCGTGTGAACTAAATTATCGCGCGAACCGTACGGACTAATCAGTTACGCTTTTTACAATTCTAGGAGTTGTTTGGTTGCCTTATAAAATCATGGAAGAAAACAAAAATTCTCATGAATTGCAAAAAAACAAATTTGTTTGGTTCCTTCAAATTCCCACGAATGGAAGAAGTGGAACTTCCAAAGGAATTGACTTACTAAATAAATGTAGGAAGTTGCTTACCGACACCTCCTTCGGTAACTTGCAATTCTCATGAATTAAGTTCCTACATGGGTAACCGAACACTTTTTAGAGTTTTCTATGAATTCTGAAAGGAAGTTTAGTTCCCACGATTTTCTACTTTCCATGAATTTATACTTCCCGCATCAACCAAACAAGCCCCTAGTTATAGTTCTTCTTGTTTACTTAAAAGTGTGTATAGGATATTAGAAAGTGTAATAAGAGTTTTTTTTAATAAAATAATGCTCAAATTTTTTTTATCGAAATGAGTAATAATTATCAAAATGGGTCCAGGTCATCGTTCATGTCATCTTCGGCAAAAAGTCGCTACCTACATCAGGGACTATGTTCTAATCATCTTTTGTTCTATAGGTTCGGTAAAATGGAGTGACTAAAGACCTAAATCGCTAACTGAGTGAACGACTTGAGTAGTAGCCGCACTCAGAATGCGACTAATGGGCTTCTCTTACTCTTCCCTCACATCGGACAGTCTATTAATTTATTAAAGGCGCAGTTAGTGTGGGTCGCTAACTGAGAGAGTTACTTGTATTGGAGATGCACACTCAGAGAACGTGCGATGCGACTATAGTGCTTCTCTTGCACTTCCTCACATCAGAGGGTCCATTAATTTTACTAAAGTCACAGTTAGTGTGGGTCACTAACTGAGTGAGCGACTTGTATTAGAGACACACATTGAGAGAGCGACTATAGTCCTTCTCTTGCTCTTCCCTCACATCAGAGGGTTTGTTAATTTTATTAAAGTAGCAGTTAGTATGGGTGGCTAACTACTGAGTGAGCGACTTGTACTAAAGTCGCATACCCAGAGTGCGGTTTTATTTGTAGTCGCATCCCAACACGTACAACAAATTTATACCTGGTAGCAATGTTTCCATTAGGTTTGTTTTTTTATCCCTTTATTAAACAATGTCTTCACACAAATAAATACATTTCCAAGCAAATCGAAACAACATATCTCCAAACATGTCCAAACAATCATAACATAAATTTATACAACACATCTTTATTTCAAAGTTAAAAATAAAACATTCAATCTAGATAATGGTTAAGAGTATAGAATATAATTCAAACATAGATAAAAGAAACATATTATAACTAAAAGAATTTGAAGTTGAAACAAAAGTCTCTACACTACCGCCTTCCTCGAAGAGTTCTCTTTGATTTCCTCGTTGGTTGAGATGATGATCCCCCTTCATCTTCTGCTTCCGCAATGGGACTAAGTATGTCATATTTGTCTATGCGGTACGAGGACCTGAAGTATGTACTTGGATGAGGTGAGTAGAAAGTTAAATTAGATGATCTAAATTTGCTTGGTGCAAGAGTTCATAGACACATTAAGGATCTCTAGGAGCAAGTTCATTAATCCAGGTGGGGCATCTCTTGGAACAGTAGAATAAAATATGTCACTTGATGATAAATATAAGAGTGACCTCCCACCTGACAAAATAAAAATAAAAATAAATTGTAACTAAATTATATATTGAATTATAAAGGAAACAAAATTGTAATCATATACTAAGAAACCCTGTTAGACCTAGATCGACTTTTAGGTACTTTAGTTCAATTAGTTCATATTATGTTTTTGATGATTGCCAAGTACCATGTTGGTATGCATATGTTCATCACGACTTTATTGTTATGTATGATATATGTGCGATCGTTTGAAGTATAAAATAGCAAACGTCGATGTTGAAGAAGATCAAGTTCAAATGGAATGAAAACGAAGACCAATGAATACCATCAAAGAATGAAGTTCAATAAAATGTCAAAGACATGAAGAATGTCAAGCGTGAAGATCAACACATGTTGAAATGATAGGAAGAAAAAGACGTATTGACAATATGGTGAGAAGAAGAAGAAAGCGTAAAGAATATAAGAAGAAGTGATCATGAAGAAAATACTGAAGACTAAAAGAGTCTAGGTTTACTTGTTATGTTTGGTAAACAAGTGACCGTCGTTATAGTAACAATGGTTCATTGTTATAATAACGACTAACGATGACAATGTTATTGTAACGATGAAAAATGTAACTAAATATTTTTCTTTCACTAAGCTCAAAACAAACTTTGATTCTTTAGCAAATCTTGAATTTAATCCTAATATAAATAATATAAGGGTAACGTGTGATGAATTGGTAATTATATATATTTTTTTGGTGCGCAAGAGGGGATGAGCCCTGAGATTAAATATAACTAAATTGAAACTAGACGAGGGAAGGTAACCCCAAGAAAATCTTCACGAAGTATGGATCGAAGGCCTTTGAGAGGAGCGCTGAAGAGCGTGATCAAGGTGGATGAGTTAACTCCCAAATTAGCGAGCCAATCAGCTGCTCTGTTCGCTTCTCTATAGACATGTTCAAGTTTGACTACCAAACTTTCCGTGTTGATTATCTCTTTGCTCTGTATCACAAGGGGGCGAAGAATATTGCTCAACAATTGTTCCTCGCGGATAAACTTCACACATGTTAAATTGTCCATGTGGACAATTAACTTATTCAACCCAAGTTCCTTAGCTCTTTCTAAGCCGACCACTAAAGCCCGTATCTCAGTCCTCATTGAAGTACAGTCCCCACATGAAAAGGAGAATGCACTAACAAAATTGCCCGAGTCGTCCCGGATAATACCACTGTAGCCCGCGGGGCCTGGGTTCCCTTTTGAAGCACTATCAATATTAAGAATATACCGGCCGTAAGGTGGCGAGGACCAACGAATATACCATTCTTCATGAGTTGTACCTGGGTTGGGGATAAATAAGGAGAAAGGGTCGAAAGCTTGTTTTGAAATATCAAATTGACGGAGAAGAAAGTGGATGGGCTCAATAGGAATTTACTCCTACGCCTGAAAAATAAATTATTTCTCCATCTCCAAAGCCACCAACATATAATGGTGTAGACACCCGCATTTTGACTGCTTGTGTCTATAACAGTCTCCAACAAAACACCCGATGATGATCAGACGCTAACATGCATCAATACCCCGAATACAAGACTCAAAATCAATAGTATCCGACGTGGAAACTTAGCGGAGTACAAATCTCTCAAAATCAATCTCAAATTTAGACTCAGTGGGTCGTTTCCAATAAAAGAAAGCTAATTTGAGCCAAAACCGCCACCGGGGGTAAAACCATCTTTGGCGACCAAGTCAAAACCCGGTCAAAGTCGAAACCCGAGAATGAAACAAGCCACCGTCCCAATACGGAATCAAATCCAAGTCAAACCAAATCAAAACTTCCCTTATTTATCCCGGATTTTACTCCGGATCGTCTAACGGCACTCGATCGAGTGCCTTGGTCACTCGATCTAGTGACCCCCTAAAAAACAACCCGAACCTTTTTTCCAGGGCACTCGATCGAGTCCAGCAAAGGGCACTCAATCGAGTCCAGCAAAGGGCACTCGATCAAGTGACCTCTGCCGGGGGCAAACTCTATAAATAGCTCCCTTACACCACCATTTGAAGGATCCTTCTTTTTGACCTTCTTTTTTACCTCTCTGGCATCCTCTCTAAAAAATTCGAGAACATCTTCTCTCTAATCACACACCCTAACTCATCCTACATACTCGAATCGCTCCTGTGTCTACGACGATATTCCACGAGTTCGTTTTCCGAGACAATTGACATGTAGGTTGAGGGTGTACAAATCCCATTTCTAATTTCTAACTCTTTTTATATATTCGTATACTAACTATACTAACTACGCTAACATTTATTTCTCGTATACTAACTTTGATTTCATGTTCCTAACATCTAACTACTAACATCTAACATTTTATTAATGCTTTTACATTTTTTTTTATCTAATACCGTGTATAGTACATAATAAAACTATTTTCAAAAACACGACTTGAGCAAACGTCCGATGACGCTAAATCGAGCACCGTAGGCTTTAATGGTCAAACAACAGTGTGGAAACGCGGAGGGCCTAACGTTTGCAATGATGAGTCGTTGTCAGTTTCGAGCAAATATTCGATGACGCCGTTTGACCGTCATAGGCTTAATAGCCCGAACAATGATATCAATAGTGCAGAGGATCGAACATTTGCCGCGACAAACCGATCTTTTCAATACGGTTGATTTCTACATCATCTTTAAATGTTGTTCCAAAATGTTTGATATCGATTCTATAATTGAGTGTCGAGCACGAATAGCCATCGAGGATCGAATTAGCATGAAACCCGATGACGTCAAATCGATCGTCGTATGGTCCATAAGACCCAATAACAACGTCGTGACACGGAGGGGTTTGATATTCATGATAGTTCGATCATTCTCGATTCCATAAATATCGCTCTAAAACACTTGATACCGGTTCCATAATCGAGTGTCGTGCACAAAGAGCTATCGCGAATCGAACTAATATGAAACCTAATGACGTCAATCTAATTGTCATACGGTCCATGCAACCCGACAAATTACGTCGTGATACGAAGGGGTCCGATATTCATGTTAGGTCGACTATCTCCGATTCAAATCATGAAATTGGGTTAGTCAAAAGCACGGGTCAAAATCGAGTCACCCTCCTAAAAAGGGGCGGGAAACTTTTCTTCAAGGGCACTCGACCGAGTCCACCTAATGACTCGATCGAGTGACCCCTTACAAACCTCCAACAAGGACGAAAAGATGATAAAAAGCTCCGCCGAGTTATATTCACGACACTAAGTCGATACATGCCAAGTCAATCACGTATTCCTCTTCTAACACCCACATATTATATTGTTTCTAATTTATTATCATCCCGTTTCTTCACAACTTTGAGTGACGTCTCATACAACTAATCTTATATCGACGGCTCTTTTGTCGGGTTCGATATTCGATAAGTCGAGGTAATTCCATTTCACTAGGATAAGTCGGGACAAGACCCCGAGACCCGAGGATCAAGCTAGCACTACGCTTTGGTCCCGTGCGCTAACACGTACTAAAACCTTTGTCCTCCGGTCAATACACAACGTAATGTGTTCGTGATCGGAGTCCGTCCAATCATTTGATTTATGGTTTCAATTTACGTTTACTATTTATGAGTCCGTTCATATTTCACGTTTACCGTTGCTAATCTGTTTATTGTTATCGCGATTTGTTCAAGTATTGTGAATTTCGGGTTGTATTCCGCCCGTGTAACTTGTAATCTATATCTCAAGTTCTTTTGCTTTATTTGTTTGTCAATTCATCGTTATCAAATGAACCTGCATGCTAAAACAACTTCGACATATTTAAGATGCATTAAACGACATAGCAAAACACGTATTTCACATGCGTAACTTAAAACAATGTTTGCATACCATTTCATCGTCTTACTAACACGCGTACACGAACACCAATCGATATCTTAGTAGAGGCCGCTAAGTGCGGGCGGGGTTGTGTGTCCTTCGTGGGCTTCCCAACACGTGCTTTCACCCCTTACTCAGAACCTTCGGTTTTCGGATGCCCGGAACCATTGGCAACGAGAGTCATTCAATATACGATATTCGGTAATTCGACACCGATATCGTTAAGCAAAGGGACGAACCCCCACAAGCTCTAGTACTAAGGCGGGCCATACTTTGTGCGCGATATGCCTAAGTATAGAGTGCGTTCGAACGGGTTCGAACTTCCACAAAGTTCGGTGGCGACTCCAACTTCGATTTTAATTTCAATCCGAGAATAATCACACCACGAGATTCATTCGCCTACCCAAACCCGCGCGTGGCCGCGTTGGGGTGGACTTTGCCATGTCCACAAATGGCAAATTTCATTGACCAATTAGAAGATGCTGTAGACGACCCGTTACTAGCGTTATTAGATATCCAAGTCGATAACAGAGTTGTGTAGAAAGACTCGAAAGAAGCACAGTCACCAAGTTTCGACCAAACGTCCGTCGAGGCCGGGCAATGACGAAGTAGATGGTCGGTGGTTTCATCAGCAGAAAGACATCGAGGACACAAAGAGTCATCGGACAAACCAGGTCTAACTCGATTAAAATTAGACATTAGTCGACTGTGAGCTGCGAGCCATATAAACATGCGAATTCGTTGTTTAACGGAGAGTTTCCATATTAGATGCCACTGAACCGGGTTGGATTTTGGAGGTTCCTTGGAAGATTTGATCAAGACTAAAGCGGATTTAATAGAAAACTTACCATGAGACTTACCGTTCCAAAATAACGAGTCTTCTAGATATGGTTCGGTGGATAGAGAATAAGATCCAATTTGTTTGAGATCCTCGCTAGGTAGAAAATTAGAAAATTCATCCCATTTTCAACCCAAATTTTCATCCCACATTTCACTAACTATTGCTCCGAGAATTGAATCGGGTATAGGCGTTATAGCTTTATCAAATAGGTATCCCTTGTCTGCCCGTGAATGGTCCCAAAAGAGTCTGTCTTCCATTCCCTACAGCCATCGAACTTCCAACATTAATAATTTTAGCTTGCGATGTGATTCCGGACCAAACATTCGACATATTCGGTCAAGGTTGGAACATATCAATGTCACATCTGCCATTACAATATTTAGCTCGAAGCACTCGAGCCCAAAGCGTATTAGGTTCCGCTAAGACGCATCATCCTAACTTAGTGAGAAAAGCCGCGTTAGATTGTTGAGTCGACCCGATGCCAAGCCCGCCCATAGACTTCGGTTTTTGGATTGTCTCCCACAAAATCAAATGTATCTTATTTTTTTCTTCAGTTCCGCCCCAAAGAAATCAACGGGTTTTTCTGTCAAGAGTATCACAAGTAGACCAAGGTACCTTAGCTGTTTGCATACTATAATCCGCGAGAGTAGACAATGTCGATTGAACTCGAGAACTTCTCCCAGCCAAGGATAAATGCTTGGTTTGCCATCCTACTAATCTTTTATTAATTTTTTCTTCGAGGTGGCAAAGGTTGCTCTCGTCACTTGGCCATTGATAGTCGACATCCCCAAATATGTTCCCAAATCCAAAGTAGTCTCAAACCCAAGTATAGAGGTGATGGTTTCCCTATCCTCAAGAGAAGTATTATCGGAAAAGAAGATCCTTGATTTTGTCATGCTAACTTTTTCTCCTGAAGCACGAAGGAAATTCTCGAGTACATAATTTATGACACGAGCTTGTACAACTTCGGCCTTCGCAAACAAAACCATATCATCAACGAAGAAGAAATTAGAAATTTTTGGGCCCCTCTTACAAATCGATGCTGGGTTGCATTCTCGGCTGCGAACTTTATTGTCAATAGCTTGCTGTAACGTTTTGAGGCACATAACAAATAGATAAGAAGAATGTGGATCCCCTTGTCGGACTCCTCTTTTAGGAACAAATTTTTATGTAGCCTCCCCATTCCATAAAATTTGCATAGACGAGGTAGTGACACATTCCATCATGGTATTAATGAGACGAGTAGGGAAGCACATATCGTGTAGCGTAGCTTTAATAAAATCCCATCTTAGTCGGTCATAAGCTTTTTCAAGGTCGATTTTAATAGCCATTTATCCTTTGCGACCTTTTGTTCTCCACATCGTATGAATCGCCTCCTGAAAAACAACTATGTTATTGGTAATTTGACGCCCGGTAACAAAACCGCTTTGATTTTCCGATATCAAATGAGGAAGCACCTTCTTGATCCTATTAGCAATAGTTTTGCTAATAATTTTATAGCCTACGTTGCATAAACTAATCGGACAAAACTGAGAAATATATTCGGGACCCGCCACCTTTGGAATTAAGACGAGATGCGTGGCATTCAACCCATTGGGGGAAGCCTTTCCCTTCTAATTCTTGCATCACCATAGAACAAACGTCGTTTCTAACGACTGACCAATGCTTCTGATAAAATAGTGCTTGAAATTCGTCTGGGCCGAGAGCTTTAAGCGCGAGCCCATTTGAAATATCATCACATTCTCGATCTCAGACAAAGAGTAATACTTCTTCAGCCATTATTCCCAATGTTCAGTACTAAACTCTTGGAACAGATCATATGGAATATCTGCTTCTTCGGTATTAGAATTGTCATCTGTATGTAAATGTTTATAATAATCGACAATCAATTTTTGGAGTTCATCCCTGTCTTCGACCCAATTGCCTTCTTCATTTTTGAGTGAATTTATTTTATTCTTCCAACGACGTACTAGTATGCTTACATGAAATTACAATGTATTCCGATTACCATCTTTGATAAAATCGACCTGTGATTTTTGGTACCATAAGATTTCTTCCCGCTCCAATACCTCATCTAACTCTTTTCGTAACTTAGCTTCGAGTTTAACAAGATTGAAGTCTTGTCGAGTGGAAAAATGTTTTTGGCAACCTTCAATTCTAGCCAATATATTATAATTCACGTTCCTTACGGAAAATGTTACCAAAAATCTCTTCGTTCCAACATTGCAATTGAGTTGATAATTTCGACAGTTGATCAATTAAATTATTGTCTTCCTACCAATTAGTAGAAATAAATTCTGAGAATTTTTCATGGGTCAACCAAGCGGCCTGGAATCGGAACGACCTCTGTATAGATTGGATGGGGGCGAACCCGTTGGGGGGGAGGAAATAAGCAATGGGCAGTGGTCCGATTGAATTGCAGGGAGGTGTTTAAGGCTAGCATCACAAAACAAACTACTCTACTCGTTGTCGCATAATGCCCTGTCAAGATGAGCACTTTGACGAGTATCTTCGGAATTACCTCGTGCCCATGTATGAGACGGCCCCGAAAATTCAAGTTCAATAAGTTCACAATTTTCAATCCAGTTATTAAAGAGTTCACATCGGCGTGTGTGGACATGACATAGGTCCACCCCGACGCGGCCACGCGCGGGTTTGGGGAGGCGAATGAATCTCCATATGAGAATGGATCGAATGGAAATTTAAATCGAAGTGGAGTCGCCACCGAACTTTGTGGGAGTTCGGGCCCGTTCGAACCCACTCTATGTCGTAGTGGGCCGTGTACAAAATACGGCCCATTTCCGATGTCAGAGCTTATTGGGCTCGTCCCTTTGCATTTGATACCGATACCGTAAATACCGGTTATCGTGTATGGAATGACTCTCGTGCGCCAACGGTTTCGGGCATCCGGAAACTGAGGTTCTGAGTAAGGGGTGAGGGTACGTGTTGGGAAGCCCACAAAGGACACCCAACCCCGCCCGCACATTGGCGGCCTCTACTAAGATATCGAATGATTTTTGAATATGCGCGTTAGTTGAACGGGAAAATGTTATGCAAACATTGTTTTCCCTAAGCATGTAAGAAATTGAAAGGGTTTCTACGTCGGTTTAATGCAACTAAAATCTTAACGTCAAAGTTGTATTTTAGCATGTGGGTTCATTTGAGTACAATAAAATAAACAAGAATTAAATCGACAAAAGAACAAACGGTTAGCAATGGTATAACGATATTAACGGTTTGCGAATTATATGGAATAATGTAAATTGGATGATGCATGGTTTGAAAGAGTGATGTTTCATGTGATAGATTAGGCACATGTTGACTTAAGTCATGAAAAACAATAACAAGACTCGAATGACCTTGTAGAACTTCACGGTTTGACGCGATAGAGGGGCCACTCGACCGAGTCATTGAAGGACTCGACCGAGTGGACCTCTGAAAAGTGTTCTGTCTCGTTTTCGGGACCCTACTCGATCGAGTTATTGACCAACTCGACCGAGTACGTTGCCACTCGATCGAGTCATTGCGAGACTCGACCAAGTGGAGGTCGAAAAAGCATTTTGTTTGGTTTTTGGGGTGCCACTCGACCGAGTGGGCTAGGCACTCGATCGAGTGCCCCCTGTACGAATTAGGGTTCGCTGGCGATTTGCTATTGAATTTGAAATTGCTTTTAATTTTTGCTAAATTGATGACTTTGTCGAATCGGGCATAAATATTGATTAATTTGTGCTCGATTCGTGTGTATGATACCCGACACATCCAACATGCGGTTATTGAACCGACATCGGATATTAGAGCGAAATAAAAGAAAGTTGCTATAAGTCGTTTAAGTCAAACAAAACGATATGAATTTTCCTCCGCGTTTATAGTGTTGTAATTCTAAAGAATTAAATGACATCTACGTTAGCATCAACGGAAAATCGAATTGATTAAACTATTTGACTAGATCGTTAAATCCGACATCCAATTATGGAATTGTTATTGAATCTAACGGATCGACACTTTACTTGAATTGAAAGACTTGATTCCCTCCGCATCCCGACATCATAATTAATTCTTGCGAATTGTTTGATGTCGGATCCGCATCAACGGGTTTCAACCCTTATTAAAAGATGTTCGATTTGAAAGATAGTTTTGTAATTGGCGATATATGCGATTAGATAATAATGATACAAAAGAAAACAAAAAAAATTGTTTAAGTTGACTCGTTTCAATAATCAAGTGCTAGGGTGTCAGGATAAGCGACCGGCAACGCTGAGTGCAATACTCTTGTATATTCGGGTTTCCTTATTCCGACATCCTTCGCACTCGACACAAATCCACGAGTATTTTAGTGTTTTATACTAATAATATTATCGATATTAGAATGCGATAAAAAAAAACAATAAAAAACGAGAAAGAGAGGAGAAAGGAAGAACAAGGGTTTTGTACCCTCAACCTACATGTTCTTGTTCTCGGTATAGACTCGTCTAGTTGTGGCTTGCACGGGAGTGATCGAGATATGTAGGGTGAGTTATGTTGGTTTAGGGTTTTGTCTCCTAAGCTAGGGTTAGGGTTTGCTAGTGTAGTATTAGGGCTTGATTAGGGTAGAATTAGGGTTGAATCAATGTTGTAAAAAGTTGTGGATGGAGGTGTATATATAGGCATAGCCATGGACCACCGGCTAGGGTTACTCGACCGAGTAGCCCTTTGACTCGGTCGAGTGGCCCATTCAAACGCAGTCGGGCTCAAATGAGGGCCCACTCGATCGAGTGGGTGGAGCACTCGATCGAGTGGATTGGCTGGGTCGCGCGGGTCAGCTTTTGGACCGTGGCTTTGATGTTTGAGTGGTTGTTTTTTGTGTGTCTCGGAAACGACTTTGACCGGGGTTGACCCAATCGCTAAAAGTCGGTTTTATTTCCGGTGTCGGTTTTGACCCAAATTAGTCTTTCTTGACTGGGAACGACCCACTGAGCCTGAATTTGAGGTCAGTTTTGTGAGATTTGTACTCCATAAGTGCTTAAGCCAACAACTAGTGATTTTGAGCCCGTGTCCGAGCGCATAGAAACACGTTAGCGTCCGATCATCATCGGGTGTTTTTTGGAAACTACCATAGACACCTGGCAGTCAAAATGCGGGTGTCTACAGCGTGCCATGCTCGGGTTGCCCCCAGACGTTCCGCAAGCGACCTTGTTTCGTTGAAGTCACCCGCTAATAACCAAGGATGGTTATTACTATTCGCATAACGCTGAAGTTCGGACCATAATTCAGTCCGATTACTTGGATTTGGACTAGCGTACACTGCCGAGAAAAACCATGGAACCTCCCTTGTTCTGGCGACATCCATAATTATGTATTGAGAATGAACAGTAACAGGGGTAACATTCACTACTTGAGGTCGCCAATATAACCAAATACCGCCACTAAAGCAAATAATATCTATGCGGGACTGACCCGTATTTCCCAAAATATTACCAATCTTATCAGCATGATCTTCGCCCATATGAGTTTCAACAAGGGCTATGATAGAAGGCTTATAAGTTTTAACTACTTCCTTGAGGGCATTAATTTTATTTTGTTACCAGTCCCCTGAACATTCCAGACCACACATGTGATAGGGGATAAGTTACGAGAGAAGTTCGGAATTCTGTCTGGCATATGGAAAGGTACGAGAGATGAGTTAGATATGCTCGACTTACTTGCGAGATGACTAGATTAATGTTGCGTGGAATCGACATCTCTCACAGGAGACTCGATGGTTTGTCCTTGATTAATTTTATCGTGATATCCATGACCAGACTCTCTTGTATCATCACCCCCGTAAAGGGAGCGTGCATTTCCGTCCTGGTCGATGTCGATATCTTCTGAGTGGGCAGGATCATTTCGAACTGAGGGTGTTTTGGGAGGTTGCGAGGTTGAGGGAGACGAGGATTTAGGTAGGATATGTGGGGGTCCATTGCTAATGTTGGGACCAACTGAGGTAGCTTCGAGTTGTGAATGTCGGTTACTCTTTTCAATGATATTATTTGAAGACAGATTTTGGACCGATTTGAGGTTAGAGTCAATATTGATTTTATGGGTATTTGTTATGTCGTTGGGAATATTTTATTGACTTTTAGTGGGAATGGAATTTGAGGAATTTTTGCTGGAATAATTTGTGGGACGATTTTGTGAGCGAGTATGGAAACGAGATGATTTAGGAATATTGGGTATATTATTAACTATGGAAGAGTTGGATTATCGAAATTTGAGGATTATTTGGAGCATGATTTCTAACATCAGTAGCATTGGGTGATGGAATATTATTGATATTGTGATTTTTTAGAAGATCAAATCTTGTCCCTGAAGGATTTTTCTGATTTTTGCCAAACGAGAAAATAATACTGCTCGAGCCAGCCAAAGTAGAGATTTGGTTGTCTTGCTTTGGTTGGGGTCTTCTTTGAGGCGGTTTTTTTAACGAGCATCCATTCGTCGAAGGTGGCATCTTGCTCAGGCGGGATGACTGACTCCTTATTAGCATTAGCATTAGCATCTAGTTCGTTAGGATTAACGGTAGGATGAATGTCGTCCTTAGATGCTTCTTTTGATTTTTCGTAAGAGCACTTATCTGAAAGATGTCCTAGTCGTCCACATTTGAAACAAATCATTCTCAGACTTTCATATTGGATGTGATAAATCTTACCATTTAACCGAAATTTGGATAACAATGGCCTAGCTAGATTGACCTCAATGCTCATACGTGTAAATTGCCCTCGCTCTGCCAGTTCTATATTCTTGTCAATACGTACGACCGTACCTATTTTTGAGCCTATCTTTGTAAGAAATGCTTTGTCGAAATACTCCACAGGTAGATTTGGAATTCTAACCCAAGTCGTGAGATATTGGATTTTATTCTCGGTAGGGATAAAATTTGGGATCCATTTTCTTATAGTTAAGTAGTGATCATCAATCATCCAGGGCCCTTGAGTTAGTACATGTTCATGATCTTGTCTCGATGTAAATCTCGCTATATAGTAAGAGCATCCTAAGTCAGTGAGCGTAAGTTTGCTCGTATCGACCATTTCGCTTGGAGCTTTCTTATTAGTGAAAGATATCCAATTTGTTTATCGAACATCTTAATAATTGGCGCATGGCTCCATGGTTTCCTAATGGCCGCTTTCTCATCCTTTGTCTAACGGATTCTGGGACAAGTTTCGTCCTCCTTGCCTATGTAAGAAGATGAATCATCATTAGAGTCCACCGCCATATCCCCTAAATCACATATATCGTCTTCGGGTGCTGGCGAATTGAGGCCCTGAACCACGGCCGAGTAAGAATTTTGGGCACTGAAATTTTTACTAAATGGGTTGTGTGCCCGTCGGATGATCCAGATGTCGATTATCCACTCGCATCACGACTGATTCTGTGACTCTAGCTGAGTCTGCTCTAAATTCGCTAATATGCATTGTTTTTCGTTTTGAATTCTTTGGTGCCGGATAGAGAGATGCAGGTGGCCCCTCATATGTAAAATCAATGAAGGGCCGGTGAATGAAATCAGTATAGATCTCCAGCGGGAGACCATCAGTGGGTGCTGGCATTCGAATGTCTTCCGTCAGAATTGGGGAATTCTAGAGAGAAAATATTCTAGAGCATGTTTTTGTGTGTTTATGAACTCAAATGAAAAATTGAATTGGTAATTATATGATATGGGTGAACATCTTGGTTGATAAGATTAGTTCACAAAAATATCTATAAGAAATCCTAAACACTTACTCGTATATAATTGTATATCTTTTAATGATTTGTTTCCATCATAATACCTTTAATAAAGGAATCCTAATTTACGTAAAATACATTTCTCTTATGATTTCCTAAAACATAATTAAAGATTTTAAAAGAGATATTTTACTTTCCAAAAATCAATCCACACGTGTAGATATGTTCTTATGGAAAGAATAGTAATTTGATATAACTTTTATTCTTTGTGTGGCTAAAATATTTGAAGGATAGAAATAATTTTCTAAAAGATTATACTTTTCGAAAATCTATCTTTCGTAAAGTATAAAATATTTTTTAAATGATATGTTTCCAAGATTTCGCCACATTCATCAAGATTTTAATATTGAAAATTTTATCACTTCACACAATTTTAGACAAGAGAATTATGAATCGATTTGGATTTTAATTTCCGGGATGACTTAGAATAAATTGTGTAGATATTTTTAGCTGATTAGAGGTTGTGTTGAACCCTAATTCCTAGTATATAAATAGTCTTCATTGTTCATTGAGAATTATGACAAAAAGAAGATCACACACAAGAACATCAAGCTCACATAAAACATCTCTTAAGAAACATCATTTTGCAAAAAGGAAGTCTTTTAGTTTTTCAAGAAAATCCTCAAAAACCTTTCAAACCGTTCCACACATTTTCCAAAAGGATATGACTATATGAGTTTAAAAAAATTTGTTTATTTCATTAATACTTCTCGTTGCATTATAATAGTGTTTATTAACCGAAATATTATTAGAGAGAAGTTGCTTTGTTACGAGTGTAATCAAGTAGCGATACTATATTGTCTTTATAACGAGACATAGTATAGTAGAGCGCTTAGCAACCTCAAAGTTAGAAATCTGAGCGGATTATGAGTTTAGAGAAGTTAATTTGTAATCCGGAATATGTACTAAACTAATTAATCGATTAAAAGTGGACGTAGATCTCAGAGTGTGAGATCAAACCACTTCAAAAATCTCGTGTCTCTTTCTCGCTTTACTTTCTCATTACTACACACTCGATTAATTAGATCGGAAAAATCGAAAAAGAGTATATGCTCAATTCAACCCCCCTCCCCCTCCGCTCACCCCTACCTTCCCCCTTCTTGAGTATTTCATATAGATCCCTGATCCTTCAAACTGACAAGTGCGTATAACTCGGCTGAAGTCGGACGATAATGATGGACGTCGTATTATTCATCATGGAATATCCCATTCTGAGGGCGAATGATGTGTCTAGTCCTCTCCCGATACCGTACCATGTACGGATTGTGATGTGACATAGGTAAATCATAAGGGTCGCCCTCCTCAAGCAGCTTATCCAGGCCATCCTATCATCCTACTCCTTAATGTGAGAAGCGTAATCATTAGCGACATCCCGATTTGTGCGCCTTTTGTTTGAATGGTTTAGGAGAAGTATAGTGTCATACAATACTAGTATTGTTTGCTGCCAACCAATTGATTGTATGTGGCTCGTGAAAATCGACAATGTCGAAGCAGATAAGAGAGGCTATGATAATGTCGCCCTCCTCAAGCACCTTGTTTGTTTTTGCGTGACTCTTGCTCTTTTTCGAGGATCTAGTGATTAATTTCCACAGACGACGCCAAATTATTTGGGTATCAAACAATCTATCTAGTCTTGTACCAGATCTTGAATTGATTACTTGGGTTCTTGGTTGAACCGAAGGTCGTTTATCCCTTCTAGCTTGCTCGGACTTCCTTGGTCGGTTGAGGACACCTGGTCCCGCGCAGGTAACAAACAGGGCTTTTGAGGATCACGTAAAATTGTTATTGAAAAAGTAGATTTTAAATTTATAAATTAAAATTAAAGGTTATTTCATGGGAATAATCCAAAGTATTACTCACCTTCTTAGAATAATCTCAAGTACATGTAATCTCATAATAATCTCAATTATAAGCATCATGTTCTCAAACTAAACTCATTGAAAATTTATTACTACCTGTTATAACAGGTTAAAAGGTAACCTATGTTTTTCTCTTCTCTTTTATCTTCCGTTACCACCTTCGTCACCATCATAAACCTCAATCGAAACCAATTCCACCATCGATACACCATCATCAAGTCCCAAAATTCATTTTCGCACCAACCAACTCCACCATCGATTCCTCCTCGTTCTTTGTGCGGGTGTGCGACCATCAAAACCAACTCCACCACCGGTAAACCGGGCCGACTTGGACCGTCCGATCTAGACCAGACCAAACCGGGCACATACCGGTCCGATCTCCGGGTCTCCAAAAAAGTGGTGTCCGATCTTTGATACAGTCCACACTTTGAAAAAACAAATTTAGTATATTTTCCCAGTCCAAACCCGATCTTAAAAGGGGGTGGTTCGGTATGTTGGGTCCCCTCTAATCGGTTCGGTCTTCTGGTTTGTATTTTTGGGATGACTGGTCTTCGGCTCTATCAGGTCCGGTCCGATTTTGGACCGATGAACATATTCCTAGAAAGGTTTAAGGGATGGTTAGAGGAAAGATTAGTGTTAATTTTAGAGACTGGTGACCGATAAAATAAGTAGTCTATCATTTAGATTGTTACGAGAGAAAGATACTCAAAATTCGGATTATTATCTTTTTTTTTGGTAAAATGTAAATATATTACGAAATTCAAGAATCCCAGTACATATGCAATTACTATACATCACTTTAGCTAATTGTTCAAAATTGTAGTTATACTACATATTCGTCTACTAATTCGACCCTCAATGGAACGCTTTATCTCTTGAATCAATTTTTGAGGCAATTTCAGACTCCCTTCCTTCCAACAACGAATTTGTTCCATCCAAATCCCATAAATTGTTGCAATTAAAGCTGCGCACACACTTTGTTTCTTGCAGGCGGAAATTCGGATTATTATCAGATTACATGTACTTGATATTTTTCTAAGATGGGTAATAATTTGGATTATTCTCATGAACTAACCCAATAAATAAAGTATTGCCACTTGTTTGTTTAATAACTTGCAAATTCTAAGTGTTTTATTTTTTCTTTGCGAGAATCGGCCATGCTACTTAATCAGCTACTTTATTTTTTGTCCCAACAATTAAAAACTGTTTTTCCCTACTTGCTGCATCAAAAACTAAATCACAAGCCTCTGAAAAAATGAGCATTTCTGTTAAGATTTATAATATGAATACCTCTACCTTTTGCAGAGATATAAGGTGACATTTGAGGATTCTATTTTCGAGACTTGAACTCTTTAGGGTTGACAAAAATCCTAATCTGTTAGCCATATGAGGAGTTAGAAGCATTATGATACATTATTCATTACGTTAAATACAATGAGTTGTGTTAATTGTGTGCCTATTGACCTGCTTAAGTGAATTGTATAAATTGCTTCCATGTATGAATAACAAATGACAACTTTCTTCCCTAAGCTTATCAGGGTATCAGAGCTACTCATCCCGACTTCACAATAAGCACTAATAATAAAATAATGATAAGTCATAGAAATAGGAGAATGCCGACTTGCCTCTTTTTCCCCTCATCAAATTAGTTACTTCACCGATCAAATTTTTCACAACCATGGCCAAAGATGGTGATACCTCCAAACAAGAAACTCAAAAAATTGATCATTTATCCCCTTACTACCTTGGATCCCAAGATGGACCAGGAACCCATATCACCCATGTAAAACTTTCCAGTGATAATTATGGAGATTGGAGCCGATCAATCCGTATGTCGCTTAAGTCTCGACGTAAATCTTGTTTCTGAGACAGATCTTTACCGAAGCCTACCGACCCATTTCTTCTTGTACAGTGGGAAGTGGTCCATTGCACATTGTGCAATGGATAGAATGTGCAATGGATAAGAAACTCCATTAATGAAGACCTTCGGCTCAATATTTCATACAGTGAAGATGTCAAACTATTGTGGACAAATTTGAAGGAACAATTCGCTGTGATCGATTGATCCAAAATACACGACCTCAAGACCCAGATGGTTAATTGCAAAAAATTAGAAGGTATGTTTGTTACCTCGTACTTTGGCAAATTGAAAGATCTGTGGGATGCTCTCGCTCTCCTTGAACCACCATTCCATTGTAAGTGTGGTCGTTGTACTTGTGACATTTCAAAGGCCGCCGCCGAGCGACAAGATAATGAACGCTTACACCAATTCTTTACGGGTCCTGGTAGAACTCTGTACGGGACCATCAGATCCAACAATTGCTTCTTGACCCATTGCCCACACTCAATCGGGCATACCATATCATTCTTCAAGAGGAATGACTCCGTGTTGATGGGCAGAACACAGACGCACACATTGATATAATGGCCTTTGTTATGCGGCCGATATATAATAACAGTATACGAACCGTTTGACGACAACTCAGAGAGCAGGAAAAGACAGAGAAAAGAAGGCTTTATTCTACTCATTGTGATACTCGTGGACATGATATAAATTCATATTTAATAAAAAGTGGAAACTTTCCCAACTGGTAAGGAAATAAGCTGAGAACTCTCGAAGAACTAAGGTCGTTTAGAGTTGATGGAGCACAAGGTTCAAGGTGGGTAATAGCAAGATGCCAGGTGAGACGAAACAAGCAGAAGGTCCTCCGGCTCGACCTAACACACTCATTGTGGCTCAATCATCTAATTCATCTGATCATTTAAGCGGTATGCGTGGTGAATAGATTATTGAAACGAGTGCTTCTAGTCATATTAAAGGTGATTTCTCGTATTTAACTTAGACAATCGATATTGAGCCAAGGGCAGTTGGGCTTCCAGATGGACAAGTCAAAGCACATGTTATGGGCAGCGTATACATCCACCCAAATTTCATCCTTCACAATGTTTTATTTGTGAAAACTTTGCAATGCAATTGTATTTGAGGACGATGATTGGAGCAGGTAAGCTGCGGGATGGCCTTCATTACTTTCGGGAACATGAGACACGTACAATGGTGCATCAGGTTAGAAAGGCGGACTCTTATGAATTATGGCATCAAAGACTTGGACACCCCTCGGAAAAAATAGGAAAGTGTGTCCCTTTAGCTAGTTATTTTAGCTCGAATAATAGCCATGTTTGCGATGTATGTCACTTTGCTAAGCACCATAGACAACCTTTTGAGTCGAATGATAATACTACTCATGACATCTTTGATTTAATTCACTGTGTTTTATGAGGACCTTATCGTATCTCGTCATCATGTGGTGCAAAATATATTTTAACACTTGTGGATGATTGTTCTCGGTTCGTCTGGGTTTATTTATTGTTCGACAAAACAGAAGTCACACGTTCATGAGTTTTATTGCCATGGTCGGAAAACAATTCTCTAAACAACTTAAGACCATACAAAGTGATAATGGGACTGAATTTCATTGTATGGCGTTATTTTTTTCAGCACGGGATACATTTTCAAACCTCTTGTCTTGGGACACCTCAGCAGAATGGGCGAGTATGACGAAAGCTGATGGCAGGGATTTGTCATGGATCCCGACACCAAATAAAACCAACTAATCCTAAGCTAGGTAGCTAGGGCAAGTCAGGTCGATCCACGGAGACGGAAAAGAGGGTCTAGACTAAGGTTCACCTAAGCACAAGACTATGTCAACAAAGCTAAACAAACTAAGACAATGAAGAGGAGAAATCTATGACTAAGAAGGAACTAAGTATAACAAAAACTAAATGATTCGACTAAAACTAAACTAAAGCAACAACTAGAGAAACAATAGCTAAGAAGATGGAGAATTCAATAAGGTAAGAACTAAGATTAGGTCGGGTTCAAGGGTGATGAAATGATCAAGGAAGAGCAAAGGTGAAGGGGTAGTCAAGCTATCTAGGCATAATCTGGGCTCTCGCTCCAAAACCGTCCTAGAGGTTCCCCGCTCTCGCGCAAGAACCCATCCTAGCAACATACAAGGTCACAAAAAGAAGGCAAAAAAACATGCATTTGCAACTACAAGTCATTCAAGCATTTCATCAAACATGATCTATGCATACAACCAAGAAGCAACCAAAACTTCCACCAACATCTTAAACAAACCCTTAATAAAGCACCCAATCCCCCTACTAATCCAAGCAAGGAACTACTCACTACTCATGCCAATGCAATCCACATTCACAATCACAACAAACAACATGATAAGTGCATTCATAGTGAAAGGATGAAGAGAACTTGGCATAAACAATGACTAGAACTAAATGAACAAGATTAAGCTAGAGAAAGATAAGGGAGAAGAGAATTATACCAACAAATGGAAAGTAGAAGGAAAAGAAAGGATCTTTGATTAAATCCAACCCAAAGAAATGGAATTCAATGTTGTCAATAGAGAAATCTCCCAATAGGTCTTCAATAATACAAAGATTCAACAAAGATTAAACTAAGATTAAGGAGTAATTAAGGAGGGATTAAGCTAACCTACACTAATCTAAGCTAATCTAACCTAAAGTAGTCTAGGGTTTCGTGATTGTAAGGTAGAGTGCTTAAAACAATACAAGAGGGGGTATATATAGGGTTCCATATATAAGTGAATGGAGGCGAAAGATTGAAATCGGACAGAGCTGGGTCCTTCCCGGACGGGAAGGTGGTGATCCCGGTCGGGAAGGGGCCCATCCCGGTCGGGAAGATAGTGATCCTGGCGGGGACCACCGTCCATAGGTTCGCTTCTTCTTGTCTTCTCATCTCGGCCGAGATGGGTCCTTCTCGGCCATGATGGGTCCTTATTTGCTCTTCCTAGGCTTCTTATCGATGCTCGGTGCTCGAGATATCATCAAGTGGGCTCCATGGGACTCGGGATCGAGTCTAAGTCACTGAATCATCGTCGCTTATCTTCATTGGCTCCATATGCATCGGAAATGAGTCGGAATCGTTCCATTTCTCCAAGATAGGCCTTAGGAACCTAAAACAAGCTAGAAGAAGCGTAAGTAGCCTCGAAACCGCTTTAAAGAGCGACTCCACAAGAGAAAGCGGGACCAAACACGAGAAATAAACACTACAAAACACACTTATCAGAAGCAAAGTCACATACTTAATGTAGCTCGTGCACTTATGTTTCAACGGAATTTGCCTAAAAAGTTTTGGGGTGAATGTGTCTTTACCACCGCATACTTGATCAATCGAACTCCCTCTGTGATCCTTGGTTTTAAAACCCCGTATGAAATTTTGGTTGGTCGTCCGCCATATACTCATTTTCGTGTCTTCGGCTGTTTGTGTTTTGCTCATAACCAATTTAATCATGGTGACAAATTTTCCAAGCGCAGTTGAAGGTGTGCCTTTCTTGGGTACCCTCACAATCAAAAAGGAAAGAGGGTATATGACCTTGACACTAAGAAATTATTTGTTTCTCATGACGTTGACTTTTACGAGGATAAATTCCCGTATGCCCTGGCCTTGGAACTCCGATATGATCGTGTCTGAAGTGGATGCATCCCCGAGCGAAAATCTTATTTGTGATAATGATGTTAGTGTTTCATCCCCCACTCAAACACTTCCCGACATTGTCACCGATGCGGTGGTTGAACAGCCTGTGTCGATCGACTCAACAGATAATAATCAGCCTACTTCCCAATCCATCTTACCTCCCGTAGTGCCACATTCTATGGATGATTCTGGCCATAGTGACAATCTTGGTCGGGGTAAGCGGGTTAAACAACCAAGTTCCTGGCTTTTGGTGATTACATTGTTGAAACTAGGATAGCTCATAACGCTCTACCTCGTCACCCTCATGTACTCCCTATGCTCTTGCCAACTGTGTGAATTGTAATATTTTTTCGAAGCGACATCGACACTTTCTTGCAACCACTACTGCAGGTGTTGAGCCTACTCCCTTTAAAGAGGTCGTTCATGATGATGGATGGTGCAAATCTATGCAAGAAGAGATCGATGCTCTTGAGAAGAATAATACATGAGAACTTAATGACCTTCCTTCGGGTAAACGGGCACTTGGGTGTCGTTGGGTTTACAAGATAAAGTACAAGTTTGACGACATAGTTGAACGACTAAAAGCAAGACTCGTCATCTTTAGAAATCATAAAATTGAAAGTCTCGATTATGACGAGATATTTTCCCTGGTCGTAAAGATGGTCATTGTACGGACTCTCTTAGCAGTTGCTGCGACTTAAAACTGAGAACTTCACAAGATGGATGTGCACAATGCCTTTCTACATGGTGATTTGACTGAAGAAGTTTATATGAAACTTCCCCCGGTTTTCGTCAAGGGAAAGAGGACAAAGTATGGCGTTTACGTAAGTCTTTATATGGTCTACGTCAGGCTCCTCGTTATTGGTTTACTAAGTTTGCTACGACCCTACTTGAGTAAGATTTTACTCGTTCTTATCTCGATTATTTGCTCTTCATTTTTTCTCAAGATGAGGTGTGCTTATATGTTCTTGTTTATGTCGATGATCTCACTATCGCGGGTAACAACGTCGCCGCTATTACCGCCTTTAAATCAAATTTTGGTGGTTGTTTTCATATGAAAGATTTGGGTCCTTTGAAATATTTTATTGCCATACAAATATCCTAAAGCAGGGAAGAGATTTTCTTAAACCAACAAAAATATGCTCTAGACATTATTTCTGAGGTGGACTTGCTTGGTGCTAAACTGATATGCTTAATTTGTATTGTCTTTCCTTCTTGCTTTACTCGTTTTTTCTTAGTTTAATCGCTTTTAGAAGCGGTTTCTGTGCTACTAATGTCTTCTCTAGTGATATTTTGTGTTTCTAGGTTCGTAGGGCAAGAACGCAACTTTTGGAGCCCAATTCTACATCGTAAGGACCTATTCCGAGTCACGAGATATCCTTAGGACCAAGTAAAAGCGAGAAGGAGTCGACCCGGGAAGTGATATGGCCGTGTAGCAAGCCGTGAAGTAAAGACGAGAGGAAGGGAGCTACAGCAGTGGGTCACGGCCGTGACACTAGGGCATCACTGCCGGGACGGGGGTGCATCACGGTCGGGACTGGTGCCTCATGGCCATGAGGCCTCTGCTCTCCCTCGCGCTTAGTCGCTTCGCCTCCCTTATTCATGCAACCCCATAAATACCACCCTCTTGTAATATTATAAGCACGAAACCCTAGATAGAAAACCCTCATCCTTAGCTTATTCTCTCCTTAATCTTTTATTAATCTTCCTTTAATCTTAGCTTAATCTTAGCAAGTTACTCTTGTATTATTGGAATTTTTGAAGAATCTATCAATCTTGACAACATTGGTGAGGGTTTTTGGGTTTTCTTTTTTTGCAAGTTTCAATCTTTTCATCTATTTTCTAGTTGGGTATAATCTTTCTTTTCTCTTCTCTTAATCTTTCATTATTAGTAAAGTTTCAATCTTTATCTTTTGTTTATTGTTTCTCCTTGTTGTTTCTACATAATGAATGTGTTTTCTTTTGTGTTTGTTTCTCTAGTTCATGTTAGTTTTAGTTTAAACATGTGTGAGTAGATTTTTATGGGGTTAGTAGGGGGATTAGGCATTATTCATGGGTGATTAGGGTTGATTGTGGGTAAAGGTTGAATCTTTGTTACTAATCTTGTGTCATGTATGTCATATGTTTGATGAAATGTTTGTTAGGGTTGTTAGTGGCCGATACTACTATTGCTTGTTTCTTTCTTCTTATTGTATGCATGATTGGTGGTTGAATTCTTTTGTTTTGGGTAGCCTCTTGCATGATTTTTCGGGTTCGTTCTTGTCGCGAAAGCGCGGCCTTACCTTAGTGACTAGGTGACTCTTTTATCCTCATTTTTCTCACTAGCCTATTACACCTATGAACCCGACCTAACCCTACTCTTTCCTTTATTGATTTCTTCTTCATCTTAGCTATTGTTCTTCTTGTTTATTGTTCTAGTTAGCTTTAGTCGAATCGTTTAGTTTATGTCATCCTTAGTTCCTTCATAATCATTGTTTCTTTCCTTTCATTGTCTTAGTTTGTTTAGTCTTGTTTCATAGTCTAGTATTCGTTGTAGTCATTCAATTCTCGATAATTCTCCTCCATTGTTTCCTTGTGACTTAGTCTAGTCCTTAGGTGAAATCTAGTCTAACCCCTACCATCTTCGTGGTTCGACCCGACTTGCCCTAGCTACTAGTTAATTAGGATCGGTTGGTTTATTTGGTGTCGGGATCCACGATAAATCCCTTCATCAATTTGGCGCCGTTGTCGGGGACAGTGTATGTTTAGAATTTGTTTGCTTATTTTCTTGACTTAGTTACCGTTTTTATGTGTTCTTCTTTCCTTATCTTTTGTTGTGTGCATTTATTGTCTCTACCTAGTGCCCATAAAGCACTAGGTGTTCTCACGTTTGTTCTAAGTGTGTAGTGCATGCCTAGGAGAGGAGACGCATCCTTACTCTTCAATTCAGAGCCGGAAAGACTCTTTAGAGCCTTTCGCCAAAGGACAATTGCTAGATTTAGGAACTCTCAACCGGGTCCAAGCGCCAACATCGAGGAGCAAGCTCAAGGGTTTGACTTAGACGAGCCACCTCAAGAGACTACCGAAGGGAACTTCTTGAATCCTTTTGGTACATTATTCCAATCACCTCCTACTTCTCCTTCAACATCTCAATCAAGTTCTACACCGTCATCACCAATCCATCACATCATGCCTAAGTTCTCTTCCCATTAAACCTTCACGGAGGACGTTTTGCCGGTCCAACCGCCTTACCGGCCACATATGCTGGAAGTTTCGTGGCTAAAACTCAATTTATCCAATTGGTTGAAAGAATTCAATTTAGTGGTTTGCCAACGGAAGACCCTCACCAACACATGGAGACTTTTTTCGACTATTTCGACGCCATTTCACAAGCGGAAATAACCCAAGACCAAATCTGATGGGTTCTTTTCCCTTTCTCTTTGATTGGCAAGGCGAAACTATGGTTTAAGAGTCTCAAAAAGGCGGCTCTAGGAATAGACACATGGAAGTAGCTTGCTCTAGCTTTTTATCAAAAGTTCTATCCACCGGAGAAGACCAACTTATTGAGAGCTTCAATCATGGGGTTTCAACAACGTGACGAAGAAAGTCTCTATGAATCGTGGGAAAGGCTTAAGGCCTTGGTCCGTTCTTGCCTCCATCATGGGTTGTCCCAATGGTTCCTTGTCCAACAATTTTGGAATGGTTTATATGAAGATTCAAGGGCTATACTCAACATAGGCTCTAATGAGAGGTTTACCGAGGTCGATGATGATCAAACTTGGTCTAGAATTGAAGAAATGGCGGTCCACAATTCTCAATATAGTAGGCCTAGGAAAGCAAATAGAGGGGAAGGCACAAAATCGAAGCTATCACACAACTTAGTGCTGATCTTGGGCTCAATTGAAGACTCATATGGATGCGATCGATAAGAAGCTCCAAGGTCACTTAAATCAAACTCAAGGTACAAGTTCCTCTCTCCAACAATCAATTCATCAAGTTAATGCAATGGGAGTGGTTTCTCCAACTTCATTATATGGGATATGTGAAATTTGTAGGATATATGGACATGAGCCTCAACATTGTCGAAGTAACATTGAGCAAGTCAACGCTTTTCAAGCGTACAAACAAGGTACTTCATACTCCTCTTACAAGGCTCAAAATGTGCAAAATCCTCAATTGTACCAAGTTTCTCAACAAGCTCAACAACAATACCGTCCACCATATGTTGCCCCTCCCTTAAGGGACAATCAAGGCTACCAAGGTTACCAAGGAAATCAAAGGCCTTTTAACAACTCCCAACAACAAAATGCTTACCAAAACCAAGGTGCCTTCACCAATCAACAAGGTTTTAACAACCAAAGCTTCAATAATCAAGGTCCACGTGGTTTTCAAGGTAATCAACACTCCCAAGGGTTCAAAATCACAATCAAGGTGGACTAAATCAAGGCAATTCTCAAGGGTTCCAAGGGAACTTTCAAAATCAACAAGGGTTCCAAAATGCTCAACTAGACAACAAGCCAAGGAGCCGATCTCCAACTTATGACTATGGGTTCCCTTTAGCCATCACTAATACTCCACATAACCAACCATCTCCAACACCCGATTTCGACATGCAAAAGACAATGTTGGATATGCAAAGGAGTAACCAAGCGATGCAACGTAATCAATTGGAGATGCAAAGGACCCAACAAGAATTCTATGCTCAAATTCAAAAGGATAAAAAGGCAAGAGATACACATGTGAAGATGCTTGAAACCCCAACTTACTCAAGTTGCCTCGGGTACTTCATCTAGGCAAAAAGGTCAACTTCCTCCTCAAGGGGTAACATCAAAAATTGAGACCGTGAACGCTATCACCTTGAGGAGTGGTGCATTCTATGACTCTCCCTTGTTTCCTAATGAACAAGAAGCTATGAAAGAAGTGGAATCTCCGAGCCAAGACAATGAAAATTTGGGGAATCTTATGGAAGAGCAAGTCTTATGGGAGGTTGAAAAACCAATTGAAGACAAGCCTCCTCCACCTAGTGAGGCATTTGAAACAAAGGAAAAGGAGGTGCCAAGTGAAAAATCCAAGCCCAAAAAAGTTAACATAAACAACATCAACTTGCCTTTCCCTTCAAGGCAATTGAAGACAAAGGCGGATGTTCAATTTGAAAAGTTCCTCGATATTGTGAAAAAACTAGATGTGAACATCCCGTTCACCGAGTTGATTACCCAAGTCCCGGCTTATGCGAAGTTTATGAGAGAAATTTTGGCAAGAAAGCGATCCTTAGACAAGGTAGAGACCATAACATTTACAAGAGAAGTGAGTGATCTTATTCAAGGCTCTACTCTACCTAAGCTCAAGGATCCGGGTAGTTTCTCAATCCCATGCACCATCGGGAATGTGAAGATCGAGAGGGCGTTATATGATTTAGGGGCGAGTGAAAGTATCCTCCCTTATGCTATTGGTGAGCAACTTGGTATGAAAGAGCTCAAGTACACCTCGATTACACTCCAAATGGTGGATCGTTCACTTAATCGACCATTGGTAATGTTGGAGGATGTGCCGTTAAGGATCGGAAAGTTCTTCATCCCGGTTGACTTCCTTGTGCTCGATATGCCCGAGGACGATAACACCCCCATTATCCTTGGGCGACCATTTCTACACACCGTAGGTGCATTAATCGATGTCAAGATAGGTAGGATCACTTTCGAGTTTGGTGACGAGAAGCTTATGTTTGACCTTCAAGGCACTACCTCACCTACAAATGAAGAATCATGCCACATGATCCATACCATCGAAGATATTGAGCTAGGGAAGGACTTGGGTTAAATGAAAGATGTGGAAGCAAGCGAAAGTGAAATGACCTTGTGTGAAGGTTTGAAAGATATTTATAATCTTGATTGTGAGGAGCTAGGGAGTAGCTCGGAGATGAGTGAACTCACTTGCTTGAGTTTCAAATCTCTTCTACTTGATAATGTGCAAAATGATGATGCTTTGGAGCTTGAAGTGAATAACTCACCTTGTCATGTTGCCATGGAAAAGCTTGTTGGTAAGAGGAAGGTTGAGCCTCCTTTGAGGTTCCATGAAAAGAAATGGAAGTTTGGTTATATCGAGAAAAATTGCAAGTACAAGTTCAAGCCATTGAATATAGCCAACCGGGATGCTCCGGGGACGTCAAGGCAAGGTTATAAAGGACCTTGGAGTATATGTTGGTGCTCTACGAGCTTTAGTGAAGATTTCTCAAGAGCCTTCAACTTGTTGCTCCGTGCCCTCGAGGGCTATGAAATTGTGTGGCATATTGTTGATAAAGAATGAAAATCCATCAAAAGCCTTGGTTTGACGGAGTTCCTCAAGAACCGTCATGTTGTATATTCCTCCTTCCTCTTCTTTTGAGTTTTTGTGTTTGTTTTTGGTGTGATTTGTTTGATTCTAGGTTTTTGTATGTTTTGTGGAGTTCTCGTCATTTGGAATTTTCTTGAGTGATGTGAGGGAGGGATTTTTGATGGTGTTTATTGAGTTTAATTGATAGGTTGAAAGTGAAGATGAAGTTTTGGGAAGAGTTATTGATGATAGAAGCTTGGAAACTTGGGCGAGGAACTCGGTTTTCGAGCTTATTGTAAGCTTTTAGGGACGGGATTTTGATCCCGTAGTTGGTAATGTTCTTTGGATGGAAGACTTGGGATATTCAAGAAGAATGAAGAACTAGAAGGGTGACATGGCCATATCGCTTGGAACATGGCCATGTAGCGACATGGCCATGTCGGGTTGGACATGGTAGGGTCGATTTTGTGTCAAAGTTAACACTCCACTGGACTCCCTCACGACCATTTCGAAGGGGACATGCCCGTGAAGTGACACGGTCGTGAAGGTGCCAACACGGGCGTGTTGAAATGTGCACGAAATGACAAGCCATGATAGGCCCCTCAGGGCCGTGAGGGGTGCTGTTCGTGCTCCTTTTGCTTCTCCTTCTACATTTAAGCCAACCCCACCTCATCACACCCCCACCCAACGTCCCTAGTGATCGCGCCCCAATCGGATCGGTCGCTTAGCGAAGGACAGGGGATCAAACAATATTTATAGACTCGGAATAACACAAAAACTACTAGAGTAATTGTGGTAAGTCAAGGTCGGTCCACAGGGAACGAAGTGTATTAACGAGTTTAAAGCGGCGTGTTTGATGTCTAAAGGGGGGGGGTTCTAAAGGTCGAGTCTATACTAGAGATATGACTACGAGGATAGCTAAGGGTGATCAATCTAGGGAAAGGTGTTAGGGGTAAGTCGGGATTCGGAACACGGAGTCTAAGAAGGTCGGAATCGGGTTTTTGTCGCAACATTGATAAAGGGAGAATGCCACCTTTCGGTCTCTTCACCCAACCCACCTAAAAACCCGCTTTCGCGGCGAAGAAGGGTGAGCCTCTAGTTATGGTAATTTCTACCCCGAGTTTCCCCATATTGATAGAAATGAGTCAAGGTCGGTCTAATTGGCCGGACTAAAACAACAATGACACAACAACCGTAAGCAAAATAAACCAACAATCAAGCAACCCACCAACATCCCTTAATTCAAATAATCCAAGTCCTCATCCCTAAACCCCCCCCCCCCCCCCCCCAACAAGAAATCTACTCACTAATCATAATGGAAGACAACAAAACATTAAATAAGGAGAAAATAACTACAACATGCATAATAACTAGATCTAAAGAAACTAACAACAAATTAATGAGAAAACTACGATCTAACAATTACCCACTAAACTATGGAAGAGATACTACCTAACAAAATAAACTAGAGAATAATCTAGAACAACATAAGTAAAATCTAAAGAAACTAACAATACTAATAAGATGATCTAAACAAGACAATGATGAGAAAACTATATTAAGTCTAAACTAGAGATTAGAGAGTGGAAGAGAAGTATACCAACTATGAAGACCTACAAGAAATAAGAAGATTGCATAAATAAAGGTTGAATCTTTGATGAAGAGAATGAAAAACTTGTCGCTAGTTCTTCAATAAACCCCACAAATCTTCGAATAAAACTTGAAATAATAATATTCTACAAACTTGAATAAAGATCTAGAGAATTGTTGATGGAAACTAGGTAGATCTACTACTAAATTACTACTAGAATTATAGAGAATTATTAAGAATACTACTAGATTGTTCTACCAATGGATAGTGTAACTACACTAATGGTGGATGGAGATACTACACTAATGATGTGATGTATGGATGCCTTGGGCAACAAACTAGGGTAACATATGTATAGTAATGCCTTAATGGGTCTCTTAACATAAAGCCCAAATCCAACTTTTTGCTTCATTATTGAGACAATCATCCTTTGCATCTTCATGAGGTGAAACTTCGCCCTGCGGCTTGACGAAATAATCCCACCGGGTGATATTTCGCCCGGTGAGATTTTTTTCTCATTTTGCGATTTTTGCCGCTTTTCTCCATCGGGTGAAATTTCACCCGGTGGGCGAAATTTCGCCCGGTCATTTTTGCCCGGTGGGAAGTTTGGAAAATCTTCGGGGAGGCACTTTACCATCGGGTGAAATTTCGCCCGGTCATTTTCTCTGGCCTCTTTCCTTGTCTCATTCTTCGTCGATTGATTGGATGGCTTTAAACTTTAAGTTGTGTGTTTTGCTCTTTGGACGGTAGTCCCTTCTCTTGTGCTCGTGAAAGCTCGATCGTGATTTCGGTGCCAAATCCTATCAAAATTGATAGAAAAACTACCAAAAACACGTAAAACGCACAAGAGAGACGCTAATGCGAGAAGTACTCTAAACTCGCAAAACGAGGGAAAAACGGGTCTAAATGGGAGGAAAATCGGTCTAAATTTAGCACACAACAATTCCCTCACACTAAACTGTTGCTCGTCCTCGAGCAAAGACCCAAAAAAAATTACAAACTACTACTACTAGCTAGACTATGCTAAGCCGATACGGGGCAATTAACGAGCCCGCTCCGTCCCTTCAACTCACATCGGAATACCCATGAGGTAGAGTACTCCCATGCAAGGCAAGTTGGGGCTTGCTCAAAATGGTGGATGCGACTAAATACACAAAAACACATAACACGAAAGAGTAGACGCATCCAAAGCAAAAAATAAAACACCGAATCCCTCATCGAGACGGCAGGGAAGACACCGATTACATTCCTAAAACAACAATAAACTTCCAAGATAAATAACCCACGTAAACAAGGACCAAAGACTAATACTATGACAATTAAGCAATAAAGATGTTGATAACTTAGCCAGGTCCTCCTAATCTTCTAAAGGGGTACAACGGGTCGTATAACGGAGTGGAAAAAGTGAACCATGGATTTGTTCGACACTGTAGGTAGGTGCAGTCCCGCTCTTGGCTAAGCCAAGAGGGTCGTTCCAAACTCGAATTTCCTAAATTAGCCCAAACAAAAAGGTGGAGTGTTTACAATTATTGGGGTGGATCGACTAATCACCGCTATCTTCCTACCTTGGGACTCGGCCCTCTAGTTGGCACTTCACGGCGATGAATCGATCAAAGGGCTTTTTTTTAAAGGAGATGTTTTTGATGATATGATTTTCATTTGAAGCTCCTTTTCTCTCCTTTGTTTTTCATGTTTTTGTGCCCTTTTCTCTTGCTTTGGTTTGCCCTTTTTTGGCTTTTTGATATGGTTCGAAACCAAGCTTGGAGGTTATTTTTGTGTAAACTTATTGTGGTGATGTATAGGTGGAGGAAAAATAGGTAATCAAGAACGCGCGCCATTCCCGGATAACCCACAAAAAGCGGAAAGAATTTAGACTAAAGGTGCAATGGTCATTCGAGCAAGGTCATCTAGAAAACGGGATGCGGGAACCAAGGCCTAACTCCTCCATGGGTGGTCAAGGTGGTCAAATGCAAACCCCGAAGTAAACCTCTAGTAGAAAAGGTGGACTCAAGCTAAAGGATCAACAAATTCATTGATTAAGAGTCATTCTACTAGATTAAGGTCCAAAATCTACAATGGGCTATCTACAATGGAATGTAAACTCTTGTAAAAGGTTTGTAATCGGGTTTTCGAAAAGTTTAGTCCTAGACACTCTATACAAAAACAAAAGGAACACACGAAAA
This sequence comes from Agrostemma githago, assembly GCA_958450325.1. Taxonomy (NCBI): domain Eukaryota; kingdom Viridiplantae; phylum Streptophyta; class Magnoliopsida; order Caryophyllales; family Caryophyllaceae; genus Agrostemma; species Agrostemma githago. The sequence goes on from OY288239.1 coordinate 11,872,674, forward strand.
GGAAAGCAAATAAAAGAAAACACAAGTAAGGTCATGTACTCCATACTCCATCAACATTCAAGGACACAATCAACCACAACACCCAAAATGATCACTTCGAGAGCCTCCAAATAGCTAAAACCTAACTCCTGTACAAAAGTAAAGAAGGAAGCAAAAAGGAAGAAATTTACCTAGCGGGTGCTTTCATAGTCTCTTCAAATCGTGCTATTAAGGTGGTGGTTACCTGTAAGAGTAGAGAACAAGACCATATACGGGAGACGAAAACATAACGAGAAACAAGAAAAGAAAAGGAAAAGAAAAGGAAAATGTTTTTGAGTTTTCGAATTTTTCAAATTTTTATGGATTTTGAAAAGATTTTTGAGAAAATAAAAGATAGTAGACTTCTCCCCCCCACACTAAAACTGTACACTGTCCTCAATGGACAGGTAGGGGAAGATCGAAAAAGACGGAAAAGAAAAATAAGAAAAATCTTTTTGGATTTTCATGATTTTTCAAATGTTTTTGGATTTTTCGGGATTTTTTTTTTGAGAAAAGAAAATAAAGAAAGCGATAAAATAGTGGCGGGCCTAGGTGCAATCACATCACCTAGACCCTATCCAAGTGGCTAAGAAATTGAAAAAGAAATAAACGGAAAGAAAAGAAATTAAAACGAAAGGGTGAAAAAATTGGGCGTAGGTGTAGTCATGTCACCTAGCCCGGATTAAGAAAAATTTGAGAAAGATCGATTAAAATTTGGATTTTTCAGAAAGGGTCAATGGCGTAATAACGTCGTCTAAAGACCGGGAACAATACCAAGGCCGCTTCGGCCACAAAAATCGATGGGACAGTGGGACAGCTTGCAATTTTGTTCAAGGTAAAACAATCACAATGATTATAACTGATGAAACAGGGAACAAGGAACGAATTCAATTCAAGGACATGCAATTATAGATGATTAAAGACTCACCGACCTAATCCACACACATACACAACATACGCATTACCGACCGACTCTGGGGGATAGTTTATTTTGGGTAATCATTCGACACGAAAGAGACCGTCGGAGACCCGAGATAGGGTTGTACGCCCTCGGTGGGTTCTAACTCACATAGGTCGTAGATCGTACGACCCTCGGGTAACGTGTAGGTGTGCATACTTCCAAACTTCCATTCCCCCCGATTCATTTAGTCGGAATTCACCCGGGCCTAGGGGTAGGTCTCAATTGTGGCAATTATAAATATTGGTTCGGTCTATGTTGGGGACTATTAAGGCACGGTCATGGCAAATGGAGACGAGGCAATGATCAGGTACATTAAAGATCCGCGCCGGAAGATAGGCCTCGTCAAGCCAAACTCTATTGTCTAGTGGGATAAGGTGGTCGGTCACATAACCCAAGTTTTTCGCGATTAAGGTCACAAGACCTCCACAGTCTACAAAGGAGCATTGAGCAACAATAATTTTGTGAAAATGCAACGCTACGACAAGTGGTAGGTCTAGGGGATTAGAGTTACCAAGTAAGGAGTCAGAAATCAATTGCAGGACGCACACATCAAGATTAAAAATATTATCGATAGATGGTAACAAGCAATGGGAAAGCATCTCGGCAAAGTAATGAATAGCGGGGTTACGGATTTCAGAGGTAAAGTTTGAATTAGGTTCGAAATCTCGTTGACCACGTGTTATGCACCTCCAAAGGTCTCTCCTAGACGCTCTAGCTTGTACATCACTCAAAGGTTCACTAAATTCGGTACCCGATGAGGGTAAGCCTAAAGCTAGGCCGAATTCGGAAATAGTTAAACAGTGGGTTCTACCGAATAAGCGAAATCTAAACTCTCTTGGTGTGGTCGGGTTATCGATAGTGAAGGTACCTAAGAACTCAAAGACAAGGTCTTTATATGTGCAAGCTACGAGACTGAGGAGTCCGCTTGTTCCGGTCCTAGACGATAACTCTCTAATATCGTCCTCTATTCCTAGAATTTCCTTTGTAAACGGACAAGGCCACCTTGTGCTCCGAAAGGTCTTTCCGGAAAAGGTTTGAGCTAAGGGTGTATTAGGACAAGGTAAAAGTTTAGGCTTAGATGACTTACAAGAAGTACAACGTTCAGAAGGTTTAGAAGTCGAAGCCATACCTTGTTTACGCGCGGCTCGTTGGGCTCTTGTCTCCATGATAATAATTTGCAAGAATGATCCCAAAACTTTAAGCTTTTTCTTCTTCAAAAACCCCAAAATAAATCACCAAGGATGGAGATGAGACTATGAATGGAGGTTTAAATGTGGTTGGGTATGTAAGGTGGTTTGATGTTTTTATGAAGGGTGAAAATGTGGAGTGAAAATGTGGGGTAAAAAGGGTTATATAAATAAGGGTGGTTGAGAGGGAAAGTGAAAGCTTTAAAGTGGGTGGTAATATTTTGGTGTTAAAATTATGTGTGGTAAATGTGGAGGGAATTGAAAGTGTAGTGAGTAAATAGGATAATGGTGATCAGCCAAGGTCGTCGGGTGAAATTTCACCCGGTCGAGTACCATCGGGTAAAATTTCACCCGACGGATTTTTCGTCGTGAAAATCGATTTGCCAACTTTTTCCACCGGGTGAAATTTCACCCGGTGAAAATCTCACCGGGCGAAATTTCGCCCGGTGGTGTCTTCGTCAATTCCGACAAATCTGGCTATTCTGGAAAAAAATTCGTAGGGCGAAATTTCGCCCGATCAGGTCTCATCGGGCGAAATTTCGCCCGGCGATCTTGTTTGCTTCGTTTTTCCGGCTTGCCATTTCATGGCTCTTCAATAATCACCTAGAGATTCAAATATTGACTCGACTCACATTACATACTCAATTTCTCCCACACACATGCTTGTGGTCTTCAATTTAGCTCCATAACTTCTCCAAAAGCTTGATCTTCACCCAAATAAATGCTCCATGGCGAAATCCAAGTTCAATCATTCTTCTCAAGCTAACAAGACTAACAAACTCAAAGAAATATGATACATATATACAAGGTGGTTGTTGAGGATACCACCAAACCTACTTCAATTTCGAGAGGGGGTTAAACAACGCTCCCCAACGGAAGCTCACCAAACTTCACGGTAGCAAAAGTCTCACGAACGTGACCGGGATGATAAATCTTTAAACATTGGCCATTAACCATAAATTTCCCGGTTTACGGGCTAGATATCTCTATTGATCCATATGGTTGAACCTTGGTCACTTCGAATGGACCCGACCATTTTGATTTCAACTTACCGGGGAAGAACTTAAAGCGAGAGTTGAAAAGTAATACATTATCACCAACGGAGAAGTCCTTACGAAGTATTTGAGAATCGTGCCATTGGCGAGTTCGCTCTTTGTAAATCTTCGAATTTTAGCGTCGGGCTTCATAACGTAGTTTCTTCCTCTCTTGCTTGGAATAATCGTCCGGAATAAATTGAGATACTAGAAAATTGACGATATCGGCATACCAAGATGTAATAGTTTTAACGGCCATCAAGGCCTCATCTCTCATAGCTTCATTGATGGGTATATCATCTTCTTTATTGCTTTCTTTATTAACCGTTATTCTACTAAGATGATCCGCTACCAAGTTCTCCGATCCGGCTTTGTCTTTAATTTCAATATCAAATTCTTGTAAAAGGAGGACCCACCGAAAGAGTCGGGACTGGGTCTCCTTTTTGGACATGATGTAACGGATCGCCGCATGATCGGTGTGAATAATGACTTGGAACCGGTAACATAATTTCGGAATTTCTCCATGCCATAGACAACGGCAAGCATCTCTTTCTCGGTTGTTGTATACCTCAATTGGGCTTCATCTAGTGTCTTGCTTGCATAATATATCACATGTAGATTCTTGTCAATCCATTGACCTAGAACGACACCAACGGCAAAATCGGATGCATGCACATGATCTTAAATGGAAGATTCCAATCGGGAGCTTTGATAATTGGAGTGGTAGTGAGAGCGGTCTTTATCCTGCAAAAGGCCTCAAGACACGAGTCATCGAAAACAAAAGGTGCATCTTTCATGAAAAATCTTAGAAAAATCTTTAATGAAACGTCTATAAAAGCCGGCGTGACCTAGAAAACTCCTCACCCCTTTGACATTTGTAGGTGGTGGCAAGTTCTCAATCACGGAGACTTTAGCCTTGTCAACTTCGACTCCTCTATTAGAAACAATATGACCTAAGACAACACCTTGTTCAACCATGAAATGACATTTTTCCCAATTTAAAACAAGTCTATACTCTTCACATCGATCTAACACTTGATCAAGATTTTCAAGGCAAGAAACAAAAGATGGACACTAAAGTCATCCATAAAAACTTCCATGGATTTTTCAATAAAATCGGAAAAAATAGCCATCATACATCTTTGAAACCTTCCCGGCGCATTACACAATCCAAATGGCATCCTTCTATAAGCCTAGGTGCCATATGGACATGTAAAAGTGGTTTTCTCTTGGTCATCGAGGTGAATGGGAATTTGAAAAAATCCAGAATGACCATCAAGGAAACAAAAAATAAGAATGATGCGCCAATCTTTCAAGCATTTGATCAATAAAGGGAAGGGGGAAATGGTCTTTTATGGTGGCCGTGTTCAATTTTCGATAGTCTAACACATGCGCCAACCGGTAATGGTCCTAGTAGAAATAGACTCACCCTTTTCTCCTTTGACCTTTTTTCGGCACAACTTGTACGGAGCTAACCCATTTACTTCTGGGTATATAATGTTAGCCTCATATAACTTGAGGACTTACTTCATGACAACCTCTTTCATAGTGGGGTTCAACCTATGTTGACCCTCAACCGAAGGACGGTGGTCATCATCAAGGATGATCCTATGCATACAAACATTCGGGCTTATGCCTTGGAGGTCGACAATGCTATACCCAATGGCCTTTTTGTGCTTTCTCAAAACAATCAAAAGTTTTTCCAATTGAGGACCATCAAGTATGGCATTGATGATAACGGGAAAATTAGTTCCTTCAAGAAAAGCATATTTGAGGGAAGAGGGGAGTGGTTTAAGTTCAAGATTAGGAGGAGAAGATATCATACTCTTACCCACCGGTAGTGGTTCTACCTTTTCATCATGCGAGCATTCATCGTCAAAAGGTGGAGAGTCAAATGGTTCATCTTCTTGCTTATCATCATCAATCAAGCTATACTCAACCAAACTATCAATAACTTCAATGAAATGCATTTGTTCAATCATTGGTTGTTTAAGAGCTTGAGAAAGGGAAAACTTTACTGACTCGTTCCCTATGTTACCATTCTTAACATCAACTATAGTACCTCCAGTAGCCATAAAAGGTCGACCTAAAATAATGGGGGTAATAGTGTCTTCGGGCATATCCATGACAACAAAGTCGGAGGGGATGAAGAACTTACCAACTTCAACGGGTACATCCTCAAGTATCCCAAGTGGGTACTTGACGGACCTATCCGCAAGTTGAATCGACATACTAGTGGGTCTCATCTCCCCCACACTAAGTCTCTTAGCAATAGAATAGGGTAACAAACTAACACTAGCCCCTAGGTCACATAAAGCTTGATTAACAACAACATTTCCAGAAAAACTACCGGGATCCTCTAGTTTCTTTGGCTTTTGATTCATAAGAATGGCACTACATTGTGCCATGAGAGAGACACATTCTTTATCCTCTATTGTTCTCTTTTTAGTCAAGACATCTTTCAAAAACTTATAATAGAGAGGCATTTGAGAAATTACCTCGGTGAAAGGTAAAGCTACCTCCACCTTCTTCAACATATCCACGAAATGGCTAAATTAGGCATTCTCCTTATGTGGCTTAGCTCGTTCGGGAAAAGGCAACGGTGGGACAAAAGCGGGAGGCGGTGGAACATTGGTTTCTTCTTCTTCTTCGGCTAATCGCTCCGCCTCTTTCCTTTTTGCTTCTTGCGCTTCCATTTGCTCTTTCTTCTTTCTTTGTTCTCTTTGTTCATTCTCCGCATTTTGGAGGATATCAAACTTCGCTTGTATTCCCCGGTTTTGTTTGGGGGAAGTGGGAGATGATGCCTGTGGTGCACTTGGTTGGTTGACTTTGGATGGGGTAGTCTTGGTATTCAAGTTCAAGTTCTTGTACGGGTCCTCAAATTCTTTGTCACCTCTCAAAATGACGGCATTTGCTTGGTGTGAAGGGTCTCTTGGGTTTTGAGGTTGCCCGGGCAAACCATGGGGTGGATGAATTGGGGCGGCTAAGGCTTTTGTTGCTTCTTCCGATTCTCAAACCTTTAGCCTTGCCTTGGTATCTTGATGTTCATTCCATAGTTGCCCAACGGTTCTTTGCAAATCATTAATATTATCCCATGGAACTCTTCCTTGACCAAATTGAAAATTGCTTGATTGGCCATAAGATTGAGAGGGTTGATTAAATGGTTGTTGATTGTAACCTTGATTTCCTTGAAAATTGCCTTGGAACCCTTGATTGTATCCATGATTGAAATGATTACCATGTTGATTTTAGTAATTGTTGTAATTGTTGGGAACATGGAAGTTGCTACCTTGTTGATTGAAGTTGCTCCTTTGATGAGGAGGCATGTATGGGGGCATCTTTGGAGGACCTTGATTAAAGGGCCTTTGTTGACTTTGATTAAATGGCCTTGATTGACTCCCTTGGGTACGTGGCATCGGATTTTGAACATTTTGGTTTCCATAAGAAAAATTAGGATGAAATCTTGTGCCGGCAGTGTAAGTATTGAAAAAGGGATCAAATTGAGGTCTTTGCCCATACACTTGTATAGCTTGGACTTCATTTGGCTCTTCAATATAAACTTCTTCATTAAGAATGGAAGAGCTAGAATCATGGCCATAATTGCCACAATGATCACATTGAACTTCCCATGCTAATTGTTTTGAAGGAGATGGTTGCCTTGGTGTAACACTCTCTTGAATTTGGTACATACCTCTAGGAGTAGGCTTTGAACTCATGGCATCTATTCTCTTTTTCAATTCTTCAATTCCGCTTGAAGTTTCAATTCATTAGAACTCTTAGATGAGTTCACTTCAGCTTTCTTTCTAGAATCCCTCGATTGACCCATTCTAGAATCACTCCTTGCCATCTTCTCAATAAAATTCTTAGATGCCTCATCGGTGAGAGAAGAGAAGTCTCCTCTGGCGGCCGAATTCAGGTTCTCTTTGGTTCTCGATGAAAGGGTGCTATAAAATGTTTGGGTAGTTAGCCAATCGGGTATTCCATGGTGTGCACACTTTTGCAATAAATCTCTAAATCTTTCCCAAGCCTCGCTTAGGCTTTCAAATTCATCTTGCTTAAAGGTTTGTATCTCCATGCGATATTGGTTACTCTTTGACGGTTGGAAAATATTTCTCCAAGAAGGCATTAGATAATTGAGCCCATGTTGTGAATGTATTAGCGGGATGGCCTTGAAGCCATCTACGAGCTCTATCTCTCAAGGTCTTTGGAAATAATAAACGATGCAATTGGCATGAAGTTAATCCATTGAGACGGACTCCTACTAATTTTTCTTTAAATGAAGCGATGTGCTCTTGAGCATCTTTTTGGGAAAAACCATGAAAAGTATCTTGTTGAACCGCATTTGTCAAAGAAGCTTTTAATTCATAATTCTCGGGAATCTCTCCGAAATCGACGGGAGAAGGTGTTTCTTCATGTGTGAGTTGGGAATGAGAGGCTAAGGTCGCCATTGGATGGATTGGTGGTGATGGTGGATTTGAATTTGGATGATTTGGAGGGGATGAATTTTAATTTGGTGGTGGAGTTTTTGGTGATGGTGGTGAATTTTGTGAAGTGGAAGGTATGGAAGGATTATTTGGAAAGGGATTATGTGATGTAGAAGGTGTAGAAGGTGTATGTGGTAGGATGGGATTAAGGTTAGGAGGTGATAATGAAGGATGTGGAATGATGGTGGTTGAATTATTTCCCCGAAAACGCAATGCTCTAAAAGTCCTTTCCGGCTCCGGATCGAACCACAAGGGTGTTGACGTGTTCCTGGGCATAAAACACAATTAAACGGTGAGACTCCTATCACCTAACGGTACTAGGGAAAAGAGAGAAGATAAAAGAATCAAACACAATAACTAAAAACACAACAACTACTAGCCGTTCCCCGACAACGGCGCCATTTTGATCGCGCCCCAATCGGATCGGTCGTTTAGCGAAGGACGGGGGATCAAACAATATTTATAAACTCGGAATAACACAAAAATTACTAGAGTAATCGTGGTAAGTCGAGGTCGGTCCACAGGGAACAGAGTGTATTGACAAGTTTAAAGCGGCGTGTTTGATGTCTAGAGGGGGGGTTTCTAAGGGTCGAGTCTATACTAGAGAAATGACTACGAGGATAGCTATGGGTGATCAATCTAGGGAAATGTGTTAGGGGTAAGTCGGGATTCGGAACATGGAGTCTAAGAAGGTCGGAATTGGATTTTTGTCGCAACATTGATAAAGGGAGAATGCCACCTTTCGGTTTCTTCACCCAACCCACCTAAAAACCCGCTTTCGCGGCGAAGAAGGGTAAGTCTCTAGTTATGGTAATTTCTACCCCGAGTTTCCCCATATTGATAGAAATGAGTCAAGGTCGGTCTAATTGGCAGGACTAAAAGACACAACAAACATAAGAAAAATAAACCAACAAGCAAGCAACCCACCAACATCCCTTAATTCAAATAATTCAAGTCCTCATCCCAAAACACCCCCCCCCCCCCCCCCCCCCCACACACACACACACACACACCCCAAACAAGAAATCTACTCACTAATCATAATGGAAGACAACAAAACATTAACTAAGGAGAAAATAACTACAACATGCATAATAACTAGATCTAAAGAAACTAACAACAAATTAATGAGAAAATTACGATCTAACAATTACCCACTAAACTATGGAAGAGATACTATCTAACAAAATAAACTAGAGAATAATCTAGAACAACATAAGTAAAATCTAGAGAAACTAACAACCCTAAGATGATCTAACCAAGACAATGATGAGAAAACTATATTAAATCTAAACTAGAGATTAGAGAGTGGAAGAGAAGTATACCAACTATGAAGATCTACAAGAAATAAGAAGATTACATAAATAAAGATTGAATCTTTGATGAAGAGAACGAAGAACTTATCACTAATTCTTCAATAAACCCACAAATCTTCAAATAAAACTTGAAATAATAATCTTCTACAAACTTGAATAAAGATCTAGAGAATTGTTGATGGAAACTAGGTAGATCTACTACTAAATTACTACTAGAATTATAGAGAATTACTAAGAATACTACTAGATTGTTCTACTAATGGATGGTGTAACTACACTAATGGTGGATGGAGATACTACACTAATGATGTGATGTATGGATGCCTTGGGCAACAAACTAGGGTAACATATATATAGTAATGCCTTAATGGGTCTCTTAACCTAAAGCCCAAATCCAACTTTTCGCTTCATTAGTGAGACAATCACCTTTTGCATCTTCATGGGGTAAAACTTCGCCCTGCGGCTTGACGAAATAATCCCACCGGGTGAAATTTCGCCCGGTGAGATTTTCTTCTCATTTTGCGGTTTTTGGCGCGTTTCTCCATCGGTTGAAATTTCACCCGGTGGACGAAATTTCGTCCGATCATTTTCGCCCGGTGGGGAAGCTTGGAAAATCTTCGGGGAGGCACTTTACTGTCGGGTGAAATTTCGCCCGGTGGTACTTCATCGGGTGAAATTTCACCCGGTCATTTTCTCTGGCCTCTTTCCTTGTCTCATTCTTCGTTGATTGATTGGATGGCTTTAAACTTTAAGTTGTGTGCTTTGCTCTTTGGACGGTATTCCCTTTTCTTGTGCTCGTGGAAGCTCGATCGTGATTTTGGTGCCAAATCCTATCAAAATTGATAGAAAAACTACCAAAAATACGTAGAACGCACAAGAGGGACGCTAATGCGAGAAGTACTCAAAATATGGCGATAATCGCACTCTAAACTCGCAAAACGAGAGAAAAACGGGTCTAAATGGGAGGAAAAACGGTTTAAATTTAGCACACAACACCTAGTTACGTATACCTCTATCATTACATCCATATGACTTACATCTTCATCCTATCTTCTCATCACTAAACTCGAGATGTCCTCTTAAATCCCAACCTCATTTTACCAATGCAAGCCCGATGCTCCAACCATGAGACTACCTTTAGGAAGAGGAGGAATATCGATGACAAAGACAAGCAAGGTACCAAGAAAGATCATTGAGAAGATGAATATTGTGAGTTGCTAACCGTTTGGTAGACGACTCTCTTTTCTTTTCCGTTTTTTATTTGCTTAGTCTTCCTTTATTCCCCCTTCCCTTTATGCTTTTAGTGTCTTGGTGGCCCTCGGGGCCTTTGTGGTTATTGCTCCCGATTCTCGATGACGTGATTACATCGAGAATCATTTGAAAATCCAATTTGACAAGCTCTTTTCACTTTTTTCTTTATTTTTATTTCCTTTTAATAGAATTTAGTCGGAATCGAGCGGAATCGGGGCTAGGTGACTTGATTACACCTGGCCCTCCCCTTCCATTTCCTTTTGTCTTTTTTTTTTTTCTTCCCCCATCCATATCTTTTCTCGTCTTGGGTCTAGGTGACTTGATTACACCTAGGCCCGACACATTCTACCCTTTCTTCACTTTCATTTTTGATTTTTAGTTTTATTTTCCCTTTTTCTCCTTTTTTTTGTGTCTTCCACACACTATCGATCGAGCATGAGGACATTGCTCGGTTTAAGTGTGAGGGAACAATATGTTAGTTTAGTTTAGTTTTATTTTCGTAGTTTTTCGAAAAATCTCAAAAAATCCTAAAAATTTGAAAAAATTCACGAAAACCAAAAATATTTTCTTTTGTGTCATTTTCTTGTGTGTCGTATTTTTGTTGTTGCGTGTGTGTTTTGCTTCCTAATTTCCTTGTAGGTTGCTTGATCGCTGTGAATCTCGGAAAGCTCTTGTCATTCGGTAATATCCTCCAATCTCTTTATCATTTTCCCATTTCGGTGTTTGAAGGAGATTTGTGGTGGTGTGTGCTCGGGTGGAGCTTTTTGGAGATTGTGGTTGATGCGGTTGCTTGTTTGGAATGTTTGGGGTGGTGATTGTTGACAAGGCTAAAGTCGTATCACCTTAATCAAAATAATCCTAACGAACAACTAACAGGTAGCTAGCAGTAAGTAAGGGTCGAATCCACAGAGAGACGGATGAAAATCGCTAATTATCTAATAATCGATTCTAAACAATTTAAATTCCGGTTTGTTTAAATTGTTTTTTTTAAACTACTGCATGCAATAATGTAAATTAAGAGGTTCTAACAATATTAAAAGGATCTAGGGTCTTCCGGTTCACTATGCAATTAAATTGGGTAAAGTTAATTATTCATTCAATCAATTAAGCACAGTTATTTAGGGCAAAGACACGGCCTCTCGGATCTTATGTCAACCTTAGGATAAATTCTGACGGGCTCTCGCAACTTACCAGATTATCCTACCCACTTACTTGTAAGTCTACCCTTACCAGACTTTCGATCTTAGGTTCGGGTTTCTAAATATTCAACTAGTTCAACGTCTCAAACTAATCAAACAACGATACAAGACAAGTAGTAAGGCAATAACATATGAAGGATTAATCAAACAATTAATCAAACTAACGTCCCCAATTCAATTAACATAGATCCCCTTCAACCCTAGAAGAATTAATTAGCTACTCATAATGAAAAATGAAACAACAAAAGAATTAAGCACAATAATAGAGATCAATATGAAAATAAGAGAATAAGAAAAAGTATCAATTACGTAGAACTGAAAGATTGACGATCTAAAAGTAGGATTACAAACTAGAATAATTCTAATGCTAATAAAAAGTCTAAACTAAACTAATGAATATGAAAAGTGTTATTAAATCTAAACTAATGAATGAGAAAGTGTCAATAAATCTAACCCCAAGGAGGGTATATATACTAATAATAAGAAGTCTAACATCTTCTCATTTCCTAAATAATAAGGAAAAAACTAACAAGCTAAGAATATTACGTAGATAAGAGTTATGGTAAGTTACGAAGTCTAAACACTGAAAATCCCGTGAAACAGCTTCAAACCGATCGGTTTGGACCTGAACCGACCGGTTCAAGGTTGTCCCGACCGGTTCGAGTTTCTCTGCACTGCGCGATGAATTTGAAATGCTTTCTGTTTCTTCGTTACTTATCGGGTTTGGACGTGTGATATACCGTTGGAAAGCTAAGAGAAATAGCTTTCCAACGCCATAAAATTCAGCTCAGTCGGAGTTGTATAACTCAAGATATTTACGTTTGAAGTCGACCCTTGTTTTCACGATCGTTCTTTCTTCTTGATTTGCATTGATTCGAGCTTTCCAACTTATTTCTTTGTCGTTTCTTATTGTTTCTTCACTTCACGTCCTTCCTCAAGTATTTAATTAGTATCCTATAACTTTTATCACTTCTTCCTTGTGGATTTCATGGATCAACTCTCGTCATTGCCCAAATATAGCTCAATCGCCTTCATTTGTCTTGTTTCCTACAAAACGTAAACAAAATACCCGGCATAACAAAGAAGAATAGAAAGCTAGAAAAACGAATCCTATAACACGTCAAATGAACCAAAATAAAGGAAAAGTTGGGGTTAAATATAAATACGAAATGAGTTCATCAAATTCCCCCAAACCAAACCTTTGCTTGTCCCTAAGCAAAGCAATCATCAAAGAATATGGACAAGACTTAAAACAATGGCTCAGAGCTAACTTCATCAACATGCATCATCCCAAATCTAATACTCTAACAAGCGAATGACACCAAAGCTAAAGAAACGAATTTTAAAGCAAAGAATGAAGAGTAAAAGAATTTCAAAAATCAAGCTTCAATCAATATTCAAATGCCAAACTTTTAATCTTGCATAACCTTCTATGTCGAGATTCCTCACGGTTTACACTCAGCACTCAATAAGGGCAATATTGTGAGTTTATGTAAAATCGGAAAGACAGAACACTCACCTAACTGCGACTTATAGAACATGCATGCAATCTAACGTGATATCAATCTCTACCAACCGTACATACACATTCAATCGGACCAAGACACATGCCGAGGACTTACATATGGATAAAGTGAGGGTAATCGGGTAAGAAGGGGCAAAATGATTTGGATATGTGGAGGTAAAAGTCAAGCTAGTACAACCGTAACCAAACTAAACTCATTCCATTCTTAACCAACTTCAATCAAAGGAATTACAAGTAGTACTAAGCACCTTATTTTCAACTTTTCATAACCGGTTTCGCACCAACAACTACAAAAACAGACCGATCAATTCTTTTCTCATAGCAAAAACACATTCCTTTTCTTGATTCACTTCATTTTTTTTTCAACTATCTCCTTTCTTTTTCTTTTCTTTCATTGATTTTTTTTTCCAATTCATTCATCATTTTATTTTCAATTCTCATCCTCAATCGACATGGTTCCAAATTTCACCCGCAAAAAATAATTCTGTCTAATTAACCAACTAGCTTGACTAGGGTAGGCAATTTATGGCATGTAGTTAATAAACGGGTCAAAACAGGTCAAATTATGGCTATGTGAAGTTCAGGGGAATTAGATAAAAGAAAGGGGATTGCCTCTTTTACATATGTCATAATCACAAACCGAATGCATACAGGTATTTAAGAGACGAATATCATGCTTATGCAATTTGATGTTACATGTCTCATAAGGAGTACTACTCTCAACCTATATGAAACAGATCATGGATGTCATCAGTTCAAGCTCTAAGTCTCACAATATAAGTACCTTACTCGACAACAGGTCAATTGACTCATTTGGCATTCAAAACATAATCGGCGACAAGATTAAAGAAATACTAAACTCAAATAACCGGAAAATAAGTGTCATTCACAAGAAAGAGCAAAGAACTAGGGAAAAGCATGAGACAAATGCAATGTCCTCATCGCCGACACGACTCTATACTAAAACACACAAAAAATAAAAAAAATAAAAAATAAAAGGTTTTTTTTTGAAAATTAAAACACACCCAAAAGAAAAATACACAAAACACAAAATATCCCCCCAAACCAAATTACACAATGTCCTCATTGTGAACCAAGAGAAATAAAATAGGACAAAAATATAATGGGTAAAGGAAGATAGAAGAATTTTTTTTTAAAAACAATAAGAGAAAAAATAAGAGAAAAATAAGGGAAGATACCGACAATATATGCTGCAAATAAGTCCCCCAAACCAGCAACCAAAAATGGAGGATAAGAATCAGATTCATAACCATCAGTATTAAATTCATAGCAGTTCAAGGCTCGCAAGAGTAGATCGAATGTTGGCGCATGTGCTATACAGAAGCATAAGTAGCACCAACATACAAAGAAGACATCATATAAAATTAATGTTAAAGATCGTCTTAGTTTATCAAACGAGCTGAGCCAATCCTGAACAAGGTGGTCATAGTATATAAGAAGATTAAGACTGCTAATAGGCGGCTCGTAAGGCAAGGTGACGTACACACCAAATTTATCAAATTTCTTCCAAGGCTTATCATCGAGTACAAATTGCATAAGAGAATAGTTAGAACTCTCAAAACCAGTCAAAGCATCAATCTTACTTACCTCACTTTCTTTAGGAAGGTTGTCTAAATTCGACAAGTCTAAACTCAAACAAATCTGCTTTAAAGAATTAACATAATCCTCCTTACAAATCATAAGTTCAAACAAAGGGTCAAGAGAAATCGGATCAAGACAATTAATGGGTAAAAGGGATTCGTCCTCAATATAGGGAAAAAACTCAAATTTCTCTAAAATGAGTTTCTCAAATAAATCATCATCGATATTCCATCTATCCACTCTTTTTCTACTTAAGAAATCATCAAAAAGTGTATTTTTCTCTTCCCTTTGATTTTTCCTCACAAGCTCAAGATCCTCTCTTTTATTCAATTCCTTCTCCAAAATCTCATAATTGAAATCAAATGACACTCCCTCAAAATCACACAAATCAAAATCCTTAATGTTGTCCTCAATTGAAAGAGCAATATTTAGAACATCCAAACACACATTATCCTCAAAAAAACACACATTCCAACTCAATGACATTAACATTCACAAAGTCGGGGGAAGGTTGAATTAAAGTGTTTGGTAGTTGGTTTAAAGAAGGGCAAGATGGTTCACAAGGATTAAATTCATGGAAATCGAGATAATGCATCATATTATCTTTCATGGGGGAGTGGGGAACTTTGATAGATTGAACATTATACACATCATTATCATCTTGATCATCAATTATGTTCATAGGAGATGGAGATGGAACACTTACTTGAAGGTTATTTGCTACTTCTATAGGCGAACCCGATTGACTTTGTTGCTTTTCGTCGGCTAATTGGGTAAGAGTTAGCAACTGAGTTTTTAAAGTCTCTTGATTTTGTAGAAGTTGCGTGAATTGTAGCATCAAAGCCTTGATTTCCGCCATTTCATTATTCCACCTCATCTCTGACTCAGCACTGTTTCAGGCTAAATATTTAAGGAGTTCCCATCGCTCCTCATAAGGCATATAATTAAACATTCATTCGCAATTTGCCTCCATATTAGCCCGTCTATCATTATCCACACCATCATAAATCATATGACACATCTCCCAAATATCAACATGATAGCCACTTTGATAAATAAAAGACTCAAGTCTTTTCCAATAAATATGCAGTGACTCATGATTAAATTGAGGAAAATAGAAGATAGTCATAATGTTGAGACAAATTAAAAAAATAAAAATATATATATATATATATATATATATACGAAATAATATATATATATATATATATATATATATACAAAATAATCTAGAACCCAAAACAAATAATAAGCAATAATACAAAACCGTCTCCCCGGCAACGGCGCCAGAATTGACAAGGCTAAAGTCGTATCACCTTAATCAAAATAATCCTAACGAACAACTAACAGGTAGCTAGCAGTAAGTAAGGGTCGAATCCACAGAGAGACGGATGAAAATCGCTAATTATCTAATAATCGATTCTAAACTATTTAAATTCCGGTTTGCTTAAATTGTTTTTTTAAACTATTGCATGCAATAATGTAAATTAAGAGGTTCTAACAATATTAAAAGGATCTATGGTCTTCCGGTTCACTATGCAATTAAATTGGGTAAAGTTAATTATTCATTCAATCAATCAAGCACAGTTATTTAGGGCAAAGACACAGCCTCTCGGATCTTATGTCAACCTTAGGATAGATTCTGACGGGCTCTCGCAACTTACCAGATTATCCTACCCACTTACTTGTAAGTCTACCCTTACCAGACTTTCGATCTTAGGTTCGGGTTTCTAAATATTCAACTAGTTCAACGTCTCAAACTAATCAAACAACGATACAAGACAAGTAGTAAGGCAATAACATATGAAGGATTAATCAAACAATTAATCAAACTAACGTCCTCAATTCAATTAACATAGATCCTCTTCAACCCTAGAAGAATTAATTAGCTACTCATAACGAAAAATGAAACAACAAAATAATTAAGCACAATAGAGATCAATATGAAAATAAGAGAATAAGAAAAAGTACCAATTACGTAGAACTGAAAGATTGACGATCTAAAAGTAGGATTACAAACTAGAATAATTCTAATGCTAATAAAAAGTCTAAACTAAACTAATAAATATGAAAAGTGTTATTAAATCTAAACTAATGAATGAGAAAGTGTCAATAAATCTAACCCCAAGGAGGGTATATATACTAATAATAAGGAGTCTAATATCTTCTCCTTTCCTAAATAATAAGGAAAAAACTAACAAGCTAAGAGTATTACGTAGATAAGAGTTATGGTAAGTTACGAAGTCTAAACACTAAAAAACCGGTGAAACAACTTCAAACCGATCGGTTTGGGCCTGAACCGACCGGTTTGGATTCGTCCCGACCGGTTTGGGTTCGTCCCGACCGGTTCGGGTTTCTCTGCACTGCGCGATAAATTTGAAATGCTTTCTGTTTCTTCGTTACTTATCGGATTTGGACGTGTGACATACCGTTGGAAATATAAGAGAAAGAGCTTTCTAACGCAATAAAATTCAACTCAATCGGAGTTGTATAACTCAATATATTTACGTTTGAAGTTGACCCTTATTTTCGCGATCGTTTTTTCTTCTCGATTTGCATTGATTCGAGCTTTCCAACTTATTTCTTTGTCGTTTCTTATTGTTTCTTCACTTCACATCCTTCCTCAAGTATTTACTTAGTATCCTCTAACTTTTATCACTTCTTCCTTGTGGATTTCATGGCTCGACTCTCGTCATTGCCCAAATATAGCTCAATTGCCTTCATTTGTCTTGTTTCCTACAAAATGTAAACAAAATACCCGGCATAACAAAGAAGAATAGAAAGCTAGAAAAACGACTCCTATAACACGTAAAATGAACCAAAATAAAGGAAAAGTTGGGGTTAAATATAAATACGAAATGAGTTCATCAATTGTTTATTTCTTTGTGTGTTTGTCTTGTTTTGTTATGTCTTGTTTCGTTTCATCTTTGTTTTGTCTTGTTTAGTTTGTGTCTTGTGTAGAAAATGTTTTCGAAAACCCGGTTTTGAGGCTGGTGCGCAAGTGTCTACTTCCCCTTTTTAGTGACATAAATCGATTCTTGGACTTTAGTCTAGTAGGATGACTTTAAATCAATAATTTCATTAGTCCTTTACCTTGAGTCCACCTAGACTACTAGGAATTTTCTTCGGGATTTGCATTTTGACTACCTTGACCACCCACGGAGTGGAAAGACCTTGGTTGTCAAGTCTCGTTCTCTTAGGTGACCTTGCTCGAAATTGTCTTGATTAGTCCAAGTTTCCACTTTTTGTGGGTTTAAAGGGAAAGCGCGCCCAACTCACCCATTTTCCTACCTTCTACACATATTCCACAAATAAATTGCATTTTGTTGAGACTTCTACATCTATTTGGTTATTCATTTTGATTGTGATGCACATTAGACTTGGGAACTCTAGTCACATACTAGGCATACTCCAAGAGAAGGTCGTGCCCTGCGCCACTAAGTGGGGGTCGTGATGATTATAGATCCTGAGTTGCATCATTTGACCACAAGGGCAGATCAAAGAATAAAAGAAGAAAAAGAAAAGACACAACTGTAAGAATATTTTATGATATAATAATATTACGGGATATGCAATATATCTTTCCTATTATTATGCTAATATTTCTTCCTCATAATTATGGTCTTATTGGAAATCGAGTCTTTAAGAGATATGCTATCACAATAATATCGGACTAAATAAGGAGTTTGTCCATATTTACTTAACCTTGATGGAAGGTCGAGATTACCGTAATCTAAAACCCTAATAGGAAACTGGTCCTCTCTCTGCCTATATAATGGAGTCTTCCCCATCAGAAACTCCAGGAATGAAAACGTAATGCATGGATAACGATAACAACACTTATTACGTTATAGGACAAGATGGAGAAACCATGCCTATTAATTATGAAACCGTACCTATTATTATTTGAAGATCATATGAAGACGTATTATTATTATTTCAAGTCGTCTTATTAATTATTTATGAAATCGACTTATTATTTATGAAGATTTATGAAGTCGTCTTATAGAGATCTAATATCGTTCGTATTAGATTTCGACTTATTCCGTAATGAGGTATGTCTTAATCTCGTCTTAATTAATCTTTTGTAACCTTCATGTTGTTCAAAGATTTATGGGAATTATGTTTTATTTATGTCATGTTAATAATATGCTAACATGTGGTATCAGAGCTTAGGTTATTGAACTCATGATTGTCCATTAATTAAGATTGTTATTACAGAATAATGACGTATTATACATTATAGTATAATAGTATGTGAAATTACTTGTGTTCCGTTTTTGCGACTGATTAAGTTCAAGTGATTTTTCCATATTCAATTTGATCATGTAATGTTTGAATTGGTAATGAGTTGTAGCTTGTTGTCTCCTGAATTTGTTGTCATGACAAAGATCTTATTATCAATATGGAATTAATGAAAGTTTAACCTGAAATTGATATCATTATTGTCTTGATTATTCTGTTAAACTGATTTTGTCATGATTATATGATTTACTATATGCATATTGATTAGTGTATAGATTAAAGTTTTAATATGAAGTGAATTAAAATTCTATTATTTGAGAAGTAATTCCATGATAATTTGATAATGAATGATGATATACTCCGTATGATTATGATTGACTGAAACATGGTTTCACCGCATTGATTATGATCATTCGATATAATTCAATCGTTTGATAAAGAATAATGGTTTATGATAAGGCGATCTTCATGTATTAGAACTTGTTTCTATGTAATTCAATCATCACGGAACAACCGATAAAAACACACAAAGAAAGTTACGAACGTGATAAAAAAATATAAAGGCCGAATGAGTACGTGGTAACATCTATAACAACTACAAGTTCCTTAAATATAATACCTCGACATCTCTTACGATAGTTCCATCAGAGAGAATTGCATGAATCCTTCCCATTGCCTATAAACGTAAAAACAGCAGTTATAAAGCAGAAGCTAGAAATGATGATGTGGAAGACTGTAGAGCAAAATATAAGGTCATAGATGGATTGCCCCTGTTATAGTTTCAAGGGTACAATACAGAGTCTGGCAAGAGAAGAGTGGATGTAAACGGGGTTAAAAGGGACGCAATTGACAGTTCCCATGCTATGGTTTTGTGGAGTGAGATTGAGATGATAGAATGCATTTCAGAAAAGATTTCTTTTTGCACAACGAAGTTGGAGATGAGAATTGTACCCTAACCTCATGGTTGGAGATGAGAATCGTACCGCTTGATGAATGGTAATGCATGGTAAAATATATAAACATATACAGAGAAGATAAAAACCTTGTTGAATGAATACTAGAAATTATTAGAGAAGTTAAGAAGATTACAGTTGTGTAGTCGAGGCCTTGATTATCTTCGGGTGAGTAATCCAGAGAGCTTATGTCAACGAACTTGATAGCCCCATCATACTTGTCATTCCTCTCTTTTAGCATAATCACCTGACCATGAACACAACAAGTAAAAAAGTAAAAAAAGTAAAAAAGTAGTAAGTGACCCTTCACTGATCAACCAATTCAACACGCATAAGAGATAAATGCATGCATTTTTACCTCCCTCATACAAAGAGGGCAATCTCCATCATAAAGCATTTTAACTTGCCAATTTTGAGATGCTTCTGGCTGTTCTTTATCATCTTTTTGAGGTACAATAGGATCCACAGTCGCCCCCTGAATAGCACGAATGGAATACCTAAACCCTATAAAATTACACAAACCCCTTTTAACCACTAACCATTTCAAAACTCAAGATATTCTTGTTTGCGATGGGTCAAATTACAAGTTATAGCACAAAGACCGAGGACCAAATTGGTGATACCATTACAATTTTCATCATACATCATTCAAGCACCAATTAATGCAAAACCTCAATCAATGCAATGTTAATTGATTAAGAAAAACAAAAAGGTAATACATAAATTACTATAGCATTTTACCAGGTTTGGTAACATGATGCGGAAATAAACGCCGACAAGGAAGGAAGGGATTTGTAGTTGTACAAATTGTTCTTGTACAAATTGCACCAAGGTTTGCACTTCTTCCTAACCGAGCTGCACTTCTTAACGCCATTGATTTACCCGGGAAAACCTGATTTGATAATAATAATAATATAATAATTAATTAATACATTCCTTTTGTTTGGGGAACTCATTGATTTTCTCGGGGTAGCCGGTAGTTAATGTTTCTAGTTTGAGGTACGTGGCAATTATAGGTCCACCGAAGAGTTGCGGGTCACAAGTAGAACTAGCAAGTTTGTCCCAATCCAGAAGTCGAATAAAATTGACCCGAAAATGTAATGATATGACCTGACTTGCACCCGAACTCAACCCAATTGAACAGTGACGGATTTTAGGGGGGCAAGGGGGCAAGTGCCCCCATGAAGTAATGTACAATATGCAATAGTAGATCAGTTGGTAGAGGTTCAAATCAGGGTGGCTTATAGTTTGAACAAGTTTTTTTATTTTTGTTCATTATCATTATCATTATCAATAAGGTTTGATCCATACCTTTGGATAATGTAGAAACAATACTACCACTAATACTTATTGCTTATTAGTAGCAATAACATGTTATATATCCTCTCATATGTACTCCGTAAGTACCCGGCGAGTAATATATTTTCTAATAAGTGGTGTTATTGTCATTTACATTACATCAATGTAAAATTTAAAGGAATCTATAGTATTTTGGTGTAAAAAAAATCAAAGAAATATTATTTATTGTAAAAAAAACTCACACTCAAACCAATTCATTTCTTTAACTTTCTAAGAGATTATTTTACTGAAAAAATATTAAAAAATTAAAATGTTCTTTAAGATAAAAAGTAATATGCTAAAAAAATAATAAAAATTGGTGCCCCCTTTCAAAGCAATTCCTGTGTGAACTTGCTAAGATAAACTTGGTATCTTCAATCAATAGAAATCCTTGATAATTCGATATCAAATTTTTTCGGAACCACAATCTAGATAGTTATTATTCATGACTCTTGAATCTTCATTTCAAATAATATTTCCACAATTGTGAACTTGTTCTCAATGCACGTCATAACATAATATGTCTAGACAATTGTCATCTCAACAATGATGGTTATAATTATAGCGTTTTTTTAACACGTCTGTAGCGCTATCTCGTTAAAAACTTTGCTAGGAGAACCCCCTTGGGACAAAAACCTAGTCGAAGGGAAAAAGAGTATAGCTAATATTTCACAACTGATCATTTATCCTTCAGGACTTTATCAAGCATAGATGCTTATATCATTTACACATTTATCCTGCAATTTAACAAAACAATAATAATTGTGTGCATGCGTGTACTATGAATAATGCACTATAATATATATTCTATGCTAATGCAATGACGTAATATGACACTACTATGCAATGACAAAATAACTATATTACATGCACTTGATATTCAAATGCAAATTGTACAATATCTTCACCAATAATATTCATTATTGGATTGACTTCGAGTCAATACGTGGACTTCAAGTCCGTGAGCTCATTCTTAACCATAGATTGTACGTCAACAATCAAAATGGACGCTTATATAAGATTCCCATTAAAGTGTCCATTACATATCGCGCGCAAATATTATTCGGTTCCGTGAATTAATATATCCATATAATTACTTATATGGCCGGCACTGCTTAAAGATATCTGAATATATTTGGTACCAATCTTTTCACATAGCTAGGCCATCTATTATCGTTCAGATATCTGTTTCACTTCAAGACATTCAAGTTTCATTACTCTTCATGAGTACCAACAACACATGTTTGCCATTTTCTTTCACTTATAACATATGAACCGAATATGACCTTCACATTCCATCGTGTGTGGTTATTGAAAATTTTGGCAAGAATCTCAATGTTCATACATTTACTATTCATGACCGAGTTATAGCTCGCTCTACCTCAAGGAGGGTAAATCTGTCTATAGTCAAATCATAAATTTCAATGTATAACATATCTTGATATGATAAAGTGATCAAGCTGGTATACCATTATACATCCTTATCAAAACCAAATTATGTAAATCAACATTCGTATTTGTTGACCTCTAGTTAATGTATATCATATTCAAAACAAGTGTCTGAACTTCGTGTTCAGTTTGGGATCAACATTACTTGTTCGTTTTACCTGCTTATCCTTATCAATATCCCCCCTTAAGGTGGTGGTAAAACTATCATTATTTGATAGATTTAAGAGAGCAATATCCACCTTAGAATTTATCTTATATTTCATAAATTTTAATCGACTAATCATCTTCAGTAGAGTAATTTAATGGGGAGCTCAATTTAACACAGTTGGTTTTCGATGTGCTGAATTAAAATTACCCCTTCAGAAGATTTCCATCTTCACATAATACTTACATTGTGAACTCTGATTACACGAACTACTCGTAAAATTCTGTGTGACTACAGGTCACATAATTTAATCATATATAAATGTTCATATTCATTATCCATCTACGAGTATCATCCAAATCTCCATCATAATATTTCATCTCAGTGTATTGTCTCGCCTCAAATATATATAATTTTAATGATACACGAAAGAGTTTCATCACTTTATTGCATTTCTTCCAAAATAAACTTCATGTTTATCAAAACGGGTGTAACAAGAACCCGGATGACCTCAATTTGTCACATATATAATCTTTTTGTTCTAACTTTACCTTGCCTATAATTCAGGGCAATTTTTATTTCGCATTATCTTACTTAAATTCACTTATCGCACGCCACTTTCACTATGCTAAACTTCTAATTTAGCTATATTTCATCCTAATGCATAAATAATATTATTCATGTGTCCAAAAATAAATTATTTATGTGACATGACACAAAATGGTGTCTCATATAAATAGGCGAGATCCGTCAAAATTACTTAATAATTGATCCTGAGGGTTATCAACTTTCTTCATATAAATAAAAATAAGTGTTGTATAAATAAGGCAAATAACCAGTATATGAACAAAATACCAACTTAAATAACAATAATAATAATTATCCAAGCATCAAAATATCAAAGTAAAGTACTGCGATAAAATCTAACATATAACTAATGCTTTATTCTATAAGTAATTATAAAAGTAAATTGATCTTAGTGGACCAATTATGCTTGGGTAGTGAAGAAATCTTCTACTTCCAAATGAGTTGACTTATTAGTATCGAAATCACCTTCACCATCTCCATGCATCATATTTGTCTCTACTTTCTTTCCTTTCCGAGACATTTGGTAGAGGTCAACAAAGTATTTTGGAGTGCGGCACACACGGGTCCAGTGACCATATTGTCCGCAACGGTAGCATTGATTTGGGCCCACCTCATTTGTGTTTTCCTCTGGTTTATGATCATTTTCCCACTTCTGGTGATGATATGATCTTTTGAAGGTACCACCCTGGCCTCGTCCGTATCCCGGCGTACAACCACGACCACGACCACGACCACGTCCACGGCCGCAACCGCGACCATGTCCTTGACCGTAACTATTTGCATACTCATTTCCTTTTTCATATGTCCCCCGATGGGAGGCCATATTCGCTTCTGGGAATGGTTGAGTAACAGTGGGACGATATGAGTGGTTTTTCATCAGTAACTCATTATTTTGCTCAGCCACAAGTAAACAAGAGATTAATTCAGAGTATTTCTTAAATCCTTTTTCACGGTATTGTGTCTGCAGGACAATGTTACTTGCGTGAAAAGTGGAGAATGTCTTTTCTAACATGTCAGAATCACTAATTTTTTCTCCACATAATTTCAGTAGTGAAGTGATTCTGAACACAGCTGAGTTATATTCTGTTACAGATTTAAAATCTTGTAACCTCAAAATCGCCCATTCGGCATGAGCACCGGGTAACATCACACTTTTCAGGTGTTTATACCTTTCATCTAATTCTGTCCAAAGATTATAAGGGTCTTTCACTGTCAAATATTCAATCTTAAGTCCCTCATGGAGATGGTAACGAAGGAAAATCATGGCCTTAGCCTTATCTTGATCAGATGACTTATTTCCTTCCTTAATAGTTTCACCAATGCCTTTTGCAGCTAGGTGAATTTCACAGTCCAATACCCAAGCCAAGTAGTTCTTTCCACTTATATCTAGGGCCTCGAAATCAAGTTTTGCAATGTTCGACATGATGAACTATATACAATTAAATATATGTCACATGTTAGTTTTACAAAACTATATGAGAAAACATTCTTAATATACCGATTTTTTTTACTGTAATATGTAAGAGTAATAAGACATAATATGAATTCATAAATAATATGACTATATGAGACATGCTATTTAGGAGTGATCTTGGCAATGGTTTAGAACTGAGTATTGTGAATAGCATACAAAAAAATCTACGAGACAAGTACATCAAGTATTCACAATTTTAGTCGTTGAATATGTAATGAGCATATGTCTTCAATTTAAATCATCCAAGATCAAGTGAAAGAAAGCATCATCAATAAATAATTACGACTTTTTGGTTTGTTCAATAGGTATCTAAGGCATCAAGTAATAGTGATGAAATTTTTAATCTTGATTTTATAAATTATGGTTTTATATAGAATTATATACTATGTCAAGACCTAATACGATGTTATTGTAGCTATTCAGTCAATCCATCACATATATAATAACAAAATTATGATACTCTTCTCATTAGCAAATCCATAATAATAATAATAACAAAATTTAAATAAAAAAAAACTCATAATAATATTGTTATAAACATAATAATGGCAAACTTATGAGATATATGTCATGTAATCAAAGTGAAATCTTGTAACTATATACGAATTAATCTCAATTGGGTAACCACATATTTGTGCAATTGAAGTATAATCTTGTAATTATGTACAAGTTAGATCACAAAATATATGAGATACACATATAAACTAAATTAGCCATGAATATGAAAAAGTCATCAATGTAATTAAGTGATACGAAGTATAAAACTTTATATGATACAAGTGGGACATATTGACGACAAACAAGTATCTTGTATATGGATTAATCTTTACTAGTCATAATCATGTTTTTAATATTTCCAAATTCTTGTTATTGTAACATCACGCCTCATAATTACCTCATGAGTGTACGAAGTATAACACTACTGTCGATTACAGCTAGTCTTTACGTTGATTAATACAAAGCAATAACATATATTCTTATAATTATATCATATATAAGTAATCTATCTAATTAAAGACAATCGTGTACAGTTAACTATTATATATCAATTTACCCAATTTGTTTATGCAAACGACAATATGTATGAAAAATACATCAATGTATGTCTATACATATGTCGTATTCATGGCATGTACCTTGTTACACGTATTAACATATCATATTTCTAAGTAATTTATAGTTGATACACTTGTTATGAACATCATCAATTTACTATACGTAAACGTCAATATTCAATTAATACTCTGTGTTCTCAAAATAAAAAAAATAAAAAAATTAATACTCCGTAGTTTGTTTATGTGCATACAATTTTAATCTTGATGACAAACAATATATATAATGCTATAAATCATATGAAATTCAGAGTATGAAATTTATTATTATATGAACCATAACGATACGTGTAACATATGAATACGTGTAAACAATCAACACGTATAATCATATGAATATTAATTTTAATTATATAAACAATACGTAAATAATATTAATTCTCTTACGAAAATTTATACGAGAATGTACCTGAATAGCATAATAAATAAGATCTGATAATAATAATAATAATGATAATCGTAGTTGCTTATAGTTGCTCCTTCGGTAGAGCTCGTGCTGATAATGTGTTATAATATGAGAGTGAAAGAGGAGAGAATGAGGTGCCTTATTCCATTTATCATTAACGTGTATATATACATATACAGATATCTAGGGTTTCTTCTGGGTCTAGAATATTCTGTGTAGATATGATGTCGACATAATGTCGTCATAGTGTGGACATCCACCAATACAATATATTACATTATAACACAATAATAATAATAATAATAATAATAATAATAATAATAATAATAATACTCTTCTTCTTTTTCTCTCTCTAGGGAACGAATTTCCCTCTCGGTTTGGGCCCATTTCCGATGGCTTCAACGGCGGGTACGGGCAGAGGAAGGGGGAGACCACCAAAGAACAAGGCTAGAAATGATCCTTCGATCATCGGAAAATCGTCAGGTACAAATTTGCGTACTGATCAGGCGAATTCTAAGGAACAAGATGGAACTCCGGCGGAAAAACAGAGTCTGCCATTGATTAACGATCTTATCACAGAGGCTCTGAAATCTGCTAGAAAAACAAACAATTCAGGTTTGAATCTTAATTCCAACACTGCGAATTTCATAGAGGAGCCAATCAAGGGGCAGGATCAATCTTCTCTAATCGGGAAGATGGATCGTGCTTCTGATGAGGGAAATAGTGGGATGGTGACCAAAGAGGTAAATACTACATGGGCTGGTAAAGTGAAGGAAACAAAAATTGGGATGGGTTTGTTCTTTGATAAGATTAGTGCGGATTCTATGGAGATTGACATTGAATTAGATGATTTTGTTCATGAACTTGAGTTCTGGAAATATACATTGATGGGGAATGTATTAGGAGTAAAACCAACATTAAAGCAAATGAATGAGTACGCTCTTAAAAATTGGAACAATGCAACACCGGTGGTGCAATAGTTTAAGAAATGGTGGTTTTCATTTAGATTCAGGAATCAACAGGAGATGGATCAGGTTTTAAGGGGAGGTCCATGGCTGGTAGGACGGAATTCGTTGATCCTAAAGCAATGGAGCCCCACGTTCTCGCAGCAGATGGACAAAATTTCGAATGTACTCGTCTGGATACTCTTCCCTGACCTTGATCCTTATCTATGGTCAGAGGCTGTATTGAGCAAAATGGCAAGTAAAGTGGGTACTCCATTGTATGCAGATTCTACAACGACCTACAAGGAACGCCTATCATTCGCAAGAGTGATGGTGGAAGTGGATGTTTCTACTGAGTTACCAGGATGTGTTACTATCAACATTCCAATACTGGGCAAGTCAGTGCAAAGAATAGAATATGAGTGGCTCCCATACTTTTGCCATGGGTGTGGGAAGCTTGGGCATGTTATTCAAAACTGTAAGAAGGAAAAACTAAAAGCTAACAAGGAGAAGGGTGCATCTCAATTAAAGAGATACACACCAAAGAAAGCAAACTCTCAAGGGTTAGGTGGTACCTCAGAGGATGGAACTTTAGTTTCCAATCATGCTGTAAAGCATCAAGGATCCCTTGAGAAAGAGTCTATTGGAGGCCTGATTATCAATGGCTCGGAACCCCCAGTGCTAGGCGATAGCTCAGTGGGAATTAACCAGAGTTCAGAACAGTCTAAGGCACGTAGCAGAGGACTCAGAATGCTTGAGGCTAGGTCCGGATGCTTACACTGTATCTGACTGTGAGTTTATCGCTGTTGTAAGGCGCTCAGGATGTACGGGGATAGGCTTTAAGGTGAAAGGCTCTAATACAGACTATGTAGAGGGTAGGAAGGATGATTTGGATTCTCTTCATTCACCAAATAGATATGAACTTCTTCAAGACAATGCTGGTATTACTAAGATACTGCAGAAGGGAGGGGGGGACTTGTACCCTCCAGTAGAAGAGGAAGGCCCACCCGATATATTTCAATGAATATTGGGGCTTGGAACATTATAGGTAGTAATGAACCTCTGAAACAGAATGAAATTTTGAAGCTTATTAGGGGTAAGGGGATGGATGTGATTGGTATTATGGAAACAAGAATAAAGGAAGATAAGGCTAAAGCTATTATTAGAGGGAAGTTTAGGGATTATAATGTGGTAACTAATTACAGTAATCACTATAATGGGAGGATCTGGGTTATTTGGAATCCTACTACAGTGGGTTTATCCAAAGTTGAGACGCATGAACAATGCATTCATTCCCAAGTGGTACATTATGCAACAAATAATATAATGGATATTACTTTTATCTATGGGTTTAATACTGCAACTGGGAGGGAAAATCTTTGGAAAAAGCTTGTAGAGATTAGTAGAAGTGTTCAGAAGTGGATCATATTAGGAGATTTTAATATTGTTCGATCTAGCAATGAGAATATCAGTGGTACTGCACCTGATATTGGGGAAATGCAAGCTTTCAATGATTGTATTGATGTATGTAATCTGCAGGAATTACATGGGAATGGATGTGAATACACCTGGACAAATAAACATGAGGTTGTGGATATAGTATGGACAAGACTTGATAGGGCCTTGGTTAACCTGAACTGGTCTACTGGTTATCCTGATTCGTATGTTTCTTATACTGGGATTTCTGATCATTCTCCCATTTGGGTGAAGGTCTTGAAACGGAAAAGAAAGAATAGAAGATTCAGTTTTTTAAATTGTTGGACTGAACATCCAAGCTATAAGAAGATAGTGCAGGAAGCTTGGAACAAAAGGGTCTATGGTACTGCAGGTTATAAGTTGTTTAGTAAACTTAAAAATGTTAAATTGGCGCTCAAGGATATGCACATGAATAATTACTCGGATGTTGGCAATAGAATTCAGAGTTTAGATAGGAAATTGGATGAATGTGAGCAACAACTACAAAAGGATCCTTTATCATGTAGACTGATTGATGAGGAGAATAGAATTATTGAGGAATGGAAAATTCTTAAGAAGGCAGAATTGAGCATTAATAAACAGAGAGCAAAAATGGACAATATATCGATGGATGATGTTGCTACTAGTTATTTTTACGCTCGGATCAAGAAGAGGCGGCAACAACAAGTGGTGGGTGATATAATGGATAATAAAGGCAGATATAAAGAAGGGTTAGAAGATGTAGCTGATAGTTTTGTGGAATATTACAAAGACTTATTGGGTACAGAGAAGGAAGTAGCATCAATTGACACTACCTGTATGATGCAAGGAAGTAAGATTCAGGAGGAGGATTGGAATCAGATGCTTCTGCATCCTAGTGAAGAGGAGATTAGGAAGGTTGTTTTCTCAATTGGATCCAATAAGAGCCCTGGCCCGAATGGATTCTCTTCGGGGTTTTTCAAGGCTTCATGGCAGATTATCAAAAAAGATTTTTGTGATGCGGTAAAGGAATTTTTTTCAAAAGGGAAAACTGATTAAGCAAGCTAATACTACCCTCATCACGCTTATATCTAAGAAACAAGTATGCTCTTCAGTTCTAGATTACAGGCCTTTGTCCTGTTGTTCTGTCCTGTACAAGACTATTAGCAAGATCTTAAGTAGGAGATTGCAATTGGTTATTCACAAGATCATAGGACATGAACAAGCAGCTTTAATAAGGGGAAGAAACATTCGTGAGAACATTGCAGTTTCTCAAGCTCTCATTAAGAATTACAATAGGAAATACATTACTCCAAGATGCCTCATGAAGATTGATTTACGGAAGGCATTTGACTCTCTGCAATGGAAGTTTATGGATAATATGATGAGGGGATTTAATTTTCCTAAAGAGTTTATCAATTGGATTAAGATTTGTATACAAGGATCTTGGTTCTCTATTAAGGTTAATGGATCATCACATGGGTTCTTTAAAGGGAAAAGTGACATTAGACAAGGAGATCCATTGTCTCCTTATCTTTTTGTTCTTAGTATGGAAATTATTTCTCGTCATTTTAGACATAGTTCTACTTTGCCTAATGTGTCTTTTCGTCCTAAATGTAGTAAGATTAAGATCAACCATCTTATATTTGCGGATGATCTCATGGTTTTCACTAGAGGAGATGTTCCTTCCGTGAGAGCTATTATTGTTGATCTGGAGAGGTTTAACAAGGAGTCTGGACTGCACGTGAATAAGGAGAAAACAGACATTTATTATGGAGGGATTCACTCTGAGATTCGAGAGCAAATTATGCAAGAAACGGGATTCAAGATGGGAAAATTTCCTTGCAAATATCTTGGGATTCTTTTGAATGCAATTACTAACAGACTGGAGCATTATTCAAGCTTGATTGAAAAAAATTAGTGGTTGCATCACGGGATGGGCTGCTAACTCTTTGACCTATACTGGCAGGATTGAATTACTTAACTCTGTGATCTTTGGGGTTATGACTTATTGGAGTGCTAATACTCTTTTGCCCCTTAATGTGTTGGAAAAGATTAATAAATTATGCAGGTCTTATTTCTGGAATGGCACTGGAGACAAAAGGAATATACAGCTGAAGAGTTGGACTAGTATTTGCTCGCCTTGGATTGAAGGAGGTTTTTGTATCAGTGACATTACTGCTTGGAACAAGGCTATGATATGCAACTGGATTTGGAAGATTATGCAGGATGACAAAGGAATTTGGCTTGATTGGATGAAGCATTACATTCTCAAGACCAGAACTACCTGGGAAATACATAAGGAGGAAAGGCATACGTCTACTATTAAGAGTATAATTAAAGTAAAGCAAGAGTTGATGGATGTTGTTGGAGGAGGCCATGAAGTTGAAGCATTGATGCAGGAATGGCAGGATAAAGGAAATTTTCAGGTGCAGAAGGCGTATGAGTGGTTCAGGAAGAAATTTGGACAGAGGATATGGCTGAAAGGTATACATGGACAAAGAGTCATACCCAAACATGGATTCATTACTTCAATGCCAGTGCAGGGTAAGCTTGCAACAGTTGATAATATGCAAGAACGAGGAATGTACCTGGTAAATAGATGTTCATTATGTCTGATTGCCAGTGAAGATCACAAACACCTATTTTTCAACTGTTGCTATGCGAAGAGGGTGTGGGATGAAGTGAAGGACTGGATGAAAATCAGGGGAAGGAGCTGTAATCTTCAGGTTGAATTGAGATGGAGCACAAACAGGAAGAAAATGAAGCATTGGAAGCATGGATGGTTTTCTACCGCAAATGTTGCCACTGTTTATCATATTTGGTTGGAGAGAAATGCTAGGATTTTTACAAATATTTATAGATCTTCTACAAGCATTGTTAATCAGATTAAGTTTGAAGCTACCACGAGATTAAGGAGTAGAGGGATTAAAATGAGTCTTTAGAGTAGTGATTGGAAGAATGTAGTGGTTATTCCTTTGTAAGATCGGCCTTCTTTTTTTACCCTTATGGATGAATAAGAGGCATAACTTTCTTGCAATAAATAAATAAAAATAATAATAATAATAATTACTCTCTCCTTCTTCTTGAATAAGTCCCACTGGGTTTGGACACGAATACCAAGGAAATGGAGAAAGGTAGAGACATTTGATGTCTTTTTAAGAAAAAAGTGGGTAGATTATGTGTAATTAAATGAGTGAACGTAAGAGGAATATGAGAAATCACATGAGGGTAAAATAGTCAATTTTTTTTAGAACTTTACCTTATCGTGAAATGGGGTTAACCCAAAAAAGGTCCAAAGATGAATACGAGGCTTATTCAAAAAGAAGAAGGTAGTAGTTTTTTTCATATGTTTTTAACCAAACATAGTTAAAACCAAAAAAGTAACTTGTAAATAGTAAATAAAAATCGTTTTAAAATATATTAAAATTCTTTATAAAAATCGTTATAATCTCACCTAAGTCGACTCAAATAATTATTGATCCACCAAGACTCGACCCAACTCGTCCCGAACCCCGACCCAAACTCGACCCAATCCGTCCGTTTTCCACATCTAGACTTATTCTATAAAAATTCATCATTCGTAGTATTTGCGATTTTAATGTTATTGATGAAGGAGTTATGTCCACTGTCCTACGTATTAACCCGGTTAAGTCTATGTATCTGATATGCCTTGCTAGAGGTCGATGTCGGGTTGACATATAAATGAGTTATATGTCTGGTAGTCTTAAGTGGGCCCATTGGGTCACACACAATGTGTACGGGATATTATTAATATATCGGTATATTAATATATCGGGTCAGTAGTAATACGACTCAGCTGTGCTGTCGGGTTATGGTAATTAGAGTTATAGTAATAATCTAGTTATGGTAACTAGAGTTATTGTAATAATCTAATTATACCAATTAGAGTTATGGAATAACTTCTAGGTTAAGTAGGTAACCTATCTCTCCTATATAAGGAGGTTCATATGATGAACCAAATCATACCATTGTGAGTATTGATTCATATATTATTAGAGAGAGAATTTTGCGAGACCGTCTCACAAAACCCTTATACTAGCATATACGTCGCAGTTCTGTACCCGTGTGGATACCAAAGAAGCCATCACGTTTGGGGTGCTTTATTATGTCCGTGGAGATTATTTATTTTTGTCCATGAAGATTATTTATTCTGTCCGTGGAGTTTATATATATTTGGGTTTATTATACTTCTTATTAATACGCTGTTCCGCTGCAAATAAGGTA
Source organism: Agrostemma githago (assembly GCA_958450325.1). Taxonomy (NCBI): domain Eukaryota; kingdom Viridiplantae; phylum Streptophyta; class Magnoliopsida; order Caryophyllales; family Caryophyllaceae; genus Agrostemma; species Agrostemma githago. The sequence continues at coordinate 11,905,587 of OY288239.1, forward strand.
TAATTGTTATCCCTCTACTTTTGTCTTTTCGGTTAATACTTGTAACAGGTCCTTGGGTTTAAGGGTTGTAACCCTACAGTGGTATCAGAGCCTCTGTTACGTAGTATTAATCAGATTGACGTGAATCTATGGCTCATAATTTGTTATGAGGGATTCCACTCGCGTATTAATTTGATTAGTTTGGTGCGAGAATTGTTCTCATTGTTTCCTTAATTCCGTGAGATAAATTATTAACAGTTGATTGTTAATGTTGCCGCATTATTATTATGGTATCAAATATCAATGTTGCCACGTTATTAATGTTTTGATTGATTGCCGGTAAGTTGTTATTGTTTTGCATTGTCATGTGTTGCATCACTTGCCTGCATTCCACATCAATGATTTGTTAACCTTAAAATTATAAAAGAGTTTGTATAGTTTGATATTTTAGCAAATGTTGTATTGCGGCTAATTTATTGGAATATCGATTGAGTTTAGGGTTTGTTTAATTTGTGAATTTAAATTGTTAAATTCTAAATTGAATCGTAAAATTAATTTAAGATCTAATATTGACTATGTTTTAATTTAATTTACCCTAAATTGACCCAGTACAATCTCAAATTCTTTGTTGACGATGAGACTAATTAGATTAGTCAAGATTCGATTGAAATTGAGAACGTTAAATTATTGGAATTTATTATTATTGTTGGCGATGAATCCTGATAAGATTAGGACAAGACCCGTTTTAATTATGGTGGAGACGGAACGAAACAAGGTCAATAAGCCGGTCGACACAAGTGTGACTCGATCGGATTGGGTGTGACTCGGTTGGCACGAGTATGACTCGGTAGGCACGAGTGTGTCCCGGTTGGAACGGGATGACCCGGGCAGCAAAGGTTTGACCAAGATGACACAATATTTACTCGGACGACATGGTGTCGGGTCGAGCGACGCTTTTAAGAAAAGTCGTTTTCTCGCGTTTGTGTGTTGATTATGAATCAAACATGGATTATACTTTTATTTTTCCGAATCAATGAAAAATTAGTTTTCTAAATCGGCTAAATAATTTTGTGCATTTTAATTATCATGTTATCATAAATGGGTCGGGAAAAGAGTTTCTCGAGTCCTAATTGATTTTGATGAATTGTTCATCTATATGACAATTATAAATTGCAGATCGATTGTGAATCGAGTTTTGTATATCCGTTCAATTTTTCCGGGTGGGAAATTGTTCCCCGTAGGTTGAAAAATGAAAGATATTGGTGAAATTGTTCAAACCAAATAACAATTACGAATTGTGACATGATTTTGAATCAAAATATGGGATCTTATAACTTGTTTTATGCACAATTCAATAATATAACAATTGAATAATTATGTCATATGATGCATCAATTTTATTGTTTAGACTTGTGACTTGTGTGCCTAGAACTGATAGGTCGCCTTTTAAGTTGACCTAGCAACATGTTTAGGACCCATAATGTATTGAATCCCTCACACAAATATTAAGTATTGCCTTTCCAGAATTGACCACTACAACAATTTCATACCATTGGTTGAAATGACTGCCTAAGCGGTGCTTTGTCGATGTGTGTGGACTGAGTAGGTGGGTAACGGTTACCCACAGGTTCAATCTGGTTTGCTTAACATTGCTATCAAGTCGGACTTGGGCTTTGAGGCAAATAGTTGGTGTCATATGATCACTAATTCCTACGAACCAAGAATTACATAGAGATGTAATTGACAAGTTTATTGTCTACCTTTACTTTTGGAGCTTGAGCAGTGAGCCCAAGTTCACTTGAGCGACATAAGGTTTAGGATCTTGGAATATTATGCGAACTTGAAGGTAGGTTTCATGATTTTATCTTAAAATTGTTTAAGATTATTAATATTAATTATCGTTTTACTTTGCATATAGTTGTAGTTGTAAGTTAGTCACCTTTATCACATTTATTAAAGATGAGTTTGAATTGTTTAACCTTGTCGATTGGTATCTTGAGAATTGTTTTCAAAATTAGAGATATGGATTTTGTCCTTGGGAAGGTTAATTTCGACAAATTATAACCAGTGTCAATGTACAGTATGGACTGTATAATTAGAGTCATGGAGATGACTATTATAAGTACTAAAATCAATTGTTTCAATAAAGGGAATCGTTCCCATTAATTGAGAAAATGTTAAAGATGGTCTAATTAATCCATGTCATACGATGACGTGATTATATTGATAATCAGGAAATTTTGGATGCTTCTTTCTAGAATTAGGAATTGAAATCGTTTCAATTAGTCCTAAGTTTAGGTCACTTTATTATGAATAAACATGTGACTTAATAAGGTTTCTCACCTTCTAGCATGAGATGTTAAAAGACGATTGAACATTGTATCAAGAAGGCAAATAATACTAATGTTCATGGAGTTCATTAAGAAAATTGCTTGAGATATTAATGAATCTAAGATGTTGGTTAAAGCAAGGGAAGGATAATTGTTATCATACCCAAACTTGTTGCCAAATTTAGATTAGGTACGATTTTATTTTAGTCATTAATGTAATGACAAATATATGACATTGGTAGATAATTTCTAGAAATGTCTAGAAAATCCGCAAATCAATTATTGAAGTATGACTTCTGGTGTATGTTACTAGAGTAGTTGTTACTTTCATTCTACTATTTTGGTATAAGATATCAAATGCAACTATTACATTGTGGATGTGATGGCTCAAAGAGGGTGAAATAATGGTATATAAGTGAGGTGTTTTATGATGAAATTGACAAACGTTGTTGTTTCATATATAAAAGGAAAATCACTTAATTTTACCATAAAGCTGAATACTGGAATTGAATAATTGTTATTCTTGTACTAGTCATAAGCAAGAATATTGATTCTATTTCATGTATGGGCATGAAAAGTTTTAATAAAAGTAGAACAATTGTTGCTCTATATTTTGCAAGAGTATGAGGTACAATAAGACTAACATGATTGTTGAGCTCTACATTCTTAGTAATGAATGCTTTTATTTGTAACATAACAATCAAAAGGTTCCGTCCCTCGACCTGAGTTTGACCTATTATCACATTGTCCTTAAATCCATGAGACAAGAAACATAAGAATGTTTCATAATGATGAAATTATAAACCTTATTGTTAAGGATCAACTGAGGTAAATGGATCTTGTTTAGATGGATAAATGACATTAGAAGTAACTTCTATTAATTGTAGTGGAAGGGTACTTGAATTGTGGATCGCACATATAAAGATACGTGTGAGTTTAACTAGTGATGTTGCAAAATGGGTAACACGTATGGTTTGTTCATTTGATGAAATTTGAAATTGAATGCTTTGAATTGTTCAAGGAAATTCAGATGTAAGTACAAGATCAACTTGATAAGTTGGTACGAGTCGTTCGATATGATTGAAACAGGGAGGAATTGAACTAAAAGATTGTGATCATCTTAGAAGTACTGAAAAGTGTTTCAAACTACATCGAACCATATTTGATATGATTTGGTCTATAATGAGTCATATGCAGATTTTATTGATGCTTTAGAAACTTATGCACTATAAAAGTCTTTGTACAATGTTGATGAGATTGTCCATGTAAGTCGGAGAATAGACACCATATGAGATATGGATTGAAATGTTCTAAAATAGTCTTTTCTTAATTATCAAGTAAGTTTAGAGAAAATTGTTTTCTAGAACTTAGATTCAATTATGACATGTGTTTTATTAGGGGTATTATGTTAATTCTACAAACCATCCAAATAACAAAACTGTTTTGTTACATGGAGTGGTATGTTTCTTTTAAAAATATGTGATTTCTAATAGAAACAGTGGGAGTAGAATCAACCTTGCTTGAATTGTTCAAGATTAACAAGATTTCTCTACGTACATTTGTTGAAGAAGATATTGATGCATCCATGAAAAGTCATGATCATCTTACCTGCAAAATATTACCCTACATAGGTTTGACCTATGATGAAACAATAATGGGCAAAGACTCCAAGAGTCACATGAAGTCATAAATCTAATAGATTCTATATACCATAACTACCAAGTATAAACTTTGGTTATATGGGTCTTATAGTGAAGAATAGTCTTCAATATAAAGATGATATGGATTGATATAAGTATATCTATGAAGCATAGTTGGTAGTTAGGGATTGATCTCATAGTAATGACTATGGAAAAACCCTTTTTACAACACTATGCTTGAGTCTATTAGGAACGATTTAGCATTTTGATTGTCATCACTCATTTGATGAGTTTTGGACATATATGTGTGAGATACATTTCTTGAAAGAGATGCAATATGATGTGTGTGCAACTCATTGTATGAATTTCATATTATCAAAATTGCTAGACAAATGTGAATGATCCAATTTGATTGGAGCAAGTATTATGGAGTAGTATCTTCGTTCTTAATGTGGTAATTCAAAGATGTTTGTTTTCTTTTGAGACGAAGAAAGACAGTGTGTACAAGAGGCTAGTGGGAGTGCATTTATCGTTATGATTTGGTATGTAAGTGACATACTTCTCTAACTAAACGACATTTGGTTGCTTTAGTCTATGAGACTTGGCAAGAAAGTTGTTTATTATGTGCTCGTGTGACGAGTAGATACTAATCTGGTGAGTGTCACTAGAATGCTATCTAATAATTGTTCCTTTTCCCTTAAGAAGCAAAAGGGAAATTATTTAAGAGATGTGCATGATGTGATAAACGAATTATTGTAAACAAGTTACAACGATTCATATTTTCAAATAGACAAAGATGACATGAGATTGTAATCTCAGTATATTTTGTTTTGGATAAGAAGTTGTGTGTTGGAACGGTTCCAAAGAACAACTTTTTGACTAGTATTATAACTAAAGTTAGTGTTCTATTGCTTTTGAAGCAAATAGACGTTTGGTTACGAATCAAGCACGCATTCAACTTCAAAGTTTATGAAGCAATTTGTTGCTTATGAAACTAACAGTTTGCCTTAATTGAGATAAGGTAGATTGGTTATATGTTTGTAAATAACCGATACAAATGTTGTATGTTCCGAAACCTTCTCTACATAAAGATCATATTGGTTATGATCGGTATAAGACGCATGGGCGAGTGGTCTTAGTACTTTTAGAGGTGTTTGGTTTAGTGGGAGTTATTTCGATAATTGATATATTTATGACATATTGTCATTTGGTTAATGTAACCGAGTTTTGTCCCTAAATAATTTACATTAATAGATCACTAAGTACATGACTTAGTCTTGGAACTCTATTTGGAAGATGTAATTATTTTGTCTCTAGTCAGGGTATTGTGTTGGGACATTTGAATACCCTTAAATGACTGGTGTGTGAGTTGGTTGATGACTAAGTTCCTTGAGTCATAGGTATTGAGATACTAAACCAAGCACACGGGTGTATGTTAAGAATATGCATTAGACAGACCCGCCGAAAAGGATTTTACTAAGATTTCGCTTAGTGTCAGTAAAGTTCTTTGCAAGTTATGAACTTGTACGATCTTTAGACTTGAGTCTTTGACTATTCTGTACATGTGATGTGTATGCTTTGATACTATTCCACGTCAGCTGTGAATGGGGGCTATGGATGGTTATTGGGCGTGCATGGATCATGTGATAGGATGTGGTTAGACAAGAGGGGATTTGCTCTTCCTTTATTGAAGGGAATTTATTGTTTCTTGGCCACTCGAAGAGTGTGACTTGTGCAAATGCGTGGCCGCGCTCAGATAGACTGATTGTCATCTATCTGTTCTTTCAACAAGTCAACTCAAAGATTCGAGTAAAAGATTGAGATATGTGAGGATGACATTTTTTCTTACCTCATTCTCAATTGGAGACAATAGTAGCAAAGAGACTTAACGCCGTTCTTGAGAGGACATGTACAAGTGGGAGACTGAAGGAGTTATGTCCACTGTCCTACGTATTAACCCGCTTAAGTCTATGTATCTGATATGCCTTGCTAGAGGTCGATGTCGGGTTGACATATAAATGAGTTATATGTCTGGTAGTCTTAAGTGGGCCCATTGGGTCACACACAATGTGTACGGGATATTATTAATATATCGGTATATTAATATATCGGGTCAGTAGTAATACGACTCAGCTGTGCTGTCGGGTTATGGTAATTAGAGTTATAGTAATAATCTAGTTATGGTAACTAGAGTTATTGTAATAATCTAATTATACCAATTGGAGTTATGGAATAACTTCTAGGTTAAGTAGGTAACCTATCTCTCCTATATAAGGAGGTTCATATGATGAACCAAATCAGACCATTGTGAGTATTGATTCATATATTATTAGAGAGAGAATTTTGTGAGACCGTCTCACAAAACCCTTATACTAGCATATACGTCGCAGTTCCGTACCCGTGTGGATACCAAAGGAGCCATCACGTTTGGGGTACTTTATTCTGTCCGTGGAGATTATTTATTCTTGTCCGTGAAGATTATTTATTCTGTCCGTGGAGATTATATATATTTGGGTTTATTATACTTCTTATTAATACGCTGTTCCGCTGCAAATAAGGTATAATTGTTATCCCTCTACTTTTGTCTTTTCGGTTAATACTCGTAACAGGTCCTTGGGTTTAAGGGTTGTAACCCTACAATTGATACTTATGGTTTCTTATAAAATTATTTCCATAATTATTAGAAAACAAAATGAAAATTGGAAATGATAAAGAACCAAATTCTTTTAATAAATGTTAAACAATAAAAAAAATTAACTGGATAATGAAATGATGGTTCAAACCAGACCAAACAAAATCCAGTCCGATCGAACATGGCTTGGCCCGATAATGACCCATACCCGATAATGACCCGACCCGGGAATAACCCGAACCCGACCCAAACCTGGCTGGCCCAACAACTCAACCCGAATAACCCAACTTGAAAGTGACCCGAACCCGACCCGACACAAAAGTTGACCCGCGTAACCCGACCTGTAAGCGACCCGAACCCGACCCGATATGACCTAACCCGAATCCGACCCGTCGCCCGACAGTCACCTATAGTCACAAGTAGAGTTGGTAGATGGATAGGCCAGGAGGGGTAGGGTGGGGTCACTGATGGGGCAGGTTGGTCGGTTTTTTAGTTGGTCTCCTTTGTGACAGATGTAGCTATAACGGGTTAAATACTCACATAACTAGATAAAAAAATTAGAATACATTGGGCATAATAAATATTTTGTCTTGCTTTATTTATCCATGCAATAACTCTGTGGTGTGTCGCAGTTCAATACTAGAACGCCTGACTCTGGGTGTTCAAGCTACTACAATAGAAACAGAAATGGACTCATGCGCCTCAGATGAGGCGAGTCAGGCGACTCTAAATTGGAACACTGGTGTTAGGTGTTTTTGTTTAAGGAAGCCAAGATCGGGCACAAGTTTCTATGTTCGTTAGCGTTTCTGATTAGTTAATTAATTTACGTTTTAAAATTCTGATATGTGATTTAACATGCGATTTCGTCGTAAAAGCGATAAAACATGTGACTAAAAGCAATAAAGAAGTGATAACGTACCTAAATTAATTAGGTGAAGTATTACACCCTCAGATTGTACACAAAACGATTAAAAATGATACGTAGACGATGAATAACGAATCTAATAATGACTAGTCCGATTTAAGTGTTTTAATTAGAGGTTTAGGTTTTGGACGTTACGTAGATTGAACGATTTGGTCTAGGGGGTCTGGTCGAACATGCACTGTGAAAGGAATCGAGCTATGAGCAAAGGATGCACACCGTGTTCAGGAAATGCTGGTTTTGATTCTCAACCATTAGATTAAAATCAAATTAAATGCTAAAATTAAAACAAAAAAGCATACATAAAAAAAAATCCCGAGAAAAAAAAATCCAAATTTTTTTCCTCTGAAAAAAAAATCACTTTTTTTCCCCAAAAAAACATTTTTTTTCCGTACATTTTTTCCCAAAACAAAAAAAAAATCCCAAAAAAAAATCAATTTTTTTTAATATTAAAATCAAATTGGTGTATATAAAAACAATTTCAGTGTACATATTAATTGTTTTAGCGTACGTAACAATTCTACTATACCAAGTAATTAAGTACATATGACAATTATTTTAGCGTATATATGTTGATTAATTGGTGTACATAGTAACCATTTGAGTGTATATAACAATTATTTTACTGTATATATATTGAGTTCTTAAGTGTGTATATATAGTGAGTTTAATAGTATACATAATGAATTTTTTAGTGTATATAACATATATTTTGATGTATGTTATTCCATTGGTTTATGTTAATCCAGTGTATATATATGTTAATTAATTGGATTACATAGTAACCATTTGGGTATACATATAACAATTATTTTACTCTGTGTATATATATATAGTGAGTTTAATAGCGTATATAATGAGTTTTTTAGTGTATATATAACAGTTATTTAGATGTATGTTCCATTGCTTTAGGCTATTTCAGTGTGTGTGTCTATATATATATATATATAGAATTAGGATCTTTTACCATCCTCAAATTCTGTACAATATACATCTCTTTCCTGGCCATTAGATCTGACTAAATCAGGTGATGAGATAAAACCCTACTTTTCCTAGTTTACATTTACTTATCAATACAAGGGATGAGATACCTATTTTTTCCCATTTTTTCTTCTTAACGTTTATTTCATCAATTTCTTTTCCTGTAAAGATTTAATTTTTCATAAACTCTCAATTTCGTTCTTCAATAACCATCCAAATCAGTTTTCACACAAGATTAAACTTCCAGGTGAAGCTAATTTCACTTTTCAACTCTCTAATTTCGTTCGTTTTAATTTTTATTTTTTTATCTTGAGTTTCTATTTTATGCATTTCAAAATTATAAATTTGTTAGATTTTTTGCATATATCTCATTAGTTTTATTGTTGTTATTGCTAGTGATCTAATTTTCATTTGATTTTTTTGAGTAAGTTTGGATTTGTGTGTTATTCTACATGGTTTGATACATTATTGAAGTAATTTATGGATTTTTGATTACAAGATTAAAAATTGAAATTATGAATACTGCAATAATTGAATATGAACAATGAAATACTTGAATATTGAAATAACTACACATTATTGCATGTCACTGCAATTTCTTCGTCATGAATACTGCATCAATCGTCAATCTGCCGTTTATTGTATTTCGTTTACTGTATCAATTTACTGTATTTCATTTGATTTCGCCAATCTACTGTTTTAATAAGATTAATTTCTGGATTTTTGATTACAAGATTAAAAATTGAAATTATGAATATTGCAATATTTGAATATGAACAATGAAATACTTGAATATGCACATTGAAATAACTACGTATTATTTCATAGCATGAATTTCTGGTTTTGGTACATTATTATTACTACGAAATACCCAATTATTTTATATGTTATTTGAGTTATTCTATACTATTGTTGCGGTTATTCTATATTATTCTTGGAGTTATTTCATTATATTATATTAGTTGTCATGTTTTATAACCAGGGTTATTTTATAGTGTTTTTATAGTTATTCTATAGCACATATGTGATTATTGTACTGTAACTAACCCCCTCTTTATTTTTGCCTTTCAGTGAAGTGTCTTTTGCTGGGTGGACCATCAATGATAAGCAAGATGTTTCATCTCAATACAATAATATAAGTTATTCATTACAATAACAGAGTTTCTACATTGGACTAATAACTAAGTAAAATCATATAACATTATTTTAAAACTGATTATATTTGAGTGTCAGCCCAATATAATAACATGAGTTATTCATTACAATAACTGAGTTTCTACTTTAGAATAACTACGTAAAATCAGATAACATTATTATAAAGTTAATTATATTTGAATTCCATCTCAATATAATAACACGAGTTATAATAACTGAATTTCTACATTGGAATAACTACATAACATCAGATAACATTATTCCAAAATTTATTATATTTGAGTTTCATCTCAATACAATAACACAAGTTATTCAATACAATAACTGACTTTTTACTGTAAAATCATTACATATCTACATTGAAATAACCAGATAATATTATTCTCAGTAAACAATTGAGTTAACTATAAAATAACTATGCTTATTCATTTAAAATAATCTTGTTTGTACATCGAAATAACGATAAAAATATGAGAAAAAAATGGTTAGAGAATTTAGAGAATTTTAATCTCAGCTCTTGATCATGTGAGATCTAATGGTCACAATTAAAAGGTAAATTGTATCAAATATGACAATTGTACCAGATCCTGCCCCCCTCTCTCTCTCTCTCTCTCTCTCTCTCTCTATATATATATATATATATATATATATATATATATATATATATATATATATATATATATATATATATATACACACGTATATATATATATCGATCTCATTGGTCCTTTTTATCAAAACACCAATTAGAAAAGTATCATAAATAATAATTAATAAAATCAACTAGAAAATCTTTTAATTATTATACTATATATTTAATCTGTTATATTAATATTAATGTGATGTTTCACAATTTTTAGGTAAAACTTTTTAATTCATTTTTAAAAATAATTATCGTAAAAAAAATTATAAAAATGAAATAATTAGATTCATGGTAGAAAATGTTTTCATTATAATATAAATTTCATATTATTTGTTCGAAAAAAATGTGATGAATTTATTATATCTAACAGCTGTAAAATTATCCCACATCGACAAATTATAATATGGTGATGAAATTTTATATTATAAATAAGAGTAATCATTCGTTCTTAGATATCTACCAAAAATCTTTTGAATCTAAAAAAGAGCTCTTTGTAAATTATCCCACATCGACAATTTGTTAATAAAGTTGTGAAATTCTATATTATAAATAAGAGTAATCATTCGTCCTTAGATATCCATTAAAAAAAATTCTGAGTCTTAAAGAGCTCTTAAGATTATAAATCTCAAGTAATTATCTCACATCGAAAAGTAATTATGATGGGGTTATGGAATTCTACATTATAAATAAGAGTAATCATTCGTCCTTAGATATCCACCAAAAATCTTTTGAGTCTGTGGACATGACATAGGTCCACCCCGACGCGGCGACGCGCGGGTTTGGGGAGGCGTACGAATCTCCATATGAGATGGATCGAATTGAATTTTAAATCGAAGTAGGAGTCGCCACCGAATTTATGGTAATTCGGAACCATTCGAACCCACTCTATGTCGTAGTGGGCCATATTTAAAACCTGGCCCATTTCCGATGTCAGAGCTTATCGGGTTCGTCCCTTAGCATTTGATACCGATACCGACATTATCGGATATCGTGTATTGAATGACTCTCGTTGCCAATGGATTTGGACATCCGGAAACCATGGTTCTGAGTAAGGGGTGAGGGTACGTGTTGGGAAGCTCATTGAGAACACCCAACCCCGCCCGCACTTAGCGGCCTTTACTAAGATATCGTTCGGTTTTGTGTACACGCGTTAGTTCGACGATTGAATGATATGCAGAGATTATTTTCCTAAGACATGTGAGGAAAATAAATAAATGGGTTGCTAAGTCGTTTAATGCATGTTAAACTAATAACGTCAAAGTTATTTTAGCATGTGAATTCGTTTTAGTCTAATAAAACGATAAACAAGGTAAATTGCTACAAACACGAGAAAACGAGTTAGTAACGATTGAATAATAATATAGCAAATAAATATACGAGATCGAGAAAATAAATATTAATCGAAATCTGAAAAATATTATTAAAACGCTGTTTTGTATAAAAAACGAAGTTCGAAAAAATAATAAAGAAACGAAGAAAAGACGGGTCACGGCAGCCGGCCGCGCAGCTCGCCCGGGATGCCGGCGAGTCGCGTGGCAGCCTGTTTCGGAATCGGTTTTCGGAATTTTTTTGATTAAATCGCGTACGAATATTGCATAATTCGTACTCGACTTAATATTCACTACAACAAATGGTGTCATATCATGACGCTTCGTCCTCTACGCTTTGACATAGTGTCTTGGAGAAATTAGGCGGTTTAAGCCCACTTGCACAGAAAATAATATACTCCGTATATAATAATAAAATAACGCTCCGACTTAGGGTACTCAACTATTCTCCGCTTCTTTTTTCAATTCCCACATACTGTCTCCCTGCCTCTCTCTTATCGTTTACTCTTCCATCTTCATCACTCGCGAGATCCAGGTTGTTCATCGCCCCTTCCTTCCCATTAGGATTTAATCCTCGATCTCTATTTGGTTTTGATTTCGTTCACTCTTTTTGGGTATGTTCTCACAGCCTTCAATTCATATAATATTCTCTATTAGGGTTTGATTTCGTTTCATTTTCCATTTTATTTTTTGTCTCCTTTCATATTATATCTATCTTTTCTCTAAAATAGTAGATTGAGAGGATATGAAGAGGGAAACTCAGATAGTGGGTGGTCAGCCAAATATTGTTGAGTTTAATGGAGCTTATGAGGATAAAAGTTCAATTAATTTGGTGGAGTTGTGTGCAGGTGGTGAGTTGTTTGATAGGATCATTGCAAAAGGGTATTACAGTGAGAAAGATGCTGCTAGTATTTTGAGACAAATTGTTAATGTTGTACATGTCTGTCATTATATGGGTGTTAATATGTTATGCACAAAGAATTGATTCCTGAGAATTTCTTGTGATCTACTTCGTAATAAAGATGGGGTGCTACTTTGAAAGTTATTGATTTTGAGCTTTCTGTTTTTATTGAAGGAGGTATGGTCTTATGATTCTTGTGGATTTGACATCTGTTTTGTAGTTATTAATCTGGAGTTTGCTCGAGTTTCTTCATTGGAATTGATGCTCCTTATTTTCATGAAAGTGACTAAAGTAGAATATTTGAACTCAAGCATTTCTTCCTTGAGCAGATCCCGAAAGCTTGTTGGAAAATTCTGTGCATATCATTTATTCCATATGATTCTGGCAAGGCAACTATAATGCCTGACAAGGAAAATGTGAGGAATGAAGTTTGCAAATATGAAACTACAAAACTTCTATAAGACCCTAGAACCAAGCAATATGCGGAGAATCTTTATAAACTTTTTATTGTAATGGTAATCACTTTGTACCCTTGCTTATTCCTTACTAGTATTCCCACACCCTATTAAGATACTCCGTAGATCTTTGTTGACACAAATTCTCTTTCACCTCTAAATCTCCTAAACAGCAATATTTTCTTTGATATATACAAGACAGTCTATGAGGTTTGTAAAAGTATACTCTCTTATGTCTAATAATATCAATCACCTTTAAGAGTCTGATCAGATGTGGATGCGTTAGGCTTTTGGTTTCAATTAACTACTAATTCGATAGAATTCAATGGTCTGGCTTATACTTTAGTGAATAATATAATGACATAATCCCGATCGAACTCTTGATTGCAGATGATGTTTAGAGTTGAGTTGGCTGTGATTGATTAGAATATATATATATATATATATATATATAATTATGTGTGTGTGTGTGTTGATCTGATACATCTATTCGTAGTGCATTAGAGAGAATTTAGATGCTTAGGAGAAGTTAGTTTTTAATGACGGGAGAAATAGAGGCAGCAGACTGCATAAGTCAATGAGTCTTCTTGATGTGGCTTTGTTAATTTAATTTGTTTGCTGTCATTTTAATTGTAAAATGTTTTATCGTAAAAAGGTGTAAAATTTCCAACTTTTAACTTTCTTGCGATTTCAGTGACATCAGTGATAGGTTCCTAGTGGTCTTTATATTTGTTTATGTTTAACGTTTCTATTTTCTTTTGCTTGTGTACTCATTGTAAATAGGGTCCTTTGACCAATACACTTATACGCTGTAAGTTACGTTTCTACGCTACGAATTAACCAACAATGTTCTTATTATTATGACTGAGGTTAAGTCCATTTTGTTTTACCTTTTCATACCAGGACTCGACAAGGGCAGTATGAGTTCTAGCAGAGTGACTCCTCATCGTCGGCTCCTATCTAAGCCGGGTAAGGGGGTATAAATATAAATATATATATATATATATATGTATGGATGGATTGCTCGTGAGATCCATGTTAAGAGTCGATGTGTCTCTTGTAAGTGTTAGTATAGTCATCAGTGCTATAATGATATGTATGCCAAACCTATACTGATATAGATATGTTGGCAACCATGGCCACTCTACCTTAGCTTGCTTTCAGAATATATACTGATATGTATCCCACTCAACATTGTCTTATAGAAACTCGTCTCATTTATTATGCTTTAGAATAACTGTGATTGGAATCTGAACGCCTCATTAATATTGCTTAATAGCTTTCATATTAATCTTATATATATATACATACATACATACATACATACATACAGGTGTTGTACAATATTAATATACTCGTAATGTTTATTATTTTGTAGGTTTCAGGTTCTGCAAAAGATGATTGTTCGTCGGAATAATTGCAAGAATTTGCTTTCAGACTATTCTTAATTGAGACGGTTGTTGCCTGCACGCGAGTCTTCTTATTTAGTGTTCGTGATGAGACGCTTTGTTCAATATATTTTTCGTTTCGATTGATATTATGTTGGGTTATTAATTTAGTACATACGTACTCCATTATGTTTGAGAACAAATATTTTGATGTAATTTCTTTTGCATTCCGTTTTGTATAAGACACTATTAAATAATGATACGGAGTACTATATTTTATTTGTTTATCTTTGTGAGTTTCACGTTTTCTGATTATATAATTATTCCGTATTATATTTAATTTATAAAAATGTTGAAGGTCCTTTTGTCAATATGTCTAAAAAAATTGTTAATAAATAAATCTCGACGCTTTTTCTCGTCCATGTTAGTTACCCCCATTTTCTTTTCTTTACACAGATTAGTGTCGACCTCTGAATTTTTTACACATAAAAGCGTAAGAAATATTGACACCATAAAGTGTCATCATAAACTGGTGACACCAAAAATTGTCGAGAATATCGACGCTTAAAAGCGTCAGAAATTCCTGACGGCTCAAAATCCGACGCTTTTGGAAAGCGTCAAGAACCTAATTCTCGACGCTTTAAAGCGTCGGAAATCAAAGAAAAAAGTGTCGGAAATCAAAGGGATTTGTAGTAGTGATTCTCGATATTCGTTATATTCGATAGTTGACTACAAAATCAATATCAAATATTTGGAATAGTTTTAGAAAAGATATAAATTTAGAAATTGTTTCATAGAATAATAAAAATAAAGCGATCGAAAAGACCAAAAAAAGGACCGGGTCACAGGCCCGTGCGCGAGCCACCTGGGCTTGGCGCGACTCGCGGGCGGGTCTGTCCGTTTTTTTTTTTTGTTCGAAAATTGTTAATCTTATAAATCGCGTACAAATATGGATTAATTTATACCCGACTCATATTTTCGATATTCGTCGTATTCGATATTCGATTATGAAATCGATATCGAATAGTCGGAAGGATTTTAGAAAAGGTTTTAAAAAAATAGTTTGTTTCGAACGAAAAGTTAAAAAAAAAGATTTTGAATGAAAAAAAATGTAACGATATCGTCGAAAACTTAATATAATTCTTTTTGATACAATATTCGATTATATAGAATCGATATCATAGTTTTAAGAATGTTCGATATAAAAATAGTTTTTTTTAATAATATCGATATTAGAAAAATATAAAAAAGACCGACGAAAGACCCGTAATAAAAACGAGAAGAAGAGAAGAGAAGAAGGAGAGACGGGTTTGATTTACACCCTCAACCTACATGCTTTGTTTTCTCGGGATAAGGCTCGTCAGAAAGTGGCTTAGACTTAGGAGCGTCGAGATGATGAGGATGAGTTTAGGGTGTCGGTTTGGGTGGTTGGACGCCGGGTTTTGGCCGGATGATGGTGCGGTTTTGTCGGTACTTCGAGGCTTCGGAAAGGTGTCGGGATTTGCTAGCTATCGAGGATATATGTAAACCGTGTTATAAGACTGTTTTTCTCGGTGTGATATAATGTTGTGATGTGATTTTCCGTCCTTCAAAGTGTTGTATGGGAGGTCCTATTTATAGGGAGTTCCCGACCTTGGCTTAGGAGAGTTTGAGTACCGCTTAGGATAGGAAACGTAGGAATTTGAGAGGCATGAGAATTCCGCTTTCTTGGCAAAGAAGAAAGGCTTCTCGGCTGGTTGGGGGTGTGTTGGCCGAGTATTTGGTACTCGGTCAATGTCTGATTCGGTTTCCGGATAGAATTCCTACTTGAGGTCGAATTCTACCTTTAACGGAATTGTTTAATGCTTTAATGAATATGAAATTTTGTAGGAATTTGGGTAGGAATCAACCGTGTGAGTGTCACGGCTGACCCACATGTCTCGGGAATTTCTTTGACCGGGTTTTGACTCGGTCGCTAAAAGACGGTTTTACCCCTGGTGTCGGAATCGACCCAAATTAGTCTTATTTGACTCAAAACGACCCACTGGGCCTGGATTTGAGGTTGGTTTTGTAGGATTTGTACTCCTTAATAAGTCTAAACCAAATGTCCATGATTACAAGCCCATATCCGAGTCCATCAAAGCACGTTTACGTCCAATCATCATCGGGTGTTTGGCGGGAACTATTATAGACACCTGGCGGTCAAAATGTGGGTGTCTACAGAGCCCCCACTCTGACTGAGGCTTGGACAAGGCAAAAGTCAGAGTAGCTACCAGGTCAATCAAGGATTAAAACCTGGCAGACTTCCGATCGGGTCGTTTAGCGTCCGTTAGACCTCCGTGAAGGGCTCGCCAGCCATTGGATAGAAATCATACCTGAGTTGATGCTGGTAATGTCGTGGGAGCTTGCCTTGGAAGCTGTGGGTATACCTGTTTACATGTATATCCTGTCTTGGAGTTGCGCGGGAGCTTGCCTTGGAAGCTATGGGAGTATCTGTTTACAGATATATCCTGATTCTTCAGTAGAAAATGTCGCCTGAGTTTTCCACTGGGGAACTTTTCTTAGAATTTTCTGGGAGTCTTGGGTGTACCTGTATGCTGACATAATTTGTATGTAACACTTAGGTGAGACACTGACTCATGCTGGGGAAGAAATGATGATTTTTTTTCGAAAATTTTTGAAAAGAAAAATGCTGAATTTTTGGAATGTTTGGAAATAAGGATGCTTGGGATGATCTTGATTCCTAATCGGATTCTGACACGGATTCCTGGAATTCCCTGGTTAGGCCTGTATGCCTAGATGAAGCAGGGGAATTGGTGTAAAAGTCCTATTCCTGTGATGACTAGGAAAAGGGATATTCTCTATTATAATTAGAGGGCTTTGGCTTCTTATTTTTCATATTCTCATCCAAATCTTTTCTTTCATCTTAGAATCCCTTTAGACTTTTAGGATAAAAGAAACTATTCTTACAATGGGTATTGATCACTTGACTGCGATGCTTCAGGCGTGGGCCCAGGATTTTCCAGATGCAGATAAAGTTCGGCTAACTCAAATGGGGATTGTGGCTTTATTCCCACTTCAGCGACTTAAGGTAGATTCGCATTTCCTTGATGCTTGCTTAGCCTTTTGGGATACTACCCATCATGTTTTTGCATTTTCTCGAGGAGAAATGTGTCCTCTTCCTTAAGAAATTGCAGCTATAGGTGGTTGGTGCCCTAGTACTCGTCCTGTCATTCCCCCATTTTATCCTGACCCAAGGAGGAGGTTAAGGGATTTTCTAGGCCTGTCGCATGCTGAGACAGCCCGTATGGTGAAGGGAGATTCAGTTTCCCTATTTGACATGGCTGACAAATTCATGAACCCGGTTGGTGAAAGAATTACTTCTACCCATAGGCGTAGGGCTTTTGCCTTTTGTATGCTGCATAGATATGACTTTGAGGGTCGGATGGATGCTGACTCATGCTTAGGTGAGATTAAGCTAATCAGCATAGTTGACCAAATGGAGACAGGTCACAGCCCGACTTGGCTGATAACTGGGGAGATTATTATGGGCCTTGACGCTAGAAGACTTGACCCGGATCGACAATTGACAGGGAGTATCCGTCTTCTGCAGGTATTTAACCGTTTTTTTCGAATAATTGCCCGATTTCTTGATTTTGCGGTAATTTCGATTTTTTTCGGAATTTTCTGGAATTTTCAATTTTTCCGAAAACCCTTCTTTTTTTTGACTTCTTTTTTTTTTTTTTTTTTTGAGATTTTCGAAATTTTCCAATTTTCCGAAAATTCTGATTTTTTCGAATTTTTTGAATTTTCGGATTTTTCGATTTTTTTTTTGATTTTTTCGAAAGTTTTTTTTTTGACTTTTCAAAAATTTTGCAGATCTGGTTATCCGAGCGTCTGTCGATCATAGAGCCCCCAGTGAACATGTCCAGATATCGCAGCTGTCAGATCGGTTCAAGGTCCCGACGAATAAGATCAAGTCATCACACAAATCGAAAGTATTGGGATGAAGAGCTGACATTCCATGGTGGGCCTTTGATCAGATGGAACGTCATCTGGTGGTTCCTTTCAAGGCTGACGGGGTAAGCTAGGAGGGACAAGGCCCGTTATCTGGTGATCTTGTCTTTGGACTGGACTGTCCATATCTATCCGGACCGTATTCTAAGACAATTCGGTTCGTTTCAGCAGATCCCTGAGACTGAGGCAATTATTAGCGTTTCGATCCAATTGACGGACGCTATGTGTGACACGTGGCTACAGCGATGGTTCACCCGTGTCATGTGGACTATACCTCGTCCTTGTCAAACCACTTGGGTTTCTGAATCCTACCGAAAATGGGCTTCTGAGGAATCCCAGGAGACCCGTAAAACTTTGAAGACTGAAGAAGCTCTTGACTTGGCCCGCCGAGAATCGGCCAAAGATAACAGGCGGTTCTTCGAGGAGACTCCAGCTACCTTTGCTGAGCCGGGGTCGGGTTCTAAGTCAAAAACTAAGACTCGGGCTAATGAGACTGGTGCTAGTGATTTGGAGAGAAGACTTGGACCGAGACTAGCGGTCCGAGATAGGCTAGGTCCGTGTGAGGTGACCGGGGAGTCGAGTTTGAAACGAGCCCGGGTTAAGGAGGTTCCCTTGGTGATTAGGGAGCGTTCACTTCCACCTCGATGCCGATGGACCGAAAAGGAGGCTGAGGGCAAAGAAAAGGGAAAAATGCCCTAGTTTTTTATTATTTAAGTATTAGTATTATTTATTGTGTGCTGATTTTTTTTTGTAAATTTTTTGGATTTGCCGAATTTTTTTTTTGAAATAAATAAAGAAAGGTTTATTAAAGAACCGTTCCTGTTTTCTTTTCTCGATTGCAGTGGTTGTGCCCTTTTGAGGGGCTGCCTACGTATCCATAATAAATGGAATCAAACCAAACGTAGTTTAGACTGAATTAATTTGCAATTTCGAAACACATCAAGACTATTGGTTCAAGATGTTTGTAACAGTAGGATAAGTAATTCTAGCTTTTGACTTGTCTTTAAAAGTTTTGAAAAAAAGATGTTTCTAATAAACTTTTTGCAAATGACATTGAGAGAGATGGGTTAAGGGTAGTAGCGCTTCAGCTGGTCCAGGTTAGTTGGGTTGACAAACTCATTCCCGTCCAGATCCGTTAGCATGACTGCTCCACCTGATAGAATCTTCTTTACCAGATATGGCCCAGCCCAATTAGGTTTGAATTTTCCCCTTGGGTCTACTGGTAATAAAGCTCGAACAGACTTGAGAACCAGATCTCCTTCTTTGATGTTTCTGGGCCTTACCCTTTTGTTGAAAGCCCGTTGGATTCTCTTCTGATAGATTTGAATATTATTGAGGGCACGAGATCGTCGTTCGTCTAAAAGGACTAGTGAGTCATATCGTGCTCGAACCCAATCGGCTTCAGGTAATTGACTCTCAAGTAGGATTCTGAGTGATGGTACTTCTAACTCAACGGGTTGGACTGCTTCCATGCCGTATGTAAGGTAATACGGTGTTGCCCCGGTCGCAGTACGAATCGAGGTCCGATATCCCCAAAGTGCAAATGGTATTTTGTCGGGCCAATCCCGGTAATTATCAGCCATCTTTTTGAGTATGGTGACAATTGTCTTATTAGCCGCTTCTACCGCTCCATTGGTTTGGGGTCGATAGGGTGAAGGTGTATGCCTTTGAATTTTGTATTTGGTCAGCAAGGATGCTGTTTCGGCTTGAAAATGGGTCCCGTGGTCGCTGATGAACTCGTGAGGGATCCCATACCGGCATATTATCTTATTTTGAATGAATTTGGCAACATGGCTGGCGTTGAGGATACGGTAGGATTCAGCTTCGACCCATTTGGTGAAATAGTCGATTGCTACCAAAATGAAGCAGTGTCCTCCGGTTCCCGAGGGGTTTATCTTCCCAATTATGTCGATTCCCCATGTTGAAAATGGTCATGGTGATGTCATGGTGTATAGCAAGGATGGTGGCATATGCTGTACATTGGCAAAAATTTGACAATTATGGCAATGTCTGACATATAGCTGACAGTCGGTTTCCATGCTATTCCAGTAGTATCCGAGCCTCATGATTTTCCGGACTAACATCTGGGCATTCATGTGTGGGCCGCATTCGCCATCATGTACCTCAGCCATAACCTTCTCGGCGTTGGTTTTATCGACACATCGAAGGAGAGCCCCCTGTGTTGTCTTTTTGTAGAGTTGCCCATCGTCGATGCGGATGAACTGGGTTGCCAGTCTTCGCAGGGCCTTTCTGGCTCGATTGTCAGCTCCGGGTGGATATTCCTCGGTTGCTAGGTATGTCAAAACAGCTTGATACCATGGCTCGGGATCAGGTATCTCGATTTCTTCGATGTCATGGATATATGCTGGCTCGGATCGTCTTTCGACACAGATTGGCATACTGGTCATATGATCGGGAATGTTTAGTAAAGATGCCAGTTTTGAGAGTGCATCTGCGAATTGATTTTCTTCCCGAGGTAGGTATATATATTCTACCTTCTGGAATTGTTTCTCGAGATCCCGTACTCGTGTCTGGTAGGCTATGAGATTAGCATTTCGAGTCTTCCATTTCTGGAGTGCTTGATTAATGACCAGAGATGAATCACCGTGTACTCGGAGGTTTGTGACCCCTAAGTCGGCGGCGGCTTGTAGCCCGTGGATACATGCTTCATACTCAGCGACGTTGTTGGTGACGTCGAAGTCTAATTTGATGGATACGGGAGTATGTTCCCCTCTCGGTGAGATTATAAGAATCCCGACTCCAAATCCGTGGAAATTGGATGCCCCGTCAAAGTATAAGTCCCACGCTTCGGTGTCAGTGTGGAAAATGTCTTCATCTGGGAAGGACCAAGTGTCGGTGTGTCCTTCTTCGGTTATGGGACTGTCAGCGAGAAATTCGGCTACTATTCGTCCTTTGATGGCTTTCAATGGTACGAACTTTAGATCGAACTCTGCCAACATTAGGGTCCATCTTGATATCCTGCCGTTGAGGATGCGCTTTTCGAAAAGGTATTTGATTGGATCCATTCTGGATAATACCTGTACCTCGTAGCTGAGCATGTAATGTCGGAGCTTCTTAATGGCCCAGACCAAAGCTAAACACGTCTTTTCGAGCATGGTGTATTTACACTCGTACTCTAAAAACTTCTTGCTGATGTAGTATATGGCCCGTTCTTCGGAGTTGACCGTCTGGGCTAGCATAGCCCCCATGGCTGTCTCTGTCGTGGTTAGGTATAGTGACAAAGGTAAACCGTGCTGAGGTGGCATCAGGACCGGTGGTGAGGCCAAAATTTCCTTGATTCTATCAAAGGCTGTTTGACATTTGTCGTCCCATAGTAACCGTTCCCCTATTTTTAGCTTCTTGAAGATCGGTTCACACACCATGGTTAGCTTTGAAATGAACCTACTGATGTATTGGACTTTTCCGAGAAACCCTCTTATCTCCTTTTCGGTTTTAGGGGCTGCATCTCGGTGATGGCCTTGATTTTGGCTGGATCGACTTCGATACCTCGTTGGCTAACGATGTGACCCAGTAATTTGCCAGATGTTACCCCGAAACTGCATTTCTGAGGGTTTAGCCTCATGTTGTATTTGCGTAGTCGGGTGAAGAATTTTCTCAGGGCGGTGATGTGACCGTCCCTGTCTTTGGATTTGACGATCATGTCGTCCACGTAGACTTCCACTTCTTTATGCATCATGTCATGCAATAAAGTTGTGGCGGTTCGTTGATAGGTGGCCCCGGCATTGATGAGGCCAAATGGCATAACAGTATAGCAATAAGTACCCCAAGGTGTGATGAAGGTGGTCTTATCCATATCTTCTTCTGCCATTTTTATCTGGTTATACCCCGCATACCCGTCCATAAATGATAGGAGGGCATGATCAGCTGTGTTATCCACCAGTATATCGATGTGTGGCAACGGGAAATCGTCTTTCGGGCTTGCCTTGTTAAGATCCCGAAAGTCTACACAGACACGAACCTTACCGTCTTTCTTAGGGACTGGTACAATGTTTGCAACCCAATCTGGATACTCGGAAACTCGTATGAACCCAGCCTTGAATTGTTTATCGACTTCCTCCATGACTTTGAGGGACCATTCGAGCCTCATGCGTCGGAGTTTTTGTTTAACCGGCTTGAACCCTTCCTTGATCGGTATATGGTGCTCGGCTATTTCGCGATCGATCCCCGACATGTCCTTGTAGGACCATGCGAAGACGTCTTTGAATTCTTGAAGGAGAACTATGAATTGTTGTTTCTCCTCGGGATCTAAGGATAGCCCTATCTTAAGCATCTGAGGTTCTAAGGTTGTTCCCACGTTGATGGATTCGGTTTCTTCGATTACCGGATTGCGGGATTCCCTTTGCTCTAGTTGCTTGCTCAGATGTGGAGGTAAGGATACCTGTTCGTCGGGTTTCTCAATGTCATTGCATATAAAATTTTTGAAATTGTTTTGAAAATGAGACAAGTCGTAAGCAGAACGGTTGTTATTATTGATCATAAATTGGGAAAAGAGCTCGAAAAGAGCTGCCATCTGATCGCTGGTCAGTGGCGGAATAGGCAGGGTGCCTGGGACAGACCTCGAGGCACCAGGAATAGCTAAAGGGAGAGGGGGAGTTACAGGACTGACCCTAGCACCGGACTCACTAGACTCAATCTTAGACTCTGACTCGGACTCCGACTCGGACTCAGACTCAGATTCTGGCATCTCTCCTTCCCCTGTGATCAGCTTGTAAGTCCTTCCCTGACTGTCAGTCCATTTGACAGTTTTCCTCCAAGCTCTGGTCCCGGACCCGACTTCTGAGATTAGCTTAGATGGATCAAAGGTGCGACTGCGGAGTATGAGGCTGACTAACTCTTCCTTCGGTGTTGGGACAGCGAGTTCCTCTCCAAAAAGTAGCCCTAGTGCGGGCTCGGTATTCTTAGCATCTTCGGATTGGATGAGAGCGAAGATGTCGTCCGGTATGTAGTTGCAGTCCTGGGCCAAGTGGGTCCCAGGGCGTGTGGTGGTAGGCCGATATAGGCCAGTTTGGACAGTGTCGAACACTGGAGTGACAAAGATAACCTTACCGGTTTCAGTTTGGCCCATGTTTTCCGGGGTTAGGGTGTAGCCCAAGCCTGTTTGAGTCCTCCCATTGTCCAGAACTTTGAGGATTTTTCCTGCAGGGAGATCGGGCCTTGATGTAACCCCAGGTAGAAAGCCCAAATTCTGCAACATCCGGTCAAGGTGGACCGTGAAGTAAGGACGGAAGCGATGATCTTCTACGATGGCCCCTACGAAATCGAACCCCCAGAGATCGGTGCGGCCCGAGGTGTTGCAGTTAGCTGATAACTCGCTAAATATTCATATTTTCACCCCGTTTTTATGTGTCGTTAACCTCGTTTATAATAATATTTAAACTATATGATACAATTTTGTGAGATTCGATATTTAAGGGCATGTGTATTATTTATCGTGCTAAATGGACTGATTTCAGCGTTAATTATGATTAATAGGTAATGGAACGATAAGTCATGGAAAGATGGTCCAAATAACGAAGGATTTGAATACAACCCAAGTGAAAGTTGGGTGGTAGATTGGAATAAGAGGAAGAGATTCCAATATCAAGGGAAGAAGGAAAAAATATATTTGATGAAGATACTTGCCAAAAACACTACGGAGATGAAGGGGATATAATATCAGGATATAGAAATTCAATATCTCTTATTCTTCCAATTTCATTAACTTTCCATATTTCTATCCAAAAATTATATCTCAAATCTTTCCTAAATTTTGACCCAATGTAACTATAAATACCCGGTTCCCATCATGAATAACTCAAGCAAGCAAACACAAAAATATCAAACCCGATTAGTAATTGAAGTTAACGGTTTTCTGGAGCTCGGAGCAGTCCGTCGGGTGAAGCGGCTTCAACTCGAGGGAAGACGGAAGCACTACTTGTGGAGGTGTCGAAACCGAATCAAGGAGGAGTCTTTCGGTTCTAGATATTAAGTTCTCTACTCCTTAATACTTGTTAATTTCAGTTATTAATTTTGTCTTGGATCTTATATGACGTTAATCGTTCAATTATGAAATCAATTAGTTTTACCAATATTATTTGTTAGTATTCAATTTTATACTCGTTTTTATTGTTCAATAGCTAGTTGTATTATTTGGCGCGGCGTTAAATTATACAACCGAGTAGCAACTATATTAATTTAGGACTGCGAATTGTCACTAGATTAATCTAGGAGTATAATTTGATCTAGTTAATTTTAATTGACTAGGATTAATGATGTCTTTCTTGTACTTAATGCGACTAGTTAACTTACGGAGCGTCGAAACTTACGTACTAATTAATTAGTTAGTATTGGTGGTCGAGCGGCTCGACACCGATTATAAGTAAGGAAGGATAGAGAGATCAGATTTAGCGGCTAAATTCTCTACAATTAATCTAGTAATAAAATAATACGGGTACGACGAGTCGATTTTAGTAACTGAATGGGTAACCGAGTATAAGAAATATATGAGCCGAATTATTATGCTTGTTTCACTTGTATATATTAGAATATTAGTTATAGTTTATTATGTAGTAGTTCATTAGTTTAGATTATTCGAGTCAATAATTAATTAAACCCCCCATCCCGTATATATTCTTGTTAATATTGTTAATATGTTATTCATAATCGTAAATATGTAGTGGACTAGTTAATGAATAAATCGTCTCTCCGTGGGATCGACCCTTACTTGTACTATACTACGTAATTTTTAAGGTCGTTAGTGTGATAAGAGTAAGGTTATAAATTATTAATTTGAGTGCGGTAACGACACGTATCAAATTTTGGCGCCGTTGCCGGGGAGATGTATAATTATTCGTTCTAGCTTGTACATGTGTGAATTATATTTTCAGTCTTGATTATATTGTATACAATATCATGTTTTAACTCCCCATATTATATCAGGATATGTTTTAGTAGTGTGTGAATATCTATTATCATGATTTAATTTATCAAATTTTGCATGTGAATATACGTACCAAATTGTATTACTGTATATATTATTTAAGTTTGCACATACTTTTATGGTATACTTGACTGTCTTTATGTTGTTTGATATTGTATATTTTGTCTTTATGTTGCATTACTGTGTACTTCAGAGTTTTATCTTTCGACGTCGAGTACTAGTTGTAGAAAGCTAAATATGGTAAATTAGTATCAATATTCTAATTTTGGTATGCACGTATCAAGTCATATTTTGTGCATACACCTATCAATTAAATTTACCAAATTGTGTATACAGGAGCATTTTTGCATACCAAATTATTTTGCATACAAATTTAACTTTGGAAATTTTGTGTGCATGCACACTGGACCATACACGTCAAAATTTTTATCAAATTTATCAATTCTTTAGTTTTTTTATTTTTTTATTTTTTTATTGGTGCTGTATTAATCCAAAATTAACCTATTCTCTTTGTGTATACATTCTGTGAAGCTTGGCTATTTAGCATGTATATAAAGTAAATAGATAGATACAGCTACTAATTCTTTATTTTTTGTTTCTCTTCCCATTAGGTGTATGCATCATCATAACACTCGTCGATCCAGAGGAGCTATAAATTTCAATCCCGAAATCGAGAAAACCGCAAGGAGGCTAAGGAAAGAATTTCTGAGAAGAAAGGCCGAGGAACCATTAGAGCTTGACAAGTTCTTTATAGAAGAGGAAGAAGAAGTAGAGATGGCTGAGAAAACATTAAAACAATTGGCTACACCAGATGTGACGACCACCCCATTGAGTATCGTATTTCCTACTCTTGAAAAACCTTTAAAATTAAATTCCGGTTTTCTTAGTTTACTCCCTAAATTTTACGGTAAATCAGATGAATTGCCTAATATGCATCTAGTTGCTTTTGATTTAACATGCTCTTCTATGGAATGTGAGGGGGTTAAACCGGAGGACATTAAATTGCGGGCTTTTCCATTCTCGTTAGAGGGGGCTGCTAAACAATGGTTATTTTACTTACCACCGAGTTCTATTACTAGCTGGGATACCTTAAAAATTGCTTTTCTAGAAAAATTCCAACCCGCTAGTAGAGTCGCTTCTATTAGGAAGGAAATAAGTGGTATTAAACAGGGGTATGATGAGTCCTTATGTGAATATTGGGAAAGATTTAATAGGCTTTGTGCATCGTGTCCTCAACACCAAATAACTGAGCAACTGTTATTGTTTTATTTTTACGAGGGTCTTTTAAGTAAGGATAGGCAATACATTGATGCTGCGAGTGGGGGAATGTTGGCGGATAAAACACCGACCGAGGCTAGGAAACTACTAAATAACATGGCCTTAAATACTCAACAATTTAGTTCTCGGAAGGATGTAGGGGTAATAAATGGGATTAGTAGTGCTGATATGACTGATTTAAGGGATCAAATTCAAGAAAATGGCCAACAAATTGCGACTTTGACTACTCTTGTCTCGAAACTTGTCACCGATCATTCGAAAAAGACCGTTTTTGCTGTAAGTTCTGGTAATTTGCAAGTTAATGATGATAGTCAGCTTGGTATGTCTGAAAATGTGAATGCTATGAGTGGTTTTAATGGTAACCAAAATAGGAAATATGACCCGTACTCGGACACTTATAATGAGGGATGGAAAGATCACCATAATCTTAGATACGGTTCAGGACCTAGACCCTCTAATCAAAATAATTTTAGACCTCATGCATCTCAACCCTATTCCGTGTCATTAGAAGACATGGTAAAGCCACTAGCTAATACGGTGGGTCAAGTTCAGAACCAAGGTACGTCGTACCAACAGAAAACAGATGCTCATCTTCAACAATTAGATTCGCAATTGGGGCAAATATGTACGACCTTGAGTAATATTGAAACCACTCTCGCAGGTAAGCTTCCAGCACAAATAATCTCTAATCTGAAGGATAGATGTTTAGCTATTAGAATAAGAGAGGGAGATGATATGAAGTTTAATCCACTTGAGAAGGGTAATGACCACCGAACTTATAGTGTAGCCAATGAGAATAGGATTCCCTTGGTAAGAGGAAATAAATTAGTTCCGAGATATGCTGAGCTTTTTGAGGGCTTTGTGAATGCCAACAAATTAAGTGTGGGGGAATTTGGTGATATCCCCTTGTGCTCTTTTAGTATTCCTTGCGGTATAGGTGCTTTCCATTATGATTATTGCTTATTGGATTTGGGTGCCGATGTTAATACGATGCCATTACATGTTTATGAATCTTATGAATTTGGTCCATTAGCAAGCACCACATCCACTCTTGAGTTAGGAGATGGTAGTATGATGCATCCACTTGGAGTTTTGGAAAATATTATAGTAAGAGTTGGCGATTTTGTGTTTGTGAGCGACTCTTATGTAACTAAGTCTAATTCTTCTTTTCCTATTCTTTTAGGAAAACCATTCTTGAGAAAGTCTAGAGCGCTTATTGATGTTGCTAGGGGAGATGTGGTATTGAGATGTGCCGGAAGGGAATTAAAAATTAATCTTTATGATATTATTTGGTATCCGTACATTTTAGGTTATAATTTCTATAATTTGGAGGAGTATTGCATAGAAATATTGGGATTAGACGTGATTGAGATATTATTGGATGAAACAACGCAGAGGGTTGGATTAGAAGGTATGTTTAAGATGGCGGTTGCGGAATTGTCAGATTCTTAAGAATATCTTAAAAACGTCGAGCCAAAGACGTTAAATTAGGCGCTTCTTGGGAGGCAACCCAAGCTTAATTGTATTGTATTATTTTTATGTATTTAGTCGAGTCGGCTTAAGTGCCTCCCTGAGTTTCGCAACCTTTGTAAGGGGATGTTAATAGTGTCGGTTGCACAAAAATATTAGTATTAGATAAAATAAACTTCATAAGATGTGTCATTGCTGAGATTTTTTTGGGTATTTCGTGTTACACATGTTTGGGTCTAGTGCTTCTATTTTGCAGGAATACTGTTATTGCGCACTTTGGAGGCTGTGGAGGTTGTTATTATGGGATTGGAGCTAATACGATGAACATACAACCGGGTCGGTGCTGCAAAATTGGCTCAAGCATATAAAGAGGGACTACCACATATCATGATTCGAATGGATTTCCTTCGAGACACCTTGCCTCTAAATCCGCTAAGTGCTCTTATCTCTCTCCTTTATTTTTCGAATATATTTCATTTGCCATTGAGGACAATGTCGATCTTAAGTGGGGGGGGGGGGGGGGGGGGAGTTAATCAAAATCTTAATAAAACAAGTTTTTTTAAATTTTTTTTTTCAATAAGTGTGCTTTAAAGTTACAACCTAAGCGTTTTTAGGCTAACTAAAATAAGAGAGTCGACGACAAGCTCTAATCTAACAATTTTTCAAAAATTACTAACTTTTTTTTTTTTTTTTTTTCTATTAAAAAAAAATGTTTTGAAGTTATATATACAATTATTTTTCCTCCCGATCGAACTTGGATTAATTAATTTAATAGTAGATGGTATTTTAAGTCTCTTTTAAATTTGAGTTATAAGTGAATTATAAAGAATAGCACTTATTTGTATTACCTTCACTACTTATTTTTTTATTGACTCTAGAGGTACGAAAAGTAAGCCGGCTTTGTTAAATTAATTTGCTTTCCTAGGTGACTCCTAATTAGGGCTAAGGAAGATTAGACACCTCAAGAGTGAGTGAGTGAGTTGTTCTTGTGACTCGAGTTAGTAAATCCGAGGGGAACCTAGTCCTAATGGGATTGGGAGAATGCCTAATGCCTTGTCCGGAAGGGCGGGAGTCATTGGTTGAACACTCGTTACATGGGTCACTTGATCGGGCAAGAAAAAAAGAGGAAAAAAAGCGAAAAAGAAAAAATCGAAAGAAAAAATAGAAAAATATACAGAAAAAAAGGGAAAAGAAAAAAGAAAAAATAATTATGGAAAAAGTGAGATGAGGTGTTTAGTTTGCTTATGTGCTCGGGAGAACGATCCTCGTACTGAACTGGTAATAGGAATGTACGGAAAGTAAATCCCCTTCCCCCAAGACCTTAAATTGCCGAAACTCGTCTTTTTGAGTCGATTTTTATACAATTTTTTTGGATAGTTCAAATGAGTGTGAAAAATAATGAGTTCATTTATAATTTATATTTAGAAGCGGTCTAAAATATTAAATATTGTTAAATTAATTAGTTGAATAGTTTCATGTGGAGGAAAAATTTAGTGTATATGCTTCCTAATCTAACTCAAATATTTTTATTAACTTCTCTAACTTAGTCCACTGATTTATCTAACAGAAAATATTTTAGTTTGTCGTCGGTAATCTTGTTTTGGTTTATCAGAAATCGTCAAGGTTGATTTATCTAATTTTATCTAAGGTTTTGTCATTGTCGAGGACGACAACAAGCTAAGTGTGGGGGAATTTGATAACTCGCTAAATATTCATATTTTCACCCCGTTTTTATGTGTCGTTAACCTCGTTTATAATAATATTTAAACTATATGATACAATTTTGTGAGACTCGATATTTAAGGGCATGTGTATTATTTATCGTGCTAAATGGACTGATTTCAGCGTTAATTATGATTAATAGGTAATGGAACGATAAGTCATGGAAAGATGGTCCAAATAACGAAGGATTTGAATACAACCCAAGTGAAAGTTGGGTGGTAGATTGGAATAAGAGGAAGATATTCCAATATCAAGGGAAGAAGGGAAAAATATATTTGATGAAGATACTTGCCAAAAACACTACGGAGATGAAGGGGATATAATA
Source organism: Agrostemma githago (assembly GCA_958450325.1). Classification (NCBI taxonomy): domain Eukaryota; kingdom Viridiplantae; phylum Streptophyta; class Magnoliopsida; order Caryophyllales; family Caryophyllaceae; genus Agrostemma; species Agrostemma githago. Next base: position 11,935,672 of record OY288239.1, read on the forward strand.
TCAGGATATAGAAATTTAATATCTCTTATTCTTCCAATTTCATTAACTTTCCATATTTCTATCCAGAAATTATATCTCAAATCTTTCCTAAATTTTGACCCAATGTAACTATAAATACCCGGTTCCCATCATGAATAACTCAAGCAAGCAAACACAAAAATATCAAACCCTATTAGTAATTGAAGTTAACGGTTTTCTGGAGCTCGGAGCAGTCCGTCGGGTGAAGCGGCTTCAACTCGAGGGAAGACGGAAGCACTACTTGTGGAGGTGTCGAAACCGAATCAAGGAGGAGTCTTTCGGTTCTAGATATTAAGTTCTCTACTCCTTAATACTTGTTAATTTCAGTTATTAATTTTGTCTTGGATCTTATACGACGTTAATCGTTCAATTATGAAATCAATTAGTTTTACCAATATTATTTGTTAGTATTCAATTTTATACTCGTTTTTATTGTTCAATAGCTAGTTGTATTATTTGGCGCGGCGTTAAATTATACAACCGAGTAGCAACTATATTAATTTAGGACTGCGAATTGTCACTAGATTAATCTAGGAGTATAATTTGATCTAGTTAATTTTAATTGACTAGGATTAATGATGTCTTTCTTGTACTTAATGCGACTAGTTAACTTACGGAGCGTCGAAACTTACGTAATAATTAATTAGTTAGTATTGGTGGTCGAGCGGCTCGACACCGATTATAAGCAAGGAAGGATAAGGAGATTTAGCGGCTAAATTCTCTACAATTAATCTAGTAATAAAATAATATGGGTACGACGAGTCGATTTTAGTAACTGAATGGGTAACCGAGTATAAGAAATATATGAGTCGAATTATTATGCTTGTTTCACTTGTATATATTAGAATATTAGTTATAGTTTATTATGTAGTAGTTCATTAGTTTAGATTATTCGAGTCAATAATTAATTAAACCCCCCATCCCGTATATATTCTTGTTAATATTGTTAATATGTTATTCATAATCGTAAATATGTAGTGGACTAGTTAATGAATAAATCGTCTCTCCGTGGGATCGACCCTTACTTGTACTATACTACGTAATTTTTAAGATCGTTAATGTGATAAGAGTAAGGTTATAAATTATTAATTTGAGTGCGGTAACGACACGTATCATTAGCCACTGTCATAGGTGTGGCTTCTAGAGTGATGACGGTGTCATGCAAAGGTAGCTTGATTTTCCGATGCAAAGTGGAGGATACAGCCCTGGTTGCATGGATCCAAGGTCTTCCTAAAAGAAGGTTGAAGGAAGAAGTCACGTCGATTACTTGAAACTCCAGCTCTTTCTCTATCGGGCCTGTTATGATAGTGAGTTTTGTGGCTCCAGCGACTGACTTAGGGCTTCCGTCAAAAGCCTGAATGGTTTGAGCTGTAGGAATGTAATCGGCCTCGGTAATGCCGAGGGTTTTGGCGGTCCTCAAGGGAAGGATATTGACTGCTGACCCGTCGTCAATCAGGGTCATGGGTAGGTACTTTCCACGGCAGATGACCGTGATGTAGAGGGCCATGTTGTGGGCTGGCCCAAATGGTGGTAGATCAGCATTGGAGAAGGTGATTAGTGGGCCTTCCTCTATGGATCTCCCCTTTAGGTGGGGTAGGACCGTGGCTACCATTTCAGCCGGAGTAGCCATAGAGCCGATTTTGACTTGATCGAGGGCCTTAGTGAGTGCCTCTTGATGTTCCTGAGAGCTAACTAGGAGTTGCCATATAGAGAGGTCAACTCGAGTCTTGCTTAGCTGTTTTACAAGAGCCTTTTCAGGAGTTGGCTCTTGTGGGGCGGGCTCCACCTTAAGCGGCTCAGCAATGATGAGGGCTTGACTAGTGGCTAAGGCCTTGGACTTAACCTTCTGAATCTCCTCGGGCATGATGGGGACAGCTTCCCCTTTGGTGAGGTAGACGTCGTCTTCGTCGTCGCACCAGATCCCGTTTATTTGTGGGATAAATGGAGAAATGAGGTGTGAGCAATCCATTATTTCCCCGGAGAAGATGGCGTGAGTGGCCAACGGGTTATCCTTGTTGTTGGGTTTCCCCCCGGGCAAAGGGATCTTCCTGTTCTCGATGAGATCTTGGATAAGGTGCTTTAGCTTCCAACATTTCTCGGTATCGTGCCCCTTACCACGATGGTAGTGACAGTAGGCCTGAAGGTTGTAGGCCTTGGAGCGTCGCTCGACCGGGAGATCAGGTGTTGGGCCTATTGGGGTGATCAAGCCTTTTGATGATAGCCTCTGCAGGGCATTCTCATAGGTGGTGCCTATGTCGGTGAATACCCGGGGGGTGGTATTCTTCTGGGATGAGGTATCAAGTGCGTTTACCTCGTCAAAGATGCTACGAGTGGCAGCAGTAGTTGTGGGCTTGCTAGTTGATGAGCTGGCCCCTTGGTATCCCTTGGTGGAGGCCTTAGTGAGGCTTTCCAACCTTAAATCATCCTCGATTCTCGTTCCCATTTCAGTTAGGACCGCGAAGCTAGGTATGATGGCGTACCGGAGATGGACCCGGTAAGCTGGAAGGAGGTTTTTGACGAAGGCTTCAACCAGCACTTTTTCACTGGGCTTATCGACCAGTTTGATGCTTTCAGCCCTCCAGCGTTGGAGATATTTCGTAAATCCTTCCTTAGGTTCCTGGGCCATTACTTCCAGGGTGCGCATAGTGGTCTGGATTTCCGTGTTGTCGGCGTAGTTCCGAGCGAATTCCGTTGCCACGTCATCCCAAATTTTGTATTTCTTGGAATCGAGCCGGTAGTACCAGGCTCTTGGGTGCTTCTCGAGAGAAGAAGCGAACAGGTGTTTGAACATGTTGGACTTAGCCCCCTTAAGGGCCATGAACTCCTTGAAAGCCAGGATATGGTGGATCGGGTCTTCAGTACCCTCGAACATTGGCAGACCCGTCAGATTGAGATTGGCGGGTAGTTCATCGGTCAGTGGGGTGTAGGTCCGAGCATTCTCCGTATGGATGGAGCTTTGGGTTGTCAGATGGACCTGTTCTTGCAGTTTGTGGACTGCGCTGGCCAATTCAGCTAAAGGCCCAGTAGTATCGACGTTGCCGCTGGGAGTTCCTTGCTCCACGGCACTTACCCGGGTGAGGATGGCGATCTGCTCCCCTCTCATTGACGTGATCATGTTTTCAAGCTTGGTCAGTGAGGCCTTCATGTCATCGATGGCTTGTTGCGTCATGGCTCGAGTGTGGGGTGGCCTGTCTGTAAGGGCACCGCGTAATCAGTTACTGACCCAGATCTTAGAATCAAAAGTACATCCCGAGCAAGGAAAAGACTAGACTAGAAAAAGACTGAAAATCGACTTCTAGACGGATGACGCGTGAATGGTGGGCCTTCCTTAGGATTCGGCAAAGTGGGCATAGTCCTGTTCGAAGGAAGGTCTACGTGAGATTCCCCCAGACTTTAGACTCGAGTGTATAAACGGGCTTCCCTTTGTAGGAGTTTGTCCTACGAAGGTGGGCCGTGCCTTGACAAATAAGGCGGACTGGGATGGGGTGGAAATCCGTGATGTAAGATCGTAGGAGTTTCGACGCTATAGATTCTAACTTATGACAAGACCCGACACTGCTAAATACGGGAAGTCCTAAGAAGAAAAGGATTTTGAGAAGGGAATTTGGATTTGAAAAATCCGAGCAAGGTCGGATTGGAAGGCCCGATTTTTTTTGAAAACCGGAAAAAAGGGTATTGGGCCGAGATTTCGGGCTTTTTTTTTGAAAAGGTTTGGACAGCATACCGGCTAAAAATAGGCTATTTTGAGTCAAAATCATAAGTCCTAAATTCGGTAGCTTTCCGGGTTTTGAAAAAGTAGATGGGTTTGAAAAGATGTAAATTTTTTGAAAATGACGGTTTTTGAAAAGACCAAAGAAGGATCAAGTAGCATGTAGTCATAGAAACAGTATAACGACGCCATGTATGCTCTTAGTCTAAGTCTCGGTCGGTCGAATAGGGTCTATACCAACAACGATCGCATTCTCGCAAATCAGGACGGACCTCCTAAGCCGAGTTGGTCTTAGAATCTGCCGTAAAACCCATGCGAGTTCCGCCATCGAAGTCTTTAGTGCATCCAAGTAGAAATGCACCGTGGTATAGTGGGACGTCGGTCACAAGTAACCGGCCCGGGATAGAACGGGGTTATGCATGAACCATTGAACTAAAATGTGTACATTACTAATCGAACGATTTCTTTTCGAGTCTCACCCTGAGGATGCCGATGGTAAGTGACACATCAGTTAATCCCCAGCGGAGTCGCCAAATTGTGGACATGACATAGGTCCACCCCGACGCGGCGACGCGCGGGTTTGGGGAGGCGTACGAATCTCCATATGAGATGGATCGAATTGAATTTTAAATCGAAGTAGGAGTCGCCACCGAATTTATGGTAATTCGGAACCATTCGAACCCACTCTATGTCGTAGTGGGCCATATTTAAAACCTGGCCCATTTCCGATGTCAGAGCTTATCGGGTTCGTCCCTTTGCAGTTCGATACCGATGCCGACTTGAGCGGTTAATCGTATATTGAATGACTCTCGTTGCCAATGGTTTCGGACATCCGGAAACCACGGTTCTGAGTAAGGGGTGAGGGTACGTGTTGGGAAATTCATTGAGAACACCCAACCCCGCCCGCACTTAGCGGCCTTTACTAAGATATCATTCGGTTTTGTGTACACGCGTTAGTTCGACGATTGAATGATATGCAGAGATTATTTTCCTAAGACATGTGAGGAAAATAAATAAATGGGTTGCTAAGTCGTTTAATGCATGTTAAACTAATAACGTCAAAGTTATTTTAGCATGTGAATTCGTTTTAGTCTAATAAACCGATAAAACAAGGTAAATTGCTACAAACACGAGAAAACGAGTTAGTAACGATTGAATAATAATATAGCAAATAAATATACGAGATCGAGAAAATAAATATTAATCAAAATCTGAAAAATATTATTAAAACGCTGTTTTGTATAAAAAACGAAGTTCGAAAAAATAATAAAGAAACGAAGAAAAGACGGGTCACGGCAGCCGGCCGCGCGGCTCTCCCGGGATGCCGGCGAGTCGCGTGGCAGCCTGTTTCGGAATCGGTTTTCGGAAATTTTTTGATTAAATCGCGTACGAATATTGCATAATTCGTACTCGACTTAATATTCTCAATATTCGTTATATTCGATAGTTGACTACGAAATCAATATCAAATATTTGGAATAGTTTTAGAAAAGATATAAATTTAGAAATTGTTTCGTAGAATAATAAAAATAAAGCGATCGAAAAGACCAAAAAAAAGACCGGTTCACAGGCCCGTGCGCGAGCCGCCTGGGCTTGGCGCGACTCGCGTGCGGGTCTGTCCGCTTTTTGTTTTTTGTTCGAAAATTGTTAAATCTTATAAATCGCGTACAAATATGGATTAATTTATACCCGACTCATATTTTCGATATTCGTCGTATTCGATATTCGATTATGAAATCGATATCGAATAGTCGGAAGGATTTTAGAAAAGGTTTTAAAAAAATAGTTTGTTTCGAACGAAAAGTTTAAAAAAAAGATTTTGAATGAAAAAAAAATGTAACGATATCGTCGAAAACTTAATATAATTCTTTTAGATACAATATTCGATTATATAGAATCGATATCATATTTTTAAGAATGTTCGATATAAAAATAGTTTTTTTTTAATAATATCGATATTAGAAAAATATAAAAAAGACCGACGAAAGACCCGTAATAAAAACGAGAAGAAGAGAAGAGAAGAAGGAGAGACGGGTTTGATTTACACCCTCAACTTACATGCTTTGTTTTCTCGGGATAAAGCTCGTCGGAAAGTGGCTTAAACTTAGGAGCGTCGAGATGATGAGGATGAGTTTAGGGTGTCGGTTTGGATGGTTGGACGCCGGGTTTTGGCCGGATGATGGTGCGGTTTCGTCGGTACTTCGAGCCTTCGGAAAGGTGTCGGGATTTGCTAGCTATCGAGGATATATGTAAACCGTGTTATAAGACTGTTTTTCTCGGTGTGATATAATGTTGTGATGTGATTTTCCGTCCTTCAAAGTGTTGTATGGGAGGTCCTATTTATAGGGAGTTCCCGACCTTGGCTTAGGAGAGTTTGAGTACCGCTTAGGATAGGAAACGTAGGAATTTGAGAGGCATGAGAATTCCGCTTTCTTGGCAAAGAAGAAAGGCTTCTCGGCTGGTTGGGGGTGTGTTGGCCGAGTATTTGGTACTCGGTCAATGTCTGATTCGGTTTCCGGATAGAATTCCTACTTGAGGTCGAATTCTACCTTTAACGGAATTGTTTAATGCTTTAATGAATCTGAAATTTTGTAGGAATTTGGGTAGGAATCAACCGTGTGAGTGTCACGGCTGACCCACATGTCTCGGGAATATCTTTGATCGGGTTTTGACTCGGTCGCTAAAAGACGGTTTTACCCCTGGTGTTGGAATCGACCCAAATTAGTCTTATTTGACTCAAAACGACCCACTGCGCCTGGATTTGAGGTTGGTTTTGTAGGATTTGTACTCCTTAATAAGTCTAAACCAAATGTCCATGATTACAAGCCCATATCCGAGTCCATCAAAACACGTTTACGTCAAATCATCGGGTGTTTGGCGGGAACTGTTATAGACACCTGGCGGTCAAAATGTGGGTGTCTACAGAGTCTTAAATAACTCTTATAATTATAAACTTTAAGTAATTTTCCACATCAAAAAATTTTGATGAGGTTATGGAATTCAACATTATAAATAAGAGTAATCATTGTCTTTAAATATCGACAAAAAAACTTTTGAGTCTTAAAAAAGCTCTTAATAAGACTAAAAACTTAAAATTATCCACATCGAAAAAATTAAAATAAGATGATGTACTATATTATAAATAAGAGTAATCATGTGATCATTTTGGTCTTAAAAAGAACTCTTAAGACAATAAATTATCTCACATTGAAAAATTATAACAAATTATAACAAGTTGATGAAATTCTATATTATAAATAAGAGTAATCATTCATCATTAGATATCAACCAAAATTGAAGATAGAAAGACGGATGAAAATAGAACATGAGAAGAGGACAGAAAGAAGAAGAAAGTAGTATAATTGTACCACATTGAAAAGATTATCATACATGAGTGATTCTATGATTATAAATTGAAGTCATTATTTGTTCTTAGATACTGAAATAATTATCAACCCAAATATTTACCGAGTATTGTCATAAATTAATTTGAGAGAAAGTTATTCAAGGTATAAAGTTTGAAAAATGATACTTCGTACTCTATATAACTTTTTTTTCAATGTAATTAAGTCAACTAATCCGTGCTTTTAATCTAATAAACCCTAATTGCGAGCCTAAACCCAGAAATTCGAATTTTTAACAAGTAAACCCTAATTGCAAAATGAAATTGAAATTATTTATGGAAAACAAGAGTAATTACCTGAGGAAGGTTCTAAGGTTCTGTTTTGGTAAAAATTTACCGGGTCGAAGATTTCGGTTGCGGGTCAAAGCGATCGTCCTATAAGTATGGTTGACGAAATTGAATCGGATCTAGCGATCGAAAAAACAACGAAAGGAAAAGGAACACACACAAAGTTTTGGTGACGCGGAAACCGGATGTGGGAAAAACCGCGGGAGGGAGTCGGAATCCCGCCAACATTCTACTATGAATGCGAAAGAGTGAAGAAAGGAGTACAAATACAAAGAATTTGACTATAATTGTGACTTATGATTGAAGGTGGGTATTTTATCGTGATGTATGTTTGGAATGGGTGTGTTTGAATGAATCTATCCTTCTCCCTCTCCTTTCCTTTTATATTGCTGCTGACCGTTGCCCCTTTATCCCCCAGAATCTTGACATTTAATCCCCTTTATTGCTTGATATCTTGGCATTTACTCCCTCCTCAGCAGTTACATTCTTCTCCTCATTTATCTCCTGGTCAGCAGGAGGGTTTCCCCCAATGTAGGGATTCCCTCTTTGACCCTTTTTCCTTTGTTTGTGTGGGCTGAGGGTGCTGTAGCTAGACTATGTTTACTGGACTTATTTGGTTGTGCGGCCCATTGCTTCACTTAGTACATGCCTTGTCCGGCCCATCATCGTATATTATTCCGGATTTTGGTTGACTTGACGACTTTTGATTATTTTGACTTCAGTCTTTGACCTTCCGACCTTTGACCTTTGACCCTCGGCATTTTGACCTTTGACTTCTGACTTTTTGACCGTCCACTCGTGGTATGCCACGTTGTATTCCGAAGGTGCAAATTTTTGGCCCGAACAGGTTCTTCGAGAAATTTAGGCGTTTTTGAGTTTTTTTTAGATGAGAAGATTTGTCTGGTTGAGTAAATTAAGGAGGGAGAGGAGAGAGAGAGTAATATTGGGGGAAGGGCAAAAAGGGAAGAAAGTTGGTGCAAGTCACCGAAAAGTACATTTAAGGGGAGTTGGAGGCGATTTTTAATTTTTGTTAAAGTTAAAGGGATAGTTCGTACTCCTTCCTATCCATTCAATTCTTTACATACGTCCACCATTTCTCCTCACAAAAACGACTCCACGTAAAGAATTTAATGGATGAGGGTAAGTAATAAACAACAATTTGAGATAATTTCTAAAAAATGGAACATTAAAGAGAATAATTAGTAATTTACTCTTATTTTTAAAGGTTATTTCATGAGAATAATGTCAACTATGTGTGTGTTTCTTAAAATAATTCTAACTATACGTAATCTCATTTTAATATGAACTGCGTCTTAATTAACCTCTCTTTGTTATAGGTGACCAGCTATCTGTTGAACCTCCCTTATTCAACTATTTCTCTAACTCTTCTTCTGATTCATATTTCGTGTTCATTTTCGGCCATTGATTAAAAAAATCCGAAAATTTATCTTCCATTTCCTTTTCAATTAGTCTTATACAAGCTATGAAAAAATTGTTTTTATTGTAATTTTGGATTTCGCGATGAGTGCAACGGACTTAATAAAATCCTATAAAGTTACAACAAGTCATTATGACCTGTAATAGCAAGTCATAATTTCATATATAATAATATAATGATTAGTTCATATTAAAATGAGAAACATACACAGTTGAGATTATTCTCATGAAAATAAAAACTACTCAACAATTCAAATCTACGTACTGTGCAAGTATGCACAAGTCTATACTAGTTTATGATAAAAAGTATTGTAACCACTCTAAATTAGTTAGTGATAAGTTAGTTAGTGACCACTCTAAATTAATTAGTGATCATTTTAATTTGTCGTAATAAACCGTAGACATTATTGGTTACGAGAAAGTAATCGATAAATAACCTAATAATGTGTTAACGTTTTAACATAAATATGTTTATCGTATGATACAACGGTGGTACATAACACTATAATTACGGTTAGACATCACAGAGACGCATCATATATTGGGGGTATTATAGGAGTAATACTATACTATAAATTGAGAAAATCTTTGGAAGCAATGAGCTAATTAATTTGAAGAACCAGATGATGATGATTGGCGGCATCAACGACAGAGTGACGGCAATTGGGGCATGAGGAATGAGAACGAAGCCATGTATCAATACAGCTAACATGGAATCCATGATTACAGTGAGGCAGAACTCTGACCTTATCCCCATCAACAAACTCCCCTAAACAGATGGGACACTCCTCATCCTCCGCGGGTGTCATACAACTACCTTTGTAATCGCTGCCAAACACTAAGATGGGTATCTTTCTCAACACGCCTTTCGAGACCACACTGCTTGCCACCACCTCCTCCTCCTCCTCCTCTTCTGCCACCACGCTGGAGCACCTCAAAACGCAGCGTACCACAGAGTTTAGGCCTATGGCGCATATCAAAGCGCACAGTAGCGCAGCCAATATGATGACCATGTTGGTGTCGAAATTGGCTTGACTCAACTCAGCCTCCGCAGTGCTATTACCCGTCTCTGGTGGGGCCGCCACTGACTCCGAACTCTCTAGTAGCCGACGGTGGATGTAATAATAATTCTCCATTTTCAGTAATTTGTTATTACACATACGAATGATTAAATTTGATAAAAAAAAAGATATACTAATGGTTTTGTTAGGAGGTTAAGTTTAGGGGGATGGAACTATTGAGTGTAGTTTATTTAATTTGAGTATCATTGGAGTAGTATGTATGTATGTATGTATATGGTTGACGTTGTGTTATCCGAAATGGGGTCCGTACGTTGAGCTAGTTAGTTTTATTACAAGAAAATCAGACATTTAATATGGTGTTGTGGACTTGTGCTGTTGTCATTTTATTTAAGGACAAATTCAAAGAGATAGAATGTGGGAAGTTGCTTGATTTCTGGTACCTCAGATTTTGGGATCCCATGCTAAAATTTTAAGTAGCCCCCTTGAATGCTACTGAGTAGTACTTCCTACTTCCTCCGAGCCAATTAAATCTAATACGGAGTAAATCAAAAGGACTTATTGACCCACCTAAAATCAAAGCGAATTAAAAATAGGGTTATTTTATAACAATAATATCAACTATTAAGGTGCTTCTTATATTAATATCAACTATACGTAATCTCGTTTTAATATGAATAATTCCCTCATTAATCTTTCTTTATAACCAACGCATTTTTTACCTGTAAAAACCGATAATTGTGACCTGCTAGGTTTTGGCGCGTCTCTTCTTCTTCCCCTTTATCTTCATCAAATTAAAAGTCATCCTCCATTATCAACCTTCAAAATCCTCATTGACACAATGAGATGTGGTTATTCATCTGGATCCTCCTCTAATTTGTGTCCTTCAAATGTCATATTTTTTTGGAAAATTTAATAAGAATAATCCAAACTATGGGTCACCTTCCTATATTACTCTGAAGTAACTTTTAACTCAAAAAAATCCAAACTTTGCCTTGATTGTTACCCTTTTGCTCTAACTGACTGGTTACCTAGAGCACCGGTTAATGCTTCACTTCCTTTCCCTTTCACCCATTAACTTACTCAAAAGCACTGGTTTAAAACAAAATGCAGAACTTCGTTTTCCTTCATCCATATTCATGACTTCTCACCAGAAAGCACCATTTTCATCTACAATTTGACATTACGGACCTCCGCCATTTTCATCGATAACTAATCTTCCAAAATCGGATCGTCATTATTTCCCGAAGCTTGAACTAATGACCATCAATTCCAGTATTCCACTCATCATCCTCACCATTACCATTTATCAATTTCAATCCTCCACTAATCTCTTATCTCCATAATCACCATTAAAAACCTTCATCTTCCCATTAACACTCCTCTTCTTCACCAATTCCCCTCACTCAATTCAATTCATAACAAATTCATCAATCAACATCTCTATTAATTTCACGGAAGCTCCTCTGCCCAGAACGGAGGTGCGCCTGTCACCATATCCACCGGCAACGCACCACCAGTAGCCCCACCATCTTGTGGTCAGCCCTCCAGCAACGTAGCCAGAACGACCGCGCCACCCACCACCTCACTCGCCAGACCTCCTCCAGTCGCCGGCGACAACCCATCAGCAGTCACCGTGATCGGTGCTCATCTCCGCCTCTCTCGATTGATTTAATAACAGAATAGTTGACACTAACAATGCATTGTTCGATTTCGGAAAAACTTGATGCAATCCCAGGATTGATTATTTCCAACAAATTGACAACCCAGAAGTGAAATTCATGATTATATGTTTCAAGAAAACGTGGGTTTCCTGGTATTTTGTTGACCCAAATGGGTATTGGATAGTGCAATTTCTCGAGATCCATCTGGTAGATTGGGATTATGATGAGGATGAAGGAATAATAATAATCAATAAGAGAGGGATGAAAAATTGGAGAGTGCAGATGAGGGTAAAATAGGTTCTTTTGAAGGAGATGAAGATGAGGGTGAAGGAGGAACTTTCTAAGTTTCAACCGGTAATAATCAACCGGTAATACCCAGTCAATATAAGAAAGGGTTGAAGAAAGTTAAATGAGTGTAAAGTTTGGATTTTTTTGGGTTAAACGTTACTTGAGAGTAATATAAGAATGACACTCATAGTTTGGATTATTCATATTAAAATTTCCTATTTTTTTTGCAAACGTTAGCTAAGATGCTCCAATCTATTTACCTAATTTCAGAAAATTTAAGAAAAGCAATGGCGAGAGGAGATGTCGAGTTCAGCAATGGCGAGAGGAGAGTGCGTAGTAACGAGGGAGGAAGTGTATAGAGGATGATGGGAGGGGGACTTTAATTCAAAAAAAAATTAAAAGAAGAAGGGAACCGACTCATCAGGTAGCCGTTAACTTGTTATAAGGAGAGATTTATGAGAGGATAATTCATATTAAAATGAGATTACGTATAGTTGGTATTAATATAAGAAGCACCCCCATAGTTGGTATTATTGTTATGAAATAACCCTATTTTTATTTATTTTTTCATAATGAAACGTACTCCGTATAAGTTTATATTTCTTAATGATTACGGAGTACATCGTTAGGAAGCTAATAATACATTTAGTAGTTTTTTTCCCTTGGCAAAAAAACTATTTGACTTATTTCATTTAATTTGTAGATGATTTATATTATAGGATTACTATTATCAAATATTTCAATAAATAGATTTGAGCATTTGGAGGGAAAAATTTCAAGAGGAGTTAATCTCTTAGTGTATAGGGAATTACTACGGAGTAATATTTACCCCTATTGCATGGTAAAACAGTTGTACACAATCATTTGTGGTCAAATTAAGTTTCACCTATTAAATACGGAGTAACGAGGAACCTTAATACCAAAAAAGATTTGAGGTCAGTTAATCTGAATTATTTATCCGAAACCATCAAACTGCTTGTCCCCAATAAAACATACATATAAAAAGGCACATATAAACAGACATATCTAAATTAATCTGATTTTTTTACCACGAACATTATGTCGTTTGTGGGCTACCTTGTTTGGAAGAATATAAAGCTAGTTATGCTGTTGAATTGAAGCGCAAGTCTGCTGAGTAAATAAGTGTCTCATCTAACACTATCTACAACTTTTTTTTGAACGAGAAGAATAATTCATTAATAGAACGCCAAACGGCACTTACAACGAATACGTTGTTGTTAACCGAGCCTTATGTGACCTATGGGCTAGTGTTAGCTTGTTACCTTATTCTATTGCCAAAAGACTTTGTGTGGAGGAGATTAGACCCACAAGCACGTCGATCCAACTTGCGGATAGGTCCGTCAAGTACCCACTTGAGATACTCGAGGATGTACCCGTACAAGTTGGTAAGTTTTTCATTCCCTCCGACTTCGTCGTGATGGACATACCCGAGGACACTACTACCCCCATTATCTTAGGTCGACCGTTCATGGCTACCGGTGGCACCATAGTTGATGTTAAGAATGGAAAATTATCTTTTAATATAGAGAACGAATCGGTAGAGTTTTCCCTTTCTCAGGGTCTTAAACAACAAATGATTGAACAAATGTATTCCATTGAAGTTATTGATTGTTTGGTTGAGTATAGCTTCATAGATGATGATAAGAAAGAAGAGAAACCACTTAATTCCCCACCTCTTGAAGAAGAAATCATGCTTGAAGAAGAGGTAGAACCCTTACCGGTGGGTGAAAGTACGGTACCCTCTACTCTTAATCTTGAACTTAAACCACTCCCCTCTTCCCTCAAATATGCCTTCCTTGAAGCAACTAGTTATCCCATTATCGTCAATGCCACACTCGATGGTCCTCAATTGGAAAAGATTTTAGTAGTTTTGAGGAAACACAAAAAGGTCATCACGTATAGCATTGACGACCTCCAAGACATTAGCCAAAACGTTTGCATGCATAGGATCATCCTTGATGATGACCATCGTTCTTTGGTTGAGAGTCAGCGTAGTTTGAACCCCACCGTGAAGGAAGTTGTCATGAAGGAAGTTCTCAAATTGTATGAGGCTAACATTATATACCCTATAATCAGAAGTAAATGAGTTAGCCTCGTGCAAGTTGTGCCGAAAAAAGGAGGAATGACGGTTATGAGAGGAGAAAAGGCTGAATTGATTTCTACTAGGACTATTACCGGTTGGCGCATGTGTATATACTTTCGAAAGTTGAACACGACCACCATAAAAGACCATTTCCCCCTTCCCTTTATTGATCAAATGATTGAACGACTTGCGCATCATCCTTATTTTTGCTTCCTCGACGGTCATTCGAGATTTCTTCAAATTCCTATTCACCCCGATGACCAAGAGAAAACTATCTTCACATGTCCCTATGACACCTATGCCTACCGTAGGATGCCATTCGGATTGTGTAATGCGCCAGAACGTTTCAAAGATGTATGATGGCAATTTTCTCCGATTTTATTGAAAAGTCGATGGAAGTTTTTAAGGATGATTTTAGTGTCCATTGTACATCTTTTGACTCTTGCCCTACTCATCTTGATCAAGTGTTAGCTCGTTGTGAGGAGTATAGACTTGTTTTAAATTGGGAGAAATGTCATTTTATGGTCGAACAAGGTGTAGTCCTCGGTCATATTGTTTCTAACAAAGGTGTCGAAGTGGATAAGGCCAAAGTCTCCGTGATAGAGAACTTGCCACCCCCAACAAATGTCAAAGGGGTGAGGAGTTTTCTAGCTCACGCCGACTTTTATAGACGTTTCATTAAAGATTTTTCTAAAATTGCTAAACCTTTAACTTCTCTTCTTATGAAAGATGCACCTTTTGTATTTGATGACTTGTGTCTTGAGGCCTTTTGCAGGATAAACACTGCTCTCACTACCGTCCCAATTATCAAAACATCCGATTGGAATCTTCCATTTGAGATCATATGTGATGCTTCCGATTTCGCCGTTGGTGCCGTTCTAGGCCAACGCGTTGACAAGAAGTTACATGTGATATTATGCAAGTAAAACCCTTGATGAAGCCCAATTGAGATATACCACAACCTAAAAAGAAATGCTTGTCATTGTCGACGCTATGGAAAAATTCTGAACATATGTTACCGGTTCTAAAGTTATAATTCATACCGATCATGCGGCTATTCGTTACATCATGCCAAAAAGGAGACGAAATCCCGATTCTTTCAGTGGGTTCTCCTTCTTCAAGAATTTGACAACGAAATCAAAGATAAAGTCGGATCGGAGAATTTGTTAGCGGGCCACCTTAGTAGACTAGCGGTTAGTGAAAGGGGTAATGAAGACGATGGTGTCCCCATGAATGAAGCAATGAGAGACGAGTCTTTGATGACCATTGAAGCTATTACACCTTGGTATGCAAATATCGTCAATTTCCTAGTGTCCAACTACATTCCCGACGACTATTCGAAGCAAGAAAGGAAGAAACTACGATATGAAGCTCGACGTTATTATTGAGATGAACCCTATTTGTTTCGCCGATGCATGGATGATATTTATTGTCGATGTGTCACGGCCGATGAAGGATTTGATATTGTGAACCACCTTCATTCAACCTCTTATGGTGGACATTTGGCCCTCCAAAAGACAATTGTCAAGGTCCTCCAAAGCGGGTTTTGGTGGTCTTCCATGTTTAAGGACATTCGAGCCTTCATTCTTGCATGTGACGCTTGCCAAAGATGTGGCAACATAACAAAGAGAAACGAGATGCCCCTTCAACCCATCCTCGAAATTGAATTGTTCGATGTTTGGGGTATTGACTTTATGGGACCGTTCACATCTTTGTTCAGTAGCAAATACATTCTAGTTGTGGTTGACTATGTTTCAAAATGGATCGAGGCCGTAGCTTCCCCTACCAATGATTCCAAGGTGGTAATTAATTAAACTTTTCAAAAATGTGATTTTCCCTAGATTCGGTATGCCTAGAGCCATAATTAGCGATGAAGGCTCTCACTTTAGGAAGGACACGTTTGAACACCTTCTTCGTAAATATGGTATCACGCACAAGATTTCCTTAACCTGTCATCCCCAAGCAAATGGGCAAGCCGAGATTTCTAATCGACAAATCAAGGAAATTTTGGAAAAATTTGTAAATACACATCGAAAAGATTGGTCATTGAAGTTGAATGACGCCCTTTGGGCATTGATAACGGCTTACAAAGCGCCGATTGAAACCACTCCTTACAGACTTGTGTATGGCAAAACATGTCACTTGTCGGGAGCTAGAACATAAAGCAAAATGGGCTATTAAAGAGCTAAACTTTGACGAGAAAGTTGTCGGAGATAATTGCCTTCTCCAATTACAAGATTTAAAAGAGTTAAGACTTGAAACTTACGAAAATTAAAACATCTACAAGGAGCGAACACGCAAATGGCATAACGCTAGAATAGTTCGTAAAGATTTCTCCGTTGGTGACAAGGTACTCCTCTACAACTCTCATCTCAAACTTTTCCCCGGTAAGTTAAAAGCAAAATGGTCGGGTCCATTCGAAGTGACCAAGTTACAACCATATGGATCAATTGAGATCTTTAGCCCGGAAACCGGAAAGTTTATGGTTAATGGACAAAGCTTGAAGATATATAATGTCGGTCACGTTCGTGAGACCTTTGCTATCATCAAAGTTGGTGAGCTCCCGTTTGTGAGCATTGATTAACCCTCTCTTCAAAAATTGAAGTAGGTTTGGTGGTATCCTCAACAACCACCTTGTAAATATGTACCATGTACTTTATTTTAATTAGTTTTGTTAGCTTTGAGCGGATGAATGAATGATAAACGACATTTTAGTGATTATTTTACCCACATTTATTTACTTATTCGTGTCGATTATGTGTGCTTAATCGTTATTATAGCTCATTATAGGTTATTATAGGACAATAAGTGTTAATTTGTCGTTTTAGTTATAATTATCGTAATAATTGTTATTTTCCGAGAATTTGGTACTGCTTTGTCTCGTTTGTATTTTTGTAGGTGCCGTCTGAAGAATGACCAAGTAAAGAAAAGAAAAGAAGCCGAGTTAATGAACAAAGTGGGTTAAAACGGGTCAAGCAAAAGTCAAAGACCTACTTAACCGGACTGTCTTGAAATGACGATATCTCACTCATACGACATCAGAATTAAGTAGTTCAGGATGTGTCGGAGAGCTAAGTTCGAGACCTAAAAGTTTGTAGAAGGGAGCGAGACTCAATTACATTAGTTCATGGGTCAAAATCGAACTACAAAACAGCAGTTATTGAATCAAGATGAAGATAGAACCCAATCACCAAATAAAAAGCTGGGACACTCGGCCCATTAGGAATAAGGAGAGAGATTGGAGAATGGGGGAGTGGGTCTTTAGTGGCTCAGGATAGAAAAGAGAGGAAAGGAATTAGAGAAGGGGGAAGCCACAGGCAGCAGCAGGCCGCATAAGAGCAGGCCGTAGGAGTAGAGTAGCAACTGTAGTGGGATTTTCGTTTTCTCCCTTTGCATTTTCTCAATTATCTTTAGTATTAAGTTAGGTTTATTTAGATTATTAGTTTAATTAGATGGGAATGTGTCTTAATGTAGTTTTTATTTATTAGTCTTCATTATTTGGATAATTTAGTTTAATTAGTTTGGGTTAATCAATCTACATTCTATCCTTCTTCATTTATGCAATTCTTCATTTCTTCAAATATTGGTACTATCTCTTTACTATTCCTCTTTTATTAAAGTTTGCATCTTTACTCTCTTTTTCATGTTTAATATAATGATTAGAGTAATGGGTAACTTAATTAATTTACTTTTAATCATGTTTGAGTAGTTAATTTCTAGGGTCGAGGAAGACTCGGTTTGTCTCAATTGTGGGTTTTGTTGGGATTTGTTATCTTGTCGACTATGTGTTGGTATTCTCCATTGATTGCGATTTTTGTATGATTTACTTGTCTTGGCCGCGATAGGTAATTATATTTTGTTGAGCTTTCTTTGGGTTGGGTCGACCTAGTAATAAGTGCGAGAGCCCGTTATTAGGACCGTCACAGGTAAATAGAGACTCGAGAGAGACCCTTTATCTTCCCAATTATCAACCATAGTTGACTCGTTTGTGAACTCCGTTAATTCCCTTGAGACTACCTCGTTGACCTTGAGTCTAGTCCTTTTTATCATATTTATTTCATTTGTTTGTTTGACTTGCTTAGTTCGCTTTTGTTTCATTCGCTTAGTTGAGTAGGTAGACCCCTTTTCATTCAAACCAAAACATTTTCTCTTCCGACTAATACCTTACCTAGACCGAGACCTTTATTTAGCTAGACCGTCCCTGTGGAATTCGACCCGACTTACCCTCGACTACTCAAGTTTAGGATTAGTTGATTTTTACTTTGATCGATCGGGATTCGCGACAAATCTCCGTCCGTCAAAGAACTTGGATCTTCAACTCGGAGCATATATTTGGATGATCATCAAGCCTTTGGAAAAAGTTATGAAGCTAAATTGAAGACCACAAGTATGTTTGTGGGAGAAATTGATAATGTAATATGAGTCGTGTCATTATTTGAAACTTTAGGTGATCCTTGAAGAGCCTTAAATTGGCAAGGTGAAAATAAGGAGCATGCAAGATCGTCGGGCGAAATTCGCCCGGTGAGATTTTTGGAGCATTTTCGTCGAGTGAAACTTCATCCGATGGAAATCTGCCACGCCATTGGGATATTTGCTGAAGACTTTTTGTCGGGAGAAACTTCACCCGATGAAGATTTGACCGGGTGAAATTTCGCCCTACGAAAAAATCCCAAAATTTCCCAAGACGACCAGAATTGTCTAGAAACCGTTGGGCGAATTTTCGCCCGATGAGATTTCACCGGGTGAAACTTCACCCCGCGGTGAAAAATTTTGCAGGTGGATTTTCATGAGAAATTCGTCGGGTGAAACTTCACCCGATGGTATTTGATCGGGTGAAACTTCACCCGTCGACATGGCTGGATTACCCATCACCCCTTACTCACTACAAATTTCAATTCCCTCCTTCCTCAAATATACCCACATAACTTTCCCTCCAAATTAGAAACACCAAATATTTTCAATCAAGCCATTCAAAATTTACTTTCCCTCCACAAAACTTTTATATATATCACCTTGATAGTCGAAATTTGTCGTCAATCTAACCATCAAATAAACCAATTAACCTAAACTAGAATAGCAAGAGTAAGTCGGGTCGAATCCTCAAAGAGATCAGGGATGAGTACTAGTTCGGTCTCGAATTACAATTAGCTACGCGAATCGATTGATAAGAGTGATTAAACTAGATAGACTAACTAATAAATACATAAAGAAACTAAAAATCTAAAACAAGATAAAGAACTAGAAAACTAAAGAAACAAAGAGATATGAAATGATGTAATCAAATAAGAAAAAGTACTAAGTGACGATGTCACCCGCGACTTATTTAAATCACGCTAACAAATGCCAAGTATCGAGGAAGTCGGTTCTCGGACAAGGTCAAGGCGCATTCTAGGTCGGTCACCTCCCTCCAGGGCTCGTGAAACGACTAATTACCCCGTTTACCTCCCTCCCGGGTTCGTAAGACGGAATCCTAAGGTCTAGACCGGAGACTCACTACCGTGATGTTCCCCAAACTAACCCAAGTCAATGAAAAACACGTTAATACAAACTAGTGTTGGGAATACCCCGCTCAATTCCCACTCCCGTGTTCAACTAAGTATAGTAAGGCAAGATAAAAGGGTAAACTCGACAATCTATCCTAATCGACTCCCGTCGATGACCAAGGGATTAGATTCGACTCAAACTCCAAATACCAAGGTTATTCATAAATCTCCAACACGTCCTCATCCAACCACCCTATCAAACCGATACAAGCCATACAATCGCGCAATTCAAGCAAATCGGGGATTCATCGACCCCTATTGGGAAACTACTCACTACTCATAATTATATTAATCAAAACACAAATAATTACTCTAAACATAAAAAAAAGCATAATGAAACAATAAAGACTAAAACTTTGACTAATGAAATAAATTAAACTAATCTAACATAGCACATACTAATTACTTGACATAAAGATGGAACACAAGCTTAGAATCATATTACCAAACATAATTAACGAAAAAGGAATGAACTTTACACTAATTACTCCGTAATAATTATAATATCATAAACATGAAACTTAAGGGTAAACAATAATGAGAGAAAAGATGAGAATTGTACCAAAGGAGATGAATTTAAGGAACTTGAATGAAGAAGAAGTGATTAAATCATAAAAATTAATTAAAAGGCTAATTAAAACAAATTTAAAAGAAGATTAAGAAGAAAATGGAGGAAGAAGTGCTGCTGCGTGCTATCCTGCTGCTTCTACTCTCCTCCATCCTAATGTCTCTCCTTCCCTTTTGTAATCTAACTCTACTATCTACTCTAATGTCTTTTTCTTTCCTCACAAATTGAGGGTTTTAGTCTCATAAGACAAATAAAATTACCAAAAGGTCCTCCACTTAAAACTAAACAAAAAGAGTGGAACTAAGGGTAGAAAAGTCAGTGTCTTCTTGAACAAACTTCTTCTTTTAGTCTTGATCCGTCTTGACTTGTTTCGTTCCGTCTTTCTTACCTTCTTGTATTTGTTCTTCCCGAGACGATACTTACGAATAGAAACATGGACGCGCAGTACCGAAATCTCGAGAAATAACAAAATTTTACACAAACTAGGCTACACTCGACTAATAAGCTAAATAAATACAAAACGACTCAATAATAAGAAATCGACTATTAAAATTGACTAATAAAATCGACTAAATAAGAGTCAAAATGTGGGACAAAAATAGGTAAAATATCGACTTATCAACCTCTCCACACTTAACTCTTACTCGTCCTCGAGTAAGCTCAAAAGACAATTACGACCCCTAAATAAAATCACGAAAAATAAAAATACAAAATTGTGGACATGACATAGGTCCACCCCGACGCGGCGAAGCGCGGGTTTTGGGGAGGCGTAGAATTTCCATATGAGATGGATCGAATAGAATTTTAAATCGAAGTAGGAGTCGCCACCGAATTTTATGGTTATTCGGAACCATTCGAACCCACTCTATGTCGTAGTGGGCCATACTTAAAGCCTGACCCATTTTCGATGTCAGAGTTTATCGGGTTCGTCCCTTAGCATATCGATACCGATGCCGACTGGGCGGTTAATCGTATATTGAATGACTCTCGTTGCCAATGGTTTCGGACATCCGGAAACCACGGTTCTGAGTAAGGGGTGAGGGTACGTGTTGGGAAGTTCAGCGAGAACACCCAACCCCGCCCGCACTTAGCGGCCTTTACTAGGATATCGTTCGGTTTTGGTGTACACGCGTTAGTTCGACGATGAAATGATATGCAGAGATTATTTTCCTAAGACATGTGAGGAAAAAATAAAATGGGTTGCTAAGTCGTTTAATGCATGTTAAACTAATAACGTCAAAGTTATTTTAGCATGTGAAGTTCGTTTTAGTCTAATAAAACGATAAAAAGAATATGAGAGAATAAATTGCTACAAACACGAGAAAACGAGTTAGTAACGATTGAAATAATAATATAGGAAAGAAATATAAAATCGAGAAAATAAATCGAAATCTGAAGAATATAGTTTAAAACGTTGTTTTGTATAAAAAACGATGTTCGAGAAAAAAATAAAAAAACGAAAAAAGGTGTTTGGGCCGAGAGCCGCGCGACTCGCCCGAGACTCAGGCGGGTCGCGTGGCGGCCTGATTTCGACAACGGTTTTCGGAAAATTTTTGATTAAATCGCGTACGAATATCGCATAACTCGTACTCGACTTAATATTCTCGATATTCGTTATATTCGATAGTTGACTATGAAATCAATATCAAATATTTAGAATAGTTTTGGAAAAGATGTAAATTTAGAAATCGTTTCGTAAAATAAAAATAAACGAACGAAAAAAAAATAGACTCGGGTCAGACTCGGGCGCGACTCGCACGCGAGTCTGTCCATTTTTTATTTTTTTGTCGAAAATTGTTATAAATCGCGTACAAATATGGATTAATTTATACCCGGTTTATATTTTCGATATTCGTCGTATTCGATATTCGATTATGAAATCGATATCGAATACTCGGAATGACTTTTGAAAAAGTTTTGAAAAAAAGTTTGTTTTGAACGAAAAAGTTGTAAAAAGGGATTTTGAACGAAAAATAAAATAAAATATAATGAATTCGTCGAAACCTTAATATAATTCTTTTCGATACGATATTCGATTATATAGAATCGATATCATATTTTAAGAATATTTGATATAGGAAAACAGTTTTAGTAGTGTCGATATTAGAAAATAAAAGAAGGACCGACGCAAGACCCATAATAAAAACGAGAAGAAGGAGAGAGAAAAGGGAAGAGACGGGTTTGATTTACACCCTCAACCTACATGCTTTGTGTTCTCGGTATAAGGCTCGTCGGACGGTGGCTTAGACACGGGAGCGTCGAGATGATGTGGGTGAGTTAAGGTGTCGATTTTTGGAGTGTATGTGTGTGTAACGTGGGTTCGACCGGTTCGGACAGGATCGGTTTCGTCGGATTTTTGGAATTACTTCAGGATTACGTCGGGATTTTGGATGTCGATTTTGGCTGACTTTTCGGTATTTTTGATGTGTTGTCGATGGTATTTTTTTCGGTGTTAATTCCGTTGTGATGTTCGGTCCCTTGGATGTTGAAGGGAGGGTCCTATTTATAGGAACCGAGGTGGTCTTGCTTGTGTGACAAGAAACACCGGTTTGGATAGGAAATACGAGAGTTCGTAAGGGAATAAACTTCTCGTTTCTTAGTGAAGAAGCCAAAAATCTCAGCTGATGGGGAGGTATTTCGGCTGTCATGGGGTATCTTGGCCGAGTATTTTGATGCTCGGTCGATGTCTGATTCGGTTTCCGGATAGAATTCCTACTTGAGATCGAATTCTATCCTTAAACAGATTTGTTTAATATTTGTGAAGGCTGATTTTTTTGGTGTTTGAGTCCGAATCAACCGTGTAGTATCACGGCCAGCTCGTGTGACTCGGGAAAAAATATCTTTGACCGGGTTTGATTCGGTCGCTAAAAGACGGTTTTACCCCTGGTGACGGTTTCGACCCAAGTTAGTGTTATTTGACTCGAAACGACCCACTGGGCCTGAATTTGAGGTTGGTTTTATGAAATTTGTACTCCTTAAAATGTCTAAACCAAATGTCCATGATTACAAGCCCATATCCGAGTCTGTCAAAGCACGTTTGCGTCCTATCATCATCGGGTGTTTGGCGGGAACTACTATAGACACCTGGCGGTCAAAATGTGGGTGTCTACAGAGCCCCCACTCTGACTGAGGCTTGGACAAGGCAAAAGTCAGAGTAGCTACCAGGTCAATCGAGGATTAAAACCTGGCAAACTTCCGATCGGGTCGTTTAGGGTCCATTAGACCTGCGTGAAGGGCTCGCCAGCCACGGAATAGGAATCATACCTGAGTTGATGCTGATAATGTCGCGGGAGCTTGCCTAGGAAGCTATGGGTATACCTGTGTGCAGATATATCCTGTCTTAGAATTGCGCAAGAGCTTTTCCACTGGGGAACTTAGAATTCTCGGGGAGTCTTGAGTGTACCTGTATGCTGACATAATTTGTATGTAACATTTAGGCGAAACACCGACTCGTGCTGGGGAAAAGATTTTTTCGAAAATTTCGAAAATAAAAAGGCCGAAATTTTTTGAAAAGTTTGGAAATAAGGATGCTTGGGATGACTTTGATTCCTAATCGGATTCTGACACGGATATTTGGAATTTCCTTGTATGCCTAGGCGAAGGAGAAAATTGGTAGAATCCTATTCCTGCGATGACTAGGAAGAGGGATATTCTCTATTATAAATAGAGAGCTTTGGCTTTCTTATTTTTCATATTCCCATCCAAATCCTTTCTTTTATCTCAAAATCCCTTAGACTCTTTAGGATAAAATAAAAGAAACTATTTTCGCGATGGGTATTGACCACTTGACCGCAATGCTTCATGCGTGGGCCCAGGATTTTCGAGATGAAGTTAGAGTCCAGTTAACTCAAATGGGAATCGTGGCTTTATTCCCACTTCAGCGACTTAGGGTAGATTCGCACTTTCTTGATGCTTGTTTATCCTTTTGGGATACTACCTTTTATATTTTTGCATTTCCTCGAGGAGAAATATGTCCTCTTCCTGAAGAGATAGCAGCTATTGGAGGGTAGTGCCCTAATGCTCGTCCTGCTATTCCCCCATTTTATCCCGATCCAAGGAGGAGGCTGAGGGATTTTCTAGGGTTGTCACATGCTGAGACAGCCCGTATGGTGAAGGGAAATTCAGTTTCCTTATTTGACTTGGCTGATAAATTTATGAACCCAGTGGGTGAAAGAATTACTTCTACCCATAGGCGTAGGGCCTTTGCCTTTTGTATGCTGCATAGGTATGCCTTCGAAGGCCGAATGGATGCTGATTCATGCTTAGGTGAGATCAGGCTAATCAGCATAGTTGATCAAATGGAGACGGGTCATAGCCCAGCTTGGCTGATAACTGGGGAGATTATTATGGGCCTTGACGCTAGGAGGCTTGAACCAAATCAACAATTGGCCGGAGGCATTCGTCTTTTGCAGGTATTTTAATCATTTTTCGATAAAATACTCGATTTCCGATATTTTTTCTTTTTTGCGGTAATCCCGGATTTTCCGGATTTTTCGGACTTTCCAATTTTCCGTTTTTTTTCGAATTTTTCGAAAATTCCAATTTTTCGATTTTTTTTTTTTTGATTTTTCGAAAGTTTTTGACTTTTCGAAAATTTTGCAGACCTGGTTATTCGAGCGACTGTCAATCATAGAGCCCCCGGTGAACGTATCCAAATATCGCAGCAGTCAGATTGGTTCAAGATCTCGCCGAATAAGACCAAGTCATCCCGTAACTCAAAAATTTTGGGATGAAGAGCTAATATTTCATGGTGGGCCTTTGATCAGATGGAACGTCATTTGGTGGTTCCTTTCAAGGCTGACGGGGTTAGCTAGGAGAGACAAAGCCCGTTATCTGGTGATTTTGTCTTTGGACTGGATTGTCCATATTTATCCGGACCGTATCCTAAGACAGTTCGGTTCGTTTCAGGAGATCCCTGAGACTGAGGCAATAATTAGCGTTTCGATCAAATTGACGGACGCTATGTGTGACACGTGGCTACAGCGCTGGTTCACCCGTGTCATATGGACTATACCTCGCCCTTGTCAAACCACTTGGGTTTCTGAATCATATCGCAAATGGACTTCTGAAGAATCCCAGGAGGCCCGTAAAGCTTTGAAGACCGAAGAAGCTTTCGATTTGGCCCGCCGAGAATCGGCCAGGAATAATAGGCGGTTCTTCGAGGGGACTCCCATTACCTTTGTTGAGTCAGGGTCGGATTCCAAGTCAAAACCTAAGACTCAGACTAATGAGACTGGTGCTAGTGATTTGGAGGGAAGACTCGGACCGAAGCTGGCGGTCCGAGACAGGCTAGGCCCGCGTGACTACGAGGTGACCGGGGGGTCGAGTTTGAAGAAACGAGCCCGGGCTAAGGAGGTTCCCTTGGTGATTAGGGAGCGTTCACCCCCACCTCGACGCCGATGGACCGAAAAGGAGGTTAAAGGCGAAGGAAAGGGAAAAATGCCCTAGTTTTTATTATTTAAGTATTAGTATTATTTATTTTGTGATGATTTTTTTTTGATTTTTTTTTTGTAATTTTATTATAAATAAAGAAAGGTTTATTAAAGAACCGTTCCTGTTTTTTTTTTCGATTGCAGTGGTTGTGCCCTTTTGAGGGGCTGCCTACGTATCCACAATAAATGGAATCAAACCAAACGTAGTTCAGACTGAATTAATTTGCAATTTCGAAATACATCAAGACTATTGGTTCAAGATGTTTGAAACAGTAAAATGAATAATTCTAGCTTTTGACTTGTCTTTAAAAGTTTGAAAAAAAAATGTTTTTTTTAATAAACTTTTGCAAATGACATTGAGAAAGGTGGGTTAAGGGTAATAGCGCTTCAGCTGGTCCAGGTTAGTTGGGTTGACAAACTCGTTCCCGTCCAGATCCGTTAACATTACCGCTCCACCTGATAAAATCTTCTTTACCAGATATGGCCCAGCCCAGTTAGGTTTGAATTTTCCCCTTGGGTCCACTGGTAATAAAGCTCGAACTGATTTGAGGACTAGATCTCATTCTTTGATGTTTCTGGGCCTCACCCTTTTGTTGAAAGCCCGCTGGATTCTCTTCTGATAGATTTGAATATTATTGAGGGCACGAGATCGTCGTTCATCTAAAAGGACTAGCGAGTCGTATCGTGCTCGAACCCAATCAGCTTCAGGCACTTGGCTTTCAAGTAGGATTCTGAGTGATGGCACTTCTAACTCAACAGGTTGGACTGCTTCCATGCCATATGTAAGGTAATAAGGCGTTGCCCCGGTCGCAGTACGAATCGAGGTTCGATATCCCCAAAGTGCAAATGGTATTTTGTCGGGCCAGTCTCGATAATTATCAGCCATCTTTTTGAGTATGGTGACAATTGTTTTATTAGCCGCTTCTACCGCTCCATTGGTTTGGGGTCGGTATGGTGAAGACGTATGCCTTTGGATTTTGTATTTGGTTAGCAAGGCTGCTGTTTCGGCTTGAAAATGGGTCCCGTGGTCACTGATGAACTCATGAGGGATCCCATACCGGCATATTATCTTATTTTGAATGAATTTGGCAACATGGCTAGCGTTGAGGATACGGTAAGATTCACCTTCGACCCATTTGGTGAAATAGTCGATTGCTACCAAAATGAAACAGTGTCCTCCGGTTCCCGAGGGGTTTACCTTTCCAATTATATCGATTCCCCATGTTAAAAATGGCCATGGTGATGTCATGGTGTATAGCAAGGATGGTGGTTTATGTTGTACATTGGCGAAAATTTGACAATTATGGCAATGTCTAACATATTGTTGACAGTCAGTTTCCATGCTATTCCAGTAGTAACCAAGCCTCATGATTTTTCGGACTAGCATTTGGGCATTCATGTGTGGACCGCATTCGCCATCATGGACTTCAGCCATAACTTTTTCGGCGTTGGTTTTGTCGACACATCGAAGGAGAGCCCCCTGTGCCGTCTTTTTGTAAAGTTGCCCATCATCGGTGCGGATGAACTGGGTTGCCAGTCTTCGCAGGGCCTTTTTGGCTCGGTTGTCAGTTCCAGGTGGATATTCCCCGGTTGTTAGGTATGTCAGCACAGCTTGATACCATGGCTCAGGATCAGGTATCTCGACTTCTTCGATGTCGTGGATATATGCTGGCTCGGATCGTCTTTCGACGCAGATTGGCATACTGGTCATATGGTCGGGAATGTTTAGTAAAGATGCCAGTTTTGAAAGTGCATCTGCGAACTGGTTCTCTTCCCGGGGTAGGTATATATATTCTACTTTGTGGAATTGTTTCTCGAGATCCCATACTCGTGCCTGGTAGGCCACGAGATTAGCATTTCGAGTCTTCCATTTTTGAAGCGCTTGATTAATGACCAGAGATGAATCACCGTGTACTCGGAGGTTTGTGACCCCCAAGTCGGCGGCGGCTTGTAGCCCGTGGATACATGCTTCATACTCAGCGGCGTTGTTGGTGACGTCAAAGTCTAGTTTGATGGATACGGGGGTATGTTCCCCTTTCGGTGAGATTAGAAGAATCCCGACTCCAAATCCTCGAAAATTGGATGCCCCGTCAAAGTACAAATCCCATGCTTCGGTATTAGTGTGGAAAATGTCTTCGTCTGGGAAGGACCAAGTGTCGGTGTGTCCTTCCTCGGTTACGGGACTGTCAGCAAGAAATTCGGCTACTACTCGTCCTTTGATGGCTTTCAGTGGTACGAATTTTAGGTCGAACTCTGCCAACATGAGAGTCCATCTTGATATCCTGCCATTGAGGATGGGCTTTTCGAAGAGGTAATTGATTGGATCCATTCTGGATAACACCTGCACTTCGTGACTAAGCATGTAATGTCGGAGCTTCTTAGTGGCCCAGACCAAGGCTAAGCACGTCTTTTCGAGCATGGTGTACTTACACTCGTACTCTAAAAACTTCTTGCTGATGTAGTATATGGCTCGTTCTTCGGAGTTGACCGTTTGAGCTAACATAGCCCCCATGGCTGTCTCTGTCGTGGTTAGGTAAAGTGACAAAGGCAAGCCGTGCTGAGGTGGCATTAGGACCGGTGGTGAGGCCAAAATTTCCTTGATTCTATCGAAGGCTGCTTGACACTTGTCATCCCATAGTAACCGTTCTCCTATTTTCAGCTTCTTGAAGATCGGTTCACACACCATGGTTAGCTTTGAGATGAACCTACTGATGTATTGGACTTTTCCGAGAAACCCTCTTATCTCTTTTTCAGTTTTAGGGGGCTGCATCTCGGTGATGGCCTTGATTTTGGCTGGATCGACTTCTATACCTCGTTGGCTGACGATATGACCCAGTAATTTGCCAGATGTTACCCCGAAACTGCATTTCTGAGGGTTTAGCCTCATGTTGTATTTGCGAAGTCGGGTGAAAAACTTTCTCAGGGCGGTGATGTGACCATCCCTGTCTTTGGACTTGACGATCATGTCGTCTACGTAGACTTCCACTTCCTTATGCATCATGTCATGCAATAAGGTTGTGGCGGTTCGTTGGTAGGTGGCCCCGGCATTGATGAGACCAAATGGCATAACTGTATAGCAATAAGTACCCCAAGGTGTAATGAAGGTGGTCTTATCCATATCTTCTTCTGCCATTTTTATCTGATTGTACCCTGCATACCCGTCCATAAATGATAGAAGGGCATGATCTGCTGTGTTGTCCACCAGTAAATCGATGTGTGGCAACGGGAAATCGTCTTTTGGGCTTGCTTTGTTAAGATCCCGAAAGTCTACACAGACACAAACCTTACCATCCTTTTTAGGGACTGGTACGACGTTTGCAACCCAATCTGGATACTCGGAGACTCGTATGAACCCAGCCTTGAATTGTTTATCGACTTCTTCCTTGACTTTGAGGGACCACTCGGGCCTCATGCGCCGGAGTTTTTGTTTAACCGGCTTGAACCCTTCCTTGATCGGTATATGGTGCTCGGCTATTTCGCGATCAATTCCTGGCATGTCCTTGTAGGACCATGCGAAGACGTCTTTGAATTCTTGAAGGAGAACTATGAATTGTTGTTTCTCCTCGGGATCTAAGGATAATCCTATCTTAAGCATCTGAGGTTCTAAGGTTGTTCCCACGTTGATGGATTCGGTGTCTTCGATTACCGGATTGCGGGATTCCCTTTGCTCTAGTTGCTCGATCAGGTGTGGAGGCAAGGATACCTGTTCGTCGGGTTTCTCAATGTCATTGCACATAAAATTTTTGAAATTTTGAAAATGAGACAAGTCGTAAGCAGAACGGTTGTTATTATTGATCATAAATTGGGAAAAGAGCTCGAAAAGAGCTGCCATCTGATCACTAGTCAGTGGCGGGATAGGTAGGGTGCCTGGGACAGACCCCGAGGCACCAGGAATGGCTAAAGGAAGAGGGGGAGTTACAGGATTGACCCTAGCACCAGACTCACTAGACTCAATCTTAGACTCTGACTCAGACTCCGACTCGGACTCAGACTCAGATTCTGGCATCTCTCCTTCCCCTGTGATGAGCTTGTAAGTTCTTCCTTGACTGTCAGTCCATTTGACAGTTTTCCTCCAAGCTCTGGTTTCGGACCCGACTTCCGAGATCAGCTTGGACGGATCAAAGGTGCGACTGCGAAGAATGAGGCTGACTAGCTCTTCCTTTGGTGTTGGAATTGTGAGTTCTTCCCCAAAAAGTAACCCTAGCGCGGGCTCGGCATTCTTAGCATCTTCGGATTGGATGAGAGCAAAGATGTCGTCTGGTATGTAGTTGCAGTCCTGGGCCAAGTGGGTCCCAGGGCGCGCGGGCCGATATAGGCCGGTCTGAGCAGTCTCGAATACCGGAGTGACAAAGGTAACCTTACCGGTTTCCGTCTGACCCATGTTTTCCGGAGTTAGGGTGTAGCCCAAGCCCGTTTGAGTCCTCCCATTGTCCAGAACTTCGAGAATTTTTCCTGCGGGGAGATCGGGCCTTGATGTAACCCCTGGTAGAAAGCCCAAATTCTGCAGCATTCGGTCGAGGGGGACCGTGAAGTAAGGACGGAAGAGATGATCTTCTTCGATGGCTCCTACGAAATCGAACCCCCATAGATCGGTGCGGCCCGAGGTGTTGCAGTTGGCCACAGTCATCGGTGTGGCTTCTATAGTGATGACGGTGTCACGCAAAGGTAGCTTGATTTTCCGATGCAAAGTGGAAGACACGGCCCTGGTTGCATGGATCCAAGGTCTTCCTAGGAGAAGGTTGAAAGAAGAAGTCACGTCGATCACTTGAAATTCCAGCTCTTTCTCTATCGGGCCGGTTATGATAGTGAGTTTTGTGGCTCCGGCTACTGACTTTGGACTTCCGTCAAAAGCCTGAATAGTTTGAGCTGTTGGAATATAGTCGGCCTCGGTGATGCCGAGGGCTTTGGCGGTCCTTAAGGGAAGGACGTTGACTGCTGACCCGTCGTCAATTAGGGTCATGGGTAGGTACTTTCCGCGGCAGATAACTGTGATGTAGAGGGCCATGTTGTGGGCTGGTCCAAATGGTGGTAGATCAGCATTGGAGAAGGTAATCAGTGGGCCTTCTTCTATGGACCTGCTTTTTAGGTGGGGTAGGACTGTGGCTACCATTTCGGCTGGAGTAGCCATAGAGTCGATTTTGACCTGATCGAGGGCCTTAGTGAGTGCCTCTCGATGTTCCTGAGAGCTAACTAGGAGTTGCCATATAGAGAGGTCAACTCGAGTCTTGCTTAGCTGCTTCACAAGAGCCTTTTCAGGAGTTGGTTCTTCCGGGGCAGGCTCCATCTTAAGTGGTTCAGCAATGATGAGGGCTCGACTAGTGGCTAAGGCCTTGGACTTGACCTTCTGAATCTCCTCGGGTGTGATGGGGACAGCTTCCCCTTTGGTGAGGTAGACATCGTCTTCGTCATCGCACCAGATCCCGTTTATTTGTGGGATAAATGGAGAAATGAGGTGTGAGCAATCCATTACTTCTCCGGAAAAGATGGCGTGAGTGGCCAACGGGTTGTCCTTGTTGTTGGGCTTACCCCCGGGTAAAGGAATTTTCCCGCTTTCGATGAGATCTTGGATAAGGTGCTTTAATTTCCAACATTTCTCGGTATCGTGCCCCTTACCACGGTGATAGTGACAGTAGGCCTGGAGGTTGTAGGCTTTAGAGCGACGTTCGACCGGGATATCAGGTGTTGGGCCTATCGGGGTGATCAGGCCTTTTGATGATAATCTCTGAAGGGCGTTTTCATAGGTAGTGCCTATGTCGGTGAATACCCGGGGAGTGGTAGTCTTCTGGGATGAGGTATCGAGTGCATTTACCTCGTCGAAGATGCTACGAGTGGCAGCAGTAGTAGCGGGCTTGCTCGTTGATGAACTAGCCCCCTGGTATCCCTTGGTGGAGGCCTTAGTGAGGCTTTCCAATCTTAGATCATCCTCAATTCTTGTTCCCATTTCAGTTAGGGCCGCGAAGCTAGGTATGATGGCGTACCGGAGATGGACCCGGTAAGCTGGAAGTAGGTTCTTGACAAAGGCTTCAACCAGCACCTTTTCACTGGGCTTATCGACCATTTTGACGCTTTCAGCCCTCCAGCGTTGGAGGTACTTTGTGAATCCTTCCTTAGGTTCCTGGGCCATTACCTCCAGGGTGCGCATGGTGGTCTGGATTTCCGTATTGTCGGCGTAGTTCCGAGCGAATTCCGTTGCCACGTCATCCCAAGTTTTGTATTTCTTGGGATCGAGCCGGTAGTACCAGGCTCTTGGGTGCTTCTCGAGAGAAGAAGCGAATAGGTGCTTGAACATGTTGGACTTAACCCCTTTAAGGGCCATGAACTCCTTGAAAGCCCGGATATGGTGGACCGGATCTTCAGTACCCTCGAACATTGGCAAACCCGACAGATTGAGATTGGTGGGTAGTTCATCGGTAAGTGGGGTGTAAATTCTAGCATTCTCCGTATGGATGGAGCTTTGGGTGGTCAGATGGATCTGTTCTTGCAGTTTGAGGACTGCACTGGCCAATGCGGCTAAAGGCCCATCATCGTCAATTGAAGCGTTGGGGGTTCCCTGTTCTACGGCACTAACCCGAGTAATGATGGCGATCTGGTCTTCCCGCATTTTCCTCAGTTGGTCTTGGATTTGGGCCAGCGAGGCGGTCAATTCATCTATGGCTTTCTGCGTCATGGCTCGAGTGTGGGGTGACCTGTCTGTAAGGGCACCGCGTAATCAGTAACTGACCCAGATCTTAGAATCAAAAGTACATCCCGAGCAAGAAAAAGACTAGACTAGAAAGAAGACCGGAGACTGACTTCTAGACGGATGACGCACAAGTGGTGGGCCTTCCTTAGGATTCGGCAGAGTGGGCCTAGTCCTGTTCGAAGGAAGGTCTACGTGAGAATTCCCCAGACTTTAGACTCGAGTGTGTAAATGAGCTTTCCTTTGTAGGAGTTAGTCTTACGAAGGTGGGCCGTGCCTTGACAAGTAAGGCGGACTGGGATGGGGTGGAAACTCGTGATATAAGATCGACGGAGTTTCGACGCTATAGACTCTTACAACCTATGACAAGACCCGACACTGCTAAATACGGGAAGTCGTAAGCGGAAGAGGGTTTTGAAAAAGAGAATTTGAATTTGAAAACTGAGCAAAGTCGGATTGGAAGACCCGATTTTTTTTAAAAAAAACCGAGAAAAAGGGTTATCGGGCCGAGATTTCGGGTTTTTTTTTGAAAAGGTTTGGACAGCATACCGGCTAAAAATAGGCTATTTTGAGTCGAAATCATAAGTCCTAAATTCGGCAGCTTTCCGGGTTTTGAAAAAATGGATAGGTTTTGAAAAGATGTAATTTTTTTGAGAATGACGGTTTTTGAAAAAGACCAAAGAGGATCAAGTAGCATGTAGTCATAGAATCAGTATAACGACGCCGTGTATGCTCTTAGTCTAAGTCTCGGTCGGTCTGATAGGGTCTATACCAACAACGATCGCTTTCTCGTACTGAGGACGGACTCCCTAAGCCGAGTTGGTCTTAGGACATGCCGCAAAGTCTAAACGAGTTCCGCCATCGAAGTCTTTAGCGCATCCAAGTAGAAATGCACCGTGGTATAGTGGGACGTCGGTCACAAGTAACCGGCCCGGGATAGAACGGGGTTATGCATGAACCATCGAACTAAAACGTGTACATTACTAATCGAACGATTTCTTTTCGAGTCTCACCCTGAGGATGCCGATGGTAAGTGACACATCAATTAATCCCCAGCGGAGTCGCCAAATTGTGGACGTGACATAGGTCCACCCCGACGCGGCGAAGCGCGGGTTTTGGGGAGGCGTAGAATTTCCATTTGAGATGGATCGAATAGAATTTTAAATCGAAGTAGGAGTCGCCACCGAATTTTATGGTTATTCGGAACCATTCGAACCCACTCTACGTCGTAGTGGGCCATACTTAAAGCCTGGCCCATTTCCGATGTCAGAGTTTATCGGGTTCGTCCCTTAGCATATCGATACCGATGCCGACTGGGCGGTTAATCGTATATTGAATGACTCTCGTTGCCAATGGTTTCGGACATCCGGAAACCACGGTTCTGAGTAAGGGGTGAGGGTACGTGTTGGGAAGTTCAGCGAGAACACCCAACCCCGCCCGCACTTAGCGGCCTTTACTAGGATATCGTTCGGTTTTGGTGTACACGCGTTAGTTCGACGATGAAATGATATGCAGAGATTATTTTCCTAAGACATGTGAGGAAAAAATAAAATGGGTTGCTAAGTCGTTTAATGCATGTTAAACTAATAACGTCAAAGTTATTTTAGCATGTGAAGTTCGTTTTAGTCTAATAAAACGATAAAAAGAATATGAGAGAATAAATTGCTACAAACACGAGAAAACGAGTTAGTAACGATTGAAATAATAATATAGGAAAGAAATATAAAATCGAGAAAATAAATCGAAATCTGAAGAATATAGTTTAAAACGTTGTTTTGTATAAAAAACGATGTTCGAGAAAAAAATAAAAAAACGAAAAAAGGTGTGTTTGGGCCGAGAGCCGCGCGACTCGCCCGAGACTCAGGCGGGTCGCGTGGCGGCCTGATTTCGACAACGGTTTTCGGAATTTTTTTGATTAAATCGCGTACGAATATCGCATAACTCGTACTCGACTTAATATTCTCGATATTCGTTATATTCGATAGTTGACTATGAAATCAATATCAAATATTTAGAATAGTTTTGGAAAAGATGTAAATTTAGAAATCGTTTCGTAAAATAAAAATAAACGAACGAAAAAAAATAGACTCGGGTCAGACTCGGGCGCGACTCGCACGCGAGTCTGTCCATTTTTTATTTTTTTGTCGAAAATTGTTATAAATCGCGTACAAATATGGATTAATTTATACCCGGTTTATATTTTCGATATTCGTCGTATTCGATATTCGATTATGAAATCGATATCGAATACTCGGAATGACTTTTGAAAAAGTTTTGAAAAAAAGTTTGTTTTGAACGAAAAAGTTGTAAAAAGGGATTTTGAACGAAAAAAAAAATAAAATATAATGAATTCGTCGAAACCTTAATATAATTCTTTTCGATACGATATTCGATTATATAGAATCGATATCATATTTTAAGAATATTTGATATAGGAAAGCAGTTTTAGTAGTGTCGATATTAGAAAATAAAAGAAGGACTGACGCAAGACCCATAATAAAAACGAGAAGAAGGAGAGAGAAAAGGGAAGAGACGGGTTTGATTTACACCCTCAACCTACATGCTTTGTGTTCTCGGTATAAGGCTCGTCGGACGGTGGCTTAGACACGGGAGCGTCGAGATGATGTGGGTGAGTTAAGGTGTCGATTTTTGGAGTGTATGTGTGTGTAACGTGGGTTCGACCGGTTCGGACAGGATCGGTTTCGTCGGATTTTTGGAATTACTTCAGGATTACGTCGGGATTTTGGATGTCGATTTTGGCTGACTTTTCGGTATTTTTGATATGTTGTCGATGGTATTTTTTTTCGGTATTAATTCCGTTGTGATGTTCGGTCCCTTGGATGTTGAAGGGAGGGTCCTATTTATAAGAACCGAGGTGGTCTTGCTTGTGTGACAAGAAACACCGGTTTGGATAGGAAATACGAGAGTTCGTAAGGGAATAAACTTCTCGTTTCTTAGTGAAGAAGCCAAAAATCTCAGCTGATGGGGAGGTATTTCGGCTGTCCTGGGGTATCTTGGCCGAGTATTTTGATGCTCGGTCGATGTCTGATTCGGTTTCCGGATAGAATTCCTACTTGAGATCGAATTCTATCCTTAAACAGATTTGTTTAATATTTGTGAAGGCTGATTTTTTTGGTGTTTGAGTCCGAATCAACCGTGTAGTATCACGGCCAGCTCATGTGACTCGGGAAAAAATATCTTTGACCGGGTTTGACTCGGTCGCTAAAAGATGGTTTTACCCCTGGTGACGGTTTCGACCCAAGTTAGTGTTATTTGACTCGAAACGACCCACTGGGCCTGAATTTGAGGTTGATTTTATGAAATTTGTACTCCTTAAAATGTCTAAACCAAATGTCCATGATTACAAGTCCATATCCGAGTCTGTCAAAGCACGTTTGCGTCCTATCATCATCGGGTGTTTGGCGGGAACTACTATAGACACCTGGCGGTCAAAATGTGGGTGTCTACAAAAATATATACAAAAATGAAAATAAACAAATATCCACAAACGAGTCACAACTCACAAGGCTCCCAAATCAAAAGTCACGATTCTAAAGTTCAACTAAAATATAGAATATGAATGTAAAAATTACTAAATCGGTTGCAAAAACTATTATTACATATTTCTTGTCCTCGGTCCATGCTATGTCGGGATGTGAGGCGGAAATGGAAGGAGGTCTCTCGTGATGTTAGTGACTAATGCATTCAAGTCTCGACCCCTCGAATAAACAAAGGGTTAGGATCGTCCTAATCACCCAAGTGACACATGAAACGATCAAAAATAGAAGATATGGATAAACAAAAATACTCGGGGAGGAATCGTCTTTCTTTCTTCTTCTTTTTTTCTTTTTCATTTCTTTCTTTCTTTGTATTTTTCTATTTTTTTCTTCTCCCCCTTATTCTTTTCTTTTTGAGGATTTTTCTTTGTTTGCTCGTATTTGATGCTTGAGCTCTTTTTGGATGGGAGATGAATGCAAAACTCAATATAACTTTTATTTTGTGGAGTATTTTTGTGGGATATAGGATCGAAAAAAAATGATAGATAGCCACTTGGGTAATAGTCACCTAGACAAATATGCAATGCCAAGATCACAACATGAGAGGTGAAAGGTGGAAACAAGTGAAGGACACATCCCAAGCGACTTATAGTAGGAGGACAATCAATATATAATATTAAGAAACAACCGATAAGTAATAGAAAAATCCATACTCTTTAAAGAAGTTAAAAATTAGAAAAATAACTTTATCAAGGAAAACAAGTGAACCGAAAAAACAAAAATCTTTTTTTTTTTTGGAATTTTTTTTTTTTTTTTTTCACTTTTTAGGATTTTTTCAAAAGAAAAACACAAAAACGAGACAAAACACAAAAACAAGAGACTAAAAACAACAAAACAAAACACAAGCTACAATCTCTCAACAACACATATTTACAACAAACTCCACCAAAGTCTCTTCCAACAAGAGTAACAACCACAATATCCTCAAGCATAACAAACCATCAATCAAGAATCTACCTCCTCACACTTGAAACGAACATTGTCCTCAATGTTCAAAACTAGGGAGAGAAAGGGAGGGTGAGAAATACCTTTGAAGCGTAATTATTCCCCACACTTGATCGATTTCATGTCTCCAAGCCATCTTGCTTCGATGTGGTTTCTTGCTTGCTAGAGATCTCTACAAACAAAAACACAAACAAACGAAAACATAAATATTTACAACAAACTTGGGGTGCCTCCCAAGAAGTGCGGTTTTAAGGACTGCCAAACCTACAACTCATGCTTATCCACTTAGTGCTCACCAAAGATCTCATTAATTTGTCAAATGAAATAAACCAATCCTCATTAAAGTAGTTATAAGGCATCATAGTGGATAAGTATGACCAAAGATGATAGAAAGAAGAGGTGGAAAAATGAGTGAGATACTTAAGAGAAAAGGTACGAAAACCAAAAATCTCAAATTCATCTAAATACTCGACACTTGCTTTGAAAGTTTTAAGAGGTGGGTAAAAGTCTTTGAATTTTTCATTGGTAAAGTTGTTATCAAACCCATCCTCAAGACACTTGTTCAAGCCACACTCAAGTGTCAAGCATAAAGGAACCTCGTCCTCAAAGATAGGATTGTAAAAATCCTCATCAACATACATGGTCTCGAACAAAGGGGTAAGAGAAACAAGGTCTACATAATCAATACATGAAATAGATTCATCCTCAAAATAAGCGGAAGACTCAAATTTCTCCAAAATGGGCTCCTCAAAGAAATCAATTTCCATATCCCATTTATCCTCAAATACCCCCATGCTCTCAACTACCCCTACAACACTCTCACCACAAGTCTCAATATCATCAACAACCTTATCAAGAGAGTAAGAAACCTCTTTATTGCAATGATTATCAACTAAATCATCAACATCCATAAAGTGAGGCAAGCAAGCATCCTTAAGACTAGGGGAAGGGATTTGAATCTCCATAAGAACACAATTTTCATCCCTCTCCATATTAAAAGCATCATTAAACACACTCATGCACTCATCATATGACTCATCAACAATCTCAAAAACCTCAAGAAGAGTCTCTTTAATGATATCCTTACCAACACATCTCTTATCTTCAAGATTATCATCAAATGAAGACTTGATATCATCAATAAGAACAATAGACCCAACATAAACGCTACCATGATCATCACATCCCTTAAGGAAGGGAGAACTAATCAAATCACAAATGGTAGGCAAAATGGTCATGCTAACAAGAGGCTCATCATCCAACTTAGACTCTAAGTCATCAACTAAAGTGGTAGAATCTACATGGAGAGGTAAATAAGTATTCTTATAACTTGTGCTCTCTGATTGCCTAAAATCATTAACCAACTTATTAAGAAGGTCCCATCTTTCACAATATGGCATCGATGTAAACCTACCTTGACAACATTCTTCAATCATGCCTCTTATGTTATCATGAACACCATCATACACCATATGACAAAATTCCTACATCTCAACATCAAATTCAAGAGTGCAATTCTTAAGTTTATCCCAATAATCATGCAATGTCTCTTTTCGTTGTGGAATGTGGCAAATTGTCATAGGAACAAGCAACAAGTAACAAGTAACCAAGCGTAGTCTAATAAATCTAAGAATAAAACTACTATCAATCCAATGATCTCCCTGGCAACGGCGCCATTTTGATATTCAAGATTTGTCGTCAATCTAACCATCAAATAAACCAATTAACCCAAACTAGAATAGCAAGGGTAAGTCGGGTCGAATCTTCAAAGAGATCGGGGATGAGTACTAGTTCGGTCTCGGATTACAATTAGCTACGCGAATCGATTGATAAGAGTGATTAAACTAGATAGACTAACTAATAAATACATAAAGAAACTAATAATCTAAAACAAGATAAAGAACTAAAAAACTAAAGAAACAAAGAGATATGAAATGATGTAATCAAATAAGATAAAGTACTAAGGGACGATGTCACCCGCGACTTATTCAAATCACGCTAACAAATGCCAAGTATCGAGGAAGTCGGGTTCTCAGACAAGGTCAAGGCGCATTCTAGGTCGGTCACCTCCCTCCAGGGCCCGTGAAACGACTAATTACCCCGTTTACCTCCCTCTCGAGTTCGTAAGACGGAATCCTAAGGTCTAGACTGGAGACTCACTCCCGTGATGTTCCCCGAACTAACCCAAGTCAATGAAAAACACGCTAATACAAACTAGTGTTGGGAATACCCCGCTCAATTCCCACTCCCGTGTTCAACTAAGTAGAGTAAGGCAAGATAAAAGGGTAAAATCGACAATCTATCCTAATCGAATCCCGTCGATGACTAAGGGATTAGATTTGACTCAAACTCCGAATACCAAGGTTATCCATAAATCCCCAACACGTCAGTAGTAGAATAAGTACCAACGACATCTGTCATAAGACACCGGTTGTAAAAAAAACGATGCTAAAGAGTCATAAGTGGTGGGCAAAAAATTAAAAAATGTACATTCTCACCGGTTGTACATAATAAACCGGTGTGAAAGGGTGGTGTAAAAGAATTAGAATTTGGAACCCATCTAACACCAGTTGTAAATTGAAACCGGTGTGAAAGAGTACCCAATAACATCTGTTTCTTTTAGAACCGGTGGGAAAGGCTACCCAAATAATATACACTACAACAACATTATACACAAAACCCTTTAGGTTCTTAAATGATCCTCCGTAATAAAGTACTCCGTATGATCAGCAAACCAAACCACCACCAGCAACCAAACCCGCGCGCCTTTCTTCTTCTTCGCGAGCCCAACTACCGAACACCAGACCAAACCACCATCGACCAACGACCTCCTCCGACGACCAAACCTAACCATTGGCGGCCGAAGTTCGGCAAACCGACGACCCACCAAGTATGTTATTTAGATTTTTTTTTAAAATTATTAATTATATTTTTTTGTTTCGATTTGGGGCTTTTATTTTTCAATTGTTGATGAGTTTACAGATTATATTGATGAGCTCACAGATTATATCAATTTTGAATTAGGGTTGTTAATTTTTGGTACATGTAGGGTTGTCGATTTTGGTTGTTAATTTTTGGTACATGTAGGGTTGTCGATTTTCATTCAGTGTGAATTTTTCTTGTTGTTTTGTTTCAAACGTGTTGTGTTTAAGCTGAATTCCATCTACTTTATGTTATTATGCGATTTTTCAAGTGGATGATTGAATCAATAGTATTGGATAATAAAGAACAGAACCGTTTTACAGCATGCTGATTTTGGGAATAATGATTATTATATTATTTCGTACTTTAAATGTGTAAATTAAGTAAATAGGAACGGAGAGATTGGAATAATAATAATAATAGGTACGGAGAGATTGGTCTACGGCTCTTTTTGCTGCGGGGTTTTAAGGGGTATAACGCTGGTGCTTGTGTTGTTTGGGGTTTGGGTTTATGTTCGGGTTCGGGTTCAGGTTCGGGTTCTTCATCTTGTGAGTCAGGTTCGTCTTTGAGCTCGCTCGACTTCGAATTGGTTGAACCAATAGATGGATTTGGCAAATGTGTAGGGGTTAAATAGGGTACAGAGGAAGTATATGGTGTATAATTATTGTACTGATGTTTAGAGGTTTCCTCAAGGTCTACCAACAGAATTTGTCCCATTGTAATGTTTCACGGTATTGTCCTATTATTAAAACAAGTACTCTAGATGAACTCTTGTACTCTAGATAAACAACTCCACCGTTCTTTAGCTTGTGTTGCTTATTCCTCTTTTTGTAGTCTCCAAATAGATGAACTCTAACTTGAAAAGTATTTTGAATCGACGTGTGTTAATTATTAGACTATGTATAGAAGTTGGATGTATGAAAATCGGGATGTTGAATTTAGTCGAAGGCTTGAAGAATCTATCAATACTGTCGTTACACATCAGACGCTAGAAGGGGATGATAATCTAATCAGGTGTCCATGTAATGTATGTTACAATGTGAAGAAGGTTAAATCTATTGAAGAGTTGTGAGAGCATTTGATTATTAAAGGGTTTAAACCAAATTACCGTGTTTGGATATGCCATGGAGAGAATGCAAATGATATTAATAGGTATGTAGTGGATGATGATTTCGCTCACATTGAGGTTCAAGGAGAGTTTGAAGATGACATAAACAAGGCTATTGACGCAAATGAGAATGAAGAGCCTGGAAAAATAGATGACATGATGGTTGATCTTGAAAAAGATTTCGTGCAGTGTCCGGAAATAATGTTTCAACGAATGGTTGTTGATTCCAAGAAATCTTTATACCCAGGTTGTAAATCTAGTCGATTAACTAGTGTGTTGGGATTGTACACATTAAAAGCTGGGAGTGGGTGGAGTGATAAGAGTCTCACATCTTTGTTAGAGTATGTATCGGGCTTGTTGCCACAGGATCATGAACTTCCAACCATCACATACCAATGCAAGAGAATGTTATGTTGTAGATACCCACATTTTGACCGTCAAGTGTCTATAGTAGTTTCCGCCAAACACCCGATGATGATTGGACGTAAACGTGCTTTGATGGACTCGGATATGGGCTTGTAATCATGGACATTTGGTTTAGACTTTTTAAGGAGTACAAATTTCATAAAACCAACCTCAAATCCAGGCTCAGTGGGTCGTTTCGAGTCAAATAACACTAATTTGGGTCGAATCCGGCACCAGGGGTAAAACCGTCTTTTAGCGACCGAGTCAAAACCCGGTCAAAGATTTTTCCCGAGACATGTGAGTCATCCGTGACACTCACACGGTTGATTCCTACCCAAATTCCTACAAAATTTCAGATTCATTAAAGCATTAAACAATTCCGTTAAAGGTAGAATTCGACCTCAAGTAGGAATTCTATCCGGAAACCGAGTCAGACATTGACCGAGTACCAAATACTCGGCCAAACACTCCTCAATCAGCCGAGACACCCTTTCTTCTTGGCCAAGAAAGCGGAATTCTCATGCTCCTCAAACTCCTACGTTTCCTATCCTAAGCGGTATTCAAACTCTCCTAAACCAAGGTCGGAAACTCCCTATAAATAGGACCTCCCGTCCAACACAATGACATCCATAAAAAAACACATCGAAAGACAACCCCAAACAACGTTTTTCCAGCCAATACACACGGTTTTTACACACCCATCACACCGAAAAAACAGCCTTATAACACGGTTTACATACATCCTCGATAGTTAGAAAATCCCGACACCTTTCCGAAGTCTCGAAATACCGACGAAGCCGGCCAAACCCGACGTCCAAACCATCCAAACCGATACACCTAACTCATCCTCATCATCTCGACGCTCCTAAGTTTAAGCCAACTTTCCGACGAGCCTTATCCCGAGAAAACAAAGCATGTAGGTTGAGGGTCTAAATCAAACCCGACTCTTCTCTTTTCTCTTCCCTTCTTCTCGTTTTTATGGGTCTTTCGTCGGTCTTTTTTCTTTTCTTTTCTAATATCGATATTGTTCCGGTTACGGAAACGATTTACCCGGCTCGGAATTCGGGTAATGTAATTGAATCGATAACGAATAACTAATCGCTTGATTCCCTTGATCTCCCCTTCCTCTCACTCCTGGAATCGGACTTTCCCGGCGGAAAGCGGCCTGCTCCCTGCACAGTGAACGCACAGGGCCTCGGAGGTTGTCCGAGGAAACCCTCTCCGATGCCTAAGTCAGTCCGTGAAATGCCTTTACGAACCTAGCTCGTGAGGAACTAGGCGGCGTTTTAAGAGTAAGAGTCTAGAGAGAGAAAATCCCCCCCCCCTCATGTGGGAAATGGGGAGGTATTTATACCTTCCCACAAGAGAGAGAAGAGAAAGAGGAATGGTTGGATGGGAAAGTGACAAGTGGCGGCTTCCCCTCCATCCATTCCCAATTACCTTAGGCAAAATGACAAGAGGGCCCCTGGGGATCCTGGCCCTGTCGGCCGGGGATTTCCTCAGGGCAGACAGTCTCCAAGTAGGGGGCTGCCAAGCCCTGACAGGCTGCATCGGCCGGCACTCTCGGCGGCTGACGGCCAACCCCTAGCGTTTTCATGCTTTGTTCCCGGTCCTTGCCGGGGGCTGGTCTTTCGACTCTCCGACAGGAATTGTCCCGGGGCCTGCATAGCAGGCGATTGATTGTTAGGCGGCCCACCCCCAATCAATTGGCCCTCGTCAGTAGGAGGGAAGTGAGACTTCTCCTCTGCTGGCGACTCTTGCTTGGAGGGGGGTTGACTTCCATGTCTGTTGCGGCATTTAATGCTCCGCGCCTTCCCAATGGAACTTTGTACTGTTCCTGTCAGGAATGTAAAGAGGCAAGAATACTTCCGTAATGATTGCTCTTTTCTCCTGGGCGGATTTTGGGGAACTGTGAGGAGTTCCTGATTGGTGGCTCTCCTCCCAGGGTGGTTGGAGCGCTCATTAATGCGGAGTTCACCTTGGTATAAAATCTTCAGCTTCCTTGATCACTTGTGCTTCATTCCACTTTCAATCTCTCCATTTTCTTCACTTTAAACATGGCTTGGATCAAGAAAAGCGTAGTTCGCCGTGGAGTCAAACATGTTTCCTTTATCTTCAGAGGGTTTTGGCGACTTAGATATGCACGAGCTGCTTATTCAACTGTTCGCCGGAGCCGTTGCTCACGACTTCGCCTTCGCCAGAGGAGAGGGAAGACCTCTATCAGGATGGGCAAACGCCCCAGGAGGTCTTCTCCCCCTGCCGCGCCTAGATTTAGGCGTTGCTCCCAGGGAGGGGGCTGCTATGATAGGGGGTGCCATGAGTGTTTTCCATGGCTGCACCCTGAACAATTCGGCCCTAACTCTGACACCGACTCCTCCCTGGAGTCGGGCCCTTCTTCGCCTGTAAAGAAAACAGGCTGTCGCACTTGCGACGAGTCCCGAGCTGTCCCTTTTGGAAGGGATTGGGAAGACAGCAGCCATGATTCTGACGACAGTGAAGGTCTCGGCTGCCTGAGC
The DNA here is from genome assembly GCA_958450325.1 of Agrostemma githago. Classification (NCBI taxonomy): domain Eukaryota; kingdom Viridiplantae; phylum Streptophyta; class Magnoliopsida; order Caryophyllales; family Caryophyllaceae; genus Agrostemma; species Agrostemma githago. The sequence goes on from OY288239.1 coordinate 11,979,277, forward strand.
GATAGGGACGAGGACGGGGCTGCAACTGACCCCTTTCAAGATTCCCCAAGCTGGGACTGGGGTTCGGCTCTCGGGAGTCCAGGCAGTCCTGGAGATTATTCTCCAGATTTGGGGGACGACTAGGCCTGCGTGGCAGGGCTTTTAATTTCTGTCAGGCTGGAATTTTCCAAGCCTTATGTAATTTTTCTTTCATGCCTGTCTCACGATGTATCTTCCCCTTGCGGGGTTTTCAATGAAATGAATATTTTGCGTATTTGAATTTTTTTTTTTTTTTTTTTTTTTTTTTAATGAGGTCGTTGATTGACCTTTCTTTCTGACGTTTCCGTTTACCGAGGCCCTTCTTGAAAAAGGTGAGCAGTCGGTGTTCAGCGTGTGACACGTGGAAAGTCTTCGCAGATTTTGTCAGGGGTTCAACCTTTCGAACTTCTTTGGGCCTTTATATAAAAACCCATCTCTCCCTTCATTATTTTCTTTTACTTTTCTTGATATTCTTACTCCCCCTAACACTTTTTGAATTCCCTTCATCGATCGAGCGTTTCTTTCTTGGAGGAGCAAGGATCATCTCTTGTCGTCATCTTTGATAACCTCACCGGCGTTTTTTAGGTTAGAACCCTTTTTTCCTTTTTTTAATCTTTCGCTTCCTTTCTTCCCTTCTATAGCCTAAATGTCGCGAGCCCGCCCCCTTTCCTTTGATTCTTTGCTCGGAGGGACTAGCGGCGGCGACGGTGGTCGTCGTGACGTAGCTTCTTCCTCCAGGGTTGGCCCCCGGGAGGGAGATGATTATAGGGGAGAGGGGGCTGAGTCACCCGACCCAGCTCCCTTCGATGTGATCGATTCTGACGATGAAGCCCTGGAGGTGGACCCCGCCAGGGTGGCCGGTCCTCTCATCCGCAGGGAGAGAGGGAGGACCTATTTTTTAGACAAGGAGAAGTACGTGATTCCCTTACAGACCTACCCCGAGGCCAAAAATAGGGACCTGCTCTTGGAATGCGACGCAGCTAGGGCCATCGAGCAGTTTTATAACTTTGGGGAGGGGTACACTGTGGTGATCCCTGGGGAAAAAGACACAGTATGTTGTCCCCCAGATGGGTGTGTAGCTGTCTTTCATAAGGCCCTAGAGTTTGGCCTGCGATTTCCGTTGCATCCCTTCCTGGAAGATACTTTCAGGAGGATGAACGTCGCCATCGCTCAGCTGACTGCCACAGCCATTAGGGCTTTAGTGGCCTACACTTGGACCTGCCTGTTCCATGGTGAGGGGCCCTACATCGACGCCCTTCGCTTCATGGTTGGCCTCCAAATGGTGTCTTCATCAGGGGGGGATGGCTCCCCTGGCTACTGGTCTCTGCTGAGACAGAAAAAATACGCCCTGGTATGGCCACCCCTGAGCAGTCTCAAGGATTGGAAAAACAACTTCATATATGTCCACAGTGCGTTGGGGTGGAAAATTCCCAGACACTTTAGGAATCATGTCCACACTCGCATGGAGACGCGTGAGGAGTATCATCCTCGCGTCGGGGGGAAGGCTCTGGAAGTCAGGCTGACCGAAAAGGAGAAGATTTTGATCAAAAAGTTTGAGATCGTGACGGACAAACATGGGAACTTTTGCCCTGTTTTCTGGCTCCCTCACGCGGAGCTTATCACTACTGACGAGTACCTGCTTCCCATGGGCCTGATTCGTGGCCTTGAAGGTAGTTCTAGGGTTTTCTTGTTGTCGCGGTTTTCCAGGGATTTTATCTCTCCCTGCTTTTTAAATGACCGCCTCTCCTTTTCTGCAGATTCCTACTCTTGGACCTGGACCAAGAAGCAGGTCAGAAGGTTAGGCCTGAGCGAGGAATTGCACGTTCTTTCAAAGCGCCCTTCTCTTCCGCCAAACTTTAAGAAAGGAAGTAAGGCCCTGATGAAGCTTGTGAAAGACTTCGCCGCAGGTCGAAGATTGCCTCTTCCTCCCCGGCTGCCTTCGTCGAAGCCGGCGACTCCTACTCCCAGCACTCATGAGGGGGAAGCGGAGGTTACCTCAGGGGCTACTCCTTCCCCTGGCCAGAAGCAGGGTGCTTCTTCAGCTGGCCCTCGGATCTCGCAGGGAACGCAGCCTGGAGATTCGGAGGGGACCGGGGAGAGTACTCCCTTGGAAGTGAGGAGAAAAAGGGAGAGGGAGCCCCCCAGCGCTGATGTGGTGGATTTGGAGGCGGATGTCTCTACCCCGGATGCAAAACGCCCTGCTCGTGAGCCTTCGAGCATTCCCTTCCCAGAGGAGAATGTGGAGTTTCACTACACAGCTGGGGATAGCGTGGACGTTTCGGGCCTACTTTCTGACTCTGGGGCTGTCTTGGCTGACCGCCTTACAAAGATGGTAACTTCTACTTCCCACCAAGTGCTTCAATATATCCAATGTACCTCCAAGGTTATGTTGGCCTCTGCAGAACTGGCGGCTTTCAGCCGTCTGAGCGATGAGGAGCTAACAGTTACCCCTGGGGCTCCTCCTCCTGACCGCCTGGCCATGGTAGAGAGGGACGCCGCCTTGATAAGCTCCTTGAAAGACAAACTGGAGGAGGCCAAGAGGCAGGCTGATAACTGGAGGGTGCAGGGGGAGATGGCTGTGAAGGAAGTTGCCAAGCTGGGGGCCGATCTGCAGGAGAGCCGACAATCGTTGGACCGTGCTAACATATCTTTGGCTGAGATGGGGCATTTGAAGGGAAGGGTGACTGTTTTGGAGGAGCAGCTGTTACAGGCAAAGTCGGCTTTTGACCAGGCAACGTCGGCTTTTGACCAGGCCAAGGGAGAATGGGCGAAGGAGAAAGAGTCCTTGGCTGCGGAGAACGAGGAAGCAGTGGGTGCCAGCTTTGTGAGTGGCGCCAACTCTTCTCTGAAATTGGTCATGGAAGTGATAGGGGAGATGTTCCCTTCTTTTGACGAGGACACTTTCCGGAGCCTTTATTCTGCTAAGGACGAAGCCCGGGTGACTAGGCAGCCTGAAGCAGACGCCAACGCCCGCCAGGATGCCGCATGAAACCCCTTCTCTTTTATAAAAACTTTGCATTTTCTTGTGCTGAACCAGTGTTTCATGGTTTTTCTTGTAATATTTCGCTACTCGATTTTTTCTGACTTTGTAAAATTTTTCCACCCTCCACGGGTTGTTTGTAGGATATTTTCCTTTACTTTCTATGACGTTGCTGTTTTAAGGATCTTCTTCCCGTATATTTGATTGCGCCTGTCATGGCCTATCTCTGGTTTTTCGCTCAAAGTCCAGGGGGCTTGCCCCCTGCCTGCCCAGAGGCAATCAAGGTAGCTTTTTGTGTTGTTTATACAAGGTTGGGGGGCTTGCCCCCAGTCCTCGTTCGTCTGGCCTATCCCTGGCTTTTGTTCAAAGTCCAGGGGGTTCGCCCCCTGCTTGCCCAGAGGTAAGCAGGGTGGTTTTCGTGTTTTTTTATACAAGGTTGGGGGGCCTGCCCCCAGTTCTTGTTGGTACGGCCTGTTCCTGGCTTTTCGTTCAAAGTCTAGGGGGCCTGCCCCCTGTCTGCCCAGAGGCAGACGGGGTAGCATTTGCGTTTTTTATACAAGGTTGGGGGGCCTGCCCCCAGTCCTTGTTGGTACGGCCTGTTCCTGGCTTTTCGTTCAAAGTCCAGGGGGCCTGCCCCCTGTCTGCCCAGAGGCAGACAGGGTAGCATTTGCGTTTTCTATACAAGGTTGGGGGGCCTGCCCCCAGTCCTTGTTGGTATGGCCGGATCCTGGCTTTTCGTTCAAAGTCCAGGGGGCCTGCCCCCTGTCTGCGCGGAGGCAAGCAGGGTAGCATTTGCGTTTTCTATACAAGGTTGGGGGGTCTGCCCCCAGTCCTTGTTGGTATGGCCGGTTCCTGGCTTTTCGTTCAAAGTCCAGGGGGCCTGCCCCCTGTCTGCGCGGAGGCAAGCAGGGTGGCTTTTGGGTTTGCGTTGGGGGGTTCACTTTTCCTGATTTTGGCAACAGGGGGGCCTCCCCCTATTGCCCCCTGCTCGTTTGTTTGTGAAAGAGTGAACAGACAACGAGTATAAATCTGTATCTTCTCATTTCTTTAAAAATTCTTTTGACATTGGGGTGGTCGGAGCCGTCGACATTTTTTGATCGTCCTCCGCCTTTTTACTGTAAAAGTGAAAACTGCCTACGTTTCTGCTCAGACGTAGTATTTCTTCAGCGTATCTGCATTCCAATGAGCGCTCAGCTCTTGTCCCTCCAGATTGGATATCCTGTACGTGCCTGGACCCAAAACCTGAGTTATTTGGTATGGGCCCTCCCAATTGGCACTTAGTTTTCCATGCTCTCTTGATTTTCCAGTTGCCTGTGTTTTTCTTAGGACTAGCTCGCCCGCCTGAAAACTCCTCCGCCGGACTTTGTTATTGAAGGCTTTCCTCATTCGCTGCTGGTAGGCAGCGATATTTGTACCGGCTTCCTCTCTTAGCTCACTTACCAGGTCCAGGGCCTCGACCATCGCAGCTTCATTCTCAGCCTGGTTGTACTGTAGGGAACGCAGAGAGGGAATCCTTGTCTCAATCGGCAATAAAGCCTCTGCTCCATACACCAAGCAAAATGGGGTCTGGCCTGTAGACTCCTTCCTGGTAGTTCGGATGGACCAGAGTATGCTGGGGAGTTCATCAGCCCACCTACCTTTGCAGTCATCCACCATTTTCTTCAGGCCATTCAGAATTTGTTTGTTGGCTGCTTCTGCCTGTCCATTGGTTTGAGGGTGACAGACTGCTGAGTAGGCGACTGAGATGTTATGGCTTTCTAGCCAGATCCTTAGTGGGTCATTATCGAACTGCCTGCCGTGGTCGAACACTAGCATCTTCGGTACACCGAACCGGGTAATGACATTTCGCCAGATTACCTTCCGGACAGCCGGCTCAGTGATGTTGGGCACTGCTTCAGCCTCCACCCATTTGGTGAAGTAGTCTATGGCGACTATCAAAAATCTTCTGCCCCCTGTGGCCACTGTGAAGGGCCCTAGAATGTCCATCCCCCATTGAGCAAAGGGGATGGGAGATAGGATTGGCCTGAGCTCCTGGGCCGGGGCATGGATTGACGGGGCAAAGAGTTGACATTTTCTGCATTTCTGGGTCAGGCTCCTGGCATCTGCCAGCATGGTAGGCCAGTAGTAGCCTGCCCTGAGGGCCTTGTGGGCTAGTGACCTCCCGCCAATGTGGTGTCCACAAATCCCTGAGTGGATATCATCCAATACCTCAGTGGCCTGATCCGCCCGCAGGCATTTAAGCAGGGGATAAGTAAAAGATTTTTTGTAGAGTTCTCCATTAATGAATATGAACCAGGCTGCTTTAGCCTGTACCTTCCTTCTTTGCAATGGATCTGGCGGTAGGACACCGTGCCTCTTGTATTGGACGAAAGGGGTCATCCAGCTTTCTGGCTCTTCTTCCATGGCGTTAATTTCTTGGCCAGGATTAGTAGACCTTTCGTGTAAAACGTCAACCCATACCGACCTCCGGATGTCCTGCAGACTGGAGCTTGCCAGTTTTGACAGGGCATCTGCTCTGTTGTTCTGTGATCGGGGAATTTGTTTGATCTCGTATGATTTCAGGATGGATAGCTCTCCTTTTACCATCTCTAGGTATGCGGCCATCGCTTGGTCTCTTGCTTCGTACTCTCCATTAATCTGGTTGGCGATGAGTTGGGAATCCGTCGCCAAGATAATTCGTTCTGCCCCTGCAGCTTTAGCTAACCTGATGCCCGCGAGTACTGCTTCGTACTCTGCTTCATTGTTTGATGCTGGGAAGACGAATCTGAGAGCATGCTCAAAGTCGGTCCCTTCTGGGCTGGTTAATACAACGCCTGCGCCTGCGCCATTGGCCGTTGAGGACCCATCAGTGTGTACGACCCACTCCTGGGCAGGGGCTTCCTCTTCTCCTGAATGGGAACACTCAGCCAAAAAGTCTGCCAGGGCCTGGGCCTTGATGGCTGTTCTCGGCTGGTAAGATATACCCAGCCCACTCAGCTCAATTGCCCATTTCAACAATCTTCCTGATTTTTCGAATTTTTCCAACACCTTTTCCAGGGGTTGGTCAGTGAGGACTATGACTGGATGCGCGTCAAAATAAGGTCTGAGCTTCCGGGCTGCAATTATGACCGCGTAGGCAGCTTTTTCAACCATAGGATAATTCTTCTCAGCTGCCCCCAGCGCATGACTCACAAAGTATATGGGTTGCTGGGTGCCTGCCTCTTCCCGTAGGATGACCGCGCTGACAGTTATGTTAGTTACTGCGATGTAGAGAAAAAGTTTCTCTCCTGCTACTGGTCTTGCCAGGGTAGGGAGCCTCTTAAGATGGTCCTTCAGTTGCTCGAAGGCTTCTCTCTGCTCGCTTTCCCATTTGAACTGTTTGTTTCCTTTCAGAATTTTGAAAAAAGGTGTGGCTCTGTCTGCTGATCGGGCAATAAATCGTGCCAAGGCGGCCATTCGTCCCGTCAGGCGCTGGATGTCCCTGATGGTCTTGGGTTCAGGGAGGTCTAGAACCGCCTGAATTTTTTCCGGGTTGGCATCAATACCCCGAGAACTGACCAAGAATCCTAGGAATTTTACGGAGCGGACTCCGAACGTGCACTTTTTCGGATTCAGCTTCATTTTGTAAGTGCGCAGAGAACTGAAGGTTTCCTGCAAGTCTGTCAGGTGTTCCTTGTCTTCCCTGCTTTTTACGATGGCATCGTCAACATAAGCCTCGATGTTTCTACCTTTTTGCTTCTCAAACACTTTATCAACCAGACGCTGGTACGTAGCTCCCGCATTTTTGAGCCCGAAGGGCATCATCTTGTACATGTACGTGCCTGAACTAGTGATGAACGCACACTTCACCCTGTCCGGCTGCCATAAGTACACTTGATGGTAGCCTGAAAAGGCGTCCAAGAAGCTTAGCATGGTGTAGCCACTAGTGGCGTCTACCAATTGATCGATCCGAGGGAGCGGATAGCAGTCCTTCGGGCAGGCTTTGTTTAGGTTCGTAAAGTCGACGCACATTCTCCATGCTCCAGACGACTTTTTGACCATAACAACATTTGCCAGCCATTCTGGGTAGTCGCAGACTTCGATAAAGTCTGCTTTCAAGAGTTTGTTGATTTCTTCCTTGATTGCTGCGTCTTTTTCTGCAGACATGTTTCGTTTCTTCTGTTTTACAGGGCGAGCATCCGTGCTTACGTTCAGCTTGTGAACGATGCACGAGGGATCAACGCCGGGCATTTCGTCTGCGGAATAGGCAAACACGTCCTTGTTTTCTCTCAGAAGTTTGACCAGTTCGGCCTGGTAGGATTCCTCCAAGCCTGTTCCTACCAGGACCTGTCTTCCTGGTTCTAAGTCCACCAGCATGCTGTCGCCTCCCGGTTCCAGGCGGTCGGGAATCGGGTGCTCAACTGGGACTTCGCCTTCCCTGCAGGGGGAACTGTCAGCTTTTCTTTTTCCTTTCCTGTCCTTCTCATGCTCCTGTAGGGCCACGGAGTAGCATTGTCTAGCTGACTCCTGGTCCCCACGTATCTTTCCTTCCAGCCCGAAGTCTGTGACATATGCAATGGTGAGAGCCCTGATGGAGATTGCGGCCTCGATTTCATCCAGCGTGGCCCTGCCAATCAGGGCATTATAGGCAGACCTTGCGTCCACCACAACAAAGGTTGCCCTGACATTTCTGGCTGCGGAACCTTCCCCGAAGGTGACGGGCAAGTCGATGACGCCCATGGGCAGCACGCCGGCCCCACTGAATCCATACAGGGATCCGGGAGCAGGCCGTAGATGCCTTTTTTCCAGGCCCATTTTTTCGAAAGCATCCTTGTACAAAAGATTTGTGTATGCACCTGTGTCTACCATACATCTTCGCACAATATGGTTGCTGATTTCTAGAGACAGCACCAGAGGATCACTATGCGGATATATCACCCGCCCTGCATCATCAGGGGTGATGCTTAGTGTCACTCCCTTTGGGCTCCCTTCTTTCTCAGCGTAGCAGATCTGGTTTCTTAGCTCGCGCATTTGCCTTTTTTGACTTCTTCGACTGAGCTGGCCCTCAGTGCCCCCTGAAATCACGTGGATTACCATCCGGTTCTGCACTGACCCCTCGGGTTTCTCAGACACTTCCTTCTGAGACTTGTTTTTAGCTGCGTAGTTGGCCAACCATCCGTTCCTGATTAGTTTCTCAATTTCATCCTTCAGGTGACGGCATTCTTCAGTGGTGTGGCCAATACAGTCGTGGAAAGTGCAGAATTTCTTTGGGTCGCCCTTTGGGCTGCGAGGTTTGCTTGGACGGTTCCATTTGGCAGTTTCTTTTTCCAGTTCGAAGATTTCCGCCCTGGACTTGTTCAGAGCGGTGTAACTATCGAATCTGGGTTGGTAGACTGGGCGCTCTCTCTTGGGAGTGTCTCCCTCCTCTTTTTGCTTACCTGGTTCACCTCTGGACCTTCCACCCTGCGATCCCCCTTGGGGCTTTGCTTGGCCTGCTGGGGTGTCCGTCAGGCCGTGGAACTCCTCCTGCAAAATGAACCCCTCAGCAATCTTTCTGGCCATGGCCAGGTTTTCTGGCTGGGCCCTGATCATCTGGTTTTTCATTTCCCCTGGAAGTAGGGAGATTGTCAGGGCGTAGGCGGCGGTGGAATCGTCGATCTCCTTAACCTGCTGATAGGATAGATCGAATCTTCTCATGTACTCTCTCACGCTTTCGCCCTTCTTTTGTTTCAAGGTCATGAGATCGAAACGGGTAAGACGCCTTCTCTTATTTCCGGCATACTGCTCAAGGAAGATCTCAGCCAACTCTATGAAGAATCTGATTGACCCCTGGCGGAGATCTCTGAACCACCCCTGCGCAAGCCCCACCAAGGTGGTAGGGAAAACCTTGCACCAGATGGCGTCATCTACATCATACATGCCCATGTGACTCTCAAAGGCTGCCAGGTGGTCTTCAGGGTCCGTCGTCCCGTCAAATTTGATGGTGGGCATTTTGATTTTTGGAATGGGGTACTCTTGTACCTCAGGGTGCAACGGAGTTTTCGTAGGCCTGCCCACCAGTCGTGACCTGCTCTCCCCAGACTGGTTACCATGAGATTCCCATTGCTTATGGGTTGGTTTCCTCGTACTGGGGGAGCGGTGCCTCGGCGGCGGCCTGCTAGCTGCTTCGTCCTCCGTTCCCGAGGAGGTCTGTCTGGGCCTCTTCCTCTGGGAGTGGCAGAGGTTTTCACCCTGATGGTACCTGGACTCGAGCGGTTGCCCTCGGTTGAGTCTGGATTGCAGGCTTTGGGATAAGCCAGGGGCTGACTGTTCCTTGGCTGCAGGTGTTAGCCTGGAGAAAACTCCACCCGGCCTTTCCCCTAAGCGTTTTGACATGGGCTCCTTGGGCCTCATGCGCTCCTGTAATCCTTGAGATAAGCCTCCCTGCCCTCCAGACGCCGATTCTGTCGTGTGAATAGAGAACGCCTGCTGGGCAGGTGGTTCTGGCTTGTCGGTGGTAATGCGCCTCTGCACATGCGTATACACTTGGGCTGTTCTTCTCGCTTTCCTCTGAGCGTTTCTGGCGGCGGTCCGCCTCGTGCCCCCGGCCTCGTCCCTGCTGACCGGGGACGGTTGCCTAGGAGCCGATGCGACCCTGCCCACCAAGTCCTCAGGTGTGAATTCCTGATCCAGCATCGCAGAGAAGAACGCGGCTGCCTGTGCCATCTGAGCTGGGGTCAGATTGAGAGCACGTCCAGGGCGTGCCCCCAGCTCGGGCGTCACAGCAGCGTTAGATCCGCCGAGGGGATTAGTTCCCTCTACCCCAAGGATTGTGGCAGGAGGGACCCTTTCCATCAGCGGCATTCCGTACAGGGGGGTCACCGGAGGAACCGTCGGACCCGCCCCTGCACAGTCATCGACGATTTCTGGCATGATTGTGTTTAATTTTGTGGTTATGAGTGGTTGATTTTAGTGGGTAACTCGTGAGCACAACCGTAATCTCCCCACAGACGGCGCCAAATTGTTCCGGTTACGGAAACGATTTACCCGGCTCGGAATTCGGGTAATGTAATTGAATCGATAACGAATAACTAATCGCTTGATTCCCTTGATCTCCCCTTCCTCTCACTCCTGGAATCGGACTTTCCCGGCGGAAAGCGGCCTGCTCCCTGCACAGTGAACGCACAGGGCCTCGGAGGTTGTCCGAGGAAACCCTCTCCGATGCCTAAGTCAGTCCGTGAAATGCCTTTACGAACCTAGCTCGTGAGGAACTAGGCGGCGTTTTAAGAGTAAGAGTCTAGAGAGAGAAAATCCCCCCCCCCCTCATGTGGGAAATGGGGAGGTATTTATACCTTCCCACAAGAGAGAGAAGAGAAAGAGGAATGGTTGGATGGGAAAGTGACAAGTGGCGGCTTCCCCTCCATCCATTCCCAATTACCTTAGGCAAAATGACAAGAGGGCCCCTGGGGATCCTGGCCCTGTCGGCCGGGGATTTCCTCAGGGCAGACAGTCTCCAAGTAGGGGGCTGCCAAGCCCTGACAGGCTGCATCGGCCGGCACTCTCGGCGGCTGACGGCCAACCCCTAGCGTTTTCATGCTTTGTTCCCGGTCCTTGCCGGGGGCTGGTCTTTCGACTCTCCGACAGGAATTGTCCCGGGGCCTGCATAGCAGGCGATTGATTGTCAGGCGGCCCACCCCCAATCAGATATTATTAAAAACTATTTTCATATATCGAATATTCTTAAAATATGATATCGATTCTATATAATCGAATATCGTATCAAAAAGAATTATATTAAGTTTTCGACGATATCGTTACATTTTTTTTACAACTTTTCGTTCAAAACCCTTTTTTTCAACTTTTCGTTCCAAATAAACCTTTTTCAAAACCTTTTCTAAAATTATTCCGACTATTCGATATCGATTTCATAATCAAATATCGAATACGACGAATGTCGCAAATATAAACCGAGTATAAATTAATCCATATTTGTACGCGATTTATAAGATTTTCGAAAAAAAAAAAAAAAATAATAAAAAACGGGTCGGCAACCCGGATCGGATTTTTTTTAGCTTTTCGTTCGTTTTATTTTTATTATACTACAAAACGATTTCTAAAATTTATATCTTTTCTAAAACTATTCCAAATATTTGATATTGATTTTATAGTCAACTATCGAATATAACGAATATCGAGAACATTAAGTCGAGTACGAATTATGCAATATTCATACGCGATTTAATCAAAAGATTTTCCGAAAACCGATCCCGAAATCAGGCCGCCACGCGACCCGCCTACGTCCCGGGCGAGTCGCGCGGCAGATTGCCCAAGCGCGCCCCTTTTCGTTCTTTTTTATTATTTTTCGAACTTCGTTTTTTATACAAAACAGCGTTTCAACAATATTTTTCAGATTTCGATTAATGTTTATTTTCTCGATCTCGTATATTTATTTACTATATTATTCAATCGTTACTAACTCGTTTTCTCGTGTTTGTAGCAATTTTTTTTTCTCATATTCTTTTTATCGTTTTATTAGACTAAAACGAACTCACATGCTAAAATAACTTTGACGTTATTAGTTTAACATGCATTAAACGACTTAGCAACCCATTTATTTTTCCTCACATGTCTTAGGAAAATAATCTCTGCATATCATTCAATCGTCGAACTAACACGTGTACACAAAACCGAACGATATCTTAGTAAAGGCCGCTAAGTGCGGGCGGGGTTGGGTGTTCTCACTGAACTTCCCAACACGTACCCTCACCCCTTACTCAGAACCGTGGTTTCCGGATGTCCGAAACCATTGGCAACGAGAGTCATTCAATATACGATTAACCGCTCAAGTCGGCATCGGTATCGAACTGCAAAGGGACGAACCCAATAAACTCTCACATCGGAAATGGGCCAGGTTTTAAATATGGCCCACTATGACATAGAGTGGGTTCGAATGGTTCCGAATAACCATAAAATTCGGTGGCGACTCCCACTTCGATTTAAAATTCAATTCGATCCATCTCATATGGAGATACATTCGCCTCCCCAAACCCGCGCGTGGCCGCGTCGGGGTGGACCTATGTCATGTCCACAATTTGGCGACTCCGCTAGGGATTAACTGATGTGTCACTTACCATCGGCATCCTCAGGGTGAGACTCGAAAAGAAATCGTTCGATTAGTAATGTACACGTTTTAGTTCAATGGTTCATGCATAACCCCGTTCTATCCCGGGCCGGTTACTTGTGACCGACGTCCCACTATACCACGGTGCATTCCCACTTGGGTGCACTAAAGACTTCGATGGCGGAACTCGCATGGGTTTTACGGCAGATTCTAAGACCAACTCGGCTTAGGAGGTCCGTCCTGATTTGCGAGAATGCGATCGTTGTTGGTATAGACCCTATTTGACCGACCGAGACTTAGACTAAGAGCATACATGGCGTCGTTATACTGTTTCCGTGACTACATGCTACTTGATCTTTTTTTGGTCTTTTCAAAAACCGTCATTTTCAAAAGTTCACATCTTTTTTTCAAATCCATCCTTTTTCAAAACCCGGAAAGCTGCCGAATTTAGGACTTATGATTTTGACTCAAAATAGCCTATTTTTAGCCGGTATGCTATCCAAACCTTTTCAAAAAAAAAGCCCGAAATCTCGGCCCGATAACCTCTTTCTCGGTTTTCAAAAAAATCCGGTCTTCCAATCCGACCTTGCTCGGTTTTCAAATCCAAATTCCCTTTTCAAAACTTTCTTCTTCTTAGGACTTCCCGTATTTAGCAGTGTCGGGTCTTGTCATAAGTTGTTAGAATCTATAGCGTCGAAACTCCGTCGATCTTACATCACGAGTTTCTACCCCATTCCAAGTCCGCCTTATTTGTCAAGGCACGGTCCACCTACGTAGGACAAACTCCTACAAAGGGAAGCCCATTTACACAATCGAGTCCAAAGTCTGGAGATTTCACACACGGATCTTTCTTCGAACGGGACTAGGCCCACTTTACCAAAACCCAGGGAGAGTCCACCATCCACGAGTCACCCGTCTAGGAGTCGGTCTTCGGTCCCACTCGGGGGCTACCCTTTAGCGGGGCGATCAACCGCGTTTGCTCTAAGGATCAGGTCTTACACGTGTTGGCTCACGTACCCCACTTTCGAGTCACTTAGATGTCGCACCATTTGAGTCCTATCAAGGTCTTTAGTCTCACTCGGGGGCTGTCCTCCACCCGAGCAGTCAACCACGGTCACCTTAAGGGGTACCCTACGTTCATCCTGCACCGGCGTCCTTATGATGCCTTCTTCGTGTCGTACCTATGCTACGAATACTCGAGTCACCTAGGGTTAGGTCACCACGTTGGTCCGAGCACGTGATACGGTCAAACACGGTCGCCCCTATTTTCGGATTCACCCTTATGCAGCTCGAATCCAATTCGCAGTCGTTACCTCGTCTAGATCAACGTTTGAGTATCCCGGTCCATGAGTCTTTGTCGACCCGTCACCCCGGGCCGTGTCTAGTTTGACTCCCTCACTTGCACTTGCGCAAAGCCGAGTTTAGGCGAGTCGTGACACCCGTCGTTCTCTCCAATCAAAGATCTTACCAAAAAAAACAAGCAACCGAGCGTCCGAGTCCGGATTTGATTCGAGTCTAAGTCTGAGTTCGAGTCTAGGATACCCTACATCCTCATTTCCAAATCAAAGTCAGAGTCAAAGTCAGTTGTATGTATTCTGTCCTCTTTTTTCAAAATTCAATAAAATCAACTTTTCTATTTCTCATACATACTTTTCTTATGTGTTTTCGAGAACATGATGAACACCATAATACACTGTGAGCACACGCACGTGACTATTATAGGCACATCTATAATGACTGCAGGAAACCGAGCCCGTGTTTTCCTTTTACCTATTCCATGTCTGGTATAGAAAGCCACATAACTACCCGTAGCAGGAGCATATCGAATCCTATGACAAATCTAGGTAGTCTTCTAGTTTGGGTTCAAGACGGGAGGCAAGCCCACTTCCCACAATAAACACCCTTCCAATAAGACTAACCAAACCCTGCCTTAGGTGTTAGTCTCACCGACAAAAAAAAACTGGACAAAAAAAAAACAAAAGTCCAAGAGAAAAAAAAAACAAAAGGCCAAAACAAAAAAAGCTGGCCATGATCAAAAAAAAAATTATAAACATCTCTCGACCAGACACGGTCAACTCAAATAAAGAATCCCATGACCGGGGCTAAGAGGTCAACCCAAAGAATTCAAAAACCCATGACCGTGAAACGGTCAATTCAAAAATTATCAATACCCATACCATCCAATAGGAGAGAGACAGTCAAGCTGGTCAGCTAACACCACATCTAGCCTTCCCACATTACAACCCTCAAGACCTTCTCGAGACCTAGGCTAGAGACAACCCAGAATTTTGAGGATTCAAGCTCCATAGGATACACCCTAACCTTTAGGGCCAGACATGGAAACCAGATCCCGCATTATCAAACCTGCCCAATCGAAGCTCGAGCCATTTTACTCGACTTCCTCTTTACATAACAGAATTCACAATCACCATATGCAAATCCGAGAGCAAAACTCGTTAAAATCCCCGAGAGCAAAACTCATCAAATCCCCGAGAGCAAAACTCATCAAATCCCCGAGAGCAAAACTCGTTAAAATCCCCGAGAGCAAAACTCATCAAATCCCCGAGAGCAGAACTCGTTAAAATCCCCGAGAGCAGAACTCATTAAAATCCAATCCCAATTCTTCTCATTCAAACCAGTATACCAACCCCGAACACGGGAACTCAACTTGCAGTCGGCATAGAACATGCCCAAATAGTTCACATCACCTCTGGAGGCTACCCCAGAGAACGCTCACAGTCATAGGATCAACATCCTAACTATTCTAGCCCTTTGATCAAGACATCACTGGGAATGCACCTAGCCTACACCATCGTTGTGGCTAGTTACACACAAAGCCCTAGTAAACTAGGCACCATTATCTTTCAATCATTAAACTACGACTTGGTTTGATTTCACTACACGTGAATACGTAGGCAGCCTTTCAACAGAGGCACAACCACCCACATTGACACAAATTCGAAAAAGCATCATCATTCCGGTCACGACACTGTCATGTTCTCAATAGCTAGCTTTGTCGTCCTGGGGGCTTCTTTTAGGCAGAAGTTCTCCATCCCTACTCACAAAATCCAGATACTTTCAAAAAATCTAGTCTCCTTTCTATAGTGTGTCCTAGTACTCGGCTCAGCCGAAGACAAGAATCTGTCAGGACTCGGAGTAATACCCACTTTGGAGATGTACCCCAAAACCAAAATTCAAAAGGAGCACTGGACCACAGCATTGTTACTGCTAAAATAGTCTCATTACAGACTACTGCAATTCCCCTATAGCAGATCGTTCCCATTTCGATGTTCGACTGTGTTGCCACTCGCCTAGGCTACGGAATAACGCAACTTAAGAGTCTTGTCATCTTAGGTGGCCTACCCCCTACCGAGTCATGGTCTAACCCTTAGAGAGTCAAAGTCGTGTCTGTCAACTCGTCCTCTCGCGTCCAGAGTCGAGTCTGTCGGTATATCTCTCTCTTCAAATTCTCATTTTTTGCAAAACTTAGCCATTTGGGAAAATCCTTTTCCTAGTCACCACGGGAATAGGAATTTTTATCACACTTCATCTAGGCATATAGGCCTAACCAGGGAATTCCAGGAATCCGTGTCAGAATCCGATTAGGAATCAAAGTCATCCCAAACATCCTTATTTCCAAACTTCCAAAAAAAATTCAGCATTCTTCTTTTCAAAATTTTTCAAAAAATCATCATTTCTTCCCCAGCATGAGTCAGTGTTTCACCTAAATGTTACATACAAATTATGTCAGCATACAGGTACACCCATGACTCCCAGAAATTCTAAGTTCCCCAGTGGAAAGGCTCAAGCAACTTCTTTCAGGATATATCTGCAAACAGATATGCCCATAGCTTCCAAGGCAAGCTCCCGCGCAATTCTAAGACAGGATATATCTGCAAACAGGTATACCCATAGCTTCCTAGGCAAGCTCCCGCAACGTTATCAGCATCAACCCAGGTATGATTTCTATTCTATGGCTGGCGAGCCCTTCACGCAGGTCTAATGGACCATAAACGACCCGATCGGAAGTCTGCCAGGTTTTAATCCTTGATTAACCTGGTAGCTACTCTGACTTTTGCCTTGTCCAAGCCTCAGTCGGAGTGGGGGCTCTGTAGACACCCACATTTTGACCGTCAGGTGTCTATAGTAGTTCCCGCCAAACACCCGATGATGATTGGACGTAAACGTGCTTTGATGGATTCGGATATGGGCTTGTAATCATGGACATTTGGTTTAGACTTTTTAAGGAGTACAAATTTCATAAAACCAACCTCAAATCCAGGCTCAGTGGGTCGTTTCGAGTCAAATAACACTAATTTGGGTCGAATCCGGCACCAGGGGTAAAATCGTCTTTTAGCGACCGAGTCAAAACCCGGTCAAAGATTTTTCCCGAGACATGTGAGTCAGCCGTGACACTCACACGGTTGATTCCTACCCAAATTCCTACAAAATTTCAGATTCATTAAAGCATTAAACAATTCCGTTAAACGTAGAATTCGACCTCAAGTAGGAATTCTATCCGGAAACCGAGTCAGACATTGACCGAGTACCAAATACTCGGCCAAACACTCCTCAATCAGCCGAGACACCCTTTCTTCTTGGCCAAGAAAGCGGAATTCTCATGTTCCTCAAACTCCTACGTTTCCTATCCTAAGCGGTATTCAAACTCTCCTAAACCAAGGTCGGAAACTCCCTATAAATAGGACCTCCCGTCCAACACAATGACATCCATAAAAAAACACATCGAAAGACAACCCCAAACAACGTTTTTCCAGCCAATACACACGGTTTTTACACACCCATCACACCAAAAAAACAGCCTTATAACACGGTTTACATACATCCTCGATAGTTAGAAAATCCCGACACCTTTCCGAAGTCTCGAAATACCGACGAAGCCGGCCAAACCCGACGTCCAAACCATCCAAACCGATACACCTTAACTCATCCTCATCATCTCGACGCTCCTAAGTTTAAGCCAACTTTCCGACGAGCCTTATCCCGAGAAAACAAAGCATGTAGGTTGAGGGTGTAAATCAAACCCGACTCTTCTCTTTTCTCTTCCCTTCTTCTCGTTTTTATGGGTCTTTCGTCGGTCTTTTTTCTTTTCTTTTCTAATATCGATATTATTAAAAACTATTTTCATATATCGAATATTCTTAAAATATGATATCGATTCTATATAATCGAATATCGTATCAAAAAGAATTATATTAAGTTTTCGACGATATCGTTACATTTTTTTTACAACTTTTCGTTCAAAACCCATTTTTTCAACTTTTCGTTCCAAATAAACCTTTTTCAAAACCTTTTCTAAAATTATTCCGACTATTCGATATCGATTTCATAATCAAATATCGAATACGACGAATGTCGCAAATATAAACCGAGTATAAATTAATCCATATTTGTACGCGATTTATAAGATTTTCGACAAAAAAAATAAAATAATAAAAAACGGGCCGGCAACCCGGATCGGATTTTTTTAGCTTTTCGTTCGTTTTATTTTTATTATTCTACAAAACGATTTCTAAAATTTATATCTTTTCTAAAACTATTCCAAATATTTGATATTGATTTTATAGTCAACTATCGAATATAACGAATATCGAGAACATTAAGTCGAGTACGAATTATGCAATATTCATACGCGATTTAATCAAAAGATTTTCCGAAAACCGATCCCGAAATCAGGCCGTGTAGACACCCGCATTTTGACTGCCAGGTGTCTATGGCAGTTTCCCAAAAAACACCCGATGATGATCGGACGCTAACATGCTTCTATGCGCTCGGATACGGGCTCAAATCCATTAATCGTTGGCTAACGCACTTACGGAGTACAAATATCACAAAACCAACCTCAAATCCAGGCCCAG
This sequence comes from Agrostemma githago, assembly GCA_958450325.1. NCBI lineage: Eukaryota > Viridiplantae > Streptophyta > Magnoliopsida > Caryophyllales > Caryophyllaceae > Agrostemma > Agrostemma githago. The sequence goes on from OY288239.1 coordinate 11,997,209, forward strand.
CGGACCATTTCGAGTCAAACAAGACTAATTTGGGCCAAAACCGACACCGGAATTAAAACCGACTTGTCACGATCGGGTCAATCCCGGCCAAAGTCGTTTCCGAGACATACCAAACAACCCTTCAAACATCAAAAGCCCAATTCAAACTCAAACTCATCAAATGTCCATGGTCAAGGTCCAAAAGACTGACCCGCGTGACCCAGCTGGGCCACTCGATCGAGTGCCCCACCCACTCGATCGAGTGGGCCCTTTTTCAGGCCCGACGGCTGACGCACAAGCCTACTCGACCGAGTTAGCCACCTACTCGGTCGAGTAACCCTAAACCGAAGCCCTAGCTTCTCCTATATAAGCAACCCTCATGCACCCCTCTTGAACAACTTTTGACACAATTATCGAAACCCTAGAGCAACCTCATACACACATACTACATCCTCTACAAACCCTAAGCAAACCCTAAGCGATTCATTAGCAAAAAACCCTAAACCTAGTTTAGGAATCCACAACCCGAGCCACCATAACTCGACCTCCATAAACCTCGAAGACTCTTGTGTTATAGCCACGGTTACGAGTCCGCACCGAGACAAGAACATGTAGGTTGAGGGTGTCAAAACCCCGTTTCTTCCCTTCTCTTCCTTTTTCTCGCGTCGTGTCTATTTCATATGGGTCGTTTTATTTTTTTATTTTTATCGTTATTATCGCATCATTAATATCAATAATACTAGTATCAAAACATTAAAATACCTATCAATTTGTGTCGAGTATAAGTGATATCGGAATGAGGAAACACGAATATACAAGTGTACTGCACACAGCGTTGACGGTCGCTCGTTCCGATATCCCGGTTACTTGATTATTGAGATAGGTCAATTTCAACAATAATTTTCATACCGTTTGTATCATTGTTATTATTCGCATATCTCATCAATTTCTCAAAAAAACCAATATCGTATTTCAATAAGGGTCGAAACCCGTTGACGCGGACCCGACATCACAATCCTTAGGGATTTATTTCGATGTCGGAGAAGTCGAGGGAATCAAGTAAAGCGTTGGTTTAGTAGATTCGATACCAATTCCATAATTGGATGTCGAATCTAACAACCCAGTCCGTTAATTCAGTCAATTCGATTTTCTTATTGATGCTAACGTAGATGTCACGTTATAATTATGACACTACAAACGCGGAGAGAAATTCTTGTCGTTTTGATTGACTTAAAACGACTTAAATCAATTTATCTTCTTTTTTTTATTTCACTCTAATATCTCATATCGATTCAAATAATCGAATGTGGGATACGACGAGTATTCAAGTCCCGAATTGATTATAAATTCCGCTATATTTATGCCCAATTCGTCAAGTCATCAAAAATCAAAAAGCAAATTCAAAATCAATGTATAACTTGCAAGCGAATTACAATTCGTACATGGGGGGCACTCGACCGAGTGCCTAGCCCACTCGGTCGAGTGGCGCCTCAAAACCGAATCAGAATGTCTGTCACGACACCCACTCGATCGAGTCTCACAGTGACTCGGTCGAGTGGCCTTGTACTCGACCGAGTTGGTCCATAACTCGGCCGAGTACGGTCTATGCCACGAAACAGAAACATCTTTTCAGGGCCTACTCGATCGAGTCTATCGACTACTCGATCGAGTGGCCTCATAACGACTCGTACATTATCCTATTTTTTCAAACTCGATAGTATTTTACGACTTAGGTCAACACGTGCATAATTAATCACGTGTATACTATCGTTTCAAACCATGCATCCTCATATTTGCATCTTTTCAATTCAATTCAATATTTGCAAACCGTTATTATTCGTTATATCGCTATATCGTTACTAACGCGTTTTCTGTTTCTTTTGTCAATTTAATTATTATTCGTTTATTATACTAAATGAACCCGCATGCTAAAATACAACTTGGACGTTAATTTTAGTTGCATTAAATTGACTTAGAAACCCTTTTCCATTCAATTCACATGTTTAGGGAAAACAATCTTTGCATATCATTTTTCCCGTTTAACTAGCGCGCGTATTGTAAGTCACTCGAATTCTTAGTAGAGGCCGCTAATGTGCGGGCGGGGTTGGGTGTCCTTTGTGGGCTTCCCAACACGTACCCTCACCCCTTACTCAGAACCTCGGTTTCCGGATGCCCGAAACCGTTGGCGCACGAGAGTCATTCAATACACAATATCCGATAATGTCGGTATTGGTATCAAATGCAAAGGGACGAGCCCAATAAACTCTGACATCGGAAATGGGCCGTATTTTGTATACGGACCACTACGACATAGAGTGGGCTCGAATGGTTCCGAATAACCACAAAATTCGGTGGCGACTCCACATAGACCTAAATTTCAATTCGATCCGTTTCATATGGAGATTCATTCGCCTACCCAAACCCGCGCGTGGCCGCGTCGGGGTGGACCTATGTCATGTCCACAATTTGGCGACTCCGCTGGGGATTAACTGATGCGTGACTTACCATCGGCATCCTCAGGGTGAGACTCGAATAGAAATCGTTTGACAAATACAATACGCGTTTTAGTTTTACGGTTCATGCATAACCCATATTTTCCCGGGCCGGTACTGGTGACCGACGTCCCACTATACCATTGATGTACTCCAACATGGATATGTCAAAAGGTGTCCATAGTCGATTCGAGTGGGTTTCGCGGCATGTTCTAAGCTCAATTCGACTTAGAGAGTCCGTCCCGATCAACGTCTAGACTATGTACACTGGTATAGACCCTTTCAGACCGACCGAGACTTAGTGTAGAGCATACATGGCGTCGTTATAATGCTTGTGTGACTACGTGCTACTTGGTTTCCGAGTCGTTTTCAAAAATATCAACTTTTCAAAAATTACATCCTCCTTTTCAAGATATTCAATTTTCAAAACCCGGGACATACCGAATTTAGGACTTATGATTTTACTCGAAATAGCCTATTTTCTAGCCGGTATGCTGCCCAAATCAAAACTCGAACTTTCAAAACTCATGGCCCAACGACTTTTCGTCCTCTTTTTCGGAAATTTGGGCCATTCACCGAGTCCACTCGGTTCTTTTTCAAAAATCAATCAATTTTCAAAACCTTCCCTCTTCTAGAACTTCCCGTATTTAGCAGTGTCGGGTTGAGTCTTAAGTTGTCAAGGTCTTTAGCGTCGAAACTCCGTCGATCTTACATCACGGGCTTCTTCCCTATCCCAGTCCGCCTTATTAGACTAAGGCGAGGCCCACCTACGTAGGACATACTCTTACGAAGGAGGGCCCGTCAACACAATCGAGTCAAAATGTCTGGGGATGTCCCACGTGAACCTTCCTTCGGACGGGACTCGGCCCACATAGCCAAATCCTAAGGAAGGCCCACCTTTCGCAAGTCACCCGTCTATGTGTCTTTTCCGAGTCAACCTTTTACAAGGCATAGCCCTATAACAAAAGGTTCACGGTCCTTACGTCTAAGGGTCACTCGTCCCACACTCGAGTCTTAACAAAATCTTCAATCCCACTCGGGGATTACCCCTTAGCAGGGCGATCAATCATGGTTGCTCTAAGGGTCATGTCTTACACGTGTCTCACATAACCCACTTTCGAGTCACTCAGATGCCACACCATCTGAGTCCCTAGCCTCACTTGGGGGCTATTCTCCGACGGAATGACTAATCACAGTCACTCCGAGAATCGTACCCTACACATTTGTCTTAGGGGAGTATAACCCGAGTCAAACTGAGGTCGTCCCTCCTCTTACACTATTTCCCATGCCTTGGTGAGTTTGAGTTCCGAAGCAACCTCTCTGATTACGTGGTGCTCTTACAGACAGGCCACCCGCAACCCGATATCAACGCAAGATGGAAGAATTGAAAGATGCCCTAACCAAAATCGAGACTCAACTGACCTCCATCCTTGCTAACCAAGCAACTTTGGACACTCGCCTGAGCACTGTAGAGAAAACGGTCCTAGTTGAAGGAGCTGAGTCCACTGGGCCCATAGCCGAATTGGTCAGTGTTGTTCGCAGGCTCGAGGAGCAAGTTCACTTATCAACAAGCAACTCAATCCACTCCGAAAATGCTCGCATTTATTCACCTTTGAGTAACGAGCTACCGGCCAACCTCAACTTGACGGGAATTCCTATGTTTGAGGGTACCGAAGACCCGGTACATCATATCCGGGCCTTCAAAGACTTCATGGCAGTCAAAGGGGTAAAGTCCACCATGTTTAAGCACTTATTCCCTTCCTCCCTCCAGAAGCACCCCAAAGCCTGGTACTACAGGCTCGATTCCAAGAAATACCCGACTTGGGACGATGTGGCAACAGAGTTCGCTCGGAACTACGCCGATAATATCGAGATCCAGACTACAATGCGTACTCTGGAAGTCATCGCCCAAGAGCCCAAAGAAGGGTTCACTAAATATCTTCAAAGATGGAGGGCCGAGAGTGTAAAGTTGGTAAACAAGCCCAACGAGAAGACGCTAGTGGAGGCCTTCGTCAACAACCTCCTGCCTTCTTACCGCGTCCATCTTAGGTATGCCGGCATTTCAAACTTTGCCGTACTTACCAAAATGGGCATTAGGATTGAAGACGATCTTCGACATAATGAAGATCTGGGTGAAGTTGATACTAAAGGCTATACTGGACATCAACTGTACTCGAGTCCTTAGAAGCCGACGACTAATGACAACATTATCCGAGAGTCCGGATCCGATTTGAGTCCGAGTCTGAGTCCGAGTCTAGGATGTACTATTCCCTTCAAAGTCGAAGTCAAAGTCAAAATCAGAGTCAGAGTCAGTTGTATTCTGTCCTCTTTTTCGAAATTCAATAAAATCAGCTTTCAATATTCTTTCTCATATATATTCCTTATGTGTTTCCGAGAACATGATGAACACCATCATACACTGTGAGCACACGCACGTGACTATTATGGGCACATCTATAAGGACTGCAGGAAACCGAGCCCGTGTTTTCTTTTTTACCTATTCCGTGTCTGGTATAGAAAAACCACATAACTACCCGTAGCAGGAGCGGTACCAAATCCTATGACAAATCTAGGTAATCTCCTAGTTTGGGTTCAAGACGGGAGGCAAGCCCATTTCCCACCATAAAATACCCCTCCAATAAGACTGACCAATCCCTACCTTAGGTGTTAGTCTGACCGGCAAAAAAAGAGAAAAAACAAAAAAACACTGAACAAAAAAAAAATCAAAAGTAAGAAAAAAACAAAAGAAGGCCATCAAAAAAGAAAGGGCCAAAACAAAAAGAAGACCATCAAAAAAAGAAAACTGGACAAAAAAAAATCGAAAGTCCATGAGGAAAAAAGCAAAAGGCCAAAAAAAAAAAGCAGGCCATCATCAAAAAAAAAATTCAGAATACCCATGACCGTGGTCAACGGTCAATTCAAGGGAAAGCCCCACGACCAGGGTACGGTCAAAATTATCAAAACCCATGACCGCGGCTAAGAGGTCAATCAAAAATCAAATACCCATGACCGTGGTCAACGGTCAACTCAAGTGAAAATCCTTTGACCGCGGTACGGTCAAATTCAAAATTATCCATGCCATCCAATAGGGGAGTAACAATCAAGCTGGTCAGCTAACACCACACTCAGCCTTCCCACATTACAACCCTCAAGACCTTCCCGAGACCCAGGCCAGAGACAGCCCGGAATTTTGAGGATTCAAGCTCCATAGGATACCCCTAACAATTAGGGCCAGACATGGAAACCAGATTCCGCATTATCAAACCAGCCCTCGAAGCCTTAGCTCCACAGAACCGAGCTCCAGATTTCGAGTCATCAAAACCAGATCCCACATTATCAAACCAGCCCTCGAAGCCTTAGCTCCACAGAACCGAGCTCCAGATTTCGAGTCATCAAAGCCATTTACTTCCTAGCACCACATTTCCAAAAACATCAAATTCCCCGAGAGCAGAACTCGTTAAAAATCCCGAGAACAAAACTCGTTAAAATTCCCCGAGAGCAGAACTCGTTAAAAATCCCGAGAACAAAACTCGTTAAAATTCCCCGAGAGCAGAACTCGTTAAAAATCCCGAGAACAAAACTCGTTAAAATTCCATCCAAACCAGTTACCAACTCCAAACACGGGAACTCAACTTGCAGTCGGCATAGAACATGCCCAAATAGTTCACACCACCTCTGGGGGCTACCCCGGAGAACGCTCACAGTCACAGGATTAACATCCTAACAATTCTAGCCCTTTGATCAAGACATCACTGGGAATGCACCTAGCCTTCACCATCGCTCTGGCTAGTTACACACAAAGCCCTAATAAACTAGGCACCATATATATCTTTCAATCCACTGAACTACGGCATGGTTTGATTTCACCACACGTGAATACGTAGGCAGCCTTTCAACAGAGGCACAACCACTCACATTGACACACATTCAAAAAGTGCCATCACTCCGGTCACGACACTGTCATGTTCTCAGTAGCTAGCTTTGTCGTCCTGGGGGCTTCTATTAGACAGAAGTTCTCCTTCCACTCACATAATCCAAATACTTCCAAAATCTAGCCTCCTTTCTATAGTGTGTCCTAGTACTCGGCTCAGTCGAAGACAAGAATCTGTCAGGACTCGAGGCAATACCCACTTTGAAAATGTACCCAAAAATCAGAAATCCAGAGGGGCACCAGACTAAAACAGTCTCATTACAGGCTACTGCAATTCCCCCCATAGCATATCTATCCCGTTTCGACGTGCGACCGTGTTGCCACTCGCCTAGGCTATGGGATAGCGCAACTTAAGAGTCTTGTTAGGCGGCCCACACCCCTACCGAGTCACGGTCCAACCCCTCGAGAGTCCAGTCGTGTCAGTCAACTCGTCCGGTCACGTCCAGAGTCGAGTCTGTCGGTAGGCCTCTCTCTTCAAATTCCACTTTGAAATTTGCAAATCTAGCCATTCGAAAAAAAGATCCTTTTCGACAAGGTCAAATTTCGGTCTATTTAAACTGCAAATTACTTTCCTAATCTTTGTTAGGAGTAAAAAATCTCAAAGTTTCCAAAATTCAAAAAATCTCAAATTTTCAAGATTTCAAAAATTCAAATTTTCAAAAAAACGTCTCTCCCCAGCGCGAGTCATTTTACTGCCTACGTGTTGCATGCATTCCATGTGACTCATACAGGTACAACTCAATTAGGGAAGTGCAACCCACGATAATTCCCCAGCGGAAGCCAACGACGGCATTTCAAGGGATGAGTCTACATACAGGCGCACCCAGGACTTACGAGACAAGTCCAATCTCCCACGGAGTTATCGGCTCAGGTATGACTTCTAGCTTGCGGCTGGCGAGCCCTTCACGCAAGTCTAATGGATTATAAACGACCCGGTCGGAAGTCCGCTAGGCTTCAATCCTCGATTGGCCTGGTGGATACTCTGACTTTCGCCCTGTCCAAGCCTCAGTCAGAGTGGGGGCTCTGTAGACACCCGCATTTTGACTGCCAGGTGTCTATGGCAGTTTCCCAAAAAACACCCGATGATGATCGGACGCTAACATGCTTCTATGCGCTCGGATACGGGCTCAAATCCATTAATCGTTGGCTAACGCACTTACGGAGTACAAATATCACAAAACCAACCTCAAATCCAGGCCCAGCGGACCATTTCGAGTCAAACAAGACTAATTTGGGCCAAAACCGACACCGGAATTAAAACCGACTTGTCACGATCGGGTCAATCCCGGCCAAAGTCGTTTCCGAGACATACCAAACAACCCTTCAAACATCAAAAGCCCAATTCAAACTCAAACTCATCAAATGTCCATGGTCAAGGTCCAAAAGACTGACCCGCGTGACCCAGCTGGGCCACTCGATCGAGTGCCCCACCCACTCGATCGAGTGGGCCCTTTTTCAGGCCCGACGGCTGACGCACAAGCCTACTCGACCGAGTTAGCCACCTACTCGGTCGAGTAACCCTAAACCGAAGCCCTAGCTTCTCCTATATAAGCAACCCTCATGCACCCCTCTTGAACAACTTTTGACACAATTATCGAAACCCTAGAGCAACCTCATACACACATACTACATCCTCTACAAACCCTAAGCAAACCCTAAGCGATTCATTAGCAAAAAACCCTAAACCTAGTTTAGGAATCCACAACCCGAGCCACCATAACTCGACCTCCATAAACCTCGAAGACTCTTGTGTTATAGCCACGGTTACGAGTCCGCACCGAGACAAGAACATGTAGGTTGAGGGTGTCAAAACCCCGTTTCTTCCCTTCTCTTCCTTTTTCTCGCGTCGTGTCTATTTCATATGGGTCGTTTTATTTTTTTATTTTTATCGTTATTATCGCATCATTAATATCAATAATACTAGTATCAAAACATTAAAATACCTATCAATTTGTGTCGAGTATAAGTGATATCGGAATGAGGAAACACGAATATACAAGTGTACTGCACACAGCGTTGACGGTCGCTCGTTCCGATATCCCGGTTACTTGATTATTGAGATAGGTCAATTTCAACAATAATTTTCATACCGTTTGTATCATTGTTATTATTCGCATATCTCATCAATTTCTCAAAAAAACCAATATCGTATTTCAATAAGGGTCGAAACCCGTTGACGCGGACCCGACATCACAATCCTTAGGGATTTATTTCGATGTCGGAGAAGTCGAGGGAATCAAGTAAAGCGTTGGTTTAGTAGATTCGATACCAATTCCATAATTGGATGTCGAATCTAACAACCCAGTCCGTTAATTCAGTCAATTCGATTTTCTTATTGATGCTAACGTAGATGTCACGTTATAATTATGACACTACAAACGCGGAGAGAAATTCTTGTCGTTTTGATTGACTTAAAACGACTTAAATCAATTTATCTTCTTTTTTTTATTTCACTCTAATATCTCATATCGATTCAAATAATCGAATGTGGGATACGACGAGTATTCAAGTCCCGAATTGATTATAAATTCCGCTATATTTATGCCCAATTCGTCAAGTCATCAAAAATCAAAAAGCAAATTCAAAATCAATGTATAACTTGCAAGCGAATTACAATTCGTACATGGGGGGCACTCGACCGAGTGCCTAGCCCACTCGGTCGAGTGGCGCCTCAAAACCGAATCAGAATGTCTGTCACGACACCCACTCGATCGAGTCTCACAGTGACTCGGTCGAGTGGCCTTGTACTCGACCGAGTTGGTCCATAACTCGGCCGAGTACGGTCTATGCCACGAAACAGAAACATCTTTTCAGGGCCTACTCGATCGAGTCTATCGACTACTCGATCGAGTGGCCTCATAACGACTCGTACATTATCCTATTTTTTCAAACTCGATAGTATTTTACGACTTAGGTCAACACGTGCATAATTAATCACGTGTATACTATCGTTTCAAACCATGCATCCTCATATTTGCATCTTTTCAATTCAATTCAATATTTGCAAACCGTTATTATTCGTTATATCGCTATATCGTTACTAACGCGTTTTCTGTTTCTTTTGTCAATTTAATTATTATTCGTTTATTATACTAAATGAACCCGCATGCTAAAATACAACTTGGACGTTAATTTTAGTTGCATTAAATTGACTTAGAAACCCTTTTCCATTCAATTCACATGTTTAGGGAAAACAATCTTTGCATATCATTTTTCCCGTTTAACTAGCGCGCGTATTGTAAGTCACTCGAATTCTTAGTAGAGGCCGCTAATGTGCGGGCGGGGTTGGGTGTCCTTTGTGGGCTTCCCAACACGTACCCTCACCCCTTACTCAGAACCTCGGTTTCCGGATGCCCGAAACCGTTGGCGCACGAGAGTCATTCAATACACAATATCCGATAATGTCGGTATTGGTATCAAATGCAAAGGGACGAGCCCAATAAACTCTGACATCGGAAATGGGCCGTATTTTGTATACGGACCACTACGACATAGAGTGGGCTCGAATGGTTCCGAATAACCACAAAATTCGGTGGCGACTCCACATAGACCTAAATTTCAATTCGATCCGTTTCATATGGAGATTCATTCGCCTACCCAAACCCGCGCGTGGCCGCGTCGGGGTGGACCTATGTCATGTCCACAGGCCGCCACGCGACCCGCCTACGTCCCGGGCGAGTCGCGCGACAGATTGCCCAAGCGCGCCCCTTTTCGTTCTTTTTTATTATTTTTCGAACTTCGTTTTTTATACAAAACAGCGTTTCAACAATATTTTTCAGATTTCGATTAATGTTTATTTTCTCGATCTCGTATATTTATTTACTATATTATTCAATCGTTACTAACTCGTTTTCTCGTGTTTGTAGCAATTTATTTTTCTCATATTCTTTTTATCGTTTTATTAGACTGAAACGAACTCACATGCTAAAATAACTTTGACGTTATTAGTTTAACATGCATTAAACGACTTAGCAACCCATTTATTTTTCCTCACATGTCTTAGGAAAATAATCTCTGCATATCATTCAATCGTCGAACTAACGCGTGTACACAAAACCGAACGATATCTTAGTAAAGGCCGCTAAGTGCGGGCGGGGTTGGGTGTTCTCACTGAACTTCCCAACACGTACCCTCACCCCTTACTCAGACCCGTGGTTTCCGGATGTCCGAAACCATTGGCAACGAGAGTCATTCAATATACGATTAACCGCTCAAGTCGGCATCGGTATCGAACTGCAAAGGGACGAACCCAATAAACTCTCACATCGGAAATGGGCCAGGTTTTAAATATGGCCCACTAAGACATAGAGTGGGTTCGAATGGTTCCGAATAACCATAAAATTCGGTGGCGACTCCTACTTCGATTTAAAATTCAATTCGATCCATCTCATATGGAGATACATTCGCCTCTCCAAACCCGCGCGTGGCCGCGTCGGGGTGGACCTATGTCATGTCCACATATGTCCATTGGCTATGAAATACGAAAAGATTCATGCATGTCCAAATTACTGTATCTTGTATCGAAAAGAATACAATGACTTAGAAGAGTGTCCAAGATGTGGAGAATCATGGTACAAATTGGTAGAGAATAATATAGGAGGCAAGAAAGGAGGTCCGGTGAAAATTTTATGGTATTTACCAATAATCCCAAGGTTTAAGCGGCTCTTTGCAAATTCAAAAGATGCGAAGCTCATGTTGTGGCACCACGAAGAGAGAAATAAAGATGGAAAATTGAGACATGTGGCTGACACTCCCCAATGGCGAAATTGATAGAACCTTTCCGAAATTTGGTCTAGAGCATAGAAATTTAAGATTAGGACTCTGTACAAATGGAATTAATCAATTTGGAACAATGAGTACACAACATAGTAGTTGGCCTATAATGTTAATAATATACAATATCCCACCTTGGCTTACTACAAAGAGCAAATATATCATGTTGACATTACTTATATCAGGTCCGAAGCAACCGGGAAACGACATCGACATATATTTGGCTCCACTTATTGAGGACTTGAAGTTGTTGTGGGATGTTGGTGTGAGTGTTTTTGATGCTGCCACAAACTTGAGATTCCAAATGCATGCAATGTTGTATTGCACAATTAATGATTTCCCTGCCTATGGTAACCTCTCTGGATATAGGTTGAAGACTGATAAAGGTTGCCCTGTCTGTGGGGATGACACTGAGTCTGATTGGTTGGAAAACTCGGGTAAATATGCATACATGGGTCATTGTCGATTTCTTCCCAAGGGCCATCAATATAGGAAGAAGAGGATAGCTTTTTACGGGAAAATGGAGCAACGACCCCCTCCTAAGATTTTGAGTGGGAAAGAGTATCACAATCGAGTTAAGAACATAATGACTGAGTTTGGAAAACCATACAGGCCTCCTCCGAATGGGGTATATCACACAAAGAAGTCAATTTTTTGGGAGCTTCCTTATTGGGAGCACTTGTCTGTAAGACATTGTATTGACGTTATGTACGTGGAGAAAAATGTCTTTGATAGTATAATTGGAACATTGTTAAATATGCCAAACAAGACTAAAGATGGGGTGAAAGCAAGAAGGGACATGGCTGCAAGGGGACAAGTTGAGTTACAACCAAAAGAGACTGGGAAACACATATATTTGCCCCCAACTAGCACAATTTTGTCGAAGAATGAGAAGATTGCGGTGTGTGAGTCTTTAAAGGGTATTAAGGTGCCACATGGATATTCTTCGAACATAAGCCGACTAGTTTCAATGAAAGATTTGAAGCTATTAGGTTTGAAATCTCATGACTGTCATGTTATTGTGGATAGTAGGTCCACCCCGACGCGGCCACGCGCGGGTTTGGGGAGGCGAATGAATTTCCATATGAGCATGGATCGAATTGAAATTTAAATCGAAGTTGGAGTCGCCACCAAACTTTGTGGGAGTTCGGGCCCGTTCGAACCCACTCTATGTCGTAGTGGGCCGTATACAAAATACGGCCCATTTTCGACGTCAGAGCTTATTGGGTTCGTCCCTTTGCATTTGATACCGATACCGACTTGATCGGATACCGTGTATTGGGGACTCTCGTTGCCAATGGTTTCGGACATCCGGAAACCGAGGTTCTCAGTAAGGGGTGAGGGTACGTGTTGGGAAGCCCACGAAGGACACCCAACCCCGCCCGCACATTAGCGGCCTCTACTAGGATATCGTTTGATGTTAAAATACGCGCGTTAGTAATACGATGAATGTTATGCAAACATTGTTTTCCCTAAACATGCAAATGAAATTGAATGGGTTGCTAAGTCGATTTAATGCAACTAAAATTAACGTCAAAGTTGTATTTTAGCGTGTGAGGTTCGTTTTAGTATAATAAAACAAATGAAAAGGAAATTGCTACAAACACGAACAAACGAGTTAGTAACGGTTTGCAAATAAAATAAAAGATATGGATGCAATGAATGACGTAAATAACATATCGAGATCTGAAATATCGCTAAAAAAGACGTTGTTTTGTCCAAAAAAAAACGATGTTTTAAAAATAATAAAAAGGCGAAAAACGTGTCGCGTTTCAGCCTTTCACGCGACTCGTGCCCCGGCCTGTTTCGAGGTCGATTTTTTGAAAATCGATGTTTTTATTAAATCGCGTACAAATATCGCATAATTCGTACTCGATTCAATATTTTTGATATTCGTTATATTCGATATTCGATTATGAAATCGATATCACATATTCGAAATAATTTTGGAAAAGATAAAAAAACCTTGCGAAATCGTTTTGTTGAAAGAACGATGTTTAAGGAAAATTGAGAAATCGAAGAAGAAGGCCGCGGGTTTCAGGCTTCCGCGCGAGTCGCCTGGGAGGGGCGCGAATCGCGTGGAGGTCTGTCCCGGTTTATGTTTTTCGAGAAATCGTTAATTTCGATAGATCGCGTATAAATATGAATTAATTTATACTCGATTTATGCTTTCGATATTCGTCGTATTCGATATTCGATTATGAAATCGATATCGAATATTCGGAACGACTTTTAAAAAAGGTTTTATAAAATTGTTTTGAAAAAAGAATTTGAACGAAAAGAAAAGAATGTTAGTTCTCTCCGCGTTAAAATCGTTGTATTTTGTAAAAAGTTACAATTTTGATGCATCAACGAGATTAATGTAATTCTTTTAATACGATGACTAGAGAATCGGTATCGTATTTTTAGAATATTTGTTATATGAAAATAGTTTTAGTAATATCGATATTAGAAATAAAAAAAATGATGAACGACTCATAAAAAAACGATGACGATGTGAGACGGACGAAAAAACGAGAAGAAGAAGGAGAGAAGAGAAGAGAAGTCGGGTTCGATTACACCCTCAACCTACATGCTTTTGTTAACTCGGATCGGGGCTCGTCGGAATGTGGCTAAGGCACGGGAGCGTTGGGTTTAATGTTGGTGAGTTGCGGCTGTTTTGCTTCGGAGGTGAAGGGTGACGGGTATAGGGGCCGGTTGCTTCGGTTTTGGATGTACTAGCGGTTTCTCGATGCTAAGTGTAAGAATCTCGAGGTGTATGAATTTTGTGTCGGGGATTGTATGTGAAGATGTATGAATTGTATGTGAATAATGTATGTTAATGTGCATGCAAAGGGTCCTATTTATAGGAGAAAGAGGTTGAGAGAGGTATCTTGCTTGGACAACAAGAAATACCGGTTTGGATAGGAAACCCAAGAGGTTGAAAGGAACGAGAATTCCGTTACTTGGTGAAGAAGAAAGGGAATCCCGGTTAGGAAGGGGAGCTCGGCTGAAAACAGGCTACTCGGCCGAGTATTTGATGCTCGGTCGAGTGTTTGATTCGGTATTCGGATGGAATTCCTACTTGAGATCGAATTCTATCCTAAACGGAATTGTTTAATATTTGTCGTAGCTGATTTTTGTAGTGTTTGAGCTTGAATCGGTCACGTGAGGTGACACGGCTGACTCATATGTTTCAAAAATATCTTTGACCGAGTTTTGACTCGGTCGCTAAAAGACGGTTTTGCCCCTGGTGTCGGATTCGACCCAAATTAGTCTTATTTGACTCGAAATGACCCACTGGGCCTGAATTTGAGGTTGGTTTTGTGAGTTTTGTACTCCGTAAAAAGCCCGGTTTTTTTACAGGTATGCCGATTTTTGATTTTTCGAATTTTCGCAATTTTCAGACTTTTTCAATTCTTCCGGTTTTCTCGGCTTCTGCAGTTTTTTTGATTTTTTTTTGACGCGGTTTTTTGACAATTTTTCGCGATTTTGATTTTTCGCGGGTTTTTTCAGCTGTGCCTGTTCGAAAGGCTATCGATCTTGGACCCTCCCCTAGACGTGAGCCGATATCAATCTAAACAAGTGATGACGAGGAGACGGACTATTGCCTTTTCTCGCCTCAACACTCAAAAATACTGGGATGAAGTGCTGTCCTTCCATGAAGGCCCATTGATCCGTTGGACCGTCCCATGGTGGCCCATTTATGTCCGGACCGGCTTAGAGTCTCGAGATAGGGCTCGATATCAGGTAATCCTATCTTTTAGACAAACAATTCACCTCCTTCCCGATCGCATACTTAGGCAATAAGGTTGGGCTCAAAGAATCCCGGAAATCGAGGCAATCGTGAGTGAGTCTACTCAGTTGACGGACGTAATGTGTAACACCTGGATGCAATGGTGGTATACACGAGCCACTTGGTTCGTTCCCAAGAATCCTCATTCGATCTGGGTATCCGATTCTTACATCAGATGGACAAAAGCTGATTCTGCTAAAGCCCGAGCTGCTTTGAAGACTGACGAGGCTTTCGACCTGTTGCGTCGGGAACATGCTAAAGATAATAGAAACTTCTTTGACGAAGGTGCTACCCCGGCAAGTCAGAAAGAGAAATCTAGGACTCAGACTGAAGGGTTCAGTACTAAGGGTGCACGGGGGAAGGTGAGCTCCCAGACGGATTTAGAAAGGAGATTTGGCCCAAGATTGGCGGTCAAGGACCGACTTGGTCCTCGGGACAGATTACCCGAGCCCGTCCGGGCTCGGCTTGGACCGGTGCAAATGGCAGAAGACCCAAAATCGAAGAAGCGGGTTCGAGCAAAAGAAATTCCCCCTGTGATTAGGGAACGTTCGCCCCCGCCCCGTCGGCCTCGGGCTCCGCGTGACCCGAAAGATAAGAGGAAAGGAAAAATGTACGAGAGTTCTCCTAAATTTATTATTTAAGTATTACTACTATTTTTGTGGTGTGATTTTGTTGTTTTTTTTTTGTGTGATGTATTTTTGAAATTCCCGAGTTTATCGGTTTTTTTTATATAATAAAAGACATATTAGTGAATACCGTTCCCGTCTTTTCGTTATTGCAATGGTTGTACCCTTTTGAGGGGTTGTCTACGTATCCATAATTAATGGAATCAAACCTTCCGTAGTTCAGAATGATTTTTTGCAATTTTTCGAAATACATCAAGATTATTAATTCGAGATGTGCGATGGTAGGATAAGTAATCCTAACTTATTTACTTGCTTCAAATTTTGAAAAAGACAATTTTTTATAAATTTTTTGCAAATGACATTGAGGTAGGGTTTAAGGGTTGTAACGCTTCAACTAGTCCAAGTTGGTTTGGTTGACGAACTTGTTCCCGTCCAAGTCTGTTAGCAATACTGCTCCTCTCGAAAGGATTTTCTTCACTAGATATGGCTCAACCCAATTGGGTTTGAATTTTCCCCTTGGGTCAACTGGTAGCAAAGCTCGAACGGATTTTAGGACTAGATCGCCCTCTTTGATATTCCTGGGCCTAACCCTTTTGTTAAAAGCCCGTTGGATCCTTTTTTGATATATCTGAATATTATTCAGGGCTCGAGATCGCCGTTCGTCCAAGAGGATTAGCGAGTCATATTGGGCTTGGACCCAATCTGCTTTAGGTACCTGGCTCTCGAGTAGAATTCTGAGGGATGGTACTTCTAGCTCGACTGGTTGGACCGCTTCCATTCCATATTTCAGATAGTATGGAGTTGCTCCGGTTGCAGTTCGAATTGATGTCCGGTATCCCCATAAGGTGAAAGGTATCTTGTCGGGCCAGTCCCGATAATTCTCAGCCATCATTTTAAGTATGGTGACAATTGTTTTATTAGCTGCCTCTACCGCTCCATTCGTTTGGGGACGGTAAGGCGAAGATGTATGCCTCTGAATCTTGTATTTTTCCAACAGAGTGGCAGTTTCAGCTTGAAAATGGGTCCCGTGGTCACTGATGAACTCGTGCGGAATCCCGTATAGACATATAATTTTGTTTTGGATGAATTTAGCCACATGTTTGGCATTCAAGATCCGGTATGACTCGGCTTCGACCCATTTGGTGAAATAGTCGATAGCCACTAAAATGAAGCAGTGACCTCCCGTCCCGGAAGGGTTTACTTTCCCAATTATATCAATTCCCCATGTTGAGAATAGCCATGGTGATGTCATTGTATATAATAGGGATGAAGGCATATGCTGTACATTGGCAAAAATCTGACAGTTATGGCAGTGTTTGACATATAACTGACAGTCAGTTTCCATGCTATTCCAATAGTACCCGAGTCTCGTGATTTTTTGGGCTAGCATATGGGCATTCATATACGGGCCATTTTCTCCATCATGTACCTCAGCCATGACTCTTTCAGCTCGCGTTTTGTCAATGCTATGCATAGGAGTAAAGCCCCCTGTGTTGTTTTCTTATATAACTGTCCATCGTCCGTGCGGATGAACTGGGTGGCCCACCTTCGCAGGGCTTTCTTGGCCCAGTTTTCAACTCCCGGAGGATATTCTCCCGATGTTAAGTAGGTCAAAATAGCCTGATACCAAGGTTCTGGATCAGTTATTTCAATATCTTGGATAGCATGAATATATGCCGGCTCGGATCGCCTTTTGACGCAGATAGGCATGCTGGTTAGATGTGCTGGGATATTCAGTAAAGATGCTAATTTTGAAAGAGCATCTGCAAACTGGTTTTCTTTCCGAGGTAGATAGATGTATTCTACCTTTTGGAATTGTTTTTCGAGAACCCTCACTCGTGCTTGGTAAGCCACGAGATTTGCGTTCCGAGTTTTCCATTTCTGCAAAGCTTGGTTTATGACTAAAGATGAGTCACCGTGGACCCGGAGGTTTGTTACTCCTAAATCAGCGGCGGCCTGTAGCCCGTGAATGCATGCTTCATATTCGGCTGCGTTGTTAGTCACATTGAAGTCTAGTTTGATGGATAATGGGGTGTGTTCCCCTTGTGGCGAGATTAGCAAAATTCCGACACCAAATCCTCGGAAGTTGGACGCCCCATCAAAGTATAAATCCCAAGTTTCGGTGTCAGTATGGAATATATCTTCGTCTGGGAAGGCCCAAGTATCGGTGTGTCCCTCCTCGGATACTGGACTATCGACAAGGAATTTGGCTACTACCCGGCCTTTGATGGCTTTCAATGGTACGAACTTGAGGTCGAACTCAGCTAGCATTAAAGTCCATCTGGATATACGGTCGTTGAGGATGGGCTTCTCGAATAGGTACTTGATTGGATCCATTTTGAATAGCACATGTACTTCGTGACTAAGCATGTAGTGTCGGAGCTTTTTAGTGGCCCATACTAAAGCTAGAAACGTTTTCTCGAGCATCGTATACTTGCATTCGTATTCCAAGAACTTTTTACTGATGTAGTAAGTAGCGCGTTCTTCTGAATCGACCGTTTGGGCGAGCATAGCCCCCATGGCTGTCTCGATCGTTGTCAGGTATAACGACAGAGGCAGGCCATGTTGAGGTGGCATTAGCACCGGTGGAGAAGATAGGATCTCCTTGATCTTATCAAAAGCCATTTGACATTTTTCATCCCATAGTGTCTGTTCTCCTATCTTCAGTTTCTTGAAAATGGGCTCACATACCATGGTTAACTTTGAAATGAACCAGGTAATATATTGGACTTTCCCGAAAAACCCCCTTATCTTCTTTTCGGTTTTGGGTGGTTGCATCTCGGTGATGGCCTTGATTTTAGCTGGGTCGACCTCGATGCCGCGTTGGCTAACGATATGGCCCAGTAATTTGCCCGATGTTACCCGGAAGCTGCATTTTTGAGGGTTTAACCTCATGTTGTACTTCCGTAATCGCGTGAAGAACTTTCTTAGGGCCGCAATGTGCCCGTTTCGGTCTTTGGATTTGACGATCATGTCGTCCACGTAGACCTCCACTTCATTATGCATCATGTCATGCAATAAAGTGGTGGCGGTCCGCTGATAAGTGGCACCGACATTGATAAGCCCAAATGGCGTTATGGTATAGCATTAAGTACCCCAAGGTGTGATGAAGGTGGTCTTACTCATATCTTCCTCCGCCATTTTGATCTGATTGTATCCGGCATACCCGTCCATGAATGATAGAAGGGCATGATTGGCCTTGTTATCCACCAGTATATCGATGTGTGGTAACGAGAAATCGTCTTTTGGACTGGCCTTATTAAGGTCTCGGAAGTCTACACATACCCGGACTTTGCCGTCTTTTTTGGGTACTGGCACTATGTTTGCAACCCAGTCTGGATATTCAGACACTTGGATAAAGCCCCCTTTGAATTGTTTATCGACTTCCTCTTTGACTTTGAGAGACCATTTGGGCCTCATTCTTCGGAGTTTCTGTTTTACCGGCTTATACCCATCTTTAATGGGTATATGGTGTTCAGCTATCTCCCGGTCTATTCCCGGCATGTCCTTGTAGGACCATGCGAAAACGTCTTTGAATTCCTGGAGGAGATCCGTGAATTGTTGCTTCTCCTCGGGACCCAAAGATAAGCCCAACTTAAGCATCTGAGGTTCTAAAGGGGTTCCTATGTTAATGGAATCGGTTTCTTCGATTACCGGATTTCGGGACTCCCTTTGTTCGAGTTGCTCAATTAGATGCGGAGGCAGCGGTACCTGTTCGTCGGGTTTCTCAATGTCATTGCAAATGAAGTTTTTGAAAATGTTTTGAAAATAAGACAAGTCGTAAGCAGAACGGCTATAGTTATTATTGATAGAAAATTGATAAGTGTAGTTTGTAGTGCCTATTTCGTAGTGTTTTGGTCCCATTTTCCTTGTGGAATCGCTCTTTGGGAGCGATTTACGGGCTACTTATGCTTCCTCTAGTTCGTTTCAGGTTCCCGAGACCATTCATGAAGAGTTGGAGCGATTCCGACTCAATATATACACTTTTCGGAGCCAACGAAGCGGAGGAACGATCACTCGATGCCTTGGATTCGACCCCGAGACCTTGGGACCCAATCCCGAGCCTCCGAGACCCGATCCCGAGTCCCAAGAATCGATGAGAAGTCCATGTGAAGCAAGGAGGAACCTTAAAGATCATATTGGAGGCCTACAAGACTCATCCCCGACGGGTATGACCTCAACCCGTCCGGGATGAGGTGCACAAAAGAGGATGCTCCTGTTTTGGGTCCATCCCGACCGGAACCAGCTCCTCCCGGCCAGGACCGACACCCTCCCGACCGGGACCACCTCCTCCCGGCCGGGAAGGGTTGCTGCTGCTCCGCGCTTCATTCTTCTCTTCTCCTTTCCACTTGTAACCCTATATATACCCCCCCTCTTGTATTAAGACACCATCTTAGCTTATGTTCTTCAAACCCTAGACTACTTTAGGTTAGATTAGTGTATATTAGGGTAGATTAGTGTTAATTAGTCCTTAATCTAGTTAGTGAATCTTGTATTAAGGGATCTCTTGAAGAATCCATCCAATCTTGACAACATTGGTGGATGTTTTGGGTGTTCTTTATATACAAGTTCTCATCTTTTCATTCCCTTGTTAGTTGGTATAATCTTCTTCTCCTTTTTACTCTTAATCCTTTATTGTTTATCAAGTTTGAATCTTTGTTATTGTTAGTTCATAGTTCTTGTTAGTTTCACTCATATATGTTTTGATGTTTGGGTTGATTTCTCTTGTTCTTGTTAGTTGTAGTTTGATTATGTTAGAGTAGTGTTCTTGCTAGGGTTAGTAAGGTGATTAGGGTGTTAACTGGATGATTAAGGGTTTGTTGGAGATATTGGTGGAAGATTGGGGTTTCCTCTTGGGTGATGCACATCACATGTTTGATGGAATGCTTGAATGACTAAGTAGGTTGGAATGCTTGTTTTTCTTGTCTTCCTTTGTCATGTGTGTTGCCGGATGGGTTCCATGAGGAACCTCTAGGTGAGTCTAAGTTAGATTACCTAGATTACCCTACTACCTCCTTCAGTCTAACTCCTCCTTGACCATTCTGTTACCCCTTTGACCCCGACCTAATTCTAGCCCGTTTCCCCTAGTTGTTCTCCTTATTCTTAGTCTAGCTCTCTCTCCCTCTATCATTCTCTAGCTTAGCTCGTTGACTTGGTCTCGTATTAGGGCGACCTTGGTCTAGACGCCTCTTACCGTCCCCGTGGATTCGACCCGACTTACCCTAGCTACCCTAGTTACGATTTGCCGGTTATTTATTTGGCGGTGGGATTCACGACAAATCCCTCCATCAATTTGGCGCCGTTGCCGGGGACGGTGCTAGTTTAGACTTTGTTTTCCTAGTTACTTGGCTTTGTCTTGTGTTTTGTGTTTTTCTTTTTTCTCTTTTTTACCTTGCTTCTTGTGTGTGTGTGGTTTATTTCTCTCTTGTCTAGTGCCCAAAAAGCACTAGACTTCTCATGTTTGTTCCTAGTCTACAGTTTATGCTTAGAGGTGGTGACTATCTCCTTCTTGCGATTAAGAGCCGCTTTAACGGACGGTTGCTAGAATGAGTGGTTTCCAACCGGGTATGGACTACGATTTTCGAGCAAGCATGGGGTTTGATCTAAACTCCACACACTCGGGAGCCGATATGAGCTACCCCTCTTCTTTCATGAACCAAGGGTATGACATGACGTCCCCCTACCATAATCAAGCTTCTTGGGGTGATCAAGATGGGTATGATCTTCAAGAGTACGGAAACGGCTACCAACAAGTGAACGATTACCAATCCTACGATCATGGTGACAATTACTCGAGCTATCAATGTGAACCCGCCATGTTCAATCAAGATTCACCTTATGGAAGCCAATACCCCCACAACCCACCATATTACCCTCCACCCCAACCACAATATGAACCCAATGACCCACAACACTACCAATCACCCCAACCTTGCTACCAACAATATGATGCCCCACCCCTTGGGCATCATCAAGACACCATGTTTAATCAAGATTATCAAGATTATCATCAAGATTATCAAGATTATCATGGAGCTTTACAAGACCCCAATGACCACCAATCGTCGAACTTGGAGTTATATCGATCGATTCTTCAATTGCAAAAGAACCAACAAGAAATGGCCATCCAAATGCAAAAGGATCAAGAAGAACTCTTGGCCCAATATAGGAAGGAAAACGAGGCGCTTGATGCTCGATTAAATGCATTATCGGTTCAAACCGTAATGTATTTATCCCGAACATCGCAATTAGATGAAGGGTGCCCACTTGAGAGAGAGGAGCAACCTAACCATGAAGCCGCCGATGTAGTTCCCTTTGGAGGAGAGATTTGCTTTGAAGAACCTCAATCGTCTACCCAAAAAGAGACGAATGAGGATGTGACCCTTAGTGAAGGCAACATTGGTGAGGAATTGGAGGAGGATGGTGAGTTGGATGGTTTGGTGGAGTTTGTGGAGTTGTTGGGTGAGATTGTTAACCTTGAGTTGCCCTTGTGCGATAATGCGACTAAGCATCAAGAGCCCCTAGCTTGTGAACCAAGCAATGACTTGGAGGAGATTGAAACCGCCGGTAGAAGTTTCGATCCTCCTCTCCAAGATGATGTGGGGCCGAATGATGAAGATGGGGAACCACAACTTGAGGAAAGTGTGGGGGTGTGCAACAAGGAAGCAAGGCCAAAACCGTTTTTTGTGCCTTGTTTCTTGGAGATGAAGCTTGCTAATGATTGGAGGCGATGCCTAGGGAGGAAGAGGCCGGTGAAGCTCATAGGATGGATAGACCCCGGATATGACACGAATGATGATTTTGGGTCTTGGAAATCCTACTTCTTGCCTCCACCTTGGAGGCCGTGGAGGTTGGCAAAGCTCGAGCGCTTCTTGGGCCTCCACTATGATGTCGGTAGCGCGTTCGACTTGCTCCTCCATGCCCTTGAGGGCTACGGTTGAGGAGTGGTTAGTGATAGAGCTTGGATCGTGAGCAAGGGAATCGGTTTTTGGGGTCATGGGAATCATGAAGACCCTTCCCGACTGGGAAGGGTGTGTCGTCCCGACCGGGATGGGGCCGTCCCGATCGGGATGAGGGTGCCAAAAATCGAGTTCACTGGAGTGTCATCCCGATCGGGAAGGAGGCTTCCCGACCGGGACGGGTATGTCATCCCGACCGGGACCACCCATCCCGACCGGGATGATCCCCTACTCCTTTTTGGTGCCTCTTCTTCGACATTCAAGCCCACCCAACCATTATATACCCCCGCCCAACCTCCCTACCTTCCTTTCTCATATCATACCACCCACATACTTCATTTTCATATCCTCACTTCATCTTTTATCTACTTTAGACGGGTATACACATCAATTTCTACCCCCTCACACCATTACTACCTTAGCCATGTGGTTTTCTCAAGCTTGAAGAAGGATGACAATGACGACAACAAGCAAGTACCTATATTGATTTATGAGAAGATGGAGCGAGTGAGTTGCTAACCGTACGGTACGGCAACTATCCTCTCTTTTCCGTTTTATTGCTTGTTTTCCCCTTGTTTCTCCCCTTCCCCTTAGTCATGGTGGCCTTCGAGGCCTTGGTTTTGGTTGCTCCCGATTCTCGATGATGTGACTACATCGAGAGTCATTTTTCAAAATCCAAATTTTACAAGTTTTTCACTCTTTCTCTTTGAGGATTTAGTCGGAATCCGGGCTAGGTGACTTGATTACACCTAGTCTTCCCCTCCCATTTCCTTTTATTTCCTTCTTTTTATTTTTCTTCCCCCTTCCGTATCTTTTTCTTGTCTCGGCCCATGGTGACTTGACTACACCCCGGCCAGACACCTTCTACCCTTTTCTCCGCTTTTCTTTTTGATTTCTAGCTTTATTTTCGTAGTTTCTTTTGTGCTCCCATGCACTACGGTCGAGCATGAGGACATGGCTCGACTTAAGTGTGGGGGAGTGGTATTCTAGCATAGTTAGCTTTATTTTTGTAATTTTTCGAAAAAAATCTTTAAAAAATCCTAAAAATTTGAAAAAATTTCACAAAAATCAAAAATACTTTCTTTTGTGTGTTTTCCTTTTATGTCGTTGTATCGTGTTTTTGTTTTGTTGTGTGTGTTTGCCCCCTTTTCCTTATAGGTTGCTTAAACCACCGCTAGCTTTGAAGAGCTTTCAAGACTACCGGTAACATCTTATCCTTTTTTCTTCTTTATCTCTCGCGGAGTTTGGAGGAGAATGTGATGTGGTGTGCTCGGGAGGAGCTTTGTAATGCTCGAGGTTGATTTGGTTGCTCATTTGGAAGATAGGGGTGGTGTTTGTGTTTTCTATGTGTTTGTTTTGTGTTGTTCTTGTTTTGTTACTTTTGTTTCCTTTTTCTTTCATTTTCGTTGAGTCTTTGTTTTGTGTTTTGTTGTGTGTCTTGTGTGTAAATGGTTTTCGAAAACCCGGTTTATAGGCTAGTGTGTGAGCGTCTATTTTTCCCTTCCTAGTTGTGTAAACCGAGTCTTGGACTTTAATCTAGTAGAATGACCCTAAATCAATGATTTCGTTGGTCCTTTACCTTGAGTCCACCTAGCTTACTAGGGATTTACTACGGGATTTGCATTTTGACCATTATGACCACCCACGGTGTGAAAAGGCCTTGGTTACAGAGTCCCGTCCCCTAGGTGACCGTGTTTGGGATTGTTTAATTAGTCCAAGTTCTCCACTTTTTGTGGGTTTGAAGGGAAAGCGCGCTCCCGACTCACCCATTTACCTACCTCCCACATATTTCCACACAATAAAATTGCAAATTGTTGATTCCTCTCTTTCTTGTCATACAAAGAAACGCCAAAAAGCCAAATCTTGCCAAAAAAAGGGCAAAGGAAAGAAAAAGAAAGAAAATGAAAGAAGGAAAAGGATGAAGAAAAAGAAAAGGCACAAAAGCCAAAAAGAAAATAGAAAAGAAGAAAAAGAATGGCATGGCAAAACAAGGCAAAAATGCAAAAGAAAAGAGAAAATGCCAAACGAAAACCGTCTCACAAAAAAAACCTCACACCTCACAAAATAAGCCTTTTACCGACTATTACCGTGAAGAGCCTACCAAAGGACCGAGTCCCGAGGAAGGATGATAGCGGCATTAGTCGGTCTTCCCTCATTTTGCATATTACCACCTTTTTACTTGGACTAGTTAGGCGGTTTCGGACATGGGACGACCCTCTTGGCTCTTCACTAAAGGGGGCGGGGTCTCACTTACCTACAGTGTCGAC
Source organism: Agrostemma githago (assembly GCA_958450325.1). Lineage (NCBI taxonomy): Eukaryota > Viridiplantae > Streptophyta > Magnoliopsida > Caryophyllales > Caryophyllaceae > Agrostemma > Agrostemma githago. The sequence goes on from OY288239.1 coordinate 12,022,011, forward strand.
TAACACCGTGGATCATCACTTCCCACTCCGCCGATCGTCCCGTAGTACGTTTTTAGAAAGTTAGGAGGAACCGAGGTAAGTTACCAACGTTTTTATTGCTTTGTCGTCATACTATTAGGTCTTAGTCCATCTTGGTTTGTATTGCTAGCTTGGGAACGTTGTCACTTGCCTTGAGTCCTAAACCGGTGCTTCTTTCACCGCTTGTTTGAGGGAAGCGGTATTTCTTTTCTTTTGGGTGCAACCTTTTGTGTGTTCGTTTGTGTGTTTGTTTGTTTTTGTGTCTTGTGTCCGGTTGCATCCACAGTTTTGTCGCAAGACCCGACTTGCCTTGCGGAGTGCACTTTTCCTCCAAGTGCACTCGCGTGATTTGAAAGGGCGTAGGGTGCGCTAATACCCATTCGGCTAGTATAGTAGTTAGTATGTGCTTACTCGAGGGCGAGTAAGGGTTAAGTGTGGGGGAGTTGATAAGTGTAGTTTGTAGTGCCTATTTCGCAGTGTTTTGGTCCCATTTTCCTTGTGGAATCGCTCCTTGGGAGCGATTTATGGGCTACTTATGCTTCCTCTAGTTCGTTTCAGGTTCCCGAGACCATTCATGAAGAGTTGGAGCGATTCCGACTCAATACATACACTTTTCGGAGCCAACAAAGCGGGGGAACGATCACTCGATGCCTTGGATTCGACCCCGAGACCTTGGGACCCAATCCCGAGCCTCCGAGACCCGATCCCGAGTCCCGAGAATCGATGAGAAGTCCATGTGAAGCAAGGAGGAACCTTAAAGATCATATTGGAGGCCTACAAGACTCATCCCCGACGGGTATGACCTCAACCCGTCCGGGATGAGGTGCACAAAAGAGGATGCTCCTGTTTTGGGTCCATCCCGACCGGGACCAGCTCCTCCCGGCCGGGACCGACACCCTCCCGACCGGGACCACCTCCTCCCGGCCGGGAAGGGTTGCTGCTGCTCCGCGCTTCATTCTTCTCTTCTCCTTTCCACTTGTAACCCTATATATACCCCCCCTCTTGTATTAAGACACCATCTTAGCTTATGTTCTTCAAATCCTAGACTACTTTAGGTTAGATTAGTGTAGATTAGGGTAGATTAGTGTTAATTAGTCCTTAATCTAGTTAGTGAATCTTGTATTAAGGGATCTCTTGAAGAATTCATCCAATCTTGACAACATTGGTGGATGTTTTGGGTGTTCTTTATATACAAGTTCTCATCTTTTCATTCCCTTGTTAGTTGGTATAATCTTCTTCTCCTTTTTACTCTTAATCCTTTATTGTTTATCAAGTTTGAATCTTTGTTATTGTTAGTTCATAGTTCTTGTTAGTTTCACTCATATATGTTTTGATGTTTGGGTTGATTTCTCTTGTTCTTGTTAGTTGTAGTTTGATTATGTTAGAGTAGTGTTCTTGCTAGGGTTAGTAAGGTGATTAGGGTGTTAATTGGATGATTAAGGGTTTGTTGGAGATATTGGTGGAAGATTTGGGTTTCCTCTTGGGTGATGCACATCACATGTTTGATGGAATGCTTGAATGACTAAGTAGGTTGGAATGCTTGTTTTTCTTGTCTTCCTTTGTCATGTGTGTTGCCGGATGGGTTCCATGAGGAACCTCTAGGTGAGTCTAAGTTAGATTACCTAGATTACCCTACTACCTCCTTCAGTCTAACTCCTCCTTGACCATTCCGTTACCCCTTTGACCCCGACCTAATTCTAGCCCGTTTCCCCTAGTTGTTCTCCTTATTCTTAGTCTAGCTCTCTCTCCCTCTATCATTCTCTAGCTTAGCTCGTTGACTTGGTCTCGTATTTGGGCGACCTTGGTCTAGACGCCTCTTACCGTCCCCGTGGATTCGACCCAACTTACCCTAGCTACCCTAGTTAGGATTTGCCGGTTATTTATTTGGCGGTGGGATTCACGACAAATCCCTCCATCAAGAATTTTGAAAACAGCTCGAAGAGAGCGGCCATCTGATCGTTGGTCAGAGGCGAGATAGGGAGAGCCCTCGGGACAGACTCCGGGGCTCCCGATGGTGTGACTAAATAAGGTAGAGGGGTTACAGACTCGATCCTAGTACTGGACCCTCTAGACTTAGACTCAGACTCCGACTCAGACTCCGACTCTGACTCGGACTCGGACTCAGGGTCTTGCATATCTCCTTCACCAGTAGTTAACTTGTAGATTCGACCCTGACTGTCGGTCCACTTAGTTGTCTTCCTCCATGCTCTCTTCCCAGTGTCAACACCCACTTCGGAGATCAGCTTGGTTGGGTCGAACCTGCTGCTGCGGAGGATCAAGTTGACTAACTCCTGTTTAGGGGACGGGACGACCTTGTTTTCTCCGAGTAGGAGTCCCAGGACGGGCTCGGTATTATTTGTGCCCTCCTTTGATTCGGCCTGGATAAGGGCAAAGATGTCATCTGGGATGAAATTGCATTCCCGAGCCAATTTGGTCTCGGGATATGAGATGGTGGGCTGATAGAGGCCCACTTGAACAGTTCCAAACACTGGAGTGACGAAGTAATCAGTCAGTCTTGGACTGTAAGGGCCCAAATAGGTACCCTTGAAGATGTCGATGGCCTTCTGAATACCGGCCTGAACCACGTTTTCCGGGGTTATAGCATACCCCAAGCCGAATCTTGATTCTTCATTAGTTAAAACCTCAATGATTCTGCTAGCTGGGAGGTCAGGTCTCGAGGTAGCTCCTGGTAGGTAACCCAGATTTTGTAGCATCGTGTCGATGCTAGTGGTGAAATAGGGCCGGAAAAGGTATTCTTCCTCGATCATTCCCACGAAGTTAAAACCTCGCGAGTCGGTTGAGCCTGCCGTGTTGCAGCTTGACACGGTTATGGGGGTAGCTTCGAGAGTGACGATCCCATCTTGTAAAGGTAGCTTCACCTTCCTGTGAAGGGTGGAAGACACGGCTTTGACCGCGTGTATCCATGGTCTCCCGAGTAACAGATTGAAAGATGAGGTGACATCGATCACCTGAAATTCTAACTTCTTCTCTATCGGGCCCGTTATGATCGTTAGCTTAACGGCCCCAGCAACTGATTTTGGGCTTCCATCGAAAGCCTGGATAGTTTGTGCAGTAGGAAGGTAGTCAGCCTTGGTAATGCCGAGGGCCTTAGGTGTCCTCAAGGGAAGGACGTTTACTGCGGACCCATCATCAATTAGGGTCATTGGGAGATATTTATTTCGGCAGATCACCGTGATATATAGGGCCAAGTTATGGGTGGCCCCGAACGGTGGAAGGTCAGACTCGGAGAAAGTGATAAGTGGGCCTTCTTCTTTGGACTTGCCTTTGAGGTGAGGCAAAATAGTGGCTACCATCTCGGTGGGGGTAACCGATGAGTCAACCTTGATTTCATCAAGGGTCCTAGTAAGTGCTGCCCGATGCTCCTGAGAACTAACCAAAAGCTGCCATATAGTGAGATCAGTTCGGACCCTCTTTAGTTGTCTGACCAGGGCCGTATCAGCGTTTGGTTCTTCGGGAGTAAGTTCCGTCCTGGAAGGTTCAGTGACGGTTCCTGGAGTGGGAAGACCGGCCGTGATGGTGTGTGTGCCGGCCAGGGCTCTGGCTTTAGCTTTCCGGATTTCTTCGACGGTGACGGGGACAGCTTCCCCCTTAGCCAAGTAAATGTCATCTTCATCGTCATTCCATATCCCGTTGATTTGGGAAATGAAAGGAGAAATGAGATGGGAGCAGTCGACTACTTCTCCAGTAAAAATGGTGTGAGTAGCAAGGGGATTATTTTTGTTACTCGGCTTGTCACTGGGTAGTGGTATCTTCCCACTTTCGATCAGATCCTGAATGAGATGCTTCAACTTCCAGCATTTCTCAGTGTCGTGCCCGTTGCCTTGGTGATAGTGGCAATAGGCTTGAATATTGTAGCTTTTGGATCGCTTTTCAATGGGAACTTCTGGGATTGGGCCTATCGGTTGGATTAGGCCTTTTGAAGACAGCCTTTGTAAGGCATTAGCATAGGTGGTTCCTATGTCAGTGAATACCCGATTTGGAGTATTCTTTTTGGTCGAGGTGTCTAATGAGTTAACATCATCAAAGATGCTTCGGGCCGCAGTTGTAGTTGCGGGCTTGCTGGAAGATGAACTGGCTCCTTGATACCCCTTGGCAGAGGCCTTAGTGTGGCTCTCTAACCTTAGATCATCTTCGATTCTTGTACCTATCTCGGTCAAAGTGGCAAAATCGGGTATGATAGCGTACCGGAGATGGATCCGGTAAGCGGGGAGAAGGTTTTTTACAAAGGCCTCCACTAGCACCTTTTCGCTGGGCTTGTCCACCAGCTTCACACTCTCAGCCCTCCACCTTTGAAGGTATTTGGTGAAGCCCTCTTTAGGCTCTTGGGCCATAACCTCTAGAGTACGCATGGTAGTCTGGATCTCGGCGTTATCCGCGTAGTTTCGCGCAAATTCCATTGCGACATCGTCCCAGGTTTTGTATTTCTTGGGATCAAGCCGGTAATACCAGGATTTCGGGTGCTTTTCTAGAGAGAAAGCAAAGAGGTGCTTGAACATGGTCGATTTGACCCCCTTAACAGCCATAAAATCCTTTAAGGCCCGGATATGGAGTACCGGGTCTTCAATCCCGTCAAACATTGGTAAGCCCGTTAAGTTGAGGTTAGCGGGCAGTTCATCGGTCAAGGGCGAATAGGTACGGGCATTTTCCGTGAGGATGGTGTTTCTGGTGGTCGAGTGGACCTATTCTTGCAGCTTTCGGACTGCGCCGGCTAATGCGGCCAAAGGTCCGTCATCCTCGATCGAAGCGTTGGGGGTTCCTTGTTCCACGGCACTTACCCGAGTGACGATGGCAATCTGGCCTTCCCTCATTTGTCTCAATTGGTCCTGGATTTGGGTCAACGAAGCTGTCAACTCATCAATGGCTTCTTTCGTCATGGTTCGAGTGAAGGGTGGCCTGTCTGTAAGAACACCGCGTAATCAGCAACTTAACCCGAATCCTAAAAAAAGTACATCCCGAGCAAGGGAAAAAGAAGAAGACTAAAACGGTAATGACTCGGAAAAGACACATAGACGGGTGACTTGTGAAAAGGTGGGCCTTCTTCAGGATCCAGCCATGTGGGCTGGGCCTTGTTCGAAGGAAGGTTCACCTGAGACATTCCCAGACTTTAGACTCGATTGAGTAAATGGGCCAACCCTTGTAGGAGTATGTCCTACGCAGGTGGGCCTTGCCTTAGTAAAATAAGGCGGACCGGGATAGGGAAGAAATCCGCGATATAAGATCGACGGAGTTTCGACGCTAGAGACTTCAACGACTTACGACACGACTCGACACTGCTAAATATGGGAAGTCCTAAGAAGAGGAAGTTTTGAAATATGATGGTTTTTTGAAAAGCCCGAAAAAAACTGGGGAGAACCGGCCCTTTTTTCGAGAAAGAAAACGGAAAGGCGGACCGGGCGAAGATTTTGAAAGTTCGAAAATATATTTTCGAGTTTTAAATTGGGCATAATACCAGCTAGAAAAAGGGCTATTTTGAGTAAAATCATAAGTCCTAAATTCGGTATATGTCCGGGGTTTTGAAATTGGATATTTTGAAAAGGATGCAAATTTGAAAATGACGTTTTTTGAAAAAAACATGGATCAAGTAGCACGTAGTCATGGGAACAGTATAACGACGCCATGTATGCTCTAATTCTAAGTCTCGGTCAGTCTGTAAGGGTCTATACCAGTGTACATAGCCTATTCGAGAATCGGGGCGAACTTCTTAAGTCGAATTGAGCTTAGAACATGCCGTAAAACCCATACGAGTCTGCTATGCACACCTTTTGACATATCCAATTTGGACTACATCAATGGTATAGTGGGACGTCGGTCACCAGTACCAGCCCGGGAAAATATGGGGTTATCTATGAACCGTAAAACTAAAACGCGTATTGTACTAGTCAAACAATTTCTATTCGAGTCTCACCCTGAGGATGCCGATGGTAAGTCACGCATCAGTTAATCCCCAGCGAGTCGCCAAATTGTGGACATGACATAGGTCCACCCCGACGCGGCCACGGGCGGGTTTGGGGAGGCGAATGCATCTCCATATAAGCATGGATCGAATTGAATTTTAAATCAAAGTTGGAGTCGCCATCGAACTTTGTGAGAGTTCGGGCCCGTTCGAACCCACTCTATGTCGTAGTGGGCCGTGTACAAAATACTGCCCATTTTCGACGTCAGAGCTTATTGGGTTCGTCCCTTTGCATTTGATACCGATACCGACTTGATCGGATACCGTGTATTGAATGAATCTCGTTGCCAATGGTTTCGGACATCCGAAAACCGAGGTTCTGAGTAAGGGGTGAGGGTACGTGTTGGGAAGCCCACGAAGGACACCCAACCCCGCCCGCACATTAGCGGCCTCTACTAGGATATCGTTTGATGTTAAAATACGCGCGTTAGTAATACGATGAATGTTATGCAAACATTGTTTTCCCTAAACATGCGAATGAAATTGAATGGGTTGCTAAGTCGATTTAATGCAACTAAAATTAACGTCAAAGTTGTATTTTAGCATGTGAGGTTCGTTTTAGTATAATAAAACAAATGAAAAGGAAATTGCTACAAACACGAACAAACGAGTTAGTAACGGTTTGCAAATAAAATAAAAGATATGGATGCAATGAATGACGTAAATAACATATCGAGATCTGAAACATCGCTAAAAAAGACGCTGTTTTGTTAAAAAAAACGATGTTTTAAAAATAATAAAAAGGCAAAAAATATAACGCGTTTTAGCCTTCCACGCGACTCGCCCGGGGTGCGCGCGACTCACGCCCCGGCCTGTTTCGAGGTCAATTTTCTGAAAATCGATGTTTTTATTAAATCGCGTACAAATATCGCATAATTCGTACTCGATTTATGCTTTCGATATTTGTCGTATTCGATATTCGATTATGAAATCGATATCGAATATTCGGAACGACTTTTAAAAAAGGTTTTATAAAATTGTTTTGAAAAAAGAATTTGAACGAAAAGAAAAGAATGTTAGTTCTCTCCGCGTTAAAATCGTTGTATTTTGTAAAAAGTAACGATTTTTATGCATCAACGAGATTAATGTAATTCTTTTAATACGATATTCGACTAGAGAATCATTATCGTATTTTTAGAATATTTGTTATATGAAAATAGTTTTAGTAATATCGATATTAGAAATAAAAAAACGATGAACGACTCATAAAAAAACGATGACGATGTGAGACGGACGAAAAAACGAGAAGAAGGAGAGAAGAGAAGAGAAGTCGGGTTCGATTACACCCTCAACCTACATGCTTTTGTTAACTCGGATCGGGGCTCGTCGGAATGTGGCTAAGGCACGGGAGCGTCGGGTTTAATGTTGGTGAGTTGCGGTGGTTTTGGTTCGGACGTGAAGGGTGACGGGTATAGGAGTCGGTTCCTTCGGTTTTGGATGTACTAGCGGTTTCTCGATGCTAAGTGTAAGAATGTCGAGGTGTATGAATTTTGTGTCGAGGATTGTATGTGAAGATGTATGAATCGTATGTGAATAATGTATGTTAATGTGCATGCAAAAGGTCCTATTTATAGGAGAAGGAGGTTGAGAGAGGTATCTTGCTTGGACAACAAGAAATACCGGTTTGGATAGGAAACGCAAGAGGTTGAAAGGAACGAGAATTCCGTTACTTGGTGAAGAAGAAAGGGAATCCCAGTTGGAAAGGGGAGCTCGGCTGAAAAAAGGCTACTCGGCCGAGTATTTGATGCTCGGTCGAGTGTTTGATTCGGTATTCGGATAGAATTCCTACTTGAGATCGAATTCTATCTTAAACGAAATTGTTTAATATTTGTCGTTGCTTGATTTTTGTAGTGTTTGAGCTTGAATCGGTCACGTGAGGTGACACGGCTGACTCATATCTTTGACCGAGTTTTGACTCGGTCGCTAAAAGACGGTTTTGCCTCTGGTGTCGGATTCGACCCAAATTAGTCTTATTTGACTCGAAATGACCCACTGGGCCTGAATTTGAGGTTGGTTTTGTGAGTTTTGTACTCTGTAAAAAACCCAAGCTAAATATCCATGATTTCGAGCCCATTTTCGAGTACGTTAAAGCACGTTTGCGTCCGATCATCATCGGGTGTTTGTCGGAAACTGCTATAGACACCTGGCAGTAAAATGTGGGTGTCTACAGTTATGTTGACACAGCTGTTGCCTGTGGCAATTCGATCCGTATTGCCCAAGCATGTTAGACAAGTTATTACCAAGTTATGTTTGTTCTTCAATTCCATCAATTGTAAGGATATTGAACTAGATACCTTAGATCTCTTGCAAGCTAATGTGATCGAAACTCTTTGTGAATTAGAAATGTTCTTCTCAATATCTTTTTTCGATATCATGGTTCATTTAATCATTCATTTAGTGAGAGAGATAAAGATTTGTGGTCCAGTCTTACAAAGAAATATGTGGGCGATGGAACGAGAAATGGGAACATATAAGCGCCGAATGAAGAATCGTTGTCGTCTGGAAGGAAGTATTGTTGAAGCAACCATTGCTTGTGAAGCACTAGGATTTTGTGTTGATTATATGGAAAATGTGCAACCTATTGGACTCCCAACATCTCGACATGAAGGAAGACTACAAGGTAAGGGAATTTTGGGGAAGAAGTTCAGTGTAGTTGACAACCAAACCTTGCAGCGAGCTCATATGTATGTTTTAAAACAAATAACCAAAGTCCATCGGTACTTATCAGAACACTTTACTCTGTTGAAGCAACTATATCCAAATAAGCGAGAGGGTTGGTTGATGGCTGAACACGATCGAACTTTTGTCAGGTGGTTTGAAGATAAGGTGATGGACGAGTTATCCAATCCCTCACACAAGGTAAGTAAAATCATAAGATGGTTAGCACATGGACCCAATCGAACTATTAGCTCTTATGATGGGTATGATATCAATGGATTTTGTTTTTATACAAGTCGTTAGGATTGCAGAAGTACAATGCAGAATAGTGGTGTTACTGTTACTGCATCATCAGAAGCATATGTCGGAAGAGGTAAGAAACCAATAGAAATTATTACAAGGGCATAATATGGGATAATTGAAAACATCTGGGAGCTTGATTATTCGACATTTAGTGTGCCCTTATTCAAGTGTAAATGGGTTGATTGTGATAAGGGTGTTAAAGTTGATGATATGGGATTCATTTTGGTTGATTTCAACGTCGTAGGACAAACAGAAGAGCCTTTTATACTTGCATCTCAAGGTAAACAGGTTTTCTATGTAGAAGACCCTTCTGATAAAAGATTGTCGGTTGTTCGTTCGGGTAAACGACGCATTCTTGGTGCAAAAGGTGTTGGTGACGAAGAAGAATATGACCAGTTTGATGAACTTCCTCCTGTTTCCAGTAACCAACAGATGGTAAATATAAGAGATGAAACATATATACGTGACGATCATAACGAGGGAATGTGGTTTGATAACCTTAAACAATAGACACGGTTCATTGTCTTAGATTCATAATATGTGATTTTAAAAAAGGAAAGGTATAGTCATTTTTTGTTGTATATCAATTCATTATTATTCTTTATTAGTTCATGTATATATCGCTTGTTATATTATATTTTATTCTTTGTTTTTTATTTTTCTTATTATTATTTTTGCTTATATTTTTCCCTATGTTTCAGGTGTTTCATCATGGAAGAAGCTAACAATATGAATAATGATGTCCAAAATCCACCAACAAAAAAGAAGTATAAACCTAGAGGCCCGATAACTGGCCTGAAGGAGAAAAAGAAAGATACTAAAAAGGTTCCGAAAATTTTAGACTTTGATGAAGTGGATAACCCAGTCGGACCACATAGAAAATCCTTTTCGACACGAGTAGGGGTTATATCTTGAGAAATTAAAATCACATATAAGAGTTGGCCTAATGTACCCGAGGGCAAAAAACAAACTATTTGGCTACAACTGAAGGTAATTTTTTTTAGATTGGTAAAGAAATCTACTTTAATTTATGATAAACTTACATTTTCATTTGTTACTTGTGTAGGATGAGTACACCATCAAAGAAGACAAACGTCATGTTGTACTAAGCATTGTGGGGAATCGTTTCAAAGATTTTCGGACAAGGTTAACAAGGGAATATATTCACAAAAAAAGGAAACAAAGAAGTGAAGAGGAGTTAGATGAAAATGGGTTAGAGGTAGAAAATTTGGATGTCAATCCTTGTTCAAAATTTGGGATCGCAGAAGAAGATTGGGAGGAGTTTGTAAGACAACGTATGAATCCAAAGTGGAAGGTATGAACATATGATTGGCTATGTTTTTTGTTTTTTTTGGGACTGTTTTATGGTTTTCCGGTTGTATACTGCTGTTTCGGGATTATTTGTTCGGTTTTTTTGGGGACTGTTTTGTCCTATTTACTGCTATTCTCTGTTGTTTTCAGTTGTTTTCCGGTTTTGTATCGCTGCTTTGGGACTATTTATTCTGTTTTCTTTGTTTTTAGGCTGTTTAGTTCAATTTACTGCTATACTCTGTTGTTTTCAGCTATTTTCCTGTTGTATATTGCTGTTTTGGGACCACTTGTTTTGTTTTCAAATTTTTTTTGGGGGCTGTTTTATTCGAGGGTTGTTTTGTATTTTAGTGTTGTTTTTTTACCTATTTTAGTGTTCACTATTATGTTTTTGGATTGTTTTCACTATTTCTTTTGTTGGTTGTGTTGTTGTCATGTTTGCAGGAAAGGAGTGAAAAAGCTCGAGCCGCCCAAGTCAATAACAAGATTCGACATTTCATGGGTAGAGCAGGGTATATGTTGGCAAGAGTGAACAATGGTTTGCAGAAGAAATTGCTTCCGAGAAAAACAAAATCCTACTGCCGATCCTATTGAAATAGAAAAAATTGTTACCAAACGTGTTAAAGATAGAAGCTTTAAATGGATTAAAGGACATACACCATCATCAAGTGCTCCTACACCTGAAACTCAAGAAGTTATCGACAACATTGTAAATCTTATACATAACCATATTAACTAAAAATATGTTATTTAGTTTTTTGTAACTTCCAAAAAATTACATAAGCTATATTGCAATGTGTGTGTGAGACATAAGCTTGTTTGGTACTCCCTCATTTTTTATGTTTAGTCCCGTTTCAATTAAATACTACTCGCAAATCTTAAAAAAAACCTGGAAGGAACATAAAAAATGGAGGGAGTATGATAATTTATTTGATCTGATTTGATGCATGTTGCCTTGTTGGTTCTTGTTTGTGATTGAATTGCTGATGTTGGTATATATGTTGCTATAGTGTGCTTGTCAGCCGGGTAATACAGAATGTGGCTACTACATAATGAAGTACATGACCGACTTAATCACTTCTTCTAATTTGAAGGGAACTATTGATAAGGTAATAAGACTTCGAGCACATACACATTTTCTCTACTTTATAATCAAAGTATTTACGTTCTTGAAGTATTCGCTTTGAAATATATTGAAATTGTTGCAGCACTTCAAAGTACTTGCCATGTATTCACAAGAAGACATCGATGAGGTTCGCGATTTGTGGGCTAACTATTATCTTCAAAATTAGAAGTATGAGACATGCATGTAGTATTCAATGTATTAGCTAAAAAGATTGGTTGTAGTAGGAAGAAATTTTATTATTGGTACATCGCGTACTTGTGTAGTTTTTTATTTTAGCTACTTATTTGTTTGGGATGATGACTACTTTTATGAAATATGGAACGTTTGATCGTCCAATTGGGTGTTGTATAATTTATGAGATTTATTTTGGTTTCGGTTGGATTGCAGTTTCTTATGAAAAATACGGAAAGCATTAATAATTGATATCATTTTCGGACTGATTACTATGACAATAAACATAGGGCAAACAAAAAACTCATGTCTACACTATGACAATAAACATAGGGCGAACAAAAAATCCATGTCTGCACTATGACAATAAACATAGGGCGAACAAAAAACCCATGTCTATATTTATAAATAGACATAGGGGCGAACAAAAAACCCATGTCTATAGTTGTTATAGACATGGGTTAATTCTATAAAGACATGGGTTAATTGATAAACCTATGTCTATGTTTCAGATAGACATAGGGCATACAACCCATCTCTAAGCATTGAATAATAGATGTCACTCAACTTAACATAGGTCGCAAAACCCATGTCTATTAATTAAAACGACCCATGTCTATGTCATGTTTTGTAGTAGTGTATTTTGATATGATTCGTCGCCAAGAGCATGTCCCAGCTTCCACGGGCACAAGAGAGTGGAATATCGTCCAAAAGCAACACAAGAAGCTTAAAGTCCAAACAATCAATCGACAAAGAGCGAAACAAGAAAAGAGGACAAGGAAACCATCGGGGGAAGTTTCATCCGATGAGATACCACCGGGCGAAATTTCGCCCGATGACATTTCGGCCTCTTGAAAGATCTTCAGGAAACTTTCACCCACCAAGCGAAATGACCGGGCGAAACTTTCACCCATCGGGTGAAGTTTCACCCGACGATAAAGAGATCCCCAAATGCAAAATCTGGAAGGAAAGTTCACTGGGTGAAACCGTCGGGTGAAGTTTCACCCGGCAGAAATGGCTCGTGATTGACAAAAGTTCACAAGGCAAAGTTTCACCCTCTGAAAATTCATTGGGAAAAACTCTCACTCAAAGTGCAAGAATTGGATTTGGGCTTTGATTTAGTGATCCATTAAGCTACTACTATATATAGTTTAACCTAATGAGACTACCTCATCATCATTCATTAGCAACTGTTTTTACACTACTTAGATTAGATAGAGGCTACATAGTTTTTATCAATCTTTATCTTTTTCATCTAGCTTTAGATTCAAGTTATTATACGAAATTCTAGCTTTATTCGAGAAGTTCTTTGGATATGATCAAGGGTTTAGTGACAAATCAATTATCTTCTTCATCAAGGCTTCTCCTTATTTTTATGCATCTTCATCTTCCTTATTGTTATTTTCCTCCATTGTTGGTATAACTCTCTTCCTCTCCCTTTTTCTCTAGATTAGTTTTTACTCTTACTCTCTCTTTATTGCATCGTTTTCATTGATTTTTCTTGCGTTGTTTCTTGATCGTTTTATAGTTTCATTTGTTGATCGTAATTTCCTTCTGTAATCCCCTAGAAATTCTAACGCAATACAGTGGCGGAAACACTGTAGAAGTGCGATTATAACACACTGTAGTTATGTCTTGATTAAATAAAAATGGTAAGTCAATACATAAGCCATAAAATAAAAATGACTACAAAATAAATAAATAAAATCCATAAAAAAGGGTTTTAACAATCCATAATACATTGATCTGATTAAAACAAGCAGGATCCATAACTGCTCGCTAGCCCACCCGAAGGAAAACACATATACCTGCCATGTTAAAAACATAACAGCCACAATCAGTGGGGAGCAACGTCAACGTTCTCCCAGCCGTATAACAGGATTTTAAAACTGTAATTACTATTATAGAAAAATAGTAAAAATGGAAAACAGTAAAACACATTATAATAAAAATAAACTTTCAGTGACAAACTTCACGTATCAAAACAATATAATAAAAATGAGTTTTCCGAAGAAAACATAAAACATTTGCCAACCTGCAACCAAATTATATCGATAATAATAAAAATATTCAAAATGGCGTTATGGATAGGAGTAGTGTAGACGGCTAGACTTTCACTAGGAGAGTACTAAAAACTAGCTTCGAGAACTTAGTTCAAACAAATCAAACTTCGGTCTCTAACTAGGCTACTCAACCATAATAGAGCGCCGACTTATAAATGCGTGACCCTAGTTTAAGATAATGCACACCCCTCCTGGGATTACCTGTCACCCAGGTCAACTTATGACGGCGACTTACTGCGAGGCCTAAGCTTAAGGTCAAAATGTACAAAACTCCCGGGATACCTGTCACCCGGTTCAACAACCAATGTACCGATTCCTGATACACTAGCCTTATAGTTGATGGCAAAACCGTAAACCCTAGAATATATTACTCTAACCTCACACTTGTCCTTATTCTATAACTCCAAAACAAAGCCATTATCGATATTCAAAAGATATAATCAACATAAATAATATGAGGATAAAAGAAGTAAACATTTATATTCTAAAATAGGAAACTTTCTATTTTAGGAAACTTCTATTTTTAGAAACTTTACTAAAAATAGCATTATATCAAAATAGTGAAAATATTAGTTCATACTAATACCAATTTTTAGTAAACGATATAGATTTATAAAACTAATACTTTCGGCCTTAACGATATTAATTATTAAAGTAAGAACATTTGAGTTTATGAAGTTATTGAAATATCGACAAGTGTATAAAATGATTTAAAATGTCTTAAAATTTTTAATAATACTAATCAGGGTGTTTTCAAAATTTACAAAGCTAAAATTCCCTAATTATTATTAGTTACGACAATACGATTACAAATAGGATTTTACGGCAAATGTCAAATTAAATCTTTTAACGTCTTTCATTTAATTAAACCATTGAATATATTTAGAATATGTTAAGGGATGATTTAACTCTTAATGTTTCAGATTTAAATATTTTCAAAATAGCTGGAAAAATAAATCTTTTAGATAAGACGAAGCATTTTAACGATAAATCGTAATTTGTCCAAAAATCAATACTTATTAATTAAAGACTTTAATAAATAGTACAAAAATTACGTAAAATAGTTAAAATATATTTATGGACATTCTGTCCAGAAAATAAAATTTTCCAGAATCCTAAAACTCGGTTTTTAAAGCGTTTTCTCGTTAATCGTCTAATCTCGACAATAACGATTAATAAAAATAGTAATTACAAAACGATTTAAGTATTAATATCCAAAAATTATTATTAAGCTTAAAAATCATGATTTTCCATAAAATACTATTTTTCCAGATTTCCAAAAATTCCAGCTTTAATAAATCCCATCAAAACCGTCTTTAAAACCCGTTTTCACAATTAACGATTCCATTAATAAAACTTATCGTTCCAAACATTATATTAAAGCACTAAAAATAATAAAAATACATTTTATTAAGAAACCATCAGAACCATAATTTTTTCCAGATTAAATCAAAAGACCAAAAATCGAGAATTTAAACGACAAACGCGGTTTTAACGGTAAACGATGATTTAAAGTGATTAATTAATTCATCCACTTAGCAATTCCAAAAAATTACGAAAAATTTCATAAAATTCTATTTCATCAGAAAGTTTCACCACGTCAAAAATAAGATTAAAATAAAATGTTTAAGTACTAGAACTAAAAATCGGCTTTTAATCGTTTTTGTCCGTAAACGGAAATAATTCAATAATCGATAACCAAAATATCAGAAAAATACTAAATTATTAAAAATCATCAAAAACATCATTTTTACAGAATATAAATATATATTACATTTTTAGGCGAAATATTACGATTTTACAAATTAATATGACGATTTAATCGTTAATCTCGTAAAAGCGATAAAAATATCGAAACATGCAAATTTTCAACTTTTTTTAAAATTCTTCCAGATTATATGACGTACATATATTTTCAAAAATGAAATATAAAAATTATACATGCAAATACACAATTAAAATCATGAAATACCGAGTAACATCGACGTTACCTCTAACCCAAATTCGAGTCGATTATAAATTCGTCGGTTGCGGGATCATTCAAAAATCCTTCAACACAAGAAAAGCATGGTGGAAAAATACCATGAGAAAACTAAGAAAATCAAGAAAATTAACGATCGAAAACAACATCGATTATTACCTTAACGAAGGGATCGGAATGACGATTATTTAGGAGATGAAAACGAGACAAGCGAGACTCGATTTGAGACAAAATTTGGCTAGAAAAGCTGCTGGAAAATCTCAGCCAAGAGAAAAAAGGGAGGAAATGTTGTTTAATTTTTTGTAAAATGAATGATAAGAAAGTGGATGGTTTTCTAAAGCATAAATGATAAGTAAATTTTGATGAAAACTATGTCATAATACATGCACAAATCAGCCAAAATGAGAGAGAAAGGGAGTGTGAAGAGTTTGTGTTTAAGGCCAAAAATAAATGGGTGAGAAAAAGAAAATATCTAAGGCTTAAACATCATAAAATGAAATGTATACAAAGTTGTAGTGTAAAAATGTGACATGGATGTGTCACGGTCCAAAACATGGGGAAAATGTCCCAAATAATTTCTAAGTTGATAAAAAATGAATCGTAAAATTGTTAAAGGTATTTCAAATCAGTTCGAGTAAACCGCGCGTTGAAAAATAATTATTTACAAAACTTCGTAATAAAATCATTAAAGGTCAAATATTCTTAAATAAAAATATTTCTTAGTTGGAAATATCATATAAACGTGTTTTGATATTTAGGAAAAATAAATAACTGAATTCCAAGCTTAAAACGTTAGTTCGTAGAAAAATAGAACTTCACGCGCAAAAATAAATAGCTTACAATAAAAATCAAATAAATAGGTTTACAAGAATTAAAATCTTTTAAAATAAAAATAAATATTATTTGACTCAAAAAAAAATAAAAGAATTCAGAAAGATGAAAAAAATTGACGAAATTGACATAGAGTCATGACGGAGTCACAACAGAATAATTAACGGCACTAGGAAAATAGTGGGTGTTACACCTTCGTAGTTTTCTTCACGAATTGTGAGTATATTCTTGTTAGGGGGTTAGGGGGGAGGATCTTGGATAATATGAATTGAGGAATTGTGGTTTGGTTTTATGCTTGTTGATTTATCAAGTTTGAGGTTATTGTGTCTTTGTTTACTTAGTCCGGCCAACTAGATCGACCTTGACTCACTCCTATCAATATGGGAAAACTCGGGGTAGGAGTTACCTTGACTTGAGACTTAACCTTTCCGCTGCGAAAGCGGGATCTAGATAAGTTGGGTGAAGAAATCAAAAGGTGGCATTCTCCCTTTAACGACTTTGTGACCGACCCAATAATTCCTTGACTCGTAGAACCCGATTTTCGTATTCCCGACTCCCCCTAACACCTTTTCCTTATTGATTAGTCTTTGTCATTTATCGCATCTTAGTTTAGACTCGATTCAAAACCCCTCGTTAAAACCCCAAATGCATCGCTTTTACTCAATCAACTCACCGACATCCCTGTGGACTGACCTCGACTTACCACGGCTACATTTATTTGTTTTTGTGTTATTTGCGAGTCATATAAATATTGTTTAATCCCCTATCAGATCAATCGGTAACGACCGATCATATATAGATGGGTGCCGATCAGTAGGGTAACTAATTTGCGTTGCATATTTTCTGCATTTCAGCATGCATTTTTTTCGTTTTTTGAGTCATATTAGGTGTCGGAGCGGGTTAAACGACAATGATGAAATCGTGGTTACCCATCTTTACTTGTTTCATTTACTATCTCATTCTAGTGATATCCAAGTTTACTCGATCGAGTCTTAAGTTGTGGCATATTTTGATCGAGTCTTCAAATTGTTGCCTTATCATTTCCTCTCTTAAATTGTTGCCCTAAATTTATCTTCTTACTCATTCTCTATTGCATCATTTCTTTTGATTTTTTGTGCATTGTTTTTGGATTATTGAGTAGTTTCACTTGTTGATCTTAGTTTCTTCCATTGTGTTAGACTAAATTTCTCTACTTTTCATCATCATGTATGTTGTTAGTATGATTTTCTTAGTTATTGTTTTTGATAATTCATCCATGAATTGTGAGTAGACTCTTGTTAGGGGGTTAAGGGAGGAGGATTTTGGGTGATGTGAATTGAGGAATTGTGGATTGGTTCATTTGTCGATCTATCTTGTTCAAGGTTATTGTATTTTTGTTGACTTAGTTTGACCAACTAGATCGACCTTGACTCACTCTTATCAATATGGAGAAACTCGGGGTAGGAGTTACCTTGGCTTAAGGCTTAAGGCTTATCATTTCGCCGCGAAAGCGGGCTTTAGTTAATGTGAAGAAATCGAAAGGTTGCTTTCTTCATCACATTTTGTAAACACTTCTCCACTTTTTGTTTGGACTAATTCAGTAATTTGAGTTTGGAACGACCCTCTTGGCCTTAGCTAATGAGAGCGGGATTGAACCTACCTACAATGTCGAATGACTCCATGGTTCACTCATTTTCACTTCGTTTAACATCCCGTCGAACCCTTTTAGAAGATTAGGAGGACCTAGCTAATTTATCAACACTTTTATTGCTTTAATGTAATACTCCCTCCATTCAAATCCACTTGTCTCATTTCATTTTTTGACACTATTCACACTTGAGGGGAATCTTCGATATTCTCGACAATCTATAAGTGAGAATATAGTCATGTGGGATTTTGTTTGATTCGTCTTTATGAGCACATTAAGAATATCAAATTTTTATAAATTTTGCTAATGTAAAATGAAAGATATTGCTAGTGTAAAACGCGTCTCGGCAAATGTGCCAAAAGGAAATGAGACAAGTGGATTTGAATGGAGGGAGTACTATTAGACTTTGGTCCATTTCCACCTAGGTGATCTAATTTGGAATGTTTATGATTGCTTGAGTAAGTAATCAGAGTCTCCCCGCCGTCTCGATGAGGGATTCGGTGTTTTATTTTCTCTTTGGATGCGCTTATTCTTTAGTGCTTATGTGTTTTTGTGTGTTTAGTCGCATCCATCATTTTGAGCAAGACCCAACCTGCCTTGCATTAAAGTACCTTACCTCATAGGTATTCGAATGTGAGTTGAAGGGATGGAGCGGGCTCGATAATTGTCCTGTGTCGTCTTAGCACGGTCTAGTTTAGTAGTAGTAGTACGTAGTTTCTTTTTTGGGTCTTTGCTCGAGGACGAGCAACGATCTAGTGTGGAAGATTTGATGTGTGCTAAATTTAGCCTATTTTTCCTCCCATTTAGATTCGTTTTCCTCCATTTTTGTGATATTAGAATTCGATTATCGCCCTATTCTTAGTCTTTCTCACATTAGCGTCTCTCTTGTGCATTTTACATGTTTTTGGGTAGTTTTCTTATTTATTTCTCTAGGATTCGTCTCCAAGAGCATGTCTGAGTTCCACGAGCACAAGGGAGTGGAATACCGTCCAGAAGCATCGCAGGAAGCCAAAAGTCCAAACGACAAGGAGCAAAACAAGAAAAGAGGTCAAAGAATCCATCGGGTGAAGTTTCACCCGATGAGAAATCACCGGGCAAAGTTTCGCCAGACGACATATTTTCCTCCCCGAAGATCTTCAAGAAATTGAATCTACCGGGCAAAATGACCGGACAAAATTTTTACTCACCGGGTGAAGTTTCGCCCGACGTTATTGGTATCCCCAAATGCAAAATCTGGAAGAAAAGTCCAACGGGCAAAACCACTGGGTGGAGTTTCACCCGACGAAAATGGCTCGTGAAGATTAGTAATCCGCAGGGTGAAGTTTCATTCTTTGAAGATCCATAGGGCAAAAGTTTCACTCAAAATGCAAAAATCAGATTTAGGCTTGGTTTAGTGATCCATTAAGCAACTATTATATATAGCTTAACGTAAATTAGATGGAGGCACATTTCATATACTCACACACATTCATTAGGAAGCTTCATAGTTTTTATCATTCTTCATCTCCTTCCTCTAGCTTTAGATCAAAATTATTGTGATCAATTCTAGATTTAATCAAGAAGTTTTTGAGAGATTATCAAAGGATTAGTGACAAATCCATTGTTTTCTTCTTCAAGGCTTCATCTTTATTTTTATGCATCTTTATCTTCTTCATCCTTATTTTCCTCCATTGTTGGTATACTTCACTTCCTCTCCCTTTTAAGGAAATGATCCATTGTTATTTTTCCTCTGAAACAAATTAATCACTATAACTAAACTAACTTTTAACGTCGTTATGACATAAAATTGACCAGGCGTACCATGGGCACTAAACACAAAACACAAGGTTACCATAGGAACAAACTTAAAATGAGGGGTACCATGTGTAATGTGTCAAAGTTTGAGGGTACCGTGGGAAATATCCGTTTTTGAAAAGATGCATTTTTGGAATTTCGGAATTTTGAATATTGAAGATGAATTTCCGAAGATTTGAAAATCGAAAACAGGATCCCGACTTTTAAAATTGGCGAAAATGTCATCGGGCCCGAATTTTTTTGAAAAGTTGAAATTTTTTGAATTTTTGAAATGGATAGCATACCGGCTAAAAATAGGCTATTTTGAGTAAAATCATAAGTCCTAAATTCGGTATGCTTCCCGGGTTTTGAAATTGGATATTTTGAAAAAGATGTATTGTTTGAAAAAAAATGACGGTTTTTGAAAAAACGACCTTAGAAACCAAGTAGCACATAGTCACGCAAGCATAATAACTACACCATGTATGCTCTACACTAAGTCTCGATCGGTCTATAAAGGGTCTATACCAGTGCACATAGCCTATCCGTGAATCGGGACGGACTTCCTAAGTCGAGTTGAGCTTAGAACAAGCCGCGAAACCCATACAAATCAACTATGAACACCATTGACACGGCATAGGTCCACCCCGACGCGGCCACGTAGGTGAAACACCTTTGACATATCTATATTGGAGTACATCACGGTATAGTGGGACGTCGGTCACCAGTACCGGCCCGGGAAAGAATAGGGTCATGCATGAACCGTAAAACTAAAACGCGTGTTGTACTAGTCAAACGATTTCTATTCGAGTCTCACCCTGAGGATGCCGATGGTAAGTCACGCATCAGTTAATCCCCAGCGGAATTGCCAAATTGTGGACATGACATAGGTCCACCCCGACGCGGCCACGCGCGGGTTTGGGGAGGCGAATGAATCTCCATATGAGATGGGTCGAATTGAAATTTAAATCGAAGTGAAGTCGCCACCGAACTTTGTGGGAGTTCGGGCCCATTCGAACCCACTCTATATCTTATTTGGCAATGTACAAAGTATGGCCCATTCGGATGTCAGAGTTTATTGGGCTCGTCCCTTAGCATTTGATACCGATACCGACATTATCGGATACCGTGTATTGAATGACTCTCGTGCACCAACGGTTTCGGGCATCCAGAAACCGAGGTTTTGAGTAAGGGGTGAGGGTACGTGTTGGGAAGTTCACAAAGAACACCCAACCCCGCCCGCACATTGGCGGCCTCTACTAAGATATCGTTTGACTTTCGAATATGCGCGTTAGTAATACGATGAGATGATATGCAAACAACGTTTTAACTAAACATGCGAAAATTATAAATGGGTTGCTAAGTCGAGCGATTTAATACATCTAAAATTAACGTCAAAGTTATATTTAGCATGCGAGATTCTTTTAGTACAATAAAAGAAATAATGAGAATAAACTGACAAAAATAGAAACAAACATGTTAGTAACGGTGATAATGATAATAACGGTTTGCGAATAATATAAAAATGCTATAGAATAATGTAAACGAGATATGATGCATGAGTTTTGAAAAGGTAGTATGACGCGTGATTGATTTGACACGCGTTGACCGAAGTCATAAAAAAGTATTATCGAGACTAGAAAATCGTTGTGGGACTCACGGTTTTGACGTGATAAGGCCACTCGATCGAGTCACTGAGAGACTCGACCGAGTGGACCTCGGAAAAGGATTCTGTCCAGGTTCTTTAAACGTCACTCGATCAAGTTATTAAAGAACTCGGCCGAGTGAGAAGCCACTCGATCGAGTCATTGCGAGACTCGATCGAGTGGTGGTCAAAAAAGCCTTATGTCTCAGTTTTGGGGTGCCACTCGATCGAGTGGGCTAGGCACTCGATCGAGTGCCCCCTGTACGAACTCGGGTTCGCTTCGCAATTTATTATCGATTTCGAAATTGCTTATTGATTTTAGAAAGTCGATGATTTTATTGACGGGCATAAATATGATGGGATTTATGCTCGATTCGGACTGTGATACACATCGAATCCGATATTCGATTATTGAATTGATATCGAATGTTCAGAGCGAACTTCTAAAAAAATACGCTTGTAAATCGTTTAAATTAAACTAAAATGATATAGATAACCTCCGCGTTTATAGTGTCGTAATTAATTCTATCGAATTAGGTGACAACTATTTTAGCATCAACGAAAATCGTATTAGTTAAATTAGTAGACTAAATCGTTTAGATTCGACATCCAACTATTGAGTTGGCATCGAATCTAATAGATCGACACTTTAAATTTGCTTGAACTAAAAAGGACTTGATTCCCTCCGCATCTCGACATCGTAATGAATCCTTGCGGATTATGCGATGTCGGATCCGCATCAACGGGTTTCGACTCAAGTTAAATAAAAGTGTTTTAATTTGAATTTTTTTTTTTGAAAATCGATAAATATGCGATAATAATGATGATGACGAAATAAAAAAAACGCTATTGTTGATGTTGACTCGCTTCAACCATCAAACATTCGGGTGTCGGGATAAGCGATCGGCCACATAGGTGAAACACCTTTATATTTGGATTTCCTTATTCCGTCATCCTTCATATTCGACACGAATTGGCGAGTATTTTAACGTCTTAATACTAGCATTTATTAATGGTATTAGAAACAATAAAATAAATAAAAGAAAACGACGACGACGATGGACCGACGGACGACGCGAGAAAAGGGAAGAGGAGGAGAGAGAATAAATCGGGATTGTTGCACCTTCAACCTACATGTTTCGTATTCTCGGATATGACTCGTCTAGTTGTGGCTTAGGCACGGGAGTTCGAGATCTATGTAAGTTGAGTTATGGTGGTTTAGGGTTTGTAAGTTGCTTGGGTTGTGAGTTGAAGATGAGTGATTAGGGTTTTTGAATGTTGTAGGTAAAAAAAAGTGTTGTGAAAGGGTTGCAAAGAAGGTGTATATATAGGCATGCTCCATCACCCGAATTAGGGCTACTCGACCGAGTGGCCCAAAGCAGACGCACACGGGCCTGTTGAGGGCCCACTCGATCGAGTGGGCTGACACTCGATCGAATGGGTCAGCTGAAGCGAAGGGTCCGGATTTTGGACCTTGGGTTGGGTATTTTATATTTGTATGGCTATTTTTGTGACTCGGAAACGGCTTTGACCGAGGTTTGACCCGGTCGCTAAAAGACAGTTTTATTTCCGATGACGGTTTTGACCCAAATTAATCTTATTTGATTGGAAACGACCCACTAGGCCTAAATTTGGGGTCAGTTTTGTGAGATTTGTACTTCGTAAAAAGCCCAAGCCAGAAACTAATGGTTTCGAGCCCACATCCGAGCGCGTAGAAGCATGTTTGCGTCCGATCATCATCGGGTGTTTTTTGGAAACGGCTATAGACACCTAGCAGCCAAATGTGGGTGTCTATAGAACGTTACGTGTTTTAGAAAGTGCTTGTGGACCTAGTGTCCACATCTAGTATTGTCGTAGTGCATAATAAAGGAAAGTGCGAAAATGTAAAATTTTTGTTTAGATGACAACGCAGTTACGACTGGACTTCAACAGGCGGATCCTCCAAGCTTGACCAGTGATTTCGGCAGAGCTCCGTTACCGTTAACCCTTCCTGCGGCTACTCCGGTAGAGCTTCGTTACTATGGACTAATCCTGCGGCTAATCCGGCAGAACTTCGTTACTAGCCTTGAGCTATTCGAACACATGCACCTCGATATCGAGTGGGGTGCTCGAAGGTAAGGAGTAGCGTCGATGTCGCTTTTATCAGAACTACGATCGAGTGGATTGTTTGCCTCGGGTGTCCGAGTGCGAGCCCTTAGCGAGAATGTTGAGGGAGAAGAGAATTGAGAGAAGTTGTGTGTCTAATGAATGAAGTGAGGGGGGTATTTATACGTGTTTTCGGACCTCGCCACCCATATGGACGCCTGAGTTGTGGCGCACCAAGACTCAGGCGTGGGGAGTCTCAGACGCGTGAGGCGAGGCGGTTGGAGTTTTGAAGATACGATTTTGATACTTTCCAAAACCGAGAGGGAGGAGTATAATGCGTATCTTGGGGCCTAAGGTTTCCCCGTGTTACCCTAGCGCCGTGAGCTTGGTGGGCCTCGGGTGTGCATCCCGAGGTTCTCTTGGCACGGTGCTGACTCGGTTCGAGTTTTGGGACTGACTCAGTGTCCCGGTGTCAGAATTGACTCTAATTAGTGTCTATACGACCGTAACGACATGACTAAGGCTTCCATCATGTTAGTTTAATTTTTCCGAGTAATTTATTTGATCTGTTCTTTAGAAAAACTATCTCAAACATCGCGAACCCGTGTCGCTTTGCAGTCCTATCGTCATCGGGTGTTTGTTGGGCACCTCTGCAGCCACCAGGTCCAAATTTGGGTGTCTACATGATGATATAAAAGGTCTCACGAATGTGACCGGCATGTTATATCTTCAAACATTGTCCATTAACCATAAACTTCCCGGTTTCCAGGCTAGAGATCTCAATTGATCCATATGGTTGTACCTTAGTCACTTCGAATGGACCTGACCATTTTGACTTCAACTTACCGAGGAAAAGCTTGAAATGAGAATTATAGAAGAGTACATTGTCGCCTATGGACAAGTTTTTACGAAGTATCCAAGCATCATGCCATTTGCACATCCGCTCCTTGTAGATTTTTAAGTTTTTGTAAGCCTCAAGTCTTAACTCCTCTAGCTCTTGTAGTTGTAGAAGGCGGTTGTCACCGACAATCTTCTCGTCGAAATTTACCTCTTTGATTGCCCATTTCTCTTTGTGCTTTAGTTCCACCGGCAAGTGACATGCTTTGCCATACACGAGTCTATAAGGAGTGGTTCCAATTGGTGCTTTGTAACCCGTTCGCAATGCCAAAGGGCATCACTTAGTTTTAGTGACCAATCCTTACGGTGTGTATTTACTACTTCCTTTAATATTCCCTTGATTTGTCGATTTGAAATCTCGGCTTGCCCATTTGATTGCGGATGATAATTGATAAGCCAAAGACATCTTGTGCGTGATTCCATATTTCCGTAGGAGATGTTCAAATGTGTCCTTCTTAAAGTGAGAGCCTCCATCGCTAATTATGGTTCTAGGCATACCAAACCTAGGGAATATCACATTTTTGAAGAGTTTAATTACAATCTTGGAATCATTTGTAGAAGAGGTTACGGCCTCGATCCATTTCGAAACATAATCGACCGTGACAAGGATGTATTTGTTGCCAAATGAAGAAGTAAATGGTCCCAAGAAATCATTGCCCCAAACATCGAATAGTTCAACTTCAGGGATAGGTTGAAGGGGCATCTCGTTTCTCTTTGTTAAGTTGCCGCATCTTTGACAAGCATCACATGTAAGAATAAAGGCTCGAATATCCTTGAACATAGAAGGCCACCAAAATCCGCTTTGGGGGACTTTGGCCATTGTCTTTTGAAGGGCCAAATATCCACCATAAGAGGTAGAATGGAGATGCTTTAGTATATCGAAGCCTTCATTGGTCATGACACATCGGCGATAGATATCATCCATGCATCGGCAAAACAAGTAAGGTTCATCCCAATAATAACGCCTAGCTTCATAACCGGCAAATAAATAACTGGGTAATCCTAACTGGGTAGATAGGGTAAGTCGGGTCGAATCCACGGGGACGGTAAGAGGCGTCTAGACCAAGGTCGCCCAAATACGAGACCAAGTCAACGAGCTAAGCTAGAGAATGATAGAGGGGGAGAGAGCTAGACTAAGAATAAGGAGAACAACTAAGGGAAACGGGCTAGGATTAGGTCGGGGTCAAAGGGGTAACGGAATGGTCAAGGAGGGGTTAGAGTGAAGGAGGTAGTAGGGTAATCTAGGTAATCTAACTTAGACTCACCTAGAGGTTCCTCATGGAACCCATCCGGCAACACACATGACAAAGGAAGACAAGAAAAACAAGCATTCCAACCTACTTAGTCATTCAAGCATTCCATCAAACATGTGATGTGCATCACTCAAGAGGAAACCCAAATCTTCCACCAATATCTCCAACAAACCCTTAATCATCCAATTAACACCCTAATCACCCTACTAACCCTAGCAAGAACACTACTCTAACATAATCAAACTACAACTAACAAGAACAAGAGAAATCAACCCAAACATCAAAACATATATGAATGAAACTAACAAGAACTATGAACTAACAATAACAAAGATTCAAACTTGATAAACAATAAAGGATTAAGAGTAAAAAGGAGAAGAAGATTATACCAACTAACAAGGGAATGAAAAGATGAGAACTTGTATATAAAGAACACCCAAAACATCCACCAATGTTGTCAAGATTGGATGGATTATTCAAGAGATCCCTTAATACAAGATTCACTAACTAGATTAAGGACTAATTAACACTAATCTACCCTAATCTACACTAATCTAACCTAAAGTAGTCTAGGGTTTGAAGAACATAAGCTAAGATTATGTCTTAATACAAGAGGGGGGGTATATATAGGGTTACAAATGGAAGGAAGAAGAAAGAAAAGGGACGCGGCTGAGACTGGGTGGTCCCGACCGGGACGGACCCACCATCCCGACCGGGACGGGTTGGTCCCGACCGGGACGGCCATGCAGTGACACTTCCAAACGTGCACTTCATCCCCGACGGGATGAGGTGCATACCCGTCGAGGATGGGTCTTGTAGGCCTCCAATATGATCCTTTTGGTCTCTCCTTGCTTCACATGGACTTCTCATCGATTCTCGGGACTCGGGATCGGGTCTCGGGACTCGGGATTGGGTCCCAAGGTCTCGGGGTCGATTCCAAAGCATCGAGTCATCGTTCCTTTATCTCGTTGGCTCCAAAATGTGTATGTATCGAGTCGGAATCGCTCCAACTCTTCCAAATCGGTCTCGGGAACCTGAAACAAACTAAAGGAAGTATAAGAAGCCCCTAAACCGCTCCCAAGGAGCGATTCTACAAGGAAAATGGGACCAAAACACTACAAAATAGGCACTAAAAACCACACTTATCAACTACTCCCCCACACTTAACCCTTACTCGCCCTCGAGTAAGCACATACTAACTACTATACTAGCCGAATGGGTATTAGCGCACCCTACGCCCTTTCAAATCACGCGAGTGCACTTAGAGGAAAAGTGCACCCCGCAAGGCAAGTGGGGTCTTGCGACAAAACTGTGGATGCAACCGGACACAAAACACATAAACAAACAAACACACAAACAAACACACAAAAGGTTGCACCCAAAAGAAAATAAATACCGCTTCCCTCAAACAAGCGGTGAAAGCAGCACCGGTTTAGGACTCGAGCTAAGTGACAACGTTCCCAAGCTAGCAATACAAACCGAGGTGGACTAAACCCTAATACTATGACGATAAAGCAACAAAAACGTTGGTAACTTACCTAGGTCCTCCTAACTTTCTAAAAACGTACTACGGGACGATCGGCGGAGTGGGAAGTGATGATCCACGGTGTTAGTCGACATTGTAGGTAAGTGAGACCCCGCCCCCTTTAGCAAAGAGCCAAGAGGGTCGTCCCATGTCCGAAACCGCCTAACTAGTCCAAGTAAAAAGTGGAAATATGCAAAAATGAGGGAAGACCGACTAATGCCGCTATCATCCTTCCTAGGGACTCGGTCCTTTGGTAGGCTCTTCACGGCAAAAGTCGGAAAAAGGCTTATTTTGAGAGGTAGGGGTTATTTTTGTGAATCGGGTTTTCTTTTGGCATTTTCTCTTTTCTTTTGCATTTTTGCTCGTTCGTTGCCATGCCATTTCTTTTTCTTCTTTTCTATTTTCTTTTTTGGCTTTTGTGCCTTTTCTTTTTCTTCATTCTTTTCTTTCTTTCATTTTCTTTCATTTTCTTTTCTTTGCCCTTTTGGCATGATTTGGCATTTTGGCATTTCTTTGTAACAAGAAAGAGAGGAATCAACAAGTTGCAATTTATTGGTTGATATGTGTAGGAGGTAGGTGAATGGGTGAGTTGGGAGCGCGCTTTCCCTTCAAACCCACAAAAAGTGGAGAACTTGGACTAATCAAACGATCCTAGACACGGTCACCTAAGGGACGGGACTCGGCAACCAAGGCCTTTTCGCACCGTGGGTGGTCATAATGGTCAAATGCAAATCCCGTAGTAAATCCCTAGTAAGCTAGGTGGACTCAAGGTAAAGGACCAACGAAATCATTGATTTAGGGTCATTCTACTAGACTAAAGTCCAAGACTCGATTTATACAACTAGGAAGGGAAAGTAGACACTCGCACACTAGCCTCTAAACCGGGTTTTCGAAAACGGTTTACACACAAGACACACAACAAAACACAAAACAAAGACTCAACAAAAAAAATGAAAGAAAAACAGACAAAACAAAACAAAACAAAGCAAAACAAGGAGAAACAACACATAAACAAAACAAACACCACCCCGATCTTCAAACAAGTCTCCAAATCCACCACAATCTTTACAAAGCTCCTCTCGAGCACACATCACCACAAATCTCCTCCAAACTCACAAGAAGCAAAAAGGGAAAAAGGGATGAAGAGATGTTACCGGAAGTCTTGAAAGCTCACCAAAGCTAACGGCGATTAGGCAACCTATAAGGAAAAAGGGGGGCAAAACACGCACAACAAAGCAAAAATACGACATAACGACACAAAAAGGAAAACACACAAAAGAAAATCTTTTTGATTTTCGTGAAAATTTTTCAAATTTTTAGGATTATTTTTTTAAAGATTTTTCGAAAAACTACAAAAATAAAGCTAACTATGCTAGAATACCACTCCCCCACACTTAAGTCGAGCCATGTCCTCATGCTCGACCGTAGTGCATGGGAGCACAAAAGAAAAAGAAAATAAACTACGAAAATAAAGCTAAAAATCAAAAAGAAAAGCGGAGAAAATGGTAGAATGTGTCCGGCCGGGGTGTAATCAAGTCACCATGGGCCGAGACAAGAAAAAGATATGGAAGGGGGAAGAAAATAAAAAGAAGGAAATAAAAGGAAATAGGAGGGGAGGACTAGGTGTAATCACGTCACCTAGCCCGGAATCCGCCTAAATCCTCAAAAAGAAAGAGTGAAAAACTTGTAAAATTTGGATTTTGAAAAATGATTCTCGATGTAGTCACATCATCGAGAATCGGAAGCAACAACTACCAAGGCCTCGAAGGCCACCATGACAAAGGGGAAGGGGAGAAACAAGGGGAAAACAAGCAATAAAAAAACGGAAAAGAAAGGATAGTTGCTATACCGCCCGGAACAAGCAACTCACTCTCTCCATCGTCTCAATGATCAATATAGGTACTTGCTTGTTGTCGTCATTATCATCCTTCTTCAAGCTTGAGAAAACAGCATGGCTAGAGGTAGAAATGGTGCGAGGGGGTAGGATTTGATGTGAATATCGGTCTAAAGTGAGGAGCAAATGAGGTTAAGGTATGTAAATGAGGCACATGGGTGGTGTGATATGAGAAAGGAAGGTAAGGAGGTTGGGTGGGGGTATATAATGGTTGGGTGGGCTTGAATGTCGAAGAAGAGGCACCAAAAAGGAGTAGGGGGTCATCCCGGTCGGGATGGGTGGTCCCGGTCGGGATGACATACCCGTCCCGGTCGGGAAGCCTCCTTCCCGATCGGGATGACACTCCAGTGAACTCGATTTTTGGCACCCTCATCCCGATCGGGACGGCCCCATCCCGGTCGGGATGACACACCCTTCCCGGTCGGGAAGGGTCTTCATGACTCCCATGACCCCAAAAACCGGCTCCCTTGCTCACGATCCAAGCTCTATCACTAATCACTCCTTTCTAGGAGTCACCTTCACTTCACCTATCACAATAAACTCAAAGTACACATCAAATTCACTCCCTCACATCGCTCATCAAAATACCAAAACAATTACAAGAATCCCACAAAAACAAACAAATCCAAGGAACAAAACACACAAATACAAGCACAAGT
This sequence comes from Agrostemma githago, assembly GCA_958450325.1. Taxonomy (NCBI): domain Eukaryota; kingdom Viridiplantae; phylum Streptophyta; class Magnoliopsida; order Caryophyllales; family Caryophyllaceae; genus Agrostemma; species Agrostemma githago. The sequence goes on from OY288239.1 coordinate 12,051,802, forward strand.
ACTCTAAAGAGGAGAGGAGAATATACAACATGACGGTTCTTTAGGAACTCCGTCAAACCGAGGATGGTGGACTCTTCTTTAACCGTAGCCCTCAAGGGCATGGAGGAGCTAGTCGAACGCGCTACCGACATCATAATGTAGGCCCAAGAAGCGCTCGAGCCTAGCCAACCTCCACGGCCTCCAAGGTGGAGGCAAGAAGTAGGATTCCCAAGACCCAAAATCATCATTCGTGTCATATCCGGGGTCTATCCATCCCACGAGCTTCACCGACCTCTTCCTCCCTAGGCATCGCCTCCAATCACAAGCAAGCTTCATCTCTAAGAAACAAGGCACAAAAAACGGTTTTGGCCTCATCTCCTCGTTGCACACCCCCACACTTTCCTCAAGTTGTGGTTCCCCATCTTCATCACTCGGCCCCACATCATCTTGGAGAAGAGGATCGAAACTTCTACCGGCGGTTTCAATCTCTTCCAAGTCATTGTTTGGTTCACTAGCTAGGGGCTCTTGATGCTTATCCACATTATCGCACAAGGGCAACTCAAGGCTAACAATTTCACCCAACAGCTTCACAAACTCTACCAAACCATCCAACTCACCATCCTCCTCCAATTCCTCACCAATGTTGTCTTCACCGAGGGTCATCTCCTCATTCGTCTCTTTTTGGGTAGACGATTGAGGTTCTTCAAAGCAAGACTCGCTCCTTATAGGGAATTCATTAACGGCCTCGTCATTGGGTTGTTCCCCTTCCCCAAATGAACATCCCTCATCAAGTTGTGAGGATTGAGTTAAGAGCATTAGGGTTTGAGCCGTTAAAGCATGCAATCTAGCTTTAGACTCCTCCCTTTCCCTAAGGATTTCGGCCAAGAGTTCATTATTCTTTTGCGTTTGGATGGCCATTTCTTGTTGCATTTGAAGCATCGATTGAAACACCTCCAAGTCGGGCAATTGGTGATCATTGGGGTCTTGTGAAGCTCCTTGATAATCTTGATAATCTTGATGATAATCTTGATTAAACATGGTGTCTTGATGATGCCCAAGGGGTGGGGCATCATATTGTTGGTAGTGGGGTTGAGGTGATTGGTAGTATTGTGGGTCATGGGGTTCATATTGTGGTTGGGGTGGAGGGTAATATTGTGGGTCTTGGTGGTATTGGCTTCCATAGGGTGAATCGTGATTGAACATGGTGGGTTCACAATCATAGCTTGAGTAATAGCCACCTTGATCGTAGGATTGATAGTCATTCACTTGTTGGTAGCCATTTCCATACTCTTGAGGATCATACCCATCTTGATTACCCCAAGAAGCTTGATTATGGTAGGGGGACATCATGTCATACCCTTGGTTCATGGAAGAAGAGGAGTAGCTCATATCGGCTCCCGAGTGTGTGGAGTTAAGATCAAACCCCATGCTTGCTCGAAAATCGTAGCTCATACCCGGTTGGAAACCACTCATTCTAGCAACCGTCCGTTAAAGCGGCTCTAAGTCGCAAGAAGAAGATAGTCACCACCTCTAAGCACAAACTGTAGACTAAGAACAAACGTGAGAAGTCTAGTGCTTTTTGGGCACTAGACAAGAGAGAAATAAACCACACACACACAAGAAGCAAGGTAACAAAAAGAAAAAAGAAAAACACAAACACAAAGACAAAGTCAAGTAACTAGGAAAACAAAGTCTAAACTAGCACCGTCCCCGGCAACGGCGCCAATTTGATGGTAGGGATTTGTCGTGGATCCCAACCGTCAAATAAATAACCGGCTAATCCTAACTGGGTAGATAGGGTAAGTCGGGTCGAATCCACGGGGAAGGTAAGAGGCGTCTAGACCAAGGTCGCCCAAATACGAGACCAAGTCAACGAGCTAAGCTAGAGAATGATAGAGGGGGAGAGAGCTAGACTAAGAATAAGGAGAACAACTAAGGGAAACGAGCTAGGATTAGGTCGGGGTCAAAGGGGTAACGGAATGGTCAAGGAGGGGTTAGAGTGAAGGAGGTAGTAGGGTAATCTAGGTAATCTAACTTAGACTCACCTAGAGGTTCCTCATGGAACCCATCCGGCAACACACATGACAAAGGAAGACAAGAAAAACAAGCATTCCAACCTACTTAGTCATTCAAGCATTCCATCAAACATGTGATGTGCATCACTCAAGAGGAAACCCAAATCTTCCACCAATATCTCCAACAAACCCTTAATCATCCAATTAACACCCTAATCACCCTACTAACCCTAGCAAGAACACTACTCTAACATAATCAAACTACAACTAACAAGAACAAGAGAAATCAACCCAAACATCAAAACATATATGAATGAAACTAACAAGAACTATGAACTAACAATAACAAAGATTCAAACTTGATAAACAATAAAGGATTAAGAGTAAAAAGGAGAAGAAGATTATACCAACTAACAAGGAAATGAAAAGATGAGAACTTGTATATAAAGAACACCCAAAACATCCACCAATGTTGTCAAGATTGGATGGATTCTTTAAGAGATCCCTTAATACAAGATTCACTAACTAGGTTAAGGACTAATTAACACTAATCTACCCTAATCTACACTAATCTAACCTAAAGTAGTCTAGGGTTTGAAGAACATAAGCTAAGATTATGTCTTAATACAAGAGGGGGGGTATATATAGGGTTACAAATGGAAGGAAGAAGAAAGAAAAGGGACGCAGCTAAGACTGGGTGGTCCCGACCGGGACGGGTCATCCCGACCGGGACGGACCCACCATCCCGACAGGGACGGTTTGGTCCCGACCAGGACGGCCATGCAGTGACACTTCCAAACGTGCACTTCATCCCCGACGGGATGAGGTGCATACCCGTCGGGGATGGGTCTTGTAGGCCTCCAATATGATCCTTTTGGTCTCTCCTTGCTTCACATGGACTTCTCATCGATTCTCGGGACTCGGGATCGGGTCTCGGGACTCGGGATTGGGTCCCAAGGTCTCGGGGTCGATTCCAAAGCATCGAGTCATCCTTTATCTCGTTGGCTCCAAAATGTGTATGTATCGAGTCGGAATCGCTCCAACTCTTCCAAATCGGTCTCGGGAACCTGAAACAAACTAAAGGAAGTATAAGAAGCCCCTAAACCGCTCCCAAGGAGCGATTCTACAAGGAAAATGGGACCAAAACACTACAAAATAGGCACTACAAACCACACTTATCAACTACTAACCTAGTGGGTAGCTAGGGTAAGTCGGGATCGTGTTCACGGAGACGGTGGGGTAGGGTTTAGACTAGGTCGACCCAAAACGAAATTAAGATACCACACAAACACACGGGGACGATAAATGGAAAACTATTATGGAGGAGAAGTAAGGACTAGGCTAACAATGACTAATTAAAGCGATGATAAAGTGAAATAACTAATAGACAAATAAACTAGCAAACTAGAGAATTAAAGACTAACTAAGAGGTGGTTATCAAATATGAAAGGAGTAGGGTTAGTTTGGGTTCATAGGTGTAGTAGGGTAATCGGGAAATCGAGGGTGTAGGCTACGCTTAGTTATTAAGGTTGGTCCGCGCTCTCGCGTCAAAGACAAACCCGAACTCTCATGCAAGTGTCACTCAATACACAAGAACTCAACCAAAAGTCAATCACACAATGAAAAGATGGGAACTAGTATGAGAAGTATGGCCACTACAACTCAAATAACCAAATCCACAAACACATAGTGCTCATGACAAGAGACTAGTAACAAAGGTCTCACCTTTACCCACAATCAAGCCTAATTACCCATAACCTACACTTAATCCCCCTACTAACCCCACAAGAATTTACTCACTCATAACTAAACTAACATCAACATACATAAAAGAAACTAACATGCAAGCTAACACATTCATGTTGTAGGAAACACAAATAAAACACAATTCACTAAATAAAGATGGAAACTTTAATGTAAATCTAGTATTAAAAGAGAAAAGGGCAAGAAAGATTATACCAACACAACAATGGAATGGAAAGATTGAAACTTTGCATAAAATCCAACCCAAAAGATGTTCAAAGTTGTCAAGATTGAAACATCTAATACAAGCCTTCAAGTATCCAAAGTATCAACTAAGATTACCACTAGATTAATGCTAAGTAGGAAGTAATTAAGGAGAGTTTTGAACTAAGGTTTATCTAAGAGGCACTATTTCTCTCTAGGGTTTTCTGTCCTTAAAATGATTACAAGAGGGGTATATATAGTGTTCCACAAGTGAGAGAAGTGAAAGAAAGGAGCGGACTAGGAGCTGAGTCCCTCCCGACCGGGAAGGAATGGTCCCGATCGGGACGAAACGATGGTCCCGACCGGGATGACACGAAACCGATCGGGACGGCTTCACAGAGGGGGCTGTTTTGCTCCATCCTTCCCGAACGGGAAGGGATCGTCCCGTCCGGGAATCTTCCTCCTTCCCGACCGGGAAGGTATGGTCCCGATCGGGATGGGTCCTGTTTTGCTCTTCCTTGACTTCTTATCGATGCTCGTTGTTCCGGATATCATTAAGTGGGCCCTAGGGGACTCGGGATCGAGTCTAAGCCACCGAGTCATCGCCGCTTCTCTTCTTTGGCTCCACATGCATCGGAAATGAGTCGAAATAGTTCCGTTTCTTCAAGATAGCTCTAGGAACCTAAAACAAGCTAGAAGAAGCGTAAGTAGCCTCGAAAACCGCTCCAAGGAGCGATTTCATAAGAGAAACCGGGACTAAACACAAGAAATAATCAATACAAAACACACTTATCACTTCATATCGTAGCTTCTTCCTTTCTTGTTTTGAATAATCATCGAGGATGTAATTGGACACAAAAAAATTCACAATGTTCGCGTACCATGGTGGCTTCAATAGCCATCAAAGTCTCGTCTCTCATTGCGTCATTGATGGGAGTACCATCATCTTCATCACCATGTTCATCGTTCGTTAGTCTATTTAGGTGGTCCGTTACCAAGTTTTCCGATCCGGCTTTATCTTTGATTTTGATGTTGAATTCTTGTAGAAGAGAACCCACTGGAAGAGTCGGGATTTCGTCTCCTTTTTGGACATAATGTAGCGAATAGCCACATGATCGGTATGAATGATCACCTTGGAACCGATGACATAGGTACGAAACTTCTCCATAGCGTAGATAACGGCAAGCATTTCTTTCTCTGTAGCGGTATATCTCGATTAGTCTTCATCTAGGGTCTTACTTGCATAGTATATATCACGTGCAACTTCTTATAAACGTGTTGGTCTAGAACGGCACCAACGGCGAAATCGAAAGCATCACACATGATATCAAATGGAAGATTCCAATCGGGTGCTTTGATAATCGGGGCGGTAGTGAGAGTGGTCTTTATCCTGCAAAAGGCTTCAAGACACAAGTCATCAAATACAAAAGGTGCATCTATCATGATAAGAGAAGTCAAGGGCTTGGCAATTTTAGAAAAATCTTTAATGAAACACCTATAAAAGCCGGCATGACCAAAAACAATCCTCACCCCTTTGACATTGGTTGGGGTGGCAAGTTCTCTATCACAGAGACTTTAGCCTTATCCACTTTGACACCTTTATTGGAAACAATATAACCGAGGACTACACCTTGTTCGACCATGAAATGACATTTTTCCCAATTCAGACAAGGCGATATTCCTCACAACAAGCTAACACTTGATCACGATGAGTGAGGCAAGAATCAAAAGAGGTGTCATTGACACTAAAATCATCCATAAAGACTTCCATGGACTTTTCAATAAAATCGAAAAAAATTGCCATCATACATCGTTGAAACGTTCCCGATGCATTACACAATCCGAATGGCATCCTATGATAAGCATAGGTGCCATAAGGACATGTGAAAGTCTTCTTCTCTTGGTCATCGGGATGAATGGGAATTTGAAGAAATCCCGAATAACCATCAAGGAAACAAAAATAAGAATAATGCGCTAGTCGTTCAAGCATTTGATCAATAAAAGGGAGGGGGAAATGGTCTTTTACGATGGTCGTGTTCAACTTTCGAAAGTCTATACACATGCGCCAACCGGTGATAGTCCTAGTTGAAATTAACTCACCCTTTTCTCCTTTCACAACCGTCATTCCTCTATTTTAGGCACTACTTGTACGGGGCTAACCCGTTTGCTTCCGGTTATAGGGTATATAATGTAAGCCTTGTACAATTTGAGGACTTCAAATGACGTTGACTTTCAACCAAAGGACGGTGGTCATCATCAAGGATGATCCTATGCATACAAACGTTCGGACTAATGCCTTGGAGGTCGTCAACGCTATACCCAATGACCTTTTTATGTTTCCTCAAAACTACCAAGAGCTTTTCCAATTGAGGACCATCGAGTGTGGCACTGATGATAACGGGATAACTATTTTCTTCAAGGAAGGCATATTTGAGGGAAGAGGGAAGTGGTTTAAGTTTAAGGTTAAGAGTAGAAGGTACCATGCTTTCACCCACCGATAGTGGTTCTACCTCTTCTTCATGGATGATCGATTCTCCTAGAGGTGGGGGTCAAGTAGTTCCTCTTCTTCTTTCTTGTCATCATCTATCAAGATATACTCAACCAAACTATCAATAACTTCAATAAAATACATTTGCTCAATCATTGGTTGTTTAAGTGCTTGAGAAAGGAAAAATTCCACCGACTCATTTTCTATATTGAATGATAACTTTCCATTTTTAACATCCACTATTGTGCCACCAGTAGCCATGAATGGTCGACCAAAGATGATGGTGGTAGTTGTGTCCTTGGGCATGTCCATTACGAAGAAATCGGCGGGAATGAAAAACTTACCAACTTTTACGGGTACATCCTCAACTATCCCAAGTGGGTACTTGACGAACTTATCCGCAACTTGAATCGACATGCTTGAAGGTCTCATCTCCCCCACACTAAGTCTCTTGGCTATAGAATATGGTAACAAGCTAACACTAGTTCCTAAGTCACATAAGGCTCGGTTCACAACAACATTTCCAACCCGACAAGGGATGGAGAAGCTACCTGGGTCATCTAGTTTCTTTGGCATGCGGTTCATAAGAATGGCACTACACTGGACCGTTAAAGGAACACATTTCTTGTCCTCTATGGTCCGCTTTTTGGCTAACAGATCTTTTAAAAACTTAGAATAAAGAGGCATTTGAGAAATTACCTCCGTGAAGGGTAAGGCGACCTCCACCTTCTTTGGCATATCCACGAAACGGCTAAATTGAGTGTTCTCTTTGTGTGGCTTAACTCATTCGGGGAAGGGGAGTGGCGGCACGTAAGCGAGAGGCGGTGGAATATTAGATTCCTCTTCTTCTTTGCCTAACCGCTCTGCCTTCTTTCTTCTAGCTTCATCCGCTTCCAATTGCTCCTTTTTCTTTCTTCTAAGTTCTCTTAATTCTCTTTGTTCCACCTCCGCGTTTTTAAGAATATCAAACTCCGCTTGTATTCTCGGGTTTTGTTTGGGGATACGGGAGTTGCGGCTTGCGGTGAACTTTGTTGTTTGTCCTTGGTTATGGTGCTTTTGATTTTCAAATTTTTGTATTGGTCTTCGAGTTCTTTGCCACCTCTCAATATCACGGCGTTAGCTTGATGTGGGGGGAGGGGGGGGGGCTCTCGGGCTTTGTGGTTGCCCGGGCAATCCATGGGGTGGGTAGACTGGGGCGACTAAGGCTTTCGATGCTTCTTGAGATTTCCAAACTTTTAGCCTTGCCTTGGTATCCAAGTTCTCGCTTCATAAATGCCCAATGGCTCTTTGTAATTCATTAGTGTTGTTGTCCCATTAACCACAACCTTGACCATATTGGAAATTGATTTGTTGGCCATAAGATTATGAGAGTTGATTACAAGCTTGTTGGTTGTACTCTTGGTTGCCTTGGTAGCTATCTTGGAAACCATGGTTATATCCTTGATTGAAAATTGAAATTGCTTCCTTGTTGATTTTGTTGATTATGGTAATTGTTAGGAACATGAAAATTTCCTCCTTGTTGATTGAAGTTGTTTCTTTGATGAGGAGGTAGATATGGGAGCACCTTTGGAGGCCTTGGTTAAAGGGCCTTTGTTGGCTTTGATTGAAAGGCCTCGGTTTGTTCCCTTGGATACGTGGCATCGGGTTTTGAACATTTTTTATTTCCATACGAAAAGTTAGGATGAAACCTCGTGCCGACATTGTAAGTATTAGAAAAAGGATCGAATTAAGTCTTTGCCCATATGATTGAATAGCTTGTACTTCATTTTGCTCCTCTAAACAATTTTCTTCATTTGGAATACAAGAACTAGAGTCGTGGTCATAGTTGCCACAATGGTCACATTGAAGTTCTCATGTTTGCTCTTGTGTAGATGGTGAGGGTTGTCTTATGGGAGAACTACCTTGAATTTGATACATGCCTCTAGGAGTTGGTTTAGAATGCATGGCATCCATTCTTTTTGTCAGTCGTTCTTCAATTTTTGCTTCAAGTTTCAATTCATTGTTGCTCTTAGAAGAGCTCACTTCAACTTTCTTCCTAGAATCCCTCGATTGGCCCACTCTAGAATCACTCCTTGCCATCTTTTCAATAAAACTCTTAGATGCCTCATCAGTAAGGGTAGAGAAATCTCCTCCGGCGGCCGAGTTAAGGTTTTCTTTAGTTCTCGATGAAAGGGTGTTGTAAAAGGTTTGGGTCGTTAGCCTATCGGGTATTTCGTGATGAGGGCATTTCCAAAGAAGATCTCTAAATCGTTCCCAAGCTTCACTTAAGCTTTCAAATTCATCTTGCTTAAAGGTTTGGATCTCCATACAGTATTGGTTGCTTTTCGATGAAGGATGATATTTTTCCAAGAATGCATTGGAAAGTTGAGCCCATGTTGTGAAAGTGTTATCCGGATGGCCATGAAGTCATCTTCGAGCTCCGTCTCGCAAGGTTTTAGGGAATAAAAGTTGGTGAAGTTGACATGATGTTAACCCATTCAATCGGGCCCCGACAGTTTCTCCTTAAACGATGCTATGTGTTCTTGGGCATCCTCTTGGGAAAAACCGTGAAAAGTATCTTGTTGGACCACATTGGTGAGAGGGGCTTTAAGTTCATAATTTTCGGGAATCTCCCCAAAATTGATCGGTGATGGGGTCTCTTCATGGGTGAGTTGAGAATGGGATTCTAAAGTTGTCATTGGTTGAGGTGGTGGTTATTTTGGAGGGCTTTGTTGATTTTGTTGAGGTTGTTGTGGAGTTTTTGGTGACTGTGGAGTTGGTGGTGAGGTGTAAGGGATGTCGATGGTGTAGAAGGTGTAGAAGGTGTATTTGGTAGGATGGGATTTTGATTTGGTGGTGATAATGAAGGATGTGGGATTATAGTTGTGGAATTATTTCCCCGAAATCTCAAGGCTCTAAACGCTCTTTCCGGTTCTGGATCGAACCAACAGGACGATGACCTATTCCTGGGCATAAAACTTAACAAACGATAAGTCTCCTAGCACCAAGTGATACTAGGGAAAGGAAAAATAAAATGAAAGCGATTAACCAAACACAAATATACTAAAACTCAATTAACTAATTGTCATCCCCGGCAACGGCACCATTTTGATGCGGACCGTTGCGAGCCTCATGCAAATAATATTTATAATACCGACTAATCACAAAACAAATTAATGTAGAAGTGGTAGGTCGGGATCGATCCAAGGGATGAACGTTTAAGCTAATGAGTCTAAGTCTACTAGTGATTGGGATCTTTTAGGAGGGTTTTGAGTTGGGACTAGACTAATGATGCGATTAATGAGAAGAAGTGATCAATAAGGATCAAGCGTTAGGGGAAGTCGGGGAATCAGAAATCGGATTTTACAAATCAAGGAATTATGGGATCGGTCACAAGGTCGATAAAGGGAGAAAGCCACCTTTCGATTTCTTCACCCAACTTAACTAAATCCCGCTTTCGCGGTGGCGAAATGGTAAGCCTCAAGCCAAGGTAACTCCTACCCCGAGTTTCCCCATATTTATAAGAGTGAGTCAAGGTCGATCTAGTTGACCAAATTAAGTCAACAAAAACACAATAACCTTGAACAAGATAGATCGACAAATATGCAACAAATCCACAATTCCTCAATTCACATCACCCAAAATACTCCTCCCTTAACCCCCTAACAAGAGTCTATTCACAATTCATGGATGAATTATCAAAAACAATAACTAAGGAAATCATACTAACAACATGCATGATGAGGAAAAGTAGAGAAATTTAGTCTAACACAATGGAAGAAACTAAGATCAACAAGTGAAACTACTCAATAATCCAAACACAATGCAAGAAAAACTCAATAATCCTTCACTCAAAAATCGAATTATCTCTTCATCACAATTTTAACCACGAGCCTAAATTCCCTACCCTAGTGGAGTTAGTCATGGTGATTTTGATATTTGGATGAGATAGGTTTGTTTGTTGTAGATACGTTTTGATTTTGTATATTTGTCTAAAAAAACGAAGAATAAAAGAAAAGTGGAAAAAGAATTGAGTTGAAGACTCCGATGCATGATCATAATATTATTATGGAGTCAATATGGTTGGAATAAGCATGATATGGAGAGTGTCGTCATTAATCGGCTTGATATGATCGTTTGTGTGATTTTGTATTTTTGTGATGTAATTTGGAAGTTTAGATTGTCTAGCTCGACTATTACCTCCACATTCCCAAATTATAACCCCTTCTTACCCGTCACTTAACCCATATTCCATTTCACCATCTTTTTTGACTCGATACATGTTTGGTCTCGATTATTTAGAATGCGCAATTGATTGGTAGATATTGTCATCACACTCGATTGCATGCATGTGTTGATAAGTCGCAGATTAGGCGAGCGTCTATCTTCTTCTCTATCTTACATATACATACCATATATTTCTCATGAGAGTAGAGTGTAACCGGGAGAGTCCGACAATTATAGGCCTAGCAAGGTTGACGATTCACTGTTATTCTTTTGAGTATGCCAAAGCTTGAGTCCATTCACGTAATCTAAGTATCACTAATTCGAGTTAGTTTTTGTAATGGTTTAGTTGGTATATTTAGCTCTTGTTGTTTCCGCCACTTGTATTTATTTTTTTTGTGTTTGATTGCTTGAGGACAAGCAATGATTCGGTTTGGGGAGATTTTATGAGTGCCATTCTTATACGATTTTCCGTTTATTTTGGCACGCATTTTCGTGTCATTTTATTAATTTTAGGAGTCGCTTTACGCTATTTTCTTTCATTTGTGCTACTCGGGTATTCTTTTGTTATTTTGCAGATAATTTAGACCGAGTAGACAAAGAGCTCAAAAACACGTCAGAATTCATTAAAGCTCTAAAGTCGAGTCGTTGTGCGAAACTCGAGAAAAGATAGAAGCTAAAAGGAAAACAAATTAAGAAGAAGGCTGACTCAAGTCAGCCCAAATAAGAAGAATAGAAACAACCCAACCCAAACTGAGAATCAATCGACCAGACTTAAGAGCCCAGTCGACCGGCTAGGAAGTCAATCGACTCAAACTTTTTCATCCAGTCGACTCATCTTAAAGGGTCAGTGGACCCTAGATATTTTCTATTAACTACCAACGATCTCCCCTTGCGCGTCCTTCACACCACTACTTCTGTTTTTACACACTGTTACTAGTTAGTGGGGGATTGAGGTTGGCAGTTTAAGCGGGGAGTTAATGGGTAGTTAATTGGGGGCCTTGCAGCAATATAAATAGAGCTCGATTTCTTCTCCTGAGGAATCATTCATTCATCTTTTATTCACCATCTTTATTTTAGTTTAGTTTAGAGTTCACTGTAATCCCCATTTCCACTAACCAAATAACACAACTCATATATTTTCCCGCCTAAAGTTATCTACAACAAAAATAACAAAAAAATAAATCAAATGAGCTAGGTGTGAATCGAACCCTTGACCTCATGTGTGTCGCCCTTCCCCTCTCCAACTACACTCTAACATCTTACCGATTTAAATATCACTACATCACACATAAAGCTATACACCACAAAACGTATGTAATTAAGGAAATTTGATTGATTACATTGATTACGAAAATCACATGTTTTAAATGGAAGATATCACATACAATATTTAATATGGAATGTAGGATCAAATTATGATTATAGACCCCGTATGATCAAATTATGATTATATGAAATTATGATCAAATTATGATTAATATTTAATATGGAATGTATTATCAAATGTATGATCAATTACAATATTATAATAAACATTAAGTATGATCAAAATAGTTAATTAATATTATTGTATATCTTTCTGATCATATTCGAAAATCATATTCTTAACATTGATATAAAATTTAGTAACTATATAAAAATGGAATATATATTCCGATTGCTCTTACAAATCCTGATACATAGTAAAAACTCACCGAAAATTCTCTATATACTACTCTAAGACAATAACAGTTACTAACATTTTTCTCAAAAATACACTAATTTAAATTGAGAAGCAAAAGAACATTTCACTAATAAATTCGCAAACTATTCATTTTCATTAATGTTAAAGAAATTGACAAAAAAAAATTCTTTTTATGAAAATAATTAGATAAATTTTAAGATATGATGTCATTAACCTTGAGAAAAAAATCAGTTATCTAAAAAATTTATTTTTGAAATGAACTACGAGTATTTACTTTAACTTTACAAAGATATACTCTCCCCGTCCCAATGAATTCTTTGTCCATTCTATATTGGGGCGTCTCAATTAATTCTTTGTCTTTCTATTTTAGGAATGTTATATATATGTGTGTGTGGGTGTGTGTGTGTGTAATTTGACCTTCTCATGAATTTGGCTTCACATGTAACTTCATCATTGGATCTTTTCCTCTTTGTGCCAAAAGCAAAGGCAAACAATTCATCGGGGCGGAAGGAGTATATACTCACTCGATACCACGAAGATCTTCTCATTTATTCAAATGAGAGGATTATAAATATCATATAGAATGATTATTTTGGTAGGGGAGACTACAAAATACGGAATATACTATTAAAATCCATATAAAAAAAGTTTCACAAATTACATAATATAAGTCTTACACCTTAGACGGTCCATTTTTAATTTATTTTTAAATTTTCTAATGAAAAACTGAATAGTTTTTTTACACAAAGAGAACGTATCACGGCGTGCTAAACATTAAAAAAAAGTACATTATACAATTTTTGATAAATATTTTATGTATTTTATGGTATGTTAAAGAGAGAAGTGGGTATCTCGAGATGTGAGATGATATAAACCGAGTATATAAAAAATACTCCCTCTGTTTCAATGAAAGCTTCCACTTAAAAAATGACACATTTTTTAAGGATAATAATAAAATATTCAAAAATAGAGCGGGTGTAAAGTAGGTGGGTCACTTGGTAAGAGTGAAGAGTTATACCAAAAAAGAAAGTGAAGAAATTTACGAAAAAGGAAAAGTGGAACCTTTCAATGAAACGAAGGGAGTATAAACAATATTTTCATTAATTACACGTTATTAATACTCCGTGCATTTCAAGACATTACTAAAATATTTTGATTAGTTTTGCGATTTAAAAAATATTTTCCTATTTCTAAATTATACAGTCGATAAATAGTAAAAATAAAATAATAAATTTTTTATTTTAAATCTTAAACGAAATATTCTATAAGATAAATATAATATAAATACAGTGCATTGCACGGGGTCTATACTAGTTATTTAGTAAGCAATTTCTCAAATTCTAGTATTTATTATTTTGGATGGTTATTATTCTTATTTCCTCCGTCTCACTCTAGTAATTTTCAATCTCGGTAATTTTTCTCTTCTTCCTTGATCTCCCTCCCTCTCAGCTAGTGTAACTTTTGATTTTCTTATCTTTTATGTTTCCTGTATTTACTCTTCTTCATGTCTCTTCTTGTTCTTATCTTTTCTTAGTTTTTCTTGTCTACTGTAATTATTATCATCGTATTTTTTTCTTCTTCTTTATTTTAGTTTTATTATTCCGTCTTCATCATGTCTCATTCTGTCATTATCGTTGTTGTCAACGTTGTAAATATGCTTAGCAAAATTTCCGTCACTCGAGTTTAGGTGAACTACGAATTAAACCGGGTTTATATGTGATGACTAAATAATCAAATTTTAGGAGTTAAATCGCTCTTGCAACATTATAACGATGAATAATTAATTATAGGTCGTAATTGATTGTATCTCGTAATCCTGACCTACGTAGCAAGAGCCTAGGAATGGATTAGACCCGTTGTAATCGATAGAAATCCCTAATACGTAGGGAGAGCCCGTTAGGTGACTTATAGGATGACTAGTGATCCGAGAGGACCGTGTCGATATTCTTTAGCCCGTCTTAACTGATTATTTGGAAATCACAGGTTTACCTGTTTTATTCGTAGTGATCCGACGACTCTGGTGCTTTTTCCTAATTTATTAATTCATATTTTTATCTTTTTAATTAATTTCTTCAATTTTATTAAACCGTCAGTTCACCATTAAATCCATCGAAAATTTGTGACCCGATAATTTAATTGACTAACTTATAATTTTCACCTTGGTTACCTGTGGAATCGACCGTACTTACCGTTAGCTATTCGTTAGTAGTAATCTAGGATTATTTTGATATCGGTGACGCGACTTAGCCGTATCAACATCGTAAAGGGATAAATTATTATTTGTTGAGCAAAGCTGAAGTGGCAAGTCAAGTTATGGTCTCGATGGAAAGTCGACTATGGCATAAGAGGCTTGGACGTCCTTCTAAGAGTATATTTTATCGCTTTAATTCTTCAGTAGGATGCAATTTGAATTGGGCATTAGAGGAAGTTTGTGATTCATGCTGCAAAGCAAAACAAACTCGTAGTCCCTTTAAAGTAAATAATAAAAGGTGTGTCATTTTGTTTCGTCTCATTCATTGTGATATATGAGGGCCGTATCGAACATGCGGCTTGACCCTTGCACATTATTTCTTGACTATAGTCGATGACCATAGTAGGGGAGTTTTGATATATTTCATAAAAGAAAAAAGTGAAGCAGATCATTTTCTTAAAATGTTTTGTCAAATGATTAAAACACAGTTTGAACGGGGAGTTAAAATTATTCAAACTGATAATGGAACGAAATTGTTATCCGAAGAAATTAGAAATTATTATTCGGAAAATGGTATCTTGTGTCAAACTAGTAATGTAGACACACCCCCAACAAAATGGTCGGATGCAAAGAAAACACCGTCACATACTTGAGAAGGCGAGGGCCTTACGTTTTGAAGGGAAGTTGTCTGTACAATTTTGGGGAGAATTCGTGTTAACAACTGCCCTATTTGATAAATCGAACACCCACACCCTTGTTAGATGGAAAAACACCAGCTTATGAAATTTTATATCGTAAGACACCCAAATTTGATAACTTACGACTCTTAGGTTGTTTGTGCTATGCCCATAATAAAGGAAGACCGTGAGACAAATTTGGTGAACGGGGGACGAGATGCAATTCTATTGGGTACCCTTATAACAAAAAGGGGTGGGAGGTGTATGATTTAAAGGAAAAACGAGTTTTTGTGTCCCGAGATGTCATTTTTTACGAAAATAGTTATCCTTTCTTGGTCTCAGTCGATAAGAGTATGACACAACAAGCGCCTGACACACTCCAAGTTATGAAGGAGAGAGATGAAATAAAGGTCGTCTATGATGAAGTTGATACAGGAGAACGCGGCCAGGACAAGGCCGATGAAACAGGGAGTATCTGCCAGGTGAAAGCCGATGAAATTGAGGTAATCGATCAGGTCTAGCTGAAATAATTGGAAATGAGTCAGCCGAGTTAGCCAAGCTAGACGAAGTTACAGCCGACATCCAAAATAATACCAGGAACAAGACAGAGGAAATTGTTGAGGCTAGAATGGGACGAGGTGCACGAAGCAAATTCGAACCATCCTGGGAAAAGGATTACTATTGCAAGTCGACACAAATGATTACCCTACAAGAAAATGCTCACCACGTCGAAGCTCAATCTTCACGATCAGGTACGCGGTTTCCTTTAATTAATTATGTTGCTACCAATTGTTTCTCACCTTCCCACGGGACTTTCATGGCTAAGATAGACGAAAATCATGAGCCAAATAATTATCGTAAGGCCACGAGAGATGAAAGATGGCAAGAAGCTATGAAGAGAGAGATTGATGCATTGGAAAAGAATGAAACGTGGAAGGTAGTGAGCCTACCTAAGGGTAAGAAAGCCATTAGATGCAAATGGGTATACAAAATCAAGTACTTAGCAGATGGGACAGTGGAGCGCTACAAGGCGAGACTAGTAACGCAAGGATTTACTCAAGTTGAAGGAGTGGACTTTCATGGGACCTATGCACCAGTGGCAAAAATGACAAGCGTGAGATGCTTATATTCAAACTTTATCAGATTTAAACTCAAACGAACGATTAACCTCATTCACAAATTTGAACGCTTCACATCGTTCAGCCACTCATCGAGGGCTTACATCACTTATACCTAGGGGCTAGGGCTTCACATCCCTTACATGGAGAGCTTAATATCTCTCAAAACTGATGAGTGCTTTAACATCACTCACAAAATCACAACTAGAATTAGTCATGGAAGTATTTAACTGTAAGGTAATCCGAATCAAGTACTCTTGCAATTAAATGAAAACACCGGTGGACGCAGAGTTTTTATAAATTGAGCTGAATCACGTTAAATTCTCGTGTCATAATTACTTTTTTCATAATTGCTTGTTACTCAATTATACCTAAAAATTCTTTATTTTTCCGATATTACCCTTGTCATATTTTTTTCATACTCTTTCAAACCTACGGCTTTCCCCTTTCCATATTTCTTTTCTAAATCACTTTTAATCCAAATTCGTTCTTAAACTTCATCAAATTTGAAAATTGATTGATCATTATTTTCGAATTCGCCATGGATTATAGTTCGGTAATTGATATTTTAATTTTACTTGCAAAGTATGATTTAATTGATAATTATGTTTAATTGTTTTTAGAAAGTTAGGGTTTAGGGTTGGGATGCCGAAGGTTGTCGAAAGAGATGGACACATATTAAGGTGAGGGTGAGGATGGGTGGTAGTCGGTGGTGGTGATGGTGGGTGACTGACTGGTTGTACGTTCACTGCAGTTTTTTTTTTTTTGTACGCTCGCTGTAGCTTTGGTTTTTTTTTTTTTTTAAATTGAATTTTATTTAAATATTTTGTAATTAGATTCTTGTGTTAATTATTTTGAATTTTATTTGAATTAATTTTGATTTGTACGATTGTAATTTTTTTCCGAGAAATAATAATTGGGGAACAAATATGAGTAATAATTTTCCCCAAATTACAAAATAAATAAATAAGAGTACTAATCATTTTTTTCCGAGAAAAGACTTGACAATAATAACATTAATATTTTTTTGTAAAACGGAAAAAAAATGGCGGTCGGAGTGGCGGTCGGAGTGGCGGCCGGAGTAGGGAGGTGGTGGAGGTGGACGGAATTCGGAACGCTTGAGAATTTTTTAGATTTCTAACAAATCTCTCTCTAATGAAATGATGAGAGGAAGAGAAAATGGGAAGAGCAATTGGGTAATTTCCAAGTACAAATGAGTAATACACAATTATGAAAAAACATCACCCTTACTTTTATGCCATTATTTCTTTTTGCTATTTGATATACTAACTCTCTAGTAGTAAGTATAATAGCAATTAAATTGTCGCTTAATCAACTAAAGCTTTCAAAATAAGCACAAAGTTTAATACGATTTTCAAAATATAAAAAGGGGACATACTCTATCCCCTTTAGTTAGAGTATTACTAGGATCGTTAGACTCTATGGTATTAAATTCTAGACAAAACATTTACTTTCTCTTCTTATTTATGGTTGTAGACTATGTTACGTAGACTCGTTTAAAGAATTAAAAGTATCCATCATGGACACATGTCTAGGTGTGGGACTCGGTTATTTTTACGAAAAGTTCATATTTGATGTGTAGATCAGTGTTGGACACGGATATACGAAGAAACGGAGCAAGGGAGAAAGGGATATGGCATTTCCCGAAGAAACTCAGTGGTGCAATTATAACAGTAAGAAAGTTACTTACAAAATACAAATTTGTAACTTGTACTCCGTAACTCATAACAGTCTGAGATACTCCGTAGTAGTAATCATAATTATTCAAATACTGCCACTAATAACATCAAGCACAAGTGTTTAATTTCGAACCCGATATATCAAATATAGAGCTAGTCTTATTCATATCATTCTTAATGATGATGATGATGATTCCTCATTATCTCTGTAGCTTGAATCAACTCAGATCAATTCACTGTATCCTGTGACACATGATGAACACAATTAAGTCATATGCCGCGATTCCAGAGGCTTTGGTTTTTGTTTCAAAGTTTCCATAGTGATCAGAGTGTGAAACTAATAAAACAGATTCAGCAGCAAAAGTGTGAGTCAGAGTGAAGTATGGAAATACTAAGAAACAAGTATTATTGCGAAAAAGAGACATACTTGGAGCAGTCGGTGTTGGCACCGGCAGCAAGGGGAATGGAGACCCCGCACTTGGCAGGAAGAGCAGCAGAGTAGGCAGGGCTGATAGTATGAAGAGCAGCAGCTGCTGTTTTCATGCAACTGCAAGCACTTCTTCTGTCTTCTGTGGTCACAGCCATGCTGTTCAGCTGCTTCACCCCGTTGCAGCAACTCGGCACAGGTCCTATACCGGACTGCAGGAACCCCAGGCATGGTGCCAGTTTCTGAGTCACCTGGCCGCAGTCAATCCTGCCCTCGGCCAGGGGTGTAGCCATTGCTATGCATGCAAGTACCGCAAAACCCAGTTTCAGTATGATAGATCCACCCATTGTAGGACTTGGTATCGTGTCACAACTCACGGGATTTCTCAGAATGTGGTAGGTAGGTTTGTGTTGTTTGAAGGACAATGTGATAGCCTTCTTATAGGGGGGGGGGGAGTGAGTATGGGACCCAGATTGCTAATAAGCAACTAGTGAAAATCCCTAACTAAAGTGAGCTTGCATTAATGAGCCAAACTGAACAGTTTTCCCCAAGTTTACTGGCCTAAAGAGTAATGCGACCCATGAAATGACTCCAAGGCTTATAAATAGATTAAACACCACCCGAAAGCACCAAACACAGCTCAGCTCGCAGTGACCCTACTACCCGTGATGACATGATAGCAACTCCCACAAAAACGTATCCAACGCATACACAACTCAAATGACCTGTTTGCCAATACAGAATGGGTTGTTGGTAGAGTATCCAATTAATTGCAGTTACTTCTTGGTTGGAGTTGATAATTAAATACTGGAGTTGGACCTATGTGTTTTTGTTTTGCTTCTTCATCTATAGTTTTACTACTTTTGTGAAACACTTACCTGTAATTTAGTTTGTTTGTTCATGAATTTGCTTCAGATAGCCGAAAGTTTAGGTGAAATATATATACTTGGTGAAACGTTTTAGCTGTTGTTTTCAGCATTAAATTAGATTCAGAAATTGTGAGGGTTCTCTTCTCTGAGATTTAATCACAGTACAAGTCTTTTCATGCTACTATTGCAGGGCTATGTTATACATACTCGTCGTAAAGACCAATGTTGTACTGTATAAAACAAACAAGGGGTAATACTGATAAACGTGTGTTACACCGTGTCATTTGGCTCATTTTAAGTCGATCGATGTTTTATACCTAGGCGATCTATGTTTTGGTTTATTTCTAATAAGACTCGAAAACCCATTCCCTCTTGTGTGTTGATAAGCATATCATTGTCCAAATGCAAGGTCTAGCAACAGGTTATGCTTGAATGTACAAATTTCTATGAGGGTACAAGCTACAGTTTTAAGTTGCTAGAATGCAAGCTGATTCAGGTTGCAATTATGGCTATAGGGCTGCATCGGTTTCAAACGGAGGCTGGAAATATACGAATATATGCAAGCTGCATTTTCCCTCAAAATAAGATGCACTCGAGTGTGTTATGTCTGAAATTCGACCTGTGCTTTAAGTGAACACAAGCTGGTGTTCGACTAGAAGTCTGCTGCATTCTCGCTACAGGCTGCAATTTTCTGATAAATCAGGCAGTTTTGTACAAGATGCAAGTTGCACCTCTGATATGAAGCTACGTCTATCTTACATAACTGAAGGCTGCTGTTTGATAAATGCAATCTGTATTTATTATACTCGATGCAAGATACGGTTTTCAGAATATACCTGAATGCAATGTAGGCATATCAAATGCAAGTCTGCAATATAGCTGAAATTCGAGCTGCGTTTCATGTTGATGAGTGATGTATTTGCTTCAGGCCTGCACTTTTCATAGCAGGCTGCATTTCCCCTCAAAACAAGTTGTATCCGATCGTAATTTAGCTGACATATTGATTGCGGGCCATTGTTGAGTGGTTTCAGGTTCATCTCTGATGCAAGCTTAGTTCATTAATGCAAGGGTACAGGTTCAGTTAGCTGATGGATAATGCAAACTGCATTCTTCTTTGATGCAAGCTAAGCCTCAAGTCAGTTTTGTAGGTGTGTTTTGGGAACGTTCGGGCTGACATTACAAGAGAAGTAGATGTCTGAAATACAAGCTCATCTATGGGAACGAAGATCGCCTAGGTATAAAATATCTGATGGAGATGAAATTCACGCTTAATGAGCAGAAATACAGCGCAGGCTGCCTGATGCTCATTTGTTTGCTCTTCTTATTCCGGTCTTGGACCAGAATTTTTTCGGTCCAGTCCTGGACCGATGCATAACCCTAATTGTAATCCACAAATTCAAAATTCATAACTATATCCCGAAGTTTTAAGATCGGTTCTACAATGTGGTGGCAGGACCAAGGGTTCAAGGCTTTGGGATGCTGTCCAATAGTATTGTCATTGATCAGACACTCGGACATATAGTGGAAGCAGAATCAGCATCTACAAAATTTACAACAATACCTGAGGACGTGTACCAAAAAAAAAAACATCCATGATACATACCCTACCCCCGGAACACCAGTTTACAAGGTTGTACACGAATGAACCCAACTCACACCAATCATCGCCTAAAGCGTGAAAAACTCCCATAAAACTAATACGAAACACCAAGTCAATAATTTAACAATGAATACTTGACTCTCAACACCATCTTCCCTTTCTCCACCCCTAGTTTACCACCCGTCACCATCCAGTGACCCGGAAGATCTTCGGGACCCTTGGTCATTTCCGACATGTCTACAAATTTGGCCAGCTTGTGTCCGGTGCTACTTACTGTTGAGCTGGAACTTGAGTCACCAGTTGGTGTTTCTGGGCCAGCTGCTTTAGGGGGCTTCTCTATAGGTGAATGGTCCCACAGAGACCTTCGTATAGTACATCCCGGTAGCCTAGAGTACAAGAGTTTCATGTATAAGACATTTCTAGACCCGAAATCCCATACACCAAGCTGCGCTCCAGTGACGATGTGTACCCCAGCAAGATCCCCTGCAAACGTCTCCGGGCTTTCTATGGGAGCCGTGCTTACGTGAGAGAAGTTCCTCCATTTCACTGGTTCAAACCACCGACTATCTTGTTCTTCAGGCCCCCGCCATTTTGGAGCACCAATTGCCACATGAGTGTCCCAATATGGAAGTAGGATTTTTGGAAGGGATGCCAAGTGTTGGATGTGTATGCTTAGTCGATTCTGCTTTGTTCCTTCTATACATAATCTCAGCCCAGTTACAGGTTTGCGACCCACTGAAACCTGTATTTATGAGATGGGAATATAGGATGAACGGATGACTAGGAAAGCCAACATGTTAAAGTCTCGAGAGATCCACCCTACGTGACCCTGTCTTTAAACAAGGATACGGGAAAGGGAGCAAGTCTTCGTAACAGGAAAAGAAATATGACTCTGAGTTCTAATATGAGAATATGAAATTGAGAGATGTTTGAAAGACATGGGGTAAAATCGGAAAAAGTCGTACAGTATATTGTATAGGTGTCTCTTCGCGGACGTTTCATAATCATATACTTGAGTGTCAGCCAAAAACGGGTAATATATAATATACCTAAGCAAGAAAAGCCTAAATGTGAAGAGGGTCCAAGTACAAAGTTCAAACCCATATCTCACTAGCTAGGAACGGTACATAACATACAAATGCGTTCGCAAAGTACCTGTTCTTGGCTTATGTAAAGCTTTTGACCCATTAGGCTGAACTGCATGGATGGACAAACAGGTTCCTTTCTTTGTTGACCCGGAAGCCTATCATACAAAGGGGCCCACACTCGAGGTATCTGGAACTCCAGAAAGTATCTTAACTCCTCAATCTGAGGTTTGTCTGCAACAACAATTATAAAATTAATAATTTGCATATTGAATGCCTTCAATAGCTCAGGGCTGACAAAGACTTTATGAGTAAGACTTCGTAAGTAGGCTAAAAGCTTACACTCCAAATAGAGATTAATTGCTCGGGTGAGATGTTCTTTTCTCACCGAGTCTTTAATCAAATCAGAAATGGGGCAAAAGGTCATTTCAATGATATCAGGAGAATACTGAACAGTCTTGGCCCATTGTGTGTGACTCTGCTCTAGATCATCACCACCCCTACGCCTAAAAATGACGGTAATGTCCTGCATTAATAACAATTTCAAAATGTCAACAAGGTTTTCCAAGTCAAATGTATCATATTAACATCAAGAATGGCAGAAAGGAGACTCGGATCTCAATTTCCTGTGAAAGATCCATGTGCAAGTGCAACACACATCAAGCTAGGTCACGAAACTGATTTGGTGACCTATTATCAATGTTATTAAGGTTACTACTATTGCATTTATGGCGTAACAGAGCAATGGCTAAGATTGGCCTCGAGGAGCGATTCTGCCGATCATGTCTCAACCGAGATCAGATAACATGATATAAAGGACCAAACCTTTAACTTACTTCTTTTCCGTTAAGAGAAGGGGCACTTATTGGTTGAGGATAAATTCCCTGGCTGTTGAACAAGCCAGAATCACCACTCTGACAAATAACAGTGAGTCAAGGGAAGGATCAGCATCATGTCAATCACCATGATGAAACGGAATAAATATTAAAATAATGTGAAGAGTAACCTTATCCTTCATTCGAATTGGACCAGAATTTGTATGACTCTCCATATCCATAAACCTCAAATTTCCAATATCCCGAACATAGTTTTTCAATTCTGTGGCTGATAAAGATGACGACTGGTGCTGCTTAACGTAAATAACGTCTTTACCACCAATTGTAACCGATGTGATAACATGAGTCCCAAAATTTTCAATGAAACTGTGGTAAATAAGAGACGTAATAAGAACAAAAACATATGACTTTCACAGCGGGACGTTTGGTTAGAACATGAGAAAGGGAAAGGCAATAAACATGGGAAACAAGGGTAAAGGAAAGGAAATCAAAGGAACTCCCTTAGATTTTCCTTGTTTGTTTAGATTTTTGCGAGGATGATGAGGTGGTGACAGTGTTAGGGTGGCGGTATGCGGTAGTGATGAAATTGGTGGTGGTGCCGGAGTGGTGGTGGTTTTAGGGTAGTGGGCGATGAGTGGGGGTGAGTGGGGGAAACAAAATCCAAACCCTAGGGAGGTGGGGAATTGAAAATAGAAGAGTATGGGAGTTTGGGAAGGAATGCAAAGAGGGGAAAGGGAATGCACAAAAGTTAAAACAAACAGCTACAAAGGGAATAAAGGATATTGATTCCCTTTCCCTTTCCCTTTCCTATAACCCCTCAACCAAATGCCCCCTAACTTTCTATGCCATATATAAGCATAGATAAAAAAAAACTCATACCTGGCTAACGATGATGGGTCCCACACGTTAGGGATGGCCCTAGTGACATCGTCTTGAAGTACCAATGAAACCATATTAAGTTCAACCTTAGCAAGCGGGATGACAAATGCATCAATTGATAAGGATTTAGTGGCTGCCGCATCAATGTGCTTTGACCCCGTGAAACTGAACGCTGAATTGAAGCTTCCAAGAGGAAAGCTCACTGATAGACTAGCCTTATTGTTGAAATGCCTGACCATCTAATTAAAATATAGCAAGGAGCTAATCAAAAAGTCACAACGGCAAAAGATCAATTATTTAGACATGACTGACCAAATAAAATATACAAAAAATACCTACACAACAAAGGGGGGATATTAAGGTGTTAAGCTGTGGAATTCTGGTATAAAATTCTGAAATCTTATTCATCTGACAGGATATGTGATAGTCTAGCAAAATTTTGACAACAGCTAAAAGTGAAGAGCTAAGTAAATTTACAAAGACTCAATCTGAAACATAGGGGCCAAAGGAATAGCTGCCTCTCACACACTTGTCTTTTATCTTGCAACCAAGAAGCAAGAGTACAGAATTTAGAAGCACCAGGTTCACATTGTACAAACTTGTCGTCTTCATCTGCCAAACAAAGCAAAGGTGCGAACAACTGTATCCTTTTATTTGACAATCATTTCAACACACTAAAGTTCCCCTCCGTGCCTTCTATACACCATTCTATATCACACGGGTAATGTCCAACTCACGTTAGTCTCATACTCAGCTGTTTCATGAAAAGTCTCCAACCTTTGAGCTTATAATGAAATGTCCATGTATCATGGTCATTTTTTGAGTGCTGACTGGGCAATGTGTAAAACAATGCGAAATGCTACTACCAAAAATCAATCCTTCACCGGAAGTCCAAACTTGTGAAACATTGAACCAGTTTCACTAGCTCTTAAGATTTAAGTCGTGTTTTTTTTTATGAAAAGTTCATAAAACCCTAAACACTGGAGTATTATTTCAGACAATACATGAACTCCCGAGAAGCGATCATTTTTGTATTCTAATTGCCCAATACACAAACAACAATCATAAGCATGGGAAACATAAAGATTAAGAAGGTAGAGCATGACCTCATGATAAGTGCAAACGTTATAGGTCTCACGACGAGGGGCGACAGGTGAATTCTTGATATGTCTGGGAACATTAGGGAGAACCAAATGAGAATATAGCCTCAAATCCCAAGTGGGTTGGTCATCAATTTGCACAATCGTAGAGCCTGTCACCCCTTTGCAATAGAGCAACCTTGTATCACAGTTCACATCAAATCCCCTCCCCAATGCTTCTACCGCGTTCACCGCTGTTTGCAAAGCTCCTCCTCCTGCTGCTGCTGCTGCTATATTATTATTATTATTATGATTATTCCCATCCATCTCTCTCTATCCTCTAATTATTTCCCAAAACCCCCCGAACTAATCAAGCCAATACTAATCCCAAGAAACCCTAATTATTACGACTACTGATTATCAAACATAAAGGGGGTTTTGATCTTAATCTCAAACTTCCACACGAATCCATTACCACCAAGTTACCTACTATTCAATTACCAACAACAAACCTACTGTACATGACAAGCAATTTTGTTAAGACCACAAAAGAAGAAGAGATATGAATCATCCCATAACAAATTCAATTCATGAATCAATAACTCACTCACTGATTTAGATCTTGCCTTTTCACCTCTCCAACTCCCACTACCACTAACTAACTATTCCCTGTCCCTTTTTTATCTCTCTCTCGCTCGCTCTCTCTCTCTCTATAGGATTTGGGTTAGAGTGATAGAGTCTAAAGTTTGTCCAAACAAACATTGACTTGTCGACGTCTAGTCTCCTTTGACTCCCTCAACCTGCACTACCCTTTTCTTTCTTTTACTCCTTTTTGTTTCTCTAAAGTCATCCGTGGGACCTCCACCACTCATACCAAACCCGAGTAAAATTATCCGATTTGATCCGAAAATGTAGTGTCATAATTCGACCCAATGATGACCTGTAACTCAATACAACCCGTCTCAAGTTGATCTGAACCCGACCCCGACCCGTAACTCGAGACGACCCGATAAATTATCTAACCTGACCCAGAATGACCCAACGCGAAAGTTGACTCGACCTGATCCAATGAAGATAAAAAAGATACTCCGTAACTTGTAAATATATATATATACACACACTAGTTGGAAAGTCAGTGCGATGCACAGACCGATTTTTAGTGACAATGATAATGACACTAAGTTAGAGGATTGCATAACTTTGTGAGACTACGCAACAATAGAAAGTATGTGAATGTTTTTTTGGGAGGTCATACATGCGATAAACGTCAAATTAAATTATACGCGTTCATTGTATTTAAAACTCATAATATCTCTCTTTAAGACAATACTCGGTAAATATTTGGGGTTGATAGTTGATATCTAATAAGAACCAATAATATCTTCAATTTATAATCATATGATCATCACTTATGCGATAATCATTCAATGTGGTATAATTATACTACGAAGTACTTCCTCCTTCCTTTTATTTTCTTGCCTATTATATTTCGTTTGTCTTTCTATCTTCTTCTCATCGCAAATATTTTTTATTTGGTTCAACATTTTCACTATATTAACTTACTTTTTACTTATAACTATAAAGGAAAAATATTTAATTTATACATATGACGTTAGTCTTTCAATGACATTATTATTTCAATATGAGATCATTTTACTTAATTTTATAGTCTTAAAAGCTCTTTAATTTTTGTCGATATTTAAGGAGGAATTATATAATGAAAATTCATCGCCCTATTATATAATTTTTCGATGTGAGATAGAGTTTTTCTAAGATTCAAAAGATGTTTAGTTAATATCTATGGACGAATGATAGATTACTCTTATTTATTATATAGAATTTAATCAGTTCATCATAATTTTTCGATGTGGGATAATTTTATAGGTTTAAAAGATTAAGGATCAATTTTTTTTTGTTGATATCTAAGAACGAATTGTTATTATTTTTTATAATATAGAAATTTATCACATTAATATAATTTTTCGTTAAGAGATGATTTACTATTTCTATATGTAAAAGATTTTTTTTTAAGATCCAAAAGAGTTTGTTTTTCCATCTAAGTTATTAAGGACGAACGATTAAGTTTTTCCATCCGTATTAATATAGTACAAATTCTATCACCTTATTATAATTTCTCGAAGTGAGATAATTTTACTTAAATTTATAATTTTAAGAGCTTTTATTACAATTTTTTTTGTTAATATCTAAAAATGAATGATGTTTCTTGTGGACATGACATAGGTTCACCCCGACGCGGCCACGCGGGTGTTTGGGGAGGCGAATGAATCTCATGTGAGATGGATCTCGAATTGAAATTTAAATCGAAGTTGGAGTCGCCACCGAACTTTGTGGGAGTTCGGGCCCATTCGAACCCACTCTATGTCGTAGTGGTCGTGCACAGAGTACGGCCCATTCCGATTTCAGAGTTTAATGGGTTCATCCCTTTGCATTGCGATACCGATACCGACATTATCGGTAATCGTGGATTGAATGACTCTCGTATGCCAACGGTTTCGGACATCCGGAAACCGTGGTTCTGAGTAAGGGGTGAGGGTACGTGTTGGGAAGTTCACAAAGAACACCCAACCCAGGGCCGGTCCTGAACATCTCGAGGCCCTAGGCAAAATCGTAAAATGAGGCCCTTTACAGCGAGTTGTAGGATTATTGGTATTATTTTTCCCCATGATTTTTTCGCTTAATAATACTATAGAGAAAATCATAGTTCCTCTGTACCATTGAAGATCTTCTCACTTTATTCATTTGTGAGAGATATAAAATTGAAGTGGGAAGATCTTAGTGATACGGGGGAGTAATTACGATTCTAAATTAAAAAAAAAAGTGGCTAAAAATTAATAAAATTTTTTACAAACTTGGTTATGAGTATTAAAAAGAAAAGTTTTTACAAATGGAAGAAGGTTAGAATATAAAATGACGAAAAGGACAGAGAAGAAATTTGTGAGAGATATAAAATTGAAGTGGGAAGATCTTAGTGATACGGAGGGATTAATTACGATTCTAAATTAAAAAAAAGTGGCTAAAAATTAATAATTTTTTTTTACAAACTTTGTTATGAGTATTAAAAAGAAAAGTTTTTACAAATGGAAGAACGAAGGTTAGAATCTAAAATGACGAAAAGGACAGAGAAGAAAATCAGTTAAAAAAACGGAGGACAAAGGGATTTGAACCCAGGTGGCCAGCCACAATGAATTACTATAACCAATGCCTTGACCTGAAATCCAATACCATATCACTGATTACTCACGTACTTAAAACAACAAATACTCTGCATTTCTCATTCTCCTCCTCACTGTTGGGCCCCTTCTAGACTTGGGCCCTAGGCATCCGCCCCACATGCCTACCCTTAGGGCCGGGCCTGACCCAACCCCGCCCGCACTTGGCGGCCTTTACTTAGATATCGTTCGTTGTTCGTGTACGCATGTTAGTTTGACGATAAAATGATATGCAAACATTGTTTTTGACTAAACATGTGAATTATGTTTGATCTACGTCGTTTAATGCATCTTTGAACTCGAGTCAAAGTTGTATTTAGCATGTGAGATTCGTTTTAGAACAATAAAACAAAAGGATGCCAAAATAGAAACAAACGAGTTAGTAACGATATAACGGTTTGTAAATTGAATAAACGATGTGAATATAATACGATGCATGGTTTTGAAAAGATGAATCACGTGATAGACTTGACACGTGATGATCGAAGTCGTTAAAAGAATTTTATCGGGACTTGTAGCGTGTAAGACGCGTTTATTTAGGCGTAATTGGGGCTACTCGGCCGAATCATGGAGGGACTCGGTCGAGTGTCCCTTTAAAAAAGTTTCTGCCGGTTTTTTGGAGTGTCACTCGACCGAGTGGCTATGGCACTAGATCGAGTGCCCCATGTTCGAGTGGTGACTCGATTTGCAATTTCAGTATTGATCTCGAAATTGCTTTTAATTTTTGAAAACCGATTATTTCGCTAAGTTGTGTAACAATATGACAAAATTTATACCCGAATTAAATTTTCGATACTCGTCAATATTTTATATTTGATTATGAAATCAATATCCAATATTTAGAGCAATTTTTTGGAAAAAAAGATGTTTAGAAATTGTTTTGAACTGAAACAAACCCCTCTGCGTTGTAATGTCGTAATTAGTCTTTTTAAGACTATGTGATGATTATTTCGGCATCAACGAGATTATGCTTAAAATAGTTTTAATGATTGATTCCTTTATATCCGATATTCGACTATTGAGTCGATATCGAATCCTTAGGGATGACTCGTTATTGCTAATTATGGTAGTAGTAATATTAATAATGATATTAGAAACGATAAAAAAAAAATTAAAAAAAAAAAGACGACAACGACGCTTGACGACGGAAAAAATGAGAAGAAGGAAGAGAAGAAAGAGAGAGATCGGGATTTGTAACACCCTCAACCTACATGCTTAATATCTCGAAAACAAACTCGTAGTAGCGGCCTAGGCGCGGGAGTGTTAAGATGTATATAGGTGAGTTATGGTGTGTATGGTTAGGGAGGGGATTTGACGAGTTTTGCTCTCTGGTTTGTATACGGTTTGCCTAAGTATTGCTGGAATTCCGGGTTGTAATTTGTGTATGTCGGGATTGGAATTGTTGTGTTGTGAATTGTTGATGTTTTGTGTGTGCAAGGGGGTGTATTTATAGGGGAGGTTTCCTGGCTTGGATGGGAAGAAACGCCTGTTTCGGATAGGAAAGGTTGTAGTCTTGGATGCAATAGGATTCTGTCTTTGGATAGAAAAAAATTGCTTGTAAGGGAAGAAAACACCCTTTTTTGGCTGATTTTATGAGTCCACTCGATCGAGTGAGCTGGTCCACTCGATCGAGTGGGTCTAGCCGGGTGGGAGACCTCCTTAGAGATCGAGTTTTGTCCTTTTGGGAGAGTTTTAGTTGCTTAACTCTTCTTCCTTGCTGATTTTTGTAAGTGTTTGACTTCGAGTTGGATTTTCGAGGTGGTGTGCCAGATATTTATGGCTCGGAAATGTCTTTGACCGGGTTTTAACCCGGTTGCTAAAAGACGGTTTTGCCCTTGGTGACGGTTTTGACCCAAATTAGTCTCATTTGACTGGAAATGACCCACTGGGCCTGAATTTGAGGTCGGTTTGGTGAGATTTTTACTCTGTTAAAAGCTCGTGCCGACTACTATTGATTCCGAGTCCAAAATCGAGTGTATTAAGCTATGTTTACGTCCGATCATCATCGGTTGTTTTTTTTAGAAACTTCTATAGACACCTGGCGGTCAAAATGTGGGTGTCTAAATTTTTTTTTATGATATAGAATTTCATCAGCTCATCGTAATTTTTCGATTTGCGATAATTCTACTTAGGTTTATAGCCTTAAAAAAAATCTCTTTTTGGAACTCAGATTTTTTTGTTAATATCTAAACACGAATGATTTCTCTTTTCCATCAGCTTACGATCCTAAGAGCATTTTTAAGACTTAAATTGTTTTAGCTGATATTCAAGGACAAATGATTATTATTTATAATATAGATATCATCACATCATCATAATTTTTCGATGTGAGACAACGTTAGGATAACTATAATAATAAAAGAGTTTGCTTTTATATCTAACTTAAGAATGGATGATTACTCTTATTTATATAATAAAAGTACTTTTGTAAAACTCAAAAAACTTCTTTTTGATATCTAAGAACGAATGATTTATCTTATTTATAATATTAAATTTCATCACCTCATAATTTTTTTGATATAGAATAATTTTGACTTAAATTTAGATAGTTTTAATAACTCTTGTAATATTTTTACTTGAATTTATATCTTAAGAGGTTTTTAAGACTCAATTGAGTTTCGGAAGATTTCTAATAACGAATTATTAGTCATATTAAGGACGAAAGATCATACTTATTTAAAATATAGAATTCATCACCTCATCATAATTTGGAGGAATGATTACTTTTATTTATAATCGAATTTCATTGTCTTATTGTAGAGTTGATTATTCTTATTTCTTATTTATAATATAGAGTTTCATCACCTTGTTATAATTTTTCGATGTGAGATTATGTTACTTAAGTTTGTAGTCTTATTAAGATATCTTCAAAGACTCGAAGGTTTTTTTATTGATATTTTAAAACGAATGATTAATCTTATTTATAATATAGAATTCCATTATCATAATATTTTTGATGTGAGATACTTTACAGTCTTAAGAGCTCCTTTTAAGACCCAAAAGAACACATGATTACTCTTATTTATAATATAGAATCATCATCTTATTTTAATTGTTTCGATGTGGGACAATTTTAAGTTTGTAGTCTTATTAAGAGTTTTTTTAAGTCTCAAAAGTTTTTTTGGTCGATATTAAAAACCAATAGTTTCTCTTTATGACTCAAAAGATATTACTGTTATTTCACTGTTACTTCCATTTGTACTTAGTCTCTCAGTAAAGTTAATGAGAGACGGTCCCTCAGGAGACCTACTCATGTTATTTATAATATAGAATTTCATCACCTTATTAATTCATCGATGTGGGATAACTTTATTATTTTTATATGTAATAAATTCATCACTTTTTCGAGCAAATAATAAGAAACAAATTATATGAAATTTATACTCAAATGAAAGCATTTTCTACCAAGAATCTAATTATTTCATTTTTATATTTTTTTTACAATAATTTTTTTGTTAAACAAAATTTAATTAAGATGAAAATTATAAAACATCACATTAATATGAAAGATTAAATATATTATTATAATAATTAAAAGATTCTCTACTTGATTTTTTATTATTATTAATGATACTTTTATAAACTAAGTTTCGATGCAACAGACCAATCATATCGCTCGAAAAGTTTTTCCTTTATATATATATATATTGATTTAATTTTTTTCTCAGATATTGGCCCTGTTTGGTAAACAGCGGATTCATATTGGCAGAAGCAGATTTAGAAAACAGATTTGACTAGCAGAATCAATTGACAGTTTTGACTAGCAGATTTAATTAGCATAATTGTTTTAATAGTGTTTGGTAATTAGCTGTTATAGATTAGCAAATTGATTAATTGATTTGTAAAATGACAAAAAAGTACATAAGCAAATATTTGATTAAACATATGCCAAACCATTTTACAACTAGTTTCTTTTGTTTTTAGGGGTAGTGCTTAATACAAAGAATTGGTCCAAGTAGTTCATGATTGATCGTAATGCAAAGCAATTCAAATCATCAAAGATAGATCAACATCCAATTGAATAATAATGATCCATAGAATCGTATAAAATACAGAAAATTGAATCAATTGAAAAATAAACCAAACATAAATTAATTAGTGCAAAAAAATCAAGGAAAGCGTATCTTATAAGATGAATTATGAAAGTGAAAAGTTGTAAATGAAGAAAATGATGAAGGTAGGGTTTGATTGGCAAAGGGGTAAGGAGGTAAAAAAAATAAAACTTCTAATCTGTTAATTGAATATGCTGCTACTAGCAGCATATTGCAAATTGGCGGATTAGACTCGAATATGCTATTTCAATCTACCATTTACCAAACACCTATATTAGCGGATTTTGTGGTCAAACATGTTAATCCATCCAAATATGCTATTTTTTGGCGGATCCGTCGATAACCAAACACCCCATTATTAATCAAACATGGTTAGAAAAAACAAAAACAAAAAACTTGTAAATATTACATAAAATTATTTTAAAATAGAATTATTTAACAGGAATAATCCAACTTTGTTGGTCTTCCATAAATAAAACCAACTTTAGTTAATCCGGGAATAAACCCATCTATGAGACACATTAGGCACGAATGAATTTGGGTTACCTGCGGCCTACTAAGTCTAACTACTGGATTATATGAAATTAACCCACACATTAAGTTTCATCTTCTTCACTTCTTCCTCCATTAATCTTTCTCTAAGGTAATCTTTTGTCGAATATCTTGTTTGTGTATCAAGTATAAGCTTCGTTCATCCTTATAATTAGCATTAATATTGACAAATATCCATTTTGGGGGTTATTGTTGCACAAAATTAGGGTTCAGGGGAGAGAATTTTGGTTTAGGGGAGAATCGACATTGATGTGGGAATGAAGAAGATGAAGTTGTGTTAATTAATGACTATGAGACCCACACATAAATCAGACCTGCTGCATCCGGTCATTAATGAGGCAATTCAATTACTGTTTGATGTGTTTCATACATGAGTTTATTCTCAGATTAATTAAAGTTAGTTTTATATATGGAATACATGCATCCGACCCGAACATAACCCTACCCGACAATGACCCGAACCCGATAATGACCCGAACCGAGAATGACCCGAACTTGACTTGAATCGGACCCAGACCCGCCTGACCCGACAACTCAACTCGAATGACCCGAACTCGACACAAAAGTTGACCCGAGTAACCCGACCCGTAAGCGACCTGAATCCGACCCAACGGTAGTTATGAGTTCATGAACCGTTAATGACTTGACCTGAACCGAACCCGACCCACCGATTGCCACCTCTGAGTAGACTTCACAAAACTGACCTGACCCGAATAAATCAGTCTGAACCCGACCCGACACCCGAACAGAAGACCCGAATTTGACCCATAACCCGAATTGACCCGAAACTGACCCGAACATTATTATAGAAAATAGGTCGATATCCCTAAAAAAGTTGAAAATAACAAACCCGAAAATTGTAGAAAAGGTATTGAGAATGAATTGAGCATTTCATTATGAGGAGCGCAATCTCTCTTTCCACTAACCAAATAACAAATCTCCAAATTTTCCCGCCTACTAACATATGGGCCTACCATATGAGCCTACTTTTGGATTATTTAATATATATTGGTTGGGTTTATATCTAAATTATCCATGCATGTTAACTGCGATCAATAGCTATATGTTTAAAAGATACTACCATAAAATAGTATAATTAATAGAGTAGATGCTACCATTTTTTTTATACCATAAAATAGTATAAATATTTTTCTATATATCATACTAATTCATTGATTGATTAATTGACAGTACAATCTACTTTATATATATATATATATATGTATATATATATTATCATATATTTAACAGTATATGTAAGGCTAAATATATGCTAAATATATCATATCGTAATAGCATATATGTTCCGGTATTGGAATCAATTAACCCGATTCGGAATTCGGGTTCACACTGTTCGATATTGCTGTGAATTAACAATCGGTCGATCTTGCCAACCTCTCCTTCCTCCTACTCCACTGGTCGGACCTTCCTGGCGGGATGGGCTGGCTCCCTGCACACAGAACGCACAGGGCCTCGGAGGTTGTCCGAGGAAACCCTCTCCGATGCCTAAGTCAGTCCGTGAATGCCTTAAGGAACCTAGCTCGTGAGGAACTAGGTGGCGTTTTTAGAGTAAGAGTCTAGAGAGAGAAAATCCAACCCCCCTCTTGTGGGAAATGTAGGAGTATTTATACCTTCCCACAAGAGAGGGAAGTAGAGGGAGGATGGGTGGATGAGAAGGTGACAAGTGGCTTCACCTCATCCACCCATTCTCATTTACCTTAGGCGAAATGACGAGGAGGTCCCTTGGCGGTCCCTGCCCTGCCTATGGAGATTTTTCCCAAAAGACAAGCAGGTAGCGGTTATGCGAAGGCTGGGTTTGGCAGACCGCCCCTCCCTGTCGGGCAGGCGGTCATCTGGAGTCCTTAGTGGGCTCTCTTTTAATGGTCTTGCTCTGACTGCCTGCCGGGTTGGTTCCCGGGCTCCTTGGGCGGAGTCTTCTGGGGGCCTGCTTGGCAGGCGGCCCGGAACAGGCTGCCGACCCTCATCAATTGGCCCTCGCAAGCTGGGGGGAGCGAGGCTTCCCTCTAGCTGGTGACTTTTGCTTAGATGAGGGGAGGTTGACTTGCTTCTGGTTTCACTGCTGCATTTAATGCGTTTGTACTTTCCCGAGGAATGAAGTGTTAATTGTGTCAGGTATGCAAAGAGTTGAGAGGTCTTTTGCAATGATTACCCCTCACGATTGGTGGATTTTCGAGCAATGTGAAGACTTCACGATTGGTGGCATTCCCTGCCAGGATGGTTGGGATGCCATTTAATGCTTCATTTCCTTTGTATAAACTCCAGCTCTCTTTGCCATTTTGTTAACTCATCCTCAACTCTTCCACTTTTCTTCGTTGAATCATGGTTTGGATCAAGAAGTCTGTTATCCGTTATGGAGTTCGTACTGTTACCTTTTTCTTTAAGGGATTTTGGAGGCTAAGGTATGCTCGGGCGGCTTTTCGGGCCCTTCGCCGCAGCCGTCGTCCACGGCCACATCCCCGTCGGAGTGTTCAGAAGGCTCCTATTAGGGCGGGCAAGCGCCTTAGAAGATCCTTGCCCCCTGCTGCTTCCAGGTTCAAGCGCTGCCTTCAAGGAGGAGGGTGTTTTGATCGGGGTTGCCATGAGTGTTTCCCATGGTTGCACCCTGAGCAGTTTGACCCCGACTGTTCTGACGCAGACTCTTCCCCGGGGTCAGGCCCTTCCTCTCCAGTGAAGAAAACGGGCTGCGACACTTGTGATGACTCCCAGACAGTTCCCTATGGCAGGGACTGGGACGTCAGCAGCCGGGACTCTGAAGACAGTGAGGGTCTGGGCTGTTCGAGTGACAGAGACGAGGATGGACTCCCTGACGATCCCTTCAAGGATTCCTCTGACTGGGATTGGGGATCGAACTTTGGAGGCCAAGGCAGCCCTGGGGACTATTCTCCAGACTTAGGTGATGACTAGGTCTGCTTGCAGGGTGCAGACGTATTGAGCCGGAAATCCAGGCTCCTTTTGTATTTTCTTTCTTTGCCAGGCATGACATGTAACTTGTCCATTTTCCATTAAAGTTTAATGAAAAATCCGAGCGACTTTGTTTCTTGTTGTTTGTTGCGTTTTTTTTAATGCGGGGATGACGTTGCTAGCTGACCGTCCCTCTGACACTTTTGCTTTTTCGAGGCCCTTCTTGGGAAGGGGTGAGTGGCTCATGTTCAAAGCGTGACACGTGGGGTAGATTGTTGGGGACGTTTTGTCAGAGAGGCGGCCTTTTTGGCTTCCTGGGCTTTATATAAGCCCTTCCCCTCCTCCATTTCTTTCTTTTACATTTTTCGAAATTCGTAGTCCCTCTCATACTTCCAAACCGTCTTTGTTGCTGAGAACTTCGTGAGATCAAGGAGTGCCTGCTATCACTTTCTCCGGCGACGACCAACGTTCTAGGTTAGAATCTCTTTTTAAATCTTCGCCATTTTTCCCTTTCATCAATACTTTTTCTTCGTAAACCAGTATGTCTCGAGTTCGCGCTTTCTCTTTTGGTTCACTGCCTGAGAGGGCTGAGGGCAGAGACGGGAGTAGACGTGATCTAGCCTCCTCTTCTGGGGTTGGGCCCAGGGAGGAGGATCGCCTTGAAAGGGGGGAAGGTGCTGAATCCTCCGAACCCGCTCCCTTCGACGTTGTTGATTCTGACAACGAGGCACTGGAGGTGGACCCCTCCAGGATTGCCGGCCCCCTCATTCCCAGGGAGAGAGGGAGGACTTATTATTTGGATAAGAAAAAAATACTTGATTCCTCTAAAAACCTACCCCGAAGCCAAGAATAGGGACTTGATTTTGGAAAGCAATGCTGCTGGGGAAATTGAGAAGTTTTATAATTTTGGGGAGGGGTATACAGTCATAGTCCCAGGGGAAAAGGACACAGTATGCTGCCCCCCTGAAGGTTGTGTGGCTGTTTACCACAAAAGCTTGGAATTCGGCCTGCGATTCCCTCTTCACCCCTTCCTGGAGGAGACCTTCAGGAGGATGAATGTAGCTATAGCCCAACTGACTGCCTCAGCCATTAGGTCCCTGATAGCCTATACCTGGACCTGTCTTTTCCATGGTGAGGGGCCTTATATTGATGCCCTTCGTTTCATGGTTGGGCTGCAAATGGTGTCTTCGTCAGGGGGAGATGGTTTCCCTGGGTACTGGTCCCTCTAGAGACAGAAAAAATATGCTCTAGTCTGGGCGGCTTTAAGTAGCCTGAAAGACTGGAAGAATAATTTCCTGTAAGTACATAGCGCTTCCGGGTGGCGGATTCCTAGGCACTTTAGGAATCATGTTCATACCCGCATGGAGACTCGCGAAGAGTATCATCCAGGCTTCGGGGGGAAGGCCCTGGAGGTAAAGCTGAGTATGAAAGAAGAGATACTAGTCAAGAAGTTTGAAATTGTTGTGGATAAGTCTGGTGTTTTTGGCCCTGCCTTCTGGCTCCCCCACGCGGAGCTCATAGCCTCAGACGAATACTTGCTCCCATTGGGCCTGATTCCTAGCCTTGAAGGTAGTTCTAGGGGGCTTTTGCTGGCGCAATTTTGCTGAGACTTTATTTCTTTGCTTTTTAGCTGGCTGCCCTTTTTTCCTGCAGATTCTGCTTCTCGTCGTTGGACAAGGAAGCAGGTTAAGAGGCTAGGTTTGAGTGAGGAGTTTGTCATTATTTCGAAGCGTCCTTCCCTCCCTTCAAAATTCAAGAAAGGGGAGAAATCTTTAATGAGGCTCGTAAAGGATCTCGCTGCTGGCCGGAGGCTACCACTTCCTCCACGACTGCCGTCGGCAAAGCCGGCGACTCCTTCCCCCAGTATCCAGGATGGAGAGGTTGAAGTTACCTCAGGGGCCACTCCTTCCCCTGGATGTAGGCAGGGTGATTCTCCAGCCGGGACTCGAATTTCCCAGGGATTGCGTCCTGTGAACTCTGAGGGGACTAGGGAGAGTGTCCCCCTGGAGCTGAGAAGGAAGAGGGATAGGGAGCCCTCAGGGACTACTGTGGTGGATTTGGAGGCTGATGTTGTTACTCCTGAGGCAAAACGCCCTGCTCGTGACGTTCCGAGCGCCCTCTTGCTGGAGGAAAATACGGAGTTTCATTACACTGCCGGTGATAGTGTGGACGTGTCGGGCCTGCTCTCCGATTCTGGCGTCGTTTTGGCCGACCGTCTTACTAAGTCTGTAACTTCAACTTCTCACCAAGTAATTCAATATATCCAGCGTACCTCCAAGGTGTTGCTGGCATCTGCCGAGCTGGCGGCTCTTAGCCGCTTGAGCGACGAAGAGCTGACTGTCACACCCGGGGCTCCCCCTCCTGACCGTCTGGCTATGGTGAAAAGGGACATAACTTTGATAAATAACTTGAAAGATAAGCTGGCTAAGCAGGAGAGCGAGCTAGAGGAGGCGAAGAATCAGGCAGGCCAATGGAAGCTTCAAGGAGAGAGAGCTGTGAGGGAAGCAGCCAAGTTTGAAGCTGAGCTGAAGGAGAGTCGCTTGGCGATGGAGCAGGCTACCCTTTCTCTGGCTGAGATGGAGCATTTAAAAAGGAAGGCAGCTGATTTGGAGGAACGTCTGTCCAAAGCTGACTCAACCTTTGAGCAGGCCAAGAGTGAGTGGAAGAAAGAAAAGGATGCCCTTGTGGAGGAGACCGATGCTGCAGTGGACGCAAGTTTTGTGAGTGGGGCCAACTCTTCCCTGGAGCTTGTGATGGAGGTGATTGGGGAGATGTTCCCCGTGTTTGATGAAGAGGCCTTCCGAAGTCTCTACTATGCTAAAAATGAGGCTTGTGCGGCCAGACCCCCTGAGGCGGCTGCCGGTCCAAGCCAGGATGCTTCATAATGTTTATCTTTTCTTGAAATAGCCCTGTTCTCTGTGTTGAGCCTTGTTATGGCCAACTGTTTGTAATATTTAGTTTTTCGGATCTTTGCCTTTGTCACTTTGTAAAAACCTTTTACTCTTCATGGGTTTATTATGGAATGCTTTTTCTTGTTTTGGTCTGCTTTTTTCTCTCTTCCTTAAGGTATGGCCTGATCCAAGGTTGGGGGAATTGCCCCCAGTCTTTGCTAGCTGTGCGTAGCTTGGCCTGTCCCTGGCTTCTGTTCGGAGTCCAGGGGGCCTGCCCTTTATCTGCCCAGAGGTGGGCAGGGAGGACTCTCGTGTTTTTTATACAAGGTTGGGGGAATTGCCCCCAGTCCTTGTTAGCCGTGCGTATCCTGGCCTGTCTCTGGCCCCTGCTTGGAGTCCAGGGGGCCTGCCCCCTGCCTGCCCAGATGGTAGGCAAGGGAGAGCTTTTGCATTTTTTATACAAGATTGGGGGAATTGCCCCCAGTCCTTGTTAGCTGTGCGTAGCCTGGCCTGTCTCTGGCCCCTGCTTGGAGTCCAGGGGGCCTGCCCCCTGCCTGCCCAGAGGTAGACAGGGAGGGCTTTTGCGTTTTTTATACAAGGTTGGGGGAGTTGCCCCCAGTCCTTGTTAGTTGTGCGTGGCCTGGCCTGTCTCTGGCCTCTACTCGGAGTCCAGGGGGCCTGCCCCCTGCCTGCCCAGAGGTAGGCAGGAAGAGCCTTTGCGTTTTTTATACAAGGTTGGGGAAATTGCCCCCAGTCCTTGTTAGCTGTGCGTAGCCTGGCCTGTCCCTGGCCTCTGCTTGGAGTCCAGGGGGCCTGCCCCCTGCCTGCCCAGAGGTAGGCAGGGAGGGCTTTTGCGTTTTTTATACAAGGTTGGGGGAGTTGCCTCCAGTCCTTGTCAGTTCGGCGTGTGAGGCCTGCACCCTTCCTGTCCAGAGGTAGGTAGAGGGTTTTAAAAATTTTTGTTGGGGGGTCCATTTTTCTCGGTTTTGGCAACAGGGGGGCCTCCCCCTATTGCCCCCTGCTCGTTTGTGTGTGAGAGCGCAAGCTTAAAACAGACAACGAGTATGAATTCTTGAGTGTTATATATAAAAACTTTGTTAAAACATAAGAGTGGTCGGAGCCGTCGACATTCCATTCTGATCGTTCTCCGCCAGTGCTTTTTTCTAAAGACGAGATTTTCCTAAGACTTGGTTAAACATAGTATCTTTTCAGGGTGTCGGCATTCCAATGTGCGCTCAGCTCTTGGCCTGCTGGGTTGGCGATTTTGTATGTGCCTTTTCCCAAAATCTGGGTCACCTGGTACGGGCCTTCCCAGTTGGCACTTAGTTTACCATGCTCCCTAGATTTTCCTACAGCCTGCGTCTTCCTTAGTACTAGGTCGCCTACCTGGAACCTTCTCTCATGTACCCTTTTGTTGTATGCCTTTCTCATCCTTTGCTGATAGGCGACTATGTTAATGCTGGCCTCCTCCCTGACTTCATGGACCAGGTCTAGGGCTTCGGCCATTGCTGTCTCGTTGTCGGCTTTGTTGTACTGTTGAGACCGTAGGGTAGGAATTCGCACTTCGATGGGTAGTAAAGCTTCTGCCCCATACACCAGGCCAAATGGCGTCTGCCCTGTTGATTCTTTTCTGGTGGTCCTTATTGACCAGAGTATACTTGGTAGCTCGTCTGCCCACCTTCCTTTGAGATCATCCACCATCTTTCTGAGCCCATTTAGGATTTGTTTGTTAGCGGCCTCGGCCTGCCCATTGGTCTGCGGGTAGCAGACGGCAGAATAGGCGACGGTTATTCCATGCCCTTCCAGCCAGGCTCTTAGGGGGTCATTATCAAACTGCCTCCCATGATCAAATACTAACATTTTTGGTAGGCCGAATCTGGTTATGATGTTTCTCTAGATGACCTTCCTGACTGCCGGCTCGGTGATGTTTGGGACTGCCTCGGCTTCAACCCACTTTGTGAAGTAGTCAATCCCCACGATCAGAAAATTTCGTCCCCCTGTGGCTGTAGCAAAGGGACCCAGTATGTCCATTCCCCATTGAGCGAAAGGAATGGGAGATAAAATTGGCCTGAGTTCTTGGGCTGGGGCATGAATTGAAGGAGCGAAGAGTTGCATTTTCTGCATTTCTGAGTTAGGCTCCTTGCATCTGCTAACATGGTAGGCCAGTAGTAGCCTGCCCTTAGAGCTTTGTGGGCCAACGATCTTCCTCCAATGTGATGCCCGCAGATCCCTGAGTGGATGTCATCCAAAACTTCAGCGGCCTGCTCTGCCCTCAGGCATCTGAGCAGGGGGAAGGTGAAGGATTTCTTGTATAGCTCTTCATCAATTATTACGAACCATGCTGCTTTGGTCTATATTTTCCTTTTTTGCACTGGATCAGGCGGTAGGATGCCGTATTTTTTGAACTGAATGAGGGGGTCATCCAGTTTTCTTGTTCCTCTTCGATGATGTTGACTGTCTGACAGGCAGTAGTGGATTTCCCATGCACAACATCAACCCAGACTGACCTTCTTATGTCTTGTAGGTTGTAGCTGACCAGTTTTGACAGGGCATCGGCCCGATTATTATGTGATCAGGGTATTTGCCTGATTTCATAGGATTTTAGGCTTGATAATCCCTGCTTCACCTTTTTTAGGTAGGTGGCCATGGCCTGATCCCTAGCCTCATATTCTCCGTTGATTTGATTGGCAATGAGCTGGGAGTCAGTTGCTAGTATAATCCGCTCTGCACCTGCGGCCTTAGCTAGTTTTATTCCTGCAAGTACGGCCTCATATTCCGCCTCGTTGTTTGATGCGGGGAAGGTGAATCTGAGCGCATGCTCAAAATCCACTCCTTCAGGGCTGGTCAGCACGACACCTGCCCCTGCACCATTGGCCGTTGAGGACCCGTCAGTGTGTACTATCCATTCTTCGGCGGGAGGTTCCTCTTCCCCTGAATGAGAACATTCAGCTAGGAAATCCGCCAGGGCCTGTGCCTTGATGGCTGTCCTGGGTTGGTATGATATCCCCAGTCCGCTTAACTCAATTGCCCATTTTAGCAGCCTTCCTGATTTTTCAAATTTTTCCAATATCTTTTCTAGTGGCTGGTCGGTGAGGACCACAACAGGGTGTGCGTCGAAGTAGGGCCTGAGTTTTCTGGCTGCTATGACGACTGCATAGGAGGCTTTTTCTACCAAAGGATAGTTTCTTTCAGCTGCCCCCAGGGCGTGACTTATAAAGTAGATGGGCTGCTGTGAGCCTGCTTCTTCTTTTAGGATGACTGCACTCACCGTTGAGTTGGTGACAGCAATGTATAGGTATAGTTTTTCTCCGGCCACTGGTCTCGCCATGGTAGGGAGCTTTTTCAGATGCTCTTT
Source organism: Agrostemma githago (assembly GCA_958450325.1). NCBI lineage: Eukaryota > Viridiplantae > Streptophyta > Magnoliopsida > Caryophyllales > Caryophyllaceae > Agrostemma > Agrostemma githago. The sequence continues at coordinate 12,093,584 of OY288239.1, forward strand.
CAATTGTTCGAAGGCTTTCTTTTGCTCATCCTCCCATCTGAATTGCTTATTGACTTTCAACACTTTGAAGAAAGGGGTCGACTTGTCCGCTGATCTGGCGATAAAGCGAGCCAGGGCAGCCATCCTGCCTGTGAGCCGTTGAATGTCCCTTATGGTCTTAGGCTCTGGGAGGTCTAGGACTGCCTGAATCTTTTCGGGATTGGCGTCTATCCCCCTGGAGCTGACTAAGAATCCTAAGAATTTTCCAGATCGGACTCCGAACGTGCACCTTTTTGGGTTCAACTTCATTTTGTACAATCGCAGGGAGGAGAACGTTTCCTGCAGGTCCGCCAGGTGCTCCCTGTCCCCCTTGCTTTTGACAATTGCATCATCGACATAGGCTTCCAAGTTTCTCCCCTTTTGATTTTCAAAGACCTTGTCCACCAATCGCTGATAGGTGGCGCCTGCATTCTTCAGTCCGAACGACATCATTTTATACATGTACGTTCCATGGCTGGTTATGAAGGCACACCTCACCCTGTCAGGCTGCCAGAGGTACACTTGATGGTACCCTGAGAACGCATCCATAAAACTTAACGTGGTATATCCACTAGTGGCATCCACCAGTCGGTCTATTCTGGGTAGGGGGTAGCAGTCCTTTGGGCAGGCTTTGTTAAGATTTGTGAAGTCTACGCACATTCTCCATGCGCCTGATGACTTTTTCACCATCACAACGTTCGCCAACCACTCAGGGTAATCACAGACTTCAATGAAGTATGCTTTCAAGAGTTTTTATATCTCCTCTTTTATCGCTGCGTCTTTTTCTACGGACATATTTCTTTTCTTCTGCTTTACTGGGCGGGCCTCTGGGTTAACGTTCAGCTTGTGAACGATAAAAGCCGGGTCGACCCCTGGCATCTCATCTGCAGAGTAAGCAAATACGTCCCTGTTTTCTCTCAAGACTGCAATCAACTCCTCTGGTAGGACTCCTCCAGGTCGGTCCCTATGAGGACCTGCCTCCCTAGTTCTAAGTCCACCAGCATGCTTTCCCCTTCAGGCTCTAAGTGGGCTGCTTTTTGATGAGCAGCTGGGATTTCACCCTCCCTGCTGGGGGAACCTTCGGCTTTTCGTTTTCCTTTTCTTTCTGTTTCATGGGCTTGTAGGGCCACGGAATAACAGTGTCTGGCTGACTCCTGATCCCCATGGACCTTCCCTTCCATGCCAAAGTCTATCACATAGGCTATGGTGAGGGCCCTGATTGACACAGCGGCTTCGATTTCGTCCAGGGTGGCCCGCCCTATCAGGGCATTGTATGCAGACTTTGCATCCACCACAACAAATGACGCCCTGACATTCCTGGTAGAGGCCTCCTTCCCGAACGTTACCGGTAAGTCGATAATCCCCATGGGAAGTACGCCTGCCCCACTGAACCCATACAGAGATCAAGGGGCCGACTTAAGGTGTCTCTTCTCTAAGTTCATTCTTTCGAAGGCGTCTCTGTACAAGAGGTTTGTGTAGGCGCCAGTGTCCACCATGCATCTCTTGACAATGTGATTACTAATCTCAAGAGTTAGGACCAAAGGGTCACTGTGTGGGTACACTACTCTCCCTGCGTCTTCAGGGGTGATGCTCAGGGTGGTGCCCCTTGGGCTTCCTGCCTTTTCGACGTAGCAAATCTGGTTCCGTAATTCGCGGATCTGTCTTTTCTGGCTTCGTCTGCTTGTTCGTCCCTCTGCATCCCCTGACAGTACATGAATTATCATGCGATTTTGGGCTGAACCTTCAGGCTTGTCTGCCGCCTCCTTTTGGGGTTTGTTCCTTGCTGCATAGTTACTCAGCCAGCCGTTTCTTATGAGTTTTTCTATCTCGTCTTTTAAGTGTCGGCACTCTTCAGTGGTGTGGCCTATGCAATCGTGGAACGTGCAGAATTTTTAGGATCCCCCTTTGGGCTGCGCGGCTTATTTGGGCGATTCCATTTTGCTGTTTCCTTCTCCAGCTCAAAGATTTCTGCCCTTGGCCTGTTGAGGACCGTGTAGCTGTCAAACCTTGGCTGGTAAGCTGTGCGTTCTTTCTTGGGGGTATCCCCTTCCTCTTTCTGTTTGCCTGGCTCGTTTCTGCCACGCCCACCCTGCGGTCCCCCTTGCGGCCTTGCTTGGCCTGCAGGGGTGTCCGGCAGGTTGTGAAACTCTTCCTGCAGAATAAACCCTTCGGCGATTTTCCTGGCCTTGGCCAAGGTCTCAGGCTGGGCCCTGATCATCTGATTCTTCATTTCTCCTGGGAGCAGGGAGATTGTCAGGGCGTAGGCAGCGGTGGAATCATCAATCTCCCTGACTTGTTGGTAGGACAAGTCAAACCTCTTTAGGTACTCCTTGACGCTTTCGCCCTTTTTCTGCTTCAGGGTCATAAGATAAAACCGAGTGAGTCGTCTCTTTTTGTTCCCTGCATATTGTTCAAGGAAGGCCTCGGCTAACTCTATAAAGAAGCTGATCGATCCCTGGCGAAGGTCCCTGAACCATCCCTGTGCAAGCCCTACCAGGGTGGTTGGGAAGATTTTGCACCAGATTGCATCATCCACGTCATACATGCCCATATGACTCTCAAATGCCGCCAAATGGTCCTCTGGATCTGTAGTCCCGTCAAACTTGACGGTGGGCATCTTGATTTTTGGAATGGGATACTCTTGTACATCAGGATGAAGGGGAGTTTTTGTGGGCCTGCCTACCATTCGTGACCTGCTTTCCCCAGACTGGTTACCGTGGATATCCCATTGTCTAGGGGTCGGTTTCCTCGTGCTGGGGGAGCAGCGTCTCGGTGGCTGCCAGCTCGTTGCTTCGTCCTCCGTGTCAGGGGAGATTTGTCTGGACCGTTTTCTCCGGGACTGACCGAGGTTGTCATCTTGGTGGTACTTTGATTCAAGCGGCTGTCCCCGGTTAAGCCTAGACTGCAGGCTTTGGGACAACCCTGGAGCTGGTTGTCCTTTTGCTGCTGGCGTTAACCTGGAGAAGACTCCGCCCTGCTTTTCTCCCAGGCGCTTAGACGCATGTTCCTTGTGCCTCATCCGCTCCTGCAGTCCCTAAGACAGACCCCTCTTCTCTCCAGACGCGGACTTCGTGGTGTGTATGGAGAACGCCTGTTGTTGGGCAGGCGGCTCTTGGTTGCCTGCCGTGATGCGCCTCTGCACCTGCGCGTATCCCTCAGCTGTTTTTCTTGCCTTCCTCTGGGCGTTTCTGGCGGCGGTTCGCTTCGTGCCCCCAGCCCCCTCCCTGCTTACTGAGCGGGGCTGTCTAGAGGTCGTTGCGACCCTGCCTACCAGGTCCTCAGGGGTGAATTCCTGGTTGAGCATTGCGGAGAAGAAGACAGCTGTCTATACCATTTGAGCTGGGGTTAAGTTCAGGGTGTGGCCTGGATGTGTCCCCTGCCCTGGCGCCACAGCTGTATTTGGCATGCCCAGGAGACTGGTTCCCTCCGCCCCCAGGATCGTGGTGGCAGGAGCTCTCTCCGGCTGCGGCATGCCGTATAGGGGGGTCACCGGTGGGACCGTCGGACCTATCCCTACACTAGTGTCAACGATCTCAGGCATGATTACTTTGATTGGTTAGTTTTTGTAATTGGGAATGGTTGAGTTTTGTGGGTAATTCGTGGATACAACCAGATGTTCCCCACAGACGGCGCCAAATTGTTCCGGTATTGGAATCAATTAACCCGATTCGGAATTCGGGTTCGCACTGTTCGATATTGCTTTGAATTAACAATCGGTCGATCTTGCCAACCTCTCCTTCCTCCTACTCCACTGGTCGGACCTTCCCGGCGGGATGGGCTGGCTCCCTGCACACAGAACGCACAGGGCCTCGGAGGTTGTCCGAGGAAACCCTCTCCGATGCCTAAGTCAGTCCGTGAATGCCTTAAGGAACCTAGCTCGTGAGGAACTAGGTGGCGTTTTTAGAGTAAGAGTCTAGAGAGAGAAAATCCAACCCCCCTCTTGTGGGAAATGTAGGAGTATTTATACCTTCCCACAAGAGAGAGAAGTAGAGGGAGGATGGGTGGATGAGGAGGTGACAAGTGGCTTCACCTCATCCACCCATTCTCATTTACCTTAGGCGAAATGACGAGGAGGTCCCTTGGCGGTCCCTGCCCTGCCTGTAGAGATTTTTCCCCGAAGACAGGCAGGTAGGGGTTATGCGAAGGCTGGGTTTGGCAGACCGCCCCTCCCTGTCGGGCAGGCGGTCATCTGGAGTCCTTAGTGGGCTCTCTTTTAATGGTCTTGCTCTGAGTGCCTGCCGGGTTGGTTCCCGGGCTCCTTGGGCGGAGTCTTCTGGGGGCCTGCTTGGCAGGCGGCCCGGAACAGGCTGCCGACCCTCATCAATATATACCGTGCATCATTAAAAATATACGCTAAATATATGGTAATAATCAATTCAATAAGAATACCGTGTATATAATATAATTATTATGCCTTAAATTCCATATAGAATGCATACATTCCTTATAATATGCATCTATATTATTTTCCGTATATTATGCCATATAATCCATATATATGTCATAATTATTATATCACATTATATTTTATCCCATATCAAGTTTCATGTAATACTGATAATTGTATTTCTGAGTATCTTTGACAGTATAATATTTTGAGGGTAATAATATACTAGAAATGACATTTCGGTTAATTGAGTCTATACTAGAAGATATTATTATAATTAGTTCTATACGATATAATTGTATATCTTTTTTGATTTAAAATCAATCTTTTAATTGTAGAAGACGATCAATCTTTTGATTTTGTATAACTGACAGGATTTGTATGATTGATTTTGATAGACTTTTTTAATTGTATACTATCATATATAGTCATGTATAATTGATTGGTATACAACACGTACCTTAATATACTATATATATATATCATATAGAATATAGAATACTAATTAATTGATTGGTATACTATCATATATAATCATATATAATTGATTAGTATATATTTAACAGTATGATATATTTTATTCTATATATCATATATCATACTAATTAATTGATTGATTAATTGTGCAAATATAATTGATTGATTAGATTATATGCCATGTAATTGAAACTCACCTAATTCGTTCGTCGGATATTTAATCCCGTACACATTTCACATACAAACATCATTCTAGCTTCTTTTCTATAGTATACCTAATAGTCTTTTAATTTTTTAATTTTTTAATTTTATTTACACTATACCCAAAAAATGGCTGTTTCTCAATCCCGACGTTTCAATATGGTCGGTGATATTAATGACACCAAGGAGACATGGAGAATCAGGGTAAGAGTCGTTAAGATGCATTCCGTACCGCCTTGGAATAATCTAAATGAATTTAGTCGGATTGAAATGATCCTACTTGATGAGAAGGTATAAATTACATATAACACGTATTCAACATCTATATTTTCAAATATAGACTACACATTAACTTATCTTATGATTTGACTTCTCACAGAATCTCAAGATACAAGCTTCTTTCTGAGACAGACTAATAAGACAATTCCAACCTCAGATTCGTGAGGAAAATCTCTATAACATTTCTAATTTTGTGGTGCAAGAAAACAAGGATAATCACAAAGCCTGTCACAATAAATGAAAATTGTTTTCCATAGAAACACATTAGTAAGACAATGCGAGGGTATCGATATTCCAAATTTTGGATTTGACTTCACTTCATTCAAAGATATTTTTGAGCAACGTCCATCTCCCAATGTTTTTATAGGTATATCTTCTTAAAAACGTTGACTTAAACGTTTTCTCTTTTTTATACATTTAAAGTAGTTTCTAACAATAATTATGTTATAAATATCGTTTGCAGATATTATTGATATCCTTACTGGGAAGAGTCCCGTTAAGATGGTAGATGGCGTATCCAAAACTCAAAAAATGAAGATCATGTTAGAGAATGAGAGGTATACTTTTAAAAATACATAAACTATGAAGCACATATATTAATGTCAAATATGTCCTAAAAACTAACCAACAGTAAATGGATTTCAGTGCGTCTACTCTTGAGGTTTTTCTTTGGGGTGATTATGTCGACACACTTCATAATTATGTGGACACCCATGCAGGGCGTGTTATTGTAATTATACAATTTGTCAAACTCAGATATCTCAATGGTACAATTTTCCAAACTCAAATATTTTAATACAAATGATACATTTTAATATTTCTAAATTATTCACAAGTATTGGCACTTTATATACACTTGATTTTATGCAGGACATTCTTCTGTGTCAACTCATTCTATACTACTAAAATATGGTTCAACGCCGAATGTGATGCTGTTACATCTTTTCTTCAAAGGTATATTTTCCTAATAGAAACAAATTGTAAAAATAATTATTGGAGAAATGCACTTGCTTCGTATGTATGAAATGTGATTCGACTATGCAAATTTATGTAACGTATTTTGTATATCTACTATGCATACGGATTTATAATTTTTTATCTATATACTATTTAAATATATTTATTACCAAAATGATTTAACTATATACTATTATAATCTCTCAATTAGAAATCCTACACGTAGTTTATAAATCCTAAAGGTAGTATACGTCATATGCTATATAGTCTATAAATGTAATTCCATTATAATGATTTATATCCACGTAATCCTATGTAGTCTATGTAGTCTATAAATCCTATTATAATGATCTACACTAGAAAAACTATAGATATAATTCTATTAAATCGTAATTTTGTATTGGCTATTTATTAAAAATACCATGCATAATTTTCCCTACCACAAAATTTAAATTCGATATTATACGTCATATACTATTGGTCTGTATAGCCTTATACTTTTACACTACTTTTTATCTTCTTACTCCCATATTATATGCGAGGATTGTATGGATTGTAGGCATAGGTACATGTACATCACTCTGTCATTTCAAATTTACTACGTCTTCATATATTTCTCATTTCAAATGTACTACGTCTTCTTACCTTATGGTATCATTTATTAATTAACAAAGTTTTTTTTATGAAAGGTAAGTATATATATAATGAATGTGTAACCAATTACAAAAAAACACCAAATGATGACATCAATTTATGTAACCAATTAGCGTCTTTAGAAAGAATGGGGTATTTAATCTTACACATTACTCGATTTAACACATCCTTTTTGATCACCTTAGCCGTGACCTGAGGTAGCGGAACGATTCCTTCTAGCCTCCAAATATGGTAAATCGCAGCGTTGATCATTGCACGAATAATGTTGCATTGAAGTTTCAAACCCCTCACCCTCTTCGCCCATAATAGCCCTCCATTGGCCGGGATCTTCTTCAGCACCCAGTCTCCCAATATTGTCATAACTCTCGTGCTCCAACAACAACCGAAGAACAAGTGATCTAGACTCTCCGAGTGCGCCTCACACAGATAACATAGGCTCGAGTCTGCCACCCCGAACCTCAAAAGCTTCACTCTCGTATTCAAAGCTCCTCGAAACACTAACCACGCAATGAAGTTACGCTTCGGTTCACTCCAATTGCTCCAGACTAGCCTCCACCACGTGACACTCGGCCTATGTGTTCGTAATTCCTCATATGCCTTCGAGATTGAATAATGTATATCGGTTCCATGCCACTTACCATTCACAAACATATGCTTAATTTTATCCTTAGCTTGACAAATTTTCCTCCACGCCCAAGTGACATTCGAATGGGGTTGAAAGTCCCTCCATGAAGAGCCTTTCAAGTATACACTATTTACCCATCGAACCCATAACCGATCCAGTTGATCAAAAACCCACGACGCAAGTTTCGCAACCGCTGCCTCATTCCAAATACCAAGATCCCTCAAACCCAAACCTCCCTCTGCCTTGGGGAAGCAAATCTTCTCCTAACTCACAAGTGCTCGATTAGTACCTTCCACCCCTCCATCCCAAAGGAAGTTCCGGCAAAGGGAACCAATACGAGCCATAATATATTTCGGGATAATAAAAACCATAACCCAGTAATTGTGCAATTGAGATAACACAGACTGAACCAAAGTTAATCTACCCGCATAAGAAAGCTTCCGAGCCCCAATACCTGCAATTCTCGCTGTAATACGCGCCAAAAGCTTCTCATAGTCACTCTTGCCCAATTTGGTACTTTGGATTGGAAACCCAAGATACCGAAATGGCATTGCACCTTCCACACAACCCGAAAATTGCAGAATCGCAGCCTTCCTGTCCTCATCTACACCTGCAAAATAAGCATGGGATTTACCCACACTAATACACAGACCCGACGCCTTACTAAAAGTAGCAAAAGCACGCCATAAAATCTCCATCGACTCCGAATCCCCTTTGCAAAAAAGGAGAAGATCGTTAGCAAAGAGTAAATGACTGAGCTTTAGCCCTTCACATTTAGGATGAAATTTGAAATTCTTCTCTGTCGCAACAAAATCAATGATACGGGTAAAATACTCCATACAGATCGTGAACAGCAACGGAGACATCGGATCTCCTTGTCTCAACCCCCTTCTTCCTCGAAAAAATCCAAAATTATCTCCATTAACACATAAGGAATAAGAAACAGTCTCGACATACTCCATAATCAACCCACGGAAATGGTCTGGAAAATCTAAGGCTCTCAACATCTGATTCACAAACCTCCATTCAACACTATCATAGGCCTTGTGTATGTCTACCTTAAAAAGGCATCGGGGAGAAATTCGACCCCTATTATACATTCGGATCAAGTCTTGACAAATTAGCACATTTTCAACAATGCTCCTTCCCTCAATAAAGCCCCCTTGAATCAGACTAATCAATTGAGGCAAAACCCGAGACATCCTTACACAAATTATTTTAGTAATACATTTGTATAAGACGTTGCAACAAGCAATCGCGCGAAAGTCTTTCACAGATTGTGGCCGATTTACTTTCGGTATCAATGTAATATTTGCACAATTCAATTGTTAAGAAGTTTACCTGACACAAAAAAGTCTTGAATAGCTTTCGAGAAGTCGTCCCCAATAATATCCTAAGCATCAATGAAGAATTGGCTCGAAAAACCATCCGGACCCGGAGCTTTGTCTCGAGGAATACTAAAAAGGGCTTGTTTTATTTCCTCAGCTGTAACAGGCTGAAGAAGCACCTGTTTTTGCTCATCTGTGCAGATTTTTCCTCGACGAACAATACCTACATTCACCGACTCAACATCTCGATATTCTCCCAACAACTCCTTATAATACCGTAAGAAAGCCCCTTCAATATCCGCCTTATTCCTGCACTCATTCCCATCTGCATCAGCCAGCGAAACTACTGCATTACACGCTCTTCTAGCTCTCAATAGGTCGTGAAAAAACGTTGAATTAACGTCCCCGTCACGGACCCATTTTTGCTTCAGTTTCTGCGACCAAATTAACAAAGTTAGACAAATTAAATGACAAGTATTACATGGACTCTTCTTTATTTCAGGTTTGTGCCCTGCTGTCTCCAGCATATTTGATACTACAGACCCCGAGCTGCATAATGAATTTTATCGAATTGCCCAACAAAGTGTTAGGATTGCTGTAAAATATTATCTTCTTCGCACAGTTGTACTACTATGCGAAAAACCTATTAATACAATGTTACCAAATACCGTGCAATCGCACGGGATCTACACTAGTATTTATATAAGCTAGAACGTAGTACAACTAAACTAAGAGTTGTAACCTAGTATCTAACTAGAATTTTCAGACTAGGAAAGTTACAGTATTTGGCAAGTATACTAAGATTACAGAATATAACATAAATACAAGATAAGGAAATATTCCTAATATTATCTTAAGTATCCCCTATTCACTAAAACAAAAATCAAAGGACAATATTGTCTTTTCCAATTTCCCGCCTAAATGCTACCTATAAATAAGGAAAATTGAGTTTGGGCCAAAACATATCAAAAGATTATTATTCTAACAAAGTCCATCTAAACATTCATATCAAAAAGTCCAAATTTCTATAACAATTAACGAAAGATCCTTAATAGATATTCTGTATAATATTTAAATTCAATTATTTATAAAATATTAATCATATTTAATATCACTAATGTTACTCCATATTAAATTCATTAGTTAATGAATTTACAATTAAAGATTTGTAACACTATATTATTTTACAAATATTTTTATCATTAAAAATGCTACTCTGTATAAAAAATATATAAAACTATTATTTTTTAATTTTTTTGTAATTCACAATAATAAAGTCAATAACTTTTTAATAATTATTTTTCATGACACGTTATTGAATCAATGGGTCAACCCGAATTTTGATCCTAAATTCACGGATCATTTCAGGTTTAATTCAAATGGACCACGACCTCGCGGATCAAATCTTTAGGGAGTTGACTCTAAAAAAAATGGGCAAAGTGTACGAGTCGGATCGAAATTTAACATAAATATTTTTTAAAAATTTCGGTGTAATCTTTTCAAAGATAGGTACGATAATTAATAAATATGATAACAAAAGTAATGACAGATATGATCCAATATTAAAAATATTTCTCTAATCTAAAATAGGTAAAAATTAAGGCATTCAATACTATTTTCTACTTATATTCTAACAATGTTTTTTGTCACAAATTAGACGCGGTCTGATCCATTTGTTAGGTATACTTTTTATAGAATATCATTTTATGGATGACACATAAAAAATGATAAAAACGTTAATAACATACTCCCTCCGATTTTTTATTTATCTTCCTATTTGACTTTTGGGTGAAAAATAAGATTGTAGGAATGTGTGGCTCAAAAGAGAAGAAGGATGAGAGAAATGTAAGGGTAATTTTAGACCACATGTTGATGGCCCAAAATAGAAATAGGGAAGAAAGTGTGTTTCAGCGCAATAAGGAAAAATGGAAGAACAATAAAAATCGGAGGGAGTTGTATTTTATATATGAATCAACGTATTACTAATCTTATACGTTCTCCATCATACTCCATAATAGAATGTTACATTTTATTTATATAGAAGGACACAATAGTGAAAATATGTGAAAATAAAATTGCTTTTATTATGCTTAAAAATAAAAAGTAGAGATTGTAATTCAATGTGTCCGTCTCGTTCAATTGTTTATCTTTTATATTAATCACGGAGCCAAACCAAACCCGACCCAACACCCGACCGGGACAGTTTCGGGTTAGCTCGGGTCAAAATCAGGTCTTCAATTCGCGAATAGAAGACCTGATTTTGACCCATAATTCGAATTGACCCCAGCTAACCCGAAACTGTCCCGATTCTTATTATAGAAAACGACTCGATATCTCTAAAAAAGTTGAAATCAACAAAACCGAGAATGACCCAAACCCGAAATTATCCAACCCGACCCGAAGTCAACCCGATATCGTAACCCGAAAGTGGCCCGGCCCAAAGCTAACCCGACACGGTTCACCCGTTATCCATGTCTAAGGAGGATGATGGAGGCTAAGTAGCAAGTTAAATATTAACTAGGTGACCTGATGTAGCAGATTATAAAATCACTTATACTATTCTTGTTTAACTATTCCAATAATACGTATTATTGTCAGATTTATTGAAATTTGTATTATTTTGGAAAGACGCTCTATAGTTGGTATTATTGTCGTTAAATAACCCTTAAAATTCAGGCATTCAATACTATTTTCTACTTATATTCTGACAATATTTTTTGTCACAAATTAGACGCGATCTAATCCCACTACAAGATAATTGCAATTTAGCTACTAATTTAGCAACTACCTAAAATTCAGTCGCTAAATATATAAATTAGCTACTACTTTTGAGACATAAATATATTTAGTCTCAATTTTAGAGATCAAAATATAGTGGTTGCTAATTACGTCGCTATTATAGAGACTAAATAAAGTCGATAGCAAATTTGGTATCTAATTTAAGTTTTTAGATACGGAAAAACGTCAGTACCTAAAGTCGTCTCTATATATATCGACATAAAATTGCGAATAATGTATTTAATTTTTATATAGGAGACCAAAGTAAATTCGTAAATAAGTGTAGTAGTTATTATATAAACGAAACCAGGTGAGTAGCAATTTTAGTATCTAAATTTGAATTCTTACCTACGAAAATAAATTGGTAGCTAAATTTAGTTGTCGGTTGTTACTATCATGTATTTTTTTTTATATTTCTTATGATATTTTTTATATTTTGTTTTAATATATTTACATTATTATTGGAGTATTACAAAAATATCTTACAATCCACATTTTAATGATTAATTTTACCTTTAAGTATACATTCATTGTCAAAACGAACATAAATCTTTAAGTGGCCCAATGGTTTGAACGTTGGTCAAGTGTTCGTAGGTTATGGGTTCGATTCCTCTTGCGAACATAAATGTTTAATTTCTATAAAAGAGGCGGTGGTGTGGTGCGTGGACATACATGCGTGGTTTAGTGAGCAAGGGTAGCTCTACGTGTGGTATGGTGGGCCCCTAGTGTTAGGGTGATGTGGTGGTTATGATGTGTATTTCTTGTTTTTTTTGTGGCCATTTTAGATACCAAAAAATTGCGTCACTAATTTTGCTACAACTGAATCGATCTCTAAGTTCGTCCCTAAATTAGCTACTATACTATTCGGTCGCTAATGTAGCTACTTGAATTTTCGTCTCTATTATTGTCTCAAAATTTTCTACCACGCTTTCGTCGCTAAATTGGTAGCTAATTTTGGTCGCTAATTCAGTAGCTAAATTAGCGACAAGGCATTTTGATACTAATGAAATTTAGTTGCAAATTCGGTCTCTAAGTTAATTAGCTACGGAATATTGAAGATTTGCTACTAAAACTTCCGACTCTAAAGTGACTTTACCTTGTAGTGTCCATTTGTTAGGTAAAAATTAAGCAAAACGAAAAAGTAGAGATTAAAATTTCCCCAAAACGAAATGTAAACTGTTGACGGAAACACTGAAACAGAAAACCGTAAATCATTGAGAAGTGGATACAATTTTAGTCACAACCTACAAGTCACTAAAATCTTTTTATGAACAAAACTTAATTAAAATAACCGTGCAGAGGCATGGGTTTTACACTAGTTATCTTCAGTACGCTCCCTCAAGTCGGACGTCCCAAACGAAAGACTGAGCTTGAGTAAAATCGAATGCAGCCGCGGTTTCGAGAGCGGCTTGTAACACCCGCTATTTTTCCTAGCATATTTATTCTTTCCGTTAGGACTCCGTCTTAACCCTGTCACTTTTCGGCCTCATATTTCATCATTTTACTAAGCTCTATTTTAATGTTTGAGTTTAATGATATTTATTTATATTTTAAAGATTTTTATTCTATTAAATCCATTTATTTAGTTTTCTTCATAAACTAATTAATTTTCCGCGAAGAATTCTATTTCTCTTCGAATTGACGTTTTTAAGCTCGGATTTAAGTCATTCCTTTTCCTAAAAATGTTTAAATACATTTATCTAATATTTCCAACTAGTAAATATTTTTATTTACAAAAATTTAGTCGTTAATGATTTTATTACAAAGCTTCGCGATTAATTATTTTCTTACGCGAGGTTTACTCGAATTACTTTGAAATGCTTTTAACTATTTTACGATTATACTTTTTATCAACTTATAAATAATTTGAGGCCATTTTCTCACTTTTTGGACCGACTAAGCCTCTGGTCAGGAATTTTATTACGTTTTATTAATACGTTTCATTTTATCACGTTAAACCGTAAACGTATGATTATTTTTCTTCCATTTATTCCTTGCATTATTGTCAAACTTTTCATCCTCCCTTGCTTGTTCATTTTGGCTGGCCATATGTGGTAGAGTAGCATTGTTTTCATCAAATTTTAATAGCATTCAAGCTTAGGAAAAAAAACCCATCCATTTCCTAACATTCATTCTTACAATTAAACATCAAAAAAATCCTTTCTTTCTTCTCATTTGGCCATGAATCCAGCAGCCTCTCAAGGCTAATTCTTGCTTCAAATTGAGTCATAATCGTCTCGTTTTCATCGTCAAATTAATCGTTATTCCGATCCTTCCGTTAAGGTAATAAGCGATGTGGTTTTCGATCGTTATTCACCTTGATTTTCTTAGTTTTTCTCATGGTATTTTTCTGCCATGATTTTCATGTATGGTAGGATTTGTGGACGATCCCGAGGCCGATGAGTATATTATCGTTTCCGATTTGGACTAGAGGTAACGTCGATGTTACTCGGTATTTCATGATTTTAATTGTGTATTTGCATGTATAATTTTTATATTTCATTTTTGACAATATATGTATGTCATAATATCTGGAAAAAAATTTAAAATTGAAGATTTGCATGTTTCGATAATTTTATCGCTTTTACGAGATTAACGATTAAATTGTCATATAAATTTTTAAAATCATAATATTCGGCCTAAACATGTAATATATGTTTATATTCTGTAAAATTTATATTTTTGATGATTTATAAAAATTTAGGATTTTTATGATATTTTAAATATCGATTATTGAATTATTACCGTTTTCGGACAAAAACGATTAAAAGCTAATTTTTAGTTCTAGTACCTAAACATTTTATTTTAATCTGATTTTTGACGTGGTGAAACTTTCTGGTGAAATAGAATTTTCTGAATGTTTTCATAATTTTTCGGAATTGTTAAGTGGATGAATTAATTAATCACTTTAAATCATCGTTTATCGTTAAAACCGTGTTTGTTGTTTAAATTCTCGATTCCTGGTCTTTGGTTTAAATCTTGAAAAAAAATTATGATTCTGATGATTTCATATTAAAATGTATTTTTATGATTTTTAGTGCCTTAATAAAATGTTAGGAACGATAGGTTTATTAATGAAATCGTTAATTGCGAAAACGGGTTTAAATGACGGTTTTGTTGAAATTTGTTGAATCTGGAGTTTTGGAAAAATCTAGAAAAATTTATATTCTGTAAAATCAGGATTTTAAAGTGTAATAATAATTTTTGGATATTAATACTTAAATCGTTTTGTAATTACTATTTTTATTAATCGTTATTGTCGAGATTAGACGATTAACGGGAAAACGCTATAAAAACCGAGTTTTAGGATTCTGAAAAATTTTATTTTCTGGACAGAATGTCCATAAATATATTTTAACTATTTTACGTAATTTTTGTACTATCTATTAAAGTCTTTAATTAATAAGTATTGATTTTCGGACAAATTGTGATTTATCGTTAAAATGCTTCATCTTACCTAAAAGAATTATTGTTTCAGTAATTTTGAAAGTATTTAAATCTGATAATTTAAGATTTAAATCATCCCTTAACATTTTCTAAATATATTCAATGGTTTAATTAAATAAAAGACGTTAAAAGATTGAATTTGACATTTGCCGTAAAATCCTATTTGTAATCGTATTGTCGTAACTAATAATAATTAGGGAATTTTAGCTTTGTAAATTTTGAAAACACACTGATTAGTATTATTAAAATGTTTAAGACATTTTTAATCATTTTATACACTTGTACGATATTTCAAAAATTTCATAAACTCAAATGTTCTTACTTTAATAATTAATATCGTTAAAGCCGAAAGTATTAGTTTTATAAATCTATATCGTTTACTAAAAATATGGTATTAGTATGAACTAATATTTTCACTATTTTGATATAATGCTATTTTTAGTAAAGTTCTAAAAATAGAAGTTTCCTAAAATAGAAAGTTTCCTCTTTTAGAATATAAATGTTTACTTCTTTTATCCTCATATTATTTATATTGATTATATCTTTTGAATATCGATAATGACTTTGTTTTGGAGTTATGGAATAAGGACAAGTGTGAGGTTAGAGTAATATATTCTAGGGTTTACGGTTTTGCCATCAATTATAAGGCTAGTGTATCTGGAATCGGTACATTGGTTGTTGAACCGGGTGACAGGTATCCCGGGAGTTGTGTACATTTTGACCTTAAGCTTAGGCCTCGCAGTAAGTCGCCGTCATAAGTTGAACTGGGTGACAGGTAATCCCAGGAGGGGTGTGCATTATCTTAAACTAGGGTCACGCATTTATAAGTCGCCGCTCTAGTATGGTTGAGTAGCCTAGTTAGAGACCGAAGTTTGATTTGTTTGAACTAAGTTCTCGAAGCTAGTTTTTAGTATTCTCCTAGTGAAAGTCTAGCCGTCTACACTACTCCTATCCATAACGCCATTTTGAATATTTTTATTATTATCGATATAATTTGGTTGCAGGTTGGCAAATGTTTTATGTTTTCTTCGGAAAACTCATTTTTATAATATTGGTTTGATACGTGAAGTTTTTCACTGAAATTTTATTTTTATTATAATGTGTTTTGCTGTTTTCCATTTTAACTATTTTTCTATAATAGTAATTACAGTTTTAAAATCTTGTTATACGGCTGGGAGAACGTTGACGTTGCTTCCCACTGATTGTGGCTGTTATGTTTTTAACATGGCAGGTATATGTTTTCCTTCGGGTGGGCTAGCGAGCAGTTATGGATTCTGCTTGTTTTAATCAGATCACTGTATTATGGATTGTTAAAACCCTTTTTATGGATTTTAATTTTTTATTTTTTTTGTAGCCATTTTTTATTTTATGGCTTATGTATTGACTTACCATTTTTATTTAATCAAGACATAGCTACAGTGTGTTATAATCCCACTTCTACAGTGTTTCCGCCACTGTATTGCGTTAGAATTTCTAGGGGATTACAGTTGGTATCAGAGCATCACTGCTCCCAACGCTTACACCTGAAATTAGGGAAAATACCAGTAAATTATTTAAACAGTAAATAAAAATATTGTTAGATATGGGTAGAAACAAATAAGGACTTATTTGTTTAGCTTTCCTGTTCCTGAAACTCAATGGTTAGCATTGAATATTTGTTTTATATGTCCAAGAAGAAGACGATGAGTGGACAAGATGTTGACTTGATGCTGCTCCAGATCGGGACAAGACCTGCTTAGAACTCTCAACGCCTGCTGACTTGAGTGGACAACTTGGTGCTCCAAGAAAGATGCCGATGGTAATTTTTAGCTCCGGTTCAGTTTACTTAAGCTACAGGCCAGATGATCAAGAGTCGATTCCTGTTCCGTGATGTCGCAGTAGATACAGATGGAGCGACCCAATACTTATGTGCTCGTTCCTCTACAAGAAGATGAAGTAAGCCTTTTGGATCCCGCGTGAACTCTGGAGGCCCGAAGATTCTCCTCTGGTTCAAGAACTTAGTAATATAGTATCATCGACTATTTTCTTCCTTCCTCTACTTCTTCTAATTCTTCTCTTTTATATTCTCTTCTTCATCCGCTTGGTGAATCTTTGTTATATTCTTCTACTCTACCATCTCTCTCTTGAGATTCTTTGGCAAGACCGATTTCCGTCTCAGTGAACCCCGTGAAAGGATATAGATGTTTTAAGTTTAGTAAACCCTTGTTACCTATGGCTTGAGGGTTGTGAGTTATACCGTGTTATCTATCTTAGTAAGCTTTTGAGGATCGATTTGAATGATAAATTGTCAATTAATGGAATTAGGTTGGTACTTTACACACTGAACTTTGGGTTATAGGTTACTTGATTATTTGGAGGACTTAGAGTTGAATATATTTTGGGGTAGTAAGAGTATATTGTATTTGATGGATACCTAGTACCTAATTTAACCTAGAACCAAACCAAGTGTAGATAATAATAGTATTTTGGGATTCCTACCTAATGCTTATTTGATGGATGCGTCGTGAATATTCGGGATCATAGAGTGTTGGTTAAAGTGTTAACCTGAATGTTGTGGTACCATAAAAGGTTTTCATTAATACCGTTAGAAATTTTGGTTAACATAGATTACCCTTGTTTCTTAAGGATTAGATCGTTGATCGTTGTTTAAGGTTGTAAGCTATGAACTTTGGAGTTGAGTGATCTAAAATTGGATAAATTGTTGTTAACCTTGAAAAGGAGAAACATATTGCCATTAGAGGTTGGAGTTATCGCATTGTTTTGAGAAATACTTAATGCGAATCATCTTAATGGATTTATAGTTCAGAACCTTAGACCAACGAGATTGTGGCTTCGTTGAGTTATTAAATACTTTGTGGTTACACCATTACGATTAGAAATTTGATGGACTTCTCAGAAACATTAATCGAATGACGTGTTTGAACATGTGAGTGTTTGTGCCATTACCTATAGGTTTGAGCGTGTTTGAGGATTTATTGAACTTCCCCAACTTCTGTACTTGTGGTATTATAAATATGTTGGTGATCATTTTTGAGGATTTGGTGTCCGAACATTGTTAATTGGTGGATTTTATTTAGTCTTCCTTACTCGAGAAATTTGAGGTATACCTCGAGTTCAGACCTTATGAGCTTTAAATTTATGAACATTAATGATTACGAGTTTGGGTATGTTTTGATAACCGTTGGAATCTTAATTAAAGGATTAGTCTAAATCATTTGTGGTTTCTTACTATACCAATTGAAAGATTATTTAAGTATGTAAGACTTAATTTTGGAGGTTGTAGATTGAGTAGGACCACCCTGTACTGATATTGGACTTAGCATTATTTGATGGGACTTAGGAACCCGTGTTTGTGGGAGTCGTGCTAGGAATCTCAAGATGGTTAATTTCTTCTATAATCCTTGAGAGCTCTTTTTGATTCTTAACTTCGTCTTCCTTTCTGCTTATCTTGAATTCTGTTACGGTAACTCCTGCCAATCCCTTTGACCTTTATCGATTTTGAAAACTCTTATTTTAATTTATTGTTTATCCTTGACTCTATTTATCCATTCATTATTTCCCCGAACTTATGAAAAGTTTGACCAATTTAAAATTTTTGATTTTCGTTAAATTTTAACATTTTGAAGCATAATTTCAAATTTTAAAACTCCCCATTTTGTAAAAACTTTGAGCAATTTAACATTTTGGGTTATCGAGAAATTTTAACATTTTGAGTTATGATTTCTATTTATGAAACTCCCCGTTTTGTAAAAAAAAAATTGACTAAATTAAACTTTTCAGATATCGTGATATTTAACATTTTTGAATTTAAGAACTTTATACTTCACTTTTGTTTTATCGTTGGTTGATAATTATATCTAGATCTGTTTCAAAATGCCTTAATAATTTATTTTAAATTATTTCAAAATTATTTCATTTTTATTTTCAGGCAATCGGACTTTTATGAAGACTTTCATATTTCCATATTCAATTTCTATATGATTATTACATAAAACGTTTTAACATTGTCGAAATTATTTTATGTTCAAGTTTGGTAACATTTTTGAAAACTTTCATAATTACTTTGATAACATTTTCGAAATTTTAATATTTTGAAATTAGTTTTCGTTTTATTGTTGGTGGACTTTTGAATCTGTTATTGAAAATGTTTGACGACTGGTTCGAATTTTACTAACCACAAAATTTGATTTTTCCAAACTAAATTTGGTTTTGTCATAAAACGAAATATTATCGGATTATTTTTAATCAAATTGTTTTACTTTGTTTTGAAAGGGTTTTGGTTACCCTATTTTCTACGACTTTGTTACAAATGTTATTTAACGTTGTTATTTTATCAAATAACTTTACTTTACGATTTCATTAATCAAAAGATTTTAAACTTCGGGTTGGTTAGCCCAATTCTTCTTGGAATAGATATTTGGCTTCGATTTCGTATCACCTTGAAGGTTGTAAAATATTCTTTTAAAGCAAATTTTTATGCAAAAATTGTATCCTCACCTTTTCGAGGGGGGTAATCTTGTTTCCTTTCTACTTATTCTTAGTTTCGAGGACGAAACTTTCTTTTAGTGAGGAGGATTGTAACACCCGCTATTTTTCCTAGCATATTTATTCTTTCCGTTAGGACTCTGTCTTAACCCTGTCACTTTTCGGCCTCATATTTCATCATTTTACTAAGCTCTATTTTAATGTTTGAGTTTAATGATATTTATTTATATTTTAAAGATTTTTATTCTATTAAATCCATTTATTTAGTTTTCTTCGTAAACTAATTAATTTTCCGCGAAGAATTCTATTTCTCTTCGAATTGACGTTTTTAAGCTCGGATTTAAGTCATTCCTTTTCCTAAAAATGTTTAAATACATTTATCTAATATTTTCAACTAGTAAATATTTTTATTTACAAAAATTTAGTCGTTAATGATTTTATTACAAAGCTTCGCGATTAATTATTTTCTTACGCCAGGTTTACTCGAATTACTTTGAAATGCTTTTAACTATTTTACGATTATACTTTTTATCAACTTATAAATAATTTGAGGCCATTTTCTCACTTTTTGGACCGACTAAGCCTCTGGTCAGGAATTTTATTACGTTTTATTAATACGTTTCATTTCATCACGTTAAACCGTAAACATATGATTATTTTTCTTCCATTTATTCCTTGCATTATTGTCAAACTTTTCATCCTCCCTTGCTTGTTCATTTTGGCTGGCCATATGTGGTAGAGTAGCATTGTTTTCATCAAATTTTAATAGCATTCAAGCTTAGGAAAAAAAAACCATCCATTTCCTAACATTCATTCTTACAATTAAACATCAAAAAAATCCTTTCTTTCTTCTCATTTGGCCATGACTCCAGCAGCCTCTCAAGGCTAATTCTTGCTTCAAATCGAGTCATAATCGTCTCGTTTTCATCGTCAAATTAATCGTTATTCCGATCCTTCCGTTAAGGTAATAAGCGATGTGGTTTTCGATCGTTATTCACCTTGATTTTCTTAGTATTTCTCATGGTATTTTTCTGCCATGATTTTCATGTATGGTAGGATTTGTGGACGATCCCGAGGCCGACGAGTATATTATCGTTTCCGATTTGGACTAGAGGTAACGTCGATGTTACTCGGTATTTCATGATTTTAATTGTGTATTTGCATGTATAATTTTTATATTTCATTTTTGACAATATATGTATGTCATATAATCTGGAAAAATAATTTAAAATTGAAGATTTGCATGTTTCGATAATTTTATCGCTTTTACGAGATTAACGATTAAATTGTCATATTAATTTGTAAAATCATAATATTCGGCCTAAACATGTAATATATGTTTATATTCTGTAAAATTTATATTTTTGATGATTTATAAAAATTTAGGATTTTTCTGATATTTTAAATATCGATTATTGAATTATTACCGTTTTCGGACAAAAACGATTAAAAGCCGATTTTTAGTTCTAGTACCTAAACATTTTATTTTAATCTGATTTTTGACATGGTGAAACTTTCTGGTGAAATAGAATTTTCTGAATGTTTTCATAATTTTTAGGAATTGTTAAGTGGATGAATTAATTAATCACTTTAAATCATCGTTTATCGTTAAAACCGTGTTTGTTGTTTAAATTCTTGATTCCTGGTCTTTGGTTTAAATCTTGAAAAAAAATTATGATTCTGATGATTTCATATTAAAATGTATTTTTATGATTTTTAGTGCCTTAATAAAATGTTAGGAACGATAGGTTTATTAATGAAATCGTTAATTGCGAAAACGGGTTTAAATGACGGTTTTGTTGAAATTTGTTGAATCTGGAGTTTTGGAAAAATCTGGAAAAATTTATATTCTGTAAAATCAGGATTTTAAAGTGTAATAATAATTTTTGGATATTAATACTTAAATCGTTTTGTAATTACTATTTTTATTAATCGTTATTGTCGAGATTAGACGATTAACGGGAAAACGCTATAAAAACCGAGTTTTAGGATTCTGGAAAATTTTATTTTCTGGACAGAATGTCCATAAATATATTTTAACTATTTTACGTAATTTTTGTACTATCTATTAAAGTCTTTAATTAATAAGTATTGATTTTCGGACAAATTGTGATTTATCGTTAAAATGCTTCATCTTACCTAAAAGAATTATTTTTTCAGTAATTTTGAAAGTATTTAAATCTGATGATTTAAGAGTTAAATCATCCCTTAACATTTTCTAAATATATTCAATGGTTTAATTAAATAAAAGACGTTAAAAGATTGAATTTGACATTTGCCGTAAAATCCTATTTGTAATCGTATTGTCGTAACTAATAATAATTAGGGAATTTTAGCTTTGTAAATTTTGAAAACACACTGATTAGTATTATTAAAATGTTTAAGACATTTTTAATCATTTTATACACTTGTACGATATTTCAAAAATTTCATAAACTCAAATGTTCTTACTTTAATAATTAATATCGTTAAAGCCGAAAGTATTAGTTTTATAAATCTATATCGTTTACTAAAAATATGGTATTAGTATGAACTAATATTTTCACTATTTTGATATAATGCTATTTTTAGTAAAGTTCTAAAAATAGAAGTTTCCTAAAATAGAAAGTTTCCTCTTTTAGAATATAAATGTTTACTTCTTTTATCCTCATATTATTCATATTGATTATATCTTTTGAATATCGATAATGGCTTTGTTTTGGAGTTATGGAATAAGGACAAGTGTGAGGTTAGAGTAATATATTCTAGGGTTTACGGTTTTGCCATCAATTATAAGGCTAGTGTATCAGGAATCGGTACATTGGTTGTTGAACCGGGTGACAGGTATCCCGGGAGTTGTGTACATTTTGACCTTAAGCTTAGGCCTCGCAGTAAGTCGCCGTCATAAGTTGAACTGGGTGACAGGTAATCCCAGGAGGGGTGTGCATTATCTTAAACTAGGGCCACGCATTTATAAGTCGCCGCTCTATTATGGTTGAGTAGCCTAGTTAAAGACCGAAGTTTGATTTGTTTGAACTAAGTTCTCGAAGCTAGTTTTTAGTATTCTCCTAGTGAAAGTCTAGCCGTCTACACTACTCCTATCCATAACGCCATTTTGAATATTTTTATTATTATCGATATAATTTGGTTGCAGGTTGACAAATGTTTTATGTTTTCTTCGGAAAACTCATTTTTATTATATTGGTTTGATACGTGAAGTTTTTCACTGAAATTTTATTTTTATTATAATGTGTTTTGCTGTTTTCCATTTTAACTATTTTTCTATAATAGTAATTACAGTTTTAAAATCTTGTTATACGACTGGGAGAACGTTGACGTTGCTCCCCACTGATTGTGGCTGTTATGTTTTTAACATGGCAGGTATATGTTTTCCTTCAGGTGGGCTAGCGAGCAGTTATGGATCCTGCTTGTTTTAATCAGATCACTGTATTATGGATTGTTAAAACCCTTTTTATGGATTTTTATTTTTTATTTTTTTTGTAGCCATTTTTTATTTTATGGCTTATGTATTGACTTGCCATTTTTATTTAATCAAGACATAGCTACAGTGTGTTATAATCCCACTTCTACAGTGTTTCCGCCACTGTATTGCGTTAGAATTTCTAGGGGATTACACGGCTTGGTGAGCGCGTCAGCAAGCTGATCATTAGTAGAAATATGTTGCACTCGTAAAACACCATTTTGAACGTGTTCAAAAACGAAGTAGAATGCAAGAGCGACGTGCTTCATTTTTGAGTGAAAGACTGAATTAGCAGCATAATGAGTTGCACCGAGATTATCACAGTAGATCACAGGAGGAAATTTAAGAGTGAAACAAAGTGCAGAAAGAAGAGAGCGGAGCCAAATTAATTCCGTCGTGGTAGATGCCACGACCTGAAATTCATCCTTCGTCGTAGAGAGAGCAAGCGCTCGTTGTTTCCAGAAGTCCAAGCAATATGATTCCAGCGTAGGTAAATAATAAACCCGGTGGTAGAAATATAACGATTCTTGTCACCTGTCTTATCTACATCACAAAAAGTATGAAGAGAAAGAGGAGTGTCACAAAACAAGTTAATACCAACCGTGAGAGAGCCTTTAAGATAACGAAGCATTCGCTTCAAGGCTAGCCAATGGGACTCTTAAGGATCCTGCAAAAATTGTGCAAGCTTGTTGACACCAAAGGGAATATCAAGATGGGTGAGGTAAAGCAAGCTACCAACGATAGCGCGGCAGTCAGAGAGATTAGAAATGGGTTGACCGGTGGTGGGCTTGAGGGGCGGGTAGGCGATGATGGGGGTAGGGACGAGTTTGCAATCAAACATATTGTAACGGGAAAGAATATCATGAGTATATTTGATTTGAGTGAGGGCTAGGTCATTAGGAGTAGGGGTAACCTCCACACCAAGAAAGTACAACGGAAAACCAAGATCCTTAAGAGAAAAGCGACGGGCAAAGGAGTCAAAGAAGGACTGAAGTTCCTTCATCGGGAGACCGGTGATAATAATATCGCCAACGTAAACACGAAGATAAATAGGGTTAGTCGTGATAGTATAAAGAAAAAGAGAGGGGTCAGAAATAGATTGCTTAAAACCATAAGAAAGTAGGTAGGATTTAAGCTCATTATACCAAGCTCGAGGAGCTTGTTTGAGACCGTAAATGGCCTTAGAGAGTTTAGAAACAAAGGAGGGAGAGTTATTATCAATGAAATCTGGAAGTTGAGACATATAGACGGTTTCAGTTAGCGCACCTTGAAGAAAAACATTGTTATTGATATCTTGTTGACGCAAGGATGATGGGGGTCGTCGCAAACCCGCATACAAACAATATTTATAACCACGACAAACTACTATGTAGTAGCAGTAAGTTGGGATCGATCCACAGGGACAATATGTGAAATTGGTCAAGTCTAAGTCTAACGGTGTTTGGGGTCTGAAAAGGGGTGGAAGTTTGGAATAGGAATAAAACTAGACTAAGGTAATAACTTAAGATAGAGAACAATAACAGGAAAGAGGTTAGGGGGAGTCGGAGAATTAGAAACGGGATATAAAGACAAAGAATCAAGCGACCGATACACAATTGAAAAATGAGTGAGTTATCTTTCGGTTTCTCTACCTAACCTTGCTAAAACTTGCTTTCGCGACGAAGAAGCTATGTTACTAATCGAAAATACCCAAGCCCCGAATTTCCCCATATTGACGAGGGTGAATGCGAGTCGACTAAATTGATCAAGTAAATTCCACAAGCATACAACAAATCCAAATAGACAAATCAACTCAAGTGTATCCAATCACAATAATTCTCAATCCATACTACCCGATTTCATCCTCCCCTAACCCCTTAACAAGAATCTACTCACTAATGATGGCAAAACCGACAAAAACAACTAACAAAGAAGTTAGGCAAAAATAATTCATGTTAATCAAGAAATGGCAATTCAATCTAATTCACAATTGAGAGGAAAATAAAGTCAAGAATTAATCCTATTAGGGAAAAACAATAACAAGACAATAAAAATCAAGAAAAACAATACAATAAAGAAAAAAATTAGAAAGTAAACTAATTAAGGAGGGGAGAGAGAGAGGAAATGAAAGTACCAACAATGGAGGAATTTCAAAGGAAGAAGATGAAGATTGACATAAATATTTGAATTTTGAAGAAGAAATACAAGAATGTCACCCAATCCTTGCAATCCCTTCAATCTTCTAATTAGATCTAAATCTAGACTAATGTCGTTGTTAGATTCAAATGATACTAATCTAATGAAGCTTACTAATGGAGACTAAAAATGGGGATTCTACTAGAGTATATTTTTTGGTAGAAATCTAGGGTTAACTATATATACAAAGCCTTAATGGATCATTAAGACAAAGTCCAAACCTGATTTTTTGCTTGCTTAGTGAAACTTCACTCTTCGGGTCTTCATAGGGTAAAATTTTGCTTTGCGGATTTCTGGAATACACGTGACTTTTCCGTCGGGTGAAGTTTCACCCGGTTAATTCTTTTTCCACAATGCAAAATCTGGGGTGCAATTGCTGTCGGGTGAAACTTTACCCGATGGGTAAAAGTTTCGCTCGGTCAACCCTTCTTCTTGAAAACCTTCAAAGATGCAGAAATATCGTCGGGTGAAACTTCACCCGACGAAATCTCATCGGGCGAAACTTCACCCGATGGATTCTCTCTTCTTTCCTTGGATTTCACTCCTTATGGTTTAGTTTTCCCGGCTTGGTGACAAACTCTCGGACGGTATTCCACTTCCCTGTGCTCGTATAAGCTCGGATATGCTCTCGGAAGGATTCCTATCAACACAAATAGAAAAACTACCCAAAAACACATAAAATGCACAAGAGAGACGCTAAAGCGAGAAAGACTCGGATAAGGTGATAATCGCACATAAAAATCTCACGAAAGCGATAGGAAAATGAGCCTAGATAGGTGGGAAAACGGGTCAAGACACACATCAAATCCCCCACACTAAACCATTGCTCGTCCTCGAGCAAAGACCCAAAAAAAACTAACTAATATTACTACTAAGTTAGATTATGCTAAGCCGATACGGGGCAATTAACGGGCCCACTCCATCCCTTCAACTCACATCGAGATACCCACGAGGTAGAGTATCTTCATGCAAGGCAAGTCAGGTCTTACTCAAAATTGCGGACATAACTAAACACGCACAAGAACATAAGACAAAAGAAACACACAAGAAGATAGTTGCATCCAAAGAAAATAAATTGCCGAATCCCTCATCGAAACGGCGGAGAAAGCACCGGTTCCAAGATTGAGACAAGTAATAACACTTCCAACCTAGTTACTCAAGTTGACATTTGCCAAATTCTAATACATTGACAATAAAACAATAAGAACATTGAAAATTTACCAAGGTCCTTCTAATAATCCACCGAAACACCTACAACGAGACGATAAACAGAATGAATAGGAGTGAACCATAGAGTTAGTAAGCACTAGAGGTAAGTGTTATCCCGACTCCTAAGCTTAGCCTAGAAGGTTGTCCCAAACTTGAGAAAGCCAATTAGCCCAAACAAAAAGTGAACAAGTGTTTGCAAAATAAGATGGATCGACTAATCACCGCTATCTTCCTTCCTCTGGACTCGATCCTCTAGTAGGCACTTCACGACGATAAGTCGATCAAGGATTTATTTGGATTGAGAATATTTTTCGAGATTTGTTTTTCTTCCCTTCATCTTTTGATTTCATTTGAGGGCGTTTTTTTAAGCCCCTTCATTTTTCTCCCTCTTTGCTTTGGCTAGCCCATATTTGGCTAATTAATGCATTTCAGATTCATGGTCAACCAATGCTTTTTGAAAACTTATTTTGTGGAAATGTATGAATGGTAGGGAAATAGGCAAGTCAGGTGTGCACGCCCTCCGAACCCACAAAAAAATGGAAATTTTGACTAAAAGCTGACTTCTCAAGTAAGGTCACCTAAGAGAACGGGAAACGGTAACCAAGGCCTTATCACTTCATGGGTGATTAAAGTGGTCAAAGGCAAATCCCGATGTAGACTCCTAGTAGAAAAGACAGACTCATGGTAAAATAACAATGCAATCATTGTTCAAGGTCATTCTACTAGAATAATGCCCAAAAATCAAAATGGGTCCCTAGTGAGGAAGTGATGACCACTCGAAACTAACCCAATAAAATCGGGTTTTCGAAAACCCTTACCTAAACATACAATACAAAATGAAAAAGGACATAAAAAGAGCAAAACAATGACAACCACAAGTAAAGCCAAGCACTCCGATATCCATCAATTGCCAACACAACCACAACCACCAATTCCAAAATGTTCATCAAGTGAATCTCCAAATAACACACAAGCCCATACTCCCATGTGAATAAGGGAAGGGAAAAACAAAGGTAGAAGGTATTACCGAGGGGTCTTCAATTTTATTACGTTGCATCCATATGCTATTAGGTTGATGGTGTACCTACAAGAAAGGAGAGAACAAAGCAATACACGAGACACTATGACAAGAAGAAAAGAAAAGAAAAGAGAAATCTTTTTGGGTTTTTGGTTTTTCAAATTTTTATGATTATTAAAAAACAATGAAAAGGAAAGAATAGTAGATCACTCCCCCACACTAAAATTGTGCATTGTCCTTAATGCACAAGTAGGGGGAAAGATCGAAAAAGAAGAAAAAGAGAAAAAGAGGAAAATCTTTTTGCGTTTTTATAATTTTTCGAATGTTTTTGTATTTTTTCAAAATTATGTTAAAATAAAAAAGATAGAAAATAAAAGAAAAGAAAGTAAAATTAAAAAAAAGGAGTGGCGGGTCTAGGTGTAATCACGTCACCTAGACCCTAGCCAGGGAGGAAAAAGAAGAATAAGGATGAAAATAAGAAAATCGAAGGAAAAATAAAAAATAATTGAAATAGAGATAATTAAAAGGCGTAAAAGGGCATAGGTGTAATGATATGCTAAATTTATACCGTCTTTCCTTCTTGCTTTACTTGTTTTTCTTTAGTTTAATCGCTTTTAGAAGCGGTTTATGTGCTACTAATGTCTTCTCTTGAGATATTCTGTGTTTTTAGGTTCATATGGCAAGAACGCGGCTTTTGGAGCCCATTTCTACGTCGTAAGCACCTATTCCGAGTCACGAGATATCCATAGAGCCATGGAAAGCAAGGAGTCAACCCGGGAAGCTACATGGCCGTGTAGTAAGCCGTGAAGCAAAGACGAGAGGAAGGGAGCAACAACAGCAGGTTATGGCCGTGATGCCCCCATGACAAGGCCGGGACGGGGGTGCCTCACGACCGTGAGCCCTCTGCTCCTATCCCACTTCGTTGATTCATTTCTCTTATTTGTGGAACCCTATATATACCCCCCTCTTGTAATCTTTGAAGGCACAAAACCCTAGATAGAAACTCTCTACTTTTAACCTAATCTTACATTAATCTCTCCTTAATCTTCCTTTAATCTTAGCTTAATCCTAGTAAAGACTTGTGTGATTTGTGAAGCTCTTGAAGATTCTATCTTTATTGACACATTGGTGGATATTCTTGGGTTATCTTTTATACAAGTTTCACTCTTTCCATTTCTCCCTTGTGTTGGTATACTTTCTCTTGTCTCTCTTCTCTTAATCTTAGATTTTTATTAAAGTTTCAATCTTTTTCTCTAGATTATTGTTTTCCATTGTTTATCTTGCATAATGAATGTGCGTGTTTGCTTCTATGTTGCTTTCCTTTGTTCAAGTTAGTTTTAGTTTAGTCATGTGTGAGTAGATTATTGTGGGGTTAGTAGGGGGATTAGATGTTAATTGTGGGTGATTAGGGTTAATTGTGGGTAAATTTTGAGCCTTTATTACTCGTCACTTGTTTTGCATGTTAAGTGTTAGATGAAATGCTTGTTAGGGTGGTAGTGGCCATACTACTCTTACTTGTTTCTTCTTCCTTGATGTTTGCTTGATTTGTGATTGATTCCTCATGGTTTGGATAACAACTTGCATGAGTTTTCGGGTTTGCTTCCGTCGCGAGAGCACAAGCTTACCTTAGTGATTAGGTGACATCCTTATCCTCGTTTTCCCCACTAGCCTATTACGTCTATGATCGCCTCCCAATCGGATCGGTCGTTAACGAAGGACAGGGGATCAAACGATATTTCTAAGACTCGAGATTACACAAAAACAAACAAGTATTCGTGGTAAGTCGAGGTCGGTCCACAAGGACCGGAGTGTGTTGACAAGTTTAAAGCGGCGTGTTTAATGTCTAGAGGGGGGGGGGGGTTTCCTAAGGGTCGAGTCTATACTAGAGAAATGACTACGAGAATAGCTAGGGGTGGTCAATCTAGGGAAAGGCGTTACGGGGAAGTCGGGATTCGGAAGATGGAGTCTAAGAAGGTTGGAATCGAGTTTTTGTTGCAACATTGATAAAGAGAGAATGCCACATTTCGGTTTCTTCACCCAACCCACCTAAAAACCCGCTTTCGTGACGAAGAAGGGTAAGTCTCTAGTTGTGGTAATTTCAACCCGAGTTTCCCCATATTGATAGAAACGAGTCAAGGTCGGTCTAGTTGGCCGGACTAAAACAACAATGACACAACAACCACAAGCAAGATAAACCAACAAGCAAGCAACCCACCAACATCCCTAAATTCAAATAATCCAAGTCCTCATCCCTAAACCCCCCAACAAGAAATCTACTTACTAATCATAACGGGAGACAACAAAACATTAACTAAGGAGAAACTAACTAAAGCATGCATATTAACTAGATCTAAGGAAAATAACTACAAAATGATAAGGAATCTACAATCTAAAAATTACCCACTAAACTATGAAACTACCAAATTAAGCTAGAGAATAATCTAGAACAACATGAATAAAATCTAGAGAAACTAACAACACTAAGATGATCTAAACAAGACAATAATGAGAAACATAAAATAAAGGGTTATTTAACAACAATAATACCAACTATAGGGCGTCTTTTCAAAATAATATCAATTTTAATAAATCTGAGAATAATACGTATTATTGGAGTAGTTAAACAAGAGTAGTATAGGGTTGAATCTTTGATGGAGAGATTGAAGAACTTGTCACTAATTCTTCAATAAACCCACAAATCTTCAATTAAAACTTGAATAATCTTCTACAAACTTGAAATCTAGAGAATTGATGATGGAAACTAAGTAGATCTACTACTAATTACTATGTAAACTACTAGAATTATAGAGAATTACTAAGAATATTACTAGATTGTTCTACTAATGGATGGTGTAATGTGATGGATGACTACACTAATCGAGGCCTATTACTACTTACTTAGGCAACAAATTAAGGTAACATATATATAGTAAAGCCTTAGTGGGTCTCTTAACCTAAAGCCCAAATCCAACTTTTGCTTCATTAGTGAGACAATCATGCTTTGCATCTTCATAGGGCGAAGTTTCGCCCTGCGGCTCGATGGACTAATCCCACCGGTTGAAATTTTGCCTGGTGAGATTTTCTTCACTTTTTGCGATTTCCGGCGTTTTTCACCATCGGGCAAAATTTCACCCGGTGAGCGAAATTTCGCCCAGTCAACTTCGCCCGGTGGGGAGGTCTCGGAAAATCTTCGGGGAGGCACTTTACCGTCGGGTGAAATATCGCCCGGTGGTGTCTCACCGGGTGAAATTTCGCCTGGTCATATCTCTGGCCTCTTTCCTTGTCTCATTCTTCGTCGATTGATTGGATGTCTTTAAACTTTAAGTTGTGTGCTTTGCTCTTTGGATGGTATTCCCTTCTCTTGTGCTCGTGGAAGCTCGATCGTGATTTCGGTGCCAAATTCTATCAAAATTGATAGAAAAACTAACAAAAACATGTAAAACGCACAAGAGGGACGCTAATGCGAGAAGTACTCAAAATATGGTGATAATCGCACTCTAGACTCGCAAAACGATGAAAAAACGGGTCTAAATGGGAGGAAAAACGGTCTAAATTTAGCACACAACAATTCCCCCACACTAAACCGTTGCTCGTCCTCGAGCAAAGACCCAAAAAGAAATTACATACTACTACTACTACTAGCTAGACTATGCTAAGTCGATACGGGGCAATTAACGGGCCCGCTCCGTCCCTTCAACTCACATCGAAATACCCATGAGGTAGAGTACTCCCATGCAAGGCAAGTTGGGGCTTGCTCAAAATGGTGGATGCGACTAAACACACTTAACACTTAACACGAAAGAATAGACGCATCCAAAGCAAAAATAAAACACCGAATCCCTCATCGAGACGGCGGGGAAGACACCGATTACTTACCTAAAACAACAATAAACTTCCAAGATAAATGACCCACGTAAATAATGACCAAAGCCTAATACTATGACAATTAAGCAATATAAATATTGATAACTTAGCCTAGGTCCTCCTAGTCTTCTAAAGGGGTACGACGGGGCGTATAACGGAGTGGAAAAGGTGAACCATGGATTTGTTCGACACTGTAGGTAGGTGCAGTCCCGCTCTCTTTGGCTAAGCCAAGAGGGTCGTTCCAAACTCGAATTTCCTAAATTAGCCCAAACAAAAAGGTGGAGTGTTTACAATTATTGGGGCGGATCGACTAATCACCGCTATCTTCCTACCTTGGGACTCGGTCCTCTAGTTGGCACTTCACAGCGATGAATCGATCAAAGAGCTTTTTTTTGGAAGGAGATGTTTTTGATGAAATGATTTTCATTTGAAGCTTCTTTTATCTCCTTTGTTTTTCATGTTTTTGTGCTCTTTTCTCTTGCTTTGGTTTGCCTCCTTTTTTTTGGCTTTTTGATTTTGATGTGGTTCGAAACCAAGCTTGGAGGTTATTTTTGTGTAAAATTATTGTGGTGATGTATAGGTGGAGGGAAAATAGGTAATCGAGAACGCGCGCCATTCCCGGATAACCCACAAAAAGGCGGAAAGAATTTGGACTAAAGGTGCAATGGTCATTCGAGCAAGGTCACCTAGAAAATGGGATGCGGGAACCAAGGCCTAACTCCTCCATGGGTGGTAAAGGTGGTCAAATGCAAACCCCGAAGTAAACCTCCAGTAGAAAAGGTGGACTCAAGCTAAAGGATCAACAAATTCAATGATTAAGAGTCATTCTACTAGATTAAGGTCCAAAATCTACAATGGGTTATCTACAATGGAATGTAAACTCTTGTAAAAAGTTTGTAATCGGGTTTTCGAAAAGTTTATTCCTAGACACACTATACAAAAACAAAAGAAACACACGAATAAGAAAAACAAACAAAACAAAACACAAGTAAGGTCATGTACTCCATACTCCATAAACATTAATGCACACAATCAACCACAACACCCAAAATGCTCAACTTCGAGAGCCTCCAATAACAACAACCTAACTCCTCTACAAAGATAAAGAAGAAAGAACGAAGGAAGTTACCAAGCGGAGTGCTTTCATATTCTCTTCAAAACATGCGATTAAGGTGGTGGTTACCTGTAAGAGTAGAGAACAAAACCATACACAGGACACAAAAACATAACGAGACCGAGAAAAGAAAAGAAAAAGAAAGGAAAATATTTTTGATTTTTTGAGTTTTTCAAATTTTTATGGTTTTTGAAAAGATTTTGAAAAATAAAAGATAGTAGACTCCTCCCCACACTAAAACTGTACATTGTCCTCAATGGACAATGTGGGGAAGGACGAAAAAGACGGAAAAGAAAAATAAAAAAATCTTTTTGGATTTTTATGATTTTTTAAATGTTTTTGGATTTTTCAAATTTTTTGAGAAAATAAAAAGGAAGAAGAAAATAAAGAAAGCGATAAAATAGTGGCGGGCCTAGGTGCAATCACATCACCTAGACCCTGCCAAGTGGCTAAGAAATTGAAAAATGAGATGAAAGGAAAAGAAAAGAAAATTAAAGCGAAAGGGTGAAAAATTGGTCGTAGGTGTAGTCACGTCACCCAGCCCGGATTAAGAAAAATTGAGAGAAATTGATTAAAATTTGGATTTTTCAAAAAGGTCAATGACCTAATCACGTCGCCTAAAGACCGGGGGCAAAACCAAGGCCGCTTCGGCCACAAAAATTGATGGGACAGTGGGACAATGGGACAATTTGCAATTTGGTTAGAGGTAGAAACAATCACAATGATCATAAAATGATGAAGCAAGGAACAAGGAACGAATTCAATTCAAAGACTGATTTAAAGACACACCGACCTAATCCACGTACACACACAACAAACACATCACCTGACCGACTCTGGGGATAGTTTAATTTGGATAATCATTTGACGCAAAAGAAACCGTCGGAGACCCGGGTAAGGGTTTTATGCCCTCAGTGGGTTCTAACTCAGAAAGGTCGAATAATTTACGACCCTCGGGTAACCTATAGTTCGCATACTCCCAAATTTCCATTCCCCCTGATTGGTTTAGTCGGAATTCATCGGGACCTAAGGGTAGGTCCCAATTGTGGCAATTATAAATATTGGTTCGGTGTATGTTGGGGACTATTAAAGCACGGTCATGGCAAATGGAAACGAGGCGATGATCGGGTACATTAAAGATCCACGCCGGGAGATAGGCCTCGTCAAACCAGACTCGATTATCTAGTAGGATAAGGTGATCGGTCGCATAACCCAAGTTTTTAGCAATTAAGGTCACAAGACCTCCACAGTCAACGAAGGGGCGTTGGACAACAATAATTTTGTGAAAATGCAACGCTACAACAACTGGTAGATCTAGGGGGTTAGGGTTACCAAGTAAGGAGTCAGAAATCAATTGTAAGACGCACACATTAAGATTAAAAATATTATCGGTAGATGGTATCAAGCAATGAGAGAGTATCTCCGCGAAGTAACGAATAGCGGGGTTACGGATTTCAGAGGTAAAGTTTAAATTAGGTTCAAAATCTCGTTGACCACGTGCTATGCACCGCCAAAGGTCTCTTCTAGAAGCACTAGCTTGTACATTACTCAAAGGTTCACTAATTCCGGTACTCGATGAGGGTAGACCTAAGGCTAGGCCGAATTCAGAAATAGTTAAACAATGGGTTCTACCGAACAATCTAAATTTAAACTCTCTTGGTGTGGTCGGGTTATCGATAGTAAAGGTACCTAAGAACTCACAGGTCAAGTCTTTATAAGTGCAACCTACGAGATTAAGAAGTGTGCTAGTTCCGGTCCTTGACGATAACTCTCTAATATAGTCCTCTATTCCTAGGATTTCCATTGTGAATGAATAATGCCACCTTGTGCTCCGAAAGGTCTTTTCGGAGAAGGTTTGAGCTAAGGGTGTATTGGGACAGGGTGAAAGTTTGGGCTTCGAAGACGTACAAGAAGTAGAACGTTTAGAAATATTAGAGGTCGAAGCCATACCTTGTTTACGCGCGCCTCGTTGAGCTCTTGTCTCCATAATATTTGCAAGAAAATCCCAAAACTTTACCTTTTCCTTCTTCAAAAACCCAAGATAAATCACCAAGGATGGAGATGGAATTATGAATGGAGGTTTGAATGTGATTGGGTATGGAAGGTGGTTTGATGTGTTTATGATGGGTGAAAATGTGGAGTGAATTATGGGGTAAAAAGGGTGATATAAATAAGGGTGGTTGGGAGGGAAGGTGAAAGTTTTAAAGTTGGTGGTAAGATTTTGGTGTAAAAATTTTTGGAGGGAAAGTTATGTGTGGTAAATATGAAGGAGGGAATTGAAATTGTAGTGAGGAGGTGTGTTATAGGTGATTGACCAAGCCCATGCCGCCGGGTGAAATTTCACCTGGTCAAGCACCACCGGGTGAAATTTCACCTGACGGACTTTTCGTCGTGAAAATCGTTTTTGCCACCTTTTTCCCGCCGGGTGAAATTTCACCCGGTGAAAATCTCACCGGGCGAAATTTCGCCCGGTGGTATCTTCTTCAATTCCGGCAATTCTGGCAACTTTTCCGTAGGGCAAAGTTTCGCCCGATCAAGTCTCACCGGGCGAAGTTTCGCCCGGCGGTCTTGTTTTCTTCGTTTTTCCGCCTTGCCATTTCATGGCTCTTCAATAGTCACCTAAAGATTCAAATATTGACTCGATTCACATTACATAATCAACATCTCCCACAACCATGCTTGTGGTCTTCAATTTATCTCCATAACTTCTCCAAAAGCTTGATCTTCATCCAAATAAATGCTCCATGGTGAAATCCAAGTTCCATCATTCTTCTCAAACTAACAAAACTAATAAACTCAAAGAAATATGATACATATATACAAGGTGCTTGTTGAGGATACCACCAAACCTACATCAATTTCGAGAGGGGGTTAAACAACGCTCCCCAATGGGAGCTCACCAAACTTCATTGTAGCGAAGGTCTCACGAATGTGACCAGGATGATAAATCTTCAAACGTTGTCCATTAACCATAAATTTCCCGGTTTCCGGGTTTGATATCTCTATTGATCTATATGGTTGTACCTTGGTCACTTCGAATGGACCTGACCATTTTGATTTCAACTTACCGAGGAAGAGCTTAAAGCGAAAGTTTAAGAGTAATACCTTATCACCAACGGAGAAGTCCCTACGAAGTATTCGAGAATCGTGCCATTGGCGAGTTCGTTCCTTGTAAATCTTCGAGTTTTCGTAGGCTTCAAGTCTTAGTTCTTCCAATTCTTGTAGTTGGAGAAGGCGGTTATCTCCTACAACACTCTCATTGAAGTTTAGCTCTTTGATTGCCCATTCTGCTTTGTGTTCTAATTCCACCGGTAAATGACAAGCTTTACCATATACAAGACGATAAGGAGTGGTTCCAATCGGCGCTTTGTAAGCCGTTCTCAATGCTCAAAGGGCGTCATTCAATTTCAATGACCAATCCTTTCAGTGTGTTTTGACAACTTTCTCTAGAGTTCCCTTGATTTGATGGTCGGAGATCTCGGCTTGCCCATTTGATTGAGGGTGGTAGGCTAGGGACATCTTGTGAGTGATACCATACTTCCTAAGAAGGTGTTCAAAGGTATCTTTCCTAAAATGAGAGCCTCCATCACTAATTATGGCTCTAGGCATACCGAATCTTGGGAAAATCACATTCTTGAAAAGTTTGATTACAACCTTGGAGTCATTGGTGGGGGAAGCTACGGCCTCTATCCATTTTGAGACATAATCAACCGTGACTAGGATGTATTTTTTACCAAAGGAGGATGTGAACGGACCCATGAAATCAATGCCCCAAGCATCGAACGTGAGAATGAAAGCTCGAATGTCCTTCAACATGGAAGGCCACCAAAACACGCTTTGGAGAACCTTGGCAAGTGTCTTTTGGTTGGCCAAGTGTCCACCATAAGATGTCGAGTGGAGGTGCTTCATAATATTATATCCTTCATTATCGGCCGTAACACATCGTCGGTAAATTCCATCTACACAACGGCGGAACAAATATGGTTCGTCCCAATAATAGCGCCGGGCTTCATAATGTAGTTTCTTCCTCTCTTGCTTGGAATAATCGTCCGAAATAAAATGAGATACTAAGAAATTGACGATATCGGCATACCAAGGTGTAATAGTTTCAACGGCCATCAAGGCCTCATCTCTCATAGCTTCATTGATGGGTATACCATCTTCTTCATTGCTTTCTTTACTAACCGTTAGTCTACTAAGATGATCTGCTACCAAGTTCTCCGATCCGGCTTTGTCTTTAATCTCAATATCAAATTCTTGTAAAAGGAGGACCCACCGAAAGAGTCGGGACTTGGTCTCCCTCTTGGACATGATGTAACGAATCGCTGCATGATCGGTGTGAATTATGACTTTGGAACCGGTAACATAATTTCGGAATTTTTCCATGGCATAGACAATGGCAATCATCTCTTTATCGGTTCTTGTATACCTCGATTGTGCTTCATCTAAGGTCTTGCTTGCATATTATATCACATGTAGCTTCTTATCTACCCGTTGTCCTAGAACGGCACCAACGGCAAAATCGAATGCATCGCACATGATCTCAAATGGAAGATTCCAATCGGGAGCTTTGATAATCGGACTGGTAGTAAGAGCGGTCTTTATCCTGCAAAAGGCCTCAAGACACGAGTCATCAAAAACAAAAGGTGCATCTTTCATAAGCAAAGAAGTCAAAGGCTTGGCAATCTTGGAAAAGTCTTTAATAAATCGTCTATAAAAACTGGCGTGACCTAGAAAACTCCTCACCCCTTTAACATTTGTAGGTGGTGGCAAGTTCTCAATCACGGAGACTTTCGCCTTATCAACTTCGACTCCTCTATTAGAAACAATATGACCTAGGACAATACCTTGTTCAACCATAAAATGACATTTTTCCCAATTTAAAACAAGTCTATACTCTTCACATCGAGCTAACACTTGATCAAGATTTTCAAGAGAAGAATCAAAAGGTGTACCATGGACACTAAAGTCATCCATAAAAACTTCCATAGATTTTTCAATAAAATCGGAAAATATAGCCATCATACATCTTTGAAACATTCCCGGCGCATTGCACAATCCAAATGGCATCCTTCTATAAGCATAGGTGCCATAGGGACATGTGAAAGTGGTTTTCTTTTGGTCATCGGGATGAATGGGAATTTGAAGAAATCCGGAATGACCATCAAGGAAACAAAAATAAGAATGATGCGCCAATCTTTCAAGCATTTGATCAATGAAGGGAAGGGGGAAATGGTCTTTTATGGTGTCCGTGTTCAATTTTCGATAGTCTATACACATGCGCCAACCGGTAATAGTCCTAGTAGAAATTGACTCACCCTTTTCTCCTTTTACAACCGTCGTTCCTCCTTTTTTCAGCACAACTTGTATGGGGCTAACCCATTTACTTCCGGTTATTGGGTATATAATGTTAGCCTCATACAACTTGAGGTTTTCCTTCATGACAACCTCTTTCATGGTGGGGTTCAACCTACGTTGACCCTCAACCGAAGGACGGTGGTCATCATCAAGGATAATCCTATGCATACAAACATTTGGACTTATGCCTTGGAGTTCGGCAATGCTATACCCGATGGCCTTTTTGTGCTTTCTCAAAACAATTAAAAGTTTTTCCAATTGAGGTCCATCAAGGGTAGCATTGACGATAATGGGATAATTAGTTCCTTCAAGAAAAGCATATTTGAGGGAAGAGGGGAGTGGTTTAAGTTCAAGATTAGGAGGAGAAGATACCATACTCTTACCCACCAGTAGTGGTTCTACCTTTTCATCATGCAAACATTCATCTTCAAAGGGTGGAGAGTCAAATGGTTCATCTTCTTGCTTATCATCATCTATCAAGCTATACTCAACCAAACTATCAATAACTTCAATGGAATGCATTGGTTCAATCATTGGCTGTTTAAGAGCTTGAGGAAGGGAAAACTCTACCGACTCGATCCCTATGTTAAAAGATAACTTACCATTCTTGACATCAACTATAGTACCTTCGGTAGCCATAAAAGGCCGACCTAAAATAATGGGGGTAATAGTGTTTTCGGGCATTTCCATGACAACAAAGTCGGAGGGGATGAAAAACTTACCAACTTGAACGGGTACATCCTCAAGTATCCCAAGTGGGTACTTGACGGACCTATCCGCAAGTTGAATCGACATACTAGTGGGTCTCATCTTCCCCACACTAAGTCTCTTAGCAATGGAATAGGGTAACAAACTAACACTAGCCCCTAGGTCACATAAAGCTTGATTAACAACAACATTTCCAACCCGACAAGGGATAGAAAAATTACCCGGATCCTCATGTTTCTTTGGCATTTGATTCATAAGAATGGCACTACATTGTCCCGTGAGAGAGATACATTCTTTATCCTCTATTGTTCTCTTTTTAGTCAAGACATCTTTCAAAAACTTAGAATAGAGGGGCATTTGAGAAATTACCTCGGTGAAGGGTAAAGCTACTCCACCTTTTTCAACATATCCACGAAACGGCTAAATTGGGCATTCTCCTTGTTTATCTTAGCTCGTTTGGGAAAAGGCAATGGAGGGACAAAAGCGGGAGGCGGTGGAACATTGGATTCTTCTTCTTCTTAGGCTAATCGCTCCGCCTCTATTCTTTTTGCTTCTCCCGCTTCCATTTGCTCTTTCTTCTTTCTTTGTTCTCTTTGTTCATTCTCCGCATTTTGTTTGGGGGAAGTGGGAGATGATGCTTGTGGTGCACTTGGTTGATTGACTTTGGATGGGGTGCGTTTGGTATTCAAGTTCAAATTCTTGTATAGGTCCTCAAGTTCTTTGCCACCTCTCAAAATGACGGCATTTGCTTGGTGTGAAGAGTCTCTTGGGTTTTGGGGTTGCCCGGGTAAACCATGGGGTGGATGAATTGGGGCGGCTAAGGCTTTTGTTGCTTCTTGTGATTCCCAAACCTTTAGCCTTGCCTTGGTATCTTGATGTTCATTCCATAGTTACCCAACGGTTCTTTGCAAATCATTAATGTTATCCCATGGGACTCCTCCTTGACCAAATTGAAAATTGCTTGATTGGCCATAAGATTGAGAGAGTTGATTAAATGGTTGTTGATTGTAACCTTGGTTTCCTTGAAAATTGCCTTGGAACCCTTGATTGTATCCATGATTGAAATGATTACCATGTGAATTTTGGTAATTGTTGTAATTATTAGGAACATGGAAGTTGCTACCTTGTTGATTGAAGTTGCCCCTTTGATGAGGAGTCATATATGGGGGCATCCTTGGAGGACCTTGGTTAAAGGGCCTTTGTTGACTTTGATTAAATGGCCTCGATTGACTCCCTTGGGCACGCGGCATCGGATTTTGAACATTTTGATTTCCGTAAGAGAAATTAGGATGAAATCTTGTGCCGGCATTGTAAGTATTGGAAAAGGGATCAAATTGAGGTCTTTGCCCATAAACTTGTATAGCTTGGACTTCATTTGGCTCTTCAATATAAACTTCTTCATTAGGAATGCAAGAGCTAGAATCATGGCCATAATTGCCACAATGATCACATTGAACTTCCCATATTAATTGTTTTGGAGGAGATGGTTGCCTTGGTGGAACACTCCCTTGAATTTGGTACATACCTCTAGGAGTAGGCCTTGAACTCATGGCATCCATTCTCTTTTTCAATTCTTCAACTTCCGCTTGAAGTTTCAATTCATTAGAACTCGTAGATGAGTTCACTTCAACTTTCTTTCTAGAATCCCTCGATTGACCCATTCTGGAGTCACTCCTTGCCATCTTCTCAATAAGACTCTTAGATGCCTCATCGGTGAGAGAAGAGAAGTCTCCTCCGGCGGCCGAATTGAGGTTCTCCTTGGTTCTCGATGAAAGGGTGTTATAAAATGTTTGGGTAGTTAGCCAATCGGGTATTCCATGGTGTGGACATTTGCGCAATAAATCTCTAAATATTTCCCAAGCCTCACTTAGGCTTTCGAATTCATCTTGCTTAAAGGTTTGTATCTCCATACGATATTGGTTAGTCTTTGACGGCGGAAAATATTTCTCCAAGAAGGCATTGGATAGTTGAGCCCATGTTGTAAATGTATTAGCGGGATGGCCTTGAAGCCATCTACGAGCTCCATCTCTCAAGGTCTTTGGAAATAATAAACGGTGCAATTGGCATGAAGTTAATCCATTGAGACGGGCTCCTACTATTTTCTCTTTAAATGAAGCAATGTGCTCTTGAGCATCTTCTTGGGAAAAACCATGAAAAGTATCTTGTTGAACCGCATTTGTCAAAGAGGCTTTAAATTCATAATTCTTGGGAATCTCTCCGAAATCGACGGGAGAAGGTGTTTCTTCGTGTGTTAATTGAGAATGAGAGCCTAGGGTCGCCATTTGATGGATTGGTGGTGATGGTTGATTTGAATTTTGTGAAGTGGAAGGTATGGAAGGATTATTTGGAGTGAGATTATGTGATGTAGAAGGTGTAGAAGGTGTATGTGGTAGGATGGGATTAAGGTTAGGAGGTGATAATGAAGGATGTGGAATAATGGTGGTTGAGTTGTTTCCCCGAAAACGCAATGCTCTAAAAGTCCTTTCCGGCTCCGGATCGAACGACAAGGGCGATGACGTGTTCCTGGGCATAAAACTCAATTAAACGGTGAGACTCCTAGCACCTAATGGTACTAGGGAATAGAGAGAAGGGAAAAGAATCAAACACAACAACTACTCGCCATTCCCCGACAACGGCGCCATTTTGATCGCCTCCCAATCGGATCGGTCGTTAACGAAGGACGGGGGAGCAAACGATATTTGTAAGACTCGAGATTACACAAAAACAAACAAGTATTCGTGGTAAGTCGAGGTCGGTCCACAGGGACCGGAGTGTGTTGACAAGTTTAAAGCGGCGTGTTTAATGTCTAGAGGGGGGGGGGGGGGGTTCCTAAGGGTCGAGTCTATACTAGAGAAATGACTACGAGAATAGCTAGGGGTGGTCAATCTAGGGAAAGGCGTTAGAGGGAAGTCGGTATTCGGAAGATGGAGTCTAAGAAGGTCGGAATCGAGTTTTTGTTGCAACATTGATAAAGAGAGAATGTTACCTTTCGGTCTCTTCACCCAACCCACCTAAAAACCCGCTTTCGCGGCGAAGAAGGGTAAGTCTCTAGTTGTGGTAATTTCAACCCCGAGTTTCCCCATATTGATAGAAACGAGTCAAGGTCGGTCTAGTTGGCCGGACTAAAACAACAATGACACAACAACCACAAGCAAGATAAACCAACAAGCAATCAACCCACCAACATCCCTAAATTCAAATAATCCAAGTCCTCATCCCTAAACCCCCCCAACAAGAAATCTACTCACTAATCATAATGGGAGACAACAAAACATTAACTAAAGAGAAACTAACTAAAGCATGCATATTAACTAGATCTAAGGAAAATAAATACAAAATGATAAGGAATCTACAATCTAAAAATTACCCACTAAACTATGAAACTACCAAATTAAGCTAGAGAATAATCTAGAACAACATGAATAAAATCTAGAGAAACTAACAACACTAAGATGATCTAAACAAGACAATAATGAGAAACATAAAATAAATCTAAACTAGAGATTAGAGAGTGGAAAGAAATATACCAACTATGAAGATCTAGAAGAAATAAGAAGATTGCATAAATAAAGGTTGAATCTTTGATGGAGAGATTGAAGAATTTGTCACTAATTCTTCGATAAACCCTCAAATCTTCAATTAAAACTTGAATAATCTTCTAAAAACTTGAAATCTAGAGAATTGATGATGGAAACTAAGTAGATCTACTACTAATTACTATGTAAACTACTAGAATTATAGAGAATTACTAAGAATATTACTAGATTGTTCTACTAATGGATGGTGTAATGTGATGGATGACTACACTAATGGAGGCTTATTACTACTTACTTAGGCAACACATTAGGGTAACATATATATAGTAAAGCCTTAATGGGTCTCTTAACCTAAAGCCCAAATCCAACTTTTGCTTCATTAGTGAGACAATCATGCTTTGCATCTTCATAGGGCGAAGTTTCGCCCTGCGGCTCGATGGACTAATCCCACCGGGTGAAATTTCGCCTGGTGAGATTTTCTTCACTTTTTGCGATTTCCGACGTTTTTCACCATCGGGCGAAATTCTACCCGGTGGGCGTAATTTCGCCCGGTCAACTTCGCCCGGTGGGGAGGTCTCGGAAAATCTTCGAGGAGGCGCTTTACTGTCGGGTGAAATTTCGCTCGGTGGTGTCTCACCGGGTGAAATTTTGCCCGGTCATATCTCTGGCCTCTTTCCTTGTCTTATTCTTCGTCGATTGATTGGATGACTTTAAACTTTAAGTTGTGTGCTTTGCTCTTTGGATGGTATTCCGTTCTCTTGTGCTCGTGGAAGCTTGATCGTGATTTCGGTGTCAAATCCTATCAAAATTGATAGAAAAACTACCAAAAACACGTAAAACGCACAAGAGGGACGCTAATGCGAGAAGTACTCAAAATATGGTGATAATCGCACTCTAGACTCGCAAAACGATGGAAAAACGGGTCTAAATGGGAGGAAAAACGGTCTAAATTTAGCACACAACAGTCTATGAACTCGACCTAACCCTACTCCTTTTCCTATTTGAATTCTTCATCGTCTTAGCCATTGTTCTTGTTGTTTATCGCTTTAATTTAGTCTTATTTGAATCGTTTAGTTTATGTTAATCTTAGTTTTTAGTCTGTCTAAACCAAAAATATTCTCCTCCATTGTTTCTTGTAATTTTGTCTTGTCTCTAAGCATACTCTAATCTAGCTTTTTCCGTCCTCATGGTTTGACCCGAGTTGTCCTTACTTCTAGTTAGGATCGGTTGGTTTTTTTGGTGTTGGGGTCGACGATAAATCCCACCATCAATTTGGCGCCGTTACCGGAGACGGTGTATGTTTAGACTTTGTTTGCTTGTTTTCTTGGCTTAGTTACTATTTTTATGGGTTCTTCTTTCCTTGTCTTTTGTTGTGTGCGTTTATTGTCTCTACCTAGTGCCCATAAAGCACTAGATGTTCTCACATTTGTTTCAAGTGTGTAGTGTATGCCTAGGGGAGGGAACGACTCACTGCTCTTCAATTCAGATCCGAAGAGACTCTTTAGAGCCGCCTTTCGCCAAAGGACAATTGCTAGAGTTAGGAATTCTCAACCGGGTACAAGCACCAACATTGAAGAACAAGCTTTTGGATTTGACTTGAACGAACCACCTCAAGACACCACCGAAGGGAACTTCTTGAATCCCTTTGGCACATTATTTCAATCACCTCCTACATTTCCTTCAACATCTCAATCAAGTTCTACACCGTCATCACCAATCAATCACATCAT
The DNA here is from genome assembly GCA_958450325.1 of Agrostemma githago. Classification (NCBI taxonomy): domain Eukaryota; kingdom Viridiplantae; phylum Streptophyta; class Magnoliopsida; order Caryophyllales; family Caryophyllaceae; genus Agrostemma; species Agrostemma githago. Next base: position 12,137,392 of record OY288239.1, read on the forward strand.
GCCTAAGTTCTCTTCACATTCGACGTTCACAGAGGATGTTTTGCCCGGTCCCACCGCTATACCAGAGACATATACCGAAAATTTTGTGGCTAAAACCCAATTTATCCAATTGGTTGAACGGAGTCAATTTAGTGGCTTGCCTACGGAAGACCCACACCAACACATGGAGACTTTTTCCGACTATTGTGATGCCATTTCTCAAGCGGGAATAACCCAAGACCAAATTCGGTGGGTCCTTTTCCCTTTCTCATTGATCGGTAAGGCAAAGTAATGGTTTAAGGGTCTAAAAAAGACGGCTCTAGGTATAGATACAAGGAAGAAGCTAGCTCTTGCATTTTACCAAAAGTCCTATCCACCGGAGAAGACCAACTTATTAAGAGCTTCAATCACTGGGTTTCAATAACGTGACGAAGAAGGGGCTCTATGAGTTGTGGGAAAGGCTTAAGGCTTTGGTTCGTTCTTGCCCCCATCATGGGTTGTCCAATGGTTTCTTGTCCAACAATTTTGGAATGAGTTGTATGAAGATTCAAGGGGACACTACTACAATTTTGATTTTACAAGATTCCCCAAATAGTACGCTTATATAAGGAACCGTTCTTTATATCATGATAAACTGAGGCGCCACATAACCTTGATTAAATAGCACGGTTCAGTGAAAGAACCGTCCCTTTATTTTCACTATTAGGACGGTTAGTCATTGGAACCGTCCTCATTATTTTAAGAGTACGGTTCCTACTACAATATTTTAAAGGCATGGTCATTAAACTCATCCTATTAATTTAATAGTACTCCAATACACAGTTACATGCATACCCTACGCATCATTCTACTACCGTATCAACCTTCGCATCAGCGGCGGAATACGGCCGCCCTCCGCCTCCGCCTCCGTCCCTGACCGCCTTCACGTCGGAATTCAGCCACCTTCCAATTACTTTGACCGCCTCAATCCCTATCAGAGTATCACGACATTTCGCCTGCTGCCTTCACACATCAACCGCCATCACCGCCACCTTTGTTCGTCGTTCCTTGGCCGACTGCGTTTGAGGGTCTGTAATCCGCCGGTTTGTAAGTTTTCAAATTTGATTTCTTCATTTGTTGTTAACTTCAATTAGGTTGGGTTTAGTTTGTCGGGTTTAGGGTTTGGTTTAGTTCGTAGTTGTTCAATTTCAGGTCGTTGTCCTTCAACTCCATAATCAAATTGACGATTTTGTGCTTTTGCTTCAATTATAATCGGCTGTTTAGGGTTTAGTTCCGTTATCATACCCTTTCGTCTTGGTCATATTATTTTTGGGCTTCTCTAACATCCTAATGTTTCTGTTCAGTTGGGAACAATTGTAATCGTCGGTAAAGAAGTTTTTATTGAGGAGAAAAAGACGGCTGCTAGATTTTCGTACTGAGGAGTTTAAGTAGTGTCAGGCTGCTATTGAGGATGAAGTCGACTTGATTCGATCTCGCGATGCGAATGCTCATGTTGTTCCTGTTGCTGCTGGTGAGATTCTCGCCTTCTCATGTTTCTGCATTTTGCTAATTTTGCTTGGTTATTATGCTGTATACTGTGAATTTGTCAAAAATCAGGGTCCATTTAGGATAGTGTGATAATGTTGATGAACTGCTGTAATATTGGCTTAGGGGCTTTGAAAAAATAAAGAAATAATGTGTGTGTAGGCTTGGGGGCTTTGTGAATATTCCATCTCTTCTCTAATTCCTTCCTGGGGTCTTTCCTTTTCTAATTCCTCATCCTCATGCAAACACAACTGCACCAAGTGCTCTACTATGTATTATACCCCGACTTACCTCATCCTCATCTACTCTACTGTACTTTGTAGTAAATGCAAATTGTTGCTAAACGTAATAGCTAGGAGTGAAATTTAAGGTCACTACCCATTCAAACTCCTCCTCCTTGTTCCATATATTGAAGGTCACATAACTAGTAGCAGTGTAGTATTGCTCTGTGTTCCACTTCCTTTACAAACACGTTACCACTACATAATATGTGTGGGGGTTTAATAGTTGAGCATTCCTAAAATCAGACTAGTGTAAATGCCTCATCCTCATCGTAAATGCCTTCTCCCTTGTCTTGGACTCTTTCTTATCCTTTCAATTCCTTGGTTTCTTTCTTTGGTGTATGTGATGTGATGTTTGTGAATATTCTTGGTCTCTCTCTCTCTCTTTTTCATTTTCATCACAGTCAATCGGTGCATTGTTGTATAAATCCTATCCTAATAATAATAATAATAATAATATCTTGAATGAATAGATCTAATCTAATACTAATACTCCGTAGAAGAAAGAGCCTGCTTATTCCGAGAACAATATCCCTTGCTACAAATAGTAACAAGTAGAAAATAATGGAATGTGACAAACAAGGGGTGAAGAAGGGACCTTGGAGTATTATACTCCTTGTGGACATGACATAGGTCCACCCCGACGCGGCCACGCGCGGGTTTGGAGAGGCGAATGAATCTCATGTGAGATGGATCTCGAATTGAAATTTAAATCGAAGTGGGAGTCGCCACCAAACTTTGTGGGAGTTCGGGCCCGTTCGAACCCACTCTATGTTGTAGTGGGCCATGCACAAAGTACGGCCCATTCCGATTTCAGAGTTCATAGGGTTCGTCCCTTAGCATTGCGATACCGATACCGACATTATCGGTAATCGAGTATTGAATGACTCTCGTATGCCAATAGATTCGGACATCCAGAAACCATGGTTCTGAGTAAGGGGTGAGGGTACGTGTTGGGAAGTTCAAAAAGAACACCCAACCCCGCCCGCACTTAGCGGCCTTTACTAAGATATCGTTCGTTTTTGGTGTACGCGCGTTAGTTCAACGGTTGAATGATATTCAAACAAGGCTTTTTAGACTAAACATGTGAATTATGTTTAACTATGTCGTTTAATGCATATTGAACTAAGTCGAAGTTGTTTTAGCATGTGAGATTCGTTTTAGTACAATAAAACAAAAGAATGCCAAAATAGAAACAAACGAGTTAGTAACGGTTTATAGAAAAGATTAGAATGACATAAATAATGTGATGCAAGTTTTTGAAAAGATTAGAACACGTGATAGACTTGACACGTGTTGACCGAAGTCATTAAACAAATTTTACCGAGGCTCGAAATGTGTTGAAGGTTCACGGATTTGTCGTGACAAAGGCCACTCGATCGAGTCATGGATGGACTCGACCGAGTGGGCTTCGGGAAAAGCCTTCTGTTCGGATTTTGAGATGCCACTCGATCGAGTCATGACGGGACTCGATCGAGTGGTCCTCAAAAAAAAGCTTTCTGGTTCTGTTTTGGGGTGTCACTCGACCGAGTGGCTATGGCACTCGATCGAGTGCCCCCTGTTCGAGAGGTTACTCGATTCGCAATTTTCGAAGTTGCTTTTAATATTTGAAAACCGACAATTTCATTAAGCTGTGTATGGTATAATTTATACCCGACTTAAGATTTTCAAAGCTCGTCAATATTTGATATTCGACTACGAAATCGATATCCAATATTTAGAGCGATTGTTAGAAAAAAGGATGTTTTTAGAAATTGTTTTGAATCGAAACAAATCTCTCCGCGTTGTAATGTCGTATTAGTCTTTTTAGGACTGTGACGATTATTTCGGCATCAACGAGAATAGTTTATTGAAAGCGGTTTGTTTGATTGATTCCTTTTAGATCCGACATTCGACTACAGAGTTGATATCGAATCCTTAGGGACGACTCTTTATTGAAAATAGTACGATAATATCGATATTAGGAACGAGATAATAATAATAAAAAAAGACACGACGATGACTCGTATAAATAGATGGGCGGACAAGAGAAAGAAAAGAAAAAAGAGAAGTCGGGATTTGTAACACCCTCAACCTACATGCTTAATTATATTGAAAACGGACTCGTAGTAGCGGCCTAGGCGCGGGAGCGTTAAGATGTATATAGGAGAGTTATGGTGTGTATGGTTAGGGAGGGGATTTGGCGAGTTTTGCTCTCAGGTTTGTATATGGTTTGCCTAAAATTGCCTAGAATTCCGGGTTGTGAATGGTCAGGAATCCTATAGGATTCTAGAGGAAAGATCGGAATATAATATGCCTAGTATTGCTGGAGATTCGAGTGTGATTGAGAAATTTGTATGTGTTGTATGTGTGTAGATGTATGGAAATTGAATCGTGCATGAAATTGAATTGTTGTGAGGGTGGGGTATTTATAGGATGAGATACCCCCACTCGGGATAGGAGATTCCTAGTATTTGGATAGGAAAGCGGTTTCTTGCCAAGGAATAAAGCAACGGTTGGGAGGAAGTGAGATTCCGTCTAAGGATAGGAGAGTCTTACTTAAAGAGGAAGAAACTCCCGGCTTTGGCTAAAAAAAAGAGGCCATTCGATTGAGTGGTTCATGGCACGCGATCGAGTGCCTGGTCAAACCTCGATCTGATCGCTTTTTATGAGCCCACTCGGCCGAGTGAGCTAATCCACTCGATCGAGTGGAGCTGGACGGGTGACAAAACTTGTCAAAAGATAAAACTTTATCTCTTACGAAATTGTTTATTATTTTTTGTAGCTGATTTTTGTGAGAAATTTGACTTCTAATAGGATTTTTTGAATGTCGCATTAGATATTTTTGGCTCGTGAATTGGCTTTGACCGGAGTTTGACTCGGTTGCTAAAAGACGGTTTTGCCCTTGGTCTCGGTTTTGACCCAAATTAGTCTCATTTGACTGGAAACGACCAACTGGGCCTAGATTTGAGGTCGGTTTGGTGAGATTTTTACTCCGTTAAAAGCTCGCGCCAATTACTACTGATTTTGAGTCCAAAATCGAGCGTATTAAGTCATGTTTACGTCCGATCATCATCGGGTGTTCTTTGGAAGCTGCTATAGACACTTGACGGTCAAAATGTGGGTGTCTACACTCCTACAAATGAATAACATAATCACCATCTGTTGTTGGAAGCACAGGTAGCCAACACAAGGTATCATCACCGTGCTATTTGTGAAGACTTAAATAGGACGGTTCCGTCTTTAACCGTCCTATTTGTAATCAATTAAATAGGACGGTTTGACCTTCTTTGAACCGCACTATTTGATTTAATAGGACGTCGACCTAAAGGACGGTTCCTTATCCAATATAGGATGCTTGAAAACCATCCTATTTAATCTTAATGGTAGTAGTGATACTTTACATGGGGTCTAATGGGCGTTTCACCGAAGTTGAAGATGATCAAACATGGGCTAGGATTGAGGAAATGACGGTCCATAATTCTCAATATAGTAGGCGTAGGAAGGCCAATAGAGGGGGGAAGACTTGAAATCGGTGTTATCACACAACTTAGTGCCGATCTTGGTGCACAATTGAAGACTCATATGGATGTCATCGATAAGAAACTTTAAGGGCATGCTATGTAATCCCTTAGAAATTCTAACGCAATACAGTGGCAGAAACACTGTAGAGTTGGGATTAAAACACACTGAGAAACTATATCTTATTGGAAGAAATGGTAAGTCAATACAAAGGTCTCTTTTTACAAGAGGGCTAATGGGAAAATCTTCCAACGGGTTTATACACATCAATAAATAAACATGAGTGAAGAAGAGTAGGATCCACGCTAATCGCTAGCTCACACCCAAAACACAACAGCAAATACCTGTCATGTTATAAACATAACAGCCACGTCAGTGGGGAGTAACTCGGAGGCTCTCCCAGCCATATTATATCATATGAAAAAAATAATAGTATTATTATATCAAAATACTTAAAATGAGAAAATGTTAAAAACGATATAATAAAATAAGTTTTCGGAGGAAACATAAAAACATTTGCCAACCTGCAAATCAAACTAATCGATAATAATAATCATATTCAAAAATGGCGTTATGGAAATTCGATCAGTGTGCACAAGGCTAGACTTTCACTAGGATAATACTGGAAACTAGCTTCGAGAACTGTAGACTTAACTCATAACAGAATTCAGTCTCTAACTAGGCAACTCAACTATAACAGGACTGCGTGCAGTGAAGTCCTGGTTTAAGTAGTATACACCCCTCCTGGATACAAACCATATCCAGTTCAACCCGACGCGACTTACACGATGCGATATCTAAGTTTAAGGGCACAATGCACATTCTTCTGAACACAAACCATGCTCAGTTCAACAAGTGCCCCATAAAGACACACCAGCCTTACAATTGATGGCAAAAACGTACACCCCAGACTATATTACTCTAACCCCACACTTCTCTTTATTCCTTAACTCCAAAAACAAGTCACTATCGATAGTCAAAAGTAAATATAATCAATATAAATGATATGAAGATAAAAAGGAATAAACATTTTATATTAAAAGGGGAAACTTTCTATAAATAGAAAATTACTAATTTTAGAAACTTACTAAAAATAGTCTTATAGAAAATACGTAAGATATTAAAATTAGTGAAATGTATAAAATAATATTTCTAACGAAATTAATATTTTATTATTATCATCGTTATCGTAATTTTAATATATTTCTAAATTCGTTACTCAAAATATAAATAAAATATAACAGGTCAACATAACGTATTTTATAAATAATTAGGAAATCGAGTTAAAACTATAAATTTTAGAAAATAGATGTTTTGAGAAAAACAATATCAAAATTAATTGAGTCAATGAGTTTTATAAATGAAATGAAATTTACAAAGATTTCAAGCTATTTTTAGTAAATAGCTTTTACTAATAAATAATACGGGTTTTAATAAAAATAGTCAGTCGGAAATTATTAGTGAAAATAGTCTCGACTAAAAATATATTTAAAACTAAAACGACTATTTTCTCATTTATTAGTATAAATCGTAAAACGAAAATTAATTTATTGAACGAGTATACAAATCTCGATTATAATATAAAAATAAGATTTTGAGTTAAAAATTAGAAATTAACGAAATATGACGAAAATATGAAATCGATATTATTTAGTTACTAGTATCATGATAACCAACAAAATATTATAACGATCATTAATAATAAAATTACTAACGATTTATAAAATGATATTGAAAGTCGTAAAACTATTGATAAGACATACGATTTAAATTTTAACATTATTAGCAATAATAAATAGCTAAAATTAGAAAACCGAAGTTAAAATATTTACTACATACTCCTACTCAAACATACAATATAAAATCAAGTAACGTCCTAAAGTTACCTTAAAGACGACGGCGAATCGATCATGTGCTTATCCTTGTCGGGTCCTCACGAATTCCTAGGAAAATAAATAAATAAATATACGGTATAAAGTACCATATAAAATGAGTGGAACGAAAGAGGGAGAATGGGTAATCGATTTACCAAGAAAAGAAAGAGAGGAACGAAAAGATTATTGTGAGAACGGAGTATGAAAGTCGAGGAAACAAGGAGGCACATGGACGTAAAGATCGCCAGGCAATCGACAACCTCACAATCACAGCAACAAAAATGTCGAGAAGCCGTCAACAGTAGCATTATTAAGAGGCAATAGCAGACAGCAGTAAACAGCGTGGCGGCAATGTATAAGAAGTAGAAGATAAAGGAGAAGGAAGGGGAAAATCGAGAGTAGCAGCAAAACGACGGACAAAACCAAGCGTAGCAGCAGCACAAAGTAAGAGAACGAAGAAGAAGAAAAAGACGAACAACAATCGACAGGACAAACGAGAAGAAAATGGGTTGACACAAAACAGCAGCCACCAGCAACAACAGTAATAAATCGTCACAACCACAACAAGATGATAACGACACGAGACTCCGATACATGATAACAGTAGCAGGACGCACACGAAAAGAATAGGGACTCGAGGAAGAGAAACAGAACAATTAAACAAACGCACAAAACGAGGTGATTACGAAACAACGAAAGAAACTGATCGACAAAACGACGACCAACACCCCTACAGAACGAAATAGGAAACGAGAACAAGTAGAAGAAGAAGGAGGACGAAGAAGAAGACATACGGGCAGCAGAACAAAGCAGCGACAGCATCAACATAGTAGCAGCGAACAGAACAACGAACAGAAAACAAGGATGAACAGGGCGTAAAGACGCATCACAAAGGCAACAACAGCAGCACGATCAGCAACAAAGTCGAAGAAGAAGATGGAGCGAGAAAGGATGAAAGAAAAGAGGAAGAAGAAGGAGCGGAAAAACAACAGCAGTAGCAGTATCGTAAGTCCGTAACAGCAGCAGAACAGAACGCAGCAGCCGCACACAGCAGTACACAACAACGAACGAAAATGGAGAAGAAGAAGAAGGAGAATGAAAAGAAGAAAAAAGGAAGAACGGCGTGAAGAATGATGCGTGAGGATGATGAAGGAGCAGGGGAAGAGGATCAAATGAATGGGGATGAATCAAGGGGCAAAGATGAAGCGGTGGGTATCAAATGAAAAGGCAGAGGAAAAAAATAAATTAAAAGAAATGATAGGGGAAACGTTAAACAAGTGGGAAAGCAAGCATCAACGCACAATAAAGAATGTGTACGGATTTCCGAGATATTAAATATACGTTGAATATGGATTAATTAAATGAACCGGGTAGAAAACGAATTCTGTAACGGTAAGTTGACTGACCCACGAAATCGAATTAAAATCGAGTCAATAAAATTAATAACTAATTGGACCGTCAGAACAAAATGAGTAAATAAAATATTCGAGACGAAAACGAAGCTTATAGAAATAAATAATTAGACGATGAAATGATATTTCCCGATAAATAATAAATCTCCGAAAAAGTGAATTAAATTGATTTCTCAAGAAAGATAATAAATATTTTGACGAAACTTAAAATAAATGAGCTTCCAGTCGAAAATAGAAATTCGAGCTTAAATATAAATAAATAAAAAGAATTTAGAATTTAAATCGTTGAGGTAGACTTCCGATCAGAATTAAATTAAATGTATAAAATAAATCAAAACGGAAATAAAAATATGTTTTAAATATGAGGAGAGTTTCCGAGACGAATAGAATTTTAGGGGTTTGAAACGATTAAACGATAAATTCGTTTTATAATAATTTTAAGAATTATGAGTTAATCGTAAACAAAATAAAAATACGAACATAACTTTAAATTAATTTAATTTATAAAATTGGGGTGTTACATGCTAATCAATCTCAAGGCACAAGTTCTTCCACCTAATCACCTATGCACCAAGTTAATGTTATGGACTCTACATTTAATCCTTCGAATCATGGTATGTGCGACAATTGTGGGATATTTGGACATGAATCTTATGAATGCTTGAGTAATGTGGAGCAAGTGAATGCTTTCCAAGCATACAAGCGAGGCACACCGTTCTCAAACTATTATAATGCAAACATTCACAAGCATCTTTTCTTGTCTTACAAGACACAAAATGTTCAAAACCCTCAAGTCTTTCAAGCTTCTCAACAAGCTCAACAACAAGGTCAAAAACCATATGTTGCTCCTCCCTTTAGGGGCAACCAAGGTTACCAAGGCAATCAAAGGTCTTTCAACAACTTTCAACATCAAAATGCTTATCAAAACCAAGGTGCCTATAACAATCAACAAGGCTTCAACAATCAAGGTAACTTCAATAACCAAGTTCAACAAGGTGGTTTCCAAGGTAATCCTAACTCTCAAGGCTTTCAAAACAACAACCAAGGATACCAAAACCAACGTAATTTCCAAGGCCAAAATAAATCAAGGTAATTTTCAAGCTTAAGGAAATTTCCAAAATCAACATCAAGATAACAAGCCTAGGAGTAAATCTCCTACTTATGATTATGGCTTTCCTCTAGCCATCACAAATACTCCACACACTCAACAAGCTCCAACACCCGATTTTGACATGCAAAAGACAATGTTGGACATGCAAATGAGCAATCAAGAGATGCAACGTAATCAATTGGAAATGCAAAGGAGTCAACAAGAATTCTATGCTCAAATCCAAAAAAGGTAACAAGGCTAGAGACAGTACTCATGTGAAAATGTTGGAAACTCAATTGTCTCAAGTGGCCTCGGGTAGTTCTTCAAGGCAAAAAGGACAATTGCCTCCTCAAGGCACGACACCGAACCAAGCTACCGCTAATGCTATCGAGTGGTTCTAGCTACGAGCCACCTATGATGCCTATTGAGGATGACTATGGAGGAAACCCAAGAGAGGAGCCTATACTTGATGAGGTTGATCAACCTCTAGAGGATTCTTGTGACGCAGAAGTCCCTAATCCGGACTTAAGGGAAGAAGTGCTTGTTGAAGATGTAGATGAGGGTGGTATTGACCTTTCCTCACTAAAGACCTCATCTACTTTTATTCCCTATGATAAGTCCAAGCCTAAGGGAGCCTCCTCAAAGTCCAAAGAAGTTCAAAGTGAGAAATTGAAGTCCAAGGAAGTGGGGGATGCTACTAAGGTTAACTTAACTTTTCCCTCAAGGCAATCCAAGTCCAAAACGAACAAACAATTCGAGAAATTTCTTGAACTTGTAAAGAACCTAGAAGTGATGATTTCTTTTACCGAACTAATCACTCAAGTTCCTACCTATGCTCGGTTTATGAAGGAGATCCTATCTAGTAGGAGATCGGTTGGGAGAACCCGAGACTATTGCCTGTACGAGGGGATGTAGTGAAATGTACCTACAACCATCCCCACCTAAACTCAAGGATCCGGAAGTTTCTCCGCACCATGCAAGATTGGAAATGTACACATCGAGAGAGCTTTGTGTGACTTGGGAGCGAATGTGAGTGTTATACCTTACTCCATTTGTGAGAAGCACTACTACAATTTAGATTAAATAGGATGGTTCTTAATCGTCCTATATTGGATAAGGAACCGTCCTTTAGGTCGACGTCCTATTAAATCAAATAGCGCGGTTCCCATAAGGTCAAACCGTGATATTAAATTCAACTTTAATAGGACGGTTCAAGCAAGAACCGTCCTATTTAAGTGTTATTAAAGAGCGCGGTTCACTGAAGCGTGCTATTAAATCTATTTTAAACATCACGGTTCCAACCAAACCGTCCTATTATCTACTGATATAAATAGGATGGTTGGCATACGAACCATCCTGTTAATTCTTTTGAATAAAAACAAAATATCATCAATTAAATAAGACGCTTACGATAACCGTCCTGTTTGTGTTACATAATTTTTTTAAAAAAAATATATATCGATATAATTGTACGCTAATCCAAAAATCCAATATTTACATTAAAACATTAAATCAACATTCGAAAACCCGACAATTGCATCACATGTACCAGTTCTTTACCAAAAATTACGAATCAATAAATATGGTCTCAATATTTGTGATTGAGTTATAATAACAATGTCAAAAAGCGATGTTTCTTCTATGATTCCGTCTTCCGTGTACAAATTCTAGTAACACCACTCTCACACAGTTGACGTCCATCTTTCAATTGTCAAAAAGATTCTGCAAATAGTGAGACAGGGAACATTAGATCGTACACAAGTCCCAAACCTGCACAGTACACACACATTTCCAAATTTCATCCATGTACGTCAACAACCGTAACACCCAAAGCTGTAAAATGTAATCCTTCGCATGCTTATTTGTGATCCACATAAAATACAGTCAACAATTAATCCCCCACAGCTCGTTCACCAATTGAACCCACGAAAAAATGAATTACAGCAAATAACCAATCATATCACCTATTTACTCGTCAAATTAGAGCGTTATACAGTCTTTGTTTTTCAAACACTGAATGTAAACATCCCCCAATTCTAGCCTTCTTATATAGACTGAATATAAGAACGCCAACAAATTTTCAACCGAAACGAACAACCAATTGATATCCCAGACAGCCAAATACATACACCACTCTTGATTCATGTCCTAGAATAATTCTACTAACTAAAATAACCGACCAAATTCAAACACTGAGCATCATAAACTAATAATAATCCATAAGCAGAATACTCCAACTTAGAACAACTCAAAGAAAAACAAAGAAGAACAATAAAACATATCCAGAAACAGCTGATAAAATTACCTGTTTGTCATTGATGATATGATCTTGTTTGATAACATCTACAACTTCTCCGTAATTCGCAAAATAATTTGTAAAAACATCTACAACAAACCACAAATTATAAACAACAATGATAATAGTATAATTAAACATCAAACCACGATGCTCTCAAAAATCAACCGTAACTCGATCGAGCATCTGGTGGTATACTGTGAGATATTAACAAATATTGTAAAATTTCAATGCTGAAGTTGGAGGAGAAAAAAATGAAAGGATGGACAAGAACCTTCTCAGCATGATTTGTTTATCTAGTCGAATTTTGGGAGTAAGCACACGCAACTCCATATCATTAATATGGTGTGAAGATGTTTATCGCCCAATTTTAGAGAAACACTAAGATTTTTCTTTTATGATACATATATGAACTAACCTTTGATAATTACCAACAATCACTTATTCTGAAACTTGAGAGCAAAATTTGCCCAAATATCCCGCACCTCGTCAATTTGCTCAACTGAATATGTCTTTGGGGCTCTTATCATAAACTATCAACAAAATTAAACATAAGTGACGGTTAAATTATGTTCATGCTGACACATGATTAAAATAAAGAAACATTAACATACATTTGGGATGAGTTTCATATATCTAGATTTAATTAGCTTCAGCATATACTGACAAACATAGTAGCCGCACAAGACAGAATCTTCTGGCTGCTGAGGACACTAAATATAAACTCACTATCAGATGCATATTCAAAATGACAGTTTACGACTAAAGTATGTGAATGAACGAATAAAGTATCCAAAATGTCCTGTCTCGATCCGACCTGAAGTCAACCCGATTTTTATACTGTAACAAGTTTGTCAGGTCCGAAGGAATTTTTTTTATCAAAAAAGAAAAACCAAAAGAAAAGGGAAGAATAAGGAGCGAGTGAGTGAGAGTGAGGGTGAGGGTGGGTGAGGGTGAAGGGTAAAAGAGTGAGAGGGTGCCGTGGGGGTTGCATAAGCGAGAGTGGTGGAGCGTGAAAGAGAGAGAAGAGCGATGGAGAAACTGAAGTCCATAATTCCAGAGGAACTTGAAAGAGCAATACAACAAAGCAATCATCCGAGTGATCTTCCCTCTACTTCTTCCCTCCACCATTTCTTCTCTCACTCTCCCCTCTTCCACTCTATCTGTACTCTCTCCCTCCCTTCACTTCTTATCCATCTCACTCTCCCCTCTTTCATTTATTTATTTACGATTGCGATTACGATTACGATTGTGTGATATATAATTATATATCACACAATCGCTTTAGGACACATTTAAGGTCACAGAATGCTCCAAAGAATTATATATAACCATTAACCAACAACTCAAGATGAGATCAAGGTAATTAACATTGAACCATGATACAATCGAATACCTTGTGGGTGTGGCTCTGTCAAGTGATATGCATCACAAGTGAAACTTCCACCCAAGAATTCTGCATATATCTCCGCGCCTCTACTCTGTACAAATGAAATGCACTGGTGTTAATAATAATAATAATAATGCCCTTGGGAAGCAATAAAAAAACAAAACAAAAAAAAAACAAAAAAAAGGCGAAGCGGCTAGCTAGGTTTCAATACCAAAGCATGTTCTAATTCTTCTAATAGCAGAACACCAGCTCCTTCTCCCATAACGAACCCATCACGATTCTGTTTGACCATAAAGCAAATAACCTCAGAAGCAGGCCTTTAAATTTCAAAACAATGAGATATGAAATAACACATGATGAGAAACGCAAAATCATACAGCATCCAAGGGACGTGAAGCTTTCGTGGGATCACTGTTCCTTTGTGAAAGTGCTCTGCAAGCCACAAACCCTCCCAACCCTGTTTATTATAACTAGTAGTGTTCATTATTAAGCTAAGGTATACTTAATCATATATATATGCAATGGTAAATTAATTAATACAGTATGGAATGCATATGTACCAATTGGTAGTATTGTTGCATCTGAGCCACCACAAAGCATCATTAGGACATGCATTGATCTTCTCATATTTCATACCAATACCTCTAAATATCTTATTTGCCGCATATGTCCGATTAGGAAGAACATTATCTTCGAGAAGCATGTCCTTAAATGCTTCTAAGAAGTCGGTAAAACACGTGTCACTCAGCCCATTCTTTGCTTTCAAATTATATAACTTGACAACAGCCGACTATTTTGTGTACTTCTTACAACTACTATACAAAAGAATTTCAGAATCTTTCAGCCTCTCTAAAACCTCACTTGTATCATCAAGAGTATCGGGATCTTGCTCATTATCGGCGAACGCATCTCCCCATGATTTTTCTGAATTATCAGGAAACTCATCCTCCGACTCAGACACCATTTCCCGACCTCCATTTTGTGATGAACTATCTTCATCTTGATCTTCATCACTACCTAAGCAATTTCCATATGAATCTCACTACAACCAACATCGTCCTCCATTCTCTCCACAGATTTTGTTTCCCCATGATAAATCCAACGTCTATATTTTGGATTAAAATTTAATTTCTCTAAATGTATTTTGACATCCGAAAAACTCATAAACTTAATATTTAGACACATATTAAGTAAATAAGTAAAAAGAAAAAATAGAATCATATTATAAACTCATGGTTGATGATTTGTTTCAATTTTACGTATCATTTCGCATGTACATTAATAATGGATACTTGGAAGGGATTTCCTTTAATAATGGAGAGTGTATTAATAAAGAAGCTTGCTCTTGCTCTTGCTCTTCCTCTATCTTATCTCATAAACTCAATACAATAACAGTAGCACACAACTATAAGCCATGTAGTTTATGGATGCACACACCAAAGTACTAATTGTGTCTTTGTGTAGCTCTATTCTAGCCTCTAGCCTCTAGCTACATATTCTGCTCTACACCGTACTTGATACTCATGGATGCACGAGAACTGAAAATACATACACACTCCAGTAAAGTAACACAGTAGCTTACCACGTCAGGCCACTGAATGCCCTTCACCTTAATTAACCTCTTTATTTTTTTAGTTGCCAAGACTACATGAGTGTGAACTCCTTCCTTTGCATCTATCTGTCTATCTATACCAAGATTTGTGGTCACGTAATCCACGTTCCACACTAGACTACTAGTAGATAGTCAAAAGAAAGAAAGAAAGAAAGAAAGAAGATGAAGTAGATTGCATGTGGTTCATGCCTTCTCTTGGTATTATTGCTCAATATCCGTGACAATTGGTGGCAGAGTTAGAATGAAAACCAAATTACACATAAAAAGACTAGTTTCCTAGATTCATACTAGTATTTGATTCCCCCTTATCCTCAAACAATAATGTACTTCACTCTTAAGTCTTAAGAGTTTCCTAATCCACAAGCAAAAAAACAAGATAACTCATGACTTACAACATTTTATTACTCTTCTTAATCAATTTCAATTTTAATTCCCTCTAATTAATTCATTACTCTTCTCTTAAATTATCAACCTTCCTTTTTATTACACCATTCCATGTAGTATGACCACTAAATCCTGCAACTTATTATACCAGTAGACAGTTATAACTTAGTGTGATTAAAGTGAACCAATGTCACTGGCATATGTCAACTTCAAACTAACACTACTCACATCAAAACCAACATACTCATGCATGCACAGATAACTCATGACTGACAACATTTTATTAACATAACATCATCATCCCATTCCCAACTGCTATTATACAACTACAACCACAAAATAATAAAACATACAGAGTAGTAATTATAACTATAAAAATCTACTATACTCCTCCATCCTTCTAGAGTTCGATTCTACAAAATAAAGAAGTTGAAACTTTGTAGTGATTCTGACATTCAAATGTATGAGAAACAACTTACATCCTGTTACATTTGTTCTAAAGGCAGCAGGCAACACCGGCTAGCATTTTCGGACAGTTCTTCAATTTCGTTTTATACTTTTTCTCGTATGCGTTCATTTGGTATTGGGGTCGATGCAGTTCATACTTGTGACTATAAATGATAATGGTAAGTAATTTGAATTGGTGGCATCTCCCATTTACCATATCTTACTGCCAATTCAATTCCTCTTCTACAGTCTATACACTTTGACTATTTCTGG
This sequence comes from Agrostemma githago, assembly GCA_958450325.1. Lineage (NCBI taxonomy): Eukaryota > Viridiplantae > Streptophyta > Magnoliopsida > Caryophyllales > Caryophyllaceae > Agrostemma > Agrostemma githago. The sequence goes on from OY288239.1 coordinate 12,153,455, forward strand.
AAAAGAGAGAGATAGGCTTTACAGCGCGCTCAAGAACGAAGGTCAATTCGGGAACTTGGCGACCAGGTTCATACTCCTGCTTATTTTCTTTTTTCGCCATTAGAAGTGAACCTACCACTACCACTATCACGTATGTACTTCTTCCCTAATGTTTCCTTCAACAAAACCCTCCCTCACCAATTCTTCAAAAACTTTAACCCTTTCATCAACTCCCTAGCCAAATTAATGTATGAATTCCAAATTATTCACGGAAATGGGACAAGAATCTCCATTGCCCCGACATCCATATCAAATTTTGGGTCATTAACGGAGTATTTGCACTCCCCCAATTTGTATCATTAACAGAGTATGCTCGCCCAAAACCATAGATTAAACATCAAATTTTGGGACAAAATCCATAGATGGAACAATAAAGTACAAGTAACAGAGCGTAAACAGAGAAGAATGAAATAGGAAGGCGGAGAAGACGGAATTACCCGCGCGAAGTGTAACGAGAACCGACAGGCGGAGCGGAAAGGCGACGGTGGTAGCCAGGCGGACAGTTCAGCGATGAAGGATGAAGACAGAAAGGATGAAGATGTAAGGGTTTAGGATTGAGTTGAGGATGTAAGGTTGAGTTGAGGATGAAGATGCGAGGAGCGTTGAAGGGTTTAGTTATGTTTTTAATGAAACGTGTAACCTTGTACTCTAGGAATGTTTTAATAGGACGGTTCAATATTTAATAGGATGGGTGTAATATATATCCGTGCTATTAAAATATCTTTAATAGCACGGGTATAACCTATAACCGTCCTTTTACATTATATAGGACGGTTCCATTGACCAACCGCGCTAATAATAAATATTAAAGGACGGTTCTTATACTGAACCGTGCTATTTAACCAAGGTCATGGGGCACCAAAATTTACCATGTTATAGAGGACGGATCCTTATATAAGCGTCCTATTTTGGGCGTCTTCTAATATCAAAATTTTAGTACTGAAGGTAGGCATGAATCAGCTTAAGTGCACCGCTATTACACTCCAAATGGCGGATCGATCAATCAAGCGCTCCCTAAGCATATTAGAGGATGTTCCGGTTCGCATAGACAAGTTCTTTATCCCGGTTGATTTCATAGTGCTTGATATGGCCAAGGATGCCAACATTCCCATCATCCTTGGACGCCCGTTTCTCCATACGGCGGGTGCTCTAATAGATGTGAAGAATGGAAGACTAACCTTGGAAATTGGAGATGAGAAAGTATTCTTCGACCTTCATAGCACGATGAAAACGCCGAGTATCAATGATTCTTGTTGTGTAATTGATATACTTGATGAAGTTGTTGAGGATGCTACCAAGAAATTCTTTGTGAAAGATCCTATTCTAGCTCTTCTAACAATCGAGCTTGAAAAAGTTAAAGATGGACTATGGGACGAAGACTTGGGTGAACTCAAAGAGGCTCTAGATGGGGAGGAAGTTGTTCCCAACAAATGGGTCAAAGACCAAGCAACACTTAGTGGAACTTACTCGGTTGAGGTACAATCTCTTGATCTTAAACTCCTTCCCCCTAATTTATGTTATGCCTTTCTAGATGATAAAAAGTCTTGTCCAGTCATAGTTAGCTCTAAGCTTGAGTCTAGCCAATTGGATGCTTTGCTTGGTGTATTGAGGAAATATAAGAGCACCATTGGTTATAGTCTAGATGACATACAAGGGATTAGCCCCAACTTTTTCATGCATAGGATTCACCTAGAAGATGATTCTAAGCCTAATGTCCAAGGGCAAAGGAGGCTCAATCTTAATATGCAAGAGGTTGTAAAGAAAGAAATCACGAAACTCCTTGATGTCGGGATTATATATCCCATCTCGAGTTCAAATTGGGTTAGTCCTATACAAGTGGTTCCCAAGAAAGGAGGAATCACGGTCATAAAGAATAAAAAAGATGAACTAGTGCCCACTAGGTGTATCACCGGTTATAGAATGTGCATTGACTATAGGAAACTCAATAATGCTACAAAGAAAGATCACTTCCCAATCCCATTCATTGACCAAATGCTAGAAAGATTGGATTCTCATTCTCACTTTTGTTTCCTAGACGGGCTCTCGGGATTTTTCCAAATCCCGATTCACTCGGAAGGCCAACATAAGACCACTTTCACTTGTCCTTATGGAATTTTCGCATATAGGCCCATGTCGTTTGGTTTGTGTAATGCCCCAGCCACCTTCCAAAGGTGTATGATGGGCATCTTTTCGGACTATATCGAGTCTATTGTTGAGGTTTTCATGGATGACTTAGTGTTTATGGTAAAGATTTTGAGTCATGTTTGGTGAATTTGTCTAAAGTGCTTGCAAAGTGTGAGGAATTGAACTTGGGGCTTAATTGAGAGAAATGCCACTTCATGGTAAATGAAGGCATTGTATTAGGTCATTTGATAAATGATCGGGATATCCAAGTAGACGGGGCAAAGTTTCAAGTCATCGAGCATTTGCCTCCGCCTACTAATGTCAAGGGAGTTCGGAGTTTTTTGGGCCATGCGGGTTTATACCGCCATTTCATTAAAGATTTTTCTAAATTGGCCAAGTCTCTCACCGAACTCCTCTCGAAGGATGCCCAATTTGTATGGACTAACGCGTGTAATGAGGCATTTGATAGGTTGAAACAAGCATTGGTGACCGCCCCGATCATGAGGTCACCGGATTGGTCTAAGCCATTTGAAGTGATGTGCGATGCAAGTGATTTCGCAGTTGGGGCCGTACTTGGTCAACGCGAGGGAATGGCGCTTTATGCAATCTATTATGCTAGCAAGACTCTAGATGGCGCCGAGTCCCGATATGCCACGACCGAGAAACAACTTCTCGTCATTGTCTATGCATTAACAAAATTTTGATCCTATCTCATTTGCTCCACGGTGATTGTCTTCACCGATCACTCGGCCCTAAAGTACTTATTAGCCAAGAAGAAGACTAAAGTGCCTATCCCGCATCCGGGTTGAGGACATCAAAGATATCCGTATTGATGATTCGTTTCCTGAAGATGCCATAATGTCGGTTTGCATTGCTTCGTCGGACCAATCCCGTTGGTTCGCCGATTATGCGAACTACATAGTCGGAAGAGTCTTACCCCCGGATCTAACTTATCAACAACGGAAGAAATTCTTGTATGATGTCAAGCAATATTTTTTGGATGATCCGTTATTGTTCAAGGTGTGCGGCGATGGGCTTTATAGGAAGTGTGTTCCTCATTGGGAACAAGGAGATATATTGCATGCTTGCCACTCATCCCCGTATGGAGGACATCATGGTGCCTTCGAGACGGTTGCAAAAATCCTACAATCTGGGTTCTATTGGCCTACAATGTTCCAAGATGCAAGAGACTTCGTCTCCCGATGCGATGCATGCCAAAGAACCGGGAATATATCATGGAGGCATGAAATGCCACAAAGAGGAATTCTAGAGCTTGAGATATTTGATGTATGGGGCATAGATTATCAAGGCTCATTTCCATCTTCGAATGGGAATCGCTACATTCTAGTGGCCGTTGATTACGTCTTAAAGTGGGTTGAAGCCGTTGCCGCACCCACCAATGATGCTAGTGTGGTGATGAATCTTCTAAAGAGGGTGATTTTTCCCTGGTTTGGAGTCCCCCGTGCCCTTATAAGCGATGGAGGAACCCATTTTCATGAAAAATGCCTCGATACTCTATTGTTGAAGTATGGGGTACATCATAGAACCGGATTAGCCTATCACCCTCAAACAAGTGGCCAAGTAGAAATATCTAATCGGGAAATCAAATCGATTCTTGAGAAAGTTGTCGCTAAATATCGAAAGGATTGGAGCATAAAGCTCGATGACACGTTTTGGGCCTATTGAACGGCATTTAAGACTCATATTGGCACATCGCCATATAGGCTTGTCTATGGAAAAGCGTGTCATCTTTCTGTTGAAATGGAGTTCAAGGCTTTTTGGGCCATAAAAAAACTAAACCTCGATCGTACTTTGGTCGGTGAGAAGCGGTTGCTTCAAGTTCATGAATTGGAGGAATTCCGACTACATGCTTATGAGAGTGCCCGGATTTACAAGGAACGCACTAAGCTTTGGCATGACAAGAGGATTATAAAGAGGTCGTTTCAAGTTGGTGACAAGGTATTATTGTTCAATTCAAGGCTAAGATTGTTTCTCGGAAAGCTCCGTTCGCGTTGGTCGGAACCGTTCACTATCATGGAAGTCGGTCGGTATGCAGACTTCGAGCTAAGCAATGATAAGGGTGAACTATTTCGAGTCAATGGGCAAAGAATCAAGCTTTTATAATGAAGGTGCAACAACGGGGTCGGTGGAGGTTCTTTACCTCCAACCCATCACCTCATAATTTCACAATCAATCCCGGTTTGACGAAGTTCCTCAAGAACCGTCATGTTGTAAATATCTCTTCCCTCTTTTTCTAATTTTTGTGATTTATTTTGTGTTACCTTTGATTTTAAGATTTTGTGTGTGGAAATCTTGTCATTTGGTATTTTCTTATGAGTGGAGTGAGGGAGAGGTTTTTAATGATTGTTATGGAGTTGTGTAGGAAGATTAAAGTTTGATAGGTTATTATGTTGAGTTATTGGAGGTGACATCTTGAAGCAATCATTGGAGCAATTTTATTGATATATGGAGTTGTGATTTTTGGAGCTTTGATGAAGCTTGAATTCTTTGATGAGTTTTTATAAATCAAGTGAAGCTCTATTATTATCTCCCATTATGAAGATCAAGTCGTTCTTTCTCGGTTTTCTATTTTTTCTACAAGCTTTATGGAGCTCGGTGGGATTTTTATTGAAAGACGTGAGTTAGAATGTCGGTTTTTGAGCTTGGTATAAGCTTTTGGAGATGGGATTTCGACAAACCAGTAACAAGGAAACTAAATGCTTTAGGAATTCGCAACAAACAGAAGGAAACTATAACTCTAACGAAGTAACGATTGAAGAATTCACAACAAATCGAAAGGAAATTGAACCCAAAGTAAGCAACAATTGATAAATTTGCACCAAATACACAGAAACAGAAACCGTATCAACACACTCGTATCGAACAATATAATCCGACTAACGATTCATCAAATCACAACATAATTCAACAAAAAAATCAACATAATTCAACATTATGATCCCAAATTTTGGATCATTGCAAATTCAACACTTAATACAAATTTATAATAATAATAATAATAATAAGCTTCTAGCTCCCTCCTCCCTGCTCCCCGCTCCGCTCTAGCTCCTGCTCCTGCTTCACTTCTTCTTGCCTGAATGATTTTTTAAAAAAATGTGAAATTTAATTAAAACAAAAAATAATATGTACGGAGTATAAATATAAAAAAAAATATATTAATAAATTGGAACTAAAGACTCAAACCAAAAAGTACAATATGAAATATTAATTCTACTAAATATACATATTAGGTTATAAATTTGTTATTCACTCTTGTGGTTTTAAATTAATTGACTAAACTAAAACTGTGAAGAAATTATTTGGAGACGGTTTTTATTTACTAATAAATCTGGTAATACTTTACGACGAATTTGATTTGGTTTTATATCAAAATATCTTAATTGCCCGAAAGGTTTACACTAATTTGTTAAAATCATGAATTATTTACAAACTTGTAGTCATATTGTTCTAATTTAAAATATAGTGTATTTTACGTATATAAAAATATTTAAGTAACGGATCATAACACATACAAGTATCAAAATACTTGTTCGTAATTACCCCATACTTATCAGTAATATAAGTTGAGTAAAGTTCAGACCGGGCTATAACCGAGTAAGCCCAAATATCCCGAAGACGCATAGTCACAGAGTTTGTTGGATAAACATTAGTACATCCCCTTTATTAAATAATTAATTTCCATAACATAGATTAACTTTTCTCATAAATCGAACAAGCTCTTTACACATAGTCACCCAAAATTTCGGTCTACATCTCATATTACACGGGTTATGAAGTGAATCTTATTAAACCTGTAAATCGATGTTGTATTAAGGTTACTGTAAGCCTTACAAACAAGTGTTTACTACACTCGAGTATGTGGTATAGTTTTAGGGATTTATTACTCCTTACATCTTAGTCATAAGTATTTAAAAAAAATTCATAGATTTATTAATTGTTACCAGAGTTTTTTGAAGCACCCGTATTATCACTTCATTGATTTATTAACTAAATCATAGTTTACCCTTCCCATTTCTACCTTTTCTAATTCCGTTTGAGAAATGAGAGAGAGAAAACCTACTGAAGCATGTACACTCTACCCCCGATACCCCCACCTTCCTATCGCTGGTCACTTAATTCGCCGGCAACTCTACTCTATACATCTCTTTTCGCCGGCCAACCACCACCATAAACCCTTTCCCCTCGCCGACAGCCATGCCCTTCGCCAACCCTAAATCCGTATTCCTCGCCGACTCCTACCTGTGAGTCCTCTGTCGGCGTGCTCTGATTTTGTCTACTCTATACCCAATACCTAGAGAAATAAACCCAAAAATGTCTATAAATTAAAATTAAAATTAAAAAAATCTCAAAAGATTGTTCGTTTTTGTTAAAGATTGAAGCAATTTTGCTTGTGGTATTTTTGTCGATTATTGCGACATTAACTCAATTGTTTCCAATAGTCAAGCTGAATTGATTATTGCCGCATAAACTCTACCTGTGAAACTACCATTAATTATTATTGCATATATAATTTTGATGGTGGACTATACTTTTGGTGCATAGGGTAATCACTGTTGCCGAAGTCTTGATTATCTTGCTTTTGGAGAACCCTAATTAAAAAGAAAAACAACCGAATAAGAATAAAAAGTTTGCTTAAGTGAACTATTGAATCATAAATCAATGATAATTAATGAATTGTGAAAATTACTTCCTTCATTCATGAACAAATTAAGATCGATAATCGTAAATTTTTGAAAATTTGATTAGCTTTGAGGGAGATGAAGAGAGAGATGTGTTTTACTATTTTCAATGGTAAGGGTAGTGATGGAAATATTAATGACAAAATGTGTACAACGTAGTAATTTCCGTGTATGGTTTAGCAATTCCGTTTACTAATTGATTGTTGTCGACGACGGCATTGTTTGTTGTTGTTGTCGTTTTCGCCGGTGTTAGTCATTCTGGATATAATTGTAGTAGTAGTCGGCCATTATCTACTCCCTCCCCCCCCCCCCCCCCCCACATTGATGTTCCCACTTGTAAATGGCACATTGATTAAGAAATCGATAATAAATGGTGGTAAATTGTTTGGTGGGGTTCAAGAAGTCAAATCACAAAAAGTAACCAATAGAAAGAGAGTAAATTGGATGAATAAGGAAACTTTTGAAGTGGGAAAATCATAGTGGTTTTTCCTTATTAGGAAAGTGGGAAAATCATAGTTGGGGGGGGAGGGAGTATATAACAAGCAGAAAAGCTTAGTAGATTTTGGATTATAACAAAAAAAACAAATATCATAACCAACAAGAACACAACATTCATCAACTATTTCGTAGGAAGTACAAAACAAATGAAGTTAATTACGGATAATCAATTTGACCTTAAGTATAGTATATATTTGTCCAACTAAAATTAAAACTTTAAGCATCACAAATGTATCTTGCAACATTTCTGACATCAAAAAATTTCAAATAATTAAGCACCCAAAACAATTTCAAGAAAAAAACACCATTAAATTCATTATAATTTATACCGTACTCAATAATGGTTGAGATAATGCTTTTTAAAACTAACACGTTTTTAAACTTACCATACCTAAAAATTACCACAAGTTTACAATTTCTATATTTACAAATATTTAGTAATTATGGAGTAAAAATAACAACTACGATATTGTGCCTCATGTAAACAAAACATCAAATTTAATTAAAAAAATATCAATTACGTGTACAATTCTTAAGAATGTATTAAAATTCGACTTTGAGAAAACTTGAAAAGAATATTTTTATTTACGAGTATAATACTAATTTAAACCATTTTCTAGAAGAATAAAGGTCAAAGAAATTCGATAGTTTTTTTTCAATTAGAAAGTAAATCAATAATTAAAGAAGGGAGAAAGAATATTGGAAACAAACCGAGGTAGAATAATAAACGAGAGTAAGGGAAAGTTTTTTTTGGCCATCGTAGGGAAAGCTAAGAGATTGAAAGTAAGAGATTGCTAACGAGAGTAAGGGAAAGTTAAGAGATTGCTGGGTGATTTTGAAGGTGGGTGACCGAGTATATAACAAGCAGAAAAGCTTAGTAGACTTTTGATTATTACAAAAAAAACAAATACCATAACCAACAAGAACACAACATTCATCAACTATTTCGTAGGAAGTACAAAATAAATGTAATTAATTACGGATAATCAATTTGACCTTAAGTATAGTATATATTTGTCCAACTAAAATTAAAATTTTAAGCATCACAAATGTATCTTGCAACATTTCTGACATCAAAAAATTTCAAATAATTAAGCACCCAAAACAATTTCAAGAAAAAAACATCATTAAATTCATTATAATTTATACCGTACTCAATAATGGTTGAGATAATGCTTTTTAAAACTAACACGTTTTTAAACTTACCATACCTAAAAATTACCACAAGTTTACAATTTCTATATTTACAAATATTTAGTAATTATGGAGTAAAAATAACAACTACGATATTGTGCCTCATGTAAACAAAACATCAAATTTAATTAAAAAAATATCAATTACGTGTACAATTCTTAAGAATGTATTAAAATTCGACTTTGAGAAAACTTGAAAAGAATATTTTTATTTACGAGTATAATACTAATTTAAACCATTTTCTAGAAGAATAAAGGTCAAAGAAATTCGATAGTTTTTTTTTTCAATCAGAAAGTAAATCAATAATTAAAGAAGGGAGAAAGAATATTGGAAACAAACCGAGGTAGAATAATAAACGAGAGTAAGGGAAAGTTTTTTTTTGGCCATCGTAGGAAAAGCTAAAAGATTGAAAGTAAGAGATTGCTAACGAGAGTAAGGGAAAGTTAAGAGATTGCTGGGTGATTTTGAAGGTGGGTGACTGAGTATATAACAAGCACAAAAGCTTAGTAGACTTTTGATTATAACAAAAAAAACAAATATCATAACCAACAAGAACACAACATTCATCAACTATTTCGTAGGAAGTACAAAACAAATGAAGTTAATTACGGATAATCAATTTGACCTTAAGTATAGTATATATTTGTCCAACTAAAATTAAAACTTTAAGCATCACAAATGTATCTTGCAACATTTCTGACATCAAAAAATTTCAAATAATTAAGCACCCAAAACAATTTCAAGAAAAAAACACCATTAAATTCATTATAATTTATACCGTACTCAATAATGGTTGAGATAATGCTTTTTAAAACTAACACGTTTTTAAACTTACCATACCTAAAAATTACCACAAGTTTACAATTTCTATATTTACAAATATTTAGTAATTATGGAGTAAAAATAACAACTACGATATTGTGCCTCATGTAAACAAAACATCAAATTTAATTAAAAAAATATCAATTACGTGTACAATTCTTAAGAATGTATTAAAATTCGACTTTGAGAAAACTTGAAAAGAATATTTTTATTTACGAGTATAATACTAATTTAAACCATTTTCTAGAAGAATAAAGGTCAAAGAAATTCGATAGTTTTTTTTTCAATTAGAAAGTAAATCAATAATTAAAGAAGGGAGAAAGAATATTGGAAACAAACCGAGGTAGAATAATAAACGAGAGTAAGGGAAAGTTTTTTTTGGCCATCGTAGGGAAAGCTAAGAGATTGAAAGTAAGAGATTGCTAACGAGAGTAAGGGAAAGTTAAGAGATTGCTGGGTGATTTTGAAGGTGGGTGACCGAGTATATAACAAGCAGAAAAGCTTAGTAGATTTTTGATTATTACAAAAAAAACAAATACCATAACCAACAAGAACACAACATTCATCAACTATTTCGTAGGAAGTACAAAATAAATGTAGTTAATTACGGATAATCAATTTGACCTTAAGTATAGTATATATTTGTCCAACTAAAATTAAAATTTTAAGCATCACAAATGTATCTTGCAACATTTCTGACATCAAAAAATTTCAAATAATTAAGCACCCAAAACAATTTCAAGAAAAAAACACCATTAAATTCATTATAATTTATACCGTACTCAATAATGGTTGAGATAATGCTTTTTAAAACTAACACGTTTTTAAACTTACCATACCTAAAAATTACCACAAGTTTACAATTTCTATATTTACAAATATTTAGTAATTATGGAGTAAAAATAACAACTACGATATTGTGCCTCATGTAAACAAAACATCAAATTTAATTAAAAAAATATCAATTACGTGTACAATTCTTAAGAATGTATTAAAATTCGACTTTGAGAAAACTTGAAAAGAATATTTTTATTTACGAGTATAATACTAATTTAAACCATTTTCTAGAAGAATAAAGGTCAAAGAAATTCGATAGTTTTTTTTTCAATTAGAAAGTAAATCAATAATTAAAGAAGGGAGAAAGAATATTGGAAACAAACCGAGATAGAATAATAAACGAGAGTAAGGGAAAGTTTTTTTTGGCCATCGTAGGGAAAGCTAAGAGATTGAAAGTAAAAGATTGCTAACGAGAGTAAGGGAAAGTTAAGAGATTGCTGGGTGATTTTGAAGGTGGGTGACCGAGTATATAACAAGCAGAAAAGCTTAGTAGACTTTTGATTATTACAAAAAAAACAAATACCATAACCAACAAGAACACAACATTCATCAACTATTTCGTAGGAAGTACAAAATAAATGTAGTTAATTACGGATAATCAATTTGACCTTAAGTATAGTATATATTTGTCCAACTAAAATTAAAATTTTAAGCATCACAAATGTATCTTGCAACATTTCTGACATCAAAAAATTTCAAATAATTAAGCACCCAAAACAATTTCAAGAAAAAAACATCATTAAATTCATTATAATTTATACCGTACTCAATAATGGTTGAGATAATGCTTTTTAAAACTAACACGTTTTTAAACTTACCATACCTAAAAATTACCACAAGTTTACAATTTCTATATTTACAAATATTTAGTAATTATGGAGTAAAAATAACAACTACGATATTGTGCCTCATGTAAACAAAACATCAAATTTAATTAAAAAAAAAAATCAATTACGTGTACAATTCTTAAGAATGTATTAAAATTCGACTTTGAGAAAACTTGAAAAGAATATTTTTATTTACGAGTATAATACTAATTTAAACCATTTTCTAGAAGAATAAAGGTCAAAGAAATTCGATAGTTTTTTTTTTCAATCAGAAAGTAAATCAATAATTAAAGAAGGGAGAAAGAATATTGGAAACAAACCGAGGTAGAATAATAAACGAGAGTAAGGGAAAGTTTTTTTTTGGCCATCGTAGGAAAAGCTAAGAGATTGAAAGTAAGAGATTGCTAAAGAGAGTAAGGGAAAGTTAAGAGATTGCTGGGTGATTTTGAAGGTGGGTGACTGAGTATATAACAAGCACAAAAGCTTAGTAGACTTTTGATTATAACAAAAAAAAACAAATATCATAACCAACAAGAACACAACATTCATCAACTACTCCCTCCCTTCAAAACCAAACACCCCATGATGTCATGGCACAATGTTTTAGGGGTGAATAAAAAAAGGTTAAACAATTATGTGGGCCTGCTTTATAATAGTATGTAGTACCCATAAATTATTGTACTAATTACATGATTAAGAAGAGAAAAAGGCATGGCACGTGTTTGGGTGGTGAAATATTTAAATTTCCCACCAAACATAATTCCCTCCAAGTTTTTGACAAATCAGTAATTTAAATTCACTTCTTTGTGAGAGAAGTTGATATTTTTTCATCTTCCAAATTTCATAGTGAGAGAATCCACTCTCACTATTAAGTGTCTTTATAACAAAAATTTACAGCAAAAAAATTTACAAGAAAATGTAGCACTATTAAATTACATCATCACAAAAAATTACAGAGGACCTTCTAATAAGAAAAGTACAGAATCTGAGAGAAACGATGTTGTCCATTTTTTACTTGAAAACAGCGACAAGGGCAAACTTCAACGAGGGTTAATCAAGGCTGCTTCTGAGCGGTGGGGTGTTGATCGTTCCAGAATTAGGGTTCTTTGGAACATGGCTGCAAAACAAAAGGAGTTAGGAGAAACAGTAAATGTGAAAAGTTTGCGATATGGAAACAACAATAAGAAAAGGATTATGCCAGATCTAGAGTTCATTAAGGGTTTGGATTTTAGTTGTAGGAGTACCATGGAGAGACTTGCCAAAAAAGTGGGAGTAGCAACGGGAACGGTCCATAGTTGGGTGGTCCAAGGCTTTCTCAGACCACATACGAGTGCTCTTCACCCTCAATTGACGGATAAAAACATGTTGGACAGGTTAAAATTCTGCTTAAACTCTTTAATAGTTCAACATGAACAACATGTCATCACATTTAAAGATATGGAAAATACAGTCCACATTGATGAGAAGTGGTTTTACATTTCTAGAGATAGCCAAAGATATTATGTTGTCGATGGGGAAACCTTACCATATCGATCATGTAAATCTAAGAGGTATCTTACGAAAGTTATGTTCATGTGCGCCGTAAGTAGACCATTATACAACATTCATGGGGAACTAATATTTGATGGAAAAATCGGAATTTTCCCATTCACATCACAACAACCAGCGTTACGTGGGAGCAAAAACCGACCAGCAGGCACTTTGGAGACCAAAGCTACAGAGTCTATCACAAAAGAAGTCACAAAAGATTGCCTAATTAACAAGATCATTCCGGCCATCAAAGCCAAATGGCCTTCAACAGCAAACAAGCACATATACATACAACAAGATAATGCGAAACCTCATATCAAGAACGATGACCCAGACTTTAGAGCTGCTGCAAGTTCAGAAGGTTTTAACATTGAACTGATTTTTCAGCCTCCTAATTCACCAGATTTGAACACAAATGACTTGGGATTTTTTAGGGCATTACAATCATTGCAAGCAGAAAAACCAGCCAAAGATGTGGTGGAACTAGTTGGTGCAGTAGAGAAAGCATTCGAAGAGTATAATCCATCAAAGTTGAATAAAATTTTCTTAAGTTTACAAGGAGTAATGGTTGCAATCATGAAGGCCAAGGGTCACAACAACTTTGCAATTCCACATTTGAAGAAAGACCAACTACTTGCCCAAGGATTACTACCTAGAAACTTGACAGTGGATCAAGATTTAGTTAAGGAATGCATTGATTATATGGTGGAACTAGGTGAAGGTAGTGGGTTAGAAGAACTAATGGAAGACATGGAATATAACCTATAGATTAAGTGAAGTTTGTTTACACCATAAACACTAAATATATCATCAATGTTAGTGTTTATAATGTAAATTATGACATCGGTCATCTTTTGTGCCCGTGTAAGGCAATGCAAGATTATGTACTACTGTAAGGAACATCTAGATTATGTAGTACTGTAATGCAATGGTTGTTTTTGTAAAGTAATGGAAGGCATTTTGATGTTCAAATCTGTCACAAACTGAACTGGAATCAACATTCAATACACCATCCAATCCCAACCTATAGAGAAAAAACAAGGAGAAAAACGGATCTAAACAAATACACCATCAGATTCGAAAAAAAAAAAAACATCAAAGACAACATATCAGAACTTCATAATCTTTATTGATGAGGAGGAACATCTTTCACAGAAAATAAAGTGACATTATAATCTTAGAAACCACAATACACACAATAACAATAACAATAACAATAACAATAACATCAAAAAACAAAATAACAATAATTGTGACAAGTATACTCAGAATTGTCAGAAAACGAGATATTTCAAAATAAAAAGATTAAAATTTAGAAGAGGACCTCCCTTTCTTTAAGGGGTGAAGAATATCAATAGGATATAAAGGGCGAGGTGTCGGATCAGAGGATCTTCTTCCGTGTTATCATCATCCCCTTCTTTAATAACACCACCTTCATTGTCATCAACCTCATCAATGCATGAGTTCATGGTGAAGAGGAAATATCTGAAAATTCGAGAGAGTATGCAAGAATCTGATGAAGAAAATTTTGAGTTTTATTTTCCGTTTTAGAGGAATATGATTGAGGAGTGCGGCGGTTAAAATTTAGGGTTGGTATGGATGTGTTTCTAGATTCATCCAAAGAAATGAGATAAAATTCAGAAAGTAAATGCAGTGGGAGAGAGAATTGGTTGGTGTAGTGCGTGAATTGGGTCTTAATTTTGGAGGGAGTAGTTAGATGAGGTAATTTGTCATTAGATAGTTAATTATAAATGCAAGTGGGCCAAGTGGAGTGGCATTTGATGTAAATAATAAATCATCATAAGGATAAAATGGGAAAATGACATACCAAAAAAAGAAATGGTGTGTTTGGAAATAAATTACCCAAAAAGGAATACGGTGTGTTTGGTTATGAAGGGAGGGAGTATATATTTGTCCAACTAAAATTAAAACTTTAAGCATCACAAATGTATCTTGCAACATTTCTGACATCAAAAAATTTCAATTAATTAAGCACCCAAAAAAATTTCAAGAAAAAAACACCAATAAATTCATTATAATTTATACCGGACTCAATAATGGTTGAGATAATGCTTTTTAAGACTAACACGTTTTTAAACTTACCATACCTAAAAATTACCACAAGTTTACAATTTCTATATTTACAAATATTTAGTAATTATGGAGTAAAAATAACAACTACGATATTGTGCCTCATGTAAACAAAACATCAAATTTAATTAAAAAAATATCAATTACGTGTACAATTCTTAAGAATGTATTAAAATTCGACTTTGAGAAAACTTGAAAAGAATATTTTTATTTACGAGTATAATACTAATTTAAACCATTTTCTAGAAGAATAAAGGTCAAAGAAATTCGATAGTTTTTTTTTCAATTAGAAAGTAAATCAATAATTAAAGAAGGGAGAAAGAATATTGGAAACAAACCGAGATAGAATAATAAACGAGAGTAAGGGAAAGTTTTTTTTGGCCATCGTAGGGAAAGCTAAGAGATTGAAAGTAAAAGATTGCTAACGAGAGTAAGGGAAAGTTAAGAGATTGCTGGGTGATTTTGAAGGTGGGTGACCGAGTATATAACAAGCAGAAAAGCTTAGTAGACTTTTGATTATTACAAAAAAACAAATACCATAACCAACAAGAACACAACATTCATCAACTATTTCGTAGGAAGTACAAAATAAATGTAGTTAATTACGGATAATCAATTTGACCTTAAGTATAGTATATATTTGTCCAACTAAAATTAAAATTTTAAGCATCACAAATGTATCTTGCAACATTTCTGACATCAAAAAATTTCAAATAATTAAGCACCCAAAACAATTTCAAGAAAAAAACATCATTAAATTCATTATAATTTATACCGTACTCAATAATGGTTGAGATAATGCTTTTTAAAACTAACACGTTTTTAAACTTACCATACCTAAAAATTACCACAAGTTTACAATTTCTATATTTACAAATATTTAGTAATTATGGAGTAAAAATAACAACTACGATATTGTGCCTCATGTAAACAAAACATCAAATTTAATTAAAAAAAATCAATTACGTGTACAATTCTTAAGAATGTATTAAAATTCGACTTTGAGAAAACTTGAAAAGAATATTTTTATTTACGAGTATAATACTAATTTAAACCATTTTCTAGAAGAATAAAGGTCAAAGAAATTCGATAGTTTTTTTTTTCAATCAGAAAGTAAATCAATAATTAAAGAAGGGAGAAAGAATATTGGAAACAAACCGAGGTAGAATAATAAACGAGAGTAAGGGAAAGTTTTTTTTTGGCCATCGTAGAAAAAGCTAAGAGATTGAAAGTAAGAGATTGCTAACGAGAGTAAGGAAAAGTTAAGAGATTGCTGGGTGATTTTGAAGGTGGGTGACTGAGTATATAACAAGCACAAAAGCTTAGTAGACTTTTGATTATAACAAAAAAAACAAATATCATAACCAACAAGAACACAACATTCATCAACTATTTCGTAGGAAGTACAAAACAAATGAAGTTAATTACGGATAATCAATTTGACCTTAAGTATAGTATATATTTGTCCAACTAAAATTAAAACTTTAAGCATCACAAATGTATCTTGCAACATTTCTGACATCAAAAAATTTCAATTAATTAAGCACCCAAAAAAATTTCAAGAAAAAAACACCAATAAATTCATTATAATTTATACCGGACTCAATAATGGTTGAGATAATGCTTTTTAAGACTAACACGTTTTTAAACTTACCATACCTAAAAATTACCACAAGTTTACAATTTCTATATTTACAAATATTTAGTAATTATGGAGTAAAAATAACAACTACGATATTGTGCCTCATGTAAACAAAACATCAAATTTAATTAAAAAAATATCAATTACGTGTACAATTCTTAAGAATGTATTAAAATTCGACTTTGAGAAAACTTGAAAAGAATATTTTTATTTACGAGTATAATACTAATTTAAACCATTTTCTAGAAGAATAAAGGTCAAAGAAATTCGATAGTTTTTTTTTTCAATTAGAAAGTAAATCAATAATTAAAGAAGGGAGAAAGAATATTGGAAACAAACCGAGATAGAATAATAAACGAGAGTAAGGGAAAGTTTTTTTTGGCCATCGTAGGGAAAGCTAAGAGATTGAAAGTAAGAGATTGCTAACGAGAGTAAGGGAAAGTTAAGAGATTGCTGAGTGATTTTGAAGGTGGGTGACCGAGTATATAACAAGCAGAAAAGCTTAGTAGACTTTTGATTATTACAAAAAAAACAAATACCATAACCAACAAGAACACAACATTCATCAACTATTTCGTAGGAAGTACAAAATAAATGTAGTTAATTACGGATAATCAATTTGACCTTAAGTATAGTATATATTTGTCCAACTAAAATTAAAATTTTAAGCATCACAAATGTATCTTGCAACATTTCTGACATCAAAAAATTTCAAATAATTAAGCACCCAAAACAATTTCAAGAAAAAAACACCATTAAATTCATTATAATTTATACCGTACTCAATAATGGTTGAGATAATGCTTTTTAAAACTAACACGTTTTTAAACTTACCATACCTAAAAATTACCACAAGTTTACAATTTCTATATTTACAAATATTTAGTAATTATGGAGTAAAAATAACAACTACGATATTGTGCATCATGTAAACAAAACATCAAATTTAATTAAAAAAATATCAATTACGTGTACAATTCTTAAGAATGTATTAAAATTCGACTTTGAGAAAACTTGAAAAGAATATTTTTATTTACGAGTATAATACTAATTTAAACCATTTTCTAGAAGAATAAAGGTCAAAGAAATTCGATAGTTTTTTTTTTCAATCAGAAAGTAAATCAATAATTAAAGAAGGGAGAAAGAATATTGGAAACAAACCGAGGTAGAATAATAAACGAGAGTAAGGGAAAGTTTTTTTTTTGGCCATCGTAGGAAAAGATAAGAGATTGAAAGTAAGAGATTGCTAACGAGAGTAAGGGAAAGTTAAGAGATTGCTGGGTGATTTTGAAGGTGGGTGACTGAGTATATAACAAGTACAAAAGCTTAGTAGACTTTTGATTATAACAAAAAAAACAAATATCATAACAAACAAGAACACAACATTTATCAACTATTTCGTAGGAAGTACAAAACAAATGAAGTTAATTACGGATAATCAATTTGACCTTAAGTATAGTATATATTTGCCCAACTAAAATTAAAACTTTAAGCATCACAAATGTATCTTGCAACATTTCTGACATCAAAAAATTTCAATTAATTAAGCACCCAAAAAAATTTCAAGAAAAAAACACCAATAAATTCATTATAATTTATACCGGACTCAATAATGGTTGAGATAATGCTTTTTAAGACTAACACGTTTTTAAACTTACCATACCTAAAAATTACCACAAGTGTACAATTTCTATATTTACAAATATTTAGTAATTATGGAGTAAAAATAACAACTACGATATTGTGCCTCATGTAAACTAAACATCAAATTTAATTAAAAAAATATCAATTACGTGTACAATTCTTAAGAATGTATTAAAATTCGACTTTGAGAAAACTTGAAAAGAATATTTTTATTTACGAGTATAATACTAATTTAAATCATTTTCTAGAAGAATAAAGGTCAAAGAAATTCGATAGTTGTTTTTTCAATTAGAAAGTAAATCAATAATTAAAGAAGGAAGAAAGAATATTGGAAACAAACCGAGGTAGAATAATAAACGAGAGTAAGGGAAATTTTTTTTTTTGGCCATCGTAGGGAAAGCTAAGAGATTGAAAGTAAGAGATTGCTAACGAGAGTAAGGGAAAGTTAAAAGATTGCTGGGTGATTTTGAAGGTGGGTGACTGAGTATATAACAAACAGAAAAGCTTAGTAGACTTTTGATTATTACAGAAAAAACAAATACCATAACCAACAAGAACACAACATTCATCAACTATTTCGTAGGAATTACAAAATAAATGTAGTTAATTACGAATAATCAATTTGACCTTAAGTATATTATATATTTGTCCAACTAAAATTAAAATTTTAAGCATCACAAATGTATCTTGCAACATTTCTGACATCAAAAAATTTCAAATAATTAAGCACCCAAAACAATTTCAAGAAAAAAACACCATTAAATTCATTATAATTTATACCGGACTCAATAATGGTTGAGATAATGCTTTTTAAAACTAACACGTTTTTAAACTTACCATACCTAAAAATTACCACAAGTGTACAATTTCTATATTTACAAATATTTAGTAATTATGGAGTAAAAATAACAACTACGATATTGTGCCTCATGTAAACAAAACATCAAATTTAATTAAAAAAATATCAATTACGTGTACAATTCTTAAGAATGTATTAAAATTCGACTTTGAGAAAACTTGAAAAGAATATTTTTATTTACGAGTATAATACTAATTTAAACCATTTTCTAGAAGAATAAAGGTCAAAGAAATTCGATAGTTTTTTTTTCAATTAGAAAGTAAATCAATAATTAAAGAAGGGAGAAAGAATATTGGAAACAAACCGAGATAGAATAATAAACGAGAGTAAGGGAAAGTTTTTTTTGGCCATCGTAGGGAAAGCTAAGAGATTGAAAGTAAAAGATTGCTAACGAGAGTAAGGGAAAGTTAAGAGATTGCTGGGTGATTTTGAAGGTGGGTGACCGAGTATATAACAAGCAGAAAAGCTTAGTAGACTTTTGATTATTACAAAAAAACAAATACCATAACCAACAAGAACACAACATTCATCAACTATTTCGTAGGAAGTACAAAATAAATGTAATTAATTACGGATAATCAATTTGACCTTAAGTATAGTATATATTTGTCCAACTAAAATTAAAATTTTAAGCATCACAAATGTATCTTGCAACATTTCTGACATCAAAAAATTTCAAATAATTAAGCACCCAAAACAATTTCAAGAAAAAAACATCATTAAATTCATTATAATTTATACCGTACTCAATAATGGTTGAGATAATGCTTTTTAAAACTAACACGTTTTTAAACTTACCATACCTAAAAATTACCACAAGTTTACAATTTCTATATTTACAAATATTTAGTAATTATGGAGTAAAAATAACAACTACGATATTGTGCCTCATGTAAACAAAACATCAAATTTAATTAAAAAAATATCAATTACGTGTACAATTCTTAAGAATGTATTAAAATTCGACTTTGAGAAAACTTGAAAAGAATATTTTTATTTACGAGTATAATACTAATTTAAACCATTTTCTAGAAGAATAAAGGTCAAAGAAATTCGATAGTTTTTTTTTCAATTAGAAAGTAAATCAATAATTAAAGAAGGGAGAAAGAATATTGGAAACAAACCGAGATAGAATAATAAACGAGAGTAAGGGAAAGTTTTTTTTGGCCATCGTAGGGAAAGCTAAGAGATTGAAAGTAAAAGATTGCTAACGAGAGTAAGGGAAAGTTAAGAGATTGCTGGATGATTTTGAAGGTGGGTGACCGAGTATATAACAAGCAGAAAAGCTTAGTAGACTTTTGATTATTACAAAAAAACAAATACCATAACCAACAAGAACACAACATTCATCAACTATTTCGTAGGAAGTACAAAATAAATGTAGTTAATTACGGATAATCAATTTGACCTTAAGTATAGTATATATTTGTCCAACTAAAATTAAAATTTTAAGCATCACAAATGTATCTTGCAACATTTCTGACATCAAAAAATTTCAAATAATTAAGCACCCAAAACAATTTCAAGAAAAAAACATCATTAAATTCATTATAATTTATACCGTACTCAATAATGGTTGAGATAATGCTTTTTAAAACTAACACGTTTTTAAACTTACCATACCTAAAAATTACCACAAGTTTACAATTTCTATATTTACAAATATTTAGTAATTATGGAGTAAAAATAACAACTACGATATTGTGCCTCATGTAAACAAAACATCAAATTTAATTAAAAAAAAATCAATTACGTGTACAATTCTTAAGAATGTATTAAAATTCGACTTTGAGAAAACTTGAAAAGAATATTTTTATTTACGAGTATAATACTAATTTAAACCATTTTCTAGAAGAATAAAGGTCAAAGAAATTCGATAGTTTTTTTTTTCAATCAGAAAGTAAATCAATAATTAAAGAAGGGAGAAAGAATATTGGAAACAAACCGAGGTAGAATAATAAACGAGAGTAAGGGAAAGTTTTTTTTTGGCCATCGTAGGAAAAGCTAAGAGATTGAAAGTAAGAGATTGCTAACGAGAGTAAGGGAAAGTTAAGAGATTGCTGGGTGATTTTGAAGGTGGGTGACTGAGTATATAACAAGTACAAAAGCTTAGTAGACTTTTGATTATAACAAAAAAAACAAATATCATAACCAACAAGAACACAACATTTATCAACTATTTCGTAGGAAGTACAAAACAAATGAAGTTAATTACGGATAATCAATTTGACCTTAAGTATAGTATATATTTGCCCAACTAAAATTAAAACTTTAAGCATCACAAATGTATCTTGCAACATTTCTGACATCAAAAAATTTCAATTAATTAAGCACCCAAAAAAATTTCAAGAAAAAAACACCAATAAATTCATTATAATTTATACCGGACTCAATAATGGTTGAGATAATGCTTTTTAAGACTAACACGTTTTTAAACTTACCATACCTAAAAATTACCACAAGTGTACAATTTCTATATTTACAAATATTTAGTAATTATGGAGTAAAAATAACAACTACGATATTGTGCCTCATGTAAACTAAACATCAAATTTAATTAAAAAAATATCAATTACGTGTACAATTCTTAAGAATGTATTAAAATTCGACTTTGAGAAAACTTGAAAAGAATATTTTTATTTACGAGTATAATACTAATTTAAATCATTTTCTAGAAGAATAAAGGTCAAAGAAATTCGATAGTTGTTTTTTCAATTAGAAAGTAAATCAATAATTAAAGAAGGAAGAAAGAATATTGGAAACAAACCGAGGTAGAATAATAAACGAGAGTAAGGGAAAGTTTTTTTTTTTGGCCATCGTAGGGAAAGCTAAGAGATTGAAAGTAAGAGATTGCTAACGAGAGTAAGGGAAAGTTAAAAGATTGCTGGGTGATTTTGAAGGTGGGTGACTGAGTATATAACAAACAGAAAAGCTTAGTAGACTTTTGATTATTACAGAAAAAACAAATACCATAACCAACAAGAACACAACATTCATCAACTATTTCGTAGGAATTACAAAATAAATGTAGTTAATTACGAATAATCAATTTGACCTTAAGTATATTATATATTTGTCCAACTAAAATTAAAATTTTAAGCATCACAAATGTATCTTGCAACATTTCTGACATCAAAAAATTTCAAATAATTAAGCACCCAAAACAATTTCAAGAAAAAAACACCATTAAATTCATTATAATTTATACCGTACTCAATAATGGTTGAGATAATGCTTTTTAAAACTAACACGTTTTTAAACTTACCATACCTAAAAATTACCACAAGTTTACAATTTCTATATTTACAAATATTTAGTAATTATGGAGTAAAAATAACAACTACGATATTGTGCATCATGTAAACAAAACATCAAATTTAATTAAAAAAATATCAATTACGTGTACAATTCTTAAGAATGTATTAAAATTCGACTTTGAGAAAACTTGAAAAGAATATTTTTATTTACGAGTATAATACTAATTTAAACCATTTTCTAGAAGAATAAAGGTCAAAGAAATTCGATAGTTTTTTTTTCAATCAGAAAGTAAATCAATAATTAAAGAAGGGAGAAAGAATATTGGAAACAAACCGAGGTAGAATAATAAACGAGAGTAAGGGAAAGTTTTTTTTTGGCCATCGTAGGAAAAGCTAAGAGATTGAAAGTAAGAGATTGCTAACGAGAGTAAGGGAAAGTTAAGAGATTGCTGGGTGATTTTGAAGGTGGGTGACTGAGTATATAACAAGTACAAAAGCTTAGTAGACTTTTGATTATAACAAAAAAAACAAATATCATAACCAACAAGAACACAACATTTATCAACTATTTCGTAGGAAGTACAAAACAAATGAAGTTAATTACGGATAATCAATTTGACCTTAAGTATAGTATATATTTGCCCAACTAAAATTAAAACTTTAAGCATCACAAATGTATCTTGCAACATTTCTGACATCAAAAAATTTCAATTAATTAAGCACCCAAAAAAATTTCAAGAAAAAAACACCAATAAATTCATTATAATTTATACCGGACTCAATAATGGTTGAGATAATGTTTTTTAATACTAACACGTTTTTAAACTTACCATACCTAAAAATTACCACAAGTGTACAATTTCTATATTTACAAATATTTAGTAATTATGGAGTAAAAATAACAACTACGATATTGTGCCTCATGTAAACTAAACATCAAATTTAATTAAAAAAATATCAATTACGTGTACAATTCTTAAGAATGTATTAAAATTCGACTTTGAGAAAACTTGAAAAGAATATTTTTATTTACGAGTATAATACTAATTTAAATCATTTTCTAGAAGAATAAAGGTCAAAGAAATTCGATAGTTGTTTTTTCAATTAGAAAGTAAATCAATAATTAAAGAAGGAAGAAAGAATATTGGAAACAAACCGAGGTAGAATAATAAACGAGAGTAAGGGAAAGTTTTTTTTTTGGCCATCGTAGGGAAAGCTAAGAGATTGAAAGTAAGAGATTGCTAACGAGAGTAAGGGAAAGTTAAAAGATTGCTGGGTGATTTTGAAGGTGGGTGACTGAGTATATAACAAACAGAAAAGCTTAGTAGACTTTTGATTATTACAGAAAAAACAAATACCATAACCAACAAGAACACAACATTCATCAACTATTTCGTAGGAATTACAAAATAAATGTAGTTAATTACGAATAATCAATTTGACCTTAAGTATATTATATATTTGTCCAACTAAAATTAAAATTTTAAGCATCACAAATGTATCTTGCAACATTTCTGACATCAAAAAATTTCAAATAATTAAGCACCCAAAACAATTTCAAGAAAAAAACACCATTAAATTCATTATAATTTATACCGGACTCAATAATGGTTGAGATAATGCTTTTTAAAACTAACACGTTTTTAAACTTACCATACCTAAAAATTACCACAAGTGTACAATTTCTATATTTACAAATATTTAGTAATTATGGAGTAAAAATAACAACTACGATATTGTGCCTCATGTAAACAAAACATCAAATTTAATTAAAAAAATATCAATTACGTGTACAATTCTTAAGAATGTATTAAAATTCGACTTTGAGAAAACTTGAAAAGAATATTTTTATTTACGAGTATAATACTAATTTAAACCATTTTCTAGAAGAATAAAGGTCAAAGAAATTCGATAGTTTTTTTTTCAATTAGAAAGTAAATCAATAATTAAAGAAGGGAGAAAGAATATTGGAAACAAACCGAGATAGAATAATAAACGAGAGTAAGGGAAAGTTTTTTTTGGCCATCGTAGGGAAAGCTAAGAGATTGAAAGTAAAAGATTGCTAACGAGAGTAAGGGAAAGTTAAGAGATTGCTGGGTGATTTTGAAGGTGGGTGACCGAGTATATAACAAGCAGAAAAGCTTAGTAGACTTTTGATTATTACAAAAAAACAAATACCATAACCAACAAGAACACAACATTCATCAACTATTTCGTAGGAAGTACAAAATAAATGTAGTTAATTACGGATAATCAATTTGACCTTAAGTATAGTATATATTTGTCCAACTAAAATTAAAATTTTAAGCATCACAAATGTATCTTGCAACATTTCTGACATCAAAAAATTTCAAATAATTAAGCACCCAAAACAATTTCAAGAAAAAAACATCATTAAATTCATTATAATTTATACCGTACTCAATAATGGTTGAGATAATGCTTTTTAAAACTAACACGTTTTTAAACTTACCATACCTAAAAATTACCACAAGTTTACAATTTCTATATTTACAAATATTTAGTAATTATGGAGTAAAAATAACAACTACGATATTGTGCCTCATGTAAACAAAACATCAAATTTAATTAAAAAAATATCAATTACGTGTACAATTCTTAAGAATGTATTAAAATTCGACTTTGAGAAAACTTGAAAAGAATATTTTTATTTACGAGTATAATACTAATTTAAACCATTTTCTAGAAGAATAAAGGTCAAAGAAATTCGATAGTTTTTTTTTTTCAATCAGAAAGTAAATCAATAATTAAAGAAGGGAGAAAGAATATTGGAAACAAACCGAGGTAGAATAATAAACGAGAGTAAGGGAAAGTTTTTTTTTGGCCATCGTAGGAAAAGCTAAGAGATTGAAAGTAAGAGATTGCTAACGAGAGTAAGGGAAAGTTAAGAGATTGCTGGGTGATTTTGAAGGTGGGTGACTGAGTATATAACAAGCACAAAAGCTTAGTAGACTTTTGATTATAACAAAAAAAACAAATATCATAACCAACAAGAACACAACATTCATCAACTATTTCGTAGGAAGTACAAAACAAATGAAGTTAATTACGGATAATCAATTTGACCTTAAGTATAGTATATATTTGTCCAACTAAAATTAAAACTTTAAGCATCACAAATGTATCTTGCAACATTTCTGACATCAAAAAATTTCAATTAATTAAGCACCCAAAAAAATTTCAAGAAAAAAACACCAATAAATTCATTATAATTTATACCGGACTCAATAATGGTTGAGATAATGCTTTTTAAGACTAACACGTTTTTAAACTTACCATACCTAAAAATTACCACAAGTTTACAATTTCTATATTTACAAATATTTAGTAATTATGGAGTAAAAATAACAACTACGATATTGTGCCTCATGTAAACAAAACATCAAATTTAATTAAAAAAATATCAATTACGTGTACAATTCTTAAGAATGTATTAAAATTCGACTTTGAGAAAACTTGAAAAGAATATTTTTATTTACGAGTATAATACTAATTTAAACCATTTTCTAGAAGAATAAAGGTCAAAGAAATTCGATAGTTTTTTTTTCAATTAGAAAGTAAATCAATAATTAAAGAAGGGAGAAAGAATATTGGAAACAAACCGAGATAGAATAATAAACGAGAGTAAGGGAAAGTTTTTTTTGGCCATCGTAGGGAAAGCTAAGAGATTGAAAGTAACAGATTGCTAACGAGAGTAAGGGAAAGTTAAGAGATTGCTGGGTGATTTTGAAGGTGGGTGACCGAGTATATAACAAGCAGAAAAGCTTAGTAGACTTTTGATTATAACAAAAAAAAACAAATATCATAACCAACAAGAACACAACATTCATCAACTATTTCGTAGGAAGTACAAAACAAATGAAGTTAATTACGGATAATCAATTTGACCTTAAGTATAGTATATATTTGCCCAACTAAAATTAAAACTTTAAGCATCACAAATGTATCTTGCAACATTTCTGACATCAAAAAATTTCAATTAATTAAGCACCCAAAAAAATTTCAAGAAAAAAACACCAATAAATTCATTATAATTTATACCGGACTCAATAATGGTTGAGATAATGCTTTTTAAGACTAACACGTTTTTAAACTTACCATACCTAAAAATTACCACAAGTGTACAATTTCTATATTTACAAATATTTAGTAATTATGGAGTAAAAATAACAACTACGATATTGTGCCTCATGTAAACTAAACATCAAATTTAATTAAAAAAATATCAATTACGTGTACAATTCTTAAGAATGTATTAAAATTCGACTTTGAGAAAACTTGAAAAGAATATTTTTATTTACGAGTATAATACTAATTTAAATCATTTTCTAGAAGAATAAAGGTCAAAGAAATTCGATAGTTGTTTTTTCAATTAGAAAGTAAATCAATAATTAAAGAAGGAAGAAAGAATATTGGAAACAAACCGAGGTAGAATAATAAACGAGAGTAAGGGAAAGTTTTTTTTTTGGCCATCGTAGGGAAAGCTAAGAGATTGAAAGTAAGAGATTGCTAACGAGAGTAAGGGAAAGTTAAAAGATTGCTGGGTGATTTTGAAGGTGGGTGACTGAGTATATAACAAGCAGAAAAGCTTAGTAGACTTTTGATTATTACAGAAAAAACAAATACCATAACCAACAAGAACACAACATTCATCAACTATTTCGTAGGAATTACAAAATAAATGTAGTTAATTACGAATAATCAATTTGACCTTAAGTATATTATATATTTATCCAACTAAAATTAAAATTTTAAGCATCACAAATGTATCTTGCAACATTTCTGACATCAAAAAATTTCAAATAATTAAGCACCCAAAACAATTTCAAGAAAAAAACACCATTAAATTCATTATAATTTATACCGTACTCAATAATGGTTGAGATAATGCTTTTTAAGACTAACACGTTTTTAAACTTACCATACCTAAAAATTACCACAAGTTTACAATTTCTATATTTACAAATATTTAGTAATTATGGAGTAAAAATAACAACTACGATATTGTGCCTCATGTAAACAAAACATCAAATTTAATTAAAAAAATATCAATTACGTGTACAATTCTTAAGAATGTATTAAAATTCGACTTTGAGAAAACTTGAAAAGAATATTTTTATTTACGAGTATGATACTAATTTAAACCATTTTCTAGAAGAATAAAGGTCAAAGAAATTCGATAGTTTTTTTTTTCCAATCAGAAAGTAAATCAATAATTAAAGAAGGGAGAAAGAATATTGGAAACAAACCGAGGTAGAATAATAAACGAGGGTAAGGGAAAGTTTTTTTTTGGCCATCGTAGGGAAAGCTAAGAGATTGAAAGTAAGAGATTGCTAACGAGAGTAAGGGAAAGTTAAGAGATTGCTGGGTGATTTTGTAGGTGGGTGACTGAGTATATAACAAGCAGAAAAGCTTAGTAGACTTTTGATTATAACAAAAAAACAAATATCATAACCAACAAGAACACAACATTCATCAACTATTTCGTAGGAAGTACAAAATAAATGAAGTTAATTACGGATAATCAATTTGACCTTAAGTATAGTATATATTTGTCCAACTAAAATTAAAATTTTAAGCATCACAAATGTATCTTGCAACATTTCTGACATCAAAAAATTTCAATTAATTAAGCACCCAAAAAAATTTCAAGAAAAAAACACCAATAAATTCATTATAATTTATACCGTACTCAATAATGGTTTAGATAATGCTTTTTAAGACTAACACATTTTTAAACTTACCATACCTAAAAATTATCACAAGTTTACAATTTCTATATTTACAAATATTTAGTAATTATGGAGTAAAAATAACAACTACGATATTGTGCCTCATGTAAACTAAACATCAAATTTAATTAAAAAAATATCAATTACGTGTACAATTCTTAAGAATGTATGAAAATTCGACTTTGAGAAAACTTGAAAAGAATATTTTTATTTACGAGTATAATAATAATTTAAATCATTTTCTAGAAGAATAAAGGTCAAAGAAATTAGATAGTTTTTTTTTTCAATTAGAAAGTAAATCAATAATTAAAGAAGGGAAAAAGAATATTGGAAACAAACCGAGGTAGAATAATAAACGAGAGTAAGGAAAAGTTTTTTTTTGTGGCCATCGTAGGGAAAGCTAAGAGATTGAAAATAAGAGATTGCTAACGAGAGTAAGGGAAAGTTAAGAGATTGCTGGGTGATTTTGAAGGTGGGTGACTGAGTGGACAAGTGAAGGGGAGTGGCTAATTTATAGAAATTAAATGAAAAGATGGTCCCACCAACAAGAAAATTAAGAATTAATAAGTATTTTTAAAATAAAAATAAAAATAACATTTTAGACTCGTATTTGACCCGAGATACGTATAAACACATCCCGTATAAAAACACTATACTTTTCAAATCTGAAATAC
The DNA here is from genome assembly GCA_958450325.1 of Agrostemma githago. NCBI lineage: Eukaryota > Viridiplantae > Streptophyta > Magnoliopsida > Caryophyllales > Caryophyllaceae > Agrostemma > Agrostemma githago. The sequence continues at coordinate 12,181,946 of OY288239.1, forward strand.
ACCGCCCTGAAATGATGAACCCGAAATATGACCGTCCGACAAGTCCAATGAAATATGTTTTATTTTTCATAATAATTAAACTTTATACATTGAAGTACGGATTAGGAACTAATCAAATTTGAGTGGATTAGTTAAACTAGTACTCCGTACTAGATGAGGATTAAAGGAAGAATTATGTGCCGCAGCTCAATACTTTAATGAACTTAGGGTATACTAAATACTCTATATTAATCAAATTCCTTAAGCTCCATTACTAAGCTAGAGTTAGCCCAAATTTATGTTTTACGTATTACAGTACTAATGTTTGTTTGGTTTCATATATCACGATAATAATGGTAGTTTTACGATGAAATAATGTAATGATACATCAATTTATATCTGTGGACCATTCCATTTATTTAAAAAAGTTACACCAATTTAGTACGAAAACGTAATTCGATACACCATTTCATTCTTTGACTTGTTGTAATACTCCATCCGTTCCAATCAATTCCATACATTTGATTTTTTTTACATTTACCAATATATGTTTTTTTCCTTTTGTCTATATCTTTAGTTACTTATTTAAAATATTTTATAAAAAATTAAAAATTGATATTCATAGTGAATTCGATTAGACAATTTAAACAAGATCTCACATGACTATAATTTATCTTACATATTAAAAGTTCTATCGAAGATTGTTTGTAGTTATAAATAGTGTTCAAAAATCAAATGTATGCAATTGATTGGAACGGAGGGATCATTAAGTTGTTTTGATTACTTGAAAATTTACTTAATTCTTTTACTTGTGCTATCTTTTTTAGTTTATTCCTACATGGTTAAGGCTTTAATAGTTTAATCACATCAAAATTATCTTCAGATTGACGCTCCAAAAATATGTTAAACTTTAAGTACCTACAATTTTAGTAGTGGTAGTAGTAACTCTGGGTGAATAATGCAGGAGACTCTAGGGTAATTGTGGGTAAATAATTGTGGATAATTGTACGTAGTAGTAATTGAAGTAATTGTGGATTGACCACCCCATAATGCATGGACAATATGCAACAACTTATCACATGCATGCGTTGTGCATTCTGCACCCACCACCCACTACCCATCACCTCTAACATTTTATTTTAGGAAACATGTCTAAAAATATGTTTCCATACTAAATCGGTGTAACTTTTTAAATAATTGAACATAAAAGGACTATGGGAGTCGAAAGATGTTTGCCCATGATTCCATCCATCCTTCTCTCACTTCACTATCATCTTCCTCAATACACAAATTATACGGAGTAGTATACAATTGTTATACTGTACAACAAAACTTAAAACTAAGAATTTATGGTTAAAAATTGTCACTTTAGGTTATTAGACCATTTTGAGTTAAATAATGACCAACTTTTAATATAAAAAAAGTGGTAACCATTTATCTGAAAGTGATCACCAAGTAACCTAAAATGATCACTTGTTACCATGAATTACAAATTATTAATATTGTCACATGTTACAACAGCTGTACACAATAATTATCATTCTCAATATAATGTCAATGTCATGACAGACTTCTTTTTATTTTCAGTATTCCACATTTACCGTCTCAACTTTGTTGGTAAATTTGAGGGAGGAGATGATACTAATGATATGAGTTCCAAATTTCCAATTTATCTTCTTTATATAAAAGAAGACACCAAACATAGTGAGGTGTCTCAACCACAAAGCTCTATTTGGGAATAAGTCCATTTTTTTAGTGTTTTAGAATAGTTAGGTGTAATACCTTATAGAATTGAAATGTTTAAGGGAGAAGTAATCTTCACCTTCATTTAATGCTATATATTGAAATTTTGAAAATAACAAATGCATTGGAGACTAAGTAATGAAACCAAAAAACGAATAAGTATCAATAGATTTGATTATCAATTTGCATTTACAAAAATATGTCATCTTCAATGTACTAACACTCAATACTGTGTCGATTGTTACAGATATTTGTTAAATGCTACTGTATTTGTGAGGAAAGAAGTAAAAGGATTAGGGTTTCAGTTATGCCTGATTTCTAATATCCAGCGCACTAAAGATGACGCGTGTTGACGGAATGACGTTTTAAGCATTTGTTGTTTCTTAATAATGATTTTATTTAGATTATATTAAATCCGTCGACTAAGATTGTCACGTTTCACTAAATACTCCTCATATATATACTTCTATAATAGGGAAGTGAGAAAATCTTTTAAAGACGGAGGGAATATGTTACTACTCCTACGTGTTTAAGTTGATGAAGTGATGCTACTCATCTTATTTAGAAACCGTCTTTATCGTTTAAGAGTTGTTTTTTAAAATAACATCTTTCTTATTATGTTTCAGTAAATCGTCTTAAAATATTACTCCGTATTATTTTTAAATCGTACTTAAGTACTCGATCAATTGTTACAACTTAACTACGAAAATGAAACTTTTCATCACGTTAAACGGTAAAACGACAGTACAATTTAAAAATTATAATGACCAAGATCTATAAAATCTAAACATATTATAAATTTATGGAAAATACAAAAATACGATTTTGATACAGATATCAATATGAAAAAATATCTTAGATTAGTTGCATTATCGACCGCGTGAGTCGTGTTCCCATGCATTACTCTTTGTAACTTATAATCATCAATTAAACTCCTCGATGAGTTGCAATTTGAGTATGCGTTTGACAATGTATAGTATTTTTTTCTATGATTGTTCAAGGATATTGATTATTATCAATAATTTTTATCAACCATACAAATAAATTGTGCTAATTTTAAGATTTGTCTAATTTTAAAATTTCAGGGGCAGTGAGTGCGTTGGATGAAGAACTCAAGAGCCGCTTTTGATGAAGAACTCAAAAGCACCTGATTTTCAAGTACGAGTATATTGAAAAATTAGTTTAGTGTGAGACAATCTATCATAAGACTTATTCGTCATGTAAATCACATTTCCAATCCAAATTATTAGTGATTCCTCCTTAACAAATATAAAGAACCTATTGGAACAAAGCAAATACTCCGTATAAGATTGAGTTGAGTTGTTATCAGGTCGCCTGATTATGATCAACTAATGTGTCAATTTGTGTTTGTTTTGTTTGTTCTAATTAAAAAGTGCAAACTAAAGTTTAGGCTGGGTTTCAAATTGATCACAACGGGTCTGCATATATTTTATACTCCAATAAGGTTGAGTAAAAACGTTATCGGGTCAGTTATTTATGATTGTACAATGGGTCAATTTGAATTTGTTTTAATTTGTCCTCCGTTATAGAGTTTGTTACTTCCTCCATTTTTTTATCATCCCATTGTAATATAACACCTCACTCATAATATTAATCATATCCACAAACATAACATCAATTGTTTAAAATATACTCCGTGTCACCAAGCATACCATCGAACATATCAACAAACCTAAGCATTTGTAATGCAATTGACGAGAGTTAATAAACCGTAAAAAAATGTCGGGCTTCGAGTTAAAAATCCTTTAAAAAATGACGGGCTTCGGGTTAAAATCCGTTAAAAAATAACGAGCTTCGGGTTCAAAAGACCTACCATGAGACCTCTCGCATAGGAGGTTTGTATTAAATTAATAACTAACTCTATGTGAGAGGTCTCTCAATAATTCTATGGTGAGACCGTCTCACAAGAGACTTATTGGTCCAATTAATCATATCCACACACATAACATCAATTGTTTAAAATATACTCCGTGTCACCAAGCATATCATCGAATATTTCAACAAACCTAAGCATTTGCAATGCGTTTGACAAAAGTTAATAAACCTTTAAAAAATGTCGGGTTTCGGATTAAAAACCGTTAAAAAAATGACGGATTTCGGGTTAAAAACCGTTAAAAAGTGACGAGCTTCGAGTTCAAAACCGTTAAAAATCATTAATAACGCGTTTGAAAATTGTTAATTGTCTTTACTTTTTTTAAATGTAAATAAATTTTCATTCTTAGTTTCAATTTTTTTTTGAAATCCTTGGTTTCAATTCTTAATCATTTATTTTTCTTTTATTTAATATTGCATTTATATTAGAATACGGATATATAGAGTTTTTTACACATAACAAACTTTGACTCGATTCATTGAATTTTTTATCATTATAATAATCATGTGATAAAAATATGATTTAAAACATACTACTTCGATTTTTTTTATAATAAAATTATTACCAAATAAATTTTGAAAAAAAATAATAAATACTCCTTCCTCTTCTTTTATATGATCTACAATAGTTTTGGGAAGAAAATTAATAAGGGTGGACTGAAATGTGGATGAAAATGAAAGTGGAAAAAGAAAGTGGGGTCACAAATAATAAGAACCACAAAAGACATACTAAAAAGAAAAGTGAAAAAATAATAGAGATTACCAAAATAGAAAATGTGTAAGATTGAAGAGAAGGGGATGAAGTATTTTTTATTCCGTACTATTTTGTGAAATTTTAGTCTATAATATTAATATTTTTTAATTAGTAATTTCAGCTTAGGTGGGTTCCGCTCCAAAAATATTTGCGTTTTAGAGGTCATAACGTATATTATAGGCTTTCTTTTTTTGTTTGAATTGTGTCAAACATATACAGTACTATACACGTACTCATTTATTTCGACGTCACATGTCCTTATAATTAAGACATCTACATTTATCATACACTCTCCGAAATTGTTATTTACCTACATACTCACGTGGATTCTTTATCTTCGATATTGAAGACACTATAATAATTATATGCGTCAATATTCATTTCATTTACGTTATTTTAAGTCAATATTGTCTTTCCGTTCACCTCATATGGATTGTGATTTGACTTTTTGATGCAAAAAACGTTTCAACACCGTGAATTTTCACGGGTATTACACTTTATTTTTAACTTTCTATTATTTTCAAAAAAAAGTTCACAAACCCGTGACGTGTCACGGGTATTACACTAGTTAGCATTATAATCATATACCCAAGAAAAGTTGTTCATTTTTTTACTCAACCAACTCAAAAGACCGGACTGTCTTAAAAGAATATACCAACCATTGAGTAACATAATACAGATTACCATAAAGTTTTTCCTTAGAAAAAAAAAGAAAAAACATGTAGATGATGATAGTACTACTTTTTCTGTTTTAATTTTTTGACTTTATTAGTTATTTCAACCACTCCATAATAATTTTCATTGATGTAAATTTGTGTTTGAACTTTAAAGTTAGAAGTGAGATAATTGAATGAAGTTGAATAGAAAACTGTGCAAGTGGACCATGTCAATGTGGTACTCAAGAGTATAGTTAAGATTAAGATCTTGGTCCACTTTTCGTGAGGAGAAAAATGAATTCATGTTACCCTTGATCCAAATGAGAGAAAGTACAGATCATCCCCAAGCAAGGGTCAAGTTAATTAGGTCACCACCAATTTTTTCTCTTCTCAATACAGAAGGTCGCGACCTAGGTCATCACACAAATCATTTTTCATTTTCCAACTTTTTCACCTCATCAAAACTTCTCTCCTACCTTTTCAATTAAAAATAAATAGTACTCGTAACTAAGTTAATTTTTTTATTTTCTAAATATCTTAATAAATACTCCATCCGGTTTTTAAATTATTGCTTTATTTGGGTAATATTTGTGAAGAGTATTATATTAAAATGGGTCAATAATTTAAAACCGAAGGGAGTAATATTTATTCCAATAATATAAGTATTTTAATTTTATTTCAAATATTAGAAAAAAAAATGACGTTATAATTCTAAAACGTGAAAGATGATTCTATTGATAATTAATATACTCGGTAGTTTATTTATAACATGATCTTTTTTTATTATTTTTTTCAAAAACACCATGATTTTAGAAAGCTCGACTACCTAAAATTAATTCCGTAAAACTAGGAATATAATTTGGAGTACATTATTTAAATCGATAATTGAAAACTTCTTAAGATGTAGACCGTAACTTAAAAATCAAAATTATTTAACCCATATTACATTATTTAAATACTACTGGATCGTCATGCATGAATGGACCGGACCACCTAACATTTGTTTAGACCAATATCAAATGAACAACCCACCCTACCTTTCATATCCCAATCGATGCATTGTTGTATGAATCTTATCCTAATAATAATAATAATAATAATAATAATAATATCTTGAATGAATAGATCTAATCTAATACTAATACTCTGTAGAAGAAAGAGTCTGCCTATTCTGAGAACATTATCCCTTGCTACAAATAGTAACAAGTAGAAAAGAATGGAATGTGACAAACAAAGGGTTAAGAAGGGACCTTGGAGTATTTTACTCCTACAAATGAATAACATAATCACGATCTGCTGTTGGAAGCATAGGTAGCCAACACAAGGTATGTACCTGCTCACTTCATTCTGAAGTCAATGAGTAGTTGTGATTCTAGTAAGTCGATTCATCCATTGCTATTCAAATTCACTCATTTTGTTGGGTTTTCATCTCGTCTCGCAATTGGACAATAGGTTGAGCTAGTGCAAAAGAAATTTGGATTTGACGAGGCCTTCAATTACAAAGAAGAGCAAGATTTCGATGCAACATTAAGAAGGTGAGATCATCTTAATTAATCTCATAGCATTAGCATTGGTGGCTTAATTTATCAAAATAAATGAAAAATAGCGGTATCAAATTGCTTATAATATGGCTCGAATAATCTTGGTTTGCGGTTATTTGATTACATCACATACGAACTGTATAACTGTATAGGTATTTCCCAGAGGGCATTGATATTTATTTCGAGAATGTTGGAGGAAAGATGCTTGACGCCGTTTTAGGGAATATGAGACTCCACGGCCGTATACCTTTGTCTGGAATGATCTCATAGTACAATCTCATTCACACAGATGGTGTCCATAATCTATTTCACCTGGTCACGAAACGTATCCGTATGGAAGGATTACTAGCTTTCGATTACTATCCTCATCTTTACCTCAAGTACATGGAAATGATCTTACCGCGCATCAAAGACGGTTCAAATTCGACTGGGTGTACAAAAGAGCTGACTATATATTGTTATAATAGGCAGATTTCGATTTATGCACCTACTGCTTTAACAACGAGAAGTTTGGTTCCGGCATGTCTTCCTCAGATTTCATTCTCATAGAGCCTGGTGAATCTTCTAGTGCTACTTGGGGAAAGTGGACCGATCAGGAGACTCTCCTGCTCCTCGAAGCATTGGAACTATTTAGAGGGAACTGGAATGAGATAGCTGAGCATGTTGCTACAAAAACTAAAGCTCAATGCATATTACATTTGCTTGGTGTGAGCTTCGTGGGGGTACGTTACTAAATGCGATTCATACATATCTTGGTATTTGCTATGTCATTGATGTTAACTGATACTATCAGATCATATGTTTTCCTTCTCTAACAAAAGTTTGTCGTATATCTTGCAGATACTTGTAACTGACTTACGAGAACCAGTTGTCATTCAATGTGTCTTGAAGTATACTATATACGGTCGAATAGTTCTCTTAGACGTTTGATTCACCCTTATCCTTCTTGTTTAGAAAAGATTGCTTAATTCTATCATTTAGTTACAAATTCTTGCACAAGACCATATATAGTATGAAAACTTGTGATTTATGAATATTGATAGGATTAATGTGCTAGTTATATATATATATATTTCTGGATTGTATTAAAGAGGACGGTTTAGTACAATAACCGTTCTATTTTTAATTATATTAAACAACACGGTTCCGCCTATAACCGTGTTATTTGTGAAGACTTAAATAGGACGGTTCCGTCTTCAACCGTCCTATTTGTAATCAATTAAATAGGATGGTTTGACCTTCTTTGAACCGCGCTATTTGATTTAATAGGACGTCGACCTAAAGGACGGTTCCTTATCCAATATAGGATGCTTGAAAACCATCCTATTTAATCTTAATGGTAGTAGTGATACTTTACATGGGGTCTAATGGGCGTTTCACCGAAGTTGAAGATGATCAAACATGGGCTAGGATTGAGGAAATGGCGGTCCATAATTCTCAATACAGTAAGCGTAGGAAGGCCAATAGAGGGGGAAGACATGTAATCGGTGTTACCACACAACTTAGTTCCGATCTTGGTGCACAATTGAAGACTTATATGGATGCCATCGATAAGAAGCTTCAAGGGCATGCTAATCAATCTCAAGGCACAAGTTCTTCCAACCCAATCACCTATGCACCAAGTTAATGCTATGGACTCTACATTTAATCCTTCCAATCATGGTATGTGCGACAATTGTGGGATCTTTGGACATGAATATTATGGATGCTTGAGTAATGTGGAGCAAGTGAATGCTTTCCAAGCATACAAGCAAGGCACACCGTTCTCAAACTATTATAATGCAAACATTCACAAGCATCCTTTCTTGTCTTACAAGACACAAAATGTTCAAAACCCTCAAGTCTTTCAAGCTTCTCAACAAGCTCAACAACAAGGTCAACAGGCATATGTTGCTCCTCCCTTTAGGGGCAACCAAGGTTACCAAGGCAATCAAAGGCCTTTCAACAACTTTCAACACCAAAATGATTATCAAAACCAAGGTGCCTATAACAATCAACAAGGCTTCAACAATCAAGGTAACTTCAATAACCAAGTTCAACAAGGTGGTTTCCAAGGTAATCCTAACTCTCAAGGCTTTCAAAACAACAACCAAGGATACCAAAACCAACGTAATTTCCAAGGCCAAAATAAATCAAGGTAATTTTCAAGCTTAAGGGAATTTCCAAAATCAACATCAAGATAACAAGCCTAGGGGTAAATCTCCTACTTATGATTATGGCTTTCCTCTAGCCATCACAAATACTCCACACACTCAACAAGCTCCAACACCCGATTTTGACATGCAAAAGACGATGTTGGACATGAAAATGAGCAATCAAGAGATGCAACGTAATCAATTGAAAATGCAAATGAGTCAACAAGAATTCTATGCTCAAATCCAAAAAGATAACAAGGCTGGAGACAGTACTCATGTGAAAATGTTGGAAACTCAATTGTCTCAAGTGGCCTCGGGTAGTTCTTCAAGGCAAAAAGGACAATTGCCTCCTCAAGGTACGACACCGAACCAAGCTACCGCTAATGCTATCGAGTGGTTCTAGCTACGAGCCACCTATGATGCCTATTGAGGATGGCCATGGAGGAAACCCAAGAGAGGAGCCTATACTTGATGAGGTTGATCAACCTCTAGAGGATTCTTGTGACGAAGAAGTCCCTAATCCGGACTTAAGGGAAGAAGTGCTTGTTGAAGATGTAGATGAGGGTGGTATTGACCTTTCCTCACAAAAGACCCAATCTTCTTTCATTCCCTATGATAAGTCCAAGCCTAAGGGAGCCTCCTTAAAGTCCAAAGAAGTTCAAAGTGAGAATTGAAGTCCAAGGAAGTGGGGGATGCTACTAAGGTTAACTTACCTTTTCCCTCAAGGCAATCCAAGTCCAAAACGAACAAACAATTCGAGAAATTTCTTGAACTTGTAAAGAACCTAGAAGTGACGCTTTCTTTTACTGAACTAATCACTCAAGTGCCTATCTATGCTCTGTTTATGAAGGAGATCCTATCTTGTAAGAGATCGTTGGGAGAACCCGAGTCTATTGCCTTTACGGGGGGATGTAGTGAGATGTACCTACAACCATCCTCACCTAAACTCAAGGATCCAAGAAGTTTCTCCATACCATGCAAGATTGGAAATGTACACATCGAGAGAGCTTTGTGTGACTTGGGAGCGAATGTGAGTGTTATACCTTACTCCGTTTGTGAGAAGGTAGGCATGAATGAGCTTAAGTGCATCGCTATTACACTCCAAATGGCGGATCGATCAATCAAGCGCTCCCTAAGCATATTAGAGGATGTTCCGGTTCGCATAGGCAAGTTCTTTATCCCGGTTGTTTTCATAGTGCTTGATATGGCCGAGGATGCCAACATTCCCATCATCCTTGGACACCCGTTTCTCCATACGGCGGGTGCTCTAATAGATGTGAAGAATGGAAGACTAACCTTGGAAATTGGAGATGAGAAAGTATTCTTCGACCTTCATAGCACGATGAAAACGCCGAGTATCAATGATTCTTGTTGTGTAATTGATATACTTGATGAAGTTGTTGAGGATGCTACCGAGACATTCTTTGTGAAAGATCCTCTTCAAGCTCTCCTAACAATGGAGCTTGAAAAAGTGAAAGATGCACTATGGGACGAAGACTTGGGTGTACTCAAAGAGGCTCTAGATGCGGAGGAAGTTGTTCCTAACAAATGGGTCAAAGATCAAGCAACACTTAGTGGAACTTACTCGGTTGAGGTACAATCTCTTGACCTTAAACCCCTTCCCCTAATTTATGTTATGCCTTTCTAGATGATAAAAAGTCTTGTCCGGTCATAGTTAGCTCTAAGCTTGAGTCTAGCCAATTGGATGCTTTCCTTGGTGTATTGAGGAAATATAAGTGCAGCATTGGTTATAGTCTAGATGACATACAAGGGATTAGCCCCAACTTTTGCATGCATTGGATTCACCTAGAATATGATTTTAAGCCTAGTGTCCAAGGGCAAAAGAGGCTCAATCCTAATATGCAAGAGGTTGTAAAGAAAGAAATCATGAAACTCCTTGATGCCGGGATTATATATCCCATCTCGAGTTCAAGTTGGGTTAGTCCTATGCAAGTGGTTCCCAAGAAAGAAGGAATCACGGTCATAAAGAATGAAAAAGATGAACTAGTGCTCACTAGGTGTGTCACCGGTTATAGAATGCACATTGACCATAGGAAACTCAATATTGCTACAAAGAAAGATCACTTCCCAATCCCATTCATTGACCAAATGCTAGAAAGATTGGCTTCCCATTCTTACTTTTGTTTCCTAGACGAGTTCTCGGGATTTTTCCAAATCCCGATTCACCCGGAAGGCCAACATAAGACCACTTTCACTTGTCCTTATGGAACTTTTGCATATAGGCGCATGTCATTTGGTTTGTGTAATGCCCCAGCCACCTTCCAAAGGTGTATGATGGGCATCTTTTCGGACTATATCGAGTCTATTGTTGAGGTTTTCATGGATGACTTTAGTGTTTATGGTGAAGATTATGAGTCATGTTTGGTGAATTTGTCTAAAGTGCTTGCAAAGTGTGAGGAATTGAACTTGGGGCTAAATTGGGAGAAATGCCACTTCATGGTAAATGAAGGCATTGTGTTAGGTCATTTGATAAAAGACCGGGGTATCCAAGTAGACGGGGCAAAAGTTCAAGTCATCGAGCATTTGCCCCCGCCTACTAATGTCAAGGGAGTTCGGAGTTTCTTGAGTCATGCGGGTTTATACCGCCGTTTCATTAATGATTTTTCAAATTTGGCCAAGCCTCTCACCGAACTCCTCTTGAAGGATGTCCAATTTGTATGGACTAACGCGTGTAATGAGGCATTTGATAAGTTGAAACAAGCATTGGTGACCGCCCCGATCATGAGGTCACCGGATTGGTCTAAGCCATTTAAAGTGATGTGCGATGCAAATGATTTCGCAGTTGGGGCCGTACTTGGTCAACGAGAGGGAAGGGCGCTTTATGCAATCTATTATGCTAACAAGACTCTAGATGGAGCCGAGTCCCGATATGTCACGACCGAGAAAGAGGTTCTCGCCATTGTCTATGCATTAACCAAATTCTGATCCTATCTCATTGGCTCCACGGTGATTGTCTTCACCGATCACTCGGCCCTAAAGTACTTATTAGCCAAGAAGGAGACTAAACCACGATTACTTCGGTGGATTCTACTACTACAAGAATTTGATATGAAAATTCGTGACAAGAAGGGCGCCGAGAATGTTGTTACGGATCACCTATCCCGCATCCGGGTTGAGGACATCAAAGATATCCGTATTGATGATTCGTTTCCGGAAGATGCCATAATGTCGGTTTGCATTGCTTCGTCGGACCAACCCCCTTGGTTCGCCGATTATGCGAACTACATAGTTGGAAGACTCTTACCCCCGGATCTAACTTATCAACAACGGAAGAAATTCTTGTATGATGTCAAGCAATAATTTTGGGATGATCCGTTATTGTTCAAGTTGTGCGCTGATGGGCTTTATAGGAAGTGTGTTCCTCATTGGGAACAAGGAGATATATTGCATGCTTGCCACTCATCCCCGTATGGAGGACATCATGGTGCCTCCAAGACGGTTGCAAAAATTCTACTATCCGGGTTCTATTGGCCTACAATGTTCCAAGATGCAAGAGACTTCGTCTCCCGATACGATGCATGCCAAAGAACCGGGAATATATCATGGAGTCATGAAATGCCACAAAGGGGAATTCTAGAGCTTGAGATATTTGATGTATGGGGCATAGATTACCAAGGCCCATTTCCATCTTCGAAGGGGAATCACTACATTCTAGTGGTCGTTGATTACGTCTTAAAGTGGGCTAAAGCCGTTGCCGCACCCACCAATAATGCTAGAGTGGTGATGAATCTTCTAGAGGGTGATTTTTTCCCTGGTTTGGAGTCCTCCGTGCCCTTATAAGCGATGGAGGAACCCATTTTCATGAAAAATGTCTCGATACTCTATTGTTGAAGTATGGGGTACATCATAGAATCGGATTAGCCTATCACCCTCAAACAAGTGGGCAAGTGGAAATATCTAATCGGGAAATCAAATTGATTCTTGAGAAAGTTGTCACTAGAAATCGAAAGGATTGGAGCATGAAGCTCGATGACACGCTTTGGGCCTATTGAACGACATTTAAGACTCATATTGGCACATTGCCATATAGGCTTGTCTACGGAAAGCTTGCCATCTTTCGGTTGAAATGGAGTTCAAGGCTTTTTGGGCCATTAAAAAACTAAACCTTGATCCTACTTTGATCGGTGAGAAGCGGTTTCTTCAAGTTTATGAATTGGAGGAATTCCGACTACATGCTTATGAGAGTGCCCGGATTTACAAGGAACGCACTAAGCTTTGGCATGACAAGAGGATTATAAAGAGGTCGTTTCAAGTGGTGACAAGGTATTATTGTTCAATTCAAGGCTAAGATTTTCTCGGAAAGCTCCGTTCGCATTGGTCGAAACCGTTCAGTATTATGGAAGTCGGTCGGTATGCAGACTTCGAGCTAAATAATGATAAGGGTGAACTATTCCGAGTCAATGGGCAAAGAATCAAGCTTTTATAATGAAGGTGCAACAACGGGGTCGGTGGAGGTTCTTTACCTCCAACCTATCCCCTCATAATTTCTCAATCAATCCCGGTTTGACGGAGTTCCTCAAGAACCGTCATGTTGTAAATATCTCTTCCCTCTTTTTCTAATCTTTGTGATTTATTTTGTGTTACCTTTGATTTTTAGATTTTGTGTGTGGAAATCTTGTCATTTGGTATTTTCTTATGAGTGGAGTGAGGGAGGGGGTTTTAATGATTGTTATGGAGTTGTGTAGGAAGATTGAAGTTTGATAGGTTATTATGTTGAGTTATTGGAGGTGACATCTTGAAGCAATCATGGAAGCAATTTTATTGATATATGGAGTTGTGATTTTTGGAGTTTTGATGAAGCTTGAATTCTTTGATGAGTTTTTATAAATCAAGTGAAGCTTTATTATTATCTCCCATTATGAAGATCAAGTCGTTCTTTCTCAGTTTTCTATTTTTCCTACAAGCATTATGGAGCTCGGTAGGATTTTTATTGGAAGACGTGAATTAGAATATCAGTTTTTGAGCTTGGTATAAGCTTTTGGGGACGGGATTTCGACAAACCAGTAACAAGGAAACTAAATGCTTTAGGAATTCGCAACAAACAGAAGGAAACTATAACTCTAACGAAGTAACGATTGAAGAATTCACAAAAAATCGAAAGGAAATTGAACCCAAAGTAAGCAACAATTGATAAATTTGCACCAAATACACAGAAACAGAAACCGTATCAACACACTCGTATCGAACAATATAATCCGACTAACGATTCATCAAATCACAACATAATACAACAAAAAAATCAACATAATTCAACATTATGATCCCAAATTTTGGATCAATGCAAATTCAACACTTAATACAAATTTATAATAATAATAATAAGCTTCTAGCTCCCTCCTCCCTGCTCCCCGCTCCGCTCTAGCTCCTTCTCCTGCTTCTTGCCTGAATGATTTTTTTTTTTAAAAATGTGAAATTTAATTAAAACAAAAAATAATATGTACGGAGTATAAATAAAAAAAATTATATTAATAAATTGGAACTAAAGACTCAAACCAAAAGTACAATATGGAATATTAATTCTACTGAATATACATATTAGGTTATAAATTTGTTATTCACTCTTGTGGTTTTAAATTAATTGACTAAACTAAAATTGTGAAGAAATTGTTTGGAGACGGTTTTTATTTACTAATAAACTAGTGCAAAACCCGTGCATATGCACGATTTTTTTTAATTAAATTTTGTGTATACAAATAGTTTAGTGACTTACAAAAATATATTCTCTCGATCTAAGTCATTCATTTACATTATTATGTTTTTAGTGTTTCAGTCAACTGTTTATGTTTTGGGTAAACTTTACCCTCTACCTTTTGTTTTAAGCATAATAAAAATAATTTTTTTCTCACTACCTTGTTTTTATTTATAGATTAACATTCTATTAAGACAACATGAATATAAAATTACTAATATGATCAGTCATATAATAAGTAAAATATACTATTTACGATTTTATTTTCTTTTTATATGACATTCATAAAATGATATTTTATATATAAAAAAAAAGTACAGTATATTTGTAGACACCCACATTTTGACCGCCGGGTGTCTATAGTAGTTCCCGCCAAACACCCGATGATGATTGGACGTAAACGTGCTTTGATGGACTCGGATATGGGCTCGTAATCATGGACATTTGGTTTAGACTTTTTAAGGAGTACAAATTTCATAAAACCAACCTCAAATCCAGGCCCAGTGGGTCGTTTCGAGTCAAATAACACTAATTTGAGTCGAATCCGACACCAGGGGTAAAACCGTCTTTTAGCGACCGAGTCAAAACCCGGTCAAAGATTTTCCCGAGACATGTGAGTCAGCCGTGACACTCACACGGTTGATTCCTACCCAAATTCCTACAAAATTTCAGATTCATTAAAGCCTTAAACAATTCCGTTAAAGGTAGAATTCGACCTCAAGTAGGAATTCTATCCGGAAACCGAATCAGACATTGACCGAGTACCAAATACTCGGCCAACACACCCCCAACCAGCCGAGAAGCCTTTCTTCTTTGCCAAGAAAGCGGAATTCTCATGCTTCTCAAATTCCTACGTTTCCTATCCTAAGTGGTACTCAAACTCTCCTAAGCCAAGGTCGGGAACTCCCTATAAATAGGACCTCCCATACAACACTTTGAAGGACCCGAAAATCACATCACAACATCATATCACACCGAGAAAAACAGCCTTATAACACGGTACATATACATCCTCGATAGCTGGCAAATCCGGACACCTTTCCGAAGCCTCGAAATACCGACGAAACTGTCCCATCGTCCGGCCAAACCCGACGTCCATCCAACCACCCAAACCGACACCCTAAACCCATCCTCATTATCTCGACGCTCCTAAGTCTAAGCCACTTTCCGACGAACCTTATCCCGAGAAAACAAAGCATGTAGGTTGAGGGTGTAAATCAAACCCGTTTCTCCTTCTTCTCTTCTCTTCTTCTCGTTTTATTATTATTATTACGGGTCTTTCGTCGGTCTTTCTTTTTATTTTCTAATATCGATACTATTAAGAAAAACTATTTTTATATCGAACATTCTTAAAAATATGATATCGATTCTCTATAATCGAATATTGTATAAAAAAGAATTATATTAAGTTTTCGACGATATCATTACATTTTTTCATTCAAAATCCTTTTTAAACTTTTCGTTCAAAACAAACTTTTTTTTTCAAAACCTTTTCTAAAACCGTTCCGACTATTCGATATCGATTTCATAATCGAATATCGAATACGACGAATATCGAAAATATAAACCGAGTATAAATTAATCCATATTTGTACGCGATTTATAAGATTAACGATTTTCGAACAAAAAAAAATAAAAAGCGGACAGTCCCGCACGCGAGTCGCGCCATGCCCAGGCGACTCGCGCACGGGCCTGAAACCCGAGACCTTTTTTTTAGTTTTTCGTTCGTTTATTATTATTTATTCTACGATACGATTTCTAAAATTTATATCTTTTCTAAAACTATTCTAAATATTTGATATTGATTTCGTAGTCAACTATCGAATATAACGAATATCGAGAATATTAAGTCGAGTACGAATTATGCAATATTCATACGCGATTTAATCAAAAAAATTTCAAAAATCGCTTCCGAAACAGGCTGCCACGCGACTCGCCGAATTCCCGGGCGAGCCGCGCGGCCGGCTGCCACGACGCGTCCTTTTCTCGTTTTTTATTATTTTTCGAGCTTCCTTTTTTATACAAAACAGCGTTTTAACAATATTTTTCAGATTTCGATTAATACTTATTTTCTCGATCTCGAATATTTATTTGCTATATTATTATTCAATCGTTACTAACTCGTTTTCTCGTGTTTGTAGCAATTTATTTATTTCTTCGTTTTATTAGACTAAAACGGATTCACAAGCTAAAATAACTTTGACGTTATTAGTTTAACATGCATTAAACGACTTAGCAACCCATCTATTTATTTTTCCTCACATGTCTTAGGAAAATAATCTCTGCATATCATTCAATCGTCGAACTAACGCGTGTACACAAAACCGAACGATATCTTAGTAAAGGCCGCTAAGTGCGGGCGGGGTTGGGTGTTCTCAATGAGCTTCCCAACACGTACCCTCACCCCTTACTCAGAACCATGGTTTCCGGATGTCCGAAACCATTGGCAACGAGAGTCATTCAATATACGATTAACCGCGCCAGTCGGCATCGGTATCGAAATGCTAAGGGACGAACCCGATAAACTCTGACATCGGAAATGGGCCAGGTTTTAAATATGGCCCACTACGACATAGAGTGGGTTCGAATGGTTCCGAATAACCATAAAATTCGGTGGCGACTCCTACTTCGATTTAAAATTCAATTCGATCCATCTCATATGGAGATTCATTCGCCTCCCCAAACTCGCGCGTCGCCGCGTCGGGGTGGACCTATGTCATGTCCACAATTTGGCGACTCCGCTGGGGATTAACTGATGCGTCACTTACCATCGGCATCCTCAGGGTAAGACTCGAAAAGAAATCGTTCGATTAGTAATGTACACGTTTTAGTTCAATGGTTCATGCATAACCCCGTTCTATCCCGGGCCGGTTACTTGTGACTGACGTCCCACTATACCGCGGTGCATTTCTACTTGGATGCACTAAAGACTTCGATGGCGGAACTCGCATGGGTTTTACGGCAGATTCTAAGACCAACTCGGCTTAGGAGGTCCGTCCTGATTTGCGAGAATGCGATCGTTGTTGGTATAGACCCTATTCGACCGACCGAGACTTAGACTAAGAGCATACATGGCGTCGTTATACTGTTTCTATGACTACATGCTACTTGATCTTCCTTGGTCTTTTCAAAAACCGTCATTTTTCAAAAAACTTACATCTTTTCAAATCCATTTTTTTTTCAAAACCCGGAAAGCTGCCGAATTTAGGACTTATGATTTTGACTCAAAATAGCCTATTTTTAGCCGGTATGCTGTCCAAACCTTTAAAAAAAAAAAACCCGAAATCTCGGCCCGATAACCCTTTTCTCGGTTTTCAAAAAAAATCGGGCCTTCCAATCCTACCTTGCTCGGTTTTCAAATTCAAATTCCCTTTTCGAAACCCTTTTCTTCTTAGGACTTCCCGTATTTAGCAGTGTCGGGTCTTGTCATAAGTTAGAATCTATAGCGTCGAAACTCCGTCGATTTTACATCACGGGTTTCCACCCCATCCCAGTCCGCCTTACTTGTCAAGGCACGACCCACCTTCGTAGGACAGACTCCTACAAAGGGAAGCCCGTTTATACACTCGAGTCCAAAGTCTGGGGAATTCTCACATAGACCTTCCTTCGAACAGGACTAAGCCCACTTTGCCGAATCCTAAGGAAGGCCCACCATTCACGCGTCATCCGTCTAGAAGTCGGTTTTCAGTCTTTTTCTAGTCTAGTCTTTTTCTTGCTCGGGATGTACTTTTGATTCTAAGATCTGGGTCAGTTACTGATTACGCAGTGCCCTTACAGACAAGCCACCCCATACTCGAGCCATGACGCAACAAGCCATCGATGACATGAAGGCCTCATTGACCAAGCTTGAAAACATGATCACCTCGATGAGAGGGGAGCAGATCGCCATCCTAACCCGGGTAAGTGTCGTGGAGCAAGGAACTCCCAGCGGCAATGTCGATACTACTGGGCCTTTAGCTGAATTGGTCAGCGCAGTCCACAGACTGCAAGAACAGGTCCATCTGACAACCCAAAGCTCCATCCATACGGAGAATGCTCGGACCTACACCCCATTGACCGATGAACTACCCGCCAATCTCAATCTGACGGGTCTGCCAATGTTCGAGGGTATTGAAGACCCGGTCCACCATATCCGGGCTTTCAAGGAGTTCATGGCCCTTAAGGGGGTTAAGTCCAACATGTTCAAACATCTGTTTGCTTCTTCTCTCGAAAAGCACCCAAGAGCCTGGTACTACCGGCTCGATTCCATGAAATACAAAACTTGGGATGACGTGGCAACGGAATTCGCTCGGAACTACGCCGACAACACGGAAATCCAGACCACTATGCGCACCCTGGAAGTAATGGCCCAGGAACCTAAGGAAGGATTCACGAAATATCTTCAACGCTGGAGGGCTGAAAGCGTCAAACTGGTCGATAAGCCCAGTGAAAAAGTGCTGGTTGAAGCCTTCGTCAAGAACCTCCTTCCAGCCTACCGGGTCCATCTCCGGTACGCCATCATACCTAGCTTCGCGATCCTAACTGAAATGGGAACGAGAATCGAAGATGATTTAAGGTTGGAAAGCCTCACTAAGGCCTCCACTAAGGGATACCAAGGGGCCAGCTCGTCAACAAGCAAGCCCACAACTACTGCTGCCACTCGTAGCATTTTTGACGAGGTAAATGTACTTGATACCTCATTCCAGAAGACTACCACTCCCCGAGTATTCACCGACATAGGCACCACCTATGAGAATGCCCTGCAGAGGCTATCATCAAAAGGCCTAATCACCCCGATAGGCCCAACACCTGATCTCCCGGTCGAACGCCGCTCCAAGGCCTACAACCTTCAGGCCTACTGTCACTATCATCGTGGTAAGGGGCACGATACCGAGAAATGTTGGAAGCTAAAACACCTTATCCAAGATCTCATTGAGAACGGGAAGATTCCTTTGCCCGGGGGTAAACCCAACAACAAGGATAACCCGTTGGCCACTCACGCCATCTTTTCCGGAGAAGTAATGGACTGCTCACACCTCATTTCTCCATTTATCCCGCAAATAAACGGGATTTGGTGCGACGACGAAGACGACGTCTACCTCACCAAAGGGGAAGCTGTCCCCATCACGCCCGAGGAGATTCAGAAGGTTAAGTCCAAGGCCTTAGCCACTAGTCAAGCCCTCATCATTGCCGAGCCACTTAAGGTGGAGCCCGCCCCAGAAGAGCCAACTCCTGAAAAGGCTCTTGTAAAACAGCTAAGCAAGACTCGAGTTGACCTCTCTATATGGCAACTCCTACTTAGCTCTCAGGAACATCGAGAGGCACTCACTAAAGCCCTCGATCAAGTCAAAATCGACTCTATGGCTACTCCTGCTGAAATGGTAGCCACGGTCCTACCCCACCTAAAGGGGAGATCCATAGAGGAAGGCCCACTGATTACCTTCTCCAATGCTGATCTACCACCATTCGGGCCAGCCCACAACATGGCCCTCTACATCACGGTTATCTGCCATGGAAAGTACCTGCCCATGACCCTAATAGACGACGGGTCCGCAGTCAATGTCCTTCCCTTAAGGACCGCCAAAGCCCTCGGCATTACCGAGGCCGACTACATTCCAACAGCTCAAACCATTCAGGCTTTTGACGGAAGCCCAAAGTCAGTCGCTGGAGCCACAAAACTCACTATCATAACGGGCCCGATAGAGAAAGAGTTGGAGTTTCAAGTTATCGACATAACTTCTTCCTTCAACCTTCTTTTAGGAAGACCTTGGATCCATGCAACCAGGGCTATATCCTCCACTTTGCATCGGAAAATCAAGCTACCTTTGCATGACACCGTCATCAGTCTAGAAGCCACACCTATGACTGTGGCTAACTGCAACACCTCGGGCCGCACCGATCTCTGGGGGGTTCGACTTCGTAGGAGCCATCGAAGAGGATCATTTCTTCCGTCCTTACTTCACGGTCCACCTTGACCGGATGTTGCAGAATCTGGGCTTTCTACCTGGGGTTACATCAAGGCCCGATCTCCCTGCAGGAAAAATGCTCGAAGTTCTGGACAATGGGAGGACTCAAACAGGCTTGCGCTACACCCTAACCCCGGAAAACATGGGCCAAACTGAAACCGGTAAGGTTATCTTTGTCACTCCAGTGTTCGAGACTGTCCAAACTGGCCTATATCGGCCTGCCACCACACGCCCTGGGACCCACTTGGCCCAGGACTGCAACTACATACCGGACGACATCTTCGCTCTCATCCAATTCGAAGATGCTAAGAATGTCGAGCCCGCACTAGGGCTACTTTTTGGAGAGGAACTCGCGGTCCCAACACCGAAGGAAGAGCTAGTCAGCCTCATTCTCCGCAGTCGCACCTTTGATCCGTCTAAGCTAATCTCAGAAGTCGGGTCCGGGACCAGAGCTTGGAGGAAAACTGTCAAATGGACTGACAGCCAAGGAAGGACTTACAAGCTGATCACAGGAGAAGGAGAAATGCCAGAATCTGAGTCTGAGTCTGAGTCAGAGTCCGAGTCAGAGTCTAAGATTGAGTCTAGTGAGTCCGGTGCTAGGGTCAGTCCTGTAACTCCCTCTCTCCCTTTAGCCATTCCTGGTGCCTCGGGGTCTGTCCCAGGCACCCTACCTATCCCGCCACTGACTAGTGATCAGATGACAGCTCTTTTCGAGCTCTTTTCCCAATTTATGATCAATAATAACAACCGTTCTGCTTACGACTTGTCTCATTTTCAAAACTTTCTCAATTTCAAAAATTTTATGTGCAATGACATTGAGAAACCCGATGAACAGGTATCCTTACCTCCACATCTGATCGAGCAACTAGAGCAAAGGGAATCCCGCAATCCGGTAATCGAAGAAACCGAATCCATCAACGTGGAAACAACCTTAGAGCCTCAGATGCTTAAGATAGGATTATCCTTAGATCCCGAGGAGAAACAACAATTCATAGTTCTCCTTCAAGAATTCAAAGACGTCTTCGCATGGTCCTACAAGGACATGCCGGGGATTGATCGCGAAATAGCCGAGCACCATATACCGATTAAGGAAGGGTTCAAGCCGGTTAAACAAAAACTCCGACGCATGAGGTCCGAATGGTCCCTCAAAGTCAAGGAGGAAGTCGACAAACAATTCAAGGCTGGGTTCATACGAGTCTCCAAGTATCCAGATTGGGTTGCAAACATTCTACCAGTCCCTAAGAAAGACGGTAAGGTTTGTTTCTGTGTAGACTTTCGGGATCTTAACAAGGCGAGCCCGAAAGACGATTTCCCGTTACCACACATCGATATACTGGTGGATAACACAGCAGATCATGCCCTTCTATCATTCATGGACGGGTATGCAGGGTATAACCAGATAAAAATGGCAGAGGAAGATATGGATAAGACCACCTTCATTACACCTTGGGGTACTTATTGCTATACTGTCATGCCATTTGGTCTCATCAATGCCGGGGCCACCTATCAACGAACCGCCACAACTTTATTACATGACATGATGCATAAAGAAGTGGAAGTCTACGTGGACGACATGATCGTCAAATCCAAAGACAGGGATGGTCACATCACCGCCCTGAGAAAGTTCTTCACCCGACTACGCAAATACAACATGAGGCTAAACCCTCAGAAATGCAGTTTCGGGGTAACATCTGGCAAATTACTGGGTCACATCGTTAGCCAACGAGGTATCGAGGTCGATCCAGCCAAAATCAAGGCCATCACCGAGATGCAGCCCCCTAAAACCGAAAAGGAGATAAGAGGGTTTCTCGAAAAAGTTCAATACATTAGCAGGTTCATTTCAAAGCTGACCATGGTGTGTGAACCGATCTTTAAGAAGCTTAAAATAGGAGAACGGTTACTATGGGACGACAAATGTCAAGCAGCCTTCGATAGAATCAAGGAAATTTTGGCCTCACCACCGGTCCTAATGCCACCTCAGCACGGTTTGCCTTTGTCACTATACCTAACCACGACAGAGATAGCCATGGGGGCTATGCTAGCTCAAACGGTCAATTCCGAAGAACGAGCCATATACTACATCAGCAAGAAATTTTTAGAGTACGAGTGTAATTACACCATGCTCGAAAAGACATGCTTAGCTTTGGTCTGGGCCACTAAAAAGCTCCGACATTACATGCTCAGTTACGAGGTACAAGTGTTGTCCAGAATGGATTCAATCAAGTACCTTTTCGAAAAGCCCATCCTCAACGGCAGGATATCAAGATGGACCCTGATGTTGGCAGAATTCGACTTAAAATTCGTACCATTGAAAGCCATCAAAGGACGAGTAGTAGCCGAATTTCTCACTGACAGTCCCGTAACCGAAGAAGGACACACCGACACTTGGTCCTTCCCGGATGAAGACATTTTCCACACTGACACCGAAGCGTGGGACTTATACTTTGACGGAGCATCCAATTTTCGAGGATTTGGAGTCGGGATTCTTCTAATCTCACCAAAAGGGGAACATACTCTCGTATCCATCAAATTAGACTTCGACGTCACCAACAACACCGCGGAATACGAAGCATGTATCCACGGGCTACAAGCCGCCGTCGACTTAGGGATCACGAACCTCCGAGTACACGATGATTCATCTCTGGTCATTAATCAAGCACTCCAGAAATGGAAGACTCGAAATGCTAATCTCGTGGCCTACCAGGCACGAGTACGGGATCTTGAGAAACAATTCCAGAAGGTAGAATATATATACCTACCTCGGGAAGAAAATCAATTCGCAGATGCACTCTCAAAACTGGCATCTTTACTAAACATTCCCGATCATATGACCAGTATGCCAATCTGTGTCGAAAGACGATCCGAGCCAGCATATATCCACGACATCGAAGAAATCGAGATACCTGATCCCGAGCCATGGTATCAAGCCGTATTGACATACCTAGCAACCGGGGAATATCCACCCGGAGCTGAAAACCGAGCCAAAAAGGCCCTACGAAGACTAGCGACCCAGTTCATCCGCATCGACGATGGGCAACTCTACAAAAAGACAGCACAGGGGGTTCTCCTTCGATGTGTTGATAAAACCAACGCTGAAAAAGTTATGGCTGAGGTACATGATGGCGAATGCGGCCCACACATGAATGCCCAGATGTTGGTCCGGAAATCATGAGGCTCGGATACTACTGGAATAGCATGGAAACCGACTGTCAACAATATGTTAGACATTGCCATAATTGTCAAATTTTTGCCAATGTGCAGCATATGCCACCATCCCTGCTGTACACCATGACATCACCATGGCCATTTTCAACATGGGGAATCGACATAATTGGAAAGATAAACCCCTCGGGAACCGGAGGACACTGCTTCATTTTGGTAGCTATCGATTACTTCACCAAATGGATAGAAGCTGAGTCCTATCGCATTCTCAACGCCAGTCATGTTGCCAAATTCATTCAAAATAAGATAATATGTCGGTATGGGATCCCTCATGAGTTCATTAGTGACCACGGGACCCATTTTCAAGCCGAAACAGCAGCCTTGCTGACCAAGTACAAAATTCAAAGGCGTATGTCTTCACCCTACCGACCCCAAACCAATGGAGCGGTAGAAGCGGCTAATAAAACAATTGTCACCATACTCAAAAAGATGGCTGATAATTACCGAGACTGGCCCGACAAAATACCATTTGCACTTTGGGGATATCGGACCTCGATACGTACTGCGACCGGCGCAACACCGTATTACCTTACATACGGCATGGAAGCAGTCCAACCCGTTGAGTTAGAAGTGCCATCACTCAGAATCATACTCGAAAGTCAAGTACCTGAAGCTGATTGGGTTCGAGCACGATATGACTCGCTAGTCCTTTTAGACGAACAACGATCTCGTGCCCTCAATAATATTCAAGTCTATCAGAAGAGAATCCAACGGGCTTTCAACAAAAGGGTGAGGCCCAGAAACATCAAAGAAGGAGATTTGGTTCTCAAGTCTGTTCGATCTTTACTACCAGTAGACCCAAGGGGAAAATTCAAACCTAACTAGGCTGGGCCATATCTGGTAAAGAAGATTCTATCAGGTGGAGCGGTAATGCTAACGGATCTGGACGGGAATGAGTTTGTCAACCCAACTAACCTGGACCAGCTGAAGCGCTATTACCCTTAACCCACCTCTCTCAATGTCATTTGCAAAAGTTTATTAAAAACATCTTTTTTCAAACTTTTTAAGACAAGTCAAAAGCTAGAATCATTTATTCTACTGTTACAAACATCTTGAACCAATAGTCTTGATGTATTTCGAAATTGCAAATTATGTCTGAACTACGTTTGGTTTGATTCCATTTATTGTGGATACGTAGGCAGCCCCTCAAAAGGGCACAACCACTGCAATCGAAAAGAAAACAGGAACGGTTCTTTAATAAACCTTTTCTTATTTATTTATTTTTTTAAAAAAAAGTCTCTTCGACAAATTCGGAGAAATTACAAAAAAAAATCAATCAAAAAAAAATCCAGCACAAAAATAAATAATACTAATACTTAAATAATAAAAACTAGGGCATTTTTCCCTTTCCTTTGCCCTTGGCCTCCTTTTCCATCCACCGGCGTCGACATGGAGGTGAACGCTCCCTAATCACCAAGGGAACCTCCTTAACCCGGGCTCGTTTCTTCAAACTCGACTCCCCGGTCACCTCGTTATCACGCGGGCCTAGCCTGTCTTGGACCACTAGCCTCGGTCCAAGTCTTCTCTCCAAATCACTAGCACCGGTCTCATTAGCCTGAGTCTTAGTTTTTGACTTAGAACCCGACCCCGGCTCAGCAAAGGAAGTTGGAGTCTCTTCGAAGAACCGCCTGTTGTCTTTGGCCGATTCTCGGCGGGCCAAGTCAAGAGCTTCTTCAGTCTTCAAAGTTTTACGGATCTCCTGGGATTCCTCAGAAGTCCATTTTCGGTAGGATTCAGAAACCCAAGTGGTCTAACAAGGACGAGGTATAGTCTATATGACACGGGTAAACCACCGCTGTAGCCACGTGTCACACATAGCGTCCGTCAATTGGATCAAAATGCTAATTATTGCCTCAGTCTCAAGGATCTGCTGAAACGAACCGAACTGTCTTAGAATACGGTCCGGATAGATATGGACAATCCAGTTAATAAGTGTAGTTTGTAGTGCTTATTTTACTGTGTTTTGGTCCCATTTTCCTTGTGGAATCGCTCCCTGGGAGCGGTTTATGGGCTTTTTATGCTTCCTCTAGCTCGTTTCAGGTTCGCGGGACCAATCACGAAGAGTTGGAGTGATTCCGACTCAATACATACACTTTTTGGAGCCAACGAGGTAAAGGAACGATGACTCGATGCCTTGGAATCGACCCCGAGACCCTGGGACCCAATCCCGAGCCTCCGAGACCCGATCCCAAGTCCCGAGAATCAACGAGAAACCCATGAGAGGTAAGGAGGGACCAAAAAAGCTCTTAAGGGAGGCCTACAAGACCCATCCCGATCAGGAAGGCCTCAACCCGATCGGGAAAGGTGGAGCAAGGGACGTAGCCACTGTGAAGCATTCCCGATCGGGATTTCATATTCCCGATCGGGAAAGTGGAAGTTTCCCAATCGGGATTTCCCATTCCCGATCGGGAATGACCCAGTTACAGCTCCGCCTTGTTTCTTTCAATTCCTTTCCACTTGTAACCCTATATATACCCCCCTTCTTGTATTAAGACATCATCTTAGCTTATGTTAGACATTACCCAAAAACCCTAGCCTAGTTTTAGCATAGATTAGATTAAATTAGTGTAGATTAGTCCTTAGATTATCGTTAATCCTAGATTAGTGCTTGTAATTTGGGAATTCTTCAAGATCTTCACCAAGCTTGACAAACTTGGATGTTTGTTTTGGGTTTTTCTCATTTATGCAAGTTTCCTTCTTCCTTTCATCTTCTAGTATGGTATAATCTTCTTTTCCTTTCTCTTAATCTTTGTTCTTTCATCAAGTTTGAATCTTTAGTTCTTGTTTATTGTTTTGTTCTTCATCTTTGTTAGTTTCATATATGCATCCTCTTGTTCTTGTGTTGGTTTATCTTGTTTTTGTTAGTTTTAGTATAGATATGTTAGAGTAGTATCTTGCTAGGGTTAGTAAGGTGATTAGGGTGTTAATTGGATGATTAAGGGATTGTTGGAGATGTTGGTGGAAGACTTGGGTTTCCTCTTGGTTTGATGCATATCACATGTTTGTTGGAATGCTTGAATGACTAAGTAGTTGAGAATGCTTGTTTTTCTTGCCTTTCTTTTGTGGGTGTTAGTTTGTTGTGGGTTCGGTTCCCTCATTAAGTTGCGAGAGCCCGGTGAGGACGACCCCTAGGTCGGTATAAGTAGCGAGAGCCCAGATTCGACCTAGGCCACCATAGCACGCTAGAACCCTGTTTGTCATGTGTGTCGCCGAGATGGGTTCCATGTGGAACCTCTAGGTCGGTCTAAGTTGCGAGAGCCCGGACCAACCTAGATCACCCTACTACCTCCTTCGCTCTAGCTCTTCCTTGACCATTCCGTTAGCCCTTTGACCCCGACCAAATCCTAGCCCGTTTTCCTTGTTTGTTTTCTTGCTTTAGACCTAGCTTAGTCCTAGTCTCCCCCTCCTTAAATTAGCTCGTCTCGAACCTAGTCCTAGACCGTAGCATACCTTAGTCCGACCTCCCGGCCCATTGGATTCGACCCGACTTACCCTAGCTACCCTAGTTAGGTTTTGCCGGTTTTATCTGATCGGTGGGATTCACGATAAATCCGCACCATCAAATTGGCGCCGTTGCCGGGGACGGCGTAGTTTAGACTTTTGTTTGCTTAGTTTTGGACTTTGTTCTTGATTTTTGTGTTCTCTTCTCCTTGTGTATCTCCGTTTTTCTTCTTGTGTGTTACTCTCTCTTCCTAGTGCCTCAAAAGCACTAGGATACTAACGTTTGCTCAAGTGCTTCTAGCTCATCCTAGGTACCAAAGCAACGTTATAGACATGGCGCGTCCAAGCTACCATCAATCATCACGGGACAACTATGGGGCGAATTACCAAAACCCACAACTTTACCAACCATATCAACCTCATCAACAATCTTATGAACCCTCTTCTTATGGTTACCAAGAAAGTTGTCAAGGATCGTTCCAACATCCTAACAACTACCAAACACCCTCACATAACCTACAACCAAATATCCCTAACTTTGAGACTTGTCAAATGTTGGTCTAAACGTAAATGGGTCAAAATGAGACATTGATGTTATTGCAAAAGGGTCAACAATTGATGTTGACTCAAATACAAGGGGTTAGGGAGGAGTTCAAGGCCCAAATAGAGGTGCAAGATGCTCGAATCGATGCACTCATGGCTCATATCACGATGTTGGCCACTCGAGCTCCACTACATGTTGAGGAAGGTTCATTTGGGCAAGAAGGTCGGGTGCCTCCACAAGAAAGTCAACCCAACCTTGAAGCTACAAATGAAGAAGAGAGGGTCGATCAAGAGACCATTGTTGAGTGTTGCTTGGGCGGTGAAGATAGGGAGAGAATAGAGGAAGTTGAAGCTTCAAGGGCCAACAATGAGGAGGGGAGTGAACATGATTCTCGAGATAACTCTTGGGGAGCCAATGTATTGGCGTTAAAATTGGATTTGTTCGATTTTCTTCGTGATGAACCACTAGACAATCCAAAGCCAAGTGAAGACATACCTCCTCTAGGCCATATAGACAAGGTGAGTGAAAAGGAGCGCAATACTTGGGAAAAAGAAGTAAATGCCTTGGAACTTGCCTTGAACGGGAAATTGGAGGATCCTAAACCCTCCAATGAAGAAAACTTGATGCCTTCTCCTCCTCTACCACACTCGAAGCCTAGTCCCTTGTCTTGTGAAACGGTTGGTGAAGAGGATCCTTGTCGGGCGGTGGAAAAGAGTCCCACTCTCGACCCCGTAGAAGAAGCGACACCCCTAGGGTGTGATCTCCCACATCATGATGCCGAGCTTGACTCTAGACCACTATACCTACCAGATGGTCATAAGAGTCGTAGCTATGTTGGTTCCGAAGACCCGGAAGATCACGAGAACCCCGAGCTTAATGAAGATGATCGCTTCTCACCTCCGACTTGGAAACTTTTGAAAGTGGCTAGGCTTGGCCATGTGAGCTTCAATGAAGATGTTGCTAGGGCATTTGACTTACTCCTTCGAGCTCTTGATGGCTATGGAGGGGTAGTTGGAGAGAGTAGTTAGTGTAAATATCTTTTCTCTTTTCTTTTGTTCTTGTATTTGTGTTTATGTTTGTTTGGTACCTTGGTTTCTAGGATTGTTAGTTTTGTGAAACTCTTGTTATTTGGTATTTTGATGAGCGATGTGAGGGAGGGAATTTGATGTTGTATTTGAGCTTGTTGTGATAGGTGTGAAGTGAAGGTGATCCTAGAGAGGAATGACTTTCGATAGAGCATTGATTGAAAGCTAGGGAGTCGGTTTTTGAAGCTTAGGTTAAGCTTTTGGGGTTTTGGAGGTCAAGAAGACCATGAGGAGAGCATCCCGACCGGGAAGAGGGCTTCCCGACCGGGAAGGATGAGGCATCCCGACCGGGAAGGATGAGGCATCCCGACCGGGAAGGAGCCATCCCGACCGGGATGAGAGTGCCATATTTCGAGACTTCTGGAGTGTCTTCCCGACCGGGAAGGGTTTATCATCCCGATCGGGACCATCCATCCCGACCGGGAAGGTCTCCTACTCCACCTTATGCCTCTTCTTCGACATTCGAGTCCACCCGACCATTGTATGCCCCCACCCAACCTCCCTACCTCTTGCATACCCTCACTTCATTCCCTCTTACACCGAAATTCAATTCAAATCTCACTCCCTCACACCATTACTACCTCTACCATGCGATACTTTCACGTTCGAAGCGGGATGACAATGAGGACGACAAGCAAAGTGCTTATATTGGCCGATGAGACGATGGAGCGAGTGAGTTGCTAACCGATGGGTATGGCAACTATCCTTTCTTTTCCGTCTATTATTGCTTGTTTTCTCTTGTTTACCTCCCTTTCCCTTGAGTAATGGTATCTTGGTGGCCTTCGAGGCCTTGATATATGGTTGCTCCCGACTCTCGATGATGTGACTACATCGGGAGTCATTTTCAAAATCCAAATTTTACAAGTTTTTCACCCCTTTTTGTAGGATTTAGTCGGATTTAGGCGGAGTCCGGGCTAGGTGACTTGATTACACCTAGCCCTCCCCTCCCATTTCCTTTTATTCCCTTCTTTTTATTTTTCTTCCCCCTTCCATATCTTTTCTTGTCTCGGCCCATGGTGACTTGACTACACCCCGGCCGGGCACCTTCTACCCTTTTCTTCACGTTTATTTTTGATTTTTAGCTTTATTTTCGTAGTTTCTTTTCTTTTTCTTTTGTCTCTCCGCACACTACGATCGAGCATGAGGACATGGCTCGGTTTAAGTGTGGGGGGAGCGATATTCTAGCATAGTTAGCTTTATTTTTGTAGTTTCTCGAAAAATCTTTAAAAACCCTAAAAATTTGAATAATTTTCACAAAAATCAAAAAGATTTTCCTTTTGTGTGTTTTCCTTTTGTGTCTTTGTGTCGTGTATTTGTTGTATTGTGTGTGTTTTGCCTCCTCTTTCCTTATAGGTTGCTTAAATCACCGCTAGCTTTGGAGAGCTTTCAAGACTACCGGTAACATCTTATCCCTTTTTCTTCTTTACCTCTTGCGGAGTTTGGAGGAGATTGTGATGTTGTGTGCTCGGGTGGAGCTTTGTAAAGTTTGTGGGTGATTTGGTGATTTGTTTGGAAGCTAGGGGTGGTGTTTGTGTTGTTCATGTGTTCGTTTTGTTTTGTTTTTGTTTCGTTGCCTTTGCTTCTTTTTCTTTCGTTCATTTTCGTCATGTCTTTGATTTTGTGTTGTGCTATGTTGTGTGTCATGTGTGAACCATTTTACCCGGTTTAGAGGCTAGTGTGTGAGTGTGTACTTTCCCTTCCTAGTAGTGTAAATCGAGTCTTGGACTTTAATCTAGTAGAATGACCCTAAATCAATGATTTCGTTGGTCCTTTACCTTGAGTCCACCTAGCTTACTAGGGATTTACTACGGGATTTGCACTTTTGACCATTATGACCACCCACGGTGTGAAAATACCTTGGTTACCGAGTCCCGTCCCCTAGGTGACCGTGTTTGGGATTGTTTAATTAGTCCAAGTTCTCCACTTTTTGTGGGTTTGAAGGGAAGGCGCCGTCCCGACTCACCTATTACCCTACCTCCCACACATATCCACACAATAAATTGCAAAGTGTTGATTTCTCTCTTTCTTAATTATCAAGAAATGCCAAAAAGCCAAATCATGCCGAAAGGGCAAAGAAAAGAAAAAGAAAGAAAATGAAAGAAAGAAAAGAAAGAAGAAAAAGAAAAGGCACAAAAGCCAAAAAGAAAATAGAAAAGAAGAAAAAGAAAAGGCATGACAACAAACAAAGCAAAAATGCAAAAGAAAAGAGAAAATGCCAAAAGAAAACCTGATTCACAAAAATAACCCCTACCTCTCAAAATAAGCCTTTCTCCGACTTTTGCCGTGAAGAGCCTACCAAAGGACCGAGTCCCTAGGAAGGATGATAGCGGCATTAGTCGGTCTTCCCTCATTTTGCATGTTTTCCACCTTTTTACTTGGACTAGTTAGGCGGTTTCGGACATGGGACGACCCTCTTGGCTCATCGCTAAAAGGGGCGGGGTCTCACTTACCTACAGTGTCGACTAACACCGTGGATCATCCTTTTTCCATCCCGCCGATTGTCCCGTGGTACGTTCTTAGAAGGTTAGGAGGAACCTACGTAAGTTACCAACGTTTTTGTTGCTTTGTCGTCATACTATTAGAGTTTAGTCCATTTTGGTTTGTATTGCTAGCTTGGGAACGTTGTCACTTACCTCGAGTCCTAAACCGGTGCTTCTTTCACCGCTTTTAGAGGGAAGCGGTATTTGTTTTTCTTTGGGTGCAACCGATTATGTGTTCGTTTGTGTGTTTGTTTGTTTTTGTGTCTTGTGTCAGGTTGCATCCGCAGTTTTGTCGCAAGACCCGACTTGCCTTGCGGAGTGCACTTTTCCTCTAAGTGCACTCGCGATAGTTGAAAGGGCGTAGGGTGCGCTAATACCCATTCGGCTAGTATAGTAGTTAGTATGTGCTTACTCGAGGGCGAGTAAGGGTTAAGTGTGGGGGAGTTGATAAGTGTAGTTTGTAGTGCTTATTTTACTGTGTTTTGGTCCCATTTTCCTTGTGGAATCGCTCCCTGGGAGCGGTTTATGGGCTTTTTATGCTTCCTCTAGCTCGTTTCAGGTTCCCGGGACCAATCACGAAGAGTTGGAGCGATTCCAACTCAATACATACACTTTTTGGAGCCAACGAGGTAAAGGAACGATGACTCGATGCCTTGGAATCGACCCCGAGACCCTGGGACCCAATCCCGAGCATCCGAGACCCGATCCCGAGTCCCGAAAATAGACGAGAAACCCATGAGAGGCAAGGAGGGACCAAAAAAGCTCTTAAGGGAGGCCTACAAGACCCATCCCGATCGGGAAGGCCTCAACCCGATCGGGAAAGGTGGAGCAAGGGACGTAGCCACTGTGAAGCATTCCCGATCGGGATTTCATATTCCCGATCGGGAAAGTGGAATTTTCCCGATCGGGATTTCCCATTCCCGATCGGGAATGACCCAATTACAGCCCCGCCTTGTTTCTTTCAATTCCTTTCCACTTGTAACCCTATATATACCCCCCTTCTTGTATTAAGACATCATCTTAGCTTATGTTAGACATTACCCAAAAACCCTAGCCTAGTTTTAGCATAGATTAGATTAGATTAGTGTAGATTAGTCCTTAGATTATCATTAATCCTAGATTAGTGCTTGTAATTTGGGAATTCTTCAAGATCTTCACCAAGTTTGACAAACTTGGATGTTTGTTTTGGGTTTTTCTCATTTATGCAATTTTCCTTCTTCCTTTCATCTTCTAGTATGGTATAATCTTCTTTTCCTTTCTCTTAATCTTTGTTCTTTCATCAAGTTTGAATCTTTAGTTCTTGTTTATTGTTTTGTTCTTCATCTTTGTTAGTTTCATATATGCATCCTCTTGTTCTTGTGTTGGTTTATCTTGTTTTTGTTAGTTTTAGTATAGATATGTTAGAGTAGTATCTTGCTAGGGTTAGTAAGGTGATTAGGGTGTTAATTGGATGATTAAGGGATTGTTGGAGATGTTGGTGGAAGACTTGGGTTTCCTCTTGGTTTGATCCATATCACATGTTTGTTGGAATGCTTGAATGACTAAGTAGTTGAGAATGCTTGTTTTTCTTGCCTTTCTTTTGTGGGTGTTAGTTTGTTGTGGGTTCGGTTCCCTCATTAAGTTGCGAGAGCCCGGTGAGGACGACCCCTAGGTCGGTCTAAGTAGCGAGAGCCCGGATTCGACCTAGGCCACCATAGCACGCTAGAACCCCGTTTGTCATGTGTGTCGCCGAGATGGGTTCCATGTGGAACCTCTAGGTCGGTCTAAGTTGCGAGAGCCCGGACCAACCTAGATCACCCTACTACCTCCTTCGCTCTAGCTCTTCCTTGACCATTCCGTTACCCCTTTGACCCCGACCTAATCCTAGCCCGTTTTCCTTGTTTGTTTTCTTGCTTTAGACCTAGCTTAGTCCTAGTCTCCCCCTCCTTAGATTAGCTCGTCTCGAACCTAGTCCTAGACCGTAGCATACCTTAGTCCGACCTCCCGTCCCTGTGGATTCGACCCGACTTACCCTAGCTACCCTAGTTAGGTTTTGCCGGTTTTATTTGATCGGTGGGATTCACGACAAATCCACACCATCACCAGTCCAAAGACAAGATCTCCAGATAACGGGCCTTGTCCCTCCTAGCTAACCCTGTCAGCCTCGAAAGGAACCACCAGATGACGTTCCACCTAATCAAAGGCCCACCATGGAATGTTAGCTCTTCATCCCAATATTTTTGAGTTATGTGATGACTTGATCTTATTCGACGAGACCTTGAGTCGATCTGACAGCTACGATATCTGGATATGTTCACCGGGGGCTCTATGATCGACAGACGCTCGGATAACCAGATCTGCAAAAGTTTTTGAAAAGTCAAAAACTTTCGAAAATCAAAAATCGAAAAATCGAAAAATTCGAAGAATCGAAAAAATCAAAAAATCAAAATTTTCGTAAAAATTGGAAATATTCGAAAATTTCGGGAAAATCAAAAAAAAAAATCGGAAAAAATTGAAAATTCCGAAAAATTCAAGATTACCGCAAAAATCAGGAAATCGGGCAATTATTCGAAAATCGGTTAAATACCTGCATAAGACGGATGCTCCCTGTCAATTGTCGATCCGGGTCGAGTCTTCTAGCGTCAAGGCCCGTGATAATCTCCCCAGTTATCAGCCAAGTCGGGCTGTGACCTGTCTCCATTTGGTCAACTATGCTGATTAGCCTGTTCTCACCCAAGCACGAGTCAACATCCATCCGACTTTCAAAGGCATATCTATGCAGCATACAAAAGGCAAAAGCCCTACGCCTATGGGTAGAAGTAATTCTTTCACCAACCGGGTCCATGAATTTGTCAGCCAAGTCAAATAGGGAAACTGAATCTCCCTTCACCATACGGGCTGTCTCAGCATGCGACAGGCCTAGAAAATCCCTTAACCGCCTCCTTGGGTCAGGATAAAATGGGGGAATAGCAGGACGAGCATTAGGGCACCAACCGCCTATAGCTGCAATTTCTTCAGGAAGGGGACACATTTCTCCTCGAGAAAATGCAAAAACATGGTAGGTAGTATCCCAAAAGGCTAAGCAAGCATCAAGGAAATGCGAATCTACCTTAAGTCGCTGAAGTGGGAATAAAGCCACAATTCTCATTTGAGTTAGCTGAACTTTATCTTCATCTTGAAAATCCTGGGCCCACGCATGAAGCATCGCGGTCAAATGATCGATACCCATTACAAGAATAGTTCCTTTTATTTATCCTAAAAGTCTAAGGGATTTTAAGATAAAAAGATTCGGATGGGAATATGAAAAATAAGAAGCCAAAGCCCTCTATTTATAATAGAGAATATCCCTTTTCCTAGTCATCACAGGAATAGGACTTTTATACCACCTCCCCTGCTTCATCTAGGCATACAGGCCTAACCAGGGAATTCCAGGAATCCGTGTCAGAATCCGATTAGGAATCAAAGTCATCCCAAGCATCCTTATTTCCAAGCTTTTCAAAAAAATTCAGCATTCCTCTTTTCAAAAATTTTCAAAAAAAAAATCATCACTTCTTCCCCAGTATGAGTCAGTGTTTCGCCTAAATGTTACATGCAATTTGTTATGTATCAGCATACAGGTACACCCAACACTCCCGAGAAATTCTAAGAAAGATTCCCCAGTGGAAAGTTGACGGAAGGATTTGTCGTGAATCCCACCGATCAAATAAAACCGGCAAAACCTAACTGGGGTAGCTAGGGTAAGTCGGGTCGAATCCACGGGGACGGTAAGAGGCGTCTAGACTAAGGTCGCCCAAATACGAGACTAAGTCAACGAGCTAAGCTAAACTAGAGAATGATAGAAGGGGAGAAGGCTAGATTAAGACTACCGGAAAAACAAACAAGGAAAACGGGCTAGGATTAGGTCGGGGTCAAAGGGGTAACGGAATGGTCAAGGAAGAGCTAGAGCGAAGGAGGTAGTAGGGTGATCTAGGTTGGTCCGGGCTCTCGCAACTTAGACCCACCTAGAGGTTCCTCATGGAACCCATCTCGGCGACACACATGACAAACGGGGTTCGAGCGCGCTATGGTGGCCTAGGTCGAATCCGGGCTCTCGCAACTTAGACCGACCTAGGGGTCATCCTCACCGGGCTCTCGCAACTTAGTGAGGGAACCAAAACCACAACAAACTAACACCCACAAAAGAAAGACAAGAAAAACAAGCATTCTAACCTACTTAGTCATTCAAGCATTCCAACAAACATGTGATATGCATCAACCAAGAGGAAACTCAAATCTTCCACCAACATCTCCAACAAACCCTTAATCACCCAATTAACACCCTAATCACCCTACTAACCCTAGCAAGAACACTACTCTAACATAATCAAACTAATACTAACAAGAACAAGAGAAATCAACCCAAACATCAAAACATATATAAACAAACTAGTGAAAATGATGAACAACAATCAAAGATGCAAACTTGGATGAATTAAACAATATTAAGAGTAAAAGGAGAAGAAGATTATACCAAACTAGTGAAGAGGAAAGGTTGAAACTTGCATTAATGAAGAAAACTCAAAACAAACCACCAAGGTTGTCAATCTTGGAAGGATCTTGAAGAATTCCCTTAATACAAGTACTAAACTAAGATTAACTACTAATTACCGACTAATCTACACTAATCTAATCTAATCTAACCTAAAGTAGTCTAGGGTTTAATGTCTAATGAAGTGCATATGCATAAGCCAAGAATAATGTCTTAATACAAGAGAGGGGGTATATATAGGGTTACAAATGGAAGGAAGAAGAAACGAAGTGACGCGGCTGGCAGCAGCACATTCCCGATCGGGAAACTTCAACTTTCCCGATCGGGAATATGCCATCCCGATCAGGAAAGCTCCACAGTGGCGTCCCTAATCGTGCACTTAATCCCGATCGGGTTTGAGGCCTTCCCGATTGGGATGGGTCTTGTAGGCCTCCAATATGAACTTTTTGGTCCCTCCTTGCTTCTCATGGGCTTCCCATCGATTCTCGGGACTCGGGATCGGGTCTCGGAGGCTCGGGATTGGGTCCCAAGGTCTCGGGGGCGATTCCAAGGCATCGAATCATCGTTCCTTTACTCCGTTGGCTCCAAAATGTGTATATAGAGTCGGAATCGCTCCAACTCTTCCAAATCGGTCTCGGGAACCTGAAACGAACTAAAGGAAGCATAAGAAGCCCCTAAACCGCTCCCAAGGAGCGATTCTACAAGGAAAATGGGACCAAAACACTACAAAATAGGCACTACAAACCACACTTATCAACTCCCCCACACTTAACCCTTACTCGCCCTCGAGTAAGCACATACTAACTACTATACTAGCCGAATGGGTATTAGCGCACCCTACGCCCTTTCAACTCACGCGAGTGCACTTAGAGGAAAAGTGCACTCCGCAAGGCAAGTCGGGTCTTGCGACAAAACTGCGGATGCAACCGGACACAAGACACAAAAACAAACAAACACACAAACAAACACACAAACGGTTGCACCCAAAAGAAAAGAAATACCGCTTCCCTCAAACAAGCGGTGAAAGAAGCACCGGTTTAGGACTCAAGGCAAGTGACAACGTTCCCAAGCTCGCAATACAAACCAAGATGGACTAAACCCTAATAGTATGACGACAAAGCAATAAAAACGTTGGTAACTTACCTCGGTTCCTCCTAACCTTCTAAGAACGTACTACGGGACGATCGGCGGGATGGAAAAAGGATGAACCACGGTGTTAGTCGACACTGTAGGTAGGTGAGACCCCGCCCCCTTTAGCAAAGAGCCAAGAGGGTCGTCCCATGTCCGAAACCGCCTAACTAGTCCAAGTAAAAAGGTGGAAATATGCAAAATGAGGGAAGACCGACTAATGCCGCTATCATCCTTCCTCGGGACTCGGTCCTTTGGTAGGCTCTTCACGGTAATAGTCGGTAAAAGGCTTATTTTGTGAGGTAGGGGTTATTTTTGTGAGACGGGTTTTCTTTTTGGCATTTTTCTTTCTTTTGCATTTTTGCCTTGTTTTGCCATGCCATTCTTTTTCTTCTTTTCTATTTTCTTTTTATTTTGGCTTTTGTGCCTTTTATTTTTCTTCATTCTTTTCTTTCTTTCATTTTCTTTCTTTTTCTTTTCTTTGCCCTTTTGGATTGATTTGGCTTTTTTTGGCATTTCTTATTGGGCAACAAGAAAGATGACTTCAACAATTTGCAATTTTTATTGTGTGGAAATGTGTAGGAGGTAGGGAAATGGGTGAGTTGGGACGGCGCCTTCCCTTCAAACCCACAAAAAGTGGAGAACTTGGACTAATCAAACGATTCCGAACACGGTCACCTAGGGGACGAGACTCGGTAACCAAGGCCTTTTCACACCGTGGGTGGTCATAATGGTCAAAAGTGCAAATCCCGTAGTAAATCCCTAGTAAGCTAGGTGGACTCAAGTTAAAGGACCAACGAAATCATTGATTTAGGGTCATTCTACTAGATTAAAGTCCAAGACTCGATTTACACTACTAGGAAGGGAAAGTACACACTCACACACTAGCCTCTAAACCGGGTTTTCGAAAACGGTTTACACACAAGACATACAACAAAACATAAAACAGAGACTCAACGAAAACGAAAGAAAAAGAAGCAAAAGCGACAAAACAAAAACAAAATAAAAAAAACACATACATAACACAAACACCACCCATAGCTTCCAAACAAATCACCAAATCACCCACAAACTATACAAAGCTCCTCCCGAGCACACAACATCACAATCTCCTCCGAACTCCACAAGAGACAAAGAGGGAAAAAGGGATAAGATGTTACCGGAAGTCTCGAAGGCTCTCCAAAGCTATCGGTGATTCAAGTAACCTATAAGGAAAAAGGGAGGCAAAACACGCGCAACACAACAAATGCACAATACATCGACATAAAAGGAAAACACACAAAAGGAAAATCTTTTTGATTTTTATGAAAAATTTTCAAATTTTTAGGGTTTTTTAAAGATTTTTCGAAAAACTACGAAAATAAAGCTAACTACGATAGAATATCGCTCCCCCCACACTTAAACCGAGCCATGTCCTCATGCTCGATCGTAGTGTGCAGAGAGACAAAAGAAAAGAAGAGAAACTACGAAAATAAAGCTAAAAATCAAAAATAAAGGTGAAGAAAAGGGTAGAAAGCGTCCGGCCGGGGTGTAGTCAAGTCACCATGGGCCGAGACAAGAAAAGATATGGAAGGGGGAAGAAAAATAAAAAGAAGGAAATAAAAGGAAATGGGAGGGGAGGACTAGGTGTAATCAAGTCACCTAGCCCGGATTCCGCCTAAATCCGACTAAATCCTCAAAAAGAAAGAGTGAAAAACTTGTAAAATTTGGATTTTGAAAATGACTCTCGATGTAATCACATCATCGAGAGTCGGGAGCAACCAAAACCAAGGCCTCGAAGGCCACCATGACAAAGGGGAAGGGGATAAACAAGGGGAAAACAAGCAATAAAAAAAACGGAAAAGAGAGGATAGTTGCCATACCGACCGGTTAGCAACTCACTCGCTCCATCGTCTCAATGATCAATATAGGCATTTGCTTGTTGTCGTCATTGTCATCCCGCTTCGAACGTGAAAGTATCGCATGGTAGAGGTAGTAATGGTGTGAGGGGGTGGGATTTGATGTGAATATCGGTCTAAAGTGAGGAGGAAATAAGGTTAAGGTATGTAAATGAGGTACATGGGTGGTGTGATATGAGAAAGAAAGGTAGGGAGGTTGGGTGGGGGTATATAATGGTTGGGTGGGCTTGAATGTCGAAGAAGAGGCACCAAAAAGGAGTAGGGGATCATCCCGGTCGGGATGACATACCCGTCCCGGTCGGGAAGCCTCCTTCCCGATCGGGATGACACTCCAGTGAACTCGATTTTTGGCACCCTCATCCCGATCGGGACGGCCCCATCCCGGTCGGGACGACACACCCTTCCCGGTCGGGAAGGGTCTTCATGACTCCCATGACCCCAAAAACCGGCTCCCTTGCTCACGATCCAAGCTCTATCACTAACCACTCCTTTCTAGGAGTCACCTTCACTTCACCTATCACAATAAACTCAAAGTACACATCAAATTCTCTCCCTCACAACGCTCATCAACAATCCAATATTACAAGAATATCACAAAACTAACAAAATCAAGAGAAAATAAAACACACAAATACAAGCACAAGTACTCTAAAGAGGAGAGGAGGGGAATATACAACATGACGGTTCTTTAGGAACTCCGTCAAACCGAGGATGGTGGACTCTTCTTCAACCGTAGCCCTCAAGGGCATGGAGGAGCAAGTCGAATGCGCTACCGACATCATAGTAGAGGCCCAAGAAGCACTCGAGCTTTGCCAACCTCCACGGCCTCCAAGGAGGAGGCAAGAAGTAGGAATCCCAAGACCCAAAATCATCATTCGTGTCATACCCGGGGTCTATCCATCCTATGAGCTTCACCGGCCTCTTCCTCTCTAGGCATCGCCTCCAATCATTAGCAAGCTTCATCTCCAAGAAACAAGACACAAAAAGCGGCTTTGGCCCCATTTCCTTGTTGCACACCCCCACACTTTCCTCAAGTTGTGGTTCCCCATCTTCATCGCTTGTCCCCATGTCATCTTGGAGTAGAGGATCGAAACTTCTACCGGCGGTTTCAATCTCTTCCAAGTCATTGCTTGGTTTACATATAAGGGGTTCTTGATGCTTATCCACATTATCGGACATGGGCAACTTGGGATTGTCAATTTCACCCAAAAACTTCACAAATTCTACCAACCCATCCAACTCACTATCCTCCTCCAATTCTTCACCAACGATGCCTTCACCAAGAGTCATATCCTCATTTGTCTTTTTTTGGGTAGACGATTGAGGCTCTTCAAAGCAAGACTCGCTTCTTATAGGGAATTCATTAACGGCCTCGTCATTGGGTTGTTCCCCTTCCCCAAATGAACATCCCTCATCAAGTTGTGAGGATTGAGCTAAGAGCATTAGGGTTTGAGCCGTTAAAGCATGCAATCTAGCTTTAGAATCCTCCCTTTCCCTAAGGATTTCGGCCAAGAGTTCATTATTCTTTTGCGATTGGATGGCCATTTCTTGTTGCATTTGAAGCATCGATTGAAACACCTCGAAGTCGGGCAATTGGTGATCATTGGGGTCTTGTAAAGCTCCTTGATAATCTTGATAATCTTGATGATAATCTTGATAATCTTGATTAAACATGGTGTCTTGATGATGCCCAAGGGGTGGGGCATCATATTGTTGGTAGCAAGGTTGGGGTGATTGGTAGTATTGTGGGTCATGGGGTTCATATTGTGGTTGGGGTGGAGGGTAATATGATGGGTTTTGGGGGTATTGGCTTCCATAAGGTGAATCTTGATTGAACATGGTGGGTTCACATTGATAACTCGAGTAATAGTCACCATGATCGTAGGATTGGTAATCGTTCACTTGTTGGTAGCCATTTCCATACTCTTTAGGATCATACCCATCTTGATTACCCCAAGAAGCTTGATAATGGTAGAGGGACGTCATGTCATGGCTTTGGTTCATGGAAGAAGAGGGGTAGCTCATATCGGCTTCCATGTGTGGGGAGTTTAGATCAAACCCCATGCTCGCTCGAAAATCGTAGCTCATACCCGGTTGGAAACCACTCATTCTAGAAACCGTCCGTTAAAGCGGCTCTAAGTTGCAAGAAGAAGATAGTCACCACCTCTAAGCACAAACTGTAGACTAGGAAGAAACGTGAGAAGTCTAGTGCTTTTTGGGCACTAGACAAGAAAGAAATAAACCACACACACACGAGAAGCAAGGTAACAAAAAGAAAAAAGAAAAACACAAACACAAAGACAAAGTCAAGTAACTAGGAAAACAAAGTCTAAACTAGCACCGTCCCCGGCAACAGCGCCAAATTTGACGGAAGGATTTGTCGTGAATCCCACCGATCAAATAAAACCGGCAAAACCTAACTGGGGTAGCTAGGGTAAGTCGGGTCGAATCCCCGGCAACGGCGCCAAATTTGACGGAAGGATTTGTCGTGAATCCCACCGATCAAATAAAACCGGCAAAACCTAACTAGGGTAGCTAGGGTAAGTCGGGTCGAATCCACGAGGACAGTAAGAGGCGTCTAGACTAAGGTCGCCCAAATACGAGACTAAGT
Organism: Agrostemma githago; assembly: GCA_958450325.1. Taxonomy (NCBI): domain Eukaryota; kingdom Viridiplantae; phylum Streptophyta; class Magnoliopsida; order Caryophyllales; family Caryophyllaceae; genus Agrostemma; species Agrostemma githago. Next base: position 12,223,218 of record OY288239.1, read on the forward strand.
CAACGAGCTAAGCTAAACTAGAGAATGATAGAAGGGGAGAAGGCTAGACTAAGACTAAGGTACCGGAGAAACAAACAAGGAAAACGGGCTAGGATTAGGTCGGGGTCAAAGGGGTAACGGAATGGTCAAGGAAGAGCTAGAGCGAAGGAGGTAGTAGGGTGATCTAGGTTGGTCCGGGCTCTCGCAACTTAGACCCACCTAGAGGTTCCTCATGGAACCCATCTCGGCGACACACATGACAAACGGGGTTCTAGCGCGCTATGGTGACCTAGGTCGAATCCGGGCTCTCGCAACTTAGACCGACCTAGGGGTCGTCCTCACCGGGCTCTCGCAACTTAGTGAGGGAACCAAACCCACAACAAACTAACACCCACAAAAGAAAGACAAGAAAAACAAGCATTCTAACCTACTTAGTCATTCAAGCATTCCAACAAACATGTGATATGCATCAACCAAGAGGAAACCCAAATCTTCCACCAACATCTCCAACAAACCCTTAATCACCCAATTAACACCCTAATCACCCTACTAACCCTAGCAAGAACACTACTCTAACATAATCAAACTAATACTAACAAGAACAAGAGAAATCAACCCAAACATCAAAACATATCTAAACAAACTAGTGAAAATGATGAACAACAATCAAAGATGCAAACTTGGATGAATTAAACAAGATTAAGAGTAAAAGGAGAAGAAGATTATACCAAACTAGTGAAGAGGAAAGGTTGAAACTTGCATTAATGAAGAAAACTCAAAACAAACCACCAAGGTTGTCAATCTTGGAAGGATCTTGAAGAATTCCCTTAATACAAGTACTAAACTATGATTAACTACTAATTACCGACTAATCTACACTAATCTAATCTAATCTAACCTAAAGTAGTCTAGGGTTTAATGTCTAATGAAGTGCATAAGCCAAGAATAATGTCTTAATACAAGAGGGGGGGTATATATAGGGTTACAAATGGAAGGAAGAAGAAACAAAGTGACGCGGCTGGCAGCACCACATTCCCGATCGGGAAGGGAAATCCCGATCGGGAAAGCTCCACAGTGGCGTCCCTAATCGTGCACTTAATCCCGACCGGGTTTGAGGCCTTCCCGATCGGGATGGGTCTTGTAGGCCTCCAATATGAACTTTTTGGTCCCTCCTTGCTTCTCATGGGCTTCCCATCGATTCTCGGGACTCGGGATCGGGTCTCGGAGGCTCGGGATTGGGTCCCAAGGTCTCGGGGTCGATTCCAAGGCATCGAATCATCGTTCCTTTACTCCGCTGGCTCCAAAATGTGTATATATAGAGTCGGAATCGCTCCAACTCTTCCAAATCGGTCTCGGGAACCTGAAACGAACTAAAGGAAGCATAAGAAGCCCCTAAACCGCTCCCAAGGAGCGATTCTACTAGGAAAATGGGACCAAAACACTACAAAATAGGCACTTCAAACCACACTTATCAAAAGTCCAGGCGACATTTTATATCTGTAAACAGATATACCCATAGCTTCCAAGGCGAGCTCCCGCGCAATTCTAAGACAGGATGTACCTGTAAACAGGTATACCCATTGCTTCCAAGGCAAGCCCCCACGACATTATCAACATCAACCCAGGTATGATTTCTATCTTATGGCTGGCGAGCCCTTCACGCAGGTCTAACGGACTCTAAACGACCCGATCGGAAGTCTGTCAGGTTTTAATCCTTGATTGACCTGGTAGCTACTCTGACTTTTGCCTTGTCCAAGCCTCAGTCAGAGTGGGGGTTCTGTAGACACCCACATTTTGACCGTCATGTGTCTATAGTAGTTCCCGCCAAACACCCGATGATGATTGGACGTAAACGTGCTTTGATGGACTCGGATATGGGCTCGTAATCATGGACATTTGGTTTAGACTTTTTAAGGAGTACAAATTTCATAAAACCAACCTCAAATCCAGGCCCAGTGGGTCGTTTTGAGTCAAATAACACTAATTTGAGTCGAATCCGACATCAGGGGTAAAACCGTCTTTTAGCGACCGAGTCAAAACCCGGTCAAAGATTTTCCCGAGACATGTGAGTCAGCCGTGACACTCACACGGTTGATTCCTACCCAAATTCCTACAAAATTTCAGATTCATTAAAGCCTTAAACAATTCCGTTAAAGGTAGAATTCGACCTCAAGTAGGAATTCTATCCGGAAACCGAATCAGACATTGACCGAGTACCAAATATTCGGCCAACACACCCCCAACCAGCCGAGAAGCTTATTCTTTGCCAAGAAAGCGGAATTCTCATGCTTCTCAAATTCCTACGTTTCCTATCCTAAGTGGTACTCAAACTCTCCTAAGCCAAGGTCGGGAACTCCCTATAAATAGGACCTCCCATACAACACTTTGAAGGACCCGAAAATAACATCACAACATCATATCACACCGAGAAAAACAGCCTAATAACACGGTACATATACATCCTCGATAGCTGGCAAATCCGGACACCTTTCCGAAGCCTCGAAATACCGACGAAACTGTCCCTTCGTCCGGCCAAACCCGACGTCCATCCAACCACCCAAACCGACACCCTAAACTCATCCTCATCATCTCGACGCTCCTAAGTCTAAGCCACTTTCCGACGAGCCTTATCCCGAGAAAACAAAGCATGTAGGTTGAGGGTGTAAATCAAACCCGTTTCTCCTTCTTCTCTTCTCTTCTTCTCGTTTTATTATTATTATTACGGGTCTTTTGTCGGTCTTTCTTTTTATTTTCTAATATCGATACTATTAAGAAAAACTATTTTTATATCGAACATTCTTAAAAATATGATATCGATTCTCTATAATCGAATATTGTATCAAAAAGAATTATATTAAGTTTTCGACGATATCGTTACATTTTTTCATTCAAAATCCTTTTTAAACTTTTCGTTCAAAACAAACTTTTTTTTTCAAAACCTTTTCTAAAACCGTTCCGACTATTCGATATCGATTTCATAATCGAATATCGAATACGACGAATATCGAAAATATAAACCGAGTATAAATTAATCCATATTTGTACGCGATTTATAAGATTAACGATTTTCGAACAAAAAAAATAAAAAGCGGACAGACCCGCACGCGAGTCGCGCCATGCCCAGGCGACTCGCGCACGGGCCTGAAACCCGAGACCTTTTTTTTTAGTTTTTCATTCGTTTATTATTATTTATTCTACGATACGATTTCTAAAATTTATATCTTTTCTAAAACTATTCTAAATATTTGATATTGATTTCGTAGTCAACTATCGAATATAACGAATATCGAGAATATTAAGTCGAGTACGAATTATGCAATATTCATACGCGATTTAATCGAAAAAATTTCAAAAACCGCTTCCGAAACAGGCTGCCACGCGACTCGCCGACGTCCCGGGCGAGCCGCGCGGCCGGCTGCCACGACGCGTCCTTTTCTCGTTTTTTATTATTTTTCGAGCTTCGTTTTTTATACAAAACAGCGTTTTAACAATATTTTTCAGATTTCGATTAATACTTATTTTCTCGATCTCGAATATTTATTTGCTATATTATTATTCAATCGTTACTAACTCGTTTTCTCGTGTTTGTAGCAATTTATTTATTTCTTCGTTTTATTAGACTAAAACGGATTCACATGCTAAAATAACTTTGACGTTATTAGTTTAACATGCATTAAACGACTTAGCAACCCATCTATTTATTTTTCCTCACATGTCTTAGGAAAATAATCTCTGCATATCATTCAATCGTCGAACTAACGCGTGTACACAAAACCGAACGATATCTTAGTAAAGGCCGCTAAGTGCGGGCGGGGTTGGGTGTTCTCAATGAGCTTCCCAACACGTACCCTCACCCCTTACTCCGAACCATGGTTTCCGGATGTCCGAAACCATTGGCAACGAGAGTCATTCAATATACGATTAACCGCGCAAGTCGGCATCGGTATCGAAATGCTAAGGGACGAACCCGATAAACTCTGACATCGGAAATGGGCCAGGTTTTAAATATGGCCCACTACAACATAGAGTGGGTTCGAATGGTTCCGAATAACCATAAAATTCGGTGGCGACTCCTACTTCGATTTAAAATTCAATTCGATCCATCTCATATGGAGATTCATTCGCCTCCCCAAACCCGCGCGTCGCCGCGTCGGGGTGGACCTATGTCATGTCCACAATTTGGCGACTCCGCTGGGGATTAACTGATGCGTCACTTACCATCGGCATCCTCAGGGTGAGACTCGAAAATAAATCGTTCGATTAGTAATGTACACGTTTTAGTTCAATGGTTCATGCATAACCCCGTTCTATTCCGGGCCGGTTACTTGTGACCGACGTCCCACTATACCGCGGTGCATTTCTACTTGGATGCACTAAAGACTTCAATGGCAGAACTCGCATGGGTTTTACGGCAGATTCTAAGACCAACTCGGCTTAGGGGATCTGGTAATACTTTATGACGAATTTGATTTGGTTTTATATCAAAACATCTTAATTGCCCGAAAGGTTTACACTAATTTGTTAAAATCATGAATTATTTACAAACTTGTAGTCATATTGTTCTGATTTAAAATATAGTGTGATTGGGGTCGGCAGCCTGTCAAGAGATCGCCTGCTGGGCAGGCCCTAGAAGGATTCCTGTCAAAGCTCGGAAGGCCGGTCCCAGGCTAGAAGCTAAAAAAAGAGCATTAAAGCACTAAGGATGGCAGTCGGCCGCTGGAACCATAAGCCGTCCCAGCCTGCTGGAACCCAGCAGCCGCCGCCCAAAGTCCGCCTGCCCTGGGGGAAGGCCCTGGTCGACAGGGTCAGGACCCCCCGGGGGCCCTCTCGTCATTTCGCCTAAGGTAATTAGAAATGGGTGGATGAGAAGCTGCCACTTGTCACTTCCTTATCCAACCATTCCTCTCCCACTCCTCTCTCTTGTGGGAAGCTATAAATACTCAACCCTTTCCCACAAGAGAGGGGTTGGATTTTCTCTCTCTAGACCCTTACTCCTAAAAAACGCCACCTAGCTCCTCACGAACTAGGTCTCTCAAGGCATTTCACGGGCTGACTTAGGCATCGGAGAGGGTTCCCTCGGACAACCTCCGAGGCCCTGTGCGTTCATTGTGCAGGGAGCAGGCCGACTCCGCCGAGAAAGTCCGATCCCTGGAGTGAGACGAAAGAGAGGTTCAGGGAACTCAATCGATCAATTGTTCACTAGCGATCTAGTCACATAGCCCGGATTCAAGGCCGGGTTAATTGTTTCCGTGACCGGAACAATTTGGCGCCGTCTGTGGGGAACTTACGGTTGTGCTCACGAGTTACCCACTAAAATCAACCACTCATAATCACAAAACTAAAACAATCATGCCAGAAATCATTGATGCCAGCGCAGGAACGGGTCCGACGGTCCCACCGGTGACCCCCCCGTATGGTATGCCGCAGTCGGAGAGGGTTCCTCCTGCCACGATCCTAGGGGTAGGGGGAACCAGTCTCCTTGGCGGACCTAACACTGCTGTGACACCTGAGTTAGGGGCACACCCAGGACACGCTCTTAATCTGACCCCAGCTCAGATGGCGCAGACAACCGCTTTCTTCTCTGCGATGCTGAACCAGAAGTTCACTCCTGAGGACTTGGTAGGCAGGGTCGCATCGGCTCCCAGGCAACCATCCCCAATCAGCAGGGATGAAGCTGGGGACACGAGGCGGACCGCCGCCAGGAATGCTCAGAGGAAAGCAAGAAGGACGGCACAAGAGTACGCGCATGTGCAAAGGCGCATTACTACCGGCAATCCAGAGCCACCTGTCCAGCAGGCGTTCTCCATTCACACAACAGAATCAGCGTCTGGGAAGCAGGGAGGCTTATCCCGAGGATTACAGGATCGAATGAGGCCCAGGGAGCCCATGTCAAAACGCTTGGGAGAAAAACCAGGCGGGGTTTTCTCCAGGCTAACACCGGCAGCCAGAGAGCAGTCAGCCCCTGGTTTATCCCAAAGCCTGCAATCAAGGCTCAACTGGGGGCAACCACTCGAATCTAAGTATCACCAGGGTGAGAGCTTCTGTCACTCTCAGAGGAAGAGACCCAGACAAGTCTCCCCTGAGACAGAAGATGAAGCAGCGAGCAAGCCGCCCCCAAGGCACCGCTCCCCCAGCATGAGGAAACCGGCCCATAAACAATGGGATACTCATGGTAACCAGTCTGGGGAAAGCAGGTCACGATTGGTGGGCAGGCCCACAAAAACCCCACTTCATCTTGAGGTACAAGATTACCCCATTCCAAAAATTAAAATGCCCACCATTAAGTTTGATGGGACAACAGACCCAGAGGACCACCTGGCAGCGTTTGAGAGCCACATGGGCATGTACGACGTAGATGATGCCATCTGGTGCAAAGTTTTCCCAACCACCCTGGTAGGGCTCGCACAGGGATGGTTTAGAGACCTCCGCCAGGGGTCAGTCAGGTTCTTCATAGAGCTGGCCGAGATCTTCCTCGAACAATATGCCGGGAATAAAAGAAGACGCCTCACCCGTTTCGATCTTATGACCCTGAAGCAGAAAAAAGGTGAAAGTGTGAGGGAATACCTGAGAAGGTTTGATCTATCCTACCAGCAGGTCAAGGAGATCGATGACTCCACCGCCGCCTACGCCCTGACAATCTCCCTACTCCCAGGGGAAATGAAAAACCAGATGATCAGGGCCCAGCCAGAAACCTTGGCCATGGCCAGGAAAATTGCGGAAGGGTTCATTCTGCAGGAGGAGTTCCACGGCCTGACGGATACCCCTGCAGGCCAAACAAGGCCTCAAGGGGGACCGCAGGGTGGACGTGGCAGAAGTGAGCCAGGCAAGCAGAGGGAAGAGGGAGACACTCCCAAGAAGGAGCGCACTGTCTATCAGCCCAGGTTTGACAGTTACACTGCCCTCAACAAATCCAGGGCGGAGATCTTCGAACTGGAAAAAAAAACCGCTAAGTGGAATCGCCCGAACAAGCCTCGCAGCCCGAAAGGAGACCCCAAGAAATTCTGCACTTTCCACGACTGCATAGGCCACACCACCGAGGAATGTCGTCACCTGAAAGACGAAATCGAGAAGTTAATCAGGAAACGGATGGCTAGCCAACTACGCAGCCAAGAATAAGTCTCATAAGGAAGTATCTGAAAAACCCGAAGGGTCAGTGCAGAACCGCATGGTGATCCACGTGATTTCAGGGGGCACTGAGGGCCAGCTCAGTCGAAGAGGCCAAAAAAGACAAATGCGTGAACTGAGGAACCAGATCTGCTATGCTGAGAAAGCAGGGAGTCCAAGGGGAGTGACATTAAGCATCACCCCTGATGATGCAGGGCGCGTAGTATACCCGCACAGTGACCCTTTGGTGCTGTCCCTAGAGATCAGCAACCACATTGTGCGGAGGTGTATGGTAGACACTGGCGCATACACAAATCTACTGTACAAAGACGCCTTCGAAAAAATGGGCCTTGAAAAAAGGCACTTACGACCTGCCCCCGGATCGTTATACGGGTTCAGCGGAGCAGGCGTGCTGCCCATGGGAGTCATAGACCTACCCGTAACCTTTGGGGAAGGCTCTACTGCCAGAAACGTCAGGGCAACCTTTGTTGTTGTGGATGCAAGATCCGCCTACAACGCTCTAATTGGCAGAGCCACCCTGGACGAAATCGAGGCGGCCATCTCCATCAGGGCCCTCACCATAGCGTATGTCACCGATTTTGGGCTAGAAGGAAAAGTGCGCGGGGACCAAGAGTCAGCCAGACAATGCTACTCCGTGGCTCTGCAAGAGCACGAAAAAGAAAGAAAAGGAAAAAGAAAGGCTGACAGTTCCCCCAGCAGGGAGGGCGAAATCCCAGCCGAGCACCCGGCGTCCGACCACCTGGAGCCAGGGGGCGAAAGCATGCTGGTAGACTTAGAGCCAGGAAGGCAAGTCCTAATAGGAGCTGGCCTGAAGAAGTCCTACCAGGCTGAACTGGTCAAACTGCTAAAAGAAAACAAAGACGTATTCGCCTACTCGGCAGACGAGATGCCCGGCGTTGATCCATCATGCATCGTTCACAGGCTAAACGTAAGCATGGACGCTCGCCCTGTAAAACAGAAAAAGCGAAACATGTCCGCAGAAAAAGACGCGGCAATCAAGGAAGAAATTGACAAACTCTTGAAAGCAGATTTTATTGAAGTCTGTGACTACCCAGAATGGCTGGCAAATGTAGTCATGGTCAAAAAATCGTCGGGCGCATGGAGAATGTGCGTGGACTTTACAAACCTCAACAAGGCCTGCCCGAAAGACTGCTATCCGCTCCCCAGAATCGACCAACTGGTAGACGCCACCAGTGGTTATTCCATGCTGAGCTTCCTAGATGCCTTTTCAGGGTATCATCAAGTATACTTATGGCAGCCGGACAGGGTGAAGTGCGCGTTCATCACCAGTTCAGGCACCTACATGTACAAGATGATGCCATTCGGGCTTAAAAATGCAGGGGCCACATACCAACGTTTAGTTGATAAAGTGTTTGAGAAACAAAAAGGCAGAAACATCGAGGCTTACGTTGATGACGCCATCGTAAAAAGCAAAGAAGACAGAGAGCACCTGATAGACCTGCAGGAAACCTTCTGCTCCCTGCGCACCTACAAAATGAAACTCAATCCAAAGAAGTGTACATTTGGGGTCCGCTCCGGCAAATTCCTTGGGTTCTTGGTCAGCTCTCGGGGGATAGACGCCAACCCTGAGAAAATTCAGGCAGTTCTAGACCTTTCTGAGCCCAAGACCATTAGAGACAACCAGCGCCTGACGGGCCGCATGACCGCCTTAGCACGGTTCGTCGCCCGATCAGCGGACAAGGCCACTCCTTTCTTCAAGATACTGAAAGGAAACAAACAGTTCAAGTGGGAAAACGAGCAGAAAGAGGCCTTTGAGCAATTGAAGGACCATCTTAAGAGGCTCCCCACCCTGGCAAGACCAGTAGCAGGGGAAAAACTTTTCCTCTACATTGCAGTGACCAATATAACTGTCAGCGCGGTTATCTTACGGGAAGAGGCAGGCACCCAGCAACCTATATACTTCGTAAGTCATGCGCTGGGGGCAGCCGAGAAAAATTACCCGATTGTCGAAAAAGCCGCCTACGCAGTCATAATTGCTGCCAGGAAACTCAGACCTTACTTTGACGCACATCCAGTCGTGGTCCTCACCGACCAACCGCTGGAGAAGGTGTTGGAAAAATTTGAAAAATCAGGGAGATTACTGAAGTGGGCGATCGAGTTGAGTGGGCTAGGTATATCTTACCAGCCAAGAACAGCCATCAAAGCCCAAGCCTTAGCAGATTTTCTGGCTGAGTGCTCCCATTCAGGGGAAGAGGAAACCCCTGCCGAGGAGTGGGTTGTACATACTGACGGATCCTCGACAGCCAATGGCGCAGGCGCGGGCGTCGTACTAACCAGCCCAGGGGGGGTTGACTTTGAGCATGCCCTCAGGTTTGTCTTCCCAGCATCAAACAACGAAGCAGAGTACGAAGCAGTACCCGCAGGCGTCAGGCTGGCTAAGGCCGCAGGGGCAGAGCGGATTGTCCTGGCGACAGACTCCCAGCTCATCGCCAACCAAATCAATGGTGAATACGAAGCAAGGGACCAAGCAATGGCCACATACCTGGAAATGGTGAAAGGAGAGTTGTCAGGCCTGAAATCATATGAGATCAAACAGATCCCCCGCTCCCAGAACAACCGAGCAGATGCCCTGTCGAAACTGGCAAGTTCCAGTCTACAGGACATACAGAGGTCAGTATGGGTCGACGTCTTGCATGAGAAATCCACAAGCCCCTGTCAGGCAATTAGCACCATGGAAGAAGGTCCAGAAAGCTGGATGACTCCCTTCATCCAATTCAAAAGGCATGGTGTCCTGCCATCAGACGCAACACAAAAAAGAAAAATACAGGCTAAAGCAGCCTGGTTCATACTCATTGGGGGGGAACTTTATAAGAAATCTTTCACTTATCCCCTGCTCAAATGCCTACGGGCAGATCAAGCTGCTGAAGTGTTGGAAGATATCCACTCATGGATTTGTGGGCATCACATCGGGGGGAGATCCCTGGCCCACAAAGCCCTAAGGGCAGGCTACTACTGGCCCACCATGCTGGCGGACGCCAAGAGCCTGACCCAGAAATGCAGAAAATGCCAACTCTTTGCCCCATCAATCCATGCCCCGGCCCAGGAACTCAGGCCAATCCTATCCCCCATCCCTTTCGCTCAATGGGGGATGGACATTCTAGGACCCTTCACGGTGGCCACAGGGGGCAGGAAATTCTTGATTGTCGCCATAGACTACTTCACCAAATGGGTGGAAGCCGAAGCAGTGCCCAACATTACTGAGCCGGCGGTCAGGAAAGTGGTCTGGCGAAATATTATCACCAGGTTCGGTCTGCCAAAGATGTTGGTATTTGACCATGGCAGACAATTTGATAATGAACCTCTAAGAATCTGGCTGGAAAGCCACAACGTCGCAGTCGCTTATTCAGCCGTCTGTCACCCGCAAACCAACGGACAGGCAGAAGCGGCCAACAAACAAATCTTAAATGGCCTGAAGAAAATGGTGGATGACTGCAAGGGTAGGTGGGCTGACGAACTTCCCAGTATACTCTGGTCAATCCGAACTACCAGGAAAGAGTCTACGGGCCAGACCCCGTTTGGTCTGGTATATGGAGCAGAGGCATTATTGCCAATTGAGGCAAGGATCCCTTCTCTGCGCTCCCTGCAGTACGACCAAGCTGAAAACGAAGCTGCAATGGTTGAAGCCTTGGACCTGGTAAATGAGTTAAGGGAGGAAGCTAGCACCAACATCGTTGCCTACCAGCAACGAATGAGGAAAGCCTTCAACACCAAAGTCCGACAGAGGAACTTCCAGATGGGTGAGCTGGTTCTGAGAAAGACGCAGGCGGTTGGAAAGTCAAAAGAACATGGAAAGCTGAGTGCCAACTGGGAGGGTCCATACCAAGTGACTCGAGTCCTGGGACCAGGCACATACAAAATCGCCAACCTTGAAGGGCAAGAGCTACATGCTCACTGGAATGCGGACACTTTAAAGAAATACTACGTCTGAAGAAAATTCGAAGATAGTTTTTATTTTTGCTAAAAACAAATGGCGGAGGACGGTCAAAGAATGTCGACGGCTCCGACCACCCAAAAATGTCGCAAATCTTATAAAGAAATGAAAAAGATCCAGATTTATACTCGTTGCCTGTTCAAAACTTGCGCATTCACACACAAACGAGCAGGGGGCAATAGGGGGAGGCCCCCCTGTTGCCAAAATCAGGAAAAATGAACCCCCCAACAAAAAATCCAAACCACCCTGCTTACCTCTAGGCAGGCCCCCTGGACTTTGAACAAAAGCCAGGGACAGGCCAGACTAACAAGGACTGGGGGCAGGCCCCCCAACCTTGTATAAAAAACGCAAAAGCCACCCTGCTTACCTCTGGGCAGGCGGGGGGCAGGCCCCCTGGACTTTGAACGAAAAACCAGGGACAGGCCAAACTAACAAGGACTGGGGGGAGGCCCCCCAACCTTGTATAAAAAACGCAAAAGCCACCCTGCTTACCTCTGGGCAGGCAGGGGGCAGGCCCCTTGGACTTTGAACGAAAAGCCAGGGACAGGCCAGACTGACAAGGACTGGGGGCAGGCCCCCCAACCTTGTATAAAAAACGCAAAAGCCACCCTGCTTACCTCTGGGCAGGCAGGGGGCAGGCCCCCTGGACTTTGAACGAAAAGCCGGGGACAGGCCAGACTGACAAGGACTGGGGGCAGGCCCCCCAACCTTGTATAAAAAACGCAAAAGCCACCCTGCTTACCTCTGGGCAGGCAGGGGGCAGACCCCCTGGACTTTGAACGAAGCCAGGGCATGCTGTGACAGGCGCGATTAAACAAACAAGGAAAGGATCCCTGAATTTTAAAACAGTTTGCCATAAAAAGCAAAGAGAAATATTCCACAAACAAAACCCATGAAGGGTGGAAAGGTCTTTACAAAGTTGAAGGAGAAAAAACAAAGTGGCAAATATTACAAACAAAATGGCCATAAGCACTGGCTCAGCACGGAAAGATAAAAGCTTTTATAAGAAAAGAGAAGGGGTGTCACGTAGCATCCTGGTGAGCGTCGGCATCTGCCTCAGGCTGCCTGGCCGCCCGAGCTTCATTCTTAGCGGTATAGAGACTCCGGAAGGAGTCCTCATCAAAGGTAGGGAACATCTCCCCTATCACCTCCATTACCAACTCCAGAGAGGAGCTGGCACCGCTCGCGAAGCTGGCATCTACTGCAGCCTCAGTCTCCTCAGCCAGGGTCTCTTTCTCCTTCGTCCATTCCCCCTTAGCCTGTTCAAAAGTCGACTTGGCCTTTGACAGCTGCTCCTCCAAGTCAGTCACTCTCCCCTTTAAGTGCCCCATCTCGGCCAAAGATAGATTGGCTCGGTCCAACGACTGCCGGCTCTCCTTCAGATCAGCCTCTAGCTTGGCAGCCTCCTTCACAGCCATTTCCCCCTGCAGCCTCCATTGACCAGCCTGCTTCTTGGCCTCCTCTAACTCTCCCTCTTGCCTTGTCATCTTATCTTTCAAGGAGCTTATCAAGGAGACATCCCTTTCTACCATGGCCAGGCGGTCGGGAGGAGGAGCCCCAGGAGTAACTGTCAGCTCCTCATCACTCAGGCGGCTGAGAGCCGCCAGTTCCGCAGACGCAAGCATAACCTTGGAGGTACGCTGGATATATTGGAGCACTTGATGAGAAGTTGAGGTCACCATTTTTGTAAGGCGGTCGGCCAAGACGGCTCCGGAGTCAGAAAGCAAGCCTGACACATCCACACTGTCACCAGCCGTGTAGTGGAACTCTGCATTTTCCTCTGGGAAGGGAGTGCTTGAAGGCTCACGCGCAGGGCGCTTCGCCTCAGGGGTGGTAACATCCGCCTCCAGGTCCACCACGTCAGCACTAGGAGCCTCCCTCTCTCTTTTCCTCCTCAATTCCAAAGGAACACTCTCCCCAGTCCCCTCGGAATCTCCAGGCTGTGTTCCCTGCGAAATCCGAGGGCCAGCCGAAGAGGCACCCTGTTTCTGACTGGGGGAAGGAGTAGCTCCTGAAGTAACCTCCGCCTCCCCCTCATGGATGCTAGGGGTAGGAGTCGCCGGCTTCGACGAAGGCAGCCGGGGTGGGAGAGGTAATCTTCGACCAGCGGCAAAGTCTTTCACAAGCTTCATAAGGGCTTTGCTTCCTTTCCTAAAATTTGCAGGAAGGGAAGGACGCTTTGAAAGAACGACCAATTCCTCGCTCAGGCCCAACTTCCTGACCTGCTTCTTGGTCCAGCGCCAAGTATAGGAATCTGCAGAAAGGGAAAGGCGGTCATCTAAAAAGTAGGGAGAAATAAAGTCCCTGGAAAATCGTGACAACAAAAAATCCCTAGAACTACCTTCAAGGCCAGGAATCAGGCCCAGGGGAAGCAAATACTCGTCTGTCGTGATGAGCTCCGCATGGGGGAGCCAGAAAGCAGGGCCAAAGTTCCCATGTTTATCCACCACAATCTCAAACTTTTGTACCAAAATCTCCTCCTTCTCGCTCAGCCTGACTTCCAGAGCCTTCCCCCCAACACGTGGGTGATACTCCTCGCGCGTCTCCATGCGGGTGTGGACATGGTTCCTAAAATGTCTAGGAATTTTCCACCCTGACGCGCTATGGATATATATAAAGTTATTTTTCCAGTCTTTAAGGCTGCTCATAGCCGGCCAGACCAAGGCGTACTTTTTCTGCCTCAGCAGAGACCAATAACCAGGGGAGCCATCCCCCCAGATGAGGACACCATTTGAAGACCGACCATGAAACGAAGGGCGTCAATATAAGGCCCCTCGCCATGGAAAAGGCAGGTCCAGGTGTAAGCTACTAAGGATCTAATGGCAGTTGCAGTCAGCTGAGCGATAGCAACGTTCATCCTCCTGAAGGTTTCCTCCAGGAAGGGGTGCAGCGGGAATCGCAGGCCAAATTCCAAAGCCTTATGGTAGACGGCCACACATCCTTCTGGGGGACAGCACACTGTGTCCTTTTCCCCAGGGACTACAACCGTGTACCCTTCCCCGAAATTATAAAATTGTTCAATGGCCTTAGCAGCGTTACTCTCCAAAATCAGGTCCCTGTTCTTGGCCTCAGAATAGGTCTTTAGGGGGACCACATACTTTTCCTTGTCCAAGAAGTAGGTCCTCCCCCTCTCCCTGCGGATGAGGGGGCCGGCGACCCTGGAAGGATCCACCTCCAGGGCCTCGTCATCAGAGTCAACCACATCAAAGGGAGCTGGCTCGGGTGACTCAGCACCCTCCCCCCTGTGATAATCGTCCTCCTCCCTGGGGCCGACCCCGGAGGAAGAAGCTATGTCACGTCGGCCACCGTCGCCGCCCTCAGCTCCCCCGAGCACAGAATTAAAAGAAAGGGGACGCACTCGTGACATATTGGCTATGGAAGGGAAAAAAGAAGTGAAAGATTTAAAGTTCTAACCTAAGGACGCCGATAAAGTTGCCGGAGACAGTGACAAGAGGTGTTCCTTGCTCCTCGAAAAATGCTCAGCAAATGAAGAAGATTCAGGAAGTATTAAGGGGTGTGAAGTATCAAGAAGAGTAAAAGAAGAGAATGAGGGGAGAGAAGGGTTTATATAAAGCCCAAGAAGTTCGAAAGGCGATCCCCTGACAAAACCCTCAATAGTCGTCCACGTGTCGCACACTGGACAGACTGTTCACCCTTCCCAAGAAGGGCCTCGAAAGACTAAAAATGTCAGAGAAAGAGCAACCGACGACGTCATTCCCACAAAAAAAAATTAATAATAATAAACACATATTAAAAATACAGTACACAAACACGTGCCTGAATTTCATTTCATTAAACCTTACAAAGGAAAATTACATTAAGTACCCAGCAAGGAAAGAAAACGTACAAGGGCCCAGAAATTCCGGCCCCACAAGTAAACGCCCTGCTAAGCAGGCCTAATCATCATCCAGGTCAGGAGAAGGGTCCCCAGGGCTACCTGAACCTCCAAAGTCCGAGCCCCAGTCCCAGTCTGGGGAGTCTTTGAAGGGATCATCAGGGATCCCGTCCACGTCCCTGTCACTCAAACAGCCGAGACCCTCACTATCGTCAGAATCTCGGCTGCTATCCTCCCAGTCCCTGCCAAAGGGAACAGCCTGGGATTCGTCGCAGGTGCGACAGCCTGTCTTCTTCACAGGCGAAGAGGGACCTGACGCCAAGGAGGAGTCAGTGTCAGAGAAGTTGGAGTCAAATTGTTCGGGGTGCAGCCACGGAAAGCACTCGTGGCATCCCCTGTCAAAACAGCCCCCTCCCTGGGGGCAGCGCCTAAACCTAGGCGCAGCAGGAGGCGAGGACCTCCTAAGGCGCTTGCTCATCCTAGCAGAAGCCTTCTTACCCGTCCGGCGAGAATGAAGCCGTGAACGGCGACTACGGCGGACAGCTCGATAAGCAGCACGAGCATATTGGAGCCTCCAAAACCCTCTAAAGATGAACGTAACATATCTAACTCCACGACGAGTCACAAATTTTTTGATCCAAACCATGACTAAGACGAAGAAAGTGGAAGGATTGAAGATAGACTAAGCAGAAAAGTGGAGGAAGCTGGGGTTTTATACAAGAGAAAACACAGCATTAATGACACTCCAGCCACCCTGGAAGAAGAGCCACCAATCAGGAACTCATCACGGTTCCCGAAAATCCACCTGGAGGAGAAGTGTAATCATTACAAAAGCACTCTAAACTCTCTGCATGCCTGACACAAGCAGCGCTACGTCCCTTGGGAAAGTGCAAAACATTAAATGCTGTAGCAGACATAGAAGTCAACCCCCCTCCAAGCAAGAATCGCCAGCAGAGGAAAAGCCTTACTTTCCCCCTGCTGGCGAAGGCCAATTGATTGGGGTCGACAGCCTGTCAAGAGATCGCCTGCTGGGCAGGCCCTAGAAGGATTCCTGTCAAAGCTCGGAAGGCCGGTCCCAGGCTAGAAGCTAAAAAAAGAGCATGAAAGCACTAAGGATGGCAGTCGGCCGCTGGAACCATAAGCCGTCCCAGCCTGCTGGAACCCAGCAGCCGCCGCCCAAAGTCCGCCTGCCCTGGGGGAAGGCCCTGGTCGACAGGGTCAGGACCCCCCGGGGACCCTCTCGTCATTTCGCCTAAGGTAATTAGGAATGGGTGGATGAGAAGCTGCCACTTGTCACTTCCTTATCCAACCATTCCTCTCCCACTCCTCTCTCTTGTGGGAAGGTATAAATACTCAACCCTTTCCCACAAGAGAGGGGTTGGATTTTCTCTCTCTAGACCCTTACTCCTAAAAAACGCCACCTAGCTCCTCACGAACTAGGTCTCTCAAGGCATTTCACGGGCTGACTTAGGCATCGGAGAGGGTTCCCTCGGACAACCTCCGAGGCCCTATGCGTTCATTGTGCAGGGAGCAGGCCGACTCTGCCGAGAAAGTCTGATCCCTGGAGTGAGACGAAAGAGAGGTTCAGGGAACTCAATCGATCAATTGTTCACCAGCGATCTAGTCACATAGCCCGGATTCAAGGCCGGGTTAATTGTTTCCGTGACCGGAACATAGTGTATTTTACGTATATAAAAATATTTAAGTAACAGATCATAACACATACAAGTATCAAAATACTTTTTCATAATTACCCCACACTTATCAGTAATATAAGTCGAGTAAAGTGCAGACCGGGTTATAACCGAGTAACCCCAAATATCCCGAAGACGCATAGTCACAGAGTTTGTTGGATATACATTAGTACAACCCCTTTATTAAATAATTAATTTCCATTACATAGATAAACTTTTCTCATAAATCGAACAAGCTCTTTTCACAGTCACCCAAAATTTTGGTCTACATCTCATATTACACGGGTTATGAAGTGACTCTTATTAAACCTGTAAATCGATGTTGTATACATCGATGTTGTATTAATAAGGTTACTGTAAGCCTTACAAACAAGTGTTTACTACACTCGAGTATGTGGTATAGTTTTAGGGATTTATTACTCCTTACACCTTACTAATAAGTATTTTTTTAAAAAACTTCATAGATTTATTAGTTGTTACCAGAGTTTTTTGAAGCACCCTTATTATCACTTCATAGATTTATTGATTGTTGTTGTTGGCGGCGGCATTGATTGTTGTCGGCGGCGGCATTGTTGTTGGCGGCGTCATTGATTGTTGTTGGCGGCGGCATTGTTTGTTGTTGTTGTTGTCGTTTTCGTCGGTGTTAGTCATTCTGGTTATAATTGTAGTAGTAGTCTGCCATTATCCGTATAACAAGCAGAAAAGCTTAGTAGACTTTTGATTATAACAAAAAAAACAAATATCATAACCAACAAGAACACAACATTCATCAACTATTTCGTAGGAAGTACAAAATAAATGAAGTTAATTAAGGATAATCAATTTGACCTTAAATATAGTATATATTTGTCCAACTAAAATTAAAATTTTAAGCATCACAAATGTATCTTGCAACATTTCTCACATCAAAAAATTTCAATTAATTAAGCACCCAAAAAAATTTCAAGAAAAAAAAACCAATAAATCCATTATAATTTATACCGTACTCATTAATGATTGAGATAATGCTTTTTAAGACTAACACGTTTTTAAACTTACCATACCTAAAAATTACCACAAGTTTACAATTTCTATATTTACAAATATTTAGTAATTATGGAGTAAAAATAACAACTACGATATTGTGCCTCATGTAAACTAAACATCAAATTTAATTAAAAAAATATCAATTACGTGTACAATTCTTATGAATGTATTAAAATTCGACTTTGAGAAAGCTTGAAAAGAATATTTTTATTTATGAGTATAATACTAATTTAAACCATTTTCTAGAAGAATAAAGGTCAAAGAAAATAGATAGTTTTTTTTCAATTAGAAAGTAAATCAATAATTAAAGAAGGGAGGAAGAATATTGGAAACAAACCGAGGTAGAATAATAAACGAGAGTAAGGGAAAGTTTTTTTTTGGCCATCGTAGGGAAAGCTAAGAGATTGAAAGTAAGAGATTGCTAACGAGAGTAAAGGAAAGTTAAGAGATTGCTGGGTGATTTTGAAGGTGGGTGGACAACTGAAGGGGAGTGGCTAATTTATCGAATTGAAAAGATGGTCCCACCAACAAGAAAATTAAGAATTAATAAGTATTTTTAAAATAAAAATAAAAATAAAGTTTTAGACTCGTATTTGACCCGAGATACGTATAAACACATCCCGTATAAAAACACTATACTTTTCAAATCTGAAATACACCGCCCCGAAATGATGAACCCGAAATATGACCGTCCGACAAGTCCAATGAAACATGTTTTATTTTTCATAATAATTAAACTTTATACATTGAAGTACGGATTAGGAACTAATCAAATTTGAGTGGATTAGTTAAACTAGTACTCCGTACTAGATGATGATTAAAGGAAGAATTATGTGTCGCAGCTCAATATTTTAATGAATTTAGGGTATACTAAATACTCTATATTAATCAAATTCCTTAAGCTCCATTACTAAGCTAGAGTTAGCCCAAATTTATGTTTTACGTATTACAGTACTAATGTTTGTTTGGTTTCATATATCACGATAATAATGATAGTTTTATGATGAAATATTGCAACGATACATCAATTTATATCTGTGGACCATTCCATTTATTTAATAATGGACCATTCGCTTCTTTTTATTAACCCAGCCCAAAGCCTTCCCACCCTTATATTACCCAACCCAACCCGCACCCCATCTCACACACTCATTACCCGAACCCGGCTCTGCTCTATTCCCTTCCCCTCACATAAAACAGCCCGACCCACCTCTTCATTTAACCCGCCCAACCCAGCCCGTTCCCTCCACTACTCACATTCAGTAACCCAATTCAAATTCATTCATCTTCTTCATCTTCATACTACAAAAACCCCCAATTTCACATAAACCCCAAATCACCAAAAATCACTCAAATCTTCACCAAATTCACTAATTCTTGTTCCTAAATCACTCCTAAACTAATTCCTATCAACCTCTTGGCATTATTTTGAAACAAAATCAGTTTTTTAGCTTGAATTTAACATTTATAATTCTAGGGTTTGCAAAAATCCGAGAATTTTATAGTGTTTTTTTTTCCGAGTTTTCTTGGTTCCGTCTTGTTCTGGAATTCCCCAAGGGTGGTGTGGACGCAAATTTGGGTTGATTAGGTTTGATTTTGGTTAATTTCGGAAGCACACAAAGTTACTATCTTCTTCACTAGTATCATTCTTCATCTTCAAGGCTCATATATCATCATGGACAGACCGAGACACCAAGGGAAAGCCTCAGCTCGGACTCCTTTGGTCAAGAAGAGGAAAAAGCGACCTTCCACTTCAACCTCTATTCCGGTCGTCCCCCCCGTTGTCGAACAACCTTCGACTCCCGATGTCCCTCCCGAAGTGGAGGAGGTAATCACTCTCCCTACTTATAATGGCGTTACTTTTGTGTCACCCATGCATAAAGCTAGGTTTGAATGATTCTTAGATAAAAGAGTCGTGCCGACCCGATTTTTAGAGAATAGTCTCCTTAAGAAGCTTAAAATCTATAAGGAAACGAAAGATTTATTTATTGGACTTGGCAGGGAGAAATTATTTGGTGTACATGAAGTGACTTATCTTGAGTTGACGGTGGAATTTACAAGTTCTTTCCGTCGTGACCCAAACCCGCGCAACACGACCCCTATTTCCTTTCGCCTTGGAAATAGAAGGTATGAGTGTAGTATTAAGGAGTTTTGTGATCACATGACACTAGTTTAGGAAGGGAGCCGACCAAGTTCGAACCTTCGGGCATGTGGACGCACATGACGGGCCTTACACTTTCTAATTACCAAAGGCTACTACACAATAGGATCCACCACCCGGTTCTTCGACTTTGGGCTCGGTTTGTAGCCGGTAATGTGTTTGCTAGGAAAGAACCGGGGGTTATTAACAAGATGGAGTTGACAATCCTAGAAGCTTATTTGAACCCAAAGGGCCTCGCTAAATTTCAAATTGACACACAAGCTTACACGGTCCAAAAAATTGAGGATTTGGTTCAAAGGAAGACAACTGCATCTTTTAACTATGGTGGCCTAATAATTTTGCTTGCTAAGAAACTCGACCCTAATCTAGATTTTGAGGTGTACACGGTGGTTAAGGGGGGTACATATTTGAATTAAGACCATTTGACCAATAGCTTCTTCATTCCCAAGACCGACAAAAAGGATGGGCTTGGCTAGTCCATGGCGAGCCCACCATATACCTCCCTTGTAACCGTCTCCCCTCTTTAGCACCACGAGCTCCGGGGTCTTTACCTCAAAAAGACCCCCTCTATCTCTTACCTAACGAGATTAAGGAGGGGGAAGTCCAAGTAAGGAGCAAGAGCAAGCAAGTCTATAGTAGAGGGGAAGGTTCCCAATCCAATCAAGGAAATGTCCATGATGAGCAACCTAGTGCACCAACACCTCCAGGATGCGTGTTAGTCTCGCTTTTTACCCATATGTCCCTTTGGACGTGCCCACCGCCCTGGATGTGCATCTTGGGGGCATGTTCTAAGCTCTACACCTTCAACAATACAACACGCAAAGGAACAATTATTTCGCCCTATATCCGAGCTATTACGAGAGAGCCCAACAAGGCTTGATCGATCCTTCTGGCGGAGTACCGTCGTGGTTTTCGACGTCCGGTTTCCCGTCCATGGGCTCGGATGTCGACACGACCGGGGGTGAAGATGATATGGAGGTGGAGGAGGTTGATGGTGCCGGCAATGATGATGATGATATCAATGATAATGAAGATGGAGATGACAATGATGATGAAGAAGATAATGAGAACGATGAGAGTGAGGAGGGGGATGAAGCCGACGATGATGATAACGAGCATAGTGATGATTATGATGATTGAGACGATGGAGATCGTTAGTTGCTAGCCATTGGGTAGGGCGACTTTCTTTTCTTTTCCGTTTTTGATGCTCGTCTTATTTATGTCCCCCTTCCTTTATTATGAGTGTTTTGGTGGCCCTCGGGGCCTTTTGGTGATTGCTCCCGGTGGTTCTCGATGACGTGATTACATCGAGGATCACTTGAAAATCCAAAATGACAAGTAGCTTCTTTAATTTTTCTTAGTTTCTTTTCTCCCTTTTCTTTTTTAGTTTAATCGTTAGAATTTAGTCAAAATCGGGCGGCATCGGGGCTAGGTGACTTGATTACACCTGGCCCTCCCCTCCCATTTCATTTTTATTTTCTTTGTAACTTTCCCCCATCCATATCTTTTCTTGGCTCGGGTCTAGGTGATGTGATTACATCTAGGCCCGACACATTCTACCACTTCTTCATTTTTAATGTAGTTTTTCATTTTAATTCCTTTATTTTTTGTTTTTTTTAGTATCTTCCACACACTAACGATCGAGCATGAGGACATTGCTCGGTTTAAGTGTGGGGGAGCGATATCTTAGCCTAGTTTAGTTTTATTTTCTTTGTTTCTTTCGAAAAAAATCCCAAAAATCCCTTAAAACTTGAAAATTTTAAAAAAGCCAAAAATATTTTTCTTTTGTGCATTCTTTTTCTTTCTTGTCCTTGTCTTGTATATTTGCCGTTTGTGTGTGTTTTGCCTCTCTTTTTCCTTGTAGGTTGCTCGATGGCCGGTAATATTGCTCCATCTCTTTTTCCTTTTTCCGTTGCGGAGTTTGGAGAAATTATTTGTGGTGATGGTTGCTCGGGTGGAGCTTTGTGAAGTTTGGGGTTGACTAAGTAGCTTGCTTGGATTGTAAGGGGTGGTGTTTGTTATTTTGTGTGTTCGTTTTGCATGTTTAATTTTCTTTTTCTCTTTAGTGTGTTTTACTCTTTCTTTTGTCCTTGTCTTGTATAGTTTGTGTTAGGTATAGGAAAAGGTTTTCGAAAACCCGGTTGTATGATTTGGGTGCAAGTGCTTCTTATTCCCTAGATGGTAACACATTTTGATTTGTGGACTTTATTCTAGTAGGATGACTTTTAAGCAATGTTTGTATTGACCTTTGCCTTGAGTCCATCTTATCTACTAAGAGTTTACACCGGGATTTGCATTTGACCACCTTGACCACCCCCGGAGTGTTTAGGCCTTGGTTATTGGGTTTCATTTCCTTAATTGACCTTATTCAAGTAACCGCTTTCTAGTCCAAATTTTTCACCTTTTTATGGGTTAGGAAGGGGTGCACACCTAACTTACCTATTTTCCTACCATTCCTCCATCTCAAAAATAAGCTTTGCAAAATGAAATTGGCCATTGCATTATAATGTCAAGCATGGCAAGCCAATCGAGAAAGAAAGGGCTTTGAAAAAAAATCAAAAAAGCTCAAAAATTTGCCCTCATGTGATTGACTTAAGGGGAGAAGAAAAGAAAATCAAAAGTGAAAAATGTTAGCCCCAAGTCAAATAGAAAAGAATAAGAAAAGAAAAATCAATGAAAATCACAAAAATATTCCCCAAAAAAACAAAAATAATAAGCCTTTCCCTTTATCGATGCGTCGCCGTGAAGGGCCTACCAAGGGACCGAGTCCCGAGGAAGGAAGATAGCGGCGACTATTCGGTTACTCAAATTTTTTTGCTTAGCATATTCGCCTTTTTTTTGGACTAGTTGGTTGTTTTGAGTTTGGGACGACCCTCTAGGCTTTACTTGGGGAATGAAATTAGACCTACCTACAGTGTCGACTCACGCCACTCAGTTTATCGCCCGGTGTAAGTTTTCTTTAGTAGATTAGAAGGACCTAGGCAAGTTGTCAATGTAATTGTTACTTATCCGTCATGCTATTAGAATTTGTGTCCCCATCATCTTGTGTAGGTAGCTTGGAAATGTCTTACTTGCCTTGGGTTCATGTCCGGTGTCCCCACCGTTTTGATGAGGAATTCAGTGTTTTCTTAGTTTGGATGCGTCTCTTCTTGTGTGTTTGTGTGTTTGTTTGTTTTGTGTGCGAGGCATATCCACCATTTTTGTCACAAGACCTCACTTGTCTTGCGGGGAGTGTTCTACCTCATGGACACTTCGGCGTGAGTTAAAAGGGCGTAGGGTGCGCTAATACCCGCTCAGCTAGTAGTCTAGTTTTTATTAGTTAGTTAGTTAGTTCGTGCTTACTCGAGGGCGAGTAAGGGTTAAGTGTGGAGGAGTTGACATGCTAGATTTATACCGTCTTTCCTTCTTGCTTTACTTGTTTTCCCTTAGTTTAATCGCTTTTAGAAGCGGTTTTGGTGCTACTAATGTCTTCTCTTGAGATATTTTGTCTTTCTAGGTTCGTATGGCAAGAACGCGGCTTTTGGAGCCTATTTCTACGTTGTAAGCACCTATCCATAGAGCCAAGGAAAAGCGAGAAGGAGTCAACCCGAGAAGCTACATGGCCGTGTAGTAAGCCGTGAAGCAAAGACGAGAGGAAGGGAGCAACAGCAGCAGGTCATGGTCGTGATGCCCCCATGACATGGCCGGGACGGGGGTGCCTCACGACCATGAGCCCCATAGACACGGCCGTAAGCCCTCTGATCCTATCCCACTTCGTTTATTCATTTCCCTTATTTGTGGAACCCTATATATACCCCTCTCTTGTAATCTTTGAAGGCACGAAATCCTAGATAGAAACTCTATACTTTTAGCCTAATCTTACATTAATCTCTCCTTAATATTCCTTTAATCTTAGCTTAATCCTAGTAAAGACTTGTGTGATTTGTGAAGCTCTTGAAGATTCTATCATTATTGACACATTGGTGGATGTTCTTGGGTTATCATTTATACAAGTTTCACTCTTTCCATTTCTCCCTTGTGTTGTTATAATTTCTCTTGTCTCTATTCTCTTAATCTTAGATTCTTATTAAAGTTTCAATCCTTTTCTCGAGATTATTGTTTTCCATTGTTTATCTTGCATAATGAATGTGTTTGCTTCTATGTTGCTTTCCTTTGTTCATGTTAGTTTTAGTTTAGTCATGTGTGAGTAGATTATTGTGGGGTTAGTAGGGGGGATTAGATGTTAATTGTGGGTGATTAGGGTTAATTGTGGGTAAAGGTTGACCCTTTATTGCTTGTCACTTGTTTCGCATGCTAAGTGTTAGATGAAATGCTTGTTAGGGTGGTTGGCCATACTACTCTTACTTGTTTCTTCTTCCTTGATGTTTGCTTGATTTGTAATTGATTCCTCATGGTTTGGGTAATAACTTGCATGAGTTTTCGGGTTTGTTTCTATCGCGAGAGCATGAGCTTACCTTAGTGATTAGGTGACACCCTTATCCTCGTTTTCCCCACTAGCCTATTACGTCTATGAACCCAACCTAACCCTACTCCTTTTCCTATTTGAATTCTTCATTGTCTTAGCCATTGTTCTTGTTGTTTGTCGCTTTAATTTAGTCTTATTTGAATCTTTTAGTTTATGTTAATCTTAGTTTCTAGTCTTTGTCTAAACCAAAAATATTCTCCTCCATTGTTTCTTGTAATTTTGTCTTGTCTCTAAGCATACTCTAGTCTAGCTTTTTCCGTCCTCGTGGTTCGACCCGACTTGCCCTTACTTCTAGTTAGGATTAGTTGGTTTTTTTTGGTGTTGGGGTCGACGATAAATCCCACCATCTTGTAATCACGTCACCTAGCTCTGATAACGCATAAATTGGAAAAATTAAAGGGAAGATTAATTTGGATTTTCAACAGCGTCGATGGTGCAATCACGTCACCAAAGACCAGAAGCTAACAGAAATACCCTTCAAGTTCAAGGGTACCTGCATGACATCCAGAAAAATATAATCGACCCAGCATGGGTCTCCAACCAATCGACAAACAACACAACCAATAAAAACAAATCATCAAAGATCAACAAATTGCCATAATAGGCGCTGCAAAGATTCTAGAAAAAATACTGAACATGGGCAATCGACACCCCCACACTACTACCAACACTAGACTATCCTCACAAGGACCCCGGGAGAGGAGGCGGTGGGTACTGCGACCCCGGCGGAAACAGGCCAAATAACCTATCAAAATACTAATGTTGTTGGAGCAACAATCTCTGGTTCTCTTCCGCCGCCTCCCTTGCCGCATGGGCATCCCTTGTGGCCTCCCTTGCCTTCTCATAGCTATCCCGAGCTTACTTGATGCCATCTCGAGAGTACATGTAAGAATGGTGCACAGTATCGCGCGCATCTCGGGCTATGTTGTAGGCCTCCTGTGCTAGGTTGAGGGACGCAGTCAAGTACTCCCGGGTTTGTCTAGAATAGTTGTGGACCTCCCCCCACTGGTTATAAAAGTCCTCGAATCCAAAGAACGAGGAGTGCCTCGGAGGACTCATATTGACATCCTCCTGAAAGTTGGGGGTTGGTTAAGAGTAGGTAGAGTGGCGGTGGGGTGTGAAGTCGGTAAAGTCAGGAGTATAGAATTAGGTAGTCTGGGGTTCGGGTTGACGGAAGGAAGAGGGTCCTTGTGAAGTGGAAGGTAAAGTGTGCTGACCTTCATCCCGGAAAGACGCAACTTCCGGTTCATCCTCCGTCACATCCTCGACAATGACTTCATCATCACCATAATCCCAAGGTCCCTCGAGGTATGTAGCCATATAAAACCTACCTCGGGTAGTATCCCGAATATACTCCCCGGACCGCTTAGGCATGACAAAATTTTCTTCAAACTCAAGCGACACCCAAGCAGGATTAGGCATAACAATTGCCCTTAATTAGTTCAGCAATTTTGCAAAGAAAAAGACTTGTTATAATCACCTGGAGTCCAACTAAGGAATGAAGTCCAACTAAGGAATGGACAGTAATGCTCGTCTAAAAACTTTCTGTTGACACCCAGATTTGGACTACGTGAAAAACTATAAATACTCCCCTTCTCCGCTCATTTCGACACAACTCAAGACTCAAATCTCCCCTCTCCTCTTTACGAGCTCCTTGCTCTTCTTTAACGTCGAACTCCGACACTAGGCACGATCCACTCGATCATTTTCTCTCCGATTCGCACGAATCAACACTACTCTCCGTAGTTCCTCGAGTTATTGACTCGATTCGAATAAAAAAGGGCACCCGTGATGACTAGTCGACCAAGCCTACCGAAGCGAAGCTCTGTCGGAATTGCCGCAGGAAAGATAGGAGGATCCCCCATTAGAAGACGTATCATCGCTAGGTTGTCATCTAAACACAACTTTACATACCGTACTTTTAATTATGCACTTCGATAACGTCGAGTCCGACTCATGTGGATACTAAATTAAGGATGCGTCGTAAACATACGTAACGTCCACAACTTCAACCATAAGCACTAAAACACCTTAACTAAACCCGAGTAGTCATGAGATCCCTTCTCAACCATCTATGCATCGTGTCTCGTTTAGTGTACACTCTATGTAACACCCCTGATTTTATAAATTAAATTAATTTAAAGTTTATGTTCGTATTTTTATTTTGTTTACGATTTAACGTAATTCTTCAAATTATTATAAAACGAATTTATCGTTTAATCGTTTCAAACTATTAAAGTTCTATTTGTCTTGGAAACTCTACTTATATTTAAAACATATTTTTATTTTTGTCTCAATTTATTATATACATTTAATTTAATTCTTATCGAAAGTCTATCTCGGCGATTTAAATTCTAAATTCTTTTTATTTATTTAAGCTCGAATTTCTATTTTCGGCTCGAAATTCATTTATTTTGAGTTTCGTCAAAACGTCTATTTCTTTTCCTCGAGAAATCAATTTAATTCACTTTATCAAAAATTTATTATTTATCAGGAAATACTATTTCATCGTCCAATTATTTATTTCTATAAACTTCACTTTCGTCTCAAATAGTTATTTATATCTCGAGAAACGTTTATTCTACTCATTTTATTAGTCGAGCAAATTAATTTTTATTAATTCGATTTTAATTCGATTCGTGGGTCAGTCAACTTATCGTTACGGAATTCGTCTCCTACTCGATTCATTTAATTAATCCGTTTTCTTATCATCCTTTATATTTAGTGGACCACTTGATTCATTTCATTTTCCCACTAATTAACGTACACCTCCCTTGCATTGCTTTGTTTTCTCCACCCGCTTCACTCCCCTGTCACCTCTTCATTCCTCCTCCTTATTCTTTTTGCGTGTCCGCCAGCTTACCCTCTGTATTGATTCATTTGGCAGCCACCATCACCATCCTTTTTGCATCCTTCACCTTATCCGTTCTTCATCATCAATCTTCATCCATAGACCCCTCTGTTATTTTTACTCTACTGCTGTCTGTTTGGTCATGGTCGTCGTCTACTCTGCCAGAAGAGATGCCTGGATTCATTAAGTTGCCCTTTTCCTCCTCTTTTTCTTCTTCTTCTTTTTCGTTCTTCTTCTTCTTTTCCCTTCTGCGGTTGATTTCACGCTCTCTACTGTTGTTGCCATTCGAATTCAGTGTTGTTTTTCTTTTCTGTTTAGTTCCGTTCTACCTTGCTGCTGCTTGTCCGATTTCGTCGTTCTTCTTCTTTGTTTTCTTTACCTCATTTCTATTGCTGCTAATATCCCTTCTTCCGTTTGTGTCGCGCTGTTTTTCGTATTTGGTTGTTGCGTCTGTTGTCGTTGTCATTCGATGCTGATGTTGTGCGCTTGTTGCTTCTACTGTTGTCATGATACCCGTACTGCTGCTGCTCGCTATATCTGATTTCGTTCATTGTTTCGTTGGCTTCTTTTTCCCATGTCTTCTCTCGTTCTCGGTTTTGGCTTTCGGGGCTTTGTTGTTACTCGTGCTGTTGCTGTTCGTGGGTGCTGTTTGCATCTTTTCTTTTTTTTCCTTCTTTGTGCTGTCTACTAATGCTGTTGTTCGTCATACTGATGTTGTTGTTCGTCAGTTCTGCTACTAGTTGTTATTGTCGTTGTTGTTTGTTCTTGTTCTCAGTCTTTTCTTCTTCTTCTTCTTCCTTTTCTTCTTCTTCTTCTTCTTCTTAAATACTGCTGCTACCATGTTGTTTACTGTTGTCTGCTGTTGCCCACTTGATGCTATTTTTGACAGTTTCTCGTCATTATTGTTGCTATGGTGTTGTCACGATTGCTCTTGCAATCTTTAATTCCATGTTCCTCCTTGTTTCCTCGACTTTCATACTCCGTTCTCACAATAATCTTTCCATTCCTCTCTTACTTTTCTAGGTGATTTGATAACACATTCGCCCTCTTTCGTTCTACTTGTTTTATATGGTACTTTATAATGTATATTTGTATTTTGTAGGAATTCGTGAGGACCCGACAAGGACAAGCACGTGATCGATTCGTCGTCGTCCTAAGGTAACTTTAGGACGTTACTCAATTTTATATCGTATGTTTGAGTAGTAGTATGTAGTAAATATTTTAACTTCATTTTTCTAATTTTAGCTATTTATTATTTGCTAAAAATACAATTTTAAATTGTGTACCTTATAAATATTTTACCTTTAATTTTCTAAATCTTACCTATTTATTATTTGCAAAAATTATTCTTTTAAATCGTGTGCTTTATAAATATTTTACAAGTTTTCGATATTGTTTTATAAATCGTTAGTAATTTTATTATTTATGATCGTTATAATATTTTGTTGGTTATCGTGACACTAGTAACTAAATAATATCGATTTCATATCTTCGTTAATTTCTAATTTTTAACTCATAATCATATTTTTATATTATAATTGAGATTTGTATACTCGTTCAATAAATTAATTTTGTCCCACGACTTATATTAATAAATGAGAAAATAGTCGATTTTGTTTTAAATATATTTTAAGTCGAGACTATTTTCACTAATAATTTCTTATTTGTTTACAATTGACTATTTTTAGTAAAATCCGTATTATTTATTAATAAAAGCTATTTGCTAAAAATAATTTGAAACCTTTGTAAAGTTCATTTCATTTATAAAACTTGTTAACTCAATTAATTTTGATATCGTTTTTCTTAAAACATCTCTTTTCTAAAATTTATAGTTTTAACTCGATTTCCTAATTATTTATAAAATACTATATATTGACTAATTATTTTTTATTTACAATTTGAGTAACGGATTTAGAAATATATTAAAGTTACGATAACGACGATAAAATGTTAATTTCGTTAGAAGTGCTATTTTATACGTTTCACTTATTTTAATCACTTACGTATTTTCTATAACAATATTTCTATTTTAAGTAAGCTTCTAAAATTAGTAAGTTTCTATTTATAGAAGGTTTCCTCTTTTAAAATATGATGATTACTTCTTTTATCTCCATATTATTTACATTGATTATATCTTTTGAATATCGATAATGACTTCTTTGGAGTTATGGAATAAGGACAAGTGTAGGTTTAGAGTAATATATTCTGGGTTTACTTTTTTGCCATCAACTATAAGGTTGATGTGTCTTTATGGGGCACACTGGTTGTTGAACCGAGCATATATGGTGTTCGGGAGTGTGTGTACATTTTGACCTTAAACTCGTGCCTCGCAGTGTAAGACACCGTCAGGTTGAACTGAGTATTTATGATGCAAGGGAGGGGTGTGCATATTATCTTAAACTAGGGTCACGCTTTTATAAGTCATCGTCCTATTATGGTTGAGTAGTCTAGTCAGATATCGAAGTTTGATTTGTTTGAAGTTTTGAACTAAGTTCTCGAAGCTAGTTTTAGTATTCTCCAAGTGAAAGTCTAGCCTTCTACACTAATCTTATCCATAACGCCATTTTGAATATATTATTATTATCGATTGATTTTGACTTGCAGGTTGGCAAGTGCTTTAAGTTTCGTTGAAAACTTATTTTTATTATATCGTTTTAATTTTTTCTCTTTTTAAATATTTTGATATAATAATACTATTATTTTCGATATGATATAATATGGCTGAGAGAACGTCCGAGTTACTCCCCACCGATATGGTTGTTATGTTTATAACATGACAGGTATTTGCTGCTGGGTTTTGGTTGTGAGCTAGCGAGTAACGTGGATCCTACTCTTTCTTTATTCATGTTTATTTATGGATTTTTATAACCCTATTTGGAGAATATTTATTTTAGCCCTTATGTAAAAAGTGGCCTCTGTATTGATTGATCGTTCTTTTATTAAACTATAGAACATCAGTGTGTTTTAATCCCAAATCTACAGTGTTTCCGCCACTGTATTGCGTTAGAATTTCTAGACGATTACACTCTGAGATGCGACTTCTCACAATGTGATTTACTCACATTTTGCATTTACCACCGCTTTTGTGACCATAATTGTATGCTAAATCACCTAACATGGAATCCAAAACGTAAACAAACTAAAACTGAACAAGTGGTGGTCGGGTTCCATATTAATCTCGATGCTCACCCCTCACACGTGGTTTGACGCATCCTTATTAATACTGAGCCGACGCACCTTAAGCAAAATACCAGGTAAGGTATACCACGTGAATAACTAATATCTGTATTATCCCGTTAAAACTAATTTGCTAATACGAATAATATCTAGTACTCTCTACTCTCCTATGTGCATCTTTTCATGGCCTACTTGTCACGTGAAATCACATGGAAAGAATGTAAAAATAATTACATCAACGACAGAAACTTACTTGTCCTTAAACAACCGACGTAGCAAAGACATATGGTCAAAACAACGGATGTTATCGCACTTCCGCCACAATTAAGGAATGAAGTTATCAGCCTACCGATTGATTAGTAGAGGGCGCTACGTGCGGTGGGATTGGGTGTTGATGTCTATCAGACATTGGCTTCCCAATACGTACCCTCACCCCTTACTCAGAATCTACAGTTTCCGGATGGCCGAAACCATTGGCAATGAAAGTCATTCTAGACATGGAATGCTTAAGGGTACAAGTATTTATCTTTAGGTCCTCATGTCACTCAGCTTTGAGCCGGCTAAGAATTAAAGTTGACTTGAACGGTTTCCGAGTATCCCAAAATCACTTGGTGGCGACTACACAAATTGGCAACGAATTCGGTTCACTAAAAAGATCGTCAGCCCAAACATATCGACTTTTAAACATTTACAACCACGTCTCGATCGATTCCAATGGAAACACGGATGTCCCCATATCCGTCTAATATAATTCAAATCGTCAACGAAATCGAGGTCCTACACATCGCCCCGAACGTGAGATTGGATCGGCCTCGGGATGCGACGAGCGTGCCGATGACGGGCCGTGTGGGTGGTCGTCGCGATCGGTCCCGCACGGGTAGCCGTGTGGGCGATCGTCCCTAGTTTGGCCACTCTTCAGGGGATTTGGAAGCAAGTTTCAAGCGGTGGTGTAACTCGAACGAGGTCGGTGAAGCCCATTTCCTAGTTCCTTTTTGTGGTCATTACAGGTTTTGGCCCTAAAAAGCCCACCCTAACCAATTTTAGGAACATTTTTGACAATATTATGCTTTCTCAAAGCCTTGTCAAGGGGTATGGTCGGGCCCACGTGACTCCCAGAATTCTTATCAAAGTCAACATTCGGAAGGCTTTTGACTCTCTTAACTGGTCTTTCATTAAGCATGTTCTTAAGGGCCTTAACTTCCCTCCGATGTTCACTGATTGGATTATGTTATTCATTACTTCACCCTGGTATTCTTTGCAAATCAATGGTGATAGTCATGGATTTTTCCATGGAAAATGTAGTATCAGGCAAGGCGACTGTAGAGACTAGCGATCCAAGGAAATACTCTAGGGGGGGTGAATAGAGTATTTAAGTACTTTTAAAATTTTAAACGATATATTACACTCAAATCTTATTAGGAAAGATATAGTGTAATATTGCGTTAGTTGTATGGCTTAAATAAAAGGAAGTACCGAAATGTTTGCTACTATACTTACTACTAAAGAGTATAAGTATAAGAAATAGAAAAACACGATAAAAACGTAAAGTAAATAACACGAGCAGTTTTAACGTGGTTCGGCCCAATTGAAAAGCCTACGTCCACCGGTGTCTTTATTTATAAGCGTACCTACTCCGGATTACCTTACAAATAAGATTATCACGATTAACTCTAATCGTGATGGTGTGAGTGATGTTAAGCACTCGGTGTGTGTGTGGGATGTTAAGCCCACGACAATGAAGGATGTTAAGCCTCCGGTGTGAGGGATGTGAAGCCCTCGAGTTTTTGAACGATGTGAAGCGTTCAAGGTGTGAACGATGTATGTCGTTCGATTGAGTAAACCACTACTCGACTCGTATAACTTTACAACTCTAGTTTACAAGATTTCTCTAGTTATGAATACACTTCAATTGTCTAGAGAGAATAATGAAACTATATGAATTCTAAGCGTAAACAATTCAACACGATTTTATTTAGCCAAGACTTAAAACGAAATTTAATGCAAAAGCTTTTTGAAAGAAATGGTGATTTGATTTTTGCAATGTAAGAAATGTGTGAGCAAGTCGTGTGTTAAAGTGAGGAAGAACATGGTATTTATAGGTAAAGCATCTCCCATAAAAACAGGAAATGAGATCACCTTAATTGATGTGCTTCCTCATTTAATGAAGATATGGTAGGTAGAATATTAATCAATCAAGATAATATATTCAAGTTTCCTTGCTTAATGATTTTCTAATATCTTTAAAGAATCAAGATATTTTGATAATCATTTATTATGAAAGCTTTTATTCTCTTGATAGATAATTTCCTTTCTAATATTATCTCCTTCAAAGAATAGATATTCTTTGACAAAAAAAACGACTGGACTCCAAAAAGGTAATTTGAAAATTAAATCTTGGCGGTTCGTGTGTAGTTGTTTACAAAAGGTTAATATAACCTTATACAAGGTTATACTATCCTTGTCATATAATTGCATTGCTCCCTTTACATTAGAGTTCCTAGGACGCACTTCTTCCCTTCGAGATCTTGAATGAGCTTTGCCCTCTTGACTTTGTTCCTTTTACTTGTATACCTGTTCTAGTGCATTCTGAATTGCATGGAGTAATATTGTCACTTAGAAAATATTGAATTGACATAAGCAAAACACATATAGTATAGGTCCAACAAATTCCTCCTTTTTGATTATGTCAAGTCTCCTACAAAATTTCTAAGTGATGAGATAAATTTTCCCCTTGTTACAAACCCAGACCCGAAGAGGTCAATGGAAATCCTTGGTTAAACACGACTTAAATAAGCAAAGACTTAGTAGGTCGGTAGATGGATCCACTTCCCCCTCTTGACATCATCGAAAAGGGTCGATCAGCTGTGAGAATATCATACAAGAAAACACAACAAGATAGCATATCAAAGCAAGCAGATCATAGAGTTATGTCAAGGATTATCCAAAAAAGTGACAGCCAAATCTGAGCTAGAAGATAACGAGATTAAGTTGCAAAATATCACAAGTTATTTTGACCACAGACCCTACGATGCTATACTAGGAGCTTATTATTGAGAAGGTGGGTTCAGGGTTTAAGAGATTTCACTCCTTATCCTCCCTGCTGTCCCCGCAGAAGATACACTGCTTTGGAGATTTCATCGAAAATCTGTCGAAGCCTTTCCATAACAGCATCATGCCTGTTGAGATGATTAGTGTTGGCGAACCGCACTTCTTTCACTGCCTCATTAATCCCAACCCCTACCTCATGTCCTGCCTTTTTGAATGCTGTAATATCGTTACCCATGACTTGAACTCGGGCCCTGAGGTGCGCCACATGACCCCCCATCTTAGTCAGCCCTGCCCCAAATTCAGCTCGAGACGAAGTAAGTAAGGTGGTTAGATTATCCACCTTTTGCTCAAGTCTTTTAAGCACATCTGTGGATTCATTAACCACAACCGGGGGAGGAGGGGTAACAACCAAACCAGCAATTTCATTCAGTTTGCTCAAAATACTAGGAGAAAAGTCTTCAGACACCACACTCATCACCTCCTTTCCCTTAGAGGAACCTTCACCCTTAAACTTAAGACTCCCATCATCACCCAAGATAGACATTTGCTTGAGGTAGGCCGTGGTCATGATATCAGACGGTGTTTCGCTAGGAGATGTTTAACTCATAATCCCCCTGTTTTTCAAGACCTTAGACAGCCACATCCCATAAGGAATACAAGTAGAGCCATTGATTTTTGGAGCTTTCAGTTCGATAAGCACATGTTCAATGTGACTCATCATTAAGAAAGGTAGGTTAATTTTAGTGCCTTTGAGAAGGTGATAAAGTAGGATAATCTCATGGACATGCAGCTTATTTGTACAAGTTTTTCTGGGCAACAATGATGAGTAAGACACATTGAATAGAAGTTTGGCAATGGGTGACAAGTTGACTCCAGTCATCAAAGAATTCTCAGTAGCCCTAGGGTCAAGGGTTTTCTTAACACTTAAGATTTTTTCGGTGTCATAATTTTTCCATCCAACCCAGGACTGAATCTCTTCCCCCTTCCATGGAACTCCCAAAATCTGACCTAGATCTTCCATTGTAATTTTGAAGAACTTCCCCCCAAAATTTGCACTTAAGATCTTATTGTCTACACTCAGAGTTGCCCAAAATTGAGCAATCTGAACAGGGTAAATCAGGTGTCCCTTGTCAAGTAACTCACTCCATCCTTGTGCTGCGAGAATATCACGTAGTTGTGACACACTTGGTGACCCGATTGTGGAGCCCGAAAAATTAGTCAACGGTCCCGATAAAGCAATTGACTGCGCACGTGGACCATCCTATCACAAGTCGTTATGGGTAGGCGTGTATTGGCCCAAACATGGCCAGATTCATGCAACTACACAAGAGATCTATCAAGAGAATATTGCTTATCCTAAAAGGATGTGGAGGATCTCGTGGGATTGGCAAGATATCCACAAAAATAGTAGGAGGATAAAAGAAGATATGTCTGGTATCTTTTATGATACACCAATCTCAAATAAAAGGCAACAAGAGGATCTCCAAATATTTGAGATATCAAACTATCTTGAATATGTGGCAAGGAATAAACAAGAGGATCTCCATCAAATAATTGGAGATGGGGAAATCTCAGACATATGGCAAGGAATAACGTGTGAGGATCTTCGCCAAATAATTGGAAGTGACATGATCTTCTATATTCACGCACTATCTATTATTTCAAGCATGAGATCACGCATCACATAGTAATCTTGGAGACATGGCAGAAGGATTTTCATCACATAATAAGAGATGTCGTGATCTCCTATGATCAAACATGCATTATCTTTTATTTAAGGCAAGTAAAATAAAGATCACACTCATAGGTGGCATGTGATATTAGTAGTTATTCTCATAAGATTAGTTTCCTTTTATCTTTGTTATTACTAGAGTAAGATATCACTCAGAATATCACGAGGATATCACGCATTATAGGCTATATAAGTCATGATCATTCATTCATTAAAGACATAGAATATTTATGAATTTACAAACAACTTGTCAAACTCTAGATTAATTTGTTAATCACGTGTTTAAACTTCGAGAAGGTGCTTCGAAGTGTTTAGAGGGTTGGTGCTCCAAACTCTGAGCTATTAATTCCGGGTTCAAGGTCGAACTATGGGTTAAATATCCTTTGGTTACTCCCCGATTAACATCGGATCACAAAATACAGAAAATCGAATCGTTTGCTTCCCAAAAATAGCCGAGCCACAAAACTCAAAATCCTCACAGACCTTAACCACGAACCAGGGTTACATTCACCTTAGTTCAATTTCACTCCAAAATCCACGTCATCACTCAAGGATACATTAACCTTCGACCCAACTTCATTTCTTATTCTAAACCACTTCCGCATTCGCATCACTTGGGTTCTCATCGAACCATGCAGCAAGGTATTGACGACCCGAAACAAAGAGTAATTTTGGACAATGGTTTTTACCTGATCAAACTCTTGTTTCGTCATCCACACCTTTTCTAGCTCACTGAGGATAAGATCCTTTCCATGCAACCCCTCGGCAATCTCACTTGCATGCTCCTTTCCTTTACTTGCTCTCTTCCGTTTTTCGGCCACCGCCAAATCCTCGAGAATCTCCACATCTTCTTCTACGTCGACAGGCGGAGTGTTGAGAGCCAAATCTCGAGAAGCTGAGCGGAGGTTTTTCTTGTGAGGGATGAAGGCTGACTCTTTCTTTGGAGCCATGGTAATGGTGTGAGGTGAAAGAGTGAAGAAGTTAAAGGGGTAGGTGAAAAAGGTTAAGAGAGAGACGGTTAAAGAGGGTTTTAAAGGGAGTAGTTGCAATTATTACCTCAAAGGAAAGAATATAAGGAGAGCAAATTTTAAGGGAAGAGAAGATTTTGTACAGATTTTGTACAGATTATGCATGTGAGGAGAGTATTTTTATCGAGAGCCCAAAAGGCAAAAATTTGTGAATATATCATATATTGTATGAAGTGTAATTTTACGGAAGGAATAATTCTCTTTAGAATTTCCTGAAATATTCAAGATTTTCGTGAATATATGGAAGGAAAATTACATAACATATGATATAAGATATAGTCTCGAAATGACAGTAATCACAATATAGGAAAATCAAGATACACCCTTAGACATACATACAAAGAAAATACTTACCAGTGCATAAATCAAGCCAATACGGACACAGACTAACATCACCCCATACTTCGTCATTCATTTAGGGTAAGTAAAAACAACCAACAACTTTTCAGTTTTCATTTATTAAACCGAGTTCTAACCTTAATTCCTCGAACCGTTCCCTGGGTAAAGGTTTTGTAAGGATGTCAGCCTTTTGTAGGTTAGAAGGACAAAATTGAAGGTCGATATTACCCTTTTCTACATGGTCTCTTAAAAAATGATGTCGAATGTCAATATGTTTGGTACGGGAGTGATGGGCAGGATTTTTTTAGATGGCGATTGTACTAATATTGTCACAAAATATAGGTACAAATTTAATATTAACACCATAATCCTTTAATTGCTGCCGTAGCCAAAGTAATTGAGTACATACCAGAGATGTAGCAATGTATTCACTTTCAGTGGACGAAAGTGCCACCGTTGCTTGTTTTTTAGAGCCCCATATAATACATGATCCTAGAAACGTTACCGTTCCTGAAGTGCTTTTTTTATCAATGTAGCATCCTCCATGATCTGCATCTGAATAACCTTTTAGATCAAAGTTATCATACGTAGGGTAAATCAATTGAAGATTTTGTGTACCAACTAAATAGCGCAAGATGCGTTTGACAGCCGTAAGATGAGATTCCTTAGGGTCGAACTGAAAACGTGCACATACACATACGCTGTGCATGATGTCAGGTCGGCTGGCGGTTAGGTAACGCAGAGATCCGATCATACCTCGATAAGACGTGTTATCCACAGACTTACCTCCTTCATCTTTGTCAAGTTTAGTCGTGATTGTCATGGGAGTAGGAGCAGATTTTGCCTTTTCCATCCCGTATTTTTTAAGAAGTTCACACACATATTTCTGTTGATGCACAGTTATTCCTCTTTTTGACTGCTTGATTTGAAGACCCAGGAAGAAGCCTAGCTCACCCATCATGCTCATCTCAAACTCCGATTGCATAAGGTTTGAAAAATACTTGCAGAGTTTCTCATTAGTAGAGCCAAAAATAATGTCGTCCACGTAGACTAGAACTATTAGCGTGTCTTTCTCGACATTTTTAATGAAGGTGTTTTGTCGACAGACCCTCTTTTGAACTCATTTAGGAGCAGAAACTGAGACAATCTATCATACCAGGCCCTTGGTGCTTGTTTTAACCCGTAGAGAGCCTTATCTAGTTTGAAAACATGATTTGGCAAATCGGTGCTTTCAAATCCTGGGGGTTGTTCTACAAAGACTTCTTCTTTTAAGTATCCATTCATAAACGCTGTTTTAACGTCCATTTGAAAAAGCTTGGAACCTTTATGTGCGGCATATGCAATTAATAGCCGGATGGCTTCCAATCTTGCCACCGGAGCAAAGGTTTCGTCAAAATCTATTCCTTCTTGTTGATTGTAGCCTTGTACAACCAATCTTGCTTTGTTTCTAACAATGATTCCGGAATCATCAAGTTTGTTTCTGAATACCCAACGTGTCCCTATCACTTTTCTATCTAATGGTCTAGGAACCAAATGCCAAACTTTGTTTCGTTCAAATTGACCCAACTCTTCTTGCATGGATACGATCCAGTCAGAATCGGTAAGCGCTTCCTTGATATATTTGGGTTCTATAGTAGATAGAAAGGAATTTAGAACACAATGATTTCTTAGAGATCTTCTGGTCTGGACTCCCTTATGATAATCACTCAGAATAGCGTTCGTAGTATGTGAGCTCTGGTGTTTCCACTTTTTGAGATTCGTGGGAACGTTATTACTTTTCTTGGAAGGTTCTCCTGAGTTGTTACCAGAGGTTATATTATCTTTGGCTATAGTTCCCCCTGAACTAGTGTCGGTGGTTACATCAACCTTAGAAAGACTGTCTTTGGTTCCCCCTGAGTTCATGTCAGGGGTTATATTGCCAGAGGTTACATAATCCTTAGAAGAATCGTCCTTTGTTCCCCCTGAGTTTATACCAGAGGTTACATTAGCTTTAGTGTTATCTGGGACTAATGTTGATGCCATCTTATCGTTAGTCTCTGAAGAACTTTTTTTTGGTTCTTCATTTACTAATGATATATTTGGATCAACATTGGTACGTTCTTCACTTAACTCAGCATTTGATCCTTCTATATCCTTTTCTTCTTCATTAAGTTCAGGTGTATCCTTTCTAGTGAGCCAAAAATCTGGATCGTCATTCATCTTCTTCATCAATGTCGGTTTGACTTATAGAATTAGTCTCATCAAAGAT
Organism: Agrostemma githago; assembly: GCA_958450325.1. Classification (NCBI taxonomy): domain Eukaryota; kingdom Viridiplantae; phylum Streptophyta; class Magnoliopsida; order Caryophyllales; family Caryophyllaceae; genus Agrostemma; species Agrostemma githago. Next base: position 12,261,878 of record OY288239.1, read on the forward strand.
TATGTGGACGCTTTCTTCAACACGTAAAGTTCTTTTGTTATACACCTTGTAGGCCTTGCTATGATCTGAGTAGCCTAAGAAAACAGCATCGTCACTTCGAGGATCAAATTTACCCAAATTATTTTTCCCATTGTTGTGGACAAAGCACTTGCTCCCAAAACATCTGAGATGAGAAATTTTAGGTTTCCTTCCTCTTAGAAGTTCATAGGGTGTTTTCTTCAATACTGGTATGATCATCGCCCGATTGTGGACATAGCACGCCGTATTGACAGCTTCGGCCCAAAAATTTCTGGGCAAACCACTACATAGCAACATGGTACGAGCCATTTCTTCAAGCGTTCGATTCATTTGTTTGACTACTCCATTTTGTTGTGGAGTCCGTGGAGCAGAGAAATTATGCCCAACTCCATGTTCTCTACAAAAACTTATGAAGGATTCGTTGTCGAATTCGGTTCCATGATCTGTTCTTATAGATACAAGATTACAACTGTACTTGTTTTGGACTAGCTTCATTAGACATTCGAATTCATCAAAGGTTTGATCTTTCGAGCTAAGGAAGACTGGCCAAACAAATCTAGAGAAATCATCTACAAGAACAAATACGTACCGGCTACCGCCTCTACTCCTTATTCTCATAGGTCCGCAAAGATCCATATGAATAAGTTCTAGAGGCTTTGTAGTGCTTACGAACTTTTTCAGCTTGAATGAAGATCTCACATGTTTACAACGTATGCAGGTACCACAAACCTTGGTAGTGTCAAAGGTTATGGAAGGTAATCCTTCAACAAGATCCAGAGATCTAAGTTTATTAAGACTGAAAGGACTTATGTGCCCAAATCTTTTATGCCAAAGTAGTGGATCAGCGATGGTAACGCTCATGCAGGTGACAACATTGTCGGGTAGGGCTTTGATGTCGGCTATGTAAACATTGTTTGATCGTTCCCCCTCCAGAATGACATTTGAGGAACCTTCTCAAATAATTCGTCACATATCATTATGAAACACCACTTTGTTTCCTCGATCACAGAGTTGAGATATGCTTAAGAGACTATGCCTTAGTCCTTTTACAAGCAATACATTTTCAATACAATGTGAATCAGATAAGCCGACTTTACCAATACCGATTATCCTTCCTTTCTTATTATCTCTGAAGGTTACACTTCCTCCGTCATATGCCTCTAATGACAAAAATTTCTTTTTATCACCCGTCATGTGTCTTGAACACCCACTGTCTAAGTACCATCTGTGAACCTGCGATAGTCATTTTTGTTTCTTAGGTACCCAAATGGATTTGGGTCCTTTTACATTAGGCAAAGAATCTTTGCGCACCCATATTTTTTGTGTCTATCACAGTGTTTATTTTCATATTTCTTTTTCCACTTTCTTTTGGCATATTTTCTTTTACTAGTTTCCTTAGTCTTTTTACCTTCCAAAGTTCTTGCGACACATTCATCCAACTTTTCCTGCATTACTCCTTTTTCTTTTATCAATTCTATGATTTTTGAGGTCAGAGAATTTTTTATTTTGTCATGATTTATTTTCTCAATATTAATTTCATTGTTTAGTATGGATATGGTTCTTTTTAATTCCGCATTTTCTAAGTTTAATTTCTTAACACTAGCACTGACTTTTTCATGATTAGTGTCCCTTTTTAATTCCTCTTCATTGATGTTTGTACTTGAACAACTTTTTGAATCATCTGATATGTCAACTTTTGTCTTTGAGATTTCAGAAGATTTCTTTTTATTTGTTCGGGTATTTTCACACCTCTTTAGAGTAATATTTTCAAAGGCTGTCTCATTTATTTGTTTTAGTAACTCATTTATTTCTTCTTTTTGTTGCTCACAGGTTTCTAATACTTCATCAAAGTGTAAAAGGAGTTTTTCTTTGGTAAGTTTCCTAAGTCTTTTCTTAAACATTATAAAACTTACCTCATTGCTTTCCTCATCTGAATCAGAACTTGAACCATACGTTTTCGCCATCAAGCACATGTCTCTGTACGTCTGTGTTTTGGACCTAGACGTGTTGCTGTGTTGAGCACTTAGGCAAAAGTTTGCCTCATCTACATCTTCTAATTCCTCGTCTTCGTCTGAGTCCAGTTCTCTCCATCCGCACGAAGCCAACATGGCTTGCTTGTGCTGAAACTTTGATCGTTCTCTTTCTCCTTTTGATTTGATATTTTTCCACGTCGGACAATCCTTGATTAGATGTCCAGTTTCTCCACATTTAAAACATCCTTTATTGTTTTGTTTAGTATTAAAGTTGTTACCTCTTTCTCTAAATGAGTTTTTAGATCCAAATTTGAAATTCTTTCGAAAGCGTTTGACGAAAAGAGCTAAGTCATCGCTCATGGTTTCCTCATCGTCACTGATAGAACTTTTTAAGGCTATTCCTCTACTCTTAGATGATTCACTCTGACGTTGATTCAGAGAGAGCTCATGAGCCATAAGGTTACCCAGCAATTCTTGATAACTAAGTAGGGTAAGGTCTTTAGATTCCTCAATAGCAGTAACTTTCGGTTGCCATTTATCAGTAAGGCTTCTTAAGACTTTTCTAACAAGATCTTTAGTGCCAAATTGTTTTCCAAGATTTCTTAGTTCATTAGTGATGTTAGTGAATCTTGCGGACATTTCAACAATGCTTTCATCTTTATCCATCTTAAACAATTCGTATTGTTGAGTTAATAAATCAATCCTGAATTTTTTAACTTGAGTAGTTCCCTCGTACGCAAGTTCTAAACCGTCCCAGATTTCTTTTGCGGAAACACAAGAAGTGAGTCGATTATACTCTTTGGACGAAATTCCTCGTTGCAACAATGACATTGCTCGAGAATTCTTTTCGGCCTTTTTATAATCGTTCTCATCATAATCCTATTCATCCTTTACGGTGATGTTCTCGAGAACATCAACGAATTGGATGACAATTGGACCCTTGACAATAATTTTCCAGCATTCAAAATCTGTCCCTTTTATATAATGCATCATTTTGTTTTTCCACAACCCATAGTCCACACCATCCAACGTGGGAAACTTTGAGTTTTTGGAGTCCATTTGATCGAAATGGATTAATATAGAGCCGCTAGTTTAGGATCTACTCTTTTGATGTGAATCAATCAAGAGAACCTGCTCTGATACTAATTGTAGAGACTAGCGATCCAAGGAAATACTCTAGAGGGGGGGTGAATAGAGTATTTAAGTACTTTTAAAATTTTAAACGATATATTACACTCAAATCTTATTAGGAAAGATATAGTGTAATATTGCGTTAGTTGTATGGCTTAAATAAAAGGAAGTACCGAAATGTTTGTTACTATACTTACTACTAAAGAGTATAAGAATAAGAAATAGCAAAACACGATAAAAACGTAAAGTAAATAACACGAGCAGTTTTAACGTGGTTCGGCCCAATTGAAAAGCCTACGTCCACCGGTGTCTTTATTTATAAGCGTACCTACTCCGGATTACCTTACAAATAAGACTATCACGATTAACGCTAATCGTGATGGTGTGAGTGATGTTAAGCACTCGGTGTGTGTGGGATGTTAAGCCCACGACAATGAAGGATGTTAAGCCTCCGGTGTGAGGGATGTGAAGCCCTAGAGTTTTTGAACGATGTGAAGCGTTCAAAGTGTGAACGATGTATGTCGTTCGATTGAGTAAACCACTACTCGACTCGTATAACTTTACAACTCTAGTTTACAAGATTTCTGTAGCTATGAATACACTTCAATTGTCTAGAGAGAATAATGAAACTATATGACTTCTAAGCGTAAACAATTCAACACGATTTTATTTAGCCAAGACTTAAAACGAAATTTATTGCAAAAACTTTTTGAAAGAAATGATGATTTGATTTTTGCAATGTAAGAAATGTGTGAGCAAGTCGTGTATTAAAGTGAGGAAGAACATGGTATTTATAGGTAAAACATCTCCCATAAAAAGAGGAAATGAGATCACCTTAATTGATGTGCTTCATCATTTAATGAAGATATAGTAGGTAGAATATTAATCAATCGAGATAATATATTCAAGTTTCCTTGCTTAATGATTTTCTAATATCTTTAAAGAATCAAGATATTTTGAGAATCATTTATTATGAAAACTTTTATTCTCTTGATAGATAATTTCCTTTCTAATATTATCTTCTTCAAAGAATAGATAACCTTATAACCTTATACAAGGTTATACTATCCTTGTCATATAATTGCATTGCACCCTTTACATTAGAGTTCCTAGGACGCACTTCTTCCCTTCGAGATCTTGAATGAGCTTTGCCCTCTTGACTTTGTTCCTTTTACTTGTATACCTGTTCTAGTGCATTCTGAATTACAGGGAGTAATACTGTCACTTAGAAAATATTGAATTAACATAAGCAAAACACATATAGTATAGGTCCAACAGCGACCCATTGTCCCCTTATATTTTCGTGATTGCATGTAAGCGTTATCCAGGTCTCTTCGACTTATGCCCTCTCAGCCTCAATTCTCCTTCCACCCCAAGTGTCTCAAGACCAAGCTCACCCACCTTATTTTTGCTGATGATTTGATGATTTTTGTGCGTGGTGATGCACCCTTTGTGGCTGCTGCCACGAAGTGCCTTGACCTCTTTGCCAGACCCTCTGGCCTTCATGCCAACCCCACTAAAACTAATATCTACTTCACGGGCATGAGACGTGAGACTATTGACAGCATCCTACTGTCTACTGGGTTTTCAGAATGATCCTTCCCTTTCAGGTATCTAGGCTTGCCCCTTAATTCTTCTCGTACGTATTAAGATTAATATGTATCAGGGCCTGATTGATAAGCTCAAAATCCATGTTAAGCACTGGACCAATAGGTTGCTCTATTTTGATGGTAGAACTCAACTTATTAATTCTGTCATTTTTGGGTTACACAACTTTTGGAGTTCTATTTTATTGCTTCCTAAGGGAATTATTGATGTCATTAATAAGATCTGTAAAAAAAATTATGGAACATTGAAGAGGGTCATCGTAATTTGACATTCAAAAGTTGGAAGAGTGCTTGTGCACCGAAAGATGAGGGTGAATTTAATATTAAAGACATAACATCTTGGAACAAAGCTCTCCTCGCTAAGCTTATTTGAATCCTTCAAGGTAACTGTCAGTCTATTTGGAGCGATTGGGTTCACCATCAAAAGTTGAAATCTAACACGATTTGGAACGTCTAAAAGAATGGTTCGGACTTTAAGAGCTAGAGGAGTACTTTGACTGTCTGAGATGAGCTTATTCAAAATGAGGGGGATGGGCACAAGGCGGAGAGGCTTTTGGATACTTGGAGTGGTGCAAAGGGGTTTAACCTTCATGAGGCTTACTCCTACTTCCGCACCAAATTTGCGAGGAAAAGGTGGTTTTCTGCTATCTGGGATTCGATCTGTGCCCCTATACATAGCTTTGTTGCTTTCATGGCTGTTCAGAGAAAGCTAGCTAATATAGACTGCCTTAAATCCCGAGGGTTCTATATGGTTAACCGCTGTATCTTATGCCTTCATGCGGAGGAAAGTATCGATCACATTTTTTTTTCAGTGCCCGTTTTCTCAAGAGGTCGTTCAGGGTCTGTGTCCTTGGATGGGTAAAACTTAAAAGGCCCCTAGTCTCAACTACGAACTTAAGCATCTCTACCGGACCAAAGGAAAAAGGAAGTGGAAGACACAATGGCATACATGCAACGTCATCACAGCAATCTACATGATTTGGGACGAAAGGAACAAACACACTTTTTTTATGGAAGCTCTCGGACTGTATATAGTCTGATTTTTGCTCTTAAGCTTCTTGTAACTATCCGTCTTTTGTATAGATTTCCTCTTGATAACGAGGAACTAGTTGATTGTATAAATGTTTAGGCTTTAGTGGTGACCCTTTTGTATGTGTTATCTTTATTCCTTTTTATGGATGAATAAAGAGTTATCTTCATGCAAAAAAAAATATCGATAAAATAAATTTTAAGGATTTTATTTTATTTAATATTGGAGTGTTTTATTTGTATACATTACTTATCATAGTTATATAGAAATAATTATAATAATTTTTTTTTAAAGATATACTTCTATTACATTTATAAAATTATTTTTTAATCATATTTATGGTTTAAAGTACTAAAATAAATACTTTATGCAAATAATATTTCACATTTCATATATAAATATTAGGGTTATTTAACAAGAATAATACCAACTTTGGGTGGTATTTCATAAATAAAATCAACTTTAATTAATACGGGAATAAAACCATGTACGACACATATTATACGCGAATGGAATACTCTTACTTGCTACCGCCTGCACCCATCAATATTTCACTAATACAAGTTTTACTGGCACTCCTGACAGGAAAGTAACTCTACACTTTTAACTTCATTAATTGTAAAACTTCAAACTTCATCTTTTTCTGCTTCACTTCAAAACGTCATCTTCTTTTTCGTCAATTCATCATTCACTTCATCACTTCATCTTCTTCTTCCTCAATTCATCTTGTCGAAGGTGTTTTTTTTTTCAAAACTTTTGTTTGTTTATCTTCCTCAAACTTTTGTACGTCCGTCTTTATAATTAATTACCATTAATTTTGTCGAAAATCAATTTTTAGAGGTATTGTCAAGTTCATTCCTCAATCCTTTGTGTCAGCAATGTCAATGGTGAGTATTGTTTTCATTTCCCCAAATCAATTTTTCTGGGTTTAACTTAGGATTTTCGATTTTTCTGCGTTTAACTTAGGGTTTTCGAAGAACCCCATGAATTCGAAGAACATAAATTTGATGGGTCAACCATGGATTTGGAGAAATTATGGTTTAGGATAGAGAATTTGATTTAAGAGAAAATCGATTTTGGTGTGGCAATGAAGAAGATGAAGATGTGTGTTAACTAATAGTATAGGACCCACAAAAACCGACTTCATCCGGTCATTTAATAGGCAATTTCATTCCCGTATAATATGTCTCATACAAGGTTTTATTCCCGTATTAATTAGTGTTGGTTTTATTTATGGAATATCACCCAAAGTTTGTATTATTCCTGTTAAATAACCCTAAATATTAATACTCTTTCTTTAATTTTCACCCAAAAAGAAAGGGGAAGAACATAAGCAATCGGAGGAAGTACTCCCTCCGTTTTTTAATTTTTGCCTCGTATTTCTTATTTGGCAAGTTTTTATTTTGTGTCTCATTTCTTAATTTTTCTTATTTGTCCTATGTATATTACCATATTGTCCTCATGCTTTTCTTTATTTACACAATTTGTCATTGTATTTACACACTTAGACCACCCGCATTGGTTTTCAACTTCATCTTTTTCATCTTACCTTCTTTCCTCATTTCAATCATTCACCTCATTTATCCATTCAAAATCTTCTTCTTCTTCATCTTACCATAAAACATCTCACATTCATTTCATCTTCTACTTTCATTCGCTCTCCTATTTTATTATACCCCACACATTTACACATCAAATTTTACTTTAACCCAATAATTTATTTTCATACTTTTATAACTTTTACTCTTATTTTTGTTTACGGTTTTTTAATATTATTGTTTCTAAAAAAAAATTAATTAGAAATGAAAATAAAACATACGGACGTAATCGCAAAGTTAAATTAATTTAAATAAAAACATACTAAGACTTAATACTTAATACATTGTAAAACCTAATTTAACTAATACATACTCCCTCTGTTCCAACGAATTGTATACGTTTGCTTTATGCACGTACGTCGATGTTAGTGTTCTTTTGTCTATATCTTTAATTACGTATTACCAAAAATTATAAAAAATTGATATTCATAATGTATTCGATTAGACGATTTAAATAAGATCTCTCATGACTATATTTTATCATATATATTAAAAGTTATATTGAATATTCTTCTCACTCATGAATAGTGTCAAAAAACCAAACGTATACAATTCGTTGGAACGGAGGGAGTAATAAATTGAAACAAGCATGAAGGAAAAAAAAAGGTAGAACGGCAACGACAGTACTTAAAGACTCTTAGAAACAGAAAGACTCAACGTTAATATTGGACAAAATCCATTATTTTTTAATAGGCTCATGGTCCCCATCGTAATCGTCAGGGGCGAACCCAAGTGGTAGCAAGGGGTGGCCCTTGCAGCCTTGCTACCCCAAGCCCAAAAAATTAAGTTGAAAGGCCCAATTTTTGCTACCCCAAATAATATCATTAAAGCTATAATAAGTATCATCTAATGCTTATAAGAGACATGATAATGGTGGTGGTATATTAGTAAAGCCTAGTAACTATTATTCTGTGGTCTAGGATTCGAATCTTGTGTGAGACAAAAAAAAAATTTGCTAGTTTATTTTGCTTCTATTACTAATTACGGAGTACCAAATAATTAGCCATATTTTCTTACTATTATTTATTGGTTTTCAAATTTCAAATTAATTTTACATGATGAACTATTTATTTAAATGATTTAATTTTTTAGTGAATTATAATGAAAGTCAAAATAATATTGAATTTTTAATTTGTGCTACGCTTTATTGAATTATTTATTTTGAATTTGTGATGAGTTTCGTTAAAAGGTGATTTTAAATTTTTTGGGCAACGACGAAAAAAATTCGCTACCTCATACTTCGATTTCTGGATTCGCCCCTGGTAATCGTAATCTGAATTGTCCATCCAACCGTCTGGGTTTTCGTCTCCTAGAAGATCAATTTCATGGAGTCGGTCCTCCTCCGTTGTAATTTTATCGTAGATAGTCCAGTAATAAACCTCTTCACGCTGAACAAACGTTCGTCCTCTACCAGACAAAAGATCACTTAAAACATCTTCACCAATCATTTTGAACAGTCTACGAATCATCACAACTACTTCACTTTGTAAGGATGTAAGCTCTTCTTTTTTAGTCATCCATGTATCTGAAATATTGAAGATAATATAATAAAAATCTACATATATCATAGAGTTTCATATATAGTAATAGTAAAAAATCTTACCAAAAGTATTGTTGAATATCATTGGAGGACTGAGTATAGCTTCTGCATTTCCAGTAACTATACCATGTAGTTTTGTTAGGCTCGGTGGACTATTTAATATTAACATATACACAGTGACGCGGCTATTGGTAGGCCATCATGGCCAAGGCCCGGGGTCCCTTTTCAGGAAAAAATTTTTATAGTAGGTTCAGTATTTTTTTTTTAATCTTCACTAATAACTCTATTTTGATAACTGATAACCACAAGTCAATAATTATGGAAACAGATTTCAAAACACAACAATTACTCCCAAGTGTACAACTTCCTAAAAGTTAATAGTCTTTCCCCCAAAAAAATTCAATATGATCTCTAGGTTTTAGGAATATATTTGTATATAATGAACTTAAACACTGATTTGGGATAAATTGGTAACCAAATTACAAAAAAAAAATAGTTTCTGGGAAAAAAATAAAGAACCCGAGTTACCCGACAAATCACAAATCAACAGTAAAAAAAATTGGAGTCCCAAATCAGTCCGTCTACTGGACTGCGAACTGTTGGAGTCTGGAGTAGTGGAGTGCTGGTGGACGTGGTTGTGCCGAACTGTCAAAGTGCCGGACTGTCGGAGAAATCAATCGAGGAAGTAGACTCACTAGTAGAACTGTAGAAGGTCATATCCCAAAACTAGTTTTTGATTTCTTTTGAAAAAAATTGATCATTTGTTTGATTGTATCATTTGTATGAATTTTTGGGTAATTAATTGGGTAGAAATTAGTAATATTGGTAGGTTGAATTTTGAATTTGTAAGGAAACTAATTAACTAAATGGAATAAAGGATGAGGAAGAGGATTAGGAATCTAGAAAAGAAGAGGGTTGGATGTAGTCTGTAGAAAATTAGAAAGAATGAAATTAGCAAGGAATGGAACTACGGGAGTTGTGTAAAGAACTAAAGACTAAAGAAATAGACTAATAAAGTAATACAGGAAATCAGAAAAAGTATTGACAATACAAGAACTCTGTTTGAATCTGTAGTGAAAGTAGTGAGAAGGCGTGTAAAATTGGAAAACAGTACACTTGGTTGAAAATTGAGAAATGACATTATGACAATTCAGTGTGTTATACTGTTATGTTTAGAAAGTACTGTTATAGACTTATAGTGTTATTTTAATTTTTAGATGCACATGTCCGTCTTAAAAAAATCCAATTGACTAAAATTTTTGGAACGAATCAATTTAATCGAGTATTTGAGTACGAAGTATATATACATACTCTCACGGTCTCTCCGTCTCAATCATTTGTTTATCTTTGATTAAAATATAACTCACAAATAATATAAAAGTAAATAAATAATCGAAACAGAAGGAATATAATACTATATTAACGAAAAATAGTGACATTTTTATTTTATGTAGTTTATAATGGGAAAAACACCTACAATTACTGAATTCTTCAAGAGAAAAATTGGTGAAACATCGACTAATGAGGCAAATGAACAATCAACAGATATTCCCAACGAGAGAATCGAAACTCCACTTCCTGAAAATAGACCTAGCAAAATACCGAGAACTGTGGATCCATCATCTACTTCAAATGAAATCGAACGAGATCCTGGACTACGTAGACAAATATGGGAGTATCCACCCGAAAAACGAAATGAAATTAGACGAGCGTATATTTCGAAGGGTCCTTATCAACCAGTGTTTAATCGGAAAGAATACAAAATATCTGGTTCGGGATCTCACGGTCGTCGATTTCAGGCTGCTTGGTATGAGAGATTTAAATCATGGTTAGAATATTCCCCTGAAAAAGATGCTGTGTTTTGCTTTGTATGTTTCTTGTTTAACAAACAACATGGTTATAGAGCTTTCACAATTGACGGCTTCAATACTTGGAAGAATGCCTTTGGTAAAAAGGGTGCTTTTCTGACACATATCGGTGTTGAGCCAAATTCACGTCATCAAAATTCTAAGAAAGAGTTAGAAGATTTTTTTGTAAACAAGAAAGACACCTCCCAAATGTTTATGCTAAGCAAACACCCAAAGAAATTGCTATTAATAGATTGCGGCTAGGATCTACAATTAAAGCATTACAATGGTTAGCTTTGCAAGAGTTGGCATTTAATTAGGGGTCAAAATTAAAGTGAAAGCTCCAGTAATCGGGGGAATTTTCTTGAACTTCTAAAGCATCAAGCGTCTTTTAACACAAATGAGGAAAGTTATGTTCCGAAAAATGCCACATACACCTCGTCAGACATACAAATAGAAATACTAAAAATTATGGCAGAGAAAGTTAAACGAGCTATTATAGATGAAATTGATGAAGCACCATTTTGTATTATTGTCGATGAAGCAGGAGATGTGTCTGGGAAGCAACAAATGGCTCTCATTTTGAGATATGTTGATAACCTTGGGCTAGTGAAAAAGCGTTTCTTCAGCATCATTCAGGTTGGAAACACTAATGCTACGACTTTGAAGAAAGAAATATTTGAAGTTCTATCTAAATATTGCTTTAATATGAGAAACTTACGAGGTCAAGGTTATGATGGTGCAAGCAATATGCGTGGGAATGGGTTGCAGGTAATTGTTATAAGAGAGTGTCCTTATGCTTATTATGTTCACTGTTTTGCCCATCGCTTACAATTAGCACTTGTTGCTGCATCAAAAGAAGTCATACTTGTTTTCCAAAAAAACACTACAAGAGTTAAAGTCATTGGCGACTGATTTTAGCTACTGACATCTGTCGCAAATAACAGACGTGCGACCGTCAGCAGTCGCTAAGCGACAGTAGCTACAGTTAGTCGCTGAATAGCGACTGATTTCAGTCGCTAAGAAAGCGCGCGACTGAAATCAGTCGCTAAATTTAGCGACTGAAATCAGTCGCTAAACGAAGCTTTTAGCGACTGATATCAGTCGCTAAAGGCGGCATTAGCGACTGATTTAGCGACTGATATCAGTCGCTAAAACTTCATTTAGCGACTGATTTCAGTCGCTAAATAGTGCGACGTGGCATCATTTAGCGACTGATATCAGTCGCTAAATATAAAACTTAGCTACTGATATCAGTCGCTACCGTGCCAGAAATAGGCCGGTTCAATCTATTATTTTTCTAGCCAAAATCTGCACAATAAAACAAGACAACAACCACAATACATCCCAAACATCATTCCAAACGTTATGCAAGCTTCATACTCCAAAATTGTCAACCAAGTACGTAAACGTCGTGAATACATACACTACATTAAAAGTGTTGTTACAAACAGTTTTTTCAACAAGCATTACTCCCACTACAAATTGTTTTCAATAAATCAACTCAGCCAACAGGAAAACTGGCGGACGCACCACTATTACCGCTGAAGGGGTCTCTAGGATCCGGGAATCGGGGAGTGGGGCCGGAGTTGCAGTTATATTGCTGCGTGTTTCTAAGACGCCGAATCTCTTCCAGAATTTGCAGGTTAATGGACTCCTGCGTCTTCAACCTCTCATTCTGCTCCTTCATCTGCTCGGCCATAGCTGCCCGTTCCGCCCTCTCCTCTTGAATTTGAGCCCTCATCTCAGCCATCTCGGATGGCACACACTCGGTCGTCGTAGAATGGGCCCCCCGAACATTGGGTGGTGTCCAGTACAGGGAATGAGCGTTCCCCGTACCGTACACCGCTCCCTTGCGGTATCCCTCGGCGACTCTAAACCAAATTGTGCTCGGGTCCACACCTTCATTTTCGGGCGCTCTAGTGGCCGCCAAATACGATCTCTGAAAGAAATAGAAGTCATGATTAGGTTGATTGTTTGAAGGAAAAAAGTAACAAAGTATTGTGTTTGAAACTTACCCAAGTCTCCAAATCCTTCTTCGTGGCGAATGATCGACCGGTCTCATCGTCCCCCTTACTCTTCGATTCGAGAAATAGCTGAACAGGAGGAGGGAATTCTCCGGTTTTCTTCTTCGCCTGTTGACAGTACATGTAGATTATTCATTTATTTTTATAATGAAAACATTAAATAAGAATCCAATATAATAATCAAAGGAGACGAAAATACTAACGTTCATGGCCCGCTGGTGCATCGACTGCGACCCACCGTAGTGGGTGCGCTCCGCCTCTGTCTCGGGATCCCCTCCCCGCCTCTTGTTCTTCTTAGCCTGGACGGATCTCTTCAGGAACTTCGGGTCGGCTCGCGCTGTTTGGAACTGTTGGATCGCGTCACCTACAATTTACACACTTTGATATCAATAAATGTTTTGAATATATATACGACTTTCTGTTCAGGTACTAATACCAATTTAGTAATCGAACCTCTAAGTTTTTGCTGTAACTTTCCATCGCTTGCCAGCTTATACATCATGTCTTTGTATCTTACAGTTACGACATCCATGTATCTGTCTCGAACAGCCACCTCGAGACCATCGTTGTAGAAGTGTTTTATCTGCAAGATAGTTTGTTGTCGTTGTATAAGTAATATGTAAACAGTAACAGATAATTAATAAAAATCAGAAATTGGTGTACCTTGAAGTTGGCAAACCACTTCTCCCGTTGCCACAGAGGCAACTTAGTCCAGCTCGTGCAGTAAGTAGTCAAATCTTCCATGAAACTGTCCTTGACACCTGTCACCGTCGCACGAGTACGAAACCTACATGTAGGTATACACCAAAGAGTGAAATAAGATGATGTCTCACAAAAAAAAAATACAATGTCTCACCATGTGCCCTCGGGGCCAATGATTAGGCGCCCGTCGTGTGTGTATTGCAGCCCTTCATCCTGGGGTGGCTGCGGTTGTTCTTGTTCCTGATCATTGCCATGCACCTCCTCGTCCTCCACTTCCTCTTGCCTGTTTTCTTCTTCGCCTTGCTGCTGCACCCGATCCCTGCTCCTGCTGCTGCCGCTGCTCGAACTTCCAAACCGCAACCTGCTGGCCAACGTCATATCTGCAGACATGTAATAGTTGAAAGTTAGGAACTGACATCATAATATTGAAATACACTCGAAAAAAAATCAAGGTTTGCAGATTACTATTAACACCATAATACTGACATCATAATATTAACACCATCTAAAAATTCCTTTGTGGGACGTCGTTTCTTATCGAATCTTTCCCCATACATCCATTTTCGTTCCTGTCTCTTCATTTTTTTATCTAAAAAATTTAAGACAATAACCACATACAAATTATTTTCTCTAAAGTAATTTACTAATATATATACACTAGTCAAATATTATGTAAAATTCTCAATTCACCTAAACATAGTACTATTTCCATCCAATTCGTCCATAATTACATCACCAAATCGGCATAATTGTATTTTAATTCCAAATTCCTCACACATCAAAACAACCCAATTCAATCAACTACTTAACCGCAAACCCTAATTTTATACTAACAATCTACCTAATTCAAATTGGGGAACCTATTGGGCGATTAAAATTCTAACTACACTAAATATTCCAACAACTAAGAAACTATCCAACCCAATAACTAATTTATTTAAATCGATAAAAACAGAAATTAACAAATAATTGAAATTAAATAAAGATAGATAAACATACCTTAAGGAAAATGAGAGAATTGAATAAAGAATGAAGAGGAAAGGAGGAGGGACGACTTTAGAGAGAGGGGGGAGCGAATTTTAGAGAGATAAACTGAAATGAGGGAATGAATCGGGGGAGGGGGGGGGGTTCGTTAATTTAAAAAAAATTACGACCTTTAGCGACTGATTTCGGTCGCTAATTCAGTCGCGCGCCTTTTTTTTTAGCGGCCGATTTCAGTCGCTAAATCAGTCGCGCGCTTTGTTTTTAGCGACTGAAATCGGTCGCGAAATTTGTTTTTAGCGACCGATTTCGGTCGCTAAAAAAAATTGATATTTTAATTTTTCGTCTCCTCGTCCAGCTACTAATGTCGGTCGCGCGTTGAACTTTCAGTCGCTAAATTAGCGACTGAATCTATCAGTCGCGCGTGATTAGTAGCTACATGCAGTATTTCTTGTAGTGAAAATTCCAAGTTATCGATGGCTGTCAATGTGGTTCTTGCATCTTATAAGTAGGGATGTCAACGGGTCGGTTTCGGGTCGGGTGGAGTCTCACCCGAATCCATCACCCGAATCCGCATACTCCACCCGATCCATCCGTCACCCAATTAACCCGCCACCCGGATCCAATCCATCCGTCATCCGCGGGTGATTCGGGTGGATCGGGTGCTTAGCGAATGAAAAATATTTTTTAAAAATACAACAAAAAATATACAAATTATAAGATGCGTTAAATTTTTTGGGATTTTTTGGTGGTCGGAAATTAAGATGGGAAAGAAAATCTAAAATGGTGGCCGCCAAAGTGATTACGGAAAATATTTTCTTAGGGTTTTAAGAAAAAAAAGGATAATGAGTATAAAAATAGAGTGAAATTAATTATTTTTTTTATATATTCATATAATTTTTTTTAAAAATCTATAAACGGGTGAACGGATCGGGTGGACGGATCAGGTGACGGGTGAAAAATCTCCACCCGAATCAGACCCGATCCATCACCCGATTCATCCGTCATCCGCTTAAAATCCATTTAGCTCGGGTTTTCGTCCATTAATTTTATTCGGGTGGATGGATTTTGAATGGGTTCGGGTGAAATTGACATCCCTACTTATAAGCGAGTTGATCACTTGCGGAATGCTTATTCCAGTCAAATAGAGATGTTGATTGAAGATGGAGAAATCGAAACTGGTGTTGGTTTGAATCAAACAAGCAATTTACAGAGACCAGGGGACACTCGTTGGAGCTCTCATTTAAGGTCTATTGTAAGCCTACTAAAAATGTTTAGTGCCACTTCCTCGGTACTCTATAAGCTCATTGATGAAGGGGACACATCTGCTGAACGTGCACAGGCAGCCACTACCCTTGAGACAATGACTTCTTTTGAGTTTGTCTTCATTTTGCATCTTATGAAGAAAATTCTAGAAGTCTCTGAGTTACTTTGTCAAGCTTTACAACGAAAAGCTCAAGATATTCTAAATTTTTTGTACCTTGTCGAGAGCACGAAAGTTCTTTTTGCAAAAGCTGAGAGACGACGAATGGGAGTCTCTTATAGCATAAGTTGTCTCATTTTGTGAGAAGCGCAATATAGAACTTCCGGATATGAATTCTATTTATAAAGAAAGAGGAGGCCGCGCCCATCGTCAGCGTGATCAAATCACAATTGCTACCCACTATCGTGTAAATTTATTTTATGCTGCGATTGATGTGCAGTTACAAGAGCTGAACCATAGATTCAATGAGAATTCCATTGAATTGCTGACACTTAGTTGTGCTTTAGAGCCTAGAGGAGGTGGACAATATTTCAAGATAGAAGATATATTTCAACTTGTCCATAAATTTTACCCCGAGGACTTCAAAGATTCTGAGAAGGAGGAATTAAGAATACAATTGCGTCATTACGAGATTGAATTATCACCACATGAGGATCTTAAGAAGCTCTCGACCATTGCTGAACTGAGTCAATGGTTGGTGAATACAGGAAAGATGAATATTTACCCACTTATTTTTCGATTAACGAAGCTTCTGTTGACTCTTCCTGTGTCTACAGCAAGTGCTAAACGAGCCTTCTCATCGATGAATATAATAAAGACTACTCTTCGCAACAAGATGGAAGCTGATTTACTCGAGAGTTGTATGATTATCAACATTGAACGGGAGATAGCGAAAACGTTCAGCATTGATTCAATTATAGATGAATTTCGAGACTCAAAAGAGCGGAGAGTCCTATTATAGATAAATTTTATTAGAATTAATTTATGCACTTCATGGCCATTTTTTTGGGATACATTTTAATGGATATCAACTATTTATGAAGCTTTAAAATATTTGTACTTATAATGCGATCATATACGCATCATCTTTTTCCTAATATGAAGTCGTGTTAAATTTCGGCCCTATACTGTTATCTTTTAATATATAAAGTTCAAGAAAAAAATATGCGTTCAAAAATATAATCTTCGAGAAAGAGTAAATACGGACGTTGGAACCGAAACAAATTAAGAAAAATGAATAAAATTAACCCAATGCTGAAATGAAATAAAAGAACATTGCTTCTGGGCCAAGTGGTCATCCTTTTTTAGCAATTAACACAAGTAATGTCATACACACAAGAGTACTGCATGCGTCCCCTCTCTCTTCAATTTCAAGTTTTCAACAAGTTGAAATCCCTTAGTCTTTTCATCTTCGTCTTCTTCAATTTCATTCAATGGTGCAACAATTTTATCTTCCTCTTCATCCTTCACTCCAATATCCTTATTTCAACTTTTCTTCTTTTTCAACCATTAAGGATGGTCTTATACCTTTATATTTGATGAGTCATTGTGTGTCTAGTCACCAAAATTCCATCATCACTTCTCTTTTTTTTTTGACGAGGGAACCCGTAGCCGCTACTTTTGGTGCGCTCTGGGTAAACCCTTGAGTGTACACAATAGCCTGCAAACCACGCACACCATGTAAGCCGCCCTTTGGACGACAGGCTCGAAACCTAGATGGCATAGTCTCAAGCCATACAACTCCCACAAGAACGCTCTTGCAGAGGCTTGAACCTGAGACCCAAGGGGTTGTAGCCACATGTTTTAACCACTAGGCTCCACCCTTGCGGGCATCACTTCTCTCTTCATTCATATGTTATCAATTTTCTTAATTTCTATACAAAAGAGAATGGGGCAAAAGTTAAAAACCGGAGGGAGTATGTAATTTTGTTGCAGTTGATATGATTTGCATGTTTATATAGTTTGTCAAATTAGAACTTTTTTAAAATAAAGTTTGTTGTACTATACCCCCTTTCCTTCAACTCCAATTTACCTATTTGAATTTTTATATTATTCCTGAACCAAAAGAATCTTCAAAATTCTACCAAATTTATAGACAAAATATTAAAATATGAGATCTTGTTTGATTCGTTTTAACGAATGGAATAAGAATATCAAAACTCGACAAATGTGAATAAAAAATGGAGAAATTGAAGTTGAAGGGAGAGAGTATATGATTAGCATGATTACGGTCTTACGGAGTATAATTTGTCTTAAAAAAATGTAATGTTGATTTAATTTATATGATTAACATGTTTATCTTTTATATATTAAAGTCAAAGAAAATGAAGCCACCATATTCACCCACGTAGGCATCCACGTAAGCATCCAATGTGGCTCCAACATGGCGTCCTATGTGGCAGTTTAACTTTAAATTAAAAAAAATGTTTGCGTAACTTCCCCATCAATTCTGGGAGAAGTTGAATAACTTGCGGTAACTTCTAAAACTTCTCACTACTCTTCAACTTCCCAATTGAACCTTCACTCTTCAACTTCCCAATTCAACTCCTCACCCCTCTCTTATAAATTTGATAGAATTTCATTGAATAGAGAGCAGAAAAATTGATATACACAATGACATTCCAATTTCAGCAAAAGTCAATCACCGAAATCACGGAAAACATGAATCGAATTTCTATTATTGCAAGGGTTATGCGAAAGTGGGTTCGAAAGAAGAGGCAACCGGAATCTATCACAGAGAATAGTCAGCTTCAAAACGATCCAATTTTTGGCATTGAAATGAGCTTCGTCGATAGCTCAGTAAGAATCTCATTTATATCAATATGCGATGTCCTTTTCACAGTATGTATGAACGTTATTAATTTCTAAATTTTTGATGTTTAGGGAGCAACGATTCAAGGCACCATTAAACAAAGATTGGTCAAGTCTTTCGATTCCGGTTTTAAAGAAATGAACATTTATACAATTTCCAAATTTTCGACTTCATCAAATGTGGCAAACGAGAAGGCGACTTCTCATAAATGCCGTATTTGGATCGAATATAGCACAAAAGTCATGAAGATGCACCCTGACCCGAGTATTCCTACATGTGTGTACAACTTCATCAGTTTTGATGATATAATACACAGCAATGTTATTCCAATCTATATTTTGGTAAGTAAATCTTCATTAAATGAAGAACCAATTTCAGAAACTTTCACAAGGAATAATATTTGCTAATAATAAATTCAATATTACAGATGTTATTGGCAAGTTCATTGAGTACCAACCAATTCAAAAATCTGGAAAAGGCTTCCACTGGACGACTATTACCCTCAAAAATACCCAGTAAGTACTCTCTTCATATTTGGCCTCAAACTTAATTCAATTCCAAAATATTTGGTCTAAAACGTTACTAATGAAATTTTTGAAAAACACCAAGAAAGAACATCTTTCGTGTACTATATTTGGGGAATTCATATCAGATATCATAAACATCGTCAACAACTATATTGACAAACCCAGACCCGTATTAGTGTTGAGACATGTCAAGAGAAATGAATGGAAAGGTATTTCCATTCCTTTATTTTAATAGAAGATACTTACACTAACCACTTTTTAATTTGTGAGTTAATAATAATCTTTTATTCTGAAAGATGCAATCAGCATTATGACTCGAGACGCGACGGTGATTGACGCTAATCCAGATATTGAAGAAGTCATGCTTTTTAACAGCAAGTAGGTTCATAACATAAGCATAACATTTATATCATGCATGTGGTATTAATAAAAAAAATGATATATAGTACTCCCTCCGTCCCAATGAATTGTTTGCCTATTCCATATTGGGGCGTCTCAATGAATTGTTTGCCTTTCTATTTTAGGAATGTTTTTTATATGCAATTTGATCATTCTCATGAGTTTTGCTCTACATGTCACTCCCTCATTGATTTCCTTAACCTTGGTGCCAAAAGGAAAGGCAAACAATTCATTGGAACGGAGGGAGTAACATTTATATCATGTGGTATTCATAACATAAGCAATTTGCACGGGATCAAAACTAGAACCTAACGGGTAGCCATGCAAATGATATAGTTTATATCCCACGTTTGACCCTTTCTCCGTCTGACTCAAGCAAGTTCCCCGTTCGGTTTACTTGGCGGCAGTTTCCCGTTTCTATATGCTTTGCCATGACGATCAACAAAAGTCAGGGGCAATCGTTGTCGCTCGTTGGTCTATGTCTCCCCAAGCCCGTGTTCACACATGGTTATTATACGTTGCTTTATCGAGAGTCACCAACAAAAACGGATTGAAAATCCTTATTTTTGATAGCAATAATCGGACTTCTGACACTACCACTAATGTGTATCATGAAATTTTCCAATATTTGTAATTAAATTTGTATGCTCGCGTAGATATTGACTTTTGTCTTTTCTTACTACTTACTTTTATATTTTAATGTGTATGTCATTTTCAACAAAGAAAATCATTATCTTTGTTTAATTTTTTTTGTTAGTCCGATGTTTTGTTATGGATTGATGTAAAATATTAAATATTTAGCCATATCTTTGTCATGACGTGTTTAATGAAAATTTATACAATTTTTGAATATACAACCGCGCAATTTGCGCGGGCACAAAACTAGTACTTCATCAAAGGTTAGTCTTTTTGCTAAAACATGTAATTTGGATCCAATTTATATGATTAGTATGTTTATATTTCATCAAAGATTAGTACTTTTGTTTAAATATGTACGGAGTAATATTGTAGGTGTGGTTGCAGGTTATTGCGTATACCAATGACTTTTAGTGCATTAAAGGTAGCGACCGTTCCTCGTCATAAAAAATTTAAGAATCTGTATTCACAAGATACCCTTAAAAAACAATAGTCTCTGAGATACAGAGTGTGCAGTAATATTTAGACTACCAACAACCAGTTAGTCTTGCTTAACTTGAACTATCCGTTATAAACCTTATACCGGGTAAAATGCTACCACATGATATTAATAAAGATACTGTAAAACATTTGTCAATTGCTTGACCACTTGCCATATAATTTGATGTATACTTGATCCGTCTGAAGGGTTACGACGGATAATGCCGTACCGAATTTGACAAAAAATTGCCTCAACAATAATGGAGCAAATTACGGTGACCAAATAACGTATGGGTTAAAAAGATGTATAGCAGCACCTCCATTGCACAAAGCACAAGACGCTAGCTACATTCCAAGTGAGTGCACAAAATGTTGATCATCCCGCCTGTATAAAGGGGACACCACACCACACACTTTTATTCTTCACGTACTCTTTATCTCTCCTTACTCTTTAGTTTCTGCTCTTCCCATTTCTTTTCTTTTAGTATCATATCATTGCATTTCCTTCGAGGTAATTCCATTGCTGTAACTGTAAGCTTATCATATTCTTGCTTAGACTACATTATTCATTTTCATTACCCCATGTTCCTCATATATTATGTTGCTTCTATAATCTACATTTGTGTATGTATAATGATGTTATTCTATGAGTAGGGTCGTTTAAACCCTATAGCAGTGTACCACTAACACTAGCTCTTTGTACCCTTGACAATGTGCCTCAAGATTTAAATGAGGTTTTTCTGTGGAAAGGTATAAGAACTTCAATCTGACTTCAACCATTCATCAGCTTCAGCCTTTGGCTCACTTACTTACTTCTTGTTCTTTTTCATCTCACTTTAGTCGGTCCATGCTTCATTTAAATTCATTTCAGTTTAGCTTTGGAAAGTTCATTTTGTCTCAGTATTTCTGTTCACTTCAGTTTATTTCCGTCCAAAATAACATGACCTTGTTCCCCTCTCCTTTGTCATTCGTCCTTCATCTCACTTTTATCCTCATGTTGACTAAAATGTAATTTTAAAAGATACCAGTACATTAGTACAATATATAACATTAATACTCTTTGATTAATCGCTTTAAACAATGTGCGAATGGTATACAATGCGAACGAAAACCTGGTCCTAAGGGGGTTTTGTCCGGGTCCCTTTCTAGCCGATCTGGTTTCTAGGTTTGGGTATTTTGGGTGACCGGTCTTCGGGTTTGCACCAATGAACACCCCGTAATTGTGACTTGAGAAGGTCACTTGTTTAAATCCTAACACCTTGCAAAGATCCTCGATCACGAGTTCAAATCCTAGGTGCCTCCAAAAGTCTTACAAGTTGATTTCAGCACGTGGTAAGAACTTTGTGCACGATCCACTCTTCATGCCCATTGGACATTCAAGTGAGAAGCCATAATAGGATGTAAATATACATATATAAGAAAAGTCGACAATAAATAAGTAAGTAGCAGAAAATAAAAAAGGGTTGGATGAAGGAAGTATTATTTTAGGGTTTTGGTTGAGGTGATTCTTTAGGTCATGAATTTGAAAAGAATGAGAAGTAATCTATCCTTGTAAGTAAGTGGTGAAATTAATTACTAGTGTATATTGCAGGGAAGAAATGAGGGGGATTAGTTATGAAAGGAGGAGTAGTATGATGGTGGTAGTGGTAATAATGTGTAC
This sequence comes from Agrostemma githago, assembly GCA_958450325.1. Taxonomy (NCBI): domain Eukaryota; kingdom Viridiplantae; phylum Streptophyta; class Magnoliopsida; order Caryophyllales; family Caryophyllaceae; genus Agrostemma; species Agrostemma githago. Next base: position 12,284,110 of record OY288239.1, read on the forward strand.
AAGTGTGGCAATGGGAGCAGCGCCAAGGAAAGCGGTGGATGTACCATTTGGAAGAAACTATGTACCAACATGGGCTTTTGATCACATCAAATACTCCAATGCTGGCTCTGATATTCAACTTCTGCTTGATAAGTACACTGGTATGCACTATGCTACTACTTCATTCTCTGCCTGCTTTGCTTGCCTTTTATATCAACTACTCCAATCTCCAATCTTGCCTTTCTCATCTATTCTGGACAATACATGTGAAGTACTGTACTTTGTAATAATGTATGGACGGAAATGATGTTAATTGATTTCAAACAAGGAAAATGCTGATCAGAATTTGCAGTTTTCTATTCCGTACCACATTTGATATTAATATCATGTAAATTCATCGCCTTTTAAGGTTGTGGTTGAATTGGTTCCATAACAAATATGAGTGCATATATATATGGGTGATTGATTAGTTGGATGTGAAGGTGAATAAATAATGAAATGTGACCATAAAGTTTGGAGCTCAGAGTATACTAAGTACTAGCTAAAACACTTGCTCATTTTCATGGCTGTTCGTCCGGCTTGGTGCTACTATTTTAAGTTGGCCATTGCTTTTCTCAGATTTCATGCATGCATCATTGTATGACAGGGACAGGATTTCAGTCTAAGGGCTCGTATCTGTTTGGCCACTTTAGCATGCGTATCAAGATGGTGCCCCGGGATTCGGCCGGGACTGTGACTGCTTTCTATGTGAGTACTAATTGCCCTCCACTCTCTCCCTCTGTGTCCTGTTTCTCTGCTTTAAGCTTGACATGATCCATGTTCTTCCACTGAACCGCTATAAAAGGTTCTAAATTTGGCCTACAAAATCCACATAAAATCTGCAATAGTGCGAATGTGCCCTGCGTGATGTATCAATGTACATCAATCGTAATTGAAATGTTTCTTTAGTGGCCGCCGCAAGTCAGGGGTCAGTCAATGGTGGTCAATTATGTTAAATTGGGCGTGGTAGGGTGTATAACAGGCCCAAAATGAAGACGATTTAAATGGTGCAGTATGTATGAATATCCCTAGTGACTGCCAGTTCCTGATCATTGTGTAATGTTGTGTATCTTATTAGCTATCGTCTCAAAACTCAGAGCACGACGAAATAGATTTCGAGTTCTTGGGGAATAGAACCGGACAGCCCTACATATTACAGACTAACGTGTTCACAGGAGGAAAGGGAGACAGAGAACAAAGAATCTATCTTTGGTTTGATCCCACCAAAGATTATCACTCTTACTCTGTGCTCTGGAATCTTTATCAGATTGTGTAAGTTTTGCTTTACTATGCTCCTTCAATATTTGGTACCAATCAAATTAGATTCATCCTTGTTTAGTAATCCTTCTATCTCGCTCATTTGTTTAACTCAGATGATCGATATACGGAGTATATTATTTTAACTCAGATGATCGATATACGGAGTATATTATTTTATTTGTGAGTAGTGTTTTAATCAAAGTTTAAAAAATGATCGAGATGGAGGGGTATAGTTAAATTAAGTTTAGCCTCATTAATTTTAATTTGTCTTAATTAATTCACTCAATATAATTCAGTCTAATTAACTTAAGTTACTTTAAACATTTATTGTATCATTAAAATTCAGTTCAGTCTCTTGCTATCTCGTTAAGCACTTGGATAGTTGGATGATATCGTTTGACATACTTGGGTGGGATGAATATTTGTGTTTCAAATGGGCATGGGATAATACTGATTATACACATACCGAACCAGTAGTGAAATGAATAACTTGAGAATGCTTTCATCTACAAGTTTCTAACCCAGATCGTAAAATACCCCATTAATAAGTTTAGCATCTACGTAGCTGTCGGCTGTCGGAAGTTGGAAGCCCTATATAGTGCTAGAACCGGGGGGGTGGTCTTAATAATGTCTTGATGCTGTGTAGATTCTTTGTGGACGACGTACCAATAAGGGTGTTCAAGAACTGCAAGGATTTAGGGGTGAGGTTTCCGTTCAACCAGCCCATGAAGTTATACTCAAGTCTATGGAACGCCGATGATTGGGCGACGAGAGGTGGGCTAGAGAAGACGGATTGGTCCAAGGCCCCATTCGTGGCGTCTTACAGGGGGTTCCACATAGACGGATGTGAGGCGTCGGTGGAGGCCAAGTACTGCGCAACTCAAGGGAAGAGGTGGTGGGACCAGAAAGAATACCAGGACCTTGACGGGTATCAATACAGGAGACTGAGGTGGGTTCGCACCAAATACACCATTTACAACTACTGTAAGGATACAGCTAGAACTGGCAAAGTCCCCCCTGAATGTGCAAGAGACAGAGACCTTTATTGAGGGTAAATGGCACTATTGTGTACGGAGTGGAGTATTTGTCTAATGTCTTCCTATTTTAGCTATCTAAGTCCTAAGATACTTTCGGTTGCTTATTCTTGTTCCTTTCAATTAGTCAAGCTGGTTTTCTTCTTCGTTTACCATCGCCTTCACTAGCACTACTTTGATTACCAAACCTGACACCCTCAAACGGTTAAAACGGCCCAAATAACAGAAACCACATCCTCTAATAAATAGCATTTGGGCATTTCTTCAAAATTATGCCTACCTTCAATTAAAATAAAATAAAATTTGAGATGCAAATTAGTCCAAGTGAAGATAAAATACCTAAAAATGGCACAAAGTTTTTTGGTTGGGTTAAAATAGTGAAAAAATAATGAGGTATGAGTTGGTGATGAGAAAATAAGGAAAAATAATGAAGTTAATGTATAAATGGATTAAAATAATGAAAAAATATGGACAAATAAGGAAGTAAATGAAATGGGAAAAAGATAGAAAATGGTAAGTAAGAAGAAGATAGAAAGTTGGAGGAATTACCCGTTTTTATCATTCTACTAATAATCAACATACAGAAAGCAAAGCAAGACAGTGATCAGCATTAAGTATAGTTTTCTATACAATGATGTGAACTAATCCATGTAAGAATACCGACACCTTGTATATTTGCAAACATGTTTCCCACTACATGCTAGTATCTACTTTTGACATTTTCTCATCCTGACTTTCTAATTCCTATCCTCAAATTTCTAACAAACTACGACTATATTTTACCCAGCTTATCACAGCATGCATTTCGCTTGCTGTTCTGTTGCTGTTGCTGTTGGTTGACTCGAAATTATACCATGTCATATTGTCATTGTAGGTTCCTCGTCCTCTTAGTAGCACTAAACAGTTGGCGTATAAAAGAAAATTTACCCCTTGCGCGCACAGAGAACTCTATAATTGCATTATTACTAGTTGAACCAGTGTTATTTTCGTTTGCCGTAGGCGACTGTGGCGGCAAAGGTGGTGGTGGCGGCGGCGGCGGTGGAGGTGCCAGTGTATAGAGGAAAACATTGAGCATGCGAATAACCTGGCTGAAGCTAGGCCGCAAGTTAGGGTCCTCAACCCAACAAGATTGCATGATAAATACAAGATCCGAGGGTACATCATCTGGGATAATTGGCCTATCTTGCTGCAATTCAATACATCATAATTGTCAAATAACTTCCACTTAAGAATCTCAGTAATCAACAGATACCAACTACCATCAAAAGAAACTACAGGTGTGTGTATGGTTAACGTGTTTTTTCATGCCTGTTCCAGCAAGAGAAGTTTCACAGTGCCGTCATAATAAGAGGCAACTGCCTTTTAAGCAAAGCACCAAATCACTTTTGTCGTCAGGCAACCCCGTTTCTTGTCTCATAAATTTAGTTGTACAATACACGGGTAGATTATTGCAAGACCATTTATAGCAGACTTATCAGAAGCACGACAATTTTAAGGCAAATGCAAATTAACAAAGGAAGCGGACGTACAAAAAGCGACACAGGTATACACACCTTAAACGCTGCAGCATATGCAGCTTGTAAATTTGACATGCCTTCAAAAGGCATGCGATTTGTCAGTAACTCCCACAACACAATTCCAAAACTGTACACATCGACCTTGTTGTTGTAATGCTTCTTCTCACCTTGGCGCAGAGTGACGGTGCTATACAACTGCAAAGTAAACAGAACCAAGAACCACTTATACATTAGCAGGCACTTTATTTGTTATTGTATTACGATGGGCATGCACATCACGTCAATGAGAAAATACAATTATTTCAAAATCTTACATCTGAAAACATCGTCTCAGCATGTATGAGATGGCTTAAAGTTTTTTTTCCATACCATTTTTTTAATAGTAACATCAATCTCAAACATATAGATCACTCAAGAATTTCAAGAACTGTCACTGATCCAGTGCTACGATGAAACGTAATAATTTCTTTCAGTCACTAACACATCAACCATTAACAGTCACCATGTAATTACCAGCTTCCTATAAACTATTGTAACATACAACATGATCAATTTCAATAAAAGAAGAGTTTAACGACAGTAACGTGCTATTTGACTGTATACGAACCTGAGACACTGAGAGGATACAGTTAGTAATTTAATATGATGTACTATAGAAAGTATTTTGAACTGACCGTTCTAAAATATAAATATTATCCGCTAATATGCTGTTACGCTGTTAATTAAGCTAGCAGCCTTCATCAACCAAAACGTAAATTAGCAGTCTAAATATGGATCCATAAAACGTTGATGTTAATTGCTTTTGCAAACGCCAAAGAAGGCCAAGATTAGAGCTCCAATACGATAAACCAACCTCAGGGGCCATCCAACGGTATGTCCCGGTTTCAGCTGTCATCATCTCGGTCAGAGTTTCTTCTCTTGCAAGACCAAAATCTGCTAACTTTACAGACTTGTGATCAGCCGTTAGCAGCAAATTATCTGAAACAAAAGTCAACAAAAAATAAGCTGACAAAGGCATACAAGAACTGTTACACGTTGAATGGCATGCCAATGCTTAAGTACCAAATACATCACATAATCAAGAAAGTACAAAATATTTCGTATGAATTTAAAGACTATATTACTATCTGAATTACCCAGACAACTACTTAAGTTGATGATGGTGAAGTAGGATTGTAACACAGCATATTACGTTCAAATCCTAAATATATAAGTAGGCGGATACAAGTATTTTACACCGATCATATGAATTTCAAATCAGTAGCACACAATTCTAAACCAACCCTCTAATACCCGGTTTTAGATCTCTGTGTATAATTCCATTCGCATGCAGACATTCCATGGCTTTCGCAATGTCAAGAGCATAGTGCAATGCCACATCCAGTTCTAACAGCTTTGGTCGAAGACTATTTAAATACTTTCGCAGCGATAACCCTGGTAATAATTCTGCTACTATAACCATCAAAGGATCCTTGCAGGCTCCAATAAACTGCAAACAAAAAAGAAAAATAATATGACCTTCAATTGTAAAAAGAAAAAAGACCACTTACGCAAACCTAAGTACAAAGTAGTATCCTTTTGTGGTTGTAACAGGAATCCCGACTCCTGAATGCAATTTTCAATGCTAACGAGTTTTGAAACCAGGCGAGTCACACCCTCAGCTTCACCCATTAGGCCATTAGACTAGCGGACCTGAGCTCAAAAACATTATCTTGAATATGGCATACACAGAAATGAAAAGAAAGTCGTAAACATATAACCTTGTTCATATTAGACGTAAACTGAAATAGAGAAGCAGCAATAGCAAACGTTTAGGTTGAAAAGACCTGCCTTGACAAGGTTCTCATGTTTGACTCTGGACATCATGTTAACCTCACGGATAAAACGATCTTCAAGGACAGCTCTTTCGTCACGAGTACTACCACGATTGAGAACTTTGATAGCAACAACCCTATCATAATATCTGCAATGAAGCACGTTGAGAACTTGAGAACCATCATAGACCTTACGGCTAAAAAAGGATATTCCAATGCTAATAGCAGTCCTCTCTATAAGCGTGTTTCAGGCATCAATTTATATTGCTACCTCCTCACTACCTCATTACTAGACGTAGATGATGAGAGTTAAAGTTTAGGCGCACGAATACTGCATAGAAAGTCGAATCAGATGAAACATGCATACATTAATGAGTTATGAGTTCAGGAAGCACAACAAAAACAGTTGTAGCAAGTACAGCACCAATTTTAATCACAAGACATAATCCCCAACCAAATGGAAGTTTGTACATCATAATTGTCGACAAAAACACAATAAACAGTTGCCAAAAAACGGGGTAAAGCAGCAGTATATAATAATGACAAAATCTCTCCAAAACATAATACTTGACACAACCTACAATCCTCATCAACTTAGAGAACCCACATAGACAAACATCATTCAACACTCCAAAAAACATCATTAATCAAATCTAAGTAAAGCATACAAAATCATCAAAGATGGAGTAATATCTAACCTGCCTTCATACACTTTGCCATGAGCACCCTCACCAATCTTAGATCCTATGAACAACAACTTTGGGTCAACCAACAAAGTCTCATCAATAAATAGCGGCGGTGGCGGTGGCGGTAACGACCCTCCTCCGGTGATGGACCCGTTTCTGTTTCTGGAGGCTGGGTTCGGGTCAACACCACCTCTTCTATGCTCCCCACTCATACTAATTCTCCTTAGATTATCCCTAAACACCCCATTTCCTTTTCTTAAATTCCGAAAACAACAATCCAATCTTCAATAACTCCTCAAATGAACAAATGAGTGTTCATCAATCACCTAATCAAAGCCAACTATTTGAAACACGAATGTTCTTAAAGTCTTTTCAATTACAGAATACTACTTCATATAATTGGCTTTACTGTATGAATGTCATGTACAAAAAAAAAAGACCCAATCAAAAACGACCCAACAAAAAGCTCTACTCTACAAACTAAAACAAACAATAAAAAGCCATGATTTTTTTTTTTGATTTCCCGATAATCAACTGTGTCTTCATTTCCCACCCATTTTTTTCTCCGATTATAATTTGAATTAAGGTTTAAGCAACTTGACTTTGAAGCTCTATAATATTTGCCAATGGAAGCAAAAGCAGGAGAGAGAAAGGTTACACCCAAAGCAAAATAACATTAGAAAATTTTAAAAGATTGAAATTTGATTAGTGGGGAAAAAGGGAAGCTTGAATCACAATAAAAGATGGACTACGGATACACAAAAGGTTTTAAAATTCTTGAAAAAAAAAAGGTTATAATTCACATCGATGTTGAGAGATTTTAGGAATTTTCAAAAGGGTTGTTTTACGAAATCTTCGACAATATTAATACTTCCTCCCCTCCAATGAAAGGTTTACGATTGGATAAAACGTCGCGTTATTTTGTGTAAAATAACATCTATATCAGAATGGTATGGTAAGTCTTTTGTCATAAAAGGAAAGTAAAGTCCTGAGAAACGTTCTCTCATTAACTTTACTGAGAGACTAATGGTACCAAACCTAATAGAAATAGGTACGATTAACATAAAAGAGTATACAAATATAAAGAGGTACACTTGTTATAAAAACAGGTACTCCCTCCGTTCCAACCATTTGTATACGTTTGTTTTATGCACGTATGTCGATACTCATGTTCTTTTGTCTATATCTTTAGCTACGTGTTACTAAAAATTATAAAAATTTGATATTCATAATGTATTTTATTAGACGATTTAAACAAGATCTCACATGGCTATATTTTATCTTATATATGGGAAGTTACATTGAAGATTCTCATCACTTATAAATAGTGTTAAAAAACCAAATGTATACAAATGGTTGGAACGGAGGGAGTACTTCCTCTCATCCATTCAATTTTTTATACTTATCATAAATGAACAATCCAATCAGGAGGTGTTTGGTTGGAGGTTTTAGGATGGATTGGAATGGATTAGACTCATTCCAACGTTTGGTTGGAGTATTTAGGAATGGAGTTAGAACTCCAATGGATTCCAACTCCATCTCAACCCACTGGAATCCTATTCCCTACCCCAACCTCAAGTTTCTAACTACATCCCACCTTAATACAAACACAATTTGTCCATCGTCGAACCAAACAACCGTAAACAAGTATGGATATCTAACTCCAACCCTTCATGAAACACACTTCATTCCAATCCATTCCAATACTTCGAACCAAACGCCCCCTCAATTCTTTACATGTCTCTTTTGGCAAAAAGATTTTACCTTATAATTATCATATTCTTACTCTATTTACACAAAATGTCACTACTTTTTCCTTACTCTAAATACGATGGACCCATAACACCACTTGATTTACCAATAATACCCTTACTTTTATCACTTTTCTTAAAAGTAACTCCTACAAAAAAAACCCTAAGAAACCGGTTAAAATGACCTAAGAAACCGGATTACAACCGGTCTCCATCTCACAGGTGTCTTAGCCTAAGAGACCGGTGGAGGAAGGTGGTCTCTTTGGTTAAATGAAAAGACCAATTATTACCAAAAACGGGTCTCTTTACTCTAAACTTAAAAATTTTATTGCTATCAGCTTGCTTAAAAGGGTCCAAAAATTTTCGATGGCACAGGACGCCGGAGCACGCGCTGCTCCTTTTATTTTTACTCGGCTTAGTTTTGCTATAGCCAAGGGGGTGGGGGCCCAGATAGTATCTCGGCTGCCCACCAATTTTTTGTAAACTTTGTTCTGATCTATCAATAAAATTCTACGAAAAAAAAAAAAAAAAAAAAAAAAAAAAAAATAATAATAATAATAATACAAATGAATAATTCATTACAATTAATCAAAATTTTTTTATTAAAAATATAAATAGTCACTAACGACTTACAAAATCATTATATTCTTACCTCACAAAAAGGAAATATAAGAGATTAAACTTTACAAAATCATTCTTATTCTTATATTACTATTAAGGAAAATGATATATACAATTCATAGGATTGTATTTAAGAGACCAAATAAGGAAATAATCCATTAATACATGTATTTATTGTCTTGATATAGGTGTAATTTGTGCTCAAATCCATATATTGGAATACTTTAAATGCTTAAATACAACCTTATGGATTGTATATACATTACCCTGCTATTAATATACTGTACTAAGAAATTACGGAAGTATAGGGAAAAAAATCAAAAAATAACACACTTGCTGAAATCTATCTATTTGCCACTGTCAATCATATGTCCATGCGCACACGCCGTATTTTCGTGGGAATGCCTATTTGCATGCAATAAGTTTGCAGTATTATTGTACACCCACTGCCAGAAATGACCCTTCAACTCCAATATTTTAACTTCTAGTTCTTGATCATAGCACCCATTTTCCCATCCTTTATTTTAGCTAAAGGAGAAAAAGAACCAATTATTAGCAGTATTCACTTTAAATGGAGAGGAACTCAAAGGCAAAACCGATAAGTGGGATGGGAAGGTAGATAACTATATATATATCAATGCAGTTGAAACAAGAAAAGCAGAACTTGGTAGTAGTTCATAGTCCATGCATGTGTACACTTTTCACTCAGCTTCCCACCTCATGATTTCCCTCCCATGGAACCCACTTATTATAGGGACAGAGGTAAAGAAGAGTGAATACCTCCCAAAGCAACGGGCAGAACGCTGATGCTATTTCCTTGAAACGAAATTCCACTCTCCTCTGTCTCACCCAAGTGAATTGGTTTCGAGAGCATTCCGCCAGTTTTTGCAATAGTAATTAATCGTTGTTGTTTCAAGGTTAATCTATTTACTCGCCGAAATAGAGTTAGAAACTTTTTTTAATTTGATTACATATTCTTTTTTGTATTCTCCTGTTCTTCGGATACAATTAGTAAATGGCATAAGATTGACAAGCCTACATTTCTGTACTTTACTTTTTTTACTCCGTTATAGTTCTCTCATCACACTCTTTACAGTTTACCCTTACTACAACAATTATGTTACCTCCTCTCCTCTTAAATACATATAGTTAAACAAACACTACGTAGTATATACTACTCCCTCCGACTTTACAGCGCAGACAAAGAGTTAGTTGATTCTCTATATTCTATACAACAAACCCAAATGAGAAGCTAGTCTATATACTTCTAAGAGATTAAACACCCGACTTTTGTAGAAGTGTATATATTTTGTAGTTTATAATTTAAATAGAGAAATGCTAAAGATTGTTAAGAATTTCACGACAAAAGAAAGACTTATACAAAGGCAGGCAGTATGAGGAGCATGAACCAAGAAGACAACAGTACGTAATCTCGGATTACAAAAATGGTAAGTCCAGTTAAATTATAACTGAAAATGTAAGAAAAATGAAGAAAGATCATAGAAACTTACAGTAGGAAACCAGTTACTAGTGTAAACAATAAGCAAACAAGTTTTGCCAACAGCTCCATCTCTAACAGTCACACATATAATGAACTTTGAAGTGTTAGTAGCGAAGGTGTAACAATGAAGAAAAAAAATGACAGAAACCAAACCGACGCGACAAAGTTAAACCGGAAATAGGGACCAAAACCGAGGCAACCAGGCAGCACAAAAGTAGCAACAAATAAACTTGAATCAAAGGCAGTGGACAAGTTGGACTTTGCTGTCCAAAAACTCAAAGCAGCAAACAAACAGGCAACGTAACAGAAACAAACGGACAGAATCAATCGAGCAAGAAACGGACAGAATCAATCGAGCAAGAAACGGACAGAATCAATCGAGCAGAAAACCGAGAGGCAACAGAACAGTAGCAGCGAACCAATCGAGCAGAAACGTGATGAATATTGCTGTGTCGTGGTACCCGCCACTGACTTGAAAACTATTGCGGCTCGACCGTGGTGGTTATCGACTCGTACCGGTAGTTTCCCAAGGTAAACACAGCAGTCGACTGACTCGACCACTCGAGGCAGAAGGCTAAGGAAAAACACGAACTTAACCCAGAAAGAGAAAGATTTAAGATGAGAGGAGAGGTAGATTTGTGTGTCTTGTGTATCACAAATGAAAGGAACAACAACCCTATTTATACACCAAACAAGATGAAGAGGAGCCAAAAAAGAAATTAAGAGCCCTCTTAATTTCAATCATCAATGGCAGAATAAAACAATGAATGAGAATGGATATGCATAACAGTCATATTTGACTGAGAAGAGGGAGATGAATCGGGACATTCTAGGCTGCAGAATTTGGACAATCCATTACACACAAAACAAAAGGCCCAAATCTGTAAAACCGAGCCCGAGAAGGCTTTTCAAGCCTTTACAACCAACAATCCCCCACAAAGGCGAAGGAAAGACGAGAGAAAAATTCTGGGTTAAGGAAGGTTTGGATACTTAGGTATCAATGTCTTTCGACTTGAATTGACACATTACTGAAAATGAGGCAACAACTTACTTACAAATAAGAGAATATCTTTCGATTTGAATTCCTTACTGATTTTCGGCTAAGACCCTCATAACACATATCATACCTTCAAATCGTGTTTGTTCCGCGATTTCAATGTGCAACGCTTTTCATGGCCATGCGTATACCTCGGTATAACAAGTGTTTTAGTTAAGACTTTTCAAAGTTTAACACAGACGGCGGCCAAACCGTCTCACCCGTATAGGTGGTTCAAGTGCTTCTCAATAGCACTTCTCACTAGAACCATTAAAGATGTAGGAGTTCATCCTGTAAAACAAATTCACAAATCCATCAAGTGCTTCTCAACCAGCACCACCATAAAGGCTATGGATTAAATGCCATAGGAATAGTTCTTTGGTTCATGTCAAATCATACAATGCTTTGACTTAAGAACCTAAGTCCCATTCCCCTCGACAATTCACGGACTACTCTCCGTGGCAATCCTTTTGTAAAAAGATCGGCAAGGTTGCTTTCGGACCTCACAAAGTCCACAGCAATAACTCCATTTTTCAAGAATTGTTTAACCACACCATGCCTGATTCGAATATGTCTTTTCTTGCCATTGTAGACATCATTCTTAGCAACACCAATTGCTGCTTGTGAATCACAGTGCAAGGAGATTGGTGCAACCTGTCCCCCCCACAACGGCATGTCTGCCAGCAAGTTTCTCAGCCACTCCGCTCTTGTCCTGCCAACTTAAGAGCAATAAATTCAGATTCCATAGTGGAGGTTGCTATACAAGTCTGCTTTGAAGACTTCCACGAGATAGCACCTCCACCTATGGTAAACACATAACCACTAGTTGAACTGACTTCTGGATTACTGTTGATCCAGTTAGCATCACTGTAACCTTCTAACACAGCAGGGTACGCACCGTAATGCAGACATAGATCGCAAGTACCTTTCAGATATCGTAGCAAACGACTCAAAGCAGTCCAATATTCACTATTAGGGTTATGAGTATATCTACTTAGCTTACTCACAGCATAAGCAATATCAGGCCGAGTGCAGTACATGAGAAACATCACACTTCCTATGATTTTAGCATATTCTACTTGGGAGACACTTTCGCCCAAATTTTTACACAGGTGAACACTAGGATCATAGGGAGTTCTAGCAGGCTCAACATCAAAGTGGTCAAATTTTCTCAACACCTTTTCCACATAATAAGACTGACTTAGGGCGATTCCATTTGAGTTTTGGATAATCTTAACTCCTAGGATAACGTCAGCTTTCCCTAAATCTTTCATCTCAAACTGTGATGACAAGAACTGTTTGGTTTTATTTACGACAAATAAATTCTTACCAATTATTAGCATGTCATCAACATACAAGCAAATAATCACACAATCTGATCCAAACATCTTTGAATACACACATGAATCAGAATTATTGGTAATGTAGCCATCTTTAATCAAGGTGTTGTGAAATTTTTCATACCACTGTTTAGGTGCTTGTTTCAGACCGTATAGTGATTTTCTTAGTTTACACACTTTACTCTCTTGACCTTTAACCACAAACCCCTCGGGTTGTGACATGTAGATCTCTTCCTTTAAGTCTCCATTCAAAAAAGTTGTTTTTACATCCATCTGATGTATTACAAGATTATGAATAGCAGCCAAAGCGATTAGAGTTCTAATGGTGGAAATTTTGGTCACTGGTGAGTAAGTATCAAAGTAATCAATATCTTTCTTTTGTGTAAACCCTCTCACCACAAGTCTAGCCTTAAACCTTTCTATCGTACCATCGGGTCTAAGTTTCTTTTTAAATAACCATTTACTGGAAATCGGCTTACACCCTTTAGGTAAATCAGTTAACTCCCATGTCTGATTTGAAACAATAGAGTCTAGTTCACTTTTAATGGCATCTTTCCAAAAGTTAGCATCAATAGACCTCATAGCCTCATTATAAGTTTTTGGATCTTCTTCCATCAAAAAGGCAAAAACAAACTCATCACTTGTGCAAAAATCACATGCATTTTCAGTTAAGAAAGTTGTAATAAAATCATCGCCGAAATCTTTCTCAATTCTAGGCCTTTTACTCCTTCTAGGTTCAACATCATGATCAACAGAGGTACTACTCCTAGCATGCATGGAACTATCAGCAGGATTAACAGGCAATTCAGACAACTCAGGCAAAGATGCAACATCTTTCTTTAATGGGAAAACATGCTCAAAAAATTCTGCGTCTCTAGCTTCAGAAATAGATCGATCACTTAAAGACATAAATCTATATGCAACACTATTTTGAGCATATCCAATGAAAACACAATCATAGGTTTTAGGTCCTATAGTAGGCCTCCTAAAATTAGGTAAACCCACTTTAGCTAAACACCCCCACACTCTCAGGAAACTAAGGTTGGGAGCATAACCCTTCCACAACTCGTAGGGTGTCTTGTCTAGTTTCTTATGAGGTACCCTATTAAGAATATGACAGGCAGACAAAACCGCTTCCCCCCACATGTCATCGGAAAGGCCAGAACTTAAAAGCATAGCATTCATCATTTCCTTTAAAGTTCTGTTTTTACGTTCAGCTACTCCATTTGATTGGGGTGTGTAAGGTGGACTTTTCTCATGAATTAGACCATATTTCTCACAGAAGTCTATTAAATAATTAGAGCCATATTCACCACCCCTATCGGACCTAACTCGTTTAATCTTCTTATCAAGTTGATTTTCTACCTTGTTTTTAAACTTTACAAACATATCCTCAGCTTCACTTTTATGGGTAAGTAAATACACTTTAGTGTACCTAGAACAATCATCGATAAAAGTGACATAGTAATGTTTGCCTCCTCTGCTCATAGTGCTTTTAAAATCTGCTAGGTCGGTGTGAATTAATTCTAGAAGGTCAGTATGTCTAGTCTTAACAGGTTTATTTGGCTTCTTAGCAAATTTAGCCTCTACACAACTAGGACATTTTGTAAACACTTCTGAGGATAGTGACGGGATAAGCGACATTGATTTGATTTTTTTAATAGACTCAACATTCACATGACCTAGTCTACCGCGCCATACATCAATAGACTCAGCAATATAAGCAGAAGAAGAATTATTATTAATGGTAGAAATATCAACGTTCAGCACAAACAGACCCCCACTAAGATAGCCCTTACCCACGAAGTCTCCATTGCGAGACATTACAACCTTGTCAGCCTCAAAAACAAGTTTCACCCCAACTTTGTTAAGTAAGGCACCAGACACTAGGTTTCTACGCAATGAAGGAACATACAATACATTACTAAGGGCAAGAGTCTTCCCTGAGGTAAGTTTAAGAAGCACCTTGCCTTTTCCTGTGATAACAGCGGAGGAGGAGTTACCCATGTAGACACATTCACCATCATCTACAGCTTCAAATTCGGCGAACAGCTCCTTGTTAGCACAGAGATGCCTTAAAGCTCCAGTATCCAGAATCCAGTCACTAGCATTTGCCACCAGATTTGCCTCAACCACGACAGCTGCAATGATGTCGTCATTTGTTTCAGCAAGATTAGCTTGGCCAACATGACCACCTTTTTTCTGGGGGCATTGATAAGCTTTGTGACCTGGTTGACCACACACAAAGCACACCAGGTTAGTATTTGGTTTCTGAATTTTTGGAATGGCCTTGGTGTATTTTCCTTGACTTTGTTTGTTTTTGTTCCCCTGATCCTTGCCTTCACCACCCTTAGTATTCCCCTTGTTCCCCTTATTTCCCTTATTTTTATCTCCCTTAGAAGACCCACCGGTTTCAACGAGATTGGCTTTGACGGGATTTCGGGACAGACTAAGAGATTTATCTTTTAAACGGTTGGCCTCTTCAGTTCTCATATGGATAACTAGTTCTTGGAGTGACAAATCTTTCTTTTTGTGTTTGAGCTGATTTCTATAATCGCTCCAAGAACGGGGAAATTTTTCCAACAAAACATTAGCAAGAAAAACTTCATCTAACTTCATCCCTTCATTAACAACGTCACTACATAAATTTTCATAGACATGGACTTGATCCATAATTGGTTTATCGTCAACCATTTGGAAATTTAGCCATTGACCCACCACATATTTCTTTTTTCCAGCATCGTCAGCCCCATATTTTTTCTCCAACGACTCCCAAATAAATTTAGCTGACTTATGGACCATAAATAAGTCAAAAAGAGTATTAGTCATATGATTGAGTATATGACACCTAGCCGTTTTATTATCCTTCTCATATTTCTTGACTAACTCCTCATTTTTATTTATGAAAGAAATTAAAGGTGGGGTAGCCTCGGTGGCGTTGTTAATAGAGATAAGAATAGGAGGGTCATTAAACAGGACATGATCGACCTCTAATTGCTCAAAAAACATCAATAATTTTTGTGACCATCGTCGGTAGTTGTTACCATCAAGGGGTTCCAATTTTAACAGGTCAGGAATAGTTTTTGATAAAATCGACATCGTTACGAAAGGGACAATAGTTTTCAAATTGTTAGTAGCGAAGGTGTAACAATGAAGAAAAAAATTGACAGAAACCAAACCGTTGCGACAAAGTTAAACCAGAAATAGGGACCAAAACCGAGGCAACCAGGCAGCACAAAAGTAGCAACAAATAAACTTGAATCAAAGGCAGTGGACAAGCTGGACTTTGCTGTCCAAAAACTCAGAGCAGCAAACAAACAGGCAACGTAACAGAAACAAACAGACAGAATCAATCGAGCAAGAAACGGACAGAATCAATCGAGCAGAAAACCGAGAGGCAACAGAACAGTAGCAGCGAACCAATCGAGCAGAAACGTGATGAATATTGCCGTGTCATGGTACCCGCCACTGACTTGAAAACTATTGCGGCTCGACCGTGGTGGTTATCGACTCGTACCGGTAGTTTCCCAAGGTAAACACAGCAGCCGACTGACTCGACCACTCGAGGCAGAAGGCTAAGGAAAAACACGAACTTAACCCAGAAAGAGAGAGATTTAAGATGAGAGGAGAGGTAGATTTGTGTGTCTTGTGTATCACAAATGAAAGGAACAACAACCCTATTTATACAACAAACATGATGAAGAGGAGCCAAAAAAGAAATTAAGAGCCCTCTTAATTTCAATCATCAATGGCAGAATAAAACAATGAATGAGAATGGATATGCATAACAGTCATATTTGACTGAGAAGAGGGAGATGAATCGGGACATTCTAGGCTGCAGAATCTGGACAATCCAGTACACACAAAACAAAAGGCCCAAATCTGTAAAACCGAGCCCGAGAAGGCTTTTCAAGCCTTTACAACCAACATGAAGCACTCATTGTATTATTTCCTCAGAGGTCTTGAATGTGTTCCCTTTGAGAAATATTTGAACCTTCCACAAAAGAGGGTCCTTCCATCAAGATGAAACATCACTGCACGCACTCCCGCAGCCTACATGACAAACATAGCACATCAGCAATGAGGCAAACATTATAAGCACCATACACAGGTCATACATAAAAGTAATTTAGAAAATACATGAAGCATTTTCACATTCATTTTTTAACCTATCCTGAGTGGATCTTAGAGAAGAAAATAAAGGGGAACATGTTTTATAACATTCACCTCAAGTCTTTTGATTTTTCTACATGAGATAGACTCACTTTCTCTTCATAACTAGAAGAACAGAGAATGAGGTGTGTTCCGGTATGGAAACGGGTCCCTGACCTTGAGCTTCGCGGTTCTCCTCGGCTCCGGGTGCGTGCCGACGGTGATCCTGCAAGGTGAACTCCGGGCCCGAGGGGAACCCCCGGGTGGAGCCTCCGACGCCCAAGTCAGTAAAATGTATGACTGAATATAGATATTTAGGGGGATAAGAGAGTTAGAGAGAGTAGGGAGGAGTATGTGTGAATGAAATTGCCCCCCTTTCCCCTCACCCTAAGTGGGGGTATTTATAGGGGAAAGGGTGTAGTAGGGTGATGTCATCCATGACATCAGCATAGTGATCAGTAGATACGTCTTTTTGGGTCAGTTGATGGCTACCCGTAAAGGAGGTCGGGCCTATGCGTCAGGAGGTTTTATCCCCCATCAATTTGCCCTCAGCGGAGTCGGATACTGAGTATGCGGGTCCGGTGCCAAGCATGATTGGACCAACAAACTAAATGACGGACTTTGTTTTTCATACAAAGCCAAGCATTCACTAGGCCTTGTGGGTGCGTCTGCCCTAGCATCGTCTGGATTCTGTCTGGGCGTCAGACGTCGTGCCTTTTGTGTACTCAGAGGTGTACATGGGGTTTTATTATTCTATACATGACCAGGTAATCACTAAGCCCTGTGGTCAACGCTTATGCCCTGGTACATCTCATACGGATGTGTCAGGGTGCCAGAGGCCTGCTAGGGTAGTTTATGGGCCTTGTCTAGGTCTTGGGGGTCGTGCCCCCTGCCTGCCCAGAGGTAGGCAGAGGGACTTATGATTCGGCGCATAGGGCCTGGCCTGACCTTGGCTTCTTGCCGAAATCCAGGGGGCCTGCCCCCCGCCTGCCCAGAGGTAGGCAGGGGGACTTATGGTTCGGCACGTGGGGCCCGGTCTGACCCTGGCTTCTTGCCGAAGTCCAGGGGGCCTGTCCCCCGCCTGCCCAGAGGTAGGCAGAGGGATTTATCGTTCGGCGCATGGGGCCGGGCCTGACCCTGGCTTCTGTTCGAAGTCCAGGGGGCCTGCCCCCTTCCTGCCCAGAGGTAGGCAGAGGGACTTTAACGTTCGGCGCATGGGACCGGGCCTGACCCTGGCTTCTGGTCGAAGTCCAGGGGGCCTGCCCCCTGCCTGCCCAGAGGTAGGCAGAGGGACTTATCGTTTGGCGCATGGGGCCGGGCCTGACCCTGGCTTCTGGTCGGAGTCTAGGGGGCCTGCCCCCTGCCTGCCCAGAGGTAGGCAGAGGGACTTATGATTCGGCGCATTGGGCCTGGCCTGACCTTGGCTTCTGTTCGAAGTCCAGGGGACCTGCCCCCTGCCTGCCCAGAGGTAGGCAGAGGGACTTTATCGTTCGGCGCATGGGGCCGGGCCTGACCCTGGCTTCTGGTCGAAGTCCAGGGGGCCTGCCCCCTGCCTGCCCAGAGGTAGGCAGAGGGACTTTATCGTTCGGCGTATGGGGCCGGGCCTGACCCTGGCTTCTGGTCGAAGTCCAGGGGGCCTGCCCCCTGCCTACCCAGAGGTAGGCAGAGGGACTTATCGTTTGGCGCATGGGGCCGGGCCTGACCCTGGCTTCTGGTCGAAGTCCAGGGGGCCTGACCCCTGCCTGCCCAGAGGTAGGCGGAGGGACTTATCGTTTGGCGCATGGGGCCGGGCCTGACCCTGGCTTCTGTTCGAAGTCCAGGGGGCCTGCCCCCTGCCTGCCCAGAGGTAGGCAGAGGGACTTTATCGTTCGGCGCATGGGGCCGGGCCTAACCCTGGCTTCTGGTCGAAGTCCAGGGGGCTTGCCCCCTGCCTGCCCAGAGGTAGGCATAGGGACTTATCGTTTGGCGCATGGGGCCGGGCCTGACCCTGGCTTCTGGTCGAAGTCCAGGGGGCCTGCCCCCTGCCTGCCCAGAGGTAGGCATAGGGACTTATCGTTTGGCGCATGGGGCCGGGCCTGACCCTGGCTTCTGTTCGAAGTCCAGAGGGCCTGCCCCCTGCCTGCCCAGAGGTAGGCAGAGGGACTTATCGTTTAGCGCATGGGACCGGGCCTGACCCTGGCTTCTGGTCGAAGTCAAGGGGGCCTGCACCCTGCCTGCCCAGAGGTAGGCAGAGGAACTTATCGTTTGGCGCATGGGGCCGAGCCTGACCCTGGTTTCTGGTCGAAGTCCAGGGGGCCTGCCCCCTGCCTGCCCAGAGGTAGACAGAGGGACTTATCGTTTGGCGCATGGGGCCGGGCCTGACCCTGGCTTCTGGTCGAAGTCCAGGGGGCCTGCCCCCTGCCTGCCCAGAGGTAGGCAGAGGGACTTATCGTTTGGCGCATGGGGCCGGGCCTGACCCTGGCTTCTGTTCGAAGTCCAGGGGGCCTGCCCCCTGCCTGCCCAGAGGTAGGCAGAGGGACTTGTGCTCTGTGGAAGGTTGGATGTGTATCATGCCTTGTTTTTTGTTGGGGGGTCTATTTTCTCAGGGTTTTGCAACATGGGCCCTTTCCCCTATTGCCCCCTGCCCATTAGCTATGAGAGTAATGAACAGGTGATGGGTAAATATTAATCTTGTCTTCGTAGAACTCCACATGGTGGTTGGCGGACCTAGGCGGCCTCCGTAGGCGTCGAGGTTTAGCCGTAAGTCGGTTGGACTGCATCTTGGCCGAGCCGTAAGCTGGTAGGGTCGGACCGTAAATCGGCAGGGAATCATCTTGGCCGAGCCGTAAGTCGGTAGGGCCGAGCCGCATGTCGGCAGGGCGAACCGTAAATCGGCAGGGCAACATCTTGGCCGAGCCGTAAGTCGGTAGGGCCGAGCCGTAAATCGGCAGGGCCGAACCGTAAATCGGCAGGGCAGCATCTTGGCCGAGCCGTAAGTCGGTAGGGCCATGTCTCTGTCAGGCTACAAAATTTGAGCTCATTTCTTACCCATTTCTGTGACTTATCTTCACCATTTTCCGGGTAAATTTTCTTTTAGGAGTTTTTGGAGATTTCTCAAAATACTCCACCGTGCCGTGCCGCCTTGCCACGAGTAAACATCATAGGATCGGGCTTGTGGGCCTCAACCCAGTCAATCAGGCCCAGGAAATGATCTTTGTTCATAGTTGGTTTTAGGAAGTTGTGCACTCTGTTGGTCACGCATTCTAGTTACATGTTGTTTAGGTCTTGGCATTTCACCTCACCAAATGGTATGGAGAGTACATTGCCAAAGTAGGAGAACAAACTTGCCGATTTTTCTTTGTCTTCACCTTCGCTCAGTTAGCAACAATGTGAAATTATTTCGGTTTCAGGTTTCTTGATAAAGCGGCAGTGCCAAATCCGACTGATGACATTCGAGGGAAGGTGAACCCGTGGAAACTATGCTCCGTAAGCCAAGTGGAAGAATTCAGGGTGGTGCTTAGGCTGCTTCCCATATGGGTGACTGGAATCGTTTTCTCGGTTGTGTACAGTCAAATGAGCACCATGTTTGCATTGCAAGGTAACACGATGGACCAGCACATAGGACCAAAGTTTAAGATCCCATCAGCCTCACTCACTGTTTTCGACACACTGAGTGTCCTGTTTCGGGTGGCCATCTACGACAATGTGATAGTCCCAATTGCCCGAAAGTACACAGACCACAAGAATGGATTTACAGGGCTCCAGAGGATGGCTCCACAAGAATGAAAGTACACAGGCCCTAAGTGAATGGGGACTCATGGAGTTCATTCATCAAGTTGGGATACAGAAGCTCACAAACTGACGCAATCCAGAGATTCAACACATAATGCAATGCTTATCATTATCAGTAGCAACCCCTTCTTCTCATAATGCATACTATTGCTTACATTTCATGTCATTATCGCCCAACATCCCGAAACTTTAAGCTAATCAAACCAAACTGAGCACATTCTCAATACCCTCGTCCCTTTCCTGAGTTTGTTGCACCCCGTTCTGTTTTGTGGGTGCTTATTCACCCCGTACAGAAGAAAACATGCAATCCACCCAGGAAAACCTATAGGGGATGGGTATCGGGCTGGTCATCTCGGTCTTCTCGATGGTTGCAGCCGGGATTTTGGAGTTTTCAAGGCTAAACAACTCACAATCAAATACACTAGAAGGAACTTCGTGTTCTATCATTCATTTAGCTTAAAGTGGACTTAGCTTTTATGATTTCTGGTGTACTTCATCCTCTCCATCTTGGCTTTCATTTGAGACAGCTCTTTAGCTTCTTCCTCCTGCCGAATCAAGCTCAAGTCTAAGTCGATGCGCCTGACAGCTGACCCGAGTACATTATGCATCGATTTTGGTGAGTCTCGACCGAATATTCCGACTGACATAATCCACATATCGGTCGGGCAGGCGAGTTCATCGGTAGCTTCATATGGATGTGATAATTTCATTGTTGATGTGGAGTATCCTTTATTGGCAATCAAAATTCTTATCCTCGATTTGATGAAATTTCAATCAAATATAGTGGATGCACACTCCAATATATGACGTGTGAGCATGAAAATGGATTTGATGTGATGACTCTTTGCTTTTCTTCTCAAAAAGTCGGATCTGGGAATTGTAGTTTCATCCTCCTCTGTAACGGATTAACACCGGACGAACTTTTCTCCTTACTATCTTCTAGTGGATTCTTCATCCTTAATTGTATACCCAATCAGTTTGATGAGGCCTTTGTTTTGGCTAAAAGTAATTGATTTTGAACCTCCGTTCGTTCACAGTGATGAACAACCACTATGAACACCCATTTTTTTTTGTATTTTGTGTCATTGATTTCTGTAGATCTATCTCAAAGATGAAGATTAGACCTGGAAAAAATTTGTATTTGGGAGTGGTTGATTTTTGTGGGTAATTCGTGAGCACAACCGTTTTCCCCACAGACGGCGCCAAATTGTTCCGGTATGGAAACGGGTCCCTGACCTTGAGCTTCGCGGTTCTCCTCGGCTCCGGGTGCGTGCCGACGGTGATCCTGCAAGGTGAACTCCGGGCCCGAGGGGAACCCCCGGGCGGAGCCTCCGACGCCCAAGTCAGTAAAATGTATGACTGAATATAGATATTTAGGGGGATAAGAGAGGTAGAGAGAGTAGGGAGGAGTATGTGTGAATGAAATTGCCCCCCTTTCCCCTCACCCTAAGTGGGGGTATTTATAGGGGAAAGGGTGTAGTAGGGTGATATCATCCATGACATCAGCATAGTGATCAGTAGATAGGTCTTTTTGGGTCAGTTGATGGCTACCCGTAAAGGAGGTCGGGCCTATGCGTCAGGGGGTTTTATCCCCCATCAAGGTGAAAATTGGTGAATGAATATATCGTATATACAGACACAAGGAATCAGGAATGCATAAATCGAGCAATTAACACGAGGAACAATTTTTCACCTAATTGAAATGAAATGAAGGCAATCAAACTAGTAAAACAGTACATTTATATGTATCTATGATTCTAATAAAGAAGAAAAGAGAAATGAAAATACTTGAATATCATCAAGATGAGTACGAGCAGAATTCAAAGAAATTTCGCGCTCCAATGAAGAGCCACCGCAGATTTAATCCGCACGAAGAAGTGTCTCCTCCTCCACCATCCGTGCCATCTTTTTACGAGGCATTTCTGATGAAATCGATCCAAAATTCATGGATTACACAGACAAATCGATCAACCAACTCAATTCAACACAGTTCATACTAAACTAACAATCTATCAATCTCAAAACCACACAATCGTACAAAAAAATCGGAGAATTCACAAACAAAACCAGAAAACAAACCTGAAAATCGAGGAAATTCCTAGCTTTAACAAGAATCCCACGCTCTCTCTCAACCTATCATTATACTGATCCCAAGTAACAACCCTACCATTAATCCTATACTCACACCCACGACCAGCAGTAATACTCATAGTAAACTGAATCTTCGCCCCTACCTCATCATTCAACCAATAAACAAACTTAACAAACGCCCTACGGCCACGTTGTTGCCGTTCGCGGTCATCGAAAGCTTAAATCAAGTCTTTCAACTGCGCGCCACGAAGACGACCAGTTCAAGCACTGAGAACGAAGCAAATGGTGTGCATGAGGTTTGATTTTACGGCGCCGCTAGGACCGATTATCACCGTGAAATCGTAAAATGGGCCGATTACTTGGTGACCTTCATACTAGATTTTCACCGGCGAAGTAAAGCTATCATTGGATTGAGTGGTTGGTTGAGGTTTCTAGGGTTTGTGAATTGGGGGAAACTGGAGGTCTGGGTAAGAAGAGAGAGTGGGCGGGGAAATTTGGTTTTTGGAAGGAGGAATTTCGAATTTTGGGGGTAAAATGGCGGGCAAAGTGGCGAGAAAGAGTATGAGAGGGAGACAAATAATTTGAGGTGAAATTCAAAGACACTGGTTCAATTTTCAAACAGTTTCTTATATTGATATTAGAGACCGGTTTTGTTTGTAACCAGTTTCATATATTCTTATAAGAAACCACTTACATTTATAACCAGTTTCTTATCTCAAAGAAACCAATTAAGAAACTGAACTGGTCTCTTATTAGTGGTTTCTTATCCCATTTTTGTAGTAGTGAGTGGTGAAAAAACCAATGTCAAGCATTGAATGGATGGGAGGGAGTACAAAACTAAGTTGTCATTTAAGGGTACAAATATGACATAGGGTGGTACTGAAAAGTGGTTTCTCAATAAATTATTGAGAGAGCGTTTCTTCCAAGATTTTGTGAAGTTTTGATTGGATGTTCCATTTATAGTAAATGTAAAACTTTTGATTGAATGGAAGAGAATACTAACAATATAAAAGTACAGAATTACTGAGTACTCGTATTTTTTACTTAGAGCAATCACGTACAAACCCGTATAAAGTTTGTCCATGCCATGTCATATTTTGACAACCCAATAAACTTAGAACTTTTATCTGATTTGGAAGCTGCAAACGGTCTCCAAAATTGCTCATTTTCTGTGGTGAGCGTGCTCTAATACCTGGGAGTGCAGAGGCAGCTCGACATTGTGCGCCTTCTGTGAGTTGCGGCCTGTGTGGAAGGGAGCCTGAGACGGTCTTCCATGTCTTGTTTGAGTATCATTAGGCAAAACAGATTTGGATGTGTAGCGAGTTCAATGAGTTGTTGTGCGAGGCGCCAACTTCCTCCTTCACCCGCCGTTTAATTTGGTTACTAGCTCGTGCTCAGGGTGAGGCCAGGAGCCGTCTCTTGGCTATGTTTTGGGCGATTTGGTACTGTTGTAACCTTAACACCTTTGAGGAACATCCACCCCTAATTTGGGTGGTTATCGATGATATGATTAAATGGGTTGAGGGACATGCTAGATATGGTAGTGAGATGAGAGTTCAATCTGTAGGGCTTGCACCAGGAAGTCAATCGAAGTGGAGTGCACCACTCAAGACCTTTATTATAATTAATATAGATGTTGCTGTGTATTCCAACGGGGATATTGGCTTGCTTGGGAGCTGTCGGGCGAGGCTCTAATGGGCGGGTCGTGTTTGTCGAGAGTCAGAGGTGTCATACGAGATGGGAACCGTGGATTGCTGAGGCCAAGGCGATGGCTATGGGGTTGTGTCTCGAATTCAGTTATCAAGATTGTACTCGAGGGTGATGCCCAGGTAGTTGTGGAGGCCGTAAGGATGAACTATATCTCGAGGGAACCGATTGGTCTGTTGGTTGGGGACTTGCTAGCTTTAAAATCTTGTTTTGTTCATTGTCTATGGTCACATGTGAAACGTGATGATAATACGGTTGCACACCTTGTTGCTAGTCTGTGTCTGAACTGTGGAGAGGAAACTGTGTATCTTTCTTCGTTTCCGGATGCGATTCTCGCATTGTCGGAAATTGATTTAATATTATAAATTCCACTTTTCCCAAAAAAAAGAACTTTCAATGGAAAAATCTTAAATAAAGTTCTTAGATTAGATATACCTATATTACTAAATTTAATCATTTAGTTAATCATCAATGTTTAAATATATATTTTTTCAACTTTGGTGTATTTTAGTTATATACTCCGTATATCATATATATTGGTTTATTTTAGACAATAGATGAGAGAAACACTTTTTTTTCATATTTATTTTTTGCATGGTTTTTTTTTTCGAACATCATGATAAAATAAAAATTTCAAATGTTTTTGTCATATATCAATAGTGAGTAAAATTCTAATAAATTGTCATGACACGATATGACAAGTAGATATTTCATAGTTAAAGTGCATGAGAATATATAACAAAATTATAACTTAAAAGCGTTGAACAAAAGGTTAAAACTACATGACAAACATGCATAAAACGCTCAAATATTTAAAATGTAGCTAATTAATCTCAACCTCTCCTCCAAATCGTTGCGAAATATGTTGTACCAAATCAGCTCGAAGTTTGTGGTGGATTTCACAATCACGAACCTCGGAGCGCCTTTGAATGGTAGAACGAAATTCTTCGATAGATCCTTGATTGTAAATAATGAGAGGACTCCCATCAACATCAACCATAAAGTTTGTAATTTCATCTCTTTCATACTCAACAATCTTGCTATGCATTATAAAGCAAGTATACATGATCTCCCTCAAGTTCCTTCTATCCCAAAATCTTGCTGCAGTATGAATAATTGCCTAACGAGCTTGGAAAACTCTGAATGCTCTTTAATTTCTACTCCTTTCTTGTCGCTTCCTGCATTTTCTTAAATAGTTTTCGCTTTGGATCTAGAGGAGTTGGAAAACTTTTCACAAAAAACGTAGCTCACTCTGGATATATACCATCAACAAGATAATATCTCTTTGTATACTCAGTTTCATTAACAGTAAAACGTACCTTTGGAGCATCACCTCGCACCACATCATTGAACACTGGCGACTGTCTCAAAACATTAATATCGTTGTTAGCCCCACTGACTCATAAAAATGCATGTCATATCCATAAATCATACTCCCTCCGATTCTTTGGAATTGCAACATTTGATTAAAATACTCCTCACAAATCTTAAAAAATTGTTGCAATTGCAAAGAACCGGAGGGAGTACGAAGTAACCGCTTAAAACATAGTTGTAGGAACTCCTTGGTCACCTCGTGTAAATTGTCCATGTCATGCAACAGGACAATCAAGACTGCCTAACATACCTGGGAATCCGTGTCACAAATTATGCATCTCAAGTAAACGTTCAACGTTAACAACAGTTGGTCTGACCTACTTAGATATTGGGGGCCAAAAATTTGTACAATCTCATGACAAAAATTAAGTACACTCTTTCGCAGTTGTCTCACCCATTTTTATGTAATCGTCATAAGAATCTGGTGGACATCCATTTGCAAGCTGTCGAATAGCAGCTATACATTTTTGAATTGGAGTAAAACCAGTTTTGTACCATGCATTACACCTTAGATGGAAATACTCGGACAGAGTTGACAAGGCTTGAACAATACAATTGAATAAATTCTATTGCATACTAAACCTTCGAGGAAACATTTGTGGGCGATAAAGTGAGTTGTCAACAAAATAATCATTGAAGAGACGATTATGAGCATCTTTACGATTACGATTGATATGCTGCCTCGTTAGTCCTGTAGGGCTGTAGATAGTCTTTGTTGTTCGATAGGAATTTGAATTGAAGTACTTGATCATCCATATATCTTCGTTTATTTCATCCGTTAGAATTTTAACGAATATTTCTTCAGAATCACTATCATCATTATTGTTTTGTGAAGACATTTTTTTAATAAAATTTACTTTATGTTAAGAGACATGATAAAAAAAATTGTGAAAAATGGAACACTTGCATCCCTTATAAATAGCCACAAGTTAACTACTACCAAATACTTCCCATGTTCCAATCAATTTCATACGTTTGCTTTATACACGTATATCAATACACGTTTTCTTTTGTCCATATCTTTAGTTGCATATTTCTAAAAATCATAAAAAATCGATATTCATAGTGCATTCGATTAGACAATTTAAACAAGATCTAAAATGACTATATTTTATCTTATATATTAAAAGTTATATCAAAGATTTTTCCTCACCTATGAATAGTGTCCAAAAAGAAAATGTATGAATTGATTGGAACGGAGGGAGTATTAATTTAATTCCTTACCTAATTTGTAAAAATTAAAAGAGTATGTTAATGTGTAGACACCCACATTTTGACCGCCAGGTGTCTATAGTAGTTCCCGCCAAACACCCGATGATGATCGGACGCAAACATGCTTTGATGGACTCGGATATGGGCTCGAAATCATGGACATTTGGCTTGGGCTTATTACGGAGTACAAATCTTACAAAACTAACCTCAAATCCAGGCCCAGTGGGTCGTTTCGAGTCAAATGAGACTAATTTGGGTCGATTCCGACACCAGGGGTAAAACCGTCTTTTAGCGACCGAGTCAAAACCCGGTCAAAGATATTTCCCGAGACTCACGGACCAGCCGTGACACCTCACGTGTCCGGTTTGGACTCAAACACTACCAAAAATCAGCTTTGAGAACATTAAACAATTCCGTTGAAGGTAGAATTCGATCTCAAGTAGGAGTTCTATCCGGAAACCGAATCAGACACCGACCGAGCTCCAAATACTCGGCCAAGACATCCAAAACAGCCGAAACACTCCCCTTGACAGCCGAGATATTTGGCTTCCCCACCAAGAAACGAGACTTTGGTTTCCTCTCGAACTCTCGTATTTCCTATCCAAACCGGTATTTCTTGTCACACAAGCAAGACTACCTCGATTCCTATAAATAGGACCTCCCGTCCAACACGAAAACAACGGTGGAACAGCCTCATAACACGGTTTTCACACATGACACCATCATAGATCTATTATCCCTACATCACACATTCATCATCAATCATCGAAAGTCAGAAAATATACAACCTCGTAACGCCAAACAATTCCCGAGTAATCCCAACCCGACGAAACCGACCCTCCAACCGGCCGAAACCCGTCCAACCACACATCCAAAATAACACCTTAACTCATCCCACATCATCTTGACGCTCCCAAGTTTAAACCACTTTCCGGCGATCCTTATCCCAAGAAAACAAAGCATGTAGGTTGAGGGTGTAAATCAAACCCGATTCTTTTCTTTCTTCTCCTCCTTTCTCACGTTTTCTTAATATGGGTCGTCGTCGTCCGGTGTATTTTTTTTAATATGGGTCGTTTGTCGCATATTTATTATTTCTAATATCGATACTACGAAAAACTATTTTTTATAACGTTCTTAAAATACGATATCGGTTCTCTAATCGAATATCGTATTAAGCAAGAACAAAATTAATTATTTCTCGCTGATGCTAAATAAAATCGTTACATCTTTCTTTTTAAACAAAATTTGACGATTTTATACGCGGAGAGAATTAACATTTTTTCGTTCAAAATTCTTTTTTAAACTTTTCGTTCAAAACAAGCGTTTTTACAAAACTTTTCCAAAAATCATTCCGAGTATTCGATATCGATTTCATAATCGAATATCGGATACGACGAATATCGAAAGCATAGATCGAGTATGAATTAATTCATATTTATACGCGATCTATCAAAATTAACAATTTCTCGAAAAACAGAACCGGGACAGCAAACCATGCGAGTCGCGCCACCCCCAGGCGACTCGCATGGCGGCCTGAATCCGAGGCCCCTTTTTTCTGCGTTTTCCTCGATTTTTTCTTAAACATCGCTTTTTTCTACAAAACGATTTTTCCTAAAACTTTTCTTATCCATTCTGACTATTCGATATCGATTCCATAATCGAATATCGAATACGACGAATATCGAAAATATGAATCGGGAATAAATTAATCCACATTTTACGCGATTTATAAACGATTTTCGACAAAATAACAAAAAACCGGACAGGCTGCCACGCGAGCCGCGCGCCGGTCAGGCGACTCGCGCGGTGGCCTGTTCCGCCGAGTCTCTTTTTTCGTTTCTTCGCTTTTCTATTTTTATTCTCTTCGAGTCTTATATAAAAAGCGACTTTCGCGACATATTTCGATAAATACTTTTTCTTTGACCTCGGTTAACACGTGCTAATCCATCACGTGACATAAGTCTTTTCAAAAATCATGCATATTATTTATTTACATCGTTATTCGATTTATTTATTGTTACTAACTCGTTTTCTCGTGTTTTTAGCAATTTATCTTCATACTTTGTTTTTATCGTTTTATTAGACTAAAACGAATTTCACATGCTAAAATAACTTTGACGTTATTAGTTTAATATGCATTAAATGACTTAGCAACCCATTTATTTATTTTTCTCACATGTCTTAGGAAAATAATCTCTGCATATCATTCAACCGTCGAACTAACGCGTGTACGTAAAAACGAACGATATCTTAGTAAAGGCCGCTAAGTGCGGGCGGGGTTGAGTGTTCTCAATGAACTTCCCAACACGTACCCTCACCCCTTACTCAGAACCATGGTTTCCGGATGTCCGAATCCATTGGCAACGAGAGTCATTCAATACACGGTATCCGATAATGTCGGTATCGGTATCGTAATGCAAAGGGACGAACCCGATAAGCTCTGACATCGGAAATGGGCCATGTTTTAAATATGGCCCACTACAACATAGAGTGGGTTCGAATGGTTCCGAATAACCACAAAATTCGGTGGCGACTCCTACTTCGATTTAAAATCCAATTCGACCCATCTCATATGGAGATTCATTCGCCTCCCCAAACCCGCGCGTGGCCGCGTCGGGGTGGACCTATGTCATGTCCACAATTTGGCGACTCCGCTGGGGACCAACTGATGTGTCACTTACCATCGGCATCCTCAGGGTGAGACTCGAAAAGAAATCGTTCGATTAGTAATGTACACGTTTTAGTTCAATGGTTCATGCATAACCCCATTCTTTCCCGGGCCGGTTACTTGTGACCGACGTCCCACTATACCACGGTGCATTCCTACATGGGTGCACTAAAGACTTCGATGGCGGAACTCGCATGGGTTTTACGGCAGGTTCTAAGACCAACTCGGCTTAGGAAGTCCGTCCTGATTTGCGAGAATGCGATCATTGTTGGTATAGACCTTATTCGACCGACCGAGGCTTAGACTAAGAACATACATGGCGTCATTATACTGTTTCCGTGACTACATGCTACTTGATCTTCTTTGGTCTTTTCAAGAACCGTCCTTTTCAAAAAAAAAAACTTACATCCTTTCAAACTCATCTACTTTTTCAAAACCCGGAAAGCTACCAAATTTAGGACTTATGATTTTGACTCAAAATAGCCTATTTTTAGCCGGTATGCTGTCCAAACTTTCCAAAAAAATTCAAAATCTCGGCCCGGTAACCTTTTTTTTGATTTTTCAAAAAAAATCGGGCCTTCCAATCCGACCTTGCTCGGTTTTCAAATCCAAATTCCCTTTTCAAAACTTTCTTCTTCTTAGGACTTCCCGTATTTAGCAGTGTCGGGTCTTGTCATAAGTTGTTAGAATCTATAGCGTCGAAACTCCGTTGATCTTGCATCATGAGTTTCTACCCCATCCCAAGTCCGCCTTATTTGTCAAGGCACGGTCCACCTACGTAGGACAAACTCCTACAAAGGGAAGCCCATTTACACAATCGAGTCCAAAGTCTGGGGATTTCACACACGGATCTTTCTTCGAACGGGACTAGGCCCACTTTGCCAAAACCCAGGGACATTCCACCATCCACGAGTCACCCGTCTAGGAGTCGGTCTTCAGTCCCACTCGGGGGCTACCCTTTAGCGGGGTGATCAACCGCGTTTTCTCTAAGGATCTAGTCTTACACGTGTTGGCTCATGTACCCCACTTTCGAGTCACTTAGATGTCGCACCATTTGAGTCCTATCAAAGTCTTTAGTCTCACTCGGGGGCTGTCCTCCACCCGAGCAGTCAACCACGGTCACCTTAAGGGGTACCCTACGTTCATCCTGCACCGGCGTCCTTATGATGCTTTCTTCGTGTCGTACCTATGCTACGAATACTCGAGTCACCTAGGGTTAGGTCACCACGGTTGGTCCGAGCACGTGATACGGTCAAACACGGTCGCCCCCATTTTCGGATTCACCCTTATGCAGCTCGAGTCCAATTCGCAGTCGTTACCTCGTCTAGATCAACGTTCGAGTATCCCGGTCCAAGAGTCTTTGTCGACCCGTCACCCCGGGCCGTGTCTAGTTTGACTCCCTCTCTTGCACTTGCGCAAAGCCGAGTTTAGGCGAGTCGTGGCACCCGTCTTTCTCTCCAATCAAAGACCTTACCAAAAAAAAACAACCAACCGAGCGTCCGAGTCCGGATTTGATTCGAGTTTTAGTCAGAGCTCGAGTCTAGGATACCCTACATCCTCATTTCCAAATCAAAGTCAGTTGTATTTTGTCCTCTTTTTTCAAAATTCAATAAAATCAGCTTTTCTATTTCTCATACATACTTTCCTTGTGTGTTTCCGAGAACATGATGAACACCATCATACACTGTGAGCACACGCACGTGACTATTATAGACACATCTATAATGACTGCAGGAAACCGAGCCCGTGTTTTCCTTTTACCTATTCCATGTCTGGTATAGAAAGCCACATAACTACCCGTAGCAGGAGCATATCGAATCCTATGACAAATCAGGGTGGTCTTCTAGTTTGGGTTCAAGACGGGAGACAAGCCCACTTCCCACAATAAACACCCATCCAATAAGACTAGCCAGTCCCTACCTTAGGTGTTAGTCTGACCGACAAAAAAAACTGGACAAAAAAATCAAAAGTCCAAGAGAAAAAAAGCAAAAGGCCAAAACAAAAAAGCTGGCCATGATCAAAAAAGAATTATCAACATCTCTTGACCAGACACGGTCAACTCAAATGAAGAATCCCATGACCGGGGCTAAGAGGTCAACCCAAAGAATTCAAAAACCCATGACCGTGAAGCGGTCAATTAAAAAATTATCAATATCCATACCATCCAATAGGGGAGAGACAGTCAAGCTGGTCAGCTAACACCACATCTAGCCTTCCCATATTACAACCCTCAAGACCTTCTCGAGACCTAGGCTAGAGACAGCCCAGAATTTTGAGGATTCAAGCTCCATAGGATACACCCTAACCTTTAGGGCCAGACATGGAAACCAGATCCCGCATTATCAACCTGCCCGATCGAAGTCCGAGTCATTTTTACTCGACTTCCCCCTTTCCTACCACATTACAATACCTTACCCTCGAAGCCTTAGCTCCACAAAATCGAGCTCCAGATTTCAAAACATCAAAGCCACTTGCGACCTAGCTCCACATTTCCAAAAACATCTAAACCAGTTACCAGCCCCAAACACGGGAACTCAACTTGCAGTCGGCATAGAACATGCCCAAATAAGTTCACACCACCTCTGGGGGCTACCCCGGAGAACGCTCACAGTCACAGGATCAACATCCTAACTATTCTAGCCCTTTGATCAAGACATCACTGGGAATGCACCTAGCCTACACCATCGCTGTGGCTAGTTACACACAAAGCCCTAGTAAACTAGGCACCATTATATATCTTTCAATCCACTGAACTACGGCTGGGTTTGATTTCACTACACGTGAATACGTAGGCAGCCTTTCAACAAGGGCACAACCACCCACATTGACACACATTCAAAAAGCGCCATCATTCCGGTCACGACACCATCATGTTCTCAACAGCTAGCTTTGTCGTCCTGGGGGCTTCTCTTAGGCAGAAAACCTCCATCTACTCGCAAAATCCAGATAAATTCAAAAAATCTAGCCTCCTTTCTATAGTGTGTCCTAGTACTCGGCTTAGTCAAAAACGAGAATCTGTCAGGACTCGGAGCAATACCCACTTTGGAAATGTCCCAAAAATCAAAAATTCAAAAGGAGCACTAGACTACAGCATTGTTACTGCTAAAACAGTCTCATTACAGACTACTGCAATTCCCCTATAGCAGATCGTTCCCATTTTGATGTTCGACTGTGTCGCCACTCGCCTAAGCTACGGAATAGCGCAACTTAAGTGTCTTGTCATCTTAGGTGGCCTACCCCCTACCGAGTCACGGTCTAACCCTTAGAGAGTCAAAGTCGTGTCTGTCAACTCGTCCTCTCGCGTCCAGAGTCGAGTCGGTCGGTATATCTCTCTCTTCAAATTCTCATTTTAAAATTTGCAAAACTCGGCCATTTGAGAAAATCCCTTTCCTAGTCACCACGGGAATAAGAATTTTTATCACACTTCATCTAGGCATACATGCCTAACCAGAGACTTTAGGAGCCCGTGTCAGAATCGGATTAGGAATCAAGTCATCTCAAGCATTCTAATTTCCAAAAAAATTCATTTTCTTTCCAAAAAATCAATCAAAAATCATTTCTTCCCCAGCATGAGTCAGTGTTTCGCCTAAATGTTACATACAAATTATGTCAGGACACAGGTACACCCAAGACTCCCGAGAAATTCTAAGAAAAGTTCCCCAGTGGAAAGCTCAGGCGACATTTTCTACTGAAGAATCAGGATATATCTGTAAACAGATATACCCACAGCTTCCAAGGCAAGCTCCCGCGCAATTCTAAGACAGGATGTACCTGTAAACAGGTATACCCATAGCTTCCAAGGCAAGCTCCCGCGACATTATCAACATCAACCCAGGTATGATTTCTATTCTATGGCTAGCGAGCCCTTCACACAGGTCTAATGGACTATAAACGACCCGATCGGAAGTCTGCCAGGTTTTAATCCTTGATAGACCTGGTAGCTACTCTGACTTTTGCCTTGTCCAAGCCTCAGTCAGAGTGGGGGCTCTGTAGACACCCACATTTTGACCGCCAGGTGTCTACAGTAGTTCCCCCCAAATACCCGATAATGATCGGACGCAAACATGCTTTGATGGACTCGGATATGGGCTCGAAATCATGGACATTTGGCTTGGGCTTATTACGGAGTACAAATCTTACAAAACCAACCTCAAATCCAGGCCCAGTGGGTCGTTTCGAGTCAAATGAGACTAATTTGGGTCGATTCCGACACCAGGGGTAAAACCGTCTTTTAGCGACCGAGTCAAAACCCGGTCAAAGATATTTCCCGAGACTCACGGACCAGCCGTGACACCTCACGTGTCCGGTTTGGACTCAAACACTACCAAAAATCAGCTTTGAGAACATTAAACAATTCCGTTGAATGTAGAATTCGATCTCAAGTAGGAGTTCTATCCGGAAACCGAATCAGACACCGACCGAGCTCCAAATACTCGGCCAAGACATCCAAAACAGCCGAAACACTCCCCTTGACAGCCGAGATATTTGGCTTCCCCACCAAGAAATGAGACTTTGGTTTCCTCTCGAACTCTCATATTTCCTATCCAAACCGGTATTTCTTGTCACACAAGCAAGACTACCTCGATTCCTATAAATATAACCTCCCGTCCAACACGAAAACAATGGTGGAACAGCCTCATAACACGGTTTTCACACATGACACACATCATAGATCTATTATCCCTACATCACACATTCATCATCAATCATCGAAAGTCAGAAAATATACAACCTCGTAACGCCAAACAATTCCCGAGTAATCCCAACCCGACGAAACCGACCCTCTAACCGGCCGAAACCCGTCCAACCACACATCCAAAATAACACCTTAACTCATCCTACATCATCTCGACGCTCCCAAGTTTAAACCACTTTTCGGCGAGCCTTATCCCGAGAAAACAAAGCATGTAGGTTGAGGGTGTAAATCAAACCCGATTCTTCTCTTTCTTCTCCTCCTTTCTCACGTTTTTTTAATATGGGTCGTCGTCGTCCGGTGTATTTTTTTAATATGGGTCGTTTGTCGCATATTTATTATTTCTAATATCGATACTACGAAAAACTATTTTTTATAACGTTCTTAAAATACGATATCGGTTCTCTAATCGAATATCGTATTAAGCAAGAACAAAATTAATTATTTCTCGCTGATGCTAAATAAAATCGTTACATCTTTCTTTTTAAACAAAATTCGACGATTTTATACGCGGAGAGAATTAACATTTTTTCGTTCAAAATTCTTTTTTAAACTTTTCGTTCAAAACAAGCTTTTTTACAAAACTTTTCCAAAAATCATTCCGAGTATTCGTTATCGATTTCATAATCGAATATCGGATACGACGAATATCGAAAGCATAGATTGAGTATGAATTAATTCATATTTATACGCGATCTATCGAAATTAACAATTTCTCTAAAAACAGAACCGGGACAGCAGACCATGCGAGTCGCGCCACCCCCAGGCGACTCGCATGGCGGCCTGAATCCGAGGCCCCTTTTTTCTGCGTTTTCCTCGATTTTTTCTTAAACATCGCTTTTTTCTACAAAACGATTTTTCCTAAAACTTTTCTTATCCATCTGACTATTCGATATCGATTCCATAATCGAATATCGAATACGACGAATATCGAAAATATGAATCGGGAAAAAATTAATCCATATTTGTACGCGATTTATAAACGATTTTCGACAAAAATAACAAAAATCCGGACAGCCTGCCACGCGAGCCGCGCGCCGGTCAGGCGACTCGCGCGGTGGCCTGTTCCGCCGAGTCTCTTTTTTCGTTTCTTCGCTTTTCTATTTTTATTCTCTTCGAGTCTTATATAAAAAGCGACTTTCGCGACATATTTCGATAAATACTTTTTCTTTGAGCTCGGTCAACACGTGCTAATCCATCACGTGACATAAGTCTTTTCAAAAATCATGCATATTATTTATTTACATCGTTATTCGATTTATTTATTGTTACTAACTCGTTTTCTCGTGTTTTTAGCAATTTATCTTCATACTTTGTTTTTATCGTTTTATTAGACTAAAACGAATTTCACATGCTAAAATAACTTTGACGTTATTAGTTTAATATGCATTAAATGACTTAGCAACCCATTTATTTACTTTTCTCACATGTCTTAGGAAAATAATCTCTGCATATCATTCAACCGTCGAACTAACGCGTGTACGTAAAAACGAACGATATCTTAGTAAAGGCCGCTAAGTGCGGGCGGGGTTGGGTGTTCTCAATGAACTTCCCAACACGTACCCTCACCCCTTACTCAGAACCATGGTTTTCGGATGTCCGAATCCATTGGCAACGAGAGTCATTCAATACACGGTATCCGATAATGTCGGTATCGGTATCGTAATGCAAAGGGACGAACCCGATAAGCTCTGACATCGGAAATGGGCCATGTTTTAAATATGGCCCACTACGACATAGAGTGGGTTCGAATGGTTCCGAATAACCACAAAATTCGGTGGCGACTCCTACTTCGATTTAAAATTCAATTCGACCCATCTCATATGGAGATTCATTCGCCTCCCCAAAC
The DNA here is from genome assembly GCA_958450325.1 of Agrostemma githago. Classification (NCBI taxonomy): domain Eukaryota; kingdom Viridiplantae; phylum Streptophyta; class Magnoliopsida; order Caryophyllales; family Caryophyllaceae; genus Agrostemma; species Agrostemma githago. Next base: position 12,320,205 of record OY288239.1, read on the forward strand.
CCGCGCGTGGCCGCGTCGGGGTGGACCTATGTCATGTCCACATAATGCAATAAAAATTTAATTCCTTACCTAATGTAATGTCACCTCATTTTCAGGATCAAAATTTTGGTCCATTAAATGTACTACTCCCTTTGTCTCGTTCATTTGTTTGTCTTTTATATTAATTGTTAAGAATATTTTAATCAAAGACAAACAAATGAACGAGACGGAAGGAGTATTATTTATCTTGGTAATTGTTAATTTAATTGCTTATGGCTAGCAAACTGTAAAACATGTCATTCATGAATTAAATTTTGGTGAATTTACATGTCATTCATGAAGTAAGTTTTGGTGCATTTACATGTCATTCTTAATGCGGCTAACTTTGCATAATATAGCTTGTAGTAAAAATTTTGCTACTACATCCAATAAGGCGACAAAAACTTACAACAAAATTGTAAAACTAAAAATTGAAAAAACAAAATACTTTTTAATACACTAGGAAAAAAAGTACCTTGCTAAACATAACTTAAATAAGGTACGACGAAGCAATAAAAAATACGTAAAGACACTACACATTCCACTTAGCTTTGATTTCATCCCAAATTTTGCGATGTACCGTTTTAGCCTCCTCTATATAATGCTAGTGTCTGTATTTAGCAAGGCTAAATCTTGTGCCATTGAACAATTTTTTGGGTCACATTTAGCTCTTTTATAATTTTGATCCTTTCTTGTTGAATCTCGTTGTACATAGAAAAATTCTCACTTAATTTAGCTTGAAGTTTATTACGTTCCTCTTTTCCCTTATCTTTCTTTCTAGCTTTAGCGACTTTATTACCTATAGGGCAAGTAGCGGATGACTGCCCCTCCATACTAGATGATGATCTCTTAGAACCAGAATGTTCTTTTCCTTCCTTTCCCACATTTCACTTAGAATGCTCATTGATTATAATCCATATATGCATATATTGGAATTTACGTTTCTTGACTTTACACCACTCTTCTATTGTTGCTTCTTTGAGTTGGTCATCCGACCATGCACTATGATACTTGTTTGGGTACAAACAATCAAAGTACGTCGGCTAGGTGTAGCCGGCTGGGTCCCTCTCTGCTTTTTTTGCCATTGGTCAGCCTTTGCTACTGCACAAGTAGCAAACAAGGGCATCAGAGGGTGTCTGAGGTTGCCTCTCCGACGCTCAAGTTATCGAGGGGATTAAAGTCGATACAACAATCTTTGTCGAAGACTTTATCTTTCTTTTTAGAGAAATAAGTGGTGATGATTTGTGATCCCTTGATTGGAGAGAATAGTTGTAACACCCGCTATTTTCCTAGCGTCTTATCCTTTCCGCTATGACTTCGTTATAGCTCTGTCACATTTCGGCCTTATGTTTCATCATTTTTCCAAGCTTTATTTTCATTTTTGAGCCTAATGATATTTATTTTTATTTTAAAAGATTTTAATTCTTTTAAATCTATTTATTTGATTTTCTTCGTAAACAAATTATATTTCCGCGAGGAATTCTACTTCTCTACGAATTAACGTTTTCAAGCTCAGATTTAAGTTATTTCTTTTCCTACAAATGTCTAAATATGTTTATATAATATTTTCAACTAAGAAATATTTTTATTTACGAAAATTTAACCATCAATGATTTTATTACAAGGTTTCGTAAGTAATTATTTTCCAACGGGAGGTTTACTCGAATTGATTTGAAATACCTTTAACTGTTTTACGATTCTTCATTTTATCAACTTACAAATCATTTGAGACCTTTTCCCCATGTTTTGGACCGACACACCTTCTTGTCACACCCTTACTACGTTTTTCTTTATACGTTTCGTTTTATTATGTTAAAACGTAAAGATAATGCTTTTCTTACCCATTTATTTGACACATTATTGAACAAACTTTTCATCCACCCTTGCTTTTCCATTTGACCAGCCATATGAAGGTGATTTAGCATAGTTTTCATTAAATTTTTATTACCATTTATGCTTAAAACCATCCATTTCCTAAAACATTCATTTTGCTATTAAACAAAAAAATAAACTCCTTCTTTTCCCTCAAAACCGTGACATCCATAAGCATTTCAAGGCTAATTCTTGCATCAATTCGAGTCATAATCATCTCGTTTTCATCGTCGAATTAATCCTTAATCCGATCCTTTTGTTAAGGTAATAATCGATGTTGTTTTCGATCGTTATTCACCTTAATTTTCTTAGTTTTTTTCATGGTATTTTTATGCCATGATTTTTGTGTGTTGTAGGATTTGTGGACGATCCCGAAGCCAACGAATATATTATCGATTAAGATTTGGATTAGAGGTAACGTTGGTGTTACTCGGTATTACTTGATTTTAATTGTGTAATTGCATGTATATTTATATATTTTATTTTTGACATTATATGTATGTCATATAATCTGGAAAAATTTTAAAAGTTGAAAATTTGCATGTTTCGGTATTTTTATCGCTTTTACGAGATTAACGATTAAAATGTTATATTAGTTTGTAAAATCGTAATATTCGGCCTAAACTTGTAATATATGTATATATTATGTAAAAGTGATTTTTTTGATGATTTTTGATAATTTGGTATTTTTCTGATATTTTAGATATCGTTTATTGAATTATTACCGTTTACAGACAAAAACGATTAAAAGCTGATTTTTAGTTCTAGTACTTAAACATTTTATTCTAATCTGAAATTTGACATGGATAATGTTTCTGTTGAAAAAGAATTTTCTGAATTTTTAAGTGGATGAATTAATTAATCACTTTAAATCATCGTTTATCGTTAAAACCGTGTTTGTCGTTTTAAATTTCCGGTTTCTGGTTTTTGTTTTAAATCTGGATAAAATGGTTTCCGAATGTTTCTTGAAAAATAATGTATTTTTATGATTTTAGTGTCTTAATAAAATGTTAGGAACGACAAGTTTTATTAAGAGAACCATTAATAATGAAAACGGGATTTAAAAGACGGTTTTAACGGAATTTGCTAAATTTGAAAATCTGGAAAATTTGGTAGATTCTGAAAAATCATGATTTTTAAGTTTAATAATAATTTTTGGATATTAATACTTAAATCATTTTGTAATTACTATTTTATTAATCGTTATTGTCGAAATTAAACGATTAACGGGAAAACCATTTCAAAAACGAGTTTATGGATTCTGGATTTTTTTTTTTGGACTGAATGACAAGAAACGTGTTTTAATGGTTTACGTAATTTTTGTACTATTTATCAAAGCCTTTAATTAATAGTAATGATTTTTGGACCAAATTACGATTTATCGTTAAAATGCTCTGTTTCATCTAAATGAATTGTTTTTCCTGCAATTTTGAAAATATTTAAATCTAAAACTATTCACCTAAATGGGAAAAACCTTTCAAAACCGAGTTTAAGGATTCTGGAAAAATTTCTTTTCTGGACAGAATGACCAGAAATGTATTTTAACTGTTTTACGTAATTTTTGTACTAGTTATCAAAGCCTTTAATTAATAGTAATGATTTTTGGACAAAATTACGATTTATCGTTAAAATGCTTCGTTTCACCTAAATGAATTATTTTTCCAGCAATTTTGAAAATATTTAAATCTAAAACTTTAAGAGTTAAATCATCCCTTATCATATTTTAAATTTGTTTAATGGTTTAATTAAATAAAAGACATTAAAAGATTAATTCTTACATTTCCCGTAAAATCCTATTTATGTTCGTATTGTCGAAACTAATACTCCATCCATTCAAATCCACTTGTCTCATTTCACTTTTTGACACTATTCACACTTGAGGGGAATCTTTGATATTTTCGACAATCTATAAGTGAGAATATAGTCATGTGAGATTTTGTTTGATTCGTCTTTATGAGCACATTAAGAATATCAAATTTTTATAAATTTTGCTAATGTAAAATGAAAGATATCGCTAGTGTAAAACGCGTCTCGGCAAATGTGCAAAAGGAAATGAGACAAGTGGATTTGAATGGAGGGAATAATAATTAGGGAATTATAGTTTTATAAATTTTGAAAACGCCCTGATTAATAGTATTAAAATGTGTAAGACATTTTAATCACTTTATAAACACTTGTGTGATATTTCAATAATTTTATAAACCCAAATATTCTCATTTTAAAAATTAATATCGTTAAGGCTGAAAGTATTAGTTTCATAAATCTATATCGTTTACTAAAAATGTTGTATTAGTATAAACTAATATTTTTGATATTTTGGTACGATGCTATTTTTAGTAAGTTTCTAAAAATAGAAAGTTTTCTCTTTTGGAAAATGATCATTTTTCCTTTTTTGTTCTTTTATTATTTATAATGATTATATCTTTTGAATATCGATAATGGCTTTGTTTTGGAGTTATGGAATAAGGATAAGTGTGGAGTTAGAGTAATACAGTCTAGGATGTACTGTTTTGCCATCAATTATAAGGCTGGTGTATCCATTTGGGATGCATTGGTTGTTGAACTGGATACATTTGGTGTCCTGGAGTATATGTGCATTGTGCCCTTAAGCTAGATATCGCATCGTGTTAGTCACCGTCAGTTGAACTGGATACATTTGGTATCCAGGAGGGGTGTATATTACTTAAGCTAGGACCTCGCATTGATAAGTTGTCGTCCTATTATGGTTTAGTTGCCTAGTTAGAGACCTTTGATCTTCGCTGCGTGTGAAGTTGGTGTCTGCGTTCTCGAAGCTAGTTTTTAGTATATCCCTAGTGAAAGTCTAGCTTTGTGTACACTAGTTCTATCTATAACGTCGTTTTGAATATTTTATTATTATCGATATATTTTGGTTTGCAGGTTGGCAAATGTTTTATGCTTTATCCGGAAAACTCACTTTTACTTTTATTGTTTCGATATGAGATGTTTTTCACTGAAAGCTTATTTTTATTACGATGTTTAAATGTATTCTGTTTTACTATTTTTCTATATATAATAGTAATTACAGTTTTAAAATCCTGTTATACGGCTGGGAGAATGTTGGCGTTGCTCCCTACTGATTGTGGTTGTTATATTTTTAACATGGCTGGTATACATGTTTATACCGGGTGTGGGCTAGCGAGCAGTGTGGATCCTGTTTGTTTATTTTAATAATTCTGTCTTATGGATTGTTTTAAATTTTGGCCATTTTTATTTATGGCCTATTGTTGACTTTACCATTTTAATTTTACTAAGACATAGTTACAGTGTGTTTTAATCCAACTCTACAGTGTTTCCGCCACTGTATTGCGTTAGAATTTCTAGGGGATTACAATAGTGCCCTATTTATAGGGAGAACCCAAGGTGGGTTCTTCCCATGAACAAGGCCTTCCGGGCCTGGGGCTATGGCCCAGACAAGTGATAGCTGACGAGGCCCGTGAGACCGTGGCCGGCGAGGTCATATTGACCATAATTGAGGGGTCTGACTGGATGGTGACCAAAGGGGTCGCCACCTATTCCAAGGTTGTACGAACGGCTGTAGACACCCAGATTTTGACCTGGTGGCTACAGGAGTGCCTGACAAAGAACCGATGATGATCCGACTGCAACACGACGCGATTTTATGATGTTTTAGATGGGTTTTATATAGAACGGATCAAAAAATTACTCGAAAAACATAATTCAACATCAAGACGGTCTTAGTCGTGTCATTACGGTCGCGTCGACACTAATCAGAGTTAATTCTGACTCTGGGGCTCCGAATCGGTCCCAGAATACGCAAAGTCAAACCCGAGTCAGCGCGTCGGGCGTGTCGAACTTCGAGACGCGCGCCCAAGGCCCAACGGCGCACGCACTTGGGTAAGAAGCGAATTCTTAGCGTCCAAGCAATGCAAAGATCACGTATAATCTCCGCTTTGGAAACTTTTCAAATCGGATCTTCAAAATCTTGACCGCCTCCCCTCAGGCGCCTGAAATCTCGATTTGAACTACGAGAAAAACTATAAATACCCCCTTTCTCCGCTCATAATCAACACACAATTCAACATTTTATTCTCCCTCTACGAGCTCCACACAACTTGCAGCTCTTCTTTAGTGTTGCACTCCGACATTAGGCACGATCCACTCGATCATTTTCTCTTTGATTCGCATTCCACGAATCAACACTACTATTTGTAGTTCCTCGAGTTCCTGACTCGACAAGAACGAAACAGGGCACCTTGTTGGCTCGTCGACTTGCCTTACTATAGCAAAGCTCTGCCGGAATCACCACAGGATGCTAGGAGGATCATCCCGTCAAAGTCGTTATCGTCACTAGGTTGTCATCTAAACACAACTTTACATATCGCACTTTAATGATGCTTTTCGATAACATTGAGTCCAACCTATGTGGATACTAATTCCACGACGCGTCATCACTTGCACTCCAAGTGGTGTACATGCCTTACTCCTATTCTGCCCAGTCAAGACCAAATCGTATAACATACGTAACGTCCACAACTTAAACCTCAAATACTAAAACACTTAAATCGAATCCGAGTAGTCATGAGATTCATTCTTGATCCTCTACACATCGTATTTTGTTTAGTGTACATTCCGAGGGTATAACTTCTCATACAATGTGATTTACTTACATTTCACACTTTACCGCTTTCGTATGATTTATTGCTTTTATAACCATAATCAAATGCTAATTCACCTGACACGAAATCCAAAACGTAAACAAACTAAAACTGAACAAGTGGTGGTCCAGTCTCGTATTAATCTTGATGCTCACCCCTCACATGTGGTTCGACGCATCCTTACGGTCACACTTTAAGCAGAATACAAAGTAAGGTATACCACGAGAATGAGTAATATCTGTATTATCACGTTAAAATTGATCTGCTAATACGAATACTATCTAGTACTCTCTACTCTCCTACGTGCATCTTTTCATGGTCTACCTGTCACGTGAAATCGCATGCAAAGAATGAAAAAACACTTACTTCAACGACAAAGTTACTTGTCCTTAAACAACCGACGTAGCAAAGGCTTAGGGTTAAAACAACGAATGTTATCGCATTTCCGCCACAACTAGGAACGAAGTTATAGAAAAGTTGTCCCACATGGAAAGATTAGCTAAGTGGAGGTGATTCTTTTTGTATAAATAGAGGTCACCCTTCCACCTTAGTAATCAACCCAAAAATTGGAGTCTCTTAAGCATCGTCTTGAGAGAGAGTTCCTCGGAGTTGTACTATTAATCTCCACAATAGTGAATATTGTTCTCCTTGTCGGTGTGGACGTAGCCAATGATTTTGTTGGTGAACCACATAATTCCGTATGTCAGTTTACATATTTGTTTGTTCGTTTTTTTGTTCTTCTCGCATAGTCAATAAACCGTTGGTAACGGGATGCCTCCGTCACAACAAACTGGTATCAGAGCTCCAAGTTCTGCTTCTGCTCTTTGAGTTAGGCATAATTTGGGTTTGTTGATTTTTTGGCGGGAAGATGTTCGGAGCAACAGTTTTAAACGTTGATACGTTCACCGGGAGTAATAGTTTTGGGTTGTGGCAGATGAAGATGAGAGCTTTGCTGAGGCAACAAGGCGTCTGGTCTATTCTATCAAAGGCAAAAGAAAAATCACAAGATAAGGCGATAACAGAAGTAGAGGTGGCTGATAACTTCGTTATTGACCGTATTTCCACACCATTTTGACGTTTATTTAGCCTCGATTAATCGTGTTTTCTTAGGCATTTCAACTCATTTCACCTATCTTTTGTATTACTCGGGTCTTTTGCGTTTGTTGCTTGTTTTTAGGCATTTCCGTGTCAAAAACGATGAAACCCGAGCATGCCTGAGTAAAAGGAAGCACGTGGACCGAGTTCGAGCCTAGACAAGCGCGTAGAAGATCAAGAAATGGGAAAATAGGCATAGGAAGAGAATAGCATGGTCGACCGTGCGTAACTCCGGCAGGCACGGCACGACCTTGCGATTCTCACCGTGCGTTACTCCGCTTTTGTTATTTCCTCCGTTTTCGACCGGTTTTCTATGTAACCTAATTAGACCATATAAATACTCTAATTTCTTATTTTGCCTCTAAGCTTCACTCATTATTCTAGTTCTATTTTGAATTCTTTGGGTTTTTAGAGAGAGGATTGTAATTTATTGAAGATCTTTATCTTCCATTTCCAAGATTCAAGCTTTTATGGTTATTATTATTTCTTCTTCTTAATCTCTCCATCCTCCTTAAGTGGGTAATTTTTACTTCTTCCTTTGTTTTAATTTCCTTTTGTTACCTTTTCATTTTCTTAGTTCTTCTTGGTCTTCTTCATCTTTGTTTGTTACCTTAGTTTCCAATTAATTTAGTTTTCTCTCCCTTTGTTCAAGTTTGTGAATTTCATGTTAGCATTAGAAATCCCCAATTAGAATTCCCCAAGTTAGCCACTTTTGCATGATTAGTAGTAAAATTCAATTATTAAGTATGTTCATAGTTAAAGATTCCACCTTTACTCTTAATTCTACTAGTTTTATCATGATTAGTGAGTAGTCACCCACTAGGGGTCGATGAAGCCTAAATTCGCCTAAATTGCGCCTCTTGTATGTTTTGTATTGATTGAATTGGGTAACTGGGTGAAGTGGTGTTGAGGATTTTAGATTATCTTGGTTTAGGGGTTTGAGACGGTCCTAATCCCTTGGTCATCGATGGGAGTCGGTTAGGATGGGTAACCGGTTTGACCTCTTTATCTTGCCTTGCCGTACTAGATCGAACATGGGAGTGGTGTCTAGCGTGGTATCCTTCACACTAGTATGCGTACTTTTTTTACTTGAGTCGGTTTGGGGATTATCACGGGAGTGACCCTCGGATTTGACTCAGGGATTCCGCCTTACGAACCCGGGAGGGAGGTAAATGGGGAAATTAGTCGGACACGAACCCGGGAGGGAGGTGGTCGACCTAGAACGCGTACAACTTCGCCCTTGATCCCGATCCCTTCAATACTTGATATACCTTGGTGCGATTTAGGTGAATTGAAGCGACATCGTTCCCTAATCCTTTTTATTCTTGATCCATCGTTACTACTTTAGTTATCCTAGTTTATTTTAGTTTTAATTTTCTTTTAGTCATTCCCCATCTTAGTTATCATTTATTCATCTAGTTTTAGTCTACCATCAATCATTTCTATCGACTTAGATAAACATTTAGGGTAAACACAACTAGGCATCACTTTGCTCCTTGTGGGATCGACCCTCTATTGTGCTACGATTACATCGTACGCTTGCGAGGTATTAAAACTCCAACAAGTTTTTGGCGCCGTTGTCGGGGAGTGTTAGCGGTACTAGTAGTTTTTATTCTTGCGTTTAGACTAAGTCTGCACACTCCGTTGTGCCCTTGCTCATGATCTAACTTCTACTTTCTAGTTTTTGTATTGTTTTGCAAGAGTAGGCGGATTCTTGGGCTCTCACCAATTCATTTGTTGAATCCCGAGATTGAAGCTACGGTAAGGCGATACAATGCCGAGAGAAGAAGAAATCAAGTGCAACCACCTTCACCTCCCATTATTTCCGAATCCGAAGAAGAAATTAGATCCGAAGAAACAATTGAGTTCGAAGAAGAAGTTAATTCTCCGAGACCCCCTTCACCTCCTATTATGGCTTCTATACGAGAGGAATCGACACCCCAAGTGGTGTCGCAATCAAGTATTACGAGGCCCATAATTGGAGCAAATAATTTCGAGATCAAGACTACTCTTATTCAATTCGTGCAACAAAATCAATTTTCCGGGTTACCTCTTGATAATCCCAATGAGCATATTAATGTATTCTTGGAAGCTTGCGATAATGTCAAGATCAATGGAGCCTCGGATGAAGCTATTTGCTTGAGACTTTTCCCTTATTCATTGAATGGGAGAGCTAAGGAGTGGCTAAGATGTCAACCGGCCGGTTCTTTTGATAGTTGGGACAAATTATCCAAGGCTTTCTTGTTGAAGTTCTTTCCACCGCGCAAGACGGCGAAGTACCGAAATGATATAACCAACTTTGCCCAAGAAGACCATGAATCCCTTTATGATGCATGAGAGAGGTTCAAGGAATTGCTAAGACAATGCCCTCATCATGGCATAGCTCCTCATGTGGTTATTCTTACCTTCTATAATGGTGTGCGTCCCGAATATCAAGTGGGATCAGATGCGGCGGCCGGTGGTGCTATTGATCTAGTACACCACACCGCGGCTATGGGTATCATTGAGAAGATGGCCTCCAATAATCATCATTGGGGTGGGGATAGGAGAAAGTTGAAGAAGCAAGATAATAGTGAGACCTTGAATGCTCTCAATGCCAAGATCGACAATTTGACAAAGCAACTTTCTCAATTCAAGCAAGGAGGGTCAAGTTCTTCTAAGGAGACCAATGAGTTCTCTTGTGAGTTGTGTGGAAGTCCAAGTCATGATGCCGCGGAGTGTTGTGTTGTTACTACAATGGAGCAAGCCAAGGCATATGGGAATCTAACTAAAGGCAAGCATTCAACAACAACAACAATCAATATCACCAAGGGCAAAGAGCGTTCCTACCTTACGGGAACAAGAACTTCCAAACTCCACTCAATCAACAAAAGACTACATTCAATCAAAATTTCCAAAGGCCAAATCAAGGCTTTAATCAAGGGTTCAACTTCCAAGCATAAGATACATCGGGTTTTCAAGCAAGAAACTTCCAAGCAAGACCAACATTCAACACCACTCCATTTCAAACTCCTCTCCAAAATCAATTTCAAGTTCCATTTCAAACTCCTACACCCTTCACTACTCCTATACCACAAGTCCCACAACAACAACAACTTGCACAAGTCCCACAACAACAAGTTGTGCAACAATAAGCTCCACCACCAAAGTCCAATTTAGAGATACTTATGGAGCAAATGATGAGCACTCAAAATAGTTTCATTCAACGCCAAGACCAACGCCATGAGGAGACTACATCTTCTATTTCTCAATTGAAGATTCAAGTCCAAAATGCCCAAAGAATCACCGATCATCAAATACAACAACTCGCGAATCAAGTCAACGAGTTGACCATGTCAAGTGGGACATTTCCGGGTGGCATTAAGGCAAATCCTAAGGGTAAAGGCGAATAGAATTCAATTCAATTAAGGAATGGGCGCATATTGGATGAAGTTAGTTGTGGTTAGCAAGAAGAGAAAGGCTAATGTTGAACATGAAGTAAGTGAAGAAGCAAATGGTGAAAAAGAGAGTTCAAATGAAGTGGTTGTTGACAAACCACCTATTGTTGAAGATCATATTGCAAAAGAAACCCCAAAGACAACTAGTGAAGTTAAAGCATATGTGCCACCAATACCATTTCCTCAAAGATTAGCTAGAATCAAGGTTGAGTAAAAGTATGGTAAGTTCTTGGAGATGATGAAGAATATGCATATCACACTCCCTTTTCTTAAAGTTATAAGAGACATCCCCTCCTATGGAAAGTTCTTGAAGGATATCATTTCCAAGAATTCATATGGTGAGCAATTGTCGGTAAGTCTTTCAAAGGAGTGTAGTGTCGTTCTCTTAAACAAGCTACCACAAAAATTGGAAGATCCCGGGAGCTTTACTATTCCTTGCTCGATTGGTTCTATCAATATTGAGAAGGCATTTTGTGATCTAGAGGCAAGTGTAAGCCTTATGCCCCTTTCCATGTTTAACAAGCTTGAAGGCTTTGAACTAGCTCCCACAAGAGTGTCCCTTCAATTAGCGGATCGTTCCGTTAAGTATCCAATGGGGGTAGCCGAGGATGTGCCAATCTAGGTCGGGAACTTAATCATCCCGTGTGACTTCTATATTATGGACATCCCCGAAGACACCAAGATTCCCATTATACTTGGTCGTCCATGCCTAGCCACCGGGGGAGCTCTTATTGATGTCAAGAATGGTAAGCTCTCACTTCAAGTCGGAGACGACAAGATGGAATTTTCACTTGAGAAGGCCATGAAGGAGCCTTCAAATGTTGGATCATGCTACCAAGTACAAATTCTTGAAGAGTCTACCATGGAGCAAGATGCTTATTATGCCCTTGAGGAGTCCATTGTCGGGAATTCGGAAATGGATGCTATGGAATATGCTCTAGCAATGGACTCAATTTTGAAGCAATGCACCACAAGGTCACTAGAAAGCTTGGCCGAGGAAGGGTTATATGAGGAGAGATCTACGCCTCCTCAAGTGGAGTTGAAACCTCTTCCCTCATCTCTTAAATATGCTTTCTTAGGTCCTAATGAGTCATATCCTGTTATTGTCAATAGTGCACTCAATGACCATCAAGTACATGACTTGTTGGAAGTTTTGAGAAAATATAGAGAAGTAATTGGGTACACTATTGAAGATATTCGTGGTATTAGTCCCGCCTTATGCTCTCACCGTATACTCTTGGAAGATGAGAGCACCTCATCCATTGAGCGTCAAAGACGTCTCAATCCGGCCATGGCCGAGGTGGTGAGGAAGGAGGTGCTAAAACTTCTTGATGCTAATATCATTTATCCAATTTCGGACAGTAAGTGGGTTAGTCCCGTTCATGTCGTCCCTAAGAAAGGTGGGACGACGGTTGTCAAAAATGATAAGGGTGAGTTAGTGTCTACTAGACCGGTTACCGGGTGGCGCATGGTCATAGACTATCATCAACTTAACAAAGCCACCCGGAAAGACCATTTCCCCCTCCCTTTCATAGACCAAATGTTGGAACACTTGGCCAAACATTCTTACTTTTGTTATTCGGATGGATTTTCGGGATTTTTCCAAATCCTGATCCATCCCGATGATCAAGAGAAGACAACATTCACTTGTACCTATGGGGTATACGCCTACCGTCGTATGCCCTTTGGGTTATGTAATGCGCCAAGTACGTTCCAACGTTGCATGATGTCTATTTTCTCCGAATTTGTAGAAAAGACCCTTGAAGTGTTCATGGACGATTTCTCCGTTGTAGGGTTTTCATTCGAAAATTGCTTAGAAAATCTTGACAAGATCCTACAACGGTGTAAGGAGACCGGTCTAACATTAAATTGGGAAAAATGTCACTTCATGGTGACGGAGGGAGTAGTTCTAAGACACGTAGTGTCTAACCGGGGAATAAAAGTTCATAGGGCGAAGGTTGAGGCAATTGAAAAATTACCTCCACCTAGTAACGTCAAAGGGGTACGTAGCTTCCTTGGTCACGCGGGATTTTACCGTCATTTCATTAAAGACTTTTCCAAGGTAGCTAGACCCTTGACGGAACTTCTCGCCAAAGATGTTCCCTTTATTATGTCTAATGCTTGCCTTGATGCCTTCAATAGATTGAAGAATGCTCTCATTTCGGCCCCCATTATCCAAGCGCTGGATTGGAATATCCCCTTCGAGCTCATGTGTGACGCAAGTGATTTCGCCATTGGGGCGGTCTTAGGTCAAAGAAAGGAAGGAAAACTCCATGCGATCTATTATGCAAGCAAGACGCTCGACTCCGCTCAAGCAAACTACACCACCACGGAGAAAGAGCTTTTGGCGGTAGTATATTCAATGGAGAAGTTCCGATCCTACCTTGTGGGATCAAAAGTTATTGTCCACACCGACCATTCGGCCTTGAAGTATCTTATGGCGAAGAAGGATTCTAAAGCTTGCTTACTCCAGTGGGTTCTACTACTCCAAGAGTTTGATATTGAGGTCCGGGACAAGAAGGGGACGGAAAATGTGTTCGCCGACCATTTATCTCATCTAGTGCTCGATGACCGTGATCCGGACATTCCCATTGACGATTCTCCTCGAGATGATCATCTACTAGCTCTATCAATGGTGGAATTACCATGGTATGCCGATTACGTGAACTATATCGTGTCGGGAATTGTGCCCCAAGACTACGACTCCCACAAGAAGAAGAAGTTCTCCATGATGTGAAGCATTTCCATTGGGATGATCCCAATTTATAAAAATCATGTGCCGATGGTCTAATCCAAAGATGTGTGCCCTACGAAGAGACCAAGTCTATTATAACGCATTGTCATGATATGCCTTGTGGCGGCCACGCGAGTTCGATGAAGACTTCCGCCAAGATCTTACAATATGGGTTCTATTGGCCCACTATCTACCATGACGTAGCCGCCTACATCAAGAGTTGTGACAAATGTCAAAGAAGTGGGAACATATCAAGGCGCCACGAGATGTCACTACAATATATGCTCGAGGTCGAGATTTTCGATGTGTGGGGAATAGATTACCAAGGTCCTTTCCCCTCCTCTTGTGGGAACGGGTATATCTTAGTGGTGGTTGATTATGTGAGTAAGTGGATGAAGGCAATCCCCACTAAAACTTGTGATGCAAAATCGGTGATAAAGCTTTTGACCAAGATCATATTTCCTAGATTTGGAGTCCCGAGGGTCTTGATTAGTGATCAGGGTACTCACTTCCTTGAGAAGACATTGGCCACCATGCTAAAGAAGTACGGGATTCAACACAAGAAGAGCCTTGCTTACTATCCGTAAACAAATGGACAAGCGGAAATTTCCAATCGTGAAATCAAGGCGATTCTTGAGAAAACGGTCAACCGGTCGAGGAAGGATTGGGCATTGAAAATTGATGAAGCCCTATGGGCATATCGCACGGCCTTCAAGACTCCGATCGGAACTTCCCCATTCCGTCTCATATACGGGAAAGCTTGTCATCTTCCTGTTGAGATGGAACACAAGGCATATTGGGCGATCAAGCATCTCAACTTGGATATGAAGAAAGCGGGTGAAAAGAGACTACTCGACCTAAATGAGCTTGATGAATTCCGTCTCCATGCATATGAAAATGCAAAGATTTACAAAGAGAAGACTAAAAAGTTTCATGACAAGAACTTAGTACGGAGGGAGTTCAAGGAAGGTGAGCTAGTTCTCCTCTTCAATTCAAGATTGAGGTTATTTCCGGGGAAGCTCAAGTCAATGTGGTCGGGACCGTTCAAGGTTGTAAGAGTATTCCCTTATGGCTCGGTGGAGATTAAAGGGAATGATGAAACATTCAAGGTCAATGGTAGCCGACTCAAGCATTATTTTGTCGGCCAACCAATTCAAAGAGAAATTGTTTCACTCAAACTCAACTAATTCTATTCTTATGGATATTGTTATTGTATATTCTCAACAACTTCATTCGGTCGAGCCAACGACCTTAAACAAAGGCGCTTCGAGGGAGGTGACAGGCTAAAGTCGTACGCCTCAAATTAGAATTTATAAGCACTTAAATCTAGATATTAAAACGTAGTATAGTAGAAATAAGGGTCGAACCCAAGGGAATCAGAATAACGAATTTATGCTAACTAAGTGTAGACGAAAACAATCAATCTCTAATCAAATTAAAGATCGTAGTAACCAAGGGGTTTTTTTATGATTAATTAACTAACAAACTAAAGTAAAATAATATAATAACTTGAGATATCAAATGATGAAAAAGAACTTAAACACAAGCACGAATCCACACTCAATAGCGATTGATCATCGTAAGACGGTTTCAATTAATAACCTTGACCACTCTATCGTGAACATGAAATTCCAATTCTCTTAAAAATAGTTAACTAAAACGAATCTCGTTCTTAATTAACCCTAACCGTAAAACAACCTAAACAATCCAATTCTAGGTTCAATTAGACGGAAGCAAGATAGGTCTGAGAATTCGATAGAGAATAAATGGCACATACAATCCAGTCGCGCCTTAGATATTTATGTGAATTGCTTCTAAGTACTAATATCAACGTATCCCGTTCAATATTAATTCCTAGTTGTTACCAATGTAAAGTTAATCAGTAAATCCTACTCAATTAACCATACTAACGATAGAATGAAGAAATCAAGTACTAGTTGCGCATCTAGCAATTAACAACAACATTCATAGATTTAATAACAAAGCAATTCACAATAATCAAGGTTAATAATTAAAACATTCAAACTCACAATCGATTATCAAGTGCTTCAAAGACTTGAATCTAAGTAGAGAAGATTAGTTACACATACTTGCAATGGAAAATTAGGGTTCTTCAAAGGTCTCCCTTTTTCTCTCTAATCTTACGTTAAACCTTGATGTGATGAATGAATGTCCCCCATAAACTAAAACTAAGCTTAACCTAATAATAGTTTCCTAATAATCATAAAATAATAAAATATCCTAGTGATACTAAATACTAATAAAAATAAAGACTAGTAATAAAGTTTCTTAAATAAACCCAAAGTCTTAAAACATAACAAATATCACGAGATAGGACGAAACGCGTAGGACTTTCCAGACCACCGCGCGACTCGCCTGGGCGTAGTGCGACTCGCAGGAGCGTGCGACTCGCGGGACTTCTGCGCGACTCGCCTGACAAGCTGTTGCTGCTTCGTACGATCCTTCGGTTCTGTCGTTCCAGGTCTTCAAGTGGGCTTTCTTCTTCTTCATGTTTTAATCGTTCTTAGCCCAAATCGACGGTCCAATGATTAGCATCCCAAAATAGCCTATATTACATTCATAACAAATCGACACAAATGCAATACAAGACAACCGATTTAGCTCACAAAATACACAAAAACCGTCGTAATAAATACGACTAAATACGGCCCATCAAATATCCCCACGCTTGAACCTTTACTCGTCCTCGAGTAAAACTCGAAGAACACCATAAACACAACCATCACTGATCCAAAATGCGTGAGAATAACATTACACACCGGCCTCACTCGTCTTCCACCAAACTCCCTCATTATGAGATAATGCACCTTCTAATCCAACATTCTCATGAACTCAACTCAAAGGCTCAATTGACTTAACACACCCAATATCAAACTATTATCTTCGACCCAATTCATCAAAACAAGGCACATTAGCAAATAAATATAGGCTGAAATTCACATCTAACGCCCCTTATTTCTCCAATCCTAGAACGGATCACATGTGCTACAAATGTCACCGGTGGTACAAAACATATACCACAATATTCCACAACCCACACATGTGATCAATCCTAAACGCCTCTAATAGCTCAATATACCAAACAAATATCACCAATCGCATAGAATTTAGTGCTACGACTACACTGCACTGCAATTCTTCTCACCTTAGCCAACTAATCCTACCCTTCTGACCTTCTATGTCGCCCTTCTTATGACGCCAACACCAAAAACGGAGAACGTAGTAGTGATTTTTCCTATTTCCCTCATTTTGACTAGAGTGTCCGCCCTTGTGGATTTTCACTCTAGCTTTCATTTTTTCCTCACACTACTCTCGTGGCACGCAACTCGATTTTTCTTTTTACCCGAGCGCCCTTTCGGGTTTTCGCTCCGTCCTCGGCCACATTCCCCATTCTTGCCTAGGCGCCCTTTCCGGGTTTTCACCTAGCCGGGTTTATTTATTTCTTTTTCCTTCTTTTTTTTCCGATTTTTTTTTTGAATATGAAATAGACGACGTAATACGAAATAACTACTATATACAACGAGATAATTTCCCTCCCCACGCTTGAATAACACACCGTCCTCGTATGTGTGAATTAAGGACAACAAAATAAATGGGAAGAGAAATACCTCGGAGGCTCAAGAGTGAGAAGAGGAGCCGGTGTCACGTGACTTAGCCTCACGTGCCGCCCTCCTAGATGATCTCGCTTGCTCACGGGCCGCAAGCTCTTCATAAAACTCGGGAGATGGTTCCGAGTAGTCATTAGGGTGTAACTTCAATTGTAACCGATTCATACATCGACCGAACTCAGCTGCCAATCTACTATTATCAACAAATTCTTCCACTCGATCTTCTATTGATTCGCGCCAACCGCTCCAACGATCAAAATCAGACGTACCCTCGGGCTCCTCCACAACCGGGGCACTAGACTCGGTAGTCGGCTTAGGGAATTCCGCATCATGAGGAAGATAAAATGCAGCCGCAGTAGGCCCCAACGGTAACGGTTTCCCATCCGGACGAGGCAAAATCATGAAATGCTGGTGGGACGTGCCGAGCGTCCAGATTAGGTGGTGTTTAGCAATCGGTCGTGAAATCATAGAACAACTCTCCATGAACTTAATACTAATAGTAGTATCACCTACGACAGAAGAATCTGTCATCTTGGGTAGTCCAAGATACCGAGCTAGAAGAGTAATCATACCACCCGTCGGAATATTCCCCGAGACCGCCTTCTGGTGCTTCTCACAACACTTCAAGAATATATCGATCCAATCTGGGGTTCCCAAACATTCGGGCATCATGGCCCACAAATACATCAAATCCACCCTAGGTAGATGGGTCGGTTCACCTTTACAAAGAAATGTGGAGTTCAAAAATCAGTGAACATAACGAAGGGCAGGGTGACGAATATCAGCATTCTTTGCTCCTATGTTACCATATGCATGGCAGGCAATTTTCAACCAAAACGCATCCATCATATGAGAAGTAGGAGTCAGAAACTCCGTCCTCCCTCTCGGTGCTATACCCAACGCCTCCCTCAATTCTATGAAGTCTACATCTCATTCTGAATCTCCGAGATGAAAAGTAATGTGAGGGGAGTCGTCTTCACGATGGACCTCGAAGGTGGACAAGAATTCAAGTGTATAACGCTTATACGTGTTTGCGTGCATATCGTAAAAGTTTGTTAACCCAATACGAGTCAATAGCGTCAACACCTCTTCCCTAATCCCGAGCAACTCCAATGCCAAATTATCGACAAACTTAGTCGACATAATAACTCGATCAAATAGTTGGCGCCATATCGATTTCTGTTTCGCACTCAAATTCTTACACCCCATATAATCAACCGCGGTCGTCTTTTGCTTCTTTGGGGCCATGACTACAGAGTTCCTAAGATAGTTGACACTAACTTAACTAGAGAAGACTCGACTCATATACAACCCATTAGACAGACTGTGACAGACCTGACTCGGAATCGACTATACGAAACTGACGCCAAAGGTTTACCGAAATTCAACTTGACACTCTATGACCAATTGATCGATGACAACAACTTGACTTATGACAATTATAGATGAACAGAGATCAATGACCAGCCTGACATAGACAGAGTGGACAGAAATCGATTAGCACTCCCCGGACACCAGAATTACCGCAACTCAGCAGAACAGCTCAAAACAACACACAAACTCGATACTTACAAACAACAACTCACCAACAACATCACACATAAGCAGCAGGAGAGAGTGAGAAGAGGGTTAGAAACTTACAAGACTTGGACAGAAAACACAGACGCAGACCCGACGACGCCGACGAAACCCGACTCACACGCCCCGCCTGAACTTCACGCGAGTCGCCTGAACACAGACTACGACCTTCGACTAACTCGCGCAGACCGACAACGAAGACACACACGCCGACCACTCACCGGAGCGCGACCACCTGCGAGAATACCGGCGACAACTGACTCCGGCAACAACGCCACGCACGCATGAACTGGGCCTTTGATTAGGGTTAGGAGATTTTGGGGGAAAATTGAAGGAGTATGAAGTTAGGAGTTTGGATTAATTTGATTTGGATATGAAGAGATTAGGGTTTTAGAATTTGATTTGGGGTAATTGAGATTGAATTGAGAAAGGAATTTAGGGTTTTGAATTTGGGGATAATTAGGAATAGGGAAAGATGAAGTGAAGAGAGGGAGTCGGGTAACTTGATCGATTTTTTTGATTTTTAATTTTTTTTTTAAAAATAAAAAAACTGACCTGTGTGAGTAGGAGATGCGCGAGTCGCATAGGGTCCGCGCGAGTCGCGCGGATGCCTGTAAATCCGTCCTTTTTTCTTCAATTTTTGCTCAGATTTTGAGGGATCTCCATGCCAGTCGCCCAGGACCCATGCTAGTCGCCCCAATTCCTGGAAAATCGACACTCTTCTCCTATTAAAACATCCCAAGTTAGTAATAAAAACTAAGTTTAAGAAAAACAACGATTAAGAAAAACAACGAAATTAATACTACGACCTATGACCCGTAAAATAAAATTTTACAAAAATCTACAAAGCGGGTTGCCTCCCGGAAGCGCTTTTGTTTAAAGTCATTCGCTCGACTGAGACGGAGGTTAGGTAGGAATCGTCATGTCCAAGAGCTTGCTTCTCCCGACACCCGATTCGTCACTCCTTCCACTAGTCGGCTTAAGCCTTATGCCGACTACATCTTTTACTTTTCCATTTCGAAATTGTAAGACCGTTGGACGCTTGCTTGAGCTCTTTTGAAACATCCATTGATTGAACCACGACCTTGTTTTACATTTATTCACCTCCGCGTCCTTACGCGACTCCCAAAGAATGACACACTTGGGTCCCTTAGAAGGAGATTCCTGCACACCTTTAAACGACAATTCCTTGCTAGAAGGGGTAGACGAAATCGGTTTAGGAACCGATTTCACCACTTCTTCTTGTGAGTTAGGAGATAAATGATCAAAAATATCAACACGACACAAGGTATTGTCTTCCGGGGAGAGGGGAATAGGTTTATTTATGTCGAATTTAATGACTCTACCCTCAAATTCCATGCTAAGTGAACCATTAGGGACATCGATTTTTGTTCCCGCGGTTTTTAAGAACGGTCGTCCTAGAATGATAGGAGTTGCACTATAGTCATGTTCCATGTCCAAAACATAAAAATCAGCCGGAAAGACCAACTTATAAACTTTAACTAGGACATTCTCTACAACTCCCTTAGGATAGACACTCGATCGATCCGCTAGTTGCACTACTTTCCCGGTTTCTCTCATAGGACCAAGTTTAAGAGATTCATAGATGGTAAGAGGGATGAAATTAATCGAGGCTCCCAAATCTAACATAGACTTGTCAAACAAGGTATCTCCTATGGTGCAAGGTAAAGTAAACATGCCCGGGTCACCACATTTAGGGGATAATTTATTTTGATAAATAGCCGACACACATTCACTAACCTTCCCTTTCTTAGTTCCCTTCAATTTGTTATTCCTTTTAATAGTACATAATTCTTTCAAGAATTTAGCATATTTAGGAATACTCTTTAAAAGATTAAGAAGGGGAATGTTTACCTCGCACTTTTCAAATACCTCGTAGATATCCTTGTCGTGCTCATAACGACGGGTGCGCTTGAGTGCCTCGGGAAAAGGAACATCCGGTTCCGACACCGGTGTAGTAGGAGTAATCAACTCCTTCTCTTGCACATTCGGAGTTTCCTCACCTTCCCCGATTACTAGCTCCTCTTCTTGAACCATAGCTTCCTTGGCCTTCTTCTTTGGCTTGTCAGCCTCCACTAATTGTCTCCCATTCCGTAAGGAAACCGCACTCACGTTTTCCTTCGAAAGAATGGTTTGACTAGGTAATTTCCCCGAATCTCGAGCCTCCAACCTACCAATGGCGGTCGCCATTTGGCCAATTTGAATTTCCAAATTTTGAATGCTAGCTTTGTTCTCCGTGTGATTTTGAAGAACCGTAGCTTGGAGATTGGACATTTGACTCGTAACTGTAGCTTGATTCGCAACTAAGGCATGTATCATGTCCTCGGTGGACATTTGACTACTAGGGGGAGGTTGAGTAGGAACTGTATTTGCTACTTGTTGCTTAGCAAATAACTGTTGATTCGATTGACCAAATTGAATACCTTGATTAATTTCTTGGTCGCCTTCCCGATCCCTCCACCTCATGTTCGGGTGATGTCTCCATCCGGGATTGAAAGTGTTAGAGTATGGATCCCATTTTTTGTTTTGCCCGGTTTCCCACACTCCGTTCACCTCCTCTTGACCTTCATACATTTGAGGACAATGCTCACTCGGATGTCCCTCGTTCGAACAAATACCACACACCATAACTTGATTTGTTTTCCCCGACATCATATTTTGGACAAGGTTTGTCAAGCTATCAACTTTATGTTCGAGACTCGAGGATGATGAATTACCTACGGCATGCACTCCCCATTTATATTTTCGAGAAAAATCCCGAGAACTTTCGGCTAGCTCCTGGATAACCTCAATAGCAGCATCTGGGCTTTTGTTCACGATCGAACCCCCACATGCCGCATTCACAGTGCGGGCATCCTCCACACAAAGACCTTCACAAAAATACATCACAAGGTCTTGAGGATTGTAGCCATGATATGGGCATGTAGCACACAGCTTCTTAAAACGTTCCCAATACTCGTACATAGTCTCACCATCTCGTTGCTCCGCATTACTAATCTGCTTCTTCAATTGGGAGGCTCGAGACGCTGGAAAGTACTTCTCAAGGAACGCCTTCTTCATCTTCACCCATGTATCAATACTTGCCGGTGGCAAGTAATATAGCCAATCTCTCGCAGAATCCTTCAATGAGAAGGAGAATGCCCTTAGCTTAAGTTGCTCGTCAGTGACGGACGTCGGTTTCATACTCAAGCAAACAATATGAAAATCTGACAAGTGCTTGTTAGGGTCCTCATCGGTTAAGCCATGAAACGTGGGTAATTGATGGATCAAACCCGACTTCAATTCGAAAGTGGCATTCGCACCCAACGGTGGGTACGTAATGCATAAAGGTTGTTGTGCGAGATCGGGTGCCGTCAGCTGCTTAATTGTGTTGGCCATGATATTCGACTCGTCTTCGGATTCGGAAGAAACTTCAGTATTCACAGGATTAATAGGAATGTCGTCGAAAAACTCTAGATCCTCGAATTCCTGTGTTCCGATAACTATTGCTCCCTCTCCGATTCTACGTGACCTGTGAAAGGTGCGTTCAATCTCTGAGTCGAATGCCTCGAGGTACAAGTTAGAAGAACGAGTATTATACATAAACTACACAAAATAGAATAAAATAAAATAAAATTAGCTATAATAAAAAGAAAATCAAAAACTACACTAGAAAACACAAAAATAATTAATACCGACTCCCCGGCAACGGCGCCAAAATTTGACAGGCTAAAGTCGTATGCCTCAAATTAGAATTTATAAGCACTTAAATTTAGATACTAAAACGTAGTATAGTAGAAATAAGGATCGAACCCAAGGGAATCAGAATAACGAATTTATGCTAACTAAGTGTAGACGAAAACAATCAATCTCTAATCAAATTAAAGATCGTAGTAACCAAGGGGGTTTTTTATGATTAATTAACTAACAAACTAAAGTAAAATAATATAATAACTTGAGATATCAAATGATGAAAAAGAACTTAGACACAAGCACGAATCCACACTCAATAGCGATTGATCATCGAAAGACGGTTTCAATTAATAACCTTGACCACTCTCTCGTGAACATGAAATTCCAATTCTCTTAAAAATAGTTAACTAAAACGAATCCCGTTCTTAATTAACCCTAACCGTAAAACAACCTAAACAATCCAATTCTAGGTTCAATTAGACGGAAGCAAGATAGGTCTGAGAATTCGATAGAGAATAAATGGCACATACAATCCAGTCGCGCCTTAGATATTTATGTGAATTGCTTCTAAGTACTAATATCAACGTATCCCGTTCAATATTAATTCCTAGTTGTTACCAATGTAAAGTTAATCAGTAAATCCTACTCAATTAACCATACTAACGATAGAATGAAGAAATCAAGTACTAGTTGCGCATCTAGCAATTAACAACAACATTCATAGATTTAATAACAAAGCAATTCACAATAATCAAGGTTAATAATTAAAACATTCAAACTCACAATCGATTATCAAGTGCTTCAAAGACTTGAATCTAAGTAGAGAAGATTAGTTACACATACTTGCAATGGAAAATTAGGGTTCTTCAAAGGTCTCCCTTTTTCTCTCTAATCTTACGTTAAACCTTGATGTGATGAATGAATGTCCCCCATAAACTAAAACTAAGCTTAACCTAATAATAGTTTCCTAATAATCATAAAATAATAAAATATCCTAGTGATACTAAATACTAATAAAAATAAAGACTAGTAATAAAGTTTCTTAAATAAACCCAAAGTCTTAAAACATAACAAATATCACGAGATAGGACGAAACGCGTAGGACTTTCCAGACCACCGCGCGACTCGCCTGGGCGTAGTGCGACTCGCGGGACTTCTGCGCGACTCGCCTAACGAGCTGTTGCTGCTTCGTGCGATCCTTCGGTTCTGTCGTTCCAGGTCTTCAAGTGGGCTTTCTTCTTCTTCATGTTTTAATCGTTCTTAGCCCAAATCGACGGTCCAATGATTAGCATCCTCAAAATAGCCTATATTACATTCATACCAAATCGACACAAATGCAATACAAGACAACCGATTTAGCTCACAAAATACACAAAAACCGTCGTAATAAATACGACTAAATACGGCCCATCAGGAGGCAACCTCGATTCTTGACATTTTTCTTCTTATTATTATTGGATTTTCTTGGAGGAGCATTTTTGTAACGATTTATATCGTCTTTGGAGCTTGATCAAGGATTTGGTGCATATTGGGATCGATTTGGAGAGCTTAGAAACGAAAAATTGGGAAAATCGGCATAGCAGGCGTAACACATGGCCGACTGTGCGATACTTGGTCAGGCACGGCCGACCGTGTGATACTCGGTCAGGCACGACCCCACCGTGCGTAACTTACTTCACCGTGCACAATTCTAAAAAAAAAATTATAATAATAACCATAATACCCGACCCACCCTCCTTATCTCACCTATTATACTACACCCACCCTTATTATCATTATTAATATTATTATTATTATTACCTTTACTAATAATAAACCACATAATAACCCACCTTCAAACTCATCTTCATCTTCCCCAACATCCATCTTCATACCTCCATCACATCTTCACCCTATTTTTCCCATTAAACCTTCAAAATCAACCCAAATCCCCCAATTTTTGCACCATCCTCTTCCTTATTACTTTCTCTTCCCTTTGCACTATTCAAAACCCAACATAAACAACAAAATTCATCCACACAAGAAGTTCCTAGATCTAATTTTTAGCCCTTTTACTCTCCTTCAAATTGACTCATCTTTTGAAGGACGGTTATTTGAAGCGCCACGGTTCTTTTGAGACTACTTTGAGGCGATTCCGGGCTGAAAAATTTTTTCCGGGCTGGTGACGGTTTTGACACGGGTTGGAGACGAGCTCTATTGCCTACCTACTTGGTTCACATCGACTCATGGCACCGAAACGACCAATAATAGGTACAGAAGCTTCTTCCTCCTCCAAACTCGTTCTTACTATACAAAGGGTAAGCTCTTATAAATACAAGTGTGATGACGTAGGCTTTTCATTAGAAAAACAGTGTGTCAAGTATAAACAACTTATGAAAATGGGATTTGAACCGACTCGGTTTTTTCACCGAGAGACTACGATTGCAATGGGCATAGTTGATGATCTAGATGTCCTACTTGAGCGGTTCAATTGCCCAATTGCTTTCATGCATGCTTATAGTTATAAATCATTAACTTGTGAATTTCTTGCAACCCTTACCACCGACACCTCGGGCCACAACCCATCCATTTCATTTCAATTATTAGGTAATCCATTTACCTTGAGCTTAGAAAAGTTGGCCCGAATCCTCGGTATAAACTTCATTCACCGTGCTAAAGAAAAGACCTCTAAAAAATCGGAGGTAGTCAAGGAGAGAGGAGATTTTTGGAGAGAAATATCTAGGTCCAATGAACCCTATGAGGCTAGCTAGGAAAACAACACTTAGTGAGGTACGTAATCCCGTCCTCCGTTATTCTTTGCGCTTATTTTCGGAAATCCTTATCGGTTCTAATGAAACTCAACATCGGGTGAGCGTCATAGCACTTCAATCACTCATGGAAGTGTTGTATAACCGGCCTCTAACAATCGACTTCACCAAGGCCGTGGTCGCACATCTTTATTCGATGAATGTAGCACACCTAAAGTAATAGTGGGTGGGGGTCTAGTGATATTGATTGCCCAAGGGTTGGGAATGACTACAGAACCGGAACCTAGAGCCGTCGGTAGAACCTACCTTGACACCTCCTACCTTGAAAATTCCATTCGTATCGCCACAATCGATGGGGTTGCCCGAATCCGATTTTCATCACCTCTCTTCGCTCCATGATACTCCCGGACAAACCTCATGTAAAAATCTCAAACCGGGAAAATTGGGGCATGCCATTGAGAATGAATGAATATATTCGTAAGGACATTTACTCACCTTGGACCCCCGCCAATTATGGCCATGACCCTTCCCGCATCGTGTATGAGGATGAGTATGAGGATGAGGAAGAGGAAGAAGGTCGACCTCTTGATCCTCCCCGCATATCTATGCACCAACCCGGTCCCTCTTCTTCCAATGCCGGTCAACAATACGGGTATGGGCAAGGCCCACAATACGGGTATGGGCAAGGCCCACAATATGGGTATGGGTATGGCCAATAACCACCATATGGGTACGGGCAAGGATTTCCACAACCAGGCTATACACCTTGGGATATGTCCGCTATTACTACCCAAATCAACACACTCTCGGACCTTGTGACCTCTAACCACGAGGAGAATCGTAGGTCCATCGAGGAACTCCGCACAACATCACGACAACAACATGAGGAAGCAATGGGATCAATTAACCGAATTGAGAATTCGGTCAATTCTTTTTTTGATAGCTTCTATTCTCGCTTTCCCTCTCCCCAATGAACTTCATGATTTCGTTTTAGTGTGGGGAGGTGGCTTTCAGTTGTGTTGGTGGTCGTTGAGGAGTAGAGTGGTTGTATTGCATGGTGAGAGGTGGGTGAGATTGGTGGTGTCAATAGGAGGGTGAATGTGGTGATAGTTGAGTGAGAAGTTTATACTTGAGGCTTGGTGGATTTTTGTGTGGTAAATCATGATTTGGTGAAATTTTGTGATGGGTGAATTTGATGAATTTGTACTTGGTACTTGGCTAGTGATGAATGATGAGGGTAAGATTATTGCTCCCGGATTTTTGGTGACATGATTACACCAAAAATCCCTTTGAAAAATCCAAATTATTGCTCCCGGATTTTTGGTGACGTGATTACACCAAAAATCCCTTTGAAAAATCCAAAATGTTTGCGCCCGGTGCTTTAGTGACTTGATTACACTAAAGCACCACTTGAAAATCCAAATTTTAACTTATTTATTTTACTCTCTTTCATTTTTATCTTAGATTTTCTTAGCTTATTTACTTCCCTTAGTTTTTTTTTCCTAGTTTTTTTTAACTTTCTTACTACTTTCCATCTTGAGTTTTGCATTGAGGACAATGCAAGGTTGAAGTGTGGGGAGGAGTCTTATTTTAGTTCTTTTCAAAAAATTTAAAATCATAAAAATTTCAAAAATCTCAAAAATCCAAAAATATTTTGTTTCTAGTTTATTTTAGTGTAGCTAGTTTATTTTAGTTTAGTTTGTGTATATATATTTGTTTTTGTGTTGTTTCCTCTTTTTCCCTTGTGTAGGTAAATGACCCGTCGGACGCCAAAAATCAAAATCCGAGGTAGATGGATGAAGACCGCTCCGGTATATTCTTTCCACCTTATTCTCTTTTCTTTCATTTGTTGAAGGAGGATGGGATTTTGATTGTATTGGAGGTTCTTGATGAACATTTGGGTTGATGGTTGTTTGCTCACTTGTGAAAACTGACTCTTTTGTGCTTTGTTTTATTTGTTTTCTTTATTTTTTTGTGATTAGTCTCTAGTTTAGTGTGTCTTAGGGTAGTGTAAAGATTTTCGAAAACCTAGTCTTGAAGCTTATTTTTGGAAGCCTACATTCTCTTATTAGTTTTACTTACCTTGATGTAGGACTTGAATCTAGTAGAATAGCTTTAAAATACTAGGTTATCGACATTCTAGCTTAGGTCCACCTTTCCTACCAAATAGATTACTCGGGGGTTTGCATTTGACCATTTTGATCCCCCGTGGTGTGAAAACTCCTTGGTTACCGTGTCTCGTGTTCCTAGGTGACCTTTATTCTTTGTGACCGCTTATATAATCCAAGTGTTTATCCATCAAATATCACAAATACTTTCCACAATAATTTTCTGCTTTTTGCTTTTGGTGATTCTATTGTGTGATGTTCTCCCCACGTCAAAAAAAAACGAGAAAAGAAAAGAAAAGAAAAAAAGGTGAATAAGGACAAAATCGAAAAAGAAACAAAGAAAAAGAAGAAATTGAAAAGAAAACAAGGGGGAAAGAAAGAAATGAAAAACTATGAAAATCGAAGAAAGATCACCACACATCAAAATAAATAAATTCTCCGTTGATTTGGGGAGCCATCGTGAAGGGCCTACCGAGGGACCGAGTTCCTAAGGAAGGAAGATAGCGGTGGTGAACCGGTCATTGGAACTATTACTTTTCTATTTTCTTTCTACTTGGATTATTTGGTCATATTGAGTTTTGGGATGGCCCTTCTCTTTATTTTATAAAGAGGTCGAGGCACACTTACCTACAGTGTTTTATAACGCTACGGTTCTACCTTTCCACGCCATCTTACGCCCTCTTGTAGTTTATTTGGAAGGTTGGGAGGAAATTCGCTAGATTATCGATATTCATAGTAATTTATAGCTATAGTATTAGATTTTTGTCCATGTCTTGTAGGTTAACTAGTTTGAGAATGTTAGTTTTCATAATAGGTGGATGATTGGTGCTTTTCCCCGCCGTCTTGATGAGGGTGACGGTGTTTTCCTTTTGTGATGCAAACATGTCTTGTATTTGTGTGCTTAATTGATTGTTTGTGTCAGAAGTTTTGTGCAAGACTCAACTTGCCTTGCAACGGGATACCTATCCTCATGGTATGTCGTTGTGAGTTGAAGGGGCGTTGAGTGCGTTAATACTCATGCGGTTAGTAATAGTTTAGTGATCGAGGGATGCTTATATTGTACATTCACTCCTTATATCCTAGATGCTTGTCTTTGCCTTTGTCGCGCTTACTCGAGGACGAGTAAATGTCTAGTGTGGGGAGGTTGATAACTCCGTTATTGACCGTATTTCCATACCATTTTGACGTTTATTTAGCCTCGATTAATCGTGTTTTCTTAGGCATTTTAACTCATTTCACCTATCTTTTGTATTACTCGGGTCTTTTGCGTTTGTTGCTTGTTTTTAGGCATTTTCGTGTCAAAACCGATGAAACCCGAGCATGCCCGAGTAAAAGGAAGCACATGGACCGAGTTCGAGCCTAGACAAGCGCGTAGAAGATCAAGAAACGGGAAAATAGGCATAGGAAGAGAATAGCACGGTCGACCGTGCGTAACTCCGGCAGGCACGACACGACCGTGCGATTCTCACCGTGCGTAACGCACGGTCTGTGCGTTACTCCGGTTTTGTTATTTCCTCCGTTTTCGACCGGTTTTCTATGTAACCTAATTAGACCATATAAATACTCTAATTTCTTATTTTGCCTCTAAGCTTCACTCATTATTCTAGTTCTATTTTGAATTCTTTGGGTTTTTAGAGAGAGGATTGTAATTTATTGAAGATCTTCATCTTGCATTTCCAAGATTCAAGCTTTTATGGTTATTATTATTTCTTCTTCTTAATCTCTCCATCCTCCTTAAGTGAGTAATTTTTACTTCTTCCTTTGATTTAATTTCCTTTTGTTACCTTTTCATTTTCTTAGTTCTTCTTGGTCTTCTTCATCTTTGTTTGTTACCTTAGTTTCCAATTAATTTAGTTTTCTCTCCCTTTGTTCATGTTTGTGAATTTCATGTTAGCATTAGAAATCCCCAATTAGAATTCCCCAAGTTAGCCACTTTTGCATGATTAGTAGTAAAATTCAATTATTAAGTATGTTCATAGTTAAAGATTCCACCTTTACTCTTAATTCTACTAGTTTAGTCATGATTAGTGAGTAGTCACCCACTAGGGGTCGATGAAGCCTAAATTCGCCTAAATTGCGCCTCTTGTATGTTTTGTATTGATTGAATTGGGAAACTGGGTGAAGTGGTGTTGAGGATTTTGGATTATCTTGGTTTAGGGTTTTGAGACGGTCCTAATCCCTTGGTCATCGATGGGAGTCGGTTAGGATGGGTAACCGGTTTGACCTCTCTATCTTGTCTTGCCGTACTAGATCGAACACGGGAGTGGTGTCTAGCGTGGTATCCTTCACATTAGTATGCGTACCTTTTTTACTTGAGTCGGTTTGGGGATTATCATGGGAGTGACCCTCGGATTTGACTTAGGGATTCCGCCTTACGAACCCGGGAGGGAGGTAAACGGGAAAATTAGTCGGACACGAACCCGGGAGGGAGGTGGTCGACCTAGAACGCGTACAACTTCGCCCTTGATCCCGATCCCTTCGATACTTGATATACCTTGGTGCGATTTTGGTGAATTGAAGCGACATCGTTCCCTAGTCCTTTTTATTCTTGATCCATCGTTACTACTTTAGTTATCCTAGTTTATTTTAGTTTTAATTTTCTTTTAGTCATTCCCTATCTTAGTTATCATTTATTCATCTAGTTTAGTCTACCATCAATCATTTCTATCGACTTAGATAAACATTTAGGGTAAACACAACTAGGCATCACTTTGCTCCTTGTGGGATCGACCCTCTATTGTGCTACGATATCGTACGCTTGCGAGGTATTAAAACTCCAACAGTGGCCTTGGAGGAGAAGGCGCATTCTTTAATTTTGTTGTCTTTATCTGATGATGTGATTATTGAGGTTGCCGATGAAGAAACTGTTGTTGGTTTGTGGTTGAATTTGGAGTCCTTGTACATGACAAAGACTCTAACCAACAAGTTGTTTCTAAAGCAGCGTTTGTTCGGTCTTCGTATGCTGGAAGGTATGTCTCTGAAGGAACATATAAACTGACTTAACTCTATTTTACTTAATTTGCGTAATATAGATGTTAAGATAGATGATGAGGATGTTGCCTTGATTTTGTTAGTTTATTTGCCAAATTCGTTTGAGATTTTTGTTGAGTCATTTGTGGTTGGTAAAGATACTTTGACCCTAGAGAAGGTGAGGTCAGCGCTTCATACTAGGGATTTGCGCTGAGTAGCTTCGGATAGTATTGCAGACAGTAGTCTTATGGGGCTTGTTGTGAAGTTGGAGGGACCTAGTAAGGGTAAAACCAAGTCTAGGAAATTTCGAAAAGATGTCTGCAATTACTGTAAGTAACCTGGTCATTGGAAAGACAAGTGTCCTAGGTTGAAGGATGCTGATGTTTCTGTTGTTGCACATAAAGGTGCCGAATGCGACTCTGAGGAAGATTATGTTCTCGTTGTTGATGTTGTTCCACGTTCTTTGTATAGTTGGATGCTAGACACGGGGTGCGTTTTCCATATGTGTCTTGTTAGAGAATAGTTTGAGTGTTATGAAGCTTCACATGGGGATAGTGTTACCATGGGTAACGGGTCCATTTCTGAGATAGTGAGAGTCGGGACTATTCGGGTTAAAATATGTGATGGTGTTATTGTCTTCCTAGAGGGAGTCAAGCATGTTCCATAGTTGAAGAGAAATCTTGTGTCACTTGGGATGTTAGTCGATCAGGGCTACAGTTTTCAAGGTGATGGTGGAACTTTATGTGTGGTTAGAGGTTCGTTGGCTACTTGGAGAGGTGTCAGGGAAGGAGCACTTTATTTTCCTCGTGGTACTTTGTTGACCGTTGGTGCGTCGAGTAGTCGTTCGTCTGGCTCCCTTGGGTCTAAGTCGGGGCATACGAGACTTAGATGTTTGGGGGATACGTCAAGGCACACCCAGTTTGGTTCATTCAATGATCATCTGGATAATTTGGGGTTGGTAGCCTTGTGTGAGAATGGTAGTGTTAACGGTAAGGTGGAGTTTTTGCCTGTCGAACTACAAGATTCTCAAGATAAGTTATTGACCGTTGTTTCTGCGCCTTAATGAGGCGGTTTGCGCCTCGCGTGGTGGGTGAAACACCTCACATTGATTGAAGATGTCCTATTTTTGAGTTTAAATAACTAGTACTTAAAAGGATTGAAAGTAATACTCATATCAACAAAGTGCACTTTCTTTTCTGGTCATCCATGCAAAAGAACTCCGCAGTTAAGCGTGATTGGCTGGGAGTAGTCTAAGGATGGATGACCTCCTGGTAAGGTTTCCAGGATGCGCATGAGTGAGGTCAAAATGCGCTGAAAAAGACTCATGTTGGTATGTGGGACCAGTATAGAGCCTGGCGAGATACCGCGACTAACATTTCCGATCCTAATTTGGGCCGGGGAGTTACAGTGGGCGGTTAGGGGCTCCAGCTGGAGCTGTTTGGGATTCTTAAAAGAAAGTCCTTGGGACATCGGGTGGGGTCATTTGGAACTTCAACGAGAGTTCATTATTTTGTGTTCTTTGAAGTTGTTGGGTTGGACTTGTTTGTCTAACATCTGCACCGGATTATGGGGTGATTTGGGCTCACTTAGAATGTTGGTTTTGATTGGTTTCGACTTGAGTTGTTGTGCCTTGGTGTGGGTAAATTTGTGGTGTCATGACTGTAAGAATTATGGGTCTAATATAATATATGTGGACAACATTATTTGGACCTATTGTATTTTTTAGCTATCATTAAAGTTGAGCCCAAATACGTGATCCGTCATAACACAAATGATACGGGCTTATTTACGTGTTATAATGTATGGGTCGGATATTATAATAGTGTAGAGAACCAGTAGGGCTTTAAGTGATACATGATGAGCTTATCTACTAAGGCGGCTAATATAGGTGACTAGGGTTTCACATCCCTCCCTATATATAGTCAGGGTTATGGTCCCTGACAGCACACTCTTGACCTAATCTCACATATATCTCATTGGTATGGAGAAACCCAAAAGGCGAGTGTGTCTGTTAGAAGACCTAATCCAGAAGACCGACATAGGTTATTTCTATCAGTATTATCAGGTACGCTTCCGCTACAGTTAATTACAGTTTATTATCAATTAATTTAGTATGAAGTTTCAATCTTGGGTCAGATTGAATCTAACAAGTGGTATCAGAGTCGTCTTCATATTGAATTATTTGGGTCAGAAATACTGTTCGGTCTCTTTCGTAGGCTTCGTTTTACGTAATTCATGTTTAGGCTTTTATTCATCCTGATTGTTTACGCGTAATACGGAACACCTGTGGATTGAGATTTATTTAGTTTGGATTTTTGTATGCCCTGCATAATTATTCAATACAGATTTAGGCATGAAGTTGATTTTTCCCTTAGTGTAGTAATTTTCTTTTTATTGCTACGCTGCGCTCCTGAGTATATATTGAGCTATGAATGACGATTTCAACATCTTCAATTCATCATTACTATGCAAGTTAATGTGTCAGGCTAATATGTTACTTCATATCCTCCATGCATTTTTTGTCTGCGACGCATGTTAGAATTATTGGGCTTAATTTATGGACTTAGTCTGTCCGATTTAGTTTTGCGTTATCCTTTAATTGATTGATTGATGCACGGAGGGTATGTTTTGGATGTTTTTTTGGGTTTGCAATCGATAAAGTTTTATAATAAGGATTAAAGAATTATA
The DNA here is from genome assembly GCA_958450325.1 of Agrostemma githago. Classification (NCBI taxonomy): domain Eukaryota; kingdom Viridiplantae; phylum Streptophyta; class Magnoliopsida; order Caryophyllales; family Caryophyllaceae; genus Agrostemma; species Agrostemma githago. The sequence continues at coordinate 12,353,411 of OY288239.1, forward strand.
TATCGAATATTCATACTCTTATAATTGGCTATTCAGTTTATAAGGTCTCTATTATTTTTTAAATCGATTGCATTTGGTTCATTATAATTTTATTTGGTATTCAGTCATATGATGTATAATACGTGGCCTCGTATGTTTGGTTATTATTACATATTATGTTTTTATGATTGTATGATTTGGGACCTGTTTGGAATTTCGGTTGCGATTATTATCGTACATCTATAATTGACAAGTTGACTTGTATGATGAAAGAACTAATTTGGGTTATAAATTCTTTCATCATTTAAGGTTTCAGTCAATTGTTAATTACGGTCTGATTAAAAGAACTTGATTTCAGTTTCAATAAATATTGGTCATTTGGTTTTTATAAGACGTCTAATATTTTGAATTGTTTGATCGAAACAATATGTTGCCAAAGTAACCTCTATTGCATAGATTAGACAGTTTGAATAATTAGACGATTTTGTGTGATTGAATTTCATGCGGGTAATGGTCGGCCCAAAGGAAGTCTATTATTTGGCCGAAATTCAATCATACTTGTGGTGGTAAATATGTAAGAGTTATTCAGTTCTCGTGTAGATGCTAAGTCGGCCCAATGGAAGACTTGACATTTGACATGATATATCTTACTGTTAATATTTGATTACTACACCAAGAGTACCATTTACAAGTCTAATTATCGTCCAAAGATGAGATTAGATGTTGTGCTAGGTATCTTGTTATGATGGGAACGTCAATATTCGAATCTGAATTACAAGTTAAATTAAGGGAGTGTTGTTAAGTTTACGACACTCATAAGGCTTATGTCCATACAATTTTTTTCAATGGAGAGTAAATTCAAACATTTGGTTTTTAAGTTTGGTTGTATGTGTAATCATGCGGATAATGGTCGGCCCAAAGGAAGGCCATTATTTGGCCGAATACATATACAATTTCGGGTGATAAATATGTGACGATTATTCGATATTTTCATGTGTATACTTAGTCGGCCCAAAGGAAGACTTAGTATTCGGCATGAGTTTATCGTCAATATTTGATCACAATTTTTTAATTGTAGTGTCGATGCTTAGATAATAATTTGTGCCCAACGCAAAACACTATATTGTTTGAATTTATTCAAAATATGAAAATATTGTTTTGTTCATCAAATTGACATTACTGTTCATTATATCTGTCATATTCAGGTTACATTCTCAATTCGGATAACGTTATTTATTTAAATAAATGGTAAGAGAACGTAAATACTTATTTTGGGTCGTCACAATCTTAATACAGCATCAGGAATATATGATTGTGCTACCCATAAGGATGAAAATATCGTGTTGACTAACGTGTTTTTTGTGGAGTATAAAATTTAATGCATGTGTTTAATGATTGTTTAATGTGACATTAAGGACATATTTAAGGGCATTGTTTTTATAATAAGCTGCAAGTGTCCAACTCAAAGAATAACAAGATAATGGTAAAATTATTGGTTGTTGGCTTGTTACGAGTATGGACACATAAGGAATATAGTACTAGTTTGTACGACTCATCGCGTGTCGGTAAGGATACACTTCTCATTTAAGATTTGTCATCTAAGGTTAATTATTATATCCAATCATGTTTTGTGGGTGAATTTGATTTTTCATTCACATAAGTACATTAATGCAAGTCTAAGTAAGAATCTAAGATGTTGTATGTATGTCAATTGGTGATGAAAGATTCATCTATTTGGGGCATGACATCATCTGAATTTGAGATAATCAGCTAATTTAGTTATCATTAATGAGTTGTTCTTTTATTTGAATCTGAAAAATATTTTTTGTGCTACCTTTTGGTGGAGTTTAATTATTTTTCGTTTGGTCAAATTTGGTTCATTGTCCATTGAGAAATAATTAATTTTGTATTTTCCCAATTCAAATAATGGTAAATATGTTATTTTTGATAACATTACATAGCTTGGATTGGAATGTCTTTTTTTATAAAACTTGCATTAAAACTCCAGTGGATATAAAGAATTGAGGACCATAATTTCTTTTCATGGTACACATTAAAAGGATTATTAAATTTGTGTCAAAATGAAATTATTGACCCTTCTACTTCGAATCCTCATACTGAAGGGTAATAAAGACAAAGAAATGAGAAAATAGATATCAAAAGGATTTTGGATGTCTTATTATTGATATATAAGGGTACGTGAACAATTTTATGTTTTAAGTTGTATTAGTTCATATCACTATATTAATTTGTAGACAAAATTATGTATGATATTTATATCTCGATCTTGAGAAGTTTCCAGTTCCTAGACGTTTTTTATCACATATTTGACTGAGATATATTCTTGGTAAAGGATTATTAAAGATGTCAGTTGATCATAAGTAGAAACACTTTGACAATTTGACTATTCGGGATAAGAACGCTAAGGTTATTTCGGATACTTTCTAGAAATGTTTGATCTTACATTAAAGATTGCACCATATGAAGGTTTAAATATGTATGGCGTATTATGTGTATAAAGTAAGATCTTGGCGCTTGGTAGGAGTATGATTATTCACACTCTTTCCTAGATAACTCTAGAGATAATTTTAGAATTGCAGCTTGGTTTTGTGGATAAAGGTACAACAATACTATTGATTTATTATAGTGTAAATTATTTACACCTAAGGCATATCTAACTAATTAAAAAAAAATCGTTTTAAGGTAATAATAGTTGGACTTAAGGACAATCAATGATTATTTTGTTGTATAACTTAATAAGGTTTAAGGGTAATAAGGTAATAAAGTAATCATCCCATATGCAAGTTATTTTGAGACGGATAATATGGGTTCATTGTTGAGGTTATTGAGTTTGAGGGGAAGAAATTAGACTTATGGAAACGATCTTGTGTCTCATTATATAGGATCGTAAGATCATTTTAGTAAAACAAACTCAAATAACTCAAGAATAATTGTCAATAAACAAAATTCACTAAGGGAAGAATGAATGCAGTTTCAGAGGATTACATTGTTTTCATGTCAGGACTGACATATTACAGTGTAATAATAGATTTAGATATTGCATACATTCAAGAGTAAGAGTTAGATGATGAAACGGTAGAAAATTATTCATTCAACATTTTACCGAATCATTGAAAGTTCTAACTAATACATGTGAATTTATATATGTCATCAATAAAGTATTAAGTCATTTGACTAATAAAGACACTTTGGAATTATTTCTTTAATTGTTTCATTTACTAAAAGTATAAAGCATATTGGTTTCAAATGGTTATTTGTTACCAAGACAGACTCATTCGGTAATGAGACAGTAAGGCTCGTCTTGTCAATAATGGCTATAAAGACAGATGATATATCCAATTTTGGAGTTACATTGGATGAATGGTAAAGACAAGTTTGTCAGTGGTGACATTGATAGACCCATTGTTGCAGATACTGGAAATCTTGACTCGATAGATTCAAGGTAAAGTTTCTACCAATTAAAGTTAATAATCATCCAATGAAAACTCAAATAAGGTTTTCTGTCAAAGAGTACATAAATCTACCATGATATCATCTCATTTGGTTTTGTATGAATGTGGTACATGATTATATTGTAGATACTCAAGATTCAGTGGGAGTATGAAAATATATCAAGTTTTATACCCTTTCAGTAAATGGGACTAATGCAGTCTTATTAATGTTCTTAAGGAAATATTCATATTCAGAATACACAGTATTACATACTTAAATCCATGTACTTTAGGATATATTTCATGTGTTTAAGTAATAAAGTATAATTAAACTTAGTTTGTACATGTTTGGATATTATGTACATTCTATAGTTTAATTGACAGATATTAAGGAAAATCAGTAGGACATTGAGATTCACTAGGCACCTAAATATTGTTTGTCATTTATATTTGGAGCAAAACAATGTTATCATATAAAGAAGATCGATTCAGGTTGAGATCATTTGACATTTCGACTCCTAATTGGTCATGCTTACTTGTCACAAGGTTGCAAATTAAGTTTGGTATTGAAAGACCATTTAAGTTATTTGTGACAAAAAGACGGTTATTATAGTTTCAAATAACAATATAAGTGATGTGTTGTTATGGAAACGATTCAAAGTGAAAGGCGTCTAAGATATGTTTGTACAAACTCCATTTTGCGGATCCGCTTTTTAAGGAATTACCACTCACGGTCTTTCTTGAGCATATTACTCAAATGGGTGTTTCGATTCTAAGGATATTCAGGTTAAGTGGGAGTTTGTCACATTAGACACATTATGATATATGGTTATTCAGTTCTGCAAAAATAAAGTTTACAGTTTTTAGTTTCACTCTGTCTTATCTAGTTGATCTCACTAAGGTTTAAGGTGGGCCAGTTGGAAATAGGCATATTTGGATAACATTCGGTTGCTGTTTCCATGCTACACTCCTATACTAGATTCATGTCATTAGTCATGTTTGCATATGTGATCATTGATAGGTCCTGTTACGACAAACTGTGGCAAAAGCCGCTTTGGTTCTATGTACATATGATTAATGGACCGAATTGCATAAAACGGTTAGAATGTTTGATAGCATTATTGAGCTCATATGGTTATAATGAATACAATTTTCAGTGTCCTACATATACTAGTCTATGACCCAAGTGGGAGATTGTAAAAATTATGGATCTAATACAATATATGTGGACAACATTATTTGGACCTATTGTATTTTTTAGCTATCATTAAAGTTGAGCCCAAATACGTGATCCGTCATAATACAAATGATACAGACTTATTTACGTCTTATAAAGTATGGGTCGGATATTATAATAGTGTAGAGACTCATTAGCGCTTTAAGTGATACATGATGGACGTATCTACTAAGGCGGGTAATATAGGTGACTAGGGTTTCACATCTCTCCCTATATATAGTCAGGGTTATGGTCCCTGACAGCACACTCTTGACCTAATCTCACATATATCCCATCGGTATGGAGAAACCCAAAAGGCGAGTGTGTCTGTTAGAAGACCTAATCCAGAAGACCGACATAGGTTATTTCTATCAGTATTATCAGGTACGCTTCCGCTACAGTTAATTACAGTTTATTACCAATTAATTTAGTATGAAGTTTCAATCTTGGATCAGATTGAATCTAACAAGTGGTATCAGAGCCGTCTTCATATTGAATTATTTGGGTCAGAAATATTGTTCGGTCTCTTCCGTAGGCTTCGTTTTACGTAATTCATGTTTAGGCTTGGGTCAGATAAATCTAAGATGTCATTGTTGACTCAAGTGAGACGTTGTTTTGTTTATGGCATTGTGTCCTTTTGGGCAATTTGGTACGACGGTACATATGGTCATATTTTTTTAAGGAGAATTTGTTTTAGAATCTGTGTGCATTTGTTTCGGAACATCATTCCATCATTTTTGACGTTGGTATCTAATACTTTTTTTTTGCCATTTGGTAGTGATCTCGCTACGTTTGGTCATTTTGGTATGATGATATGTTAGGTGTTTAGTACATTGGTAGATTTAGCTTGCTACATTTGGTACTTGGTACATTTTAGTCACGTTGGCACACTTGGTTCATTTGTCCGCTTTGTTTGTTGAGTTCAAGTTAGTGTGGAGACTACTGGGACAAGTGGTGACTTGAGAATCGACAATTTGAAGCTGATTTGGTTGCATCATTTCGAAACTTGATCGCGTTGGACAATTCAAGTCAAGGTGAAGATTGTTAGGATTAATGACTAGCAATTGTCGTATTCAAGACTCGGGTTGAATGTCAAACTAGGTGTAGAAATAAGATGATGTATTTTGTTAGAAAGTTGTTTCTCGCTCCCACATCTAAAGAGTAGTGGAATGTGATAGTTTTTCTATGTATAAATAGAAAAGTTGTCCCACATGGAAAGATTAGCTAAGTGAAGGTGATTCTTTTTGTATAAATAGAGGTCCCCCTTCCACCATAGTAATCAACCCAAAAATTGGAGTCTCTTAACCATCATCTTAAGAGAGTTCCTCGGAGTTGTACTACATTAATCTCCACAGTAGTGAATATTTTTCTCCTTGTCGGTGTGGACGTAGTCAGTGATTTTGTTAGTGAACCAGGTAATTCCGTGTGTCAGTTTAAATATTGTTTGTTCATTGTTTTGTTCTTCTCACGTAGTCAATAAACCGTTGGTAACGGAGCGCCTCCGTTACTACATTTCATTTGCTAGAATTATATATTATCTAATTCAATTATCTTTTATTTGATTTTGCAACGCCAAATAAAAAGTCAAATGCATGAAGAGAGAATGAAAGTCAAAAAAAATTACCGTTAAATATACGAAAATTTGGCAATATTTTCCCATGCCCTTGAACTTTATGTCAAGACAAAAAGTTAAGGGAATATGATAGTTGAAGGGGATGAAGTGTCATACTAAATTAAAATGTGAATGACTCCAATTTTCTTTTGATTGAAATTTTATTTTGTAGATGAGATTCAATTATGTTTTGACATATATATACACTTCGTTCATTAAAACATGAGATGTGAGTTTAACTAAATTATGGATGAGCGAAGATGATTTGTTAAAGTGGCGGGTTTATATATACAATGGTTTTATCTCGTGAACCTTGCAGGAATACTTTTTTTTCCTTTGCATCTATCTTATTTTTTTTTACATACATATATTTAATATCAAACTCATTTACCTGTGTATTTATCTACGTAACTACGTTTATAATTGAACAATATCGAATATTAATTTTTGAAGAACACAAAAGTTTATTTATCGTAAGTTGAAACGATTACTTCTAAATAAGTTCTATAATTAACGTTTTATAATAGTAAAAAAATGTATCACAAAAGATATGTCGTATATATAATAAAATGATTATCAATATTACCAAAATTGTAGGACTAAAAATAATGATAATAATTTTTTTTTAAAATACGTAAATCTAATTTTTAATATCAACTATTTGCATTTAATACTACACATTCAATACACAAATTAATTATTATTTTTTTAATAGAAGAAGAAATAAATCAATGAGAAGAGAATGACATGACTTCCTCAAATACTCTCAAAATGAAATGAAGAAATATAATGATTTTGTTTGAGTTTTAGGAGTCGTTTGGTTGCCCTTGGGAAATCATGGGAACTAGCAATTCCCATGAATTGTAAAAAAAGAGGTTGTTTGGTTGCCTCAAATTTGCAAGAATGGAGGAAGTAAAACTTCCATGGAAGTGACTTCCTACATAAACGTAGGAAGTTGCTTACCAACTCCCCTCTTGGTAACTTGCAATATACCTACATCAATTAAATTCTCGGATAGGTAGCCAAACAATTTTTAGAACTTCGCTTGAATTAAAAAAAGAACTTATTTTCCATGATATTCTACTTCCCATGAATTTGCACTTCCCGCACAATCAAACGACCCCTTAATAGTATAGTATAGATAGATAGATAGATAGATAGATAGATAGATCATCATGAGTTGTAAAATGATTGATTACTATTTAGTTGATTCAATGTTGCTTCAAAAAAGTTGATTCAATGTTTGAATGTAGGAAAGTAAGTTATGGTAGATATTTTAAGTAAACATTCACTACTTTAGGCACTTATGATTAATTGAGATATCAATATTTAAAATTTTATTCAATATTTAAAATTTGTGTTTATTGTTAGTTATGATAGGCAAACTTTGTGGACATGACACGTTGCATTAGTATGTCACATTATCTATATATTATATTAAATAGAGAACAAAACATCCTCCATGCTCCATCTCCCCAAATCTCAATGCGTAGGCAACCCACATGGCGTGATATTATTGGATGGAAGATGAAAAGGAGGGAGAGTTAAGTGGAAGATGAAAAGGAGGGAGTTATGAAGTGAAAGATGAAAAGGAGGGAGTTATGATTGGGTGAAAGATGAAAAGGAGGGAGAGTTAAGTGAAAGATGAAAAGGAGAGAGTTTAAATGTCCTCATTGATAATGTAAAATCCAATGTTAAGCAATCAAGTTAAGTGGAAAATGAAGATGAAAAGAAGGGAGAGTCAAGTGGAAGATGAAAATGAGGGAGTTATGATTGGGTGGAAGATGAAAAAGAGAGAGTTAGGTGGAAGATGAAAAGGAGGGAGTTTAAATGTCCTAATTAATCATGTAAATGTTAATCAATTAAGTTAAGTGGAAGATAAGTTTAAATGTCCTCAAAGCACTAAATTTCAACCACCTCCCATCCTCCTCGTCTTCCTCCCTTATAATCCACCACCTATAACAATGGGTGTTTGCCTTTCTCATTACACCATACACATAAATTATCCTACACATCATAATAAAATAAATAGTAGTGACAAACAACTAAATACAAGTGATTAAGAGATCTAATGATAATCTATATATTATATTAAATAGAAAGCAAAGTATCCTCCATGCTCTATACAACCAATACTCAATTCTAAGGTAACCCACTTGACATGATGTGATTGAGTAGAAATTGAAAAGGAGGGAGTTGAATACATAATCAATGCCAAAGTCGGTTATTATTAATTAGAACCCTTCAACTTCTTTCTCATTGATTATGTAGAATCCAAAGTGAAGAACTCATCAACTTCTTTCTCATTGATTATGTAGAATCCAAAGTGAAGCAATAAACTTCAACCACCTCTCGTCCTCTTCATTTTCCTCCCTTATAATCCACCACCTATAACAATGGGTGTTTGCCTTTCCCATTACACCATTCAAGTGTACAACGAAATCGAGCTGATTTCCAACGCCAAACGTCGTCTTACTGTTGCCGTTGGATGCAGACGACCCCAATTTTTTCCACCGCCCAGACTAACTCGGTATGTGTGTGGCTATCAATTCGTTTCTGCTTCATTGGGTTCATGCTTGCATTAAACTCATCTTAATGCTACTCATTATTAGTTCTCTGTTATCTTGATAGTAGGAGTCAATCGATACAACCTCATTCTCACATTAATTGATATAGTATAGTTATTGTAATAATAAGTTGATCGATGAGTTGATGTAGTATCATGTCAACACGTCGATCATAGACTTAGAGGCATCTTTACGTCATTTGATTTAATGTGCTATGCTTCTGTCGTGGTACTAGATACTTGGTTACGTATTAAAAATTCTAACCTACTTTCAGACTCATTCACATCGCAAATTTCTATGAGACTGTCTCACAATAATTTTATCGTAAAACATCTCACATGGGAAGTTAGTATTAACTTATTAACTCTATGTGAGAGGTCCCACGATAAAATTATCATGAGACTGTCTCACAAACGACTTATTATTCATTTAATCACTACAATGGTTTTAAGATGTCAAGAGTAAAAAAACTTATGCAAGAATATTACGATTGAATATTTATGTTACTCAACCCTCATTGTCGTTCTCTCACTAGAAAAAAAATCTCCCTCTTCTCTCTACAAAAAAAACCCAAAAATAATACCCTAATTGACCACCATCACAGCCGCCACCACCCTTTCCCCTTCCTTTCTTTCAATCTTTGCCGGAGATGTCCTTACATCATTTGCCTACTTCTAGCTCCTAATCAATCCACATGTATTAATCTCATTAGACCATAAAACTAAAGCATTAATTTTTTATTAAACCAAGTGTATATTAAGACATTTATCTATTTTACCACGGAGATAAGAATTTTTTTTTTATAAAACCAAGGGTGTATCAAAAGATTTATCCATTTTATTCAAAATAAGTATATAGATTTTAATTATTATATTGTCGTTGTTGTTATCGTTATTTTTAGTAAACAAAGTTTGATAATATTGGTAGTCATTTTATTATATACAAGACATGTTTTATCTTTGATGACACAAAGTCCTTATAAGATATAATATCTTAATTATAACACATAATAAAAAACAATCATTTCAACCTAAGATATTTTTTTTTCATATCCCAAAATCAATACGGAGTATCTAATATTGTTCATTATAAATGCACTTATAAACATAGGTAGCACGAGTTTGGAGTTAAATACATGTATGTCTAACAAAATAAGATAGCTGCAAAAGATTGACATCAGGTTCATTTATTTTTGCTACTTTTATTCATACTCCATATATGTTATTTCGACTCAAGTACACTTCGAGAAATCATACGAAAGAGGAATAAAGTAAAAGGTGACTCCTTTAGAGACGACCTAAAAAGGAAAGGGCGACTTTTCTACACAGACAGAGGGAGTACAAACTAAGGACAAAAAAAAATTGACAAATTTGACAAAATATAAAAAAACAAACGTAGACCCGTGCGGTGCACGAGTATGACGACTAGTTTCTATTATAATATAATATACGAAAAGACTACACTTACACGGCGTGTATATTAATTTCATACACAACCAATCATATTGCGCTACGTGTTGTTTTTATATTTAACCTAAGGTGATTAGTTTAGGGTTAGGTTGGTAATTTTACAACCCTTAGTTAATTTATAACAAAATTGTAGTTAAGTTAATTATAGAGAGTTTTAATTTTTTTTTACTTTTTCTTAATTATCTCTATTTAAAGAAAATGTTTGTGAAATTTTTATTTTATGCATACTTTTTCATGATTAGAATAATTTATTAAGGCAAATTTATTAAGTAGTAAATTTATCATTACTGAAATTATTCTTGATTAGAATAATTTATTAAGGCAAATTTATTAAGTAGTAAATTTATCAAAAAAATTACTCCCTCCGTATCTATATGTTCGTCCACTTTGTTTAATATATGAGTGGACTATTATATTGAAAGTGGATGAATATATAAATACGGAGGTAGTATATCATAAATATTTTCAGGTAATTTCATAAATATTATTGTATATATATTTTTTGAATTAATTTTTTTGAAATAATTTTAGTCTCCTAATTTCACGTAATTAATTTTTTTCATGTTTCTATTTTTAATTATAAAACTTGAAATAATTATTATTCAATAAAAATATTTACATTTTAATTTAGTTTCGAAAGTATTTATTCCATTTTATAAAAAATAAATAAATAATGTTACAAAAAAACGAAATTTGATACAGTATTAAGGAAAAAAATCAATTAAACGACAAAAAAAGTTTATTTACAAATCTATATATATATATATATATATATATATATATATATATATATATATATATATATATATATATATATATATATATATAGATTTAGGTTCATGTGAGAACTACCCCTTCAATGAGAACTGTGAGAACTATAATATGAGCCATTGGATCATAGTGTTCAATCTCATTCGTTGGATTCTTCAAAATTCTTCAATCAAATTAATTCATCACAATTGCTTCAACCTTCAACCCGTAACTCCTTCTTTTTCTACAAAATTCTTCGACCCATAATCTTTTAATCGATATATTCTTTAATCGACCATTGAATCCGATTCTTCAATCCATCAATTTTTCAATCGGCTTTTCTTCAATCAATTAATTCATCACAATTGGGTATTGAACCCCAATAACCTAAGTAGTTTTTTTTTTTTTTTTAAATTAATCATTTTATGATTAGCTTATTCAATTAAATTCATTAATTCATTACAATAGTAACAATATTATCGTCGGTTAATATAATTGCAATAATTGCAATAATCTCAGCAACGTGTGTTATCGTTTTTTTTTTCAATTTTCCTGATTGATTTAAGAGTTCATCTAAAATATTGTCCTTTAATTTCCTTTTGTACGGATTTTATATGAAATACAAACCCTTCTTTTTCTAGCCATACTCGATTTAATTTTCTTTTTAAATTGTGGTGTACCCTATTTCAATTTCAACGTACCCTTTCTCACTATTAGCGTACCCTTTTTTTTATTTTAGCGTACTCTTTTTCAATTTCATTTTTAATTTTAGTGTACCATTTTTAAATTTTAGCGTACCCTTTTTTACTTTTAGTGTACCCTTTTTTCTATTTTAACGTACCATTTTTCAATTTCAATTTTACCGTACCTTTTTTCACTTTTAGCGTACCCTTTTTCAATTTCAATTTTAGTGTATCATTTTTAAATTTTAGCGTATACTTTTAAAATTTTAGCGTACCATTTTTCACTTTTAGCATACCCTTTTTTCAATTTTAGCTTACCATTTTTCAATTTCACTTTTAGCGTACCTTTTTTTTAATTTCAATTTTAGCGTACCCTTTTTTAAATTTCAATTTTAGCGTACCCTTTTTAAATTTTAGCATACCCTTTTTCACTTTTAACGTACCCTTTTTAAATTGTAATGTGGCTACAACTACTACCGTAAAAGTAGTGTGACAAATAAGATGATTAATAGAAGTATAATTAGAAGGGAATGAAGCATTGAATAATTCCACGATAGGTGTTCAGAGAAAACAAGAACCCTTAATTTGATATACAAGAACCCTAATTACACAAAAATCTCTAATCAAGTGGACATATTTAATGGTTTTAACGAAAATATAAACCCTAATTTAAAGAAATCCTCAATTGTATATAATTCCCCAATTTTATGAACACCGGAACCCTAATTTTGATGAAGGGAATGAGAAGGAAGAGAGAAAGAAAGAGATGGAAGAGAGAGAGAAAGAAACGGATTTGGTTTATTTTGTTAAAGGAAGAGTGGATGTTTTTAGGAATAATGTCAAGCATTAGATGCTAATGGTTCTAAATGGTTCTAAATAGTTCTCACAGTTCTCATTGAGAGATAGGTTCTCACCCGATCTCAACTCTATATATGTATATATATATATATATGTATATATATTAGGCTTTTTTCGAGCGATCTCATTGGTCCGTTTCATCAAACATCAAATTTGGAAAGTATCATAAATAATAAAAAAAAATCAACTAGAGAATCTTTTAATTATTATAATATATATTTAATTAATCATATTAATGGGATGTTTTACCATTCTTAGTTAAAAACCTTTATAGTTTATTTTTTAAAAACATTATCGTAAAATAAATTATAAAAATAAAATAATTATATTCGTGGTAAAAAATGCTTTCATTAGAGTATAAATTTCATATTATTTGTTTCACATTATGTAATGAATTTATTACATATAATAGTTTTAAAATTATCCCACATCGACAGATTATAATATGATGATGAAATTCTATATTATAAATAAAGAGTAATAATTCGTTCTTCGATATCTAACAAAAGTCTTTTCAATCTCAAAAAGAGTTTCTAAGACTATAAACCTTAAGTAATTATCTTTTAAATCTCAAAAGGAGTTCCTAAGACTATAAACCTTACGTAATTATCCTATATTATCGACCAATTATAAAGAAATTACCCCACATCGAAAAAACTAAATAATATTGACCAAGAAAAACATTTAAATTATCCTACATCGAAAACTTATGATGGGGTGATGTAATTCTATATTATAAATAATAGTAATCATTCAATTTTAAATATCGACAAAAAACTTTTATCTCTTAAAAAAGCTTTTAATATATAAGACTACAAACTTAAGTAAGGACGTACTTTTTTTAGTTTTAAAATTAGTTTTTAAGACTATAATCTTAAGTAAATTATTTCACATCGAAAAATTATGATGAGGTGATGGAAGACTATAAACTTAAATAAATTATCCACATCAAAAAATTATGATAAGTTCATGAATTCTATATTATTAATAAGACTAACTAATCATTCGTTCTTAAATATCAATCAAAAAAACTTTTTAAGTCTTTAAAAGTCTTTTAATAAGACTACAAACTTAAGTAAAAATAACCTTACATCGAAAAATTATAATAAGGTGATGAAAATTTATATTATAAATAAGAGTAATTATGTGTTCTTAGATATTAACCAAAAATCGTTTGAGTCTTAAAAATATATAGACTATAAACTTAAAAAACTATCCACATTCGAAAAATTATAAAGTTTCATCAAACAAAAATCTTTTAAGTCTTAAAAACGTTCTTAAGACTATACACTTAGGTAAAAAAATTATAATAAGGAGAAGAAATTATATATTATAAATAAGACATAATAATTCTTCCTTAAACATCAACCAACTTTAAGTAATTCGCTCACATCAAAAAATCATGATGAGATTATGAATTTCTACTAAATAAGAGTAATCATTGTTTTTAAATATCAACCAATAATATTTTGAGTGAAAATTTTTTCAAAATAATGCTCTTAAATAAACTTATTATCGTTTCGGATCGGATTGAAAACTAATTAACAAAATGGGGCTCTAGGAGGTTCGGAGTGAGGGTCGTGTGTAGGCGGAGCAATCCCGCCATTAGAAATGGCGGGTTTTTGAAATAATAAATTTCCGGAAAAAAAAAAAAGCTCTTAAACCCGCCATCACTAACCCGCCACTCCCTATGGCGGGTCAAGGTGAATTTTTTTTTTTTTAAATGAGCAAGGATAAGATGATATAAATGTAGTAAACTACCAAGGCTTCAATTGTAGTCGAGTGGTAAGGAGTCTAACCTCTATTTATAGGTCCTCCGCCATTGGGAGTGGCGGGTTAGTGCTCAATAAATCCGCCATTCCCAATGGCGGGTTTAAGAGTTTTTTTTTTCCGGAAATTTATTATTTCAAAAACCCGCCATTTCTAATGGCGGGATTGCTCCGCCTACACACGACCCTCACTCCGAACCTCCTAGAGCCCCATTTTGTTAATTAGTTTTCAATCCGACCCGAAACGATAATAAGTCTATTTAAGAGCATTATTTTGAATAAAAAATTCATTTTGAGTTTAAAAAAGGTCTTAATAGGACTACAAACTTAAAATTATCCCGCATCGAAACAATTAAAATAAGTTATGGTTATGATTCTATATTATAAATAAGAAAACAAATTTTAGTAAATTATCCCACATCGACAAATTATAATAAAACGATGAATTTCTATATTATAAATAAGACTAAGCTAATTATTTGTTCTTAGATATCAATCAAAATCTTTTGAGTCTTAAAAAACTCTTTAAGTTTATAAACTTAAGTAAATTATCTCACATCGAAAAATTATACTCTCTCTTTTGAGTTTTTAAAAAACCAACAATATTTTGAGTTTCAAAAAAGTCTTAGTAAGACTATGAACTTAAAAACAATTAAAATAAGATACGGTGATGATTTTATATTATAAATATAGATACACATTTTAGTTAAATTATCCCACATCGACAAATCATAATAAGACGATAGATTTCTATATTATAAATAATGGAGTACTCCGTAGTAATCATGTGCTCTTAGATATTAACCAAAAATCTTTTGAGTCTTAAAATATATATTAAGACAATATAAACTTAAGTAAAATTATCCACATTCGAAAAATTATAAAGTTTCATCAAACATAAATCTTTTGAGTCTTGAAAAAGTTGTTAAGACTATACACTTAAATAAAAAAATTATAATAAGATGATGAAATTCTATATTATAAATAAAACTAATAAAAAAAATTCCTTAGACATCAACTAAAAGTAATCATTGTTTTTAAATATCAACCACCAAAAAAACTTTTGTTTTTTTAAAAAACTATGATGAAATTCTATATCATTTTTTTTAAAATTATGATGAGGTCATGAATTTGTAGTCTTTTTAAAAAAACGTTTGATTTTAAAAAAGGTCTTAATAAGACTACAAACTTAAAATTTTCCCACATCGAAACAATTAAAAAAAGTTACGGTATTGTAATGACATAGTTTGATTAAGTTTCTTATTTAACGAATGTACATCATCAATGTAATTAAGCCAACTAATCCGTGTAGCGCACGGACTTTAATCTAGTATTTATAACTAGTATAGCACCCGCGTAAATACGCGGTAAATTTAGTTGGTTACTTTTAATAGATGAGATATCTATAATTACCAATTGCATGATTTTTGAGATATGAGGTTTATGTAGATGGTCACAATTAGATTTTTATTATGTACGGAGTATCATTCAAAATAAGTTTGAGTTTGAAATATACTATGTATTATTTTAATGGCTATTTTTTTTTAATAAAGAGTATCACGTATTGCTAAAGGTAGGTGTCGATCATTCGACGAAAATATTTTTAGAAGGTCTTATATTTATAACGTTGGATATCGAATAAAGTTGTGATGATCATCCATTATTCAATCAAGAAGTTTTGAATGATCTCGAATAAAGTTGTGATGATCATCCATTATTCAATCAAAGTTTTGAATGAAGAACACAATTATTTTTCATTGGGCCTCGTATAAGATATACATATCACATTTGGTCTCACATGAGCTATATGAGATTTACATTTTTTTCCATTGTTTAGGTGACCCATGGTTTAAGTGACCCATTATATAGTAGTGATAGTATTAGGCGGGAAAATGGATGAAGGAGAGAGTGACACATAATTATTTTTTTAGTTCTCTCTATTCTTTTAGTATATAGGGGATTTTAGATAAATAAATGAAAAAAGAGATTTTCTAAAATGTGTCCAATGGACACATGAAAAAAAAAGTGTAACTATGTGAAGAATCAAACTAAATAAAGAAAGAAATAATTGATGATTTTTCTTCATACTCCGCAAATGTTAAGTAATCATATGTACTAGAAATAAAAAGTATGAAAAGATTTAGAAGATAACTACTCTGTATATAGAAAATAACGAAACGAAATATTAATTGAAAATATTACTTATATGTGGTCACATTGTAATTATATTATTTTGTTAAGTCGTTGTAAATTAAGTAGTTAATTAACTTATTGTAAAATGTTTAGTAATTATCATAATTTATCTTAAAATTTTCACAAAATTAAATTTTTTTAATATATAGTATTATTTCCGAAAAAAATTAACTTTTTTAATATATATATATATATATTAGATTAAGATTTTAAAAAAATATATAAATTGTAATTATAATAATTAATTTTCCATTTAAAATAAATCGAAAATATATTACATCAATAATATCATACAATTAATGCAAAAAACGAAAATAAGTAAAACAAAAACAAAAATAAAAAATTTCCTAAAATTGACTTAACTAGATTAGGTTAAAAATTAACTAATCATGTAAAATTACTAATAACTAACCATTTTAGGTTAAATTAAAATAAACGCGTGGCGCAATTTGATTGGTTGTGTATGAGAAATTTCATATACGCTGTGTAAGTGTATCATCTTCCCTTTTATAAACTTTTGCTTTTTACACTAACTTTAAACTAATTTCTCTTCATTCAATCAACACTTTCGAATTCGAATTTAATTACCGATGATGTAATACCGATTACTACATACTATTTACTTAATTATTTTATATGTAGTACTCCCTCCGCCCCACAATGATTTACCCACTTTTATTTAAATGTGAAGGATTAAAATATTAAGTGGGTAAATCATAGTGAGTTGAAGGGAGTATATAGTACTCCCTCCGAGTTCCTATTATTGTCTCATTTTCCTTTTTGGGCTGAGTTTGATTTTTGTCCCACTTTCCTTTTTAGGCCATCAATGTGTGGTTTGACTCGTTAGAGCCGAGTAAAAACTCGTTAGGAAAAAAGCACGGTCCTAAATCATTTGACTAACACGATGTAAACAAAGACTCATATCACTATGGATGACAACGGGTCCGGGATCCTGCCCAGACCCGTCGGATCTTACCCGAATGGGTCGGGTATGGTCCTCTATTTTTTAGACCCTGTGGATACGGGTCGGGTATGGGTCCTCAAAAATATTACGGGTTTTGGTACGGTCCTATGAGTTGGACCCGGACCCGACCCTTGGACCCGTTAAAATTATTACTCGTATTTTTTTAAAAAAAAATTAAAAAGTTAATACATATAGCACGGAGTAGTACTTCATCCTCTATTTATTAAAGCAAGGACCAATAACAGCGATGTGGCAGCAGCATAATTCATTATTCTGAAATACTTCACTCACATTCATCCAAGATCATTTAGGCAACTACTGCATGGAATCAATGTATTGAAGGAAAGGATCGGGCTTTACAAACCATTTACAAAATAAAAATTTATTATAATCACAAACGTTATTCGTAGGTGGTTCGTAGACGTTAAATATCAAAATCAATATACCTTATACTCCGTAATATTTAATAGCCGACACGAAAGTAAGTAGTTTGTTTTTAAACATTTTTAGCCTTCAACAAATGAAGTTATGATTTTTCACGAACTACCGCTTCAACGCTGAAAATCAATATTACTGCCCTACCAACATATATATTAATGCATCGTTACGACACTATCACATCAACCGTGAAACATACAAAAATCGAAAAACCAAAAAATACAAACAACCTCGTGATTTTTCACGGGTCAATACACTAGTTAACATATAAAATGATCCATATTATAAACCCTTATATATGGAATGTGGATCTTCTTTGTTCAATCCATTTTCATATGTACCTGGGTCACTGGGTGTTCCATTTTAACCTAAGGGTTAGACGATGCTTGTCAATTCTAGAGCATTCAACTCTAATTAAAGTCACTACGAGTCAACGAACTCTCTACTTTGGTTTTTAAATGTCCATTAAAAGTCATATATATGCTAAAAACATTATACAAGTACATATTATATTATCGAGTATCGGACCCGTACCCATCGAGTGTCCGTGAAGGACCCGTACCCATCGAGTGTACGGGTCCGGGTAAGGGTCTTAAAATTTTGGACCCATACGGGTCTGGGTCCAACTTTTGAGACACGGGTTCGGGTCCAGGTCTTATCGGACCCGATCCAGACCCGCCTCGTTGCCAACCCTACCTATCACAATTGAATTTCATTTTCCTTTAACACTAAAAGTAGTTATGGATGTGACATCATACTCTACTTATATAATTAGTTACTCACAATAACGCCAATAATAATTCCCTCAAAAGTATGCTCAAATTTTATATATACTTGTCTCCAAATGTAGGGTCAACCTTCTTAAGAAAGTAAAACAGTTTCTAAATCATCAACCTCTTCTGTACCTTTAGTCAACTCATGTGACCTTTTAGCCTGGTGCCTCCAATCTGTTGTCATTAATATATATATCATCATCCCCATACATGCTGCTTGGGCCGCGGCTAGACCGACCCAAAGACCGAGAAACCCGAGTTTGAGTCCAAATGCTACACCTATAGCCACAGGAAATCCAACAGCATAAAATGCAATAGAATTAATCTTAGCCCCAGTTTTTGATCTAGCAGAACCAGTGAGCACCCCACAAGCCGCTGTTTGAGGACAATTACCTATCTCACATAAGCCAAGAACAGGGAGTGCGATGGAAACTAAATTTAATATATTATCCTCCGTCGTGTACATTCTCCCCCAAACTGGACTAACCGCAACCATGAATCCAAAGGTCGTGATGCCCAACCCGATAGCCAAGATGAAGCCGACAACAGCAATTCGTTGGGCGCGGTTGGGGTTATTGGCTCCAAGTTCATGCCCAATTCGAGTCGACAATCCCATACTAAGCGCGTATGGGAACACATACAACAACCCGGTTGTTTGAATAAGGATCCCCATTGCCGCCACACTGGCTTGCGGGTTTTCCAAAATCCCACAAAAGAACAACATTATTTCGTACCACCACCATTCTAAGCAAACAGATAAAACACTAGGCAACGCCAAATTGAGCAAACTTTTCCACCCTTTAAAGGGTGAACAAAGGGTTAACCCATCCCACGGTCTTACTACCACATCATTTGACCAAATCAAGTAGATTATGATGCTCAAGTCTAGGTTAATCGTATTGCAGGCGGACGCTAATGCGACTCCTTTTACCCCTAAACCGAAATAACACACCATTAAAAGATTGATTGGGATGTGTAAGAGCAAGCAAAGCATGCTAAAAATGGTTAATGGCTTTGTTATGGACTGAGTTCTGAGAAATGACCTTAATGGGTGAAGATGTACTTGTGCGAAAAGTTCAGGTATAGAAAATATCAAGTAAATTTTACCCACTTCTATAATGTCTTGATCTTGATGCAACAACAATAGGACAGGCTCCATGTTGAGCCACAAGGCGGCAACGGCGATAGCGGTTAAGAGTAGTAAACAAAGGGTTCTTTGGAATGTCTGGCTCATCACTGCGAGTTTGTGTGCCCCAAATGCTTGGCAACAAATGGGTTCCATGCCCATACTTAATCCCTTTATGACTGAGAAGCCTGTTATGTTGGCAAAGCTTATGGCTAAGGAACCTCCTGCTAGTTGAACATTGCCTAGGTGACCAAGGAAGAGCATTGATATCACTGATTTGGAATGGAGTAATAAGGTGGTGGCTGTTATTGGCCATACTATCTTCCATAGTGATTTTAGTTCTTCTCCAACCTGTATATCAATATCATTATAAATTTGTAAGTACAGGGGAGGGTGTAATGTGAAATGACTCGTCGGATCCATCTTAGCCTAGGCGCTATAGGCACATTTGAACCAACCTCCAAAATTTAGGGACATAATTCGTGCACAACCCATATGACAATTAAAGCAAAAAAAAAAAAACATAAGGCAATAACTATAACTCAACGTAGATTACTCTTTCTTCTCCATATAGTGATAAGTCTTCATTCCCAAGTAATTTATTTTTTCTCCCAAAAAAAACTTATCCTTTTATATTCCTAGAAATTTAAAATAAAATAAAATTAATCTTCTTAAATATGATTACTCCAAACTACCAAATGATTTCCTCTCAAGTCATCCCATATTGTTACTTCCTCCGTTCCAATGAATTGTTTGTCTTTGCTTTTGGCACCAAGGACAAAAGATCCAATTAGAAGGTGACATGTGGAGCCAATAGTCAAATTACACATAAAAAGTATTCCTAAAATAGAAAGGCAAACAATTCATTGAGACGCCCAATATGGAATAGGCAAACAATTCATTGGAACGGAGGGAGTACAATTTTTTTTGTAACAAAATGTAATCCTATATAAGTGCACAAAATATCGAGGTCAAGTGTTAATGTAAACCAATATAAAATATTTGGTGATGAGAAAAATTATACGAAAAATCCAATACACATAAATAAAATAATATCAAATTTTGATTTAAATAAAATATTTTTTTTATCTAATAATATTTAGAGTATTATATTATCTATCTTCTACTTTGTTAACAAAATTTCTAATGATCTGAATATACAAGCGAATGTATTTTATTCGTGACTATTGGTTTTCTGATTAAAAAAAACTTTTAATCAAATAATCAGGTAAAAATTATAAAATATTATACCTCCTCCATTTTTTTTATATCTTCCCATTTTTGTTTTTGGTCAACTTTTTTTTTTATCTTTCCATTTCATTTCTTTCCATTTTGGTCCACAATTTTTACCATATTACTCTTACTATTTACAACACTTTACACCTTTATTATTTTCTATTTACACACTCTTACCACTCCACCTCCAATATTTCTTAAATTTATCATTTTATATTCAATACAAAAAAGAAATTGTGTCAAATATCAATGAGAAGATGAAATAAAAATGGAAGAAGTATTTAGGTTTGTAAAAAAAAATATGTTCATTAAAATATTAGAATACAGTACATTAGATGAGATTGTTCGATTAACTTGATTATCATTAGAATTTTAATATATATTTTTCTGAAATTAAAATGAAAATAAGGTTAAAAATGTGAAAAAAATAAACTAATAGGTTACCAAGTATATATTTATAAAGAATTAATATATATATAAAATGCTAAATGTACCGTGCATTATTGCGCGGGATCTATACTAGTTTATAATTATTACATTAAATTTTATATTCTTCTTTTAGATGTATGGTTAATTTATTTATATGATTATGATAGGTATTTTTTGTTAGTTAATTCATAGTCGGGCGTTGGACAAATGATGACAGACAGTAAATCTCCAGTAATAAATATTGTAATTTTTGTTATAAAACAATATTTGAAAATTAAAGATTTGTCGAAATAATGCTTTTATTTTATACGGGGCCTCATTTTCGGTATATGCGTGGAAGACAGCCCGGGAATAGCCTATAAGCGTACGTCTGCTTTAACGTGTAGTCATTGAATTTTAAAGTCTATGCCCAGGCGTACACTTCGGATTTTAAAGTCTATGCCCATGCGTATACTTCGAATTTTAAAGTCTATGCCCAGGCGTAGACTTCGAGTTTTAAAGTCTATGCCCAGGAGTAGACTTCGAATTTTAAAGTCTATGCCCCGGCGTAGACTTTGAAATTTAAAGTCTATGCCCAGGCGTAGACTTCAAGTTTTAAAGTCTATACCCAGGTATAGACTTTGAGTTTTAAAGTCTATGCCCAAGCGTAAACTTTGAGTTTTAAAGTCTATGCCCAGACTTTGAAATTTAAAGTTTGGGAATAGTAGTTGGGTCAGGTCGGGTCGAGAGTTAATTATCTCGATTCTGAATAGTAGTTGGGTCGGGTTGAGAGATGCGCCTGGGTCGATTTTGATGATTTTTGTTGATGCTGATGCTAGGTTGTTGATTTTGCTGATCTTCGTTCTGGATGCTTGACGGGAAATTTGGGTTTTTTTGATGATAATTGTTTTTTTTTTTGAAGTTGAAAACTTAATTGTTGTTGATTGAATGAAGAGAAAGGCTGTTTTGTTTAGTTAAGGAAGGAAAAGGAGTAAAGGGTAAAATAGGTAAATTACGTAAAATTGTCGACGATTTTAAGTAAATCGCCGCCGACAAGAAGCGAAAGTGTTTTTAAAGTACAATATTATTCATGGACTCCAACTACCTGTTTAAGGTGGAAACCCATGAATAATATTATAATCAACATTAAGGTAACAGTTGGAGGCTTTTGAAAAACTATTATATACTCTAACAAAAATAATACTCCCTTCCTTTTTTATGGTTGTATCCATTTGTTTTATATACGGTTCTTAAGAAAAATGAATAAATAATGAAAATGAGAGATAACTTGATACAAGTGGAGCATAGTAGAAAATATTAAAAAAAGGATGTGAGAGACTAATATAGAAATAATAGAAATAGGAAGAACAATTAATAAAAAAGTCTCAAAGAGAAAAATGGGTAGAACATTAATAAATGGAGGGAGTAAAATTAGTCTTATACTAGTGTTAACTCAACGCAAATTGCGGGGTGCTTCTTTAAAATATTTGTTATTATACAAAATAGTTTTTCGTCAAATACTACCTATGACTTGGTCTATTTGTGAGAAAGTAACTAATGTTTTTGTTTTCCAAAAATAATACCTAAAGTTTAGATTTTTTTTTTTGTAAGCATTATCAAAATCACTATTTATAACACCGAGGCATCCATATCACTTATGGTGCTCAACAGATCATATACTGCCCCACAGATTAACACGAGTCTTTTCTAGCGCATTTTGGCTTCACTAGTGCGCATCTCGAAAACCTTCCCAGGAGGTCATCACTCATCCTTAGACTACTCACAGCCAAATACGATTAACCGTGGAACTCTTTTGCATGGAGGACCAGAAAATAAGAAATTAGAGTTTTTTGTTATGAATAGTACTATCAATCCCTTTGAGTACTCATCTGAGCACCTTAAACCATATTTATATACACTCATTTGAGCACCTTAAACCATATTCAATATATACTCTTTAAACACATGGTATTACAATCATCCCCACTTAGGAAAGCAACGTCCGCGTTACTCCTGGAAACTGACCACAGCCAAGCCCTAGGATCCTCCCCCGCTAGGTGGGTGACCAGGGTACTCCTGACCACATGATCACCACACCGTCACCGGGTTGCTCTAATAGAATTTGTAACATTCCAACTACCACTTGTGGACTACGGTATCACTTATGGCGCTCAACAGGTCATGTATCGGCCTCATACATCAACACAGATCCTTTCTAACGCACATTGTCCTCAGTCATGCACATCCCGAAAACCTTCCCATGAGTTCATTCATCCATAAAGTACTCTCAACGCAAAATAGTATAAATTTCGCGCAATAATGCACGATATATTTAGAATCTTATATTTAGTGATTACTTATAAATATCTAATTGCTATCTATTAAATTTTCACATTTTTAATTTTTATATTTTGATTAGATAAAATAATTCAAAATTCTAAAGATTTCGTGTAATCTCATTCAATGTACTCTGTATATTTCAATAAACAATTTTTTATTATAAAGTTAATGATAATATCTTAAAATATTTTACCCGATGATTTAATTAATATTTTTTATCATGAAACCAATCACCTTGAATCAAAATACGTCCCCTTATATATTTAGATAAGTTAGAGATTTTGGTAACGAATTATAGGATAATATAATACTCCAAATATTACTCCGTATTAGATAAAAATTATTCTATCTATATATCAAAATTAAAATTTGATAGTCCTCCGAGTTTTATTGCTTTACCCTTTTACTTTTGGGGTGAAAAATAAGAGTGAAAAATGCGTGACCCAAAAAAGAAGAAAGAGAGAGAATTATAACGAAAAATCTAGACCACATATTAATAGTTTAAAATGAAAATAGGGAAGAATGGGTAACAATTCAAAAGGAAAATAAAAATAACACAAACTCGGGGGCACTAGTATTTTATACTATAGTTTTCCCATCACCAAATATTTGTGTATGTCAACACTGGACATTGATAGTTTTTTTACACTTATATTTTGTTATCTAAGAAGATTATGTATCATAGATGTATATTATTTTACGGTTTTTTTTAAACATGTCTCCAGTTTTAACATGTGTCCACTGGGCACATGTTAATAAGTTAATCACGGAAAAATTTACATGTATATTGTCTAAGTAAGCTAAACGTGAATTAATATATCAATTTGTTATGATAATATCCATGTGAATCTTTTTGTAATTGTTATTAATATGTGTCCAATGGGCACATCCTTACATGTATATCTTATACATGATTATTTTCTTTACGGGTTTTCAAACGTGTGAACTGGACATACGTTTATATACTAATTAAGATAGATTCACAAAGATTAAAAAACAATCACATTTGTACATAAAGTTAAGGATATAATGAGGATAAAAAACTTGATTAGCCGACGCGAGGGTAAAAGGGAAGTGTAGTACGGATTATTTTTATTTCCGATATGTGGAAAGAGAATAATTAATTTGAGATGTCCAAATAATGAAATGGAGACAATAAAAATTGGGATGGAGGGAACATTTCACGCAATGACAAAATTATTCAATTATTTAATTTCATATAGCCGTTTGGTTTTCGCTATTTTTTTTCCATGAGTTACAAATAATGAAGTTGTTTGGTTGCCCGATGTTGTAAAAAACGAGGAAGTAACGATAACTATGGAATACAATATATATATATATATAGAGAGAGTAAATTAAAAATTACTCCCTTTTAAGATACTGATTTTAAAATTTACTCCCTTTTGAAATTTTTGTTAAAAATAACTCCCAAATTCTATCAAAAGTTCAAAACTTGCTCCAAAATATAAATTTTGGACAAAAATATCCCTAACTTTTTTATGCCATATTACTTCACCTCACCCTCTAGCCAAGGGCATTTTTGTCCTAAAAATAAATTTGGGAGCAATTTTTGAACTTTTGATAGATTTTGGGAGTTATTTTTAACAAAAATTTCAAAAGGGAGTAAATTTAAAAATTGGTATTTTAAAAGGGAGTAATTTTTAATTTACTTATATATATATATATATATAGAGTAAGGCTCTTATGAGTCCTTTACTCTTTGTGAGTCCCTAAGTCCTCATCTCATCCATTGGATGGGATGAGGATGGATGGACAAGATGCATCCATTTAAAAAAAAAAAATTACGTTCCTAAAATAGCTCCCATGAATTTAGGAAACAATAACTCCCTATCACATTCATTCATCATTCACATTCATTCACCATTCACATTCATTCATCATTCACATTCATTCATCATATCACGTTCATTCAAACACAAAAAAAAACCCTTTCTTCATTCACGCTCAGTCATCGATTTTGTACTCGGAATTCTGTTACAATGGATTCAATGACCGCATCATCGTCTTCAAAGGTTGATAAGCAACTGATCGAGTATAACAATGGTGAGTTTCAGTATTTTATTCACGTTTTGATTCAATTTTTATTCATGGATTTCGATGGTCATATTGCTTTCAATGTGCGTTTTAATATCAATGGTTTATCGCGTCAAATTGCGTTTTTTTTACGTCGATTTTCATGTTTATAGTGCTTTCATTGTCATTTCGTATCACAGTTTCGTATCAATTTGCGTTTTTTTTATGTCGTTGCGTTTTTGATATCATAGTTTCGTATCAATGATTATTTGCTCTCTCGATCTTCATAGATTACAGGGCTTTATGCTTTTTATTCAGATTTTCCATGATATCCATTGATACTATTGTTTTGATTTCAATTAACGCATAAACGTCGTTGAAGTAACATGCTTTCTGCATTAAAGTAACACTTACTTGCAATTACAGTAACACAAATGAACGTTCAGAAAAAGGATTTTGATGATGATGTTAAAGTAACGTATTGTACACGTTAGAGTAACACCACTTAGGAATTATAGTAACACATTATTTGCATGGGTGTAACACTGTTTGATTTTGTGCAGGTGGTTTTGCCAAAGATGCGAACGCACATGACAACACTGGAAAAGGTAGAATTTGATTCATTTGATCAATCATGGATTAATAACAATGGTTCATTGATATTATTGTTTCACTGATATTATTGTTTGCTTTATGTTGAAGCAGTCATGGCGTTGAAGTAACACAAGTTATGAATTACAGTAATATCTAATTCTAATTAGAGTAACACAAACACGTAACACTGAAAAGAGTTTTTGGCGCTGACGTTGGAGTAACATCCTTTAAGGGTTAAAGTAACACAACTTATGAGTTGAAGTAACACTTATGTCCATGAGCGTGACATTTTTTAATTTCTTGCACGAAGCATTGGCAAAGAACCGAATGCACAGGAATGGTGCAGAGATGTGGGTGAGGTTTTCACTCCGTACATGGAGCAAGTATTCGGAACAATTGATGAGGCAGTGGAACAATTGATGAAGACATCGAAGGAGAGGAAACAGAAGAAGACACCGAGGAAGACGAGGAGGATGAACAAGTGTTTTGAGAATACTCGTGTTTTTTTGTCATTATAAGTATTTTTTCTTTTTTTCTGGTTTACACGAAAAACTAATTTTGTACAATTTTTTTTACACATAGCGCTGTGTTACGGTGCATTTAACACTATATTTATTTAATACATGTGTTTTTTTGTTAGAGTAACATCTCATGTGTGTTAGAGTAACACTATTCGTCTGTTACAGTAACAGAAACAATGCATTGAAGTTAGACAAAATCATTGCCAAAGTAACTGGGGATAACTTAGATTGGTTCCATTCATTGACAAAGTACCAACATTTGTTCTTCAAAAAACAATATATAATGCGTCAGAGGAATTAATTGCAATATCATTGTACAAACACCATTAATAACTTAAAGTAACATAAATTGTTCATTAAAGTAACATTTACAATGCTTCGGTGTAACACACAGATTGTGAGACCAAAGAAAATTGGGTTAACTTCAGTAATCCCCATAGTAACACCAACAGTAAATTAGAGTAACAGGTACAACTAGTCAGTGTAACAGAGTTTAACAGGTTTAATGCATTGGTGATAGTCAAAATACCAATGTAATTAGACAGGTAACTAAAGAATACAAACCATTAATTCGTAGTTAGAAAAGAGATGACATGATTCAGTAAACACGTTATTTTTTTCGGCCCTTTGTTGGCTTGCTCTTGGGAGCGTCGATGATCTTTTGTCTAGCGTCCGCATACTTGTCTACGTTTTCCAACAGTCGCGATCGCACCTTGTTCATTATGTTTGCTAAAGTTAGAAAGCTGCTTCAATATAACCTTGCTCGAGTTGAAGGTGAGCGATTGAGTTGAGTTGAGCGATTGAGTTGAGTTATGCGATTGAGTGCTCGGGTGTGCTTGAGTTGAGTGAAAAAATTGAATGAGATGAGAGATGATAAAGGTGAAGGGTTTTTGTGTTAGGCGGGTGTTTGAATGAACAAAAAAATGAATGAGATGAGAGAGAAGAAGATATCAGTTGGCAGTAATTTAGGGAGGAGAGAGGATTTTCTCATATTATTTCCAAAATATGGTAGTTACTACCTTAATTACTACATGCAATCTCAACCATTCATACTCTTTAGATCAATGGCTAAGAAAAGGACTCATGGACTCAAAAAAAAAAGGGACTCACTTGATCTTCACTATATATATATATATAAGTTCAACAACGAAGGTCACAACTCTTCAGGTCAACAATAAAATGAGATAGGTTCACATAAGGTCAACAACTCTTATAAGTTCATAAGTTCCAGTGTTAAAGTTGTTGGGGTGATGACATTTGAAAAAGTCTTTCGGTGTTGTCCAGATTCGGTGTCCAGGTACATGACACAAGTTTTTTGGGTTGTCCAGATTCGGTGTCTAGGTGCATGGCACAGTTGTGAGTGTTGTTTATGTCCAGATTCTGAACTCGTGAGCTGTCAGTTTCAGAGGGAGATTATGGCCTTGATTACGCGAGATTATGGCCTTAATTACCGTGATTTTGGAGCTGTTTTGAGGCTCCTCCTCACTATAAATACAACACTCCCCTTCCCTTCAAACAACAACAAGAAAAACAACCTCCTTTCTATTCCTTTGCTCTCCACTCTCTCATATTCTGGGTACTGCAAATAATCGTTCCAAAGCACTTCAACTCGAGTGGTCGATTTTAAGTGCTGCAGTGTTAACCTTGGGAAACTACGACACTGCAGGCGATAACCACCGAAGTCGCGCCAATACAGTTTTCAAGTCAGTGGCCACCATACCACGGCACTGCTTTCAGTTTATGTCCGTTGCTGCCTCTCGGTTTGTTACCTCCGTCTCCCTGTTGCTTTCGTTACTAATCGGTTACATTGTTGCCTTTGGTTTAAATCTGTCTGTCGTTCTCGTTTGTTTCACGTCTAACAATTTGAAAACTGTATTTACTTGTGTCACATAAACGAGAAAAAATATGGCAGTAGTGTCGAACAAATTTGCTGCTGATTTATCTAAGTTGGAACCTCTAGACGGGCAAAATTATAAGAGGTGGTCTCAGAAACGTTTAATGTTTTTTGGACAATTGGAAATCGATTATGTACTATTTAACGATGCACCTGAGTTAGCTGTTGCGTATGACACGGCCGAGGCCACACCTCCTCCAGCTGCCACGATTAAGTCTCATGATGAAAAGGTTAAGAAACATGATAAAGACAATAAGGCAGTAAGGTATCATCTTCTTAATCACATGACTAACACCCTTTTCGATTTGTTCATGGTCCATAAGTCTGCTAAGACCATTTGGGAGTCATTAGAGAAAAAATATGGGGCCGATGATGCGGGTAAAAAGAAATATGTGGTGGGTCAGTGAGTTGGGTTTCATATGGTAGATGACAAACCCGTTATGGAGCAAGTCCATACTTACGAAAACTTGTGTGCTGATGTTGTCAATGAGGGTATGAAACTTGATGAAGTCTTTTTAGCAAATGTGTTACTAGAGAAATTTCTTGCGTCATGGAGTGATTATAGGAACCACCTAAAACACAAGAAAAAAGATTTAGCACTTCAAGAGCTCATAGGTCACATGAGGACTGAGGAAGCTAATCGCCTCAAGGATAGGTCTGTCCTCCTGTCGTCTGTCTCCACCAAAGCTAATCTTGTTGAAAGTGGGGGTCCTTCTCATGGAAATTAGAAGGGTAAGAACAAAATGGGTCAGAGTCAGGGTGAAGGCAAGGGTAAAAAAGGGAAAGGTCAAGGTGTTAAGGGGAAGAATCAAGGAAACTCCACCAAGCCGGTTCCCAAGATCCATAAGCCAAATCCGAATCTGGTGTGCTACGTGTGTGGACAAACGGGTCACAAAGCATTCTAGTGCCCTCAAAAGAAAAATGGTCAAGCCGCCCAAGCTAACATTGCTGAGCCAGACGATGACATTATTGCTGCGGTGGTGGTCAAGGCCAATCTTGTGGCAAATGCCAGTGACTGGATTCTGGACATAGGAGCATCAAGGCATCTCTGTGCCAACAAGGAGCTGTTTGCTGAATTTGAAGATGTAGCTGACGGTGAAAAGGTCTTTATGGGTAACTCTTCCTCTGCGCTGATCACAGGAAAAGGCAAGGTCTTTCTTAAACTAACTTCTGGGAAAACTCTTGCCCTTCATAATGTTTTGTATGTCCCAACTCTGCGCATAAACCTAGTGTCAGGTGCCTTGTTAAACAAAGTTGGTGTGAAACTTGTTTTTGAGGCTGACAAGGTCGTAATGTCTCGCAAAGGGGATTTTGTGGGCAAGGGTTATCTCAGTGAGGGCTTATTTATTTTAAACATTGACTCTTCTGCTATTAATAATAATTCTTCTACTTCTGCTTATATCACTGAGTCTATTGATGTTTGGCATGCTAGATTAGGTCACGTGAATTATGAACCGGTTAAAAAATTGAAAGCAATGTCGCTTATTCCTTCTTTAACCACCGAAGTCGTCACTAAATGTCCTAGTTGTGTAGAAGCTAAGTTTACTAAAAAGCCTAGTAAACCGGTTAAAACTAGACATACGAGTCTTCTCGAGTTAATTCACACTGACCTAGCTGACTTCAAGAGTACTATGAGTAGAGGAGGTAAATTTTATTATGTCACTTTTATTGACGATTACTCAAGGTACACTAAAGTGTATTTGCTTAAGAATAAAAGTGAAGCTGGAGAGATGTTTATTAAATACAAAGCTGAGGTAGAAAATCAACTTGACAGAAAGATTAAAAGAGTCAGGTCTGATAGAGGTGGTGAATATAGCTCTAATTATTTAATAGATTTTTGTGAGAAAAATGGACTAATTCATGAGTCTAGCCCACCTTATCAACCTCAGTCCAATGGAGTAGCTGAACGTAAAAATAGAACTTTAAAGGAAATGATGAATGCTATGCTTTTAAGTTCTGACTTTTCTGACAATATGTGGGGGGAAGCAGTGCTCTCAGCTTGTCACATTCTTAACAGGGTACCTCATAAGAAATTAGACAAGACACCCTATGAATTTTGGAAGGGTTATGCCTCTAACTTAAGCTTTAAGTGTGGAGGTGTTTGGCTAAAGTTGGATTACCGAGTTTTAAGAAGCCCACCATAGGACCTAAGACGTACGATTGCATTTTCATTGGTTATGCTCAAAACAGTGCTGCTTATAGATTCATGTCATTGAATGATCGTTCTATCTCTGAGGCAAGAGACGCCGAGTTTTTTGAGCATGTTTTTCCTTTAAAGAAAGTTGTTGATTCACCTCCTGAATTATCTAATGTGCTTGTTAATCCCGCTGATAGTTCTATGCATGCTAGTAGTAGTACTGTTAATGATCATGCTAGTGAACCTAGAAGGAGTAAGAGGCATAGAATTGAAAAGAACTTCGAAGATGATTTGAATTCGTTTATGCTTTTTTAATGGAAGATGACCCAAAAACGTATGATGAAGCTATGAGATCCATAGATGCTATATTTTGGGAAGAAGCTATTAAAATGAGTTAGACTCTATTGCATTTAATCAGACCTGGGAATTGACAGATTTACCTAAGGGTAGTAAACCCATTAGTAGTAAATGGATTTTCAAAAGGAAACTGAGACCTAATGGTACAATAGAAAGATTCAAAGCTAGACTTGTGGTGAGAGAGTTTACACAAAAGAAAGATATTGATTACTTTGACATTTACTCACCTGTGACTAAGATTTCCACCATTAGAACTTTTATTGCTCTGGTTGCTATTCATGATCTTGTTGTTCATCAGATGGATGTTAAAACTGCTTTCTTGAATGGTGACCTAAAAGAAGAGATCTATATGTCACAACTCGAGGGGTTTGTGGTAAAAGGTCAAGAGAGTAAGGTGTGTAAACTGAGAAATCAATATATGGTCTAAAACAAGCACCTAAACAGTGATATGAAAAATTTCACAACACTTTGACTGAAGATGGCTACATAACTAACAATTCTGATTCATGTGTGTACTCCAAGATGTTTGAATCAGACTGCGTGATTATTTGTCTATATGTTGATGACATGTTAATTCTTGGTAGTAATTTATTTGTTGTAAATAAAACTAAACAATTTCTGTCGTCACGTTTTGAGATGAAAGACTTAGAAGAAGCTGATGTTATTCTTGGAGTAAAATTGATCAAAAACTCATATGGAATATCCTTAAGTCAATCTCATTATGTTGAGAAAGTGTTGAAGAAATTTGATAGTTTTGATGTTGAACCCGCTAGAACTTCTTATGATGCTAGTATACCTCTGCGTAAAAACCGGGTGAGAGTGTATCCCAAAAAGAGTATGCTAAAATTAGAGGAAGTGTGATGTTTCTCATGAACTGTACTCGACTTGACATTGCTTATGCTGTTAGTAGGCTAAGTCGGTATACACATAACCCTGATAGTGAACATTGGAATGCTCTTCGACGTTTACTAAGATGCTTGAAAGGGACAGTTAATTCATGTCTGCATTTCGGTAAATTTCCTGCTGTGTTAGAAGGATTTACTGATGCGAACTGGATTAAAGGTAATAATGAAACAAGTTCTACAAGTGGCTATGTGTTCACCTTGGGAGGAGGAGCTATATCATGGAAGTCTACGAAACAGACGTGTATAGCAACCTCTACCATGGAGTCCGAGTTCATTGCTCTTGAGCTGGCAAGTCAAGAAGCAGATTGGTTGAGAAACTTACTAGCTGACATACCAGTGGGGGGGGGGGGACAGGTTGCACCAGTCTCCTTATTACACTGTGACTGTCAAGCAGCCATCGACGTTGCTAAGAATGATGTCTACAATGGTAAGAAAAGACATATCCGGATCAGGCACGCTGTGGTGAAACAGTTCCTGAAAATGGAGTGATTGCTATAGACTATGTGAGGTCTGAACGCAATCTTGCAGATCCTTTCACAAAAGGATTAACTAGAAGAGTAGTTCTCGACTCGTCGAGGGGAATGGGGCTGAGGTCCTTAAGTCAAGATTAGAGTATGAATCTTGATGGACCTAAAGCTTACATTTCTATGGCGATACATGATCCATAGCCAGTTTTGGTGGTGCTTTGAGACGCACTTGATGGATTCCGTTGGACTTATGTCCTTAATGGCTTGTGAGACGTGCAATTGAGAAGCACTAAGACACCTACGTGTGTGTGATGGTTTAGCCACCATCTAGTTGAGAGTGTAACTCTCACTAGAACACTCACTAGGACCGAGGTAAACGCATGGCTCTAAAAAGCGTTGCACTTTGAAATTGCGGAACGATTATTTTTGAAGGCATAATATGTGTTGTGGGGGTCTCAACCGAAGTTTAATTAGGAATTCAAATCAAAACATATTCGCTAGTTGTAAGTAAGTTGTTGCCCCATTTCACTAATACGTCAATTCAACTCGAAAGACATTGAACGTCTAAGTATCCGTCCTTCCTTACCCAGAATTTCTCTTTTCCTTCTCTCTCTCTCTCTCTCTCTCTCTCTCTCTCTCTCTCTTCTGCCATCAGTGGGGGATTGTTGGGGTGATGACATTTGAAACAAGTCTTTCGGTGTTGTCCAGATTTGGTGTCCAGGTACATGACACAAGTTTTTTAGGTTGTCCAGATTCGGTGTCTAGGTGCATGGCACAGTTGTGAGTGTTGTTTATGTCCAGATTCTGAACTCGTGAGTTGTCCAGTTTCAGAGGGAGATTATGGCCTTGATTACGCGAGATTACGGCCTTAATTACCGTGATTTTGGAGTTGTTTTGAGGCTCCTCCTCACTATAAATACAACACTCCCCTTCCCTTCAAACAACAACAACAACAAAAACAACCTCCTTTCTATTCCTTTGCTCTCCACTCTCTCATATTCTGGGTACTGCAAATAATCGTTCCAAAGCACTTCAACTCAAGTGGTCGATTTTACGTGCTGCAGTGTTAACCTTGGGAAACTACGACATTGCAGGCGATAACCACCGGAGTCGCGCCGATACAGTTTTCAAGTCAGTGGCCATCATACCACGACACTGCTTTCAGTTTCTATCCGTTGCTGCCTCTCGGTTTGTTACCTCCGTCTCCCTGTTGCTTTCGTTACTAATCGGTTACATTGTTGCCTTTGGTTTAAATCTGTCTGTCGTTCTCGTTTGTTTCATGCTAACAAAAGTTACACAAAAGATGCTTAAAGTTACACGAGATGAGTGATAAAGTTGCACTTTATCACTTGAAGTGATAACAGTGCTGAATGTTATAGTTACATATCAATTTTGTACAAATGCAATATGTCATCTGTAACTTTAATATAGACTTAATTACATATGGTGAACTTATTGCATTGCATTGATCCGTTACATCAAACCTCAAATTAGGAAAGTATCATAAATAATAACCCCTCCGTATCTATATGTTCGTCCACTTGGTTTACTATATGAGTGGAGTATTATATTGAAAGTGGACTAACATATAGATACGAGTAATAAAAAATCAACTAGAGAATCTTTTAATTATTATAATATATATTTAATCTATTATATTACGTGAGGTTTTACAATTTTTAGGTAACAACCTTTAAAGTTCATTTTAAAAAAAATTATTGTAATAAAATTATAAAAATAAAATAATTAGATTCATAGTAGAAAATGCTTTCATTATAGTATAAATTTCATATTATTTGTTCGAAAAAAAGTGATGAATTTATTATATAATAATAGTCGTAAAATTATCCAAGAGTTCTTGAGACTACATTTAAACTTAGGTAAAAGTATCCTATAACGAAATGATAAGGTGATGAAATTTTATATTATAAATAAGAGTAATTATTTGGTTTTAAATATCGACCAAGAAAAACTTTTAAATTATCGCACATCGACTAAAAAAAACTTTTAAATCATATTATCATAGACATCCCAGATAACAACGAACTCGGTATTAAATTATATATAAGCTTGCCCTCCGTACCCCGTACTCATATTATATCGTTCCCAAACTCATTTGAAATTCGATTTGAAAATCCGAATACAGTTAAATAACTTGTGAGTGAGTCAATTGCAATTATTATTTCAAATGAATTTTCATTCCTCAACGGGAACACTGTCCCATACTCCCAGGCCATGGAAATATGGAATTGAATCACAAAACAATCATGGATTATCATACCAATTGCGTTTTTTAGGTCTATTTTAAGTGGGATTTACCACATTGTTTAAGATTTGTGGTGGCCTTTAAGTCATCGTATGGGACTCAACCCTCAAGTCAAAGCGTGATGCTGACTTGTAGCAATTAAGTTTACGAGTTAAGTATAATACTGTACTAAATAATGCCACTTTACAAGAATTTGGTTAAAGTGTAAAACTATTCAAAGTCTTTAAGGGTCAAATTTCAAGTACATTACAATTGGATTGAAATATTCTCTCTCATTCACCCGAAAAACATACTCCCTCCATCCAAGTCCAAGCTTTCATTTTCCTTTTTTACGTTTGTCAATCCACCTTTGCATTGTTAATATCTTTCGTATATATTAGTAAAATGTATTTTAAAGACGAATCAAACAAGATCTCAGATGAATATATTTTCTCTAATAGATTGTCGTGAATATCGAAAGTTCTCCTTGATTGTAAATAGTGTCGAAAAGAGAAAAGGGAAGCTTGGACTTGAACAAAGGGAGTACTTTTTTATTTAAATGGTGTTTTTCCAAAGAATGAGAGGGAGTACCACTTAAATGAATACTCCCTCCCATCTATTCAATCCTTTACCTAAAGAATTTCAGTAAATCAAAAGATTTTATAGGTCCACCAAAATTAAAGTAAGGAAAAATAGAGATATTTTGTGTAAATAGAGTAAGAATACGAGGATTATAAGGTAAGTATTTTGCCAAAAAGGAAGGTAAAGAATTGATTGAATTGTCCATTTATTGTGAGTGTAAAGAATTGAATGAAAGGGTGGGGTATATAATTGGTAAATCATTAAAAAACGGAGGAAATAATATCCTTTAGTTTAAGTCACATTTTGAAATTAAATAACGAGGTTTGTTCTAATGAAACTTAACTCTTAAGACTCATACTATATGCTTAAAATTTATTGTAAATTCGAATTTAATAAAGTGTTGTTTAAGAAATGATTTAAGAATTATTAGATTAAAAATGAGGGCTAATGAAGTGTTTAATTTGAAGTGGAAACATTAGATTTTGATCTGATGCATTGGATTTAAAATTAGGGCTGATAGTGTACTAGATATCCCTAATTAAAGCAAAGGCCTAAACCCATTGAGCATCTCAAAGAAGTACTCGTAACAATGTATGTGCACCCTACATACCCTTGAATATAATTGTTGTAAAGTTGTAATTCAACACAGTTACGTACTGATTGGTGAGACTTGAATTAGGCCACCATGCATGCCACTGCCAGCCCCCTTAGAAAATAAAAATGGCTAATCCGGTGGTCATCGTATTATAATAAAGATAGGAAAGGTACAAAGAATAACGTAAAGAAAATAAATAAATTAAGGAGCATCAATTCCTCAATTAAGCACTGCACTAAAGCTGAAAGATGAAAGAGCTAATAAAATTGCATCTTTTTTCAAGTTTCAATTAATTACTCTAATTCAAAGTCAATTATAGAAGTAATCGCTGTCCATCTCAATTTCAGGTAAACCTTTATGTGAATCAGTTACTGTGCAATTGTACTTAAATTGCTTTCATTATTACTGCACCAAACCAAACATTATTATTATTATTATTATACCTCTATGCCTCTTGCTTAATTGGCTAAACCAAACATTATTAACGCACAAAATGAGACATAAAAGTGGGACACGTGATCTGAACCATGTCAATTTGTACCCTCTTGAGAATATATGGATCATGCACCTTTAGAATCCGATAAAGGGATTAATTATATTGTTAACGGTTAACTTTCTGATTTATAGAAGAAAAAAAGCTATAATGTGTGTATAATAAATGTTTTTGGTTGTAAAGCGTTCACTTTGGTTCGGAATTCAGTCCCGTAGAAACATAGAATCAATAGGACACTAAGGTTCTCCCTTATAATTTTTTTAACTTCGTCATAATCCCATGATCAAATGATATCGTCATGAACAACCTCTCACCATTTTTTTAAGTTCTTACGGATACAATAATGATATCCTCATCTTAAAATTTCCTTATTTGAAATTGTATCACGAATTTTTCTATTTTATGAACTTCTGCTACGACTTTGAAAAGTGGCAATTGACTTGAATGGTAGGCATTAGTTTATGTGAAATTGTAAATTACATCTATATGTATAACACATATCGAAATCTAAGAGACCTCTTTGTCTATTACATAGTACTCCTTGGATTGTTCATTTGTTTACCTTTTATATTTATTGTGAATAATATTATTATCAAATACTAAACAACCGTTTGTCAAGTGATAAATAACCGGAGCAATGAATGAATCTTTTAAAAGATACTACGTCTGAGTTGAAAAACCCCTTTAAAAATTGCTACCGATAACAGCAATCATAAACGAGTACGGAGTATTTGTTAGCCGTTATAGATGGATAGAATAATCAATGAACATTTTCTAGCATGTATCCTTTTAATTAAGTTTTAGTGATATGAGTCTAACAGTTTGTTTAATTCTTTTTGTTTCATGATTCTAACAATTAAGTCTTAGGGTTCGCTTGGAATGAGAGTAATTATTATTCCGGGGTAATAGAGCAAAAATGAACTAGAAATTGACGAAAAGTAGTGATGATGTTAAGCGAAAATAGAGAAAATTAAGGAAATCTAGCTTATTTGGGGAATTATTACTCCCCACTTCCCCCAAGTAATGCATTACCCCCAAGTAATGCATTACCCCCAATGAGGGTAATTATTCCCCTCATATGTCTTTTACACCATTAAATGTCACAATCAAGCAACAAATTCATTCATTTTTAGTTCATTTTTTTTGCTCTATTACTCCCGGAATAATTACACTCATTCCAAGCGAACCCTTAGATTCATGTCATAAATAGTTAAACCAAAGCCCTATCGCAAGGACAAACCAACAAAAAAATACCACAAAAACTTGGAAGAGACAATCCCTCGATAACTCATTGGGAGAACATTTTTGTTATATTATATCTTTACGGAGTATTTGTTATTCGTACTTGTTTCTATTATTATTAGTTGTACTTCAAAATAAACATTTCATTTTGTATCTCGATAACTCATCGGGATCAACAACATTGTTCTATCTTGTCTTGAATTCTTAACAACAAAAACCATAACATTCGGTTGCTTCGTTATTATTTTATTTGTTGTTTTCGCTTTTCAAAAAACTTATTTTGTGTTTTGAGTATTTCTCAAAACATATAACAAAATGTATTACTAACATATAAATTATATTCATGTGAAAACTCTCTTTGTAAGGAATTTTGTGGAATATATTTTCAGATTTTTCAACTGATATATCTTTATAAAAATTAAATTGAAATACTCGTCAATAAAATTAAAATATAATGTTCCAAAGAGAGTACTACTATTTTAACCTATGCTAATGAAAATATATACTCCGTACTATTTAATAAATACACCAAATTTAAAAAACCTGAAGTTTGAAGTCCTTGTGATTTTCCACCAATCAACCATTTAATTGGGATTAAAATCCAAATTAAATGACCGAAGTAGTACTCGTACTTTTTAGGGTTGAGATTTTATACTAGTATTACTATTACTGAAGATTTTGGTTTAATAAATTAAACAAATCTGTATATATATGATAAAAATACTTTGTACTTTGTAGTTAAATTTATGAAGTTTGAGGGTAAAAAGTAGATACGGAAGATGATTGGTAGAGTAAGAGTAGGAGTGAAGGTGGGTTAATTAGTAATTACCTCATTCAAACGTAGACGACGACCCAAAAGGCCGGCGGCCTCCTCCTGGGAAAACCTAGGATTGTTATCATCATCACTCCCTAATGTACATGTTATTACGTCTTCAACATTATTCTCGTCACATTCCATTTCTACTTGACTATTATTTGAGATCAACCCTTGAGCATCAACATTCACTCCATTTTCATTTCCTGGGCACATGGTCGTCGATCACGGTCATCTGACAGAAGACCTAGCTCGATCGTCGTCTAAGTATAATAACCGGGAAGTGTAGCAGCATATGGGTAATAATAATTCCTTCTCCCAACCCAAGAAATGACCATAATCCCACTTATGTGACCATGGAAAACAAGGAATGAAATAGAATTATGGTGGAATGAAGCTAGAGTAGAAGTATCATCGTTGGGTGGTTTTTGTTTATGTGTATATATGGGGAGAAATAAATATATATAGAGAGAGTATATATATATATGCTTATTATTTCTGTAATAATACAGTCAAAGCTTCAAACTTGTAACATAATAGGAGTATATGAGTGATGTACGGAGTAATTAATTATTAATGTATACATACTAATACTAATAGAGGAGAGTTAATACAATAATTATAATATAAGATAGACGACAAACCTCCAAGCAAGTTTATTTTACTCCGTATCTTGGATATAATCCTGTTTCCTGGGTAGTAATCAAATGTTAATGTTGACAGACTGAGAGGTGGTATATACAGTAATTAATAGAATAGAGGTTTGTTTCCAACTTTATAAGGACCTACAAGTAATTTTGTGGAGTAGTGATGAATCAGGTAGCTTAGCTTAATGGGTGG
The DNA here is from genome assembly GCA_958450325.1 of Agrostemma githago. Classification (NCBI taxonomy): domain Eukaryota; kingdom Viridiplantae; phylum Streptophyta; class Magnoliopsida; order Caryophyllales; family Caryophyllaceae; genus Agrostemma; species Agrostemma githago. The sequence goes on from OY288239.1 coordinate 12,392,964, forward strand.
ACATTCAAGGGTAACACTTTTTAATTGCATTCAAAATTTAAGATTTTTGGGTGGTGTATATGTCCTGTATTAAATTATGTGGCCAAACATTTTTGTGTCTTAATTTATATATTCCGTATATATTTTAAGAGAAATGATATGTACAATCCTAGAGATCAAAAGATCAACTTTATTGTCTTTTTTTGAGAAATGATCGATAGGTACAATTTTTAGGGTTGTATTTAACATTACCCTATATTTAATTATATGTTCACGGCCTTACTTACAAGAGCATTGACAACACTTCCTAACCATTGATTCAACCCACAAAATCTAATCTAATGGTTGAGATTAACTCTGATCTATGACCCTACTACACTATTAGACCTAGATCGACTAAGAAATTATAGTTCAATTAGTATATATTTTGTAGGTTACAACTCTTAAACTCAAGGACCTGTTACAAGTATTAACCGAAAAGACAAAAGTAGAGAGATAACAATTATAACTTATTTGTAGCGGAACAACGTATTAATAAGAAGTATAATAAACCCAGAAATATATATAATCTCCACGGACAGAATAATTAATTCCCACTGACAGAATAAAACACCCCAAATGTGATGTCTCCTTTGGTATCCACACGGGTACGGAACTGCGACGTAAGGAATTGATCTTCGACGTATATATTGGTCTCCTTATATAGGAATTGAGAAACTAGAATTAGGCTACTATTATAACTCTAATTACCATAATTAAATTATTACTATAAATCTAATTACCATAACCCAACAACGTAGCTGAGTCTGTATTACTACTGACCCGATATATTTGATATATCGATATATATTAATAATATCCCGTACACATTGTGTGTGACCCAATGGGCCCACTTAAGACTACCAGACACTTAACTTATTTACATGTCAACTCGACATCGATCTCTAGCAAGGCATATCGGATATACATAGACTTAAGCTAAGTGGGTTAATCCGTATAGGACAGTGGACATAACTCCTTCAGTCTCCCACTTGTACATGTGTAGACACCCAGATTTAGACCTGGTGGCTGCAGGAGTACCCGACAAACACCCGATGACGATCGGACTGCAACGTGACGCGAGATTACAATGTTTTAGATAGTTTTTCTATAGAACGAATCAAATAATTACTCGAAAAAATTAATTTAACATCAAGACAGCCTTAGTTGTGTCATTACGGTCGCACCGACACTAATTAGAGTCAATTCCGACACTGGGACCCCGAATCGGCCCCGAAATATGCAAAGTCAAACCCGAGTCAACGCGTCGGACCAAGTAAACCTCGGGTCTCTGACGGCTCCCCAGATTGGATTGGTCGTTTAGTGAAGGATGGGGGGTCAAACAATATTTATAGACTCGGAATAACACAAAAACTAATAGACTAATCGTGGTAAGTCGAGGTCGGTCCACAGGGAACGGAACACAATATTGAGTTAAAAGCGACGTGTTTGGAATCTAGAGGGGGGTGGTTTCTAAGGGTCGAGTCTACACTAGAGAAATAACGATGAAGGTAGCTAGAGGTAATCAATCTAGGAAAAAGTGTTAGGGGGAAGTCGGGATTCGGACATTGGAGTCTAAGAAGGTCGGAATCGGGTTTTGTCGAAACATTGATAAAGGGAGAATGCCACCTTTCGGTTTCTTAACCCAACCCACCTAAAAACCCGCTTTCGCGGCAAAGAAGGGTAAGTCTCTAGTTAAGGGAATTTCTACCCCGAGTTTCTCCATATTGATAGAATTGAGTCAAGGTCGGTCTAGTTGGCCGGACTAAAACAACAATGACACAACAACCATAATCAAGATAAACCAACAAGCAAGCAACCCACCAACATCCCTTAATTCAAATAACCAAGTCCTCATCCCTAAACCCACCAACAAGAAATCTACTCACTAATCATGATGGAAGACAACATAACATCAATAGAGGAGAAGTTAACTAAAACATGCATAATAACTAGATCTAGAGAAAATAAGGAAACTATGATCTAACAAAATAAACTAGAGAATAATCTAGAACAACATAAATGAAATCTAGAGATTAGGGAGTGAAAGAGAAATGTGCCAACTATGAAGATCTACAATAAATAAGAAGATTCCATAAATGAAGATTGAATCTTTGATGAAGAAAATGAAGAACTTGTCACTAATCCTTCAATAATCCCCACAAATCTTCAAATAAAACTTGGAATAATCTTCTACAAACTTGAGATCTAGAGAATTGTTGATAAAAACTAGGAAGATCTACTACTAAATTACTATGTAAACTACTAGAATTTTGGAGAATTACTAAGATTACTACTAGAATTGTTTACTAATGGATGCCTTTCACTTCTTCCCTCCTTAGCTTAATGGAGAGATAATAGGCAACTAACCAGGGTAGATGTATATATAGTAATGTCTTAATGGGTTGTTAACCTAAAGCCCAAATTCAGCTTTTTGCTCCATTAGGGAGACAATCACCCTTTAATCTTCATGAGGTGGAACTTCACCCTATCGTGCATGGACCAATACCGTCGGGTGAAATTTCACCCGGTGAACTTTTTCCAGTTTTGCAATTTTCGGACACTTTCACCATCGGGCGAAATTTCACCCGGTTGGCAAAATTTCGCCCGATCATTTTCGCCCGGTGGAGAAGCTCGGAAAATCTTCGGGGAGGCATATTTACCGTCGGGCGAAATTTCGCCCGTGGTGTTTCATCTGGTGAAATTTCACCCGGTCATTTTTTCTGGCCTCTTTTCTTGTCTCATTTTTCGTCGTATGATTGGATGGCTTTGAACTTTAAGTTGTGTGCTTTGATCTTTGGACGGTGTTCCCTTCTCTTGTGCTCGTGGAAGCTCGATCGTGGTTTCGGTGCCAAATCCTATCAAAATTGATAGAAAAACTACCAAAAACACATAAAACGCACAAGAGGGACGCTAATGCGAGAAGTACTCAAAATATGGCGATAATCGCACTCTAAACTCGCAAAACAACGGAAAAACGAGTTTAAACGAGGGGGAAAACGGTCTAAATTTAGCACACAACAATTCCCCCACACTAAACCGTTGCTCGTCCTCGAGCAAAGACCCAAAAAAAAATTACAAACTACTACTACTAGCTAGACTATGCTAAGCTGATACGGGGCAATTAACGGGCCCGCTCTGTCCCTTCAACTCACATCGAAATACCCATGAGGTAGAGTATTCCCATGCAAGGCAAGTTGGGGCTTGCTCAAAACGGTGGATGCGACTAAACACACAAAAACACATAACACGAAAGAGTAGACACATCCAAAACAAAAATAAAACACTGAATCCCTCATCGAGACGGCGGGGAAGACACCGATTACTTTCCTAAAACAACTATAAACTTCCAAGATAAATCACCCACGTAAACAAGGACCAAAGCCTAATACTATGACAATTAAGCAATAAAGATGTTGATAACTTAGCTAGGTCCTCCTAATCTTTTAAAGGGGTACTACGGGGTGTAAAACGGAGTGGAAAAAGTGAACCATGGATTCATTCGACACTGTAGGTAGATGCAGTCCCACTCTCTTTGGCTAAGCCAAGAGGGCCGTTCCAAACTCGAATTTCCTAAATTAGCTCAAATAAAGAGGTGGAGTGTTTACAATTATTGGGGTGGATCGACTAATCACCGCTATCTTCCTACCTCGGAACTCGGTCCTCTAGTAGGCACTTCATGGCAACGAATCGATCAAAGGTTTTTTTTTTGAAGGAGACGTTTTTGATGATACGATTTTCATTTGAAGCTCCTTTCATGTTTTTGTGCCCTTTTCTCTTGCTTTGGTTTGCTCTTTTTGGCTTTTTGATGTGGTTTGAAACCAAGCTTGGAGGTTATTTTTGTGTAAACTTATTGTGGTGTTGTATAGGTGGAAGAAAATAGGTAATCGAGAACGCGCGCCATTCCTGGATAACCCACAAAGAGGCGGAAAGAATTTGGACTAAAGGTGCAATGGTCATTCGAGCAAGGTCACCTAGAAAACAGGATGGGGGAACCAAGGCCTAACTCCTCCATGGGTGGTCAAGGTGGTCAAATGCAAACCCCGAAGTAAACCTCTAGTAGAAAAGGTGGACTCAAGCTAAAGGGTCAACAAATTCATTGCCTTAGAGTCATTCTACTAGATTAAGGTCCAAAATCTACAATGAGTTATCTACAATGGAATGTAAACTCTTGTAAAAGGTTTGTAATCGGGTTTTCGAAAAGTTTAGTCATAGACACACTATACAAAAGCAAAAGGAACACACGAAAAAGAAAAGACAAATAAAAGAAAACACAAGTAAGGTCATGTACTTCATACTCCATCGACATTAAAGCACAAAATCAACCACAACACCCAAAACGCTCACTTCGAGAGCCTCCAAATAGCGACAACCTAACTCCTCTACAAAAGTAAAGAAGAAAGAAGGAAGGAAGTTACCAAGCGGGGTGCTTTCATAATCCAAAATGTGCTATCAAGGTGTTGGTTACCTGTAAGAGTAGAGAACAAGACCATACACGGGACACGAAAACATAACAAGAAACGAGAAAATAAAGAAAAAGGAAAAAGAAAAGAAAATATTTTTGATTTTTCGAATTTTTCAAATTTTTATGGATTTTTGAAAGATTTTTGAAAAATGAAAGATAGTAGACTCCTTCCCCACACTAAAACTGTACATTGTTCTCAATGGACAAGTAGGGGAAGATCGAAAAAGACGGAAAAGAAAAATCTTTTTGGATTTTTATGATTTTTCAAATGTTCTTGGATTTTTCGAAATTTTTGAGAAAAGAAAAAGAAAAAGAAAATAAAGAAAGCGACAAAATAGTGGCGGGCCTAGGTGCAATCACATCACCTAGACCCTAGCCAAGTGGCTAAGAAAATGAAAATGAAATAAACGAAAAGAAATGAAAATTAAAACTAAAGGGTGAAAAATTGGGCGTAGGTGTAGTCACGTCACCTAGCCCGGATTAAGAAAAATTGAGAAAATTGAAAAGAATTTGGAGTTTTCAAAAGGGTCAATGGTGTAATCACATCGCCTAAAGACCGGGAGCAAAACCGAGGCCGCTTTGGCCACAACAAGCGGATAGTGGGACAACTTGCAAATTTGGTTAGAGGTAAAACAATCACAATGATCATAATAATGATAAAGCAAGGAACAAGGAACGAAATTAATCCAAAGACATGCAATTATAGATGATTAAAGACTCACCAACACAACCCACACACATGCACAACACACACACACACACACAGACACACACACACACACACACACCACACTACCTATCGACTCCGGAAGAGGGTCTAAATTGGGTAATCGTTCGACGCGCAAGAAGCCGTCGGAGACCCGGGATAAGGTTGTATGCCCCCGGTAGGTTCTAACTCACAAAGGTCGTAGATAATACGACCTTCGGGTAACGTGTAGTGCGCATACTCCCAAACTTCCCTTTCTCCCGACTCAGTCTCGTTCAGCCAGAATTCACCGGGACCTAAAGGTAGGTCCCAATTGTGGCAATTATAGATATTGGTTCGGTGTGTGTTGGGGACTATTAAAGCACGGTCATGGCCAATGAAGACGAGGCGATGATCGGGTACATGAAAGATCCAAGTGGGAAGATAGGCCTCGTCAAGCCAGACAAAATTGTCTAGTGGGATAAGGTGGTTGGCCGCATAACCCAAGTTTTTCGCAATTAAGGTCACAAGACCTCCACAGTCTACAAAGGGGCGTTGGGCAACAATAATACGGTGAAAATGCAACGCCACGACAAGTGGTAGGTCTAAGGGGTTAGGGTTACCAAGCAATAGTCACAAATCAATTGCAAGACACACACATCAATATTAATAATATTATCGGTCGAGGGTAACAAGCAGTGGGAGAGTATCTCGGAGACGTAACGAATTGTGGGGTTACGGATTTCGGAGGTAAAGTTTGAAGCCCGTTGACCACGTGATATGCACTTCCAAAGGTCTCTTCTAGACACACTAGCTTGTGAATCACTCGGAGGTTCACTAAGTCCGGTACCCGATGAGGGTAAGCCTAAAGCTAAGCCAAACTCGGAAATAGTCAAACAATGGGATTTACCGAATAATTTAAATTTGAACACTCTTGGTGTGGTCGGATTATCAATGGTAAAAGTTCCTAGGAATTCAAAAGTCAAGTCTTTATATGTAAAAGCCGCGAGACTAAGAAGTCCGCTAGTTCCGGTCCTTGCGATAACTCTTTAATATTGTCCTCTATTCCTAAATTTTTCATTGTGAAGGGACAAGGCCACCTAGTACTCTGAAAGGTCATTTCAGAGAAGGCTTGAGCCAAAGGGGTATTAGGACAAGGTAGAAGTTTAGGCTTAGAACATTTAGAAAGTGTAGAGGTTGAAACCATACCTTGCTTTCGAGAGGCTCGCTTTGCTCTTGTCTCCATAATAATAATCTTGCAAGAATGATCCCGAAACTTTGCTTCACCTTCTTCAAGAACTCAAAATTATTCACCCAAGACGAAGATGAAATTATGAATGGAGGTTTGAATGTGGTTGGGGTATGGAAGGTGGTGGTTTGATGTTTTTATGAAGGGTGAAAATGTGGAGTGAATTGTGAAGTAAAGGTGATATAAATAGGGTAGTTGAGGAGGGAAAGTGAAAGTTTTAAAGTAGGTGGTAAAATTTTGCTGTAAAAATTTGGAAGGAAAAGTTATGTGGGGTAAATGTGAAGGAGGGAATTGAAAGTGTAGTGAGTAAATAGGAAATAGGTGTCAGCCAAGGTCGTCGGGTGAAATTTCACCCGGTCAAGCACCATCGGGTGAAATTTCACCCTACGGGTTTTTCGTCGTGAAAATCATTTTGCAAACTTTTTTCCACCTGGCGAAATTTCACCCCGGTGAAAATCTCATCGGGCGAAATTTCGCCCAACGGTATTTTCGTCAATCCTGGCTGTAACAGCCCTAAATTTTCGCGATCAAAATAGAAAAATGGAAAATTTATAGCCGTTACTCCGCACTTAGCTCACAAGGCCAAGTGCAAGGCAAAAGAATCGTATAAGAATTAAAAGAATTATAAATCCGATAAATAATTAATGAAAACGTTGCAGCGGAAGACTTAAGTCCCACAAAATCCAAAACGGTTTAAAACAACTTCAAACAAAAATTCAACATAAATATAAATAGTTCGGAGGTAAATGTTAAATAATAAAATCTTTCCTCGCTCAGCATCCCGAACCAAATGCACCCATGCAGCATATTAAGTATACCTATCAACTGTACCCAAAATACAAATAGGTACAGGTTCCAGCGGGGGAACGACCCAAAACAAAAGGACGTCAGCAAAGCTGAGTAAAAGTATAATATAATGAATTCATGAAATAATAATAATAATAATGATGATGATGATGATGATGATGATGATGATAATGATAATGATATTTTTGTAAGCTGAAACCAAGGTTAAAAGTCACTGTTTTGATACCAAAACACAATATTGTAAACACTGTAGTCAAAACCAAAAACCAACCAAAATATATTTTTCTCCACCTGTGTGCCAAGGTCCTACCCTTGCACGGTCTAGAGGTATCACTTGTGCTTAGTTCGACTTATATAGTGCGCACCTCTCGCATTTGGACATTCAGTAGGATGATGCTGCCAAAGGAGAAAGTCTAACTACCTAGCAAGTGGGGGCCGGTTACCCCACTTAAATATAACTCGGGCCAAGAGTTCAGTTTCGGGACGAAGTCCCAGGAACGTTGTTAACGTACCTTAAACCAACTAGATCAACAGAGCTCCCAGAGTCTGATTATAATCTCCAAAAAAGTTACCAAAACCTATCAATTTGTGATTCGCGTCACAAATTAAATATCCAAAATATTACGAGTATGATAAAAATTCACCATTGACAAAATAATTTACATACCGCTTTGAAAATATAATTTAAACCGAACATGCTCCTTACTTAAATGTGAAAAAGGTAAAACGTCCTTACCTCTCAAGACGCTCAAGACCAAGCTAATATAAACCCAAAAATTCGTTCTCCTTGAATCCACAAGCTACAAATAATATAAATGATTCAATAACTGACCCAAAACGTTAAAACGATCCGAACTTACACACCAACCTTAATACTATAACTAGTCCGAATTCTCATTCTATCAATAACTCCCTAGTTTTATACACAGGTGTCTTAACTGACCCAAATAGACTTGTCTCGGGACTAGAATAAAACTATACATTATTAATTGTCCAATACTCCTGATATGTCACACATAAATCTCCATTTGCTTGTAATTATGTACCCAAACAAATCTCTCAATTCTATGTCCCTGTTAATGCGTACTCCCTTAGTATTACTTTAATTATTTATTTATTACGTCCGTCATCATCATCATCAACCTACTTCACCTATCATCCTTAAGTTACAGACCAAAAGTAATCTAAACCCAAAACAAACTATCAGCCACCACGATACGACGAGGCCCAAAAATTACAGCAACATTACATCCCACACGACAATATTTAGTAAACTCGTCTCGGAATCCAAATATCAAAACTTACGACTCTTGTTTTCACCGCAAATCGATAATTAAGACAATAAAGTTACTCCCAAATAATATTTATACAACACCCATAACTTTTGGTAAGATTTAGTAACTTACAAGACTCCTATTCACAAAACTCGGTTCATATGTATAAAACAAATAAATAAAGGTATTTAATAAAATCATAACTTACGATTTATATAATCAGGTAGAGAAATGAGAGGCAGTTGAATTCGTGATCGAGGCTTCAAGGGATGGCGAGTCGTAGACAAAGAAGGTCGAGGTTTGAATGTGAATTGAAAAGAGGAAGAAGGGTTTAGATTGGGGTGTTAATGTAAATTAATGATGAAGTAGTTTAGTAAAAGATGGGGGAACCGGGTGGGGTTTTAACTAGGATTTAGTTTTTTTTTTCCATATTTTTGTTTGACCCAAACTCTAACCCGATACAAAGTCGGTTTATAAAATAACGTTCCAATTTAAGAAAATCAAAATCGATTTATTATAAGACGACCCAAAATACTTTAATCTTATAATGGCATCGAAAATACTTTTCCCAACTTAATAAGCCAATTTAAATAAAATAGATAAATAACATCTTATATTGACTCGGAAAATAACGGGGTGTTACAGACTTCCCTCCTTAAAACAAAACTTCGTCCTCGAAGTTTAAACTCGTTCTCAAAATAAAGCCTCACATTATTCATATGTGTCCAAAATGATCCGTTCACTCCATATATCCAAAATTCACCAAAATTCCTCATATATATATATATATATATATATATATATATATCCAAAATAAATCTTTTACTCCACACATCCAAAATCCGTCAAATTAAATACACAACCTTAAAAATATCTCACATTTCTAATTTCCTCAAAAATCCAAGAGCACCTAATTCCTCAAATTCAAAGTATACAACTTCATCACCACCTAAATCCACAAGATAAGATCACCTAATTCCAAAAGATAATATCAAAGTTCGAAACTACCACAATTCTCGTACTCCTCTAAGGTAAAGTATCACTTGCCAAGTTAAGAGCATGTTGGACAAAAATATTTAAATTATTTCAAAATTTTGAAATCACAAGTTCAACCATTTCCAAGTGCGTAATGCACAAAATCAATAAATCAATCAAATAAGTGCGGTTAGCACTAGCAATCGACAATATGTGCGTTGAGCACAAAACCACCAATATGTGCTTGGGCACAAACAAACCACAAATATGTGCGTTGAGCACAAACAAACCACAAACATGTGTAAACAAGTCAATTTCAAGTAATAATAATAACCAATAATCTACGACATATTGCTTATTAAGCATCGACAATAGTCAAAATATTCATATTTGTGACCAATAAATAGATATTAGCATGAAATCACACAAGAACATGCTTAGTTTACCACAAAAACAAGTAGTCATGCATATTTCTACCCACCTTAAAATAAAACTTCGTCCTCGAAGCACAAAAATTATGTTAGACAAGTAGTGACCTCCACATTGCTATTGTTCCACAACACTTTGACCATTCTTGTTTCACTTCTACGGGTTTTTCGCACTTTACTATCCAAAATCTGGACATCGATTCATAAGTCGTAGTCTCATCAAGCTCAATGTTCTCCGGGTCTAACAAATATCATGGATCACTAATGTAAGTTGGGAAACATGGAACATATTATGTACTCGTTCTATATCAGCTAATAAGTCAAGTCGGTAAGCCATCTCGCCAAAACGCCAAAATTTCATACAGTCACAAAAATTGGGCTCAAATTACCTTCCTTACCAAACCTCAATACTCCTAAATAGGAGAAACACGCAAAAGACTTCCATGTCACCAACCTCAAATTCCACATACCAACGCTTTTTAACTACATATCTGCTTTCATTCTGTCAATTATCAACCTAACATGCTCAACCATTTCAGTTCTCATCTCAGACCCTAAAACCACAGACTCACTAATTTCGCCCAAACGCACTGAACTCCTATACTAGCGTTCATACAATGTCTCAAATTATGCCATCTAAATCGTAGCATGGTAACTATTATTATATGAGAACTTAATAAGATCTAACTTATCCTCCCAACCTCCTTGAAATTGTAAGGCACAAGATCGCAATATGTGTCCTCAAGTATTTGATTTGTCCTTTCCGTTTGACCATTTGACCATCAGTAGCTGAATAATATGATGCGCTCACTAAGATTGGTTCCCAATGTTGCCTCAAGTTTCTCCCAAAATATTGAAACACATTTGTATCGTTATCTAATATAATATCCTTTTAAACCCTATGAAGTCCTACCACATAATGTATATGCATCAACAAGTTGCTTCTTCTCTCATATATCTTTCATGTGAATAAAATGTGCACTCTTAGTTAATCCGTTAATTATAACCCAAATCATATTATTAACTTCTTGTGACCTTAACAATCCAACTATAAAATTCATAAAGATTAAACTCTACTTCCACTCCGAAACTTCTAAAGGTTGTAACTTTCCCAGAGGTCCCCTATATTCACTATTAAACTTTTAAAATATCAAGTATCGAGCCACAAATCTGCAATTTGTTCCTTAATACTAGACCATCAAAATCCTAATTCCAAATCCACATGCATTTTATCACCTTCTAAATAAACGTAATACATCTTTTCCTTTAATTCCTTGTGGTTATGTACGCAAATTTTATCTCAACACTTAATAAATCCATTTTCATCGCGCTTGACAAAGCAGACTCATTCACCAACCAACTTATCCTATAAAAATTTATCACCACCTTGTCACTCTCTAATAACACTATCAATTTTCTTTCAACAGATAACACACTAGACGGGGTTCCTAATTTTGCCATTTTGATCCCAACTATCAGAAACTCTTCCCTCAACTTATCACGGTGCATCACTAACATTTTGTACGGGAAAAATTTACTCCAGGCATCGGCCACCACATTAGCATTTCTTACCTAATACTGAATCTCGATCTTACAATTCTTAACCATATCCAACCACCTTCTCTATCTCACGTTTAGCTCCTAAAGGGGTAAATATATATCTTAAACTTTTGTGATCATAAAAACCTTAAAGGGTACACCAAACAGATATTGTCTCCAAATTTTCAAGGTAACGACTACGATTGCTAACTCTAAATCATAAGTAGGGTGATTTTTCCATAAAGGTGCAACTGCCTAAACGCATAAACAATCATTCTCTTATTCTGTTGAAAAATACAACCTAATCCATTCATAAAATGCATATGTATAAACTTCATAAGCTTCATTTCCATCCGGTAAGGCCAACCCAAAGCAGTGGTCAAATTTTTGTGTAGCTTTATACGTCAGTGTAGTCATTGGTCTATCTATTTTGAAAGGCTTTCACAAATCTCCTATACTAATCAGCTAAACCTAAAGAGCTACGAATTTGAATCACAAATTTCAGTCAAGGTCACTCCTCAACAACTTTAACCTTAGCATATCTATGACACTCCATCCTTACATATAATATGCCCACAAAAAAAATAATAATACTCAAACTAACCAAAAATCACACCTAAAAAATTTAGCATATACTAGTTTCCTCTCAAGAGACCAAGACAATTCATAAATGTTCCTCATGTTCTTCTTCATTCCTTGAATAAATCACTATGTCATCAATGAAAATCCCAGCAAATTATCTAAGCACGTCCTCAAAGTTCGGTTCATCAAGTCCATAAACACATCAGGTGCAGTAGTCAACCCAAAGACGTCATAAACCGATAATGATCATATCTAGTAAAAAAAATGTAGTCTTATCCTCGAACATAATCATCAATCGGTGGTTCTCAAATCGCAATTTCAGAAAAACAGAGGCTTCCTTTAACTGGTCAAATAAGTACTCAATCCTAGATTCCAAGGTAAGGGATATCTATTCCATAGTAACTTGATTCAATTCTCGATAATCAACGCACAACTTCAAAATTTCATCCTTCTTCTTCCCAAATAAAATGGGAGCACCCCAAGGCGACACACTAAGTCTAATATACTCTTTCTACAACAGTTCATCTAATTGTTTCTTAAGTTCTTGCATTTCTAAGGGTGACATACGGTACGGTGATTCAGTCATTGGACTCGTCCGTGGCACTAAGTCAATAATCTTGAACTCAACTTCTCTACCTGGAGACATTCTCGGTATTTCCTCAGAAAGCACATCAACAAACTCACTCACTACTGGAACTTCACTCAGGTCAAGATATTCAATCCTCAAATCCCTTATATGACACAAGATCGGCTAAGCTTCCCGAGATAAATAAGCTATGTCCGATAAGATACTCTCACATTTTTAGGTCCTCGTAAGGAAACTTTACTATGTTCACAATCAATATTAGCTGATGAAATACGAGCCAATCCATCCTCAAAATTGCATCAAAGTAAAATCATGGAAATTCTTGCCTCAAAATCATGATCACCAATAAACACACACACATCTTTATACATCCTTTTACGGTTTACTAAGTCTCAAATGGCATGACAAAAATCAAAATAATCCAAAATTCCACTAGGTCCTACGCTCTTTTTATCCACAAACATAGTCCACTAGAGTAAGATGCACCACAATCAACAAAACATGGGCTGAAATAGAGTTCATCAAAAATTTAACCGAAACAATATCTATAATCTCAGCTTCCTCTTTATTCACGACGTAAAGCTTTCCAAATTTCAATAAATGATATCCAATTACAATTAGACATGAGATGGTTCTATCCCAAATAATAGTATAAGTCAAGTTCACCTCTGTCACAGTTCAATTAAGTAATAGCACAAAAACATGGTAAATATAAATAAAAACATAAAAATTCATGCGTATGCAGTGCACTCAATCCACCCAACACTCTCGGTTTTGAAAGAAAGATTTTTTTTAAAAAACCATTTCAAATTTTGCAAAACATTTCGGAAAGACCTATTGCTCTGATACCAACTGTAACAGCCCTAAATTTTCGCGACCAAAATAGAAGAATAAAAATGGAAAATTTATAGCCGTTACTCCGCACTTAGATCACAAGGCCAAGTGCAAGGCAAAAGAATCGTATAAGAATTAAAAGAATTATAAATCCGATAAATAATAAAATGAAAACGTTGCAGCGGAAGACTTAAGTCCCACAAAATCCAAAACGGTTTAAAACAACTTCAAACCAAAATTCAACATAAATATAAATATTTCGGAGGTAAATTTTAAATAATAAAATCTTTCCTCGCTCAGCATCCCGAACCAAATGCACCCATGCAGCATATTAAGTGTACCTATCAACTGTACCCAAACACAAATAGGTACAGGTTCCAGCGGGGGAACGAACCAAAACAAAAGGACGTCAGCAAAGCTGAGTAAAAGTATAATATAATGAATTCATGAAATAATGATGATGATGATGATGATGATGATGATGCTGATAATGATAATGATATTTTTGTAAGCTGAAACCAAGGTTAAAAGTCACTGTTTTGATACCAAAACACAATATTGTAAACACTATAGTCAAAACCAAAAACCAACCAAAATATATTTTGAAACACCCCACATTGATTGAAGATGTCCTATTTATGAGCTTTGCTTAAAGGGATTGAAAGTACTACTCATATCAACAAAGTGCACTTTCTTTTCTGGTTTGCCCATGATAAGAACTCTGCAGTTAAGCGTGCTTGACTGAGAGCAAACTTAGGATGGGTGACCTCCTGGGAAGGTTTCCGGGATGCGCATGAGTGAGGACAAAATGTGCTGGAAAGGACTCGTGTTGGTCTGTGGGACCAGTACAAAGCCTGGCGGGCTACCGCATTTAACATTTTCGGTCCTAGGATTGGGCCGGGGTGTTACATATTTTTCTCCACCTGTGTGCCAAGGTCTTACCCTTGCACGGTCTAGAGGTATCACCTGTGCTTAGTTCGACTTATATAGTGCGCACCTCTCGCATTTGGACAGTTAGTAGGATGATGCTGCCAAAGGAGAAAGTCTAACTACCTAGCAAGTGGGGGCCGGTTACCCCACTCAAATATAACTCGGGCCAAGAGTTCAGTTTCGGGACGAAGTCCCAGGAACGTTGTAAACGCACCTTAAACCAATTAGACCAACAGAGCTCCCAGAGTCTGATTATAATCTCCAAAAATGTTACCAAAACCATATCAATGTGTGATTCGCGTATTATAATCTCAAATATTACGAGTATTATAAAAATTCACCATTGACAAAATAATTTACAAACCGCTTTGAAAATATAATTTAAACCGAACATGCTCTTTACTTAAATGTGAAAAGGGTAAAACGTCCTTACCTCTCAAGACGCTCAAGACCAAGCTAATATAAACCCAAAAATTCGTTCTCCTTGAATCCACAAGCTACAAATAATACAAATGATTCAATAACTGACCCAAAACGTTAAAATGATCCGAACTTACACACCAACCTTAATACTATAACTCGTCCGAATTCTCATTCTATCAATAACTCCCTAGTTTTATACGCAGGTGTCTTAACTGACCCATATAGACTTGTCTCGGGAGTAGAATAAAAGTATAAATTGTTAATTGTCCAATACTCCTGATATGTCACACATAAATCTCCATTTGCTTGTAATTATGTACCCAAACAAATCTCTCAATTTTATGTCCCTGTTAATGCATACTCCCTTAGTATTACTTTAATTATTTATTTGTTACGTCCGTCATCATCATCATCAACTTACTTCACCTATCATCCTTAAGTTACAGACCAAAAGTAATCTAAACCCAAAACAAACTATCAACCACCACGATACGACGATGTCCAAAAATTACAGCAACATTACATCCCACACGACAATATTTAGTAAACTCGTCTCGGAATCCAAATATCAATACTTACGACTCTTGTTTTCACCACAAATCGATAATTAAGACAATAAAGTTACTCCCAAATAATATTTATACAACACCCATAAGTTTTGGTAAGATTTAGTAACTTACAAGACTCTTATTCACAAAACTCGGTTCATATGTACAAAACAAATAAATAATGGTATTTAATAAAATCATAACTTACGATTTATATAATCAGGTAGAGAGATGAGAGGCAGTTGAATTCGTGATCGAGGCTTCAAGGGACGGCGAGTCGTAGACAAAGAAGGTCAAGGTTTGAATGTGAATTGAAAAGCGGAAGAAGGGTTTAGATTGGGGTGTTAATGATACTAATGATGAAGGAGTTTAGTAAAAGGTGGGGGAACCGGGTGGGGTTTTAACTAGGATTTAGTTTTTTTTTCCTTATTTGTGTTTGACCCAAAATCCAACCCGGTACAAAGTCGGTTTATAAAATAACGTTCCACTTTAAGAAAATCAAAATCGATTTATTATAAGACGACCCAAAATACTTTAATCTTATAATGACATCGAAAATACTTTTCCCGACTTAATAAGCCGATTTAAATAAAATAGATAAATAGCGTCTTATATTGACTCGGAAAATAACGGGGTGTTACACTGGCAAATCTGGCAATTTTTCGTAGGACGAAATTTCGCCCGGTCAAATCTCACCGGGCGAAGTTTTGCCCGGCGGTCTTGTTTTCTTCGTTTTTCTGTCTTGCCATTTCATGGCTCTTCAATAGTCACCTAGAGATTCAACTATTGACTCGACTCACATTACATAATCAATATCTCCCACAAACATGCTTGTGGTCTTCAAATTAGCTCCATAACTTCTCCAAAAGCTTGATCTTCATCCAAATAAATGCTCCATGGTGAAATCCGAGTTCAACCATTCTTCTCAAGCTAACAAAACTAACAAACTCAAAGAAATATGATACATATATAAAAGGTGGTTGTTGAGGATACCACCAAACCTACTTCATTTTTGAGAGGGGGTTAAACAACGCTCCCCAATGGGAGCTCACCAAACTTCACGGTAGCAAAGGTCTCACGAACGTGACCGGGATGATAAATCTTCAAACGTTGTCCATTAACCATAAATTTCCCGGTCTCCGGGCTTGAAATCTCTATTGATCCATATGGTTGCACCTTGGTCACTTCGAATGGACCCGACCATTTTGATTTCAACTTACCGGGGAAGAGCTTAAAGCGAGAGTTGAAGAGTAATACCTTATCACCAACGGAGAAGTCCTTACAAAGTATTCGAGAATCATGCCATTGGCGAGTTCGTTCTTTGTAGATCTTCGAATTTTCGTAGGCTTCAAGTCTTAATTCTTCTAATTCTTGTAGTTGGAGATGGCGATTATCTCCTACAATACTCTCATCGAAGTTTAGCTTTTTGATTGCCCATTTGGCTTTGTGTTCTAATTCCACCGGTAAATGACAAGCTTTACCATACACAAGACGATAAGAAGTGGTTCCAATCGGTGCTTTGTAAGCCATTCTTAATGCCCAAAGGGCGTCATTCAACTTCAATGACCAATCCTTTCGGTGTGTATTTACAACTTTTTCCAAAATTTCTTTGATTTGACGGTTGGAGATCTCGGCTTGCCCATTTTATTGAGGGTGATAGGCTAAGGACATCTTGTGAGTGATATCATACTTCCTAAGAAGGTGTTCAAATGTCTTTTCTAAAATGAGAGCCTCCATCACTAATTATGGCTCTAGGCATACCGAATCTCGGAAAAATTACATTCTTGAAAAGCTTGTTACAACCTTGGAGTCATTGGTAGGGGAAGCTGCGGCCTCGATCCATTTTGAGACATAATCGACCGCTACTAGGATGTACTTGTTGCCAAAACAGGATGTGAACGGACCCATGAAATCATTGCCCCAAACATCGAACAATTCAATTTCTAATATGGATTGAAGGGGCATCTCATTTCTTCTTGTAATATTCCCACTTCTTTGGCGTGCATCGCATGTGAGAATGAAAGCTCGAATGTCCTTGAACATGGAAGGCCACCAAAACCCGCTTTGGAGAACCTTCGCAATTGTCTTTTGGTTGGCCAAGTGTCCACCATAAGATGTCGAGTGAAGGTGATTCACAATATTATATTCTTAATTGGCCGTACACATCATCGGTAAATTCCATCTACACAACGGTGGGACAAATAGGGCTCGTCCCAATAATAGCGTCGGGCTTCATAACATAGTTTCTTCCTCTCTTGCTTGGAATAATCGTCCGGAATAAAATGAGACACTAAGAAATTGATGATATTGGCATACCAAGGTGTAATAGTTTCAATGGCCATCAAGGCCTCATCTCTCATAGCTTCATTGATGGGTATACCATCATCTTCATTGCTTTCTTTACCAACCGTTAGTCTACTAAGATGATCCGCTACCAAGTTCTCCGATCCGGCCTTGTCTTTAATCTCGATGTCAAACTCTTGTAAAAGGAGGACCCACCGAAAGAGTCGGGACTTGGTCTCCTTTTTGGACATGATATATCGAATGGCCGCATGATCGGTATGAATAATGACTTTGGAACCGGTAACATATGTTCAAAATTTCTCCATGGCATAGACAACGGCAAGTCTTTTTCGGTTGTTGTATACCTCGATTGGGCTTCATCTAAGGTCTTGCTTGCATAGTATATCACATGTAGCTTCTTATCGATCCGTTGTCCTAGAACGGCATCAACGGCAAAATCGGATGCATCACACATGATCTCAAATGGAAGATTCCAATCGAGAGCTTTGATAATTGGAGTGGTAGTGAGAGCGGTCTTTATCCTGCAAAAGGCCTCAAGACACGAGTCATCAAAAATAAAAGGTGCATCTTTCATAAGCAAAGAAGTTAAAGGCTTGACAATCTTAGAAAAGTCTTTAATGAACCGCCTATAAAAGCCGGTGTGACCTAGAAAACTCCTCACCCCTTTGACATTTGTAGGTGGTGGCAAGTTCTCAATCACGGAAAATTTAGCCTTATCAACTTCAACTCCTCTACTAGAAACAATATGATCTAGGACAACACCTTGTTCAACCATAAAATGACATTTTTCCCAATTTAAAACAAGTCTATACACTTCACATCGAGCTAACACTTGATTAAGATTTTCAAGACAAGAATCAAAAGATGTACCATGGACACTAAAGTCATCCATAAAAAATTCCATGGATTTTTCAATAAAATCGGAGAAAATAGCCATCATACATCTTTGAAACGTTCCCGGCGCATTACACAATCCAAATGGCATCCTTCTATAAGCATAGGTGCCATAGAGACATGTGAAAGTGATTTTCTCTTGGTCATCGGGGTGAATAGGAATTTGAAGAAATCCGGAATGACCATCAAGGAAACAAAAATAAGAATGATGCGCCAATCTTTCAAGCATTTGATCAATGAAGAGAAGGGGGAAATGGTCTTTTATGGTGGCCATGTTCAATTTTCGATAGTCTATACACATGCGCCAACCGGTAATAGTCCTAGTAGAAATTGACTCACCCTTTTCTCCTTTAACAACCGCCATTCCTCCTTTTTTCGGCACAACTTGTACAGGGCTAACCCATTTACTTCCGATTATTGGGTATATAATGTTAGCCTCATACAACTTGAGGACTTCCTTCATGACAACCTCTTTCATGGTGGGGTTCAACCTACGTTGACCCTCAACCGAAGGACGGTGATCATCATCAAGGATGATCCTATGCATACAAATATTTGGGCTTATGCCTTGGAGGTCGACAATGCTATACCCGATGGCCTTTTTGTGCTTTCTCAAAACAATCAAAAGTTTTTCAATTGAGGACCATCAAGTGTGGCATTGACGATAACGGGATAATTATTTCCTTCAAGAAAAGCATACTTGAGGGAAGAGGGGAGTGATTTAAGTTCAAGATTAGGAGGAGAAGATACCATACTCTTACCCACCGGTAGTGGTTCTATCTTTTCTTCATGCAAGCATTCATCTTCAAAGGGTGGAGAGTCAAATGGTTCATCTTCTTGCTTATCATCATCTATCAAGCTATACTCAACCAAACTATCAATAACTTCAATGGAATGCATTTGTTCAATCATTGGTTGTTTAAGAGCTTGAAAAAGGGAAAACTCTACCGACTCATTCCCTATGTTAAAAGACAACTTTCCATTCTTAACATCAAATATAGTACCATCGGTAGCCATAAAATAAAGGTCGACCTAAAATAATGGAGGTAATAGTGTCTTCGGGCATATCCATGACAACAAAGTCGGAGGGGATGAAGAACTTACCAACTTGAACGGGTACATCCTTAAGTATCCCAAGTGGGTACTTGACGGACCTATCCGCAAGTTGAATCGACATACTAGTGGGTCTCATCTCCCCCACACTAAGTCTCTTGACAATAGAATAAGGTAACAAACTAACACTAGCCCCTAGGTCACATAGAACTTGATTAACAACAACATTTCCGACCCGATAAGGGATGAAAAACTACTGGGATCCTCTAGTTTCTTTGGCATTTGATTCATAAAAATGGCACTACATTGTGCCGTAAGAGAGACACATTCTTTGTCCTCTATTGTTCTCTTTTTAGACAAAACTTCTTTCAAAAACTTAGAATAGAGAGGCATTTGAGAAATTACCTCGGTGAAGGGTAAAACTACCTCTACTTTCTTCAACATATCCACGAAATGGCTAAATTGATCATTCTCTTTATGTGGCTTAGCTCGTTCGGGAAAAGGCAATGGTGGGACAAAAGCGGGGGCGGTGGAACATTGGATTCTTCTTCTTCTTCAGCTAATCGCTCCGCCTCTTTTCTTCTTGCTTCTTCCGCTTCCATTTGCTCTTTCTTCTTTCTTTGTTCTCTTTGTTCAATCTCCGCCTTTGGGAGGATATCAAACTCCGCTTGTATTCCCCGGTTTTGTTTGGGGGAAGTGGGAGATGATGCTTGTGGTGCACTTGATTGATTGACTTTGAATGTGGTGCTTTTGGTGTTCAAGTTCATATACGGGTTCTCAAGTTCTTTGCCACCTCTCAAAATGACGGCATTTGCTTGGTGTGAAGGGTCTCTTGGGTTTTGGGGTTGCCCGGGCAAACCATGGGGTGGATGGATTGGGGCGGCTAAGGCTTTTGTTGCTTCTTGTGATTCCCAAACCTTTAGCCTTGCTTTGGTATCTTGATGCTCATTTCGTAGTTGCCCAACGGCTCTTTGCAAATCACTAATATTATCCCATGGAGTTCCTTCTTGACCAAATTGAGAATTGCTTGATTGGCCATAAGATTGAGAGGATTGATTAAATGGTTGTTGGTTGTAACCTTGATTTCCTTGAAAATTGCCTTGGAACCCTTGATTGTATCCATGATTACCATGTTGATTTTGGTAATTGTTGTAATTGTTGGGAACATGGAAGTTGCAACCTTGTTGATTGAAGTTGCTCCTTTGATGAGGAGGCATATATGAGGGCATCTTTGGAGGACCTTGGTTAAAGGGCCTTTGTTTACTTTGATTGAATGGCTTCGATTGACTCCCTTGGGCACGCGGCATAGGATTTTGAACATTTTGATTTCCATAAGAAAAATTAGGATGATACCTTGTGCCGACAATGTAAGTATTAGAAAAGGGATCAAATTGAGGTCTTTGCCTATATACTTGTATAGCTTGAACTTCATTCGGCTCTTCAATATAAGTTTCTTCATTAGGAATACAAGAGCTAGAATCATGGCCATAATTGCCACAATGATCACATTGAACTTCCCATGTTATTTGTTTTGGAGGCGATGGTTTCCTTGGTGGAACACTCCCTTGAATTTGGTACATACTTCTAGGAGTGGGCTATGAACTCATGGCATCCATTCTCTTTTTCAATTCTTCAACTTTCGCTTGTAGTTTCAATTCACTAGAACTCTTAGATGAGTTCACTTCAACTTTCTTCCTAGAATCCCTCGATTGACCCATTCTAGAATCACTCCCTGCCATCTTCTCAATAAGATTCTTAGATGCCTCATCGGTAAGAGAAGAGAAGTTTCCTCCGGCGGCCGAATTGAGGTTTTCCTTGGTTCTCGATGAAAGGGTGTTGTAAAACGTTTGGGTGGTTAGCCAATCGGGTATTCCATGGTGAAAACATTTGTGCAATAGATCTCTAAATCTTTCCCAGGCCTCACTTAGGCTTTAAATTTCATCTTGCTTGAAGGTTTGTATCTCCATACGATATTGATTAGTCTTTGACGGTGGAAAATATTTCTCCAAGAAGGCATTAGATAATTGAGCCCATGTTGTGAATGTATTAGTGGGATGGCCTTGAAGCCATCTACGAGCTCCATCTCTCAAGGTCTTTGGAAATAATAAACGATGCAATTGACATGAAGTTAATCCATTGAGACGAGCTCCTACTAATTTTTCTTTAAATGTGCTGTTGAGCATCTTCTTGGGAGAAACCATGAAAAGTATCTTGTTGAACCGCATTTGTCAAAGAGGCTTTCAATTCATAATTCTCGAGAATCTCTCCGAAATCGACGGGAGAAGGTGTTTCTTCTTGTGTGAGTTGAGAATGAGAGGCTAAGGTCGCCATTGGTTGGATTGGTGGTGATGGTGGTTTTGAATTTGGATGATTTGGACGGGATGAATTTTGATTTGGTGATGAAGTTTTTGGTGATGGTGGGGATGGTGGTGAATATTGTGAAGTGGAAGGTATTAAAGGATTATTTGGAATGTGATTATGTGATGTAGAAGGTGTAGAAGGTGTAGAAGGTGTATGTGGTAGGACGGGATTAAGGTTAGGAGGTGATAATGAAGGATGTGGAATGATGGTGGTTGAGTTATTTCCCCTAAAACACAATGCTCTAAAAGTCCTCTCCGGCTCCGGATCGAACCACAAGGGCGATGACGTATTCTTGGGCATAAAACCTCAATTAAACGGTGAGACTCCTAGCACCTTTCGGTACTAGGGAAAAGGGAGAAGAGAAAATAACCAAGCCCAACAACTAAATACACAATAACTACTAGCCGTTCCCCGGCAACGGCGCCATTTTGACGGCTCCCCAGATCGGATCGGTCGTTTAGCGAAGGATGGGGGGTCAAACAATATTTATAGACTCGGAACAACACAAAAACTAATAGACTAATCGTGGTAAGTCGAGGTCGGTCCACAGGGAACGGAACACAATATTGAGTTAAAAGCGACGTGTTTGGAGTCTAGAGGGGGTGGTTTCTAAGGGCCGAGTCTACACTAGAGAAATAACGATGAAGGTAGCTAGAGGTAATCAATCTAGGAAAAAGTGTTAGGGGGAAGTCGGGATTCGGACATTGGAGTCTAAGAAGGTCGGAATCGGGTTTTTGTCGCAACATTGATAAAGGGAGAATGCCACCTTTCGGTTTCTTAACCCAACCCACCTAAAAACCCGCTTTCGTGGCGAAGAAGGGTAAGTCTCTAGTTGAGGTAATTTATACCCCGAGTTTCCCCATATTAATAGAATTGAGTCAAGGTCGGTCTAGTTGGCCGGACTGAAACAACAATGACACAACAACCATAAACAAGATAAACCAACAAGCAAGCAACCCACCAACATCCCTTAATTCAAATAATCCAAGTCCTCATCCCTAAACCCCACAACAAGAAATCTACTCACTAATCATGATGGAAGACAACATAACATCAATAGAGGAGAAGTTAACTAAAACATGCATAATAACTAGATCTAGAGAAAATAAGGAAACTATGATCTAACAAAATAAACTAGAGAATAATCTAGAACAACATAAATGAAATCTAGAGATTAGGGAGCTGAGTGGAAGAGAAATGTACCAACTATGAAGATCTACAATAAATAAGAAGATTCCATAAATAAATATTGAATTTTTGATGAAGAAAATGAAGAACGACTTGTCACTAATCTTTCAATAATCCCCTTAAATCTTCAAATAAAACTTGGAATAATCTTCTACAAACTTGAGATCTAGAGAATTGTTGATGGAAACTAGGAAGATCTACTACTAAATTACTATGTAAACTACTAGAATTTTGGAGAATTACTAAGATTACTACTAGAATTGTTTACTAATGGATGCCTTTCACTTCTTCCCTCCTTAGCATAATGGAGAGGTAATAGGCAATTAACTAGGGTAGATGTATATATAGTAATGACTTAATGGGTTGTTAACCTAAAGACCAAATCCAACTTTTTGCTCCATTAGGGAGACAATCACCCTTTAATCTTCATGAGGTGGAACTTCACCCTATCGTGCATGGACCAATACCGCCGGGTGAAATTTCACTCGGTGGACTTTTTCCAGTTTTGCGATTTTTGGACACTTTCACCATCGGGCGAAATTTCACCCGGTGGACAAAATTTCGCCCGGTCATTTTCGACCGGTGGAGAAGCTCGGAAGATCTTCGGGGAGGCACATTTACCGTCGGGTGAAATTTCGCCCGGTGGTGTTTCATCGGTTGAAATTTCACCCGGTCATTTTTTTTGGCCTCTTTTCTTGTCTCATTCTTCGTCGTATGCTTGGATGACTTTGAACTTTAAGTTGTGTGCTTTGCTCTTTGGACGGTGTTCCTTTCTCTTTTGCTCGTGGAAGCTCGATCGTGGTTTCGGTGCCAAATCCTATCAAAATTGATAAAGAAACTACCAAAAACACATAAAACGCACAAGAGGGACGCTAATGCGAGAAGTACTCAAAATATGGCGATAATTGCACTCTAAACTCGCAAAACGAGGGAAAAACGGGTCTAAATGAGGGGAAAAACGGTCTAAATTTAGCATAGAACAGACTCACACCCGAAGCCCACCCGGCGCTCAACGCGCTAGGGTTAATGGGAAAGTTTAACCCCCAAGTCAACACAATATACGCATCTTCTCCGTTTTGGAAAGTTTCAAAATCGGATCTTCAAAAATCCAAGCGCCTCACATCAGGCGTCCTAGTCTTCATGGGCACAACCCCAGGCGTCCGAGTTCTGATGTGCTGGAAGTTAGGCATCCTAAAGGACGATTTGAACTACGTGAGCAACTATAAATACCCCCTCATTTCGTTCATTCGACACACAACAACAATTAATTCAATTCACTCCCCCCCTCTTCTTCTCTAACTTAGATCGCACTCCGACACTAAGTACGATCCACTCAACGCTACTCCTCACTCTCGAGCACCCCACTCGACCCCGAGAAAACACCTGCGTTCGACTAACCAACCCCGGGTCTAGCAGCGATGCTCTGCCGGATTAACCGCAGAACTAGCCCTAGTAACAAAGCTTTGTCGAAATCACCGCAAGATGAGCTAGGAGGATCTGTCTCGAAGTCGAACCGTCACTAGGTTGTCATCTAAACAAAACTTTACACCTGTACTTTTATTATGCACTTCGATAATGTCAAACCGTGGACACTAGGTCCATGACACGTCCCAAAATACGTAATGTCCTCAACTTCAACCATAAGCATTAAAACACCCTAACTAAACCCGAGTAGTTCCGAGATCCGTTCTCAACTTTCTACGCATCGTGTCTTGTTTAGCGTATACTCCGAGTATGTAACTCCTTACAACGTGATTTACTTATATTTCGCATTTACCATTTTCGTACGATTTACCGCTTTTATAACCCCATAATCTCATGCTAAATCATCTAACACGGAATTCAACGTAAACAAATTAAAACTGAACAAAGCGATGGTCGGGTTCCGTATTAGTCCCAGTGCTCATCATACGTGGTTCGACGCATCCCTATTAATACCGAGCCGACGCATCTTAAGCAGAATACCGGGTAAGGTATACCACGAGAACGACTAATATCCGTATTATCACGTTAAAATTGATTTGCTAATACGTATAATACTTAGTACCCTCTACTCTCCTATATATGTGCATCTTTTCATGGTCTGCTTGTCACGTGAAATCGCATGCAAAGAATGTAAACACAACTACTTCGACCACAAAACTTACTTGTCCTTAAACAACTGACATAGCAAAGACATAGGGTTAAAACAATGGATGTTACCATACTTCCGCCACAATAAAGAGACAAAGTTATCAGCCCACCGATTGATTAGTAGAGGCTTCTATGTGCGGGCGGGATTGGCTGTCGATGTCTAGTGGATGTTGGCTTCCCAATACGTACCCTCACCCCTTACTCAGAATCGATGGTTTCCGGATGTCCGAAACCATTGGTAATGAGTCATTCCAGGCATGGAGTGCTTAAGGGTACAAGCCTCTATCTTTAGGTCCCGTGCCACTCAACTTTGAGCCGGCTAAGGATCAAAGTTGACTTGAATGGTTTCCGAGTCCCCATAATTGACTCGGTGGCGACTCCACAAATCGGCAACGAATTCAGTTCACTAAAAAGGCCGCCTTACCAAACATATCGGCCTTTGAACATTTACAACCACGACTCGATCGGTTCCAACGGAAACATGGGTGCCCGCACCCGTCTAGTACTATTCCGAATCGTCATCCAAATTGAGGTCCGACACATCCCCCCGAATGGGAGATTGGACCGGCCCCCGACCGAGAGGGGGCCGCGTGGGTGGCCGCCGTGATGAGCCAAGTTGGTCCAGCGCGGGCGCGCGCGGGGCGCCGGGCAGTGCGGACGGACGTCCACAGTTTGGCGACTCCGCTGGGGATTTGGAAACAAGTTTCCAGCGGTGGTGTAACTCGAACGAGGTCGGTGAAGCTCACTTCCTAGTTCCTTGTTGTGGTCACTACAGGTATTGGCCCTAAAAAGCCCACCCTTACAGATATTAGGACCAATCGACCTCTTCGCGGTAAGATCCTTACGGACACGCGGAGAGACCCTCGGTTGACGCTTCGGTCATCCAAGGTAGCTGCACATTCCGCGGATATACCAAATGAGTGGTTCCAAGTAGACGGTATGACACTCACCTCCCCAGGCAATGACCTGTCGTCACATAAGCAAAGACTATTCATGGGCGGTAGCCTACCCTAACCTACCCGTGTCTGCATCTTGCATGAGTGTATGCATTCCTAGTTATGTGTAGCGTGTTTGAACAACCCCAAAAAAAACACTAAAATCTGGATTCAACCACGACAACATTTCCAACCGCACCCAACTTCGTTTTAGAAAAAGAACAAGCACCTTTTAACCGCCAATGCTCCGGCCGAATTAAATTATTTTCAAAAGCATTTTAGCACCGTCACCATGACGGATTTTACACTCATTACTTTCAAAAAACACACTTTTGATCGCCATTGCTTTGGCCAAAATAAAACTCGTCATTTTCAAAAACAACAACAAAGACCGTTATCATCACCAAACTCCCAACTAATGGGATCAGGGTGCCATTTTGCTTTTAAAACATTCACGCGCACAAACACGTCGTTAACATCGCCAAATTCCCAATTAAAGAGATTAAGGCACCTAAAACGGTCACATTTTATTTTTTCAAAACAACTTTTCGCACATACCGTTAAGACAACCAAGACTTCAATCAATGAAGTCAAGGAAACCAAAATGGTTATACACCACCACCACCACCACCATCATCGAAATGCCCATTAGTGGAATCGACGAATACGGGTCACCCGTTTTAAGAAGTTTTTCTAAAAATACTTTCACTACCTAAATTCTGTAATAAGGATTTAGTCACACCTTCAAAGCGCCGTCACAGACACGACAAATACTGTCTACACCGCAAACGTCGAACTAACTAATCAATAGAAGTCTCGATAAAAAGCACAACGTCACTATTTTCAAAACCTGTTCCTTTACAACCGCGCTTCTTTCGCAAAATCATTGCTTACACTTTTGCTATTGTCGAGTCCTCGACGCCTACGTAGCAACACCTTTCAGCACATCACAAACGATGTTATTAAACCATCGTAACCCCGATTTTAAAACTCTCACTTTCAAAAAGTTTATTTCCAAAACCCATCAGTTTTTTTTTCGAAAATATCAAAACTCTTTGATTTTGAGCCGGGATCGAGATCAATTCCTTACGTTGTACAACCGTGTGATTAGCTGTTTGTGTTAGTTACTAGGGTGGCCTCTGTTCGAGGTCTTACATTTCGGGTCGTCTCATCTCGAGAAGTCCTCTTTCCCAAATCTCAATTCCAAGATTTGTGTCAAATCATCTCGTTCTAGAGATACAAGTCTATTAAGCGTTTCGCTGAATACACCAAAAGTCTAAAGCACCCGAGTCCCTAATCCGATGACCGCAAGCACGCGCAAGTCAAGGGTCTCGTTTCTCCGTGTCGCTTAATTAAGAGCATTCCCTGAGTCTCTAAGTCATCCGATGGATACGTCCTGACTTCCGACATTATCTTGCAGAAATCATTCCCCAACATGTCCCCGGATCCAAGAGTAATCGAAAACATCTGCATCGACGTCAATACCCTAACTGAAGTGGTTCATGATGTCCGTACTTCGATAGATCGCCTGATCCGCTTCGTCCATCACATCGATAGCCGCCTTAATTTCCTCGAAAGTGGAGGCACAGAGAACGAAACAAATACCAGTTCGATCAATTACCATACCTAGGACCCACCCCGAATGGGTCACCCTAGTACCCGTACGGACAAAATCCCCTAAAGTCGATAAGGAAATAACCTCGATGCCTCACAAAGCCTTACCCGACAAAGCAAGAACATCCTGAAAAGAGTTTACTAAAATCAATTCACCGTACACCGAAACTCTTAAGCACCTAGTAGATCAGGGATTGCTCACATCCATGGGTCCTACTCTAGACCCACCGATCAATAGGCGAAGCAAAAATTGGAATCCTAATGCACACTGTCTCTTCCATCAAGGTAATGTGCATGATACTGAGGCATGTTTTGCATTAAAACACGTCATCCAAGACCTGATCGAAGAAGAAACGTTGTCCCCCGCAAAACGGCAAAAGGCAGACTTCACCTTCTCGGTTTCCGAAGGAGAAATAGTGACATCGGTAGTTGTCACGAGTCACTTCAAACCACTTAACGAGCCGCCCCCGAGGATCACCCCCAAAAGCCCATCAAGGGGTGTGTCCCCGGAAGGCTATGTAAGGATTTGAGACCCTGTGGGGATTTATGTTTCTAAGGTCAGGTCAATGTCGGGACATGGTCGGGTCATAATAGTCGCTCCCTAGAGGTAGTAAGTCTGGTCTTATATACAGTCTTGTTCATCTATAGGGCCTAGACTTAATAATACAAATAAATGTTTATTTTTATTTCGTCGAGGAGGTGCGAGGGGACCTGTCCTCCATCTCCCCACTAAACAATATCTCGGGCATTTAGCCCGCTTATTAATCATATCAATAAAACAACTTTTTCTTTTACAACATGCCTCGACAATTGCTCGATTTATAACAACGCACTTTCTCGCTTAAAACTCGATACTATGCCATTTATCGATAACAATTAATCAAAGCGTAAGAGCTACAACAAACGGCCCACTTAACTTCACCATAAAAAGAGATCAGGAACAATCACCCTAGGTTCAATCCATAGCTGAGTTCCCTAACCCAAAAGCACAACACAAGAAACCCACACAACCGACAGCCAATAGGCTACCACACATCCATGACCGTCAAACTAGACTTCACAGTAACCCACAACGCAGCCGAATACGAAACTTGTCTAATAGGGCTAAAAGCAGCCGTAACTCTAGGAGTTAAAAACCTTAGAGTCCACAGAGATTCATCCCTAGTAGTCAACCAAGCCACGGGCATTTAGAAGGTCTATAGCGAAAGCCTAGCGCCGTACTAAACCAAAATAGAAACAATAGCACGAGAATTCACCAAAATCAACTTTATACACATACCCCGCGACGCCCTATCCAAATTAGCCTCACTAATAAACATGTCCGACAACCTTTTCTCCATGCCTATCTGCATAGAGAGAAGTGAGCAACCCGCCTACATCCACAACATCGAAATCGATGACACCCCCAAAGAACCCCGGTACCAAACGATCCTAGACTTCAAAAATGACGGATCATACGCACCTAACATAAACACCAAAAACAAAAGAGCCTTAAGAATACAAGCCGCCCACTACGTCATAAACCAAGGGTTACTATACAAACGAACCCCACAAGGAGTACTTTTTAGATGCATAAACAAAACCCAATCCAAAAAAGTCATGGAAGAAGTACATGACAGGGAATGCAGACCCCACATGAGCGCACACCTATTAGCCTGAAAAATAATGAGACTAGGCTACTACTGGGTTACCTTAGAGGCAGACTGCCGGCGTCATGTCTGTCACTGTCACAACTGCCAAATATTCGCCAACATTCAACACCTACCACCATACCCACTCCACACCACAACAACACCCTGGCCTTTCTCTACCTGGGGAATTGACATCATAGGAAAGGTACACCCATCCGGAACCGGGGACATTGTTTTATACTAGTGGTCGTCAATTACTTTACCAAATGGGTAGAAGCAGCCTCTTACACCATACTAACCTCCAAAAAAGTAGTCAAATTTCTAGAAAACAACATTATCTGTCGCTACGGCATACGACACGAAATCATCAGTGATCAGGGGGCTCATTTCAGGGCCGACACACAAAAAATCTTAGACAAATACAAAATCCAAAGACACAAATCCTCACACTACAGACCTCAGACAAACGAGGCTGTGGAGGCAGCAAACAAAACCATCGTCACCATCCTTAAGAAAGTGATAGGCAACTACCGGGATTGGCCAAACAAAATACTCTTCACATTATGGGGATACCGAACCTCCTACCGAACTCCCACCAGGGCCACACCCTACTACCTAACCTACAGCTCCAAAGCCGTGCAGCCCATAGAGTTAAAAATACCCTCACTAAGGATACTAGCCGAAAGTGGCAATCCCGAAGAAGAATGGAACCAAAAACGTTACGATGAGCTAGTACTCCTAGATGAGCAAAGAATACACACACTGTCCAACGTGCAAGCCTACCAACAACGAATACAGCGAGCCTTTAACAAGCGGGTGAAATCCCGAAACATACATGAGGGAGATTTAGTGGTCAAATCCATTAGAGCACCCCTTCCCGTCGATCCTAGAGGGAAATTCAAACCAAACTGGGCGGGCCCCTTCCTCGTCAAGAAGATACTCACGGGGGGTGCTGTGATCCTTACTGACCTAGACGGTCAAGAGTTCTCGACCTTAACCAACATGGACAAATGTAAACGGTATTATCCCTAACCTCCCCGACAATCCCATCCTGATCTCTGAACTAGAGTGAAAACCAATGCAAAACGCTTAAAAATAATTCGCATTGATAATTGACATACGAGTCTAAAGCAAAATCACTCACATCTAATATGAACTACGAACTTGGTTTGATTCCATCCAAACATGCATACGTAGGCAACTCTTCTAACGGTACAACCAACAAAAAATAACAAAATGGATTACTCGATTCACAAGGAAATCGGAACCACTCCCCCGCGTTCCGGTTAACGAGTGATTTCAATGACGAAGCACAAACGACGAGTCGAGAAATGGGGTGAAAACCTGAAAGGGCGCCCCGGGTAAAATGAAGAAACGATTTGCGAGCTGTCGTTGTAAAAAAAACAAGGTAGGACGAGCCGAGGACGGAGTGAAAACCCGAAAGGGCGCTCCGGACAAAATGAAGAATCGAGTTGCGAGCCGTCGAAAAAAAAAGAACAAAAAACAAAACAAAAAAACAAAAGGTGAGCCGAGGACGGAGTGAAAACCCGAAAGGGCGCTCCGGCCAAAATGAAGAGTCGAGTTGCGAGCCACCATGAAAAAGAAAAAAATGAAATAAAAAAATGTGCTTCTCATTAATAAAAAAACAGTTAAATCGAGCCTTTGTCGAGGCCCTTTACATCGAGCATCCGAAATCCGGCTACCCCGGAAAGTGACAACGTGTCAAACCCTACAAAATAAACTAGTACTAATACGCCACATAATATCAATTAATAGAACATAGTACTAAACGGCTAAGCTCTACCGGTCTGACTTCCCCTTTTCCCGCCATTCGGGTGTGCTTGTTCGGGTCTCTCACCATCGACCCCTTCGAACACAAGCTTCCACCGCCCTAGCCAAAGGCGAGCCCAGCAAATCCCATTTCCCCTCCTCACTCACATTTTTAATATGGGTCTTGTCAGACTTGGCCCGTGTAGATGAACTGACGGCACTAGGATCGGTAACACTGTCTTTGGTCAAGCGCTTAGTGACGTTGCCTTGAGTCGCCTCCTTATCCTCTAGCACCACGGTCTTCCTAACTTTCGACTTGCTCTGTCCTGACGGGTATTCATAAACTCCTCGCCGAAAAGAAGTAAGGTCGGTCGGTCGAGCACTTTCTATAACAAGGGGACATGAGAACCTCCGTCTCCAAGACATCCCAAATTTCTTAAGAGAACTTTCCGTCGACGGATCAGACTTAGGGACACCCTTAGTAACCTCCGATACAGTTCGCCTTACCCCCATTTGGCTCGACAACTCGCTCGGGTAAATATAAACCGGATCCCTTAAGGATAATATCTGCATAGCATGAGTCGAGGATGAGAATGGAAACCCGGCCTGTCCACTGATATGCCACCATGGGATTGCCCACCTGATATCAACTCGCCCATTAGCCTGCAAGTAGGAATGCCACCCTTTCTCAGTATAACCATCGTTCCATGCTTGCGCCATCTTACGACCCGTGAAGCCTTTATAGCTATGGCCCTTGACGGACCGAGGAGGGTCGACCAAACCAAGCCTCTCCTGTAGCCAAACCTGCACGAACCACAACACAATGTCACACTTTCGAACTAAGGCTAGTTTCAAAAAAGGAAAAGGAGCACCCCAATATACCTGCAAAACGATCCTAGAGCCCCGAAAGGGAGCACGATGCATCCGAGCACGAACACGAGACCTAGGATAAGCTCGCCCAGAATAAGTAGAGAGGGTGATCGCCCATGCTCCATCCCCATTACGACATCCAAAACCCAGGGATTACGCCAACCTTCATGTACCGACGCGTCCTCGAAAAGATTGTAACATGCCACCACAATATTAAAAGCCCGTCTACATGCCAGAGGTAAAATATCACGAGAACACTTCTGTGAGAACGTCCTAAAACGAAATTCTAGGTCAATACCACCTTGCCCAAAGAAAACTTTAGACTCCTCTAGCGAAGAAAGGTCCAAAAAATGGCGAAACCGTTACACAAAAGCGTCATCTCCAAAGGGTGTACAAGGTCGAACCGAACACCACCCACCTATAACATCTAGCTCCTCAGAAAGGGGGCAAACCTTACCTCTAGGGAAAGTAAAAACATGATTCTTAACATCCCAAATATTAGAGCACGCTAACAAGAAGTCATCTCGCACCTAAACTTGCCTTGACGCGATAACCGTGGACAAACCATCACTTGGACAAACCTTGAGGTCACATTTCTTAAGACGACCCATCCACACGGTTAGGAGACTCCCAAAACCCGACATGACTCAAAATAATACAAGGAAGCTATGGAGACACTATGGGTGATTTAGAATGTCTAAAATGGGCACCCATAATCTGCATATATAGCCCTAATCCTACAACAATTAGGAAATTACGGAATATTTCCATAATCAAGAATCGGGCCCCCCGAGCCCAGGCGCTCTAGGACCGGACCGTCCGAGCCCAAGCGCCCCAGAATCGAGCCGCCCAGGCCCAAGCGTCGAAACCCTGGGTCGTTAACCCCCCAAAACATTCGAGTTCCACACCGTCAGCCGTGCTTTACCCCATCAGTCACCACCTGACAACCCCGGACGTCGGGAATGACCTCCTGAAGTCACTAAAACCCTTTCCGAAAGTCGAAATACCCACGCAAGAGTGACGAGACCATACGGACAACACATTTCACCTGTCGGATCCACCAGACTTAGACGTTTTTTTATTTTCTTTTTAGGGGGATAAGCTACCCCACCTAAGCGTGTTGCAGCCTTTAATGACATCGTCAATCCGCGTCTGTAGCCTAGTACGACATTATCATGAATATACAAAAAGTGGTCTAACTGTTTTTAAAAAAAGTGGTCTAACTCTTTTCTTTTTGTAAACACGAATGTCGGGACAATCACGTTTGTCTCCTCACGCACTCAGTCGAAACACTTGAATTATAAGAGCATTTCTTACATTTCGCACGTCTCAAGTAAAACATCTTAACCGACGTACTACTTGATCCAACTCCCAGCTTAAACTAACGCATTTCAAAGATTCCGAAAAAGCATCTTCGTACTCTCATGCAATCCTAACGCATTTGAAACATCCTAAACTACGATGAAATCGCAAACAAGTCAAACTTGATGTGACTACTTGTCATCCGAGTCAACATTTCAAAAGCAAAACAAAACGCAAGACTAACGAATCAATCTGAATGCTAAAAGTCTAAAATATACAAATTATACAAATCCAAACACAAACCGGGTTCATAAACTAGGGAGGACCCCTAAAGGCTACACCTATAGCTATCACCAGCTCACCAACATCGTCATCCAAACCTAGTTCCTCCAGATCGAAGATAGGAGACTCGGTGCCATCCAGGCCTGACAGCATATATAGAGTAGCTGTCTCGGGAATCCATCCGACATTCTCTGTAGCACCCGTGGCATGACCCTCAACCTCAGTCTTAGCCTCAACCTCAACCTCGACCCCCCTCTCCACCTCAGCTCCTAGCCTAGCCTTACCCTGCGTTGAGGTCTCGCTCTGAGTCCGAGCCAACCGCTTCTTGAGCCGAGAAATCTCTTTCTCCCGAGATTGCAGAAGTTGCAGCAACTTGGCCTCTTCTGTCTCGAGCTCGGTCACCCGAGTCGCCAACTGCTTCACCATATCTGGAGTATCCTGCAAATATACTTGTACTTTAGGAAAGAGTACAACCGACCTAGAAAACAAGCCTTAAGAAACACATACTTACCGATCGAGGTCCCGAAGTGTCACGGTAAGAGGCAGCAGCCGCCCTCGATGCGTAGGCCCGGAAGCAGTTGGCAGCCTGCCGAAATCGCTGATGGGAGATCGACGAAACCGTAAAGACAAAACCGAACAAATTAATCAAATGAAACCTAGCCCTCGAAAATCAAGTTTGAGGCAAATCCCGAAACTTACCCGGTATACCCGGTCACGCCAATCCATCCCAGCCTCCATCTCCTCAGCAGAACACGAGGTTGAGGCTCTGTGAAAGCTACCCCAGCCGCATCAACCCAGAGTAGTGTCAAAGGGAAGTCTGGGGGCTGAATATAGTCAGCCGGATCGGCTAGCAAAAGGAAAAGCGAACCGATCAAGATGCAAGCAAACACTAAACCATAGAACAAAACAACCAATAAAACAAATAATCGAGTACTCACCACGAGGCGGTGGCAAGCTAGCCGCTGGTAAACGTGAGACAGATAGGAAGCACTCGGCACTAGTAGCGCATCGCCTCCCACTCCGTTCCTACCCTCTTGGACCTCTGCGGCGGTCGGTGGTCTAAACATAAGCACTGGTCGGTGGTTGGTTGGTCCGGGGAGGATCAACCGGCACCCTAAAATTATCATATAAGCACTGACGCACCAACCGTTCGCCCAGATACCACACTGGGCGAAACAACGCAGGAAGGAGCATCCTCTCGTAGCTCCTAGGCCTCAACTTTGCCCCCACGTACTCGGGCAGACCCTCATAGTCGGCCCAAGGATGGGCCACAAACTACATAAACAAAATCGACACTTCAATAATCCTAAACCTGGGGGACTACTAAGTAAAACACACCGTAATAAGGGAACTTACATCTTCGAAGCGCAGCTGGTTCACTAGCACATTCACCAACGGGTAGTAACTCGTCGTGCTTTTGGCCTGAGCCAACCTCCACTCAATCCCCGCCGGAAACCTAACCAGACGAGCATGCACCGTCTTAGGTGAAGGAAGTATGAATAGATCCAAGCCTAAAAAAACCCGAAAACATCAAAACCCGACCTAGCTAAGCAAAATCCCAAAACCGAATACAGAGACCGATAACTAACCTCCAGTACAAGACCTGGACCCACGATAGGCAAAGCCGAGCCTGAATCTACCTTTAGTGGCCTCACCATGACTTGTAAGCAACGAGTTATCTCCGTGAAAGCCGCGGTCACCTAATCAAAACGTCCCAACTGATCTAAATCAACCAGGAAAGGCAAAATCCTAGTACTAAACCTCTCGCCCTTATCCGAGAAGTGGGTCGATCCTAGGAAGTACCACAACCACAGACGGGCATCCTGCACCGGTGTGTTGGGTACTCGACCCTGTAGTACCGCCACCCTCTCGAAGTGGTCGGTAATGTGCGAACTCACCAGAGCATGAGACGTACTGTAAGCCTCACACTCCAAACAATCCCCGATCCAGCCACAGACCTCGTCACTATCTAACCTAGGGCCCTCAGCAACCCACCTAATCACCTCCGGATCCCAAGGTAAACCCGTAATAACCCGGAAGTCCTCCAAAGTCATCCCGACCTCCCCAAAGGAGATGTGGAAAGTTGAGGTAGTGTCGTGAAAGCAATCCATCATCGCCCTGATCACCATGAGGTTGCACTTGGTCTTCCAACCTACCAACCTGACCCAGTGCCCAACCACGGGACCTAAAGCCGTCCCCGCGGCAATCTCCTTTGCCGCGGGGCTGAGCTTCCGAGAAAAGATCTCCAACCACGTCGTAAAACCCGAGAAGGTCCTCATCGGACCTGGGGACTGCAAACCGAGATAATACAGGCATAAACGAACCAAACAGGTTCAACCGAAATTTAAAGCCTAAACTAATAAACACGAGTCAAGATACTCACCAGGCCGTTCACGACACGGCTAGAGACGTGCAAATCAAGACGAAACAATAACTGATGACCGTCCCAATCCTGAGCCTAAGGAGGATCCTCGTAACTAACCTCTTCACTCTCGCGTACCGGATCCGGGACGTGAGCCCTCCGGGCAACCGTTACAGGCAGTCTATGCCTAATGACCCTATCAAAATCAGCCTCATTTATGACCTCTGGTTTACGATGCTGCGAAGGAACGCTTCGTCGCCTCTTATTACAAACCCCCCGGAGAGTCAACAAGCTCGTCTCAGCGGCCTCGCCACTAGTACTAGTCAAAGCTACTCCCTCGGGATGCTCAGTATCATCTCTAGCTGCAGAACCAAATAAAAACACAAAAGTACGCCTCAAGTCAGGTCAAAGCAGCACAAACGGGTCAAAATAAGGTCAAAATTTTGGATAGAGATGTCAAAATTCTGAAAAGTTCATTAGCACCTATTTTCGACCCCAATCACAATAAAAGTGGTTTCGGGAAAATCCGACATCATTACGGTACTATTTGGTTCGTCGTAAGTCACACAAACCCTCACGGAACGCCCTAGAGTGCATTCTAACTCACAAAGGTCAACATGGAAGTCACCCATAACGTCACAAACACTAGTCGAGCAAAATTACGAAGGTCAAGTACAGGAATAACTGGGAAAACAATCCCTAAACCCTAATATTTTGAATTTAACCCATGGGAAGCGATTAATTCACCTCAAAACCTCCTATCAAGCATATAACTACCCTATCAAGCTCTATTTGACCCCAATTTAACAATGAGACCAAGAATAAACATCGAAACCTAGCAAATTCAAAATGCCCAAATCAATTTTTAGGGTTTAAGCAAAATCGACCCACAATAAATCTAACCAATCGCAAATCGACAATAGGCGAGTAAGGAACACTTACCCGATGTCGAAATGATCGTGTATGAGGAAAATCGAGACGGAAATCGGTTGAATAAGTCGAAGAAGCGAGATTGAGTCAGGAGAGGTCGCGCGTTATAGTTTTAAGGCGAATGACCCATACCTCCTTTCCTTCGCTGACTTTAAACAAACTCGATCCCCAAAACCTCGGGCGCCCCAAGTCAAGCGTCCTTGTTTTGGATTGCTGGGGGCTAGGCGTCCGAGGATTATGGCGCACAAGGTCTCGCGTCTGATATTCAGTTCAAAGCAAAAACAAAAACAAATGGGACACGGTATCCAATAGTCGTAAGACGTTCACTCCTATATCAAGCAAATTAAACAATGATAAAACAATTTACTAACCGTAACCGGTAAAGCAAGCCTAGAAACCTCCTATAGTCGAAATCTACCCCAGCGAAAAGCGAACATAAAAACCTATAGCTAATAAGTCTACTAATACTCAAGCACATGACAAATCAAAACAAATCTGAACAAAAAAAATTCAAGTGAACATCCGCCAATCCAAAAACAAATTTGACCGAAACAAATGAACATCCGCGAATCTAAAAAAAATGAATCTGACCGAAACAAATTCAAGTGAACATTCGCGAATCCAAAAATGAATCTAACCGAAATAAATGAACATCCGCGAAACTAAAAAAAATGAATCTGACCGAAACAAATTTAACTGAACATCTGCGAATCCAAAAATGAATCTGACCGAAGCAAATTCAAGTGAACATCCGCGAATCTAAAAAAATGAATTTGACCGAAGCAAATACAAGAGAACATCCGCGAATCTAAAAAATGAATCTGACTGAAGCAAATTCAAGTGAACATCCGCGAATCTTTAAACTATGAGCCTAACGAGTCACTAAGCATTCTGAAGGCAATTCAAGTTCGAATGGACCCCTAGACATTCGAAATTCTTTCGAGCCTAACGAGTCACTAAGCATTCTGAAGGCAATTCAAGTTTGAATGGACCCCTACACATTCGAAATTCTTTCAAGCCTGACGAGCCACTAAGCATTATGAAGGCAATTCAAGTTCGAATGGATTCTGACGGATCATACCACCTAACACAAACACCAAAAACAAAAGAGCCTTACGAATACAAGCCGCCCACTATTTCCTAAACCAAGGGTTACTATACAAACGAACCCCACAAAGCGTACTCCTTAGGTGCATAAACAAAACCCAATTCAAAAAAGTCATGAAAGAAGTACATGACGGGGAATGTGGACCTCACATGAGCGCACACCTAGTAGCCCAAAATATAATGAGATTAGGCTACTACTGGGTCACCCTAGAGGCCGACTGCCGCCGTCATATCCGCCACTGTCACAGCTACCAAATATTCGCCAACATCCAACACCTACCACCATATCCACTTCACACCATAACGACACCTTGGCTCTTCTCTACCTGGGGAATTGACATCATAGGAAAGGTACACTCATTCGGAACCGGCGGACACTGCTTAATACTAGTAGTCGTTGATTACTTTACCAAATGGGTAAAATCAGCCTCTTACACCATACTAACCTCCAAACAAGTAGTCAAATTCCTACAGAATAACATTATCTGCCGCTACGGCATATCTCACGAAATCATCAGTGATCAAGGGGCTCATTTCAGGGCCGACATCCAAAAACTCTTAGACAAATACAAAATCCAAAGACACAAACCTCATGCTACAGACCTCAGACAAACGGGGCTATGGAGGCAGCAAACAAAACCATCACCATAATACTTAAGAGAATGATAGACAACTACCAGGACTGGCCAAACAAAATACCCTTCGCATTATGGGGATACCGAACCTCCTACCGAACTCCCACCGGAGCCACGCCCTATTACCTAACCTACGGCTCCGAAGCCGTGCAACCTATAGAACTAGAGATGCCCTCACTAAGGATACTAGCCAAAAGCGGCATTCCCGAAGAAGAATGAACCAAAAATGTTACGATGAGCTAGTACTCCTAGATGAGCGTAGAGTACACGCACTGTCTAACGTACAAGCCTACCAACAACGAATACAACGAGTCTTTAACAAACGAGTCAAATCCCGAAACATACATGAGGGAGACTCAGTGGTCAAATCCATTAGAGCACCCCTTCCCGTCGACCCTAGAGGAAAATTCAAACCAAATTGGGCGGGCCGTGCCTCTTTAAGAAGATGATTACGGGGGGCGCCGTGATCCTTACTCACCTAGACGGTCAAGAATTCTCGACCCCAACCAACATGGACCAACTCAAATGATATTATCTGTTACCTCCTCGGCAACCCCATCCTGATCTCCGAACTAGCTAAGGTGAAAACCCATATAAAACACTTAAAAATAATTCGCATCGATAACTGGCATAACGAGTCTAAAGCAAAATCACGCACATCTAATAATTAACTACGAACATGGTTTGATTCCGTCTAAACACGGATATGTAGGCAACCCTTCAAAGGGTACAACCAACAGAAATAAAAAAAATCGATTACTCGATTCACATGCAAATCGGGATCTCTCTTACGTCCCGATTAAAGAGTAATTTCAATGACGAAGCGCAAACGACGAGCCGAGGATGGGGTAAAAACCCGAAAGGACGCCCCGGGCAAAATGAAGAAACCAGTTGCGAGTCGTCGTAAAAAAATAAAATAAAAAAATGACGAGCCGAGGATGGAGTGAAAACCTGAAAGGGCGCTCTAGGCAAAATGAAGAATCGAGTTGCGAGCCGTCAAAAAAAAGAAAAAAAAGAGAGGAAAAGAAAAAAAAGACAAAACAAAAGGTGAGCCGATGACGAAGTGAAAACCCGAAAAGGCTCTACGGACGAAATGAAGAATCGAGTTGCGAGCCACCATAAAAAAAATGTTCTTCTCATTAATAATAAAAAAAATCAGTTAAATCAAGCCTTTGTCGATGCCCTTTACATCGAGCATCCAAAATCCGGCTACCCCGGAAAATGATAACGTGTCAAAACCCTACAGAAACTAGTACTGATATGCCACATAATACCAATTAATAGAACATAGTACAAAACGATTGTGCTCTACCAGTCCAACTTTCCCCTTTCGTTGCCATTCGGGTGTGCTTGTTTGAGTCTTTCACCATCGACCCCTCCTAACACAAGCTTCCACCACCCTAGCCAAAGACGAGCCCAGCCAATCATATTTCCCCTCATCACTCGCATTTTCAATATGGGTCTCGTGGGTCTTGGCCCGTATAGATGAACTGACGGCACTAGGATTGGTAAAACTGTCTTTGGTCAGGCGCTTATTAGCGACGTTGCCTTGAGGCTCCTCCTTATCCTCTAGCACAGCGGTCTTCCTAACCTTCGATTTGCTCTGTCCTGACGGGCATTCAGAAACTCCCCGTCGGGAATAAGTAAGGTCGATCGGTCGAGCACTTTCCATAACAAGGGGACGAGAAAACCTCTGCCTCCAAGACATCCTAAATTCCCCGAGAGAATTTTTCGTCCACGAATCAGACTTGGGAGCACCCCTAGTAACCTCCGATGCAGTTAGCCTCACCCCCATTTGGCCCGATAACTCGCTCGGGTAAATATAAACCGGATCCTTTATGGATAATATCTGCATAACATGAGTGGAGGATGAGAATGGAAACCCGACCTCTCCACTGATATGCCACCACTGGATTGTCCACCTGATATCAACTCGCCCATTAGCCTGCAAGAAGGAATGCCACACTTCCTCGGTATAACCATCGTTCCATGTTTACACCATCTTATGACCCGTGAAGCCTTTAGAGCTATAGCCCTTGACGGACCGAGGAGTGTCAACCAAACCAAGCCTCTCTTGTAGCCAAACCTGCACGAACCACAACACAAGGTCACACTTTCGAATTAAGGTAAGTTTCAAAAAAAGGAAAAGTGGCACCCCAATATACCTGCAAAACGATCATAGAACCCCGAAAGAGAGCATTAAGGCCTATGATAAGCTCACCCAGAATAAGTAGAGAAGGTGATCGCCCATGTTCCATCCCCATTACAATGTCCAAAACCAAAGGATCACCCCAACCTTTATCCACCGACGCATCCTCAAAGAGATAATAACATGCCACCGCAATATTAAAGGCATGTCTACAAGCCAGAGATGAAATATCACGAGAACCCTTCTGTGGACATGACATAGGTCCACCCCGACGCGGCCACGCGTGGGTTTGGGTAGGCGAATGAATCTCATGGTAAGATTGATCTCGGGTCAAAATTTAAATTGAAGTTGGAGTCGCCACCGAATTTTATGGGAATTCGGACCCGTTCAAACTCACTCTACACTTAGGCGTTTCGTGTACAAAACACGACTCGCTTTTAGTGCTAGAGCTTATGAGTTCGTCCCTTTGCATTACGATACCGATGCCGAGCTATCGGGTATCGTGCATCGAATGACTCTCGTGCGCCAATGGTTTCGGACATCCGGAAACCATGGTTCTGAGTAAGGGGTGAGGGTACATGTTGGGAAGCCCACGAAGGCCGCCCAACCCCACCCACTCTTTAGCGGCCTCTACTAAGATACCGTTCGTGTTCGTGTACGCGCGTTAGTAAAGTGACTAAATGTTATGCAAACAACATTTTCGGATAAACATGCGAATTATATGTGAGCTACGTCATTTTAATGCATCAAAACTAGAGTCGAATCATTTAGCATGTGAGGTTCATTTATAAAACGATAACATCAAAAACAAATAAAACTCGTAAATAAATACAACATACGCGGGCGGAAATACAACCCGGACAAAAAAAATAGCGAGCAAAATAATAAGCAGTAAAAAAACTGGATACGTAAATAAATTGAACGACTAAGATGATGAGATGATGCATGGTTTCAGAAAAAGAGGACGCGTGATGGCCTTTGCACGTGACGACCAAAGTCGTAAAATAAGACGAGGCTCGGATGATGCTTTGAAGCTCTCGGTTTTTTGAATAAAGAAGTCCAATCGATCGAGTCATGGCAGAGACTCGACCGAGTGGCCTTCTGATAGGCTCACTACCCATTTTTTGGGGTGCTACTTGATCGAGTAGCCTATGGCACTCGATCGAGTGCCCCCTGTACGAGCTACTGCTCGTTTCGAAAAGGTGGCAATTTCGAGATTTGTGATTTGTTTAAAACCGATTGTCAACCGAGTCGAATATAAATATGGCATAATTTATTTTCGGCTCGATTTTCGGCACCCGTAACATTTTTATGATTACGAGACCGGCATCGGGATTTAAAAAAAATGTTATAGGATCGAAAAATTTGATTAGTGACAAAATTGTCTCCCTCCACGTCACGACGCCGGTACTAATCCTTACGGATTATGTGGTGTCGATTTTCGCGTCAACGGGTTCCGTACTAATCTCGGAAATGGAATCGGACGCGTTCAACTACGAACGACCACGATCACGTTACGCCCTTGAGTGCTTGGGGCGGAGCTCCTCGAAAGGGTGCCACCTCCGCCGCGTCTCGTAAAGAGATTAAACGGACTTGAAGCGGTTATCATAGTCAAACGTGTTCGATCCGAAATTTTAATATTATATATATATATATATATTGTTCCGCTATGGAAGCAATTTAACTCGAATCGGATCCAGGTTTTAATACTCAATATTGTTGCTCCAGTAATGGTGGTTAAATCCTTCAGATCCCTCCTTTCTTTCACTCCAATGATCGGACCTTCCCGGCGGAGCGGGCCTGTTCCCTGCACAGAGAACACACAGGGCCTCGGAGGTGTCCGGGGGAACCCTCTCCGATGCCTAAGTCAGTCCGTGAATAGCCTTAAGGAACCTTACTCGTGAGGAGTAAGGTGGCGATTTTTAGAGTGAGAGTCTAGAGAGAGAAAATCCAACCTTTTGTATGTGGGAGGAGGGAAGGTATTTATACCTTCCTCCAAGGGAGAGAGAAAGAGAGGAGAATGAGTGGACGGGTGAGTGACACGTGGGCTCACCATTGTCCACTCATTTCCTTTTACCTTTAGGCAAATTGACGGGGGGGTTCCCGGTTTTCCATAGTCCTGCCTGGGGCGAGAGCGCCCTGGAAGCAGGCGGGGGCTTGATTGCCCTGCTAGGCAGGCGGCGAGGCCGTGCCGGGCAGATGAGCGACTAAAGTTACCCACTTGGGGGCTTCTCAGTGATCTTGCTGGGTGGTCTGCTGGGCAGGCCTTCCTTTGTTTTTGGGTCGGGCTCCCCCAGGGTCTGGATTAACAGGCGACCCGTGGCAAGCTACCGACTCCCATCAATTGGCCCTCGCCGGCTGGGGAGGAGCGGGGGCTCCTGTTCAGCAGGCGACATCTTGATTGGGATGGCGAGAGGTTGACTCCTTGAACACTTTCGCATTAAATGCGTCGCGTGTTCCCGAGGGAAAAAGCTTTAACTTCTCTGGGTATGCAAAGAGTTTAAACGTCCTTTTTCATGATTGCTCCTCTTTGCAAAGTGGATCTTCGAACAGTGTGTCAGGTTAGTGATTGGTTCCCCTCCTTGCAGAGGTGGTTGGAACGCCATTAATACCCTGCTTTTGCTTTTGTATAAATTTCAATTTCTTCCACCACTTTCAGAGTCTGTTCTCGCTCTTCTTCTACTCTTTCTCAAAGAACAAAAAATGTCTTGGATTAGGAAAACAGTTTTTTGCTGTGGAGTTTACGTGGATGTCCTCTGCTTCAGAGGACGTCGGCGGTTAAGGTACTCCAAGCTGGCTCATCTGATTCTTCGTCGTGGTAGGCGGAACCGCTCCCGTCCTCAACGGGCTACCAGGAAGAAAGCTCTCTCCAGGGCTGGCAACCGCCCCAAGAGGTCCCCTCTTCTGCTGGTCCTTTACCTAGACGTTGCTCCCAGGCGGGAGGTTGCTATGATAGGGGGTTCCATAGGTGTTTTCCTTGGCTGCACCCCGAACAATTCGATCCTAATTGCCCTGAACTAGTCTCTTCTCCTGAGTCGGGTCCTTCCTCGCCCTTGGTGAGGAGAGAAGGCCATGGTTACACTGAAGGCGTTAGGGCGGTTCTCTACGGCAGGGACTGGGACATGAACAGTCACGACTCGGAAGATGGCGAGGGTCAGGGCTACTCCTCTGACAGGGATGAGGAAGAAGGCCCTGACGATCCTTTCAAGGACTCTGACGATTGGGACTGGGGATCCGACATAGGCGGTCATGACAGCCCCGGGATTAGTCCCCAGGTTTTGATGATGATTAGGTCTGCCTTGTGTATGCAGGCTGGCCGACTGAGCCTGGGATACCAGGCTCCTTTTGTAATCTTTTGCTCTCACCTTGCCTTGTAATTTT
The DNA here is from genome assembly GCA_958450325.1 of Agrostemma githago. Lineage (NCBI taxonomy): Eukaryota > Viridiplantae > Streptophyta > Magnoliopsida > Caryophyllales > Caryophyllaceae > Agrostemma > Agrostemma githago. Next base: position 12,437,208 of record OY288239.1, read on the forward strand.
GGCCTTTTGGGCCTTTCAATTAATGCGAATCAGGTGGGCCTTTGTTTTGCCATTATTCATTCGTTTTTTTTTGAATTGGTGATGTCATGCTATGCAATGATTTCTTTCTCTGCTCTTGTTGCCTTCCCGAGGCTCTTTGGGAAGTGATGGGTGGTTCAATTTTGGATGTGTGACACCTGGAGGGGCTTTTCTTGGGAAAACCCTTTGATTGGGCGGCTCTTCGTCTTCCTGCCCCTATATAAGTACCAACTCCCCCTTCATTTCCCTTTTACATATCCAAATTTTCGAACCTCCCCTCACAAACCCTTCTTCTGCCAAGCATTCTTTAGACTTTGAGAGATTTTCTTGCGTCTTCATCCGGCGACTGCGAATTAGGTTAAAGTCCTAGTCCTTGAATTCCTCGTCTTTATATTTCTTCGCTTTTCCTTATTTTCTTTGGTCATCATGTCCCAACGTTGTGCCCGGATTCTTCCTTTTACTAGTCGCTCGACTGAATGGACAGGGGGCAGGGACAGTGTTAACGCTGACCTTGCCTCCTCCTCTGGGGGAGCGGGTGTCAGGGTGGCTGAAGAGAACCATTCAGAGGACAGTGGGGGTGCGAATTCCCTTGAGCCTGCTCCCCTCAATGTTATTGATTCTGACGATGAGGCGTTAGAGGTTGATGACTCTACCATCGCCGGCCCACTCATTCCCAGGCGGCCAAGGAGGGTCTATTACTTAGATAGGACCAAATATAGGATTCCCTTGAGAACATACCCGGCCCCTAAAACCGAGACCTTATTCTGGAAAAAAGCGCTGAGGACGCCATAGCTAGGTTCTATAATTTTGGGGAGGGTTACACTGTCGTCGTTCCTAGGGAGAAGGACACAGTATGCAATCCCCCTGCGGGCTGTATTGTTGTGTACCATAAATGCTTTGAATTCGGCCTGCGCTTTCCCCTTCACCCATTTCTGGAGGAGGCCTTCCGGCGCATGAATGTGGTCGTTGCCCAGTTGACAGCCCTTGCTGTCAGGTCGTTGATATACCTGGACCTGTCTGTTCTGGTGCGTGGAGCCATCCATAAACGCTCTAAGGTTTATGGTTGGCCTTCAAATGGTGGCCTCTACTGAAGGGGGTGGCTCCCCCGATTACTTTTCCATCCTTCGCCAGAAGAAGAGCTCCCTGGTGTGGCCGGTGATGAGTAGCCTGAAGGACTGGAAGGACAACTTTCTTTATGTACGTAGCGCTACGGGGTGGAGGATTCCTCGTCATTTCAGGAATCATGTCCATACCCGGCTGGAGACACGCCAAGAGTTCCACTCTGAGGTTGGGGAGAGAGCTCTTGAGGTCAAGTTGACCCAGCCAGAGAAAGATTGGGTCGCCCGGTTTGCCTCTTCCAAGGACAGGAGAGGCTCATATGGTCCTGACATCTGGCTCCCTCATGCCGAGCTTATAGCGACCGATGAATATCTGACTCGGGTGGGTCTGAACCCTGGCCTTAGTGTAGGTAGCTTAGGGATTCTGTCAGCACTTAAATTTCCTTTGCCTTGTTGTTTATTTATGTGCTTACTTAGTTATCTTTCTTGTCTTTTCGCAGACCTTGCTACTTGCCTTTGGTCAAGGAACGAGTTGAGGGATCTTGGCCTGAACGAGAATCTCTCAGCATTTGTCAAACATCCCCCTCTTCCTTCTGATTTCAAGAACCAAACCCTGATGAAGTTTGTGAAGAGTTTGTCCATCAACAGGGTGAAGTTTCCTCCTCTTCCCCCAAAGCCAACTCCAGTAAAGCATGCGGTTCCGACCTCAGTCGTCTGGGATGCAGAAGGGGAGGCTGCCTCAGAGGCTACCCCTTCCCCTGCTAGCAGGAGCGGAGGCTCCCCTGCTGGGGGTCAGCCACCAGCGGGGTCAAAGCCTTCAGACTCAGAGGATACTGGGGAAAGCCGCCCCTGGTTGGTAGAAAGAGGAAAGACAAGGAAACGCTGGATGATGCCCTGGTGGTGGACCTAGAGGCCTACGCCAACATGCCTGAGGCCAAGCGGCCTGCCCGCGATGTTCCAGGTACTCTGTTGTCTGAGGAAAATGCAAAGTTCCACTTTACTACTGGCGAGAGTATCGATGTAACACCCCTGATTTTATAAATTAAATTAATTTAGAGTTATATTCGTATTTTAGTTTGTTTACGATTTAACTCGTAATTCTTAAAATTATTGTAAAATGAATTTATCGTTTAATCGTATCAAACTCCAAAAATTCTATTTGTCTCGGAGACTTTTCTTATATTTAAAACGTCTTTTTATTTCTATTTCGATTCATTTTACACATTTAATCTAATTCTTATCAAAAGTCTATTCCGACGATTTAAAGTCTAAATTCTTTTTATTTATTTATATTTAAGCTCGAGTTTCTATTTTCGGCTCGAAGTTTATTTATTTTAAGTTTCGTCAAAATATTTATTTCCTTTCCTCGAGAAATCAATTTAAATCACTTTATCGAAAATTTATTATTTATCGGGAAATGTATTTTCGTCGTCTGATTATTTATTTCTATCAACTTCGTTTTTATCTCGAATACGTTATTTACTCATTTTATTAGTCGGCCCAATTATTTATTAATTTTATTAACTTGTTTTTAATTCGATTTCGTGGGTCCGTCGACTTATCGTTACTGAATTCATTTCCTCACTCCATTTAATTAAACCCGTATACTATTGTCTCGAAATCCGTACGCATTTATTGTTGTGAGTTGTAGTTAACCCACTTGTTTAAAACATTCATCCCCCTTCTCTTTTTATTTTCCCTCATACACGTTTACCCCCCCTGTCTGCTCTTTGTTTCCACCGTTCCACCTCCTGATTCTCTCCCTCAACCTGCTTCATCTCCTCTTCATCCTTTTATCCCCATCAACTCAATCAATCTCCTTCATCTGTCTTCATCACCCTTCTGCATCTCCATCTTCGTCCAACTCTGTTGTCATCGCCATTTGTTGCTGCTGCTACGTTTACTTTTTTTTTATCTACCCCGTCTCCCTCCGTTTTGGCTCTGATTCCTCCTGTTAATCTCCCTTTTTTTTCCCGTTTTCTTCTTCCTCTTGTTCTGTACGATGCCGCCGCTGCTGCTACTGCAACGCTCTTGCTGCTACTGCTGCTGTTGACGTCCCTTTTGTTGGTCCGTGTTTCCCTTCGCTTCTTTTCTCCTTCTTTTTCTTCTTCTTACTGCTGCGTTTTGTTGCCCTGCATTTTGTCGTCTTCTTTCCTTTTAATGATTGGACGAATTTCTATTTCATTTCCTTGTTTTCTGTTTTCGTGAATCGTTTACTGTAACTCTGCTGTTTGTTTGCTGCTTGTTCTTCTGTTGTTGCGTTGTCATCTCGTTGTTTATTCAATTTTACTTTCCTTTTTCTTCTCCTCCTTCTTCCTCTTCTAATTCTGTTCGTGTTGTTGTCGTTGTTTGCTGACTACTTCAATCTTTCAGTCCTCGATTTTTCACTGTCCATATGCATCATATATTATTGATGTTCTATACTACTCTATTCTCCATCATCTGTTTTTGGTCATTTTCACGCTACTGCTGTTGTTCCTGTTGTGCTCGATTTCGATTGTCGTTGCTGCTGTTTCGCTCATGTTACTTCTGCCCTTCGCTGTCCCTTCCTGTCCTTCTTATTTGATTTAAGATGCTTTATTTTTTCCATGTGTTTACTACTCCGTTTTCTGTCGTGAAGTACGTAGTGTTGCTGTTATCTTCGTGTGTGGCTGCCAGTAGCGAGTTCCCCTTTCTTTCTATGATTCCCTCCTCTTCTTCGTGCGTTTGTGTGGAATCAATGTCGGAAGTTCATCATTTCAATCTGAAACCGCCGAAGGTTCTTAATCGTCTTTTGTTTAGTTTAAATTATCGTCTTTCGCTCCGCGACAGTTTTGAACAACGAGCATCTGTTCATTTCCAACCTTCGTTAACCCGATTCTTTTGCTTTGTCAAACCGATTTTCTTGATGAAACATGCTTGGAAGACTAGCGGTTCTATAACTTGGAGCTTAAAGACGATATTTCTTCTAATTTGATGCTTGGTTGATCAAGAAGGCGGGCACGAGTTCGTTTCGGAAATCGACTCAAGGTAACTCTAGGACGTTACTCGATTTTATATCCTATGTTTGAGTAGTAGTATGTAGTAAATACTTTTTAACTTCGGATTTCTAATTTTAGCTATTTATTATTTGCTAAAAATATTATTTAATAAATCGTATGCTTTTTAAATATTTTACGATTCTCAATATAGTTTTATAAATCGTTAGTAATTTTATTATTTGTCGGTTATCGTGATACTAGTAACTAAATAATATCGATTTCATATTTTCGTCATATTTCGTTAATTTCTAATTTTTAACTCAAAATCGTATTTTCATATTATAATCGAGATTTGTATACTTGTTTAATAAATTAATTTTCGTTTTACGATTTATACTAATAAATGAGAAAATAGTCGATTTAGTTTTAAATAAATTTTAGTCGAGACTATTTTCACTAATAATTTCCTATTTGTTTCCGATTGACTATTTTTATTAAAATTTGTATTATTTATAAATCAAAGCTATTTCTTAAAAATAATTTGGAACCTTTAAAAAATTCATTTCATTTATAAAACTCGTTGACTCAATTAATTTTGATATCGTTTTTCTTAAAATATCTCTTTTCTAAGATTTATTGTTTTAACTCGACTTCCTAAATTATTTACAAAATACTATATAATGACTTATTATATTTTATTTATATTTTCATTAATGAATTTAGAAATATATTAAAGTTACGATAACGACGATAATAATAAAATGTTAATTTCGTTAGAAATGCTATTTTTAATACATTTCACTAATTTTAACAACTTACGTATTTTCTATAAGATTATGTCTATTTTAAGTAAGTTTTTAAAATTAGTAAGTTTCTATTTATAGAAAGTTTCTCTTTTTGTATAAAATGTTTATTCATTTTATCCTCATATTGTTATAATTGATTATATCTTTTGAATATCAATAATGGCTTGTTTTGGAGTTATGGAATAGAAACAAGTGTGAGGTTTAGAGTAATATACTCTGGGATTTACGTTTTTGCCATCAACTATAAGGTTGGTGTGTCTTTGTGGGGCACATTGGTTGTTGAACCGAGCATATATGATGTTCGGGAGTGTGTGTATATTTTGACCTTAAACTCGTTCCTCGCAGTGTAAGACGCCGTCGGGTTGAACTTAGTATTTATGGTGCTCGGGAGGGGTGTGCATATTATCTTAAACTAGGGCCACGCATTTATAAGTCGCCGTCCTATTATGGTTGAGTAGCCTAGTTAGAGACCGAAGTTTGATTTGTTTGAACTAAGTTCTCGAAGCTAGTTTTAGTATTCTCCTAGGGAAAGTCTAGCCTTTATCACTAATCCTATCCATAACGCCATTTTGAATATTTTTATTATTATCGATACATTTTGGTTTGCAGGTTGGCAAATATTTCAAGTTTTCTTCTGAAAACTTGTTTTGATTTTATTGTTCTAATATTTTAGGTTTTCTCCGAAAGCGTATTTTATTATATCATTTAATGCTTTCCATTTTAACTATTTTGATATAATAATACTGTTATTTTTCCATATGATATAATATGGCTGGGAGAACGTCCGAGTTACTCCCCACTGACGTGGCTGTTATGTTTATAACATGACAGGTAGTTGCTGCTAGGTTTTGGGTGTGAGCTAGCGAGTAGCGTGGATCCTACTCTTTCTTTATTCTTGTAATTTACGGATTTGTATAACCCATTTGGTGAATTTTCTATTTAGCCCTTTTGTAAAAAGTGGTATTTGTATTGACTTACCATTTCTTTTAATAAGATATAGTTTGTCAGTGTGTTTTAATCCCAACTCTACAGTGTTTCCGCCACTGTATTGCGTTAGAATTTCTAGGGGATTACAGTTGGTATCAGAGCATTGTTGCTCCCAACGCTTACACCTGATTCTAGGAAAAATACCAGTAAATGATTTGAACATTAAAAGAAATATTAGTGAGAGATGGGTAGAAACAAAATAAGGACTTAACTGTTAGGTTTATATGTTCTTGTAACTCAATGATTAGCATTGAATATTTGTTTCTTTTGTCTGGAAGAAGATATTAGTATGATGCTGCTCAAGATCGGGACAAGACCTGCTTAGAACTCTCAAGGACTGTTGGCTCGAGTGAACAACTTGGTGCTCCAAGAAAGATGTCGTTGGTGACTTTCCAGCTCCGATTTAGGTTGCTTCAGCTAAGAGTAGATTCCTGTTCCATGATGTTGCAGTAGATCTAGATGGAGCGACCCAAGACTTGAGTGCTCGTTCCTCTACAAGAAGATGAAGTAGTCCTCATAGTTCCCTCGTGAACCTTAGAGGTCCGAACTTTCCCTCCTCGTTTTAGATCTTTCTCTTCTAGAATCATTGGTTCTTTTCTTCCTGCTTCTGCCTTCTTCCAATTCTTCTCTTTTATATTCTCATCTTCATTCTCTTGGTGAATCCTTGTGCCATTCTTCTATTCTACCATCTTTCTCTCTCTTGGGATTCTTTGGTTATACCGGATTCTATCTTAGTGAATTCTGAGCTATAGATGTTTGAGGTTTAGTAAACCCTTGTTACCTTATTTGAGGATTGTGATCCTACCCTATTTTTCTATGAAAGTAAGAAATTTTTGAGGATTGAGTTGAATGGCATTACTCAAGTTAATGGAATTAGGTTGATACTTTAGTCACCGAACCTTGTGTTATAGGTTACTATGATTATTTGGAGTACTTAAAGTTGAATGATATTTTGGAGTAGTAAGAGTATGTCATATTTGATGGATACCTAGTACCTAATCTAGAACCGAACTAAGTGTAACTGATAATAATATTTTGGGATTCTTACCTAATGCTTATTTGATGGATGCATCGTGAGTATTTGGGATCATAGAGTATTGTTTAAAGTATTAGCCTGAGTGTGTGGTACCATTGAAGGTTTTCGTTAATGTCGTTAGAAAATTTTGGTTGACATAGATTCCCCGCATTTCTTAAGGATTAGATTGTTGATTGTTGTTTAAGGTTGTAACCTTTGGATTTTGGAGTTTGGTGATCTAAAATGGAATAGGTTGTTGTTAACTTTGAGGAAGAAAAATATCTCGTACAATCATAATTTGGACTAATTGTGCTGTTTCGAGGAATACTATAGTACAAACCATCTTATTGGGAGTTTCAGGTTGGAACCTTAGACCAACGATATTGTGGCTTCGTTGAGTTAATAAATATTTTGGTGGTTTCGCTGATACAATATGAAATTTGATGGACTTCTCAGAAACATTAGTCGTATGACGTGTTTGAAGATGTGAGTGTTTGCGCCATTACCTATAGGTTTGAGCATGTTTGAGGATTTATTGTACTTTGCCAGCTTCTGTACTTGTGGCATTATAAATGTTGGTGATCATTTTTGAGGATTTCGTACCCGAACATTATTAAATGGTGGATTTTGTTTAGTCTTCCTTACTCGAGAAATTTGGAGTATACCTCGAGTTCAGACCTTGGGCTTTGAATGTATGAGCCTTAACGGTTGCAAGTTTGGGTTTGGCTGATGACCGTTGGAATTCTATTGATGAGATTAGATTGTAAAACAATTGTGGATTAGTATCGTGTCGTTTGAACGATTGGATAGTCACGTAAGACATTTTCGGGATTGTGACTGAGTAGTGCCACCTTGCGCCTAATATTGGACTTAACATATTTGAGGGAAATTAGGAAGCATGTTGTGGGAGTCATATCGGGAATCTCCAGATGGTTAATTTCCTTTCTATTCCTCGAGAGCTCTTTTGACTCTCAATTTCGTTCCTCCCCTTAGCTTTTCTTAAATCCCGCTACTTCTTCTTCGGCCAATCCCTTTGACCTCCTTATCGGGTTTGAAAATTTCTGTTTCGATTTGTCGTTGACTCTGACTCTATTTATCCGTTTATCATTTTCCCAAAATTATGTTATGAAATGTTTGACTAATTTACAATTTTGATTTTTATGAAATTTTAACATTTTGAGTTATAAATTTCAAAACTTTGTATTTCATCTTTGTTTTATTTTTAGTCTTGTTTCAAAATGCCTTAATAATTTATTTTAAAGTATTTCGAAATTATTTCAATTTTCAAGCGTGTTTAAAATTTAAGAAAACATTCATAATTGCTAATATTTTGATGTAAAACGGTTTAACATTTTCGAAAAACATCGTGTGTCTAAGTTTTTATTTTATCGTCGAATTTCTTAATTGAAACATTTTATTATTATTTTGAAAATATTTGGGTACTCTTCCCCCTTGAGTTCGTTTACAAATATTATTTATCTTCATTATTTTATAAAATAATTTTTAACTTGCAATTTTATGATTTTAAACTTTGGGAATTGAGCCCAACTCTTCTTGAAATAAATGTTGTCTTCGATTTCGATTTCATATCACGTTTGAAGTTGTAAAAAAAAAAAATTAAAACCGAGATTGTCATGCAGGATAAGCATTCTCCTCTATTCTTATGATATAACCTTATTTTTCACTCTATTATTATGTTTTTGATAGTTTCGAGGACGAAACTTCTTTTTAGTGGGGAAGATTGTAACACCCCTGATTTTATAAATTAAATTAATTTAGAGTTATGTTCGTATTTTATTTTGTTTACGATTTAACTCGTAATTCTTAAAATTATTGTAAAATGAATTTATCATTTAATCGTATCAAACTCCCAAAATTCTATTTGTCTCGGAGACTTTTCTTATATTTAAAACGTCTTTTTATTTCTATTTCGATTCATTTTACACATTTAATCTAATTCTTATCAAAAGTCTATTCCGACGATTTAAAGTCTAAATTCTTTTTATTTATTTATATTTAAGCTCGAGTTTCTATTTTCGGCTCGAAGGTTATTTATTTTAAGTTTTGTCAAAATATTAATTTCCTTTCCTCGAGAAATCAATTTAAATCACTTTATCGAAAATTTATTATTTATCGGGAAATGTATTTTCGTCGTCTGATTATTTATTTCTATCAACTTCGTTTTTATCTCGAATACGTTATTTACTCATTTTATTAGTCGGTCCAATTATTTATTAATTTTATTAACTTGTTTTTAATTCGATTTCGTGGGTCCGTCGACTTATCGTTACTGAATTCATTTCCTCACTCCATTTAATTAAACCCGTATACTATTGTCTCGAAATCCGTACGCATTTATTGTTGTGAGTTGTATTTAACCCACTTGTTTAAAATATTCATCCCCCTTCTCTTTTTATTTTCCCTCATACACGTTTACCCCCCCTGTCTGCTCTTTGTTTCCACCGTTTCACCTCCTGATTCTCTCCCTCAACCTGCTTCATCTCCTCTTCATCCTTTTATCCCCATCAACTCAATCAATCTCCTTCATCTGTCTTCATCACCCTTCTGCATCTCCATCTTCGTCCAACTCTGCTGTCATCGCCATTTGTTGCTGCTGTTACGTTTACTATTTTTTTTCTCTGTCCCGTCTCCCTCCGTTTTGGCTCTGATTCCTCCTGTTAATCTCCCTTTTTTTTCCGTTTTCTTCTTCCTCTTGTTCTGTACGATGCCGCCGCTGCTGCTACTGGAACGCTCTTGCTGCGCGCTGCTGGACCTGCTGCTGTTGACGTCCCTTTTGTTGGTCCCTGTTTCCCTTCGCTTCTTTTCTCCTTCTTTTTCTTCTTCTTACTGCTGCGTTTTGTTGCCCTGCATTTTGTCGTCTTCTTTCCTTTTAATGATTGGACGAATTTCTATTTCATTTCCTTGTTTTCTGTTTTCGTGAATCGTTTACTGTAACTCTGCTGTTTGTTTGCTGCTTGTTCTTCTGTTGTTGCGTTGTCATCTCGTTGTTTATTCAATTTTACTTTCCTTTTTCTTCTCCTCCTTCTTCCTCTTCTAATTCTGTTCGTGTTGTTGTCGTTGTTTGCTGACTACTTCAATCTTTCAGTCCTCGATTTTTCGCTGTCCATATGCATCATATATTATTGATGTTCTATACTACTCTATTCTCCATCATCTGTTTTTGGTCATTTTCACGCTACTGCTGTTGGTCCTGTTGTGCTCGATTTCGATTGTCGTTGCTGCTGTTTCGCTCATGTTACTTCTGCCCTTCGCTGTCCCTTCCTGTCCTTCTTATTTGATTTAAGATGCTTTATTTTTCCATGTGTTTACTACTCCGTTTTCTGTCGTGAAGTACGTAGTGTTGCTGTTATCTTCGTGTTTGGCTGCCAGTAGCGAGTTCCCCTTTCTTTCTATGCTTCCCTCCTCTTCTTCGTGCGTTTGTGTGGAATCAATGTCGGAAGTTCATCATTTCAATCCGAAACCGCCGAAGGTGCTTACTCGTCTTTTGTTTAGTTTAGATTATCGTCTTTCGCTCCGCGACAATTTTGAACAACGAGCATCTGTTCATTTCCAACCTTCGTTAACCCGATTCTTTTGCTTTGTCAAACCGATTATCTTGATGAAACATGCTTGGAAGACTAGCGGCTCTATAACTTGGAGCTTAAAGACGATATTTCTTCTAATTTGATGCTTGGTTGATCAAGAAGGCGGGCACGAGTTCGTTTCGGAAATCGACTCAAGGTAACTCTTGGACGTTACTCGATTTTATATCCTATGTTTGAGTAGTAGTATGTAGTAAATACTTTTTAACTTCGGATTTCTAATTTTAGCTATTTATTATTTGCTAAAAATATTATTTAATAAATCGTATGCTTTTTAAATATTTTACGATTCTCAATATAGTTTTATAAATCGTTAGTAATTTTATTATTTGTCGGTTATCGTGATACTAGTAACTAAATAATATCGATTTCATATTTTCGTCATATTTCGTTAATTTCTAATTTTTAACTCAAAATCGTATTTTCATATTATAATCGAGATTTGTATACTTGTTTAATAAATTAATTTTCGTTTTACGATTTATACTAATAAATGAGAAAATAGTCGATTTAGTTTTAAATACATTTTAGTCGAGACTATTTTCACTAATAATTTCCTATTTGTTTCCGATTGACTATTTTTATTAAAATTTGTATTATTTATAAATCAAAGCTATTTCTTAAAAATAATTTGGAACCTTTAAAAATTTCATTTCATTTATAAAACTCGTTGACTCAATTAATTTTGATATCGTTTTTCTTAAAATATCTCTTTTCTAAGATTTATTGTTTTAACTCGACTTCCTAAATTATTTACAAAATACTATATAATGACTTATTATATATTATTTATATTTTCAGTAATGAATTTAGAAATATATTAAAGTTACGATAACGACGATAATAATAAAATGTTAATTTCGATAGAAATGCTATTTTTAATACATTTCACTAATTTTAACAACTTACGTATTTTCTTTAAGATTATGTCTATTTTAAGTAAGTTTCTAAAATTAGTAAGTTTCTATTTATAGAAAGTTTCTCTTTTTGTATAAAATGTTTATTCATTTTATCCTCATATTGTTATAATTGATTATATCTTTTGAATATCAATAATGGCTTGTTTTGGAGTTATGGAATAGAAACAAGTGTGAGGTTTAGAGTAATATACTCTGGGATTTACGTTTTTGCCATCAACTATAAGGCTGGTGTGTCTTTGTGGGGCACATTGGTTGTTGAACCGAGCATATATGGTGTTCGGGAGTGTGTGTATATTTTGACCTTAAACTCGTGCCTCGCAGTGTAAGACGCCGTCGGGTTGAACTGAGTATTTATGGTGCTCGGGAGGGGTGTGCATATTATCTTAAACTAGGGCCACGCATTTATAAGTCGTCGTCCTATTATGGTTGAGTGGCCTAGTTAGAGACCGAAGTTTGATTTGTTTGAACTAAGTTCTCGAAGCTAGTTTTAGTATTCTCCTAGTGAAAGTCTAGCCTTTATCACTAATCCTATCCATAACGCCATTTTGAATATTTTTATTATTATCGATACATTTTGGTTTGCAGGTTGGCAAATATTTCAAGTTTTCTTCTGAAAACTTGTTTTGATTTTATTGTTCTAATATTTTAGGTTTTCTCCGAAAGCTTATTTTATTATATCATTTAATGCTTTCCATTTTAACTATTTTGATATAATAATACTATTATTTTTCCATATGATATAATTGTGCTGGGAGAACGTCCGAGTTACTCCCCACTGACGTGGCTGTTATGTTTATAACATGCAGGTAGTTGCTGCTAGGTTTTGGGTGTGAGCTAGCGAGTAGCGTGGATCCTACTCTTTCTTTATTCTTGTAATTTACGGATTTGTATAACCCATTTGGTGAATTTTCTATTTAGCCCTTTTGTAAAAAGTGGTCTTTGTATTGACTTACCATTTCTTTTAATAAGATATAGTTTGTCAGTGTGTTTTAATCCCAACTCTACAGTGTTTCCGCCACTGTATTGCGTTAGAATTTCTAGGGGATTACAATCGATGCTTCTGCCCTGCTCTCCGACTCCACTTCTTCGTTGGCGGATCATCTTACCAAGTCCTTGACTTACTCTACTAACCAGGTGATTCAGTTTATTCAGCGTTGCTCCAAGGTGTTCCAGGCCTCTTCGGAGCTGGCGGCCTTAAGCTGTCTTAGCGACGAGGAGTTAAGTGTTACTCCTGGGTGCCCTTTCCCTGAACGCCTGGCGGTGGTTGAGAGGGATGTAACTCTGATTGCTAGCTTGAGGGATCAGCTGGTTAAGTGTGAGGGCGAGCTGGGAGAGGCTAAGGACGAAGCAGCTCGCCGGAAATCCCAGGGTGAGAGAGCTGTGAGGGAAGCAGCTAACCTATCAGTGGAGTTGGAGCAGGCTAAGCAGGCGGTAGCTGAGCTGGAGCGGGCAAGGAAGACGATTGCCGAGCTGGAGCATTTCAAGAGGAAAGCGTCTGAGCTGGAGGATCATCTCGCCAAAGCTGGTTCAGACCTTCAGAAGGCACAGGATGATTTGAAGGCGGGGGACGAGAAATGGTGCAAAGAGAAGAACGACATGATCAATGAGGCCAACTCTGCGGTGGCAGAGCACTTTAACGCCGGGGCCACCTCTTCCCTCAAGTTCGTTATGGAGGTTATTAGGGAGATGCTTCCTGACTTTGATGACGATGCTTTTCAGGCCCTTTATGCTGCCAGGAATGAGGCCAGAGCTGATGGATCGCCTGAGGAGACTCCTGATGCTGGTCAGGGTGCCCCCCTGCATAACATGCAGGGCAGTCATCTTCTAAGGGGTCCTGTCCTTATCCTTCTGCGCCTTTGCTTCCTCGCTGACTTTTCAATCTCTATTTTGCGCGCCGGGCCCTGAAGTGGTCGGCTGCCGGCGGATGTAATTTTTTAACTCTTTTGTGCCTGGATTTATATTGTTCATCTTGTTAGACTCTTCTTTTCTCGTTATAAATATACTTTGTTTTATTTGGTGTTTTTCTTCTAAGGTCAGGCCTGATCCACTACTAGAATAAGCTCCAAAGACATCATTAATAAGTAACCATTTAAGTATCATCAATGGTGTTTTTGGTCAAAGAAATCATTTCTCCCAAATAAATGATCTCTTATTTAATAACAAAGAGATCATTTTTCAAGCAAATGATTTCTAACCCTGTGCAATCTAATCTAAAGACATCATTTTTCCAATAAATGATGGCTAAACATATTATATTATGTAGTATAATACAAAGACACCATATTTTAAATAAATGATGTCTAGGTTTCTAAATTTATGTAGTCCAATATGAAATACAACATTTACAAATAAATTATTTCTAAGCAATATAATTTTTTTTACGGTAGTACTGTACTAGTGGACTACTGTCTGACTCCATTTAATTTCTTAATTCTTCTTACTCCATTTCCTAATTCTTCCTAATTCTTCACACTCCATTTCGTACTACTGTATCAATCCATTATCAAATCTCACATCGAATTCATCATCCGCCGACCATCAATTTCGACCTGGTGCTTAATTTGTGAAGCTCAATTGAATGGTGTTGATCAAGCTAGGAAACAATTTCTCCAGGCAAGTTTCGTAACTCTAATTTCAAAAACCTCTTTTCTCAACCTAGAACCCTAATTTCACCCCCAATTCCACCTCAATTCGATTCCTCATCTCTCACAACCACCTCCTCTTTTCCGCCATTGAATTCCTACTCAAGCTCCGCGCATTCGTACCCTATCATTTCGTATCGTATCGTATCATATTTTATCGTATGGTGTGGTATGCTCTCATTAACTCGACATTTTTTTTTGAAGTGTGGTATACTAATCATCGGAGTAGATTGAATAATCTGTTTACGTGAACGATTTTGTTGAATTTGATTGATACATTTAGGGATTTTGGATTTTTGATTGATTTTGTTGTGAATTGTTTGGGGGAATTTTAATTTTAATGAGGATGAAATGAATATGGTGATTGATTCTTTTGCTTGATGATGGAGGTGTGCAAACTCATGTGATTTACTGTTCGTTTTTGTGCGTTTTTTGTTTGGTTATGTGCTCAGTTGTATGGTGAATTGGAGGACTGATTGGTGGTCGTAGTGATTATTAGCTTCACCGGCGCCATTGATTTGTGAATGTGTGTGGTGTTTTCGGATTTGAGAGGTTGACTGGGGTGGTTTCCAGTGACGTAGAATACGGTTTTGAAAAGTAGGAGGCTGAATTAGGGATAGTAGTTCTAGATTGAATTCGGACTAGGATTTTGAGAATATAAGAATTTTGAGAGGTTGTAGTAATTAGGTTCGTTTTTGTCGATTTTGTACTGGTTTGTTACTCATGCAAGCGGCGGGAGAAGTTGTTGGAATATTGTTCGGATTTTGTTGATAGTTTTGTCGTGTTATGCTCTGGTCTCGTTATGGAAAGAAGTGAACCTAGGTAATTTGTCGAATTGTCGGATATTCTTGTCATAAAATCCCTTTTTAGTCATGACTCAAGTGTTTCCGCTTTATTTATTACTTTGAAGTTATTCTGAATGTATGCCATTTTTGTAGAACGGAGATCTTCGAGCATACAAGAGTTTAGACTTTAGATTGATAAACATGACGGTCATTACTCAGAATTGTTGTGGTCATGACCTGACCGTATGTGTTTTTACTCAGAATTGCGGAAAGGAACTATCTTCATACTATCTTCATACTAAACTGATAATTAAGAGGATGCAAAGCGGCTCTTTTAGTTACGCTGCGCTCCGACCCGAGTCCCCACGTCCACTTTTTTGCACCCGGTCCAGAGAATCTGATGACATTTCCTGGGAGGCAGCTGGGCGGACTTGTTTCAAGCAGTCCGTCAAAGGACTCGGGTTTGGGAAAGGTAGTTTTGATGAAAATGTTTTTATATGATTGTGTGAATTTGATACACCCAAATGATACATCAAGCTTCTATTTATACTAATTCTAGATTGATCTCTTACTTTCTTCTCTTGATTTTTCTAGGTTAGTCTTAACTCTTACGTACTCTTTCTTGATAATAACACCAAACAAGGTAAATGCATGGGATACATTACGCTAATAAAAAAAGAAATAACAAAAAAGCAGTACAATAACGATATGATAGAAGCAAGTAGCAACCATGCAAGAAGGGTGAACGTATATATAGCCACGATTACAGCTTCTATGCTCTGATTTCAACGGACTATTAGTGTTCTTCACAATATTTATGGGTGAGACGATTTCGTAGGAGCAGGAAGAGAGTGTCATTACTCAGAATTGCTTACTTCTTTGTGTTGCTTGGAGCTCTTTGTCTCGTGTGCACGTTCTATTATAATCTCTTACCCTTCATAATGTCATTGGTCAGTTTTTGATGATATCGGAGATGGAGAGCCTACGGGTAAACTGCCCTACAATCGATTAGGTGTTTATTTGATTCTTGGTTGACATACTTTCATCTATGTTTTCTTTCAATTAAAACACTCATAATTGTGTGATCAATGTTATTTTGGGACTTGCTATTTTTCTTCTCGATTAACAATCATAGATGTTCTTGAGCGCGTATTATTCAGGCGGCCTATAGGATCTGATATGATCTGGTATGTTTTCTCAGCGACATTGAAAGGAAAGAAAAACCGAAACGGAAACAGAAATGATGATGATTTGGCTAAGTCAAACAGGGCAAGGAAAGTTCAGTTCACCGTCAGTGATGAACAACCTACTACTGGTATGTAAGTCCTCTCTCCTCTCAATCATATCACTACTCATAATATATTAGCCAAACATTGGAATATGGCTAATTCATTACATTTCATTCCAAGCTTAACCAAACACCCCTCGGTGTTGTATGATTGTACTGTTTAGGGCTAACTTATTTCTTTTACAAATCCGAGTTTACTTTAAAGTCAACAACGTTTCTCTCATCATACTTAGAATATAAATTTTACTTTTTTGGCCCTCAAGTTTCTGTTTGAGCTATTGTCTGGATGAGGTTTACATTCTCGTATTTAGATTAGTAAGCTTTATGCATTCTTTATTTAGATTAGTAATCCTTTATGCAACTTTAGATTTTTACTTGTTACAATTTTTTTTTTATTTGACAAGTATTTTTTCATTCTCGTGAAGGTTCAAGATTTGTGAAATGTGTTGGATATTCCAAGACTGTTTATTTTATAATCCCTCAAATTCAATCCATGCTTATTTTTGTGCATTGTGTGTTACGCCAGGAATTCGCTTCGACAGATACTAGAAGGGCAACAGATACAGGATTAAAGACATTATTGGGGACGAATAGTGAAGGATCAATATGGTAATTATACATTTTACCTTTCAATTACATTTAATTTTTTTGTGGTTAAATGGTGTAGTACAGTGAGATTTAGGGTTTGTAATTTAAAATTGAGATACTAACGAAAATATGTTTGGGAATTTATCAGCCCTTTTCAATTTTCATTTGTTTTTTATAGTGGTATTGTTAGCCATTTGTACATGCACTTACATTCAGATGCATTTTCCTGCCATTCTTGAACAGATTCCTGGGTAATTTACTTCTCGCCGTCTTTTGTTAGATTT
Organism: Agrostemma githago; assembly: GCA_958450325.1. Lineage (NCBI taxonomy): Eukaryota > Viridiplantae > Streptophyta > Magnoliopsida > Caryophyllales > Caryophyllaceae > Agrostemma > Agrostemma githago. Next base: position 12,454,161 of record OY288239.1, read on the forward strand.
TGATGTATGTACAAGTCTTGTGTGCTGAATGTGAATAAACATCTGTTGGATCGTATGCTGATGTTTGTTTGTTGCCGATTCTTATTCGTGTGAAACGTGTTTATATGCTGACGTTCACAATTTTGCTTGGCTGATCGAGTGACCTTGTTAACGTGTTTATTTTCCTGCCACTCTTGAACAGAGAACTAGTGTATTTTACCACTCCCAGTGCTAACGTATCTCGATAGCTGTTACTAATATTTTTACCACGTAGTTGCTTAGACCCAACGAGTTTGCCGCCTATGCACTGTACATAAGATGAGTAGGTGATTTGGTCTCAACCTTATGCATGTGTTCTTAATGATATGAAGCTTCCTATCTAATTTAATGGGGCTGCGACAATTTATCAACGATCTGGTTGTATTTGCAGCTGTATTTTAGGGAAGCGCCCGTTTATCTTGCACAATGTAAAGATGGAGGGATAATATCCAAGGGTCGTGATGACATTTTAGTTAGAGTGATGAAGAAGCCGGAATGAGCTCATTTTTTGGGATATTTTGTCATAGTGCATAAATTATTGAGTGCTTATAATTTATTTTTGATATATCTTGGAATCATTTTATACATATAAGATATTTTACGGAAATTCTTGTCTATTTTTTGGTTGATATATGAAAATGAGTACATTGTATTTTAATATTTGGGGTAGCTTAAATATTACTAATTTTTATTTTTATTTTATTTTTTTTAAATATCAAGGTTGCAAAGAAATCATTTAAGTGTTACATGGTTTATTAAGTTGATAGTCAAAGAAACCATTTAAGTATGTTATATGGTTTATTAAGTTGGTAGCAAAGAAATCATTTAAGTGCAGTACATGGTTTATTAAGTTTAGATAAGAAACCATTTATCTCTCCCAAAAGATGTCTTTCTCATGGACCAAAGAAACCATTTATCTCTCAAAATTGATTTCTAAAGCATAAGCAAAGAAACCATTTTTCTCATATGATTTCTTACCCTAAGACACCTTTGACCTGGAGATCATCTCCAAAATGGTGTCTTAGGGCATTTTAAGATGATTTCTTTGCCATCTTTTCTAGTAGTGATCCTTGGCTTCTTTGCTGAAGTCCAGGGAGCCTGCCCAGAGGTAGGCAGGGGGACTTTGCGTTTTTTATACAAGGTTGGGGGATGCCCCCAGTCCTTGTTCATTCGGCACGTGGGGCCCGGCCTGACCCTGGCTTCTGGTCGAAGTCCAGGGAAACTTTGCGTTTTTTATACAAGGTTGGGCGATGCCTCCAGTCCTTGTTCATTCGGCATGTGGAGCCCGGCCTGACTCTGGCTTCTGGTCGAAGTCCAGGGGGCTTGCCCCCTGCCTGCCCAGAGGTATGCAGGGGGACTTTTGCGTTTTTTATACAAGGTTGGGGGATGCCCCCAGTCCTTGTTCATTTGGCACGTGGGGCCCGACCTGATCCTGGCTTCTGGTCAAAGTCCAGGGGGCCTGCCCCCTGCCTGTCCAGAGGTAGGCAGGGGGACTTAGGTTTTTTTATTGGGGGATCTATTTTCCTTAGTTTTAGCAACAGGGGGGCCTCCCCCTATTGCCCCCTGCTCGTTTGTGTGTGAAATGCAAGTTTGAAGAGACAACGAGTATGAATTCAGGACACTTTCTCATTTCTTAAGACATCCATGGTCGGAGTCGTCTATATTTTTTTTCTGACTGTCCTCTGCCAATTTTTGGAAAGAAAAGAAAATCCTCGAATTTCCTGGGGCTAGACACAGTATTTCTTTAGAGTATCGGCATTCCAGTGGGCGGCCAGCTCCTAGCCTTCAGGGTTGGCAATCCAGTAGGTTCTTGGTCCCATGATCCGGGTGACCTCATACGGGCCCTCCCAATTGGCACTTAACTTTCCATGTTCTCTTGACCTCCCGACTGCCTGCGTCTTTCTTAAAATCAAGTCTCCTACTTGGAAACTTCTTTCATTCACCTTTTTGTTGTATGCTTTCCTCATCCGCTGCTGGTAGGCGGTCATGCTAATGTTGGCCTCTTGTCTTACTTCGCTGACTAGGTCCAGAGCCTCGGCCATTGCTACTTCATTATCCACCCTGTTATACTGTTGGGATCGCGGGGTGGGGATTTGTACCTCAATGGGTAGTAGGGCCTCGGCCCCGTAGACCAGGCCTAAGGGGGTCTACCTAGTGGATTCTTTACGGGTGGTTCTGATTGACCATAGTAGGCGACTGCTATGCCATGACATTCCAGCCAAACCCTTAGGGGGTCGTTGTCAAATTGCCTTCCATGATCAAATACCAGCATCTTTGGCAGGCCAAATCTGGTTATGATATTCTTCCAAATCACCTTCCTGACTGCAGGCTCGGTAATGTTTGGGACTGCTTCGGCTTCAATCCATTTTGTAAAATAGTCGATCCCCACTATTAAAAACTTCCGGCCCCCCGTTGCCGCAGTAAAGAGCCCCAATATGTCCATCCCCCACTGGGCGAAGGGAATGGGAGACAAGATTGGCCTGAGTTCCTGGGCCGGAGCATGAATTGATGGGGCAAACAACTGACATTTTCTGCATTTTCGGGTTAAATCGCTTGCATCAGCTAGGAGAGTTGGCCAGTAGTAGCCTACCCTTAGGGCCTTGTGGGATAGTGACCTCCCGCCTATGTAGTGGCCGCAGATTTTTGAGTGAATGTCATTTAGAACTTTTGCAGCCTGCTCTGCCCCCAGGCATCTGAGCAGAGGAGAGGAGAATGATTTTTTGTACAGCTCTTCACCGATTAATATGAACCACGCGGATTTCGCCGGCATCCTTCTTTTTTGCGCAGGGTCAGATGGAAGGGTTCCGTATTTCTTGAACTGGATGATTGGGGTCATCCAATCCTCGGGCCCTGTTTCCTCGATGACACTAACTGGCTGGCAGGGGGTGGTAGATTTTTCTTGGACAACGTCTACCCAGACTGACCTTCTTATGTCCTGTAGACTAGAACTGGCCAGTTTAGACAGGGCATCTGCCCGGTTGTTCTGGGACCAGGGGATTTGCCTGACTTCATAGGACTTTAACCCCGATAATTCCCGCTTCACTTTTTCCAAGTAGGCGGCCATGGCTTGGTCCCTGGCTTCATACTCTCCATTAATTTGGTTGGCGATGAGTTGGGAGTCTGTTGCCAGGACGAGTCTCTCGGCCCCTGCAGCTTTGGCTAAATTAATGTCTGCCAGTACGGCTTCGTATTCAGCTTCGTTATTTGATGCGGGGAAGGTGAACCTGAGCGCATGCTCGAAGTCTGCTCCTTCAGGGCTAGTTAGCACAATTCCTGCCCCCGCACCGTTGGCTGTAGAGGATCCATCCGTGTATACCACCCACCCCGGCAGGTGGATCATTTTCTTCTGAGTGGGAACACTCAGCCAGGAAATCTGTCAAGGCCTGTGCCTTGATGGCGGTCCTGGGTTGGTATGATATTCCCAACCCGCTCAGCTCTATGGCCCACTTTAATAGTCTTCCAGACTTTTCGAATTTTTCCAGGACCTTTTCCAGGGGCTGGTCAGTTAATACCACGACAGGGTGGGCATCGAAGTAAGGCCTGAGCTTTCTCGCTGCAATGATGACTGCATAGGCTGCTTTCTCAACCAATGGGTAGTTCTTTTCTGCTGCCCCAAGGCGTGGCTCACAAAGTATATCGGCTGTTGGCAGCCTGCTTCTTCCCTTAGAATCACCGCACTGACCGTTGAATTTGTCACAGCAATATAAAGGAAGAGCTTCTCCCCCGCCACTGGCCTCGCCAGGGTGGGCAGCTTCTTCAAATGTTCCTTCAGTTGTTCGAAGGCTTCTCTCTGCTCATTTTCCCATTTTAACTGTTTGCTCCCTTTCAACACTTGAAGAAAGGTGTTGACTTATCGGCTGACCTGGCGATAAATCGTGCCAGGGCAGCCATTCTGCCTGTCAGGCGCTGGATGTCTCTTATTGTTTTTGGTTCAGGGAGGTCTAACACGGCCTGAACCTTTTTAGGATTTGCATCGATACCCCTGGCACTTACCAGGAAGCCCATAAATTTCCCAGAGCGGACACCAAAAGTGCACTTCTTGGGGTTCAAGTTCATTAGTTATGCGCGCAGGGAAGAGAAAGTTTCCTGCAAGTCTTTCAGGTGTTCCGCATCCCCTTTACTTTTTACAATTGCGTCGTCGACATAGGCCTCCAAGTTTTTGCCCTTCTGTTTCTCAAAAACCTTGTCGACCAATCGCTGGTAAGTGGCGCCTGCGTTTTTGAGTCCGAACGGCATCATTTTGTACATGAACGTGCCGGCACTGGTGATGAAGGCACATTTTACCCTGTCCGGCTGCCAGAGGTAGACTTGGTGATAGCCTGAAAAGGCATCCAAGAAACTGAGTGTGATGTATCCGCTGGTGGCATCCACCAGCTGATCGATCCTGGGGAGAGGGTAGCAGTCTTTCGGGCAGGCCTTGTTGAGGTTGGTGAAATCTACACACATCCTCCAGGCCCCCGAGGACTTCTTTACCATCACCACGTTGGCCAACCACTCAGGGTAATCGCAGCTTTCTATGAAGTCTGCCTTCAAAAGCTTCTCGATTTCTTCTTTTATGGCCTGATCTTTTTCGGCAGACATGTTTCTCTTCTTCTGTTTTACAGGGCGTGCTTCTGGGCTTACGTTCAGCTTGTGAACGATGTGCGCCGGATCTACCCCCGACATCTCGTTTGCCGAGTAGGCAAACACATCCCTGTTTTCTCTCAGGACTTTGATCAGCTCTTCTCGGTAGGGATCCACCAGGTCAGCCCCTATGAGGACTTGCCTTCCTGGCTCCAGGTCTACCAGCATGATTTCTCCCCCAGGTTCGAGGTGGTCCGCTGCCAGCTGGCCAGCTGGAATCTCCCTTCCCGGCTGGGAGAACTGTCCGCTTTTCTTTTACCCTTTCGTTCCGTTTTCTGGGTGCGCAGGGCTACAGAGTAGCACTGCCTGGCTGACTCTTGGTCACCATGCACCTTTCCTTCCATGCCGAAGTCCGTGACGTAGGCTATGGTTAGGGCTCTGATTGATATGGCAGACTCAATCTCATCCAGGGTTGCCCTGCCTATCAGGGCATTATATGCTGACTTGGCGTCCACCACGACAAACGACGCCCTGATGTTTCTGGCTGAGGTACCTTCCCCGAACGTCACTGGTAGGTCAATGATTCCCATTGGAAGCACGCCTGCTCCGCTGAATCCATACAACGATCCAGGGGCAAGCTTGAGGTGCCTCTTTTCCAGATTCATCTTCTCGAATGCGTCTTTGTATAGTAAATTTGTGTAGGCGCCAGTGTCTACCATACACCTCCTCACTATATGATTACTGATGACGAGGGATAACACCAGAGGGTCGCTGTGAGGGTAGATAACCCGCCTTGCATCCTGGGGGGTGATGCTCAGGGTCAGGCCCTTTGGACTCCCGGCCCTCTCAGCGTAGCATATCTGGTTTCTGAGCTCGCAGATCTGTCTTTTTTGACCTCTTTTGCTCGTCTGGCCTTCGGCGTCTCCCGACACTACATGGATTATCAGGCGATTTTGCACTGATCCCTCATGTTTGTCCACCACTTTCTTCTGACTCTTGTTCCTCGCAGCATAGTTACTCAGCCACCCATTCCTGATGAGTTTTTTGATTTAATCTTTTAAGTGCCGGCACTTCTCAGTGGTATGTCCGACGCAGTCGTGAAAAGTGCAAAATTTCTTCGGGTCACCCTTCGGACTGCGTGGCTTGCTTGGGCGATTCCACTTTGTTGTCTCTTTTTCCAGCTCGAAAATTTCTGCTCTGGACTTGTTGAGAGCTGTGTAGCTATCAAACCTGGGCTGGTAAGCTACACACTCTTTTCTTGGAATATCGCCTTCCTCATTTTTCTGCCTGCGTGCTTCACCCCTGTTGTGTCCACTCTGCGGTCCCCCCCTGTGGCCTGGAGGAGCATGTGGGGGTATCCGGCAGGCTATGGAATTCCTCCTGCAGCATGAAGCCCTCGGCAATCTTTCAATCTTTGGCCAGGGTCTCTGGTTGGGCTCTGATCATTTGGTTCTTCATTTCCCCTGGGAGCAGTGAGATGGTTAACGCGTATGCTGCAGTTGAGTCGTCAATTTCTTTAACCTGCTGGTAAGACAGGTCGAACCTCTTCAAGTAATCCCTGATAGTTTCACCCTTCTTCTGTCTGAGGGTCATCAGGTCAAACCGGGTTAGCCAGCGCCTTTTGTTTCCTGCGTACTGATCCAAGAAGGCCTCTGCCAGCTCTATGAAGTAACTGATTGAGCCCCGCGGTAGATCTCTGAACCACCCCTGAGCCAGACCCACCAGGGTGGTGGGGAAGATCTTGCACCAGACTGCATCGTCAGCATCGTACATCCCCATATGACTTTCATATGATGTCAGGTGATCCTCCGGGTCAGTGGTTCCGTCGAACTTGACGGAGGGCATTTTGATCTTTGGGATGGGATATTCCTACACGTCAGGGTGGAGGGGCGTTTTGGTGGGTCAGCCCACCATTCTTGACCTGCTCCCACCAGAGTGGTAACCGTGGTCGTCCCATTTTTCAGGGGTCGGTTTTCCCGCACTGGGGGAGCGGTGCCTGGGTGGCCGCCTACCCATAGCTTCACCATCCCTGTCAGGGGAGTGATGCTTGGACCATTTTTTCTGGGGTGGCTCCAGATTATCACCCTGACGGTGTCTTGACTCCAGTGGTTGCCCATGGTTGAGCCTTGATTGTGATGCGAATGCGGAAGCGGTTTAGATTAGGATATGAAGATTGGGTCGAAGGTTAATGTAACCTTGGTTGATGACGTGGATTTTGGAGTGAAATTGAACTAAGGTTAATGTAACCCTGGTTCGTGGTTAAGGTCTGTGAGGATTTTGAGTTTTGTGGCTCGGCTATTTTTGGGAAGCAGGCGCTTCGTTTTTTTGTATTTTGTGATCCGATGTTAATCGGTGAGTAACCAAAGGATATTTAACCCGTAGTTCGACCTTGAACCCGGAATTAATAGCTCAGAGTTTGGAACACCAACCCTCTAAACGATTCGAAGTACCTTCTCGAAGTTTAAACACGTGATTAACAAATTAATCCAGAGTTTGACAAGTTGTTTGTAAATTCATAAATATTCGATGTTTTATTCGATGAAAGACATTGGCTTATATAGCCTACAATGCGTAATATCCTCGTTATATTCCGAGTGATATTCTAGAATATAATAATACTAATATAAAAAGAAACAAATACTACGAAATATAACTACCAGTATCACATGCCACCTATGGGTGTGATCTTTATTCTACTTGCTTTAAATAAAAGATAGTGTGTATCATGGGAGATCACGACATCCCCACTTATTTGATGAAGATCCACTAGCTTGATTCCTTGCCATATATGAGAGATTTCCACAGCTTCAATTATTTGATGGAGATCCTTTTGTTTATTTCTTGCCACATATTCAAGATAGTTTGATATCCCAAATATTTGGAGATCCTCTTGTTGCCTTTTATGTGAAATTGGTGTATCATAAAAGATACTAGCCATATCTCTTTTTATCCTCCTACCATTATGGTGGATATCTTGCCAATCCCACGAATAAGAAATAAGAAATATCCATATCCTTGATAGAATGAATATCCTTTAGAATAAGAAATATTCTCTTGATAAGAAATATTCTCTTGATATCCTTTATGGTGTTTCCTCCATATCCTTTTAGAATAAGAAATATTCTCTTGATAGATCCCTTGTTTAGTTGCACGAATCTGGCCATGTTTGGGCCAATACACGCCTACCCATAACGATTTGTGATAGGATGGTTCACATGCGTAGTCAATTGCTTTATCAGGACCGTTGACTAATTTTTTGGGCTCCACAATCGGATCATCCCCTCCCTCTTCAAAAGGAATTGACCTCAATTCCGTAAGGCCGTCAAATTTCAATTCTGGAGCCAAGTCCCCCACGAAAATACGGATCCCATAGTACTTGTCCCTCATTCGAATTGATGGTTGTATGGGCCCGGATTGGTCTTCTTGAGGCACAGGGTGCCTTGACGCAATAAGCGTATTGCCTTCTTCTTCCCGGTCAATCACCGGTTCAATTCTGCTTTGACTAATAACTGTAGACAAGCTAGACTCAAGGTCACTCGGAAGTACATCTTTAGACCCACCTACTAGCGGTTGCATAAGTTCGTTAGAGTCAAGGTTAGGGTAAACTTGGTCAAGGTTAATGTAACCTTGGTCAAGGTCGTTCCCTCTTGAAACTACGGACATGCTGGACGCTTTAAGGGCGTACCTCTCCTCTTTGTTTGCTAACACCTGCTCACTAGCAAACACAGATAAACTAGGCTTGGTAGTCCGGTTAGAATGCATAGAACGAACATCCTTCGGTGCCATTGGCCTTAGGACGATTTTCTTTTCATTCACCATCAGAATATACTCGTTAGTCCTCCCTTGGTGATGTACGTCACGATCGAATTGCCAGGGTCTGCCCAAAAGAATGTGGCATGCATCCATGGGAATCACGTCACATGTGACTTCATCATTATACGGACCCATCGTGAACCCAACTCGCACTTGCTTTGTGACCTTCACTTTCTTTCCGTCATCAAGCCAATGTAGTGTGTGAGGTTTTGGGTGGGGCGTAGTGGTCAAAGAAAATTTTTCCACCATTTCTTGCGAGGCGACATTAGTGCAACTCCCCCCATCAATAATCACGTTATACCACTTATTGTTCACTTGACATTTAGTGTGAAAGATTTGGTCTCTTTGCTTCATTATAGACGGTTTAGCAAGTGTGTGTAGTGTACGACGCAAAATTAGTGACTCAACGTGTGTAGGAGCCTCAAACTCTAATACTTCTTCCACCTCTTCCTCTCCTCCCTTTGCCATATAAACTTTTCCCTCCCCGTCACTTTCCTCTTGTTCCCACAAATCATCACGATACGTAATCGCCTCCCTTAAGGTGATGATTCTTTGATTGGGACACTCGGTTTTAAAGTGACCGAACCCTTGACACTTGAAACAACGAACCTTAGACATGTCCTTGGCCTTATAGGGCGTGTTGGGTGTCATTTGGGAAATAGGGGTAGTCTTAGGTGTCACATGCAAATTTGACCCTTCAAACTTAGTTTCCTCGGATTTATTCCAAGTATCCGTCTTAGGGGTAGACTTCTTTTTTTGTTGAGTTTCGACCTTAAGACACAAAGAACAAAGTGTATCGAATGACTCGTAGGGATGTAAGTCAACGACATCCGCGATACCACGATTTAAACCTCTACAAAATCGAGCCATTTTTTGTTCTTCTAACTCGTCTAACTCACACATCAAAGACGCTTTTTCAAACTCTGAAATGTAACTACTGACATTTAGACTCCCTTGTCTTAGTTCGGCAATTCTCCTATACAAATCGACTTTATAACTCTTGGGCACATACCTCTTGCGTAACTTACGTTTAAGGTCATCCCAAGTTTTAACCTTTGCCTTTCCCTCTCTAGCCCTTCTCAATTTCATGCCCTCAAACCATAAAGATGCTGTTTTTGTGAGTCTAAGTATAGCATACTTACAACGCTTTTCGTCAGGAACGTCCTTGAAATCGAACATTCTTTCCATCTTGCGTTCCCAATCCAAGTATTCCTCTGGATCGACTCCTCCTTCAAACTCCGGAAATTCCGTGACTTTGAATTCATCTCGAGGCTTTGGCACGTCCACGAATCTCCTAGCTCCTCCTCCTGCTCGGTTCTCGGGTAAATTGCGCAAGGCACGGAGCAATTATTGGATGAGATTGTCGTCATTACTCCCTCCAGTATTGAAGCTGCTTGCGTCATTGTTGACATTGTTGTCGTTGATTTCGTTATCTCCCATGTCGCTAAACACGGCTCTGATACCAAATTATGCGAATGCGGAAGCGGTTTAGATTAGGATATGAAGATTGGGTCGAAGGTTAATGTAACCTTGGTTGATGACGTGGATTTTGGAGTGAAATTGAACTAAGGTTAATGTAACCCTGGTTCGTGGTTAAGGTCTGTGAGGATTTTGAGTTTTGTGGCTCGGCTATTTTTGGGAAGCAGGCGCTTCGTTTTTTTGTATTTTGTGATCCGATGTTAATCGGTGAGTAACCAAAGGATATTTAACCCGTAGTTCGACCTTGAACCCGGAATTAATAGCTCAGAGTTTGGAACACCAACCCTCTAAACGATTCGAAGTACCTTCTCGAAGTTTAAACACGTGATTAACAAATTAATCCAGAGTTTGACAAGTTGTTTGTAAATTCATAAATATTCGATGCTTTATTCGATGAAAGACATTGGCTTATATAGCCTACAATGCGTAATATCCTCGTTATATTCCGAGTGATATTCTAGAATATAATAATACTAATATAAAAAGAAACAAATACTACGAAATATAACTACTAGTATCACATGCCACCTATGGGTGTGATCTTTATTCTACTTGCTTTAAATAAAAGATAGTGTGTATCATGGGAGATCACGACATCCCCACTTATTTGATGAAGATCCACTAGCTTGATTCCTTGCCATATATGAGAGATTTCCACAGCTTCAATTATTTGATGGAGATCCTTTTGTTTATTTCTTGCCACATATTCAAGATAGTTTGATATCCCAAATATTTGGAGATCCTCTTGTTGCCTTTTATGTGAAATTGGTGTATCATAAAAGATACTAGCCATATCTCTTTTTATCCTCCTACCATTATGGTGGATATCTTGCCAATCCCACGAATAAGAAATAAGAAATATCCATATCCTTGATAGAATGAATATCCTTTAGAATAAGAAATATTCTCTTGATAAGAAATATTCTCTTGATATCCTTTATGGTGTTTCCTCCATATCCTTTTAGAATACTCTTGATATCCTTTATGGTGTTTCCTCCATATCCTTTTAGAATAAGAAATATTCTCTTGATAGATCCCTTGTTTAGTTGCACGAATCTGGCCATGTTTGGGCCAATACACGCCTACCCATAACGATTTGTGATAGGATGGTTCACATGCGTAGTCAATTGCTTTATCAGGACCGTTGACTAATTTTTTGGGCTCCACAATCGGATCAGATTGCAGGCTCTGGGACAACCCTGGAGCTCGTTGTGACCCGGCTGGGGTCAGCGTGGAGAAGACATCTCCCTGCTTATCTCCCAGTCGTGTCGATGCCGGCTCCCTGTGCCTCATCCTATCCCGGAGATCCTGGGATAAACCTCTTTTTTCCATGGCTGAGGTAGACTCAGTGGTATGTATGGAAAAGGCTTGCTGCTGGGTAGGCTGCTTTTGATTTCCGGTGAGGCGCTTCTGGGCCTGTACATACCCCTTAGCTGTTTTCCTTGCCTTCCTCCGGATATTCCTGGCGGCGGTTCGCTTCGTGCCCCCAGCTCCATCCACTCCTTCAAAGTGAAGGTGCCTGGGGGTCGTTGCGATCCTGCCTACCAGGTCCTCTGGGTGAACTCCTGGTTGAGCATGGCCGAGAAGAAGACAGCGGTCTGTGCAACCTGGGCAGGGGTGAGGTTCAGACTAGGCCTCTGATAGCCAACCTGCCCGGCTGCGACTGTATTTTCTCCATTAGGCGCTCCTTGGAGGCTTGCTCACCCTACCCCTGGAATTGTTACAGCAGGTGTCATCCTAGGTGTAGGCATGCCATACAGGGGGATCACCGGTGGTACCGTCGGACCCGCCCCAGAATTGGCCTCTACGATTTCAGGCATTTTGTTTGATTGTGGTTGATTTTTAGTGGGTAACTCGGGAGCACAACCGAATTTCTCCCCACAGACGGCGCCAAATTGTTCCGGTATGGAAGCAATTTAACCCGAATCGGATCCGGGTTTTAATACTCGATATTGTTGCTCCGGTAATGGTGGTTAAATCCTCCAGATCCCTTCTTTCTTTCACTCCAATGATCGGACCTTCCCGGCGGAGCGGGCATGCTCCCTGCACGGAGAACACACAGGGCTCCGGAGGTGTCCGGGGAAACCCCTCTACGATGCCTAAGTCAGTCCGTGAATAGCCTTAAGGAACCTTACTCGTGAGGAGTAAGGTGGCGATTTTTAGAGTGAGAGTCTAGAGAGAGAAAATCCAACCTTTTGTATGTGGGAGGAAGGAAGGTATTTATACCTTCCTCCAAGAGAGAGAGAAAGAGAGGAGAATGAGTGGACGGGTGAGTGACACGTGGGCTCACCTTGTCCACTCATTTCCTTTTACCTTTAGGCAAATTGACGGAGGGGTTCCCGGTTTTCCATAGTCCTGCCTAGGGCGAGAGCGCCCTGGAAGCAGGCGGGGGCTTGATTGCCCTGCTAGGCAGGCAGCGAGGCCGTGCCGGGCAGCTGAGCGACTAAAGTTACCCACTTGGGGGCTTCTCAGTGATCTTGCTGGGTGGTCTGCTGGGCAGGCCTTCCTTTGTTTTTGGGTTGGGCTCCCCCAGGGTCTGGATTAACAGGCGACCCGTGGCAGGCTACCGACCCCTATCATATATATATATATATATATATATATATATATATATATATATATATATATATATATATATACGCGGTATAATATTGTTAAAAATGAACGAAAAACAATCGAAATGCGACAAAGATAAAAACTATAATATAAAGTATAATTATATATATATCGAGATAGAGAGGAAGAGAAAAGAGAGAAAATGGGTTGATGACACCCTCAACCTACATGCTTAAAATGGCCTCGGAAATGGACTCGTAAATAGCGACGGGAGCGCGGAAGTATCGAGGATGTAAGTAGAGTTATGGTGTGTGTATGTGTAGGGATGATTTATGTCGGTTTTTCGAGAGACTAGGGCTCGGTTTTTGCTAGGGATGCTTAGGGTTGAAGAGTAGAGAGGATGTGTGTATTTGGGTTAAAAATGTAGGGTGTTTGCATGAAGAAAAATCTGAAAAATGTGAAGGGTTTGAGGGGGTATTTATAGAGTACACCTCTCGACCTAGGGTCACTTGATCCAGTGGCCCTAGCGCACTCGATCGAGTGCCCTAAGAAAGAGGTCTGTTGGGTTTGTTGTGGCTCCACTCGATCGAGTGGATCAGGCGGGTGAGCCATTTTAGGAAGGAGTTGACTTTTTGAATTTTTTGAAAATGGGAATTGGGCGCAATCTTCTAGAAGCTCACCTGGTTGATATTTGGGGTCGGATTCGTCTTTAACCGGGTTTTGACCCGGTCGCTAAAAGATGGTTTTTTTTTTTTGTCGGTTTTGGCCCAAATTAGTCTTATTTTATTGGGAACGACCCGCTAGGCCTGGATTTGAGGTCGGTTTTGAGAGATTTGTACTCCGCTTAAATGCCCATGTCAGATATTATTGATTCCGAGTCCGTATTCGAGTGTATTAAGTCACGTTTACGTCCAATCATCATTGGGTGTTTTGTTGGGAACTGCTATAGACACTAGCAGGCAAAATGCGGGTGTCTACAGAGCCCCCACTCTGACTGAGGCTTGGACAAGGCGAAAGTTAGAGTAGCTACCAGGCCAATCGAGGATTAAAACCTGGCAGCCTTCCGGTCGGGTCGTTTATAGTTCATTAGACTCGCGTGAAGAGCTCGCCAGCCATAAGCAGAGGGTCATACCTGTTCTGATAATGGTAGCTCCGTTGGGAGTAAATGAGCTGCGTGGAAACTTGCTTCTGAAGTCTTGGGTGTACCTGTATGCTAACACATAACAACTTGCATGTAACACATAGGCGAAACACCGACTCACGCTGGGGGAAATAAAATATTGATTTTTGAAAAGCAAAATTTTTGGAATATATTATTTTTCAGAAATTTTTAGGAATGTTCGGGACGACTTGATTTATATTCTGGATTTTAGTCTGAAATCTAAGATCAGGCGCGCGCGCGCAGGGCCCATGTTTGTTGTGGAGGCACGGCAGTTAGGGATACAGTTAGGGTTTCCTATTATAAATATAGGACTCCTGCTTCAACTTTCTGTATCCCAAATCAAACTCTTCTCCTTTCCTCTCAAAATCTTTTAGATTTTTTTAGGAAGACTCAAATATCTGTAATGGGAATCGATCATTTGACCGCGATGCTTCTGGCTTGGTCCCAATACTTTCGGGACGAGGAGAAGGTTCAACTGACCCAGATGGGAATTTCTGCCCTATTCCCACTTCAACGTCTCAAGGTCGACTCACACTTTTTAGATGCTTGTCTAACGTTTTGGGATACTACCCATCACGTTTTTGTCTTTCCGCGAGGAGAAGTGTGTCCTCTCCCTGAGGAGATTGCAGCTGTGGGCGGATGGAGCCCTATTGCCCGTCCTGCTATCCCTTCGTTTTATTCTGATCCAAGGAGGAGGCTAAGGGACTTCTTAGGTTTGTCTCATGCTGAGACAGATCGAATGGTGCGGGGAATTCCGTTTCCCTTTTCGACCTGGCCGACAAATTTATGAATACCCAAGATGTGAGGATTACTGCTGCTCATAGGCGGAGGGCTTTCGCCTTTTGCATGCTGCACAATTATGTCTTCGAGGGGAAGATGGAGGCTGACTCGTGCTTGGGTCAGATTAGGCTGATTGGTGTGGTGGACCAGATGGAGACCGGTCACAGCCCGACTTGGCTAGCAACGGGCAAAATCATCATGGGTCTCGATGATAGGAGGCTTGACTCGGACCATCAGCTGACGGGTAGCGTCCGTCTTCTGCAGGTATACATCTCGCGTTTTTTTTCAACGCGAGAATTCTGAGGTACGTGAGTCACTCGATCGAGTGACCTCGAGGAAAGGAGTCTGCCCGTTTTCAGAGGGGCTACTCGATCGAGTCAGCCTCAGTACTCGATCGAGTGGCCTCTGGCGAACCATGTTCTGCTTACAAATATTTGTATATTTCTCCCCTTTTCAGATTTGGTTATCTGAACGTCTATCAATCATAGAGTCTCCTCCGAGTATACCCAATTACTGTAGCAGTCAAATTTGCTCGAGGAGGCGACGGATAAGCTCGACTCATTATGTGAACCGGGCTTATTGGGACGAGGAGATGGTATTTCATGGTGGTACCTTGATTAGGTGGACAATCGCTTGGTGGTTTCTTTCGAAGCTGACGGGACTGGCCAAGAGGTACCAAGCCCGCTATCTGGTGATCCTGTCGCTTGACTGGACTGTTCACATCTATCCGGACCGCATCCTGAGGCAGTTCGGTTCATCTCAGCGGATCCCTGAAACTGAGGCTATCATTAGCGTTTCGCTCCAATTGACGGACGCTATGTGCGATACGTGGCTACAGAGGTGGTTCACCCGTCCCATGTGGACTATTCCCAATCCCTGCTGATAAGTGTGTTTTGTAGTGCTTATTTGTTGTGTTTGGTCCCGGTTTCTCTTGTAAAATCGCTATTTGGAGCGGTTTCTAGGCTACTTATGCTTCTTCTAGTTTATTTTAGGTTCCTAGGGCTTATCTTGAAGTAACGGAATGATTCTGACTCGTTTCCGACACATTTGGAGCCAACGAAGAGAAGCGACGATCACTCGGTGGCTTAGACTCGATCCCGAGACCTTGGGACCCATTTCCAAGCCCCTTAGACTCGATCTCGAGCACCGAAAATCGATGAGAAGCCCATGAGAAGCAAGTAGGGACCCTTGAGATCATATTTGAGGCCTACAAGACCCATCCCGGTCGAGATAAGGGCTATCTCGCCCGAGATGAAGAGTACAAGCAAAGACGAGCCACTGATGCTCAATCTCGCCCGAGACCATCTCATCTCGGCCGAGATGAGTCCCATCTCGACCGAGACCATCTCTTCTCGCCCGAGATTGGCCACCTGCAGACCCGCGTCACTTCTTTTTTTCTCCTTTGCTCTTGAACCCTTATAAATACCCTTCCTTTGTATTGTTTAAGGACTTTTACATTATCTTACATTAGACTAAACCCTAGATAGAGTTCCTCCTCTCATTAGCTTAATCTTTCCCTAATCTTTAGTTAAACTTAGCTTAATCTAGTTTGCAATCCTTGTATTAAGGGAATTCTTCAAGACTCAACCAAGATTGACAACCTTGGGAGATTTATTTGGGTTTTTCTTATTAATACAAGTTTTCATCTTTCATCCTTGCTAGTTTGGTATAATCCTCTTCTTCTCTTCTCTTTTAATCTTTGTTTATCTTTCAAGTTTTAATCTTTGATTATTGTTCTTTGTTCTTGCTAGTTCATAATGAATGTTTTGTTGTTTGTGTTGATTCCTCTTGCTAGTGTTAGTATTAGTTTGATAATGTGTGAGTAGACTTATTGTGGGGTTAGTAGGGGGATTAAGTGTTGATTATGGATGATTAGGGTTTGATTGTGGGTAAAGGTGAACTCTTTGTTAGTAGTCACATATTGAGCACACTATGTGTTTGTTGAATTGCTTGTTTGAGTAGTAGTGGCCATGCTCCTCATACTTGTCTTCCTCTTCTCATTGTGTGATTGATTTATGGTTGAATCCTTGTGTATTGGGTAACATAATGCATGAGTATTTGGGTTTATTCTTTGACACGAGAGTGCGGACTTTGGCTTTGACGCGAGAGAGCGGACCGACCTTAGTAACTAGGTGACACCTACACCCTCGATCTCCCAATTATCCTACTACACTTATGAACCCAAACTAACCCTACTCCTTCCCAATTTGATTTCTCCGTCTTGTTAGAAATTGTTTCTCTTGTTTACTTGTTTCATTTAGCTCTAGTGTTCCAATTAGTTCATGTTATACATATTTCATTGTTAGTCCACTTTCATCCCCTCCAATCATCATAGTTAGCAATTTCTTGTCATTTCTATTTCTCTTTGTGTTGTTTTGGTAACCTAGCCTTGTTTTTAGGTAGACCATAGTCTAGACACCTTCTACCGTCCCCGTGGACTCGACCCGACTTACCCTAGCTACGTGTTAGGATTAGTTGGACTCTCCTTGTTGGTGGGGACCCACGACAAATCCCTGCCATCAATTTGGCGCCGTTGCCGGGGACGGTGCATGTTTAGACTTAGTTTGCTTATTAGCTTGACTTAGTTACCCCTTTTGTGTTCTCTTTCTATCCATTGTGCATATTTTGTAGGCTTTTTCTTAGTTTCTTTAGCTTTCTTCTCTCTTTGTCTTGGGTTGTGTTCGTTTATTGTCTTTGCCTAGTGCCCATAAAGCATTAGGTGTTCTCACGTTTGTTCCAAGTGTGTAGTGCATGCCTAGGAGGAGTGACGACTTCTTTCTCTTCAATCCAGAGCCGGAGAGACTCTTTAGAGCCTTTCGCCAACGGACGATTAACCGGGTTAGAAATTCTCAACCGGGTACTAGCAATACCATTAAAGAACAAGTCCAAGGATCCGACTTTAACGAACAACCTCAAGGCAATACCGAAGGGACCTTCATCAATCCCTTTGGTACTTCTTCTAACCACTCTTCTCAACCTAGTTCTCCATCAACATCTACATTAACACCATCTACACCATCATCTCCCTTACATCCAACAATGCCGAAGTTCTCATCTCATTCTACATTCACGGAGGATGTCTTGCCCGGGCCAAGCACTTTACCGGCCGCTTATGCCGGAAATGTTGTGGCAAAGACACAATTCATCCAACTTGTAGAAAGCTAAGAAATCAATTTAGTGGTTTGCCCACCGAAGACCCGCATCAACACATGGAGACCTTCTTCGATTATTGTGACGCTATATCTCAAACCGGGGTTGCTCAAGATCAAATTCGTTGGGTACTTTTCCCGTTCTCTCTCATTGGAAAAGCGAAGCAATGGATCAAAAGTCTCGATAGGGCAACCATGGGGATTGATACTTGGAAGAAACTTGCACTAGCATTCTACCAACAATATTATCCACCGGAGAAGACTAATCTATTGAGAGCTTCAATCACGGGGTTTCAACAACGTGACGAAGAAAGTCTTTACGAATCGTGGGAAAGGTTTAAGGCCTTGATCCGTTCTTGCCCCCATCATGGTTTATCACAATGGTTCCTTGTCCAACAATTTTGGAATGGGTTATATGAAGAGTCTAGGGCCATACTCAATATGGGATCTAATGGAAGGTTTACCGAGGTCGATGACGATCAAACATGGGCAAGAATTGAAGAAATGGCGGTCCACAATTCCCAATATAGTAGGCCTAGGAAGGCGAATCGAGGGGGAAGGCACGAGATTGATGCCATCACACAACTTAGTGCCGATCTTGGAGCACAACTGAAGACCCACATGGATACCATTGATAAGAAGCTCCAAAGTCATTTTGATCAAAGTCAAAGCACAAGTTCTTCCCACCAACATTTAATTCATCAAGTTAATGCTATGGGAGTGGTTCCTCCTACTTCTTATTATGGGATATGTGAGATTTGCGGGATATTTGGGCATGAACCTCAACATTGTCGAGCTAGTATTGAGCAAGTGAATGCTTTTCAAGCATACAAGCAAGGTGTTCCATATTTCCCCCACAAGCCTCAAAATGTGCCAAATCAACATATGTTCCAAGCTTCCCAACAACAAGCCCAACAACAACACCGTCCATTCTATGCTCCTTCTCCCTTAAGGGACAACAACCAAGGCTACCAAGGTTATCAAGGCAATCAATGGCCTTTCAACAACTTCCAACAAAATAACCTAGGTGCCTTCAACAACAATCAAGGGTTCCATCAAGGGAACTTCAATTATCAAGGTGGTTTCCAAGGAAACCAACTCTCTCAAGGCCTAAATCAAGGCAATTCTCAAGGGTTCCAAGGGAACTTTCAACAACAACAAGGGTCCCAAAATACTCAACAAGAAAACAAGCAAAGAAGCCGGTCTCCAATTCATGATTATGGCATCCCCCTAACCATTACCAATACCCCACACAATCAAAAATCTCCACCTAGAGATCCGGAGATGCAAAAGACAATCTTGGAGATACAAAGAAGCCAATTGGAGATGCAAAAAGCTCAACATGAATTCTTTACTCACCTTCAATTGGAAAACAAGGCAAGAGATACGCATGTAAAAATGCTTGAAACCCAACTAGCTCAAGTAGCTTCGGGTAGTTCTTCAAGACAAAAGGGTCAACTACCTCCTCAAGGTGTACCGACAAAGTTTGAACATGTGAATGCCATCACCTTGAGGAGCGGTGCATCCTATGATTCTCCGTTGTATCCTAATGAGCATGAAGCAATGAAGGAAGTGCATTCTCCATCTCAAGACAATGAAAATTGGGGAAATCTCATGGAGGAGCAAGTCTTGTGGGAGGTTGAAAAACCTATTGAAGACAAACTTCCCCCACCCCAAAAAAAAGACAAGGGAAAGAAGAAAATGTCAATTGAAAAGTCCAAACCTAATGAGCAAGACAAGATACATATCAAGTTGCCATTCCCAACAAGGCAAATGAAGACCAAGGCGGATGTTCAATTTAACAAGTTTGTCGATATTGTGAAGAAGTTGGATGTGAGCATCCCTTTCACCGAGTTAATTACCCAAGTCCCGGCATATGGAAAATTCATGAGAGAAATTTTGGCTAGGAAGCGATCCTTAGACAAGGAAGAGACCATAGCGTTCACAAGAGAGGTGAGCGAGCTCATTCAAGGCTCTACACTTCCTAATTTGAAGGATCCAGGTAGTTTCTCAATTCCGTGCATCATAGGGAACTTGAAGATCGAAAGGGCGTTATGTGATTTGGGGGCAAGTGTGAGCATTCTCCCTTATTCTATTTGTGAGCAACTTGGAATGAAAGAGCTCAAGTGTACCTCTATTATACTCCAAATGGCCGATCATTCACTTAACTGACCATTAGGGATGTTAGAGGATGTGCCATTAAGAATAGGGAAATTCTTCATTCCGGTCGACTTCCTTGTACTTGATATGCCGGAGGATGCCATCACTCCCATTATCCTAGGCCGCCCATTTCTACATACCGCCGGTGCAATGATTGATGTAAAGAATGGTAGGATCACCTTTGAGCTAGGCGACGAGAAGCTCGTGTTTGACCTCCAAGGCAACACCTCGCCTACAAATGAAGAATCGTGTAATATGATCCACGCCATGAAAGACATCGATCTAGGGGATGAGTCGGATGAAAGCTTGGAAGTTGACAACAATTTGGGTGAGCTTGATAATGATGCTATTGAGCTTGGGGTGAATGAATACCCTTGTTGTGTAAATGAGGAAAATTTGCAAGGAAAGAAGAAAGTTGAGCCTCCCTTGGTGCCACATGAAGATAGATGAACGTTTGGGTATATACCGAAGGATCGAAAGTACAAGTTCAAGCCGTTGAACTTAGTAGATCGGGATGCCCCGGGAACGTCAAGACAAGGTTGCGAAGACCCTTGGAGTATGGATTGGTACTCCACGAGCTTGATTGAAGATTTCTCCTGAGCCTTTGATTTGTTACTCCGTGCTCTTGATGGCAATGGAGTTGTCTACAATGTTGTTGAAAAATGATTGAAGAACCCACCATTCTTGGTTTGACAGAGTTCCAAAAGAATCGTCTCGTTGTATATATCTCCTTTTTCGTATTATTTTGTGTGTTTGTGGAATCCTTGTAATTTGATATTTTGATGAGCGATGTGAGGGAGGGATATTTGATGGTGTTTACTGAGTTTATTTGATAGGTTTTTAGTGAAGATGAAGATTAGAGAGGAGTGGTTGATGATAGAAGCTTGAATCTGGGCTAGGAAGTCGGTTTTTGAAGCTTTTGACAAGCTTTTGGGACGGGATTCGAGATTCCAAGGTATTAGTTGACTTGTGGGTAGAGCTATCAAGAGGATTGAAGGCCTAGAAGAGTCATCTCGACCGGGAAGGGTTTCATCTCGGCCGAGATGAAGTGTGTGTGGAATCTGGAGCTACTGACTGCTCATCCCGACCGAGAAGAGAACCATCTCGTCCGGGAAGGGACCATCCCGACCGAGATGGGACCATCTCGACCGGGATGGGTTTCAGCCTCCCCTTTTTGCCTTCTCTTCGTCATTTGAGCCCACCCAACCACTTTATACCCTCTCCCAACCTCCCTACCTACCCATGCAACTATCATGTGACCCCTACACTTCATATATACACCTTCATCTCATATTCTCTTCACTATACACCGAGTTTAACCTCAACACCCACCCTCATTACACCAATGCAAGCCTAGAACTTCAACCGTGCGACTACATTGAGCAAGAAGAGGTATTACGAGGAAGAAGACAAGCAATGTGCCGACATCGATCATTGAGACGATGGAGTTAGTGAGTTGCTAAACGTTTGGTAGGCGACTTTCATTTCTTTTCCGTCTTTATGTGCTAGTCCTTCTTCGTTTGTTCTCCTTCTCTGATCCGTTTTTGTGTCATGGTGGCCCTCGGGGCCTTGGTAGTCATTGCTCCCGACTCTCGATGACGTGACTACATCGAGAGTCATTTCAAAAATCCAAATTGACAAGTAATTTCGCTTTTTCCTTATTTTATTTTCTTTTTGGTAGGATTTAGTCGGATTTAGGCGGAATCCGGGCTAGGTGACTTGATTACACCTAGCCCCCCCCCCCCCCCTCCCATTTCCTTTTATTTTCTTCTTTTTATTTCTCCCCCATCCATATCTTTTCTTGTCTCGGCCCTTGGTGACTTGACTACATCCCGGCCGAACACATTCGACCCTTTCTTCACTTTCATTTTTATTTTTAGCTTTATTTTCCCTTTTTCCTTTCTTTTTTAGTGTCTTCCACACACTATCGATCGAGCATGAGAACATTGCTCGGTTTAAGTGTGGGGGAGCGATATATTAGTCTAGTTTGGTTTTATTTTCGTAGTTTTTTCGAAAAAAATTCTTAAAAATCCCTAAAAAATTGAAAATTTTCAGAAAAAAACCAAAAAGATTTTCCTTTGTGTCTTTTCCTTTTGTGTCGTTATGTCGTATTTTTTGTTGTATTGTGTGTTTTGCCTCCCCATTTCCTTGTAGGTTCCTTGATCGTCGTGAGTTTCGAAAGGCTCAAGACATCCAGTAATACCCCTTCAATTCTTTCCCCTTTTTCCTTTTTTTTTGTGGAGTTTGGAGAAGATTTGTGATGGTGTGCTCGGGCGGAGCTTTGTGGAATTTGTGGTTGATGTGGTGACTTGTTTGGAAGTTTCGGGGTGGCGTTTGTTTTCTTTATGTGCTTGTTCTCTTTTCTCTTGTTTTGTTTGTTTTGTTGTGTTTGTTTGTTTTTACTTTCGCTTTCGTTGTGTCTTTGTTTTGTCTTGTGTAGTTTGTGTCTAGTGTGTAAAAAGGTTTTCAAAAACCCGGTTTTGAGGCTAGTGCGCAAGTGTTTACTTTCCCTTCCAAGTAATATGAATCAAGTCTTGGACTTTAGTCTAGTAGAATGACTTTAAATCAATGATTTCGTTGGTTTCTTACCTTGAGTCCACCTAGTCTACTAGGGATTTACTACGGGATTTGCATTTTGACCATTATGACCACCCACGGAGTGAAAAGGCCTTGGGTGCCGGGTTTCGTCTCTTAGGTGACCATGTCCGAAATTGTTTGATTAGTCCAAGTTCTCCACCTTTTTGTGGGTTTGAAGCGAGATCGCGACTCCCGACTTACCCATTTCCCTACCTTCTACACATTTCCCACCAATAAGTTGCAAATTGTTGAACTCCTTACTTGGTTGCAAGAAAAGCTTACAAGACAAAATTTGGCCAAAATGTCAAACCAAGAAAGAAAGAAGAAAAAGAAAAGGCACAACAAAAGAAAAACAAAATACAAAAGAAGAAAAAGAAGAAAAAGAAGTTAGTTTGTGCTTACTCGAGGGCGAGTAAGGGTTAAGTGTGGGGGAGTTGATAAGTGTGTTTTGTAGTGCTTATTTGTTGTGTTTGGTCCCGGTTTCTCTTGTGAAATCGCTCTTTAGAGTGGTTTCTAGGCTACTTATGCTTCTTCTAGTTTGTTTTAGGTTCCTAGGGCTTATCTTGAAGTAACGAAATGATTTCGACTCGTTTCCGACACATTTGGAGCCAATGATGAAGAGAAGCGACGATCACTCGGTGGCTTAGACTCAATCCCGAGACATTGAGACCCAATCCCGAGCCCCTTAGACTCGATCCCGAGCACCGAGAATCGATGAGAAGCCCATGAGAAGGAAGTAGGGACCCTTGAGATCATATTTGAGGCCTACAAGACCCATCCCGACCGAGATAAGGGCCATCTCGCCCGAGATGAAGAGTACAAGCAAAGACGGGCCACTGATGCTCAATAACGCCCGAGACCATCTCATCTCGGCCGATATGAGTCCCATCTCGACCGAGATCATCTCTTCTCGCCCGAGATTGGCCACCTGCAGACCCGCGTCACTTCTTTTCTTCTCCATTACTCTTGAACCCTTATAAATACCCTTCCTTTGTATTGTTAAAGGACTTTTACATTATCTTACATTAGACTAAACCCTAGATATAGTTCCTCCTCTCATTAGCTTAATATTTCCCTAATCCTTAGTTAAACTTAGCTTAATCTAGTTTGTAATCCTTGTATTAAGGGAATTCTTCAAGACTCAACCAAGATTGACAACCTTGGGAGATTTATTTGGGTTTTTCTTATTAGTACAAGTTTTCATCTTTCATCCTTGCTAGTTTGGTATAATCCTCTTCTTCTCTTCTCTTTTAATCTTTGTTCATCTTTCAAGTTTTAATCTTTGATTATTGTTCTTTGTTCTTGCTAGTTCATAATGAATGTTTTGTTGTTTGTGTTGATTCCTCTTACTAGTGTTAGTATTATTTGATAATGTGTGAGTAGACATATTGTGGGGTTAGTAGGGAGATTAAGTGTTTATTATGGATGATTAGGGTTTGATTGTGGGTAAAGGTGAACTCTTTGTTACTAGTCACATATTGAGCACACTATGTGTTTGTTGAATTGCTTGTTTGAGTAGTAGTGGCCATGCTCCTCATACTTGTCTTCCTCTTCTCATTGTGTGATTGATTTGTGGTTGAATCCTTGTGTATTGGGTAACATCTTGCATGAGTATTCGGGTTTAGTCTTTGACACGAGAGTGCGGACTTTGGCTTTGACGCGAGAGCGCGGACCGACCTTAGTAACTAGGTGACACCTACTCCCTCGATCTCCCAATTATCCTACTACACTTATGAACCCAAACTAACCCTACTCCTTCCTAATTTGATTTCTCCGTCATGTTAGAAATTGTTTCTCTTGTTTACTTGTTTCATTTAGCTCTAGTGTTCCAATTAGTTCATGTTATACATAGTTCATTGTTAGTTCACTTTCATCCCCTCCAATCATCATAGTTAGCAATTTCTTGTCATTTCTATTTCTCTTTGTGTTGTTTTGGTAACCTAGCCTTGTTTTTAGGTAGACCATAGTCTAGACACATTCTACCGTCCCCGTGGACTCGACCCGACTTACCCTAGCTACGTG
The DNA here is from genome assembly GCA_958450325.1 of Agrostemma githago. Classification (NCBI taxonomy): domain Eukaryota; kingdom Viridiplantae; phylum Streptophyta; class Magnoliopsida; order Caryophyllales; family Caryophyllaceae; genus Agrostemma; species Agrostemma githago. Next base: position 12,478,440 of record OY288239.1, read on the forward strand.
TTAGGATTAGTTGGACTCTACTTGTTGGTTGGGACCCACGGAAAATCCCTGCCATCACCTGCCAATCCGCTTGGGTTTCGGAAGCATATCGAAAGTGGACTTCCGAGGAGTCGAAAAAGCTCGCAAAGTTTTGAAGGTCGACGAGACCTTCGAATTGGTCCGTCGGGAGGCGGTGAAGGACAACAGGGGTTTCTTTGACGAAGGAGATACTCCTGTTACTCTAGTCCGATTAGAATCGGGTCTTAAGTCACAAACTAAGACGCGAGCTAAGGGTGGTGGTGCTAGCGGCGTACAGGGGCGGATAAGCCCCCAGACCAACTTGGAGAGACGACTCGGGCCAAAACTGGCAGCCAGAGACCGACTAGGCCCGCGTGACCGGCTGCCTGAACCTGTGAGGGCCCGGCTTGGGCCAATTTAGGTGACCGAGGACTCGAGTTCAAAGAAACGAGTCCGGGCTAAAGAGGTTCCCGTGGTGATCCGGGAACGCTCCCCTCCACGTCGTCGCCAGTGGACGGCCAAGGAGGCCAAGGACAAGGGAAATGACAAGATGCCTTAAACATCGAGTCCCTAGTTTTTCATTATTTGAATATTATTATTATTTATTTTGGAGTGTCGTGTGCTTTTTTTTTTTGGAATTTTGAATTTGTAATTTCCCGAGTTTATCGGGGTTTTTTTTGGTAATTAATAAAGAAAGCTTATTATTAAACCGTTCCTGTCTTTTCTTGATTGCATTGCTTGTGCTCTTTTGAGAGGCTGCCTACGTATCCACAAATAGCGGAATCAAACCAAACGTAGTTCAGGCTTTGTAAATTTGCAATCTCGAAATTCACCAAGACCCCATTAGTTCAAGATGTTTGCGACAGTAGAATAAATAATTCTAGCTTATTGACTTGCCTTTTGAAAGTTTAAAAAAACGATTTTAATGACATTGAGAAAGAGCTTAAGGGTAGTAGCTCTTCAGCTGGTCCAGGTTGGTTGGGTTGACAAACTCATTCCCATCCAAGTCTATTAGCATCACAGCTCCGCCTGATAAAACCTTCTTTACCAAATATGGCTCGGCCCAATTGGGTTTGAATTTTCCCCTCGGGTCAACTGGTAATAGGGCTCGAACAGACTTAAGAACCAGATCTCCTTCCTTAATGTTTCTGGGCCTTACTCTTTTGTTGAAGGCCCGCTGGATCCTTTTCTGGTAAATTTGAATATTGTTGAGGGCACGAGCTCGTCGTTCGTCTAATAGAACTAACGAGGTCATACCGTGCTCGGACCCAGTCAGCTTCAGGTACTTGACTTTCTAGTAGGATTCTAAGGGACGGTACCTCCAACTCGCCTGGCTGGACTGCCTCCATCCCGTATGTCAGGTAATACGGTGTCGCACCGGTTGCGGTGCGGATGGACGTCCGGTATCCCCATAGGGCAAAAGGTATTTTATCGAGCCAATCTCGGTAATTATCAGCCATCTTTTTTAGTATGGTAACAATTGTTTTATTGGCCGCCTCTACCGCTCCATTCGTTTGGGGACGGTAAGGCGAAGACGTATGCCTTTGAATTTTATACTTGGTCAACAGGGTTGCCGTTTCAGCTTGAAAATGAGTCCCGTGATCACTGATAAACTCATGCGGGATCCCGTACCGACATATTATCTTGTTTTGGATAAACTTGGCGACATGCTTGGCATTGAGAATACGGTAAGATTCAGCTTCGACCCATTTGGTAAAGTAGTCGATAGCTACTAAAATGAAGCAGTGTCCGCCGGTACCCGAGGGATTTATTTTCCCGATTATGTCGATACCCCATGTCGAGAATGGTCAAGGTGACGTCATGGTATATAGCAAAGATGACGGCATATGCTGCACATTGGCAAAGATTTGACAGTTATGACAATGTTTGACATATAACAGACAGTTGGTCTCCATATTGTTCCAGTAGTATCCTAGTCTCATGATTTTTCGGACTAACATCTGGGCATTCATATGCGGACCGCATTCACCATCATCCACTTCGGCCATAACATTTTCAGCTTTATATTTGTCAACACAAAGAAGAAGAGCCCCATGTGCCGTCTTTTTGTACAGTTGCCCGTCGTCGGTACGGACGAACAGGGTAGCTAGCCTCCGTAGTGCTTTCTTGGCCCAGCCTTCGGTCCCGGGAGGATATTCCCCGGTTGTCAGGTATATCAATACAGCCTGATACCATGGCCCAGAATTAGTTATCTCAATTTCTTCAATGTCGTGAATGTATGCTGGCTCAGACCGTCTTTCGAAACAAATTGGCATATTGGTCACGTGATCGGGAATATTCAGTAAAGATGCCAGTTTTGAGAGTGTATTTGCAAACTGATTTTCTTTCCGAGGCAAGTATATGTACTCCACCTTTTGGAATTGTTTCTCGAGATCTCTTACTCGTGCCTGGTAGGCTACGAGGTTAGCGTTTCGAGTTTTCCATTTTTGAAGTGCTTGATTAATGACTAAGGACGAATCGCCATGTACCCGGAGGTTAGTGACCCCCAAGTCGGCGGCGGCTTGTGGCCCATGGATACATGCTTCGTACTCGGCTGCATTGTTAGTAACATCGAAGTCCAGTTTGATGGACACGGGAGTGTGTTCTCCTTTTGGCGAGATTAAAAGAATCCCGACCCCGAACCCTCAGAAATTGGATGCCCCGTCGAAGTATAGATCCCATGTCTCTATGTCGGTATGGAAAATATCTTCATCTGGGAAGGACCAAATGTCGGTGTGTCCTTCTTTCGTTACGGGACTATTGGCAAGGAATTCGGCTACTACTCGACCCTTAATAGCCTTTAGCGGTACGAATTTTAAGTCGAACTCTGCCAACATTAGAGTCCATCTAGAAATTCTTCCATTGAGAACGGGCTTTTCGAAGAGGTATTTGATTGGATCCATTTTGGATAATACCTGGATCTCGTAGCTGAGCATATAATGCCGGAGCTTCTTAGCGGCCCAAAAGCTAAACACGTCTTTTCGAGCATGGTATAATTGCATTCATACTCTAAAAACTTTTTGCTGATGTAATAAATAGCTCGTTCTTCAGAGTTAACTGTCTGATCCTGCATAGCCCCCATGGCTGTCTCGGTCGTGGTTAGGTATAACGACAGAGAGAAACCGGGTTGAGGTGGCATTAAGACTGGCGGGGCAGACAGGATTTCCTTGATCTTGTTGAAAGCAACTTGGCACTTGTCATCCCACAGTATCCGTTCTCCTACTTTCAGTTTCTTGAAAATCGGTTCACACACCATGGTCAGTTTGGAAATGAACCGGCTAATATACTGGACTTTCCCGAGAAATCCCCTTATTTCTTTTTCGGTTTTAGGAGGTTGCATCTCGGTAATGGCTTTGATTTTAGCTGGGTCGATCTCGATACCACGTTGGCTAACGATATGACCCAGTAATTTGCCTGATTTTACCCCGAAATTGCACTTTTGAGGGTTTAGCCTCATGTTGTATTTGCGCAATCGGGTGAAGAATTTTCTTAGGGCGGTGATATGACCGTCCCGGCCATTGGCTTTGACGATCATGTCGTCCACGTAAACTTCTACTTCTTTATGCATCATGTCGTGTAATAAAGTCATAGTGGTTCGTTGGTATGTGGTTCCGACGTTAATGAGACTGAATGGCATGACGGTATAGCAGTAAGTACCCCAAGATGTAGTGAAGGTGGTCTTACTCATATCTTCTTCCGCCATCTTGATCTGATTGTACCCAGCATACCCGTCCATAAATGACAGAAGGGCATGATCGACCATGTTATCCACCAATATGTCGATGTGTGGTAACGGAAAATCATCTTTCGGGCTCGCCTTGTTAAGATCCCAAAAATCCACACAGACACGCACCTTACCGTCCTTTTTAGGAACCGGTACGATGTTTGCAACCCAGTCCGGATATTCGGACACTTGTATGAAGTCGGCTTTGAACTGCTTATCGACTTCTTCTTTTACCTTGAGAGACCAGTCGGGCCTCATTCGGCGAAGTTTTTGCTTAACCGGTTTGCACCCATCTTTAATCAGTATGTGGTGCTCGGCTATTTCCCGGTCTATCCCCGGCATGTCCTCGTAGGACCATGTGAAGACATCTTTGAATTCTTGGAGGAGGTTCGTGAATTGTTGTCTCTCCTCGGGATCTGAGGATAACCCTATATTAAGTATCTGGGGCTCTAAGGTTCTTCCCACATTAATGGACTCGGTTTCCTCGATTACCGAATTCCGGGATTCCCTTTGCTCTAGTTGCTCGATCAGATGTGGAGGTAATGGTACCTATTCGTCGAGTTTCTCAATGTCATTGCATAAAATATTTTTGAAATTAGAATTAAAAAAAAGTTAATTCGTAAGCAGAATGGTTGTTATTATTGATTGAAAACTTTGAAAATAGCTCGAAAAGAGCAGTCATCTGATCATTGGTCAGTGGCGGGATAGGTAAGGCGCTCGGGACATACCCCGAAGCACCAGCAGCAGGAGTAACTAAAGGGAGAGGGGTTACAGGAGTGACTCTAGCACCGGACCCCCTAGACTCGACCTCAGACTCTGACTCAGACTCCGACTCAGACTCAGGCATGTCTCCTTCTCCTGCGACCAGCTTGTAGATCCTTCCCTGACTGTCAGTCCATTTGTCAGTACGTGTTGGGAAGCCCACAAAGGACACCCTACCCCACCCGCACTTTATCGGCCTCTACTAAGATACCGTTCGAATTTAAAATACGCGCGCTAGTAATTTGGTTGAATGTTATGCAAACAAGATTTTACGATATGCGAAAAATTGAATAAGTTGTTACGTCGTTCTAATGCATCTTGATTAACTTCGAAGTTATTTTAGCAAGTGAGGTTCGTTTTAGTACAATAAAACAAACAACAAAAATAAAGGCGCGAAAGTAGATTACAAATACACGGGCGGAATACAACCCGGAATTACAATACAACAAGTGCGAGAATTGAAATAATTGAATTAGTAGCGGTATAACGATGCAATGCATGATTTTTTAAAGGAAATGGACACGTGATTGCCTTTACACATGTCGACCGAAGTCGTAAAAATATTTAATGATGCTTACACAATGTATGGAACTCGCGTTTTTGCGTAAAGGGGGCCACTCGGTCGAGTCATGGGTGGGACTCGATCGAGTGGTCCTGCTACGGACCTCCTGCCTGTTTTTTGGGGTGCCACTCGATCGAGTGGGCTAAGGCACTCGATCGAGTGCCCCTTGTACGGACTGTTATCCGTTTCAAAAAGGCATTAATTTCGGGATTGCTTTTAGTTTCAAATCGATTAATCTACTAAGCCGCGTAAAAATATGGTATAATTTATACTCGACTTAATTTTTGATACTCGCAATATGTATGCTATTATTACGAGATCAATTATCTGGAATTTAGGAAAAAGATGTTACGAAATTGTTTTGAACGGAATTAGGACGAAATTGATTCCCTCCGCGTCATAATGTCGTAACCAATCCTTTCGGATCGTACGACAATTAATTCGGTGTCAACGGGTTCGTGCTAATACGGTTTAACGATCAATTCTTTTAGACATGATATTCGACTACGAAGTCGGTATCGCATCTTTAGAATAACGTTTTTGTTTGTTTGATTAGAGCGAAAGTCAATTCCCTCCGCGTCACGACATCGTTAATAATCCTTGCGGATTATGTGATGTTCGATTTGCATCAACAGGTTTCGTCCTAACCTTTTAAAAAGAGGAATCAAATATGTTTAACGAGGAATATTCGCGATCCCATCACGCCCTTGAGTGTTTAGGGCGGTGCTCCTCGAGAGGGCACCACCTCTGTTACAACTCGTAAAGGGATTAGAAGGGTCGTATGCAAGATTCATCTTTAAACGTATTCGATTCAAGATCGTTGTATAAATTGATGCATGCACGATGTTTTAATGTTAATTCGATAGTAGTAATAATAACGATATTAGAAACGAAAGAAGAAAAGAAATGAAAATTAAAACGACGAAAAACGAAGAAGAAGACGGAAGAAACGGAGAGAAGAGAAGAGAGAAAAGGAGAAATCGGGATTGACTTTTACACCCTCAACCTACATGCTTTGTCTTCTCGGTAATAGGCTCGTATAATAGTGGCTTAGGCACGGGAGCGTCGAGATGATATAGTAGAATTATGGTGTGTATGATTAGGGAAGGAATTTGACGAGTTTTGCTCTCGGTCTTTTTACGAGTTTTGATCTCGGTATGTGTGTATAGGGTTGAAGCCTTGAAGGTGATTGAAGGGTTGTGAAAAAGATGTAAGTTGTGATGGGTGAAAAAGTTGTTGTGAAAAGAAGTTGTAAATTGTGTTGAGGGGGTGGGGTATTTATAAGAAAATACCCCGGTTTAGGGCAAAAAGAGGCCACTCGATCGAGTGGGCTTGATGCACTCGATCGAGTGCCCGGTCTAACGCCGGTTCGCCCGGTTTGCAAGCCTACTTGACCGAGTGGGCCTGATCCACTCGATCGAGTGGGTCTGGACAAAGGTAGATATTTTAGGAAGAAATTATATCCCTTTTTTGAAGAGATTTGGTTGTTTGGGTTCTCTTGTAGAAGTGTATGTAGCTGATATTTTTGTGTCGGATTCGTCTTTGACCGGGTTTTGACCCGGTTGCTAAAAGACGGTTTTATCCCCGGTGTCGGTTTTGACCCAAATTAGTCTTATTTGACTGGAAACGTTCCACTGGGCCTGAGTTTGAGGTTAGTTTTGTGAGATTTTAACTCCGTTAAAAGCCCAAGCCAAATACTAATGGTTTCGAGCCCATATTCGAGCGCGTCAAAGCACGTTTACGTCCGATCATCATCGGGTGTTTTGTCGAAGACCGCTATAGACACTAGCAGCCAAATGCGGGTGTCTACAACGTCCTAAATAGCAACTCTAGGTCAATACCACCTCCCCCGAAGAAAACTTTAGCCTCCTCTAGCGAAGAAAGGTCCAAAAAATGGCGAAACCGTTCCACAAGAGCATCATCTCCTAGGGGCACACAAGGTCAAACCAAACACCACCCACCTATAACATCTAGCTCTTCAGGAAGGGGGCAAACCTTGCCTCCAAGGAAAGCAAAAACATGATTCTTAACGTCCCAAAAACTAGAGCACGCTAACAAGAAGTCATCTTGTACCTTAACCTGCCTTAACGCTATAACCGTGGACAAACCATCGCTGGGACAAACCACGAGGTCACATTTCTTAAGGCGACCCATCCACTCGGTTAAGAGATTCTCAAACCCGACATGACTCAAAATTATACGTACAAGCTATAAAGACACTATGGGTAATTTAATGTCTAAAACAAGTACCCATAACCCGCATACATAGCCCTAATCCCACAACAATTAGGAAATTATGGAAAATTTCCATAAACGAGAATCAGGCCACCCGAGCCCAGGCGCCCAAATATCGAACCGCCCAAACCCAGGCGACCCCGAATCCAACCGCCCAGACCCATGCGTTCAAACCATAGGCCATCAGTCTCCCAAGCACCCGAAAATTACACGGTCAGCCACGCCTTTCCCCATCAGCCACCACCTGACAACCCCAGACATCGGGAACGATCTCCTAAGGTCACTAAAACCCTTTACGAAAGCCAAAATACCCACGCAAGAGTGACAGGACCATACGGATAATACATTTCACCCGTCGGATCCACCAGACTTAGACGTCCTTTTTATTTTATTTTTTAGGGGGATAAGCTACCCCACCTAGGCGTGTTGTAGCCTTTAATGTCATCGTCGATTCATGTCTGTAGCCCAGTACGGTATTATCATGAATATACAAATGCAAAAAGTGGTCTAACTTTTTTTCCAAAAGGTGGTCTAACGTTTTTGCTTTCTTGCCTTATTTTATACATGAATGTCGAGACAACTACACTTGTCTCCCAAAGCATTTAGTCGAAACATGTTAATTATAAGAGCATTTCTCACGTTTTGCATATCTCGAGTCAAACATTTTAACCGACGTACTACTTGATCCAACTCCCGGCTCAAATTAACGCATTTCATAAAAAAAAAACTGAAAACGCGCATTTTCGTACTCTCGTGCAAAGCTAACGCATTTAAAACGTCCTAAACTACGATGAAATCGCAAACTAACCAAACTTGAAGTGATTACTTGTCAATCTAAGTCAACATTTCACAAAACAAAAATGCAAGACTAAACCGGTCAATCAAAATACTAAAAGTTTAAAATATACAAATTATACAAATCCAAACACAAATCGAGTTCATAAACTAGGGAGGACCTTTAGAGGGTGCACCTGTAGCTATCACAAACTCACCGATATTGTAATCCAAACCTAGATCCTCCAGATCTAGGAGAGGAAACTCACTACCATCCATCCCTGACGGCATATCCAGGGTAGCTGTCTCGGGAATCTCTCCAACGTCCTCGGTAGCGCCTGTGGCATGACCCTCAACCTCGACCTCAGCCTCAACCTCCCTTTACACCTCAACCCCTAGCCTAGCCTCGCCCTGCGCCGAGGTCTCGCCCTGAGTCCGAGCCAGACGCTCCTTAAGCCGGGCGATCTCGTTCTCTCGGAATTGCATAAGTTGCAGCAACTTGGCCTCTTCCGTCATGAGCTCGGTCACCCGAGTCGCCAACTGCCTCACCATATCCGGAGTGTTCTGCAAATATACCCGTACTTTAGAAAAAAGTACGACCAGCCTAGAAAACCAACCCCAGGAAGCACATACTTACCGATCGAGGTCCCGAAGTGTCACGGGAAGCCCTCGATGCATAGGCCCGGAAGCAGTTGGCAGCTTGCCACAATCGCTGATGGGAGATCGACGAAACCTGAGAGACGAAACCAAACGAATTAGCTAAACTAAACCTAACCCTTGATAACCAAGTTCAAGGGAAAACCCAAAACTTACCCGATATACCCGCTCACGCCACTTCATCCCAGCCTTCATCTCCTCAGCAGAACACGGGGGTAGAGGCTCTATGAAAGCTTCCCTAACTACATCGACCCTGAGCAGCGTCAAGGGGAAGTCTGGGGGCTGAATGACATCAGCCGGATCGACAAGCTAAAGGAAAAGCAAACCGGTCAAGGTGCAAGCAAACACTAAACTACAGAACAAAACAAGCCATAAAACAGATAACCGAGTATTCACCACGAGGCGGTGGCAAGCTAGCCTCTAGAAGACGTGAGATAGATAGGAGGTGCCAGGCACCAGCACCGCATCACCTCCTTCTCTATCCCTACCCTCGCGGACCTCTGCAGCGGTCGGTGGTCTAAACATGGTCCGGGGAGGATCAACGGCACCCTGAAATCGTCATATAAGCATTGACGCACCAACCGTTCGCCCAGATACCACACCGGGTGAAACAACACAGGAAGGAGCATCCTCCTATAGCTCCTAGGCCTCAACTCCGCCCTCACGTGCTCGGGCAGACACTTGTAGTCAGCCCAAGGACAGGTCACAAACTACACAAACAAACTGACACCTCAATAACTCTAAACTTGAGGCTACTAAGTAAAACAAACCGTAAGAAGGAAACTTACAACCTCGAGGCGCAGTTGGTTCACCAGCACATTCTCCGATGAGTAGTGACTCGTCGTGCTTTTGGCCTGAGCCAATCTCCACTAAATCTACACCGGAAACCTAACCGGACGAGCACTCACCGTCTTAGGTGCCAACCGAGGGAAGTAGGAATAAATCCAAGCCTGCAAAACCTCAAAAAGCATCATTAGCAAAACCAAACCGAACGAAGCAATACCCGAGAAACGAACACAAAAGCAGTACTAACCTCCAGCACAAGGCCTGGACCCACGATAGGTAAAGCTGAGCCTGAATCCACCTTCAGTGGCCTCACCATAACTTGTAAGCAATGGGTCATCTCCGCGGAAGCCGCGGTCACCCAATAACGTCCAAATCAGCTAGGAAAGGCAAAATCCTAGTACTAAACCTCTCACCCTTATCTGAGAAGTGGGTCGATCCTAGGAAGTACCACAACCACAGACGGGCATCCTGCACCGGTGTGTTGGGTACTCAACCCTCTAATACCGCCACCCTCTCGAAGTGGTCGGTAATGTGCGAACTCACCAGAGCATGAGACATACTATATGCCTCACACTTCAAAAAATCCCCGATCCATCCACGGATCTCGTCACTATCTAACTTAGGGCCCTCAGCAGCCCACCTAATCACCTCCGGACCCCATGGTAAACCCGTAATAACCCCGAAGTCCTCCAAAGTCATCCCGACCTCCTCAAAAGACATATGGAAGGTCGAGGTAGTGTCGTGAAACCAATCTATCATCGCCCTGATCACCATAAGGTTGCACTTGGTCTTGCAACCCACCAACCGGGCCTATTGCCCGACCACGGGACCCAAAGCCGTCCTCGCGATAATCCCCTTTGTCGCGGGACTAAGCTTCTAAGAATAGATCTCCAAGCATGTCGTAAAACCCGAGAAGGTCCTCATCGGACCTGGGGGTTGCAAACCGAGATAAAACGAGCATAATAAAACCAAACCAACCTAAACCAAAATTTAAAGCCTAAAACTAATAAGCACGAGTCGAGATACTCACCAAGTCGTTCACGATACGGTTAGAGATGTGCAAATCAGGACAAAACAACAACTGATGACCACCCAATCCTGAGCCCAAGGAGGATCCTCGTAACCAGCCTCCTCGCCCTCGTGTGCTGGATCCGGGACGTGAGCCCTCCTGGCAACCGTCACAGGCAGCCTACGCCTCGTAACTCTATCAAAGTTGGCCTCATTTATGGCCCCTGGTTCACGACGCTGCGAAGGAACGCTTCGTCGTCTCTTACGAATCCCTCGGGGAGTCAGGGTTTTCCATAGTCATTACTATGAGATCAATCCTTAACTACCAACTATGCTTCATAGATACTCTTATATCAATCTACATTGTCTTTATATTGAAGACTGTTCTTCACTATAAGACCCATTTAACCAAAGTCTATACTTTGTAGTTATGGTATATAGAATCTATTAGATTTTATGGGATTTTGTAAGTCTTTGCCCATTATTGTTTCATATATCATAGGTCAAACCTATGTAGGGTAATATTTTCCAGCTAAGATGAACATGACTTTTCATGGATGCATCAATATCCTCTGCAATAGTTGTAGAGAGTTCCTATTAATCTTGAACAATTCAAGGTCGATTCTACTCCCACTGTTTCTATTAGAAATCACATATTTTTAAAAGAAACATACCACTCCATGCAACAAAACAGTTTTGTTCTTTGGATGGTTTGTAGAATTAACATAGTACCCCTAATAAAACACATGTCATAATTGAGTCTAAGTTCTAGAAAACGATTTTCTTAAACTTTTAAGACTTGATAATTAAAAAAAGACTATTTTTGAACATTTTCAATCCATATCTCATATGGTGTCTATTCTCCGACTTACATGGACAATCTCATCAACATTGTACAAAGACTTTTTTAGTGCATAACTTTCTAAAGCGTCAATGAAATATGCATATGACTCATCATAGACCAAATCATATCAAATATGGTTCAATGTAGTTTGAAACATTTTTCACTACTTCTAAGATGATCACAATCTTTTAGTTCAATTCCTCCCTGGTTCAATCATATCGAACGACTTGTACCAACTTATCAAGTTGATATTGTATCTCGAACAATTCAAAGCATTCAGTTTCAAATTTCATCAAATGAACAAAAGAATACTCGTTACCCATTTTTGCAACATCACTAGTTAAACTCACACATATCTATATAAGTGTGATCCAACAAGTCTAAATACACTCCCACTACAATTAATAGGAATCACTTCTAATAGCATTTATCCATCTAAACAAGATCCATTTACCTCAGTTGATCTTTATCAATAAGGTTTATAGTTTCATCATTATGAAACTTATTCTTATGTTTCTTGTCTCATGGATTAAGGACAATTCCATAATAGGTAAAACTCGAGTCAAGGGACGAAACCTTTTGGTTGTTATGTTACAAATAAAAGCATTCACTACTAGGAATGTAGAGCCCAATAATCATGTTAGCCTTATTGTACCTCATATTCTTGCAAGGTATAGAGCAACAATTGTTCTACTTCTATTAAAACTTTTCATGCCCATACATGAAACAAAATCAATATTCTTGCTTATTCAATTCCAGTACAAGAATAACAATTATTCAATTCCAGTATTCAGCTTTACGATATAATTAAGTGATTTTCCTTTTATATATGAAGCAACAACGTTTGTCCATTTCAATCACAAAATATTCACTTATATGCCATCCTTTTTGAGCCATCACATCCACAATGTAATAGTTGCATTTGATATCTTATTATACCAAAACAGTAGAATGAAAGTAACAATTACTCTAGTGACATACACACCAGAAGTCATACTTCAATAATTGATTTGCAGATTTTCTAGACATTTCTAGAAACTATCTACTAATGTCATATATTTGTCATTACATTAATGACTAATAAAATTGTAGATAATCTAAATTTGGCAACAAGTTTGAGTATGACAACGATTGTCCTTCCATTACTTTAACCAACGTCTTAGATTCATTAATCATTATCTCAAGCAATTTTCTTAATAAACTCATAGAACATTAGTATTATCTGCCTTCCTGATACAATGTTCAATCGTCTTTTAACATCTCGTGCTAAAAGGTGAGAAACATTATTAAGTCACATGTTTATTCATAATAAAGTGACCTAAACTTAGGACTAATTGAAACGATTTCAATTCCTAATTCTTTAGAAAGAAGCATCCAAAATTTCATTATTATCAATATAATCTCTCATCATATGACATATGGATTAATCAGATCATCTTTAACATTTTCTCACTTAATGGGAAATGTTCCCTTTCTTATTGAAACAATTGATTTGGTACTTATAGTCATCTTCATGACTCTAATTATACAGTCCATATTGTACATTAGCATTGGTTATAATCTATCGGAATTATCCTTCACAAGGACAAAATTCGTATCTCTAATTTTGAAAACAATTCTCAAGATACCAATCAACGAGGTTGAACAATTCAAACTCATCTTTAATTAATGTGATAATGGTGACTAAATTACAACAACATGTATATGCAAAGTAAAACGATAGTTAATATTAACTATCTTAAACAATTTTAAGATAAAATCACGCAAACTACCCTCAAGTTCGCTTAATATTCCAAGATCCTAAACCTTTTATCACTCAAGTGAACTCACTGCTCAAGCTCCATAAGTAAAGGTAGACAACAAACTTGTCAATTAGATCTCCATGTAATTCCTGGTTCGTCGGAATTAGTCATGATATGACACCAACTATTTGCCTCAAAGCCCAAGTCCGACTTGATAGCAATGTTAAGCAGACCAGACTGAACCTATGGGTAATCGTTACCCACCTACTCAGTCCACACACATCGGCAAAGAACCGCTTAGGCAGTCACTTCAACCAATGATATGAAATTATTGTTGTAGTGGTTAATTTTGGAAAGGCAATACTTAACATTTGTGCGAGTGATTTAATGCATTATGGGTCCTAAACATGTTGCTAGGTCAACTTACAAAGCAACCTATCAGTTCTATGCACAAAAGTCACAAGTCTAAACAATAAAATTTATGCATCGTATGACATAATTATTCAATTGTTATTTTGATTTGCGCATAAAACAAGTTAAAAGATCACATATTTCGATTCATAATCATATTACAATTCATAATTGTTATTTGGTTTGAACAAATTCATCAATATCTTTATTTTTCCAACTACGAGGAACAACTTCCCACCCGGGGAAATTGAACGGATATACAAAACTCAATTCACAATCAATCTTCAACTTATAATTGTCATATAGACGAACAATTCATCAAAATCAAATAAGACTCGAGAAACTCCTTTTTCGATCTATTTATGATAATATGATAATTAAAATGCATAACATTATTTACCGATTTAGAAAACTAATTTTTCATTGATTTGGAAAAATAAAAGTGTGGACGTCCGTCCGGACCGCTCGGCGCCCCGCGCGTACCTGCGCGGGACCGACCCAGTTTTCAACGTGCGGCGGCGGCCACCCACGCGGCCCCCTCCCTGCCGGGGTCCGGTCCGATCTCGCATACGGGGCGAAGTGTCGGACCTCGATTTGGATGAGGATCCGGACTTGTAATAGAGGGGTGAGGGCACCCGTGTTTCCGTTTGGGAATCGATCGAGTCGTGGTTGTAAATGTTTAAAGGCCGATTCATTTGGTAAGGCGACCTTTTTAGTGAACTGAATTCGTTGTCGATTTGTGGAGTCGCCACCGAGTCAATTATGGGGACTCGGAAACACAAGTCAACTTTGATCCCTTGCCGGCTCAAAGTTGAGTGGCACGGGACCTAAAGATAAAGACTTGTACCCTTAAGCACTCCATGCTTGGAATGACTCTCATTGCCAATGGTTTCGGACATCCGGAAACCGTCGATTCTGAGTAAGGGGTGAGGGTACGTATTGGGAAGCCAACATCCGATAGATGTCAATACCCAATCTCGCCCGCATTATAACGGCCTCTACTAATCAATCGGTGGGCTAATATCCTACTTCTTTTGTTGTGGCGGAAGTGCTGTAACATCTGTTGTTTTAACCCTATATTTAGCTACGTCGGTTGTTTAAGGACAAGTAAGTTTTATCGTCGAAGTAGTGGTGTTTACATTTTTGCATGCGATTTCACGTGACAAGCAGGCCATGAAAAGATGCACCTAGGAGAGTAGAGAGTACTAGTATTATACGTATTAGCAAATCAGGTTTAACGCGATAATGCGGATATCAGTTGTTCTTGTGGTATACCTTACCTGGTATTCTGCTTAAGATGCGTCGGTTCGGTATTAATAGAGATTCGTCGAACCCAATAAGGTGAGCACCCGGACTAATACGGAACCCGACCATCACTTTGTTCAGTTTTAGTTATTTTACGTTTTGAATTCCGTGTTAGGTGATTTAGCATGCGATTATAAGGTCATAAAAGCAATAAATCATACGAAAAACTGTAAATGCGAATGTAAGTAAATCACATTGTGAGGAGTTTCACCCTCGGAGTATACACTAAGCGGGACTCGATGCATAGATAGTTTTGAGAACGGATCTCGGAATTACTCGGGTCTATTTAGTGTGTTTTAGTATTTGTGGTTGAAGTTGGGACATTACGTATTTTAGTAGATGCTTGTGGGCCTAGCGCCCACATCTAGTGTTGTCGTAATGCATAATAATAGAAAGTACAAATATGGAAAGTTTTGTTTAGATGGCAACCTAGTGACGACTCGATCAACAAGCGAATCCTCCTAGCTTGACCAGTGACTCCGGCAGAACTCCGTTACCGTTTGACCTTCCCGCGGCTACTCCGGCATAACTTCGTTGCTAAGGACTAGTTCTGCGGCTAATCCGGCAGAACTTCGTTACTAGTTTTGAGCTAGTCGATCACAGGCACCTCGGTATCGAGTGGGGTGCTTGAAGGTGAGGAGTAGTGTCGATGTCGCTTTTTTTATTAGAACTACGATCGAGTGGATCGTTTGCCTCGGGTGTCGGAGTGCGAGCCCTTAGCGAGATTTTAGAGAGAGAAGAGAATAATGAATTGTGTGTCGAATGAATGAGGCAGAGGGGGGTATTTATAGATGTTTTCGGCCCTCGTCGCCCATATGGACGCCTGAGCTAGGGCGCACCAAGACTCAGGTGCCTGGGCTAAGGCGTGGTGAGACCCAGGCGCGTAGGGTGGAACGGTTGGGTTTTTGAGGATACGGTTTTGATACTTTTCAAAACCGTGAGACGGGTGTATAATACGTTTCTTGGGCGCTAAGGCTTCCCGTGGCTTGACCTAGCGCTGTGGGTTTAGTGGGCCTCGGGTGTTCATCCCGAGGTTCGCTTGACACGGTGTTGACTCGGTTCGACTTTCGGGGCCGACTCAGGGTCCCGGTGTCGGAACTAACTCTAATTAGTGTCTATGTGACCGTAACGACACGACTAAGGCTGCCATCATGTTAGTTTTTAATTTTTCCGAGTAATTATTTGATCCGTTCTATAGGAAAACTACCCATAACATCGCGAACCCGTGTCGCGTTGCAGTCCTATCGTCATCGGGTGTTTGTTGAAAAAAATTTCAAAATAATGCTCTTAAATAAACTTATTATCGTTTTGGGTCGGATTGAAAACTAATTAACAAAATGGTGCTCTGGTAGGTTCGGATTGAGCTTCGTTTCTATGCGGAGACAACCCGCCAAGCGCAATGGCGTGTCTTTCCGATTAAATAGATGACCAAAAAAAATTATTACTCCTTAACCCGCCATTGCCAATGGCGGGTTTGTCTTCAATAACCCGTCATTGCCAATGGCGGGTTCATATGTCGTAGCTTCTGCCCAAACAACACAATAAGCGTGGAATATACCTGCTAAGACACGCCATTGGGAGTGGCGTTTTAATGAAGACAAACCCGCCACTCCCAATGGCGGGTTAGAGTGTAAATTTTTTTTTTTTGCTTTGATTTTCCGTCCTTTGCCTTTACATTTATTCATCACACACTACTCACTCATTCATTCATTCGGGTTATAGTTGTATAATGGATGCGAAATTAAGTTATGACGAGTGATAACCAAAAAAATAAATCCACACATGAAATAAAACCCAAAGATTGAAATAACATAGGTTTAACAATCTAAAAAGTTTAACCAAACCGAAATTAAAGACCGGTATCTTGGATAATTTGATGGCACGAGGGGTGGATTTTAATTTAATACAAATAACATTAAGTTTAACCTAAGAAATAAAACTAAACACAAGCAGTCTATTTTTTCTTCCTCCTGAATTTGTTCAACAAGCGCTTTCCCCTTGAAGGTTGAGGAGTGTCTCGCTCATGCACGGGTGACATTGACGTTGTGCGACGAGGATTTCGGCGTAGTTCCCTCGACGTGATGTTTTCATCAAAATCTATTGAACTAACGTTGTGACGACCTCGGCTTGAGCCTCCTTCACTTGCTTGTTCGTTACGTTGGAGAGGTTGGAGGAGATAGTCATATCCCGTATTTTGAAGGGATTGGGAGGAGTAGTCTCTAATATTTGTCATCGTTGAACGGTAGCTGTCAGGAATCTCGGGAGGCATGTCTTGTATCACCTTGTCGCTCGTTGCATGGAGATTAGCAAATCCATGTGCCTGAATAATTAATATATTAGTTCAATTGAAGTTGAGTATGATAGTAAATGATTATGTAATATGAAAAATGAAAAAAAAAAAAAAACTTACAAAATATTGGGAAACTCCGGTTGACGGTTGATGGGCTACTTGCTGACTGAAAGGACTGATAAAGAGACGAGTGTGTTGTCGATACCAAACCATGTACGGGTCATAGTACGATAACCTAGTCTCATCGACTGGCACACAAGCACATCGGAGTTGGTCCTTCATCCTCCATATTGTCACGTAAGGACTGTGCTTATCCAACCAATCTGTTGAATGACCACCCGTCTTCCTTGACTTGTGTAACTTCAATTCCGTATCGGGTACTTTCGGAATCTCTTGCTTGCACCCAAATTGGCGCATCACCCTATTAGGGTAATGCCACTCAACAATGTTATAGCAAATTAATGGAGCTACAACAAGCCAATCAACAGAGTCAGCTGTGCAATCTTCGGGCAGGAATGAAAGAATTTGTGGGGTATAAGGTTGCCATGTGAATTGATCATCAGTCATAGTATCCAAGGCATTCCTGTACCCCGTTAGTGTTGTCGTCCCTTCCGACCTTTTTCGGTTCACACTCATCCACTTACGACCTAAAGAATCAACCCGTAGTTCATGCTGTGAACCTAATGGGTATGCCCCATGGTGAGTTGGAGCATCACGAGAACCCATTATGTGTGGTCTCCCTATCGATAACCGTTCCCATGCCCATAATTGTAACAACACTAGTGGTCCTGATATGCCTCGAGCCTTGATGGAGCTAGCCGTGCACAAATTCTGATATAACGTGGCTAGTACGGCACTCCCCCAAGAGTAGTCATCCACTTTTGACAAGTCACCCAACAATGGCAAATAAATGACAGAGATGTCATTGCCGCTCTTGTCCGGAAACATAACAGTTCCGATCAAGATTAGCAAGTAGGCTCTCACATAGTAGTGAAGAGTTAGTGGGTTTGCATCACCTGGTAAGTCTCTGAAATTGTCCGTCAACCACTTAATCTTCAAAGATGACCCGTCGATGTCATTTGGGCCCGGAGTTTTGCCTAAGACATTACCAATTTCCTCAACCCAATTATAATTGCTAGCACCATTGACTATCTCCCCCCTAATTTTCAAACCGAGTAGAACCTGAACATCTTGCAAGGTCACAGTGACTTCCCCAGCAGTCAAATGGAAAGTGTGTGTCTCTTGCCTCCAACGCTCTACCAAAGCACTTATTAAATGAACATTCAATTTCATACCTACTAATCTATGAATATAATAAAACTGTGTTTGCCTAATGCAATCCACTACACGATCATCTACCTTAAACCCCTCGTGCCATTGCAAATGCGCCCTACATCTGAGAGGGCCTAGTTCTGTCCCCTCCCATATAGCCGTGCTCATGTGATTCTCTTGAAGTTTGAGATGGGTTGGAATCATTGGCCCTGGATGTAGATGGTGTTCCATTATCCCTGCGTATATGTGAACGAAAAAGTTTGTTAAATACTAACGGTTTAAGAAATCACAATCGTAAATTTTATTTTCACAACGTACACATACATGAAACAAAAGAAAAAGCGATTATAAAAAATTAAATTTACCCTTGTGTGTTGTCCAATCTCAGGGGACATGTTTTCTTATTGTGACATTTGCCACGACATAAGCTACAAGTCTTTGTTGACCTAATCGTCTTATCCATTTCATTTCTAAACCGTTTTGAAACTGGTCTTCCTCTTCCCCTTTTATTCGTTTCGTCACACACTATTTTCACTCCATTATAAGGTCTCCAGTAAGCTTCATCCTTCAATGGTCGAAATCTGGGAGCATACGACGCTTCATGTTCCACCGTGGTATAATAATTGTCAACGAACTGACCAGCATTTAACCCCATGGATGAACATACCGCGTAAACATGAGAACATGGGTACTTATATGTTTGCATTTTGTTACAAGTGCATGTTCGATTCTTGATAGCCACTGTATGTAAATTATTCCCATGACTTGCATTTCTTTTGCCTTTTCCGGTACTCACTTGGTATATCCCTTCTTCCCGATCAAATGACACAACTGAATGGTAGGCGGCTTTTTCACTAATTACATCCAATTCTTTGGTGATTTTCTCACTATAAAGATGTCCTTCCAATAAACGTGATTTTGCCCATTCACGCCGATTAACAAAATAGGCATTAACCCTATAAAATACACACTTCACAATGGCGGTTATTGGTAGAAACCGTGCTCCCTTCAAGATATTAAAAAGACTCCGCCAAATTTGTGGTCAAAATACCGTACCTATGACCACCATCATGACAAATGGACCACTTCTCGACACCGATTTCATTGACATAATGCCTAATTTCCCTATTCAATTGAGCAAGCCGAATATAACCTATGTCAAATTTTTTAGCTTGTAGTTGCATTGCCGTTGACCCGAAGAGATTCTTCACTTGAACATTCTTACATCTTTTATGGACATTAGATGCTAAATGACGAATGCAAATCCTATGATAGGCATAAGGTTCCTCCCATTGACTACCAACTTCGTTCATAGCGCCCATTATACCCGCATGTCTATCGGAGATGACACATAATCCGTCTCGTTTGGTGACATAGGTCCTAATACAAGACATAAACCAAGGCCAACTCTCCGTATTTTCTGACTCAACAATCGCGAAGGCAAGTGGAAATATTTGGTTGTTTGCATCAACTCCCATAGCGGTCAACACTACTCCTTTGAACTTACCATACAAGTGAGTTCCATCAACGGTGATAATAGGGTGACAATGTTCAAATCCATCAATACTTGGTTTGAAGGCCCAAAAACTCGTTGAAATATTCGAACATTCGGGATATTCGTGGGTCTAGTCGACCACTGAGCAATTGTGCCGGGATTAGATTCTTTTAAACCTTCCAAAAAACGAGGAAGCATCTCGTAGGATTCTTCCCAACTCCCAAAAATGTCACTAATTGCTCTTTGTTTTGCATTCCATGCTTTCATCTTAGTTATTGTGTACCCAAATTTGTCTCTCATGTACTCCACAATAACGGACACCTTAATACCCCAATCGGCCTCAACAAGGTTTCGAATCGCATGGCTAATGAACCCTCGTTTCAAATTTATATGGTCTCTAGGAACGGTGTTACCGACACAAGAAGTTTCATGACGACCATTGTACGTGACAATGGTAAAGGATTGTGAGTGAAAATCTTTTTGTGTGGCCCTTAGTCTCCATTTACAAGGGGAAGGTGATCGACCACATTTGAAGGTTACCGTGTGAGGCTTAGATTCTGCAACTTTGAAAAATTGATTTCGTTGCACACTATATAATGTCACTTCACCTATCACCGACATTTTGTTTGAAAACACTTGACCTTTAGCAAACTCATTCCCTTGCTCATAACGAACTAAAGATTCCAATGTCCTCCAATCATTCAACTCATCCCCTTCTAGTTTTCCAACATTGTTATACTCTACAATTGGTGCACTAGCACCAACATCATCAACATCGTCATCTCCTTCATCAACATTAAGTGTTTCATACTCCTCATCAACCTCATCGCCCTCTATATGACCATCAAATACACCGACATTTATATCATTACTAGTAAGGGATACGTATTGACCAACGTCATCTAACGCCAAAGGAAGCCTAGGTGTCGGCACATTTGGTGTGGGCACAACAAAGGAAGTAGTGGACAACTCAACAAATATGTCCATGGATGGAGAATTTGAATGACGAACACTTGCCTATAACGCCCTTAATGCAACATCATTGTTAAGGGGTACAACTTTAAAACATCCTGAACTGGGATATTTCATTTTGACAATCAATTGAGCACTCGTTCTATCAACATCAATCCCCTTGTATATCTCGTCAACTAATTCACCGTAACTCATTTTTGTACTAGCTAAAACGAAATAGTGTGACCCTCCTCTATATGTTACACATCCATTTTGCTCCAGTATTTCTCCATCCCAATAACACATTAGTGGATAATCAATAATGTCCATTCTATAAATAAAAATTAATTAGCAAAACACAACTAAAAAAACAAAAATAAACAACAATTTTCTCTAATTTAATACATCACAATATGAGCCATACACCTTAATTACCAAATATTAACCTAATTTAAACTTAACAATTACATTAACGACCTCCCTTAATAACCCCATCTTTGTAGTAAAATACCAAAAAAATTGATTTTCTAATATCTATTAACTAAAAAAACAAATTATTCAAACTACTAATTTAACTCATAAAACATATATTTGATTCTTACAAACTACTTAAACCACACATAATTTCTCACCACACAAACAATGGAATTTTCCCCAAAAAAAACTTAGGGTTTCAAATTTGGGAATTTTTTCTATTAATGCAAAAATAAACATCTAAATTGTAAATCTAACAACTAATCAAAGAAAATAAAGAACTTTAAGCATAATTTATGAAGATATAAACTTATTATAACAACAAAATCAAATAAAATTGGAACAATTAGTTGAATTATACCTTGTTAATTAGGAAACAAAGTGTAGAGGTTCGCCGGAAGTGTCGCCGGAAGTCTCGCCGGAAGTGCTGCCGGAAGTGACGCCGGAGTAGGTGAGTAATAATGGAGGATGAGTGATTGAATATGGATGAGTAGAGAGTGGCATGAGTAAAGAGTGGGGGGAGGTGAGCGAGTAAAGATTTACGCGTGTTGGGTGTGAATTAAAGGCAAAGGACGGAAAATCAAAGCAAAAAAAAATTTACACTCTAACCCGCCATTGGGAGTGGCGGGTTTGTCTTCATTAAAACGCCACTCCCAATGGCGTGTCTTAGCAGGTATATTCCACGCTTATTGTGTTGTTTGGGCAGAAGCTACGACATATGAACCCGCCATTGGCAATGACGGGTTATTGAAGACAAACCCGCCATTGGCAATGGCGGGTTAAGGAGTAATAAAAATTTTTTTTTGGTCATCTATTTAATCGGAAAGACACGCCATTGCGCTTGGCGGGTTGGCTCCGCATAGAAACGAAGCTCAATCCGAACCTACCAGAGCACCATTTTGTTAATTAGTTTTCAATCCGACCCGAAACGATAATAAGTTTATTTAAGAGCACTATTTCGAAAAAAAATTCGTGTTTGTTGGGCACTTCTGCAGCCACCAGGTCTAAATCTGGGTGTCTACAAAAAGTATAATCCATGTTTGATTCATAATCAACACACAAACGAAAGAAAACAACTTTTCTTAAAAGCGTCGCCCGAGTAAATATTATGTCGTCTTGGTCAAACCTGTGTCGCTTGGGTCATCCCATTCCGACTGGGACACACTTGTGCCAACCGATTCACACTCGTGTCCTCCGAGTCATACTCGTGCCAACCGGATTGGTCTCTTTTCGTTCCATCTCTACCAAAATAAACACGAGTCTTGTCCTAATCTTATTAGGACTCGTCGTTGACAATAAGTTCAAGAAATATTACGTTCCCAATTTCAATCGAGTCTTGACTAATCTTATTAATCACATCGTCAACAAAGAAATCGGAGAATATGGTGAGTCAATTTAGGACAAAATTAAATTAAAATATAATCGATATTAGATCTTAAATTAATTTTATGAATTAATTTCAGAATTTTACAATTTAAATTCACAAATTAAAACAAACCCGAACAATTTGACAAATTCATATTATAAACATATAATATTGATGAAATACATGTTATACATCCACATGCATTTTCATGCACAAAGTTATTGTCAATGTTTATCACTAATTGAATGGAAGAAGAATTACTAAGGAGTACATTGGAGAACATATTCTCACATTCGCACGTGCACAATAGCACAAGTAAATCAAGTGACAAAATATGTGCCTACAAATTGCATATCAAACGTTATTCGCATACGGCAACATCAACGCTTATCAAATCAACTCACGAGATTAATAAAACAGCGAGAACCATTCTCGGGACGAATAATAAAATCAAATTAATACGCCGGTAGAAACCCTCATAATCAATTATGAGACATAGATTCACGACAATCTGATTAATACTACGTAACAGAGGCTATGATACCACTGTAGGGTTACAACCCTTAAACCCAAGGACTTGTTACAAGTATTAACCGAAAAGACAAAAGTAGAGGGATAACAATTATACCTTATTTGCAGCGGAACAGTGTATCAATAAGAAGTATAATAAACCCAGAAATATATATAATCTCCACAAACAGAATAAATAATCTCCACGGACAAAATAAATAATTCTCACGGACAAAATAAAGCACCCCAAACATGATGTCTCCTTTGGTATCCACACAGGTACGGAACTACGACGTATATGCTAGTATAAGGGTTTATGAGACGGTCTCACTTCTTTCTAGATCTCCCTTATAACTCTTATAAGAAAAATACTCCGTATATATATTATGAGTCAATACTCTTAATTCCATAGATTGGTCTCCTTATATAGGAGATGAGAAATTAGAATTAGGCTATTATTATAACTCTAATTACCATAATTAAATTATTACTATAACTCTAATTACCATAACTCAACAACGCAGCTGGGTCTTTATTACTACTGACCCGATATATTTAATATAACGATATATATTAATAATATCGATATATATTAATAATATCTCGTACACATTATGTGTGACCCAATGGACCCACTTAAGATTACCAGACATGTAACCTATTTACATATCAACCCGGCATCGACCTCTAGCAAGGCATATCGGACACATAGACTTAAGCGGGTTAATCCATATAGAACAGTGGACATAACTACTTCATATGTGTGTGTGTGTGTGTGTGTGTGTGAGAGAGAGAGAGAGAGAGAGAGAGGGAGAGAGGGAGAGATCCTTTACCCATGTCAATTTTGCTACAATTGCTATCAAATGTTGGGATAATGCAAAACCCTTTTTCTTTTAACTTCCACCTCTCCTTTACATTTATTTCTTCTTTTCATTCTAAAGCTTCAATTTTTCAAAACCTCTCAATAAGTTTGTACTCAAGATTAAACTTTTAGGTTAAGTTAATTTGAATCTTTAACTCTTTAATTTCTTCTTTTTCATATTATGTTTGTTGATTTTGATTTTCAATTTTATCGATTTCGACATAATAATTCAGTTCGATTTTCATATACATCTTTTTATTTTATTTTTGCCAGCATGTGAAACAAGTTCTAACAGTTTTTACGTACAGAAATGGTTAGTCCATGCGCACGCTTATTAAGAATTCTAGTGATGTACTTAAAAGAGATCCAATGAAAATAAGCAATTGTCTGAAGAATGTCTTCAAGAACTCCCCTGAGTTCATTTCTGTAACTCAATGGCGTACTCAAAGCCTTTATAAGATTTAGGCAGTCACTGGCAACGGTGAGATGGAGAATCTTGCGTCCTTCAGCCCAGCTGCACGCGTAAAGGACAGTAATAGCCTCAGCAATCAGGGGAGTAGAAGATAAGAAAACGTAGTTTACTTCTTCAATGATGTTTTTATTTAAATCAGAGAGCACCCAGCCACTCGCAACTTTGTAATCCAAAGTCCAGGAGGCATCAACACAGATTGAGAGAGCCTCATAGCAGGGGATGGAACCAACCAGGTTGAGAAGATGACTAGCTTGAAGGTTAAGAGGAGGACCGCAGGATTGCGAATCAGAACCATCAATGGAGCCTTTGTTGCTAGCTGATATAGGTTGGAAATTGTTGATATCATTCAAGGCAATATTTAGGGGAATTAAAGAACCATTGAAGACATGATTGTTCCTACAGACCCAGAGAGTCCAAAGAGTACCCAAGAACTTGCATTGAAGCCAGTCTCCATCGCTCGTTGATTTAAGATAAAGAATCCAATTGATGATCCACAAGGGTAAGTCTATATACTTGGTCGGCTCGCAATTGATCCCTAAGGGTCCGCCAGACCAAAATCTTGAAGCAAGTGGGCAATCTCTGAAGAGGTGTTCACGAGACTTAATAATTTCGGAGCCATTAGCTTTGCAATGAGCACAGTAAAGTTGTTGTTGAGTAATGTTACGTCTTAGAAATGTCGCACCAATAGGGAGGCAGGTAAAGAGGATCTTCCATAGAAGAATTTTCCATTTATGAGGACATTTTATCTTCCATAGTGTGGATTTGCATAAATTCTTCCATAGAAAAATTCTTATTAATTTTGGTATTGTTATTGTTAGTGATTTAGAAATCATTCGATTTTTTGATTAATTATTAGGGCGGGTACGTTATTCTACATGTTTTGATACATTATTTGAGTAATTTCTATAATTTTGGTTACAAGATTGAAAAGCGAAAATATGAATATTTGCAATATTTGCAATACTTGAATATGTATTGTTGATTATACGTTTAGAATTACCAAGAATTTTAGGGTTTCCGATTTCGTTCTGGTATACCCATAGAATTCCAAAATTCGGGATTATGATGTATAGTTATTTTTTTTCTTCGATTTTTACATATATCTTGTTAATTTTGATGTTGTTATTGTTAGAGATCTTGTTTAACTGCATTCGATTTTTGAGTGATCTAGGGTTTGTGTGTTATTTTAGATGTTTTGATATGTTATTTGAATAAAATCTATATTTTTGCTTACAAGATTGAAAGTCGAAATTATGAATATTGCAATACTTGAATATGAGCAATAAAATACTTGAATATGAACATTGAAATAATTACATATTATTTCAGAGTAGAAATAACTACGTAACCTCAATGATATATTATTTCTGAATATATAAATCAATTCAATTTTCTGATTTTATTCAATATTTCGTGTATTGGTATTTGTCTCAATCCAAATAAGATAAACCCTTTTGGAATTTTTGATTTCGTGACAGCAGAAAAGTCCATCAATTTCGTGACTGCTGTTTTAATAAGATCAATTTCTGGATTTTTTATTACAAGATTAAAAATTGAAATTATGAACATTGCAATATTTGAATATGAACAATGAAATACTTGAATATATACATTGAAATAACTACATATTATTTCATAGCATGAATTTCTGGTTTTGGTATATTATTAATTATTACTATGAAATACCCAATTATTTTTATTATGTTATTTCAGTTATTCTATACTATTGTTGCGGTTATTCTATATTATTCTTGAAGTTATTTCATTATATTAGTTACTATGCTTTATAACCAGAGTTATTTTATAGAATTTTTATAGTTATTCTATAGAAAATATGTGATTATTGGACTTCAACTTTTTTTGTACTGTAACTAAGCCCTTCTTTGTTTTTGCCTTTCAGTGAAGTGTATTTTTCTGGGTACACTCTCAATGATATGCAAGATGTTTCATTCTAATACAATAACACAAGTTATTCATTACAATAACTGAGTTTCTACATTGGACTAATAACTACCACTACTACAAACTCCCCCTTTTCTAGACACTTTGAGGTTGACACTTTTACAAAGGGTCAACTCTATTATTTAACTAATTACCAATCTTGACTCTTTCATGTGTCAAGAACTATAAAATAATTATTAATAATTTTAATAAATTAAGAAACTAATCCCACCTACTGATCTTCTCCCAAAACCATACTCATCTCGCGCGGATATGGGTAGCTAATAATATTCACATCACGATTTCAAAAAAAAAAATCACATCACATAACACACTCTGCTGCGCATCATCAATATTCATCTAATAAACCTAGGTTAATTATAATATAATTAACATATAGGTATTCATCTTCATCTGCTGCGCCATCTTCGTCAATCATCTTCATCCGCATATAAGCTAATACATCCTCATCTTCGTCAATCATCATCTCAATCATCTGCACGTCTATATTCAGATCATCTTCACAAGATCAGTCATCATCTCAATCATCTGCACGTCTATATTCAGATCATCTTCACAAGATCAGTCATCATCTTCGTCGATCAGTCAACATCTTCGTCGGTCATCAATTCATCAACTGACAGGTTTCATCCGCGTTTATTATCACCATTCATCCGTATTTCCCTCACATTAAGGTTATTGATGATTTTGTTTGATGTAATTAGTTGTGAGAACATAACAGTTGCTGATAAAATGTTCGTGATTTTATTGCTGCTGTAATTTTATTGTTTGATGGAATTTTATTGCTGATAATTTTGTTTGATGCTTTTATTGTTCAATTCATACGGGTTTTTCAATTGATTACGGGTTTTTCATACGGGTTTACAGAACGATTAAGATAAAAGAGGATAACATCATTCTAGGTTCACGACAAATTTGCCTAAACTCCGTCGCTTATCGGCTTATCAAACAACTCGACCAAACATGAAGAAACCCACTTGTTGCGGTGGTCCTTGAATAAACAAATGATGGATCCTTTTGTAATACACTCTCAATTCATGTTAATGTTTAGTTTTTAGGTTTGTACTGAACTGTTCGTGTTTTGTGATTGATAGATCTCGACTTGTGATTAGATTATTGGTTTCGTTTATTCAGGGCTTAAGTCGAGATTTTCATGGTCATTTTAGAATTTTGGGATAATTTATTATGCTATTGTACTCGACTGCTATCTTTCAGCCTCATCCCCTGCCACGCTGGCATTTGACTACCTCGTAGACGGTTTAACCGAGGAGGCGCGTGGGGCGTATAATGGGCTTAGGGGGGCTGCGGTCGGGGGTGAGTACGATAATTGTTTAGCTTTTGCGGACCAGTTGAAACAAAGGTGTGTTGAGCAGTTCAAAGAGGGTGCGCTGGGGATGGAGCAGCTCGCTGCTGTAGACGGGCTGTATGAGCTCGTCTCGACAACCATTGATGTGGCTGACCCCACCACCATTTACCATGTCAACCAGTCCATCTTCACGTCAATTCCTGATTTCTGGGGGATAGGGCAGATGTTTCCGATTGTGCCAATTCACAAGTAAGCTTGAGCAACAACCTAAAGCTAAGGGCATCTTATCCGACTTAACCTGTGATAGCGATGGTAAAATTGATAAGTTCATTGGGGGTGAGAGCAGTTTAGCCTTACATGAGCTAGGTGGTGAAAATGGCGGTGGAGGTTACTATCTAGGGATGTTTTTGGGAGGGGCTTACGAGGAGGCGCTTCGGGGCGTCCACAACCTGTTTTATTGCTGATAATTTCGTTTGATGCTTTTATTGTTCAATTCATACGGTTTATTTGTAACCATGAATATATATTCCTCCAGAATTTGACTTTTTGTATTGCTTAATATTTCAGGTTCATTAAAATCTCTCTCTCTTTTTTCTTAAGGTATTTCTTCTCATTTTTTATGGTCTTATATGTCACACATTCTTTGTTTGTTTGTATTCTTGTTCGTCTACGTTCTTTATAGAGCAAAATTCAACATATTTGATCTTACTGTACACTTGTAAGCTTATGTTCTCTATAATTTGTTTAAAAATTGATGTTTGTATGTTTGTTTTGTCACGGTAATTGATGGATTGGAGTGATTTCATAAGGTGCCTTGCGGGTATTTTTATTGTATCCTCTCATATATGAACTTTCTCGCTATCCAGGGTAGATATATTTATCGCTATCGTATATGAACTCTTCGATGCTTATAAATATATTTGGTTTTATTTTCTCGTGACTGAATTTATTTATTTATTGATAATGACTCGATAATTTGCGATCTTTTTTCCTTTTCTATATATAATTTGCGTATAAACTATTAATTTTGTTATTTAAGTGTCTTATTTTATATTGTAGTCATGGATATGAGCTGGATAAGATTGCCAAATGATCACTCAAAATATGTAGTTGGGTGTCTAAAGTTTATTGAGCTAGCTAAGACAGTTTCATCAGTCATCATCTTCGTCGGTCATCAATTCGTCAACTGACAAGTTTCATCCGCGTTTATTATCATCAATTCATCCGTATTTCTCTCACATTAAGGTTATTGATGATCATCGATGCTTTATTTGTAACCATGAATATATATTCCTCCAGAATCTAACTTTTTGTATTGCTTAATATTTCAGGTTAATAATATTCACTCCAAGTTACTCTTACTAAAACCGTCTTACACCAAAATTTGTGTGTTCTGATACATACGTGTAAAAAAAATAAATATATTCTGTGATCTTCAGGGGTACGAGTCTTTTGCTTCGTACGAAAGCCTTGAGCAGCTCCGTCGGTTGCTGTTCGTGCTAGGGTTGACTCATATCACTTACTGCTCTTTAGCCATTGCATTGGCTGTAACTAAGGTTAAATCGCGAATTTTGTCCAGTTTTATCTCAGTAGTTAAGTACTTCATTAGCAAATGATAATGTGTTAATTGTTTTTGTTTGTTTTAAAGATTTATAGCTGGAGAGAGTACGAAAATGAAGCTAAGTTGATGGCTTTACGAACATCATCAGGTCCGAAACACATCTAATTTTTGGATCCTTTAAATTGTTGTTCATTTGTTCCACTCGAGTTGAGAAGTTTGAAGTTGGATTTTTTGTCCTAGACAACAACAGCGAGTCAAATCAGAAGCTGAGGCGTCTGTATACGTTTGTACTTGATCACGCATCGCATCCATGGGCTCAACACCGCATTCTTGTTTGGCTGGCTGGTAACATCGCTTTTTAATTTCATCCTTCCGATTTTACTACTGTACTGTCATGATACGATGTTGCGCTATTGTATAGCTGGTAACAGACTATTGTTTTGTCGCGCTATGTATAGCTTTGTTTCGATCGTCAATTTTGGAGTTCTATCAGCAAATCTGACTACACTGCGCTGCGCTTCTGTTTTATTACTGTCAGTAAAAAAAATCTTTTGTCACAAACTGTAAAAGAATTGTCAGTTTAAACTTGACTCGTAAATTTGTCTGCAGCCTCATCAGCTTCCACTGTCCTATGATTTCCTGAACTACATGGCTAGGAGCATGCATGATGAATTCCGAGACATTGTCAGGATCAGGTGACTTTAGAGGCTAAACTAACTGTTTAGACATTTACTGAATCGGCTTTTTTTGTTGTCTGATGCAGTATTCCCCTTCGGATATATGCCATATTTTGCTTCTACCTCGATTTCCACGGTAATTTACAGCAGATTTTAGATTAAAAGCCGGTTTAACTCGTGAACATGGGATCAGAGCATTAACAGCATTAACCTGAATCAGGGAGTCGCGCCTATTTTTTCATTTCCTTTCCTCCAGCAATTGTAAGTTTGAAAACACTGTCATTTAGGCTTAATTTATTCTGAAAATCACGCTCTGACGACTGACATTTTTTCATGTCGAAGATAATCATCCTGATCGCAACAAAACTACACCGAATAGTAGTAAAGCTTGCGCTAGAGACGGTGGATTCAAGCCCGTATATGCAAAATCATGTTTTCAAACCAAGGGACGAGCTGTTCTGGCTCCGAAAACCTAAGCTTCTACTTAGGTTAATACAGTTCATATCTTTTCAAGTAAGATTTACAATTAGTTGATTTGATTAGTTCTAATCACATTTTATCTCAAAAGGGTTTAATCTAATTGAAATTACTAAATCATTGATACATTGTGACACACAGAATGCATTCAAGATGGCGATGTTCATCTGGTCACTGGTAAACATCCTGTTTCACGCCTTCCTGTCAAAACTGACCTGATCCGACACCTGGTCTGACTTGACCCGGTCGACCCATTTGCTATGTCGAGATGCAGCTAATGCTGTTACTTGTTTTTTACAGTGGGAAATCAGTGGAACATCTTGCTTTATGATGAATCCTACATTCATGGTGATCAGATTAACATTCGGGTACTCGATTAAGCATCCAAAACTATCAATGACAACAATGGAAGATGTAAAATTAATTATTTATATTGATCTTCATAACCTAATTCTTACTGTAATTGATGTAGGCTAATCTCTCAAATCTGGTGCAGTTACATCACATTTCCTCTCTATGTCATAATCACACAGGTTCATTTTCCGGTTTTAATTTGGTGTTTACTACCAAATTATATATTTAACGAGATTAATTAATTAATTAATTAATTATTCTGTTTGGGAAATTGTGTTTTATGTAATACATATGGCTTATGGAATAGTAGTAAGTCTTACTACCATAAATATATACTTAGGAATTGCTTCGTTATGGAATTCTTATTGTAGGATTAACTAGCTTATGAATTTATGATATCATATTGCTTCGTTACGGAATTCTCGTAATCGGACCTTTATGCCCTTTCCGTACACGTGATTTAGTCTTCTGTATGGACTTTCCTCTGGAATTTATGCAGGATCTACATTGCAAAATTGTTGAATGTGAAACAAGTCTAGGGGAAGAAATCTTATGTGGGATCTTTGATCTTGGGTGTAACCTTTTTTGTTCTGTTCCTTTTTAACGTCTCTTCTATGCTTGGTTAAGCTTCCCGAAACAGCCTGTGTGACAGAAGTATTGATTAGTCTGTTCAGATCTTGTCTCCTTTCATGTCTTTGAGGCACTATATGGTAATGTTGTGTATATGCTTGTGTAAACTACTTTTGTCATCAAACGTGACAAATGTGCGTGAACCTAGAAGCTTTCATCTTAATATTATCTAAGCTTGCCATCCTAATCTTAACCTTTCATCACGTTTGTGCTCATATAAATTGGTTATTATTTTGTAGGTTTCAGGTTCTGCAAAAGATGATTGTCCGTCGGAGTAATTGCAAGAACTTGTTTTTAGACTATTCTATTAATTAAGACGATTGTTGTTGCATGCACGCAAATTTTGTTATTTAATACTCGTGAAGAGACATTTCGTTACATATATTTTTCTTTTCGATCGATATTAGATTGAGTTATTAATTTAGTACGTACTCAATTATGTTTGAGAGCAGATATTTTCACGTAATTTTTTTAGCCTTCCATTTTGTACGAGTCATTATTGAATCAATCATGATACTATATTTGCATGATTGACAATCGTACACTACTACGTATATCGGTTATTATTTAATATTTTATTTGATTTAACTTTGTTAGATACATGTTTTTTTGTTTTTTTATTTATTTCGTATTATATTTAATTTACGGTAAACATGTTGAAGGTTTATTATATATCCTTTTGACAATATGTAAAAAAAGAAAAGAAATATGGACCGTTTTCTTTAAAGTAAATCTTGACGCTTTTTTGCGTCAAGGCTAGTTACCGCCAATTTTTTCCTAATGTACATTAGTGTCAATCTCTGAATTCTTAATACATAAAAGCGTCAGAAATCTTGACGCCATAAAGTGTCGACTTGAATTATTGACACAAGAAAGTGTCGAGAATAGTGACACTTAAAAGCGTCAGAAATTCCTGACGCCCCAAAACCCGACGCTTTTCTGAAGCGTCAGGAATATAATTCTCGACGCTTTAAAACGTCGAAAATCAAAGGAAAAAGCGTCGAGATTTGTAGTAGTGTACGTAAATCAGATAATATTATTTTAAAATTGATTATATTTAAGTATCGGCCAAATATAATAACATGAGTTACTCATTACAATAACTGAGTTTCTACATTAGAATAACTACGTAAAATCAAATAACATTATTATAAATTTAATTATATTTGAATTACATCTCAATACAATAACACGAGTTATAATAACTGTGTTTCTACTTTAGAATAACTATGTAACATCAAGTAACATTATTCTAAAGTTAATTATATTTGAGTTTCATCTCAATACAATAACACAAACAAGTTATTCAATACAATAACTGACTTTCTACATTGAAATCATTACGTATCTACATTGAAATAACCTGATAACATTATTCTCAGTGAACAATTGAGCTAACTATAAAATAACTATGCTTCTTCATTAAAATAATCTTGTTTGTGCATCGAAATAACTATAAAAATCTAAGAAAAAAATGTTTTGGAAATTTAGAGAGTTTTAATCTCAGCTATTGATCATGTGAGATCTAATGACCACAATTAAGAGGTAAATTGTACCAAATATGACAAATGTACCAGATCTATATCTATATATATATATATAGAGAGAGAGAGAGAGAGAGAGGAGATCAAGTTCACCATATGTAATTAAGTTTATATTAAAGTTACAGAAGACATACGATAAAGTTGCATTTGTTCAAAATTGATATGTAACTATAACATTCAGCACTTTTATCACTTCAAGTAATAAAGTGCAACTTTATCACTCATCTCGTGTAACTTTAAGCACTTTTTGTGTAACTTTAACACTGAAACTTATGAACTTATAAGAGTTCTTGTCCTTATATGATCCCCTCTCTCTTTCTCTCACTCTCTCACTTTCTCTCTCTCTCTCTATATATATATATATATATAATGTTTTGATGATGCCAAGTATTGTACAATATATATGTTCCCGAGTATCGAATACGCATATGAAGTCAAGTATCGTACATTATAAATGCAAACATATGTACCGTGTGATTGTTTGTTCAAATTTAAACAACAAACATCGATATATATCGACAATTTCAAGTTGGAAGAGTATCGACAATGAAGAATGTCGGGTATAATGAAGATTGAGTGTTGATCAAAGTGATGAAAATCGACAAGTATAGAAAGCTTGAAAAATACAAGATTTAAGTGAAAAGAAAGACTAGAATGAATGTCTTAGTATAGAGTTATGTTCATGTTTGGTAAACTAAGTATCATGATGTATTTACAGTGGCCAATTGTTATAGTAATAATGATTGTGTCACTATAAAATGAATAAAAAAATTTATATCTTTAATTAGCAAATCTCATAATTTAATCTCCTACTACAATTACTATAAGGTGTCGTGTTATAGGATACGAATGTGTCTTTAGGTTGATAAGATTTTGATTAAAACTAATGACTCCCTCCATTTATTAATGTTCTCCCAAAGTAAATTCAAAATTACTCCTTTTTAAGATACCAATTTTAAAATTTACTCTCTTTTGAAATTTTTGTTAAAAATAACTCTCAAAATCTATCAAAAGTTGCTCCCATATTTATTTTTAGGATGAAAATGTCCTTGGCTAGAGGGTAAGGTAATTTGGCATAAAAAGGTTAGGGGCATTTTCGTCCAAAATTATATTTTGTTGAAATTTTTGAACTTTTGATAGATTTTGAGGGTTATTTTTAACAAAAAAAATTCAAAAGAGAGTAAATTTTAAAATTGGTATTTTAAAAGGGAGTAATTTTTATTTTACTCTTCTCCCCATTTGTCTTTTTGGATGTCAAAATTACAAAACTTTGACCATGAATATAACATAAAATATAAAAGCTCATAATATGATATTTATATAGTTATGTTTATTATCGATAAATCTCTTATAAAAATATTTTTCATCGAAAAATAATTACATATAGGATAAAATTGCGGTCAAAGTGTTGCCTTGGAGACCGTGTTTAAAGTAAATGGAAAGAACAATTATAAATGGAGAGAGTATCTTATAATATAATATTATCTAAATACACACTTAGGGCTCGTTTGGTTTGCCCTTGTAAAATCATCGGAAATAGGAATTCCCATGAATTGAAAAGGCTACCTCAGATTTTCACAAATGCGGGAGGTGAAACTTCTCAGGGAAGCGACTTCCTACATAAATATAGGAAGTTGCTTACCGACACTCTCATTGGTAACTTGTAATTTCAATGAATTAAGTTCTCACATAGGTAACCAAACATTTTTTAGAACTTCCCATGAATTAGAAAAGAGAGTTTATTTCCCATGATTTTCTACACTACAAAAAATCAGAAGGCGGACGACCGCTAATGGCGTCTAACATCGGTCGTCAGCTTGTGGTCGACCGAACTGGTCGGTTTTTTGGAATGCAGGCAACCGATCTTTGTCGCCAAATATTAGCGACCGCTTCTAGGCAACTGTAGATGGTAGCCATGGATGACAGCCAACGATCACCAAATGGGGAGACCGACAGGTGCGTGGTCGCGTCACTAGACCCCATGGCTGGCAACCGATGTCGGTCACCTAGTCCCCCTTAATATGCCAATTTTTAGCCATTTTTACCTGTAAAGACCATATTGGCGACTTCTGTCAGTCGCCCAAAATTGTTGCTATCAAACTGGAGAATTTTGTTTCATTGCTAGCCAAATCTGCACAAAACAAACAAAGAGCAACCAAACACAACAATACGTAGTCAAATGTCACCTGTCAACACATTTCAAACACCTCAAGTGTCAACGAAGACAACAAAATCATATAAGAGTAAATTAAAAATTATTTCCTTTTAAAATAATAATACTAACTATAGGGCATCTTCCCAAAATAATATCAATTTCAATAAATCTGAGAATAATATGTATTATTGGAGTATAGTTAAACAAGAGTAGTATAAGTGATTTTATAACCTGCTACATCAGGTCACTAAATTAACATTTAACCTGCTACTTATCCTCCATCCTCCTCCTTAGACATGGATAACGGGTGAACCGTGTCGGGTCAGCTTTGGGTCGGGCCGCTTTCGATTATAATAATCGGGTTGCCTTCGGGTCGGGTCGGATAATTTCGGGTTCAAGTCATTCTCGAGTTTACTGTTTTCAAATTTTTTTAGTGATATCGACTCGTTCATAATAATAGTCGGATCAGTTTTGGGTTAGCTCTGGTCAATTCGGATTACAGGTCAAAATCAGGTCTTCAATTCGGGTGTTGGGTCAGTTTTGTCAGGTCTACTCCTTCTTACTTCTCTTTCATCCTCTCTCTCTATTACCCTTAATCCTTTGTCAGCTTTTTTTATATACGTTTCATTTAGATTAACGTGTTGATTTTGGTGTAGGATTGTGTTGTTAGCTAGATTTGGTAAGGTTGAAGACTTGAAGAAAGAGAAAGATGGAGGACATTAATGACGTTTAATGCCCCGTACACTGAGTAAGTGAAAAGAAGGGAAGTAATATGAAATAAATTAAAGACAAAAGATGAAGGTGAACGGGTTCTACCGCTAACTGGTCATCTATACTATTATGGTTTAACTACTCCAAAAATACGTATTATTCTCTGATTTATTAAAGTTGGAATTATTTTCGAAAGATGTTCTATATTTGGTATTATTGCCCTTAAATAAAATTAAAAGTGAAAAGGGAAGGTGGAAGGGTTCTACAGGTAACCAGTCACATATATTACTCTGATTTAACTACTCCAATAGTACGTATTATTCTCAGATTTATCAAAATTGATATTATTTTGGAAAGACGTCCTATAGTTGGTATTATTGTGGTTAAATAACCCTTTAAAATGTCATTTTTGAAAATTACTCTCTTTTGAAATTTTTGTTAAAAATAACTCCTAAAATCTATCAAAAATTACTCCAAAATATCATTTTTGGACGAAAATGTTCTTAGTTAGAGGGTGAGGTGAATTGATAGGGAGTAAAAAAGTTGGGGAAATTTTAGTCCAAAAATTATATTTGGAGCAATTTTTGAACTTTTGATAAATTTTGGGAGATTATTTTAACAAAAATTTCAAACGATTGTAATTTCAAAAAATGGTACTCCCTTCGTATTGAATTATTTGTCGTTGAAGCCTTTTTGCAAATCTGAGTTTTAATTGACGTTTTGAAGATATCAAGGTTGTCATTGTTGACAAGCCAATTTATTGTCAGAAACTTTATTAATTTTCATTTAGTTACATTTCTCTTTCTATCTTTATGCCATGCACGTGTGGTTTTCCAAAGTTGCAAAGAGTAGTGTAATTTAAGAGTACACGATTAATTATTTTACAGTAAGAAAGCTGCTCGTCATTTTTTTTACGGAGTACTCGTATTTACGGAATACTGCATATTTTTAAGGTTGATTTTAATTAGAGTTTTGGTGGTATTCCATCAATATTGGCAAATATATGCAACGCAAATACTCGGGTGGTGAATTTACGGAATACTCAACATGAAACCCAATTTATTCCATTGTCCGCAGTTGGTTAGTTACATTTTGGATTAACGTAGGATCATAATTAATTTGCTCAGGAAGATCACCTAATCTCTCCATTCTTTTCTTATTCATGTGAGGAATTTTGTATCGATTTAATCCTTCACTAGTATACCACCAGTGTAAATATCAGTAAATTTAGTTTATTACTTTTAATAGATGAAACATCGACGATTATCAATAATAAATTTTATTGACAATAGCGATCCATTTATTCAATTTATAAAAACTTTTAAATTTAGATTTGATCTGCTAATTTTAGGAATATATTCTAACTCTGTTATATTTTTCTGTTTTTTGGTTATACCTCTTATACTATTACTAAATATATTGTATAATATTTTTATAATCCATTTACTAAATATAGTAAATTTGAACGGGAAAATTTTTATTGTGGTGATGACACGTCATTGCTTTGAAAGAAATTCCTATTCTCTTAGTATAAGAGGGATGATTTTTCAATATCTCGAGCATACACAATTGTAAAGTCACCCATGTTCGATTTATCTTCGCTGTTGGATATTACTCAAACGCCAACTTGACCGCTTCAACGAGTTCATCAAGAGTGTTTGTCTTCTTCTTTTGTTGTAGTGATTGAATGGCACTAAAAAAACCAAGATCCAAGATATTTAAATCGGGAGAATTCGCGGGTTGGCATATTAACCTGATATCAAAGCCGTTTCTCGAAGCAGCTATTTGAAAATCCGGGTCATTAGGACTAATGGGTGTTCTTGCGTTATCTTGTTGTATGAAAATCGTTTTGCCCATGTCCTCAATAGGCCATAAAGCTTGAATATTAGGCACCACCTTTTCAATTAAAAAAGTCTTTATAACTTCTTTTGTGACGGATGTTATCAGTTTCGTAACCAATGTACCAGCCGCTCTATTCCTACTTCTTCTAATAGCAAGCTCTTTAGTTATTAGAGAAAACACTCCTAAAACTTCATTTCCCTCCGCATCGAACCTTGGACGAGTCATAGCAACCAAGAACATAGCTTTCCTTATATAATTCTTACTTTGACGTTCGTAAATGGTCGACCTCCATAGGATGTAAATAATATTTTTCCTGTTTTTTCGTCATATAAAACCATTTTTCATCGATATGCACGACATTATACATATCGACAAATTTTGGCTCGTTAGACATAGTATTTTGGTTTATCATAGATAGACAAAATTTCAAACGAGCACGTTTGTGCTCTACCTTTAAGTGTGGTTTTATGTTATTCGAATGTTGATGAATAAGACCTTCTTTAAGCCGCTTTTGTAAAACAGAGTGACTCACACCTAAATGTTCCGAGAGTGACCTTAGGGTGGTCCATTTGTTTAAAGAAGCCTCCATAATGCGTGTAAGATCAAGTTGGATTTTTGGACGACCAGGCCACACTTTTGTTTTCTCTTGCAGCTCACGTCACCCCCATTTCTCTATCCGATCTTCCAAATTCGTTGTACCGTACGTATTGGAACGGAAAACAAGTTCAACACTTAAGTGGTACTATTCCTTTTTAACTTCCTTCTATTACTTTTCTCCGAGAGAGCCAAATAAATTTGTTTTCGTGGATCATCAGTCAACAGTAAGTACTTCGCCCTCATCACCACCCGTCGAATTTAAGTCACTATGATTTGATATTTAATCGTAGTCTTCTTCTTCATGGTGACCATCAACCATATCTTCTTCTAAAATTCTTCATTTAAATCCCAATTTCTATAAATTGATTCATCATTTCTATCCATCATCACTTCAACATCTTCTTCTTCATGGTGACCATATCTTCTTCTAAAAATTGTTGATTTAAATCCCAATTTCTATATATTGACTCACTATTTCTATAAATCATCACTTCAACATCTTCTTCATCACAAAGTGGTAGTTGGTTAAGGTCAAATAATGGGGTTCCCATATTATTCTCAAGTTGTTGAGATTAAATTTTGGGATGATAGTGATATTTATAGAGAAGTTTAAAGAAATAAGTTTGGATAATTTAATTTGGCTCCAATTCAAATTTTGCTCCAAAATCTTCTATAGTAAAATTTGGCTCCAAGTAATATGGAATAAATTTTGGTTTAAAAAAATTGATCGAAAAAGTGGAGGGAAGTATGTAGAAGTATGGAGTAGAACTGTAGAACTTACGTAGTACAAAGTACTTTGAAAATATGAGAGGTCATTAATTAATGTGAATAGTATTTTTTTTCTTTTTTAAGTTTGGAAAATGTGTGGTGATAAATAATCAAGAGATTTGTTATTTCGATAATTTTCTTAATTGATGTGCATTTCATTAAAACGAAAATTATTTGAATACGGAGGAGTATTTTAAAAGGAAGTAATTGTTTATTTACTCATCATATAAACTAAATGAATTCAAATTCATTTAATTTTACAAATTAGGTTTGTTAAGATAAACAAAAATCCAACAATTATAATTTAAGACAAGTTCAAATTTATGTAACAATCAAATCAACTACTCGGGAAGCTAACACTAGCACCACTCCCACCCTCATTGAAAGGATATCTAGGGTCAGGGGGATGGGGAATGAATCCATGGTGGCAAGAGACAAAGTAAGATTGCATGCGATCGAGATCTTCACACATCTTCCAAGTTTCCTCATTTTGGCACCCCACCTCTTCGATCAGAGCAACCTCTATTGCTTCTGTTGCCACCTCTCTTTCCTCAATTTTCTCTCTCAGACGGTACATATTCGCTCTGCGTTGAGTTGCTTTCACGTGCACCAGGTGGAGTGAAGTACAGTCCATGAGCGTTTCTGGTACCGTACACTCCACTCTTGTGGTACCATACTGTTAGACCTAGATTGACTTTAGTATTATGTTTTGATGATTGCAAAGTATATTTGCCTATATTATTATACGTATGATGTCAAGAGTTATATACTATGTATGCATATATGTGTGATTGTTTGTTAAGTGTAAATAGCAAACATTGATGTTGTAGAGATCAAGTTTGAATAGAATGAAGTCTAAATTTCGACAGCATTCTGAGTTATTTGAAAATTGGATACTTTGAAAAGATGCATTTTGAAATGACGGTTTTGAAAATGATACGGAAACCAAGCAACAAGTAATCAGGCAAGCATTATGACGACAACATGTATGCTTTACACTAAGTCTCAATCGGTCAAAATAGGGTCTATACCAACACCGATAGCTCTCTCGTAAATCAGGACGGACTTTCTAAGCCGAATTGGACGACTTAGAACATGCCGCGAAACCAATACGAGTTCGGCCATAGATGTCTTTAGCGCACCCATTGACAGGGGCAGTCGTATCCCTAATCAAAAATACCCTAAGGTCCACTAACTAATGCAGATAGTGAAGTAGGGGTCGAACCACAAGGAGACGGGACTCAATTACTTGCTCTAAGGTCTAGACTAAAGATTGCGGGTCACTATTTTCCGGTTTGTTTGAGTGGACTAATAACTAATTGCTATAAGGTAAATCAATAATAAAAAGGGTCTAGGGTCTCAGGTTCACAATGAATGTCGATTGGGTCAGGGAGTCAACTAACAAGTCACTAATCGAACTGTCTAAGGTGTAGGTCCGGTCGGTACTACTACAGACTATAGAACTAAACTTAACCTGCGGTCGCTAGAATTAAGCTAGTCTACCCAAAATGCCGTGACCTAATTAGTCCTTAACCCGGTCGGCGGAAAGTCCTAATTGTGATACTAATTAATTAATCCTGGCCAGTAATTAATCAATCAGAATTAAAAACAACATTCAGGAAACAGTTCAATTGATCAGAGACAGGTCAATTTTCTATAACCCAATTAACACCCATCGATCCCCTTAAACCCTAGATAAAAATTAGCTACTCATGACGATCGTAAATAAACTAACAAAACATGAATTGCAATTAAACATGATGAATGTGAATTGAATTAAACTACGAGACTGAAATCAGATAACTATGAAAATTAAGAACGAATTCAGACAGAAATTAAACTAGAGATTAAGACAAGAATTATAAAACTAGGGAATTGAAATTGAAATTAAAATTAAAATTAAAGTGGCGATACCGAACAAATTCAGATCTGAAAAAAAAAAGGAAGAACGGAGTATGATGAATCTCGCTAAGAAGGACGGAATGAACGTGGCTTCTATGCTAACTAATGTAACGTAAAGTCTCCCAAAAGATAGAATGAAAAAGTAGTCTGACAATCCTCTTCCAACTGATTTAAAAGAAATCAGTTGGACTTACAAACAGGCCCAATTCTAATTAAAAGAGAAATCCAATCCGCGGCCTGAATGCAAGGCACTCGATCGAGTACATGCGTGCACTCGATCGAGTGGATGCGTGAAAGCTTCACATTAAGTCTGGATGAATGGCACTCGATCGAGTACTCTACGCCACTCGGTCGAGTGGATGCTGCTGAGCTCTTGATCGAGTTATTCCTTTACTTCTCGGCTTTTCGTTTTCTTCCTTGTCTTCCGTCCTCGTCTCGGCTATCCGGGTTATTACTCCAAAATATGCTCAAAATTGCACTTAACCTACAAAATAGCACGAGGACCGACAGTATCGACTTTCTAATAGAAATCAACATTAATCAAATAAATATGGAAGAAGAAAAGCTCAAAAACGGTTGTCGGGGGACAATAAAATACGATATAAAATGCGTTGATCAAACTCCCCCAAACCAAACCTTTGCTTGTCCTCAAGCAAACAACTAAAATATATACAAATGAGGACAAGTGATGTGAAACACGACTCAGAGCTGAATTACAATCATTCTCCTAAAATCAACTAAGACCGACGAGAAAACACGTAATGCTCAAGAATGCAACGAGATCAATAATCATGCCATAATCAAACAATTGCCTGCCAAACTTTCAATCTTGCGAGACCAATAATGTCGGACTTCCTTTCGGTTGTCGCTCGACACTCATAAGTACGGGTAAGTGTATATGTGAAGATAGGAAGGAATAAAGACACTCACTCGACTTATGAAATATGCATGCAATCGAATATGAAATCAATCTCCCCAATTAAACACGTGTTCCACCAATCAGGACCATAGTACATGCCAAGGACTTACAAGGGGTGGCTTATATGTGAGGGAATAAAATGGATTGTGCCTAAAGCACGTATGGAAATGTGGGGCTAAGACCAGTAGTCGCAGCTACACAATAAAAACTATCCATCCAAAAACCTCATCTATAAATTCCGGCCACTAGCTAGAAATAACAACTCAAAAGAGCATAAGAGGAAATTCTGTCATCCTCTAAATTACAGTTCAATTCTAGTTATAACTTATCCACCGTTCCCCGAAAATTACAAGAAGCAATCTTTTTTTTTTTTTTTTCAATTCCATTTTCTTTCTTTTCCTTCTTTTTCATGCTTCCATATTTTTCTTAATTCAGACAAGGGGAAGGCGAATACAAAGTCACATAACAGTATCATCCACTAAGATCCAAACGATGTAAAAATCCAAATTATGACCGCTTAGTGAAATAGTTCCCAATTAAGTTCACTGCGACTGTCCTGGTAAGGTAGGCTATTCTGGGTTGTAGCTGACTGATATAAAAATCATGAAAACAAGCTTACAACAGCTGAAACGGGCTGAACAAAGGGAAACTGACCTAAATCTACAGGGTAGTAAAAATGGGTCATTTTGGCTATGTGGAGCTCGTCAAAAACAGGAATGCCTTTCCTCATGTACCTCCTCCTCAAACCAAACACGCATTCAATGTCAAGAGACGGACGTCATATTTATGCAAATTGATGTACACATTCCAAAAGGAAAAACCACTCAATTCCTAAATATAAATGAGACCAGTTATAGATGTTACTGGCCTAGGAAGCTCTAAATCCTCAGAATTTTTGTGGTTTGCCAACAAAATGGTCAAATTTACTCATTTGGCAGTTAACGGTCCAATAGGCAATCATATCAAAGTCATCTCATCTCAAATATTACATGCATTCAGGTACGAATTTAGCTATCAATTAGGAGAAGTCATGTAAAATGCAATGTCATCATCGTCGTTTTGCATGTTTCACACCGGACACAACACAGACACAAAGCACACAAAAATAAAATCTTTTTGTATTTTTCTGATTTTTCAATTTTTTTGGATTTTTTTTTATTTTTTTTATTTTTGAAAGCACACAACAAAAAATAAAAGCACACAAAAAACACGCAAATTCTCCCCCAAACCTAAATGTCACAGTGTCCTCAATGTGACTCTACAGCATATATGACAAACAAATCCACAGCCAATCCTAAGGACAACTCGACCTAAGGGGAAGAAAAAAAATCTAAGAAAGCAATAAAAGCAAAAATAAAAAGGAAAGAAAGTACCGTATATACAATGGTAGCTCCCCCAAACCGGCTAATCAGCCATATCGTCGCCTCCACCGGTCCCAGATGGACCGGCTCCAGAATCGCCCTGGCCAGAGCCGCTAACACCACCCTGCTGACCCGACTGTCGCAAGCCTCTCAGCCACTGTGCTCCTAGGCCGCCGTAGGTGTGCCCGTAGTCCGGACCCCAAGCAGCTGGATCAACCCCGTAGTCGTGGAATATACCACTGGTGTCACCCGGACCTCTCCAGTAGGACGGGTGCTGAGGTGCCGAGACGCCTCGAGTAAGCAAGTACTCGTAGATCTCGCGGTTGACGATGCTCTGGTTAATCCCCTCGTGTACCCGTCTCTGGTGCTCATAAACTGGATCATACATAAACGGGTACGGGTGCGGAAACTCGGCACCCGGAGTCTGGAACGGGAAGGTCGGGGTGGGTGTGTGCACGGCCCTGGGGGGCTCGGTCTCATCGGGTACGGTCTCTACACGAACCCTACGTCGAGGGGGTTGAGCACCACCCTCGTCGATGAATAGCGCCTCGGGAATGAGGTAGCGCAGTGGGTCGGGTGTGGGATCACCCTCGGGGGTGGGTGGTAAGGCAAGTAGTGGGGGTAGGATCGTCCCTTCGACAACCGGGAGCTTCATCCAAACCTTGTCCCGGACGCGCCACAAAAATTCCGGGGGATTGCCCCGAACCCACTTCAAAGTGGAGAAGAGATAGTTGCGGTCTAGCAACGGGACGCGGTCGGTAAGGCTCTGAAAAGTGACTGTATCCCCAAAACCCATAATGTAGCGCTTCGCTAGCGCGGTGACAATGGCTCCACAACCAATCGGTCCAGACCCCCTGATCTGGCGCTCGATTCCGATACAG
Organism: Agrostemma githago; assembly: GCA_958450325.1. NCBI lineage: Eukaryota > Viridiplantae > Streptophyta > Magnoliopsida > Caryophyllales > Caryophyllaceae > Agrostemma > Agrostemma githago. The sequence goes on from OY288239.1 coordinate 12,522,586, forward strand.
ATCATACCCGGTGCACTAAACGCCTTCAGGGATCGCCTAAAGGGGTTTAGGTAGTGTCCTAGAATCAACACCTCCAATGAGTGAAGTTTACTCATGTCGGAGCGTGGAAAAACCACATGACTCAAAATCCGCAAGAAGAGGCGGATAGTAGGGTGTGGGATGGCGTTGAGCGCCATAGCGGTGACAAGTGCACTACGACCCGAAAATAACTTAAAGTAGGAAGGTGCTCTCGAGCTCTCGGGTATGTTTAGTATGTCATCGGCCTGGTCAGAAGTAAGCCTTAGACACTCGGACAAGTTACTAAGGTAGATTGATTGCTCCTCATTGTTCAACCGAAAGTTAATCATGCTCTCCTCTCTATCAAATTCAAATGAACTTAAAAACTCTAAAGTGAGTACTCGGTAAGATAACTCACGTAGTGTCCATAAGCCACCGAATCCGGTCATGGACAAGAGATGTGATAATTGCTCGTTCAACCCGAGCTCGATTGCGAACTGTGATGAGCAGCACCGGGTAGCCTCCATCGCCCTGGGTATCAAGGTAACTAAACGAGCTCTCTGGGCCTCGTCCCTGCAAACAATTTCTTCATAGCCTGGCACAGGCTGAACAGTCGGCTGCCTTGCGTTCCTGTTTCTGTTGCTGTTTCGGGGCGGATTCCTTCTTCCTGCCATGACTATAGCATAATAACAAAGCAAAATTATACAAAAATCCCACAAAAAAAACACATTATCTCGGCCAAAATCAGACCCTATACACAAAAATCGAATTTTGAGCACAAAGTGGTGAAATCAACACAAAATCAAGCATGCAATGGGATTAGTATATAACTAAGGATGAAATTAAGCTATAAAATCAAGAAAAGAAGCAAGGAAATCAAAAATCTCGTAGTATACCTCAAGGGTGACGGTTTGGACGAAAATAGGGGAGAAAGGGACGAAAATTTCAGAAATCGACACCAAGAAACACAAAGAAACACTCCTAATTGCAATTTAGAAGCAAAAATCGTGAGATTTGGTGAGGAATTGATGAAATAAGAGTGATTTGGGTGAATTGGGGGTTAGGGTTCTTATGTAATGTGAGGGGGAGGGGATGTAATTCAGAAAACTGATTTAAAAAAAAAGAGTAAGAAGCAATTAAAGGAGACGGAAAAACCGAAGCTGGACCCGGTTCAGGGGCACTCGATAAATAATACTAACTCCCAATTAGAGCTACCAAGCTAAAAAAAATAAAAAAAATAAAAAAAAAAAATGCGGAAGGGGAAATTACAAATTTATACAAGTGGTGCCGGGTTGCCTCCCGGTTAGCGCTGGTTTTTACGGTCCCGCTCGACCGGTTTACCTCAATTTGATTAGGTGGAATCGAGAGTGTCGTTGAGGTCCATGGCCTCTACAACACCGACGTACGCACCTTCGTGATAGAGCTTGAGGCGTTGACCGTTCACCTTGAATATTTCGCCTTTGTCGGTAGTGAGTGTAACCGACCCGAATTTATTCACTTCAGTGACCGTGAACGGTCCAGACCATCGGGATTTAAGTTTCCCGGGAAAGAGTCGAAGTCGGGAATTGAATAAAAGTACCTTATCGCCGACATGGAACTCTCGGGGGATAATGCGCTTATCATGCCATCTTTTGGTCCGCTCCTTATAAATTCTCGCGTTATCATAAGCATGGAGACGGAATTCATCTAATTCGTTCAATTGCATAAGGCGCTTCTCTCCGGCTAGCTTCGGATCGAGATTGAGCTCCCTTAAGGCCCACATAGCCTTAAACTCGAGCTCGACGGGTAGATGGCAAGCCTTGCCATAAACAAGCCTATACGGGGATGTCCCGATAGGAGTCTTGAATGCGGTTCGGTAAGCCCAAAGAGAATCGTCGAGCTTCGAACTCCAATCTTTCCTTGAAGTATGGACAACCTTCTCGAGAATAGACTTGATCTCACGGTTCGAGATCTCGACTTGTCCACTAGTTTGTGGATGGTAAGCTAGCCCGGTACGGTGGTGAACACCGTATTTCTGCAGTAGCTTAGTGAGTTGGCGTTCATGAAAATGTGAACCGCCATCACTAATAATAGCCCGTGGGACCCCAAAACGCGGGAATATTGTCTTCTTAAAGAGTCGGATCACCACGTTGGCATCGTTAGTAGGTGAAGCGATGGCTTCCACCCACTTAGAAACATAATCCACGGCGACCAAAATATACCGATTCCCATAAGAAGAAGGGAACGGTCCTTGATAGTCTATACCCCAAACATCAAATAGTTCTACTTCAAGAATCCCGGTTTGAGGCATTTCGTGTCGCCGAGAAATATTTCCCGTTCGTTGGCATGCGTCGCAAGAACGGATAAAGGTGGTGGCATCCTTGAGAATAGTAGGCCAATAAAAACCCGATTGCATTACCTTTGCGAAGGTCTTCGAAGGACCATGATGTCCACCATAAGGAGAGGAATGGCATCTAGTGAGGATAGAATGTACCTCACTCTCGGGAATACATCTCCTAAATAAACCATCTGCACATTCTCGGAAGAGATACGGGTCGTCCCAGAAATACCTCTTCACGTCATGTAGAAATCGCTTCTTCTGCTGATACTGAAGGTCGGGAGGTAGAGTACCTCCAACTAGGAAGTTGGCATAATCAGCAAACCATGGAGTGTCCATGGTGATAGCGAGCAAATGGTCGTCGGGGAATGAATCGTCAATTGGAGCGAGATCCCCACCATCATATCTTAGCCGAGATAGGTGATCGGCTACGACATTCTCGGCCCCGGACTTATCACGGATCTCTAAGTCAAACTCCTGCAGTAATAGGATCCATCTAATAAGTCTCGGTTTGGCCTCCTTCTTCGCTAGAAGGTACTTCAAGGCCGCATGATCTGTATATACTATCACCTTCGAGCCAATGAGATAGGCCCGAAACTTGTCTAGAGCATAGATAATGGCCAATAACTCCTTTTCCGTGGTAGCATAATTGATCTGCGCCATATCTAACGTCCGACTAGCATAGTAGATCGCATGTAAAGCCTTGTCTTTCCTTTGCCCGAGCACGGCTCCTACAGCATAATCGCTAGCATCGCACATAACTTCGAAAGGCAAATCCCAATCGGGAGCTCGGATAATAGGTGCGGAAATGAGAGCCTGCTTAATCCTGTCAAAAGCTCGAGCACACTCGTCAGTAAAAACGAACGGGGCATCCTTGAGGAGCAGCTGAGTCAAGGGTTTGGCAATCTTGGAGAAATCTTGGATGAAACGGCGGTAAAAACCCGCGTGACCAAGAAAACTCCGCACACCCTTAACATTAACGGGGTATGGTAATTGCTCAATTACCTCGACCTTCGCTTTATCCACTTGGATGCCGCGTTCGGACACTAAATGACCCAAAATGACTCCCTCGGTCACCATGAAGTGACATTTCTCCCAGTTTAAGACCAAATTGGTCTCCTCACAACGTTGCAAGACCCGTGTAAGATTAAGTAAGCATGCATCATAATCAGTGCCATATACACTGAAATCATCCATGAAGACTTCCATGACAGACTCGATAAGGTCCGAAAATATGGACATCATACAACGTTGGAAAGTGGCCGGGGCATTACAAAGGCCAAAAGGCATCCTTCGGTATGCGAAGGTGCCGTAGGGACAGGTGAAAGTTGTTTTCTCCTGGTCGTCTGGGTGAATTGGGATTTGGAAAAATCCCGAGTAGCCATCTAAGTAGCAGAAGTACTTATGGCAAGCAAGACGCTCTAGCATCTGGTCAATGAAGGGGAGGGGGAAATGGTCTTTCCTCGTAGCTACGTTCAGCTTACGATAGTCAATGCACATCCTCCATCCAGTCACTAATCGAGTAGGAATAAGTTCATTCCTCTCGTTCGTGATAACCGTGGTCCCACCCTTCTTAGGGACCACTTGGACTGGACTGACCCATTTAGAGTCGGAAATGGGGTAGATGATGCCGGCATCTAGGAGTTTCATAACCTCCTTCCTAACCACATCCTGCATGTTCGGGTTCAACCTACGTTGTCCCTGAATGGATGGTCTATGGTCTCCCTCTAAGTGAATGCGATGCATGCAAAACTCGGGACTAATACCCCGTAGGTCATCAATACTGTACCCAATAGCCTTCTTATGTCGTCGTAAGATGACTAACAACTCCGAAAGTTGGCTATCTGTGAGTGCAGCGTTGACAATTACGGGGTTTAGACCCTTATCATCTAGAAATGCATATTTCAAATTAGAGGGGAGGTGTTTTAGTTCAGGTTTACTTACCTCGACCTCCTTTTTAGGGGTGCCGAGACAGTATACCTTCTCGATAGTGCCCTCCTTTCCGTTCAGCATTCGTTCCAGCTCATCCACTTCCGCGCTCCATGATCTTTTCTCGGCATCAGCATCGCCGGATGTAAGCAATTTCTCCAAAGGGTCTCTGCCAAGATAGTCGTCAATATAATTTTCTATTTCTAAATCAATGACGTCTATGCTATAGCAAGACTCTTCTATCATGGGCTTCCTAAGAGCTTGATCGAGACTAAAAGTCACGGTATCATCTCCTACGGAGAGTGTGAGCTTCCCATTCTTGATATCGATGATCGCCCCCGCCGTGTGTAGGAAAGAGCGACCGAGGATAATGGGTATTATGGCATCCTCAGCCATGTCTAAGACAACAAAGTCTACGGGAATAAAGAATTTCCCTACTTGGACCGGAACATCCTCTAAGACACCTAAAGGATATTTGACCGATCGATCAGCCATCTGCAGAGTCATATTAGTACATTTCAAAACACCCATATTCAATTTCTGACAAATAGAATACGGCATGACGCTGACGCTAGCTCCTAAATCACACAGGGCCTTATCGATAGCTAACTTCCCTATAGTACAAGGGATAGAAAAACTCCCTGGATCCTTGAGCTTTGGCGGAGTACGACTCTGTAGTAACGCGCTGCATTCCTCTGTGAAAGCAACTGTCTCAGTTTCACTAAAAGACCGCTTACGAGTTAGTATTTCTTTCATAAACTTCGCGTAAGCAGGAACTTGAGTGATCAAATCAGTAAAAGGAACACTTACCTGCAGATTCTTAACGACTTCCATAAACTTACCGAACTGTTGATCGAGCTTTGTCTTACGCTGTCGGTGGGGAAATGGAAGTATGATCGGAATTGCAGGCTCCTTTGCTTGAGACGGGGACGCTTGAGACGAATTAGCATCCTTGATTGCAACCTGGGAATGAAAAGTAGCAGAATTAGGCGTTACGGTTTCCACTCGATCGAGTTCAGGCTGACTCGGTCGAGTATCATCACACTCGGTCGAGTCACCTGAAGGCACTCGATCGAGTGGCATCACTGGGGAGCTACTGACTCTTTTTGGAGGTATTACTCGATCGAGTGGGCTGATACCACTCGGTCGAGTGAGCTCCAACTCGATCGAGTCAGGCGTGACTCGGTCGAGTGGTACACTTGACTGCTCTCTGCCAGGTTTTAGAGGGTCTACTCGATCGAGTGAGGTGGTGTTACTCGATCGAGTAGCCTCAATTCGTGGCCTACTCAACACTTCCTCGGCTAGCTCTTGCTTCTCCAACTCGGTCTCATCAACCACAACATACTCCTCGGGCATCTTCGGACCGTCATAATGGGTTCCGCTTCTCAATGTGATCGCATTGGCTTGCTCGTGTGATTGTTCGCCTTGAGGAGGTAAAGTACCCGGTGGCCTAGCTTGCTTTTGGGCGGCAAGTTGTGCTACTTGGGTATCTAGCATCTTGTTATGGGCAAGTATCTGGTTGACCTGAGTCTCTAGCTTGTTATGACTTTGGATACCTTGCATCAACAATGCTTTAATCTCTGCAAACTCGGTGTTGGTTGGAGCTTGAGCATGAGCTTGAGCTTGGTTTTGGTTTTGTGGGATCGGTTGGAATTGTTGTTGGTTCCCCCACCCTTGTTGGTTACCCCAAGGTTGGTTATTACCCCACCCTTGTTGTTGGTTACCCCACCCTTGTTGGTTACCCCAATTTTGTTGCCCTCCTTGGAATTGTTGACGGTTATTGCTATGGCTTTGGGAGGGTCGGTTATGGGGTGCTACGTATGGGACGGTCTTGTTACCGCCGGGTGGTGGTGGGTTAAGCACATTTTGACTCCTATAAGATAACAAGGACTTGTCATAGCCCGGTTGGTTCATGTAGGGTTGGTGTGGTCTCATGGATTGAAATGCATTCGCCGTTTCTACTCTCACACACTCTTGGGTATAATGACCCACATCCCCACAACTCTCGCAAACAACCTCAGACATGGCATTGACTTGGTACATACCGCCTTGTTGTTGGTGGTTTTGGGTTCTAGCTAGCTCCATGGAGTCGATCCGCTTAGTTAAAGCGGCTAGGTGGCTAACTATGGCATTTGATGACTCGGAGTCACCACTATTTCCCCGGGTATTACCTCGTGGATTTCCCCAACGTGAGTGATGAGTAGCCATATCTTCAATCAATTTCCATGCTTTATCATCATCGACGTTGTTTTGGAACCTGCCATTAGCTGCAGAATCGAGCGTAGCTCGGCAATCGTCATATAAACCATTATAGAATTGATTGCACAAAAACCATACCTCGAATCCGTGATGTGGGCACTCCTTAACTAGCTTTTTAAACCTTACCCACGCCTCGTAGATATTCTCGTGAGATGTCTGTCGGAAGTTAGTAATCTGACTCCTCAACATGTTGGTCTTCTGCGGCGTGTAGTAGTGCTTATAAAAAGCTAAGGCTAGGGAGTTCCAATCTGTGATTCCCTCAGAAACGCGGTCTAAATCCGTGATCCAGTCTCTTGCGTTATCGCGTAGGGAGAACATGAATAGCATCTCCATCACCTCTTCTTGAGTCACTCCCGCGGGGAGTGGTATAGTTGAGCAATAATCGGTGAAGAGCTTCATGTGCTTCGCCGGGTCTTCATCGGGGCCTCCACCGAATTGATTTCGCTCCACCAATGTAATAAAGGCGGGGCGAATCTCGAACGTACCCGTAGTGACGGTGGGCCTCTTCAACGGTTTCGGTAGGGCACTTTGCTCCGGCTCGGAATGGCTAGCAAGTTTAGGAGGCATCTTGACTAGCGGTGTCTCGGGAATAGTAGTGGGATTATCCTCTTCAAAGGACAGTGCTTCGGATATATGCTCGTCGTCCGAATGTTCCACTGATTCTGATCTTTCTGTCTCAGCAATTTCCTTGTAGAATTTCCTAGACCTGCGGAGAGTTCTCTCTGGTTCAGGATCGAATGGTGGTATGTAGCCTGAAATTCGAGAGGACCTGGGCATACGAGGAAGCTACAGGAGAAATGTGAGAAACGGTCTCAAGGAACTGAAGTTCCTCGAGACAAACAATCAAAAGGCTAAAACACAAAACAAGTAAATAAATAACACCGTCTCCCCGGCAACGGCGCCAAAATTTGACAGGGGCAGTCGTATCCCTAATCAAAAATACCCTAAGGTCCACTAACTAATGCAGATAGTGAAGTAGGGGTCGAACCACAAGGAGACGGGACTCAATTACTTGCTCTAAGGTCTAGACTAAAGATTGCGGGTCACTATTTTCCGGTTTGTTTGAGTGGACTAATAACTAATTGCTATAAGGTAAATCAATAATAAAAAGGGTCTAGGGTCTCAGGTTCACAATGAATGTCGATTGGGTCAGGGAGTCAACTAACAAGTCACTAATCGAACTGTCTAAGGTGTAGGTCCGGTCGGTACTACTACAGACTATAGAACTAAACTTAACCTGCGGTCGCTAGAATTAAGCTAGTCTACCCAAAATGCCGTGACCTAATTAGTCCTTAACCCGGTCGGCGGAAAGTCCTAATTGTGATACTAATTAATTAATCCTGGCCAGTAATTAATCAATCAGAATTAAAAACAACATTCAGGAGACAGTTCAATTGATCAGAGACAGGTCAATTTTCTATAACCCAATTAACACCCATCGATCCCCTTAAACCCTAGATAAAAATTAGCTACTCATGACGATCGTAAATAAACTAACAAAACATGAATTGCAATTAAACATGATGAATGTGAATTGAATTAAACTACGAGACTGAAATCAGATAACTATGAAAATTAAGAACGAATTCAGACAGAAATTAAACTAGAGATTAAGACAAGAATTATAAAACTAGGGAATTGAAATTAAAATTAAAATTAAAATTAAAGTGGCGATACCGAACAAATTCAGATCTGAAAAAAAAAGGAAGAACGGAGTATGATGAATCTCGCTAAGAAGGACGGAATGAACGTGGCTTCTATGCTAACTAATGTAACGTAAAGTCTCCCAAAAGATAGAATGAAAAAGTAGTCTGACAATCCTCTTCCAACTGATTTAAAAGAAATCAGTTGGACTTACAAACAGGCCCAATTCTAATTAAAAGAGAAATCCAATCCGCGGCCTGAATGCAAGGCACTCGATCGAGTACATGCGTGCACTCAATCGAGTGGATGCGTGAAAGCTTCACATTAAGTCTGGATGAATGGCACTCGATCGAGTACTCTACGCCACTCGATCGAGTGGATGCTGCTGAGCTCTTGATCGAGTTATTCCTTTACTTCTCGGCTTTTCGTTTTCTTCCTTGTCTTCCGTCCTCGTCTCGGCTATCCGGGTTATTACTCCAAAATATGCTCAAAATTGCACTTAACCTACAAAATAGCACGAGGACCGACAGTATCGACTTTCTAATAGAAATCGACATTAATCAAATAAATATGGAAGAAGAAAAGCTCAAAAACGGTTGTCGGGGGACAATAAAATACGATATAAAATGCGTTGATCACCCATGTAGGAATGCACCGCGGTATAGTGGGACGTCGGTCATAAGTAACCGGCCCGGGTAAAGTTGAGGATATGCATGAACCGTCAAACTAACACGTGTAATTTAGTAACCAATCAATTTCTTTTCGAGTCTCACTCTAAAGATCCCGATGACAAGATGTACATCAAATATTCCCAGCGGAGTCGCCAAATTGTGGACATGGCAAAGTCCACCCCGACGCGGCCACGCGCGGATTTGGGTAGTCGAATGAATCTCGTGGTAAGATTGTTCTCGGGTAGAAACTTAAATCGAAGTTGGAGTCGTCACGGAAATTTGTGGGAGTTCGGACCCATACGAACCCACTATATACTTGAGCGTATCGCGCACAAAGCACGACCCGCTTTAGTACTAGAGCTTATGGGGGTTCGTCCCTTTGCATAACGATATTGATGTCGGATTATCGAATATCGTATATCGAATGACTCTCGGTTGCCAACGGTTTCGGGCATCCGGAAACCAAAGGTTTTGAGTAAGGGGTGAGGGTACGTGTTGGAAAGCCCACGAAGGACACCCAACCTCGCCTGCACTTAATAGCCTCTACTAGGATATTGATCGGCGTTCGTGTACGCGAGTTAGTAAGACGGTAAAATGATATGCTAGCAACGTTTTTAGCTACGCATGCGAAATACGTGTTTTTTTATGTCGTTTAGTGCATCTAAATTATGTCGAAGTTGTTTTTAGCATGTGGGTTTATTTAGAAAACAGTAAATGCCACGCAATGAAAATAAACAACTTAGAAATAAATTACAAATTACACGAGCGGAATACAACCCAGAATTCACAATACTTGGACAAAAGCGATAATAATAAATGGATTTGCAACGGTAAACGTAAACTATAAGCGGACCCGTAAATAGAAAATGTAATTGAAACCGTAAATCGAATAATTGGACGAACTCCAATCATTTACACAATATGTTGTGTATTGACCGGAGGACGAAGGCTTTAATACGCGTTAGCGTACGGGACCAAAGCGTGGTGCTAGCTTGATCCCGGGCCTCGGAGTCTCGTCCCGACTTATCATAGTGAAATGGAATTGTCTTGATTTTATCGAATGTCGGATACGACTAAAGAGTCGTCGATACTAGACTAGTCATATAAGACCTCACTCAAAGTCGTAAAAGAAACGACGTAACATGTATGGGTTTTTGGAAGACGAATACATGATTGATTTAACACGTATCGTCCTAGAGTCGTGAATGTGACTTAATGGAACTTTATATCGCCTTTAGGCTCTCGTTGGAGGCTTATAGGGGTCACTCGATCGAGTCATTAAGGGGACTCTGTCGAGTGCCCTAGACAAAAAATTCCCTTCCATTTTTGAGGGGGTCACTTCATATAGTGGACCTTAAGCACTCGATTGAGTGCCCTCAGTAACGGGTGGGGGTTTTGCCCAAAACAACCCATTTCGTGATTTTATCGTTTAAATCAAGAAATGATCGAACTAATGCAAATATCGGACCCTTCCGTGTCAAGAGATCGTTGTTGGGTCTCGTGGACCATACGACGATCGATTCAACGTCATTAGGTTTTGCATTATGGAATATCCGACAATCCGACTCTCGATGGCTCGTCATATCCGACACTCGATTATGGAATCGGTATCGAACATTTTAGAGGAGTTTTTATGGAATCGAAAATAATCACGCTAGAATGAATATCAAATCCCTCTGCGTCACGATGTTGTTGTCGGGCCGTATGGACCATACAACGATCGGTTCGACGTCATCGGGTTTCATGCTAACTTGATTGTCGATGGCTCTTTTACGCGCGAAATTCGATTATGGAATCAACATCGGGTCTTTAGAGCGATATTTTGACAATGACATCGAATACGCTCGATAACGAATTACCACGATCACAATATAATCTGACGGTTATGCGTACGCCATAAGGCGCCCTAACCTTTAAGTGCCTAGGGCGGCGCACCTCGAAAGGCGCCACCTCCAGTACGACTTGTTCGGGGGATTATACGGACTTTAAGCGGCATTTATTATCAAACGTACTTGATTTGGGAAATTTGATTTGTCGTCACAAATATTAGGTCCTTTGCATTTCGACGTCGTAGTTTGACTTTTAAAACCTACGACAATCGATTTAGCGTCATCAGACATTTGCTCGAATCGATTTTGAAAATAGTTTTTTGTTATATCGTAATATACACGGTATTTAATATATAACGGAAAGTACAAAATGATAAATAAATGTTAGCATTGTTAGGAACAATAATAAAATGTTAGATGTGAAAATAAAATGTTAGATGTTAGTGTAGTTAGTAACGATAATGTAAATGTTAGTAATACAAAAAATTAAAAGTTAGTAATGTTAGGAGTTATTAGTATATAAACATATAAAAGACTTAGAGATTATTAGAAACGGGATTTGTACACCTTCAACCTACATGTTAATTGTCTCGGAAAACGGGCTCGCGGAGTATCATCGTAGGCACGAGGAGCGGTTCGAGTATGTAGGATGAGTTAGGGTGTGTTTTGTGTTTGGGACTACCAAACCCTTGCTGAATGAAGGGAGTAGGTTTCGAGGTTTGACTCGGTTTTGAAATAGATGAATTCCTCTTGGAATGTGTGTTGGTGAAAAGGAAAAAAGGATCCTTTGAAATGGTGGAGTAGGGGGTATATATAGATTTTACCCCGGTTCGGGGTCACTCGATCGAATACCCCTTGACTGGACTCGATCGAGTGCCCCAGTAAATGGTGTCTGGTTGGTTATTTTAAGGGTTCACTCGATCGAGTGCCCTTAGACGGGTGAGCCTTTTTAGGAAAGTTGTGATTTGCTTTAACTTTTTGACTTGGTTTGTTTTTTACTCGATTCGCTTTGTATTTGGACGCAGCGTAAGGCTTGTTTCATTCTCGGGTTTCGACTTTGACCGGGTTTTGACTTGGTCGCAAAAGACGGTTTTGCCCCCGATGGCGGTTTTGGCTCAAAGTAGCTTTATTTTATTGGAAACGACCCACTGAGTCTGAATTTGAGGTTGGTTATGAGATATTTGTACTCCGCTAAGTGCCCACATCAGATACTATTGATTCTGAATCCTGTATTCGAGCGTATTAATGCATGTTAACGTCCGATCATCATCGGGTGTTTTGTTGGAGACTACTATAGACACAAGCAATCAAAATGTAGGTGTCTACAAGTATGAATGTTGATAATTCCTTAATCATGCTTGAGTAGATTCCCTCTAGGGTTAGGAGGGGGATCAGGTATCCTTAATAGGTGATTAGGTGGTTCGAGTGATTTTGGTGGTGTTCTTATTGCCTTTGAACTTTGTGCCTATGACATGTTTGATGAATCGCTTGTTAGTGGTGTAATGACGATTACATTCTTGCCTGCCTTTCCTTTCATTCTTGCCATTGCGCTTTATTTAGTGAGCTATCTTATCGGATATCTTAAAACCGTCTAAGTTGCGAGAGCCCGGGTGTTCTAGGTAGTTAAACTCTGTCATCACCCTCGTTCTCCCCTTGATCGCCTCGATACCTATGAACCCAACCTAGCCTTAGTTCTTACATATTGTCGTTCACCTTGAAGTTTTATTACTTATTTTAGTTCTTCTAGTTATTTTAGTTCGTTTAGTAGACTACAGTCTAGTTTATACTCAATCTCGATAATTTTCCCTCATTGTTCTCTTAGAATTTAGTCTAAATCGTGGCTCATTTTAGCTTAGAGTTACCGTCCTTGAGGAATTCGACCTTACTTACCCTAGCTACCATAGTATAGGATTTGTGAGTTTTCTTGGTGGTGGGATTCGCGATAAATCCTACCATCACGTAGAAAAATCCAAAAAAAAACTAAGGAGCTTCAAAGTACCATCATGTAAAAAGAGGAGTGGTAAGACGGAACATGGAAAGTTGGATCACGTGTGTAGACACCCGCATTTTGCCTACTCATGTCTGTAGCAGTCTCCAACAAAATATCTGATGATGATCGGACGTTAACATGCATCAATACGCTCGTATACGGACTCAGAATCGATCATATCCGACGTGGGCACTTAGCGGAGTACAAATCTCTCAAAACCGACCTAAAATCCAGGCTCAGTGGGTCATTTCCAATAAAATAAAGCTACTTTGAGTTAAAACCGCCACCGAGGGCAAAATCGTCTTTGTCGACCGAGTCAAACCCGGTCAAAGTCGAAACCCGAAACAAACCAAATTTAAAAGAGCGTCCAAATACACTCAAAATCAAAGTCAAACGGAATAAAATCATACCTTGAATAACCCGGATATCAATCCGTATTTTGAGCAACTTCCGATACGCGCAATTTTAACTGCCTGCACCCAGGCACCTCAGAACTGAGTCACCCCGAGGGAGCCACCAGAATTTCAAGGCGCTAGCCTTCAGGTGCTTGACTTTCGAAATTAGAACATTTCGCAAAATTCTATAAATACGCCCTTATGCACACCATTTCAAGGGTGAATTCCTCACTTTTCCGAATTCCGGATCAAAAGTGCGAGAGCAATCCCGAATCAAAAACCTTTCTTCAACCATTTCAAAAGACTACTCTCTTCATTCGATAAGAGTTCAGTAATCCCAAACACAAAAACAAATCCTAAATATTCCTACATACCTCGGATCACTCCCCGTATCTACGACGATACTCTGCGAGCCCGTATTTCGAAGCAATTGACATGTTGGTTGAGGGTGTCTAAACCCCCATCTCTAATCTCTTAACTTTTTATTATCGTATTCTAACTATACTAACGTTTACTTATTCGCATCTAACATTTACTTTTCGTTCCTAACATCTAACTACTAACTTTCCGACGATAAAATACTCGTTCTTTTACGTATCGAGTACTAAGGGTGACGAAATAAGGAAACACGAACACAAGAGTATAGTACTCGAGTCGCCGGTCGCTTATCTCGTCACCCCGCGTATTTGGTTGTTCAAGGTGACTAAACCCCCTAAAACGCTTTTAGGATTTCATTATATTAATATCGTGTATATTATATAATAAAACTATTTTCAAAAACACGATTCGAACAGACGCCCAGTAACGCTAAATCAGGCATTATAGGCCTTAATGGCCAAACTACGATGCCAAAATGCAAAGGACCTAATGTTTGCGATGACGTGTCGTTATCAGTTTCGAGCAAATATCTGATGACGCCGTTTGAACTCCGTAGGCCTAATGGCCAAACGACGATGTCAATAGTACAAAGGATTTAACATTCGCTGTGACGAATCGATCTTTTCAATCGAACACATTCGATAATCGAATCTGTCTAAAGTCCACATAACCACCAGACAGGGTGCTAGGGTGGTGGTGCCTCACAATTGAGGTGCGCCATCCCAGGCGCCTGATGGTCAGGGCGCCCCAAGTCAGGCGTCTGACCGTCGAGTTATGACGCGATCGCGGAATCTTTCGTTGTGTGTTTTCGATGTCATTCATAAGTGTCGCTCAAAATGTTTGATGTCGATTCTTTAATCGAATGTCACACATAAAGAGCCATCGAAAATCGAACTAATACAAAACATAATGACGTCAATCCGAGCATCATACGGTCCACAAGACCCGACAATGACATCGTGATATAGAGAGCTCCGATATTCGTATGAAGTTGATACATTCGATCTAAATCATAAATCAGGATGATTGGGAACAAATACCCAACGAAGGCCAAAACAAGGTATCGTGGACTTCCAAAATAGTCAAACAATGATACAAATTTTGCCTGGGGAATTATATTTGCGACGCTAGTCGGCACGTGTCAATCTATCACGTATTTTCTATTAAAACCCACATTTCATGTCTATTTTCACTCTATCATCACCTTCCCTTTACAACTTTGAGTGAACGCCTCGCAATATTAATTATATATCGACGACTCTCTAGTCGGACTCGATATTTGATAAATCAAGGCAATCATATTTCACTATGATAAGTTGGGACGAGACTTCGAGGCCTCGGGATCAAGCTAGCATCACGCTTTGGTCACGTATGCTGCCGGTTTGGGCGTCCCAATGCAGTCACCTGAATACTGGTTCGCTGCACATCAGGCGGCAGGCGCCCGAGTTCCTGGTCGCTCTGGCTCACGCACCTGAGCCTCTGTTCTCTGATCAATACTCAACATAATGCGTAACTGATCGGAGTCTGTCCAATCTTTCGGTTTATGGTTTCAGTTTGCATTTCTATTTACGAGTTGGTATATAGTTTATGTTACCGTTTCTAACTCGATATTATAATTGCTTGTTGTATTATGAATTCCGAGTTGTATTCCGTTCGTGTAACTTGTAATCTCTATTTTCAAGTTATTTAATTCATTGCGTGGCATTTATCGCTTTTAAATGAACTCACATGCTAAATTCAACTCTGAGAAGTTCTAAAGATGCATTAAACGACGTAATGAACACGTAATTCGCATGTATAGCCTAAAACAATGGTTGTAATACATTTTCATCGTCTTACTAACGCGCATACTTAAACACCAATCGATATCTTAGTAGAGGTCGCTATGTGCGGGCGGGGTTGGGTGTCCTTTGTGGGCTTCCCAACACGTACCTTTACCCCTTACTTAGAACCTTCGGTTCCCGGATGCTCGAAACCATTGGCAACGAGAGTCATTCAATATACGATATTCGATAATTCGACATTGGTATCGTTATGCAAAACGACAAACCCCACAAGCTCTAGTACTATAAGGCAAGTCATGCTTTGTGCACGATGTGCCTAAGTATAGAGTGGGTTCGAACGGGTCTGAACTCCCACAAATTTCGGTGGCGACTCCATTATCATTTAAATTTCGATTCGAGAACAATCTCACCACAAGATTCATTCGCCTACCCAAACCCGCGCGTGGCCTCGTCGGGGTGGACCTATGTCATGTCCACAACGTGAATGGTTTTTCTTTTGTTTTCTTAATGTTTAGTGACAGAATGTGATTGGTGGCACATGGAATGAGACAAAAGAGTGGAACAGGAGATCCAAACAGGTTTTTAAATGGTACGAAGTATTAAATTCTGAAATTTGGGTTTAAAATGGCAGTAAATGTCAATTTTCCCTTAAAAAAATTGATAACTTATCCTTCCAATAATTCCATTTTTCAAACTTTATACCTTAGATAATTTTTTTTTCAAAACTTATACCTACTTATCTAATTTATTTCATAATAGATACCTTAATCCATATTCCGTCATAAAACTAACAGGCTATTACTAATTGACCATTTTACCCATATTTTAGTAACATTATTGGACGACTACTATAACATAACTAGTATGGGTGAGTAAAATCAGGTATCCGAATCATTTTTGAAAACCGGTTTGGTTACTTGGTTTTTAAAAACCATTTTTTCCCAAACCGAAACCAACCCGGTTTGAATCGAGTACCCGATTTTTTTCCATATTATAAAGCGAACCGGTTTTTATGACCCAGTTTTTTCAAAACGTGGTTATCTTTGTTATAAACCGATTTTTTGAGCTGATTTCCTAACCGATTTTTGACCTGGTTTCACTAATTCACATATTAATTTTTATTTTATTTTCGTTTAAAAGTGTAAACCGGTTCAAAACCGGGCACCCAATTTTTAAAATTGTGAATCGAACCCGACCTGGTTTTTCACTAAAAAAACCGGTATAGAGACCCAAACCGCTTTTCAACTTCAAAAACCCGGATTTTCGAGTTTTTTAAACCGGATTTTGGTTCGGTTTTGGTTTTTTTTTTGCTCACCCCGTAAACATAAGTAAAAAAATTTAAATTGCTTGATAAATTAAAAGGAATATATAATGATCGAATGAGATGGTAGTGAAATACTTCGTATTAACTACGTTGAATCAATATATATATATATATATATATATATATATATATATATATATATATATATATATATATATATATATATATATATATATATATATATATATATATATATATATATATATATATTAGGCCTTTTTCTAGCGATCTCATTGGTCCGTTTCATCAAACCTCAAATTAGGAAAGCATCATAAATAATCAAAAATCAACTAGAGAATCTTTTAATTATTATAATATATATTTAATTTATCATATTAATGGGATGTTTTATAAAGACTATAAACTTATAAAACTATCCCACATTCGAAAAATTATAAAGTTTCATCAAACAAAAATCTTTTAAGTCTTAAAAACGTTCTTAATACTATACACATAAGTAAAAAATTATAATAAGGAAAAGAAATTATATATTATAAATAAGACATAATAATTCTTCCTTAAACATCTACCAACTTAAGTAATTCGCTCACATCAAAAAATTATGATGAGATTATGAATTTCTACCAAATAAGAGTAATCATTGTTTTTAAATATCAACCAATAATATTTTGAGTTAAAAAAAGGTCTTAATAAGACTACAAACTTAAAATTATCTCGTATCGAAACAATTAAAATAAGGTACGGTTATGATTTTATATTAATAAGAAAACAAATTTTAGTTAAATTATCCCACAACGACAAATTATAATAAAACGATGAATTTCTATATTATAAATAAGACTAAGCTAATTATTTGTTCTTAGATATCAATCAAAATCTTTTGAGTCTTTGTGGACATGACATAGGTCCACCCCGACGCGGCCACGCGCGGGTTTGGGGAGGCGAATGAATCTCCATGAGATGGTCAAATGGAAATTTAAATCGAAGTTGGAGTCGCCACCGAATTTTATGGTTATTCGGAACCGTTCGAGCCCACTCTATGTCGTAGTGGGCCGTGTACAAATACGGCCCATTTCCGATGTCAGAGTTTATTGGGCTCGTCCCTTTGCATGTCGATATAGATGCCGACTGGAGCGGTTAATCGTATATTGAATGACTCTCGTTGCCAATGGTTTCGGACATCCGGAAACCACGGTTCTGAGTAAGGGGTGAGGGTACGTGTTGGGAAGTTCACTAAGAACACCCAACCCCGCCCGCACATTAGCGGCCTCTACTAGGATATCGAATGATGTTTTAATGCGCGCGTTAGTTGAACGATGAATGATATGCAAACATTGTTTTCCTAAGCATGTGAGGAATTGAACGGTTTGCTAAGTGGTTTAATGCATGAAAAATTAATTAATGTCAAAGTCGAATTTAACATGTGAGATTCGTTTTAGTATGATAAAACAAATGAAATAAAAGGATGAATTTGCTACAAAAGATGAACAAACGAGTTAGTATCGATTTGTAAATAATAATAGCAAGAAATAAATATGCGAAATCGAGAAAATAAATATTAATTGAAATCTGAAAAATATTGTTGGAAAGACGTTGTTTTGTATAAAAAACGATGTTCGAAGAAAAAATAAAAAAGAACGAAAAGGGTGCGTCGGGACAGCCGGCCGCGCGGCTCGCCCGGGTCGCCGGCGAGTCGCGTGTCGGGCTGGTTTTGGACGCGATTTTCTGAAAACTCAATTTTTATTAAATCGTGTATGAATATTGCATGATTCGTACTCGACTTAATATTTTCGATATTCGTTATATTCGATAGTTGACTACGAAATCAATATCGAATACTTGGAATAGTTTTAGAAAAGATGTAAATTTTTAGAAATCGTTTCGAAAAATAAATAATAAAACGAACAAAAAAGTAAAAAAGAAGCGCGGATTACAGACTCGTACGCGAGTCGCCTGTGAGGGGCGCGACTCGCGTGCGGGTCTGTCCCGTTTCGCTCGTTGTTCGAAAATTGTTATTTTGATGAACCGCGTATAAATTATGAATTAATTTGCATTCGATTCATGTTTTCGACATTTGTTGTATCCGATGTTCGATTATGAAATCGATATCGAATATTCGGAATAAAAAAAAGGGTTTTGTAAAATAATTTGTTTTGAACGAAAAGTAAAAGAAAAGAATTTTGAACGAAAAAAAGATGTAACGATTTTTAATATCGTCGAGATCTTAATATAATTCTTTTCGATACAATATTCGATTATAGAAAAATTGATATTGTATTTTTCAGAATGTTTGTTATGAAAATAGTTTTTCGTTAATAACGATATTAGAAAAAAAAAAAAAGAGAAAGACGACTCTTGACCCATAATAAAAAAACGGACGAAGAGAAGAGAAGAGAAGAAAGGAGAGATCGGGTTTGGTACACCCTCAACCTACATGCTTTTGTTGACTCAGATCGGGGCTCGTCGGAATGTGGCTAGGCACGGAAGCGTCGAGTGATGTTTTGGTTCGGCTAGGTGGTACGGTTTGGACGAGACGGGTGAAGGGTGTCGGATATAGGACCGGTTTCCTTCGGGTTTGTAATATCGGTTTTTCGATGCTAAGTGTAAGGAGGACTGATGAAAAAGTTGTGTGTTTCTGATGCTAATGTTTGATGTCGATAATCAATGTGTGTGTATTGCTAATAAAATTGTGTCTCTAAAGTGTTGAATGGGAGGTCCTATTTATAGGGGTTCCCGACCTTGACTTAGGAGAGATGTGCTTGTACTAGAATTACCGCTTGGGTAAGAAGCTGAGGAGAACGAGAATTCCGTTTTCTTGTGAGGGAAGAAAAGGAGTCTCGGCTGGTTCATGCTACTCGGCCGAGTGTTTTGCACTCGGTTGGGTGTTTGAATCGGTTTTCGGATAGGATTCCTACTTGAGATCGAATTCTACCCTTAAACGAACTTGTTTATTATTTTGTGAAGCTGATTTCGTAGAATTGGAGTCCGAATTGGACACGTGAGAATCACGGTCAGCTCATATGTCTCGGGAAATATCTTTGGCCGGGTTTTGACTCGGTCGCTAAAAGATGATTTTACCCCTGGTGTCGGATTTGACCCAAATTAGTGTTATTTGACTCGAAACGACCCACTGGGCTTGGATTTGAGGTTGGTTTTGTAAGATTTGTACTCCTTAAAAAGTCTAAACCAAATGTCCATAATTACGAGCCCATTTCCGAGTACGTTAAAGCACGTTAGCGTCCGATCATCATCGGGTGTTTGTCGGAAACTACTATAGACACCTGGCAGTCAAAATGTGGGTGTCTACAGTCTTAAAAAACTCTTTAAGTTTATAAACTTAAGTAAATTATCTCACATCAAAAAATTATACTCCCTCTCTTTTGAGTTTGTAAAAAACCAACAATATTTTGAGTTTCAAAAAAGGTCTTAATAAGACTATGAACTTAAAATTATCTCACATCAAAACAATTAAAATAAGATACGGTGATGATTTTATATTATAAATAAGGATACACATTTTAGTTAAATTATCCCACATCGACAAATTATAATAAGATGATAGATTTCTATATTATAAATAATGGAGTACTCCGTAGTAATCATCTGCTCTGAAATATTAACCAAAAATCTTTTGAGTCTTAAAATATATATTAAGACTATATAAACTTAATTAAAACTATCCACATTCGAAAAATTATAAAGTTTCATCAAACATAAATCTTTTGAGTCTTAAAAAAGTTGGTAAGACTATACACTTAAATAAAAAAATTATAATAAGATGATGAAATTCTATATTATAAATAAAACTAATAAAAAAAAGGGTTATTTCATGACATTAATACCAACTATGGGGGTGCTTCTTATATTAACACCTACTATACGTAATCTCGTTATAATACCAACTGTTCTCTCATTAATCCCACATTATAACGGCCCTCATTTTTACCGGCTAAAACCAGTCATGGTTACCTGCTGCTTAATTTTGGGCGTTTTCTTCTTGCTGCTACTCTTCTTCTTCCCCTTTCATCCTCATCAAATTAAAATTCAACCTCCATATCAACCTCAAGAACCAACTTAAAATTACCAATCGACAAATCTAATTGCTCTATAAATGAGAAAAGCTACAGACAATAGACTAATCTAACTCATCGACCAATTGATTAATTGACCGCCGCCTTCAACCACGTCGCACCATCAATTGACGCGCCTCCAGACAACCGCTCCACCATCTACGGTGAGCCACCACCAGCCACCACGCTCTTCACCCTGGGTATTAGCGCCGAAGCCTTCGTCGCGCACAAACGGAGCTTCCTCGGCTTCCTCCATCACGATGCAAGTTCACACTTACGAGTACATTCTACGTTCTTCTCCCTTTTGGTTTCATTTCGATAACCTAAATCCCCAATTCTTGTTTAATTTGATTAATTGATTGTACAGGTAGGTCAAGGGATCTATATGGATCCACTCTTAAGCCTTTGCATCCGTGCCTTAACCCGGTTAACGCTTTTTCATCCACAGGATGTGCTCCACTCTGAACAGAGTTCTCCACATTAACATCATCGGTTTCATGGTTAGCTTGACTATTAGTTACGTTGCCATTCGTTGGCGTTAGTGGCCTGCTGCCTGAATCTGGGTCGATACCTGCTGCACCTAACTGGATGCTCTTCAACCTTTCTCTGATTGCATCTAGACCTCCAGTGGCCCTTTTGGTTTCATTTCGATAACCTAAATCCCCAATTCTTGTTTAATTTGATTAATTGATTGTACAGGTAGGTCAAGGGATCTATATGGAAATGATTCGTAAAATGATTACTGACGAAACCCGTCACCGTCTCATTGTCGATCTCTCTGATCTCTATGACCAAAATTCCGACTTAATTCGAAGGTTTCGCTGATTCACTCTAAAGGAGGTGATGTAATGGTGGTTTATTGGGTGGGTCGAGGTGGAGAGTGGTGGTGTATTAATGGTGATGGCCTGATGGGTGAAGAGGGTGCGTGATGGCATTTGATGTTACTTTTTTTAAAGGTAAAGGGTAACCGGTTACTAAGGTAGCCGGTTAGGCGTTATAATGTGGGATTAATGAGAGAACAGTTAGTATTATAACGAGATTACGTATAGTAGGTGTTAATATAAGAAGCACCCCCATAGTTGGTATTAATGTCATGAAATAACCCTAAAAAAAATTAAAACTATCCACATTCGAAAAATTATAAAGTTTCATCAAACATAAATCTTTTGAGTCTTAAAAAAGTTGGTAAGACTATACACTTAAATAAAAAAATTATAATAAGATGATGAAATTCTATATTATAAATAAAACTAATAAAAAAAATTCCTTAGACATCAACTAAAAGTAATCATTGTTTTTAAATATCAACCAACAAAAAAACTTTTGTTTTTTTTAAAAAACTATGATGGAATTCTATATCACTTTCTTTTTTTAATTATGATGAGGTCATGAATTTGTTGTCTTTTTAAAAAACTTTTGATTTTAAAAAAGGTCTTAATAAGACTACATACTTAAAATTATCCCACATCGAAACAATTAAAATAAGTTACGGTGATGATTCTATATTATAAATAAGACTACCAATTTTAGTTAAATTATCCCACATCGACAAATTATAATAAGGTGATGAAATTCTACATTATATAAAGACTAATTATTTGTTCTTAGATATCAATCAAAATCTTTTGAGTCTTAAAAAATTCTTAAGACTATAAACTTAAGTAATTATCTTACATCGAAAAATTATACCCCTTCTCTTTTGAGTCTTAAAAACACTCTTGCGTCTTAAAACACTCTTAAGACTATAAACTTTTATTCATATAATAGAATTTCATCGTATTATTATATTCTCTTCGTTCACTATTAAATACCTCTCACCTTGATAAAAATAGTGACCGAAGAGAGTATGATAATACGATGGAATTCTATTATATAAATAAAAGTAATCGTTTCTCCAAATTATGATGAGGTGATGTAAATCTATATTATAAATAAGACTAATCATTCGTCCTTAGATATCAACAAAAAAACTTTAAAAAGTTTTTAATAAGACTACAAACAAAGTTAAATTAGATTATCACATATCGAAAAATTATAATGAGGTGATAGAATTCTATGCAATCTTTCGTTCTTAGATATTAACCAACCATCTTTTGAGAATAAAATGAAGTTCCTAAGACTAAGACTATATAGTTAAAGTATATTTATCCCACATCGAAATAAGATGGGTTGATGGAATTCTATATATAATAAATAAATGTAATCATTTGTCTATAAATAAAAGTTCTTAATTAGACTATATCTAAACTTAAATAAATTTAAGTAAAATTATCTCACATCGAAAAATTATAATAAGGTGATTTTTTTTTATTATATAAATAACAATTATGATGAGGTGATGAAATTCTATATCATAAATGAGTCATTTTTTGGTTTTAAATATCAACCAACAATCTTTTTAGTCTTAAAAAGTTTTTAAAAAGACGACAAACCTAAAATTATCCCATATCGAAAATATTAAAATAAAGGGATGATTCTATATTATAAATAAGAGTAATCATGATGCGTTTTTTTGGGTCTTAAAGCAGATCTTAAGACTATGAAACTTGAGTAAATTATCTTACATCGAGAAATTATGATGAGACGATAGAATCTTATATTATAAATAAGACTAATCTTTCATTCTTAGATATCAATTAAAAAATTCATTCGTTCTTAGATATTAATCAAAAACTTTTGAGTCTTAAAAAATCTCTTAATAAGACCACAAGCGTAAAATTATTTCCACACTGAAAATTCATAATAAGGTGATGAAATTTTATATTATAAATAAGAGCAATCATGTGTTCTTTTGAGTTTTAAAATAAGCTCTTAAGACTATAAATTCAGTTGAAATTAAGTTTGATTACTAATATCATGTGATCATCTTATTTATTGCAATGACATATATAGTTTGATTAAGTTTCTTATTTAACGAATGTACATCATCAATACAATTAAGCCAACTAACCCGTGCAGCGCACGGGCTTTTATCTAGTAAGGATATAATAGTAAAATGTTAAACAAACTTTGCAACTTAAAATTAAAGTATGACCGAATCTGTTAGTTTTTTTTAAGGAATTTGGATTAAGGTATGTATTATGAAATAAATTGGATAAGTAGGTATGAGTTTTGATTTTTTTTTATCTAAGACATAAAGTTTGAAAAATGAAGTTATTAGAGGTATAAGTTATCAATTTTCCCAAAAATAATATTCGTGTATAGCTTGCCTACTTAATCAAGTCTAGCTGATTTGAAAAAACACCTCATTTTTTTTACCTACTGAAAAAAAGTTTTTCTAAAATGTGACCAAGGGACATATTTTAAGAAAGATTGACAACATATAATTCTCTAAGTATGGTAATTATGAGTTCAAGATTTCAATTTCTAATGAGATATATTTATGAATCTTCCTTAATAGACTTCAACATGTGCCTCGTGGACACATTTTAGAAAAACCTCTGAAAAAATAGGTGGATGAAGACGAATCTGGTCCAAGCTTCCCGTCTTGAACACGAATTTATGTACTGATCCAATCGCGTCCAAATTTTGTCGACTTTGATTCTCATCCGGTCCAGTACGAGTCTCGACCGGTTGATAGTCCTTATTTTATTTAGGAAAGTTAATAGTCCTAATTAGAACTTTGGAATACTACTGAAGCAAAACTAAAAGGAAACAAAAACTGAAAAATCGACACGGTGTGAAAATTGGAGAAAGTAAGAGAGAGAAAGAGAGAGAGAAGACGGTGTAGCATGAGACAATAGAACAAAGGAGGGCCTAATTAAAAAGTACTCCGTAGGAGTAAGGGTTATTAATTTGAGAAGGGGAAAATAGAGGTTGATTGTCGAAATCATATTTTTGGTTATTAAAATTTTATAAATTGTTTTTTATTATTGTTGTTGCTGCTGCTGCTGTTGTTGTTGATGAGTTTGAATATAAGCATCCACTGGTAAAATTCCCCCAAATTTTTCCAGATTCCAAAAACTCCGTTTTCCCTCAATTTTTTTTGGTCCTTGATATAATAAAAAGGTAACTCATATTCGATTCTCGTGAAATTCCGTCTATTTGAATCGAACCCATTTCAATAGAATTTAAATCAACACAGTTGGTTAACTTTATTGATTGATTTAAGGGGGGAATGTGACGTGGGTGGTGTTGTATTACTTGATTTTTGTGGGTATTTTATTTTATTTTGTGGTGGTTGATTAGGGATAGAGAGGGTTGTAAGTTATAATATTGATATTGATATTGAATGGGTGATCTCCGGGAAGCAAAGGGTGTTGTTTTGGAGGAATCAGTAGTAGCGCCGTCTCCGTCTTCTTCTTCTTCTCTGCTGCTGTCTGAGGGTGGCCTGGAGGTGTGGGCCCGGGCCGAGGCGGCGACGCAGGAAATAATTAGGCAGGTGCAGCCAACTGTGGTGTCTGAGGAGAGAAGAAGAGATGTTCTTGATTATGTTCAGAGGCTTCTTAAAGGCTATCTTGGTTGTGAGGTCAGGTTTATCATCTTCTTCTTATTTAGTACCAGTATTCAATTAGCTCAACTTTTTATTCTACTTCCTACCTCTTATACCAATTCCTTTGCTTACTTTGGTGCTTCTCTAAAGTTGTGTTGTGTTTTTTCGGGTATTTGTAGCAAATTCAGTAGACAAAGTAGTAGTAGATTCTTGGCATCTCAAACTTGTTTTGCTTAGATTGAAGGCAACAAACAATTACCGTCACCAAGTATATATTTTGCCATAATCTCAATGACAATAATGAGTGACACTTTTGTAAAGAAAGGATCTTTTCATAAAAAAATCCTATGAGATACTTGGATTGTGTCTGTATCTGTATGTGTATGAACTCTTGTTGTAGCCTGCTCAACTATATTACCTATTAGAATATTCAATAGGGACTGACGAAGGTAGCGAGAAATCCAAAAACAAGGATCAAAAGATAGAGCATATGTAGGTGATAAAGCGAAAGAATTAGGATTTTTAGGTTAAATGGAATGCATTAGCCGTCATGGTGTATTTGTATTGTTTGTAGATGTAACTATGTAAGATATCATTGAATGGAGCAGCTGATGAAATTCCGGTTTTATGTAATTATTCTCCATAGATTTTGACAGAGTTGTTGGTGCTAGAATCTGTAATTATAATGGTCTTCTTAGGATCAGTAGTGACACAACAGGCTGAAAACATTGAACTTAACGGAATTTGACAAAGGAAAGGGGAATAAAAATGACTCCCAGTCGAATAGGCACGATCAATATCCCATTCAAGTATATACACACATCACACAACAGTATAACACCTTCTATATAGAAATCACAAGTATATACGGAATAAGATGTATTTTTGTTGGTAAGCACCTTTGTTTGGTAAGAGTTTAATAACAGTGCATGTCATCTATCATCCTAACAGGGCTGTGTATGGGGGCCTCTTTAGAGACCTTGCACTGTTACTGGCGAGGGATGATGAAGTTATACATCTTTAGATTGGGATGCTGCTGAATAGTCTTGAAGGACAAGTCTCTTGTTTTTTTTTTTTTCCCGGTTTCAAAAAATGTGACTAATATACCACTACTCTGATAGGTAAAGAGTTTAGAAAAGCACATGGGTTGCTGGGAAAAAACTACATAACTGATCATGACTCCCCAATTTCAGCCCCTTAGCAAGGGAAAACAAAGAGGGGACTTTTACAGAGAAGAACGAAAACTTTCAGCTTTTTTACAAAAGAATAAGCAACCTAGCTATAGCATAATGTTTTGTTGAAGCTTAGACATGATGGTAGTTTAAATAGAGATCAAAGATTGGAGCTGCATGAATGAAACTGTATGGATTATTTTGCAACTAATATTTGAGTTTATATAAGAAGCAATACTCACATATCCTTATGGTTTTTTAAGATAATGACTTCAAGTGAATTCTATATCATCAAGTTGTCATACAGTTACTAGTGACAGTTGATTTTCTAACCGTCATGCCTTGAGATTCTAAGGTTATGCGTATACATATGACATTAATATCACCTAATGCGTACAGCTGTACATTTCTAATTTCTCAGGTTTTCCCGTTTGGTTCAGTACCATTGAAAACATATCTTCCTGATGGAGACATAGATCTTACCGCATTTTGCGGTTTCAACTTTGAGGAAGCTTTTGCTAGTGAGGTATACTCTGTCCTAGAAGCAGAAGATCGTAATCCAGCTGCCAGATTTGTTGTAAAGGATGTGCAGTACATTCGCGCAGAGGTTTCTCTCGTGACCTCTTTTTTGTCTTTATGAATTTTTCTTTGTACATGCAAGATGTTGAAATTTCATATGCTTCAAAGGCCAGTTAAGGGTGTGAAGATTAAATCGCGTGATGTCTGTTAATCTTTGTTGATGTTTAATACAAATTCAATGAATGTATTCAGTTTGTTTTAAATGTCTGACAAATAGTTGATTAATTGTAACTGTTCCAGTTTCTGTAATGGGCTCTCAGTAACTCTTTAACTTAAACACTCCTACAATTTAGCCTTTTTTATTGTTATTTTTTGGTGGTTTGTTCACAGATTCAGTGTTTCTGTTGGCAGGTCAAGCTTGTAAAATGCCTGGTACAGAACATTGTTGTAGACATTTCTTTCAATCAGATAGGAGGACTTTGTGCGCTTGGTTTTCTGGAGGAGGTGTGATATTCTCTTGGTCCGGCCTTTGGATATACAAATATATTTTATAATTCATAATTATATGATGCAAAATTAGTTTTCTTATTATTTATTTGTGAAAAAAATGATATTGTTCTTTATTTTCTTAATATTTGTGTCAAGCAATAGATTATCCTTTCATGTTGGCACAGTACTGGCAAATTAGGTCATAGCTATCTGAATGTTTGTTTACTCGATGAGAACAGTATAATGAAGAACACTGAATCGAAAAGGGGGATGACATAGCCTTGTTTCACATGCGATTTTGTTATGCTACTCCAAAATGTTTCTCAGCCACATTTGTCTATGCTTAAGAGAATAGGGTTAAAGTTGAAACCATATGGTCTCCCTGAAATTGAAGAAAATTTAGAGGTTGAGAGGATAAAGGGGAGGGAAAGGATTTCAGCGATTAATGTGTTTGATTTAAGTTTGTCTTATTATTCAATTTTTTAACATTTAATTTTTTTTATTTTTTCTTTTCATTCATTTCTTGGCTTTGTTTTATTACACGTATTTTCCCAATTAGGTCTTCTCTCAACTCTTGCCGAATGTTTCCCGATTCCTTTTTTTTGTATTTTCCTTTCTTCTATTCGTATATTCTTTCCTTATTTTTTGAACTATATGTTGATATTTTACTTTTATCTTGTTTTTCCTTCTGTTTCTCCATCTCACGATACTGGCTTCAGGTAGGGATTCATGTTTTCTGACAAATAATTTTCAGACTAAAGCTTTGTTATTTGGTTTTTTTTTTCTTTCAGATTGATCGTTTAATTGGCAAAGATCATCTTTTTAAGCGCAGTATCATTTTGATCAAGGCGTGGTGTTATTACGAGAGCCGTATACTAGGTGCACATCACGGTTTAATATCGACATATGCCTTGGAAACACTGGTTCTATATATTTTCCATCTCTTCCATTCATCTTTGAATGGACCTTTGGCAGTAAGTCCATCCTGGATTAACATTAGTTAGAAAATTACCATGTGTGGCTGATTGCGTCTCACAACGAGTCTTTTAAATTTTCCAGGTTCTGCATAAATTTTTGGACTATTTCAGTCAATTTGACTGGGAAAATTTGTGTGTTAGTTTGGGCGGTCCTGTTCGCGTGAATTCATTGCCTGAAATCATGGGTGAGGGCTTTTTGTAGCTAAGCTAGTTTTGTACACTTTTTGTGCAAATTCTTACTATCACTATAACTTACCAGCAGAGAGACCAGAAACCAGTGGAAGAGAACTATTGCTGAGTGATGATTTCATGCGGGAATGTGTGAGGAAATTCTCTGTTCCCTCCAGAGGAGCAGAAACGAATTACAGGACATTTATGCAGAAGCATCTCAATATAGTTGATCCTCTGAAAGAGAACAATAATCTTGGCCGGAGCGTTAGCAAAGGTAAATGAGATTTGCCTGTAGTTTGGGTTACTTGCTTTGAATTGTTTGTTAATGTACTGAATCTAGGTATAAGAGGTCATTCTTGAATGCTTCATGCTGATAATTTTTTGTTATTGAAACACTGTTTCTAGATCTGTAATGTTCATTTCTCTATGGCGTTCTATATAATGTAAAAGGTACGAGTGTCTATAGTTGATTGTTTCCTGGCTTTGTTTATCAGTCATATTGATATGTGTTGTGGTCTGTTTAAAGATGCATTTTGCTTCTTGTTTGAATACCTAGGATTTTTTTGATGATTTCTTGTACTTGTAAAGCACATTGTTTTTAATGTGTTCGTTACGGCTTATATGAATGATTAATGCCCATTCTATGCTAGTATGCTCCATCACGAACGGGATTCTATGAGATTCACGTGTATTTGTACTCTATCTGTCTCTCCCCTAGCCCCATTCAATTGCAGTAGTTGAACTTTTCTCATCATTTGTGCAGGTAACTTCTTTCGCATAAGGAGTGCTTTCTCTTATGGGGCTCGAAAACTTGGACAAATCTTGTTTCAGTCTCCGGAAAATGTATCTGAAGAAGTTCAAAAGTTTTTTGCCAACACGTTAGATAGACATGGAAATGGGCAAAGACCTGATGTTCAGGACCACCTCCAGTTGTCTAGGTTCAATGGATTCCATTCTGAAATACCGCATCCTTTTGATGGGCCGTATCAAGATCAGATTAACTTTCATGGAGAAGATTCTGAGTATTGTGATAACCAATCAAGTGAAAGTAGGGTGAGCTTCGAAAACACACAACATGTTATTGTTAGCAACTTTATGGCAGATGAAACAAACACGGGAGCTGCTGCTGAGCACAAAACAAATTTTAAGGAGCTTTCTGATGAAACTGAGCTTGCTGCTGCTGCTGCTGCTGCTGCTACAACTACTACTGATTTTCGGGATCTTAGAATAACAGAAGAAGATGATGATTTTTGCCCTTCTCTAGATAAAAAGTTACTGTCAGTTGACGTACCACCTCCACCACATCTCTACTTTTCTCACTCCTTGGAGAATGGTAAGATGGAAAATGGTCATTTGGATGAGAATCAACAAAAAGATTCTCGTTCTACTCATCTAGCGAGCAATGGCTATGTATCGTGGGAGCAGAATAGTACCCAATTATGCAGCAGTGATGACCATTTGACAGGAAGGCATGAAATTGCAAGCCCGCTTCCCGATCTCTCCGGTGATGTTGACTACCATCTGGACAATTTACATTATGGTCGGTGGCTGTATGATCAGGGATTGGCAATGCCCATACAGCAGCACATACATTTGGTCCCACCTTCTATGTTCCAGCCAAATGTTCCATGGGACCCAATGCATCAGACGATGCAGTTAAGGCAGGATGTGGTCCCTCAAATGAGTGTCAATGGCGTGATGCCGAGACATGCCTTCATTCCATCTAATTCGTCGGCAACACGAGGTTTAGGGACCTATTTTCCGATTGTGGTATGTTTCGTTGGCTGTTTGTTAGTTAGAGTACTAGTTTAATACTCATGTTACTCCAATATGAATCTGGTTTCCTGCTATGCACATTTCGAATACTTCCACTGGCCATATTTCTGCAACTAGTTTCAAATTGACTGTTTTATGTTAATGACAATGTGCCTAACTGGATAGCGAATATCCATGAATGTATCAACTCGACATTTATGGATCATAAAATTGGACAATTTATCACGAGACTTCTGCATACAAGAACATTTGGGATTCCTTGGGAGTAATTTTCACCTTTGTCCACTGCAGAATCATCATTCATACAGGGATAGATCCTCTCCAAAGGGCAGGTACCAAGGTCAATTGAAGTCTCCTCGTACAAGTGGTCGAGCTCCAATGTTCCTTGATAAGAACTCACCTATCCATGTTCCTCCTCGTCAAGGTATCAGTAGGCCCAAGTTTCCGGATTACTATGAAAGTTCCCCAAGGCGAAAGATCTACAAAGAAACCAATGGATTTGTTCTTGCTCCTGAGGATCCATTAGCAGAAAAAGAAATTTGTGGGCCTCCAGATCCCAATCCTTCTCAAGGAAACACAAATGTAGAGACGCCTGTCATTGTTCTCAACAATAGCAGGTACTCTTG
Source organism: Agrostemma githago (assembly GCA_958450325.1). NCBI lineage: Eukaryota > Viridiplantae > Streptophyta > Magnoliopsida > Caryophyllales > Caryophyllaceae > Agrostemma > Agrostemma githago. The sequence continues at coordinate 12,553,296 of OY288239.1, forward strand.
TTATCTTTCCTCTCAGTCTGAACCAATATTGTTGTTTCTTATCTACTGTTTTGACATATGTAGGCTCTTGGATAAGTCTTATCGGCTAAAAGACAACGAAGATTTCCCGCCTCTGTCCTCCTGAACAAACTCTTGAAACTACAATCAAACTCTTGAAACTACAATATGTCATTCTAGTTGGGGGCATTTTTGTACATTTTGCGAAGCTGTGTTGCATCATGCCCAGCTCCGGTATACCATCAGTTAAGTTATGAAGTTATAATACACATAGGAACACCCTTAGTTTATGTTTTTAACACCTTTATAGAGTCATCCATGGTCGGGTTTTGTAGATAAATTTCGAAAGTCATGTTATAGATGGCTACTGTAACTCAGGTATATTCAGTGTAGCCTTTGTTTTTCTTTGCTGGAATTGGTTTTTGTTGCATGAGCTTTCCTTTGGAGTTGAAAGCAATGAAGTTGACAAAGATTTATGCTGTGAAACCTTGTTTAGTTTTACACTGATTTTCCTGGAGCTGTAGAGATTACAGAGCAGTGCTGTTGTAGCTTCGGTCGAAAGTTCCGTGGTGGGTATGACGGGCTTGAATGTGGACAACTATCCAAGTTTTCTTATAATGATGCTGACTCGTGTTAATTTGCATTTGTTTAACCCGTTTTTTATACGAGTAGCCCCTGGTAGTAATGGAAGGGGATAAAAGAGTTGCATCGAAGAGGGCATTGGCAGCTATCGGTGGCAGACTGGCAGCTGAGGGCAGCATCATAGCCTCACGGCTCCTGTTGTTTTGGCTTGCTAGAACTTGCTAGTTGAGAAAGGGTGATATTTTTCATCCCAGAGGTTAACTCAATTATATTAGGAAATGACTAATCTAGGAGTAATCTACTACTCAGTTCATCTCTCTCAACCCAACTCCTTTGTAGAAAAAAAAAACATCATACTACGAAATATTCCGTGGAGTAAAGCTCTAAGAACAAAACTAAAAGGACTTTATAAAAATTGAAATCTCAGATAATACTCCCTCTGTCCCATTTGTACTCCCTATTCATTTCTATAAGTGAGAATATAGTCATTGATATAATGTACTCATGAGGTGGAGTAATCTTTGATATAATGTACTCTCTCCATTCAAATCCACTTGTCTCATTTCATTTTTTGACACTATTCACACTTGAGGGGAATAATCGATATTCTCGACAATCTATAAGTGAGAATATAGTCACGTGGGATTTTGTTTGATTCGTCTTTATGAGCACATTAAGAATATCAAATTTTTATAATTTTTGCTAATGTAAAATGAAAGATATCGATAGTGTAAAACGCGTCTCGGCAAATGTGGCAAAAGAAAATGAGACAAGTGGATTTGAATGGAGGGAGTATAAAATATAATGTAAAATATAGTCATGTGAGATCTTTTTGAATTGTCATGATAATTATTTTAAGAATATCAAACATTTAGAATTTTTAATAATACGTAAATAAAGATATGAACGAAACAAAATGTGCATCGGCAAGTGTGAAAAAGCAAACGTAAAGAATTCATTGGGATAGAGGGGATACGTTTTTTTTTTAAAAAAAATTTATGTTACTCGTAATTGTTAGCCAATTGACCCATTCGTCTTGGTTTAAATCTTTCAACATCGTAAATCCTACTGTATCATCTTAATTATCACAAATCAACACATCCATAGTAAAGTCGTAGGAAGATTCAATTGATTTTTAAGGTTGAAAGACGGTTTTATGTAGAGAAGATTAATTAAGTCGGGTTTAGGCCCTGTTCTTTTGGACTGAAACTGTCTGAATTGAATGAGTCTAAACTGAACTGAAAAAAAAGTAAATTATTATTATTATTATTATTTTATTTTTTATTTTTTTTATGAAAACCGGAGCTTGCATTAATAACGAAACAAATTACAAGAAGTTAGTGGGTAGCCGAGATACTATCTGGGCACCCACACCCCTTGCATTATTATTATTATTAATACATATTATTATTAGTGATAAATAATAATAATAAATAGTTAATAATAATAATAATAAATACACTCCGTAATAAATATAATTAATAAAATTAATAAAAATTAATAAAAATAATAATTAATAATAATAATAATAATAATAATAATAATAATAATAATTAAGAGCTTGCAGGCTTGGTACTTGGACGACGGCACCATCGTTGGGGATACTTTGGTCGTGGGGAAGGTTTTGGAGCTAATTATAGAGGATGGTCCTCGCTTGGGCCTTCACCTTAACGTAGGAAAAACCGAAGTTTTTTGGCCTAAGGAAGATCCTAGGAGTCGGCTTCCTGGTGTTTTCCCCCCCCCGATATTTCTCGACCGCTGCGTGGTGTCAAAGTTCTTGGTGGTCCCGTCAGTATCTGCCGTACTTTCAGCAGTGAGCTTGTGACGAAGAGAGTTACGAGAACCATTGAGCTTATGGATTCGGTTGCCAGGATTGAGGACCCACAGTGCGAGCTGCTGTTACTTCGCGCTTGCGCTGGTATTTCTAAGCTTTCTTTCTCTCTGCGGACCTGTCCTCCTACGGTCTTCGACTCGGCTAAGACCTTTGATGCGGCATTGCGGTCTAGCCTGGAACGCATTGTCACCGCGTCTGGCCCCGGGTTCGGGGATTGGCAGTGGCGTCTTTCCACACTGCCTTTTAATCTCGGGGGGTTGGGTGTGTATAGCGCCGGGGATGTCATGCACTATGCCTTTTTGGCCTCTCGCCTTCAGACCTCTGAGTTGCAGGCTACGCTCCTTCGGCCTTCAGTTGTCTCTACTCCCGGGCCGACCTTCGATGCGGCCGTGACTCTGTTTAGCGAGACCACCGGTTCCGACTTTTTCCGTAATCCTAGTGAAGTCGCTGCCCCCAAACTCATGAAGAAATTGGCAGATATATATTTCACGAAGGTTGCTGCTTCTTTAGAATCGGTTTTCTCCTTGACTCGACGACATGTGGCTTTGTGGAAGTCTCTGCAGGGTGCTCACACGTCTGACTGGTTGCGCGCGGTTCCTATCTCCGGGTTGGGACAGACCATGAATGGGAGGACTTATCGCTCTGTCCTTAGCTATCGGTTGGGTGTCCCTTTGTTCCCGGTACCCAAGCCATGTTCTGCTTGTTCCCGGGTTTTTGAGGGGGACATTTTTGGGGATCACGCTGTGTCATGTGCTGGTACCGTTGGTATTAAGCATAGACATAACTTGGTTCGTGACACCCTTTTGGATATCTGTTTCCGATCTGGTATTTCGGCCGGTAAGGAGGTAGATGTCGGTTTGATTGATGGACACGACAGGCCCTTACGCCCGGCGGATTTGCTTCTTTATTCCTGGGATAGGGGCCGTGATGTGTGTGTCGATTTGACGGGGTCGTCCCCTTTGACCCAGTCTGCGATGTCTAATTTTCTACCTGGCCGCGCAGTCGCTGATGCTGCTCAGCGCAAGTGCGCCAAGTATGGAGATTTGTGCACCAAGACTGGGTATGGGTTCCTGCCTTTCTCTTTCTCTTCTCTAGGGGAGCTCGATGCGGAGGCCGCTGCTTTACTCAAGCGGATTCAGAAATTCTCTATTTCTCAGGACGCGGGAGCTCGGGCAGCTGCCTTTATTTTTACTCGTCTTAGTTTTTCTATCGCTAAGGGAGTGGGTGCCCAGATAGTATCTCGGCTTCCCTCCAACTTCTTGTAATTTGTTCTGGTGTTTAATGAAAGTTCCGTTTTATAATAATTAATGTAATGCTGCTGCTGCTACTACTACTAATAATAATAATACAAGTAATAATTATCATTATTATTAATAATTAATAATAATAATAATTAATAATATTAATAATAAATAATAAATAATAAATAACATTAATATTATTAATTAATTAATTAATATTAATATTAATATAATTATAAAATTAAAATTAATAATAATTAATTAATAATAATAATAATAATAATTTTATATTATTATTATTATAAATATTATGAGTAATTATTAATAATATTATTATTTTATCTTATTTTGAAATGAAACTTGTATTAAGAAAACAAATTACAAGAAATTAGTAGATAAATGAGGTACAATCTGGACACCCACTACCCTAGCAATAAAAAAAATTAAGCCTAGTAAAAAAGAAACCAGCTGCAAGAGCCCAATATTCTCAGAGATAGAAAACTTTTAACCACTTGAGCAACGCAACAACCTCCAAGTGAAGCTCCCTAAAGAGAAAGAGAAAGGTAGTAACTCATAACCAATTGAGTTATTTAACAGGAATAATACCAATCATGGGTGGTATTCCGTGCATAAAACCAACTTTGATTAATACGGATATAAAACCATGCATGAGAGAAATTATACGGGAATGAAATACTCTAACTGGCTACCGCCTACCCCTGTCAATATTTCCCTAATACAAGTATTATTGGCTAACAGTAGAGTATTAAATGTAAATGTTTAAACTTCATCTTCTTCTCCTTCTCCTTCACTTCAAACGTCACCTTCTTCTTCCTCTATTCATCATTCACTTCATCACTTCATCTTCATCTTCCTCAATTCATCTTGGAAGGTAATTTTTTTTCGAAACTTTTGTTTATTTATCTTCTTCAAACTTTTGTTCGTCCGTATTTATAAGTAATTGGTTAATTACCATTAATATTGTCGAAAATTCATTTTCCGGGTTATAGAAGTTCATTCCTCAATCATTTGCGTCAGCAATGTCAACAGTGAGTATTGTTTTCATTTTCCCAAATCGATTTTTCTGGGTTTCATTTAGAGTTTCTTATTCTGGAGTTAATTTAGGGCTTTACGTGTCGAATTAGTATCTTTTTAATTGGTTTGATTGAAAACGTAGGTTGATCCATGGAGAGTTGGTTGCAGAAAACATCTTTCGAGTTTGATCCCATGAATTCGAAGAATATGAATTTGATGGGTCATGGATTTGGAGAAATTATGGTTTAAGAGAGAGAATTTGATTTAGGGGAAAATGGAGTTTGTCGTGTCAATGAAGAAGATGAAGATGTGTGTTAATTAATAGTATGAGACCCAGTGACCCACAAAAACCTACTTTATTCGGTCATTTAAGAGGCTATTTCATTCTCGTATAATTTCTCTCATACATTGTTTTATTCCCGTATTAATCAAAGTTGGTTTTATTCATGGAATACCGCCCATAGTTGGTATTATTCCTGTTAAATAACCCTAACCGATTTGTTGTTATTATTATTATTATTATTATTATTATTATTATTAATGTGTCTGACCTTCACTTAACTAACCTGAATGAGTCTGAACTGAATCGAACATGTGTCTGAACTTAACTGAACTAAAATGAACTTAGTTAAACGGAATGTATTTCAACTGAACTGAAAGTGTCTGAACTAAATTAAAAGTGTCTGAATATAAGGTAAAAAGAACAAGTACTTAGAGTTAGTAAATGCCACTTATGAAAAAGTAATGGAATTTTTTTCGTGATTGAGTAAACCATTGGTCTGAAAAGTAATTTGGTAGAATTCCTTCTCTACTTATTTAGCTTAGGTTGCTTTTCTTTATTTTTCCTTTTTTTGGGTTATATTTTTAACTAACTTTTTATTCTTTTCTCAATTTTTTATTTTTTAGTTTACATATAAACTCACTATTTTTACACTTAATATCCTACTTTTCTTACTTTATAGGAGGAATTGATTTTTTTCAAGATTCCAGTTTCCAGAGGAATCAACTCCCATTCTCAAGGACAAAGGATGAGTTCTACTGGAGCAAATCATCATCTGGGATTTTTAATATGAAAAGTGCATACCGCTTGGCTTTCAGTAACTACCTCCAACGCCATTCGTTCGCCCTTCCTTTGGATAAGACACTAAGAGATTTTTCTAGCAAGTTTCTTTGGAAGATTAAGGGGTCGACAAAACTGAACACTTTCCTATGGAAGATCATTAACAATGCGCTCCCTATAAGAATGAAATTTCAGCGACGAGGTATGAATGTTGACCCATTTTGCACCCTATGTGGCTCTGAGAATAATATTGAAACGCTAAATCATCTTTTCCGGGATTGCTCCTTCTCCTCTCATATTTGGATGGGGTCTGCTCTTGGAATACGGACTACAATGTCCTCACATCTTGACCTCAGACCCTGACTTGCCAATTGGATCATTTACCTCTCAAAGTCTGACACTGACTACTCCTGAATAACTCTCTTTGTCGCTACTTTGTGAACAATCTGGATTGTTCGAAACAAAATTAGATTTCAAGGTACTAGGATCAGTGCTGAAGGGGCTATGACCCTTCTCCATGCTTATTATGCTGACTTCTTACGTAGTATCTGCAATGATGAGGTTCCGCTGATCACTATGGCTAAACCTACCTGGTTCGCTGATGAGAAGAATGGTCTACCTCTTGAGATCATTGGTTCAGCCAAATTCTGCTCATGTATTTACCTCTTGAGATCATTGCTTATTATGCTGACTTCTTACGTAGTATCTGCAATGATGAGGTTCCGCTGATCACTATGGCTAAACCTACCTGGTTCGCTGATGAGAAGAATGGTCTACCTCTTGAGATCATTGGTTCAGCCAAATTCTGCTCATGTATTTACATCAAGACAGATGCCGAATGGAAACACATGCCTCGGGAGGTCGGATTGCCTCTACATCCGATGGCCTCTCCTCTACAAGCTGAAGCCCTGGCTTTTTCTGCAGCGGTTCATTGGGCAAGATTACGTGGATTATTGCTTCACATTCATATCTCTATGGATTGTCTCAATTTTCTACCGCAACTGGGAGATGCGGATGTGACCTCGCCCTACACCCAACGAATCATTGACAACTTGTTTGATGTTTTTAAGTCCTTTCATTGTGTAACTGTTTCATACATCCCTAGGGGTCTTAAGGCACATGGCCTAACTACCATGGCCCTCCGTAGCTAGGCCCTCCTTTTCTTTGCTGGCAAAAAAAATTACTTTTTCTTACTTTAATCAATTCTTCATTCATTTCGTAATTTTTGTGTCCAAATGAAATCGGAAGCAAATCCTTATTCGAAGGAAGTATGAAAATTAATAGAATATAAACGGGCCTCAACCATCACCTTAAGGTTTTGGTTGAGATGGTTCGTTAACAGAATTAACCAGACAGATCGCTCCACCAACTAAGAACGGCCATGCACCACCACCTATAGAATCAAGAAAGAGATCTCAGTCTGTCAATCCTTACTATGTCTGGACCTGGTAAGTTTCCCCGTGTTGAGTAAAATTAAGCCGGAGGCTCCACTCCTGGTGGTGCCCTTCCGTCAATTCCTTTAAGTTTCAGCCTTGCGACCATACTCCCCCGGAACCCAAAAACTTTGATTTCTCATAAGGTGTCGGCGGTGTCCTAAAAGTAACATCTGCCGATCCCTGGTCGGCATCGTTTATGCTTGAGACTAGGACGGTATCTGATCGTCTTCGATCGAGCCCCCAACTTTCGTAACAAGGTTTCCGTATGTAGCATAGAATATAAACGGGCCTCAACCACCACCTTATGGTTTTGGTTGAGATGGTTCGCTAACATGGTATCAGAGCCAAAGGTCGGTACGGGGAGCCTGTGCGCACTAACCACTCTTCAAGCCCAAAGGGTATTCGAGTGAGAGGGGCGTAATAGAATATAAACGGGCCTCACCCATCACCTTAAGGTTTTGGTTGAGATGGTTCGTTAACAAAAATACTTACAATACAAGAATAATGTTGTAAATAATTTAATGCTTCAAGAATAAGGAGTATTGAAGCGATTTAATCGCTTGTTGACTAGATGTTATCACCATGGAGTACCCGAGTGTGATCTCCTTGTGAATTTTTGTCAGGGTTTGAGTGATGAAAATTCTAAGTTGAATGATGTCGCAACAAGTAAGGGGTGGGATTGAATAAATCTCCGTTAGAGAGGCTGGAGAGACGAATACGAGCCAGAGCTTAAAACTCACAAGTACAATATTAATACAAATAAATCCGGCATATAGCAGGAAATTCGGTTTGTTTAAAACCGGATAATAATAATGCGAAAAAGGATAAAATACAAGTATCAACACATCCTCCTGATACAAACTCAACCCTCCATCAGAAAAATACAAGAACTTTTTGTTGGACGTACAATCGTCTTCATACTACGCTTCCTTGTTAGATCATAATAGCTTGTGTGGATAGTTCTTCAGACGACACACTACTTCTTTGGCTGTATCACAACCTGCAAACTTGATGTAGGTGACATAAATAATTGAAACTAGAGTACAAGTTACTTTCACCAGTGAATATAGTCAAACTGTGTTGAGAACCAAGGTAAGGTCTTACCCAGGCCAATACATACATCCACCGGTGGCGCAGGCCTATATATATATATGCAGGGCTGGATAGAGGTAAGGCGGTATGGGCTATAGCCCAAGTTAACTTCAGGAGAAATAAAATTTAAGTTAGACTTGAATCACCTTAGTTACAGTTGCTTGGTGGTAAAGAACTTGACTTGCAGTCCAAATGATTGGGGATCGAACCTTGCTGCCATCATTTCATTAAATGAGCAGTCTCACAATTACAAAGCAACTTTCTTTATTTCTTTTTCCATTTTATTAGTTTTCACAATTCAAATCCTTTATTGTTTTTCACAATTCCAAAGCAACTTTCTTTTTTTTCCTTTATTGTTTCTCACAATTCCAAGGCAACTTTGTTTATTTCTTTTTTCATTTGATTAGTTTTCACAATTCGAAGAAATCTATTTTCATGTTGATAACATTTTAATGATTTTTAATTTCAACTTTCTCCTATTAGTTTTATCTTAAACTTTTTTAAATTTCTTCTATTAGTTATTACTCTCTCTTATTCCTCATTTTATTCTCCTTTCATTAAAATATAACTCATATATATTAAAGAAAGAGGAAGAAAACGAGGAATAAGGGAGTATATCTTATATTTTTTTTCCTTTATAATGACCTATCTCAAGATTATTTAGACATAAAAAAACTGACTATTTATATTTTAAATGAGTAACAATGTATATTTACAAGAATGATAATAATGTGTATTTTATTAAAAAATAAAGTAACAAAAATTCACCTTAACCTTTTGGATGGTGTTGCAATATGATACTCCCATATGCATTATACGGAGTATTTATCCAACTTATGAATGTTTGTAGAGGTGCACTTAGAAAAAAAATTCATACAATGACTTAACAATGCAAACAAACATTCGTTTGATAAAAATAAATGTCTTAAACCATTATAGTAGCACACTTCAAACGAATTTACCATTTCCAAAGTTAATGATATTCCATTTCATTCACTCTCACACCGATATTCATAGGGTATTATTGCATTAGGGTTAACACTTAACACTATCTTATTTATTTTGAATCTTGAAAAAAAAATCTAGGTTATATAAAATTTTAGCCCAAGATAGTCTCGAATCCTAGATCCGTCCCGGTATATATGAAGCACTATGAAAATTTTTCGGCGTAGCAGCTTTCCTAATGCTTCTTAATATTTACTCCTATGATGCAAATATTGGTAGCATTTGTTAAAGGTGGAATGAAAAGTTAACCTGCATAATAAGCACCCTCTATACCACCTAGATGACGACGACTAGTGTGCTCTCCTGTGAAGTACACCGATGTTACGGGTGCCTGTAGTTAACAAAATTCTGCTCTTGTGAGAGTGAGATGTACATGAAATATTTCTGCTGTATCTGAAATGAGATTGTGAATTTGATCATTGTTGCATACAGTACTCACCCTAAGTTGATCATGATAGTCCTGGGAATAACCGACTGGCCAATTTGAATAGGCTCCCATGTAGAATCTGTTGGACCTCCATCTTGACACCAATATGTCCTCACAATTCGGAACCCCGGCACCAAACATATTACAAAGCACCTCCATGGTTTCAGTTTTTGTAATCTTATCGTCTTGTTCCTCGACCCTCCTTGCTTCCTCGCCTGAAGTCATAACCAGTAGGATGTTCGATCCTTTCATCTCGTTGTCATAATGCTACGCATGCATGCACTAACTGAATTTCATCAATCATTTCTGGACAAAGGAAATATTATTAGATTAGAATAAAGGTCAACCCCATACCTTCCAGATTGGATAATATCCACGTTTTTGATGAGCATACAGAAGAAATTGTGTCCCAGGACCAGTAGGCCAAAAGGTGCAAGGAAATTTCAGGAAAATCTTTGTGAAGTTGCACATACTGAACTTTCTGATTGCCATCCTTTTCCACTCCTACATTACTTAAATACAGAAATTTCAACTACAGTTAAATACGGTGTGATAAATTAGCCAAATATATATATGTCCTACAACTAGTCTGAAGTAGCTTACCGGATATATGGGTTTAAACTCGATCACATCACTCTGCAACACACCAAGGCTGACAGAGATAATGACTGTTTTAGCTTGGTATGTGCAACCATCTTCTGTTTTGACAGTCACTCCTGTACTTGTGTAGCAGATCTCTGTTACCACCTGCAGTTATCAAAGAGACCTAAGTAAATGGGAGTGGTTTTTTTCGGTTATATATATATGTGAAATTGTGAATGTGAGGGATATCTGACAATGAGTTATACTCTTAAATACTTGGAATTCCAAAGATTGATTACCGAGTACCTGATGAAATTTTAACTTGGTATCAGTTATAGCCTCATCAGTGTGGGTGAAAAATTCCTTGGCAAAGTGATGGACTATACTGACAAATCCCCTAGAGTCAGTTACAAAGTACTGATCCTCACCAAAAACAGTAAATATACGCCTTGGTAAGGTGTGCCTCAAACTCGTAAATTCTTGTGGCTCTCCATCTTCAAAGTCGTTATAGTAGTAGTCAAGAAGCCTTTGTAAAGGGGAGGTGGGTACCCTACATTATATTGCAGTTTACAGTAACAAAACAATACATATATTTATGGGTTTATGAGATATTTGCTTGATAAAGGTAATTGATATTGTAGCCTGGGTTACCATTTTTGCAAACACTGCATATCGTGTATAGACATATCATCCTCAATGATTTCTGATAACTGTGAACCCATGTCCTGTATTGCTTCTGCCTTTCTCATCACAGCTTGCACTTCATCCTCCTTATATAATCTCCCTCTTAATTACCACATCACAAATATCATGACGTGCTAATTATAGGAACGAAAAAAATAATACTCCGTAATAACAAAACTTATCCTTGTAGTAGTTGGACTAAAAACACAAATAAATTGTTTCAGTTGATTCGTAAAGAACATTGCAATCGACTTACTGGCTAACTGCTGCTGCTTGAGAGTGTAGACACTTTAGTAAACCTTATCTTGCTTTATTCCTGTCATTTTACGAAGGCAAAAATCGCCATGGGCTCTACTCAAAATGGAGACCCGTAATAATTAAGAATACCGTGTAGTCAAAAAAAAGAAGGAAAAGTGAACACCAGACTGAAGTAGTGCAAACAGGATAACATACAGTACACATACTCCTGTTTGTATACATGGGAGGGCAATTGGGAGTAATCGGAGAAAAGGCTTTGAAGATGGATGTTGTTGGCAGCTTGGAGAGGAATAGAAGATGATGCACATGCACCCTTGCCACCATGAATCCAGTTTGCACCAAATTCAACAATGTGCCCTCCAAATTCAGCTTCGCAAATGCGCCCACCCATTCTAGATGAAGCTTCCAATATGAGGAAATTAGTAATCCCAGATAGATGCAGTGTTTTGGCTGCTGAAATGCCTGTAAAACACAACAACAACAAGAAGAAGAGGATTACCCACCCAGTACGTGTTGGCTGTCCGAAAACTGCAGGGTAGGCGCTAGTCTAAAAAATATGCAAGTACCGTGTAGACAGTCACGTTAGAGATTGATTGATTACCCAAGATTCCTGCACCGATGATGATCACGAAATAAGGCTTTGACAATTGAATGCAAGATGGAAAAGAGCCGCTACAATTTTCCATATTGACACACAAAATAATCATGCAAGAGTCTGTGGAAATCACAAACTATTACTACTACCAAGTACATTCCTGCTAGTACGAGTACTATTTAAGAGCATGATATGATTTGGCTGGTCAATCAATTAATGTTGTACTCTATGATTAGACTTATACCAATAAATTCAATGACATTTGTACCTGTGTTAGCAATTTTCCAGACATAAATCTCCACATTTTTATGGAGATTAACATTGTGTGGACCTCGGCTTATTTCCAAGCTAAGACATGACTGACTGAAAATTACGGCCATTATTATTCATCTTGGCCGGCGCTTTAATTGACATGATTCCAATTTTCAATCAAAAACTATGACAACATGCGAGTACAAGACAATTTTATCATAAATTAAAGTTAAATCTGCTTTAATTTAGATAAGATGATTTCAACATTTGCTGTGAGATCATTATCAAAATGTTGCAAGGAAACAATAATCCAAGATTAGTCAAGTAATAAGGTTGAATCAATCATATATAAGTAGACCTGTCAAAGGGGTTGGGTGATCGGGTTTCAGGTTGGTGTAAAATATGGGTTGGGGGTATACCTGGTTTCATACGGATTTCAGGTCAAGCTTCGTACATTGGACTGCTTGTGCCAAGTAGTCATTCGTGGATCTTGGGAAGGAACTGTTGGAAATATAGAGTCACTATATAATTAGTAAATATACGTTGTTATGTCGTGGTATGGAGGTAACTGAATGAGAAACAAAATCGCCCTGACTACGATACAAATCGGAATGAGCGTCGTCCCCCAAGGTCACACAACACTTCTAAAAGATTGTGTACTCAACCATTAGGAGTTGGAACTTGATTTAATGGAAGATGTTCAATACTTCATCATCCAAATCTCTTGATAATGGAAAATGAATTATCATTATTATAAATATAATGATATTCATAAACATGCTAATAAATTAGGTTTAATATGCTACTAATGGGACATGCTCTTTGCAAGAATGATCAACAATTCCACTTTGCATTATTTCTAATAGGAACGTATTCGTTGTCCGGGCCAAAAAATTTGCACCTTCGGAATGCAATGTGGCATGCTATGAGTGGACGGTCAAAAGGTCAAAAAGTCAAAGGTCGGAAGGTCAAAGACGATAGTCAAAAACCGAGGGTCGAAGTCAAGGGCCAGCCACGCAAGGGTTCACGGTCCGCAGATAAAAGTCAAAACCAAAGGTCACAAGACGGAAGTCAAAATTAATCAAACATCGTCAAGTCAAGTAAGCCCGGAGTAATACGTAATGATGGGTTGAGCAAAGTATATATAAGAGTGAATGAGACTATGGGTCACACAAAAGAAAGGGGGCAACAACTATTCCCACAAAGGAGGGAATAGGAGGAGAAGGAGGAGCTAAATGCAAGAATTGTAATGGTAGTCAACACAATCAAAGGTAATAAAGTGGATTGAATGCTAAGATTTCAAGCAATCAAGGGCAATAATTAGCAAGGCAATTAAGGGTAATAACGGCCAAGCAATAAAGAGGGGAATCCTAAGGACAAGACCACATATAAAAGGAGGAAGAGGAAGAAGGAAGGATCATCCAAGCTCACCGACTCCACGCATAAGCAACACCAAAAATCCCTAGCAATCTACTATAGATAAATACTCATATTTGTATTCTCTTCCTCATTCTTTTTCCATTCATAGTGAAACTTTGGTGGGATTCTGACTCCCCCGCGGTTTTTCCACATCGGGTTTTCGCGTCACCAAAACTTGGTGTGTCGTCCCTTCTTTTTTCATTGTCCTTTACTTACTAGGTTCGTTCAATTTCGTCAATCCGTAGTTATAGAACGATCACTTTAACCCGCAACCTAAATCGTAGACCCGGTAAATTTTTACCAAAACACTCGTGGTGGGTGCAAATTTTTTCAACTCCGACAGGACAGTGGACTGTGCAATAGGTGTTGAAAACTGATTTTGGAGGCGGAATGCTGAAGAGACAGTTTATAATAAACGAGACGACATAGGTGATATGACTATGAGATCGAGTGACATCACATGACATGTTAAACCTGCATGCATGCATGTTTCTCCATTTCAAATAAGCTCGTTGCTCTACTTTTGTCTACAATATTTACGTAACAGCTAGTCAGCTAGCATATTCATTAATTCATTAGACCTCATAAAAACGCCAACACATGGCAATAATAATTAAGTACTCGTAGAGTGCAGTTGAAGCAAAGGCAGGTAGTTCCATATTGTTGTCTGCAGCTTCAAAGAAAGTGGTCATCATGGAAATAGGTACAAGCAAGGGTGCATGATCATTTCTAGCTTCGAGTGTGGGATAACTGTATTGTGCTCAAGTCAAGGTCTACTCATGCACCCCTTCTACTTTAAAACATCATCCATGCAGGAAAATGATACGAAGTACTGTATTAAATGTTATGCTTAAGCGAGTTCTCTTTGCTGTAGATATGATACCCAAATCTTATATTTTGGTGTTACATTTTTTTGTTCCACACTTGTTGATATCTGAAAATATTTTCATATAAAATATTAATATCTTCAGATACTAAAGAATATGCTTTTATTCTTTTCTTATTTTAGATCTATAAATTGAAATTAGTTTTAGAGTTTGGGGAAAAGAAACCAAGCCACAAAAAAAAAAAACTCTCTCTCCCCCTACTACCAAATTGTACAAAAACTATCCTAATGCAGGGATTAAGTCAATAAGACCCAAAAATCCCAAAAAATCTAATTGTTGAACCAATTAGCTAGGTTTTGAAATAGTCTTCTGTATGTGGGAACAAGGGATCCTCAATCTTACTCCTTAAACCCTTGAAGCCTATACTTAGCTTACTCCCTAACAAAAACTGCGAATCATCATAAGTTGGTAGCGAAATGGGTACTTAGGACCTCAAAAAAAAAAATAGAGTAATTGAATGAAATATTAATTACATTGGCTCAATTAAGATTATTCTTCCTAATACAGAAGGTGGTTAGGCCTAATTGTGTTGCTAATTAACAAACCTGACCTTTAGCTGGGTTCAGTTATATTCATTCAATTATGTCGTGCTTAAAGTTGGAATTTGGCTTAGTACAGTAGTACACCTCACCTCACCTGTATATATGAATCTCTTGAGTCTTGATTTTGACTAAAGATAGGTAGGCATTTAATTTGTAACTGGCTGCAAGTTTGGAGCTTAATTGAAACATCAGATGACTATATATGCTAATTATTCCATCCGCAAGATTAGAATTCAAAATTTGTAATTGAAGTTGAACTTATTAACTCTATAATAACTTCAGTGGAGTAGAAGTAGGAGTAGTTTATTATTCTTGCATTAACTTCTAGGAAATCCTGGAAGCATTACTTATATAGTATTGTCCTCCGTAATTAGCAACCCATTACTGCCCATTACTTGCTGTTACCAATAACTACTTATGGTTTTGCTCCCACAACCTAAGATTGTTTTTAATTTGCTCCACACTCTCATCCCTCCTCTCCTACCATAGGCGCGGCCACCCCGCCTTTATTACACCACTCTTATGTCTAAATCAAATCAAAATGTGTCATTCAATTCGGTTTCCGATCAAGTTAAATCGGTCCCACACCTCGGGTTGACGACCTTATTTTCCGTTTCGATCAAATTCATTTTCACTTACCCACTTTAATCAGTTTCCAGCTAATCAATTGACTCAAGTACTATGATTCTTCGGGCAATATTAGTTCGGGCCGCTCACTATTTTTTTGAACCGAACAAACAGTAGCTTAGCTTGCGTTGTCGAGCTAAGCTTTCATCGAACTTTGACTGAGCCGAGCTTGACTTGCTCACGGGTTGTCTTGTCTCATTGTTGCCCTAAACCCAACCAAACTCGACTCGAACCGTCAAATCTATCTGAATGGCCCGATCCGACAACAACCCAAACCCTAGCCATGAACTGCCCCGACTAGTAGACCAGTAAACGACTCAAACCCAGCACGACTTACCCGATTGCCACCTCTTGGTTCATTTATAATTTGTCTATCATGCATTGATTAAAATATCATCCACAAATAATATAAAAGATAAACAAATAACCAAGACGGAAAAAGTAAGTTAGTACGGAGTAGTAATTTGGGTAAAAGAGAGTTATACTAGCCCTATTGTTGAAGAGAGTCTTACTTTATTTTAATAAAGTCAAGAGAGGCACATTGATGCTTTACTTCTACTGTCCATTGGTGCACTAAAAAGCCTCAACGCTGTGTAAAAGCAATATACACTACAGTAAAAGATGTGAACTTTTTTCTACTTGCTCAGATTCATATTGTAATTTGTACTCGTAAGAGACAGCCTTAATGTACAAGGAATCTAAAGAGCAAGCTAGTGCATGGCAGTATGGTATGGTAATATGGTATGGTACCATTATTGAATATTGATCATGCACTCATGCTTGTATCTCATGATTGCTCCACCACATAATTATATTGCCCCTCTTACTTAATTTCTTGTTTATTTTTTCTAAAATTGGCTAATTAAAGTTTAGTTGGGCTTTAATTGGTCCCTCCATTTGCTGTCCAGTTCAACCATTCACTCTAAATTTCAAGCTATTTCAGAAGTCGACGTTATTAATAGTGAATCCTGATAATACTCAAATTACTGCAACACTTATTCCTTCCAAGGAGGCTTTTTTTAAAGTATTCTCTTTCCGATCCGTCTTGGTCATTTATTGTCCTTAGATTAAAATACTCTTCAGAAGTAATACGTACTGTAAAAGGACAACAAATGATCGAGACAAAGGGAGTATTAATTAAGCGAACATCTTAATCATTAATCCATTATATTGTGAGGAAGATTAGAAGTTTATTACGTATGGTTTTGTATAATTCCCTTGTTACTTGATGTATGTGCTATATATATACATTATTTGTGATTTGTCCCATTATTACATCTTGCCAAACTCCACTCAACCATAAACTAACCATGCCCAACTCACTCATCAACATTTACTTCATCTTCTTCTTATTATTCTCCTTGTATCCACATGTAAGCATCACATTTAATTTGCTTCCTAACTTATTCATTCATTCATTCATATTTCAAAGTTACAGTATTAAATAAAAAAGAAGAGACATGTACGTAATAGTACTACATTACGTAGTACGGAGTAATTAATTAGCATAGCTTCTCTGTTTTGTGTCTTATTATTTATTTGATGAATGCAGGTTTCTGAAGCTGAGGGAACCAATGGCAGACTAAACCCATTTACGGCCAAAGCATCGTTGATACGCTACTGGAACAACCACATTTCTAACGCCATTCCTAAACCAGCATTCCTCCTATCCAAAGCCTCACCTCTAAGCGCCCTCGACACCGCCATCTACACTAAACTTGCATCAAAACACGCCCTCTCAACCCGTCTTTCATCCTTCTGCGGGGACGCTCACTTATTCTGCCACTTTGATTCTCCCGCTCCACTAATATCCCACCATAATAATAGCGACTCCTCTGATTTCACCTCTTATAATAACAAGCAGTTCGCCGCTTATGGAGGGTCGTCTAAACCTGGTGGAGTCGACTCGTTCAAGAACTACTCTTCCAATATTAACATGGCGGTCGACTCCTTCACTCGCTACAGTCCCGCTTCCACTGGGCGCAATGAGACCTTCACCAACTATGCTAATAATGGCAATGTGGCTAATGATACCTTCACTAATTATGGAACCGGTGGGACCGGTGGATTAGGTGAGTTTAACAACTATGAGTCTAATGTTAATGTTCCTAATCTTAAGTTTAGTAGTTACAGTTTAAATGGTAATCACCACAAGCTGTCTTTTGGGACATACACCGAGGATACTAACTCTGGGACACAAGCTTTTACATCTTATGGTAAAAATGGGAATGCTGTCCCGACCGAGTTTAAAAACTACGGCCAATCTTCAAATATTGTCGGCTCAACTTTTGCCAGCTACGGAGAATTAGCTAATGCCGCTAATGACTCGTTTAAGGCTTATTCTTCGAGCGCCAATAACCCTCACAATATTTTCAAGAACTATGGTTCTAAGGTCACTTCTGGGGTCGAGAGTTTCGAGAATTATAGGGATGAAGCAAATGTTGGGGACGATACTTTCCAGAATTATCTTAGAGATTCAAGCTCAAGTAAGGCTCATTTTATAAATTATGGCAAGTCATTCAATGAAGGAATTGATAGATTCAAGAACTATGGCAAGGGTGCGGTTAATCGCAACGTCGATTTTAAGGTTTATGGCGTTAATAATTCTTTCAAAGGATATGATGACAAGAAGGGCCTTACTTTTGGTGGATATAGCCACACAAGGAGGGATGGTGATCATGATAATAGCATGATTGAGAAAGCTAGGTTGGTAGAAGAGGGTAAATTCTTCAGGGAATCAATGCTGAAGCCTGGGGTTGTTATGAAAATGCCGGATATCGTGGACAAGATGCCTGAGCGGTCATTTCTACCGCGGGCAATCTCGTCGAAGCTACCCTTGTCATCAGAGCTAAGGGGAATGTTCCAAGCGGAGGAGGGGTCGACACTGGAGCAGGTAATGCAGAACGCGGTGGGGGAGTGTGAGAGAGAAGCGAGTGAAGGGGAGAGCAAGCGGTGTGTGTCTTCGATTGAGGATATGATAGACTTTGCAGTTTCAGTGTTGGGTGACAGTAATGTGGTGGTGCGGTCAACAGAGAATGTGAAGGGGTCGGGCGAGCAGGTGGTGATGGGATCAGTGAAGGGGATAAACGGTGGGAAGGTGACAAAGGCGGTGTCATGCCATCAGAGTTTGTTGCCGTATATGATGTATTACTGCCATTCTGTACCCAAGGTGAGAGTGTACGAGGCTGATATAATGGACATAGAAAAGAAGATAAACCATGGAATTGCTATATGTCATCTCGACACTTCGGCTTGGAGTCCCGGCCATGGAGCCTTCATAGCATTGGGCTCCAAACCCGGCCTCATCGAGGTTTGCCATTGGATATTCCAGAATGACATGACTTGGGCAGTTGCAGACTAGAATCAACTTTTTACTTCCTCCAAACATCATCTTTCATTCTTCACAGTGTTTTTCCCCTTTGTATTTCGTTACAATTACTCAATTAGTAGATTTTTATTTATTTTTAACAAAAAGACTCGCTTTCTTATCTCAAATCTTGAGTAGAGTTGTTCTACTGCATGTTTCTCCTATGCAATTCAATTTTCGTTACGATTTCTTATATCTATTCTATTAATTAGGGTAATCAGTAATGGTCATGTTTCAGCAACTACGCATAAATAAAGCAACCACCCTTAATTGTCCATTCCACATACTCATCTTTTTTCTTCAGAGTCACTTTTCATTCTTCAAACTCGGATTCAGAATCCCTACAAAAATATACTTTATTCACAGATTCATCTCATACTTTCTCACCCCACATACATTATTTTATACATTATTATTTTTTTATTCATCTCACCTTAACTTTTTACCTACCTTATTTTATTTTTTTTATTCATCTCACCATACTTTTTACCTACCTTATTTTATTTTATTATTTCTTTATTCACCCCATCTCACCTCAACTTTCTACTCACCTAATTTTATTTTTGTTATTTACCTCAATATCTACGTTTATTTTATAACTCGAATAATTACAACTAAATAATTAATTGTTAAATAAATCTTGTGACATACGAATAATTTTATTTTCAAGTGGTCATTATTAAAGGTGGCAATCGGGCGGGTGGGTCGAGTTCGGGTTGGTTGTCGATAGACCTGGCAAACAAGTCAACCGGGTCGGGTTTGGGTCAGGTGAGTTTCGCGTTGACTTTCGGTCGGGCCAAATCATTTCGGGTTTGCTATTTTCATCTTTTTTAGGGATATCGACTCATTTTTTTTAATAATAATAGTAGGGTCAATTTCGAGTTAGCTCGGCTGCTCGGGTCAATTCAGGTTACGAGTCAACCTCGAATTTTTAGTTTGGATATTAGATCGGGTTCAGGTTGGCTTATTCAGGTCGGGTCGTTCGGGTCGAGCCAGTTTTGCCATGTCTAGTTTTCGGGTCTGGGTCAGATGCGGATCATTTTCGGGTCGGATCGTTGGCTCGGGTCGGGTTTGATCATGTTCAGGTCGAACTAGGTTTTGTTTGGTTTGGTCGGGTATAACCATCCATTCATTATCCGTTTTTATTACTACGTGCCGTATTATTTATCATTTATTATACGAATTTAGTTTTAATTTTATCATCTATACAACTATATCATGTAATACAAATCATTTTGGTCATGTTCTTTTGTACTGAAGTGAAATGAGTTAAAGTGGAATGAGTTGAACTGAATCAGAAATCCGATTTGAAGTCAAATACCACAGAAAATCAGCCATGGAGAAGAATTAAGCAACTAGAACTCTCCCTTAAAGATAAAACTCGATCTCTAAAAAGAGACTCCTACTCGGCCCAGACCCACTCGATCAAGTGGACCGGCCCACTCGGTCGAGTAGGCTCGTAAAACACACCAAAACCGGCGTCAGACCGGGCACTCGATCCAGTGCCATACACCACTCGATCGAGTGACCTACTTTTCCAGCTAAAACCGAATTCTTTTTCTACCCAAATAGGAATCATTTCCTATCCGAACCGGGTGTTTCCTCCCATCTACAACCGGTTTTCCCTATCCAAAGTAGGTTCTTCTCATCCAAGACTACTACCTTTCCTAGCCGAAGTCGGGAACCTCTCCTATAAATACACCCATTTACAAGCCTACAATAACAGCAGTTACACACACACACACACAATTCCCGACAATTCACAACATCAATTCACAACCCGAAATTCTAGGCAATTTTAGGCAAACTATACACAAATACCGTTCCGATTTTCCTCTAGAAATCCCGTAGGAAACCCGACATAAAAACTAGTCAAAGACCCGAGATCAAAACTCGTCAAAGACCCGAGAGCAAAACTCGTCAAATCCTTTCCCAATTATCCACGCCATAACTCACCTATATACATCTTAACACTCCCGCGCCTAG
Source organism: Agrostemma githago (assembly GCA_958450325.1). Taxonomy (NCBI): domain Eukaryota; kingdom Viridiplantae; phylum Streptophyta; class Magnoliopsida; order Caryophyllales; family Caryophyllaceae; genus Agrostemma; species Agrostemma githago. The sequence continues at coordinate 12,574,204 of OY288239.1, forward strand.
GTCGCTACTACGAGTCCGTTTTCGAGATAATTAAGCATGTAGGTTGAGGTTGTTACAAATCCTGTCTTCTCTCTTTTTTCTCCTCTTTTTCTCGTCCTTCTCGTCTTCCACGTTTTTTTACTATTATTTATTTCTTTTCTCGTTTCTAATATCGATATTATCGTACTATTTTCAAAAAAGCAATATTTCCTAGGATACGATATCGACTCTATAGTCGAATATTGGATCTAAAGGATCAATCAATAATACAATTTCGTTGATGCCGAGGTAATAGTCACACGGTCCAAAAAGACTAATTACGACATTACAACGCGGAGGAATTATTTCATCTTTTACAAAATCCACACTAATATTAGATATTGATTCTATAATCAAGTATCGAATATGACGAGTATCGAAAACTAAATCGAGTGAAAATCATATTATATTTTCACGTGATTTAGCAAAATCATCAATCTTCAACATTAAAAAGCAATTTCGAAATTCATGCAAAATTGCAAAACGAACTCTAGTTCGTACAGGGGGCACTCAATCGAGTGCCATAGCCACTCGGTCGAGTGACACCCCAAAAAGTGGGCAAAAGGTCTTTACGAGGACCACTCGATCGAGTCCCTCTATGACTCGATCGAGTGGCCCCTCATCACGACAAAACCGTGAACCTTCAATATATATCAAGCCTCGATAAAATTCTTTTTACGACTTCGGTCAACACGTGTCAAGTCCATCACGTGTCCTAATCTTTTACGTCATTCTATACTATTTACAAACCGTTATTATCATTACTAATCCGTTTGTTTCTTCTTTTGTATTTCATTATCGTTGTTTGTTTTATTATACTGAAACGAACCTGTATGCTAAATAGAACTTCGACATAATTCAAATATGCGTTAAACGACATAGATAAAACATAATTCACGTGTTTAGTCAAAATACTGTTTGCATATCATTCAACCGAATTACTAACGCGCGTATTCTAAAATCGAACGATATATTAGTCGAGGCCGCTAAGTGCGGGCGGGGTTGGGTGTTCTTTGTGAACTTCCCAACACGTACGTACCCCCACCCCTTACTCAGAACCGTGGTTTTCGGATGTCTGAAACCATTGGCGCACGAGAGTCATTCAATACACGGTAACCGATCATGTCGGTATCGGTATCGCAATGCAAAGGAATGAACCCCATAAACTCTGAAATCCGAATGGGCCGTACTTTGTGCACGGCCCACCAAGATATAGAGTGGGTTCGAATGGGCCCGAACTCCCACAAAGTTCGGTGGCAACTCCAACTTCAATTTAAATTTCAATTCAAGATCCATCTCACATGAGATTCATTCGCCTCCCCAAACCCGCGCGTGGCCGCGTTGTGGTGGACCTATGTCATGTCCACAATTTGGCAACTCCACTGGGACAACTGATGCGTGACTTACCATCGGCATCCTCAGGGTGAGACTCGAATAGAAATCGTTTGACTAGTACAATACACGTTTTAGTTTTATGGTTCATGCGTAACCCCATTTTTACCCGGGCCGGTACTGGCGACCGACGTCCCACTATACCGTGATATACTCCAACATGGATATGTCAAAGGTGTCCATGGCTAATTCGTAAAGGTTTCGCGGCATGTTCTAAGCTCAACTCGACTTAGGAAGTCCGTCCCGATTCTCGGAAAGGCCATGTACACTGGTATAGACCCTATTTTGACCGACCGAGACTTAGTGTAGAGCATACATGGCGTCGTTATTATGCTTGTGTGACTATGTGCTACTTGGTTTCTACGTCGTTTTCAAAAACCATCATCTTTCAAAAATACACCTTTTCAAAAAAAAAGCACATCAAATTTCAAAACCCGGGAAGCTACCGAATTTAGGACTTACGATTTTACTCGAAATAGCCTATTTTCTAGCCGGCATGCTGCCCATTTCAAAATTCGAACTTCCGATCCACCATTTGATTTTTGAATTTTCAAAATTCAACTTAGATTTTCAAATCCTCGTGATGCCATTCGCGATTTTCAAATTTTCGAGATGCCACTTTCGATTTTCAAAATTTCCGAAATGCCATTTTCAATTTTCAAATCTTCGAGATGCCGTTTTCGATTTTCAAATCTTTGGGATCTCATCTCCAATTTTCAAATTGTCGGAAATTATTTTTTTCGATATTCAAATTTTCAAAATTCGAAATATTCAACGTTTCAAAAACCCGGTCCTATTGGCCCACTACCAATTTCAGGTCCATCTTCTCAATTTCCAAAATTCAATCATTTTTCAAAACCCTTCTTGTCCTTGGACCTACCGTAATTCGTGTGTCGGGTTAGCGTCGAAACTCCGTCAATCTTACATCACGGGTTTCTTTCCCATCCTAGTCCGCCTTTTTCTAACGGCATAACCGACCAACACGAGTCATACACTCGTAAATTGAAGGTTTGTCCAAACACTCGAGTCCTAACTAGAAAGTCGCACGCGATCTTTCCCTCTAGCAGGACGGTCCCCACGACCTTCCCTAAGGAAATTTCGTCCATCTTTTGATCCGTTAGTCGAGTCATCCCAATTCGAGAATCCTTTAACTTAAGGGTCTACCCTAATCACAGGGTCATCCTTATTCGATTCGAGTCGAGGGTCTCTAGCGTCGAAACTCTGCCGATCTTACATCACAAGTTTCTTCCCATACCCCGTCTACCTTTCCTCGAGGCCTAGTCAACCTTTTACAAGGCATAACCCTACAACAAAAGGTTCATGATGAAGGGTTCGAAACCCACTAATTAGACTCCTCTAATTAGTTACCAAATTACTTGTTAATTTAGTATATAAAGATCTAGTTACATGCATGACATCAAATGACAAAAACTAGATATATGAAGAGATTTTCTTACATGAACAATGAGGAAATATTGGGCACAACAAGAAAACTCCTTTTCTTATTGTTCTTGAGCTAATAATAGTATGGATGATCCTCCAAAACCTTGAATCTTCAAAGTAGAAGATCTCCTTCAAGTTGCACCAAGAATCAACCCAAATAATCACTAGTATTATTAACTAGATAATAGTAGTGATAAAACAATACTAATATTATTAATCTATTACTACTCTAGTAAAAGATGAATACTAGTATTTAGAGAGAGTTTTTGAGAGATGAGGTAAAAGCTCAAAAATGCACATGCATGAATAATAATGGGATGCATGAATAATAATGGGATGGAGTAAATAAGTGAACAAATAGTCCCCTTTTTAGCTCCCCAAAACCGGCCACCCCACATGGGAAGACCAATTAGCTTTTAATTTTATTTGCATGCTTATGTCAAGTGTCTAGTGTCATTATTACTATTATTTATGTATGTAGTAAAATAAGAACAACCACATTCGTCATTATATTTACTAGTGTGTCACACACACATGTACATAAAAATGGGTCCTTATTTATTGTCATTTGTCATACAAATGCAATGTGTGACATGATCAATTATCTCCATAATTGATCACATCAAATAATATACACTTAACTCCTTAAGTAGTATATTACTATTATATCTATATATAATAGGTCCCATATTAATAATAATAATAATCAATTAGCTAAACTTACAACTCCTTGTAAATATATTAACGGCTAATTACCACTATCCATAAAAGCATACAAAACCTCAACTAATTTAGTAATTAACGTTTAAATACCAAATTAGGTCTTATTTAATCGTATTAAAATAAGACGTAAAATTTATTCAGTCAATTATCGTATAATAGACTAATAAACTTAATCGGACAGAGTTCCAAACTCTATCTCCAATAAATAACTCTCGTTACCATGCATATATCACTATATACGCAAGGAACTAATTAGCTGTATCAGATACAAATAATTAGTCTTCTATTTGGGTCTCATCCTATAGGTGTGACCAAAAGGGATCAGCTGATCACCGCCGTCATACGACAGTAACGTCTAACTCTAGTCAGCTGAGCGTTACCGATTTACGTTAATCAACTGACGTGGAGTATCAATGTACTGATTATCCCAAATATATTCCGCTCATGAGATTTAATATATCAATGCACTATTGTGGAGGACACTCGCTCCAACAATCTCCCACTTGTCCGATACAAGTTGTGCATGTAGCCACTATATTGCGGAGTACTCCTACTCCATCAATATCTTCCACTTGTCTACACAAGTTGTGCGCTACCGACTCTCTTGTCTCTTTGATGTCACATCCTCCCACTCATCACAAGGTGTCTTTCAGGTCGCACTTGTGATTTAAATATAATAAGAGTGGTTTTCTCGATCTGGAGAATAACTGTTTGACCGGAAAATCTACCATAGATCTATTTCCGAGCGTGGCCACGCATTTCCAGTTACTTCTCCTCGAGTGGCCCAAGGACGTATGTACCCGACGTGGGTGGACAATTCCTGTTGACCCAACTTATACTGTATAATGCAGATCACCATGACCCAGAAGATGCCCATCAGCCTCCTTTCACGGCACGACTTAGGACACCAACCTAAGCCAATCGGAAACTGCACCGACTCAGATAAATGGTCGCCAGTCTAAAGAATCGACTCATAGGAATAAAAAGAAATCCCCGCCACGACCAGACTTCAACTAATTTGATAAGGGACTCTATTGTGGTCACTGCCCGGCAGAGTGACAATCAGTCTGCCTATGTAAATGACCAGTCATCTCCATGACCCCATGGTCTTGAACTAACCATCGATCAACTTACAATCTTGTCACTCCGAGTCGTCACCTCATTAAGTGACAAGGGGCAAAAATACTATGTTCAAACGTTCACTTGAATAGGGTTCAAGATTGTCTCACAATCCATTCGAATGAACAAAGTATGGGTTTAGTCAAACTAAACAAAAAGTTCATATTGAAACTCGAACAATGAATGCTATTATCATAAATGTAAAAATTGCTACAATATCCAATTATTACATCTTAGATTACTTAAGGAAAATCCGGGACTTTTCTCAATCCCATTGCAACAACATGACCATCATGTTTAGCCTTTGAAAGAGGCTTGGTTAAAGGATCAGCGATATTCTCGTCTGTCCCAACCTTACATATATCGATTTCCTTCCTTTCCTCGAGATCTCTTATCACGTGGTATTTCCTAAGTACATGTCTAGACTTATTGCTAGACTTGGGCTCTTTTGCTTGAAAAATGGCCCCGCTGTTATCACAATATATGGTGATAGGATCTTCGACGGAGTGGACTACTCCTAGTCCTTCCAAAAACTGACGAATCCAAACAGCTTCCTTTGCAGCTTCCGAAGCCGCGACGTACTCAGCTTCTGTTGTAGAATCCGCGGTGACACTTTGCTTGGAGCTCTTCCAACTAATGGCTCCTCCATTCAACATATAAACATAGCCGGATTGGGATTTCAAATCATCCCGATCGGTTTGGAAACTGGCATCCGTGTAACCTCTTACACGTAATTCAGTATCCCCTCCAAACACTAAGAACGAATCCTTGGTCCTTCGCAAGTACTTAAGGATGTTCTTCACGGCTATCCAGTGACTTTCACCTGGATTGGCTTGATAACGACTCGTCATGCTCAAAGCATACGAAACATCGGGACGAGTGCACGTCATGGCATACATGATTGATCCAACCGCGGAAGCATATGGGATCAACTTCATGCGTTCAATTTCTTCGGGTGTGGTAGGACACTGTGACTTGCACAAAATGGTACCTTGACTCATGGGAAGAAAGCCTCTCTTAGAGTCTTTCATTTTGAATCGATCAAGAATCTTATCTATATAAGCTTCTTGACTTAATACCAACGTCCTTTTGGATCTATCTCTATGGATCCGAATACCCAAAATACATTGTGCATTTCCCAAATCTTTCATTTGGAAGTGCTTTCCAAGCCACTCCTTTACGGAAGCAAGCATCAGAACGTCATTCCCGATAAGAAGTATGTCATCCACATACAAGACAAGAAAGGTTACCTTACTCCCACTAAACTTCATGTACAAACAAGGTTCCTCGACACTTCGAGCAAAACCATATTGTTTGATAACATGATCAAAGCGATGATTCCAACTTCTGGACGCTTGCTTAAGACCATAAATGGATCTCTTAAGCTTGCATACCTTCCTAGGATTATATGTATCTACAAAACCTTCTGGTTGTGTCATATACACTTCCTCTTCTAGAATCCCATTCAAGAAGGCGGTTTTGACATCCATTTGCCAAATCTCATAATCATGAAATGCGGCAATCGCTAGGATAATCCTTATGGAGCGAAGCATTGCGACTGGAGCAAAGGTTTCGTCATAGTGAAGACCATGAACTTGAGTAAAACCCTTTGCCACCAATCTAGCTTTGTAGACATCTCTATGTCCATCTATGCCATTCTTGATCTTAAAGATCCATTTACACTGAAGAGGTCTCACCTTTTCAGGTAAATCAACCAAATCCCACACTTGGTTTTCGTGCATAGAATCCATTTCGGATCGCATGGCTTGAAGCCATTGCATGGAATCACGACTAGATATGGCCGCCTTGTAGGTGTTAGGCTCGTCACTTTCGCAAAGCAACATGTCTAACGCATCTTCCTCGACAATACCAAGGTATCGATCAGGAGGATGACTAATCCTCGTGGATTTCCTAGGTTCAAAGGGAACAACAACCGTGTCCGAAGAGGAGGGAACGCTTTCCTCCACTTCATTTTCGGTTTGTGGCTCTTGGACTTCATCAAGTTCAAATTTTCTCCCACTCTGTCTTCTAGAAATGAAGTCATTTTCTAGAAAGACAGCGTCACGTGCCACAAACACTTTGTTTTCGTGACGATTGTAGAAGTAATAGCCTTGTGTTTCCTTTGGATACCCTACAAATAGACATTTGTCGGATCTTGGTGCGAGTTTGTTGTCAGACTTGTTCTGAACATATGCCTCACAACCCCAGATTCTCATGAACGACAAATAAGGAACCCTTCCCTTCCATATCTCATATGGTGTCTTATTGGCCGCTTTAGTCGGGCTTCGATTTAGTGAAAATATTGCGGACAAAATGGCAAAACCCCAAAATGACTCAGGAAGCTCAGTGAGACTCATCATGGACCGAACCATATCTAATAAAGTTCGGTTTCTCCTTTCGGCCACACCATTCAACTGTGGTGTGCCAGGAGGAGTCCATTGTGATACTATGCCACAATCTTTTAGGTGTGAATCAAATTCATTATTTAGGTATTCACCGCCACGATCGGATCGTAGTACTTTAATCTTTTTATCCAATTGGTTCTCTACTTCACTTTGAAACTCTTTGAACTTTTCAAAAGCATCGCTCTTATGCCTCATTAAGTAGACATACCCATATCTACTTAAGTCGTCGGTAAAAGTGATGAAGTAGTTGTAACCACCCCTAGCGGTGATAGTCATTGGGCCACACACATCGGTATGTATAAGGCCCAATACCTCACTTGCTCGTGTTCCTTTACTTGAGAAAGGAGCACGAGTCATCTTGCCTAATATGCAAGACTCGCATACACCATAAGATTCGTAATCAAATGGTTTGAGAAGTTTCGTTGAAACAAGTCTCTTTATGCGTCGTTCGTTTATGTGTCCTAAACGACAATGCCAAAGGTAGGATTGATTAGGTTCACCCGTTTTGAGCTTCTTGTTTTCTACATGATATACATCATTAACATTATCTAGAACATAAATACCTCCGATAGACGTAGCTTTACCATAAACCATGTCATTAAATGAAAAAGTACAACAATTGTCCTTAATCATAAAGGAAAAACCTTCCATATCAAGTACGGAAATGGAGATAATGTTCTTAGTTAGAGTTGGTACGAAATAACAATTATTCAAATACAACTCAAAACCACTAGCTAGAGTGAGTACATAAGTGCCTACGGATATAGCGGCTACTCTAGCTCCATTTCCCATGCGTAGGTCTACATCACCCTTGGCTAGTGCTCGCACGTCCCTCATGCCCTGTAAATGATTACAAAGATGAGAACCACATCCGGTATCTAATACCCAAGTGGAAGTGCAAGTATAGTTAATGTCTATCATATAGAGGGAAGTGAGGACAATACCTGACGGAGTCTCACTCTCGTCTTTCTTGTTCTTCAATTCCTTCAAATATTTGGGACAATTGCGCTTCCAATGTCCCTTGCCATTACAATGATAGCAATCGGCGTCGGCATGTTTGTTAACCTTAGCCTTAGGTTTGCTATTCTCAATAGCTTTCCCTTTGTTCTTGTCTTTTCCATGTCTCTTGAATTTGGTCTTACCCTTGTTTTTACCCTTTTGAACCCCAAGGTTGAGATTCTTCATTTTCATGGAGAGCATGTCTCTCTTCTCACTCCCACTAGCCTCCATGTCCCTCTCCGCTTGGTTGAGGAGTGCATGAAGCTCTTGGAAACTCTTGTCCATGCCATGCATATTATAGTTCACCCTAATTTGGGAGAACTTGGAGGGGAGTGAGTGAAGAATGCGACCGATCGCAAGCTTCTTGGGAATGCTACACCCTAGACGCTCTAGTGTGTCAATATGCTCAATCATCTTGAGCACATGAGGACCCACTTTTTGGCCCTTTTCTAGCTTACCCTCGAAGAATTTCATCATAGCCTCATATTGACGGATATCGGGTGATTGGGAAAAAGCCGTCGTAACCCTTGAGAATATCTCATATGCATTAAGGGTAATGTATTGAAGCTTGAGTTTTGGAGACATTGACCATATCAAGACATTCTTGATATCGTTGGATATCTTCAAATACTCCTCATAAGCGGTCCTTTGTGCCGGGGCGGCTCGAGGACCGGGTTCATTGGGTGGTGGTTCGTTCAAGTAACGAAGGACGTTGTCGGACAACGCCGCACCTTTAATGGTAGACTCCCACTGTGGACATGACATAGGTCCACCCCGACGCGGCGAAGCGCGGGTTTTGGGGAGGCGATAGAATTTCCATATGAGATGGATCGAATAGAATTTTAAATCGAAGTAGGAGTCGCCACCGAATTTTATGGTTATTCGGAACCATTCGAACCCACTCTATGTCGTAGTGGGCCATACTTAAAGCCTGGCCCATTTCCGATGTCAGAGTTTATTGGGTTCGTCCCTTAGCATATCGATACCGATGCCGACTGGGCGGTTAATCGTATATTGAATGACTCTCGTTGCCAATGGTTTCGGACATCCGGAAACCACGGTTCTGAGTAAGGGGTGAGGGTACGTGTTGGGAAGTTCAGCGAGAACACCCAACCCCGCCCGCACTTAGCGGCCTTTACTAAGATATCGTTCGGTTTTGTGTACACGCGTTAGTTCGACGATGAAATGATATGCAGAGATTATTATCCTAAGACATGTGAGGAAAATAAATAAATGGGTTGCTAAGTCGTTTAATGCATATTAAACTAATAACGTCAAAGTTATTTTAGCCTGTGAATTCGTTTTAGTCTAATAAAACGATAAAAAGGAAATAGGAAAAAAAGATTGCTACAAACACGAGAAAACGGGTTAGTAACGATTGAAATAGTATATGAAATTGAAATCGAGAAAATAAGAATTAATCGAAATCTGAAAAATATAGTTTAAAACATTGTTTTGTATAAAAAACGAAGTTCGAAAAAGAATAATAAAAAAAACGAAAAAGGGTGTGTTTGGGCCGAGAGCCGCGCGACTCGCCCGAGACTCATGCGGGTCGCGTGGCGGCCTGATTTCGACAACGGTTTTCGGGAAATTATTGATTAAATCGCATACGAATATCGCATAACTCGTACTCGACTTAATATTCTCGGTATTCGTTATATTCGATAGTTGATTATCAAATATTTAGAATAGTTTTGGAAAAGATATAAATTTAGAAATCGTCTCGTAAAATAATAAAAATAAACGAACGAAAGACTAAAAAACAGGACCGGATCAGACTCGTGCGCGAGTCGCCTGGATCGGGCGCGACTCGCGTACGGGTCTGATTTTTTATTATTTTTTTGTTCAAAAATCGTTAATTCTATAAATCGCGTACAAATATGAATTAATTTATACTCGGTTTATATTTTCGATATTCGTCGTATTCGATATTCGATTATGAAATCGATATCGAATATTCGGAATGACTTTAGAAAAGGTTTTGAAAAAGTTTGTTTTTGAACGAAAAAAGGAAAAAAGAATTTTGAACGGAAAGTTGTAAAAAAAGGATTTTGAACGAAAAACAAATAAAATGAAGTTGTCGAAACCTCAATATAATTCTTTTCGATACGATATTCGATTATATGGAATCGGTATCATATTTTAAGAATATTCGAAAATAGTTTTTTTAGTAGTATCGATATTAGAAAATAAAATAAAAGAGACCGACGAGACCCATAAAAAACGAGAGGAAGGAGAGAGAAAAGGGAAGAGACGGGTTTGATTTACACCCTCAACCTACATGCTTTGTGTTCTCGGTATAAGGCTCGTCGGACGGTGGCTTAGGCACGGGAGCGTCGAGATGATGTGGGTGAGTTAAGGTGTCGGTTTTTGGAGTGTTTTTGTGGGTATGTGAGGCGTAGGTTCGGCCGGTTTGGACGGGATCGGTTTCGTCAGATTTTTGGATTTATTTTAGGATTATGTCGGGACTTTGAATGTCGCTTTTGGCTGCTGAAGATTTGTGATTTTTCGGTATTTCTTTGATGTCTTGTCGATGTATCATTCATGTGAATTGTGTTGGACGGAAGGTCCTATTTATAGGGAGTTTCCGACCTTGGTTTAAGAGAGTTTGAATACCGCCTAGGATAGGAAACGTAGGAGTTCGAGGGAAATAAGAATTCCGCTTCCTTGGCCAAGAAGAAAGAGGAAACACGGCTGTTTTGTACTGTTTTGGCCGAGTGTTTTGCACTCGGTCAAGTGTTCGAATCGGTTTTTGAATAGGATTCCTGTTCGAGCTAGAATTACCGCTTGAGTAAGAAGCTGAGGAGAACGAGGATTCCGTTTTCTTGTGAGGGAAGAAAAAGAGGAAAACCGGCTGGTTGGAGGGTGCATTGGCCGAGTATTTGGTACTCGGTCAATGTCTGAATCGGTTTCCGGATAGAATTCCTACTCGAGATCGAATTCTACCTTAAACGGAATTGTTTATTATTTTCGTATGGCTGATTTTTGTGGAGTTATGGTCCGAGCTGGACACGTGAATTATCACGGTTGGTCCGCAAGTCTCGGGGAATAATTTTGACCGGGTTTTGACTCGGTCGCAAAAAGACGGTTTTACCCCTGGTGACGGTTTCGTCCCAAATTAGTGTTATTTGACTCGAAACGACCCACTGGGCCTGGTTTTGAGGTTGGTTTTATGAGATTTGTACTCCTTAAAATGTCTAAACCAAATGTCCATGATTACAAGCCCATATCCGAGTCCGTCAAAGCACGTTTACGTCCTATCATCATCGGGTGTTTGGCGGGAACTACTATAGACACCTAGCGGTCAAATGTGGGTGTCTACAGAGCCCCCACTCTGACTGAGGCTTGGACAAGGCAAAAGTCAGAGTAGCTACCAGGTCAATCAAGGATTAAAACCTGGCAGACTTCCGGTCGGGTCGTTTAGGGTCCATTAGACCTGCGTGAAGGGCTCGCCAGCCACGGAATAGGAATCATACCTGAGTTGATGTTGATAGTGTCGCGGGAGCTTGCCTAGGAAGCTGTGGGTATACCTGTCTGCAGATATATCCTGTCTTAGAATTGCGCAGGAACTTTGAACTTAGAATTCTCGGGGAGTCTTGAGTGTACCTGTATGCTGACATAATTTGTATGTAACATTTAGGCGAAACACTGACTCGTGCTGGGGAAAAAGATGATTTTTCCGAAAAAAATTGAAAAATAGAAAAGGCTGAATTTTTTTGGAAATTTGGAAATAAGGATGCTTGGGATGACTTTGATTCCTAATCGGATTCTGACACGGATTCCTAGGATTTCCTTGGTTAGGCCTGTATGCTTAGATGAAACAGGGGAAGTGAAGCCAAAGTCCTATTCTCATGATGACTAGGAAAAGGGATATTCCCTATTATAAATAGAGGGCTTTGGTTTCTTATTTTTCATATTCCCACCCAAATCCTTTCTTTTATCTCAAAATCCTTTAGACTTTTTAGGATAAAATAAAAGAAACTATTCTTGCGATGGGTATTGACCATTTGACCGCGATGCTTTATGCGTGGGCCCAGGATTTTCGAGATGAAGACAGAGTCCAGTTAACTCAAATGGGAATTGTGGCTTTATTCCCACTTCAGCGACTTAAGGTAGATTCATATTTCCTTGACGCTTGCTTAGCCTTTTGGGATACTACCTTTCATATTTTTGCATTTCCTCGAGGAGAAATATGTCCTCTTCCTGAAGAGATAGCAGCTATTGGAGGGTGGTGCCCTAACGCTCGTCCTGCTATTCCCCCATTTTATCCCGACCCAAGGAGGAGGCTGAGGGATTTTCTAGGGTTGTCGCATGCTGAGACAGCTCGTATGGTAAAGGGAAATTCAGTTTCCTTATTTGACTTGGCTGATAAATTTATGAACCCAGTTGGTGAAAGAATTACTTCTACCCATAGGCGTAGGGCCTTTGCCTTTTGTATGCTGCATAGATATGCCTTCGAAGGTCGAATGGATGCTGACTCATGCTTAGGTGAGATCAGGCTAATCAGCATAGTTGATCAAATGAAGACAGGTCACAGCCCAGCTTGGCTGATAACTGGGGAGATTATTATGGGTCTTGACGCTAGAAGGCTCGAACCAAATCAGCAATTGACAGGGGGTATTCGTCTTTTGCAGGTATTTAATCCTTTTCCTCGAATAATTGCCCGATTTTTCTGATTTTTACGGTGATCTCGAATTTTCCGGAATTTTTCCGAAATCTTCAATTTTCCGGTTTTTTTGAAATTTCCGATTTTGCCGAAATTTTTGAATTTTTCGAATTTTTTTCGAAAATTCCAATTTTTCGATTTTTATTTTATTTTTCGAAAGTTTTTGACTTTTCGAAAATTTTGCAGACCTGGTTATTCGAGCGTCTGTCGATCATGGAGCCCCCGGTGAATATACCCAAATACCGCAGCAATCAGATTGGTTCAAGGTCTCGCCGAAGAAGACCAAGTCATCCCGTAACTCAAAAATTTTGGGATGAAGAGCTAATATTTCATGGTGGGCCTTTGATCAGATGGAACGTCATTTGGTGGTTCCTTTCGAAGCTGACAGGATTAGCTAGGAGAGACAAAGCCCGTTATCTGGTGATTTTGTCTTTGGACTGGACTGTCCATATTTATCCGGACCGTATCCTAAGACAGTTTGGTTCGTTTCAGGAGATCCCTGAGACTGAGGCAATCATTAGCGTTTCGATCCAATTGACGGACGCTATGTGTGACACGTGGCTACAGCGCTGGTTCACCCGTGTCATATGGACTATACCTCGTCCTTGTCAAACCACTTGGGTTTCTGAATCATATCGCAAATGGACTTCTGAAGAATCCCAGGAGGCCCGTAAAGCTTTGAAGATTGAAGAAGCTCTTGACTTGGCCCGCCGAGAATCGGCCAAAAATAATAGACGGTTCTGCGAGGAGACTCCCATTACCTTTGTTGAGTCAGGGTCGGATTCCAAGTCAAAACCTAAGACTCAGGCTAATGAGACTGGTGCTAGCGATTTGGAGGGAAGACTCGGACCGAGGCTGGCGGTCCGAGACAGGCTAGGCCCGCGTGACAAAGAGGTGACCGGGGGGTCGAGTTTGAAGAAACGAGCCCGGGCTAAGGAGGTTCCCTTGGTGATTAGGGAGCGTTCACCTCCACCTCGACGCCAATGGACCGAAAAGGAGGCTAAAGGCAAAGGAAAGGGAAAAATGCCTTAGTTTTTATTATTTAAGTATTAGTATTATTATTTTTTTGTGATTTTATTATAAATAAAGAAAGGTTTATTAAAGAACCGTTCCTGTTTTTTTTCGATTGCAGTGGTTGTGCCCTTTTGAGGGGCTGCCTACGTATCCACAATAAATGGAATCAAACCAAACGTAGTTCAGACTGAATTAAATTGCAATTTCGAAATACATCAAGACTATTGGTTCAAGATGCTTGAAACAGTAGAATGAATAATTCTAGCTTTTGACTTGTCTTTAAAAGTTTGAAAAAAATGTCTTTTTAATAAACTTTTGCAAATGACATTGAGAAAGGTGGGTTAAGGGTAATAGCGCTTCAGCTGGTCCAGGTTAGTTGGGTTGACAAACTCGTTCCCGTTCAGATTCGTTAGCATTACCGCTCCACCTGATAGAATCCTCTTTACCAGATATGGCCCAACCCAGTTAGGTTTGAATTTTCCCCTTGGGTCCACTGGCAATAAAGCTCGAACTGATTTGAGGACCAAATCTCCTTCTTTGATGTTCCTGGGCCTCACCCTTTTGTTGAAAGCCCGTTGGATTCTCTTTTGATAGATTTGAATATTATTGAGGGCACGAGATCGTCGTTCATCTAAAAGGACTAGCGAGTCATATCGTGCTCGAACCCAATCAGCTTCAGGTACTTGACTCTCAAGTAGGATTCTGAGTGATGGCACTTCTAGCTCAACGGGTTGGACTGCTTCCATGCCGTATGTAAGGTAATACGGTGTTGCCCCGGTCGCAGTACGAATCGAGGTTCGATATCCCCAAAGTGCAAATGGTATTTTGTCGGGCCAGTCCCGGTAATTATCAGCCATCTTTTTGAGTATGGTGACAATTGTTTTATTAGCCGCTTCTACCGCTCCATTAGTCTGGGGTCGGTAGGGTGAAGATGTATGCCTTTGAATTTTGTACTTGGTCAGCAAGGCTGCTGTTTCGGCTTGAAAATGGGTCCCGTGATCACTAATGAATTCATGTGGGATCCCATACCGGCATATTATCTTATTTTGAATGAACTTGGCAACATGGCTAGCGTTGAGAATACGGTAGGATTCAGCTTCGACCCATTTGGTGAAATAGTCGATTGCTACCAAAATGAAGCAGTGTCCTCCGGTTCCCGAGGGGTTTATCTTTCCGATTATGTCGATTCCCCATGTTGAAAATGGCCATGGTGATGTCATGGTGTATAGCAAGGATGGTGGCATATGTTGTACATTGGCAAAAATTTGACATTTATGGCAATGTCTAACATATTGTTGACAGTCGGTTTCCATGTTATTCCAGTAGTAACCGAGCCTCATGATTTTTCGGACTAACATTTGGGCATTCATGTGTGGACCGCATTCGCCATCATGGACTTCAGCCATAACTTTTTCAGCGTTGGTTTTGTCGACACATCGAAGGAGAGCCCCCTGTGCTGTCTTTTTGTAGAGTTGCCCGTCGTCGGTGCGGATGAACTGGGTTGCCAGTCTTCGTAGGGCCTTTTTGGCTCGGTTGTCCGCTCCGGGTGGATATTCCCCGGTTGCTAGGTATGTCAGTACAGCTTGATACCACGGCTCGGGATCGGGTATCTCGACTTCTTCGATGTCGTGGATATATGCTGGCTCGGATCGTCTTTCGACACAGATCGACATACTGGTCATATGATCGGGAATGTTTAACAAAGATGCCAGTTTTAAGAGTGCATCTGCGAATTGATTTTCTTCCCGAGGTAGGTATATGTATTGTACCTTGTGGAATTGTTTCTCGAGATCCCGTACTCGTGCCTGGTAGGCCACGAGATTAGCATTTCGAGTCTTCCATTTTTGGAGCGCTTGGTTAATGACCAGAGATGAATCACCGTGTACTCGGAGGTTCGTGACCCCTAAGTCGGCGGCGGCTTGTAGCCCGTGGATACATGCTTCATACTCAGCGGCGTTGTTAGTGACGTCAAAGTCTAGTTTGATTGATACTGGGGTATGTTCTCCTTTTGGTGAGATTAGGAGAATCCCGACTCCAAATCCTCGGAAATTGGATGCCCCGTCGAAGTACAAGTCCCATGCTTCGGTATCAGTGTGGAAAATGTCTTCGTCTGGGAAGGACCAAGTGTCGGTGGTCCTTCTTCGGTTACGGGACTGTCAGCCAGAAATTCGGCTACTACTCGTCCTTTGATGGCTTTCAGTGGTACAAATTTTAGGTCGAACTCTGCCAACATCAGGGTCCATCTTGATATCCTGCCGTTGAGGATGAGCTTTTCGAAAAGGTACTTGATTGGATCCATTCTGGACAACACTTGTACCTCATAACCGAGCATGTAATGTCGGAGCTTTTTAGTGGCCCAGACCAAAGCTAAGCATGTCTTTTCGAGCATGGTGTACTTACACTCGTACTCTAAAAACTTCTTGCTGATGTAGTATATGGCTCGTTCTTCGGAATTGACCGTTTGAGCTAGCATAGCCCCCATGGCTGTCTCTGTCGTGGTTAGGTATAGTGACAAAGGCAAACCGTGCTGAAGTGGCATTAGGACTGGTGGTGAGGCCAAAATCTCTTTGATTCTATCAAAGGCTGTTTGACATTTGTCATCCCATAGTAACCGTTCTCCTATTTTCAGTTTTTTGAAGATCGGTTCACACACCATGGTTAGCTTTGAGATGAACCTGCTAATGTATTGAACTTTTCCGAGAAACCCTCTTATCTCTTTTTCGGTTTTAGGGGGCTGCATCTTGGTGATGGCCTTGATTTTGGCTGGATCGACTTCTATACCGCGTTGGCTGACGATATGACCCAGTAACTTGCCAGATGTTACCCCGAAACTGTATTTCTGAGGGTTTAGCCTCATGTTGTATTTGCGTAGTCGGGTGAAGAACTTTCTCAGGGCGGTGATGTGACCGTCCCTGTCTTTGGATTTGACGATCATGTCGTCCACATAGACTTCCACTTCCTTATGCATCATGTCATGCAATAAAGTCGTGGCGGTTCGTTGGTAGGTGGCCCCGGCATTGATGAGACCAAATGGCATAACTGTATAGCAATAAGTACCCCAAGGCGTAATGAAGGTGGTCTTATCCATATCTTCTTCTGCCATTTTTATCTGATTATATCCCGCATACCCGTCCATAAATGATAGAAGGGCATGATCTGCTGTGTTGTCCACCAGTATGTCGATGTGTGGCAATGGGAAATCGTCTTTCGGGCTCGCCTTGTTAAGATCCCGAAAGTCTACACAGACACGAACCTTACCATCCTTTTTAGGGACTGGTACTATGTTTGCAACCCAATCTGGATACTCGGAGACTCGTATAAACCCAGCTTTGAATTGTTTGTCGACTTCCTCCTTGACTTTGAGGGACCATTCAGGTCTCATGCGTCGGAGTTTTTGCTTAACCGGCTTGAACCCTTCCTTGATTGGTATATGGTGCTCGGCTATTTCGCGATCGATCCCTGGCATGTCCTTGTAGGACCATGCGAAGACGTCTTTGAATTCTTGAAGGAGAACTATGAATTGTTGTTTCTCCTCGGGATCTAAGGATAACCCTATCTTAAGCATCTGAGGTTCTAAGGTTGTTCCCACGTTGATGGATTCGGTGTTTTCGATTACCGGATTGCGGGATTCCCTTTGCTCTAGTTGCTCGATCAGATGTGGGGGTAAAGATACCTGTTCGTCGGGCTTCTCAATGTCATTGCACATAAAATTTTTGAAATTTTGAAAATGAGACAAGTCATAAGCAGAACGGTTGTTATTATTGATCATGAATTGAGAAAAGAGCTCGAAAAGAGCTGCCATCTGATCACTAGTCAGTGGCGGGATAGGTAGAGTGCCCGGGACAGACCCCGAGGCACCAGGAATGGCTAAAGGAAGAGGGGGAGTTACAGGATTGACCCTAGCACCAGACTCACTAGACTCAATCTTAGACTCTGACTCAGACTCCGACTCGGACTGAGACTCAGATTCTGGCATCTCTCCTTCCCCTGTGATGAGCTTGTAAGTTCTTTCTTGACTGTCAGTCCATTTGACAGTTTTCCTCCAAGCTCTGGTTCCGGACCCGACTTCCGAGATCAGCTTAGACGGATCAAAGGTGCGACTGCGGAGAATGAGGCTGACTAGCTCTTCCTTTGGTGTTGGAATCGCGAGTTCTTCCCCAAAAAGTAACCCTAGCGCGGGCTCGGCATTCTTAGCATCTTCGGATTGGATGAGAGCAAAGATGTCGTCTGGTATGTAGTTGCAGTCTTGGGCCAAGTGGGTCCCAGGGCGCGTGGTGGTAGGCCGATATAGGCCAGTTTGAATAGTCTCGAACACTGGAGTGACAAAGATAACCTTATTGGTTTTAGTTTGGCCCATGTTTTCCGGAGTTAGAGTGTAGCCCATGCCTGTTTGGGTCCTCCCATTGTCCAGAACTTCGAGAATTTTTCCTGCCGGGAGATCGGGCCTAGATGTAACCCCAGGTAGAAAGCCCAGATTCTGTAACATCCGGTCTAGGTGGACCGTGAAATAAGGGCGGAAGAGATGATCTTCTTCGATGGCTCCTACGAAGTCGAACCCCCATAGATCGGTGCGGCCCGCGGTGTTGCAATTAGCCACAGTCATAGGTGTGGCTTCTATAGTGATGACGGTGTCACGCAAAGGCAGCTTGATTTTCCGATGCAAAGTGGAGGACACAGCCCTGGTTGCATGGATCCAAGGTCTTCCTAGAAGAAGATTGAAGGAAGAAGTCACGTCGATCACTTGAAATTCCAGCTCTTTCTCTATCGGGCCGGTTATGATAGTGAGTTTTGTGGCTCCGGCTACTGACTTTGGACTTCCGTCAAAAGCCTGAATGGTTTGAGCCGTCGGAATGTAGTCGGCCTCGGTGATGCCGAGGGCTTTGGCGGTCCTCAAGGGGAGGACATTGACTGCTGACCCGTCGTCAATTAGGGTCATGGGTAAGTACTTTCCACGGCAGATAACCGTGATGTAGAGGGCCATGTTGTGGGCTGGCGCAAATGGTGGTAGATCTGCATTGGAGAAGGTGATCAGTGGGCCTTCTTCTATGGATCCGCCTTTTAGGTGGGGTAGGACTGTGGCTACCATTTCAGCCGGAGTAGCCATGGAGTCGATTTTGACTTGATCGAGGGCCTTAGTGAGTGCCTCTCGATGTTCCTGAGAGCTAACTAGGAGTTGCCATATAGAGAGGTCAACTCGGGTCTTGCTTAGCTGCTTTACAAGAGCTTTTTCAGCAGTCGGCTCTTCCGGGGCGGGCTCCACCCGAAGTGGTTCGACAATGATGAGGGCTTGACTAGTGGCTAAGGCCTTGGACTTAACCTTCTGAATCTCCTCAGGCGTAATGGGGACGGCTTCCCCTTTGGTGAGGTAGACATCGTCTTCGTCATCGCACCAGATCCCGTTTATTTGTGGGATAAATGGGGAAATGAGGTGTGAGCAATCCACTACTTCCCCGGTGAAGATGGCGTGAGTGGCCAATGGGTTGTCTTTGTTGTTGGGCTTACCCCCGGGTAAAGGGATTTTCCCGCTTTCAATGAGGTCTTGGATAAGGTGCTTGAGTTTCCAACATTTCTCGGTATCGTGCCCCTTACCACGGTGATAGTGACAGTAGGCCTGGAGGTTGTAGGCCTTAGAGCGACGTTCGACCGGGATATCAGGTGTTGGGCCTATCGGGGTGATCAGGCCTTTCGATGATAACCTTTGAAGGGCATTTTCATAGGTAGTGCCTATGTCAGTGAATACCCGGGGAGTGGTAGTTTTCTGGGATGAGGTATCGAGTGCATTTACCTCGTCGAAAATGCTACGAGTGGCGGCAGTAGTAGTGGACTTGCTTGTTGATGAGCTAGCCCCTTGGTATCCCTTAGTGGAGGCCTTAGTGAGGCTTTCCAATCTTAGATCATCCTCGATTCTTGTTCCCATTTCAGTTAGGACCGCGAAGCTAGGTATGATGGCGTACCGGAGATGGACCTGGTAAGCTAGAAGTAGGTTCTTGACAAAGGCTTCAACCAGCATCTTTTCACTGGGCTTATCGACCATTTTGACGCTTTCAGCCCTCCAGCGTTGAAGGTATTTTGTGAATCCTTCCTTAGGTTCCTGGGCCATTACTTCCAGGGTGCACATGGTGGTCTGGATTTCCGTATTGTCGGCGTAATTCCGAGCGAATTCCGTTGCCACGTCATCCCAAGTTTTGTATTTCTTGGGATCGAGTCGGTAGTACCAGGCTCTTGGGTGCTTCTCGAGAGAAGAAGCGAATAGGTGCTTGAACATGTTGGACTTAACCCCTTTAAGGGCCATGAACTCCTTGAAAGCCCGGATATGGTGGACCGGGTCTTCAGTACCCTCGAACATTGGCAAACCCGTTAGATTGAGATTTGTGGGTAGTTCATCGGTCAGTGGGGTATAAATCCTAGCATTCTCCGTATGGATGGAGCTTTGGGTGGTCAGATGGACCTGTTCTTGCAGTTTGAGGACTGCACTGGCCAATGCGGCTAAAGGCCCGTCATCTTCGATCGAAGCATTGGGGGATCCCTGTTCTACGGCACTAACCCGAGTAATGATGGCGATCTGGTCTTCCCGCATTTTCCTCAATTGGTCTTGGATTTGGGCCAACGAGGCGGTCAATTCATCTATGCCTTTTTGCGTCATGGCTCGAGTGTGGGGTGACCTGTCTGTAAGGGCACCGCGTAATCAGTAACTGACCCAGATCTTAGAATCAAAAGTACATCCCGAGCAAGGAAAAGACTAGACTAGAAACAGACCGAAAACCGACTTCTAAATGGATGATGCGTGAATGATGGGCCTTCCTTAGGATTCGGCAAAGTGGGCCTAGTCCTGTTCGAAGGAAGGTCAATGTGAGAATTCCCCAGACTTTAGACACTAGTGTGTAAACGGGCTTTCCTTTGTAGGAGTTGGTCCTACGAAGGTGGGCCGTGCCTTGACAAGTAAGGCGGACTGGGATGGGGTGGAAACCCGTGATATAAGATCGACGGAGTTTCGACGCTATGGACTCTGACTTATGACCAGACCCGACACTGCTAAATACAGGAAGTCCTAAGAAGAAGAGGATTTTGAAAAGAGAATTTGAATTTGAAAACCGAGCAAAGGTCGGATTGGAAGACCCGATTTTTTTTTGAAAACCGAGAAAGAGGGTTATCGGGCCGAGATTTCAGGCTTTTTTTTTGAAAAGGTTTGGACAGCATACCGGCTAAAAATAGGCTATTTTGAGTCAAAATCATAAGTCCTAAATTCGGCAGCTTTCCGGGTTTTAAAAAAGAATGGGTTTGAAAAGATGTAAGTTTTTGAAAAAATGACGGTTTTTGAAAAGACCAAAGGAGATCAGGTAGCATGTAGTCATAGAATCAGTATAACGACGCCATGTATGCTCTTAGTCTAAGTCTCGGTCGGTCTAATAGGGTCTATACCAACAACGATGGCTTTCTCGTACTGAGGACGGACTCCCTAAGCCGAGTTGGTCTTAGGACATGCCGCAAAGTCTAAACGAGTTCCGCCATTGAAGTCTTTAGTGCATCCAAGTGGGAATGCACCATGGTATAGTGGGACGTCGGTCACAAGTAACCGGCCCGGGATAGAACGGGGTTATGCATGAACCATTGAACTAAAACGTGTACATTACTAATCGAACGATTTCTTTTCGAGTCTCACCTTGAGGATGCCGATGGTAAGTGACACATCAGTTAATCCCCAGCGGAGTCGTCAAATTGTGGACATGACATAGGTCCACCCCGACGCGGCGAAGCGCGGGTTTTGGGGAGGCGATAGAATTTCCATATGAGATGGATCGAATAGAATTTTAAATCGAAGTAGGAGTCGCCACCGAATTTTATGGTTATTCGGAACCATTCGAACCCACTCTATGTCGTAGTGGGCCATACTTAAAGCCTGGCCCATTTCCGATGTCAGAGTTTATTGGGTTCGTCCCTTAGCATATCGATACCGATGCCGACTGGGCGGTTAATCGTATATTGAATGACTCTCGTTGCCAATGGTTTCGGACATCCGGAAACCACGGTTCTGAGTAAGGGGTGAGGGTACGTGTTGGGAAGTTCAGCGAGAACACCCAACCCCGCCCGCACTTAGCGGCCTTTACTAAGATATCGTTCGGTTTTGTGTACACGCGTTAGTTCGACGATGAAATGATATGCAGAGATTATTTTCCTAAGACATGTGAGGAAAATAAATAAATGGGTTGCTAAGTCGTTTAATGCATATTAAACTAATAACGTCAAAGTTATTTTAGCATGTGAATTCGTTTTAGTCTAATAAAACGATAAAAAGGAAATAGGAAAAAAAGATTGCTACAAACACGAGAAAACGGGTTAGTAACGATTGAAATAGTATATGAAATTGAAATCGAGAAAATAAGAATTAATCGAAATCTGAAAAATATAGTTTAAAACGTTGTTTTGTATAAAAAACGAAGTTCGAAAAAGAATAATAAAAAAAACGAAAAAGGGTGTGTTTGGGCCGAGAGCCGCGCGACTCGCCCGAGACTCATGCGGGTCGCGTGGCGGCCTGATTTCGACAACGGTTTTCGGGAAATTTTTGATTAAATCGCGTACGAATATCGCATAACTCGTACTCGACTTAATATTCTCGGTATTCGTTATATTCGATAGTTGATTATCAAATATTTAGAATAGTTTTGGAAAAGATATAAATTTAGAAATCGTCTCGTAAAATAATAAAAATAAACGAACGAAAGACTAAAAAACAGGACCGGATCAGACTCGTGCGCGAGTCGCCTCGACCGGGCGCGACTCGCGTACGGGTCTGATTTTTTATTATTTTTTTGTTCAAAAATCGTTAATTCTATAAATCGCGTACAAATATGAATTAATTTATACTCGGTTTATATTTTCGATATTCGTCGTATTCGATATTCGATTATGAAATCGATATCGAATATTCGGAATGACTTTAGAAAAGGTTTTGAAAAAGTTTGTTTTTGAACAAAAAAAGGAAAAAAGAATTTTGAACGGAAAGTTGTAAAAAAAGGATTTTGAACGAAAAACAAATAAAATGAAGTTATCGAAACCTCAATATAATTCTTTTCGATACGATATTCGATTATATGGAATCGGTATCATATTTTAAGAATATTCGAAAATAGTTTTTTTTTTAGTAGTATCGATATTAGAAAATAAAATAAAAGAGACCGACGAGACCCATAAAAAACGAGAGGAAGGAGAGAGAAAAGGGAAGAGTCGGGTTTGATTTACACCCTCAACCTACATGCTTTGTGTTCTCGGTATAAGGCTCGTCGGACGGTGGCTTAGGCACGGGAGCGTCGAGATGATGTGGGTGAGTTAAGGTGTCGGTTTTTGGAGTGTTTTTGTGGGTATGTGAGGCGTAGGTTCGGCCGGTTTGGACGGGATCGGTTTCGTCAGATTTTTGGATTTATTTTAGGATTATGTCGGGACTTTGAATGTCGCTTTTGGCTGCTGAAGATTTGTGATTTTTCGGTATTTCTTTGATGTCTTGTCGATGTATCATTCATGTGAATTGTGTTGGACGGAAGGTCCTATTTATAGGGAGTTTCCGACCTTGGTTTAGGAGAGTTTGAATACCGCCTAGGATAGGAAACGTAGGAGTTCGGGGGAAATAAGAATTCCGCTTCCTTGGCCAAGAAGAAAGAGGAAACACGGTTGTTTTGTACTGTTTTGGCCGAGTGTTTTGCACTCGGTCAAGTGTTCGAATCGGTTTTTGAATAGGATTCCTGTTCGAGCTAGAATTACCGCTTGAGTAAGAAGCTGAGGAGAACGAGGATTCCGTTTTCTTGTGAGGGAAGAAAAAGAGGAAAACCGGCTGGTTGGAGGGTGCATTGGCCGAGTATTTGGTACTCGGTCAATGTCTGAATCGGTTTCCGGATAGAATTCCTACTCGAGATCGAATTCTACCTTAAACGGAATTGTTTATTATTTTCGTATGGCTGATTTTTGTGGAGTTATGGTCCGAGCTGGACACGTGAATTATCACGGTTGGTCCGCAAGTCTCGGGGAATAATTTTGACCGGGTTTTGACTCGGTCGCAAAAAGACGGTTTTACCCCTGGTGACGGTTTCGTCCCAAATTAGTGTTATTTGACTCGAAACGACCCACTGGGCCTGGTTTTGAGGTTGGTTTTATGAGATTTGTACTCCTTAAAATGTCTAAACCAAATGTCCATGATTACAAGCCCATATCCGAGTCCGTCAAAGCACGTTTACGTCCTATCATCATCGGGTGTTTGGCGGGAACTACTATAGACACCTAGCGGTCAAATGTGGGTGTCTACAAATACCCACTTTGGGAATGTACCCCAAAACCAAAAATTCAAAAGAGTACTAGACTACAACATCGTTACTGCTAAGTCCTGTCATGCAAAAAGCGGTCTCATTACAGACTTCCGCAATCCCCTTTAGCAGATCTATTACATTTCGATGTTCGACCGTGTTGTCACTTGCCAAGGCTACGGAATAGCGCAACTTAAGAGTCTTGTCATATTAGGTGGCCCACCCCCTACCGAGTCACGGTCCAACCCTTCAAGAGTCCAAGTCGTGTTTGTCAACTCGTCCTGTCACGTCCAGAGTCGAGTCTGTCGGTATGCCTCTTTCTTCAAATTCTTGCTTTGAAATTTGCAAAACTTAGTCATTTGAGAAAATCCTTTTCGACAAGGTCAAATTTCAGTCTATTTAAACTGCAAATCTATTTCTACATCTTTCGATTTTGAAAACCTATCTCCTAGCACGTGAGTTGCTTTCAGGACTTCGATTTCGAAATGAAGCAAAAATCATTTTTCCCAGTGCAAGTCAGTCTATAGATGCTAACTGCATTTTCTGTATGCTATCTTGCTACCTGCTATATTTGCTATTTCTGCCTATATTCTAACATTTCAGGTACCAGCTTGTGCTTCCCAACGGAGCGTCAAGTTTTTATTCCCCAGCGTGAGTCGTGTTTTACCTAAATGTTACATGCAAAGTTTTGTGTAACCGTAAGCATGTACAGCTCAAGGCTTCAGAGGCAGGCCCGCGCAACTCACCAAAACTCCCCAGCGGAAAGCCCAAGGTGACGTTTCTCCTGAAAGAAACACGGGATGTGCCTACATATAGGTACACCCAGGGCTTCTTAGGCCAGCTTCCGCGTAATTCTGAGTTGGGATGTGTCTGCAAACGGACACACCCAGGGCTTCTTAGGCAGGCTCCCACGTAATTCTGAATCGGGATGTGTCTACGAACGGACACACCCAGGGCTTCTTAGGCAGGCTCCCGCGTAATTCTGAATCGGGATGTGGCTGGGAAGGGACACACCTAGGGCTTCTTAGGCAGGCTCCCGTATAATTCTGAATCAGGATGTGTCTGCGAACGGACACACCCAGGACTTCTTAGGCAAGTTCCCGCATAATCCCGCGTAATCGGGATGTGTCTGCAAACGGGCACACCCTGGGCTTCTTAGGCAAGCTCCCACATAGTTCTGAGATGGGATGTATCTGCAAATAGATACACTCAGGGCAGCTTAGGCAAGCTCCCGCGCAGCTCCAAGACGGGAGGTATCCGCATACAGATACACCCAGGGCTTCAAAAAACAAGTCCCACGGAGCTATCCCTGACAACAGAACTCAGGTATGATTTCTATCTTATGGCTGGCGGGCCCTTTCACGCAAGTCTAAATGGACTATAAACAACCCGACCGGAAGTCTGCCAGGTCTTAATCCTCGATTAGCCTGGTAGCTAGTCTGACTTCCACCTTGTCCAAGCCTCGGTTAGAGTAGGGGCTCTGTAGACACCCACATTTGGCCGCTAGGTGTCTATAGCAGTTTCCAAAAAACAACCGATGATGATCGGATGTAAACATGACTTAATACACTCAATTTTGGACTCGAAATCAATAGTATTTGGCGCAAGCTTTTAGCGGAGTAAAAATCTCACAAAACCGACCTCAAATCTAGGCCCAGTGAGTCGTTTCCAGTCAAATGAGACTAATTTGGGTCAAAACCAACACCAAGGGCGAAACCGTCTTTTAGCGACCGGGTCAAACCCCGGTCAAAGGCGTTTCCAAGACATAAAATCTGTCACGCAGCTTTCGGAAATCCGATTTGAAATCAAATACCACAGAAAATCAGCCATGGAGAAGAATTAAGCAACTAGAACTCTCCCTTAAAGATAAAACTCGATCTCTAAAAGAGACTCCTACTCGACCCAGACCCACTCGATCGAGTGGACCGGCCCACTCGGTCGAGTAGGCTCGTAAAACACACCAAAACCGGCATCAGACCGGGCACTCGATCGAGTGCCATACACCACTCGATCGAGTGACCCCCTTTTCCAGCTAAAACTGGATTCTTTTTCTACCCAAAATAGGAATCATTTCCTATCCGAAACGGGTGTTTCCTCCCATTTACAACCGGTTTTCCTTATCCAAAGTAGGTTTCTTCTCATCCAAGACTACTACCTTTCCTAGCCAAAGCCGGGAACCTCTCCTATAAATACACCCCTTTGCAAGCCTACAATAACAACAGTTACACACACACAATTCCCGACAATTCACAACATCAATTCACAACCCGAAATTCTGGGCAATTTTAGGCAAACTATACACAAATATCGTCCCGATTTTCCTCTAGAAATCCCGTAGGAAACCCGAGATCAAAACCCGTCAAAGACCCGAGATCAAAACTCGTCAAAGACCCGAGAGCAAAACTCGTCAAATCCTTTCCCAATTATACACGCCATAACTCACCTTTATACATCTTAACACTCCCGCGCCTAGGCCGCTACTACGAGTCCGTTTTCGAGATAATTAAGCATGTAGGTTGAGGGTGTTACAAATCCCGTCTTCTCTCTTTTTTCTCCTCTTTTTCTCGTCCTTCTCGTCTTCCACGTTTTTTTACTATTATTTATTTCTTTTCTCGTTTCTATTATCGATATTATCGTACTATTTTCAAAAAAACATTATTTCCTAGGATACGATATCGACTCAATAGTCGAATATCGGATCTAAAGGATCAATCAATAATACAATTCCGTTGATGCCGAGGTAGTAGTCACACGGTCCAAAAAGACTAATTACGACATTACAACGCGGAGGAATTATTTCATCTTTTACAAAATCCACTCTAATATTAGATATTGATTCTATAATCAAGTATCGAATATGACGAGTATCAAAAACTAAATCGAGTGAAAATCATATTATATTTTCACATGATTTAGCAAAATCATCAATCTTCAACATTAAAAAGCAATTTCGAAATTCATGCAAAATTGCAAAACGAACTCTAGTTCGTATAGGGGGCACTCAATCGAGTGCCATAGCCACTCGGTCGAGTGACACCCCAAAAAGTGGGCAAAAGGTCTTTACGAGGACCACTCGATCGAGTCCCTCTATGACTCGATCGAGTGGCCCCTCATCACGACAAAACCGTGAACCTTCAATATATTTCAAGGCCCGATAAAATTCTTTTTACGACTTCGGTCAACACGTGTCAAGTCCATCACGTGTCCTAATCTTTTCAAAACCGTGCATCGTGTCTTTTACGTCATTCTATACTATTTAAAAACCGTTATTATCAATACTAACCCGTTTGTTTCTTCTTTTGTATTTCATTATCGTTGTTTGTTTTATTATACTGAAACGAACCAGCATGCTAAATACAACTTCGACATAATTCAAAGATGCGTTAAACGACATAGATCAAACATAATTCACGTGTTTAGTCAAAATACTGTTTGCATATCATTCAACCGAATTACTAACGCGCGTATTCTAAAATCGAACGATATCTTAGTAGAGGCCGCTAAGTGCGAGCGGGGTTGGGTGTTCTTTGTGAACTTCCCAACACGTACCCTCACCCCTTACTCAGAACCGTGGTTTCCGGATGTTCGAAACCATTGGCGCACGAGAGTCATTCAATACACGGTAACCGATCATGTCGGTATCGGTATCGCAATGCAAAGGGACGAACCCCATAAACTCTGAAATCTGAATGGGACATACTTTGTGCACGGCCCACCAAGATATAGAGTGGGTTCGAATGGGCCACAACTCCCACAAAGTTCGGTGGCAACTCCAACTTCGATTAAATTTCAATTCGAGATCCATCTCACATGAGATTCATTCGCCTCCCCAAATCCGCGCGTGGCCGCGTCAGGGTGGACCTATGTCATGTCCACACAACCAATCAGGTCAATATGAGTAAAAATAAAGAATTAGGTCAATGTGTTGGATTCAAATTGAGTCACTAATAATTTTTACTTTAGAAAGTTAGATACATGAACTCAAAATAATACATGAATCGGGTTACGGGTCAAGTCGGGTCGGGTCACAAGTCGGTTCGGATCATGTCATTTCCGGTCCTATCGGGTTTGCGGTTAGCCTTCGGGTCGGTTCATGTCGGGGTCGGTTCACAGTATTTCGGGTTGTATCGGTTATCGGTTTGTCATTGGGTCGAGTCGGATCGGTTTCGGTTCATCAAAAGTTCGGGTTCTATCGGGTCGGGTTTCGGGTGGGTCGCATCAATTTCGCGGGTCGGGTCAGCTTTTGCCAGCTCTAGGTGTGATAATGGAAGGGATAGAAATGGCAAATCCCTAGGGGTGTGGTAATGAGTTTAGACGGATACGACGCTTTACGCCTTTACTAATAGGTCAAAGAGGGAAAAGGGTTTTGTGGACATGACATAGGTCCACCCCGACGCGGCCACGCGCAGGTTTGGGGAGGCGAATGAATCTCCATATGAGATGGGTCGAATTGAAATTTAAATCGAAGTAGGAGCCGCCACCGAATTTTGTGGTTATTCGGAACCATTCGAACCCACTCTATGTCGTAGTGGGCCGTGTACAAAATACAGCCCATTTTCGATGTCAGAGTTTATTGGGTTCGTCCCTTAGCATTTGATACTGATACCGACATTATCGGATATCGTGTATTGAATGACTCTCGTTGCCAATGGATTCGGACATCCGGAAAACATGGTTCTGAGTAAGGGGTGAGGGTACGTGTTGGGAAGTTCACTAAGAACACCCAACCCCGCCCGCACTTAGCGGCCTTTACTAAGATATCGTTCGTTTTTGGTGTACACGGGTTAGTTCGACGGTTGAATGATATGCAAAGATTATTTTCCCTAGACGTGTGAGAGAAAAATAAATGGGTTGCTAAGTCGTTTAATGCATGTTAAACCAATAACGTCAAAGTTATTTTAGCATGTGAAGTTCGTTTTAGTCTAATAAAACAAAGAAATAAATAAATTGCTACAAACACGAGAAAACGAGTTAGTAACGATTGAATAATTTGAATAAAGACGTAAATAAATAACATGCATGATTTTGGAAAAGACTTATGACACGTAATGGATTAGCACGTGTTGACCGAGGTCGAAAAAAAAGATATTTATCGAAATATGTCGCGAAAGTCGCTTTTTATGTAAGATTCGAAAAGAATAAAAAAAATAGAAAAGCGAGGAAACGGAAAAAAAGGACCCGACTAAACAGGCCACCGCGCGAGTCGCCTGACAGGCGCGCGACTCGCGTGGCGGTCTGTCCGCTTTTTATTATTTGTCGAAAACCGTCAATTTTTATAAATCGCGTACAAATATGGATTAATTTATACCCGATTCATATTTTCGATATTCGTCGTATTCGATATTCGATTATGAAATCGATATCGAATAGTCGGAATGATTTTAGAAAAGGTTTTGAAAAAAAGTTTGTTTTGAACGAAAAGTAAAAATAAGAATTTTGAACGAAAAAGATGTTAATTCTCTCCGCGTATAAAATCGTCGAATTTTGTTTAAAAAGATGTAACGATTTTATTAGCATCAACGAGAATTAATTAATTTTGTTCTTGTTAGATACGATATTCGATTAGAGAGTCGATATCGTATTTTAAGAACGTTATAAAAAAATAGTTTTTGTACTATCGATTATTAGAAATAATGAAAAAATATGTGACGAACGACCCATATTAAAAAAATACAAAACGACCGACGACACGACTCGAAAAAAAACGAAAAAAAAAACGTGGAGAAAGGAAGAGAAGAAGAGAAGAATCGGGTTTGATTTACACCCTCAACCTACATGCTTTGTTTTCTCGGGAAAAGGCTCGTCGGAAAGTGGCTTAAACTTGGGAGCATCGAGATGATGCGGGATGAGTTAAGGTGTTATTTTGGACGTGTGGTTGGACGGGTTTCGGCCGGTTGGAGGGTCGGTTTCGTCGGGTTGGAGTCGTCGGGAATTGCTTGGTATAACGAGGTGGTATGTGAGAATAATTTGTGAGAACTTCCGTGTGTCCCGATTTTTGTGTCGTGTTGTGTGTGTGTAAAAATTTCTGTCTGTTTTGTGTTGAATGGAGGGTCCTATTTATAGGTGAAAAGGTTTAGGAGAGGTGTCTTGCTTGGACAACAAGAAACACCGGTTTGGATAGGAAACGTAAGAGGTTGAAAGGAACGAGAACTCGCTTTCCTGGTGAAGAAGGCAAAGAACTCGGCTGGTTTGGCTGATTTCGGCCGAGTGTTTGACACTCGGTCGGTAATTGCTTTAGTTTTTCGGATAGAATTCCACTTGAGATCGAATTCTACCTTCAACGGAATTGTTTAATGTTTTCGAAGCTGATGTTTTGTAGTATTGGAGTCCAAACCAGACACGTGAGGTGTCACGGTTGGTCCGTGAGTCTCGGGAAATATCTTTGACCGGGTTTTGACTCGGTCGCTAAAAGACGGTTTTACCCCTGGTACCGGATTCGACCCAAATTAGTCTTATTTGACTCGAAACGACCCACTGGGTCTGGATTTGAGGTTGGTTTTGTAAGATTTGTACTCCGTAAGTGGCTTAAACCAAATGTCCATGACTACGAGCCCATATCCGAGTCCATCAAAGCACGTTTACGTCCAATCATCATCGGGTGTTTGGCGGGAACTATTATAGACACCTGGCGGTCAAAATGTGGGTGTTTACAAAGCCCCCACTCTGACTGAGGCTTGGACAAGGCAAAAGTCAGAGTAGCTACCAGGTCAATCAAGGATTAAAACCTGGCAGACTTCCGATCGGGTCGTATAAAGTCCATTAGACTTGCGTGAAGGGCTCGCCAGCCATAAGATAGAAATCATACCTGGGTAGCTGTCAACAATGTCGCGGGGACTTTTCCTAAAAAGTCTTGGATGTGTCTGTTTACAGACGCATCCCATCTTGGAATAGCGCAGGGACTTCTCCTAAAAAGTCTTAGGTGTGTCTGTTTACAGACACATCCCATCTTGGAATAGCGCGGGGACTTCTCCTAAAAAGTCTTGGGTGTGTCTGTTTACAGACACATTCCATCTTGGAATTGCGTGGGAGCTTGCCTTGGATGCTCTGGGTGTATCTGTTTACAGATGCATCCTGTCTTAGAATTGCGCGGGAGCTTGCCTTGGAAGCTATGGGTGTATCTGTTTACAGATACATCTTGAAAGAAGTTGCTTGAGTTTCTTCACTGATGAATTTTGAGATTTCTTCGGGAGTCTTGGGTACCTGTCTGTTGATACATAACAAATTGCATGTAACATTTACGCGAAACACTGACTCATGCTGGGGAAGAAATGATTTTTGATTGATTTTTTGGAAAGAAAATGATTTTTTTTGGAAATTAAAATGCTTGGGATGATTTGATTCCTAATCCGATTCTGACACGGACTCCTAAAGTCTCTGGTTAGGCCTGTATGCCTAGATGAAGTGTGATAAAAATTCCTATTCCCGTGGTGACTAGGAAAGGGATTTTCTCAAATGGCTAAGTTTTGCGAATTTTAAAATGAGAATTTGAAGAGAGAGATATACCGACCGACTCGACTCTGGACGCGACAAGACGAGTTGACAGACACGACTGGACTCTCTAAAGGTTGGACCGTGACTCGGTAGGGGATGGGCCACCTAATATGACAAGATTCTTAAGTTGCGCTATTCTGTAGCCTAGGCGAGTGGCAACACGGTCGAATCCTTGGAATGGGACTGTTTCCGTACGACAGGGCTTTGTGGTAGCAATGCCGTAGACTGGTGTTCTTTTGGATATTCTTTTGATTTAGGGGTACATTCCCAAAGTGGGTATTGCTTCGAGTCCCTGACCAATTCTCGTCTTCAACTGAGCCGAGTACTAGGACACACTATAGAAAGGAGGCTAGATTTTTATTCTTTGAATTTATCTGGATTTTGTGAGTGGATGGAGAACTTCTGCCTAGAAGAAGCCCCCAGGATGACAAAGCTAGCTGTTGAGAACATGACAGTGTCGTGACCGGAATGATGATGCTTTTTCGAATTTGTGTGAATGTGAATGGTTGTGCCTTTGTCGAAAGGCTGCCTACGTATTCACGTGTAGTGAAATCAAACCAAGCCATAGTTCAGTGTTGAAAGATATATAATGGTGTCTAGTTTACTAGGGCTTTGTGTGTAACTAGCCACAACGATGGTGTAGCTAGGTGCATTCCCAGCGATGTCTTGATCAAAGAGCTAGAATAGTTAGGATGTCTATCCTGTGACTGTGAGCGTTCTCCGGGATAGCCCCCAGAGGTGGTGTGAACTTATTTGGGCATGTTCTATGCCGACTGTAAGTTGAGTTCCCGTGTTTTGGGCTGGTAACTGGTTTAGATGTTTTTGGAAATGTGGAGCTAGGTCGCAAGTGGCTTTGATGTTTCAAAATCTGGAGCTCGATTTTGTGGAGCTAAGGCTTCGATGGTAAGGTATTGTAATGTGGTAGGAAAGGGGGAAGTCGAGTAAAAATGACTCGGACTTCGATTGGGCAAGTTTGATAATGCGGGATCTGATTTCCATGTTTGGCCCTAATGGTTAGGGTATCCTATGGAGCTTGAATCCTCAAAATTCTGGGCTGTCTCTTAGCCTAGGTCTCGAGAAGGTCTTGAGGGTTGTAATGTGGGAAGGCTAAGTGTGGTGCTAGCTGACCAGCTTGATTGTTTCTCCCCTATTGGATGGTATGAGTATTGATAATTTTGAATTGACCGTTTTCACTACGGTCATGGGTTTTTGAATATTTTTTTGGTTGACCTTTTCAGCCCCGGTCATGGGATTCTTCATTTGAGTTGACCGTGCCTGGTCGAGGGCTTGACCGTATCTGGTCGAGGGATGTTGATAATTCTTTTTTGATCATGGCCAGCTTTTTTGTTTTGGCCTTTTGTTTTTTTTTTCTCTTGGACTTTTGATTTTTTTGTCCTGTTTTTTTTTTGTCGGTCAGACAAACACCTAAGGTAGGGACTGACTAGTCTTATTGGATGGGTGTTTATTGTGGGAAGTGGGCTTGCCTCCCGTCTTGAACCCAAACTAGGAGACTACCTAAATTTGTCATAGGATTCGATATGCTCCTGCTACGGGTAGTTATGTGGCTTTCTATACCAGACATGGAATAGGTAAAAGGAAAACACGGGCTCGGTTTCCTGCAGTCATTATAGATGTGCCTATAATAGTCACGTGCGTGTGCTCACAGTGTATGATGGTGTTCATCATGTTCTCGGAAACACATAAGGAAAGTATGTATGAGAAATAGAAAAGCTGATTTTATTGAATTTTGAAAAAAGAGAACAGAATACAACTGACTTTGACTCTGACTTTGATTTGGAAATGAGGATGTAGGGTATCTTAGACTCGAACTCAGACTTAGACTCGAATCAAATCCGGACTCGGACGCTCGGTTGGTTGTTGTTTTTTTTTTTGGTAAGGTCTTTGATTGGAGAGAAAGACGGGTGCCACGACTCGCCTAAACTCGGCTTTGCGCAAGTGCAAGAGAGGGAGTCAAACTAGACACGGCCCGGGGTGACGGGTCGACAAAGACTCTTGGACTGGGATACTCAAACGTTGATCTAGACGAGGTAACGACTGCGAATTGGACTCGAGCTGCATAAGGGTGAATCCGAAAATGGGGGCGACCGTGTTTGACCGTATCACGTGCTCGGACCAACCGTGGTGACCTAACCCTAGGTGACTCGAGTATTCGTAGCATAGGTACGACACGAAGAAGGCATCATAAGGACGCCGGTGCAGGATGAACGTAGGGTACCCCTTAAGGTGACCGTGGTTGACTGCTCGGGTGGAGGACAGCCCCCGAGTGAGACTAAAGACTTTGATAGGACTCAAATGGTGTGACATCTAAGTGACTCGAAAGTGGGGTACGTGAGCCAACACGTGTAAGACCTGATCCTTAGAGCAAACGCGGTTGATCGCCCCGCTAAAGGGTAGCCCCGAGTGGGACTAAAGACCAACTCCTAGACGGGTGACTCGTGGATGGTGGACTCTCCCTGGGTTTTGGCAAAGTGGGCCTAGTCCCGTTCGAAGAAAGATCCGTGTGTGAAATCCCCAGACTTTGGACTCGAGTGTGTAAACGGGCTTCCCTTTGTAGGAGTTTGTCCTACGTAGGTGGACCGTGTCTTGACAAATAAGGCGGACTTGGGATGGGGTAGAAACTCGTGATGTAAGATCGATGGAGTTTTGACGCTATAGATTCTAACAACTTATGATAAGACCCGATACTGCTAAATACGGGAAGTCCTAAGAAGAAAAGGGCTTTGAAAAGGGAATTTGGATTTGAAAACCGAGCAAAGTCGGGTAGGATGGGCCGATTTTTTTGAAAAATCGAAAAAAAGGTTACCGGGCCGAGATTTCGGGCTTTTGAAAAGGTTTGGACAGCATACCGGCTAAAAATAGGCTATTTTGAGTCAAAATCATAAGTCCTAAATTCGGTAGCTTTCCGGGTTTTGAAAAATAGATGGGTTTGAAAAGATGCAATTTTTTTGAAAATGACGGTTTTTGAAAAAAAAAAAAGACCGAAGAAGATCAAGTAGCATGTAGTCACGGAAACAGTATAATGACACCATGTATGCTCTTAGTCTAAGTCTCGGTCGGTCAAATAGGGTCTATACCAACGACGATCGCTTTCTCGCAAATCAAGACGGACTTCCTAAGCCGAGTTGGTCTTAGAACCTGCCGTAAAACCCATGCGAGTTCCGCCATCGAAGTCTTTAGTGCACCCATTTAGGAATGCACCGTGGTATAGTGGGACGTCGGTCACAAGTAACCGGCCCGGGAAAAATTTGGGTTATGCATGAACCATTGAACTAAAACGTGTACATTATGAATCAAACGATTTCTTTTCGAGTCTCACCCTGAGGATGCCGATGGTAAGTGACTCATCAGTTGATCCCCAGCGGAGTCGCCAAATTGTGGACATGACATAGGTCCACCCCGACGCGGCCACGCGCGGGTTTGTGGAGGCGAATGAATCTCCATATGAGATGGGTCGAATTGAAATTTAAATCGAAGTAGGAGTCGCCACCGAATTTTGTGGTTATTCGGAACCATTCGAACTCACTCTATGTCGTAGTGGGCCGTGTACAAAATACGACTCATTTTCGATGTCAGAGTTTATTGGGTTCGTCCCTTAGCATTTGATACCGATACCGACATTATCGGATATCGTGTATTGAATGACTCTCGTTGCCAATGGATTCGGACATCCGGAAACCATGGTTCTGAGTAAGGGGTGAGGGTACGTGTTGGGAAGTTCACTAAGAACACCCAACCCCGCCCGTACTTAGCGGCCTTTACTAAGATATCGTTCGTTTTTTGTGTACACGGGTTAGTTCGACGGTTGAATGATATGCAAAGATTATTTTCCCTAGACATGTGAGAGAAAAATAAATGGGTTGCTAAGTCGTTTAATGCAAGTTAAACTAATAACGTCAAAGTTATTTTAGCATGTGAAGTTCGTTTTAGTCTAATAAAACAAAGAAATAAATAAATTGCTACAAACACGAGAAAACGAGTTAGTAACGATTGAATAATTTGAATAAAGACGTAAATAAATAACATGCATGATTTTGGAAAAGACTTATGACACGTGATGGATTAGCACGTGTTGACCGAGGTCGAAAAAAAAGATATTTATCGAAATATTTCGCGAAAGTCGCTTTTTATGTAAGATTCGAAAAGAATAAAAAAAAATAGAAAAGCGAGGAAACGAAAAATAAGGACCCGGCTAAACAGGCCACCGCGCGAGTCGCCTGTGTAACACCCCGGCCCAATCCTAGGACCGGAAATGTTAACTGCGGTAGCCCGCCAGGCTTTGTACTGGTCCCACAGACCAACACGAGTCCTTTCCAGCACATTTTGTCCTCACTCATGCGCATCCCGGAAACCTTCCGGGGAGGTCACCCATCCTAAGATTGCTCCCAGTCAAGCACGCTTAACTGCGGAGTTCTTATCATGGGCAAACCAGAAAAGAAAGTGCACTTTGTTGATATGAGTAGTACTTCAAATCCCTTTAAGCAGAGCTCATAAATAGGACATCTTCAATCAATGTGGGGTGTTTCAATCACTCCCACTTGAAGAACGCAACGTCCTCGTTGCGCCTGGCAGCATAACCGCTGACCCAGAATCCACCCCCGCTAGGTGCCAAATGCACGGTCGCAGGGTTGCTCTGATACCATTTGTAACACCCCGGCCCAATCCTAGGACCGGAGATGTTAACTGCGGTAGCCCGCCAGGCTTTGTACTGGTCCCACAGACCAACACGAGTCCTTTCCAGCACATTTTGTCCTCACTCATGCGCATCCCGGAAACCTTCCCAGGAGGTCACCCATCCTAAGATTGCTCCCAGTCAAGCACGCTTAACTGCGGAGTTCTTATCATGGGCAAACCAGAAAAGAAAGTGCACTTTGTTGATATGAGTAGTACTTCAAATCCCTTTAAGCAGAGCTCATAAATAGGACATCTTCAATCAATGTGGGGTGTTTCAGCCTGACAGGCGCGCGAGTCGCGTGGCGGTCTGTCCGCTTTTTATTATTTGTCGAAAACCGTCAATTTCTATAAATCGCGTACAAATATGGATTAATTTATACCCGATTCATATTTTCGATATTCGTCGTATTCGATATTCGATTATGAAATCGATATCGAATAGTCGGAATGATTTTAGAAAAGGTTTTGAAAAAAAGTTTGTTTTGAACGAAAATTAAAAAAAAAAGAATTTTGAACGAAAAAGATGTTAATTCTCTCCGCGTATAAAATCGTCGAATTTTGTTTAAAAAGATGTAACGATTTTATTAGCATCAACGAGAATTAATTATTTTGTTCTTGTTAGATACGATATTCGATTAGAGAGTCGATATCGTATTTTAAGAACGTTATAAAAAAATAGTTTTTGTACTATCGATTATTAGAAATAATGAAAAATATGTGACGAACGACCCATATTAAAAAAAAAAAAAACGACCGACGACACGACTCGAAAAAAAACGAAAAAAAAAAACGTGGAGAAAGGAAGAGAAGAAGAGAAGAATCGGGTTTGATTTACACCCTCAACCTACATGCTTTGTTTTCTCGGGATAAGGCTCGTCGGAAAGTGGCTTAAACTTGGGAGCATCGAGATGATGCGGGATGAGTTAAGGTGTTATTTTGGACGTGTGGTTGGACGGGTTTCGGCCGGTTGGAGGGTCGGTTTCGTCGGGTTGGAGTCGTCGGGAATTGCTTGGTATAACGAGGTGGTATGTGAGAATAATTTGTGAGAACTTCCGTGTGTCACGATTTTTGTGTCGTGTTGTGTGTGTGTAAAAATTTCTGTCTGTTTTGTGTTGAATGGAGGGTCCTATTTATAGGTGAAAAGGTTTAGGAGAGGTGTCTTGCTTGGACAACAAGAAACACCGGTTTGGATAGGAAACGTAAGAGGTTGAAAGGAACGAGAACTCGCTTTCTTGGTGAAGAAGGCAAAGAACTCGGCTGGTTTGGCTGATTTCGGCCGAGTGTTTGACACTCGGTCGGTAATTGCTTTAGTTTTTCGGATAGAATTTCACTTGAGATCGAATTCTACCTTCAACGGAATTGTTTAATGTTTTCGAAGCTGATTTTTTGTAGTATTGGAGTCCAAACCAGACACGTGAGGTGTCACGGTTGGTCCGTGAGTCTCGGGAAATATCTTTGACCGGGTTTTGACTCGGTCGCTAAAAGACGGTTTTACCCCTGGTACCGGATTCGACCCAAATTAGTCTTATTTGACTCGAAACGACCCACTGGGCCTGGATTTGAGGTTGGTTTTGTAAGATTTGTACTCCGTAAGTGGCTTAAACTAAATGTCCATGACTACGAGCCCATATCCGAGTCCATCAAAGCACGTTTACGTCCAATCATTATCGGGTGTTTGGCGGGAACTATTATAGACACCTGGCGGTCAAAATGTGGGTGTCTACAGGTTTCATTAATTGTCTCAAAGAAACATACACAAAGGGAATAAAGTTAGTTTGTTTTCCTTTCCTGAAACCCTCCAACTAAACCGCCCCTTATTTCTTTTTTCTCAAAACACTACCTACATTTTAGGCCACCTAAAGTTTATATATTTTTTGTCAAATACTTACCAAAATCACTCTTAATGCTTGAATATGGGAAATCAATAGGTTTGTGTCACTAGAATTGAGGTAATGATCGATATTGGAGATCAATAATTATTAAACTAATTTCGTACAAAATAGTTGGAAAATTACTAATATAGGTGAAACATTAAATCTATTTCGGTAAAATAAACCTCAAGGCTATTATACGGACACTTGAAATCACTTAGTTTCACATTTTTCATGCATAAATAGTGTTAAATAGTGTTTTTGATAGTGTTTCACGAAAAATATCAAAACTTTAGATAGTGTTTGACAAAATTTAAAACTTTAGATAGTTATTTGCAAAATGAAGTAAATAGTAGATAGTGTTTTACAAATTACTCTTTTATTTTCATGAGAATATAACATGTGAATAGTGAATATTAGCAAACCCCTACATACATAATAAAAATGTAGGGTATTCAATTTTTATAACAATTAATTTATGTAAAAAATTATCGAAGTATAATTCATACTGAAGCCGCAATTATGATTGGTTGATTTTTAGAATGATGAGATTTCAATAGAGATTTTGATGAAAAAATTGGTTTAGAATAGAAAAAAAAAAATCAATGAAACTTGTTTTAGAATATGGAGTAAAAGGTTGATGCTTAAAAAAGGGTTTTTCTATGGTGCCCCTCAACTATTGGTTTTTTCAAGTGGTACCCATCTTTTTCGAATTACAAGGTGTACCCTAGACTTTACTTATCACTCCATATCATAACCAAGTGATAAGTGCATTACAATTATTTTTTTAAAAATAAATAATTAACATATTAATCAATCCAATTTGATGCTTCAAATCACATCTTTTTCTTTACCATTCACCAAGCCACCAAATGCTCATCACAACGAAACTCTGTTGTCGGCCGACGTCGACCTATCTCCCTCACTCTTTTAAATTCTTCAACCTCAATCTCTTCGTCACCCCTATGTCGTAGTGTACTGGAATGAAGTTTTTCGAGAAAATGAGTAAATTGAAGAAATATATCATGAATAGGGAATAATTACTATTTACATCATCAATTGTGAAATTTTTATTGGAAAATTTTAACTTTGGTTACAATATAGAGTAATTTACAAAATTTAGGGTACACCTTGTAATTTGAAAAATGCGGAAATATCACTTGGAAAATTCGATAGTTGAGGGATAGCCCATAGAAAAAACCCAAAAAAAAAAAGAAAAATATAAAAGACCGAATGAAGATTTCACAAATCAAATTTTGAATTAAACAAAAACATCTGTCTTGGTTTTAGTAACCTTTATATTTTTCACATACTCGTACAAGATTAAAAGTTTACATATTAAGGAGTATATTTTCCACAACACAAACGGAGATTATTGATAACCCTAGGATCTAGTTACACAAAGTCACCCAATTTATTCTTAGTAAGATGCATGATTGACTTGAAGTTACAACCAAGCTGGATTTTTGAGAGGTGTCACCACTGCCTTCACTTGCAGGTAGTTATTCAGACTGTACACACCCTTCTCCCTCCCCATGCCACTCATCTTGTACCCTCCAAACGGAATTGCAGCATCGAAAACATCGAAACAATTCACCCATACAGTCCCCGCCCTCAGTGCCCGCGTCAGAGTGTTGGCTGTGTCAATATCCTTAGTGAAGACTCCGGCAGCTAGTCCATATCGAGTTGCATTTGCTCTCCGAATTACATCATCAAGCTCACTTAAATTACATTACAGTATACAATATATCAGTGTATGTATGTAGCAACTTTCATCCCTGTACTCATAAATGAATCTACACAGTGCCAAGAGCAACAGGACACACTTGGTGTATGGGGTTGTGTATATATAGATAAGATCAATTTCGGCTTTGCCAGGGTGTTTTAGGTGTCTTTTAACGGGTCATGTTAGGATTCTAAGCCCACTCGTTCGTTTATGGTCGTTTCTATGAAGTACTCCTATATACTACGTACTCGTTATTATGTACCTAGGTAAACATGTAAGATGTGTATTTTCAATTTAGCCACTCGGGTCAATTTTATTCATATATCACCAAGTCATCATTGAGTCAGGTCAGTTCGACATGCAGCCAAGGTAAAGATGACATAGCTACTAACTGATGCTGTGACTGAAATCCTGAACAGCATTTCCCCATATATGTAACTAAAGAACATTATATTGAGAATCACCTGAATTTCAGAATGGTCTGCACAGGGCCAAATATCTCATCCTGTGCAATAAGCATGTCATCCTGAACAAACATATAGTATGTCAGTTTCATCTTTTGGCTAACTAACTAGATAACTGGAACAGAAGATGAATCGTGAAATAATACACCTTCACATTTGAGAAAACAGTGGGCTGAATAAAGAAACCCTTAGATCCAATCCTTTCTCCTCCACACTCAAGCTTCGCATTGTTGTCAATGCCAGACTTAATGTACCTCAAAATCTTCTCAAATTGCTCGGTGTCTATCTGCAGGACGGAATTCATTACAGTCAGAAAACATTAGCTTTCAGCCGTGAAGAAAGTCGTTCCATTATTCGCACACAAATTTCAATATGGGTCATCCGGAAACAAACACCACGTGTTTGGGGTAAAAGAAGTATTTACTCAAAACAAAATGTTATTGGTCTGCCAATGCTAAGTGCTTAGTATTGAGATTTGCATCATTCAGACTCCTGAGTGGACACCCTTTATTTCCACATAAAGACAGGATCTTTGGAGGCACTAAGATAATGTCAGAATCAAAGAGTGAAGAAAACACACCTGGGGACCTTGCTCAATACCCCTTTTAAAGGGATCCCCAACCGTACGTTTCATGGCCCTAGCAGTAGCCTTCTCCACAAACTCATCATATACACTCTCATGCACAAAAGTCCGGGAACCAGCACAACAACATTGACCCTGTAGCATCCCAATTTACGAGGAAAATCTTGAAGTGGCAATTTCAGGTCAATGAACAGCAAGAAAAAGTAGACGCACCTGGTTAAAGAACAGCGCAAAATGAGCGAGCTCTGCTGCTTTATCAACATCAGCATCCTTGCATATAATGAAAGGGGATTTCCCTCCAAGCTCTAAAGTCACTGGTTTCAGATTGCTTTTTGCTGCTCGTTCAAGAACAGCTTGTCCTGTCTCAGTAGATCCCGTGAAAGCAATCTATAACCCAAGGATGAACTAGTGACTAGTGAGCAAGCAACTGAAAGCAACTCTCTAGTTTTAGGGTTTTAGCCGAAATTTTGATTTGTCTTTTGGATCTTTTTTAACGGATCAGATTTGGGTCAAATCAATACCTTGTCGACATCCATGTGACTCGCAAGAGCTGCACCGGCTGTTGGACCAAAGCCAGAAACGATATTTAAGACACCAGGAGGAAGACCTGCCTGTTGTCATTAGTACACGAAAAACGATCATTAGAACCGTCTGTTCGTTGACAATCATCTTATATAACGTTGATTCCACTGATGTGCAGCAAGTTTTTCCATATGGACGGAGGAAGGAAAATGGTGCATCTGGCCAAGGAATTATAACAAGCAAGACAACTGATTCGCAGACAAGATCATTTAATAAGACACCTCTACAGAAGCATAGTCTGAAATCTGAACCGAATTAGACCCCTAAAGCACTTGGATCAACTGGTGCATGATTGATCTAGATTAATCATGTATCAGGTTTGAGAAGTTTAGTATGCGGGCAGCAATGGTAAAACACATGAGGGAGACCTTTACCATCTTTGGTGGCCTACACTCCTATACCCAGTTTGGATCCTCACACAACCAGATGGTTTATACCAGAATTAAAGGCACCATATTCAGACCTAGGCCAGTGTTGGTCTGAGTCTCTGACATTCACGTGCCCGTCTTCAACTATGTCGGATATGGATATGAAACTTGGAAGTAGGCGCTTCATTGAATATATGGTAACCCAGCCTTATCTAGATAATGAGGCTATCGTGCATACCTCATGGAAGAGTTTTGCCACATAAAGTGCAGTCAATGGAGTTTGCTCTGCTGTCTTCAAGACAATAGTGTTCCCACATGCCAAAGCAGGGCCTACTTTCCAAGCAACCATAAGAAGAGGAAAGTTCCACGGAATGATTTGTCCGGCTACACCAATTGGCTCATGCAAGATTTGAACATGGTGCGGACCATCAGCAGGAACTGTTAGACCATGGATTTTATCTGCCCAACCTACATGAATCGTAACAATGTTTTGAAACATAATCACCTACACAAACATCTAAAAGTATGATCATAATGATATGCATAAACTTTGTTTCTACCAGCGTAATAATGAAACAACCGCACAAACATAGGCAACTCTGATGTCGCCGCTTGTTGTAAAGGTTTCCCATTATCCCAAGTCTCTAACGCAGCAAGCTCCTCGCTGTGTTTCTCGACCAAATCAGCAAATTTCAGAATAATTCTTGATCTTTCCTAGAAAAGCAAATACATTAATTAGTTAAAGTTTTCATTTCCAATAAAGTTGAACGTGCACACCGCGTGCATCATGTGCATGGGTAAAGTTAGAGGCATCAAGCCCTGCTTACCCGGCTATATGCTTGAGCCATTTACGCAGTGCATAATGGTGTTGTTGTGTGACAGTGGTTAGAGTGAAATACTATACTTCTATCCGATAGAACAAGCCAATTTTGCAAGAAAAAGAGAGAGAATATGGGAGGAATTTTATTACATAAGCTGACATTCTAGGCCATGGACCCTCGTAAAAAGCTTTCCGAGCAGCAGCAACTGCGCGGTTGATGTCCTCTAAATCACCTTCAGCAACATTAGCTATCACATCCCCAGTCCGTGGATCGTAGGTAGGAAATGTCTTTCCTGGGACATGTTAATATAAATACCTCATGTCACTGCAGTAGACAGTAGTATAGACAATTTTTTAAATTTTGCAGAAAAAGCAAGTGAGGAGAAGCAAGGTGTTTACCAGAGGCAGCATCCACAAATTGGCCATTAATGAGAAGCTGGGTGTACTTTATATCCACATTTGGAATGATAGGAGTTTCGACTGCAGGCGCAGCAGCAGTGCTGTATGGGTTTAAGCTTCGTCCCCAACTCAGACTCGGCCGTGACCTTTTAACTGATAATAGTAGCCAATTGATCAACTCATCACGTTCTTAAATCAATTAGCCATTTCAGAATAAATTCCTTGTGTATCCAAGTTGACACATATCGATCGAGTTTAGGCGAACCCCATCTCCCTTAACGAGTAGGTCTACTGAGAGACGGTCTTTTATTAAGTTTACTGAGAGACCAATTATAATACCGAACCTGATAAAAAGTAGGTACTCATAACCTAAAAGAGTATACAATATAAATGGGCTACGCTTGTTATAAAAAGTGGTATAAACAAAGTTGTCATTTAGAAGTACATCTAATTACAAAGTAGGTATGAATAAGACTTAAATGGTACGGATAAGTGGTCTCTCAATAATTTATAGAGAAACCGTCTCTCCCAAGAATTTGTGAATACAAACATGGTA
Organism: Agrostemma githago; assembly: GCA_958450325.1. Classification (NCBI taxonomy): domain Eukaryota; kingdom Viridiplantae; phylum Streptophyta; class Magnoliopsida; order Caryophyllales; family Caryophyllaceae; genus Agrostemma; species Agrostemma githago. Next base: position 12,617,824 of record OY288239.1, read on the forward strand.
TTGCCCAAAAATTGTGATGCTTTAATAACTACAACTAGTTTATCGGTCTCACAAAAATTCGAGTGGAATGAGTTTTACCCAAAATAGTCCTACATAAGCTTTACTCATGATCACTGTACTGCACATACATGGGGAATTTAGCTATTAAAATGTGATGGTTGAGGTTCAACTATTACACTTATATTCTAGTACGTCCTCATTCAAAAGTCCAGTGGGCTTGAAGAGTGGTTACTACACAGGTCTTCCATTCCATTTGAGAGTTCAAGACATCAAGACTGTCAGAATTCGTGCTAGCTCTGACCTTACCTTAAGGTAATGATGATTGAAGCTCAACTAATATTATATTTAATATTCTACTCCGTGTTAGAATTACGAAAAAGATGAGTATTATTGGAGAATTGCATAAGTATTATTAACGAACAAGGTCCTATTTATAGGATTACATGGTAACATAATTTGGATAGTATACAAAAATTAGAAAATTCTAAAAATACTCCCTCCATTCAAATCCAAACTACACATTTCTCTTTTGCACATTTGTCGAGACGCATTTTGTACCATTGATATCTTTTATTTTACATTAGCAAAAATTATAAAAAATTGATGTTCTTGACATACTCGTAAAGATGAATCAAACAAGATCCCACGTGACTATATATATTTTGTCTTATAGATTCTCGAGAATATCAAAAATTCTCTAACATATATATACAACATCTCTAATACTCCGTATTAAAAATGGTTAAAATTATTGACTTTTGTTACCAAACATTCGTATACATGAGAGCTTAACATCATAAGTATAAAACAAGATGACCGAATTCGGTATTCACACGAATGGCTACTCTGTTTATACCAAATTATAAATATATATCCTACGAGTAAAATTTATACTCCTTGGTACGTAGTGGCTCCTCTGGTTCTAATAAGAAATGATAGGAGTAGAAATATGTAAGGTGACTTACGCAGAGAGGCCGGGGAGGAAGAAGAAAGAAAAGAGGAAAGCTTGCGAGCAGCCATGAGAGAGAGAGAGAGAGAGAGAGTAGTGTAATGATTGTTGATAAGAGATAACCGTAACAGTATAACACACACCGCTGCTACTCAAGTGTTTGGAGCCCCACCGAACCGATCATGCATTATGATTTATGCATATTGGATAACCTCGCCTTATCTACTTATTAGCTCCTGCTCTCTGCCTTTATCGGCCTCTAATTTTACTGCTAAGGATACAAGGATGGTCCTCAGTTTTGGCATTATTCTCCTAGTCTACTCCCCCACTCTCACATGCAACAAATATGTTTAAAACGTAGACTACTTCCCATTCCAAACTTACGGAAATGATCGGATTATTGTGTTCGCTAATTGTTCACTATCATATAATGTCAGTAGCCGACGCAGGATTATTGAACAGGGGGCAAAAAAAAATTTCAATAAATTATTAGTCATTTTAGAACACCGTTTTTGTATTAAAGCACTTAAAGCCGTCACTACTAAAAGTGGCGTGTTTAAATCCTTAAAAGTGTCGGTACGTGTTTGCGAAGGCTTGAACTCAAAACCAACTGTACACAAACTAAGCTATTTACCAACTAAGCTATTAAAACTTTATGCAATACAAAATACTTACAAACTACTCCCTCCCATTTAATGGAATCCTACCATTTGATTAAAATATACCTCATATATATTCAATCTTGGGTAGGTTTCCAGTGAATGGGAGGTAGCATAAATCTCATGGGGTCACGTGCCCCCGAGGCTCCCCTAAAAACGTCACTGATATAATCATACCTCCGATGATTACTAGAGTCCTCCACATACCCAAATCCCAAGTCCATGTTAATGGTGGATATACAACACGTGTATGTTTGTATCTGTGTAAATGTTGCTCATTCCTTAATGTGTACTAGTACTCTAGTATTCATCCTTTATACAATCTCACAAAGAGATGTTACAAGCTACTCCAAGTCATTTACGTAGTCGACGAATCAGCTGCGTCATCAACGTTTTATATGTGATTTTATCGTTTTGTCCCTCATTAATTATCATTAATAATTTTAATTGTTTTACTTGACTAATCTAATTTTAAGTTTTGCTTTATACGTGACTTTATCGTCGTCGAAACGATTTTGCTAACCTTTTACGGTTTTCGATACACGTATCCTAATAAAGGTCGGGAAACTTTTTGAGAAATTTCTGTATAAACCCTTCTCGTACTTCATAATTCATTTTCACTTCTCTCTTACCCTCAACTAATCCCAAAAAACCATTTCCTAAATATAAAACCGCTTCTCTATGAAATCGGCATTCTTGATTCAATAAGTAAGTTTTTTTTTCATCGATCTTTTTAATCTATTACGGAGGGTAATTTTCTGATTAATTTACTCTTTAGATCGATTTCATTATACAACTCAGCTCCTCTTGTGGGACTGGACAAGGTTTAATTTACTGACCAAAGAAAGGTGATTTGGGTTTGAAGACCGAAGAGCAAGATCCTCTCCATTAGTTTATCTTCATTATCTCTCACAATTCATTAAAATACTATATCTCTTCATTTTCAATCACTTTATAGCACTAATATAACCGTTGTATCGTTCCGAAATAAAATCTTGGCTATTTATATGTAATGGAGATGGGTAATGGAGAGGATCCAATCCAAGAACACCTTCGGAAATTGGAAAGTTGGAATGCTATAAATATATCGGCGGTTTGGGTCTTAAAAACAAGCACCTTTGGAATGCGATAGAAGTGGACAAATTGAGCCGAAAAATTGTTGTGGTGTTGACAATGGCGGACAAATTAAACGATGGAGAATAGAAATTATAGATACCAAGGGTGAGAGACAGAGGTGATCCTGAGAAGAGACAATTCGCGAGCAACTTAAATTTGATTCGGATTTGGACTTGGTTCGACAAAACAAGTCAAGCAAAGAAATCATTGCCTCGGCTCGAAATAACGTTATTAGTTAATATTTAGTTGTTATTTAAGAAACATAATATTAATCATAGTTATATAGTTTTTCACCTTAATGTTCTTATTTTTGCGTCATATTTTTTTAATATATTTTCGAATTCTAAGTTATTAGAAAAATATCGGATGAAAAAAAAACGTAATTTAATACATAGTTATATATAGGCTCGAGTTAGGCTCAACTCACATTTTAGCTCACGAACTTGTTTATGAACTCAAAATTTTCAAGCTCCGGATCAGCTGAAGTTCGAATTTTGTGTAAAAAAACAAGCTAAACAAGGTCAGACTCGTGCTCGGGTCGTTATCACCCTAGCGAGGGGTATAAAATGAAATGAAGAGTTAGGATAAGCCATTTTGCAAGTCTACATTCTACACAGTCTGCACATTTTACATTTAAAGGTAAATGGCAACCTAACAAACGAAGGCCTACTACCATTTCAGTTCAATATAACTTCACAAGGTGGCCGCTGAAAGAAGGCTCATATCTCCCTTTAGATATCAGGTCAGAGTTGGATGGGCTACCCACTGTGGTCTAACTCGATATGAGTATAGATGTAATATCTGAGATCCGTAATATACTCTGGTGGAATGATGGACTTGTATAAGGTGTATTCCGCATATTTTAAGTGAACGTTACCATAGTATCCAATTCGCCATACCTAAATATTCTTTTCATTTTACCAACCGGAGAACCAAAAAACTCATAAAGAACGGCCAAGATTGCACACATGACGTGATGACCCATACTTTCAAAGATCCCAAAAAGATCTAACACCATTCATGGGCATTTTTACAAACCACAAGAGAAAAAATGCAGCGAACCACATTGACACAATTGTCCTTGAGTACTAATTACCACACATCAACTTCACTAACCTAATGCAAAAAACCAATAACTAGATACGAGTACCAATTAACCAAAGTGATTCAAAGAGAATACCTACATTTGAGCAGATAATCCGCTGGTGCCAGTGTGGACATTCCAGAACACAGACTCAGCATCATTCGACTTACCAGTATCAAGGGCAATAGCACCAAAAATTGCACGGAAAGCACCACAGAGTATAGCAGGGGAGGTAGCATTCGTTTTATGAGAAACTCTAACCACTTTGTGCAACCCCAGACTTGTTCCATCCACACTGCAAGAGGACTCCACATTGGAAATCTCTGCTATTTTACGGTTTAGAGCTTTTGAGGATATGTCAATATTGCTTTGAATATATTTGAGGGATATAGATGTTTCAATAATGCTTGTACCCAAAATGCTCAATGCACGGTTGTTCTCTTCAGAGAATGAAGCATGCGTCATGGCACGTCGGAGGAGGTCAATGTGTTGGAAAGTGTACCTGAATTTGAGATGAAGGGACAAAATACTTGTCAGTTTTGCAAGACTAGCAATGGACTGCAACTGGAAGCAGAAATTAAGAAACCATTGGATTTGAGATCAAAAGCAAGCAAAGATACTCTTCCGCAGAATTGAGAGTTGCTCCTCAACGTGTAGCCGATTCACCAAGTGAGGGTAAAAAAGTAGTCATAATAAAAATATCAATGACATGCAACAAAAACATGTTTGATTGTTGCCAGAAAGGAATCGCTAACTGAGTGGGAAGTTAGTTTAAGAGCAAGAAAATACACGGCGTAGTAAAAATAAGTCAAACTAATATCTTTACTGTTGACACTTCCAAGAAGCTGTTAAATACTAGTTGGCTCAGCTGTTGTCATGAGCGTAAGGATAATTGTACAAAGTCACGCCACGATTGAGAAATAGAAGTCATCGGATGAGAGCCTTATTTACTTAATCTCATTGTTCCACATTTGTATAGGGTCAAACGTCAGAAATCGCAATGAAATTCATGGAGACAGATTTGGAGATTTGAAAAATAATGTTTTCAAAGTAGAATGCGAGATGTGAGCATACGATTTTAGGAGAGCAACACAAAGCACATACAGAAGGGGCTTTGAAAGCTACTACTACTCCTATAAAACAACAACAACAACATTGCAGATTTGCAGAGAGGCACACTCCAGAATGAGTGACCAATAACAGCACAAATATATGCATCCCAAATAATTTCATGAGGAACTGGTGTGGCCATTGCTAACAGCACACCCAAACCCAAAACATGTAATGACACAACCCAAACCAGCTTCGAATCCAGCAGCAAAATACTCGTAAAAAAGATAGGGAGAGACGAAGGGTATTTACTTGATCTGCTTTTGAAGGGTTTCGAGTGCAGCAGGAAAGGGTGAATAGTTTGGGGGTTCATCAACGGCTACAATCTGAAACCAAAATATAAACATAATTAACAATTCAATTAAAAGGGCGTTACAGCAGGCCAGAAAAATTACTAATGATGATAGATATATTCAAGGAAACACTCCATACCTTCAATGGAGGAGCAAATAGGGTCATAATCGACACAAATGTAGCCAACCAAAATCTACTGCCACGCTTCATTTCCATGATCACAATTCACAATTCACAATTCACAATTCACAAACTTCACCAACTGTGTCTGTGTCTGTGTCCCGTCAAAACCTACTGCTTTCGACTGCTTTTTCCTTTTTAGTCTTTTTCTGTATAAGAGCAAGCTTTCAGCTTTCGAGTCCCACACAAGGTCTATCACAAACTTTTCACCAAACATGTCATTCCATTCAGTTTCGGAACGAGTTAAATCGGTTTTATTAAATTTGGTTGATTTCAGTTCGATTTTAAGTGGGTTCATTACAAACTTTACCATTAGCAACTTTAATTGGTTTGTGTTATTTCGAGTCTGGTACGATTCGGGTCAGGTTTATTTCGGTTCAATTGTGTTTCGGATCATAGTATTCTCGAATTGAGAGTAAAAAATGGCTTAAATGGACCTCACATTTTTCAATTTGAATGTGATATTTCATAATACTATCAATAAATAAATAGTCAATGAAAAAACACCTAAATTTGAGTACATTTATGAGAAAATAAACATTTTTCATTTAGGTCTATCGGTTAAGTTCCTATTGGTTCAGATATATTCAGGTTCGGGTTTTTATTGGGTTACTAGTGCAAAACCCGTACCTACGCACGATTTTTTAATTGATTTGTTTATATAATTAGGTTAGTGACTTACAAAAGTAATTATATTCCCTTCGTTTGACTCAATAACTTACCCTTTTTTGAGTGTTTTAGTCGACCGTTCACGTTTCTGTTTTTAAAAGAAATTTACCTTTACTTTTTGTTTTTAGGCATACTAAAAACAATTATTTTCTCATGTTTTCTATAGAGTAGCATTTTATTATGATGCTTTGATACCAACTGATACTAAAAAACTTATCAACTTTAATATTATAAATTACAAAAATAATAAAGAATAATTATTTTAGACAAATTTTATAGCTTTTAATGATAAAATAGTTATCGAATAATATAGTGTTTTACAATTTTTTACTTATAAAATTCGGTAATTATTTAATTTAGCAACTTTAGTGATATTAAATACGATTAATATTAAAAAAAACTACTTGTATTTTTAATTGATAAAATGTAGGGCGTCGAAAATTATATATGCGCAGTATTCTGAACTTAACTCAACCAATGACATTTATTTGACCCGACACGTAATTTTCTCATCCCGTATGACGTAACCGATTCGACCCATTTGACATGTATATTAAAAAGTATGGAATAGATTTTTATTTATTATGTTACAATTTAATTTTTTCTCCAATATATGTGTAGGTAGAATTGATAGAGATAATAAAGATTTTGGTTATTTTATGGATAAACATTTAACAATTGGGCTTCTAATAAATTTGGACAAAAGCTTATTTGTCAAGCCAAATTTAGGTAACAAAGGGTAGAATTTTGGCGGAAAATTTGAAAAGACTATATTGCCCCTTGGTTTTTGTTTTAGTGAATAGAGGATTATGGAGTTTGATTCATTTTTGGTTCAATTCGGATGGAATCGCGTTTCGGGTACTATTTAATTTACTCATATCATGGGTTCGATCAATTATCATTTCAGATGTTTTTAATCAATTTTTCGGGGTTGGTTTTATTTTGCCAGATCTACTTTTTAGTCACAAGAAAAAACATCATATTAAAGGTACACAAATTCTTATTTGTGACGAAATTATTCATCATTTTATTATAACGGGTCAAATACTGCCTATTTGCAAAGAAAAAAGAGAAAAAAAAATATCAGACTAATGTTTTGTATTTTCTATACAAATGAGTACTATTTGACCCGTTATAATAAGAGACTAGCTGTTAAAGGTAACCATTAACATTAATGTCTGTGAATTTATATATGAAGGGATCGGGATAGCATAATAAAAGCCTAAACCAGAGGAAAATACATTGTTCGAGGGTCAAAGCATGCTGGTGGTCTAGTGGACACTAGTAGAAAGGGCACGGGCCTTAGCATTCACCACATGATCTTCCATACTGAAAATTCTAAACGATCACTGATAGGACGACTGACACAAACAAAATGCACGTATAGTCTATAGACGTAGAAAAGAAGGGTGAATAACAAGCCCAGAAGATCTGTTATGGAGGAAAATCTTCTACATTTTGGTGAACGAACACGCCTAGAATAAGGAAATAAGTGTCAACCAATTGTTCTTTTGAATCTCGAATTGATTTTTGACCTGTTTAATTAGGGTTTCCTAATTAATATCTGATCTATATATCTGTTTAATTAAGAAGTTTTCCTAATTAATATCTGATTAATTAGAGTTTCTCAATCAATATCTGAGTATCTGGGATTCTGTCTAGGGTTCCCTAATTTGTTTATGGTTTCTGTTTAGGTTGAGTTTATCATATAAACTCTCATATCTATACCCTAGAAATTAAAATATCAGTTTGAAATCTGTAATCTCTCCTCAAATTAATAAAACTATCCTCTCGTTCTACACGTGGATGTAGCTAACAGGTTAGTGAAACACGTAAATTTGTCTGTCTCTCAATTTTACGTTCTTATTTGTTTGTCTTTCTCTTCCGTTGTACTCTCTCCGTCTCAATGAATTCTTTACGTTTGTTTTTGGGACGTGCTATTTCATACACGCCGTTTACTTCGTTGTACACGCAATGTCTGAATTCGCCTCTCTCATTTCCCCTCCCATTTGAGAGTAAAATCCAAAAAAATCACTTCCTTTCTTCAACCTTTTCACCCTATACAATCCGTTAGCAGCAAACCCTATCTCGCCTCCCATCGTCGGCGACCTTGTCGCCTGAAACCCCACGCCGGAGACGGATATTGAATGCTACTATTGATATGCAAAGCCTGAATGGAATCACTCCGGCAATGTTGGCTCCCAAGTCTTTCGGCAACTTGCATGCTTGTGAGGTCTGTCCACTGTCTATCGCTCTATGCATTACTCTCTGATAATCCAATCCAATCCAATGTCCTCATTCTTACAAAACAAATGTACTGTATTTATTTTTGTGGATTGAATTGAATGATGAGCAGAACTGGCTGCCAAGGAATGATATAATTAATGATATAATTAATGATAATGAAACTATTGATAATTAATGAATGATGTCCTAATTTACGATGTAATTAATGATGTAATTAATGATATAATGAAACTATTGATAATTAACGAGAAAATATAAATTAAACCCTAATTAACGATGTAATTAATGATGTAATAAAACTATTAACGAGAAATTAACAAGATAATTAACGAGAAAGTATAAATTACTTGTTCCATGTCGAATTGCTTACGATAATGATGAAGAGGTAGATTAATTGGCTAGGTTAAATGGTGGCTTTTTAACAGAGAGGTTTTTAAAAAGAGAAGGGCAAACACGGAAATAAAAGTGACAAAATGTGTACAACAAAGTAAACGGCGTGTATGAAATAGCAATTCCGTTGTTTTTCACACTTGCCGATGCGCATTTTGTTTCGTTACTATCTTTATTTACGTATTATTAAAATTCTAAAAATTTGATATTCTTAATATGATTATTATGACAATTCAAAAAAAGATCTCACATGAATATATTTTATATTATATTTTAGAAATTATATCAAAGATTACTTCACCTCATGAATAGTGTCAAAAAAGAAACGTAAAGAATTCATTGAGACGGAGGGAGTAACAAACTGGTATAAGAGCTTTGGGTTTTCTGATCTGTGAGAAAAAGATGTCTGGGATGAACGTTAAAATTGAGAGTTTTGATTTGAGGAATAGTTTTAGCGTGTGGAGTTATGGAGGATAGTGCTTTAAATAATCTTTAATGCAGGTCACGGGGATGAAGAGGGGCACCTTGCCTTTCAAGTATTTAGGGATTCCTATATCTTATAAAAAAACTTGGGGTGCTTGACAGTGCTATACTTGTAGAGAAAATTATGGATCGTATTCGAGCTTTGGGTTCTAGGCACTTGTCTTATGGAGACAGACTCACCTTAGTCAGATCAGTAGTTCAGAATCTGCATAGTTATTGGGCTAGAGTCTTTATTCTCCCCAAAACTGTGATCAAGAAGGTCGAGGATATTTCCAGAAATTTCCTTTGGAAAGGGGATTATAACTACATATATAGCTGCTCCATTAATAGGGTGGCAACAAATTTGTTACCCCAAACAGAAAGGGGATTGGGTATCAGGGATGCTATGGACTGGAATTTGGCTAGTATTGCTAAATACATATGGTGGTTGGATGTCAAGAAAGATCGTTTCTGGGTTAGATGGATACACACTAATTTCTTTAAGGGCAGGGAATGACAGTTGATGTTATGTAATGCTACTTCAAGTTGGTCATGGAAAAGAATATGCAAAGTGTATGATAGATTCAAAGAGGGATTTGTTAGTGATGGATGGCAGCAGTCAGGAAGAGGGTATACAATCCATCAGGGGTATGAATGGCTGAGAGAGGAGAAATAGGATGTTGCTTGGTGTGGTTTTGTTTGGCATAAACTTGTTTTATCTAAACATTCATTTATAGCTTGGTTAATGATGCATAACAGGTTGCTGACAAATGAAAGATTGACTAGATGGGGTCTGAATATTAGACTAGAATGTTGGTTGTGTGGTGTTGATAAGGAGGACTAAAACCATCTTTTCTTTTGTTGTGCTTATAGCAAGAAGGTTTTGAGGTTGTTGTCTGGGTGGTTGGGTACTAATATCCCTGTCTCTGATGTGGTGAACTGGTGGCACTGTTACAGATTTGAGAATGCAGCGCATAAACGACTGGTAGGAAGTGGTTTAGTTGCTCTTATTTATCACATATGAAGAGCACGTAATCTCAGCAAACATGAACAATGGTTGCCAAGACCGGTGCAGAGTTTTAGGATGCTTCAAGATGAAGTACGGGTTAGACATAGATTTCTGATATCTCATGGAAAGCTTCTTTCAATTGAGAAATATATGTGTTAGTGTTGTGATCGAGTTGTAGTCTGAAGGTGGTATGGTAGAAAGTGGTAGCTAAATTGGAAGTAGGGAACAATTTGTAATTCTTCCTATCATTTATCAATACAAAGCTTACATTTTTGCAAAAATAAAAAAACAATTTGTAATTCTTCCTATCATATATATATATACTAGTTGGAAAGCCCGTGCGATGCACGGGTCGATTTTTAGTGGCAATGATAATGACATCAAGTTAGAAGATTGTAAAGGAATACTATCCACATATGTGATTACGTGAATGTGTTTTTAGGGAGATCATATATGCGGTAAAAATCAAATTAAATTATACGCGTGCATTGTATTTAAAACTCGTAATATCTCTCTTTAAGACAATACTCGATAAATCTTTCAATGTGATACAATTATACTACATAGTACTTCCTCCTTCTATCTCCTTCCATATTCTATTTTCGTTCGTCTTTCTATCTTCTTCCCATCACAAATATTTTTTATTTGGTCCAACCTTTTTGCTATATTAACCTCAGTTTTTACTTATAACTACAATTATAGAAAAGAGAAATATTTAATTTATACACATGACTTATTCTTTCAGTGACATTATTCTTTCACTGTGAGATAATTTTACTTAATTTTATAGTCTTAAAAGCTCTTTAATTTTTGTCGATATTTAAGGACGAATTATATAATGAAAATTCATCGCCCTATTATATAATTTTTCGATGTAAGTAGAGTTTTTCTAAGACTCAAAAGATGTTGGGTTAATATCTATGGACAAATAATTACTCTTAATTATAATATAGATATTAATCAATTCATCATACTTTTTCGATGTGGGATAATTTTACTTAATTTTATAGTCTTAAGAGATTAAGGATCAAAAGATTTTTTTATTGAAATCTAAGATCAGAACGAATGATTATTTTTATTTATAATATAGTAAAAAATTATTACCTAAATACAATTTTTCGAGCTGACATGATTTTACTATTTCTATATGTAACGGATTCAATACTTTTTCGAGCAATGTGAAATTCATAACATTATAATAATTTTTCGAAGTGGGAAAATTTCACACACGTTTATAGTCTTAAGAACTCTTTTAAGACTCAAAAGAGAAATTTTTACTTATGTTTCTTATAGTCCTAAGAGCTTTTCTAAAACCAAAAAGATTGTTTTATATCTATGAAATTCATGACTTTGTAATAATTTTTTGATGTGAGAAATTTTACTCAAGTTTATAGTCTTAAAAGTTTTTTTAAGACTCAAAAGTGTGGGATAGTTTTACCTAATTAAGTTTATGGTCTTAAGAATTTTTTTTAAGACCCAAAAGAGTTTGTTTTTCTTAAAAACGAACGAATACTCTTAAGACTCTATCTAAAAAAGAATGATGTCTCTTATAAAACTTTTAAAAGCTACTCGTATAAGACAATTTTATAAAAGCTTTTAAACTCAAGAATGATGTCTCTGCAAAAGAGTTTATAGCTTTAAAAGCTTTTATAAGACAATTTTTTTTGGTTAATATCTAAAAAAGAATGATGTCTCTTATTTGTGATATAGAATTTCATCATTTCATCATAATTTATCGATATGCGATAATATCTAAAAACTCTTTTTAGAACTCAGATTTTTGTTAATATCTAAACACGAATGATTTCTCTTTTCCATCAGCTTACGGTCCTAAGAATATTTTTAAGACTCGAATTATTTTTAGTTGATATCCAAGGACAAATGGTTATTATTTATAATATAGAATTTCATCACATCATCATAATTTTTTGATGTGACACAAACGTTAGGACAATTATAATAATAAAAGATTTTGTTTTTATATCTAACTTAAGAATGAACGATTACTCTTATTTATATAATAAAATTCGATCACCTTATTATAATTTTTTGATGTGAGATAATTTATCACCTCATAAGAGTATTATAAGATTCAAAAGATTTTTGATTAATATCTAAAACGAATAATTTCTCTTATTGATAATGTAAAATTTCATCATCTCATCATAATTTTTCGACGTGAGATAATTCTACTTAAGTTTATAGTCAAAAAGCTCTTTTAGAACTCAAAAGAGTCAATATCGACATATAGAGACGAATGATTGATCTTATTTATATATTCCTAATAGAATTCAATCAACTTATAATTTTTCGATGTGGGATAATTCTACTTGAATTTAATTATAGTCTTAAGAATGATTTTTGGTACTCAAAAGATTTCTTGTTGATATCAATAGACGACGAATGATTACTTTTATTTATATAATAGAATTTCATCGTCTTATTATAATTTCTCGATGTGAGATAATATTACTTCAATTATAGCCTAAAAGTTGTTATAAAACTCAAAAGTTTTTTCTGGTTAACATCTAAAACGAATGATTTTTCTCTTATCTATAATATAGTATAAAATTTCATCAGCTCATAGTGTGATAATTCTGAATAAATCTATAGTTTTAAGAACTCTTTTTAGGGCTCAAAAAATTTCTGATTGATCTTTAAAGACGATGATTACTTTTATTTATATAATAGAATTTCATCATCTTATTGCAATTTTTCGATGTGGATAATTTTAATTCTATTTATAGCCTTAAGAGCTATTATAATTAAGACTCAAAAGATTTTTGATTAATATCTAAATGATGTAGAATTTCATCACTTTCATCATAATTTTTCAATGTGGGATAATTCTACTTAAGTTTACTCTCTTTTAGGACTCAAAAGATTCCAGATTGACATATATAGACGAATGATTACTCTTAATTATATAATAGAATTCAATCAACTTATAATTTTTCGATGTGGGATAATTTCTTGAATTTAATTATTGTCTTAAGAATGCTTTTTAGGATTCAAAAGATTTCTCGTTGATATTTATAAACGAACGATTACTTTTATTTATATAGTAGAATATTATCACCTTACTATAATTTCTCGATGTGGGATAGTTTTACTTAAATTTATAACTATATGAGCTTATAAGACTAAATTTTTTTTGGTTGATATCAAAAAATGAATGATTCTTTTATTTGTGATATAGAATTTCATCACCTCAACATTATAATCTTAAAAATTCTTTGAAAAAAGTCTCTTTTATATTACATATATATTGCTTATATCACCTTATTATAATTGTTCAATGTGAGATAATTTTACTCACTTTTACGGAGTGCATAATAAATTTATCACTTTTTTTTCGAGAAAATAATATGAAATATTGTTTATAATATAGAATTTCATCACATCATAATTTGACGAATGACTACTCTTATTTATAATAATAATTTCATCACCGCATCATAAATTTTCAATGTAGGATAATATACTTAAGTTTAGTTTCACCACTTTATTATAAGAAATTTTCTACATGGTGTTTCTATGTTTTTAGCTTTTCTATATGATATCCTTGCACTTTTATAATCACACATGGTACTCTCACTTTTAGGGACGTTTAAGGGCATAGAGACATAATACACTAAAAGTGAGGGGTACCATGTGTGATTATAAAAGTGGAGAGGTACCATATAGAAAAGCTAAAAACATGGGGGTTCCATGTATAAAATCCTTTATTATAATCTTTGAATTTGGGATAAATTTTACATAAGTTTATAGTTTTCTGAGTTTTTTTAGTGCCATCTTATTATAGTTTTTTATAGCATATCCAAAAAAAATTGAGGGGGTATCATCTTATTAAGAGCTTTTTTTTTTTAAGATTAAAAAGTTTTTTTGTTGATATTTAAGGACGAATGATTACTCTTATTTATAATAAAGAATTTCTATCACCTCATCATAATTTGGAGAAATGATTACTTTTATTTGTATAATAGAATTTCATTGTCTTATTTATTTATATTTACAATAAAGAAAACATGATTACTCTGATTTATTATATAGAATTATCATCTTATTTTAATTTTTTTGATGTGGGATAATTTTAAGTTTGTAGTCTTATTAAGAGTTTTTTTAAGACTCAAAAGTTTTTTTGTCGATATTTAAAAACAATGATTACTATTATTTTTAGTATAAAACTTCATAAGCTCATCATAATTTTTTGATGTGAGATAATTAATTAAAGTTTATAATCTTAATCTTAAGAGTTGTTCAAGACTCGAAAGATTTTTGGTGGATATCTAAGCACGAATGATTACTCTTATTTATAATATAGAATTTCATCATCTTATTATAATTTGTCGATGTGGGATAACTTTATTATTTTTATATGTAATAGATTCATCACTTTTTCGAGCAAATAGTATGAAACAAATTATATGAAATTTATACTCAAATGAAAGCATTTTCTACCAAGATTCCAATTATATCATTTTTATAATTTTTTTTACGATAATTTTTTGTTAAACGAAATTTAAAGGTTTTAAGACCAAAATTACAAAACATCACATTAATATGATAGATTAAATATATTATTATAATAATAAAAAGATTCACTACTTGATTTTTTTTATTATTGATTATACTTTCCAAAATTAAGTTTAGATGCAACGGACCAATCATATCGCTCGAAAAGTTCCTCCTTTATATATATATATATATATATATATATATATATATATATATATATATATATATATATATATATATATATATATATATATATATATTTAGGTTCATGTGAGAACCACTCCTTCAATGAGAACCGTGAGAACTATAATATGAGCCATTAGATCATAGTGTTCAATCTCATTCGTTGGATCCTTCCAAATTCTTCAATCCTATCAATTAATCACAATTGCTTGAGCCTTCAACTCGTAAGGTCGTATCTCCTTCTCCTTCTACAAAATTCTTCGACCCGTAATCCTTTAATCCATAATTCTTCAATCGACCATTGAATCCTTTTTTCAATCCATCAATTTTTCAATCGACTTTTCTTCAATCCATCAATTCATCACAATTGGGACCCCAGTAGCCTAAGTAACTTTTAATTTTTTTTAAAATTAATTATTTTATGAGTTAACTTATTCGATTAAATTCATTATTTCATTACAATAGTAATAGTATTATCGTCGGCAAATATAATTGCAATAATCCCAGCTATCATTTTTTTTCCAGATTTCCTCATTGACTTAGGAGTTCATCTAAAATATTGTTCTTTAATTTCCTTTCGTACGAATTTTATATGGAATACAACACTTCTTCTTCAAGCACTACTCGATTTAATTTCCTTTTCAATTTTAGCGTACCATTTTTCAATTTTAGCATACCATTGCCGTACCTTCTTTTAACTATGGTGTATCTCTTTTCTATTTTAGCGTACCCTTTTTTTAAATTTATCGTACCCTTTTTCAATTTTAGCGTACCCTTTTTCAATTTCAATTTTAGCGTACCCTTTTCAAATTTTAGCGTACCCTTTTTCACTTTTAGCGTACTTTTTTTCAATTTCAATTTTAGCGTACCCTTTTCTATTTTAACGTACCATTTTTCAATTCAATTTTAGCGTACCATTTTTCAATTTCAATTTTAGCGTACTCTTTTTCACTTTTAGCGTACTCTTTTTTAATTTTAGCGTACCCTTATTCAATTTCAATTTTAGCGTACCCTTTTTCAATTTCAATTTTAGCGTACCCTCACTTTTGAATTTTAGCGTACATTTTTTAATTTTGGTGTATTTTCTTCAGATGTCGAAATCTTTGGAGAAGATTATATGAGAACATGGAAGATTAGTAAGGCTATCTTGGGTCAAATTAGTGATTGACAGAAATTCAATAAGCCCAATGCACTAAAAAGGCAGAGGCCCAAGACTTTGTAAGAGAATTGGATTATAATTTGTAAGGTTCTAAATGGTTCTCACAGTTCTCATTGAGGGATAGGTTCTCACCCGATCTTAACTCTCTCTCTCTCTCTATATATATATATATAGATTAAAGTTACAGATGACATACGATAAAGTTGCATTTGTTTAAAATTGATATGTAACTATAACATTCAGCTCTTTTATCACTTCAAGTGATAAAGTGCAACTTTATCACTCATATCGTGTAACTTTAATCACTTTTGTGTAATTTTAACACTGGAACTTATGACCTTAAAATAGTTGTTGACCTTATTTGAACTCACCTCTCTCTCTCTCTCTCTATATGTATATGTATGTATGTATATATAAATATATATATATATATAAATGGAATCAAGAGGGTTGGTAGTGGATTGGGAAGTTGGTGAGTTGTGTTGTTAGCCATTGATTTGGATTGGATGGATGACCTAGATTAATCAAAAAAAGGGAGAGGTGGTACGTGGAATGACTAGTAACAGGCAGCAGTAGAGCAACAGCAGGTAAAGCAGAGCAACAACAGCGCAATCTCTCAATCTTTCATCATTTCCATCACCAAAATTCACTTTCTCACTATCAATTGCTCACCATTTCCATCACCAAAATTCACTTTCTCACTATCAATTGCCCGCCATTTCCTCTCACTAAAATTTAAAATTCATCCCAAATCAAAATTCATCACCTTATTTATACTATCATGCAAAATAACTAAACCCTAATTCGTAATTTGCTCTACATCTCCATGCTCCAATGGTGTTGTTCCTCGAAGATTCATGCAATGATTATATGCTCGAAAATCTGAAGTCGAAAATTTCCGTTCAACATGCAGGAGGTAAGATGAGTATATACATATATTTTTTGGTATCTTGCATTTGGTATTCCATTGTTTTTGTTTGGTTTGTTAATTTGAAGAATTACACAGTTATAATGTCATAGTCACACTCAATATGATGGACAGTCACACGTTGCTGAGTGCAGGTTTTGATGGTAGCCATTTCTTTGTTTGTTTGTTAATTTGAAGAGTCACACAGTTATAATGTGATAGTCACACTTAATATAACGGACAGTCACACAATGATGAGTACAGGTTTTGATACGTTGGTTATTATTTTAATCCAAATATTTATTAAGCCAAGTTATTATTGTGTTGGTTCCCTGTAGTTGTAGTTGTATTACGTTGAAGTTGCTTTATTATTCCAAATATGTTTGTTGGTTTCTTTATCATTGTTATATTCCAAATATTACAATTTAACCGTTCCATCAAACGTTTGTAAATTTTTATTTTTTTGTTGAGTATTGCATTTTGTTTTTTTGAAATTGTAGTTCTTATGCGTTAATCTTTAACAATCATGCTGTTATATGAGCAAAGTCACAGTCGTTGTTGAGAAAAGTCACATTTCATTAAGGTCAGAGATGAATGCATGCGTTGCAAGATTGATAGTGTGTAATATAGGATTTCTTTTTATTGACAGTAGTTTATAGTGTGTAATATAGGTTTTTTTTATTATAGTTTTTATTGTTCCAACCTCTGATAGTTATTTTGTTTTTATTGTTCCAACCTATATGCCAGTTGAAGACACAGTGATTGTGCCTTACGTAGGGCAGAAGTTCGCGGACATCGATGGAGCATTCTTGTTTTATCAATCTTACGTATCTTCTTTTGGTTTCGAGGCGAAGAGGTACACGACAACTAGATCTTTTGATGGTTCGATTAAGGAGAAATTGTTGGCTTGTAATAAGGAGGGCAAAACAGCTAGCCAGAGCATGGTGAAGTTGTCGAGCACGGGACAGAAGGAGGGGCAAGAGTCTGTGGGATCGTATGAACCCAAAAGGAATACGAAGGCGACGAGGACGCAATGTGGAGCAAGAATTAGGCTCTGTGCAATGATCGGGGGGTTTTATATTGAAGAGTTCATCGAGGAACACAACCACGATCTTGTGATGGTCGAGGAACACAACCAAGAGTCTATCAAGATATCACAAGGAGATGATCGTTTGCAACTCGAGGGTACGTAACTTTTGTGAACAGTGTTGTTAGTGCATGGTTGACTGCTAACTGTGCCCGACTAATGCAGTTGCAATTTTGTGTGTGCAGCTGAAGATCGGGGCAACTCGGACATACAGGATGTGCAAGGAGATGTCGGGCGGATTTCAGAACATAGGAGCATCGTTGGTTGATTTAAAGAACTGGGGGAGGGACGTCAAGTGCTTCGTTCACGAGCAGGATGGTCAATTGTTCATAGACCGGTTCAAGAGTTTGAGAGACAGTCAGGAGGATTATTACTTTGACTACGATGTTGATGCAGATGGAGGCTTACGTAGGGTCATTTGGGCGGATGGTGCAGCTCAAAGGAACTACGCGGCGTTCGGGGATGCGGTTTCGTTTGACCCAACGTACGGAACCAACGTGTATTCTATGGTGTCCACACCATTCACTGGCGTGGACAACCACAAACGGTCTGTCACGTTCTGCGGGGAGTTGCTATTAAAGGAGGACTATGAGTTATTTATCTGGGTCCTCTCCCGGTTTCTGGAAGCCATGGGCGGGAAGGAACCGTGTTATATCATTACAAACCAGGATCCCGGGATTTTAAAAGCCTTCCCAAAAATATTCAAAGCAGCGCACCAACGTTGCTGCACGTGGCACATCATGAACAAAGTTCCAACGAAGTACGGCAGATCAAGAGAGGAGGCCTCGGAATTCATAAAAGCCCTCAATGCAATTATTTGGGATGATGACATCGAGGCGTCGGAGTTCGATGACAGGTGTGGGTGGATTATGATCGACCATGATGCTGTTGGGATCGAATGGTTCGAAAATATGTTTGACATCAGGAGCAAATGGGTTGCCGCGCATTGCAGGGAGTTGAGGATGTCCGGAATTATGAGGACAACAGAGAGATCAGAGAGTGAGAACAGTTTCTTCAAAAAGTTTGAAGACAACAATGGTACGTTGGTCCAGTGCTGGATGCGTTTCGAAAGTGCGATGGACCAACAGAGGCACATGCAGAAGAGGCTAGACAACGATAACCGCCAGACATTCTCCAAAATTGGAACGACGAATCCGATGGAGACCCACGCGGCAAGGGTGTACACGCACGTGGCTTTTGCACATTTTCAAGAAGAGGTCAAGTTTTCGCTATACAGGTGTAGTGTTCGTGGGTATCAGGAGAAGGACGGGATCGAAGCGACAACAGTTCTGGACTCCATTCGGGACCGCAACTACATTGTTGAATACAATGCAGGTATTGGCATAGAAAGTCATTGTCCATGTTGTCTAGCCACACTCACATAGCCTGACTATATGACCTAAACGGTGTGATTCTAAACTGCGGTGAGTGTGACTATACAACGTGGTGAGTGTGAATGCACAACGTAATGAGTTTTATTCTACAATTCATTGAATGTGACTATATAAAATAAAGGGTGTGACTCTGAAATGCGGGACGTGTGATTGTACAACGTAATTTGTTTGATTCTGCAATGTAAGGACTGTGACTATTTAGCATAATGGATGTGACTATACCTTGTCAATGTTGTGATTATACCTCTAGAAAGTCACATCCTGTGCGCTGCGTAGCTACTGTCCGTATAGTTGAGAGTCGCATTCTTTATGGGTTTTAATGTACTTGCAGGAAGTTCCGTCGGTATGGAATTCTTTGCAGGCACGCCATTTGGATATATTCTTCCAAAGGACGGGAGACAATTCCGGAACGGTACGTGGCATGTAGATGGACAAAGGATGCTCTACGTAATGTTAATGCGTGTCCCCTGTCAGAGAGTCGTCTAAGCGATGAGAAGGCTGTTACAGTCACGAGGCTGTTTTCGGAGTTCTACGAGACCGTCAGTCATGTCAGCAAAATGGGTAAGGAAGACGTTAGTAATTTAGCTGACATCATCCGCGACTTCAGGTCCAATGTGGCGCCATTTGCTGGCCCTTGCAGTACACTGAAATTGTTTTTATATACACCAATTTGATTTTAATATTAAAAAATTTGATTTTTTTTTCGGATTTTTTTTTCTTTTTGGAAAAAAAATGTACGAAAACAAAAAATGTTTTTTTTTTGGGGAAAAAATGTGTTTTTTTCGGAAAAAAAATTTGTTTTTTTTCAGAGGAATTTTTTTCCCAAAAAAAATTGATTATTTTTTTTAATTTCTTTTCCCGAAAAAAAAATTTCGGGGAATTTTTTTTATGTATGCTTTTTTGTTTTAATCTTAGTCTTCAATTTGATTTAATCTAATGGTTGAAATTTGGTCTCAATAAAGCGACGAGTTGAGGTGTCTAAAAGGATCTTAGATTATATATATATATATATATATATATATATATATATATATATAGAGAGAGAGAGAGAGAGAGAGAGAGAGAGAGAGAGAGAGGCGGGTTCCGATGAGGCAGGATAACTCCTTACACCCATTGAGGCACAATCTAGACCATTAGATTAAGATGGAACATATATCCAAGTAAGTGTTATATACACTAAAAAACTCATCATATACGTTATTAAACTCACTATATATATATATATATATAGAGTGAAGATCAAGTGAGTCCCTTTTTTTTTGAGTCCATGAGTCCTTTTCTTAGCCATTGATCTGAAGAGGATGAATGGTTGAGATTGCATGTAGTAATTAAGGTAGTAACTACCATATTTTGGAAATAATATGAGAAAATCCTCTCTCCTCCCTAAATTACTGCCAACTGATATCTTTTTCTCTCTCATCTCATTCATTTTTTTTCATTCAAACACCCGCCTAACACAAAAACCCTTCACCTTCATCATCTCTCATCTCATTCAATTTTTTCACTCAACTCAAGCACACCCGAGCACTCAATCGCACAACTCAACTCAATCGCTCAACTCAACTCAATCGCTCACCTTCAACTCGAGCAAGGTTATATTGAAGCAGCTTTCTAACTTTAGCAAACATAATGAACAAGGTGCGATCGCGATTGTTGGAAAACGTAGGCAAGTATGCGGACGCTAGACAAAAGATTATCGACGCTCCCAAGAGCAAGCCAACAAAGGGCCGAAAAAAATAACGTGTTTACTGAATCATGTCATCTCTTTTCTAACTACGAATTAATGGTTTGTATTCTTTAGTTACCTGTCTAATTACATTGGTATTTTGACTATCACCAATGCATTGAACCTGTTAAACTCTGTTACACTGACTAGTTGTACCTGTTACTCTAATTTACTGCTGGTGTTACTATGGGGATTACTGAAGTTAACCCAATTTTCTTTGGTCTCACAATCTGTGTGTTACACCGAAGCATTGTAAATGTTACTTTAATGAACAATTTATGTTTACTTTAAGTTATTAATGGTGTTTGTACAATGATATTGCAATTAATTCCTCTGACGCATTATATATTGTTTTTTGAAGAACAAATGTTGGTACTTTGTCAATGAATGGAACCAATCCAAGTTATCCCCAGTTACTTTGGCAATGATTTTGTCTAACTTCAATGCATTGTTTCTGTTACTGTAACAGACGAATAGTGTTACTCTAACACACACGAGATGTTACTCTAACAAAAAAACACATGTATTAAATAAATATAGTGTTAAATGCACCGTAACACAGCGCTATGTGTAAAAAAAAATTGTACAAAATTAGTTTTTCGTGTAAACCAGAAAAAAAGAAAAAATTCTTATAATGACAAAAAAACACGAGTATTCTCAAAACACTTGTTCATCCTCCTCGTCTTCCTCGGTGTCTTCTTCAGTTTCCTCTCCTTCGATGTCTTCATCAATTGTTCCACTGCCTCATCAATTGTTCCGAATACTTGCTCCATGTACGGAGTGAAAACCTCACCCACATCTCTGCACCATTCCTGTGCATTCGGTTCTTTGCCAATGCTTCGTGCAAGAAATTAAAAAATGTCACGCCCATGGACATAAGTGTTACTTCAACTCATAAGTTGTGTTACTTTAACCCTTAAAGGATGTTACTCCAACGTCAGCGCCAAAAACCCTTTTCAGTGTTACGTGCTTGTGTTACTCTAATTAGAATTAGATATTACTGTAATTCATAACTTGTGTTACTTCAACGCCATGACTGCTTCAACATAAAGCAAACAATAATATCAGTGAAACAATAATATCAATGAACCATTGTTATTAATCCATGATTGATCAAATGAATCAAATTCTACCTTTTCCAGTGTTGTCATGTGCGTTCGCATCTTTGGCAAAACCACCTGCACAAAATCAAACAGCATTACACCCATGCAAATAATGTGTTACTATAATTCCTAAGTGGTGTTACTCTAACGTGTACAATACGTTACTTTAACATCATCATCAAAATCCTTTTTCTGAACGTTCATTTGTGTTACTGTAATTGCAAGTAAGTGTTACTTTAATGCAGAAGGCATGTTACTTCAACGACGTTTATGCGTTAATTGAAATCAAAACAATAGTATCAATGAATATCATGGAAAATCTGAATAAAAAGCATAAAGCTCTGTAATCTATAAAGATCGAGAGAGCAAATAACCATTGATACGAAACTGTGATATCAAAAACGCACGACATAAAAAAAACGCAAATTGATACGAAACTGTGATACGAAATGACAATGAAAGCACTATAAACATGAAAATCGACCGCAATTTGACGCGATAAACCATTGATATTAAAACGCACATTGAAAGCAATATGACCATCGAAATCCATGAATAAAAATTGAATCAAAACGTGAATAAAATACTGAAACTCACCATTGTTATACTCGATCTGTTGCTTATCAACCGTTGAAGACGATGATGCGGTCATTGAATCAATTGTAACAGAATTCCGAGTACAAAATCGATGACTGAGCGTGAATGAAGAAAGGTTTTTTTTTTGTGTTTGAACGAACGTGATATGATGAATGAATGTGAATGATGAATGAATGTGATAGGGAGTTATTGTTTCCTAAATTCATGGGAGCTATTTTAGGAACGTAAATCTTTTTTTTTTTTTTAATGGATGCATCTTGTCCATCCATCCTCATCCCATCCAATGGATGAGATGAGGACTTAGGGACTCACAAAGAGTAAAGGACTCATAAGAGCCTTACTCTATATATATATATATATATATATATATATATATATATATATATATATATATATATATATATATATATATATATATATATATGCACACCTAAGAACTCAATATATATACAGTAAAATAATTGTTATATACACTCAAATAGTTATTATGTACACCAATTAATCAACAATGGAACATACATCAAAATAACTGTTATATACACTAAAAAAACTCATTATATACGCTATTAAACTCACTGCATATATATACACTTAAGAACTCAATATATATACAGTAAAATAATTGTTATATACACCCAAATAATTAATATGTACATCAGTTAATCAACAATAGAACATACATCAAAATAATTGTTATATACACTAAAAAACTCATTATATACACTTAAGAACTCAATACTATATATATACTGTTATATGTATGTGTATATGTGTGTGTGTATATATATATATATATATACACATACATATACATACATATATAGTAAAATAAATGTTATATACACTCAAATGGTTACTATGTACACCAATTAATCAACATATATAAATATACACCGGAATAACCTAAAACAATGGAACATACATCAAAATATATGTTATATACACTAAAAACTCATTATATCGCTCTTAAACTCATTATATATATACTTAAGAACTCAATATATACAGTAAAATAGTTATTGTTATATACACTCAAATGGTAACTATGTACACCAATTAATCAACATATATACACAGAAATAATTGTCATATGTACTTACTTATTTGATATAGTAGAATTTTATATACCCTAAAACAGTTATTATGTACACTGAAATTGTTATTATATACACCAATTTTATTTTAATATTAAAAAAATGATTTTTTTTTCGGGATTTGTTTTTTTGGATTTTTTTCTTTTGGGAAAAAAATGTCCGGCAAAAAATGTGTTTTTTTAGGAAAAAGAAAATGTTTTTTTTTTCGGGAAATTTTTCTTTTTTTGGAAAAAAAAATTTCCGAATATTTCCAAAAAATATTGTTTTTTTTCCCCGGGAAATAAAATTGGGGAAAATTTTTTATGTGAGTTTTTGTTTTAATCTTAGCCTTTAATTTGATTTTAATCTAATGATTGAGATTTGGTCTCAATGGGTGCGACGAGTTGAGCTGCCTCAAAGGATCATATATATATATATATATATATATATATATATATATATATATATAGAGAGAGAGAGAGAGAGAGAGAGAGAGAGAGAGAGAGGCACTTATGAGTCCTTTACATAGAGTCCATAAGTTCTCATCTCATCCATTGGATGTGATGAGAATGGATGGACAAGATGCATCCTAGCATTTACATTAAAAAAAAAAAGAGATTTACGTTCCTAAAATAGCTCCCATGAATTTAGGAAACAATAACTCCCTTGATCACGTTCATTCATCATTCACGTTCATTCAAACCCGAAAAAAAACCCTTTCTTCATTCACGTTCATTCATCAATTTTGTTCTCGAAATCCCGTTACAATGGATTCAATAACCGCGTCATCTTCTTCAACTGTTGATAAGCAATTGATCGAGTATAACAATGGTGAGTTTCAATATTTCTTTCACGTTTTGATTCAATTTTTATTCATAGATAAATTGTGCGTCAACTTGCGTTCTTTTTTTACGTCGATTTTCATGTTTATATTGCTTTCATTGTCATTTCATTCATCATAATTTCGTATCAATGGTTAATTGCTCTCTCGATCTTTATTCCAGGGTTTTATGTTTTTTATTTAGATTTTCCATGATATCCACTGATACTATTGTTTTGATTTCTATTAACGCAGAAACGTGGTTGAAGTAACATGCCTTTTGAGTTAAAGTAACACTTAATTGTAATTACAGTAACACAAATGGACGTAGAGGTGGCAGTTAGTCGGGCCGGGCCGGGCTTCGTGCCTGGGTGGGCCGGCCCGGTCGTGCCTAGACCCGGGCTCGTGTCGTGCCCGGCACGGAGCTCTAGCCGACCTTGCCGCCGAGGCACGGCCCGAGGCCCGGGCCCGGTCGTGCCGTGCTCGGGCCGGGTCTCGTGCTCGGTCGTGCCCGGTCCGTCGTGCTAGTTTCGTGCTCGTGCCCGTGTTTCGGTTTTCGTGCCGGTTTTCGGGTTTCGGGTCGTGCCTCAATCTATTTCATATTTTTTCCAGCAAAAACAAGACGCGTTTGTGTGCGACCCGAATATTTGTAGCCTTGTAGGTAATTATATATTATAATATTTGTAGCCTTGTAGCTAGCACTCCACAAGTCCCACTTTGGAAATAGTTAATACTCTTTATTTAAAAAAATTGTAATTGTAAAAAAACACAATTACTAAAAATTACAATTACTAAAACAATTACTAAAAATAATAGTAATTATACAAACTAAAAATTATAAATAAAATCTTCGTAGGATGTAAAAGAAACTAAAAAATAATTAAAGTCGACTTGTGAAATTGTAATTGAAAAAATAATTATGTCTATTACTCTACGATTCGACACTGCCACTCGAAGGGGTATCGTCGGTGTCGACATCACTATCTCTTGGTTCCTGACCTTGTTTTCGGTCTCTTGCATCCATCCAATCTTTGTAGCAGATACACATGCGGAGGGTGTCGCAAGACAAAGACGTACGTTTTTCGTCCAACACCCTTTTAGAGGCACTGAAGCAACGTTCGGACGCTACAGATGAAACTTGAATGGCGTAGAAGTCTCGTGCCATTGCTGACATCACCGGAAGACCTAGTTCATGTTCTCGCCACCATGATAGAAGATCAGTGGTTAGTTTATCGAATTCGGAAATATTGTTGAAATAATCATATCGCAGGTACATATGAAATTCAGCAAGATCGGACGCCCGTGTTTGTTGAGGAGATGGCATCAGTCGAGACATTCGTGACATGGCCTTGCCCAATCCTGTAGCGATCGTCGATCGGCTACTGCTAGCACCTGCACCTGATCGAGAAGTAGTGGTGGGGTTAGTTTGACCATAAATCCGCTCGTATTCACCAAATACTACACCAAAGTCGTGTCTAACCGAGGCCGCATAGGCCTCCCTGTCGAATTCTAGGTTCATTGTTTTTTTATAACTTTCAACAACGTTAATGGCACCCTCAAATTTCCACCTAGGGTCTAAAATCACTGCAAATACATAGACAAGAGGAATATCGTCCCAATATTTTAACCATTTTGCCTCCATGTCGGGTAGAAACGTAGAGTAATCAGGTAGGCCTCGATATTTTTGGAAAATAGTGGCAATATTGTCAAGGTGAGCAATGAAGAAAGGGACCGTGGGCTTATATGCATGAGAAAATGCAGTGGTCGCCTCCTCAAAGGCTGACAACAAGTCGATATACATTTCTATTTTCTCCCAATCATCTTCAAGTAATTGTTGATCGGGAAAACGAGTGTTCCAAAAAGTAGTTAGCGGATCCTTGTATTCTAAACATGACTGCAACATTGTGTACATTGAATTCCACCTCGTGTTGTTTTCTGCGGGAAATTTTCTGTATTTAATTTTATTTAATTTACAAAAGTGACGCCAATCTTGGCGCCTCATTTGACACGTGTTCAAGTGCATAACTATTTTTTTAAACTTGGTGTGATAGTGTCGTAGACCCACTAAACCGTCCTTAACACACAGGTTTAAAATGTGACAACCACATCGAACATGTAACAATTCACCATCTAAAAAAATATTTTGTAAACTGGTCTTCAACATGTTAGCACAAGAAGTCATAGACGTTGCATTATCAAAAGTAACTGTCAAAATTTTATCTCTAATTTCATACTCGCATATCGCTCTCACAATAACGTCGTGGATATTAGCAGCGGTATGCGGACTTTCTAATCTTGCAAATTCAATTATTCTTTTTTGTAAAACCCAATTCTCATCTATCCAGTGAGCTGTTAAACATAGGTAAGAGTAATCGATGCGAGAGTCCCAACCATCGGATGTTAACGATATTTTAGACCTCATATTTTTGAAGCATTCTATAAGCTCCATTTTAGCCTCCATATATTGTTTCATTGCTTTACTTTTTACAGTTTTACGGCTCGTTTGTAGATGAGCCGGTTGGTTTGCTTTTACGTATCTGTTAAACGCTGGGTGTTCAGATAAAGCGAAAGGTTTTTCCGTTTGAATTATCATTCTAGATAATTCCTCAGTGCATGTGTTATAATCGTACTTATACTCTTCTTCTGATTCGGGTCGGGTCACAAATTGGTCAAGGGATGTTTGACCGACCTCTTTGGGAACACATTTTTTAGCATGTCGTGATAGGTGACCGGTACCATTTGCACTTTTACCACTAAATTTACTTCCACAATTATTACACTTAGCATGTTTTTTATCTACACTCTTAGTGAAAGATTGCCATACTCTACTTGTTCTACCAATCGCACACAATCTAGCCATTTCTTCTTTAGTCTCCCAAACTATACCGTCATCGGACGATTCGCTCGTTCTTGTTTGTACATTTACATTTGTGAATTGTGACACGGTTTGTGCCGATGTGTCGTGTTGTGCAGACTCTGTAAACGATTGTGGTCCTTCTGGACCTTGTTGTGTAAATTGTTGACCCGTTTGAGGGAGTTGTTGACCCGTTTGTGTAAATGAATACGGTGGTAAAGGTGGTCTCCCCGACATTGCCTGATATGTCGACATATCAAAATTAAATAAGTTGGGTGTCGTGTGAAAAGGTTGTTGGGACCCTTGTCCCATTTGTGCCCCGGTTAAATCGTAACCGTAAGGGGTCGACCCGCTCGGATTGCCAAAGTTCATGAACGAAGGCGTGACACCGGACCATTGATTAAATTGTGGGGTCGTAAATTGACCATGTGCCTCCGATTGTGGTGTTTGTGAACCGGAGGGTCGTTCTACGCTACCTTGACGTTGTTGTGATCGACTCCTTTTTTACGCTGACTCGGTGTTGTGTGATTCAGACATGATTTAAATATTTTAACGGATTAACAATTTAATTATCAAATTAATTACCAAATTAATTAACAATTCAACTAACAAATTTAATAACAATTACCAATTTAGTATTTTAGTTCAATTGACAAGTTAATATGTAAAAAATTATTTAGAAGGTAACTTAATTATAATAAATTAATAAGTGAAGATTATAATTAACTAATTAAGTAATAAACAAAAATAGTTAACAAAATTAAAGTAAAAGAGATTAAGTTAGAAAATGCAAACAAAGCTTGTAGAGATCCGGAGATGCGGTCGAATATCGAGAATCGACAGACTATAATAAAAAAACCCGTAAACCCGATACGATCAATTCTTCAATATAGTAGATTAGCAGCAAAAAACGCAACCAAAACCTTCAATTCTTCAAATTTCAAGATTAATATATAATACTTGTTATATTAAGATTATAATATTATTTATATATTATTTATAAGATTAGTAATAATTTTTATAATTAATAATTTTTATATATATTAGTAATAATTTTATAAGATTAGACGATTAGAATTTAGAAATGTAGACTTATAGAGTATTGAAATTTTCAAAAAATTAATAAGAATGATTATAAGATTAGAAGAAGAATAGAATGATTTGTGAAATGAAGATGGATGAAAGTGGGTAATTTATAGGAAAAGAAATGAAAAAAAAAATATAGAGGAAGTAAGGAATGGGCAGAGAGCCGTTGGAGTCCTTGGAGAATTGGACTGTTGGAAAATTGGAAACGTAAAAAGAGGAGGCAATGGAGTAGGGACTAGGGAGCAGTGAATAGGAGCAGAAGAGCAGCAGAAGCATGCGCAGCAGGGGACCGTTGAGGCCGTGCCGGGCCGGGCCGTGCCTCGGGCCCGCCGTGCCCGGGTCGGTCGTGCCTGGTCGGGCCAGCCCGCGTGCCTGTCAGCGGGCTGTCAGCGGGCCGTGTCGGATCGGGCCCGTGCCTGGCACGGGCTTTTCAGCCGCTTCTTCGCCGAGGCCCGACCCGAGGCCCGATGGGCCGTGCCCGTGCCAGGCCCGAATTTGCCCTCGTGCCGGGCCGGTCGTGCCAAATTTCGTGCCGGCTCGGGCCGGCGGCGGCGGCCCGGCCCTAACTGCCTGCTCTAAATGGACGTTGAGAAAAGGATTTTGATGATGATGTTAAAGTAACGTATTGTACTCGTTAGAGTAACACAACTTAGGAATTGAAGTAACAAATGGTTTGCATGGGTGTAACGCTGTTCAATTTTGTGCAGGTGGTATTGACAAAGATGCGAACGCACAGGACAACACTGGAAGAGGTGGAATTTTATTCATTTGATTAATCGTGGATTAATAACAATGGTTCATTGATATTATTGTTTCACTGATATTATTGTTTTGCTTTATGTTGAAGCAGACATGGCATTGAAGTAACACACGTTATGAATTACAGTAATACCTAATTCTAATTAGAGTAACACAAACACGTAACATTGAAAAGGGTTTTTGGCGCTGACGTTGAAGTAACTTCCTTTAAGAGTTAAAGTAACACAACTTATGAGTTGAAGTAACACGTATGTCCATGGGCGTAAGGTTTTTTAATTTCTTGCAGGAAGCATTGACAAAGAACCGAATGCATAGGAATGGTGCAGAGATGTGGGTGAGGCTTTCACTCCGTACATGAAGCAAGTATTCAGAACAATTGATGAGGCAGTGGAATTTTACAAAATCTACGCGTTGGCTTGCGGATTTGTCATGATAAAAATATTTTTTTTTGTTTACAAGAATAACTGATTTTTGTACACATTTTTTTACGAGTAGCGTTGTGCTACGTAGCAATTAACTCTATATTTTATTTAATACATGTGCATTTAGTTAGAGTAACATCTCAGTTCTGTTGGAGTAATACCTTTCGTCAGTTAGAGTAACAGACATAATGCATTAAAGTAACTGAGGACAGCAGCGTTGTTTAAACAAATGATTACCAAAGTAAGTGAGGATAGCTTGGTTGGAACCATTCATTAACAAATTAACGATTGTCGTTCTTTAAAGAACGATAAATAATGCGTCAGAGTAATTGATGATAATAGCATTGTTTAACCATGAAACAAAGAATAACACTATTAATTACTTAGAGTAACATCATTTGTTCATTAAAGTAACACTTATAATACGTCAATGTAACACGCTGATTATGAGACCACATGTATTTTGGGTAAACTTCATTCATTACCATAGTAACACCATTCGTTACTTAGAGTAACAGGTACAGTCAGTCACTGTAACACAGAGTTTAGCAGCTTTGTTACATTGGTGATAGTAAAAATACCAATGTACATAACAAGTATCTAAAGAATATAAACCATTAATTCGTAGCTAGAAAGAATATGACATGATTCATTAAACACATTTTTTTTTCAGCCCTTCGCTGGCTTGCTCTTGAGACTGTCAATAATCTTTTGTCTCGCATCGAGGTACTTATCTACATTTTCTAGCAATTCCGACCGCACCTTGTTCCTATCTGACAACAGAAGTGTGACTGCAAGTTGGACCACCAAATATCGTCTATTGACCTTCCTCTCGAGGTCTATGTGGTGGAATGTACGGCCCTCGTACATTAGCATGTGCATCATAAGGAAAATTCCTGACTCGTTCCAGGTTGCGTCTGGTTTCTGCCACTTCAGATTAACATCGTTAAAGCCGTAAGTAACGATATCAGCTGCACCAGGGACTTCATTCTTGTCAAGGTAATCGCTCAATGTTGACACCTGCGTGTATCACATCAACGTTAGTAGGTGAGGAAAACATCAACAATGCTAAGGCTCACAGGCCTGCAACTGACCTGCCCCTTGCGATTCAATCTCGCACCACCAGTGTTCCTTGATTTGTCTCCTCCTTTTGCCATCTGAGAAGTACAATAATAATGTAAAACTATCGTAACAAGTAGCTGGTATGTACAATAACCTTGTATGTAAAATAAACGTACAGCTGATACGCGTTAAAGTAACATAAATATATAACAAAGATGCAAAAGTAACACGTCTTCTAGATTACAGTAACACACTCAATTCTCTAGAGTAACACCATAAGTAATATGCAAATTAAAGTAACACGTCTTCTAGATTACAGTAACACACTCAATTCTTTAAAGTAACAACATAAGTGTTACAGTAACACCACAATATGGAAGTTCAGCTGATAAGCGTTAAAGTAACACAAGGAAAGTGTTAGAGGAACATAATATGCGAATTAGAGTAACACGCATGCACAATTGAGTGTAGCAGATTACAATGATTCAAAGTAGCACGAAGATGGGAGTTAAAGTAACACGTTTTCTACATTACAGTAACACATGGTCGTCTTTGAAATAATACCATACATCAATTGATTATAAAATTGAAAACTCAGATACCGCAACAATCTTTAGAACTCAGATACCGCAACAATATTTAGTGAAATCAATTAATGAAATCAAATATAAATCAATATATTAGCGAGAAAATCATGAATATAAACTAAACGCAGATATGAATCAATTATAGGGCACAAACGCAGGAAAGCAAATCAATCAATATATTAGCGAGAAAATTAATGAAATCAGATATGGATATAAACTAAACCTAGTTATTCAATACAACAATCGAGTATTAGCGAGTTACCTTGTATTATGCCACCTGAAGATTATCTTCGCTGAAGTTAGAGAGTTGCTTCAATGTGAGAGCCAAAGTTGGAGAGCTGAAGACGAGAGAATGAGCGGTGTGTGTTTTGAAAGAAAGCAGAAGTCGAAAGATTGAGTTTGGGATGATGAAGGTGAAGGGTTTTAGTTAGGTGGGTGAATGAAGAAATTGAAAGTGGTGAAGTATGATCAAGTGAGGAGAGAGAGTTTTGAGCGGTTGGAGGTAATTAAAGGAGGAGAGAGGATTTTTTATATTTTTTTTCCAAAATATGGTGGTTATTACCTTAATTACTAGACTCAATCACAATCATCCATCCCATCTAAATCAATGGCTCTAAATAGGACTTATGGACTCAAAAAAAAAGGGACTCACTTCATCTTTACTCTCTCTCTCTCTCTCTCTCTCTCTCTATATATATATATATATATATATATATAGAGAGAGAGAGAGAGAGAGAGAGGTTCACATAAGGACACCCCTCTCTATAAGTCCATAAGTCCTCTTTTTAGCCATTGGATGAATTGAAGATGGAGGGCTAAGATTTAAGTAAGAGTGATTAAGTAGTCTAATACCCTCATTAATTTAATTAAGCACGGGTATGAGGTTAGCAAATACCAGGGAAGAAATTAATTTACGCTCTCTCTCTTACACAATTAAACACACTCTGAATGTTGATTTCTCCACCAAATAAATCACACGGACCAAATTCCATGATCATGGTTCTTCGGCTTCTTCGTTTCTGCTTGGAGTTGAAGGTATTTAAAGGTGGTAGCATGATGGTGGCGGCAGTTGTTCTAGCGGGGGTGAATTATACTTTAATTGAAGTTGTTATCTCTGAGTTTGTCATCTGGATGGAGGATATGCAGATTGTTGTTGTTCCGCCTCGTATGTTTGTTGTAATTTATTTACTTTTGTAGTGGATGAGTTGTTCTTGTGGTTTATGCGTCGTTGTTGTTTAAGGACTAATTGTAATGGGGAAGTTGGGGTTTAGTGCAAGGTCTTTATTCTTGTTGAAGTTGGGGTTTCTAATTATCGTCGAAGTTGCAAAGATTAAAATAAGGCTTGGGGCGGTGATTATTCTGTGGAGACCTCATTTTATGTAGTTCATTGTCGTTCAGTTCATAGTCATATGAACTGGATGTTTTAGTTTGTTAAAGTGTTGAATGTTACTTGTTGAAGTGGAGTCATGAAGTAGTTGAAGTTGAAGTTGATTTCATGAATTTGACTGTGCAGTTGCAGATGCTCTAGAGGGTGAAGAAGTTGCGGAGGTTGTGCCTCCTGTTCTTTACTCTAGGGAAGTTGATAAGGAGAAGACACCTTATGTTGGGCAGAAATTTTCCGACGTCGATAAAGTTGTTGAAGCGTATGACCTCGCTTGCGATTTTGATGTCCGTAGGTGGTCAACAAAAAGGTTCCATGATGGTACGCTGAAATCTCATCTGGTAGTTTGTAGCAGAGAGGGTTTCACGTACGTCCAGAAGGCAGGTGACGATGCAGCAGGAGGGGGAGGTTGTGGACGTAAGGTAGGTAGAAAGTGCAGTAAATCTAATTCTAAGGAAGTCGGTTCTACTGGTAGGATTGGACCGTTAAGAAGTTGAAGAAGAGCGATTCGGGGAAGCCCTATGGTGAAACTAAGACGAGACGCCGGACCAAAGTGACAAGAGTTGGTTGCAACGCAAGAATCTTGTTGGCCGTAGTCAATGGTGTTGTGGTTGTTAAGGAGTTTATTTGTGGCCACAATCACGAGCTATTTTCAGTAGCGGAGAGAGAGTTCCAGAAATGATCTCGGCAGTTGTCGGACTACCACAAGTAGATGATAATTGCTAACTCAAGAGTAAGGCATTTCTTTTTCCGTAACGTTGTCGAAGTTTGTGTTCAATTTTGTTAAATATTATGTGGTGCATGTATTATTTTTTCTTCTCGTGAAATTAGTATTTGCTCTGATCGCAGTTGAAAATTGGAGCGACACGAACGTACAATATGTGTAAGGAGCATGTGAATGGATTTGAGAATCTTGGGGCGAGCTTGACCGATTTCAAGAATTATGGGAGGGATGTGAAGTGTTTTCTTCATGAACGGGATGGACAGCTGTTCATAGATAATTTTAAGGAAATGGTGAAGAACAGGGAAGGATTTTTTTTTTTGACTACGAGTTGGCAGAAGACGAGAGCTTAAATAAAGCGATATGGGTAGACGTTCCCGCCAAGAGAAACTATGCATAGTTCGGGGATGCTATGTCCTTTGATCCTACGTATGGGCCGA
Organism: Agrostemma githago; assembly: GCA_958450325.1. NCBI lineage: Eukaryota > Viridiplantae > Streptophyta > Magnoliopsida > Caryophyllales > Caryophyllaceae > Agrostemma > Agrostemma githago. The sequence continues at coordinate 12,651,872 of OY288239.1, forward strand.
ACATGTACTCGATGATAATTACTCCGTTCACAGGTGTTGATAATCATAAGAAGACAATGACGTTTGGTGGTGCACTAATTGCGCGTGAGAACAGTGGATCAAGACCCGGGAATTATTTCATCTATTGAATCTGTTTTCAAGAAGGCGAAACATCGGTTTTGTATGTGGCACATAATGAACAAAGTCCCTGATGTTAAATATGGTTCGACGAGAAGCGATTACCTTGAATTCATACGGAAGCTGAATGAAATTGTGTGGGACGATGATATTGAAGCATCAGAGTTTGATGAGAGATGGCTGGATGGAAATCATGGAAGAACATGGACTGGTAGACGTTGAGTGGTTTAAGAGCACATTTGCCATAAGAAGTTAGTGGGTAATGGCTCACTGCCGAGACATTCCAATGGGAACCGTTATGAGGACCACTCAAAGATCGGAGAGTGAGAATAGGTTTTTTAAGAGGTTTGAACAGAAATCGAGTACGTCGGTGGAGTTTTGGATGCGCTTTGAAAGCGCCATGGACCACCAAAGGCATACCCAAAAGAAACTCGACAGTGAAAACAGGCACTCAAGGCCTAAGACGGAGACGCATGTAGCAATGGAGACCGATGGTGCTAAGTTGTATACCCATGAAATATTCAGTGAATTCCAAGATGAGGTGAAGTTCTCAATCAACACTTGCACGATCCGTGGCTTCAAGGTGGTTGACGAGGTTGAGATAACGAAGGTGAAGGATCAAAGTAGAGATAGAGTCTATGAAGTGCGCGTAAATCCAGGTGCGTTTGATTTAAGTTATTATTACCTTTATTTTAAAGTTGCTATTTCAATATTCAGAGTTACGTTATGTGTTGACTGAAGTTGAATTTTCCTCTTCGGAATTGGAAGACGCAAGGTGTAGATGTAAGCTGTTCGAAAGGCGAGGGCTTTTGTGTAGACATTTAATCTGGATTTTAACGTCCTGTGGACATAAGACTATATCGGCAGCGTACGTTTGCAGGCAGTGGTTGATTGAGGCTGTGGGAGGAATGTTGTTGGATGATGGTTTTCTTCTTCAGAGTACTGTAGACTTCATTGATGAGAAGCAGTTGGAGATGACGAAGTTGTGATCGGAGATTCACGAAGCAGTGGGCTTTGTTCGCGATAAGGGTAAAGACGAAGTTGAAAAATAACGGGAAGCGATACGCGCTTTTAGAGAGAGCGTGGGTGGAACTTCGGAGCCTCTGACAAAATGACAGGAGTTGGAGAAATACCTTGGTTGTGTGTCCACATCAGAAGTGACGATATTGGCTCCGAAAATGTCGAAGAACAAAGGTAGTGGGAAGAGGATGTTGTCAACGAAGATCAAGGCGGCGGACCTGGCGAAGAGGCTGAAACGAATTTGTAAAAATTGCAAGAGAATGGCCCACCACGACAAGAGAAATTGTCCCAACCTCTTCTCAAAGAATCCACCGTCGGAGGAGGATTCCGTTGGTGGCAGCGACGACGATGGATCGGACGACATTTTGTGATTTCTCGAGTGACGCATTGTGTTCGCTATTAGCGTAATTCTTTTATGTGCTGGGTACTCCCTCATTTTGTTTTCAGTCATGACGTAGTAAGGTGGAGTAGACCTCTCCCGTTATATACTGCGTCTCCGATTCACCTCTTTTTTTTTCTTTTTTTTGTTCGTCACTGTACGTGGGTTATCTTAGTAATGTCTTCGTTATATGGTTGAAAATGTAATGTCATGACAGTGTCATTTCAACTGTGACAGTTCTTCACTTCAGTACATATGTGGTGTTCTTCATATTTGTAATGTGTAGTCCGTGTTTTTAAATACACAGACCTTATAGTCTGTGTATTTAGTTCGTCAACGTTTGAAACTGTGTGAAAATGATGGTAATTCTTGAAACTTGGTTGCCATTTATTTGTAACTTCGAAATTATGGAACCGTGTACGTAATCTCTAAATTTTGCTGATGTTAACTGCGTAGATTATTTTTGTTAACGTAATTTACGAAGATTTTGAGGAGTTGAAGTTGAACACGTTGTAATTTGAAGTAACATTTTCGCAGTGTAGAAGTTGAAGTATGTGTAGTACAGACTTGAGATTGAGGTGCCAATGTAATAAGCATTTTCGCAGGGCCTGAATTGTTTTTCTTGAAGTGTTAGTGTTCCCATCGGATTCTTGGAAGTAGGCTTAACCAATTTTGTTAGAAGTTTTAAACTTTAACTGATGAAGTGACGTTGTTTTATCCTTGAAGTTCTGAATTTGAGTGTGACATTTAGGTGAAGTTACCAATTGTTGAAGTGTTGGTTTGGTGGAGTTGAAGTTAATTACGTTGTTAAATCTTTGAAGTTGTATATTTCACAGACAAAGGTTTCTTACTGAAATAATGGAGAAGTAACAAATTGTGTAGTTAACGTGACGTGTGTGTAATACGGAAGTCCGTAATGTGGACCTAACACTGAATTGTTGATGTGTTTATGTTGAAGTTGAAAATGTTGTGGATTGAAGTTTCTTTCTGCAGTTGTACCATATTCATTGAGTCAAATAATGTATGTATATTTATATTTTTGTTGAGTCAAATGTACGAGTAAGTACGTTACATCAAAATTAGAGTTGTAATTTTTATTAGGTCAAATTTCACCTCGTAGTGTCACAAAATATTACATGTTTCCGCAAAATTTATCCAACTCCGCATATACTAACATATACGCGGAACTAGAAGTAGGTCTGGGTAGAGAAGTAGTAGTTTTTTTTTGGTGAAATGTGAATTTATATTAAGCAATGAAGCATTTGCACTATACAAGATAATCAGGCTCATTAGCCTCAGCTACAGACCTTCGTCTTACATTTAAACATTACAAATCTGTTCAATCCATTTGTTACCTTTACTAGAAAAAGCTAATGTATCCTTATTAATTAGTTGTTTCATTTGCACCTTGATTATATGGACGATTACCTCAGGTCTACGCACTGTGCATTCAATTCGACATTGATAAGTAGTAGTTTTTTATCAGAACGTCATATTGTTTGCAATGAAAAGGCTAATAACACTTTACTTTTTTGTGCGATTTTTGGTCTTAGGGCCAGCACGGATCTTCATCATAGCACGTTTCACCTTAACTTCGGTTAGAATGTTGTCCTTGTTTGCGTTGAAGTCATCAATCAGCCTAATGAGTCGTCTACGTTGTTTGTTGAAGTTTGACAGAATGAGAGTAGTAATGACCTCCGCGACAAGGAATCTCCTGGCAACCTTGGACGGCATATCCTCGTGTGACGGCATTTCACCGTCGTACAGAAGCATGTGCATCAATGTGAAGAGACCAGACTCCTCTCTGTTCACCACATTTTTCTTCCATTCCATTTTAACTTCTTTGATTGCGAAGGTGGAAACGAGGTGTCCCCCATCAACCTTCTTCTCTTCTAAATAGTCGCTCATCCCGGAAGCCTACAAAAAAGAAATTAGATATCCGGAATATGTAATGATTGAGAGACCTGTACATTAGAGAGTATTGTAGAAATATTGTACTTACAATTATGTAAGCAGCCTTGTATATGTCAGATTTTTCAACGTCGTTGTGTAGGTGATGGTCCAGCACATCGATTGTTCTGCTATGTAAGTTGACACAAATGCAGGCAAAGTACCCATCGAGGTTGACCGGAACAAATATTAGGTCAGCTTCCAAATTCACAACTCTGCTGCAGTCATTAATGAATATCTCCCAGAACTTGAAGAGCTTGTCTCGTAGGCCGTCTAGTGGTGTGGCCTGGTCGAAAGTCTCAATGAGGTTGGTGATGACATCCTGTGGTAGAAATCGAGATTTCAATAATCCGGTCCAAATTAAGTTGTGTTCACATGTAAGTAGTGTGGAGGTACGAGCACGTATGGTCTTTGTTAAAGTGTCTGACTACTGGAGTTTTTAATTGGGAACTTATGTGATTTTTTTAACGAAGTCTATATACTGAAGTTGCCTTATGGAAGTTAACCATAATTCAGTATGGTGTTCGTTGAAGTTGTCATGTTAAGTTGTTATGATTTCGGGGGTTGAAGTTGAAGACTGTGAAAGTTGAAGTGACGTTTGTGTAGTGTAGAAGTGGAAGTAATTATAGTAAAGACCTTAGACTGTAGTGGCGATGTAATGGAAATAAAGTTTAAAATATCATAGACTGAAGTTACGTTTTTATATCGTTGAAGTTTTATAATGTAACTGCTGAAGTTACGTTGTTATATCGTTGAAGTTTTGAATTTTGGAATTGCAATTAGGTGAAGTTACCTATTGTTGAAGTGCTGGTATCGTGGATTTGAAGTTACAGACATGAGGTGTACATTTAACTGAAGTTTATAACCTATGTAGTTGAAGTGACGTGTGTGTAGTACAGAAGTCCATAACCATAGACCTAAACCTGTAACTATAAGAACTGGATATTTGAAATCAAATTATAATCATAAACTGTGTTACTGTAACTCATTAAAACTGTGTTACTGTAACTCATTAAGTATGTTACTCTAACGCATAATGTATGTTATTCTAACTCATTTTACTCTAATCAAGAATGTTACTCTAACGAATAATGTATGTTACTCTAACAATATATTGTCCTACTCAGAATTGTGATTCTTCTTCATCATCTTCTTCTTCTCCTGATTCTTCTTCATCGTCAGACGATGATTTACATGACGTTTCCTTCTTCTTCTCATCTACATCTTTGAAGATCTGCCCTATGTATGGAGAAATTCTCACCCACATCTCTTCATCATTCATGTGCTTTTGCGTCTATTGAAAAAATAATAACAGTGCCAATAAACGTGGCGAAAAAAAAATCAAAACTTGAAATATGGATTAAAGTAACCGATAACAAGAATTAAAGTAACAGATGAAGTGTATTGAAATAACATCGAATTAAATTAACAGAGGATGCTTATACACCAGGTATAAAGTAACAGAGGTCAGACATTAAAGTAACAGATAGTGTGAATTAAAGTAACAGATAATGTTCATTAAAATAACACCAGATATAGGTTAGTGCAAAAAATTCATATAATGATAAAAAATGAGAGTATGACGCAGTATCTTACTATTTGATATTGTTTCCTATTTTGAAGTCATCATGTCCCATAATTATAAGAAGCAATAATTTTTTTTCTTTTTTTTTATATGGCGTTACTCTTTGATATTGTTTCTTATTTTGGTGGCAATCGCGTCCCATTATTATAGGAAACAATATTTTTTTTTTTAAATTTTTTTAATATGGCAGTTTTCTAAATTCTTAGCACACTCCAATGCACTACAATAACAGATGAAAAAAACTAAAGTAACGACTGGAGTGTATTAAAGTAACACGACATATAAAGTAACGATTTTTTGTCACTCTAATGCATTAGAGTAATAGATGAAAGGATTTAAAGTAACAAATGAAGTGCGTTAAAGTAACATTAGATTCAATTAACATTATGTGCATTAAAATAACAGGGGTTAGCCATTAAAATAACAGATTGTGTATATTAAAGTAACAAAGTATATTTGTTTGTACGTAAAATTCATATAATGATTAGACCTTTAATAATATGCAGTTTCCATACTGTAAACTTTAAAATCTAATAATATGGAGCATCCTAATGACGCGTTTTCAGTATAAATTAGAAACCAAATACTCACCGTTTGTGTATTCGACGATTTGCATATCCGCCATCGAATGAGAAATTTCAGCGTCGCGAGGAAGAAGATAAATGATTGAATGTGTTTGTAACAGCCCTAAATTTTCGCAACCAAAATAATAAACCAAAAACGGAAAACTCAAGGCTGTTACTCCACACTTAGCTTACCGAGCCAAGTGCAAGGAAAAGGATAAATAATAAATAAATAAATATAGAAATTTGATAGCTAATTAAATGGAAACGTTGCAGCGGAAGTCTTAAGTCTTACAAAATCCAAAACGATTTAAAACAATAGCAAACCAATAAATCCATAAATAATGTAAATAGTTTGTAGTCAAAGTTAAATTATAAAAGTCCTTCCTCGCTCAGCATAACCCGATACCAGAATGCACCCATGCAGCAATCAAGTGTACCTATCAGCTGTACCCAAAAACACAAATAGGTACAGGTTCCAGCGAGGGGAACGACCCAAAACAAAAGGACGTCAGCAAAGTTGAGTAAAAATATAATATTAAAATAAATCGTGAAATAATAATAATAACAATAACAATAATAATAATAATAATAATAATAATAATTTATAGTAAACTGAAATCGGAGTTAAAATCACCATTTAAATACCAAAATACCATAAAAGAGTAGTCAAAACCAAACCAACCAAAATATATATATTTTTCGCAACCTGTGTGCCAAGGTCCTACCCTTACACGGTCTAGAGGTAACCACCTGTGCTTAGCTAGACTCATAATAGTGCGCACCTCTCACATTTGGACAGCCAGTAGGATGAAACTGCCAAAGGAGAAAGTCTAACTCCCTAGCGAGTGAGGGCCGGACAATCCTCACTCAAAAAATAGTTTCGGGACAAAGTCCCAGGAACGTCTTAGACGCACCTTAAAACCGTCTAGACCAACAGAACTCCCAGAGTCCGTTATAAGTTACTAAAAATTTTACCAAAATAGTACCAATATGTGAGTCGTGTCACAAAGTTCAATATCCAAACATTACGAGTATTATAAAGATATTAACGATCGATGAAATAATTTACAAAACCGTTATAAAAATATATTTTGATCCGAACATGCTCTTTACTTAAAAGTGAAAAGGGTAAAACGTCCTTACCTCTTAAGACGGTCAAAACTCAGCTAGTATTATTAGTCCACAAACTCTTTCTCCTCGAACCCACAAGCTACAATAATAATATAAATATAACTCAATAACTCATTAACTTTAAAACGGTCTAACCTATATAATACCCATCTATAGTACCGAAACCGAAATCACTCAACCTCAAGACACTTACTCGATAATGTCAAAAGACGACAACCCCCGAAGCTAATCTAAAATATAACTCGATCCAAATTACTTGACCAAAAATCGGATACCTCATTAAATAAATTAGACCCCAAGTGGCGGAAAAATCAACCAAAAGTCAAGTCTACAAGATTAACACAACACATCCCCAATATATTACGTTTTATTATACTGCGATTAATTCATAATGTGCATTTCAGCGATTAGTTCATGTACTGCATCATCCCTGCATCACCACCGTATCATCACACACAAACAAACAAAACACGTGCAAAACCTTGCCTCATTCTATGCCTCACTCAACGCGTCTTCTTCTTCATCAACCTAAGCCTGACTCTCATCCAATTGGTCTATTTATACGAATCAATCGTCCTACTTATTCCCCAATTACTAATACACGAGGAAGAATAATACATCCGAGATAACACGATACCAACGCCTATAAGCAACGTGATTGACACAATATCCCTTAACTCCGACCCATGATCTTAAAAAAAACTAAAATCGATTTATATAACATTGTACAAAACAAGATTTAATAAGCCGAAAATAGTAAAAGTGGAGTACTTAAAATATTTGTTGAAAAAGGGAGTCAAGACGGACAAGTGCAAGCAAAGAATTAAGACCCGATTTACGTCGGTGAAGGGACGGTTGTGAACAAGAATTAGAAAACAAAGGAAGATGGAGGAGGCACTTGCGGCAGGAAGAAAACAAAGGAAACAGAGGTGAATGAATGAATTGGGAAAAGAAAAGGGGCGTGGGGTTTTAAATAGTTTTAGGTTTCCGTTTTTTTTGTCCTTATTGTATTTGACCCAAATCTCAACCCGATAGAAAGACGGTTTATAAAAAGAACGTTTCACTTTAAGAAAATCAAAACCGATTTATTATAAGATGGACCAAAATAGTTTAATTTTATAAAGACCTCGAAAATATTTTTCCCAACTTAACAACCCGTTTTAAATAATTTAGAAAAGTAACGTTTTATAATTGACTCGGAAAATAACGGGGTGTTACAGACTTCCCTCCTTAAAACAAAACTTCGTCCTCGAAGTTTAAACTCGTCCTCAAAATAAGGTCTCACATTACTATAAGTGTCCTAAAATGACCATTCACTCCATATATCCAAATTCGCCAAAACAACATTCAACCTCTAAGATGGCTAACATTTCTAAATTCTCCAAAAATCCAAAAGATCTAATTCCTTAAATCCAAAGTAACACAACTTCACCACTCCTAATTCCACAAGGTAAGATCACCTAATTCCACAAAATAATACTGGAGTTCGAACACACAAAATTCTCACAATCCTCTAAGGTAAAAGTATCACTTAGAAAGCTAAGAGCATGCCGGGTAAGTAATAATTAAATACTTTCAAAGTTTTGAAATTTCACAAGTTCAACCATTTTTTGTAAAACGTGCATAAAGCACAAATAAACCACCAATATAAGTAAACAAGTATTTCAAGAATAATAACCAATAGAAAAATCAATATTCAACCATAACCAACAATAACCAATAGATTCATATTTGTAACCAACAAGCAATCATAACATAAAACCACACAACAAAGTTAATCCAACACAAAAATAAAGTAGTAAATAAAGTAGTCATGCATAATTTCTATCCCCCTTAAAATAAAGCTTCGTCCACGAAGCACGAAAATTTACCTTAGGCAAAAAGATGAGGGTATTTATCTTTCATGGCTGATTCAACTTCCCAAGTAGCCTCCTCCACATTGTTATTATTCCACAAGACTTTGACCATTCTTGTTTCGGTTCTACGGGTTTTACGCACCTTACTATCCAAAATCTGAATAGGAGTCTCCTCGTAAGTCATAGTCTCATCAAGCTCAATAGTCTCCGGGTCTAACACGTGTGATGGATCACTAATGTATTTCCTTAGCTGGGAAACATGGAATACATTATGCACTCGTTCTAGATCAGCTGGTAAATCAAGTCGATAAGCCACCTCGCCAATGCGCTCCAAAATTTCATACGGACCAATAAACTTCGGGCTCAATTTGCCCTTCTTACCGAACCGCATTACTCCTTTAGTAGGCGAGACACGCAAAAGAACTTTGTCACCAACCTCAAATTCCACGTGCCTACGAGTCTTATCAGAATAGCTCTTGTGACGGTCTTGAGCTGCCTTCATCCTGTCCTGTATAATCCTAACACTCTCAACCATTTCAGTGATCATCTGAGGCCCTAGAATCACATGCTCACTAATATCGCCCCAACATACCGGACTTCTACATTTGCGTCCGTACAACGCTTCAAATGGTGCCATCTGAATTGTAGCCTGATAACTGTTATTATAAGAGAACTCGATCAGATCTAACTTATCCTCCCAGCCTCCCTGAAATTGTAAGACACAAGCTCGCAACATATCCTCAAGTATTTGATTTGTTCTTTCAGTCTGACCATCGGTAGCTGGATGAAATGCTGTGCTCATATTAAGTTTGGTTCCCAAAGCTGTCTGAAGTTTCTCCCAAAATATTGAAACAAATCTGGCATCCCTATCTGACACAATATCCTTAGGAACTCCATGAAGTCTTACCACATGATGTACATAAGCATCAGTAAGCTGCTTCTTCTTCCAAGTATCTTTCATCGGAATAAAATATGCACTCTTAGTCAGCCTATCAATTATCACCCAAATCATATTATTACCTTTCTGTGACCTTGGCAAACCAGCTACAAAATCCATGGAGATTGAACTCCACTTCCACTCGGGAACTTCTAAAGGTTGTAACTTCCCCTGGGGTCTCCTATGTTCACTCTTAACCTTCTGACATATCAAGCATCGAGACACGAAATCTGCAATATGTTTCTTCATACCGGACCACCAAAATGCTAATTTCAAGTCCGCATACATTTTATCACCCCCGGGGTGAACAGAATACGGTGTTCCATGTGCCTCAGTCATTATTCTTTTCTTTATCTCCCAGTCGTTAGGCACGCAAACTCTATCATGAACCTTAATCAATCCACTCTCGTCGTGCCGGAACAAAGTAGGCTCATTCACTAACTTATCCTGCAAATACTTATCACCAACCTGCAATTCTCTAATCTCCCTTATCAAATCACTCTCAACAGACAACACATTAGACGGGGTTCCTGGCTTCGCCATTTGGATCGCAAAGTTCACAAATTCTTCCCTTAACTTATCACGGTTCATCACTAACTGTACCGTATGGAGAGATTTCCTACTTAAAGCATCGGCCACCACATTGGCCTTTCCTTCATGATACTGAATCTCGACCTCGTAGTCCTTAATCAACTCTAACCACCTCCTTTGTCTCATGTTAAGCTCCTTTTTAGTGAATATATATTTTAAGCTTTTGTGATCAGAGAAAACCTTAAAGGGTACACCAAATAAATAATGTCTCCAAATCTTCAAGGCAAAGACTACGGCTGCTAATTCTAAATCATGAGTGGGATAATTTTCTTCATAAGGTTTCAACTGCCTAGAAGCATAGGCAATCACTCTTCTATTCTGCATAAGAACACAACCTAACCCATTCTTAGATGCATCAGTATAAACTTCATAAGCTTCATTTCCATCCGGTAAGGCTAACACCGGAGCAGTGGTCAACTTCTCCTTCAGAATCTGAAATGACTCCTCACATCCCTCATCCCAAAGAAATTTTGTGGCTTTCCTCAGCAGTGTGGTCATTGGTCTAGCTATTTTAGAAAAATCTTTCACAAATCTCCTATAGTAACCGGCTAAACCCAAAAAGCTACGAATTTCAGTCACAGATTTCGGTCTAAGCCACTCCTTGACAGCTTTAATCTTAGCAGGATCTATTGATACCCCATCCTTAGATATAATATGCCCCAGAAAAGCTACTTGATCCAACCAGAACTCACATTTCGAAAATTTGGCATACAACTGTTTTTCTCTCAAGATACCCAGAACAGTACGTAAATGTTCCTCATGCTTATCCTCACTCCTCGAATAAATCAATATGTCATCAATGAACACCACAACAAATTTATCTAGGTAAGTCCTAAAAGTTCGGTTCATCAAGTCCATAAACACAGCAGGTGCATTAGTCAACCCAAAAGGCATCACAGTAAACTCATAATGGCCATATCTAGTGGAAAATGCAGTCTTAGGTACATCCTCAGGTGCTATCTTCAATTGATGGTACCCAGATCGCAAGTCTATCTTAGAGAAAACAGAAGCTCCCTTCAACTGGTCAAACAAATCATCAATCATAGGTAAAGGATACCTATTCTTGATAGTAACTTGGTTCAATTCCCGATAATCAATACACAACCTCAAAGTTCCATCCTTCTTCTTCACAAATAAAACAGGGGCACCCCAAGGCGACACACTAGGCCTAATATACCCTTTCTCCATCAACTCATCTAATTGTTTCTTAAGCTCTTGCATTTCTAATGGTGCCATTCGGTAAGGTGATTTAGCAATTGGACCCGTTCCTGGCACTAGGTCGATTTTAAACTCAACTTCTCTAGCAGGAGGCATTCCAGGTATTTCCTCAGGAAACACATCAACAAACTCACTCACTACTGGAACTTCACTCAAGTAAGGATATTCCACCATCAAATCTTTTACATGACGCAATATCAACTCAGCTCCCCTAGATAAATGCTTTTTCACTTTCATAGCAGAAATAAGTTTCACTCTAGGACCCTTTACATGACCCCTATAAGATACCCTCACATTTTTAGGCGCCCTCAAGGAAACTTTACTCTGTGCACAATCAATATTAGCCCGGTGAGACCCGAGCCAATCCATCCCCAAAATCACATCAAAGTGAGGTAACGGAAATTCTATCAGGTTTGCCTTAAAATCATGATCACCAATAAACACAGACACGTCCTTAAAAATTCTTTTACAGTTCACTAAGTCCCCAGATGGCATAGCAAAATCATAATCCACAATTTCACTAGATTCAACATTCATTTTATCCACAAACTTAGTTGAAATAAAAGAATGAGATGCACCAGAATCAAACAGAACATGAGCGGAAATAGAATTCACAAGAAAGTTACCCGAAACGATGTCTGTATTTTCTGCTTCTTCTCTATTCATGACATAGAGCTTCCCATTGGGCTTCTTAGCACTCTGTGCCCCATTCACTTGCCCTGCGGGCTTACTAGCCGCTGTAGTGTTGCCCTGAGTCGGAGCTGGGTTCTTATAAGTGTTATTAGATGCAGATCCACCATAACTCTGTGTTCTTCCCTGACCCTGAAACCGGTTACCCTGATTCACACTTACACTAGCAGATGGTGCACTACAGGATCTTCCTGTCTTCTTATTAGTACATTCAAACTCACGGTGTCCCAATTTTCCACACCAGTGGCATGTCACCCTATTTCCCTGTCAGTCAACTCCTGGGTGATCTCCCTTGCATATCTTGCAGTAATAGTGTCTGGTAAAGACTTGGCCAGTCCTCTGACTCTTACCATTCCAGTTATTCCCTTCTTCTTTCACATTCCCGCCAAAAGATCGAGACTTATTCTGAGGGTTGTTGTTATTATGGAAATTTCCTCTCTTAGCTGCGGTGTCAGATTGACTCCCCTGATACTCCCTCTTTTTGGTCACACTAGATCCCAACTCAGCCTCCATTTTCTGATTACTCCTCTCAATGTTCACATCTCTAGCATAAATATCCCTCAATGAAGTGAAAGTCTCCCCAGCAAACCTACCCTTAATCTTCCAATTTAACTTATCCTCAAACCTTGCCGCTTTAATTCGCTCAGTCGGCACCAACTCCGTAGCGAATCTGCTAAGTTCAATGAATTTGTTATAAAAATCCTTCACACTCATCTCATCTGTCTTCTTTAGATCCCCAAATTCAGCTAGTTTCTGGTTCTTCACATGGTCGGGGAAAAATTCTTCCTCAAGTAAGCCTTTAAGGTCATCCCAGTCTTTATCATGAAGTCTGACGATACCATTAGCATTTCTCACCCTCTTAGGTTTCATGAAATCATCTTTCACAGTCTGCCACCAGATATCTGCTTCCTCCTTCAAATAGAAAACAACGATCCTAGCTTGAAACTCATGTGGGCACCCAACAACCAAGAAGATTTTCTCTATCTCCCTAATCCAGTTATCTAGCTCAGTAGGATCCCTTTTCCCAGTAAAAGACGGCGGCCTCTTCTTCTGTACCACTTCAGACATTCCAACAACAGTAGGTATAGGGTCATTTTCATTTTCAACCCTCTCATTCATATTCCGCGCAACAGTAGTCATTTGTTGCACGGCTTCGACAAGAACTGTGTTTTGAGCTATAAGTTGCGTCACCATAGCAACCATATCAGTATTGTTGTTTTCGTTTTCCCTTCGTGGAGGCATGGTTACTATATATATAAACAAGGTTCTATTAAGTATTGGCATAAAATCATGCTATCACAAATAATATCACAATTTATAACATAAGTAGCATTCACAGTTCAGGTAAAGGTAATAGCCCAAAATATTATCATATATACACCAGTATGAATATATAAGTCATGCGTATGCAATGCACCCAAACCACCCAACACTCTGTTTTTTTTTTAAAGACAGAAATAAACAATTTTTTTTAAACCATTTCAAATTTTGAAAGACATTTTGGAAAACCTATTGCTCTGATACCAACTGTAACAGCCCTAAATTTTCGCAACCAAAATAATAAACCAAAAACGGAAAACTCAAGGTTGTTACTCCACACTTAGCTTACCGAGCCAAGTGCAAGGAAAAGGATAAATAAAAAATAAATAAATATAGAAATTTGATAGCTAATTAAATGGAAACGTTGCAGCGGAAGTCTTAAGTCTTACAAAATCCAAAACGGTTTAAAACAATAGCAAACCAATAAATCCATAAATAATGTAAATAGTTTGTAGTCAAAGTTAAATTATAAAAGTCCTTCCTCGCTCAGCATAACCCGATACCAGAATGCACCCATGCAGCAATCAAGTGTACCTATCAGCTGTACCCAAAAACACAAATAGGTACAGGTTCCAGCGGGGGAATGACCCAAAACAAAAGGACGTCAGCAAAGTTGAGTAAAAATATAATAATAAAATAAATCGTGAAATAATAATAATAACAATAACAATAATAATAATAATAATAATTTATAGTAAACTGAAATCGGAGTTAAAATCACCATTTAAATACCAAAATACCATAAAAGAGTAGTCAAAACCAAACCAACCAAAATATATATATTTTTCGCAACCTGTGTGCCAAGGTCCTACCCTTACACGGTCTAGAGGTAACCACCTGTGCTTAGCTAGACTCATAATAGTGCGCACCTCTCACATTTGGACAGCCAGTAGGATGAAACTGCCAAAGGAGAAAGTCTAACTCCCTAGCGAGTGAGGGCCGGACAATCCTCACTCAAAAAATAGTTTCGGGACAAAGTCCCAGGAACGTCTTAGACGCACCTTAAAACCGTCTAGACCAACAGAACTCCCAGAGTCCGTTATAAGTTACTAAAAATTTTACCAAAATAGTACCAATATGTGAGTCGTGTCACAAAGTTCAATATCCAAACATTACGAGTATTATAAAGATATTAACGATCGATGAAATAATTTACAAAACCGTTATAAAAATATATTTTGATCCGAACATGCTCTTTACTTAAAAGTGAAAAGGGTAAAACGTCCTTACCTCTTAAGACGGTCAAAACTCAGCTAGTATTATTAGTCCACAAACTCTTTCTCCTCGAACCCACAAGCTACAATAATAATATAAATATAACTCAATAACTCATTAACTTTAAAACGGTCTAACCTATATAATACCCATCTATAGTACCGAAACCGAAATCACTCAACCTCAAGACACTTACTCGATAATGTCAAAAGACGACAACCCCCGAAGCTAATCTAAAATATAACTCGATCCAAATTACTTGACCAAAAATCGGATACCTCATTAAATAAATTAGACCCCAAGTGGCGGAAAAATCAACCAAAAGTCAAGTCTACAAGATTAACACAACACATCCCCAATATATTACGTTTTATTATACTGCGATTAATTCATAATGTGCATTTCAGCGATTAGTTCATGTACTGCATCATCCCTGCATCACCACCGTATCATCACACACAAACAAACAAAACACGTGCAAAACCTTGCCTCATTCTATGCCTCACTCAACGCGTCTTCTTCTTCATCAACCTAAGCCTGACTCTCATCCAATTGGTCTATTTATACGAATCAATCGTCCTACTTATTCCCCAATTACTAATACACGAGGAAGAATAATACATCCGAGATAACACGATACCAACGCCTATAAGCAACGTGATTGACACAATATCCCTTAACTCCGACCCATGATCTTAAAAAAAACTAAAATCGATTTATATAACATTGTACAAAACAAGATTTAATAAGCCGAAAATAGTAAAAGTGGAGTACTTAAAATATTTGTTGAAAAAGGGAGTCAAGACGGACAAGTGCAAGCAAAGAATTAAGACCCGATTTACGTCGGTGAAGGGACGGTTGTGAACAAGAATTAGAAAACAAAGGAAGATGGAGGAGGCACTTGCGGCAGGAAGAAAACAAAGGAAACAGAGGTGAATGAATGAATTGGGAAAAGAAAAGGGGCGTGGGGTTTTAAATAGTTTTAGGTTTCCGTTTTTTTTTTGTCCTTATTGTATTTGACCCAAATCTCAACCCGATACAAAGACGGTTTATAAAAAGAACGTTTCACTTTAAGAAAATCAAAACCGATTTATTATAAGATGGACCAAAATAGTTTAATTTTATAAAGACCTCAAAAATATTTTTCCCAACTTAACAACCCGTTTTAAATAATTTAGAAAAGTAACGTTTTATAATTGACTTGGAAAATAACGGGGTGTTACAGTGTTATTGAGTGGGTTGATTGAACGTAAGTTGCAACCGCACGAAGAAGAAGATGAATGATTGAATGTGATAAAATGAAATAAATAAAATTAACAAAAAATCTGTAAGCAATATCGAAAACTCACCATTGTTGTACTCTACGTTTTGCTTATCAACAGTTGATGAAGATGTCGCGATCATTGAATCCATAGAACGGGATGTCGAGCACAGATTGATGGGAAGCATTTTTCTTTTTTAGGTTTGATGATGATGAACGTAATAATGTGAATGAATGAATGAATGAATGAATTGATTTGTTGTTTCCTAAAAGATAGTGATTGATTGAATGAATGTGAATGAACGAGATAGTGATTGAGTGAATGAATGTGAATGATACGTTACTGAATGATATTCACCTTCCTATTTTGTTGGAAGCAATATCTTTTTTTTTTTAATAATATAGTGATTAATTTCGTCCCTTCATCCATCTCCCATCCAACGGATGAGATGAGGACTTAGGGACTCAACACATATATAGGGACTCATTAGAACCTATCTATATATATATAAGAGGGATCAGGTGAGTCCACTTATCAAATTTGAGTCTGTGAGTCCTCACCTCAACCCTTAGATTATAGATAGATTAATGGTTATGATTTGTTTTGTTAATTAAGGAAATAACTAACAAATCTTGGTAAATATATCAATTCTTTTTCCCCTCCTTAATTATCTCAATACAAATTTTCTCTCTCCTATCAAATTTTTAACCGCCTCTTTCTTTCACACAACAAGCTTATTTAAAATTAAGTTTTTTTTTCATCTTCAGCAAAAAATCATCCGTTCCCTACTGCCATTGTATGTATGTTACTATTTTACTGCCATAACCCATAAAATATGTTACTGTAACTCATACGATGTGTTACTCTAATTCATGAATTGTATTACTTTAACTCATAAAATCTGTTACATTGCATAGTCTCTTGCAAAAACTGTTACTCTAACTCATACAATCTGTTACTTTAATTCATGAACTGTGTTACTTTAACTCATAAAATCTGTTACGTTGCATAATAGTCTCTTGCAAAAACAGGAGTTCCAATTAACAAAAAGAATAATGTTTGTTTTTATTAAGATACTCCAAAACAAAAAGTGATATAGGATTCCAACTAAATCAACTCCATTTTTCACACTTGTTACTTATAATCTGTGTTACTGTAACTCATTAAGTATGTTACTCTAACGAATAATGTATGCTATTCTAACAATATAATATCCTACTTAGAATTCTACTTCTTTTTCATCCTTCTCGTCCTCTTCGTCTTCTTCTTTTTCTTCTTCTTCATCATCATCATCTCAGAAGCTTTGATTTAATCTCACCACCGCATAATGGAAGAAACTCTCAGCCACATCCCTACATCATTCATGTGCTTTTGCGTCTACTGAAAAACAATAACAGTGTCAATAAACGTGGCGAAAAAAACAATCAAAACTTGAAATATGGATTAAAGTAACAGATAACAAGAATTAAAGTAACAGATGAAGTGCATTGAAGTAACATTGGATTAAATTAACAGAGGATACTTATACACCAGGTATAAAGTAACCGAGGTCAGACATTAAAGTAACAGATAGTGTGAATTAAAGTAACAGATAATGTTCATTAAAATAACATCAGGTATAGGTTAGTACAAAAAATTCATATAATGATCAGAAATGAGAGTATGACGCAATATCTTACTCTTTGATATTGTTTCCTATTTTGAAGTCATCACGTCCCATAATTATAGGATGCAGTATCTTTATTTCTTTTTCCTTTTTTTATATGGCGTTACTCTTTGATATTGTTTCCTATTTTGGTGGCAATCACGTCTCATTATTATAGGAAACAATATCTTTTTTTTTAAATATGGCGGTTTCCTAAATTCTCAGGACACTCTAATGCACTACAATAACAGATGAAAATCACTAAAGTAACGACTGAAGTGTATTAAAGTAACACGACATATAAAGTAACAGATGATAGGCATTAAAGTAACAGATGCTCTACACTAAAATAACACAGTATATGAACTACAATAACTCAATATATTGTGTGTGCGCAAATTTCATATGATGAAACAGACATCTAACAGTATGCAGTTTCCCATATTGTAAACGTAAAAACTAATAATTGAGTAGCATCTTAATGACTTCCATGGCGATTCCAGTATAAATTACAAAGCATATACTCACCGTTTGTGTGTTCTACGATTTGCATATGTGTCATTGAATGAAAATTTTAAGCCGGATTGATCGAACGTAAGTTATAGCAGCACGAAGAAGACGATGAATGATTGAATGTGTTCTTGATTGTGTTGATTGGAAGTAAATGGCAGCGGCGCAAATACGAATTTCAATGGTTGAATGAGAGAATGATGAATGTGATTTTTGTTACGAATGATTGAATGAGAAAATGATGAATGTGGTTGAATGAGAGAATGATGAACGAGAGAATGAATGAGTGAATTGCAGAGAATGAATGAATGAATGAATGGCAGTATGAATGATACGTTACTCTAATATATTCCTTCCTATTTTGATGAAAGCAGTATCTTTTTTTTTTTTAATATAGTGATGGATCTTGTCCGTCCATCCATCTCTCAATCAATGGATGAGATGAGGACTTAAGGACTCAATTCTTATGAGGGACTCATAAGAACTCCACTCTCTCTCTCCCGCCCATTGTCATTCCTAGTTAAGACTAAATAACCTATGATAATAGGTCCTTATATTGTAATGTAACTGAATGTGTGTTTCGTTGTACAAACAAACACAAAGGTTAAAAATGATTTTTCTTTGTTTTACACCTTCAATTATTACAACAATGTCTTTTATGCCATTTTTTCACGTACCATTACCCAACATTTTTAATGATTTCAGTTAGCTTATCAATTCTGAATTTTCAGTTAGCATTTCAGTCGGCTTAAAAGCTTTATAAAACTCAGTTTTAAGTAACTTTGCCAAAAAGAACCTAAAACTTGTATAACCAATTTTTTTGCATATACATCAAACTCGTTCGGCGATTAGGTCCCTCTCCAAAGTTGTCAATTTTGGCTCCCTACAAACCAGTATTACATATATAAACACAAAAAAAATGGGTTTACCGGTTTAATATGCATACATCTCATTTCGTTCGCTATGGAGCCCAACTTTCACAACCCACAAATCCATCGTTTAATCATCCCACTCTTCCCAACCATCTTTTTTGGCAGTCCTGGAAGTCAAGCCATTTGCAGAAACACTATGAGCTGGTGATTTTACAGCCTTTTCCTCATCCCAGTCATCGTCCCAAACTGTATCCCAACCCTCAGTTGTGTCCACATCTGCAGCTGATTCAGGCATACCCATTTCGAGTTCTTGGTAACGGACCTCATTGGTTCTCGTCCTCTTACTGAACCAACAGCAAGCACAAACCGCCACAGCTACCAACGTAACGGATAAAATCAAGTAGGCACCATACATGGGAGTCATGAATCTGGAGTATGACGGAACCCATTGGAAAAAGTTTCCTTGAAACACAGGAACTCCTACATCTAGGTGTAGCACACAATAGCCATTACCGGCATCCAGCTTGACCTCATTACCTCCAACATTAGCAAGTGGAATCTTGACCTAAACATTGAGGCAGAAGGAGCAAACATATTAGTATTTGTGTAATTAATGTTGTTACTCCATACTGGAATAACAATAAGAGTTTTAATGTTGACAAGTTTTAAAAGCAGGGTCATAAGTATCACTTTTCCATGTCTTTATTAGCTAAACTGCGATAGGCCATTTAACTAGCATATGAGACGGAGAAGTAATTCCCGCACCTTAAATGTGCCCTCAAATATCCAAACACTTCCTAACTTGCACTAACTGCAAACCAACAAGTACTCTTTCCGTCTCAGTCATTTGTTGTCCTTTGATTAAAATACTCCTCACAAATATAAAAGGACAACAAATGACCGAGACAGAGGGAGTATCAAGGAAGGACTGAAAAGGCTGCACAGTAATCTGCTCTATAGTAGAAGAAACTTGGAGGCTTTGAACATTTCTTGCAACGTACACATGTTTGAAAAAAGTTCTGAACAAGTTACTTCATGGTTCAACGATTTGTCGATTTGTACACGTTAGCCATTAATATCCCAACACAACAAGAACAACGACAGCATAACCCTCACGCCTCAAGGATTCGTGCAAACTATGAATAAGGAGATCGGTTGTAAACAACCTTAACCCTGTGTTCACAGGGAGGCTGTTTCCAGTGTCAAGGGTCTGCTAACATGAATGACTTGGCAAATAAATTGATTAAAAGATTTCACCTCAAATAATTGTTTGTATAGGCAAGGCATCATACGTTCATACGTGCATCGCCAAGAATGACAAAAAAAATCAAAATATAACACCTTAACAATCCGATTAACACAAGGGTAATAAACCCACTGGAATTCATTTGGTAAACTAATAAAGACCGTGGATTATGTTAGCTTGTGTTTGACACTGGAGCACGGCCAATAAATGAAACATTTGCACGATTTTAGCTTAATTTGAAATGTCATGGCAACACAAATATGTGAGAGAATTAGAAGAGTAGGACAACAAAGTTATCCAGTACATATAACAGTAGATCATTGTAAATGTTACCTGCTTGGTCTGCAGCTTTGTGATTTCTGTCACCTGTTGCTTATTCCCAGATGAAGTCAATGAGAGATCAACTTTCAAATTGTTTTCTCCTTTGTTCTGGATAAGCAACACAACTGCCTTTGACACTGCTTCAAGTCAAACAGAGTCGAATGAGAACTTATTTAACCTTATAATCCAGAACAATTGAATTTGAAACTACTAATGGCACTTAAAATAGCCATCATATCACTACTGTTCATTACTAATCTTCGTCAGTTATAGTAGTTTCATCTGACATAAACAATCATTCTATTGTTCTTTGACTATTTCTAGATAATTATAAAACCTGTCACTAATATCCTTGATAAGTAAGAGAGGATATAGATTAAATAAAAGCAACAGTGCAACGAATGTACAAAGAAACATGAAGAAGGCAACACCCACATAGAAAAAGAGACCTAATGTCCAAAGGAGTGATATAAAGCCTATCGCTTTATAGGCTCAACCTCTGTGTTAAGATAATGCTGAAATTACCGATTACTTCTACTTTCTAGTGTCAATATCAGAAACATTACACCAAATCTTTTAGCGGCCAGGATCTATACAGCTTACAAATTTTGTGTATTCAGGGATTGTTATCAGAATAACTTGCAACTTCATGTCAGGGATTTAACTTTATGTAACAGATGTCTAGGAGTATTCGTCAGTACTTATTTTGGTCCTGGTAAAGAAGGGTGCAAACATAAGCATCACTTGTACACTTCTTACCACGATAAATGAAATACATTATCTACTCTACAAATATGGTCTACTAGCATAGCAAAGAAGCAATATAATTTCCAACATCTAGCCACACAATAAATAAAGACATCCAAAACAGCTAAAACTGTTGGATGCAACCTATCATTGACTCCACATTTCAAAAGACTCAAATACATTCAGCAACTTTTCAACTTTTACTGGATAATATTATTGCATTATCTGAAAATAGCAACAACTACTATAGCATATCGTATTATTCTCTTAAATAAACATTACTCACTAACTTGCCTAAGCAACGACATAATTAAAGTTTAAGAGACTCAAAAATTTTAAAAGTAAATAAATAAATAAATCATCATACAGGAAAAAACATCAGAAAAGCAGAAAGAGATTTCCAAAATTGTACCACTGTCAATGCTCTGAACACAAGCTACCATAAACTTCTCATCTTGGCATCTTCTGTCCACCCCATCACAGCTTTCACTCGGTTTCTTCTCCTCTTTCTCTTTGTGGTTCAGTTCTTCCTTAGGATTCTTACCATCGTCATTCCCTTTGTCCTTTGAACTATCAATATCATTCCCCTTAACCCCTTTCACAGGATTATCATCATGGCTTTTCGTATCATATGATGTTTTTGCTGGCGGCGTAACCTCCTTATGGTTGTTCTTCTCTTCCGGAACTGAAGGTGGGCTGATTTGATTGTTCTTATCAATTGCACCAACGGGGGTTTGAATTGAAGGAACCTAAATCAAATCAAACCCTTATATCAATTTTCTTGCTAAACTCAGCTCTGAAGAATAAAATAACAATAAAATGCAGGACCCAAAACAGCATTACCCCCATTGCTTCAAGGGTTCCTGCCAATTACGGAAGCAGAGGAGGGGGACGCACGTAGGCAGCCTTACCCTATAACAATACACAAAGGCAGCCTTACCCAATAAGGTAACGAAGTCAGAGTAATGGGTCAATGTAGGCAGCCTTACCCTATAACAATACACAAAGGCAGCCTTACCCAATAAGGTAACAAAGTCAGAGTAGGGGGTCGGATGTAGGCAGCCTTACCCTATAACAATACACAAAGGCAGCCTTCCCCAATAAGGTAACGAAGTCAGAGTAGGGGGTCGAATGTAGGCAGCCTTACCCTATAACAATACACAATACACAAAGGCAGGCTTAACCTACAACATTAGGGAGGCAGGGTAAGGGGGTCGGACGTAGGCAGCCTTACCCTATAACAATACCACGGAGGCAGCCTTATCTGGTAACATTACGGAGTCAGAGGGTGTTCCAAGATGATGCCGAAAATGGGTATTGGGTCGAGGGCTACTGCAGCATTACTAGGACGATGAAATATGAATGGATAAAGAGACTTACTGTTAGAGTGGGATCATTGGGTGCAGAAGAGGCAGTTAATTTGCGGGAATCCGAGGCGACTTGAGCATTTGAAAGATGGGAAACCATGAAAAACACTAAAATTGTGCTCAAAATCACAACTTTTATGCCCATTATTTCAAAAGGCGACAACGTTGTCGTTGGCGATTTCAGAAAAACCCTTTGCAACCCACAAATTCAAACAACATACTCCTACTACGGCTGAAAGATGCAAACCCAATTGATGCACAAAAGTGTTACTTACTCTATATTTTACGAGTACTCCCTAGATTGAATTAGAACAAAATTATATCGTAGTCGTACCTGAATCGAATCAATTCAGAATCCCTCCAACTTGTGAATTCTGATCGTGTCGATGTGATTTAGAGCTGATTCTGATTCAAAACTAGAGTATGCTTTAGTCTTCAGATTTGCAAACTTGTTTCAGAGAAGCATATTTGACCATTTTCAGTTTTTGACTCATCTCTCCATTTTACATACGAGTAGATTATACTACGTATTCCCCTCCGGTTGTATACATTTTTTTTCTTTATTTTTGGGCAAACTTCATACTAATGGGTCGATTTTAGAAGATTACTCGCACTTGATTATAAAATTTTAGATCCGTTAAATTAATCGTGATAAAATACAGATCAAGTCAGATTTTGACCTAAATTAACTGGGGTTTTTAAGATCGTATCAAATGATCACGGGTCGAAAAGAGGACCGGCTCGAGTTTCGACATGTCTAGATGTTGTCACTTTTTTTTATCCAATTTGGCCTGGAGATACTTTTTTTACACCATATCGTAAAAACCGTAAGCACAGAACTAGGTAACAATATTGTCATACTTTTGTAAAAAATTTCTAAACCGACTCAAAACGCTTGGTAATTTATTTTACGAGTATAATTTTAAACTAGTTTCGCATCGATTATAAGTTTCTAATAATTTTGCATCGATTACGTTTTTTTATCAACTTGTCGTTTGAGTCACTTTTTTTAACCAATTTGACACCGATTACATTTTTTTACCAATTCATCAATTGGGGTCACTTTTTTTACCTATTTAACATCGGTAAGATTTTTTTTTGGGATATTCTACATGGTACTCTCGTATTTTTCCATTTTCTATGCAGTACCCTTCCTTTTAGTCAAAATAACTTTGACTCGCGATAACTGGACACGAGTTTCAAAAATGACGATATTTTCGCTAAAATCATTGTCTTTACAAGATCCTCGATTTGAGATTTGATTTTTCGCAATTTCGAAACTTGTACTACGAGTTATGCTCAGTCAAATGCTTTTAAATGAATAAACTTTGACCAACCATAACTCTCTTTTCCGAGTTCCGAAAGTGATGATGTTTTTTCCAAACAGATCGTTTTTAAGAGATCTTCAGTTTAAAATTAAAAGTGTCTCTTTTGAAATTCATAGCTAAGAGTTATCGTAAGTCAAAGGTATTTTGAGCAAAATAAGAATACCACGTAGAATATGAAAAAACACGAGGGTACCAGGCAGAATATCTTTTTTTTTTTTTTTTTTTTTTTTTTACCAAAAGGTCAAATAGGTGCCAGTCGTGCCACCTTTTTTACTTATATTGTTATTTGGCCTGTTAAAATGGGTACTTCTTATAGATCAAACAGTACACTTCATTAAACGCTGTACTCAAGATGTATATACAAAACCAGCATCTTAGGAAAACAATGAGAATCGACACCCCATTTATATCATTAAATAAATCACGTAAGAATGGAGACATAACCCAGGAAAAAATTGAAATAAAAATCAAGCTATTAACAATCAAAAGTTCAGAACCCTTCCACACTAGCTCTCCGAAATGTCGATGATGATGACGATGATTTCCGCGACTCTTGCCGTTCAAGCTCATCCAACTCCACAAGCGAAGAGCATCCACGAGATAGGGGTAAAGTATAGACTCTTGTCGGGGAAATTGAAGAATAGGTTTGCCGAGGCTGGAGACTTGGTGACCTAAACATCTTCTTCCCAGAGACAGCTGCCGGTTCTTGAAGAGGGAATCGACACGAATATTTCATTTCTATTATGGTCTTTAGGTTCTCCATGACCGTTCTCATGGTGGGTCTTTCTAATGGGTCCTTTTGCAGACATCTCTGTGCTACATCAGCCATGGTACGGGCTGCTTTGATTGGGAACCGGCCTTTTAGTTGAGGATCCATGACCAGGGAGAGTCTGCACTCATCAGCTAAAAACGGCCAGCTCCATTTCACCAGGTTTCGCTCCTCCTTTGCCCGTCTACTATCCATATTCTTACGGCCCGTCAGAAGCTCGAGGAGAACGATTCCAAAGCTGTAGACATTACTCTTAGGGGTCAGTAATCCCTTTTCTACTGTTTCCACTGAAAGATTTCCTGATGCCTGACAGAAAAATGTTCACTAATGATTAGTATCAAAAGGAGAAATGTCATACAAGTATTAGATTGTCCAAGATAGGCCTGTTCAACTACAAAATACGGAGTATATTTTTAAATAATTTCATATTTGAGTAAAGGGACCATGAGGGTAGTCTTGATGATGACGAGTTTTAGACTAAAGATACGAGTATCACTCTCTTTTAATGTTTAACAAGGTAGTCTAGGTGACATGCATGAAACTACTACTCCGTATTGAATGTCATGGGAAACCTTAAGGTGATGGTAGAAGCCTCGTGATTGATTTTAGTAAACACTAAACATGTCCCTTCACACGAATGCCCTTTGGGCTTGAAGTGTGTTTGCAACTGAGGTCTTCTCTCTAATGCCAAATATTCCACTCAACCAAAACATTAAGGTGATGGTAGAAGCCCCATTTTATACTCCGACAATTACTCACCACATGACAGAAAAAAGTACGAGTACTCAGTATGAGATTAAACAACATTGTCATCACTCAAATGCCCTTATCCTACAATAGGTAATGGGCCTTTGAGACATTAAGGTCATCATTGTGCAAGGTTCGAAGCTAAATTTCAAGATACTATATATGCACCATGTATTCAGTGAAGGCAGAAAATCAAACTTACAGCTAAAGCAAGCATACAAGCAGCAGCAATAAGTTTATAACACAGCTCAAAGAAGCTCAAAGAAAACTATGGAAAACACTCACAGTAGGAGCATTGCAGAGATCTGCTTCAGGAAGAGGGCCAACACAGCCATATCCTGACAGCTTTGCACTAAAATCCTTGTCTACTTGAATATTTACTGCAGAAAACTCATTGTACATTGCCTGCCAATCAATATGGATGCATCAGATGTGGAAATTTGTTATGGCTAGAAGAGTCTTTTCCTCTCGTGACCTTAATTCAAGTAAAATGATGTCAATTTAAGATAACTAGAAAGTGCCATCTCTAATCAAGAATCATCTGATTGAGTTATTCATTAGTAGCAGCTTCATTTCATTTATATCGTCTCATTTGCTATTCGTGGTTAAATAATGCATACTTTTACTGAAATTTATTTTTAAAAATAGTACGAAGTAATATAAGTAATAGGTTTAACATTTACATTCTTCTCTACCTATATTTGAAGTTAGCAACACCCAAGCTTGATGTCAGTTGACGCAACGGATAAATTCAGGAAGGAGGTGGCACATGAACAATCAAGATGTGCACAACAATAATCCAAGGGATCAACTTTCATAATATTAAAAAGTGTTGTATGGTGCATAGACTTTAAGTTGCAAATACCTGGAAAGGGCCTTCTTCATGCAAGAAAGTAAGACCCTGAGCGGCACATAATGCTACTTTCACCCTTCTACTCCAATCAATAGGAGCGCCAGCTGATTTACCATATAATAACCAATCTAAGCTTCCGTGGTGTAGCCTTTCATAGATAAAGAACCTCTGCTCAGAGCCTTCACGGGCATGATAACCAAGCAACTTACAAAGATTGGGATGTTGTAAAGATGCAAGAGATTTTGCTTCATTAACAAAGTCCTTCAAACCCTATGAAATCCAAACAATATGGTAATATATACTATAAGTATACGATCACAAGATAAAAAATTTGGAAGTAAAATGTTTTTGGAGAACATGACAATCACAGCCCACACCACCACCACCACCACCACCACCACCATCCATCCACCCACTTAAGGAGGTCAAATGTATGCAATATGACCTATGATGTATGCAATTTGACTTATGATGTAAACCACTTGACCTATGTGCTCACAAGGATACTGTTCCCAGATGACCTGTGATGAAAACTATGTTGCATGTGCACTGCTGGTTGACAAAATTATTAAATGAAGTGAGGGACAATAAACTGATTGTCAAATCACCTGAGCTGTAGCCGAAAACCGTGTAACCGTGGCTTCAACTTTTTTTGAGCTACAGGAGACATCTGGTAAGGAAGCTTTATAAGTAGTTGAAGAAAGCGTCTCAGATGTGCAATTGTCTGGTGAGAAACTTTGACAGGCAAATGTAACTTCTTCATAGGAATAGTTCCGCAAAGTTCCTGAAGGGGGAAGCGGCAGTGGGCCTGAAGCATAAAGAGGCCCACTGGCATTTCCAGCTTTAAAGCTTCCAGCAGGTTTCAAGACTCCCGAACCATGGGTCGAAGGAAGGGGTAGAGGCTGCGGGCTAGGGGACCTATCCTCTCTGTCTTCATATTCTACTGAGGAAAACGTATCCCGATCCGGCCCATGAAAGCTGGATGGTGCCGACAATGCACGAGCTCTATGAATTGTCGGTTTATTGGGTAGTTGAACCGGCTTCCCCCTGGTCTGAAAACTGGGAGGAGCTGACTGTAGAATATGGTTGCGCGTTTGTGGTTCTGGAAGGGCAGTCGGAGTAGTCTCTTGAGGTAATACACGGTTGATGTGTATATTCTGATCGCTCTTCTTCTTTTTACTCTTTAAAACTGTGAAACAACCCATCTTAACCAAAAACCACTGGGCATGTAATCACAATTATAAAGCCTGCCATACAGGTAAAAACAGAAAGTGAGTACTGCTTCGTAAGATGGTACATACAATTAATTAAACCATCTTAACAAAGAACAAGCAAACATGCAAAAGAAAGGAGTCTGCATCCTATCTCATGTGCGGTACCCATGTCCGACATGAGTATTGACGTTGGATTTAAGCCAAAACCACAGGGTTTTTCATCTGTGGAAACTTGTATCCAACCAAGTCAACATGCAGGACGGGGGACATTATAAAAAGTTTCAAGACCCGCCTCCTTTATGAAAGGAGCAAGGAGGACAGACAGAAGGGTAAAAGCAAGGTAGAGGCCATGACGAACAAAAACAGGCACCAACCATGGTTTATATAATGGGCCGGAATAAATGAAGAAGAGGAAGAAGAAGAGAAAGAAGAAGAAGTGTAAATTTGTATCACTGTATGCCCTATCTATCTAATCTAATGAACTTTAAATCTGGAAGCAAGCTTTGCATGTAGGTTCCTGCCTACACCTACAGGGTACATTTATAAGTCTGCTTCATAAAACCAAGGTACCCTCATCACATTGATTTACATAAATGAAGTCAAAGATGAATTCAAAGTGGAAACTGATCATATTGTCTAACTACCCCCACCCAACAGCCAGAACTTGACCCTGTTCATTAAAGTAAAAATGCTGAATTTAAAGCATGCTCCTCCTTCCTCCTTCCTCCTTCAATGTATGGGATCCTCATCCTATTCCTCCCTCAAGGTTAATAATATCAACTTCTTGATTCAATTAAAACTCATTAATGAATGTCAGCTAGCTAATACCCCACCACTAAAGCTTCAACTAATCAATCCCAGATTAACCCAGATCCAAAATACCTACAATTTCAACAAATGCAACACCATGAAATGAAATTTTAGTTATGCTCCATAAAAATCTTTTAACTTACAATAATCCTAGTAAAAACCTGCAGAAATAATATATGTATATGAGAAAATAGAAATAAAAAGAGTGAATAGAAAAATACCAGAAGTTGGGGAAAAATACTGAGTACAATAAAGATTGAATCTTTATTAGATGGGCGGGCAAGAGATTAAAGATAGAAAAGCAATCGTAATAACAAGTCAAACAAAAGCTGGGCAGAAATATGATGAGAGATTAAAAGGTCGTATTGAAGATTTTTTCAAAATAAAAGCAGTGGAGTTACTCAAAATTAAAGGGAAAAGAGAGAGAGATATGCATAAGACAATACAAGTGTTTCTGAGTTAAGGGGAGAGAGGGAGAGAGAAGGGGAAGAGTGTTCAACTGTTGGAGGAGGGAGGACCCAGTAAAGCAGAAAGCAATGGTCAAACCTACCATTAAAATAAGCATGGAATTTTTCAACTATTTTGTTTCCTCTTGACGAATATATCCGTTATAAATTAGTAATGGATCAAATAATACTCACCTGGTAAGAAAAGGAGAAGCCTATGAAGTACGAGTTTTATACTATTACATGGTTTGTCACTTTGTCTAACTCGTCAAAAATTTAAGACAGACATTATTGTCCCAAACCAGAATTTGTCATTTTTAATGCTATATTTCATTGTGATTGTGTTCTTCTACTCCTAGAGTCCTAGTCATGTTGTTTGATCCTTGAGAAAGGAATCATTGTCATTTAGTTCATGTCTTTGTGATTAATGATATGAGACCAATGAAATTTGCATTCTGAGGGTGTGGTATCATGTGTAAAGCAGGTTATCCAGGCCGGGCTGTCGAAGTCGGCCCGGTCCGACATGGCTCAGGGTCAAAATCGTGCCTGGCACAAGTCCGGTCCGCCGTGCCTGGTTTCGTGCCTCGACATCATTTTCGCAGTGAGGTCGTGCCTGGCACGGGCCCGACACGCTGTCATGCACGGTTCCGGCCCGAGGCACGAAAAATTCCGTTGGGTGGGATTACCGTTGGGACTAGCTGACCGTTCGGGGGCTAACAATATTGTTTTTTTCCTCTAATTTCCTAAATCTATAAATACCCAATTCATTCAACTCAATTTTCACACACATCATTTCAATCTACTTCTAATCATCTATTCTTTCTAATCTTCTTATAATCTTATCAATATTCTACAATTCTACTACGGAGTTACTCTTCGCAGTACCAATTTTACTCGACGCAGTACTTTTTACGCATATTTTTCCATTATATGCCCTTCACTGAAAAACAGAAGTCACTCTCAACCCTCTCTATTGTACTCTAATTATCATCGGTTCATTTCAATTCTAATTTCTAACTACATGACCTCATTCCATCTAGCAAATTGATAAGATTATGGATACAAGTTTGATCGAAAAACAGGTATGAATTATAATTTATCCCCAATTATTGAAATTAGGGTTCTAGAAATCGTTCAATTTTTTCAATTATCACCGATTCCCTTCAATCCCTAATTATTGAAATTAGGGTTCTATAAATCGTCAAATATTTTCAATTATCATCGATTCCCTTCAATCCCTAATTATTGAAATTAGGGTTCTATAAATCGTCCAATTTTTTTTCAATTATCATCGATTCCCTTCAATCCTCAATTATTGAAATTATGGTTCTAAAAAAGTAAAAATCGTCCAATTTTTTCAATTATCATCGATTCCCTTCAATCCCTAATTATTGAAATTAGGGTTCTATAAATCGTCCAATTTTTTTCAATTATCATCGATTCCCTTCAATCCCTAATTATTGAAATTAGGATTCTAAAAATCATCCAATTTTTTTCAATTATCATCGATTTTCTCCAATTCTAAACATACAATCATGATTATGGATACGTGTTAGATTGAAGAACTATTATAAACTTGATTATAGATTTTTTTTCTTGTTTCTTTTTCTTTCCGACCTTATTTTTTACTTCCGTAGTACGGTTGGAATTTTTAAAAAAAACGTGTTATGTCAAGAAATTGAAAAATATCCTTGATCAAAGTTAAAATATATGTATTGCGTCAAAATTGAGAAAAAAATGTACCGCAGTTACAAAAAAAAGTTGCGTCAAAAAATAATAAATATGCAATGCACCAAAGTTAAAAAAATATGAACTGCATAAAGGTAAAAAAAATAATGTACTGCATAAAAGTAAAAAATAATGTACTGCATAAAAGTAAAAAATAATGTACTGCGTTAATCAAATAGATAGGAGGGAAGAGGAGAAGAAAGGGGAAAAAGATGGAAAAGAAAAGATGGAATTTGAGGGAGGGGAAATGAAAGGGGCAAAATTGGAAACATCGTACTGCGTCGAGTAAAACGCGTACTGCGAAGAGCAACACCCTTTTTTTATACATAATAGTTTTTATAAGATTAGTGATAAATTGTATAAGTTATATTACTCCGTATAAGATTAGTACTCCCTCCGTTCCAATGAATTATTTATGTTTGTTTTTTCACACTTGTTGATGTACATTTGTAGACACCCGCATTTGGCTGCTAGTGTCTATAGCGGTCTCCGATAAAACACCCGATGATGATCAGACGTAAACGTGCTTTGACACACTCGGATATGAGCTTGAAATCATTAGTATTTGGCTTGGGATTTTCACGGAGTACAAATCTCACAAAACTAACCTCAAATTCAGGCCCAGTGGGTCGTTTCCAATCAAATAAGACTAATTTGGGTCAAAATCGACACCGAAAATAAAACCGTCTTTTGGTGGCCGGGTCAAAACTCGGTCAAAGATGAATCCGACACAAAAATCAGCCGCATACGTTTTCTGCAAGAGAACCCAAGCAACTAAACCTCTTTAAATTAGGATAAGATTTCCTTCCTAATTTTACTCCCTCCGTTCAGACCTACTCGATCGAGTAGATCAGGCCCACTCGGTCGAGAAGGCCAGCGAACTGGCCAAATCGAGCATAGACCGGGCACTCGATCAAGTGCATTCACACCAATCGATCGAGTGGTCTCTTTTTACCCTAAACCGAGGCATTTTCTTATAAATACCCCACCCCTCACATCTTTTCACAACCCTAAAATTACCTCTTAACTTACACTTTTCAGCCATAACCATCATCATCTCGGCACACACACATATATACGTCCATAGTCCTGAGATCGAAACTCCTCAAAGTTCATCGCTACAAAATCATACACACCATAACTCTCTTATATACATCTCGACGCTCCCGTGCCAAAGCCACATATTTGATGAGCCTATTACCGAGAAGACAAAGCATGTAGATAGGTTGAGGGTGCAAAATTCAATCCCGACTACTTCGTTTCTTCCCTCTCTTCTCTTCGTCTTTTCTGTCTTTTTCTTCGTTTTTTCTTCGCTTTTTTATTTCTTTTCTTTCGTTATTATTACTACTATCGAATCAACATTAAAAAGATCGTTTTATTTAGTCTGTTGTATCGTCGCAATTAATTAACATCACGCATACATAAATACACAAAACAATTTCGAGTCAAATACGTTTAAAAACGAATCTCGTTCAAGATCCTTCTAATCCCTTTACGAGTTGTAACAGTGGAGGCGCCCTTTCGAGGAGCGCCACCCTAAACACTCAAGGGCGTGATGCGATCACAAATATTCGCTATTAAATATATTCGATTCCTTTTTTCGAGTTAGTGCGGAACCCGTTGAGGCGAAATCAAGCATCACATAATCCCTAAGGATTAATAACGATGTCGTAGTGCGGAGGGAATTATTTATTCCTAATTCAATTCAAAACGATTTCATAACCCTTCTTTCAAAATTCCCGATACCGGTCTCGTAAATAACAAGATGCATATTACGAGTATCGAAAACTAACTCAAGTATAAATCATATTATATTTTTACGCGACTTAGTAAATTATCGTTCTAAAACTAAAAGCAATTTCGAAATCAACGTCCTTTCGAAATGGACAGCAGTCCGTACAGGGGGCACTCGATCGAATGACACCCAAAAAACGGGCAGGTGGGTTTTAAGTAGAGCACTCGATTGAGTCTCCCCCATGACTCGATCGAGTGGCCTCTGTCACGCCAAAACCATGAGTCTCCCACATGCAACAAGCCTCGACAAATTTTTTTTTATGACCTCGGTCATCACGTGTAAAGACTATCACGTGCCTAAATTTTCAAAACCATGCATTGCATTATCCATTATAATCCGTTATTATCATCGTTACTATTTCGTTTGCTCCGATTTTTGCGCTTGTTGTATTGTAATTCCGGGTTATATTCCGCCCGTGTATTTGTAATCTATTTACGCGCTTTTTATTTTTGTTGTTTGTTTTATTATACTAAAACGAACCTCGCATGCTAAAATAACTTCGACGTTGCTTTAAATGCATTAAATGACGTAGTTGAATATAATTCACATGTTTAGTCAAAAACGTTGTTTGTATAACATTCAACCGAATTACTAGCGCGCGTATTAAAAATTCGAACGGTATCTTAATAGAGACCGCTAAAGTGCGGGTGGGGTTGGGTGTCCTTTGTGAGCTTCCCAACACGTACCTTCACCCCTTACTCAGAACCTCGGTTTCCGGATGTCCGAAACCGGATGTCCGAGAGTCATTCGATATATGGTACCCGATAATGTCGGCATCGGTATCGTAATGTAAAGGGACGAACCTCACAAGCTCTAGTATCGAAGTGAGCCGTACTTTGTGCACGGTCCACCAAATATAGAGTGGGTTCGAATGGGCCCGAACTCCCACAAAGTTCGGTGGCGACTCCAATTTTGATTTAAATTTCAACCCGAGAATCATCTCACACGAGATTCATTCGCCTACCCAAACCCGCGCGTGGCCGCGTCGGGGTGGACCTATGTCATGTCCACAACATTTCATTTCGTTCATATCTTTATTTACCTATTATTTAAAATTCTAAAAATTTGATATTCTTAATGTACTTATTAAGACCATTCGAAAAAGATCTCACATGAGTACATGACTATGTTTTACGTTATATATTAGAAATTATATTCGAGATTATTTCACCTCATGAATAGTGCCAAAAAGCAAACGTAAAGAATTCACTGGGACGAAGGGAGTATAAGATTTAGAGTAAGATTAAGGAATATTTGATAATTAGTATAGTAGAAGGGTGTTGCTCTTCGCAGTACGCGTTTTACTCGACGCAGTACGATGTTTCCAATTTTGCCCCTTTCATTTCCCCTCCCTCAAATTCCATCTTTTCTTTTCCATCTTTTTTCCCTTTCTTCTCCTCTTCCCTCCTATCTATTTGATTAACGCAGTACATTATTTTTTACTTTTATGCAGTACATTATTTTTTACTTTTATGCAGTACATTATTTTTTACTTTTACGCAGTACATTATTTTTTTACCTTTATGCAGTTCATATTTTTTTAACTTTGGTGCATTGCATATTTATTATTTTTTTACGCAACTTTTTTTTGTAACTGCGGTACATTTTTTTCTCAATTTTGACGCATTACATATATTTTAACTTTGATCAAGGATATTTTTCAATTTCTTGACATAACACGTTTTTTTTTAAAATTCCAACCGTACTACGAAAGTAAAAAATAAGGTCGGAAAGAAAAAGAAACAAGAAAAAAAATCTATAATCAAGTTTATAATAGTTCTTCAATCTAACACGTATCCATAATCATGATATGTATGTTTAGAATTGGAGAAAATCAATGATAATTGAAAAAAATTGGATGATTTTTAGAATCCTAATTTCAATAATTAGGGATTGAAGGGAATCGATGATAATTGAAAAAAATTGGACGATTTATAGAACCCTAATTTCAATAATTAGGGATTGAAGGGAATCGATGATAATTGAAAAAATTGGACGATTTTTAGAACCCTAATTTCAATAAT
This sequence comes from Agrostemma githago, assembly GCA_958450325.1. Taxonomy (NCBI): domain Eukaryota; kingdom Viridiplantae; phylum Streptophyta; class Magnoliopsida; order Caryophyllales; family Caryophyllaceae; genus Agrostemma; species Agrostemma githago. The sequence goes on from OY288239.1 coordinate 12,686,131, forward strand.
TGGGGATTGAAGGGAATCGATGATAATTGAAAAAAAATTGGACGATTTATAGAACCCTAATTTCAATAATTAAGGATTGAAGGGAATCGATGATAATTGAAAATATTGGACGATTTATAGAACCCTAATTTCAATAATTAGGGATTGAAGGGAATCAGTGATAATTGAAAAAATTGAACGATTTCTAGAACTCTAATTTCAATAATTGGGGATAAATTATAATTCATACCTGTTTTTCGATCAAACTTGTATCCATAATCTTATCAATTTGCTAGATTGAATGAGGTCATGTAGTTAGAAATTAGAATTGAAATGAACCGATGATAATTAGAGTACAATAGAGAGGGTTGAGAGTGATAGGAATCCTTCTGTTTTTCAGTGAAGGGCATATAATGGAAAAATATGCGTAAAAAGTACTGCGTCGAGTAAAATTGGTACTGCGAAGAGTAACTCCGTAAAAAAATATACTACTAATTTCAATATAGTAATTTGTTTGAAGGTTGTCGACGACTTCTCCGGGACTTAATTACGAGATTGAAGTACCAGTTTGATAGCATGCATCGTGTTTTTCGGCGTATTTTTTTGGGCTATTAATTAAATTCTATCGAATATCGTTATACGATCGCTATCTCCGGAATTCTACATCATTTGTTTGCATTTTCAAACTTAATCTCATTTACTTTATTTTTGTTATTTATTGTTGATTTTTATTAGTTGGCTTACGACTAATTTGTTAATAAAAAAATTTGGTTAATTATTTTTTTTTTGGTAATTGTTAATTAAGTCTTTGATTAAATTGTTAATTAAATTAATAATCTTTATTATTTATTAACTTGATAATCCTATTGTTAATTATCTTCACTCAAATTGCTAATTAAATTATTCAACCCGTTAAATAATATAAATCATGTCGGAATCACGTCACACTCAGTTTGGGTCAAAAAGAAGTCGATCACGTCAAGGTAGCATAGAACAACCACAAGCCTCCGGTTCACGAACACCACAATCGGAGGCACAGGGACATGCCGGACATCCCGGACATGGTCCATATATGACCCCACCGGGATTTAACCTGATCCCCAACTAATGCCCCAGTACCCCGTCTCCTTACTTTCCCGGAAGCCAATACAGCACCCCGACCTCATTCGGTTCCGATCAAACTGGCGAAGGGTCGTCCCACCAACCTTACCAATTTAATTTCGAGGACCAAACAATCTTGGGCAAACCACCGCTACCCCCACCTTACACATAATTGCCGTTTACACCATTTATACCATTATAGAGTCAGTACACGTCCACACTCGAGTCGGCTACACGTCCACAATTCACAACACAAACTTCACAACCACACACATCCAACAAACAAGTGAAACAACTGAACAACCCAGTACTGAGATAGAATGGATGACGGAAAAAGAAATGGTTGTAATAAATGCAAGGGCTACGACAAGTGTAGTATGGCAAAGTTTTACTAAAAGTAAAGATAGAAAAAAAGGCTCGTTGTAATGTATGCGGCAATATTTTAAGTGCCACAAGCATCCGGTACCGGTCACCTAGCCCGACACGCTAAAAAATGTGTTCCAAAAGAAAAAGGTCAAACATCTCTTGACCAATTTGTAAACCGACCCAGTTCCCAACAAGACTACACCTATGATTATAGTACATGTGCCGACGATTTACTAGAATGATAATTCAAACGAAAAAACCTTTTGCTCTAGCTGAACACCCAACTTTTAACATATATTTAAAGACCAACCAAACGGCTCATAAAGAAACGAGTCGTCGTAGCATTAAAAATAAAGCAATGAAACAATACATGGAGTGGAAAATGGAGCTTATTTTCCAGTTAAAAGTAATACATCTAGAATATCACTAACGGCTGACGGATGAGATTGCGGTTACGACTATTCATATATATGCTTAACTGCTCACTGTTGTGTGATAAATTTAGACCGTTTTCCCTCCTATTTAGACTCGTTTTCCCCTCATTTTGCGAGATCAAAGTGCGATTATCGCCTTATTTTGAGTCTTTCTCGCATTAGCGTCCCTCTTGTGCGATTTACGTGTTTTTGGTAGTTTTTCTATCAATTTTGATAGAATTTGGCACCGAAAGCATGATCAAGCTTCCACGAGCACAAGAGAGGGGAATACCGTCCGAAAAGCAAAGCACAAAACTTAAAGTTCAAAGCCATCCAATCAAACAACGAAGAATGAGACAAGAAAAGATGCCAAAAACCATCTAGTGAAGTTTCACCCGATGAGAAATGACCGGACGGAGTTTCGCCCGACGGTAATTTCACCTCCCCAAAGATCTTCAGGAAAGCTTCTCCATCAGGCGAAACTTTCACCCATTGGGTGAAGTTTCGCCCGACGGTAAAGATGTCCAAAAAACGCAAATCTGGAAGAAGTTCACCGCGTGAAACCACCGGGTGAAGTTTCACCCGACGGTATTGGTCCGTGTATGGCATATTTCGCAGGGTGAAGTTTCACCATATGAAGACTCAAAGGGTAGAAGTCTCACTAATGGAGGAAAAAGTTGGATTTGGGCTTGAGTTTAAGGATCCATTAAGGCTTTACTATATATAGATATCCTAGTTAGTTGCACATTACCATCCATTAGACCATCAATTAAACCATCCATTAGATCATTCATTAGATCACTCACTTAACATTTCATTAGATCACATTACTACCATCCATTTTATTAGATCAGTTTTGATAAGCTAATTGTACACCTATCAAAGATAACCAACTTAGGTCTAACTAAATATATAGCTAGGGAAGTCAGGATCTTATCCACAAGGAGCCAAATAAATTCTACTCGTAATTAAAGTTTATCTAAGTAACCAAATCGGGGGGGTTTTGTTTTTGTGTTTAACTAATCTAAAAGTAGTGAAGGAAGAGAAGTAAAAAGAAGGATAACTAAAATAAATAAGATGAATAAAGATGAATAAATATAGAGAGAAAACTAGGATTGTCGATTCACTACGAATCTCATATGGTCACGGTCTAGGTCACAGGTCTGTCGCAGATATTGGTCTAAGGGGTAGTGAAAAGGTCCTTCCGGTCCGCTATTCACCCTAGCATGCATCTAAAGGCTTCTGATCTTATTAGGGCATACTAATGTGTTGTAGCAGGTCTAATTTTTAACAGGCTTCTGATAACTGTGGTTTGTAGTGCCTAGTTTGTTGTGTTTTGGTCCCATTTTCCTTGCGGAATCGCTCCTTGGGAGCGGTTCATGGGCTACTTATGCTTCCTCTAGTTCGTTTCAGGTTCCCGAGACCATTCATGAAGAATTGGAACGATTCCGACTCGTTTCATACACTTTTTGGAGCCAACGAAGTGAAGGAACGATCACTCGATGCCTTGGATTCGATCCCGAGACCTTGGGACCCGATCCCGAGCCCCTTAGACTCGATCCTGAGACCCGAGAGTCGATGAGAAGCCTATGAGAAGCAAGGAGGAACCTTAAAGATCATATGGAAGGCCTACAAGACCATCCCCGACGGGAAGGAACTCATCCCGTCCGGGATGAGGTGCGCAAATGGTGGTGGTTCTGTTTTTGACCCGTCCCGGTCGGCACCAACCCGTCCCGGTCGGGATCAGACCGTCTCGGACGGGACCATCTCGTCCCGGACGGGATGGCTCAGCTGTAGCCGCGTGACTCTTTTATCTTCCTCCTTCATTATTGTAACCCTATAAATACTCCTACCTTGTATTGTTTAAGCATGATACTTTACCCTAGATTATTTTAGACCTATCTTAAGCATTCAAAACCCTAATTAGCCTCTCATCATCTCTAGTTAATCTTTAGTTAATCTTAGTTTAATCAAGTAATTAGTCTTGTATTAAGGAGATTCTTGACGATTATTCCAAGATTGACAACCTTGGAGTTTTATTTGGGTTTCTTATTAATTCAAGTTCTCATCTTTTTCATCCTATTGTAGTGGGTATAATTTCTTTTCTCTTAATCTTTGTTAATCTATCAAGTTTTAATCTTTACATATTGTTTATTTGTTCTTGTTTGTTCATAATGAATGTTTGGTTGTTTATGTTGATTTCTCTTAGCATTGTTATTGTTAGTTTGATAATGAGTGAGTAGATTCCTTGTGGGGTTAGTAGGGGGATTATGTATGGATTATGGGTGATTAGGGCTTGATTGTGGGTAAAGGTGATTCATTTGTTGCTAGTCACTTATTGGGCACACTATGTGTTTGTTGTATTGCTTGTATGGGTAGTAGTGGCCAATGCTTCTAAAGCTTGTTCTCTCCTTCTCATTGTGTATTCAATTTGTGGTTGAATATTTGTGTTTTGAGTAGCATCTTGCATGAATGTTCGGGTCTAGTCTTAGACACGAGAGTGCGGACTTTGGCTTTGGCGCGAGAGCGCAAACCGACTTTAGTGACTAAGTGGCACCTACACCCTTGATTACCCAATCATCCTACTATGCTTATGAACCCGACCTAACCCTACTCTTTTCCATATTTGTATTCTCTATCTCTTTAGTCGATCATCTTATCTAGTTTATTTGCTTAGTTAATCTTTAGTTGTTCATTAGTTTTTGTTATAGCTTATTCATTGTTAGTCTTGTTCATACCTCTTCTCCCATCATAATTTGTCAATTATTATTTCTTTGTGTTTGTTTGTGACTTAGCCCTGTTTGTGAGTGGACCATAGTCTAGACTCTAAAATACCGTCTCCGTGGACACGACCCGACTTACCCTAGCTACCGTTAGGATTAGTTGGTAATATATTGATCGGTGGGGATCCACGACAAATCCTTACCATCAATTTGGCGCCGTTGCCGGGGACGGCGCATGTTTAGACTTAGTTTGCTTATTAGCTTGACTTAGTTTCCCTTCTTGTGCTCTTCTTCTATCTCTTGTGCATATTGTGTAGTTTTTCTTAGTTTCTTTAGTTTCTTTAGCTTCTTTTTCTCTTTGTCTTGGGAAGTGCTTGCTTATTGTCTTTGCCTAGTGCCCATAAAGCACTAGGTGTTCTCACGTTTGCTCTAGTGTGTAGTGTATGCCTAGGGGGGGGAGGCGAATTCTTTATCTTCAATCCAGAGCCGGAAAGACTCTTTAGAGCCTTTCGCCAACGGACGATTGGCCGGGTTAGAATCTCTCAACCAAGTGCTAGCAATACCACCGAAGAACAAGCTCAAGGATCCGACTTTATCGAGCAACCTCAAGGCAATACCGAAGGGATCTTCATAAATCCTTTTGGTACTTCTCAACCTAGTTCCCCTTCTACTTCTACATCAACACCGTCTACACCGTCCTCTCCCGCATATCCAATAATGCCTAAGTTCTCTTCACTCTCGACGTTTACGGAGGATGTCTTGCCCGGTCCAACCGTTTTACCGGAGGCAAATACCGGCAATTTTGTGGCAAAGACTCAATTTATTCAATTGGTCGAGCGAAGCCAATTTAATGGGTTACCAACCGAAGATCCCCATCAACACATGGAAACCTTTTCGGATTATTGCAATGCTATTTCACAACCGGGAATAACCCAAGACCAAATCCGGTGGGTACTATTTCCTTTCTCTTTGATCGGTAAAGCAAAGCAATGATTCAAGGGGTTAGATAAGGCGACTCTTGGTATTGATACTTGGAAGAAGCTAGCATTGGCTTTTTACCAACAATTTTATCCCCCGGAGAAGACAAATCTATTGAGAGCTTCTATCACGGGATTCCAACAACGTGATGAAGAAAGCCTCTATGAAGCTTGGGAAAGATTCAAAGCCTTTATCCGCTCTTGTCCTCACCATGGTTTATCACAATGGTTCCTTGTTCAACAATTTTGGAACGGGTTATATGAAGACTCAAGGGCCATACTCAATATGGGATCGAATGGAAGGTTTACCGAGGTGGATGATGACCAAACTTGGTCACGAATTGAAGAGATGGCGGTCCACAATTCCCAATACTCAAGGCCTAGGAAGGAGAATCGAGGAGGTAGGCACGAGGTCGATGCTATCACACAACTAAGCATTGACCTTGGAGCTCAATTAAAAACTCACATGGAGACCATTGACAAGAAGCTCCAAAGCCACCTCAATCAAGTTCAAAGCGCTAGTTCCTCCAACCAACACTCGATTTATGAAGTAAATGCTTTGGGAGTTGTGCCTCATGATGTGCGATACTTGTGGGATAGTTGGACATGAGCCTATACATTGTCGGGGAAGTATTGAGCAAGTGAACGCCTTTCAAGCGTTCAAGCAAGGTGCCCCTTATCCTAATTTGTACCAAGCTTCCCATCAAGCTTCTCAACAACAAGCTCTACAACACCGTCCCTATGTTCCACCTCCTTTAAGGGACAACAATCAAGGATACCAAGGTTATCAAGAAAGGCCATTCAACAACTTCAAGCAAAATAACCAACGTACCTTCAACAACAATCAAGGATTCCAACAAGGGAATTTCAATCAAGGTGGTTTCCAAGGAAATCAACATAACCAAGGACATCAAAACTACAACCATGGCAACAATCAAAGCCTTAATCAAGGCAATTCTCATGGGTTCCAAGGGAACCATCAACAACAACAAGCAACCCAAGGTAATCGACAAGAAAGCAAGCCAAGGAGTCGGTCTGCTACTCATGATTATGGCATCCCTCTAGCCATCACAAACACTCCTCATAACCAACAATCCCTCCCTCGGGATTTCGACATGCAAAAGTCAATGTTGGACATGCAAAGGAGTCAATTGGAGACACAATGAACCCAACAAGAAATCATTACTCAACTTCAAAGGGATAACTTGGCAAAAGATGCTCATGTGAAGATGCTCGAGACCCAAATAGCTCAACTTGCTTCGGGTAGCTCTTCAAGGCAAAAGGGGCAACTACCTCCTCAAGGTGAAATGGCGAAATTCGAGCATGTGAATGTTATTACCACGAGGAGTGGTTCATCTCATAACCCTCCCCCACCCCCTAATGAGCATGTACCAATGAAAGAAGTTGTGTCTCTAATTCAAGAAGATTCAAGCTTGGGAAATCCAATAGAGGAGCAAGTCTTATGGGAGATTGAGAAACACCAAGAAGACAAGCTTCCCCCACTTCAAGGAAAGGACAAAGGTAAAAGGAAAGTGTCATTTGAGAAGTCCACCCCTATTGAGCAAAACAAGGTTCAAATCAAGTTGCCTTTCCCAACAAGGTAAATGAAGACCAAGGTGGATATCCAATATGACAAGTTCCTTAATATTGTGAAGAAAGTGGATGTGAGTGTCCCATTTACCGAGCTACTTACCCAAATCCCGGCATATGGAAGATTCATGAAAGAAATATTGGCTAGGAAGAGATCCGTCGACAAGGAAGAGACTATAGCGTTCACAAGAGTGGTGAGCGAGATTATTCAAGGTTCTATACTTCCCAAGTTGAAGGATCCGGGTAGTTTCTCGATCCCTTGCACCATAGGAAACTTCAAGATTGAGAGAGCACTATGTGATTTGGGTGCGAGTGTAAGCATCATTCCCTATTCCATTTGTGAGCGGCTTGGGATGAAGGAGCTCAAGAGTACTTCCATTACACTCCAAATGGCCGATAGTTCCCTCAACCGACCTTTGGGGATGTTGGAAGATGTGCCAATTAGAATAGGGAAGTTCTTCATTCCGGTCGATTTCCTTGTGCTTGACATGCCGGAAGATGCTATCACTCCCATTATCCTTGGGCGCCCATTTCTACACACCGCCGGTGCTATGATCGATGTAAAGAACGGTAGGATCACATTTGAGCTAGGCGACGAGAAACTTGTGTTTGATCTCCTAGGCAACACTTCGTCTACTAATGATGAGTCTTGTAAAATGATCCACGCCATGAAGAACATCGGTCTAGGGGATGGGACGAGTAAAAGCTTGAAGAACGACTTCTATGGAATTGAGGATGATGATTCCGAGATTGGGGCGGATGAATACCCATATCATGATCTTGAAGACAAGCGCCAACACAAGAAGGAAGATGAGCCTCCCTTGGGGCCACATGAGGATAGATGGACGTTTGGGTATATACCGAAGGATCGAAAGTACAAGTTCAAGCCATTGAACTTAGTAGATAGGGATGCCCCGGGAACGTCGAAGCTAGGATGTGATGATCCTTGGAGTGGAGGTTGGTATTCCACTAGTTTGATTGAAGACTTTGCAAGAGCCTTCGATTTGTTTCTTCGTGCCCTTGATGGAGATGGAATTGGCCTAGTGTTGATGAAAAAGAATTGAAGAATGCACCACCTTTGGTTAGACGGAGTTCCAAAAGAACCGTCTTATTGTATATATCTCTTCCTTTTAATATTTTTAGGTTTTGTGAAATTCTTGTGTTTTGGTATTTTGTTGAGTGATGTGAGGGAGGGATTTTGATGAATGTTTTGAGCCCTTTTGATAGGTGTGAAGTGAAGACGAATCCTATGAGGAGGGTTTATTGTTAGAGCTTGGATCGTGCGAAGGGGAGTCGGTTTTTGAAGCTTGGAACGAGCTTTTGGAGTTATAGAGGGTAAGAGGACTCTTCCCGGCCGAGAAGAGTGCATCCCGACCGGGAAGGATGAACCATCCCGACCGGGAAGAATGAACCATCCCGACCGGGAAGGATGAACCATCCCGACCGGGAAGGATGTCATCCCGTCCGGGAAGGATGTCATCCCGTCCGGGATGAGTGTGACAAAAATTGGGTCTACTGGAGTGTCATCCTGACCGGGACGGGCATGTCATCCCGACCGGGACCATCCATCCCGATCGGGATGATGCCTTGTTCCTCCTTTGGCCTCTTCTTTGTCATTTGAGCCCACCCTACCACTTTATACCCCCTCCCAACCTCCCTACCTATCCTTGCCCTTATCATACGACCCCTACACTTCATATACACATATTTACCTCATTTTCTCTTCACTTTACACCGACTTTCACATAAAAAACCCACCTCCTTATACCTTTGTGCTCCAACCATGGAACCATATCGCGATTGGAGACGAATAGCAATGACGACGACTAGCTACGTGCCGATATTGACTTATGAGACGATGGAGCGAGTGAGTTGCTAACCGCATGGTACGACAACTATCCTTTCTTTTCCGTCTTTTATAGCTTGTTTTCCTTTGTTTGTTCCCCTCCCCTTATACACTTTTGTGTCATGGTGGCCCTTGGGGCCTTGGTAATTGTTGCTCCCGACTCTCGATGACGTGACTACATCGAGAGTCATTTCAAAATCCAAATTTACAAGATTTTTATCCTTTTTGTAGGATTTAGTCGGATTTGGGCGGAACCCGGGCTAGGTGACTTGATTACACCTAGTCCTCCCCTCCCATTTCCTTTTATTTCTTTCTTTTCATTTCTTCCCCCATCCATATCTTTTCTTGTCTCGGCCCATGGTGACTTGACTACGCCCCGGCCGGACACATTCTACCCTTTTCTCCGCTTTTCTTTTTGATTTTTAGCTTTATTTTCGTAATTTCTTTTCTTTTCCTTTTTCGTCTCCATACACTACGGTCAAGCATGAGGACATTGCTCGGCTTAAGTGTGGGGGAGCGATATTCTATCATAATTAGTTTTGTTTTCGTAGTTTTTCCGAAAAAATCTTTAAAAACCCTAAAAATTTGAATTTTTTTCACAAAAATCAAAAAGATTTTCTTTTTGTGTGTTTTCCTTTTGTGTTGTTATGTCGTATATTTGTTGTGTTGTGCGTGTTTTGCCTCCCTTTTTCCTTATAGGTTGCTTAATCACCGATGGCTTTGGAGAGCTTTCAAGAAATCCGGTAACATCGTTCATCCCTTTTCCCTCTTTGTCTCTTGTGGAGTTTGGAGGAGATTTGTGATGATGTGTGCTTGGGTGGAGCTTTGTGCTTATTAGTGGGTGATTGGTCGCTTATTTAGAAATTCGGGGTGGTGTTTGTTCTCTTTGTGTGTTTGTTTTGTTTTGTTGCCTTTGGTCTCTTTTTCTTTCGTTTTTGTCGTGTCTTTGTTTTGTGATGTGTACTTGTGTCTAGTGTGTAAACGGTTTTCGAAAACCCAGTTTAGAGGCTAGTGTGCAAGTGTTTACTTTCCCTTTCTAGTAGTATGAATCGAGTCTTGGACTTTAGTCTAGTAGAATGACCCTAAATCAATGATTTCGTTCGTTTCTTACCTCGAGTCCACCTAGCTTACTAGGGATTTACTACGGGATTTGCATTTTGACCATTATGACCACCCATGGTGTGAAAAGGCCTTGGTTGCCGAGTCCCGTCCCCTAGGTGACCATGTTTGAGATTGTTTGATTAGTCCAAGTTCTCCCCTTTTTGTGGGTTTGAAGGGAAAGCGCGCTCCCGACTCTCCCATTCCCCTACCTCCTACACATATCCACAAAATAAGATGCAATTTGTTGAAATCTCTTTCTTAGTTGCAAGAAGAAATGCCTACAACTCATATCAAGCCCAAAAGGGCAAACAATGAAAAAAGAAAGAAAGAAAAGATTGAAGAAAAAGAAAAGGCACAAAAAAGCCAAAAAGAAAATACAAAAGATGAAAAATAAATGGCATAGCAACACACAAATCAAAAATGCAAAAGAAAGAAAAATGCCAAAAGAAAACTGTCTCACAAAAATAATCCCCACATCTCGAAAATAAGCCTTTTTTCGATCATTACCGTGAAGAGCCTACCAAAGGACCGAGTCCCTAGGAAGGATGATAGCGGTAGTGGTCGGTCTTCCCTCATTTTGCAATCATATCCACCTTTTTACTTGGACTAGTTGGGCGGTTTTTGGGCATTGGACGACCCTCTTGGCTCATTGCTAAAGGGGGCGGAGTCTCACTTACCTACAGTGTCGACTAACACCGTGGTTCATCCCTTTTCCATCCCGCCAATCGTCCCGTAGTACGTTCTTAGAAGGTTGGGAGGAACCTAGGTAAGTTACCAACGTTTTTATTGCTTTGTCGTCATACTATTAGGGTTTGGTCCATTTTGGGTTGTATTGCTAGCTTGGGAACGTTGTCAGTTACCTTGAGTCCTAAACCGATGCTTCTTTCACCGCTTTTTAGAGGGAAGCGGTATTTGTTTGTTTTTGGGTGCAACCTTTTGTTTGTTTGTTTGTATGTTTGTTTGTTTGTTTATGTGTTTTTGTGTTCGGTTGCATCCACGGTTTTGTCGCAAGACCTCACTTGCCTTGCGGAGAGCACTTATCCTCTAAGTGTTCTCGCGTGAGTTGAAAGGGCGTAGGGTGCGCTAATACCCGCTCAGCTAGTTTAGTAGTTAGTTTGTGCTTACTCGAGGGCGAGTAATGGTTAAGTGTGGGGGAGTTGATAAGTGTGGTTTGTAGTGCCTAGTTTGTTGTGTTTTGGTCCCATTTTCCTTGCGGAATCGCTCCTTGGGAGCGGTTCATGGGCTACTTATGCTTCCTCTAGTTCGTTTCAGGTTCCCGAGACCATTCATGAAGAATTGGAACGATTCCGACTCGTTTCATACACTTTTGGAGCCAACGAAGTGAAGGAACGATCACTTGATGCCTTGGATTCGATCCCGAGACCTTGGGACCCGATCCCGAGCCCCTTAGACTCGATCCCGAGACCCGAGAGTCGATGAGAAGCCCATGAGAAGCAAGGAGGAACCTTAAAGATCATATTGGAGGCCTACAAGACCCATCCCTGACGGGAAGGAACTCATCCCGTCCGGGATGAGGTGCGCAAATGGCGATGGTTCTGTTTTGGACCCATCCCGGTCGGGATCAGACCGTCCCGGACAGGATGGCTCAGCTGTAGCCGCGTGACTATTTTATCTTCCTCCTTCATTCTTGTAACCCTATAAATACTCCTCCCTTGTATTGTTTAAGCATGATACTTTACCCTAGATTATTTTAGACCTATCTTAAGCATTCAAAACCCCTAATTAGCCTCTCATCATCTCTAGTTAATCTTTAGTTAATCTTAGTTTAATCAAGTAATTAGTCTTGTATTAAGGAGATTCTTGAAGATTATTCCAAGATTGACAACCTTGGAGTTTTATTTGGGTTTCTTATTAATTCAAGTTCTCATCTTTTTCATCCTATTGTAGTGGATATAATTTCTTTTCTCTTAATCTTTGTTAATCTATCAAGTTTTAATCTTTACATATTGTTTATTTGTTCTTGTTTGTTCATAATGAATGTTTGGTTGTTTATGTTGATTTCTCTTAGCATTGTTATTGTTAGTTTGATAATGAGTGAGTAGATTCCTTGTGGGGTTAGTAGGGGGATTAAGTATGGATTATCGGTGATTAGGGCTTGATTGTGGGTAAAGGTGATTCATTTGTTGCTAGTCACTTATTGGGCACACTATGTGTTTGTTGTATTGCTTGTATGGGTAGTAGTGGCCAATGCTTCTCATGCTTGTTCTCTCCTTCTCATTGTGTATTCAATTTGTGGTTGAATATTTGTGTTTTGAGTAGCATCTTGCATGAATGTTCGGGTCTAGTCTTAGACACGAGAGTGCGGACTTTGGCTTTGGCGCGAGAGCGCAAACCGACTTTAGTGACTAAGTGGCACCTACACCCTTGATTACCCAATCATCCTACTATGCTTATGAACCCGACCTAACCCTACTCTTTTCCATATTTGAATTCTCTATCTCTTTAGTCGATTATCTTCTCTAGTTTATTTGCTTGGTTAATCTTTAGTTGTTCATTAGTTTTTGTTATAGCTTATTCATTGTTAGTCTTGTTCATACCTCTTCTCCCATCATAATTTGTCAATTATTATTTCTTTGTGTTTGTTTGTGACTTAGCCTTGTTTGTGAGTGGACCATAGTCTAGACTCTACAATACCGTATCCGTGGACACGACCCGACTTACCCTAGCTACCGTTAGGATTAGTTGGTTATATATTGATCGGTGGGGATCCACGACAAATCCTTACCATCAGCTTCCGATCTTAGGTTCAAGTTTACCAGTTCAATTAATCAATTACGTCGACTTAATCAATTAATCTCAATTAAATGTTACAATTGACAACTCAGACGCAATATTGTTGACAGATCTATAAATTATTTAGCGACCACATTCAATTCGCAGATTCCCTAAATCCTAGCGAAGGAAATTAGCTACTCATAATTAAATCGAGAACAACAATATTAATAAACGATTTAACTAGATTAAACATGATGAATAATAATAAAATTCCGACAAGCATAAAACAATGATTAAGAATAATTAAGTATGGAGAAGAAGAACGATCAAGAACGAAGAAGAAGGAAGAAGGAAGAAAGATTAGATTAAATTACCAAGAGGAATGAAGGCGATTCGAATGTTGCAATCTTACAATAACTGAGTTTCTAAGAGGAAAATTAAACTAAAAGTAATTCTAAGAGAATAAGGAGAAGAGATCTAAATAAAAGTCTAAGGAGAGGTGGAGAAGTAAAAGTAGAAAAGTGAATTCTAATGTGGCTGAAAAGCCCTATTTATACAATTTAGAAAGGGTTAAAACTGATTAGAAAACTGCTTGCTGAACACGAAATCTGTCCGCAGCCCAGAAAATAGTTGGCCGACTATTTTAATAGTCGGTCGACTAATCATTCACTTATTTGATCTTCTGCAGATTCCAGAATAGTCGGCCGACTATAGTAACTGTCGGTCGACTATCGTCATGGTCGGCCGACTATTCTGATAGTCGGTCGACTATTATGCCCTTTTCAGCGATCAGCTCTTTCCAGCTTCGTTTTGGCTCGGTTTTGGTTCGTTTTAGCTCCTGTGGCTTCCGTTCCTGCAAAAAGACAAGACACACCACAAAGTAGCCAATTTGGGGCAAAGCAGTAGCTTACACTACTCAATAAACACGGGAATGCGCGTAATAAAAGCATACAAAGTGTATATAAAATACGTGCATCAAATCTTCCCAAACCAAACCCTTACTTGTCCTCAAGCAAGCACAAAACGATGAACTCAATCCTAATGGAATGTATATAACTCATAGCGGAGTATGCTTCAAAGTTACCCAAACCAATGCGCAACGATTAAAATTAATGTAAACAACCACATACAACAAGCTTGACCAATGACAACAATACTGAACCTTCAACCTTGTGTAGACACCCGCATTTTGACTGCCAGGTGTCTATGGTAGTTTCCCAAAAAACACCCGATGATGATCGGACGCTAACGTGTTTCTACACGCTCGGATATGGGCTCAAATCCGTTAGTTGTTGGCTAATGCACTTACGGAGTACAAATCTCACAAAACTAACCTCAAATCCAGGCCCAGCGGACCGTTCCGAGTCAAACAAGACTAATTTGGGCCAAAACCAACACCGGAAATAAAACCGACTTTTTTACGATTGGGTCAACCCTGGTCAAAATCGTTTCCGAGACATACAAAACAGCCATTCATGACATCAAAAGTCCAAGTCAAACACAAACTCACCAAAAAAACCCAGTCCACGGTCCAAAACAGCGGACCTGCGCGACCCAGCTGGGCCACCCGATCGAGTGCCTCACCCACTCGATCGAGTGGGCCTGTTTCAAGCCCGACGGCTGACGCACTGGGACACTCGACCGAGTCAGCTGGTTACTCGGTCGAGTAACCCTAGCCGGGTGCCTTTCTTTTGCCTATATAAGCAACCCCATGCAACATCATTATACAACTTTTTCCAAACCCTAAAAACTTTGATCATCCTTCAAAAAACCCTACTCTACACCGAAACCCTAGCCCTAGCCTAGGAACCGAAACCCTAAACCTAGCTTTAGGGACCAAACACCCTAACCACCACAAATCAACCTCCATAAGCCTCGAAATTCCCGTGTTAAAGCCGCGATTACGAGTCCATACCGAGCACAAGAACATGTAGGTTGAGGGTGCAAAACCCTTTCTTCCCTTCTTCTCTTCCTCTCGTCATCTTCTTCCTCTTCCTCTTTGTTTTTATTTTATTTTATTTATCGCATACTAATATCGCTAATATCATTAGTATTATAAAACATTAAAATACCCGTCGATTTGTGTCGAGTGCAAAGGATGTCAGGATAAGGAAACCCGAATATACAAGTGTACTGCACACAGCGTTGCCGGTCGCTTATCCTGACACCCTAGCATTTGATTATTGAAACGGGTCAATTTCAACAATAATTCGTTTATTTTCGTTTGCATCACATATTGCATTGAGTTTCTAAAAACCTTCTTCAAAGCACATATTTTTTTAAGGGTCAAGGCCCGTTGACGCGGATCCGGCATCACAATCCCTAGGGATTTATTTTGATGTCGGAAAAGCCGAGGGAATCAAGTCTTTCGATTCTAGCATAGTGTCAATCTCGTAGATTCGATACTAATTCCATAATTAGACGTCGAATCTAACGATCTAGTCATACAAATTAGCTAACGCGATTTCCGTCGATGCTAAAATAATTGTCAATACAATTCATTAGAATTACGACATTATTAAACGCGGAGGAAATCTATCATATCGCGGTAGTTAATTTAAGGCGACTTAAATCTATCTCTTTTTATTTTCACTCTAGTATTCCATATCGATTCAATAATCGAGTATGGGATACAACGAGTATTCAAGTTCAGAATGGAGTATAAATTCCACAATATTTATGCCCAATTTATCAAATCATCAAAAATCAAAAACAATCTCGCAATCAACAAAATTGCAAGAAACGAACCTGGTTCGTACAGGTGCCACTCGACCGAGTGCCTACGTCACTCGATCAAGTGACATCACAAAGACCGAGACAGAATGTCTCTTACGACCTCTACTCGGTCGAGTCTTATAGTGACTCGGTCGAGTAGCAACGTACTCGGTCGAGTTAGTCAATAACTCGGTCGAGTAGGGTCCATAATACGAAACAGAATGTCTTTTACGACCTCCACTCGGTCGAGTCTCACAGTGACTCGGTCGAGTGGCGATGTACTCGGTCGAGTTGGCCAATAACTCGGTCGAGTAGGGTCATAAAACCCGGACAGAACCTTCTTCAGAGGTCCACTCGGTCGAGTCACACAATGACTTGGTCGAGTGCCCCTTTATCACGTCAAACCGTGAGTCCTACAAAGGCATTCAAGTCTCGTCAATCGTTTTTCGTGACTTAAGTCACCACGTGCCTAATTAATCACGTGAAACACCTTTTTCAAAACCATGCATTAACTCATTTGCATCATTCTACATCATTAAATATTTCGCAAACCGTTATATCATTACTAACGCGTTTATTGTTTCCTTTGTCAATTTTGGTTGTTTGTTTTATCGTACTAAAATGAACCCACATGCTAAAAGTCAACTTCGAAGTTAATTTTTTTGCATTAAATTGACTTAGAAACCCTATTTCAATTTCTTCACATGCTTAGGGAAAACAATCCTTGCATAGGCATTCTCACCGAGTTACTAACACGCGTATTAGAGAGTCAATCGATATTCTAGTAGAGGCCGCTAGTGCGGGCGGGGTTGGGTGTCCTTCGTGGGCTTCCTAACACGTACCCTCACCCCTTACTCAGAACCTCGGTTTCTGGATGTCCGAAACCGTTGGCGCACGAGAGTCATTCAATACACGATATCCGATAATGTCGGTATCGATATCAAATGCTAAGGGACGAACCCAATAAACTCTGACATCGGAAATGGGCCGTATTTTGTATACGGCCCACTACGACATAGAGTGGGTTCGAACGGGCCCGAACTCCCACAAAGTTCGGTGGCGACTCCACTTCGATTTAAATTTCCATTCGATCCGTTTTCATATGGAGATTCGTTCGCCTCCCCAAACCCACGCGTGGCCGCGTCGGGGTGGACCTATGTCATGTCCACCATTTGGCGACTCCGCTGGGAATTAACTAATGCGTGACTTACCATCGGCATCCTCAGGGTGAGACTCGAATAGAAATCGTTTGACTAGTACAATACGCGTTTTATTGTTACGGTTCATGCATAACCCGTATTTTCCCGGGCCGGTACTGGTGACCGACGTCCCATTATACCATTGATGTACTCCAATATGGATATGTCAAAAGGTGTCCATAGTCGATTCGAGTGGGTTTCGCGGCATGTTCTAAGCTCAATTCGACTTAGAGAGTCTGTCTCGATCAACGTCTAGACTATGTTCACTGGTATAGACCCTCTTAGACCGACCGAGACTTAATGTAGACCATACATGGCGTCGTTATAATGCTTGTGTGACTACATGCTATTTGGTTTCCGAGTCGTTTTCAAAAAACCATCAACTTTTCAAAAATACATCTTTTTCAAGATATTCATTTTTCAAAACCCGGAACATACCGAATTTAGTGTAATCCCCTAGAAAATCTAACGCAATACAGTGGCGGAAACACTGTAGAGTTGGGATTAAAACACGCTGACAAACTATATCTTATTAAAAGAAATGGTAAGTCGATACAAAGGCCACTTTTTACAAAAGGGCTAAATAGAAAATTCTCCACATGGGCTATACAAATCCGTAAATTACATGAATAGAGAAAGAGTAGGATCCACGCTACTCGCTAGCTCACACCCAAAACCTAGCAGCAAATACCTGTCATGTTATAAACATAACAGCCACGTCAGTGGGGAGTAACTCGGACGTTCTCCCAGCCATATTATATCATATGAAAAAAATAATAGTATTATTATATCAAAATACTTAAAATAAGAAAACATTAAAAACGATATAATAAAATAAGTTCTCGGAGGAAACTTAAAACATTTGCAATCCTGCAAGTCAAAAATTCAATCGATAATAATAATTCAAAAATGGCATTATGGAAATTCGTTCAGTGTGCACAAGGCTAGACTTTCACTAGGATAATACTGGAAACTAGCTTCGAGAACTGTAGACTTAACTCATAACAGAATCCAGTCTCTAACTAGGCAACTCAACTATAACAGGACTGCGTGCAGCGAGGTCCTGGCTTAAGTAATGTACACCCCTCCTGGACACCAACCGTAATCCAGTTCAACCCGACGGCGACTTACACGATGCGATATCTAAGTTTAAGGTCAAAATATACACACTCCTGAGCACAAACCATGCTCAGTTCAACGACCAATGTGTCTCAACATAGACACACCAGCTTTATAGTTGATGGCAAAAATGTACATCCCAGACTATATTACTCTAACCCCACACTTCTCTTTATTCCATAACTCCAAAACAGCCATTATCGATAGTCAAAAGTAATTATAATCAATATAAATGATATGGATAAAAGGAATAACCATTTTATATTAAAAGGGAAACTTTCTATAGATAGAAACTTACTAATTTTAGAAACTTACTAAAATAGAAAGTCTTATAGAAAATACGTAAGTTATTAAAATAAGTGAAATGTATAAAAAATAGCATGTCTAACGAGATTAACATTTTATTATTATCGTCGTTATCGTAACTTTAATATATTTCTAAATTCGTTACTCGAAATATAAATAAAATGTGATAAGTCATTATATAGTATTTTTATAAATAATTTAGGAAATCGAATTAAAACAATAAATCTTAGAAAAGAGATATTTTAAGAAAAACGATATCAAAATTAATTGAGTCAACGAGTTATATAAATGAAATGAATTTTATAAAGGGTTCAAATTATTTTTAAGAAATAGCTTTGATTTTTGAATAATACAATTTTCAATAAAAATAGTCAATCGGAAACAAGTAGGAAATTATTAGTGAAAATAGTCTCGACTAAAATGTATTTAAAACTAAATCGACTATTTTCTCATTTATTAGTATAAATCGTAAAACGGAAATTAATTTATTAAACAAGTATACAAATCTCGATTATAATATAAAAATATAATTTTGAGTTAAAATTATAAATAGACGAAATATGACAAAAATATGAAATCGATATTATTTAGTTACTAGTGTCACGATAACCAACAAAATATTATAACGATCATAATTTATAAAATTATTAACGATTTATAAAACGATATCGAAAGTTATAAATATATAGAAAGGCATACGATTTAAAATTAATATAATTAGCAATAATATATAGCTAAAATAGAAAACCGAAGTTAAAATATTTACTACATACTACTACTCAAACATACGATATAAAATCGAGTAACGTCCTAAAGTTACCTTGCGTCAATATTCGAATCGATCTCGTACTTGCCTACTAGCATAGTCCGAGTTCCAAATCTTCAATAGCACGCCTTAACTTTCGTGTCGTGAATCGATAGCCTTCCAAGTACGCTCCACTAAGGAATTCGAGACATAAAGAAACAGAAATAACGAAATCGGAATAAGGAATGTTTTAAAATGAATAAAGATGTCACGGAACGACAAGGGAAAGTAACTGAAAGAAGATCGATGAAACAATACAAAACCGAGGGAAGATGAAAGAAGTTGGACGATAGAAACGAGATCAGAGAAGACAAGGGGACGAGAGAAAATGGAAGAGCAGCAAACGAGATGAAACTAAAACTGAAACCAAACAGCAACGAGGCAGCCACGATGACGGGCGAAAACAGAAGAAGAAGAAGAATAAGGAAACGGAAGAGCAGCAGTAACGACACTAGCAACAGCAGCAGCAACAACAGGACAGCGAGACATCGAAATATGAAGAAGAAAGCATAGGCGAAGAGGACTAAGGAGAAAAAAATGAAGGGAAGAAAAGGAACGGAGAAGAACTAATCAGGAAACGCGAAACAGCAACAAACTGGACAATAACAGCAGTACAATAGCAGTAATGTTACAGTTCCCAGCACAATTGCACAGAGAAGTAACAGCAACGACGAAAAGAACCGGGAACGAAGATAAATAAACGAGCAGAACAGCAAGTCGCAAGAAATCGAATAACATGGCAGTCAACGAACTGAAATCAGAGGACGAGAAGGAGAATAGGGACTGAAATCGAACAGCATTGCATCAACAAGACGACGATAACGACAGTAGCAGGTAAAGGGACAACAGTGCACAAAACAGACAGCATCAAAAAGAAAAGAAACAAGAAGAGGAAGAGAATAGATCGCTCACCGAGTTCAGGTGACGAAACGAACGAAGATAGGATGCTTGGCCGGAGAGACAAACACGGCATACAGCAGCATCGACGGAACGCAGTAGCAGCAGAAACGGCAGCCGCGTAGCAGCAGCGCAGCAACAGCAGCAGCAGCGCAGCAACAGCAGCAGCAGAGCAGCAACAGCAGCAGCAGCGCAGCAACAGCAGCATCGGAGCAGCAACAGCAGCAGCAGCAGAGCAGCAACAGCAGCAGCAGCGCAGCAACAGCAGCATCGGAGCAGCAACAGCAGCATCAATATTTAAGAAGAAGAAGAAGAAGAAGAGAAAAGGCAGCAGCCCGACAAATGAAATCGGAAAATGAAGAAGAAAAGAAAAGGACGTACCCTGACTAAACGCAATGAAAACAGCAGCAGCAAACAACCACCGAGAGCAACAGAAATGGAGGAAGAAACGGACAGCAGCAGCGCATCAGCAACAACGACAACGAGAAACCGAAAACGCAGGGGAAGAAGAAGGTCAGATGAAGGGGAAAGGTGCGATGAAGATGAAGAAAAAAGGAAAAGAATGAAGGGAAAAGAAGTGGAGAAGGCTGGTTGAACAAGGATGAAACGGTGGGATGTATAAGGAAGGAAAAAAAGAATGAAGCGGTGGAGGAAGGTGTAATGCAAAGGAAGGGGTATGAATGACAGTAATAAGGGGGGCCAAATTCAGAAATTTGAAGGGTTGGATTCAACTCAACAAATAAGAAAAAGTGTCCGGATTCAGAAATGAATCAGGTCGGAAAAATACGAATTAAACGAATCCCGTAACGATAAGTTGACTGACCCACGAATCGAATTAAAACGAGTTTAAAAGATTAATAAATAATCGGGCCGTCGAATAAAATGAGTAAATAAATTACTCGAGACGAAAACGAAGCTTATAGAAATAAATAATTAGACGATCAAATAGTATTTCCCGATAAATAATAAATTTTCGATAAAATGAATTAAATTGATTTCTCGAGGAAAGAAAATAAATATTTTGACGAAACTTAAAATAAATGAGTTTCGAGCTAAATAAAAGAATTTTAGGAGTTTGAAAATAAATATAGAAAATCGAGCTTAAAAATAAAAGAATTTAGAATTTAAATCGTCGAAATAGATTTTCGATAAGAATTAAATTAAATGCGTAAAATAAATCCGAAATTGAAATAAAAATATGTTTCAAATATAAGAAGAGTTTCCGAGTCAAATAGAATTTTAGGAGTTTGAAACGATTAAACGATAAATTCGTTTTATAATAATTTTTAAGAATCACGAGTTAAATCGTAAAAATAAAAATACGAACAAAATTTTAATTTAATTTAATTTATAAAATCAGGGGTGTTACATTTAGGACTTATGATTTTACTCAAAATATCTTATTTTCTAGACGGTATGCTGCCCAATTCAAAACTCAAAAACGTTTTCGAACTTTCAAAAATCGAGGCCCGATACACTTTCCGACTTTCTCGAAAAATCGGGCCTTTCCCCGAGTTCTCTCGGACTTTCCAAAAACCATCAATTTTCAAAACTTTCCTCTTCTTAGGACTTCTCGTATTTAGCAGTGTCGGGTCATGTCGTAAGTTGTCAAGGTCTTTAGCGTCGAAACTCTGTCGATCTTACATCACGAGTTTCTTCCCCATCCCAGTCTGCCTTATTAGACTAAGGCAAGGCCCACCTACGTAGGACAAACCCCTACAAAGGAGGGCCCGTTTACACAATCGAGTCAAAAGTCTGGGGATGTCTCACGTGAACCTTCCTTCGAACAGGACTAGGCCCACTTGCCGAATCCTAAGGAAGGCCCACACTTCACAAGTCACCCGTCTAGGTGTCTTTTCTCGAGTCATCTTCCTTTTCAGTCTTGTTCGGGATGTACTTGCTATTACGGGATTCGGGCTAGTTTCTGATTACGCGGTGTTCTTACAGACAGGCCACCCGTGACCAGACATCAACGCAAAATGGAAGAGTTGAAGGATGCCCTAGCCAAGATCGAGACTCAACTGACCTCCATCCAGGCTAGCCAAGCAACGTTAGACACCCGTTTGAGCGCCGTAGAAAAGACGACCTCTGTTGACGGGTCCGGGACCACTGGACCCATAGCTGAGCTCATCAGCGTTGTTCGCAGACTCGAGGAACAAGTTCATCTGTCAACGAGCAACTCGATCCACTCCGAAATTGCTCGTTCCTATTCGCTCTTGAATGACGAGCTGCCTGCTAACCTCAACCTTACGGGAATTCCTATGTTTGAGGGTACCGAAGACCCGGTCCACCACATCCGGGCTTTCAAAGACTTTATGGCGGTCAAGGGGGGTAAAGTCCACCATGTTTACCCACCTTTTCCCTTCCTCCCTGGAGAAACATCCTAAGGCCTGGTATTAAAGGCTCGATTCCAAGAAATACAAAACTTGGGATGATGTGGCGACCGAATTTGCTCGGAACTACGCCGATAATACTGAAATCCAGACTACAATGCGTACTCTGGAAGTGATGGCCCAAGAGCCCAAAGAGGGGTTCACCAAATACTTACAACGATGGCGGGCCGAGAGTGTAAAACTGGTCGACAAGCCCAGTGAGAAGGTCTTAGTGGAGGCTTTTGTCAAGAACCTCCTCCCGTCCTACCGGGTCCATCTCCGGTATGCTGTTATCCCTAATTTTGCTACCCTAACTGAAATGGGTACAAGGATCGAGGATGACTTGAGGTTAGAGAGCCTGACTAAGGCCTCTACCAAAGGCTATCAAGGGACAAGTTCGTCTACGAGCAAGCCCACACCCGCAGCTGCGACTCGCAGCATCTTTGGTGAGGTAAACCTGCTTGACACCTCATCCAAAAAGAATACACCAAATCGGGTATTCACCGATATAGGGACTACCTATACGTATGCCTTACAAAGGCTATCTTCAAAGGGTCTGATCCAATCGATAGGTCCGATGCCCGAGCTTCCAGCAGAAAAGAGGCCCAAAAGCTATAACGCCCAAGCATACTGCCAATATCACCGTGGTAATGGGCATGATACTGAAAAGTGATGGAAACTAAAGCATCTGATCCAAGATCTGATCGAGAGAGGGAAAATCCCGTTGCCCGGAGACAAGCCGAGCAACAAAGAAAACCCGTTCAGTGACCACGCAATATTCACCGGTGAGGTAATTAACTGTTCTCACCTCATCTCCCCCTATATCCCACAAGTTAACGGGACATGGTTCGATGACGAGGATGACATGTACTTAACCAAAGGGGAGACTGTCCCCATCACCCTTGAAGAGGTCCGAAAGGCTAAGTCCAAAGCCTTAGCCACCAACCACCTCGCCGCCGCTGGGCGCTCTATTCCCACATCCATCACTGAACCTGCCAGGACGGATCCTACCCTCGAAGAACCAAACAATGACACGGCTCTTGTTCAACAAATGAAGAGGGGTCGAGCTGACTTAACCATATGGCAATTACTGGTTAGCTCACAAGCTCATCGGGAAGCACTGACTAAGGCTCTCGATGAAATCAAGGTCGACTCACAGGTTACCCCTTCTGAAATGGTAGCCACCATCATGCCTTATCTCAAAGGCAAGTCCAAGGAAGAAGGCCCACTCATCACCTTCTCCGAGTCAGATCTGCCAGCGTTCGGGCCCAATCATAACCTGGCCCTATACGTCACGGTCATCTGCCGAGGGAAATACCTCCCAATGACCCTTATCGACGATGGGTCCGCTGTGAATGTCCTACCTCTAAGGACCGCTAAGGCTCTCGGCATCACCGATGCCGACTACCTCCCTACAGCACAGACTATCCAAGCTTTCGACGGAAGCCCAAAACCGGTGGCCGAGGCCGTTAAATTAACAATAATAACGGGCCCAATCGAGAAAGAGTTGGAGTTCCAGGTGATTGATGTCACCTCGTCTTTTAACTTACTATTAGGAAGGCCTTGGATCCACGCAGTCAAGGCCGTATCCTCCACTCTTCACCGAAAAGTCAAGATGCCACTTCGGGACGACATCATCACACTAGAGGCTACTCCAATTACCGTGGCAAGCTGCAATGCTACGGGCCGGACCGACCCACGAGGATTTGATTTCGTGGGCATGATCGAAGAAGAGTATCTCTTTAGGCCTTACTTCACAACTAGCATCGACACGATGCTACAGAACCTAGGATACTTACCGGGGGCTACCTCAAGGCCATATCTTCCAGCTGGGAAGATTATCGAGGTCCTAAGCGACGGCGAGTCACATTTCGGATTGGGGTATGCTATAACCCCGGAAAACGTGGTTCGGGCCGGTATTCACAAGGCCATCGACACTCTCAAGGGTACTTACATAGGCCCTTATAGCCCGAAGTTAACTGATTACTTCGTCACCCCAGTCTTCGGTGCCATTCAAGTGGGCCTCTACCAACCCACAATCGCATATCCCGAGACCAAAACGGCTCGGGAATGCAATTTCATCCCCGATGACATATTTGCCCTCGTTCAAACCGAGTCCAAGGAAGGGGAAAACAGCATCGAGCCCGTGCTGGGGCTCCTATTTGGAGAAGACAAAGCCGTCCCTGCTCCAAAAGACGACCTGGTCAACCTGATTCTCCGCAGCGATCGGTTCGACCCAACAAAGCTGATCACCGAAGTTGGTGCAGATACAGGAAAGAGAGCATGGAGGAAGACCATCAAGTGGACCGAAAGTCAAGGACGGGTCTACAAGCTGACCACCGGCGAGGGAGACATGCCGGAGACCGAGTCTGAGTCAGAGTCAGAGTCGGAGTCTGAGTCCGAGTCTAGAGGGTCTGGTGCTAGAGTCGAGTCTGTAACCCCTCTTCCCTTATCCTTTGAGGTCTCGGGGCCTGTCCCAAGACCTCTCCCTATCCCGCCACTGACCAACGATCAGATGGCCGCTCTTTTCGAGCTTTTCACAAAATTTACTATTAATAATAATAACGAAAACCGTTCTGCTTACGACTTGTCTTATTTCCAAAATTTTCTCAATTTCAAAATTTTTATATGCAATGACATTGAAAAACCCGACGAACAGGTACCATTACCTTCGCATCTGATCGAGCAGCTCGAACAAAGGGAGTCCCGAGATCCGGTAATTGAAGAAACCGTGTCCATCAATGTGGGAACCACTTTAGAGCCCCAGATGCTTAAGTTGGGCATATCCTTAGATCCAGAGGAGAAAATACAATTCACGGACCTCCTACAGGAATTCAAAGACGTTTTCGCATGGTCCTACAAGGACATGCCGGGTATAGATCGGGAAATAGCCGAACACCGAATACCCATCAAAGATGGGTGCAAACCGGTAAAGCAAAAACTCCGAAGGATGAAGCCCGAATGGTCTCTCAAAGTCAAAGAAGAGGTCGACAAGCAATTCAAAGCGGGTTTTATACAAGTGTCTGAATATCCAGACTGGGTTGCAAATATCGTGCCGGTACCCAAGAAGGACGACTAGGTGCGGGTATGTGTAGACTTCCGGGACCTTAACAAGGCTAGCCCAAAAGATGATTTTCCGTTACCACACATCGACATACTGGTGGATAACACGGCCGATCATGCCCTTCTATCGTTCATGGACGGGTATGCCGGATACAATCAGATTAAAATGGCAGAAGAGGACATGAGTAAGACCACCTTCATTACACCTTGGGGTACTTACTGTTATACCGTTATGCCATTTGGGCTCATCAATGCCGGGGCCACTTATCAGCGGACCGCCACTACTTTATTACATGACATGATGCACAAGGAAGTGCAGGTCTACGTGGACGATATGATCGTTAAGTCCAAAGAAAATTCTTTACCCGACTGCGCAAATACAACATGAGACTATACCCTCAAAAAAGCAGTTTCGGGGTAACATCGGGCAAATTACTGGGCCATATTGTTAGCCAACGCGGCATCGAGGTCGACCCAGCTAAAATCAAAGCCATCACCGAGATGCAACCTCCCAAGACTGAAAAAGAAATACGGGGGTTTCTCGGGAAGGTCCAATACATCAGCCGGTTCATTTCAAAATTAATCATGGTATGTGAGCCCATTTTCACGAAACTGAAGATAGGGGAACGGGTACTGTGGAACGACAAATGTCAAGCGGCTTTCGATAAAATCAAGGAGATTCTGTCTGCACCGCCGGTATTGATGCCACCTCAACCCGATTTGCCTTTGTTGTTATACCTAACAACGACCGAGACAGCCATGGGGGCTATGCTGGCCCAGACAGTCGATTCAGAAGAACGGGCTATTTACTACATCAGTAAAAAGTTCCTCGAATATGAATGCAAATACACAATGCTCGAAAAGACGTGCCTAGCTCTGGTTTGGGCCACTAAAAAACTCCGACATTACATGCTTAGTCACGAGGTACATGTATTATCCAAAATGGATCTTATCAAGTACCTGTTCGAGAAACCCATCCTTAACGGCAGAATGTCCAGGTGGACTTTGATGCTCGCTGAGTTTGACCTCAAGTTTGTACCATTAAAAGCCATCAAAGGCCGGGTAGTAGCCGAATTCCTCGCCGATAGCCCGATATCTGAAGAGGACCACACCAACACTTGGGCCTTTCCTGATGAAGACATATTCCATACCGATACTGAGACATGGGATTTGTATTTTGATGGAGCATCCAACTTTCGAGTATTCGGGGTCAGGATTCTGCTAATCTCACCACGAGGGGAACACACTCCTTTATCCATCAAATTGGACTTTGACGTGACCAATATCGCAACCGAATACAAAGCATGCATTCATGGGTTGCAAGCCACCACTGATTTGGGGGTAACAAACCTCCGGGTCCACGCTGATTCATCATTGGTCATCAATCAGGCTCTCCAAAAATGGAAAACTCGGAACGCCAATCTCGTGGCTTACCAAGCACGGGTAAGGGTTCTTGAGAAGCAGTTCCAAAAGGTAGAATACATTTATCTGCCCCGGGAAGAAAATCAATTCGCAGATGCACTTTCCAAATTAGCATCTCTACTGAACATCCCGGATCACCTGACCAGCATGTCGATCTGTGTCGAAAGACGATCCGAGCCGGCGTATGTACACGCCATCCAAGACATCGAGCTAACCGGTCCAGAACCATGGTATCATTCAGTCCTAATTTACTTGGCAACGGGAGAGTTTCCCCCGGGAACCGAAAACCGGGCCAAGAAAGCCCTGGAGATATTGGCAACCCAATTTGTTCGCACGGATGACGGGCAATTGTACAAAAAGACGGCACAGGGGGCTCTACTGTTATGCATCGACAAAATACAGGCCGAAAAGGTTATGGCCGAAGTACACGACGGCGAAAACGGTCCGCATATGAACGCTCATATGCTAGCCCGCAAAATCATGAGGCTCGGGTATTATTGGAACACCATGGAAACAGACTGTCAGTTGTATGTCAAACACTGCCATAACTGTCAGATCTTTGCCAACGTACAACATATGCCATCTTCCCTCTTATATACCATGACATCACCATGGCCATTTTCGACATGGGGTATAGACATAATCGGAAAGGTGCACCCTTCCGGGACGGGAGGTCATTGTTTCATTTTGGTGGCCATCGACTACTTCACCAAATGGGTCGAAGCCGAGTCATACCGTGTCTTGAACGCCAAGCACGTGGCCAAGTTTATCCAGAGTAAGATCATATGCCGGTATGGGATTCCTCACGAATTCATCAGTGATCACGGGACCCACTTTCAAGCTGAAACTGCCGCATTGCTGGCAAAATATAAAATTCAAAGGCATACATCTTCCCCTTACCGACCTCAAACAAATGGAGCGGTAGAAGCGGCCAATAAAACAATTGTCACCATACTTAAAAAGATGGCTGAGAATTATCGAGACTAGCCCGACAAAATACCCTTTGCCCTATGGGGATATCGAACCTCGATCCGCACCGCGACCGGAGCAACCCCGTATTACTTGACATATGGAATGGAAGCAGTCCAACCGGTCGAGCTAGAGGTGCCATCCCTCAGGATTTTACTTGAAAGCCGAGTACCTGAAGCAGATTGGGTCCAAGCCCGATACGATTCGCTAGTCCTTTTAGACGAACGGCGATCCCGGGCCCTCAACAATATCCAGATATATCAAAAGAGGATCCAACGGGCTTTCAACAAAAGGGTTAGGCCCAGAAACATCAAAGAAGGGGATCTGGTCCTAAAATCGGTTCGTGCCTTACTACCGGTTGACCCAAGGGGTAAACTCAAACCCAATTGGGCTGGGCCATACTTAGTCAAGAAGGTCCTATCAAGAGGAGCGGTGATGCTGACAGACTCGGACGGGAACGAATTTGTCAACCTAACCAACTTGGACCAGCTGAAGCGCTACTACCCATAAACCCCATCTCAATGTCATTTGCAAAAAAAATTATAAAAATTTCTCTTTTTATAAATTTTCAAAAATTATAGACAAGTCAATAAGTTAGAATTAATTATTCTACTGTCGCACATCTCGAATTAATAATCTTGATGTATTTCGAAAATTGCAAAAAATCAATCAAATCAATTTTTGAACTACGTTTGGTTTGATTCCGCTAATCGTGGATACGTAGGCAACCCCTCAAAAGGGTACAACCATTGCAATAAACGAAAGACAGGAACAATATTCTTTAATACGTCTTTATTAAACCGGTAAACTCGGGAATTACAAAAAAAAAAAAACGCCAGAAATGGCACAAAAAAAAAGAAATCACACCCACCAAAAAATAGTAGTAATACTCAAATAATAATAAAGGAGACTAATATCCCGACATCTTCCCCTTTCCTTTGTCCTTCAGGTCGCGTGGGGCCCGAGGTCGCCGGGGCGGGGACGAGCGTTCCCGAATAACGAGGGGAACCTCCTTAGCTCGAACCCGTTTCTTTGACAGCGGGTCGTCTGCAACAGTCTCCGGTCCAAGACGAGCCCGCACGTGCTCGGGTAGCCAATCCCGTGGGCCAAGTCGGTCCTGCACGGGTAGTTTTGGGCCTAGTCTCCTTCCCAAGTCAGTCTGGGGGCTCACCTTCCCCCAAGCACCTTTAGCGCTAGACCCTCCAGCTTGAGTCTTGGTCTTCTTCTGTCCTGACATGAGGCGGACTAGGGTAGCAGGAGTGTCTCCTTCGTCAAAAAAGCCCCTGTTGTCCTTAGCTTGCTCCCTTCGCAGCAGGTCAAAAGCTTCATCAACCTTCAGAGCAGCTCGGGCTTTAGCATCCCCTGCTTTGGTCCACATACAACAAGCTTGACCAATGACAACAATATTGAACCTTCAACCTTGTGTAGACACCCGCATTTTGACTGCCAGGTGTCTATGGTAGTTTCCCAAAAAACATTCGATGATGATCGGACGCTAACGTGTTTCTACGCGCTCGGATATGGGCTCAAATCCGTTAGTTGTTGGCTAATGCACTTACGGAGTACAAATCTCACAAAACTAACCTCAAATCCAGGCCCAGCGGACCGTTCCGAGTCAAACAAGACTAATTTGGGCCAAAACCGACACCAGAAATAAAACCAACTTTTTTACGATTGGGTCAACCCTGGTCAAAATCGTTTCCGAGACAAACAAAACAGCCATTCACAACATCAAAAGTCCAAGTCAAACACAAACTCACCAAAAAAACCCAGTCCACGGTCCAAAACAGCGGACCTGTGCGACCCAGCTGGGCCACCCGATCGAGTGCCTCACCCACTCGATCGAGTGGGCCTGTTTCAAGCCCGACGGCTGACGCACTGGGACACTCGACCGAGTTAGCTGGTTACTCGGTCGAGTAACCCTAGCCGGGTGCCTTTCTTTTGCCTATATAAGCAACCCCATGCAACATCATTATACAACTTTTTACAAACCCTAAAAACTTTGATCATCCTTCAAAAAACCCTACTCTACACCGAAACCCTAGCCCTAGCCTAGGAACCGAAACCCTAAACCTAGCTTTAGGGACCAAACACCCTAACCACCACAACTCAACCTCCATAAGCCTCGAAACTCCCGTGTTAAAGCCGCGATTACGAGTCCATACCGAGCACAAGAACATGTAGGTTGAGGGTGCAAAACCCTTTCTTCCCTTCTTCTCTTCCTCTCGTCATCTTCTTCCTCTTTCTCTTTGTTTTTATTTTATTTTATTTATCGCATACTAATATCGCTAATATCATTAGTATTATAAAACATTAAAATACCCGTCGATTTGTGTCGAGTGCAAAGGATGTCAGGATAAGGAAACCCGAATATACAAGTGTACTGCACACAGCGTTGCCGGTCGCTTATCCTGACAACCTAGCATTTGATTATTGAAACGAGTCAATTTCAACAATAATTCGTTTATTTTCGTTTGCATCACATATTGCATTGAGTTTCTTAAAACCTTCTTCAAAGCACATATTTTTTTTAAGGGTCGAGGCCCGTTGACGCGGATCCGGCATCACAATCCCTAGGGATTTATTTCGATGTCGGAAAAGCCGAGGGAATCAAGTCTTTCGATTCTAGCATAGTGTCAATCTCGTAGATTCGATACTAATTCCATAATTAGACGTCGAATCTAACGATCTAGTCATACAAATTAGCTAACGCGATTTCCGTCGATGCTAAAATAATTGTCAATACAATTCATTAGAATTATGACATTATTAAACGCGGAGAAAATCTATCATATCGCGGTAGTTAATTTACGGCGACTTAAATCTATCTCTTTTTATTTTCACTCTAGTATTCCATATCGATTCAATAATCGAGTATGGGATACAACGAGTATTCAAGTTCAGAATGGAGTATAAATTCCACAATATTTATGCCCAATTTATCAAATCATCAAAAATCAAAAACAATCTCGCAATCAACAAAATTGCAAGAAACGAACCTGGTTCGTACAGGTGCCACTCGACCGAGTGCCTACGCCACTCGATCGAGTGACATCACAAAGACCGAGACATAATGTCTCTTACGACCTCTACTCGGTCGAGTCTTATAGTGACTCGGTCGAGTAGCAACGTACTCGGTCGAGTTAGTCAATAACTCGGTCGAGTAGGGTCCATAATACTAAACAGAATGTCTTTTACGACCTCCACTCGGTCGAGTCTCACAGTGACTCGGTCGAGTGGCGATGTACTCGGTCGAGTTGGCCAATAACTCGGTCGAGTAGGGTCATAAAACCCGGACAGAACCTTCTTCAGAGGTCCACTCGGTCGAGTCACACAATGACTCGGTCGAGTGCCCCTTTATCACGTCAAACCGTGAGTCCTACAAAGGCATTCAAGTCTCGTCAATCGTTTTTCGTGACTTAAGTCACCACGTGCCTAATTAATCACGTGAAACACCTTTTTCAAAACCGTGCATTAACTCATTTGCATCATTCTACATCATTAAATATTTCGCAAACCGTTATATCATTACTAACGCGTTTATTGTTTCCTTTGTCAATTTTGGTTGTTTGTTTTATCGTACTAAAATGAACCCACATGCTAAAATTCAACTTCGACGTTAAGTTTTTTGCATTAAATTGACTTAGAAACCCTCTTTCAATTTCTTCACATGCTTAGGGAAAACAATCCTTGCATAGGCATTCTCACCGAATTACTAACGCGCGTATTAGAGAGTCAATCGATATCCTAGTAGAGGCCGCTAGTGCGGGCGGGGTTGGGTGTCCTTCGTGGGCTTCCCAACACGTACCCTCACCCCTTACTCAGAACCTCGGTTTCCGGATGTCCGAAACCGTTGGCGCACGAGAGTCATTCAATACACGATATCCGATAATGTCGGTATCGGTATCAAATGCTAAGGGACGAACCCAATAAACTCTGACATCGGAAATGGGCCGTATTTTGTATACGGCCCACTACGACATAGAGTGGGTTCGAACGGGCCCGAACACCCACAAAGTTCGGTGGCGACTCCACTTCGATTTAAATTTCCATTCGATCCGTTTTCATATGGAGATTCATTCGCCTCCCTAAACCCGCGCGTGGCCGCGTCGGGGTGGACCTATGTCATGTCCACACCTTGCAAGACTCTACTATGTCAGACTCTCACGGATCGCTCATCACACAAAACGGGTGATATTGTGAGTTTATGTAAAAACGAAAAGACAAAACACTCATCTAAATTGCGACCTACAAAGGCATGCATGCAGTCTAACATGAAATCAATCTCTATCGGGTAAAGACAGGTGCCAAGGACTTACATATGGTATAAAGTGAGGCTAATCGGGTAAGAAGGGGCATAACGATATGGATATGAGGAGGTAAAAGCCAAGCTAGTATTCCTTTCACCCATCAATAATAAATTCCGTTCTCACCAAACTCCAGTCGAAGAAATTAGGCATAGCAACAAGTGCCTTATCAAAATCGCTTCCCACTAATAACTATGAAATTGGAGAGATCAATTCTTTTCTCATAGCAAAAACACATTCTTCTTCTAGTTTCACTTCTTTTTTTTCTTTTCTTCTTCTTTCCTTTCTTTTCATTTTTTTTTCATTCAATTTTTTCTTTCATTGAATTTTTTTCTTTTCGTTTTTTCTCAATTCCCTTTTTTTCTATCATCATGGTACCAAAATTAACCCGGAAAAAACAATTTCGTCCAACTAATCTACTAGCTTGACTAGGGTAGGCAATATATGACATGTAGTTAATAAACGGGCCAAACAGGTCAATTTGGCTATGTGAGGCCATGGGATTTAATTAAAAGAAAGGATTTGCCTTTTTCGCACATGTCAAAACCACGAGTCAAAAACGTACAGGTACCTAAGAGACAAATGTCATGCTTATGCAATTTGATGTTACATGTCTCATAAGGAGTACTACTCTCAACCTAAATGAAACTGATCATGAATGTCATCAGTTTAAGGCTCTAATTCCTTACAAATCTGAGTTGTTTGCCGACAATGAGTAAAGTTTATTCGTTCAATGCAGTTAACCAAAGATGCAAGAATATCGCATGTGATTGTGGACAAAAACTCTAACGGCACACAAGTATAAGCAACTAAATGAAGACATAGAAGCATTATCATCATCGCTACATAGCATTCCGACTCAACTAAGACTCGACTAAATGCAAAAACATATTTTTGATTTTTTTTAATGCAAACGGAAATGCAAGAAATATGCAGATGGATGGAAATAGACAGACGCATACCCTCCCCAAACCAAATCACACAATGCCCTCATTGTGTACATCAAACAATAAGAGGCAACAATAAATATGGGGAAGAAATGCAAAACAATGAAAGTGCAAAAAAGAAAAAGAAAGAACTACTTACAAGATGTATACAAATAGAGACCTCCCCAAACCGTCCTAATCAGAGCCCTCGCCGCTCTCCTCGCAACTACCACTTCCACTATCGTAACCGTCATCCTCATCGTCGTCATCTCCCTCGTCGTCATCTCCCTTGTCGTCATCATCATCCTCGACGTCGACCATATCCTCGTTACGGTCATTGTTAGCATAACCTCCCGTGGGATAGGTGTAGTAAGTCGGGTGCCAAGCTCCAGGAGGGGTCTGACCGAGTTCCACTGAATTGTCGTAAAGTGAAAAGTCATAAATGGCCTGATTTAGTTTTACCGTGGCTATCTGGTGGCACAACTCATTAAGCATTCCAGGGACCGTCGCTTGGTCGATGACCGCAGGTGGAACATATGATGGAGGAGGCACGAAGTGGTCAGGAAATGCAGGCACACTAGAATAATTAGTATATGTGAGGAAATGCATAAGAAGGACGTGGTGGTGGACCTGAAGGCCCAGCCGCAAAAGATGGTGTATGTGATGCGCGGCTGGTCGATCGACTGGCTCCTCCTCGAGATCGTCGAGGTGGCCGAGATGGTTCGCACGTCTCGGGTGTGAAGTGTGTGGCAGTCTGAAGATCCCTCCTAAGTGGTAGCAAATAGGAGGGATACGGTGGACTGTCCGTGTCAGGACTAAAAGGGACCTGGGGGAAAGAGGTGAGAGGTGGTAGATTATACGGGAGAATGACCGAGTCGTCTTTCGCTATGCGCCAACGCAAATCTGGACCTATCTAAAGAAGACCCCTAAGGTCATAAAAGTTAAGAAGGCGACTATCGAGTCGCGTGGCAGGTGGTAGGTCATGTCCTATAGGTTCTTTCCCGCATGGGAAGTTCTGAAATAGCTGACGACCGATGTGGGAGACAAGACCGCCACAATGAATGACAGCTAAAAGCCCATGCCCGATATGTTGGAAATGGTGGGCAACGAGGGCAGCCACGTTCATGACATATGGCCATCTGCTATCGATGTTAAGATTGCCCGCTAGACTCTCTAACTCATCAGCATTAACGTTATTCGTCTCTGTACGTCCGTAAATGGTGCACCCTAACAAACGAAGCCAGTATCGGATGGCCGGGTGGTGGACTTCGTTACCCCGCTTACGACTCGTATTATGGTCAGAAATACAATACCAGATTTCGTTGGCTAGACGGCGAGGGGGATGTATTGAGTCCTCTTCGCTAGTGACACCCAAAAGCTGACCGAACTCTCGAACGGTCCTAGAAAAACTCTGATTAAAGTCTAAAAAAATACAAGGTGTGTCCCAATTCGTGTCACTAAAAAGAAGTTAAAACTACTAAAAAATTCTTGAGTCAAACTCTTATATGTAAATTCAAGCATGTAAATAATCCCGCTCACACTAGTACCATTTAGTAAGTCAACGACAGGAGAATAAATACCCAACATGTTTGAGACCTCACGGTCTAAAAACCATGTCGGGACTACCTTAGTAGCAGCCAAGCGTACGAATCATTCCCGCTGATCTTCCGACGTGAACCAAACGTCGGGGTACTCCAGTATATTCTGCTCAGAATAGGGAACGACAACCTGAGTTGGTGCTGACTCCCGGCTATGATCGACCCGACGCCTCGTACTTCCTTTACGTTGTCTTTTCCTTGCATCCATTTCAACCTGAAATAGCAAAAATCAGACTAGTGTGCTACTCAAACAAAAAACCCCCAAATTGATTTAAATAAAAACCCTAATTTCATAACTGAAATTTGGGTAAAAGCATTATAATGTGAAAGAAATCAATTAATTTGGGTAGAGAAATGAGCAATAACAGAAATCTGAGACAAAACTAAGCCAAAATCTGAAACCGCATGCTGAAAACAGACCCCGAAGAGTCGCGACAGAGACCCAGAATGTCGCCTGAAAGTCGCGATAGTCGCCAGACTAAAACAATAGTCGTCCGACTATCGTAATAGTCGTCCGACTATTTCTTCGGTCGGTGAAAACTCCGGCGGACAGCAGTATGTACAGACGGAAGAAAGACTTAGAGGAAACTTACTGATTTGGTAGGAAAACAGTTGCAACTTCAAATAGAGACAAGAAAATAGCAAAAGATGACAAGGTTAGAGAGGAATAGTGACGGAGAGAAGATGGGTAGGGGTTGAAGATGAAGATTGATGGGTAGAAGATGAAGTTAAGAATGAAGATAGGTGGGAAGAGTGAGAGAGAATAAGGTTTATGGGTTATTTTTTTTTTCAAAATAATGAACTAAAGTAATAGAGTAAGGAGAGAAAATACGACTTATGTAACGGAAATAGTCAGCCAAGGCGCGAGAATTGTCGACAGACTAAACCAATAGTCGTCCGACAGTAAAAATAGTCGGCCGACTATAAAAAATAGTCGGTCGACTATTGTTGACCCATTCCAGTTTTCCGTCAGCAGCCTGTTTCTCTGCAAAAACTCAATTTTAGCCTTTAGACCCTCGTCCTCACTCACACAAAATTTTCAAAGCAGAAAATTAAATATGTTCTAACTAACTAAATGCAGGTACAAATGTTTTACAACCCGGGTTGCCTCCTGGTCAGCGCTGCTTTAAGGTCCCGCACGACCGTAGTCACCTTGCTCAGTTGGTGACTGTATCGAGGTACAAAACCTCGATTTCTCCTTCTGTCTCACCTTTCTCGTGGTAGTGCTTTATTTGGTGACCATTAACCTTAAAGCGATTTCCCGTGGTAGAGTTTTCAAGCTCGACCGACCCAAATTTAGAGACTGAAATCACCGTATAGAGGCCGGACCATCTGGATTTTAATTTTCCAGGAAAAAGACGAAGACGAGAATTGAACAATAATACCTTTTCGCCTGCTTTAAACTCCCTCGGAATGATACGCTTATCGTGCCATCGTTTCATCTTTTCTTTGTAGATACGGGCACTATTATAGGCATTCATCCGAAAATCCTCAAGTTTGTCTAGCTGTAAAAGTCGATTTTCGCTACACAATTTTCGGTCAAAATTCAGCTCTTTAACGGCCCACCAAGCTTTATGCTCCAACTCTACGGGTAAGTGACATGATTTCCCATAAACCAACCGATAAGGCGATGTACCAATCGGTGTCTTATAGGTGGTCCTATACGCCCATAAAGTGTCATCCAGTTTCAGGCTCCAATCTTTTCTCGACTTCGAGACAACTTTTGCCAAAATGTCCTTAAGCTCCCGGTTGGAAACTTCAACCTGTCCACTAGTTTGGGGGTGATACCCCAAACCTCTGTGATGCATAACACCATATTTAGACAATAAGGCAATAAGTTGTTTTTCTTTAAAGTGCATATCTCCATCACTAATGACGACTCGGGGGACGCCAAAACGTGGGAATATAATCTTCTTGAAAAGTTGGATGAGTTTAGCGTCACAATGTACCGAAGCAACGACTTCTACCCACTTAGATACGTAGTCCACAGCTACTAAAATGTACCTATTACCTCGACTTGTCGGGAAGGGACCTTGATAGTCGATGCCCCAAACATCGAAAATCTCTACATCCAAAATACCGACCTAAGGCATGTCATGCCTTCGGGAGATATTTCCCGTCCTCTGACAAGCATCACATCCTGAAACAAATGACTTAGCATCAGAAAACAAAGATGACTAATAAAAACCTGACTGAAGTACCTTAGCCACGGTCCTAGCGGGACCGTGGTGACCACCGTAAGATGGGGAGTGACAAGTTTCCAAGACGGCATTGGTTTCCCATTGCGGTATGCATCGCCTAAAAAGTCCGTCGACACACTCCTTGAAAAGATATGGATCGTGTAACACCCCTGATTTTTATATATTAAATTTTATTAATATTTTATTTTGTTTACGATTTAACTCGTATTTCTTAAATAATTATAAAACAGATTCATTTTTCAATAGTTTGAACACGTAAAATCCTATTTACCTCGAAAAGTCATTTTTATGCTTAAAATGTATCTTACTTTCGTTTCATTCGATTTACTCATTTTATTTCTATTCGAGTTTCCGATTCGACGGTTTATATTTCTGAGTTCATCTTTATATAAACTTGAGTTTTTATTTTAAACTCGAAACTCATTTTAATTACCTCGTTCGCAATATTTTTTATTAATATCGAGAAATTGCTATTTAATCTTTTTCTACGCGATTTCGTACATAATTATTTTTGAAACGTGATTTTAATACTACTTTCTCGTAAACACGTTCTTATACGAGTTCCGTCTACTTATTATTATTATTATTATTATTATTATTATTATTATTATTATTTTATTTTTAAAGTGATCCATTTACGATTTTAAGCGCGAGTCGGGCTCAGATTGCAGTAGACCCGACGTTTCCCTCATCGGACTGAGATATTTTTGTAGTTTGGTTGAGAAAGTCAAAGCAACTCCTTTATTCTCTCCTATTCCTACTGCACGTTCTCTTTATCAGTTTATACTCCCTCAACTTCTTAAAAACCCCTACAATCTTCTCATTGTACGTATCCCTCATCTGTCTTCTTTACAAAAAAACAATTGAATGTACATCATATTTTTCTCAATTCCGATCATTCTCTTCATCCCGGTTCATTCCAATTCCAAGGGTAATTTAATTACTCTTATTCTCCGTCTCGTTTCCCTCTTTTATTAATTTATAATATGGTTTAATACCATATGTTAATTTATTTTGTAGGTTATCATATCAATTCCGACAAAGATGATTATCATAATTGACCCGGATCTCGCTTAAGGTAACACATGATGGCATGACTCGGTATTGCATGATATATATGTTGTAGTTGTTTGTAGTATCATTTTAAAATCGAATTTTAATACGAATAAGCATGTTTTAATTATATTGCGATAATATGCTTAAATCGATTTCGTGTTTCTATCGCTTTTAATCCTCTCAATTTATTTCACATCGGATCTTCTAAAAGTATTATAAGACCGAGACTAAAACATACAAATAAGAATTTATTTCTAAATTTTCGTGATTTTAATATAAAGTAGCAAAGTGAAAGTTTTTTTTAACATAGTACTGCATGTTTCAGAATCGATTAATGTTTTTGAACGATTTATTACTCCTGTTTAAAGACTTTATTTTTGAAAAGTTTGAAACGAGCCTACTGTTTATTTGAAGTCTATTATATGTTTGTAAAATTTCGTAAATTAATTCCAAGTATTTTGGTCACAATAAAATGTTTACGAACAGATGTCGAAATAGTCCGCGAATCTGTTAGTTGTTGTAAAACTAATTTAAAACCTTTGATACACTTTGAATTTAATTTGGGTAATTTACCTACATAAACTTTGAAGAGTTTGGTTAATGTTTCCAATTGGTTTTGCTTAAAAATAAATTATTAAACGTATTTTATTAATGAGATACCATCGGGTGTCGAACTCTGTCAGTTTGTGAAAATACAAATAAAAACCCATGTTTTATCTGGAATTTGGATTTTCTCCAGAAATAAAGGTTGTAATTAAGTTTCTAAAGTTTTCAACCCCACTGGTCTTACGTTGTTTTGATTTTTAATGATTTAATTACGAATTTTATAGTAAGACAGTGCTATTCCGGAAAATCTGTAAATTTGTAATTTAATTCTTTTAATTACTTACATTTCAACCTTTTGAGAAATAATTATGATTTTGACTTTCGTTGACTTATGATCATTAAATATATATTTATAAAATAAGTATAATGTTTATGTCTCGAGGCCTAATATAACTATTTTATATAATTCAAATGTTAAACGATTTCTAATTATAATAATACCTATTTTTGGAAAGTTAATATTTGAAGAAAGTTTTCCAAATTAGAAAGTTTCTTTTTAAGAATGTTTTGATAATCCTATCGAGTTATGACAACGACTTTGTTTTGGAGTTATGGAATAAGGACAAGTGTACGGGTAGAGAAATACAGTCCAGGTTATACGTTTGCCATCAACTATAAAGCTGGTGTGTCTATGTTGAGACACATTGGTCGTTGAAGTGAGCATGGTTTGTGTTCAGGAGTGTGTATATTTTGACCTTAAACTTAGATATCGCATCGTGTAAATCGCCGTCGGGTTGAACTGGATTACGGTTGGTGTCCAGGAGGGGTGTACATTACTTAAGCCAGGATCTCGCTGCACGCAGTCCTGTTATAGTTTGAGTTGCCTAGTTAGAGACCGAAGTCTAATTTGTTTTGGCTGAATTCTCGAACCTAGTTTAGTATGATCCTAGTGAAAGTCTATTCCGTTACACTGATTGATTTCCATAACGCCGTTATTATTATTGATTGACATTGATTTGCATGTTGGCAATCATTTTGAAGTATTTTACCGTATCATTTTAAATGTTTTCCATTTTCAACTATTTTGATATAATAGTAATTATGCTTTAATATGTAATATGGCTGGGAGAACTGCCTGAGTTGCTCCCCAGTGAATTGTGGCTGTTATGTTTATAACATGGCAGGTATTATTTGTTCCGGGGTTTGGTGTGAGCTAGCGAGTGGCGTGGATCCTACTCCGCTTGATTTATGTTTATTTATGGATTCTTATTCCCATTTGGAGAATTTTTTTAGCCCTTTTGTAAAAAGTGGCCTTTGTATTGACTGACCGTTCTTTTTCTAAAATATAGAACATCAGTGTGTTTTAATCCCAAATCTACAGTGTTTCCGCCACTGTATTGCGTTAGATTTTATAGGGGATTACAGATTGTCCCAGAAGTATTGCCGAACATCATGTACGAACCGCTTCTTCTGTTGATATGACAAATCAGGCGGCATTATTTTATCTACAAGAAAATTAGCATAGTCAGCATACCACGGAGTATCCATTATACCAATAGCCATCAAAGTATCATCAGGAAAAGAATCATCTATCGGTAAAGTATCGCCTCCGTCCTGCAATGGAAATCTAGAAAGGTGGTCCGCTACAGAATTTTCAGCGCCCTTCTTGTCCTTTATTTCCAGGTCGAATTCCTGAAGTAGGAGGATCCATCGTAGCAATCTCGGTTTGGCTTCCTGCTTCGCGAGAAGGTACTTTAAAGCCGCATGGTCCGTATAAATTGTGACTTTCGACCCTATTAAATAAGATCGAAATTTCTCTAATGCATAGACCACGGCTAGAAGCTCCTTTTCCGTCGTAGTATACTTCACCTGAGCCTCATCCAGAGTTTGGCTCGCATAATAGATGGCATTTACTGCCTTTTTCTTCCTTTGACCTAGCACCGCACCGACCGCATAGTCACTAGCGTCGCACATAACTTCAAACGGTAATTCCCAATCCGGGGCCTAAATAATAGGTGCTGTGACCAAAGCCTGCTTCAACCTGTTAAAAGCAGATAAACATTAATCAGAAAAAATGAATGGGGCATCCTTAAGGAGCAATTTTGTAAGTGGTTTAGCGATTTTAGAGAAATCTTTGATAAACCGGCGATAAAATCCAACGTGTCCAAAAAAACTCCTAACCCCCCTCACGTTAACGGGAGAAGGCAATTGCTCGACCACTTACACCTTTGCTTTGTCTACTTGGATGCCTCGATCAGATACTAAGTGCCCAAGGACAACTCCCTCGTTTACCATAAAATGGCACTTCTCCTAATTCAACATTAGATTGACCTCAATACATCGCTGCATCACTTTATCAAGGTTAGTTAAACAATCAGTGAAATTACTCCCTTAGACACGGAAATCATCCATAAATACCTCCATAATAGACTCGATATACTCGGAGAATATCCCCATCATACACCTTTGAAAGGTGGCAGAGGCATTACATAACCCAAAAGGCATCCTGCGATAAGCAAATATACCATGGGGACAAGTAAAGGTCGTCTTTTCCTGATCATCAGGATGGATCGGGATCTGAAGGAACCCTGAATAGCCATCTAAATAACAGAAAAACTTATGTGAGGCTAACCTTTCTACCATTTGATCGATAAATGGAAGAGGGAAGTGATCTTTTTTTGTGGCGGCATTTAATTGTCTATAGTCAATGCACATCCGCCATCCCGTTACTATTCTAGTAGGTATTAATTCATTTTTATCGTTTTTTATCACGGTCGTCCCGCCTTTCTTCGGGACGACCTGAACAGGACTCACCCATTTAGAGTGACCGACAGAATAAATTATACCTGCATCTAACAACTTCATCACTGTTATAATGTAATATATTGTATTGGTCGATGTCCACACTATGACGACATTATGTCGACATCATATCTACACAGAATATTCTAGACCTAGAAGAAACCCTAGATATCTGTATATGTATATATACACGTTAATGATCAATGGAATAAGGCACCTCATTCTCTCCTCTTTTTCTCTCATATTATAACACGTTATCAGCACGAGTTTCTAGCCGACTGAGCGAGCATTGATTCTAGCCGATTGAGTGAGCACTTATTATTGAGCCGACTGAGCATTTATTATTCAGATCTGACAATATGGAGATTCATATCAAATCTTATTCTATTTTATTATATATCTAATCAGGTACTTTCTTTTATCATCAATTTTATTGTAGCGTGTAATGGATATGGAGTATAGACTATAATTAATTGAATCGTAGTAAAGTATAATACTATT
This sequence comes from Agrostemma githago, assembly GCA_958450325.1. Classification (NCBI taxonomy): domain Eukaryota; kingdom Viridiplantae; phylum Streptophyta; class Magnoliopsida; order Caryophyllales; family Caryophyllaceae; genus Agrostemma; species Agrostemma githago. The sequence goes on from OY288239.1 coordinate 12,727,767, forward strand.
ACCGTGGATGGAATAAGGTCAAATTCTCGCAATTATGTTACGGAGTATTTTATTAACCAACAACAATATTAAAACAAACATGTACTTCATATTAATCGTATACGTTATGTATGTACTCCATACAAATATGGATGGATGATCGATGTTTTCTAGAAATTTCGTAATTCATATGCATGTGGTGTTAGATTAACTTTGTTTTAACTAAGTGATTTATTGTAAATTACCGAATCTTCTTATGATAATTACCCGATTATCAAATTCATAGTCCCGAATTAGTTTATATACGTCAGATTTTATCTATCAAAGTCTCAAATTAATTAGATTTTTCTACTAATTAATTAGTTCCTCTTTTATTTCATAATTATTAATGATTGAAAAATAAATAAATTAGTGTTAATCCTAATGGAATATATGTATTATAATAATTGGTAAATCTATTATGTTTTGGATATTATATACGAATAATGTGTCTTATATATGTTGCCTATGTGTATTATGAATCAATGAATTTGATTTAATGTTTTTTTAGAATATCCATGTTACATGTTACATAAATATATTTTCAATATTTATCTAACTAACTTAGATATTAGCATGATATAGCAAAGATTCAAAGAGTAGAAATTTGAATTATTCTAATCATCCTATTCGTGTATTAGGGCATCATATTATTGTGTGCCTTTAATCAAATACTCCGTATTAGTTTGCTCACAAACAATAGTAATAGTATTTCATTACTACTTGATTGTTTCACATTAGTCATCAGTTCATCACTAATTCGTTTTATATCATAATCTTTATATTAGTTTTATTAAATTATGATTATTATTTGTTTCTTGTACAAGATTGTTTGTCAACTAATAGATGTTTGTTGAGATGAATTCAATTGTTTAATTTTACTATCAAAAATCAAGAACGTAGACTCCATTTATCATTCAATTGTTTATATATACAAGAGTAACTTTGCAATATTGATTATATCTTTCAAGCATGGACTCCGTTTATCTAATGAAAATTTGATACTTATATAAAGATCGAACATGATTTGTACATACATATTTGAGTGCATAATTTAATTGTCATTTTTGTCTATTTTATGTGGATTTGACCGTACATATTGTGTTGATTAATTTCCCAATTAATATGTTTGTAAATTTGATTCCATAACCGTTATAATGTTCATACAATTATATTTTAAAATGAAATCAGTTAAGCATTATTGTGTGTGTGTGTGTGTATATGAATCAACTTCAGAGTCAAATATCCATATATTAAAGGGCTCATATACAATCATGATCAGAGCTAATAATGTTATCCGGTGAGATAATAAGTATTTTTAGACTAGAAGCTCCTTATAAGAATTTGTATGCCTGGAATAATATACAAGATTATTATAGATAATAACTACGGCAAATACAGCAGCCGCGAAAACACGATATCATAAAGTAGCCTTGAAGACATTGTATCGAAAAAATAAATAAATAAATAAATAATATTTTGTGTGAATACGTACATGAAACAGTACCGTGTTTAATACGGAGTATCACTTATTATGTGAGGAGAAAATTTATATTCCTTTGAAATGAAAGAATATTGGCCTGAAGCCTAAAGGCAACATATAGTATGTGAAAAGAGATTTGGAGAAATATTGTCAATTAATTTCTTGTTCATTCACGTTGAACAAGTGTAATTTTGTTGAAGGACGTTGAATCTTTTTCAACTGGATGTGTTCATTCCCCGAAGAGAATGAGACATTTTTAATAAAGACTCTGCCAGAAGCAGGAGTCGAGATAGGACTGGCATAATTAAAATGAGTCTAATGATATGACCTTAATTGAGACAAAATTCTACATTGAGTTATTAAAAATTGTGAGTAACGTATCATTGGTTAATAGTCATAATTTCGGATATGACTTGAAATAATGTATTCGATTAACGATGATCATACTCCAAAGCGAATATGACATCGAATAAAAGAGATTGATTAAGTGAATGTCGTCATTGTATATGTTGACAATTATAATTATTGATCGTATTTTATGACAATTACAAGTGAGTAATATAGTATATTCCCGGAAGGAATATTGACGGGTCTTGCCAATGTATATGAGACACCACTTGTGTCATGTCACATCTATAATTTTTCATGGCCATATGAGAAAATAAAATTGTTGTGCCCATAATATATAATGTAGTTAAATAAAAGTTTAGCGTGATGAGATTTAGTCAATTGAAAATGTGGCGTACAACTAGTGAATTTATCAAGACATAGCGAAATGAATAAGAAAAATGACATGAGTTTTAGGCAATGCAAAGTCGACACAAATATTAAAGATATGACAAATTTAGGCCATCCGGGTTCTTGTTACACCCGTTTTGATAAACCTGATGTTTATCTTGAAAGAAACGTAACAACGTGCTGAATCCCTCTCATGTATCATTAGAATTATATTTAAGGCAAGACAGTACACTGAGATGGAATATTATTATGTTGGAGATTTGAATACTGCTCAGAGTTGGATAATGAACATGAACGTTTATGTATGGTTGAATTACGTGACCTGTAGTCACACAGAATTTTACGAGTAGTTCTTATAATCAGAGTTCACCATTTGAGTATTATGTGAACATGATGATCTCCCAAATGGGCGATTTTAAGTCAGCACGTGGAAAAACCAACTGCTATAAGTCGAGCTCCCCAATATATTACTCTACTGAAGAAAATCAGTTGATTAAAGTGTATAAAATATGAGATGAATTCTAAGGTGGATATTGCCCTTTAAATCTATCAAGTAATGATAGTTTTTACCACCTTAAGGGGGAGATTGATAAGAATAAGCTGGTAAAAACAAACAAGTAATGTTGATCCGATCTGAATCTGAAGTTCAGAGACCTATTTTGGATATGAAATACATCACCTAGAGATTCAAGAAATATTAATAATGATTTGTATCATTTGGTTTTGATGATGTACCAGAATATATCAGCTTGATCACCTTATCTTATCAAGATATGTTATACATTGAAATTTATGATTTGACTATAGACAGATTTACCCTCCTTGAGGTAGAGCGAGCTATAGCTCCTTCATGGATAGTAAAATGTATGAACATTGAGATTCTTGCCATATTTTCAATAATCACACACGACGGAGTGTGAAGGTCATATTCGGTTCATATGTTATAAGTGAAATAAAATGGCAAGCATGTGCAGTTGATACTCATGAAGAGTAATGAAACTTGGATGTCGTTGAAGTGACATAGATATCTGAACGATAATAGATGGCCTAGCTATATGAAAATATTGGTACCAAATATATTCAGATATCTTTAAGCAGTGCCGGCAGTATAAGTAATTATATCGATATGTTAATTCATGGAACCGAATAATACTTGCGCGCGATATGTGATCGTGTAGACACCCACATTTGACTATTAGGTGTCTATAGTAGTTTCCGACAAATACCCGATGATGATCGGACGCAAACATGCTTCAACGTACTCGAATATGGGCTCAAAATCATGGGCATTTGGCTTGGGCTTTTTACGGAGTACAAATCTCACAAAATCAACCTCAAAGTCAGGCCCATTGGATCATTTCGAGTCAAATAAGACTAATTTGGGTCGAATCCGGCACCAGGGGCAAAACTGTCTTTTAACGACTGAGTCAAAATCCGGTAGAAGATATTTTTTTCGAGACATACAAACCGGCCATGTCACCCCATGAGTCCATTTTAAGCTCAAACACTACAAAAATCAGCTACAAAAAAAATATTAAACAATTCCGTTAAGGGTATAATTCGATCTCCAGTAGGAATCTTATCCGAACACTCGATCAAACACTCGACCGAGTATGAAATACTCGGCCGAGCAGCCTAATATCAGCCGAGTTCCGTGACTTCTTTGTCAAGGAACGGAGTTCTCGTTCCTCTCGACTTCTTATATTTCCTATCCAAACCGGTATTTCTTGTCGTCCAAGCAAGAATATCTCTTCTAGCTTCTCTCCTATAAATAGGATCCTCACATACACAATTTAACACATCCATCATCGATATTAAACACACATACAACTCATACACATAGCATCGAAAAACCGATACCTTAACCCGAGACTACACCACCTCACACCCGAAGAAACCGGCCACCTTGACCCAACATCCTAAACGTCCCATACCACCATAACTCACCTACATTACCTCGACGCTCCCGTGTCTAAGCCACATTCTGACGAGCCCCGCTCCGAGTAAACAAAGCATGTAGGTTGAGGGTGTAAAATCAAACCCGTTCTCTCCTTTTCTTTCTCTTTCTCCCATCTTTTTCTTCGTTTTTCGCGTCGTCGGTCCATTTATAATGGGGCATCGTCACATCTTCTATTTTCTATAATATCAATACTACAAACTTTTTTTTTTACAAAACAATGTTTTTAAAATACGATATCAATTTTCTAGTCGAATATCGTATCAAAAAAGAACTAAATCGATCTTGTTGATGCTAAAAAATCGTCCCTTTGGTTTTAAATATAATATGAGGATTTCGACGCGGAGAGAGTCAACATCTTTTGATTCGATTTGTTTTCAAAACGATTTTCTAAAAACTATTTTGAATATTTGATATCGACTTCATAATCGAATATCAAATATAACGAATATCGCAAAATTAAGTCGAGTACAAATTAATCTATATTTGTACGCGATTTAATAAAATTATCGATTTTTCTAAAAACGAACTCGAGGGCAGCCCGTCACGCGACCCGCACGCATCCCGGGCGAGTCGCCTGACCCGCGCGAGTCGCGCTCTTCCCGGGCAAGTCGCACAGACTCCTGAAAACGCGACACCGAAATTTCGTTTTAATTTTTTTTCGAACATCGTTTCTTTAACGAAACAGCGGGTTTTCTCGGCATATTTGAAAGTTTCGATTAATATTTTCTTAACCTCGGTCCACACGTGTTTAATCCATCACGTGTCATAAAAACTTTTCAAAAACATTCATTCATCGCATCTATGTCTTTTATTCAATTTACAAATCGTTACTAACTCGTTTGCTCATGTTTTTAGCGATTTCCTTCCATCTTTTGTTTGTTTTATTATACTAAAATGAACCTCGCATGCTAAATACAACTTCGACGTTAATTTTTAGATGCATTAAACCGACTTAGCAACCCATTCAATTTTCACATGCTTAGTCAAAATACTGTTTGCATATCATCTCATCGAATTACTAACGCGCGTATTTAAAAATCAAACGATATCTTAGTAGAGGTCGCTAATGTGCGGGCGGGGTTGGGTGTTCTTTGTGAACTTCCCAACACGTACCCTCACCCCTTACTCAGAACCATGATTTCCGGATGTCCGAATCCACTAGCACACGAGAGTCATTCAATACTCGGTATCCGATAATGTCGGTATCGGTATCAAATGCTAAGGGACGAACCCAATAAACTCTGACATCCGAATGGGCCATACTTTGTGCATGGCCCACTAAGATATAGAGTGGGTTTGAACGGGCCCGAACTCCCACAAAGTTCGGTGGCGACTCCAACTTCGATTTAAATTTCAATTCGACCCATCTCATATGGAGATTCATTCGCCTCCCCAAACCCGCGCGTGGCCGCGTCGGGGTGGACCTATGTCATGTCCACAATTTGGCGACTCCGTTGGGGATTAACTGATGCGTGACTTACCATCGGCATCCTCAGGGTGAGACTCGAATAGAAATCGTTTGACTAGTACAATAAGCGTTTTAGTTCTACGGTTCATGCATAACCCCATATTTTCCCGGGCCGGTACTGGTGACCGACGTCCCACTATACCCTTGATGTAGTCCAAATTGGATATGTCAAAAGGTGTTCATAGCAGATTCGTATGGGTTTTACGGCATGTTCTAAGCTCAACTCGACTTAGGAAGTCCGCCCCGATTCTCGAATAGGCTATGTACACTGGTATAGACCCTTATAGACTGACCGAGACTTAGTTTATGAGCATACATGGTGTCGTTATACTGTTTCCATGACTACGTGCTTCTTGACCTACATCCTTTTCAAAAACCGTCTTTTTCAAAATTGTATCCTTTTCAAAATATCCAATTTCAAAACCCCGGGCATATACCGAATTTAGGATCTACGATTTTACTCAAAATAGCCGTTTTTCTAGCCAGTATTATGCCCAATTTAAAACTCGAAATTATTTTCGAACTTACAAAACCGTCGCCTGGTTCGATTTCAGTTTTTTTTCCTTAAAAAAAAACGGGCCTTTTCCCGAATTTTCTTTCGGGCTTTCGAAAAAAAAATCCATTTCAAAACCTTCTTTTTCTTAGGACTTCCCGTATTTAGCAGTGTCGGGTCGTGTCGTAAGTCATCGAGGTCTTTAGCGTCGAAACTCCGTCGATCTTACATCACGGGTTTCCTCCCTATCCCAGTCCGCCTTGTTAGACTAAGGCAAGGCCTACCTACGTAGGACATACTCCTACAAAGGAGGGCCCGTTTACACAATCGAGTCCAAAGTCTGGGTAACGTCCCACGTGAACCTCCTTTCAAACAGGACCCAGCCCACACAGCTGGATCTTAAGGGAGGCCCACTTTTCACAAGCCACCCGTCTAGGCTTCTTTTCTGAGTCATTTCTTTCTTAGTCTACTTTTCCCTTGCTCGGGATGTACTTTTGCTCTAGGATTTGGGGTTAGTTGCTGACTGCGCGGTATTCTTACAGACATGCCACCCTTCACTCGAACCATGACGCAACAAGCCATAGATGAGTTGAGGGCCTCGTTGACCAAATTGGAGAATATGATCACGACGATGAGGGGGGATCAGACCGCCATCCTTACCCGTGTAAGTGCCGTGGAGCAAGGGACCCCTAGTGGGAACGTTGACACTGACGGGCCGTTAGCTGACTTGGCCAGCGCGGTCCACAAACTGCAGGAACAGGTCCATCTGTCGACCAAAAACTCAATCCACACGGAGAATGCTCGAGCCTATGCACCCCTGACCGATGAGCTGCCTGCCAATCTCAACCTGACGGGGCTGCCAATGTTTGAGGGTACTGAAGACCCGGTCCACCATATCCGAGCTTTCAAGGAGTTCATGGCCCTTAAGGGAGTTAAGTCAAACATGTTCAAGCATCTATTCGCTTCTTCCCTCGAGAAGCACCCAAGAGCCTGGTACTACGGGCTCGATTCCAAGAAGTACAAGACTTGGGACGATGTAGCCACGGAGTTCGCCCAAAACTATGCGGACAATACCGAAATCCAAACTACCATGCGTACTCTGGAGGTCATGGCTCAAGAGCCCAAAGAGGGGTTCACCAAGTATATTCAAAGGTGGAGGGCCGAAAGCGTGAAGCTGGTTGACAAGCCCAGCGAAAAGGTGCTAGTGGAGGCCTTTGTCAAGAACCTCCTTCCTTCTTACCGGGTCCATCTTCGGTATGCCGTCATACCCAATTTCGCCACCTTAACCGAAATGGGTACAAGAATTGAAGATGACTTAAGGCTAGAGAATCTTACTAAGGCCTCTGCCAAAGGGTATCAAGGGGCCAGCTTGTCCACCAGCAAGCCCGCAACTGCAGCTGCAACCCGCAGCATCTTTGACGAGGTTAACTCACTAGACACCTCATCCAAAAAGAATGCTCCAACTCGGGTATTCACAGATATAGGGACCACCTATGCTCATGCCTTACAAAGGCTTTCCTCCAAAGACCTGATCCAACCGATAGGCCCCACTCCGGAAGTCCCGGTCGAGAAACGATCCAAAGCCTATAACATCCAGGCCTATTGCCATTATCCCCGAGGCAACGGGCACGATACCGAGAAGTGCTGGAAGCTGAAACATCTTATCCTGAACTTGATCGAGAGCGGAAAAATTCCATTGCCCGGGGACAAGCCGAGCAATAAAGACAACCCGTTCAGTACTCATGCTGATAAGTCGATATTTATGTGTATTTTTATCCCTTTAATATTATTAATTTTATGTCGTCTTTCGTAATATTTGAGTTAAAATGATTATTTTATATAAGTTGGGTTTATTATTGAACTTTTGATATTTTTGTACTAAATTGAGTTTTTAATATATATTTTAATTAATTAGTAATAACCCACATGGATTAAGAAAAAAGACTACTAAAATTGTATGTATGTTTACAGGTCTAATTCCATCATCTAATGGGTCAAAATCAAGCTTGAAAACATCAACCCATTATGGAAAGCAAGGAAAGAGCAATAAATTTCAGGACAAAAAAAAAGGAAAGAAGAAGATTTGGAATTATAAGAGCAAGATCAATTAATTTAGGAAAGAAATAATTTCAACAAGAGCAAATCAACACTATAAAAGAAGTCATAAGGTTTTTAATGGAAGGAGAAAAAGAAAGAGGAGAACAAGGAAGAGCACACATAAAGGAGTACATAATAGGGCGAAGGCCTTGGCCTTCATGGCCAAGGTCGGTATTCAACCGGATTGTAATGCGGGACGCGATCAATTCAACTCCTAATTTATTTAACGGTTGTATCTATCTATCTTATTTAGTTTATTTTATTGTTTAATTAATTATCTTAGTTTAATCTTTCAGTTATTTGAACATGTAATGTATTGATTATTGTCAATGAGTTATGAGATTACGTTATTGTTTTAACGTTTAATTAGTACTTTGATATTCGTACGAAATTCACGATTTAACTATTGTTTTCATGTTTATTAATTTAGCTTGATCACCTAGATTATTTACATGAGTCGATTGTTAAATTAATAGTGTTTTAAATTAGGTTGCAGCGTTCTGGTCTAATTTAAGTGCTAGAATTTTGTATGATAATTGAGTTATATTTAATTGCAGCGTTCTGGTTATATATAATTCGATTGATTGGTGTTCTTAATGCGACTGAATTTGTTAAGTTAATTCGTGCGTTCATGGTTAATTTGATAAATTTGGTTAGGATTAAACTTGCGTGCGTTCACGGGGTTTAACAAGTCAAAACGATAAAACTGGTAATTTGCGTGCGTTCATGGGATTAACTGGTTACCGATCTATTTGAGTCTAATTAATTAAATCGATGATTAACCCGACTATATCATATATTGCATGTCTCGAATATTGTTAGGATTAATTACTTATTAAATTATAAAGAATACCACTTGTTTAGCTACCTTTACTATTTTTTTTCGTTGACTCCGGAGGTACGAGCGGTAAGCCGGTCTTGTTTCAATTAATTTACTTTCGTAGGTGACTCCTAATTAGGGCTATAAGGAAGATTAGATGCCTCAAGAGTGAGTGAATCGGTCTTGTGACTCGAGTTAGTAAATCCGAGGGGAACCTAGTCCTAATGTGATTGGGAGAATGCCTAATGCCTTGTCCGGAAGGGCGGGAGTCATTGGTTGAAAGCTCGCTACATGGGTCACTCGATCTTGGAAAAAAAATTGAAAAAAAAAAACTTGATTGAAGAAAAAAATAAAAAAAAAATGAAAAAAAGAAATCAAACAAAGAAAAAAAAGAAAGAAAAAAGAATAAGAGCGGAAAAAGTGAGACGAGGTGTCTAGTTTGCCTTATGTGCTCGGGAGAACGATCCTCGTACTGAACTGGTAATAGGGATGTACCGAAAGTAGATCCCCTCTCCCTAAGACCTTAAACTGCTTAAACCCGTCTTCTTGAGTCAATTCTTACCCAATTTTTTGAAGGTAGTTAGATAAGTGGGAAGGATAATGAGTTTATTTATAATTTTGATTTAGAAACGGTTTAAAATATTATATGTTGTTAAATTAATTAATTGAATAGTTTATAGTGGAGGAGAAATTTATGTATATATTACTTGCTAATCTAACTCGTAATTTGTTTCATTAACTTTACTAACTTACTAACTTCAAAAATATTATTAATTTGTCGTCGGTTGTACCTACTTTAGTTGGTTTGAAATCTTGGAGGGTTAATGTTTTGATTCTTCGTTTTAACTCTTGAGTTCTCATTGTCGAGGACGACAATGGACTAAGTGTGGGGGAATTTGATAAGTCAATATTTATGTGTATTTTTATCCCTTTAATATTATTAATTTTATGTCGTCTTTCGTAATATTTGAGTTAAAATGATTATTTTATATAAGTTGGGTTTATTATTGAACTTTTGATATTTTTGTACTAAATTGAGTTTTTAATATATATTTTAATTAATTAGTAATAACCCACATGGATTAAGAAAAAAGACTACTAAAATTGTATGTATGTTTACAGGTCTAATTCCATCATCTAATGGGTCAAAATCAAGCTTGAAAACATCAACCCATTATGGAAAGCAAGGAAAGAGCAATAAATTTCAGGACAAAAAAAAAGGAAAGAAGAAGATTTGGAATTATAAGAGCAAGATCAATTAATTTAGGAAAGAAATAATTTCAACAAGAGCAAATCAACACTATAAAAGAAGTCATAAGGTTTTTAATGGAAGGAGAAAAAGAAAGAGGAGAACAAGGAAGAGCACACATAAAGGAGTACATAATAGGGCGAAGGCCTTGGCCTTCATGGCCAAGGTCGGTATTCAACCGGATTGTAATGCGGGACGCGATCAATTCAACTCCTAATTTATTTAACGGTTGTATCTATCTATCTTATTTAGTTTATTTTATTGTTTAATTAATTATCTTAGTTTAATCTTTCAGTTATTTGAACATGTAATGTATCGATTATTGTCAATGAGTTATGAGATTACGTTATTGTTTTAACGTTTAATTAGTACTTTGATATTCGTACGAAATTCACGATTTAACTATTGTTTTCATGTTTATTAATTTAGCTTGATCACCTAGATTATTTACATGAGTCGATTGTTAAATTAATAGTGTTTTAAATTAGGTTGCAGCGTTCTGGTCTAATTTAAATACTAGAATTTTGTATGATAATTGAGTTATATTTAATTGCAGCGTTCTGGTTATATATAATTTGATTGATTGGTGTTCTTAATGCGACTGAATTTGTTAAGTTAATTCGTGCGTTCATGGTTAATTTGATAGATTTGGTTAGGATTAAACTTGCGTGCGTTCACGGGGTTTAAAGAGTCAAAACGATAAAACTGGTAATTTGCATGCGTTCATGGGATTAACTGGTTACTGATCTATTTGAGTCTAATTAATTGAATCGATGATTAACCCGACTATATCATATATTGCATGTCTCGAATATTGTTATGATTAAGTTTTTTTAATTTATTATTATGTTTATTTTATTTTATTATTATTATTTTCAAAACCAACAAACCCCCCTTTATATATATTATTACTATTAAATAATAAATCGTCTTAGATAATAACGTTAGTCTCTGTGGGATCGACCTCTACTTACCCTATCTACTGTAGAGTTAGTAGTGTTTATAAATTTAATTTTGACTGCGGAAACGACACGCATCAAATTTTGGCGCCGTTGCCGGGGATTGATTGTTTATTGTCTAAGACGTTATCTACTTATTATTACTATTATTATTATTATTATTATTATTATTATTATTATTATTATTATTATTATTAGTTTTATTAGTTGAGTCGGCTTAAGTGCCTCCCTGAGTTTCGCAACCTTTGTAAGGGGATGTTAATAGTGTCGGTTGCCCAAAAAAATCTTTAATTTATTAATTTGATTATTATAGTTTATTTTTTATTTTTTATTTTTTTTTTTCTGTTGATGCTATCTGTGTTTTGTTTTCTTCGTGCTACATCACCTCCTTGGTCAATGTTATATTTTGCAGATTGTAAAAGAACTTTTGAGTTGGTGTCGGGTTGATTATTTCGCTTGGAGCATGGAAAAACAAGGGAAAAATGATATTTTTGTGTCCAAGTAACATGATATCACCAACCTACCGAATAATTGGAATCCGCTAAGTCCCTTCACTCTTTTTTTTTAATTATATTATATGCTTAATGTTTAAGTTCTCAATATCTATTTTTGACATCGAGGACGATGTCGAGTTTAAGTGTGGGGGGAGTGGTTAATTCTTGCAAAAAAAAAAAAAAAGTGGAAAATTTTAAATAAATGGAGCTTATTTTTTAAAACCCTTTGTTTTTATTCGACTAACTAAAATAGGAAAGTCGACGACAAATTCTAATCTAACATTTTTTTAAAAAAAAAAAATTATTAACTAACTTTAACTGTTACTAACTTAAAAATTCGTTTTTGTGTATGTATTTATTTTTCCTCCCGATTAGACTTGGATTAATTAATTTAGTAATAGACGATATTTTAAGTCTCTTTTAAATTTAAGTTACAAATAAATTATAAAGAATACCACTTGTTTAGCTACCTTTACTATTTTTTTTCGTTGACTCCGGAGGTACGAACGGTAAGCCGGTCTTGTTTCAATTAATTTACTTTCGTAGGTGACTCCTAATTAGGGCTATAAGGAAGATTAGATGCCTCAAGAGTGAGTGAATCGGTCTTGTGACTCGAGTTAGTAAATCCGAGGGGAACCTAGTCCTAATGTGATTGGGAGAATGCCTAATGCCTTGTCCGGAAGGGCGGGAGTCATTGGTTGAAAGCTCGCTACATGGGTCACTCGATCTTGGAAAAAAAATTGAAAAAAAAAACTTGATTGAAGAAAAAAATAAAAAAAAAATGAAAAAAAGAAATCAAACAAAGAAAAAAAAGAAAGAAAAAAGAATAAGAGCGGAAAAAGTGAGACGAGGTGTCTAGTTTGCCTTATGTGCTCGGGAGAACGATCCTCGTACTGAACTGGTAATAGGGATGTACCGAAAGTAGATCCCCTCTCCCTAAGACCTTAAACTGCTTAAACCCGTCTTCTTGAGTCAATTCTTACCCAATTTTTTGAAGGTAGTTAGATAAGTGGGAAGGATAATGAGTTTATTTATAATTTTGATTTAGAAACGGTTTAAAATATTATATGTTGTTAAATTAATTAATTGAATAGTTTATAGTGGAGGAGAAATTTATGTATATATTACTTGCTAATCTAACTCGTAATTTGTTTCATTAACTTTACTAACTTACTAACTTCAAAAATATTATTAATTTGTCGTCGGTTGTACCTACTTTAGTTGGTTTGAAATCTTGGAGGGTTAATGTTTTGATTCTTCGTTTTAACTCTTGAGTTCTCATTGTCGAGGACGACAATGGACTAAGTGTGGGGGAATTTGATAAGTCGATATTTATGTGTATTTTTATCCCTTTAATATTATTAATTTTATGTCGTCTTTCGTAATATTTGAGTTAAAATGATTATTTTATATAAGTTGGGTTTATTATTGAACTTTTGATATTTTTGTACTAAATTGAGTTTTTAATATATATTTTAATTAATTAGTAATAACCCACATGGATTAAGAAAAAAGACTACTAAAATTGTATGTATGTTTACAGGTCTAATTCCATCATCTAATGGGTCAAAATCAAGCTTGAAAACATCAACCCATTATGGAAAGCAAGGAAAGAGCAATAAATTTCAGGACAAAAAAAAAGGAAAGAAGAAGATTTGGAATTATAAGAGCAAGATCAATTAATTTAGGAAAGAAATAATTTCAACAAGAGCAAATCAACACTATAAAAGAAGTCATAAGGTTTTTAATGGAAGGAGAAAAAGAAAGAGGAGAACAAGGAAGAGCACACATAAAGGAGTACATAATAGGGCGAAGGCCTTGGCCTTCATGGCCAAGGTCGGTATTCAACCGGATTGTAATGCGGGACGCGATCAATTCAACTCCTAATTTATTTAACGGTTGTATCTATCTATCTTATTTAGTTTATTTTATTGTTTAATTAATTATCTTAGTTTAATCTTTCAGTTATTTGAACATGTAATGTATCGATTATTGTCAATGAGTTATGAGATTACGTTATTGTTTTAACGTTTAATTAGTACTTTGATATTCGTACGAAATTCACGATTTAACTATTGTTTTCATGTTTATTAATTTAGCTTGATCACCTAGATTATTTACATGAGTCGATTGTTAAATTAATAGTGTTTTAAATTAGGTTGCAGCGTTCTGGTCTAATTTAAATACTAGAATTTTGTATGATAATTGAGTTATATTTAATTGCAGCGTTCTGGTTATATATAATTTGATTGATTGGTGTTCTTAATGCGACTGAATTTGTTAAGTTAATTCGTGCGTTCATGGTTAATTTGATAGATTTGGTTAGGATTAAACTTGCGTGCGTTCACGGGGTTTAAAGAGTCAAAACGATAAAACTGGTAATTTGCATGCGTTCATGGGATTAACTGGTTACTGATCTATTTGAGTCTAATTAATTGAATCGATGATTAACCCGACTATATCATATATTGCATGTCTCGAATATTGTTATGATTAAGTTTTTTTAATTTATTATTATGTTTATTTTATTTTATTATTATTATTTTCAAAACCAACAAACCCCCCTTTATATATATTATTACTATTAAATAATAAATCGTCTTAGATAATAACGTTAGTCTCTGTGGGATCGACCTCTACTTACCCTATCTACTGTAGAGTTAGTAGTGTTTATAAATTTAATTTTGACTGCGGAAACATGCCATCTTTTCCGGGGATGTGATCGATTGTTCTCATCTAATCTCGCATTTCGTCCCACAGATTAACGGGATTTGGAATGACGATGAAGACGACGTTTACTTACCAAAAGGGGAAGCTGTCCCTATTACCCCTGAGGAGGTCCGGAAGGCCAAATGCAAAGCCTTGGTCGGCAGCCACCACGTCACCACCGGCCGCTCCGCCCTGGAAGCCGCCACCCAACCAGCCCAAGTCGAGCCGATCCCTGAAGAGCCAAATACTGATACAACTCTGGTCAAGCAGCTAAAAAGGGCTCGAGTGGATCTCACCATATGGCAGCTTTTGGTTAGTTCCCAAGTACATCGAGAGGCACTTACTAAGGCCCTCGATCAAATCAAGGTTGACTCGTTGGTTACCCCCACCGAAATGGTAGCCACTATTTTGCCCCATCTTAAAGGCAAATCTAAGGAAGAGGGCCCGCTCATCACCTTCTCAGAGTCCGACCTGCCGCCGTTCGGAACTACTCACAACTTAGCCTTGTACATCACGGTGATCTGCCGGGGCAAATACCTCCCGATGACCCTGATTGATGACGGGTCTGCCGTAAACGTCCTTCCTTTAAGGACTGCCACGGCCCTCGGCATTACCGAGGTTGACTATCTTCCGACCACACAAACCATTCAGACTTTTGACGGAAGCCCAAAACCAGTTGCTGGGGCCGTCAAGCTAACTATTATAACAGGCCCAGTCGAGAAGGAGCTAGAATTCCAGGTGATCGATGTAACCTCATCCTTCAACCTACTACTAGGGAGGCCCTGGATCCACGCGGTCAAAGCTGTACCCTTCACACTCCACAGGAAAGTCAAGCTACCCCTGCAAGACGGGGTCAGCACTCTCGAAGCCACCCCCATAACCGTGGCAAGCTGTAACACCGCGGGTCAGACCGACCCACGAGGATTCGACTTCGTGGGAATGATCGAGGAAGAATATCTTTTCCGGCCCTATTTCACCACTAGCATCGACACGATGCTACAAAACTTGGGTTACCTACCGGGAGCTACCTCGAAGCCCGACCTCCCGGCTGGCAAGATCATCGAGGTCCTATGCAATGAAGAGTCAAGATTCGGTTTGGGGTATGCTATAACCCCAGAAAACGTGGTTCGGGCCGGTATTCATAAGGCCACCAACATCCTCAAGGGTACCTACTTGGGCCCTTACAGTCCAAGACTGACTGATTACTTTGTCACTCCAGTGTTCGGGGCTGTTCAAGTGAGCCTCTACCAACCCAGCGTCACATATCGGGAATGCAACTATATCCCTGACGACATATTCGCCCTTGTTCAAGCTAAAGAGGGTACCGACGGTACTGAGCCTATGCTAGGGCTCTTATTCGGGGAAGATAAAGTCATCCCGACTCCCAAGGAGGAGCTAGTGAACCTGATCCTCCGCAGCAGCAGGTTCGATCCAACCAAGCTGATCTCCGAAGTTGGTGCTGATACTGGAAAGAGAGCCTGGAGGAAGACTATCAAGTGGACCGACAGCCAGGATCGAGTCTACAAGCTGACTATCGGTGAAGAAAATATGTCGGATACTGAGTCTGAGTCAGAGTCAGAGTCGGAGTCTGAGTCCAAGTCTAGAGGGTCCAGTACTAGGATCGAGTCTGTAACCCCTTTTCCTTTATTAGCACCCACCGGAGCCCCGGGGTCTGTCTCGAGGGCTCTCCCTATCCCGCCACCGACCAACGATCAGATGGCCGCTCTCTTCGAGCTCTTTTCAAAATTTACTATCAATAATAACGAAATCCGTTCCGAAAATTCTTTCAAATCCAAAATTTTTATATGCAATGACATTGAGAAGCTCGATGAACAGGTACCCCTACCTCCACATCTGATCGAGCAGCTCGAGCAAAGGGAATCCCGAGATCCGGTAATCGAGGAAACCGATTCCATCAATGTAGGAACCCCTTTAGAGCCTCGGATGCTTAAGTTAGGTTTATCTCTAGATCCCGAGGAGAAACAACAATTCACGGATCTCCTCCAAGAATTCAAAGACGTCTTCGCATGGTCCTATAAGGACATGCCGGGGATATATCGGGAGATATCTGAACACCGTATACCCATCAAAGACGGGTGTAAGCCGGTAAAACAAAAGCTCCGAAGAATGAGGCCTGAATGGTCTCTAAAAGTCAAAGAAGAAGTCGATAAGCAATTCAAAGCGGGTTTTATACAGGTGTCTGAATATCCAGACTGGGTTGCAAACATCGTGCCAGTACCCAAGAAATACGGTAAAGTACGAGTATGTGTAGAATTCCGGGACCTTAATAAGACCAGTCCAAAAGACGATTTCCCGTTACCACACATCGATATACTGGTGGATAACACGGCCGATCATGCCCTTCTATCATTCATGGACGGGTATGCCGGATACAATCAGATCAAAATGGCAGAAGAAGACATGGGTAAGACCACCTTCATCACACCTTGGGGTACTTACTGTTACACCGTTATGCCATTTGGGCTTATTAACGCCGGGGCCAACTACCAACGGACCGCCACTACTTTACTACACGACATGATGGATAAAGAAGTGGAGGTCTATGTGGACGACATGATCGTCAAGTCCAAAGACCGAAACGGGCACATTGCAGCCCTAAGAAAATTCTTTACCCGATTAAGCAAATACAATATGAGGCTAAACCCTCAAAAATGCAGTTTCGGGGTAACATCGGGCAAGCTACAAGGCCATATCGTCAGCCAGCGCGGCATTGAGGTTGACCCAGCCAAAATCAAGGCCATTACCGAGATGCAACCACCCAAAACCGAAAAAGAAATAAGGGGGTTTCTCGGGAAAGTCCAATATATCAGCCGGTTTATTTCGAAGCTAACCATGGTCTGTGAGCCCATTTTCAAGAAGTTGAAGATAGGAGAACGAACACTGTGGGACGATAAATGTCAAAAGGCTTTCGATAAGATCAAGGAGATTCTATCCTCTCAACCGGTATTAATGACGCCTCAACCAGGCTTGCCTTTGTCGTTATACCTAACAACGACCGAGACAGCCATGGGAGTTATGCTGGCCCAAACAGTCGATTATGAAGAACGGGCTATCTATTACATCAGCAAAAAGTTCTTAGAGTACGAGTGCAAGTATACGATGCTCGAAAAGACGTGCTTAGCTTTGGTTTGGGCCACTAAAAAGCTCCGACACTATATGCTCAGTCACGAAGTATATGTACTATCCAAAATGGATCCCATCAAGTACTTATTCGAAAAGCCCATCCTTAACGGCCGGATATCCAGATGGACTTTGATGCTAGCAGAGTTTGACCTCAAGTTTCTACCATTAAAGGCCATTAAAGGCCGGATAATAGCGGAGTTCCTTGCCGATAGCCCGATATCCAAGGAGGGACACACCGATACTTGGGCCTTCCCAGATGAAGATATATTCCATACAGAGACCAAAACATGGGATTTATATTTTGACGGGGCGTCCAATTTTTGAGGATTTGGGGTCGGGATTTTGCTGATTGATAAGTGGAGTTTGTAGTGCCTAATTTGTTGTGTTTTGGTCCCATTTTCTTTGTGGAATCGCTCCTTGGGAGCGGTTTATGGGTTACTTATGCTTCCTTTAGTTCGTTTTAGGTTCCCGAGACCATTCATGAAGAGTTGGAGCGATTTCGACTCAATACATACACTTTTCGGAGCCAACGAAGCGAAGGAACGATCACTCGATGCCTTGGATTCGATCCCGAGACCTTGGGACCCGATCCCGAGCCCCGTAGATTCGATCCCGAGACCCGAGAGTCGATGAGAAGCCCATGAGAAGCAAGGAGGAACCTTAAAGATCTTATTGGAGGCCTAAGAGACCCATCCCCGACGGGAAGGAACTCATCCCGTCCGGGATGAGGTGCGCAAATGGCGATGGTTTTATTTTGGACCCGTCCCGGTCGGGATCAGACCGTAACGGATGGGACCATCTCGTCCCGGATGGGATGGCTGAGCTGTAGCCGCGTGACTATTTTATCTTCCTCCTTCATTCTTGTAACCCTATAAATACTCCTCCCTTGTATTGTTTAAGCGTGATACCTTACCCTAGATTATTTTAGACCTCTCTTAAGCATTCAAAACCCTAATTAGCCTCTCATCATCTCTAGTTAATCTTTAGTTAATTTTTGTTTAATCTAGCAATTAGTCTTGTATTAAGGAGATTCTTGAAGATTATTTCCAAGCTTGACAACCTTAGAGTTTTATTTGGGTTTCTTATTAATTCAAGTTCATATCTTTTTCATCCTCTTGTAGTGAGTATAATTTCTTTTCTCTTAATCTTTGTTTTATCATCAAGTTTTAATCTTTGATTATTGATTATTGTTCTTGTTTGTTCTTTATGGATGTTTTGATGTTTGTGATGTTTCCTCTTGTTTATGTTATAGTTAGTTTGATAATGAGTGAGTAGGTTCCTTGTGGGGTTAGTAGGGGGATTAAATGTGGATTATGGGTGATTAAGGCTTGATTGTGGGTAAAGGTGATTCAATTGTTGCTAGTCACTTATTGGGCACACTATGTGTTCGTTGTATTGCTTGTATGGGTAGTAGTGGCCAATGCTTCTTATGCTTGTTCTCTCCTTCTCATTGTGTATTCAATTTGTGGTTGAATGTTTGTGTTTTGAGTAGCATCTTTCATGAATGTTCGGGTCTTGTCTTAGACACGAGAGTGCGGACTTTGGCTTTGGCGCGAGAGCGCAAACCGACTTTAGTGACTAAGTGGCACCTACACCCTTGATTACGCAATCATCCTACTATGCGTATGAACCCGACCTAACCCTACTCTTTTCCATATTTGAATTCTCTATCTCTTTAGTCGATCATATTCTATAGTTTATTTGCTTAGTTAATCTTTAGTTGTTCATTAGTTCTTGTTATAGCTAGTTCATTGTTAGTCCATTTCCATACCTCTCAACCATCATAGTTTGTCAATTATTGTCTTCTTTGTGTTTGTTTGTGTGACTTGGCCTTGTTTGTGAGTGGACCTAGTCTAGACACTACAATACCGTCTCCGTGGACACGACCCGACTTACCCTAGCTACCGTTAGGATTAGTTGGTTATATATTGATCGGTAGGACCCGCGGCAAATCCTCACCATCAATTTGGCGCCGTTGCCGGGGACGGTGCATGTTTAGACTTAGTTTGCTTATTAGTTTGACTTAGTTACCCCTCTTGTGCTCTTCTTCTATCTCTTGTGCATATTGTGTAGTTTTTCTTAGTTTCTTTAGATTCTTTTTCTCTTTGTCTTGGGAAGTGCTTGTTTATTGTCTTTGCCTAGTGCCCATAAAGCACTAGGTGTTCTCACGTTTGCTCTAGTGTGTAGTGTATGCCTAGGGGGGGAGGCGAATTCTTTCTCTTCAATCCAGAGACGGAAAGTCTCTTTAGAGCCTTTCGCCAACGGACGATTGACCGGGTTAGAATCTCTCAACCAAGTGCTAGCAATACCACCGAAAAACAAGCTCAAGGATCCGACTTTATCGAGCAACCTCAAGGCATTACCGAAGGGGTCTTCATAAATCCTTTTGGTACTTCTCAACCTAGTTCCCCCTCTTCTTCTACATCAACACCGTCTACACCGTCCTCTCCTGCATATCCAATAATTCCTAAGTTCTCTTCACACTCGACGTTTACGGAAGATGTCTTGCCCAGTGCAACCGCTTTACCGGAGGCATATACCGGCAATTTTGTGGCAAAGACTCAATTTATCCAATTGGTCGAGCGAAGCCAATTTAATGGGTTACCAACCGAAGATCCTCATCAACACATGGAAACCTTTTCGGATTATTGCGATGCTATTTCACAACCGGGAATAACCCAAGACCAAATCCGGTGGGTATTATTTCCTTTCTCTTTGATCGGTAAAGCAAAGCAATGGTTCAAAGGGTTAGAGAAGGCGATTCTTGGTATTGATACTTGGAAGAAGCTAGCATTGGCCTTCTACCAACAATTCTATCCCCCAGAGAAGACAAATCTATTGAGAGCTTCTATCACGGGATTCCAACAACGTGATGAAGAAAGCCTCTACGAAGCATGGGAAAGATTCAAAGCCTTGATCCGCTCTTGCCCTCACCATGGTTTATCACAATGGTTCCTTGTCCAACAATTTTGGAACGGATTATATGAAGAATCAAGGGCCATACTCAATATGGGATCGAATGGAAGGTTTACCGAGGTGGATGATGACCAAACTTGGTCAAGAATCGAAAAGATGGCGGTCCACAATTCCCCATACTCAAGGCCTAGGAAGGCAAATCGAGGAGGTAGGCACGAGGTCGATGCCATCACACAACTAAGCATTGACCTTGGGGCTCAATTAAAAACTCACATGGAGACCATTGACAAGAAGCTCCAAAGCCACCTCAATCAAGTTCAAAGCGCTAGTTCCTCCAACCAACATTCGATTTATGAAGTTAATGCTTTGGAAGTTGTGCCTCATACACCTTATTATGGGATGTGCGATACTTGTGGGATAGTTGGACATGAGCCTATACATTGTTGGGGAAGTATTGAGCAAGTGAACGCCTTTCAAGCGTTCAAGCAAGGTGCCCCCTATCCTAATACGTACCAAGCTTCCCATCAAGCTTCTCAACAACAAACTCTACAACACCGTCCCTATATTCCACCTCCCTTAAGGGACAACAATCAAGGATACCAAGGTTATCAAGGCAACCCAAGGCCATTCAACAACTTCAAGCAAAACAACCAAGGTACCTTCAACAACAATCATGGGTTCCAACAAGGGAATTTCAATCAAGGATATCAAAATTACAACCATGACAACAATCAAGGCCTTAGTCAAGGCAACTCTCATGGGTTCCAAGGAAACCATCAACAACAACAAGCAACCCAAGGTAATCGACAAGAAAGCAAGCCAAGGAGTCGATCTCCTACTCATGATTATGGCATTCCTCTAGCCATCACAAACACTCCTCATAACCAATAATCTCCCCCTCGGGATTTCGACATGCAAAAGTCAATGTTGGATATGCAAAGGAGTCAATTGGAGACACAAATAACCCAACAAGAAATCATTACTCAACTTCAAAGGGATAACTTGGCAAGAGATGCTCATATGAAGATGCTCGAGACCCAAATAGCTCAATTGCTTCGGGTAGCTCTTCAAGGCAAAAGGGGCAATTACCTCCTTAAGGTGAAATAACGAAATTCGAGCATGTGAATGCTATTACCTTGAGGAGTGGTTCATCATATAACTCCCCCTTACCCCCTAATGAGCATGTACCAATGAAAGAAGTTGTGTCTCCAATTCAAAAAGATCCAAGCTTGGGAAATCCAATAGAGGAGCAAGTCTTATGGGAGATTGAGAAACCCCAAGAGGACAAGCTTCCCCCACTTCAAGGAAAAGACAAGGGTAAAAGGAAAGTATCATTTGAGAAGCCCACCCCTAATGAGCAAAACAAAGTTCACATTAAGTTGCCTTTCCCAACAAGGCAAATGAAGACCAAGGTGGATATCCAATATGACAAGTTCCTTAATATTGTGAAGAAATTGGACGTGAGTGTCCCATTTACCGAGTTACTTACCCAAATCCCGGCATATGGAAGATTTATGAGAGAAATATTGGCTAGGAAGAGATCCGTCGACAAGGAAGAGACTATAGCGTTCACAAGAGTGGTGAGCGAGCTTATTCAAGGTTCTACGCTTCCCAAGTTGAAGGATCCGGGTAGTTTCTCGATCCCTTGCACCATAGGCAACTTTAAGATCGAGAGAGCACTATGTGATTTGGGTGCAAGTGTAAGCATCATTCCCTATTCCATTTGTGAGCGACTTGGGATTAAAGAGCTCAAGAGTACTTCCATTACACTCCAAATGGCCGATAGTTCCCTCAACCGACCTTTGGGGATGTTGGAAGATGTGCCAATTAGAATCGGGAAGTTCTTCATTCCGGCCGACTTTCTTGTACTTGACATGCCGGAAGATGCTATTACTCCCATTATCCTTGGGCGCCCATTTCTACACACCGCCAGTGCTATGATCGATGTAAAGAACGGTAGGATCACATTTGAGCTAGGCGACGAGAAGCTCGTGTTCGACCTCCAAGGCAACACTTCGCCTACTAATGATGAGTCTTGTAAAATGATCACCGCCATGAAGGACATCGGTCTAGGGGATGGGACGAGTAAAAGCTTGAAGAACAACTCCTATGGAATTGAGGATGATGATTCCGAGATTGGGGCGGATGAGTGCCCATATCATGAATTTGATGACAAGTGCCAAGATAAGTAGGATGATGAGCCTCCCTTGGGGCCACATGAGGATAGATGGACGTTTGGGTATATACCGAAGGATCGAAAGTACAAGTTCAAGCCATTGAACTTAGTAGATCGGGATGCCCCGGGAACGCCGAGGCTAGGATGTGATGATCCTTGGAGTGGAGGTTGGTATTCCACTAGCTTGATTGAAGACTTTGCAAGAGCCTTCGATTTGTTTCTTCGTGCCCTTGATGGCGATGGAATGGGTTATAGTGTTGATGAAAAAGAATTGAAGAGTGCACCATCCTTGGTTTGACGGAGTTCCAAAAGAGCCGTCTTATTGTATATATTTCTTTCTTACTCTTTTAGATTTTGTGAAATTCTTGTGAGTTGGAATTCATTTTGATGAGCGATGTGAGGGAGGGATTTTGATAAATGTTTTGAGCCCATTTGATAGATGTGAAGTGAAGACGAATCCTAGAGATGAGGGGTTATTGTTAGAGCTTGGATCGTGCGAAGGGGAGTCGGTTTTTGAAGCTCGGAACGAGCTTTTAGAGCTATAAAGGGTTAGAAGGCTCTTCCCGGCCGAGAAGAGTGCATCCCGACCGGGAAGGATGAACCATCCCAACCGGGAAGGATGTCATCCCGATCGGGATGTGTGTGCAAAAAATGGGGTTCTCTGGAGTGTCATCTCAACCGGGACGAGGGCGTCCCGACCGGGACGAGCATGTCATCCCTACCGGGACCATCCATCCCGACCGGGATGATACCTTGTTTCTCCTTTGGCCCCTTCTTTGTCATTTGAGCCCACCCTACCACTTTATACCCCCTCCCAACCTCCCTACCTATCCTTGCTCTCATCATATGACCCTTACACTTCATATGCACATATTTACCTCATTTTCTCTTCACTTTACACAGACTTTCACATCAAAACCCACCTCCTTATACCTTTGTGCTCCAACCATGGATCCATATCGTGATTGGAGGGGAATAGCAATGACGATGACTAGCTACGTGACGATATTGACTTATGAGACGATGGAGCGAGTGTGTTGCTAACCGCATGGTACGGTAACTATCCTTTCTTTTCCGTCTTTTATAGCTTGTCTTCTTTTGTTAGTTCCCCTTCCCCTTATACACTTTTGTGTCATGGTGGCCCTCGGGGCCTTGGTAATTGTTGCTCCCGACTCTCGATGATGTGACTACATCGGGAGTCATTTCAAAATCCAAATTTTACAAGATTTTCACCCTTTTTGGTAGGATTTAGTCGGATTTGGGCGGAATCCGGCCTAGGTGACTTGATTACACCTTGTCCTCCCCTCTCATTTCCTTTTATTTATTTCTTTTATTTCTTCCCCCTTACCATATCTTTTCTTGTCTCGGCCCATGGTGACTTGACTACACCCCGGCCGGACACATTCTACCCTTTTCTCCACTTTTCTTTTTGATTTTTAGCTTTATTTTCGTAATTTCTTTTCTTTTCTTTTTTCGTCTCCATACACTACGGTCGAGCATGAGGACATTGCTCGGCTTAAGTGTGGGGGAGCGATATTCTATCATAGTTAGTTTTGTTTTCGTTGTTTTTTCAAAAAATCTTTAAAAACCCTAAAAAATTGAAAATTTTGACAAAAATCATCTTTTTGTGTGTTTTCCTTTTGCGTCGTTATGTCGTATATTTGTTGTGTTGTGCGTGTTTTGCCTCCCTTTTTCCTTATAGGTTGCTTAATCACCGACAGCTTTGGAGAGCTTTCAAGACATCCGGTAACATCTTTCATCCCTTTCCCCTCTTTGTCTCTTGTGGAGTTTGGAGGAGATTTGTGATGATGTGTGCTCGGGTGGAGCTTTGTGCATATTAGTGGGTTATTGGTCGCTTATTTAGAAATTCGGGGTGGTGTTTGTTCTCTTTGTGTGTTTATTTGTTTTGTTTTGTTTTGTTGCCTTTGGTCTCTTTTTCTTTAGTTTTTGTCATGTCTTTATTTTGTGATGTGTACTTGTGTCTAGTGTGTAAAAGGTTTTCGAAAACCCGGTTTAGAGGTGATGTGGGTAAAGTCGTCTCACCCAATCAAGGTAAACCTAATGCTACTAACAAGAAGATAGCGGCAAGCAAGGTATCGAATCCACAGGGAAACAGTTAAACTAGTCAAATAGCTATGGCGATTCTAGGATGCTCTAAACGGTTGAATTGATGGAAGGATATAAAAACACTACTAAAATGCGATAATAAATAATCGAATCTAATAAAGAGATGAAAACTAAGGTCACGGGTTCACGATAGATGCTCAACAATTATGCGACGATAATAATAAACATATAACATGCTAGTCGGCTATAACACGTTCTCTCGAATCGTGTCAACCTAGGAAGGTTCTAACGGGCTCTCGCAACTTATTAGACTCCCTACCAAATCGCGCGTGATCTAATCCTAATTCGGCTTTCGCACAGGAACTAGAATTTCCCAAACAGATTAAAATGTTGTGGCCTTTAACAAATTAAACGACAAATAAACACGCGAAAGTGGTACTAGCATAATTATGAATTTAGTATCAAAGCAACATAATCGTATAATAACCCATCGATTCCCCTCGACCCTAGCGAGAAAATTAGCTACGCATGATGATTACGAAACAACTAATCGCATACATGGAATTCATGATAAAAAGGTGAAACAAATAAATCTAATGATAAACGGACAGAAATCTAGCGAACTAAACGGAACAACGAATTACAAATAGAGAAAATCACGACGAACTAAGCGAATTACGATGGAGATTGAAACGTAGAACTGAAAATTGCATAAAATGAAATTACCGAAATCGAATCCGAGTGAAAACCGAGTGTTAGAATCCTAAAGGTCACGAGTTTCTAGAGTAAAATTTTCTAAGTAAAAATGTGATAGTAGTCAAATGATCCCCACTCCTAGTTATACAAAATGAGGCGGAAAAAGAACTGGGTGTGCACCCCGGCCGGCCGGCCGGCCGCCTGCCACATGCAGGGGCCGAGGCACACATTAAAATGAAGCTAAAAATGGCTTGTGTCATGCCGGCCGGCTGGCAGGCCGCCGGTCACATGCAGGCTGGCGTGCACGCACTAATAAAAGAAGCTATGGGCCGCTTCTCATGGCCCATTGAATCGTCACCTCCCATTTCTTCTTCGCCTAAACGTCTTGAGGCACGGGTTTTGTCTCGGGATCGTTCTTCTAACCAGATATGAGTGTAATTGCACAATCGTGTAGAATCTACAAAAACACTCACTCAAAGCAAAATGTTAGAAGAAACGGCTCTAAAGAGCGCGTTCCGACCATAAAAGACAACGGAATCGAGGGAGAAAAGCTATATAAATACAACACATCAAACTCCCCCGAACCGAACTCTTGCTTGTCCTCAAGCAAGACCCGTAAGAAACAACTAATATAATACCGAAACAGCTCAAAGCAATTATTAGGCAACCAAATACTCAAGTCCGTCATAGCAAACATCTAACCAAGTCTAAGAAACGAATTCCAAGACGGGAAATAGGAAAAATAATCCATCAACAAATGCACAATTTTACCAAGCATGATATGTAGAAACCACATTTTCAACCAAAGCCCTTGCATAGGCTACTCACGGAGCCACTCATCGCTCAATTAGGAAGGGTGTGTATATGTGAAATATATATATGAAAACGCTCAACTACTCCAACTCATGGAAATATGCCCGCAATCTAGTATGGTATCGACCTCTAAATTTTTACAAAACGCGCTAAGATCACAAAGGGAGGCAAGGATGGTGATAACAAGGTAGAAGGTGGAAATCGATATGGTCATGTGAGGTTAAAGCCAAGCTAGTGAACTAACTAGTGCGATAATGCTCAACTCAAAAATTCTTCCACTTCCATAAACAAATCATACAAATCACCAACCAACGAGAACGAGTCCGGGATCAAAAGAGGGCGCTTAAATTTCATCAAGTAAACGGAAAATAAAAGTAACAAGAATAACATATTTTTTTGTTGTTGTTTTGATTTTTTCTTTTTTTTTTCCTTCTTTTTCGATTTTATCGATTTTTTTCCTTTTTGCTTTTTTTCCTTTTCTTTTTTTCTTTTTTAACTAATTTTTTCAGCTTGACGAAATTAGAGGCAAATATATACAATAACCCAAATTGACCCGGACAAGATCTACAAACTCCCTTGAGACAGAGTCAACCACATCCAATCATCCATCAAAACTCTCCGTAATCACACAATAACGAGCATAGAACGCACTAGGTGACCTACTTCATCAAGCTTGGCTGGGTAGGCAAATTTGATTTTGTAGTTCATTTTGTGAATTCTTTAACATTTTAGCCAAGGAGAAACTGGATAGAAATGGATGGAAGTGAAAATGACCCAAAAATGATCACTAGGCAAGTTAGTCAAAATGAAGGGGCAAACACCATACTTATGCGTATTGACATAGCATATTCCACGAGGAGTCCTACACACAATCCTAAGTGGTAGCCAGGTATGAATGTACTGGCTACAGGAGGCTCTAAATCTCACCAATTTTGTAGCTAAAGCCTAAATGCAGGGTCGGTCTAAATGGGAACCACAAAACATAGCTCGGTTGGCTGCAAACTTGCTGATTAATTATTATTCCACATAACAAAGGTCAAATGAATGCCAATTAAGAATGAGTAGGTAGCCTAACGAGTGCAAATTATCATCATTGTTGCATAATCGGTATCATAGACAACCACTAAGACTCAAGGAAATAAAACTAGAAATACTAAAAACTCCCCCACGCTAGACTCGACATTGTCCTCAATGTCCATATCATACAGACCCAAAATTGGTGGGGGACACAAATAAAATCCGAGGAAAGAGAAAAAACATACCAAATATACACATGGAGAGGTAGCGGAGTCAGCAATCCGCTACTGATCATCATCATCATCACCAAAATCATCATCCTCCATACCATCATCTGCAGCGGTCCCAGAACCTGACGCACCACCCGTATACCAACCACCTCCCTGATAATCACTAGCGGCTCCAAAAGCAGGGCCCGTCGGGGCACTGAAATAGTCAGTGTGAAGATGGAAGCCGCCATGAATCGAAGGGTCAGTATAACCACCCACGGGCCACGAAAAGTACGAGGGGTAAGGGCCCTGTGGTGGCACAGCTGCACGCCTAGCATAGTCATCATAAACGGGATACATCCCGAGACATTGATCAGCATATAACCTGTCTAGACAAGCGTGAGTAGCAGCGGTGTCGGCACGAGTCTCCGTGCGAAAAGTATCAAAGTCAGAACGTGACGACCCGGCACTCAACTCCATGCGCTCCATCCATGAAATCAGATCGGGATGGAGGGGAGCATACTGGGGTGGTGGAGGAGGCTGCTCAAAAGTAGTAGCGGTGGTGGTCTCGAGAGCAGGCTGAGATGGACCGGGCTCAGATGTGGGGCGGGAGGTACTAGGCTCGCTCGTCGGGCGACGAGTATAGGTAACAGCATGCGACGAAAGAAGAGAGCTAGGGGCAGCGACGGGTAATAAATAATTAGGCTGATCAGCCTCAAGTGACAAAACCGACCCGGCTTGCAAAATAATAGTCGCCTGCTCATGAATAAGCCAAGCCCAACGATTCTGATGCCTAGAAGAAATCCAGTTAAGAGAAGCCAAATATCGGAGGCTAAGAGTAATCTCACCCTGGACCGGATCATGATCTGCTTCGCGAAAAGCGGTCAACCGGAGAGCTAATTGCGTGACTAACCCGCCTATATAAATAGGAACATCGGCAACGGCCGTAGCTATTCTCCTAAACTGGAGGACCAGGTGATAGGTAATATTGATATGCCACACCTTCGGCTTACGCCGCAAATATGAACCCAAAATAAACACCTCCTCGGTGCGCACATTATGTGGCTCCTTCCTAGCAAAAATCGTCCACCCCATAAACCTCTGCCAAACCTTAATAACAGGATTATGAATATTGTTTGAACTCATATGCCCCGCGGTAGTGTACGGGGCATCAGCAATGCATTCCCAAAAATCACCCACCCTAAAATTAGCATGCTCGGGTGGTGTACGGTCGTCATAATCCTTAAGGTCAAAACAATCCCCAAACTGTTTCAGGCTCAGCGCAAAACTAGTATTCAATAAACGGAACTCAACAGAAATATCACCAGTCCGTCTATTCTTATGTACCTCAAACGAACTCAGAAATTCCAACGTAAGCTGGGTAAACGTGTTACGACGCATCGTAAAAAATGTACCCATACCAACACCCATAAACAATAGTTCCAAAGCAGAATCTAAGCCTAAAGTTCGCATAGCATCACGATCGATAAAACGAGTTGGAACAATAGACCGCTTTCTCAAGTTCTGAAACCGTACCTTTTGGTCAATAGTGGTAAAAATTACACCTGGAAAAACTGGATCGGGCTCAATGTCGGGTTGAGCATGTTCGTTTCTGGTGCGCTTGTTCCGAGGAGGCATTGCAAATCAGCTGAAAGTAGCACACTTGAGAGAAAAATGGGGAAATTTTGAGGAGAGAGAGGGGAGATGAGTGCTGGTAAATGGGGAAATTGGGGTTTTGGGGATGAGAGAGAGAAGAGAGGGGCGAGAGGAGTGAAGAAGTGAGGCAAATGACACGAAAATTGGGTTTGGGGGTCTGTTGTACGCCCCGGCCGGTCTGGACCGGCGGCCGGCTAGCCGGCCTGACGCATTTCCCATTATTTTCGATTTTTTAATTGTATGTAGTTCCTCTCACAGCCGGCCGGTAGGGACAGGCGGCCGGTAGGCCGGCCGGACTGCACAATTCCCTTCTTTTTCGAGATTTTGCTCCACTTTTTCTCAAATTTTTCTTGTGCCTCGGCCCCTGAAGTCTATAGGGGGCCTAGGGGCAGGCTGAGACGCACAATTCACTCTATTAGAACTCTAATTCATCTCGTGTCTCGGCCCCTGAAGTCGACAGGCCCCCTAGGCCTAGGCTGAGGTGACCTGCTATATTATCACAAGTACGATGAATTTTTCCCTTCTCCTTATTTCACTAATATCTCCAAATCAAGTTATTTCCGATGATTCTGCGCATCTCCAAAACGTTAGTCCCTCCTCTCATCCTCACTAAGATAACTAAAAAAAAAAAAAAAAAAACAAGAATGAGGGAAATTATTTACATACTCGGGCTGCCTCCCGGTAGCGCTGGTTTATAGTCCCGCACGACTTGGATGAATTTCTCTATTTAGTGGTATGAGGGAACGGGATGAAGATGTATAACTTCAATCGCTCCAACCTGAGCACCTTCATGATATAGTTTCAAACGTTGACCATTCACCTTGAATCGTTCACCCGCATCACTCTCGACTTCAATCGAGCCAAATTTACCCACGTGGGTGACAGAAAAAGGTCCGGACCAACGAGATTTTAACTTTCCAGGAAACAACCGGAGCCTAGAATTGAATAATAATACCTTATCTCCCACAGTGAACTCACGGTGAAGGATATGCTTGTCATGCCAGCGCTTGGTGCGCTCCTTATAAACTCGAGCACTATCATAGGCACCAAGTCGAAATTCCTCCAACTCATTCAGCTGCATAAGTCTCCTCTCCCCACTCAAATGTGGATCCAAGTTAAGCTCCTTAATCGCCCACCAAGCCTTATACTCAAGCTCGACCGGTAAATGGCATGACTTGCCATAGACCAATCGGTAAGGTGAAGTACCAATAGGCGTTTTAAAGGCGGTACGATAAGCCCATAGTGTATCATCTAGCTTAGAGCTCCAATCCTTCCTAGCTTTTGACACGACCTTTTGGAGAATAGACTTGATTTCCCTATTGGACACCTCAACTTGCCCACTCGTTTGAGGGTGGTAGGCAAGACCGGTACGGTGCGAGACACCGTACTTAGCAAGCAAAGCATCAAGTCGCTTCTCATGAAAATGGCTTCCACCATAACTAATAATCGCTCTTGGAACACCAAAGCGGGGAAAAATAGTCTTTTTAAACAGAGATATTACCGTTCTAGCATCATTAGCAGGAGATGCTACCGCCTCAACCCACTTGGAGACATAATCAACCGCAACCAAAATATATCGGTTGCCCTTGGATGACAGGAACGGGCCTTGATAGTCTACACCCCAAACATCAAAAATTTCTACTTCGAGAATCCCATTTTGAGGCATCTCATGCCTCCTAGAAATATTACCGGTCCTTAGACATGCATCGCAGGACATAATAAAAGCTTGGGCATCCCGGAATAAGGTTGACCAATAAAAACCCGACTGGAGGACCTTAGCCGTGGTTCGGCTCGGTCCATGATGGCCACCATATGGCGATGAATGACAACTCTCTAGAACCCCTCGAACTTCCCATTGAGGGACACATCGACGGAAAATACCATCGGCACACTCCTTAAATAAATAAGGGTCATCCCAGAAAAATTGTCGGACATCATGTAGAAATTTTTTCTTTTGTTGATAGGAAAGATCGGAAGGTAATACCTTGCCAACTAAATAATTAGCATAATCCGCATACCAAGGTCCTTCGCTTGCACCGGTACTTAAAGCCATGAGAGAATCATCGGGAAAAGAGTCATCTATGGGGATGACAACTCCTTCCTCCTCAACTCTAAGCCTCGATAGATGATCTGTAACGGCATTTTCCGCTCCCTTCTTATCTCGGATCGATAAATCAAACTCTTGGAGGAGGAGGATCCATCGAAGTAATCGGGGCTTTGCTTCTTTCTTAGCAAGGAGGTACTTGAGCGCCGCATGATCGGTGAAAACAATGACTTCCGATCCAACCAAGTAGGTTCTGAACTTTTCCAAAGCATACACTATAGCTAGCAACTCCTTCTCGGTGGTGGCATAATTCACCTGAGCATTATCAAGTGTTTTGCTAGCGTAGTATATAGCATGCAAGACCTTGTCCTTCCTTTGGCCCAAAACGGCTCCCACAGCATAATCACTCGCGTCACACATTATCTCGAATGGCAAATTCCAATCCGGTGACTGAATGATCGGAGCAGAAATGAGGGCCTGCTTAATCCTGTTAAAAGCTTCCACACACTCATCAGTAAAATCGAAAGGGGCATCCTTTAGGAGCAATTGTGTAAGTGGCTTAGCAATTTTGGAAAAGTCCTTGATAAAGCGGCGATAAAATCCCGCATGACCAAGGAAACTTCTCACTCCCTTTACATTGACCGGCAAGGGCAATTGCTCAATCAGTTGCACCTTTGCTTTATCCACCTGAATGCCCTTTTCAGAGACCACATGACCCAAAACAACACCCTCAGTGACCATAAAATGGCATTTTTCCCAATTCAAGACCAAACTAACCTCGACACATCGGTTTAAAATGGTATCCAAATTAGCTAAACAAGCTGAAAAACTCATACCATACACACTAAAGTCGTCCATAAACACTTCCATAATGGACTCGATGTAGTCGGAAAAGATGCTCATCATGCACCTTTGAAAGGTGGCGGGTGCATTACATAGCCCGAATGGCATCCTGCGATATGCGAAAGTGCCATATGGACAAGTGAACGTGGTCTTTTCTTGGTCGGCGGGGTGTATCGGGATTTGGAAAAATCCCGAATATCCATCTAAATAGCAAAAATACTTGTGAGAAGCTAGTCTCTCAAGCATTTGGTCGATAAAGGGCAATGGGAAGTGGTCTTTAAGTGTAGCGGTGTTCAACTTTCTATAATCTATACACATTCTCCATCCCGTCACAATTCGTGTAGGGATTAACTTATTCTTCTCATTCGGGACCACAGTAGTCCCTCCCTTCTTAGGTACAACCTGCACCGGACTCACCCATTTTGAATCGGGAACCGCATAAATAATTCCCGCATCCAACAACTTCATAACTTCCTTTTTAACAACCTCTTGCATGTTCGGGTTCAACTTACGTTGACCCTGGACACAAGAACGATGACCTTCCTCAAGATTAATTCTATGCATACAGAAATCGGGACTGATTCCCTTCAAATCATCAAGACTATACCCCAAAGCTTTCCTATTTTTCTTTAAAACAACTAACAAATCAGAAAGTTGTTGCTCAGTTAAATCAGCACTTACAATCACGGGGAAGCTCTCGGTATCGTCTAAAAAGGCATATTTTAGGTGAGACGGAAGTGGCTTACGCTCCGGAACGGATATGTCAATAGCAAATGAGGTGTGTACGATGTTGGTTACATCGACACCTTGCTCCTCCGTGAGCATCCTTCCTTCCAAAGCAGCTTCTAAGGCATCAACAACAGCAGAGTCAACGAAAGCATCACCTGCACACGCTTCCAAACATATCAAAGCTTCTAAGGGATCCTGTATAAGGGACGCCTCCATAGAATCATGTACTAAAACATCCACAACATCAATCATGCAGCAAGAATCCGTTATCATCGGATTCTTAAGTGTACTATCTAAGCAGAAAACAATGGTGTCTCCACCCACCTCCAAGGTCAATTTACCGTTCTTGACATCAATCACCGCGCCGGCGGTGTGCAAAAATGGCCTTCCCAAAATTATGGGAATTTGGGTGTCCTCGGCCATGTCAAGGACGATAAAATCAACCGGGATAAAAAAATTTCCAACTCTAACGGGCACGTCTTCTAAAACTCCCAAAGGGCGTTTTATGGAACGGTCCGCCATCTGCAAAGTGACACTAGTACACTTAAGAGGACCCATATTAAGTTTTTCACAAACGGAGTAGGGCATGACACTTACACTAGCACCTAAATCACATAAAGCCTTATCAATCGATAAGG
This sequence comes from Agrostemma githago, assembly GCA_958450325.1. Lineage (NCBI taxonomy): Eukaryota > Viridiplantae > Streptophyta > Magnoliopsida > Caryophyllales > Caryophyllaceae > Agrostemma > Agrostemma githago. Next base: position 12,761,203 of record OY288239.1, read on the forward strand.
TGCCAATAGTGCAAGGAATCGAAAAACTACCGGGGTCCTTTAGCTTTGGTGGGGCCTTGTTCTGTAAAAAGGCACTACACTCTACAGTAAGAGCGACGGTTTCTACCTCACCAATGCTTCTCTTCCGAGTCAAGATGTCCTTCATAAACTTAGTGTAAGACGGGACCTGCATAATGAGCTCGGTAAATGGGACTGTAACCTGCAAATTCTTCACAACCTCCATGAACTTGCCAAACTGGGTAGTTTCCTTTCGATTCTTCAATCGACCCGGAAATGGTACTTGAATTGTTGGACTAGTAGGAGTGGGAACGGGAGTAGTGGGTGGTGGAACTCGCTCATTACTTGGAGTTTCCACATTTGCATCCTCATAAACATCTTCCACTAAAACCTCCTCCTTCTCGGCCGGTGAATCATCCTTAGGCATCGACGGACCTTCATAGTGTGTGCCACTACGAAGAGTGATCGCATTAGCCGTATCATGTTGTTGATCACCTTGAGAAGGGAGTTTACCTTGTTGACGCGTTGCTTGTGACGCGGCAAGGTGTCCCACTTGGTTCTCCAAATTCTTGATGGCATTATCCTTAGCTTGATCATTCTTTTGCATTTGAGCCATCATAGTTTCCTGGGTCTTGGCCATCATCTGCATCATATTACGAAGCTCAGTCATTTCATTAGAACTCGAAGAAGAAGAAGAAGAATTACCTTGAGCTTGTGATAAGGATTGGCCAAAATTCTGCTGACTAGTATCGAAATTCTGATGAGAATTCCCGAAGTTCTGATTAGTATTGCCAAAATTTTGTTGATGTTGACCCAAGTGAGGTCGCTGCTGAAAATTTCCCTGATTTTGGAAATTCCTTTGATTTCCGAAATTCTGTTGATTCTGAAAATTCCCTTGATTATGGAATTGCTGCTGGTTCTGAAAATTTCCTTGGTTCTGGAAATTCTGCTGATGCTGATTCTGGAGATTCTGCTTGTGCGGGGGCACATAGGGTGGTGTAATAGGCGGGTTCAAGACATTAGTACTCCTGTAAGACAAGAGAGATGCATCATAGCCCGGTTGATTCATATATGGATAACGTGGGCGCATAGAATGAAACGCATTCACCTGTTCTATGGAGCCTAGGCAGTCTTGAGCTTGGTGGTCCGCGGCACCACAACGAACGCATGCATATTCTTGCATGGCATGTACTTGATGCATGCCCCCTCCCCCTTGAGAATTTGACACTTCAAATGCATCAAACCTCTTAGCCAAAGCGGCTAATTGAACGGCCACAGCATTCGAGGATCCACTTTCACCGGAATTTGATCGAGTATTACCACGTGGATTACCCCATCGGGAGTGATGAGATGCCATCTCCTCTATCGTTTGCCAAGCCTTATCATCATCCACATTACATTGGAAACGCCCATTGCATGCCGAATCCAATGTACTCCTGCAATCATCATACAGCCCGTTATAAAATTGGTTACAAAGAAACCAAACCTGAAAACCATGGTGCGGGCATTCCTTCACAAGCTTCTTGAACCGCTCCCACGCTTCATGAATATTCTCGTTCGAGTTTGACGGAAATTGGTGATTTGACTCCGGAGCATGTTCGTCTTCTGTGGAGGGTAATAGTGCTTGTAGAAGGCAAGAGCAAGAGAATTCCAGTCGGTAATCCCTTCGGTGACTTTATCAAGATCGGTTATCCACTCCCTAGCGGAATCCCGTAGTGAGAACATAAATAGCATCTCCATGACTTCTTCTTGAGTTACCCCGGCCGGAAGTGGAATCGTGGAGCAATAGTCGGTAAAAATCCTCATATGCTTGTGAGGATCCTCCTTAGGGTCACCACCAAATTATTGATTATTCGGTAAAAATAGTCGGTAAAAATCTTTGATTATTGATTATTGTTTTTGTTTGTTCTTTATGGATGTTTTGATGTTTGTGATGTTTCCTCTTGTTTATGTTATTGTTAGTTTGATAATGAGTGAGTAGGTTCCTTGTGGGGTTAGTAGGGGGATTAAGTGTGGATTATGGGTGATTAAGGCTTGATTGTGGGTAAAGGTGATTCATTTGTTGCTAGTCACTTATTGGGCACACTATGTGTTCGTTGTATTGCTTGTATGGGTAGTAGTGGCCAATGCTTCTCATGCTTGTTCTCTCCTTCTCATTGTGTATTCAATTTGTGGTTGAATGTTTGTGTTTTGAGTAGCATCTTGCATGAATGTTTGGGTCTAGTCTTAGACACGAGAGTGCGGACTTTGGCTTTGGTGCGAGAGCGCAAACCGACTTTAGTGACTAAGTGACACCTACACCCTTGATTACCCAATCATCCTACTATGCTTATGAACCCGACCTAACCCTACTCTTTTCCATATTTGAATTCTCTATCTCTTTTGTCGATCATCTTCTCTAGTTTATTTGCTTGGTTAATCTTTAGTTGTTCATTAGTTCTTGTTATAGCTAGTTCATTGTTAGTCCATTTCCATACCTCTCAACCATCATAGTTTGTCAATTATTGTCTTCTTTGTGTTTGTTTGTGTGACTTGGCCTTGTTTGTGAGTGGACCTAGTCTAGACACTACAATACCGTCTCCGTGGACACGACCCGACTTACCCTAGCTACCGTTAGGATTAGTTGGTTATATATTGATCGGTAGAACCCGCGGCAAATCCTCACCATCACTGATCTCACCACAAGGGGAACACACTCCGTTATCCATAAAGCTGGATTTCCATGTGACTAACAACGCAGCTGAATATGAAGCATGCATTCACGGGTTGCAAGCCGCCGCTGATTTAGGAGTAACAAACCTCCAGGTCCACGGTGACTCATCTCTGGTCATTAATCAAGCTCTCCAAAAATGGAAAACTCAGAACGCCAATCTCAAAGCTTACCAAGCGCGAGTAAGGGTTCTCGAAAAGAAATTCCAAAAAGTAGAATACATTTATCTACCTCGGGAAGAAAACCAGTTTGCAGATGCACTTTCCAAGTTAGCATCTTTACTAAATATCCCAGAGCACCTGACTAGCATGCCGATCTGCGTCGAAAGACGATCCGAGCCGGCATATATCCACACTGTTCCGGTCACGGAAACAATTCACCCGGCCTAGGATCCGGGCTGTATAATCGGGTTAATTGCGAACGAATGATCGTTTGATTTCCCTTGATCTCCCCTTTCTCTCACTCCTTAGATCGGACCTTCCCGGCGGAAATGGCCTGCTCCCTGCACAATGAACGCACAGGGCCTCGGAGGTTGTCCGAGGAAACCCTCTCCGATGCCTAAGTCAGTCCGTGAAATGCCTTGACGAACCTAGCTCGTGAGGAACTAGGCGGCGTTTTTCAGGAGTAAGAGTCTAGAGAGAGAAAAATCCAACCCCCCTCATGTGGGAAATGGGGAGGTATTTATACCTTCCCACAAGAGAGAGAAGAGAAAGAGGAATGGTTGGATGGGAGAGTGACAAGTGGTGGCCTCCCATCCCTCCATTCCCAATTACCTTAGGCAAAATGACGGATGGGTCCTTGGTTCCCTTTTGGCTTTATTCAGGCGGGGATGCCCTGGACGCAGGCGGCAGGCCTGGTCTACTCCGTTTGGCGGGCGGCCCAAGGAATTGGGGCCACACTTGGAGATTCCAGTAACTGATGGGAAAAGCAGCCGGACAGATCCTTCCCCTTTCTTGGGGCTCGGTCGCCTTGGGGCCCGATTGGCGGGCGGCCAATGACAGGCAACCAACCCTCATCAATTGGCCCTCGCTGGCTGAGGAGGAACGGGGTTCCAGCTCGGCAGGCGATGTATTTCCCTAGGACAGCGGGAGGTTGCCTCTTTGGGTACTTGCATTTAATGCGTCGCATGTTCCCGAGGGAACATGCTTTAACTTCCCTGGGCACGCAGGGAGTTCAAGCGTCCTTTGTTATGATTACCTTCCTCTGCATAGAGAATTTTTGGGCAGCGTGCCGCTTCGCTGATTGGCCTTCTTCTTTGCAGAGGTGGTTGGGGTGTCATTAATGCGATATTTTCCTTAGTATAAAACCTTTAGCTTCCCTGATTACTTTGTGCTTCATTCTACCCTCAACCTTTACATTTTCTTCATCTTAAACATGGCTTGGATTAAGAAAAGTATTGTCCGCCGCGGAGTCAAACACGTTTCCTTTATCTCCAGAGGATTTTGGCGACTTAGATATGCACGAGCTGCTTATTTAATTGTCCGCCGGAGCCGTTGCTCCCGACTTCGCCTTCGCCGGAGGAGAGGGAAGGCCTCTGTCAGGATGGGCAAGCGCCCTAGGAGGTCCTCTCCTCCTGCCGTGCCTAGATTTAGGCGTTGCCCCCAGGGAGGGGGCTGCTATGACAGGGGGTGCCATGAGTGTTTTCCATGGCTGCACCCTGAACAATTTGGCCCTAACTCCAATACCGACTCTTCCCTGGAGTCGGGCCCTTCTTCGCCTGTAAAGAAAACAGGCTGTCGTACTTGCGACGATTCTCGAGCCGTCCCTTTTGGAAGGGATTGGGAAGACAGCAGCCGTGATTCCGACGACAGTGAAGGCCTCGGCTGCCTGAGTGATAGGGGCGAGGATGGGGCTGCAACTGACCCCTTTCTGGATTCCCCAAGTTGGGATTGGGGTTCGGCTCTCGGGAGCCCAGGCAGTCCTGGAGATTACTCTCCAGATTTGGGGGACGACTAGGCCTGCGTGGTAGGGCCTTTAATTTCTGTCAGGCTGGAATTTTTCCACGCCTTATGTAATTTTTCTTTTATGTATGCCTTGTGATGTATCTTCCGCTTGCGGTGTTTTCAATGAAATGGATATTTTGCGTATTTGAATTTTTAATATGGGTTTATTAATATTTATTTATTTGTTATCATTCTTTTTCTTGGGAAGCTGCCTAGGGCAATCCTTCCCAGAGGTGACACGTGGACCGCAGCCTTTGGGCGAATTTCAAAGGGTTGAGTGACTCTTGCCATGCCTTCCTCTATAAGAGTGATCCACTATCCATCACTCTCCTCTTTTCCAATCTTTCTTCTCTTTTGACATCTCTCATTCTTTCTTTCTTGTCAAAAATCTTGGAGTATTGACGGATCGTATCTTTTCTTGCGTCTTCATTTCTCTGAGACTTCTCTCTTCGGGCTTGCGGCGCGTTGTCAGGCGATCTTAGGTCAGATTTTCATCCTCCACTCTCTTTTTCTCTTCGATTTCCTTTTTTCCGCATCTTTTTAGAGTAATCATGTCTGGAACCCGAGAAAGGATTTTGCCCTTCACTGACCCATCAAAGAGGGGAGAAGGGATGGACTTCGCCTCCTCCTCTAGGGAGGTTGGCCTTGAGGATGAGCGTTCGTCGGGAAGTGGGGGCGGCAATTCTCCTGACCCCCCCTCGTATGATGCTGTTGATTCAGACGACGGGGCGTTGGAAGTTGACCCTTCCAGAACTTCCGGCCCCCTCGTTCGTCGGGAAAAGGGTAGGGTTTATTATCTAGACAAGGTTAAATATCGCATCCCTCTGAGTACTTTTCCCGACCAGAAAAATCGGGAGGCGATCCTTGCTAAGAACGCTGCCGTTGTGATTGAGCGGCTCTATAACTTCGGGGAAGGGTACACAGTTGTTGTCCCCGGCGAAAAAGATACCGTATGCAACCCCCCGGATGGGTGTATAGCGGTTTATCACAAATGCTTAGAGTTTGGCCTTCGTTTCCCCCTACATCCTGCTTTAGAGGAGATTTTCAGGCGCATGAACGTCGCCGTCGCGCAGCTGACAGCCACAGCTGTCAGGGCGCTGATTTCATATGTATGGACCTGCCTTTTCCACCACATGGAGCCTTCCATCGACGCCCTGCGGTTCATGGTGGGCTTGCAGATGGTTTCATCTGGGAGTACGGGCTCCCCTGGTTATTGGTCCCTCTTGAGGCAGAAGGGACATTGTTTGGTGTGGCCTGGTATGGACAGCTTGAGGGATTGGAAGAACAACTTCATTTATATACACAGCACCCATGGGTGGAGGATTCCTCGTCACTTCAGAAACCACGTCCATACCAGGATGGAGACTCCTGAGGAGTACCACCCTGGCGTGGGTGGGAAGGCCTTGGAGGTTAAGTTAAGTGAGAAGGAGAAGGAGTTGACGGCCTACTTTGCAGGCCATACTAACAAGTACGGGGTGTACGGCCCCACCCTATGGCTCCCTCATGCGGAGCTTTTAGCGACTGACAATTATCTGACTCGGCTGGGCATGAATCCGGGTCTGGATAAAGGTAGTTCAGGAGTGCTGGTGATTCCTTCTTACTCTTTTGTGTATTTCGGAAATGCCTTGACGGCCTGTTTGTTTGTTTTGCAGCTCTTGCCACTTTTATCTGGAAAAAGGGGGAGGTGAGACGCCTGGGCCTGGACGAGAACCTCACTGTCATCCAAAGTCGCCCTTCTCTTCCCCCTGGTTTTAAGAGAGGCGAGAAGAATCTGATGAAGCATTTGAAGGGCCTGTCATTCAGTAGGCCAAGGCTTCCCCCTCCTCCTCGTGTTACGCCTGCCAAGACGGCGGTTTCTGAGGCTACTCCTTCGCCAGCGGCGAGGGCGATCGCTTTCGAGGCTACTCCATCGCCTGTTGGCAGGCAAGAGGGCCTTTTAGCAGGGATTCAGATTCCCCCGCAGTCGCGGGCCGCAGGTTCCGAGGAGACTGGGGAGAGTACCCCCCGAGCACTGACCAGAAAGAGGAGTCGGGAGGCCCCTAACGCTGACCAGGTGGTGGATTTGGAGACTACCACGCCTGAACCCAAGCGTTTTGCTCCGGAGATTCCCGCCACCCTTTTATCTGAGGAGAATGTTGAGTTCCACTATAATGCGGGCGACAGCCAGGATATTTCTGCCCTGCTCTCCGACTCAGGGGCGGTTTTGACTGACCATCTTCTCAAGACCGTTAGGTCCGCTGCCAGTCAGGTGACCCAGTATATTAAGCGCACCTCCCGAATTATGCAGGCCTCCGCGGAGCTGGCTGCCCTTGGTCGCCTGAGTGATGAGGAACTAGCCAACCCAGACCGCCTTTCTGCAGTTGAGAGAGACGTTGCTCTCATTGCCAGCCTGAAGGGTCAGTTGGCGAAAAAGGAGATTGAGCTAGAAGAGGCCGGGGGTCGGGCTATCCATTGGAAGCTTGAGAGCGAGAAAGCTACACGGGAGGTGTCTCGCCTGGGAGAGGAGTCCAAGAGAGCACAGCAGGCCTTTGCTGAACTGGAGCGGGCCAGAAAAGCTTTGGCTGAACTGGACCATGCTAAGAAGAGCGTTGTTGACCTTGGTGATCGCCTTTCTAAGGCAAACTCTGATCTGCAGACGGCCCTTGGCGATTTGGCGGCGAAGACCGAGGATCTGGCGACGAAGACCAAGGACTGGGAGAAAGAGAGGAGTGAGATTCTCCAGGAGGTGGAAATGGCGGTGTCGGCGGGCTTCGTTAATGGTGCCAATTCCTGCTTGAAGGTTGTGATGGAGGCTGTCAGGGAGATGTTCCCGGGTTTTGACGAAGATGCTTTCCGGACCCTTTACACAGCTAAGGATGAAGCTCAAATGCGTAGGCTGTCTGAGGGAGAGGCTTCTGGTCCAGACGCTCCCCCTGCTTAACATGGAGGGCAGTCTTCCTCAGAGGGCTCTTGCTCGTCCCCTGCTGCGCCTGTGCCAACGCTTTAATTTCCTTACTTCTTTGCGCGCCGAGCCCTTTGGTGGCCGGCTGCCGTACTCTTGGTTGTAACTGTTTGTCTTGAAAACTTTGAAAACTTATGTCTTGTGTTTCCTTGACGCTGCTTTTTCTTCTGTATGTGAATTCTGCTTGCTTTTGTGCATTTTGATTCTTCATGAGTTTGACTTGCAACCCATCCGCCTGTAGGTAGGAGGGTTTTTATCTGCTTGGCCTGTCCCTGGTTTTTGTTTGAAATCCAGGGAGCCTGCCCCCTGCCTGGGGGTAGGAAGGGAGGTTTCTCAGCGTTTTTTATACAAGGTTGAGGGGCCTGCCCCCAGTCCTTGTTAGCCTGGCCTGTCTCTGGCTTTTCGTTCAAAGTCCAGGGGGCCTGCCCCCTGCCTGCCTAGAGGTAAGCAGGGTGGCTTTTGCGTTTTTTATACAAGGTTGGGGGGCCTGCCCCCAGTCCTTGTTAGCCTGGCCTGTCCCTGGCTTTTCATTCAAAGTCCAGGGGGCCTGCCCCCTGCCTGCCCAGAGGTAAGCAGGGTGGCTTTTGCGTTTTTTATACAAGGTTGGGGGGCCTGCCCCCAGTCCTTGTTGGTGTGGCCTGTCCCTGGCTTTTCGTTCAAAGTCCAGGGGGCCTGCCCCCTGCCTGCCCAGAGGTAAGCAGGGTGGCCTTTGCGTTTTTTATACAAGGTTGGGGGGCCTGCCCCCAGTCCTTGTTGGTGTGGCCTGTCCCTGGCTTTTCGTTCAAAGTCCAGGGGGCCTGCCCCCTGCCTGCCCAGAGGTAAGCGGGGTGGCCTTTGCGTTTTTTATACAAGGTTGGGGGGCCTGCCCCCAGTCCTTGTTAGTCTGGCCTGTCCCTGGCTTTTCGTTCAAAGTCCAGGGGGCTTGCCCCCTGCCTGCCCAGAGGTAAGCAGGGTGGCCTTTGCGTTTTTTATACAAGGTTGGGGGGCCTGCCCCCAGTCCTTGTTAGCCTGGCCTGTCCCTGGCTTTTCGTTCAAAGTCCAGGGGGCCTGCCCCCTGCCTGCCCAGAGGTAAGCAGGGTGGCCCTTGCGTTTTTTATACAAGGTTGGGGGGCCTGCCCCCAGTCCTTGTTAGCCTGGCCTGTCCCTGGCTTTTCGTTCAAAGTCCAGGGGGCCTGCCCCCTGCCTGCCCAGAGGTAAGCAGGGTAGCTTTCTTTGGTTTGCGTTGGGGGGTTCACTTTTCCCCATTTTGGCAACAGGGGGGCCTCCCCCTATTGCCCCCTGCTCGTTTGTGTGTGAAAGACGCGAGTGTGAACAGGCAACGAGTATAAACCTGCATTTTCTCATTTCTCTTAAATTTTTCTTCTTGACATAGGGGTGGTCGGAGCCGTCGACATTTCTGATCGTCCTCCGCCTTTTTACTCTAGTAAAAGTAAAAATTGCCTACACTCTTGCTTAGACGTAATATTTCTTTAGTGTATCTGCATTCCAATGAGCGTTCAGCTCCTGTCCCTCTAGATTGGATATCCTGTACGTGCCTGGACCCAAAACCCGAGTTACTTGGTATGGGCCCTCCCAATTGGCACTTAGTTTCCCATGCTCTCCCGATTTTTCGAACTTTTCCAACACCTTTTCCAGGGGTTGATCGGTGAGGACAATGACTGGATGCGCGTCAAAATAAGGTCTGAGCTTCCGGGCTGCAATTATGACTGCGTAGGCAGCCTTTTCAACCATGGGATAATTCTTCTCAGCTGCCCCCAGCGCATGACTCACAAAGTATATAGGATGCTGGGTGCTTGCTTCTTCCCGCAGGATGACTGCGCTGACAGTTATGTTAGTTACCGCGATGTAGAGAAAAAGTTTCTCTCCTGCTACTGGTCTTGCCAAGGTGGGGAGACTCTTGAGATGGTCTTTCAGTTGTTCGAAGGCTTCTCTCTGCTCGCTTTCCCATTTGAACTGTTTGTTTCCTTTCAGAATTTTGAAAAAAGGAGTGGCTCTGTCTGCTGATCGGGCAATAAATCGTGCCAAGGCGGCCATTCGTCCGGTCAGGCGCTGGATGTCCCTGATGGTCTTGGGTTCAGGGAGGTCTAAGACCGCCTGAACTTTTTCAGGGTTGGCATCAATACCCCGAGAACTGACCAAGAAACCTAGGAATTTTCCGGAGCGGACTCCAAACGTGCACTTTTTCGGATTCAGTTTCATTTTGTAAGCGCGCAGAGAGCTGAAGGTTTCCTGCAAGTCTGTCAGGTGTTCCTTGTCTTCCCTGCTTTTTACGATGGCATCGTCAACATAAGCCTCAATGTTTCTCCCTTTCTGCTTCTCAAACACTTTATCAACTAGACGCTGGTACGTAGCCCCCGCATTTTTGAGCCCGAAGGGTATCATCTTGTACATGTACGTGCCCGAACTAGTGATGAACGCGCACTTCACCCTGTCTGGCCGCCATAAGTACACTTGATGGTAGCCTGAAAAGGCGTCCAAGAAGCTTAGCATGGTGTAGCCACTAGTGGCGTCTACCAATTGATCGATCCGAGGGAGCGGGTAGCAGTCCTTCGGGCAGGCTTTGTTCAGGTTCGTAAAATCGACGCACATTCTCCATGCTCCAGACGACTTTTTGACCATAACAACATTTGCCAGCCATTCTGGGTAGTCGCAGACTTCAATGAAGTCTGCTTTCAGGAGCTTACTGATTTCTTCCTTGATTGCTGCGTCTTTTTCTGCAGACATATTTCGTTTCTTCTGTTTTACAGGGCGAGCCTCTGTGCTTACGTTCAGCTTGTGAACGATGCATGAGGGATCAACGCCGGGCATCTCGTCTGCGGAGTAGGCAAACACGTCTTTGTTTTCTCTCAGAAGTTTGATCAGTTCGGCCTGGTAGGATTCCTCCAAGCCTGTTCCTACCAAGACCTGCCTTCCTGGTTCTAAGTCCACCAGCATACTGTCACCTCCTGGCTCCAGGCGGTCGGGCGTCGGGTGCTCAATTGGGACTTCACCTTCCCTGCAGGGGGAACTGTCAGCTTTTCTTTTTCCTTTCCTGTCCTTCTCGTGCTCTTGTAGGGCCACGGAGTAGCATTGTCTAGCTGACTCCTGGTCCCCACGTATCTTTCCTTCCAGCCCGAAGTCTGTGACATATGCAATGGTGAGAGCTCTGATGGAGATTGCTGCCTCGATTTCATCCAGGGTGGCCCTGCCAATCAGGGCATTATAGGCAGACCTTGCGTCTACAACGACAAAAGTTGCCCTGACATTTCTGGCTGCGGAACCCTCCCCGAAGGTTACGGGTAAGTCGATGACGCCCATGGGCAGCACGCCAGCCCCACTGAATCCATATAGGGATCCGGGAGCAGGTCGTAGATGCCTTTTTTCCAGGCCCATTTTTTCGAAAGCATCCTTGTACAGAAGGTTGGTATATGCGCCTGTGTCTACCATACATCTTCGCACAATATGGTTGCTGATTTCTAGGGACAGCACCAGAGGATCACTGTGCGGATATATCACCCGCCCTGCATCATCAGGGGTGATGCTTAGTGTCACTCCTTTTGGGCTCCCTTCTTTCTCAGCGTAGCAGATTTGGTTTCTCAGCTCTCGCATTTGCCTTTTTTGACTTCTTCGGCTGAGTTGGCCCTCAGTGCCCCCTGAAATCACGTGGATTATCATCCGGTTCTGCGTAGACCCCTCTGGTTTCTCAGGCATTTCCTTCTGAGTCTTGTTTTTAGCTGCATAGTTGGCCAACCATCCGTTTCTGATTAATTTCTCAATTTCATCTTTCAGGTGACGTCACTCTTCGGTGGTGTGGCCAATACAGTCGTGGAAAGTGCAGAATTTCTTTGGGTCGCCTTTTGGGCTGCGAGGTTTGCTTGGACGGTTCCATTTGGCAGTTTCTTTTTCCAGTTCGAAGATTTCCGCCCTGGATTTGTTCAGAGCGGTGTAACTATCGAATCTGGGTTGGTAGACTGGGCGCTCTTTCTTGGGAGTGTCTCCTTCCTCTTTCTGCTTTCCTGGTTCACCTCTGCCCCTTCCACCCTGCGGTCCCCCTTGAGGCTTTGTTTGGCCTGCAGGGGTGTCCGTCAGGCCGTGGAACTCCTCCTGCAGAATGAACCCCTCAGCAATCTTTCTGGCCATGGCCAAGGTTTCGGGCTGGGCCCTGATCATCTGGTTTTTCATTTCCCCCGGAAGTAGGGAGATCGTCAGGGCGTAGGCGACGGTGGAATCGTCGATCTCCCTAACCTGCTGGTAGGATAGATCGAATCTTCTCATGTATTCTCTTACACTCTCACCCTTCTTTTGTTTCAGGGTCATGAGATCGAAACGGGTAAGTCGTCTTCTCTTATTTCCAGCATACTGCTCAAGGAAGATCTCAGCTAACTCTAGGAAGAACCTGATTGACCCTTGGCGGAGATCTCTGAACCACCCCTGCGCAAGTCCTACCAGGGTGGTAGGGAAAACTTTGCACCAGATGGCGTCATCTACATCATACATTCCCATGTGGCTCTCAAAGGCTGCCAGGTGGTCTTCAGGGTCCGTCGTCCCGTCAAATTTGATGGTGGGCATTTTGATTTTTGGAATGGGGTACTCTTGTACCTCAGGGTGCAACGGGGTTTTCGTGGGCCTGCCTACCAATCGTGACCTGCTTTCCCCAGACTGGTTACCATGAGATTCCCATTGTCTATGGGTTGGTTTCCTCGTACTGGGGGAGCGGTGCCTCGGTGGCGGTCTGCTAGCTGCCTCGTCCTCTGTTCCCGAGAGGGTCTGCCTGGGCCTCTTCCTCTGGGAGTGACAGAGATTTTCACCCTGATGGTACCTGGATTCAAGCGGTTGTCCTCGGTTGAGTCTGGATTGCAGGCTTTGCGATAAGCCGGGGGCTGACTGTTCCTTGGCCGCAGGTGTTAACCTGGAGAAAACTCCGCCTGGCCTCTCTCCTAGGCGTTTTGACACAGGCTCCCTGGGCCTCATGCGCTCCTGTAGTCCTTGAGATAAGCCTCCCTGCCTTCCAGACGCCGATTCCGTCGTGTGAATAGAGACCGCCTGCTGGGCAGGTGATCCTGGTTTGTCAGTGGTAATGCGCCTCTGCGCATGCGTATACACTTGGGCTGTTCTTCTCGCCTTTCTCTGAGCGTTTCTGGCGGCGGTCCGCCTCGTGCCCCCGGCCTCGTCCCTGCTGCCTGGGGACGGCTGCCTAGGAGCCGACGCGATCCTGCCCACCAGGTCTTCAGGTGTGAACTCCTGATCCAGCATCGCAGAGAAGAACGCGGCTGCCTGTGCCATCTGAGCTGGGGTCAGATTAAGAGCACGTCCAGGGCGTGCCCCCAGCTCGGGTGTCACAGTAGTGTTGGGTCCACCGAAGGGATTGGTTCCCTCAACCCCAAGGATTGTGGCAGGAGGGACCCTCTCCAATAGCGGCATTCCGTACAGGGGGGTCACCGGAGGGACCGTCGGACCCGCTCCTGCACTGTCATCAACGATTTCTGGCATGACTGTGTTTAATTTTGTGGTTATGAGTGGTTGATTTTAGTGGGTAACTCGTGAGCACAACCGTAAGTTCCCCACAGACGGCGCCAAATTGTTCCGGTCACGGAAACAATTCACCCGGCCTAGGATCCGGGCTGTATAATCGGGTTAATTGCGAACGAATGATCGTTTGATTTCCCTTGATCTCCCCTTTCTCTCACTCCTTAGATCGGACCTTCCCGGCGGAAATGGCCTGCTCCCTGCACAATGAACGCACAGGGCCTCGGAGGTTGTCCGAGGAAACCCTCTCCGATGCCTAAGTCAGTCCGTGAAATGCCTTGACGAACCTAGCTCGTGAGGAACTAGGCGGCGTTTTTCAGGAGTAAGAGTCTAGAGAGAGAAAAATCCAACCCCCCTCATGTGGGAAATGGGGAGGTATTTATACCTTCCCACAAGAGAGAGAAGAGAAAGAGGAATGGTTGGATGGGAGAGTGACAAGTGGTGGCCTCCCATCCCTCCATTCCCAATTACCTTAGGCAAAATGACGGATGGGTCCTTGGTTCCCTTTTGGCTTTATTCAGGCGGGGATGCCCTGGACGCAGGCGGCAGGCCTGGTCTACTCCGTTTGGCGGGCGGCCCAAGGAATTGGGGCCACACTTGGAGATTCCAGTAACTGATGGGAAAAGCAGCCGGACAGATCCTTCCCCTTTCTTGGGGCTCGGTCGCCTTGGGGCCCGATTGGCGGGCGGCCAATGACAGGCAACCAACCCTCATCACACACTATCCAAGATATCGAAATAGCTGATCCAGAACCTTGGTACCAGGCCATTCTAACCTACCTAACATTAGGAGAATATCCTCCGGGAGCTGAAAACCGGGCCAAGAAAGCCCTGCGAAGGTGGGCCACCCAGTTCATCCGTATGGACGATGGACAGTTGTATAAGAAGACGACGCATGGGGCTTTACTCCTATGCATCGAAAAAACGCAAGCCGAAAAGGTCATGGCCGAGGTACACGATGGTAAAAATGGTCCGCATATGAACGCCCATATGCTAGCCCGAAAAATCACGAGACTCGGGTATTATTTGAACACCATGGAAACGGACTGTCAATTGTACGTCAAACACTGCCATAATTGTCATATCTTTGCTAATATACAGCATATGCCGTCATCCCTATTATATACCATGACATCACCATGGCCATTCTCGACATGGGGTATTGATATAATTGGCAAGGTGAACCCTTCCGGAACAGGAGATCACTGTTTCATTTTAGTGGCTATCGACTATTTCACTAAATGGGTCGAAGCCGAGTCATATCGGATCTTGAACGCCAAGCACGTTGCCAAATTTATCCAAAACAAGATAATATGCCGATACAGGATCCCACACGAGTTCATCAGTGATCACGGGACCCATTTCCAAGCTGAAACCGCTACTTTACTGGAAAAATATAAAATCCAAAGGAATACATCTTCGCCTTACCGTCCCCAAACAAATGGAGCGGTAGAGGCAACCAATAAAACAATTGTCACCATACTTAAAAAGATGGCTGAGAATTACCGGGATTGGCCCAACAAATGGGGTGTTGATATAATTGGCAAGGTGAACCCTTCCGAAACAGGAGGTCACTGTTTCATTTTAGTGGCTATCGACTATTTCACTAAATGGGTCGAAGCCGAGTCATATCGGATCTATAGCCGAGTCATTTTAGCAGTGATGCTGACAGACTTGGACGGGAACGAGTTCGCCAACCCGAGCAACTTGGACCAGTTGAAGCGTTACTACCCTTAACCCTACCTCAATGTCATTTGCAAAAATTTGTAAAAAAATTATCTTTTTTTTTAAGTTTTCAAAATTTTAAGCAAGTCAATAAGTTAGGATTACTTATCCTACCGTCGCACATCTCGAACTAATAGTCTTGATGTATCTCGAAAATTGCAAAAAAAAAATCTATACTTGAACTACGTTTGGTTTGATTCCACTAATTGTGGATACGTAGGCAACCCCTCAAAAGGGTACAACCACTGCAATAACGAAAAGACGGGAACGGAATTCATTAATATGTCATTTATTAAAAAAACCGATAAACTCGGGAATTTCAAAAAATACATCACAAAAAAAAGCAAAACAAAAAAAAAATCACACCACAAAAAAAATAGTAGTAATACTTAAATAATAAATTTAGGAGACTACTCGTGCATTTTTCCTTTCCCCTTGTCTTTTGGGTCGCGCGGAGCCCGAGGTCGACGGGGCGGGGGCGAACGTTCCCGAATCACAAGTGGAACCTCTTTAGCTCGAACCCATTTCTTCGACAACGGGTCTTTTGCCATTGTCACTGGTCCAAGCCGAGCCCGTACGTGCTCGGGGAGTCTGTCTCGAAGACCAAGTCGGTCCTGAACCCTCAATTTTGGGCCGAGTCTCCTTTCCAAATCTGTCTGGGGGCTCACCTTCCCCCGTGCACCCTTAGTACTGGACCCTTCAGGTTGACTCCTAGTCTTCCCCTTCTGACCTAACATCAGCCGAACCAAGGTAGCCGGAGTATCACCCTCGTCAAAGAAACTTCTATTATCTTTAGCTTGTTCTCGGCGCAACAGGTCAAAAGCCTCGTTGGTCTTCAGGGCAGCCCGGGCTTTAGCAGAATGCGCCTTTGTTCATTTCACATAAGAATCGATACCCAGATCGAATTAAGATATTTGGGAGTAGGCCAGGTGGCTCAGGTGGCCAGGTTGCATCCAAGTATCACACATCACATCCGTCAGTTCGGTAGATTCACTCACAACCGCCTCAATTTCTGGGATTCTTTGGGCCCGACCTATTGCCTAAGTATGCGATCGGGGTAAAGGTGAATTGTCTGCCTAAAAGATAGGATCACCTGATATCGTGCCCTATCTCGCGCACGATTCCAAACCGGTTCGAATATAAATGGGCCACCAGGGCACGGTCCATCGGATTAACGGGCCTCCATGGAAATACAGTACTTCGTCCCAATATTTCTGGGTATTGTGACGAGAAAAGTCAATGGTTCGTCTCCTCGTCATCACTTGGTTGGGGAGATATCGGATCACGTCAAGCGGAGGATCCACGATTGATAGCCTCTTAAATAGCCAAAGCTGAAAAAAAAACCCGAAAAAATCAAAAATCGCAAAAAATTGAAAAAAAAAACCGCACGAAAAAAATAAATCGATCGCAAAAAAAAACGTTAAAAAAAAAATCAAAAAAAATCGATCGCGAAAAAAGCGTGGAAAAAAAATCGAAAAAAACATGAAAAAAAGCAAAAATCGCGGAAAAATCGAGAAAATCGCAAAAATCGGGGAATAGGCGTATACATGTAGAAGACGGGTGCTCCCGGTCAACCGAATCGACGGGTCCCTTTTGCGATTGTCCAGGCCTTGGATAATCTCTCCTGTAATCAGCCAAGCTGGACTATGCTCCGTTTCCATCAGGTCAACCACAGTGAAAAGTCGGACATGGCCCATACAAGATAGCAAATCCATATGACCTTCGAAGGCGTAAACATGGAGCATACAAAAAGCGAAGGCCCTACGGCTATGAACCGACCTGACCTGGACATCATGTGGATTCATGAATTTTTCAGCCAGGTCAATTAAAGAGACGGTATCTCCCTCCAGCATACGAGATACCTCCATATGAGAAAGCCCTAAAAATTCCCGTAGTTTTCTCCTTGGATCGTGAACTGAAAATGGGATAGCAGGGCGAAGTATGGGATTCCACCCTCCTATGGCAGCAATTTCCTCAGGAATAGGACAAATTTCGCCTCGAGGGAAGCCAAAAACATGATAAGTATCGTCCCAATAGAATAGACAAGCATCTAGAAAGTGATGGTCCACTTGCATCTGACGGATTGTGAATAATTGGGTTATACCATTTTGATTCAGAATAACTTTATCTGCATCTCTGAAATATCGGGACCAATCCTGCAACATTCCGATTAATCGATCGATTCCCATATTGGAATTTCTAAAAAAAGAAGAATAATATTCTCGGAGTTTGTTTCTCTTTAGGAGGAAGGGAATTATGAGAATTATGAGAAAAATAAAAGCAAGGGATGGGTATTTATAGCTTTAAACCCAGACTTTTCTCCTTGCTTTAGGATTCCTAATCCCAGGAGGTTTAGCATACAGGCCTCATCTCAGAGTCTAGCTAAGTCATCCCGAGCATTCCTATTCCTTTTCAGAATCAAATAATTTTCAAAATTTCTTCAAATTCAAAAAATTCAAGACCTTTCTCAAAAATTTTATTCCACAGCGCGATTCATTTCTCCTAAAAATGTTACATGCGAAGCATTGCATAAATCATTACAGGACGATTCAAGCAAGACCATATGACTAAGCTCCCCAACAACATTTTCTACGGGATGGACCCACATATAGGTACACCCGGGACTTACGCGACAAGTCCAAATTCCCCACGGAGTCATCATCGTCAGCTCAGGTATATTTCTAGTCCGATCCGTGGCCGGCGGGCCCTTCAAGCAAGTCTAATGGACTTTAAACGACCCGATCGGAAGTCTGCTAGGTCTTAATTTGACCTGGTAGCTACTCTGACTTTCGCCCTGTCCAAGCCTCAGTCAGAGTGGGGGCTCTGTAGACACCCACATTTGGCTATTAGGTGTCTATAGTAGTTTCCGACAAACACCCGATGATGATCGGACGCAAACAAGCTTTAACGTACTCGAATATGGGCTCGAAATCATGGGCATTTGGCTTGGGCTTTTTACGGAGTACAAATCTCACAAAATCAACCTCAAAATCAGGTCTAGTGGATCATTTCGAGTCAAATAAGACTAATTTGGGTCGAATCCGGCACCAGGGGCAAAACCGTCTTTTAACGATCGAGTCAAAACCCGGTCGAAGATATTTTTTTCGAGACATACAAACCGGCCATGTCACCCCATGAGTCCATTTTAAGCTCAAACACTACAAAAATCAGCTACAAAAAAAATATTAAACAATTCCGTTAAGGGTAGAATTCGATCTCCAGTAGGAATCTTATCTGAACACTCGATCAAACACTCGACCGAGCAGCCTAATATCAGCCGAGTTCCGTGACTTCTTCGTCAAGGAACGGAGTTCTCGTTCCTCTCGACTTCTTATATTTCCTATCCAAACCGGTATTTCTTGTCGTCCAAGCAAGAATACCTCTTCTAGCTTCTCTCCTATAAATAGCACCCTCACATACACAATTCAACACATCCATCATCGATATTAAACACACATACAACTCATACACATAGCATCGAAAAACCGATACCTTAACCCGAGACTACACCACCTCACACCTAAAGAAACCGGCCACCTTGACCCAACATCCTAAACGTCCCATACCACCATAACTCACCTACATTACCTCGACGCTCCCGTGTCTAAGCCACATTCTGACGAGCCCCGCTCAGAGTAAACAAAGCATGTAGGTTGAGGGTGTAAAATCAAACCCGTTCTCTCCTTCTCTTTCTCTTTCTCCCATCTTTTTCTTCTTTTTTTGCGTCGTCGGTCCATTTATTATGGGTCATCGTCACATCTTCTATTTTCTATAATATCGATACTACAAACTTTTTTTTTTACAAAACAATGTTCTTAAAATACGATATCGATTTTATAGTCGAATATCGTATCAAAAAAGAACTAAATCGATCTCGTTGATGCTAAAAAATCGTCCCTTTGGTTTTAAATATAATATGACGATTTCGACGCGGAGAGAGTCAACATCTTTTCATTCGATTTGTTTTCAAAACGATTTTCTAAAAACGTTATTTTTCTAAAAACTATTTCGAATATTTGATATTGACTTCATAATCGAATATCAAATATAACGAATATCGCAAAATTAAGTCAAGTATAAATTAATCTATATTTGTACGCGATTTAATAAAATTATCAATTTTTCTAAAAACGAACTCGAGGGCAGCCCGGCACGCGACCCGCACGCATCCCAGGCGAGTCGCCTGACCCCCGCGAGTCGCGCTCTTCCCGGGCGAGTCTCACAGACTCCTGAAAACGCGACACAGAAATTTCGTTTTAAATTTTTTCGAACATCGTTTCTTTAACGAAACAGCGGGTTTTCTCGGCATATTTTAAAGTTTCGATAAATATTTTCTTGACCTTGGTCAACACGTGTTTAATCCATCACGTGTCATAAAAACTTTTCAAAAACATTCATTCATCGCATCTATGTCTTTTATTCAATTTACAAATCGTTACTAACTCGTTTGCTCATGTTTTTAGCGATTTCCTTTCATCTTTTGTTTGTTTTATTATACTAAAACGAACCTCGCATGCTAAATACAACTTCGACGTTAATTTTTAGATGCATTAAACCGACTTAACAACCCATTCAATTTTCACATGCTTAGTCAAAATACTGTTTGCATATCATCTCATCGAATTACTAACGCGCGTATTCAAAAATCAAACAATATCTTAGTAGAGGCCGCTAATGTGCGGGCGGGGTTGGGTGTTCTTTGTGAATTTCCCAACACGTACCCGTACCCCTTACTCAGAACCATGGTTTCCGGATTTCCGAATCCACTGGCACACGAGAGTCATTCAATACACGGTATCCGATAATGTCGGTATCGGTATCAAATGCTAAGGGACGAACCGAATAAACTCTGACATCCGAATGGGCCATACTTTGTGCATGGCCCACTAAGATATAGAGTGGGTTCGAACGGGCCCGAACTCCCACAAAGTTCGGTGGCGACTCCAACTTCGATTTAAATTTCAATTCGACCCATCTCATATGGAGATTCATTCGCCTCGCCAAACCCGCGCGTGGCCGCGTCGGGCTGGACCTATGTCATGTCCACAGATGAACGTTTAATGGGGATCTTATATAAGCGTTCATCTTGATTGTCGACGTACAATCTATGGTTAAGAATGAGCTCATGGACTTGAAGTCCACGTATTGACTCGAAGTCAATCCAATTATGAATAATATTGGTGAAGATACTGTACAGTTTGCATTTGAGTCTCGTGTGCATGTAACATAGTTATTTTATCATTGCATATTAGATACTATATATTAGTTTCATAAAACATCGTTGCATTAGTTTAGTACATACTCCATATATTATCGAGCATTGTTCATAATATAGGCATGCACAAGATTATTATTGTTATATATTGCAGGATACATACTTATATATAAGTTTTAAGGAGATTTATACTCATATATAGATTGATAACTCCTTGAAGGATCATATTATATAAATGATCAAATGATGATTGTAGTTGATCAAATTAGTTCCAGAATGCACGGTTTTATTATCTCAATTTGAAGTTTGAGTGTATTGGGAATTCATACATGAGTAAGTTTCCTTCCGATTATATGAGAATACTTTATGGTCCAGAAGCACCATAATAGTTGGAAAATAATGTAGTGAAAGACTATAATTATTTATCAATATATATGTAAAATAAGAAAATATGACATGAAAGATCAATTAATTAGGGTATTTAAATTGTAAATATTAGCTACATTTTTTTCCCTTCGACTAGGTTTTTGTCCTAATGGGTTTTTCCTAGTAAGGTTTTTAACGAGGTAGCGCTATAGATGTGTTAATAATGATATAGTTATAATCCTCATTGTTGAGATGACAATTGTCTAGACATATTATGTTATGACGTGCATTGAGAACAAGTTCACAATTGTGGAAATATTATTTGAAATGAAGATCCAAGAGTCATGAATGACTATCCAGATTGTGGTTCCGAAGAAATATGATATCGAATTATCAAGGATTTCTATTGATTGAAGATACCAAGTTTATCGGTTACGACAAATCCATTTCAACGCCGTGAAGCTACATGAAGACACGGATAATTTCAAGACATATCAAGTCGTGCAATCATCAGGAGGAGTACTAATCACGCGTTGTACTCTTTTTCTTAAGCCATGGTTTTTGTCCCACTGGGTTTTCCATGGAAAGGTTTTAACGAGGCAGCTTGTTATGCGTGTTTTGAAGATTTATGTGCTCGTTTACTTTGCTAGTGTTTTTCCCATTGGGTTTTCTAGGCAAAGTTTTAAGGAGACATGACTTCACTGATGGACATCCAAGGGGGAGTGTTATAATGTAATATATTGTATTGGTTGATGTCTACACTATGACGACATTATGTCGACATCATATCTACACAGAATATTCTAAACCCAGAAGAAACCCTAGATATCTGTATATGTATATATACACGTTAATGATCAATGGAATAAGGCACCTCATTCTCTCCTCTTTCTCTCTCATATTATAACAATCCCTTCCTTCATTACCACTTCCTACATTTTTGGGTTCAACTTACGTTGAGCCTGTCTAACAGGTCGGCGATCCTCCTCAAGTTCACTTCAATGCATGCAAATATCGGGACTAATTCCCTTAAGGTCATCTAGACTGTAACCTAATGCATTCTTGTTCTTTTTAAGAACGACCAACAAAGCAGACAGTTGGTTCTCATCTAAATTATTACTCACGATGACGGGATAAGACTCAGAATCGTCTAGAAATACATACTTGAGATGAGACGGAAGAGGTTTCAGGTCAGGTTTGGTTACCTCTACAGCATAAGAAGTATCTACCAACCTATTCACCACTTCTCCGTCGATGCTCGTCAGTTTCTGTGTATCTCCTAAAATATTCTACACAACATCATCGTTAGTCCTATTACCTGAACAAGTGTCTAAACATGTCAAAGCCTCGAGCGGGTCCCTACTCAAGGAACCCGTACAAACATCAAGAATAATTTCATAAATAATATCTAGTGCATAACAAGTATCCTCGATTATCATAGGCTTAACTAATGTGTTAGCCAAGTTATAAGTCACAATATCGTCCCCCACCTCTAGAGTCAAGCGCCCGTGCTTGACATCTATAATGGCCCTTGCAGTATGTAAAAACGGCCTACCCAAAATTATAGGAATTTGAGTATCCTCAGCCATATCTAGGACAATAAAATCGACAAGTATAAAGAATTTACCTATCCTAACGGGGACATCCTCTAAGACTCCTAGGGGACGTTTGACTGACTTGTCAGCCATTTGAAGAGTCACACTTGTGACCTTAAGCTGACCCATATTCAATTTCTTGCAAACTGAATAGGGCATAACACTGACACTCGCACCCAAATCACATAAAGCTTTATCAATCACATGGGTACCTATGGTGCATGGTATGGAAAAACTACCCGGGTCTTTTAGTTTGGGTGGAGACTTACTTTGGATTAGAGCACTACACTCAGCAGTAAAAGCAATGGTCTCATGTTCATTAAAGTTTCTCTTACGGGTCAAAATATCTTTCATAAATTTCGCATAAGAGGGTACCTGGGTAATTATTTCCGTGAAGGGAACGGTTACCTGGAGATTTTTGACGACCTACATAAACTTACTGAACTGATTATCGATCTTCTTATTTTTCAACCGTCTAGGAAAAAGAACTTGAATTTTGACCTGTTCACTAACTTCATCTTGTAGAGCACCTGTTTCTACTTCAGCAGCAGACGTCTTTTCAGCAGCGACCGTCTAAGATTTGGATTCCGTCTCTGAAATAGTCGATCGACTAACGGGAATAGTCGGTCGACCATTATCAATAGTCGGTTGACTATTTTTCTCCTCACCCGCACTTTCTGATAATGCGTCAATGATAGTTGGTCAACTATTCGAAATAGTCGGTCGACTATTATTGACTAGTTCGTCATTCACAACAATTTCAGCAGTTTTTCACGATACATTATCAATTACATCCTCCACAATAACATAATCATTGTAACTAGGCATAATGGGCTCGTCATAAGTAAGGCCGCTACGAAGCTGAATTGCGTTGGCCGTTTCCTACAGTTTTTCCGACTGTGACGGTAGTGTGCCCGGTTGCCTAGTAGATTGATTTGTGGCAAGCTGCGTGACGTGCACCCCAATCGGATCTGTCGTTTAGCGAAGGACGGGGGGTCAAACATTATTTATAGACTCGGAATAACACAAAAACTACTAGAATAATCGTGGTAAGTCGAGGTCGGTCCATAGGGAACGAAGTGTATTGATCGAGTTTAAAGTGGTGTGTTTGATGTCTAGAGGGAGGTTTCTAAGGGTCGAGTCTATACTAGCGAAATGACTACAAAAATAGCTAGGGGTGATCAATCTAGAGAAAGGCGTTAGGGGGAAGTCAGGATTCGGAACATGGAGTCTAAGAAGGTCGGGATCGAGTTTTTGTCGCAACATTGATAACGGGAGAATGTCATCTTTCGGTTTCTTCACCCAACCCACGGTAAGTCTCTTGTTATGGTAATTTCTACCCCGAGTTTCCCCATATTGATAGAAACGAGTCAAGGTCGGTCTAGTTGGACGGACTAAAACAACAATGACAACAACCACAAACAAGATAAACTAACAAGCAAGCAACCCACCAACATCCCTTAATTCAAATAATCCAAGTCCTCATCCCTAAACCCCTTAACAAGAACTCTATTCACTAATCATAATGGAAGACAACAAAACATTAACTAAGCAAAAACTAACTAAAGCATGGATACTAACTAGATCTAAGGAAAATAACTACAAGATAATGAGGAAACTACAATCTAACAATTACCCACTAAACTATGAAACTACCAAATTAAACTAGAGAATAATCTAGAACAACATAAATAAAATCTAGAGAAACTAACAACATTAAGATGATCTAAACAAGACAATAATGAGGGAACACTAAAATAAATCTAAACTAGAGATTAGAGAGTGGAAGAAAAATGTACCAACTATGAAGATCTACGATAAACAAGAAGATTGCATGAATAAAGATTGAATCTTTGATGGAGAAGATGAAGAACTTGTCACTAATTCTTCAATAAACCCACAAATCTTCAAATACAACTTGAAATAATCTTCTACATACTTGAAATCTAGAGAATTGTTGATGGAAACTAATTAGATCTACTACTAATTACTATGTAAACTACTAGAATTATGGAGGATTTACTAAGAATACTACTAGATTACTCTACTAATGGATGTGTAACTACACTAATGAAGGCCTACTACTACTTACTTATGACTACTTGTGGATGCCTTGGGCAACAAACTAGGGTAACATATATATAGTAATGCCTTAATGGGTCTTCTTAACCTAAAGCCCAAATCCAACTTTTGCTTCATTAGTGAGACAATCACCCTTTGCATTTTCATGGGGTGAAATAAACTTCGCCCTGCGGTTTGACGAATTAATCCCACCGGGTGAATTTTCGCCCGGTTAGATTTTCTTCTCATTTTGCAGTTTTTGGCTTTCTTCATCGGGCAAAATTTCACCCGGTGGGCGAACCCCTGGTGAGATAGCTCGGAAAAACTTCGGGGAGGCACTTTACCGTCGGGTGAAATTTCGTCAAGAGGGTCATTCCAAACTCGAATTTCCAAAATTAGCCCAAACAAAAAGATGGAGTGTTTACATTTATTGGGGTGGATCGACTAATCACCGCTATCTTCCTACCTCGAGACTCGGTCCTCTAGTTGGCACTTCACGGCGATGAATCGATCAAAGGTTTTTTTTAAGGAGATGTTTTTTCGATGATATGATTTTCATTTAAAGCTCCTTTTCTCTCTTTGTTTTTCATATTTTTGTGCCCTTTTTCTCTTGCTTTGGTTTGCCCCTTTTTTGGCTTTTTGATTTTGATGTGGTTCGAAACCAAGCTTTGAGGTTATTTGTTTTTGTGTAAACTTATTGTGGTGATGTATAGGTGGAGGAAAAATAGGTAATCTAGAACGTGCGCCATTCCCGGATAACCCACAAAAAGGCGGAAAGAATTTGGACTAAAGGTGCAATGGTCATTCGAGCAAGGTCACCTAGAAAACGGGATGTGGGAACCAAGGCCTAACTCCTCCATGGGTAGTCAAGGTGGTCAAATGCAAACCCCAAAGTAAACCTCTAGTAGAAAAGGTGGACTCAAGCTAAAGGATCAACAAATTCATTGATTAAGAGTCATTATACTAGATTAAGGTCCAAAATCTACAATGGGTTATCTACAATGGAATGTAAACTCTTGTAAAAGGTTTGTAATCGGGTTTTCGAAAAGTTTAGTCCTAGACACTCTATACAAAAACAAAAGGAACACACGAAAAGGAAAAAGCAATAAGAAAACACAAGTAAGGTCATGTACTCCATACTCCATCGACATTCAAGCACACAATCAACCACAACACCCAAAATGCTCAACTTTAAGAGCCTCCAAAAGCAACAACCTAACTCCTTCTACAAATGCGAAGAAGGAAGCGAAAAGGAAGGAAGTTACCTACCGGGTGCCTTCATAATCTCTTCAATTCGCGCTATCAAGGTGGTGGTTACCTGTAAGAGTAGAGAACAAGACCGTACACGGGACACGAAAACATAACGAAAACGAGAAAAAAAAACGAAAAAAGAAAAGAAAAATGTTTATGATTTTTCGAATTTTTCAATTTTTTATGGATTTTGAAAAGATTTTTATAAAATAAAAGATAGTAGACTCCTCCCCACACTAAAACTGCACATTGTCCTCAATGGACAAGTAGGGGAAGATCGAAAAAGACGGAAAAAAAAATCTTTTTGGATTTCCAAAATTTTTGAGAAAAGAAAAAGGAAAAAGAAAATAATGAAAACGTTAAAATAGTGGCGGGCCTAGGTGCAATCACATCACCTAGACCCTAGCCAAGTGGCTAAGAAATTGAAAAAGAAATAAACGAAAAAGAAAAGAAAATAAAACGAAAGGGTGAAAAATTGGGCGTAGGTGTAGTCACGTTACCTAGCCCGGATTAAGAAAAATTTGAGAAAATGAGTAAAATTTGGATTTTTGAAAAGGGTTAATGGCGTAATCACATCGCCTAAAGACCGGGAGCAAAACCAAGGCTGCTTCGGCCACAAAAAATCGATGGGACAATGGGACAACTTGCAATTTGGTTCGAGGTAAAACAATCAAAACAATCACAATGATCATAAAATGATGAAACAAGGAACAAAGAGCGAATTCAATTCAAAGATATGCAATTATAGATGATTAGAGACTCACCGACCTAATCCACACAAATACACAACACACACATTACCGAACGACTCTGGGGGATAGTTTAATTTGGGTAATCATTCGACGCGAAAAAACCGTCGGAGACCCGGGATAAGGTTGTACGCCCTCGGTGGGTTCTAACTCACAAAGGTCGTAAATCGTACGACCCTCGGGTAACGTGTAGTGCCCAAACTCTCAAACTTCCATTCCCCCCGATTTGTTTAGTCGGAATTCCCCGGGGCCTAAAGGTAGGTCCCAATTGTAACAATTATAAATATTGGTTCGGTGTATGTTGGGGACTATTAAAGCACGGTCATGGCAAATGGAGACGAGGCGATGATCGGGTACATTAAAGATCCAAGCTGGAAGATAGGTCTCATCAAGCCAGACTCGATTGTCAAGTGGGATAAGGTGGTCAGTCGCATAACCCAAGTTTTTCGCGATTAAGGTCACAAGACCTCCACAGTCTACGAAGGGGCGTTGAGCAACAATAATTTTGCGAAAATGCAACGCTACGACAAGTGGTAGGTCTAGGGGGTTAGGGTTACCAAGTAAGGAGTCAGAAATCAATTGCAAGACGCACACATCAAGATTAAAAATATTATATGTAGATGGTAACAAGCAATGGGAGAGTATCTCGGCGAAGTAACGAATAGCGGGGTTATGGATTTCAGAGGTAAAGTTCGAATTAGGTTCGAAATCTAGTTGGCCACGTGATATGAACCTCCAAAGGTCTCTTCTAGACGCATTAGCTTGTGCATCACTCAAAGGTTCACTAAGTCCGGTACCCGATGAGGGTAAGCCTAAAGCTAAGCTAAATTCGGAAATAGTCAAACAACGGGTTTTACCGAATAAACGAAATTTAAGCATTCTTGGTGTGGTCGGATTATCGATAGTAAAGGTACCTAAGAACTCACAAGCAAGGTCTTTATATGTAGAAGCCGCGAAACTAAGAAGTCCGCTAGTTCCGGTCCTTGACGATAACTCTCTAATATCGTCCTCTATTCCTAAAATTTCCATCGTGAACGGACAAGGCCACCTTGTGCTCTGAAAGGTCTTTTCGGAGAACGTTTGAGCTAAGGGTGTATTAGGACAAGGTAAAAGTTTAGGCTTATGAGACTTAGAAAGTTTAGAGGTTGAAGCCATACCTTGTTTACGAGCGGCTCGCTGGGCTCTTGTCTCCATGATAATAATTTGCAAGGATGATCCCAAAAATTTAGCTTTTCCTTCTTCAAAACCCCGAAATAAATCACCAAGGATGGAAATGAAACTATGAATGGAGGTTTGAATTTGGTTGGGGTGTGGAAGGTGGTTTGATGTTTTTATGAAGGGTGAAAATGTGGAGTGAATTGTGAGGTAAAAAGGGTGATATAAATAAGGGTGGTTGAGGAGGGAAAGTGAAAGTTTTAAAGTGGGTGGTAAAATTTTGGTGTAAAATTTTTGGAAGGAAAGTTATGTGTGGTAAATGTGAAGGAGGGAATTGAAATTGTAGTGAGTAAATAGGGTATAGGTGATTCATTCAAGCTCATGCCGCCGGGTGAAATTTCACCCGGTCAAGCACCATCGGGTGAAATTTCACCCGACGGACTTTTCGTCGTGAAAATCATTTGTGCCAACTTTTTTCCACCATTTGAAATTTTACCCGGTGAAAATATCACCGGGCAAAATTTCGCCCGGTGGTATCTTCGTTAATTCCGGAAAATCTGGCAACATTTCCGTAGGGCGAAATTTCGCCCGGTCAAATCTCACCGAGCGAAGTTTCGCCCGGCGGTCTTGTTTTCTTCTTTTTCCGCCTTGCCATTTCATGGCTCTTCAATAGTCACCTAAAGATTCAAATATCGACTCGACTCACATTACATAATCAATATCTCCCACAAACATGCTTGTGGTCTTCAATTTAGCTCCATAACTTCTCCAAAACTTGATCTTCACCCAAATAAATGCTCCATGGCGAAATCCAAATTCAACCATTCTTCTCAAGCTAACAAAACTAACAAACATGAAGAATATGGTACATATATACAAGGTGGTTGTTGAGGATACCACCAAACCTACATCAATTTCGAGAGGGGGTTAAACAATGCTCCCCAATGGGAGCTCACCAAACTTCACGGTAGCAAAGGTCTCACGAACGTGGCCGGGATGATAAATTTTCAAATGTTGTCCATTGACCATAAATTTCCCGGTTTCCGGGCTTGATATCTCTATTGATCCATATGGTTGTACCTTGGTCACTTCGAATGGACCCGACCATTTTGATTTCAAGTTACCGGGGAAGAGCTTAAAGCGAGAGTTTAAGAGTAATACCTTATCACCAACAGAGAAGTCCTTACGAAGTATTCGAGAATCGTGCCATTGACGAGTTCGTTCCTTATAAATCTTCGAATTTTCGTAGGTTTCAAGTCTTAATTCTTCCAATTCTTGTAGTTGGAGAAGGCGGTTATCTCCTACAACACTCTCATCAAAGTTTAACTCTTTGATTGACCATTCGGCTTTGTGTTCTAATTCCACCGGTAAATGACAAGCTTTACCATACACAAGACGATAAGGAGTGATTCCAATTGGTGCTTTGTAAGCCGTTCTCAATGCCCAAAGGGCGTCATTTAACTTCAATGACCAATCCTTTCGGTGTGTATTTACAACTTTCTCTAAAATTCCCTTGATTTGACGGTTGGAGATCTCGGCTTGCCCATTTGATTGAGGGTGGTAGACTAGGGACATCTTGTGAGTGATACCATATTTCCTAAGAAGGTGTTCAAAGGTATCTTTCCTAAAATGAGAGCCTACATCACTAATTATGGCTCTAGGCATATCGAATCTCGGGAAAATTACATTCTTGAAAAGCTTGATTACAACCTTGGAGTCATTGGTGGGGGAAGCTACGGTCTCGATCCATTTTTTGACATACTCAACCGCGACTAGGATGTATTTGTTACCAAAAGAGGATGTGAACGGACCCATGAAATCAATGCCCCGAACATCGAACAATTCAATTTCTAAGATGGGTTGAAGGGGCATCTCATTTACTCTTGTAATATTCCCACTTCTTTGACAAGCATCGCATGTGAGAATGAAAGCTCGAATGTCCTTGAGCATGGAAGGCCACCAAAACCCGCTTTGGAGAACCTTGGCAATTGTCTTTTGGTTGGCCAAGTGTCCACCATAAGATGTCGAGTGAAGGTGCTTCACAATATTATATCCTTCATCGGCCGTAACACATCGTCGGTAAATTCCATCTACACAACGGCGTAATAAATAAGGCTCGTCCCAATAATAGCGTTGGGCTTCATAACGTAGTTTCTTCCTCTCTTGCTTGGAATAATCGTCCGGAATAAATTGAGACACTAAGAAATTAACGATATCGGCATACCAAGGTGTAATAGTTTCAACGGCCATCAAGGCCTCATCTCTCATAGCTTCATTGATGGGTATACCATCTTCTCCATTGCTTCCTTTACTAACCGTTAGTCTACTAAGATGATCCGCTACCAAGTTCTCCGATCCGGCTTTGTCTTTAATCTCAATATCAAATTCTTGTAGAAGGAGGACCCACCGAAAGAGTCGGGACTTGGTCTCCTTTTTGGACATGATGTATCGAATCGCCGCATGATCGGTATGAATAATGTTTTTGGAACCGGTAACATAATTTCGGAATTTCTCCATGCCATAGACAACGACAAGCATCTCTTTTTCGGTTGTTGTATACCTCGATTGGGCTTCATCTAGTGTTTTGCTTGCGTAGTATATCACATGTAGCTTCTTATCTACCCATTGTCCTAGAATGGCACCAACGGCAAAATCGGATGCATCGCACATGATCTCAAATGTAAGATTCCAATCAGGAGCTTTGATAATTGGAGTGGTAGTGAGAGCGGTCCTTATCCTGCAAAAGGCCTCAAGACACGAGTCATCAAAAACAAAAGGTGCATCTTTCATAAGCAAAGAAGTCAAAGGCTTGGCAATCTTGGAAAAGTCCTTAATAAATCGTCTATAAAAACCGGCGTGACCTAGAAAACTCCTCACCTCTTTGACATTTGTAGGTGGTGGCAAGTTCTCGATCACGGAGACTTTAGCCTTATCGACTTCAACTCCTCTATTAGAAACAATATGACCTAAGACAACACCTTGTTCAACCATGAAATGACATTTTTCCCAATTTAAAACAAGTCTATACTCTTCACATCGAGCTAACACTTTATCTAGATTTTCAAGGCAAGAATCAAAAGATGTACCATGGACACTAAAGTCATCCATAAATACTTCCATGGATTTTTCAATAAAATCGGAGAATATAGCCATCATACATCTTTGAAACGTTCCCGGCGCATTACATTATCCAAATGGCATCCTTCTATAAGCATAGGTGCCATAGGGATATGTGAAAGTGGTCTTCTCTTGGTCATCGGGATGAATGGGAATTTGAAAAACTCTGGAATGACCATCAAAGAAAGAAAAATAAGAATGATGCGCCAATCTTTCAAGCATTTGATCAATAAAGGGAAGGGGGAAATGGTCTTTTATGGTGGCCGTGTTCAATTTTCGATAGTCTATACACATGCACCAATCGGTAATGGTCCTAGTCGAAATAGACTCACCATTTTCTTCTTTGACAACCGTCATTCCTCCTTTTTTCGGCACAACTTCCCCGGGGCTAACCCATTTACTTCCGGTTACTGGGTATATAATGTTAGCCTCATACAACTTGAGGACTTCCCTCATGACAACCTCTTTCATGGTGGGGTTCAACCTACGTTGACCCTCAACCGAAGGACGGTGGTCATCATCAAGGATGATCCTATGCATACAAACGTTTGGGCTTATGCCTTGGAGGTCGGCAATGCTATACCCGATGGCCTTTTTGTGCTTTCTCAAAACAATCAAAAGTTTTTCCAATTGAGGTCCATCAAGTGTGGCATTGACGATAACGGGATAATTAGTTCCTTCAAGAAAAGCATATTTGAGGAAAAAGGGGAGTGGTTTAAGTTCAAGATTAGGAGGAGAAGATACCATACTCTTACCCATCGGTAGTGGTTCTACCTTTTATTCATGTAAGCATTCATCTTCAAAGGGTGGAGAGTCAAATGGTTCATCTTCTTGCTTATCATCATCTATCAAGTTATACTCAACCAAACTATCAGTAACTTCAATGGAATGCATTTGTTCAATCATTGGTTGTTTAAGAGCTTGAGAAAGGGAAAACTCTACTGACTCGTTCCCTATGTTAAAAGACAACTTACCATTCTTGACATCAACTATAGTACCTCCGGTAGCCAAAAAAGATCGACCTAAAATAATGGGGGTAATAGTGTCTTCGGGCATATCCATGACAACAAAGTCGGAGGGGATGAAAAACTTACCAACTTGAACGGGTACATCCTCAAGTATCCCAAGTGGGTACTTGACGGACCTCTCCGCAAGTTGAATCGACATACTAGTGGGTCTCATCTCTCCCACACTAAGTCTCTCAGCAATGGAATAAGGTAACAAACTAACACTAGCCTCTAGGTCACATAAAGCTTGATTAACAACAACATTTCCAACCCGACAAGGGATGGAAAAACTACCGGGATCCTCTAGGTTCTTTGGCATTTGATTCATAAGAATGACACTACAATTTACCGTGAGATAGACACATTCTTTATCCTCTATTGTTCTCTTTTTAGTCAAGACATCTTTCAAAAACTTAGAATAGAGGGGCATTTGAGAAATTACCTCGGTGAAGGGTAAAGCTACCTCCACCTTTTTCAACATATTCACGAAACGGCTAAATTGGGCATTATCTTTATGTGGCTTAGCTCGTTCGGGAAAAGGCAATGGTGGGACAAAAGCGGGAGGCGGTGGAACATTGGATTCTTCTTCTTCTTCTTCAGCTAATCGCTCCGCTTCTTTCCTTTTTGCTTCTTCTGCTTCCATTTGCTCTTTCTTCTTTCTTTGTTCTCTTAGTTCATTCTTCGCATTTTGAAGGATATCAAACTCCACTTGTATTCCCCGGTTTTGTTTGGGGGAAGTAGAAGATGATGCTTGTGGTGCACTTGGTTGATTGACTTTGGATGGGGTGCTTTTGGTGTTCAAGTTCAAATTCTTATATGGGTCCTCAAGTTCTTTGCCACCTCTCAAAATGACGGCATTTGCTTGGTGTGAAGGGTCTCTTGGGTTTTGGGGTTGCCCGGGCAAACCATAGGGTGGATGGATTGGGGCGGCTAAGGCTTTTGTTGCTTCTTGTGATTCCCTAACCTTTAGCCTTGCCTTTGTATCTTGATGTTCATTCCATAGTTGCCCAACGGTTCTTTGCAAATCATTGATGTTATCCCATGGAACTCCTCCTTGACCAAATTGAAAATTGTTTGATTGGCCATAAGATTGAGAGAGTTGATTATATGGTTGTTGATTGTAACCTTGATTTCCTTGAAAATTGCCTTGGAACCCTTGATTGTATTCATGATTGAAATGATTAACATGTTGATTTTGGTAATTTTTGTAATTGTTAGGAACATGGTAGTTGCTACCTTGTTGATTGAAGTTGCTCCTTTGATGAGGAGGCATATATGGGGGCATCTTTGGAGGACCTTGATTAAAGAGCCTTTGTTGACTTTGATTAAATGGCCTCGGTTGACTCCCTTTGGCATGCGGCATCGGATTTTGAACATTTTGATTGCCATAAGAGAAATTAGGATGAAATCTTGTGCCGGCAATGTAAGTATTGGAAGAGGGATCAAATTGAGGTCTTTACCCATATACTTGTATAGCTTGGACTTCATTTGGCTATTCAATATAAACTTCTTCATTAGGAATGCAAGAGCTAGAATCATGGCCATAATTGCCACAATGATCACATTGAACTTCCCATGTTAATTGTTTTGGAGGAGATGGTTGCCTTGGTGGAATACTCCCTTGAATTTGGTACATACCTCTAGGAGTAGGCTTTGAAATCATGGCATCCATTCTCTTTTTCAATTCTTCAACTTCCGCTTGAAGTTTCAATTCATTAGAACTCTTAGTTGAGTTCACTTCGACTTTCTTTCTAGAATCCCTCGATTGACCCATTCTAGAATCACTCCTTGCCATCTTCTCAATAAGATTCTTAGATGCCTCATCGGTGAGAGAAGAGAAGTCTCCTCCGGCGGCCGAATTGAGAAAATAGATCTCCACTTTGTGGACATTTGCGCAATAGATCTCTAAATCTTTCCCAAGCCTCACTTAGGCTTTTAAATTCATCTTACCTGAAGGTTTGTATCTCCATGCGATATTGGTTAGTCTTTGACGGCGGAAGATATTTCTGCAAGAAGGCATTAGATAATTGAGCCCATATTGTGAATGTATTAGCGGGATGACCTTGAAGCCATCTACGAGCTCCATCTCTCAAGGTCTTTGGAAATAATAAACGATGCAATTGGCATGAAGTTAATCCATTTAGACGGGCTCCTACTAATTTTTCTTTAAATGAAGCAATGTGCTCTTGAGCATCTTCTTGGGAGAAACCGTGAAAAGTATCTTGTTGAACCGCATTTGTCAAAGAGGCTTTCAATTCATAATTCTCGGGAATCTCTCCGAAATCGACGGGAGAAGGTGTTTCTTCATGTGTGAGTTGGGAATGGGAGGCTAAGGTTGCCATTTGTTGGATTGGTGGTGATGGTGGATTTGAATTTGGTTGATTTGGAGGGGATGGATTTTGATTTAGTGGTGGAGTTTTTGGTGATGGTGGTGATGGTGGTGAATTTTGTGAAGTGGAAGGTGTGGAAGGATTATTTGGAGTGGGATTATGTGATGTAGAAGGTGTATGTGGTAGGATGGGATTAAGATTAGGAGGTGATAATGAAGGATGTGGAATGATGGTGGTTGAGTTATTTCCCCGAAAACGCAATGCTCTAAAAGTCCTTTCCGGCTACGGATCGAACCACAAGGGCGATGACGTCTTCCTGGGCATAAAACACAATTAAACGGTGAGACTCCTAGCACCTAATGGCACTGGGGAAAAGGGAGAAGAGAAAAGAATCAAACACAAAAACTAAAAACACAATAACTACTCGCCGCTCCCCGGCAACGGCGCCATTTTGACGTGCACCCCAATCAGATCGGTCGTTTAGCGAAGGACGGGGGGTCAAACAATATTTATAGACTCGGAATAACACAAAAACTACTAGAGTAATCGTGGTAAGTCGAGGTCGGTCCACAGGGAACGGAGTGTATTGATCGAGTTTAAAGCGGTGTGTTTGATGTCTAGAGGGGGGTTTCTAAGGGTCGAGTCTATACTAGCGAAATGACTACAAAAATATCTAGGGGTGATCAATCTAGAGAAAGGCGTTAGGGGGAAGTCCGGATTCGGAAAATGGAGTCTAAGAAGGCCGGGATCGAGTTTTTGTCGCAACATTGATAAAGGGAGAATGCCACCTTTCGGTTTCTTCACCCAACCCACCTAAAAACCCGCTTTCGCGGCGAAGAAGGGTAAGTCTCTTGTTATGGTAATTTCTACCTCGAGTTTCCCCATATTGATAGAAACGAGTCAAAGTCGGTCTAGTTGGCCGGACTAAAACAACAATGACACAACAACCACAAACAAGATAAACCAACAAGCAAGCAACCCACCAACATCCCTTAATTCAAATAATCCAAGTCCTCATCCCTAAACCCCTCAACAAGAAATCTACTCACTAATCATAATGGAAGACAACAAAACATTAACTAAGGAAAAACTAACTAAAGCAAGCATACTAACTAGATCTAAGGAAAATAACTACAAAATAATGAGGAAACTACAATCTAACAATTACCCACTAAACTATGAAACTACCAAATTAAACTAGAGAATAATCTAGAACAACATAAATAAAATCTAGAGAAACTAACAACATTAAGATGATCTAAACAAGACAATAATGAGGGAACACTAAAATAAATCTAAACTAGAGATTAGAAAGTGGAAGAGAAATGTACCAACTATGAAGATCTACAGTAAACAAGAAGATTGCATGAATAAAGATTGAATCTTTGATGGAGAAGATGAAGAACTTGTCACTAATTCTTCAATAAACCCACAAATCTTCAAATAAAACTTGAAATAATCTTCTACAAACTTGAAATCTAGAGAATTGTTGATGGAAACTAAGTAGATCTACTACTAATTACTATGTAAACTACTAGAATTATGGAGGATTTACTAAGAATACTACTAGATTACTCTACTAATGGATGTGTAACTAAACTAATGGAGGCCTACTACTACTTACTTATGACTACTTGTGGATGCCTTGGGCAACAAACTAGGGTAACATATATATAGTAATGCCTTAATGGGTCTTCTTAACCTAAAGCCCAAATCCAACTTTCGCTTCATTAGTGAGACAATCACCCTTTGCATCTTCAAGGGGTGAAACTTCGCCCTGCGGTTTGACGAATTAATCCCACCGGGTGAAATTTTGCCCGGTGAGATTTTCTTCTCATTTTGCGGTTTTTGGCACTTTTCTTCATCGGGCGAAATTTCACCCGGTGAGCGAAATTTCGCCCGGTGAGATAGCTCGGAAAAACTTCAGGGAGGCACTTTACCGTCGGGTGAAATATTGCCCGGTGGTACTTCATCAGGTGAAATTTCACCCGGTCATTTTCTCTGGCCTCTTTCCTTGTCTCATTCTTTGTCGATTGATTGGATAACTTTAAACTTTAAGTTGTGTGCTTTGCTCTTTGGACGGTATTCCCTTCTCTTGTGCTCGTGGAAGCTTGATCGTGATTTCGGTGCCAAATTCTATCAAAAATGATAGAAAAACTACCAAAAACACGTAAAACGCACAAGAGGGACGCTAATGCGAGAAGTACTCAAAATATGGCGATAATCGCACTCTAAACTCGCAAAATGAGGGAAAAACGGGTCTAAATGAGGGGAAAAACGGTCTAAATTTAGCACACAACACTGCGCCACCTCCGTCTCAAACATCTTAATATGTGCATCTTTAGATTGGTCACTTTTCTGCATCTGGATCATAAGAGATTACATCGTACTCTTCAATTCCTGATATTCGCTAGGAACTGGAGCTGGAGTCACAGGCGATGGAGGAAGAATAGTAAGAGGTTGAGTCGGCGGTGGAAGAGCTAGAGGCTTTTGGAAGCCTTGTTGTTGTCCGCGATGAGGCGGAACATACGATTGTTGCTTCGGCTGAGGAATTGGGTTCAACACATTCTGACTCGTCCAACTTAAGTTCGGATGTTCCCTAGTCCTCTCATTATAATAATTAGAATAGGGATTACCTTGCTTGTAATGTTGAAAAGCTAGAACTTGGTCCATCCCAGTCATACATTCCCCCGCGCTAT
Organism: Agrostemma githago; assembly: GCA_958450325.1. Taxonomy (NCBI): domain Eukaryota; kingdom Viridiplantae; phylum Streptophyta; class Magnoliopsida; order Caryophyllales; family Caryophyllaceae; genus Agrostemma; species Agrostemma githago. Next base: position 12,797,568 of record OY288239.1, read on the forward strand.
GGCCTTCGATACCACATCGCTCACACATGGCCTCCTGTTTGACCATAGCATGAACAGTTTGCTAATTAGACTCGTTTCTATGAGGCGGATTCTGAATTTTATCGAGACGAGCATGAAGATGATTAAATTGAGCCATAATCTCACTGGTTTCAGCTGCGGCTACCCGAACACTGCCCCTCGGATTTCCGTATTCGGCCCGATGCGTGGCCATCTCCTCGATCAATTTCCAACCCTTATCATCATCAACATTGTTTTGGAAACGTCCGTTGGCTGCACCATCAAGAATAGCACGATTATCATCAAATAAACCGTTATAAAATTGATTACATAAGAACCATCAATAAAATCCGTGGTGAGGAATAGAACGGACTAGATCCTTAAATCTAGTCCATGTTTCGTTTAGATCTTCCAACGGTCCTCGCTTAAAACTGGTTATTTGGCTCCGTATCTGATTGGTGCGCTGAGGAGGGTAGTAATGCTTATAAAAAGCAAGCGCCAAGGAGTTCTAGTCATTAATACCGACAGCTTCTTTATCCAAGTCTCGATACCATCTACGAGCTGGACCTGCAAGAGAAAATGGAAATAAGGACTCCATTACTTGTTTCTGTGTTACCCCGAAAATAACTGGAATCGAACAACAATAATTAGTGAATATTTTCATATGTTGTCCGGGGTCTTCGTCTTTCTTGCCCGAGAAGGTATTTCGCTCCACTAAATTGATATAAGCGGGACGAATCTCAAAAGAGCCGGTGGTAGGAGTCGGTAGCTTCCATCCTTTCGGGATGTTAGCCTGAGTCGGCTCGGAGTGAGTGGAAAGTTCGGTGGCATGATCGGAATTGAGATATCTGACTCGGCGTCTGATTTGGTGCTAGAGTCGTCCTCTTCATGGGACGAATATTCCACTTCCAGGTTATTGGAAACTAGGTCAAGTGAATTAGATTTTTCCGCTTGACGTACTTCCCTCGAAAAACTTCGTCTAGCTCGTAAAGTTTTCTCGGGTTCGGGTTCAAATGGATGAATCTCGGACCTGTTAGACCTGGGTATACACAGAACTAAGAAGGAAAATATGAGAACCATCTCAAGGAATGAAAGTTCCCTGAGATAAAAGATAAACTAAAACGACAAGTAAAATTAACTGTCTCCCCGGTAACGGTGCCAAAATTTGATAAGCTAATCGTACGCCTATCAAAGATAACCAACTTAGGTCTAACTAAAAATATAGCTAGGGAAGTCAAGATCGTATCCACAAGGAGAAAATAATTTTTTCTCGTAATGAAAGTTTATCTAAGTAACCAAATCGGGGGGGTTTTGTTTTTGTGTTTAACTAATCTAAAAGTAGTGAAGGAAGAGGAGTAAAAAGAAGGATAACTAAAATAAATAAGATGAATAAGGATGAATAAATATAGAGAGAAAACTAGGATTGTCGGTTCACTACGAATCTCATATGGTCACGGTCTAGGACACAGGTCTGTCGCAGATATTGGTCTAAGGGGTAGTGAAAAGGTTTTTCCAGTCCGCTATTCACCCTGGCATGCGTCTAAAAGCTTCTGATCTTATTAGGGCATACTAATGTGTTGTAGCAGGTCTAACTTTTACCAGACTTCCGATCTTAGGTTCAAGTTTACCAATTCAATTAATCAATTACGTCGACTTAATCAATTAATCTCAATTAAATGCTAACGAAAAAACCTGCTAGTGGAGGAAGACCGCCTAGGGATAAGAGACATAGGGCTAAAGAGAGAGCCAAAAAAGGATCTTTCGTGTATAATCCTGCATAATCTCGGATGTTATCAGTTCCGGTACGTAGACCAAATAATACAATGCAAGCAAAAGTTCCTAGATTCTAATTGATAACTCAAACGCAATATTATTGACAGATCTATAAATTATTTAGCGACCACATTCAATTCGCAGATCCCCTAAATTCTAGCGAAGGAAATTAGCTACTCATAATTAAATCAAGAACAACAATATTAATAAACAATTTTAAAATTACGACAAGCATAAAACAAAGATTAAGAATAATTAAGTATGAAGAAGAATAACAATCAAAGATTAATAACAATCAAGAACGAAGAAGAAGGAAGAATGATTAAATTAAATTACCAAGAGAAATGAAGGCGATTCAAATGTTGCAATCTTACAATAACTGAGTTTCTAAGAGGAAAATTAAACTAAAAGTAATTCTAAGAGAATAATATAAGGAGAAGAGATCTAAATAAAAGTCTAAGGAGAACTGGTGAAGTAAAAGTAGAAAAGTGAATTCTAATGTGGCTGAAAAGCCCTATTTATACAATTTAGAAAGGATTAAAACTGATTAGGAAACTGCTTGCTGAACACGAAATCTGTCCGCAGCCCAGAAAATAGTCGGCCGACTATTTTAATAGTCGTTCGACTAATCATCCAGTTATTTGATCTTCTGCAGATTCCAGAATAGTCGGCCGACTATAGTAACTGTCGGTCGACTATCGTCATGGTCGGCCGACTATTCTGATAGTCGGTCAACTATTATGCCCTTTTCAGCGATCAGCTCTTTCCAGCTTCGTTTTGGCTCGGTTTTGGTTCGTTTTAGCTCCTGTGGCTTCCGTTCCTGCAAAAAGACAAGACACACCACAAAGTAGCCAATTCGGGGCAAAGTAGTAGCTTACACTATTAAATAAACACGGGAATGCGCGTAATAAAAGCGTAAAAAGTGTATATAAAATACGCGCATCAATTTCCTCTAGCTTAGTTAGTAAGCTATAGTTCTTCATAATTTTCATCAATTTCCTTTCTCTAGATCTTTATTCAAGCTTTGTAGAAGAATTCTAGTTGTTTGTATTGAAGATTCTTGGAGATTATTAAAGGATTAGTGACAAATCCTTTGTCCCCTTCATCAAACTTCATCTTATTTATTTATGCAATCTTCTTCTTTATTGTTGATCTTCTTCATAGTTGGTATATTTCTTTTCCTCTCCCTAATCTCTAGACTAGATTTAATTTTGTTCTTTCATTATTGCATCATTTTTATTTATTTTACTTGCATCGTTCTTTGATCGTCTTATTGTTTATTTAGTTGATTGCTATTTTCTCCATTGTTTTGATGTTATTTTCTCTAGATTTTGTTTGTGTTGCTCTTAGATCATTTTTATTGTCTTGTGGTTAATTTCATTGATCTTACTTCTATTGCTATTAGATCGGTTTCTAGTCTAATTAGTAGATCGTGATTTTCTTCATTGTTTTGTTGTCATTTTCTCTAGATTTAATCATTATGCTTGTTTTTGTTGTTTTCTTTATTGTTATTGTTTTATTAGTTTCCATTATGAATAGTGAGTAGATTTCTTGTTGGGGGGTTTAGGGAGGAGGATCTTGGATTATTTGAATTGAGGAGTTTTTGGTCGGTTGGTTGCTTGTTGGTTTATCTTGCTTGAGGTTGTTGTGTCATTGTTGTTTTAGTCCGGCCAACTAGACCGACCTTGACTCATATCTATCAATATGGGGAAACTCGGGGTAGAAATTACCTTAACTTGAGACTTACCCTTATTCACCGCGAAAGCAGGTTTTTAGGTGAGTTGGGTGAAGAAACCGAAAGATGGCATTCTCCTTCTACCAATATTGTGACCGACCCGATTCCAATTTTCTTAGACCCCATTTTGCGAATCCCGACTTCCCCTAACACCTTTTCCCTATTTGATCATCTCTTGTCATTTATTGCGTTTTAGTATAGACTCGACCCTTAAAATCCCCACTAGATCCCAAACACGCCGCTTTTACTCAATTCTGGACCGTTCCCTGTGGACTGACATCGACTTACCATGAATACACTAGTTGTTTTTGTGTTTTTGCGAGTCTTACAAATATTTTTTGATCCCCCATCCTTCGCTAAACGACCGATCCGATTGGGAGGCGATCAAAATGGCGCCGTTGTCGGGGACACGACGAGTAATTGAGTTTTAGTTATTGTGTTTGGTTATTTGCTTTAATTTTATTTTTCTCTCTTTTCCCTAGTACCGATAGGTGCTAGGAGACTTACCGTTTAATTGAGTTTATGCCCAAGAATAATACATCATCGCCCTTGTGGTTCGATCCCGAGCCGGAGATGACATTTAGAGCTTTGTGATTTCGGGGTAATAACTCAACCACTATTATTCCACATCCTTCACTATCATCACCCAATCTAAATCCCATCCTACCACTTACATCACATACACCTTCTACACCGAATAATCCCATTCCAAGTAATCCTTCCACATCATCTACTTCATAAAATTTACCACCAACTCCACCATCACCAAGAATTCCACCACCAAATCAAAATCCAACCCCTCCAAATTCTCCAAATCCAAATCCACCAATACCACCAATCCAACCAATGGTGACCTTAGGTTCCCAGTCTCAACTTACGCATGAAGAAACACCTTCACCGGTTGATTTCGGGGTGATTCTCGAAAATTATGAATTGAAAGCTTCTTTGACAAATGCGGTTCAACAAGATATCTTTCATGGTTTTTTCCCAAGAAGATGCCCAAGAGCATATTGCATCATTCAAAGAGAAATTAGTCAGGGCCCGTCTTAATGGGTTAACATCATGCCAATTACACCGATTATTATTTCCTAAGACATTGAGAGATGGAACTCGAAGATGACTTCATGGCCGTCCCGATAATACATTCACAACATGGGCTCAATTATCCAATGCCTTCTTGGAGAAATATTATCCACCGTCAAAGACTAATCAATATCGCATGGAAATACAAACTTTCAAGCAAGATGAATTTGAAGACCTAAGTGAGGCTTGAGAAAGATTTAGAGATTTATTATGCAAGTGCCCTCACCATGGAATACCCGATTGGGTAACAACCCAAACATTTTATAACACCCTTTCATCGAGAACCAAGGAAAACCTCAACTCGACCGCCGGAGGAGATTTCTCTTCCCTTACCGATGAGGCATCTAAAAGTCTTATTGAAAAGATGGCAAGGAGTGATTCTAGAGTGGGTCAATCAAGGGATTCTAGAAAGAAAGTTGAAGTGAACTCATCTAAGAGTTCTAATGAATTGAAACTTGAAGCAAAAGTTGAAGAATTAACAAAGAGAATGGATGCCATGAATTCTAAGCCAACTCCTAGAGGTATGTACCAAATTCAAGGGAGTGTTCCAACAAGGTAACAATCACCTCCTAAGCAACAAATAACATGGGAAGTTCAATGTGATCATGGTGGCAATTATGGCCATGATTCTAGTTCTTGTATTCTTAATGAAGAAATTTATTTTGAAGAGCCAAATGAAATCCAAGCTATACAAGTGTATGGGCAAAGACCTCAATTTGATCCATTTTCTAATACTTACAATGCCAGCACAAGGTTTCATCCCAATTTTTCTTATGGGAACCAAAATGTTCAAAATCCAATGCCACGTGCCCAAGGGAGTCAACCGAGGCCATTTAACCAAAGTCAGCAAAGGTCCTTTAATCAAGGTTCTCCAAAGATGCCCCATATTTGCCTCCTCACCAAAGGAGTAACTTCAATCAACAGGGTAGTAACTTTCATGTTCCCAACAATTACAACAATTACCATAACCAACAAAATCAACATGGTAACAATTTCAATCATGGATACAATCAAGGGTTCCAAGGTAATTTTTAAGGTAATCACGGTTACAACCAACAACCATTCAATCAACCCTCTCAATCTTATGGCCAATCAAGTAATTTTCAATATGGTCAAGGAGGAGTTCCATGGGATAACACTAGTGATTTGAAAAGAGCCATTGGGCATTTATGGAGTGAGAATCTAGATACAAAAGCAAGGCTGAAGGTTTGAGAATCACAAGAAGCAATAAAAGCCTTAGCCGCCCCAATTCATCCACCCCACGGTTTGGGAATCACAAGAAGCAACAAAAGCCTTAGCCGCTCAAATTCATCTACCCCATGGTTTGCCCGGACAACCCCAAAACCCAAGAGACCCTCCACACCAAGCAAATACCGTCATTTTGAGAAGAGGGAAGGAACTTGAGGAGCCGTATAAGAACTTGAACTTGAACACCAAAATCACCACAACCAAAGTAAATCAACAAAGTGATCCACAAGCAACATCTCCCACTTTCCCCAAACAAAACCGAGGAATACAAGCGGAGTATGATATTCTCCAAAATGCGGAGATTGAACAAAGAGAACTTCAAAGAAAGAAAAAGGAGCAAATGGAAGCGGAAGAAGCGAAAAGAAAAGAGGCGGAGCGATTAGCCGAAGAAGAAGAAGAAACCAATGTTCCACCGCCTCCCGCTTTTGTCCCACCATTGCCTTTTTCCGAACGAGCTAAGCCACATAAGAAGAATGTCCAATTTAGCCGTTTCGTGGATATGTTGAACAAAGTGGAGGTAGCTTTACCCTTCACCGAGGTAATTTCTCAAATGCCCTTTTATTCTAAGTTTTTGAAAGAAGTCTTGACTAAAACAATAGAGGATAAAGAATAATGTGCCCCTCTTACCGCACAATGTAGTGGCATTCTTATGAATCAAATGCCAAAGAAACTAGAGGATCCCGGTAGCTTTTCTATCCCTTGTCGGGTTGGAAATGTTATTGTCAATCAAGCTTTGTGTGACCTAGGGGCTAGTGTTAGTTTGTTACCATATTCAATTGCTAAGAGACTTAGTGTGGGAAAGATGAGACCCACTTGTATGTCAACTCAACTTGCGGATAGGTCCATCAAGTACCCACTTGGGATACTTGAGGATGTGCCCGTGCAAGTTGGTAAGTTTTTCATCCCCTCCGACTGCCCGAAGACACTATTACCCCCATTATCTTAGGTCGACCTTTCATGGCTACTGGTGGTACTATAGTTGATGTAAAGAATGGAAAATTGTCATTTAACATAGGGAACGAGTCGATAGAGTTTGCCCTTTGTCAAGCTCTTAAACAACCAATGATTGAACAAATGTACTCCATTGAAGTTACTGATAGTTTGGTTGAGTATAACTTGATAGATGATGATAAGCAAGAAGATGAACCATTTGACTCTCCACCCTTTGAAGATGAATGCTTACATGAATAAAAGGTAGAACCACTACCGGTGGGTAAGAGTATGGTATCTTCTCCTCCTAATCTTGAACTTAAACCACTCCCCTTTTTCCTCAAATATGCTTTTCTTGAAGGAACTAATTATCCCGTTATCGTCAATGCCACACTTGATGGACCTCAATTGGAAAAACTTTTGATTGTTTTGAGAAAACACAAAAGGGCATCAGTTATAGCATTGCCGACCTCCAAGGCATAAGCCCAAATGTTTGTATGTATAGGATCATCCTTGATGATGTGTTAGAATTTATGATAGACTTAATAAATGATTAAGTTGTTTGATCAGTTCAGAGTTACTGAATTGTGGTCCATTTGGTGATCAACCTAAACTCTATTAAATATATATCTCTTATCTTCTACAATCCTATATTCCATTAACCACTATACAGAAACTTTATCTGGTTGTAACTTTATCTTTGATGGAAAGATTAGTATAAATACAACACCATTCAGGGTCACTAGATTCATCTTCTCTATTCATCTATACACCATCTAAATCTGAGAGGAAAGAGTTTAGAACCGACAATATAGTTAAGACGGTCGACGGTATTTGGGGACGGTATTTTCGGGTTGTAGATAAAGCTGTTCAGGAATCCGGTAAGAAATGGCTGGAGGTTATTTCTAGATCTTATTATTTAGCTTCCGCTTTTGAGTTTATCGTTAGGTTCGTTTATTAATTAAGAACATGATAAATTCATATAAAGAACTTTCATTTGGTATCAGAGCTTCAGTTTATACCTTTGTCTTGCTTTTCTGGGTCATATTTTTTCCGTCGGTCCTATTAAGTTAATCGCTGTTTTTCGCTATCTATGAGTATTATATATACGGTCATTGTAGTGTTGTATTATACCGTATGTTTATAGTGTGAAAACTATTATTGCAACTTGGTTTAATCTATCTACACGTGGAGTTACTGCCATTCACTATGAATCATATTGAAAGTGGTTGTTTTATTATATTATAATAATAAAATTTTGTTAGATAATGAATTTGATACTCATTAATGGCATGCATGCAGGCTATTGTTACTTCGTATTATAGTTTTTTTTATACGTCTGTTTGCATTATTGTTATTATGCGGATTGTTATTATAAGTTACGTTTTGGGTCATATGAATATCAAGTTTCACATAATAAATCTAGTATTATTATTATGTCAGTTTTAAGCTGTCTATATACCTTAAGCTAAAATATATAGATTAATAAAGTAATGTTGAGTGATTCGTAAATTTTATTGGTTAGGGAGTAGCCACAACATCTCTAATTGTTTGAAATTTTGTTTTGGGAATCACATGTAGTAACTAAACATTGATTGTAATCAATCGTACATAATATAATAAAATATACCCACAGGAAATTTTGTTATATTTGTATGATTAATTAAGATGAATATTAATCATTTCGACATTTCAACTTCATCTTAAACATTTTAACTGATGGAGCCACCATTTCAACGTTTTCTTCATCCTTCTCTCTACAATCCACATTTCATTTCCATTTATTTCAACCGTTGAGGATGGTCTAATCACAAACAAAATCTTATGTGACGCAAATATGTAATACACCTCATCTACTAAATTTCTTGGAAACAAAAAGTGTACTTAATTATCGAAGTATGAATATAAGAAACTTATATAAAAGTTGCACGTGAACAACTAGTCTTTTATTTGGTGACTTTTAATAATTGGTCGGACTCATTTGAGACACTCAAATCTTCAAATTCTATTTCTCGGTGTGACAACGTTATACTTTAATCCTCAAGTGTCGTCCGAAATATCATATCCCAAATATCGTATACGAAGTAACATTTATTTTAAACTTATTTTAAAATAGAAGTTTCTTTAATTAAGGTTTTATATTAAAATAAAACTTAAGGTATAATAAAATATTATTTTAAAATTTTAACTTTTTCTAAAAAATATAATTTAAATAATACTTGGCCGATTTACAAAATTTGACGTGGAATTACTTTTAATAATTATGAACGTCGTATAAAAGTTTCAGAATAAAATAAATTCATTTATTATATAAAACGTAATTATAAGTTTATACCTTTATAAAAATATAAGTGGAGTAAAAATTAACTCCATAAATAAACAATAAAAATACTAAAACCAATTTAAACTTGAACAGACTATAAGTAAGTAAAAATCAATAAGAAATACAAATAATATAATGGTTTTGATACACAAGCATTAAGTTTTTGTATTGCTTCAAGACAAAAAGAATCTAAATTGTCATTTAACAGAATTTGCAGTGTCTTTCAAGAACCATTAAATTCATTCATTTATCCTCCATCAATTAATGTACTAAGAACTACTGCTATAAAAAATCTCTCCTCCTAATGTCGTCAATGGCAGTTCCACAAAATCACCATTATCTTCAAGTAAGTTTTCTTCTCTTATCTTAGAAATTCGGTTTGTATGAATTTAATCCCTCTTTTTGGGAATTTTCTGTGAATCGTGATTAATCGAACAATTTGGATGTCAAGATTTAATCCATTTTTTGAGGATTTCCTGTGAATGGTGATTTCCTGTAAATCAATTTCATTTGTAATTGGAATGTTAGGTAGAGAATGTTTGAAGACAATTGTCAATTATCCAAAAATGTTAGGCAAAGAATGTATTAGCAATTATCACGTTGCTCTTCTTATTTATTCCGGTCGTAGCTCTTCTGATTTTTTCAGTTAATTGAAGCGTTTGTTTTTTTGTTTTTTTTCTTTCCAGAATTACAATGCTCGATTTCGATTGAATGAACCATATGTTGAACAAGATGACGGACCTTTCATTTCCCAAACTTTTGAAAGTCAGGAGGAGGCATATATCTTCTATAACAATTATGCTAAGAGACATGGTTTTGTCGCGGTTAAGGATAGTACCGACACTAAACATGGAAGGACAATTAGACAAGATTTTCTTTGTCACCGTGCTGGAAAATAACGATTAAAGGTAATTGATATTTCTAAAACCCAAAGAAATTCAAGGTTTCAAAGTGTGGTTGTCATGCTCATATGCGAATCACTCTTAAAAAATGTTTTGATATATTTCCGAAAGAATGGCATGTCACCACATTTGTGAAAGAACATAACCATGATATGTTGTCTAGCGAAGAATTCCGTTTCCTTCCAGTAAGTCGGAATATCACTTGTGAGGATGAAAAAAGAATTTTTATGTATAAAGAAGCTGGATTGTCTATTAAGCAAATAATTAGGGTGTTGGAGCTTGAGAAAAACCTTAAACATGGTGAATTACCCTTTTTCGATAAAGATATCCGCAATCTTTATGCTAAAGTAAAGAAGATAATTGGAGATGATGATGCCAAAAATTGGAGTATATGAAATTGGCGAAAGAAGAGAATAAAATGTTTCAGTATGGTTTTACGTTGGATGAAAAGAGGAGGCTAGAAAATATTTTTTGGTGTCATGCTCAAAGCTTCGAATGGTACCAAAAGTTTGGGGATGTAGTCATTTTTTATACGACTTATAGAGTAAACTCATAGGACATGCCTTGTGGGATTTTTGTCGGTGTCAATAATCATGGAAAAACAATTTTGCTTGGTTTTGCACTCCAAAATAAGACGATGCCTACTTTTAAGTGGTTAATGAAGGTACGAGTTCTAAAAAATTTCACTTTTGATTGGTTCACAATTTGTAATTTGTCATTTGACTAATTTTGTCATGTAACTATTTATCAGACTTTTGTGCGCATTGTGAACAAGCCGTCGCAAACCATCTTGACTTATCAAGATCCTTGGATGTCTGAAGCAATTAAAACTGAAATGCCTACTACAAAACACAGTTACTGTATATGGCATATAACTTCAAAATTTAGTTGTTGGTTTGCGGGTCTACGTAATGACCACCGAGAATGGTGTAGTGATTTTCACAAGTTATACAAGTTGACTGAATTGGAAGAATTCGAGCATAATTGGTTTGCAATGGTCGAAAAATTCTCTCCAAAACAATAAGCATATCGTAGGTTTGTATAATGTGAGACAATTTTGGGCACCGACTTACCTTCGAAATTACTTTTTCGGAGGGATGGTAACTACCGGAAGATCGGAGAGCATAAATGCCTTTATTAAGACATTTGTTTTGGCTCATACAACTTTGATGGATTTTGTTAAGCCGGTTAGTTTGAGTTACTATTTTGTAGCTATCTTTCGGATCGGTGGAAGAAATAAATTCTTATACGAACCTAACAATAACTTTATTTATTTCTATACTTGTTAGGTGGAGATGGCGGTTCAAGAAATTAGCCAAGGGCGTTCTAACAACAAACTTGTTGCTAACATGAGACCGGTTCCGTTAAACACAAAATCGCCTTTGGAAAAATAGGCTTCTGAAATCCTTACACCATTTGCTTTCACAAAGTTTCAAGAAGAATTAGCAAGGCCGACTTTGTATACAATCTCTCAAGTCGGTGGTAGAAGTGATTGGACGGTAAAATGTTATGAAGGTGAAAGCTCTAGGGAACATGCCGTCTTTTGGGATAGGGATATGGCATTATGTAGCTGCAAAAATTTTGAGTTCTGGGGTATAATTTTTCGTCATATATTGCGAGTATTTGTGCACACCGATTGTTTCAATATTCCATCGTTGTATTTACCACAACGTTGGAATTGTGATGCATTATTGGAAGCTACGTATACTACCAATATTCAAGTAGTTGATGATGTCTTGATTGAAGAAGAATGCTCTCTCACAAATAATGGTGAAACTGTTGTGTTATGCCCCCTCAATCAAGGACAAAAGGACGTCCAAGAACTAAGCGAGACCGGGGTGGAAAATAAAAGGCAATGAAGAAGACAAAGTGTTGTTCTATATGCAAAGAATCGGGTCATACGATACCTACTTGCCCAAAGAAAGAAAATTTTTTCATCCCCGACGACGTACCATCAGCATCACAAAAGAAAAAAAAAACCGCGGAAGATCTTGGACTGAATCCAGTTTTTAGTTTAAAGATGTAGGCGTTAGTGTTGGTCTCAATTACTTTTTGATTTACTAATTTTGGACGTTCTAGGTCTCAATCCCATTTTTTGATGATGTAGGTGAAATTAATTTTGGATTTATTCTCAACATTTAATTGATTTAGTATCATTTGAGTAACAAGCATTTAATCAACTATTTGTTTTTAATTTAGATTCCCTTGAAACCTTAAATTAGCATTAATTGTAGGAATTTGTTATTTCTTATTGATTGGGGTCGGCAGCCTGCTCATGATCGCCTGCCAAGTAGGCCCCAGGAGGACCCCTATCACACTCGAAGGGCCAGTCCCTGGCAAAGAAGCCAAAATAGAAGCATAAAACGCTAAGGATAGCAATCGACCGCTGAGCCCGCAAAAGCAATACAGCCTGCTGGAGCCCAGCGACCACGGCACAAAGTCCGCCTGCCCTGGGAAGTCCCTGGTTGACAGGGCCAGAACCCCCAGGGGCCCTCCCGTCATTTCGCCTAAGGTAAATAAGAATGGGTGGATAGGAAGCCGCCACTTGTCACTCCCTCATCCATCCATTCCTCTCCCACTTCTCTTTCTTGTGGGAAGGTATAAATACTCAACCCTTTCCCACAAGAGAGGGGTTGAATTTTCTCTCTCTAGACTCTCACTCCTAAAAAACGCCACCTTGTTCCTCACGAGCTAGGTTCATCAAGGCTCTTCACGGACTGACTTAGGCATCGGAGAGGGTTCCCTCGGACAACCTCCGAGGCCCTGTGCGTTCATTGTGCAGGGAGCAGGCCGATCCGCCGGGAAAGTCCGATCAAGGGAGAGAGACAAAGGAGAGGTGCAAGGAAATCACGCGATCAGTTACTCACCGATAATCCGATTACTCAGCCCGGATTCAAAGCCGGGATAATTGTTTCCGTGACCGGAACAATTTGGCGCCGTCTGTGGGGAGAAAACGGTTGTGCTCACGAGTTACCCACAAAAAATCAACCATTCCTAACCACAAAAAACTAAAACAATCAAAGCAGTCATGCCAGAAATCGTTGACACCAGTACGGGGGCGGGTCCGACGGTCCCACCGGTGACCCCCCAGTATGGTATGCCACAGCCTGAGAGGATTCCTCCCGCCACGATCCTGGGGGTGGGGGGAACCAGTCTCCTAGGCGTACCAAGCGCTGCTGTAGCGCCTGAACTGGGGACACACCCAGGACACACTCTAAATCTGACCCCAGCTCAGATGGCGCAGAAAGCCGCCTTCTTCTCTGCAATGCTGAACCAGGAGTTTACTCCTGAGGATCTGGTAGGCAGGGTCGCATCGGCCCCCAGGCAGCCACCCTCGATAAGCAGGGATGGAGCTGGGGGCACGAAGCGGACCGCCGCCAGAAATGCTCAGAGGAAAGCAAGAAGGACAGCCCAAGTGTACGCGCAAGTGCAAAGGCGTATCACAACAGGCAGCCCAGAACCACCTGCTCAACAGCAGGCATTCTCCATTCATACCACAGAATCTGCGTCTGGAGAACAGAGAGGCTTATCCCGGGAATTGCAGGAGAGAATGAGGCCCAGGGAGCTCATGTCAAGGCGCCTGGGAGAAAAGCCAGGCGGGGTTTTCTCCAGGTTAACACCGTCAGTCAAAGAACAGTCAGCCCCCGGTTTATCCCAAAGCCTGCAATCTAGGCTCAACCGGGGGCAACCGCTTGAATCTAAGTATCACCAGGGAGAGAACCTCTGCCACTCTCAGAGGAAGAGACCCAGGCAGATTTCCCCTGAAACAGAAGATGAAGCAGCAAGCAGGCCGCCTCCAAGGCACCGCTCCCCCCAGTACGAGGAAACCGACCCATAGACAATGGGATTCTCACGGTAACCAGTCTGGGGAAAGCAGGTCACGACTGGTAGGCAGGCCCACAAAAACCCCACTTCATCCTGAGGTACAAGAATACCCCATTCCAAAAATTAAGATGCCCACCATTAAGTTTGATGAGACAACAGACCCTGAAGACCACCTGGCAGCATTCGAGAGCCACATGGGCATGTACGACGTGGATGACGCCATCTGGTGCAAAGTTTTCCCAACCACCCTGGTAGGGCTCGCACAAGGATGGTTCAGAGATCTCCGCCAAGGATCAATCAAATTCTTCATAGAGTTGGCCGAGATCTTCCTCGAACAATACGCTGGGAATAAAAGGAGACTCCTCACTCGCTTCGATCTTATGACCCTAAAACAGAAAAAGGGTGAAAGTGTAAGGGAGTACCTGAGGAGGTTTGACCTATCCTACCAGCAGGTCAGGGAGATCGATGATTCCACCGCTGCCTACGCCCTGACAATCTCCCTGCTTCCAGGAGAAATGAAAAATCAGATGATCAGGGCCCAGCCAGAAACCTTGGCCATGGCCAGGAAAATTGCTGAAGGTTTCATCCTGCAGGAAGAGTTCCACAGCCTGCCGGATACCCCTGCAGGCCAAACAAGGCCGCAGGGAGGACCGCAGGGTGGACGTGGCAGAAATGAGCCAGGCAAGCCGAGAGAAGAGGGAGACACTCCCAAAAAAGAACGTACCGCATACCAACCGAGATTCGACAGCTACACGGCCCTCAATAGGCCGAGAGCAGAAATCTTCGAGTTGGAAAAAGAAACAGCAAAATGGTCTCGTCCAAACAAGCCTCGCAGCCCAAAAGGAGACCCCAAAAAATTCTGCACGTTCCATGACTGCATAGGTCATACCAAAGAGGAATGCCGCCACTTAAAAGACGAAATTGAAAAACTAATAAGAAACGGCTGGCTGAGTAACTATGCAGCAAGGAACAAACCCCAGAAAGAGGTAGCAGACAAACCTGAGGGCTCATCCCAAAATCGCATGGTCATCCATGTAGTTTCCGGGGACGCAGAGGGACGGACCAGCAGGCGCAGCCAGAAAAGGCAGATCCGCAAACTAAGAAACCAAATCTGCTACGCCGAAAAAGCAGGCAGCCCAAGGGGCACTACCCTAAGCATCACCCCTGAAGATGCAGGGAGAGTCGTGTACCCACATAGCGACCCTCTGGTCTTAACCCTGGAAATCAGCAATCATATTGTCAAAAGGTGTATGGTGGACACTGGCGCCTACACAAATCTCTTATACAAAGATGCTTTTGAGAGGATGAACCTTGAAAGAAGGCACCTGAAACCAGCCCCCGGATCTTTGTATGGATTCAATGGAGCAGGCATGCTACCCATGGGAGTTATCGATCTGCCTGTCACGTTCGGGGAGGGGACCTCAGCGAGAAACATCAGGGCGTCATTTGTTGTGGTGGACCCCAAATCCGCGTACAACGCCCTGATAGACCGAGCCACCCTGGATGAAATAGAAGCTGCCGTATCAATTAGGGCCCTCACCATAGCCTATGTAACAGACTTTGGCATGGAGGGGAAGGTCCACGGAGATCAGGAGTCGGCCAGACAATGCTATTCCGTGGCCCTGCAGGCCCATGAGACAGAAAGAAAAGGGAAGAGAAAAGCCCAGTGCTCTCCTAGCAGGGAAGGCGAGATTCCGACTGCTCAGCAAGAGCCAGTCCGCCTGGAGCCTGAAGGGGAGAGCATGCTAGTGGATTTAGAGCCAGGGAGGCAGGTCCTTATTGGGGCCGGCCTGGAGGAGTCCTACCAAAGGGAACTAATTGCGGTCCTAAGAGAAAACAGGGACGTATTCGCCTACTCTGCAGACGAAATGTCCGGGGTCGACCCAGCATTTATTGTTCACAAGCTGAACATCAGTCCGGAGGCTCGCCCTGTAAAGCAGAAGAAGAGGAACATGTCCGTAGAAAAAGATGCGGCAATAAAGGAAGAAATAGACAAACTCCTGAAGGCAGACTTCATCGAAGTCTGTGATTACCTAGAATGGCTGGTAAACGTTGTCATGGTAAAAAAATCATCAGGCGCATGGAGAATGTGCGTAGATTTTACCAATCTCAACAAGGCCTGCCCTAAGGACTGCTACCCTCTGCCCAGAATAGATCAGCTAGTAGACGCCACTAGTGGATGCACCACGCTGAGTTTTCTGGATGCTTTCTCAGGGTACCACCAAGTGTACCTCTGGCAGCCAGACAGAGTGAGGTGCGCCTTCATAACCAGCCATGGCACCTACATGTACAAGATGATGCCATTTGGGCTGAAGAATGCAAGCGCCACTTACCAGCGGTTGGTAGACAGGGTCTTCGAAAGCCAAAAAGGAAGAAACTTAGAAGCCTATGTTGACGATGCGATCGTCAAAAGTAAGGGGGACAAGGAGCATCTGATGGACCTTCAAGAGACCTTCTCTTCCCTGCCGTCGTACAAGATGAAGCTCAACCCGAAAAAATGCACATTCGGGGTCCGGTTCGGGAAGTTCCTAGGTTTTTTGGTCAGCTCCAGGGGGATAGACGCCAACCCTAAGAAAATTCAGGCGGTCCTGGACCTCCCAGAGCCTAAAACCATCAGGGACATTCAGAGGCTCACAGGCAGAATGGCCGCCCTGGCTCGGTTCATCGCCAGATCAGCAGACAAGTCCACCCCTTTCTTCAAAATATTAAAAGGCAACAAACAGTTCAAATGGGAAGACGAACAGAAGAAAGCCTTCGAGCAATTGAAGGATCACCTGAAAAAGCTCCCTACCCTGGCAAGACCGGTAGCCGGAGAAAAGCTATATCTATACATCGCTGTCACGAACACGACGGTAAGTGCTGTCATCCTAAGGGAGGAAGCAAACTCACAGCAACCCATTTACTTTGTGAGTCACGCCCTGGGAACAGCCGAAAGGAATTACCCCCTAATAGAAAAGGCCGCCTACGCAGTCATCATTGCAGCTAGAAAACTCAGACCCTACTTTGACGCACATCCTGTCGTGGTCCTCACCGACCAACCACTGGAGAAAGTGTTGGAAAAGTTTGAGAAATCAGGGAGACTGCTGAAATGGGCGATTGAGTTAAGTGGGTTGGGGATATCTTACCAGCCGAGAACAGCCATCAAAGCTCAAGCCTTAGCAGATTTTCTGGCTGAATGCTCCCATTCAGGGGAAGAAGAGCCCCCTGTCGAGGAGTGGATCGTGCACACTGATGGATCCTCAACAGCCAATGGTGCAGGCGCAGGCGTCGTATTACCAAGCCCCGAGGGAGTAGATTTTGAGCATGCGCTCAGGTTCACTTTCCCGGCGTCAAACAACGAGGCGGAATATGAGGCTGTAATCACAGGGATAAAATTGGCTAAAGCTGCAGGGGCAGAGCGAATTACGCTAGCTACCGATTCTCAGCTCATTGCCAATCAAGTTAACGGAGAGTATGAGGCCAGAGATCAAACCATGGCCACATACCTTGAGAGAGTAAAACAGGAGTTATCGGGCCTGAAATCCTATGAAATCCAGCAAATACCTCTGTCGCAGAACAACCGAGCCGACGCTCTGTCGAAGCTGGCCAGCTCCAGCCTACAGGACGTACGGAGATCGGTGTGGGTTGATGTTTTACATGAAAAATCTACCAGCGCCTGTTAAGTGATTAGCACTGTCGAGGAAGGGCCGAAAAGTTGGATGACCCCCTTCATCCAGTTCAAAAAGCATGGTATCCTGCCATCAGACACGGCGCAAAAGAGAAGGGTACAGACCAAAGCAGCCTGGTTCATAATCATCGGTGAAGAACTCTACAAGAAATCTTTTACTTACCCTCTGCTAAAATGCTTGGGGGCAGACCAGGCTTCCGAAGTCCTAGAAGACATCCACTCAGGGATCTGTGGACATCACATCGAAGGGAGATCACTGGCCCACAAGGCCCTAAGGGCAGGCTACTACTGGCCTACAATGCTAGCAGATGCTCGAAGCCTGACCCAGAAGTGCAGAAAGTGTCAACTCTTTGCCCCATCAATCCATGCCCCGGCCCAGGAACTCAGGCCAATCCTATCCCCCATCCCCTTCGCTCAATGGGGGATGGATATACTAGGACCCTTCACGGCGGCCACTGGAGGCAGGAAGTTCCTGATTGTAGTTATAGACTACTTCACCAAATGGATAGAAGTTGAAGCAGTGCCCAACATCACCGAGCCGGCAGCCAGAAAAGTGATCTGGCGAAATGTTATCACCAGATTCGGCCTACCCAAGATGTTGGTATTTGATCATGGCAGGCAGTTTGACAATGATCCCCTGAGAATCTGGCTAGAAAGCCACAACATCGCAGTTGCCTACTCGGCCGTCTGTCATCCTCAAACCAACGGACAGGCAGAGGCAGCCAACAAGCCAATCTTAAATGGTCTGAAGAAAATGGTAGATGACCTCAAGGGTAGGTAGGCTGACGAACTTCCCAGCATACTCTGGTCAATCCGGACCACCCAAAAAGAGTCTACAGGCCAAACCCCGTTCGGTCTAGTATATGGAGCAAAGGCTCTATTACCTATTGAGGCAAGGATCCCATCTCTACGCTCCCTGCAATACGACCGAACTGAGAATGAAGCCGCAATGGTTAAGGCCTTAGATCTGGTCAATGAAACAAGGGAAGAGGCTAGTACCAACATCGTTGCCTACCAGCAACGAATGAGGAAAGCCTTCAACAGCAGAGTGCGCCAGAGAAACTTCCAGAGGGGTGATCTGGTTCTCAGAAAAACGCAGGCGGTTGGAAAATCAAGGGAACATGGAAAGCTAAGTGCCAACTGGGAAGGTCCATACCAAGTGACTCAAATCCTGGGGCCAGGCACATATAAAATCGCCAACCTTGAAGGACAAGAATTGCATGCTCACTGGAATGCGGACACCCTGAAGAAATATTACGTCTGAACCAGGTCTAAAGATAGTTTTTATTTCTTACTAAGAACAATGGCGGAGGACGGTCAAAGAATGTCGACGGCTCCGACCACCCTAAATGTCAAAAGTTTTATAAAGAAATGAGAAAAGCTTCAGATTTATACTCGTTGTCTGTTCACACTTGCGTTTTCACACACAAACGAGCAGGGGGCAATAGGGGGAGGCCCCCCTGTTGCCAAAGTTAGGAAAAATGAACCCCCCAACAAAAATCTGAGCCTCTCTGCTTACCTCTGGGCAGGCAGGGGGCAGGCCCCCTGGACTTTCAACAAAAGCCAGGGACAGGCCAGATCAACAAGGACTGGGGGCAGGCCTCCCCAACCTTGTATAAAAAACGCAAAAGCCTCCCTGCTAACCTCTGGGCAGGCAAGGGACAGGCCCCCTGGACTTTGAACAAAAGCTAGGGACATGCCAGATCAACAAGGACTGGGGGCAGGTCCCCCAACCTTGTATAAAAAACGCAAAGGCCTCCCTGCTTACCTCTGGGCAGGCAGGGAGCAGGCCCCCTGGACTTTGAACAAAAGCCGGGGACAGGTCAGATCAACAAGGACTGGGGGCAGGCCCCCCAACCTTGTATAAAAAACGCGAAGGCCTCCCTGCTTACCTCTGGGCAGGCAGGAGGCAGGCCCCCTGGACTTTGAACAAAAGCCAGGGACAGGCCAGATCAACAAGGACTGGGGGCAGGCCCCCCCAACCTTGTATAAAAAACACAAAGGCCTCCCTGCTTACCTCTGGGCAGGCAGGGGGCAGGCCTCCTGGACCTTGAACAAAAGCCAAGGACAAGCTGTACCAGGCACGATTAACGTCAAGGAAAGATTCCCCAAATTCTAAATCAAAACTTACCATAAAAAGCAAAGAGAAATATTCCACAACACTACTACAAAACATGACATAGACATGGGTCGTTTTAACTAATAGACATGGGTTTCACGACCCATGTTAAGTTGAGTGACATCTATTGTCCAATACTTAGACATGGGTCGTATGTCCTATGTCTATCTAAAACATAGACATAGGTTTTTCAATTAACCCATGTCTATAAAAACTATAGACATGGGTTTTTTGTTCGCCCTATGTCTATTATAAATATAGACATGGGTTTTTTTTTTTGCCCCATGTTTATTGTCATAGTACAAACATGGGTTTTTCGTCTGCCCCATGTTTATTGTCATAGTAATCAGTCCGAAAATGATATCAATTATTAATGCTTTCCGTATTTTTTATAAGAAACTGCAATCCAACCGAAACCAAAATAAATCTCATAAATTATACAACGCCGAATTGGATGATCAAACGTTCCATATTTCATAAAAGTAGTTATCATCCCAAACAAATAAGTAGCTAAGATAAAAAAACTACACAATTACGCGATGTACCAATAATAAAATCTCTTCCTACTACAACCAATCTTTTTAGCTAATACATTGAATACTACATGCATGTTTCATACTTCTAATTTTGAAGATAATAGTTAGCCCACAAATCGCGAACCTCATCGATGTCTTCTTGTGAATACATGGCAAGTACTTTGAAGTGCTGCAACAATTTCAATATAATTGAAAGCGAATAGTTCAAGAACATAAATACTTTGATTATAACATAAGAAGTGATTAAGTCGGTCATGTACTTCATTATGTAGTAGCCACATTCTGTGTTCCCCGGCTGACAAGCACACTATAGCAACATATATACCAACATCAGCAATTCAATCACAAACAAGAACCAACAAGGCAACATGCATCAAATCCGATCAATAATTAGCCAAAGTAATTGCGGGTTTTGAAGGAATGTGGATGATCAGACTGACTACAAACCCCCAACCCAACCCAATCAATGTCTGTGTCTATCTATCTCAGATCAGTTCACATTTCAGAAGGAGTAGACTGTGTGCACTGAAGACCAAAGAAATGTAATCTCTCAACAATGCAGCTTCTGTGTCCAACCATGGAAAACAAAATACGGAGTAATAAACGCGGCTACACTTTTGTTGAGAGATTATATACTTCACTGAGTCTGAGTGTTTCAGAAAATCAATATGATAACGTGTAGAATTTTCTACAATTGACTTCCTCAATGACGATTCAAAAACAATACTCTTGTGCAATTTAATTACTCTGTACTAGACAAACATTGTGCAAGCAGTCAATGCTCAATGCTCACCTCTCATCTTCTCCTCTTTCACTTTCTCTGACAAGTGCCTTCATTTGTATTTGCATACACTGAAAATTCTTTATTATAATATTCATATTCATCAAATCATAATTGTAGTTCTCCTACAAACTTATAAATGTTGTGTTGTGAATTGCATACAGATACGTTACTGAGAACAAAAGCCGAGAACATCCGTTACTGAGAATGTTGTGTTGTGAATTGCATACAGATACAGCAAAAACCTTAAGCAATGAACAATCAATATATATATATATATATTTTAGGCTTTTTTCGAGCGATCTCAACCTCAAATTAGGAAAGTATCATAACTAATAAAAAAAATCAATTAGAGAATCTTTTGATTATTACAATATATATTTAATTTATTATATTAATGTGAAATTTTACAATTCTGACGTGAAAACCTTTAGAGTTCATTTTTTTAAAACATTATCATAAAATAAATTATAAAAATGAAATAATTAGATTCGTGTTAAAAAATGCTTTCATTAGAATATAAATTTCATATAGATTGTTTCACATTATGTGATGAATTTATAACATATAACAGTTTTAAAATTATCCCACATCGACAAATTACAATATGATAATGAAATTCTATATTATAAATAAAGAGTAATAATTCGTTCTTCGATATCTACCAAAAGTCTATTGAATCTCAAAAAGAGTTTCTAAGACTATAAACTTAAGTAATTATCCACATCAAGATGATGAAATTTTATATTATAAATAAGAGTAATCATTCGTTTTAAATATCGATCAATAAAAACTTTTAAATTATCCCACATCGAAAAATTATGATGGGGTGATGAAATTCTATATTATAAATATTAATAATCATTTGGTTTTAAATATCGACTAAAAAACTTTTGATATATAAGACTACAAATTTAAAATCATCCCATATTTACAAAATTACAGTGAGTTGATAAAATTCTATATTATCCACACATCGAAAAATATGATAAGTTGATGAATTCTATATTATAAATAAGACTAATCATTCGTTATTAAATATCAATCAAAAAAACGTTTAAGTCTTAAAAAGTCTCTTAATAAGACTACAAATTTAAGTAAAAATAATCTCACATCAAAAAATTATAATAAGGTGATGAAACTTTATATTATAAATATTATAAATAATACTCCGTAGTAACCATGTGCTCTTAGATATTAACCAAAAATATTTTGAGTCTTAAAATATATATTAAGACTATCTCACATTTGAAAAATTATAAAGTTTCATCAAACATAAATCTTTTGAGTCTTAAAAAAGTTGTCAAAGACTATACACTTAAATCTTTTGAGTCTTAAAAGTTGTCAAGATTATAATAAGGTGATGAAATTCTATATTATAAATAAAACTAAAAAACATTCTTTAGACCTCAACGAAGTTAAGTAATTCTCCCACATCGAAAAATTATGATGAGCTTATGAATTTGTACTAAAGAAGAGTAATCGTCGTTTTTAAATATCAACCAACAATTTTTTTTTTTATTAAAACTATGATGGAATTCTATGTCATTGTTTTTTAAATTATGATGAATTCATGAATTTGTAGTCTTGAGTTTATAAAGGGTCTTAATAAGACTACAAACTTAAAATTATCCCACATCGAAACAATTAAAATAAGTTACGGTAATGATTCTATATTATAAATAAGACTACAAATTTTGGTTAAATTTATCCCACATCGACAAATTATAATAAGGTGATGGATTTTTATATTATAAATAAGACTAATTATTTGCTCTTAGATTCTCAGATATCCATCAAAATCTTTTGAGTTTTAAAGAAACTATTAAGACTATAAACTTAAGTAAATTATCCTGCATCAAAAAATTATACCCTATAAACTTAAGTAGATTATATCCCACATCAAAAAATTATATCCCTTCGGTAAGTACCCCTCACAAATATTAAGGTCCCTCACAAATCTCATTATGACGAGGTGATTAAATTCTATATTATAAATAAGATTAATCATTCATCCTAAAAAAAGTTCTTAACGAGGTGATAGAATTCTATGTAATCTTTCGTTCTTAGATATTAACCAACAATCTTAAAAAAAAGTTCTCGCATCGAAAAATGAGGAAGGATTGATGAAATTCTATATATTATAAATAAGTGTAATCATTCGTCTATGAATAAAAGTCCTTAATTAGACTATATCTAAACTTAAATAAATTTAAGTATATCCCACATCGAAAAATTATAATAAGATGAATTTTTATTATTATATAAATAAGAGTAATCATTCATCCAAAATATATAACAAGATAATCCATATGTTTATACTAAAAGTGCGTGGAATATTTTAAATGCTTAAATACAACCCTATGGGTTAAATACCGATAAGAAAACTTTTGAATCTTAAAAAAGCTTTTAATATACAAGACTACAAACTTAAAATATCCCACATTGAAAATTGCGATGAAATTCTATACTTCGTATTATAATCAAGAGTTAAAAAGAGCTTCTAAGACTATAAGCTTAATTAAATTATCTCACATCGAAAAAAAATTGACGAGCTGATGAAAGACTATAAACTTAAATAAATCATCCCACATCGAAAAGTTATTATAAGTTGATGAATTCTATATTATAAAGAAGACAAATCATTCGTTCTTAAATATCAATAAAAAAACATTCAAGTCTCTTAATAAGACTACAAAGTTAAATAAAAATAATCTCACATAAGGTGATGAAACTTTATAGTATAAATAAGACTAATCATTCTTTCTTAAATATCAATAAAAAATTCTAAGTCTTAAAAAATCTCTTAATAAGACTACTTAAGAAAAACTATCCCACATCCGAAAAATTATAAAGTCTTATCAAACAAAAATCTTTTGAGTCTTAAAAAGGTTCTTAAGACTATACACAAAAGACTAATTATAATTTTTTCCGTAGACATCAACCAACTTAAGTAATTCTCAGGTTATGAATTTCTACTAAATAAGAGTAATAATTGTTTATAAATATCAACCAACAAATTTTGAGCTTTTAAAAGGACTAGAAACCTAAAATTATCCCACATCAAAAAATTAGAATAAGGTGATGATTCTATATTATAAATAAGAGTAATCGTGCATTTTTCTGGGTCTTTAAAGCATATCTTAAAATCATAAACCTTGAGTAATCCTATATCGAAAAATTATGATGAGGCGATAGAATCTTATATTATCAATCAAAAAAATTATTCGCATGTATTCTTTTGAGTTTTAGAATAAGCTCTTAAGACTATAAACTTAGTTGAAATTAAGTTTGATTAAATATCATGCGATCATCTTATTTATTATAATGATATAGATTCATCAAGTTTCTTATTTAACGAATATACATCATCAATGTAATTAAGTCAATTAACCCGATGCCAACTAACCCGTGCAACGCACGGACTTTAATCTAGTTATACAATAAAATTACCTCAGTAAATCCAACTTCAACCACTTTCTCAGTTAATGCCGAAACATCCTTGACATTTAACTTATTCAGTTGGGTTAAACCCGAGACTGTCGACAGTGGTTTAACCTTCAAATTATCCATTACCATGTAAGGAACCATATCCTTCACATATCCCTTAATACCAATGTTGTTTGTCGTAGTATCGACAGCATTCTGAGACTGAACATATGTCATCGTGGTATTTATCTTGGAACCACAACCAGGACAGGTTGTGTTAATGACAGGACTCGCATAAATGCAACAGTTACTACACTTATAAATCGCATCAACAGCATTCTTAGACGGAACGACATACGTCATGGGGTCACTTATATGGTCACAGCAACAACCAGGACAGGTTGCATTAAGAACAGCACTTGCATATCTGCAACAATGACGACATTTATAAATCATATGCCGGTTAGGAGCGGCGTTAAGTTTCAACAAAGGAACATTAAAAGCAGCTTTTGTTTTCAACACGACATCTTTGTTGACGTCGGGATGAAAGTAGCCAGAGTCGAGAGACTCCACACTCCTATAAAGCGATACAAAGGGACACACCATGTCATTAACGTTAGCGAGTTGAACGACAGTCCCAACTGGTAGAGACATACAGGATATGAAACAGGAAATCGACAAATTCTTTTCCTGCTTCCGCATACACAACTCTGTTAGTCTTACTGTCTACTAACAGTTTCAATTTCAACTTTCTCTCTGACATGTCGACCCAAAACAACAACAAGTATTCTGAAATACAAACGAATTTGAGGATGGATTAAGTGATGAAGTGTGATAATTATATATAGGGTGAATTAATTGCATGAAAATAACTATTGGCTGAATTGAAGGATGTGTACTGTGTATTAGAGATATTAATCTAATATCTTTAGAATAATTATTGTATCATATTATTTACTACAAACTTACTAACTATAACACGATCTCTCAAGGACACTTACTCTCAAGTAATGATCAAATCCCTACAAACTTACTAACCTTGTCGATAAGGGCTGAACTCTTAAGGCAAAATGGACTCGGTGACACAAAACCAAACTGAAATAAGTTGAAAAGAGCGAATCCTTAGTACTTTACTACTCCGTACTAGTATTATATGGATATGGTGCTTTATTTCTTTCTCATAACTCCTTTATGGACTCGGTGACACATTTATTACGTCCCTATCATAACTCCTTTCTCATTTATTGCTTCCCTTCTTCCTAATCTCACCCCGATTAATTAAGTGATTAACTATAATACGGCGTAATTATTATGAAAAAGACGATTTTAATTTCAAACCGAAGATTTCGCACAAATTAAAGGATCAGTATGAGAAGAAAAAAAAAATCATCATTTTCGGAACTCGGGAGAAATAGTTACGGAGTATATATGCTCGGTCAAAGTATATATTCGGTTAAAATTAGTATTTGACTAATCATACCTTATCACAAATATTCATAAGTTATCGCGAGTCAAAGTTATTTTGATTAAAAAAATAGACACACCATAAAAAATGAAAAAACACAGCTTAGAATATCAATAATTATTTTCGTAAGAGTAATTATTACGGAGTAATTATTATCTAGACGGGATACCTCCGTCACAAGTAGCTGGTAATTAATAATACGAGTACGTGCATGACAAAAGTGACCTGTGCATGCAAATTGGTATATATATGAAACTCTAGGTTTAGGTTTAGTACTCATTGCATGCATATAATCACAGAAATTAAGGGAACTAATTACAATTAATATTTACATTTGCAACCAATCAAAAAGGTTAAAAACTACTCCCTCTGTCTCGGTCATTTGTTATCTTTTTATACTCGTATTATTTTTTAGGAGTATTTTAATGAAAGAACAGCAAATGACGGTAAGTCTATCTATGACGAAAAGAGTATTGGAAGTTAGGGTAGGGTAAGCAAAAAAAAAAATAACAAAGTCCAATTATTTAATCATGGAAAATACATGATCATTTTGCTAAAATGGTTTGATCCAAACCCCATTTCTACGACAAATCTAACAAGACGATAACGTATCTTCAAAGGTAACAACACACAAGTCGTAGACTCATAGCTCATCAGGCAAGAATATAACTGTATTAAGCTTATAAATCTTCAACACTATAACTAATAAACACGAGAATAATATCGAGTCCAGGCTAACATAAGAATGTCAACAACAGCTACTCGTATACAGTTTTCAAACAATTGAAACAGTCGGGCTAGAGCAAACGTATAAAAAAGACATAGAAACGTAGATAACAGTTCTACAGTTTTCAAACTAATGAACCACTCGAACTAGAGCAAACGACATATATAACAAAAACATATGAATGTCAGTTACAGCTACGGAGTATATAGTTTTTTAACTAATGAAACAGTAGAGCTAGAGCAAACGACATAACAAAAACAGGTGAAATTGTAAATGTAAATAACAGACCCACAGCTTACAAACAAGTGAACAACTCGAGCTAGAGCTAGAGCTAGAGCCAATGATATAACAACTATACAGTTTTCAAACTAAAAACTCGAGCTACATCAAACGATATAGTAAAAACATATGAAAGTAGTAAATAACAGCCCTACAGTTTCACTAATGAGACACTCGACAAAGACATGTGAACGTAAATAATAGCCTACAATTTTCACACTAATGAAACCCGAGCTAGAGCAAAACATCCAGCCCACACGTTCCCCTGTTATTAGATTCTCACCCCTTCCCCACTACTGTCTTACATCTAAAATCCCTTCATTATTATAACAAACATTGATAAAACATTGATAAAGCAAGAAAAAGAGAAAGAGAAATAGATCAGAGAAAAAAAAACAGGAAAAAAGAGTTGGTACTTTTGAAGCTCAAGAAGTTTAGAAATGAAGTTGGTGTTGGATCATTCCTCATAAGTCTGCCTGCCAGGTCAAGGTGCACCTTCTTTCACTACTGTTTCATTGCATTCACCACGCACCTCTGTAATGTATAATGTAGTTACAGTATATTCTTACAGATCCTCATCCTCGTCTACCACCAATCCGCCGTGAGTTTTTAATTACTCCGTATCTACTAATTTTAATTACATAATCAATTACTCTAGCATTTGTTAAATGACGGGTCGGGTTTAATTTATACTCATAATGAAATTGTTGTGATTATACATGTAACCGTCTTATTTAAGTTTTTGTTGCCTTCGGCTACATCTCATTCTTTAATCGATCAAACAATTGCACGATTGATCATAAGGAGGAGGACGACATCTAAGTGAATGTCATCCTAATGTAGCGGAAATGCATGATCGACTGACTGTACATGACCTCTAATTAGTTAACCACAACAACGACGACATGAATTCAGTATCCAACGCTTACATTCAATTGAATTAAATTCGATTCGATTCACTTACCTACTCTACTGAATCAAACTCCCAATCATAAAATTATGCATCAAAATCTGCATCAACAAAGTAACACAAGCATACACTAACTATCATTTTGAACAACGAACTCAAAAACCCTAAAACGATCGAAAACAAACAAAAATAATGAAAATAACAGGAGGAATCGAATACACGCGTGGAATTGATTAACCATAACAGCAACAACAACAGCAACAACATGAATTCAATATTCAACCACTACATTCAAATACACTCAATTCAATTCGATTCACAATCATACGATTACGCATCAAAATCCGCATAAACAAAGTAACACAAGCATACACTAACTATCATTTTAAACAACGAACAAAAAAACCCTAAATCAATCAAAATCAAACAAAAAGAACGAAAACAACAGCGACGAATCGAATACGTACATGGAATTGATTGAATGCGGAATTCGAAAATCGAGGTGCTAGGGTTTGATTGCTACGATTAAACCGGTATGAATGTGTGGAATGTATGGAATTTATGTGAGCGATTTAGGGTTATAAATGGCGCGACGCCATTAAAAGGGGAAAATATTGAAGATGAAAGGAGGTGAGAAAGCTGTGAAATAAATTGAAGTGAGAGAGATGACTGAGAGATACACACTTTGTGTATTAGATTAATAGAATATTAAGAGTAAAATGAAAAAAAATAAAGAAAGTTGCGTAGGATGCAAAGCCTTCAACCGGAAACCGTAAACCATTTAATATTAGTTTATTAAGAATAATAGAATATTATTAGTTTATTAGGACTAATAGAATAGACATGGGTCACTATTTTATTAGTATTATATCAATATACATGGATTTCTTGTGTGCCCTACATCTATTCATATATTGTAGACATAGGGCTTACTTTGACCTATGTCTATAATTTATAGACATGGATTTTAATTTTGACCTATGTATATTCTCTTTTATATACATAGGTTTTTTAAGTAACCTATGTCTATTAAAAATAGATGTGGGTTTTCCTTTTAACCTATGTCTATTAGGTCATGTCTAT
Source organism: Agrostemma githago (assembly GCA_958450325.1). Taxonomy (NCBI): domain Eukaryota; kingdom Viridiplantae; phylum Streptophyta; class Magnoliopsida; order Caryophyllales; family Caryophyllaceae; genus Agrostemma; species Agrostemma githago. The sequence continues at coordinate 12,826,380 of OY288239.1, forward strand.
GACTAATTTTGTAGTAGTGCAACAAGACCCGTGAAGGGTAGAAGGTCTTTACAAAGTCAAGGCGAAGAAACCAAAATGATAAAAATTACAAGCAAACTAGCATAAGAACTATTACAAGAAAAAGACGTCACGGGGCATCCTGGCGAGGGACGGCATCTGCCTCAGGCTGACTGGCCGCTCGAGCTTCATTCTTAGCGGTATAAAGATTCCGGAAGGTGTCCTCATTCTTAGAGGTAGGGAACATCTCCCCTATCACCTCCATCACCAACTCCAGAGAAGAATTGGCACCGCTCGCGAAGCTGGCATCCACCGCAGCTTCAGCCTCCTCAGCCAGGGTCTCTTTTTCCTTCGTCCATTCCCCCTTAGCCTGTTCAAAAGTTGACTTAGCTCTTGACAGTTGCTCCTCCAATTCAGTCACTCTCCCCTTCAAGTGCCCCATCTCAGCCAAGGAGAGGTTAGCTCGGTCCAACGACAGGCGGCTCTCCTTCAGATCAGCCTCCAGCTTGGCTACTTCCTTCACAGCCATCTCGCCCTGTAACCTCCACTGACCAGCCTGCTTCTTGGCCTCCTCTAACTCGCCCTCTTGCCTCGCCAGCTTATCCTTCAAGGAGCTTATCAAGGAGATATCCCTCTCTACCATGGCCAGGCGGTCAGGAGGAGGAGCCCCGGGTGTGATCGTCAGCTCCTCATCACTCAGGCGGCTGAGAGTCGCCGGCTCGGTAGACGCCAACATAACCTTAGAGGTGCGCTGGATGTACTGAAGCACTTGATGAGAAGTTGAAGTCACGATTTTAGTGAGGCGGTCAGCCAAGACGGCTCCGGAATCAGAAAGCAGGCCTGACACGTCCACGCTGTCACCAGCCGTGTAGTGGAACTCTGCATTTGTAACACCCCGGCCCAATCCTAGGACCGGAAATGTTAACTGCGGTAGCCCGCCAGGCTTTGTACTGGTCCCACAAACCAACACGAGTCCTTTCCAGCACATTTTGTCCTCACTCATGCGCATCCCGGAAACCTTCCCAGGAGGTCACCCATCCTAAGATTGCTCCCAGTCAAGCACGCTTAACTGCAGAGTTCTTATAATGGGCAAACCAGAAAAGAAAGTGCACTTTGTTGATATGAGTAGTACTTTCAATCCCTTTAAGCAAAGCTCATAAATAGGACATCTTCAATCAATGTGGGGTGTTTCAATCACTCCCACTTGAAGGACGCAACGTCCTCGTTGCGCCTGGCAGCATAACCGCTGACCCAGAATCCACCCCCGCTAGGTGCCAAATGCACGGTCGCAGGGTTGCTCTGATACCATTTGTAACACCCCGGCCCAATCCTAGGACCGAAAATGTTAACTGCGGTAGCCCGCCAGGCTTTGTACTGGTCCCACAAACCAACACGAGTCCTTTCCAGCACATTTTGTCCTCACTCATGCGCATCCCGGAAACCTTCCCAGGAGGTCACCCATCCTAAGATTGCTCCCAGTCAAGCACGCTTAACTGCAGAGTTCTTATCATGGGCAAACCAGAAAAGAAAGTGCACTTTGTTGATATGAGTAGTACTTTCAATCCCTTTAAGCAAAGCTCATAAATAGGACATCTTCAATCAATGTGGGGTGTTTCAACATTTTCCTCTGGGAAGGGGGTACTTGGAGGCTCACGGGCAGGGCGCTTCGCCTCAGGGGTGGTAACATCCGCCTCCAGATCCACCACGTCAGCACTAGGAGGTTCCCTGTCTCTTTTCCTCCTCAACTCCAAGGGAGCGCTCTCCCCAGTTCCCTCGGAATTCCCAGGCTGCGTTCCCTGCGAAGCCCGAGGTCCAGCCGGAGAAGCACCCTGTTTCTGACCAGGGGAAGGTGTAGCTCCAGAAGTAACCTCAGCCTCCCCCTCATGGATGCTAGGGGTGGGAGTCGCTGGCTTCGACGAAGGCAGCCGGGGTGGGAGAGGCAATCTTCGACCAGCGGCAAAGTCTTTTACAAGCTTCATTAAGGCTTTGCTCCCTTTCCTGAAATTCGCAGGGAGAGAAGGACGCTTTGAAAGAACGACCAATTCCTCACTCAGACCCAGTCTCCTGACTTGCTTCTTTGTCCAGCGCCAAGTGTAGGAATCTGCAGAAAGGGAAAGGCGGTCATCTAAAAAGCAGGGAGAAATAAAGTCTCTGGAAAATCGTGACAACAAAAACTCCCTAGAACTACCTTCAAGGCCAGGAATCAGGCCCAAGGGAAGCAAGTACTCGTCTGTCGCAATGAGCTCCGCGTGGGGGAGCCAGAAGGCAGGACCAAAGTTCCCATGTTTGTCCACCACAATCTCAAACTTTTTAATCAAAATCTCCTCCTTCTCGCTCAGCTTGACCTCCAGGGCCTTCCCCCCAACACCTGGATGATACTCCTCGCGCGTCTCCATGCGGGTGTGGACATGGTTCCTAAAATGTCTAGGAATTTTCCACCCTGACGCGCTATGAATATATATAAAGTTATTTTTCCAGTCTTTTAGGCTGCTCAGAGTTGGCCAGACCAAGGCATACTTTTTCTGCCTCTGCAGAGACCAATAACCAGGGGAGCCATCCCCCCCGAACGAAGACACCATTTGAAGACCGACCATAAAATGAAGGGCGTCAATATAAGGCCCCTCGCCATGGAAAAGGCAGGTCCAGGTGTAAGCTACTAAGGATCTAATGGCAGTTGCAGTCAGCTGGGCGATAGCGACGTTCATCCTCCTGAAGGTTTCCTCCAGGAAAGGATGTAGAGGGAATCGCAGGCCAAATTCCAAGGCCTTGTGATAGACTGCCACACACCCTTCTGGAGGACAGCATACTGTGTCCCTTTCCCCAGGGATTATAACCGTGTACCCTTCCCCGAAGTTGTAAAATTGTTCAATGGCCCTAGCAGCATTACTCTCCAAGATCAGGTCCCTGTTCTTGGCCTCAGGGTAGGTCTTTAGGGGGATCAAATACTTTTTCTTGTCCAAGTAATAGGTCCTCCCCCTCTCCCTGCGGATGAGGGGGCCGGCAACCCTGGAAGGGTCCACCTCCAGGGCCTCGTCATCAGAGTCGATTACATCAAAGGGAGCTGGTTCGGGTGATTCAGCACCCTCCCCCCTATGATGATCATCCTCTTCCCTAGGGACAACCCCGGAGGAAGAAGCTATGTCACGCCTGCCACCGTCGCCGCCCCCAGTTCCCCCGAGCAAAGAATTAAAAGAAAGGGGACGAACTCGCGACATATTGGCTATGGAAGGGAAAAAAGAGGTGAAAGATTTAAAGAAGTTCTAACCTAAAGACGCCGATAAAGTCGCCGGAAACAGTGACAGAGGGTATTCCTTGCTCCTCGAAGAATGCTCGGCAACAAAAGTAATTCAAGAGTGTAAGGAGTTTGAAGTCTCAGGAAAAGTAAAAGAAGAAAATGAAGGGGGAGAAGGGTTTATATAAAGCCCAAGAAGCCCAAGAGGCGACTTCCCTGACAAGACCCCCAACAGTCATCCACGTGTCGCACACTGAACACGGGCTGTTCACCCTTTCCCAAGAGGGGCCTCGAAAGACTAAAAATGGCAGAGGGAAGGATCGACCGACGACGTCATCACAGCATTCAAAAAAAAAAAAAAAAAGAAAAAGCGAAACTGATTAATTTTCATTTCATTAGCCTTGAAAGGGGAAAATTACATCTTGTACCGAATGCGAAAAGAAAATACACAAGGCCCAAAATCCCGGCCTAATAAAATCAAACACCCTGCTACGCAGGCCTAATCGTCGTCCCAGTCTGGGGAATAGTCCCCAGGACTGCCTGGGCTCCCGAGATCCGAGCCCCAGTCCCAGTCTGGGGAATCCTTGAAGGGATCATCAGAGGCTCCGTCCCCATCCTTGTCGCTCAAGCAACCAAGACCCTCGCTGTCATCGGAGTCTCGGCTGCTATCCTCCCAGTCCCTGCCAAAGGGAGCGGCCTGGGATTCGTCGCAGGTGCGACAACCTGTCCTCCTCACGGGCGAGGAGGGGCCTGACGCCAAGGAGGAGTCAGTATCGGAGAAGTTAGGGTCAAACTGCTCGGGGTGCAGCCACAGAAAGCATTCGTGGCATCCCCGGTCAAAGCAGCCCCCTCCCTGAGGGCAGCGCCTGAATCTGGGAGCAGCAGGGGGTGAGGATCTCTTGAGACGCTTGCTTAACCTAGTAGAGACTTTCCTGCCACTCCGACGAGAACGAAGCCGTGAACGACGGCTACGATGAACAGCTCGATAAGCAGCTCGAGCGTACCGAAGCCTCCAAAATCCTCTAAAAAGGAAAGTAACATAGCGAACTCCACGGCGAGTCACGAATTTTTTGATCCAAACCATGATTAAGACAAAGAAAGTGGAAAGATTGAAGATAGGCTAAGGCAGAAATAATGAAGAAAGCTAAGGTTTTATACAAGAGAAAACACGGCATTAATAAATTTCCAACCACCCTGGAAGGAGAGCCACCAATCAGGAACCCTTCACGGTTCCCAAAAATCCACCTGGAGGAGAAGTGTAATCATTGCAAAAGCATTCTCAACTCTTTGTATACCTAACGTAAGCTGCGCCTCATTCCTTGGGAAGGCGCGAAGCATTAAATGCGGTAGCAGACACAGAAATAAGTCAACCGCCCTCCAAGCAAGAGTCGCCAGCAGAAGGAAAGCCTTACTTTCCTCCTACTGACGAAGGCCAATTGATTGGGGTCGGCAGCCTGCTCATGATCGCCTGCCAAGCAGGCCCCAGGAGGACCCCTATCACACTCGAAGGGCCAGTCCCTGGCAAAGAAGCCAAAATAGAAGCATAAAACGCTAAGGATAGCAATCGACCGCTGAGCCCGCAAAAGCAATACAGCCTGCTGGAGCCCAGCGACCACGGCACAAAGTTCGCCTGCCCTGGGAAGTCCCTGGTTGACAGGGCCAGAACCCCCAGGGGCCCTCCCGTCATTTCGCCTAAGGTAAATAAGAATGGGTGGATAGGAAGCCGCCACTTGTCACTCCCTCATCCATCCATTCCTCTCCCACTTCTCTTTCTTGTGGGAAGGTATAAATACTCAACCCTTTCCCACAAGAGAGGGGTTGGATTTTCTCTCTCTAGACTCTCACTCCTAAAAAACGCCACCTAGTTCCTCACGAGCTAGGTTCATCAAGGCTCTTCACGGACTGACTTAGGCATCGGAGAGGGTTCCCTCGGACAACCTCCGAGGCCCTGTGCGTTCATTGTGCAGGGAGCAGGCCGACTCCGCCGGGAAAGTCCGATCAAGGGAGAGAGACAAAGGAGAGGTGCAAGGAAATCACGCGATCAGTTACTCACCGATAATCCGATTACTCAGCCCGGATTCAAAGGCGGGATAATTGTTTCCGTGACCGGAACACTTATGTACAACCCATAGGGTTGTATATAACAAAACCGATAATATAAAATGAAGTTTATAAGTATAAGAACATAAATAACACATAAAAGTACAAATAACATGAATTTTAAATAACGTAAGTAAATTTTACTCTTTTTAGAGCATCCCCATCCATTGTTTTTTCTTCATTCTTGATGGAGGATGAAGAAACTTTGGTCCTCCATCCAAGAATGAAATATTCTTGGTGAAAGAGAATTCAAAATCATTTGTTCACTCAAATGGAAGAGAGAATGAGAATTGTGGGGCAAGTTGCCATTTCTATGCAACATTTTTTTCTTTTAATTTTATTCTACCAATGATAAAATGCCATGTGGATTGAGGGTGGGTTTTGGAATTTATTAGAGGACAGTAAATTCATTCTTAGATGGAGGAGCTTTTTTAAGATGAAAAAATTAAGGAAGAAATGATGAGGTGGAATGGATAGGTCCCATCCAAGAATGAAAAATTCATTCATGGATGAACATGCTCTTAGGTTCTTTTAACAATTTTATCAGTTTCTCAAATAAACAAACATGTAAAGGTGATAAGTAAATTTAACAAGTGATAATTTAGTTAAGTTGAATTTAGTCATAAATAAATATATAACATAAATAAAATATCGGGTAACATTTTTATATACATAAGTAATTTAGTCATAAAAATAAGCCTACATATTTAATTAAGCAAATTATTAAGTTAGTAACATAAATATACTTATATATATAATAGTGTTAAAGAAAAGTTTGGTTACGTTAATAGCTACTGTTTATTAACGTTACTAAAATTAGAGGTTGTCGGGATCGATGATATCGTCTACGTTGGGAAAATCGTCTCCTCCTTCTAGAATGACATGTTCCCCATACAAAAGAAAATAAAAATAGTTAGGTTCTGACCTTACTAGAAATTTTAAAAAAAGAGTAAAATAATAAGTATAGTGAGTGAAATGGAGTAATAGGAAAAAGGCTTAAAGAGTAGTAAATAGACGTAAAAGTAGTATACATACTTAAAGTAATTAAGTATACGTACCAATATGCTACTATATGCTACGCTATATGATGCTATGATATATAGTTTGGGTGAAAGTGAGGCTATTTATAGGTAAAATAAAATACACTAGTGTACTAGACTGACATGTATGGTCACTTGTAGAGTGACACCAACATTGCATGTAGTGCATAACATAGAAGTATAGATAAAAAAAATTACTCATTGTTTTAGTCAATTTCTCGTACAAACGTCTTTCTTTATTTCTCAAAAAGTTAAATATAAGATTACGAAATTAAAATAACGGAAACCGTAAAATTTATTTTTAAAAAGAAATTTGTGAGACGGTTAGTAGAATAGACGATAAATAGTATTATGGGACAATAGTTATAAGTAAATATTACTAGTTGTAATTATCTTAAATAACTTTTGTGATATTTATAAACGTCGTTCTGTAGTTCTGTTCACGTCTTCGTGCACAGAATTTTAAAACATTGTTTTAAGAATTCGATAAATTATTTTTTATAATTTTACGAGGCGAGAAAATAGTTTAATTTGTCCGAACGACAGATTAATATTAAAATATTTTTGAGTTTTAAACTTTGTTTAACGAAAGATAAAAATTTTAATTATGTTTGTTAACACGGAGTGCTACAACAGTTTTCAACGCATGGCCTGAAAAGTTTGTTGTCGTAGGGTTCACTGCACTTAAAGTCGCAACACATAAAGGTTCTAATAACCTATATCCACGTTTTTTCTCTTAGAACATATGATCTTTGGACAACTAACGAAAGGAACAAAATATGTGTAGGATTTTCACTATCAACAACTATGTCAACTACGTTCATCACATCAGCCACAAGAGATATAGCGGTGGGCCTCCAACTATGGTGGGCCTCCAAATTGTTAGTTGTTGATGTTGATAGGTTAGGTTCCCTGTTAGTGATGCTTCTACCCTCGTAAATGCAGGACTGACATCAATCAGGATCTACTCCTGGATACACAAAGTCGCATTCTTGATGTGAAGTGCTCAGTGGGTGGAACACACATCACGAACATTGCAGTGCTGCTGGCAAAACAAGTACCACAGAACCCGCTCAACAATTCAAACATTTGCATGCCTCTAATAGAATTCTAATATGCTGCCACACCTTATCTTACAGGTTAAGAACACATTACAAGAAGAAAATCACAAGCAACATGCCCTCATCCCAGACCCTGATTTTGATAAACTTAATGCATACCTTGGTTGTTCTGCCTGTGGGGAAAAAATAGATTTCGCAGTGGGCCAAAAATTCAATTGCGAAAACTGCTCTCACAGAGGAGCACTAAGCTGCCTGAGGTACATATTCAAACAAATCTAACAATTTCTTTAACCAATGCACACCAATTATAGGAGTTGCTACCACTTAACAAGGAACTAACAAAGCGTTTTGTAGGATAACCTTCCAATGTGACGTGTCAGATGACACAATGACACTATCACTGACCCTTTTCACAGTAGATGCAGAAAATTTATTCGCGCCACCAGCTGAGGACCTATTTCGAATCAAAAACATGGTAACGCTTTCTGCCATGCGCATAGGTTCAATTAATCTACAGCCATCTCAGAACTTCTGTATATGCTCATACTGTATAGGACGACGTTGACGCATTCCAAGTTCTCGCTGACAAGTTGCAGACAGAATACATAATAATTGAGGTCGGTCCCAAAGGAATTCTCACAAGGAATGAGATACTTCAGTGGGTGCTCAAAATGATTGTGCATGGGACAATTTTGCTGCAACCTCGACCCTCACAAAACCAAATGATGGGAAAATAAAACAACTCATCCAAAGGAAATACAACTTCCTGACGTGGCACCAACCAAGCCTGGAAATCTCAGTATGCTTTAGAAAAAAAAACACAGTTCGCGGATTGCAGAAACGACCAAAAGGGAAGTTCCCGCCAACACTAGCAAGGAAACACCATGGTGAGACAACAACTCCAACACATGAAATTACACCCCTCAAACTAAAAAAAAAACACAACTCTTGCATTCTACCAAGCCTCCATCACCACCTAAACAGAATGCAAAGGAAGCACCGATTGCTGAGACAACAACCCCAGCAGATGAAACTATCACCCCTATGAGGAAAAAACCACACCTATTGCAATTTGCCAAGCCTCTTGCAATATCTGAGCAGACCATCAAGGCACTTGCAACCTCTCGCGAATCTCTTCATTTATACGCACCTTGTGCTTGACAGTTTGCATCAGCTTAGGTACGTGTATGGTAGGTGCTATATCAAGATTGCCTACCGTTTCGTACTAGACCACGTAACCCTTATACGGAATACGCAACCGCCATTTTGAATCCCCTTTTGCTCTGGTTGTATTAATAGACAACTACATTTTACGTTTATTAGCATCCTACGCTTTTGGATCACGAACAATAATTGTAAAGCTCTAATGTCTACATGTTTAAAATTGGTAATGGTGCCGCTATGTGTCCTTCATATTGTGTCGGGTGCAACACATTTCAGCAATTGCTGGCATGTTCCCATTATAACACAACATGTAAGTAGATGCAATCTAACCTTACACGACATGGATAACAGGCCCGCGGAGAAAATGCAGGGTGCAAAAAAAACGAGACAAGATTTGTGAGGGAACACCTCAAACAATGGTGCATTGAAAGAACTCATTGATGTCAATGCTTTAGTTCATCTTCAAAATTAGTAAACTTCTGAGCGCAACAAACACACATCTTGCTTGAATTGTGTTGTCACTTTAATGTAGAAACACACCCAAAACCTAATACGATCTAAAATATATATACCCACTGAAAAGGACTTGACGGATCTAAATTGAACACACACGAATGCTGCGAATTCACCAATAACAATAGGGAAACCAAATAGCTATGTGAACAATACACAAAACTTTGACAGGCATACAATAACATTGATTATATTTTACAGAGCATCATAACACAAATAACGGATGCATACTGGTCCTGATTCATACAGCAGATGACTTCTTAACGCTAAATTATTGATTTATAGGATACATCCTACATAAGACACATTATTTCATACAACCGTCATTCATACTACAAACACATTATTCGATGGGACCATATCTTCTTCCAATGTTACCCATTACTCTTCAACATAGAACATCGGATGAATCTGCTTCAACACTTCCATCACCATTGACGGATTTAGGGGGGCCTCGGGGGGCAAGCGACCCCCACAAGATCCAATAAATAAATTTTTGTGTGTATCTTAAATATGCAATAAGTTATAGTAGATCAGTTGGTAGAAGGTTATATTTGCATTGGGGGCATCCAAGTTCAATTCTTGGTGGTAGCATATTCATTATTTTGGTTATATGGGCTCACTTATTGCTTATTGTTTTGTTATATAAGCTTACTTATTGCGTATTGTCAATTACAACTATTTGAGGATCCAAACGATCTTCCTTCCCAGTTGATGTTGGCTGGCTGGGTTCTCCTCGACCCGCGTCTTCATGTAGCTTGTCGTCCGGACACTGCACAAGCAACACATAAGGGCCTCGGAGGTTGTCCGAGGTTGCCTCCCCGACGCTCAAATCAGTAATGGGATTTTATAAGGTATTTAGTCTAAAGGTGGGTTTTTATTACCTCTATTCTAGTGAGATAAGTACTTTCTTTTGCTTATATTTTTGTGAACCTCTGGTTAGTGGCATGCGATCTCGTATTTATAGGCATGAGGCTATATCATTGGATCGTGACGGTAACCTTGTCGTCCAAACACCATCAGCTGGCAGGGTACCAGGTGGGACCCGCGGACACCGGGGTCTCTTGTCAGCCGACGAGGTCCTGTTAGAGGGAGTTGGCCGGCTAGGTCTAGCCGGCCAGAAGTCGACCACCATCAATTGCCCCGCCGTCGACATGAGACTGATGTCTTAATGTCGGGGTCGGTCGGCGGCTTTCTCTGACTGTGTGTTTTGGATAGGTAGATTCCATGGATAGTCTCCTCATCTTCTTCATTGGAAAGTAGCAAAATCCTTTTTGCCCAATGAATGAGTTTTCAATAATCATTGCATTTAGGGTAGTTGAAGGGTCATTAATGCCCCAATTTTTTCTTATAAAAGGGGTCGCTTTTGCCATTTTGGGGTCATTTTCACCCATTCAATCTCTTTCTCACTCTTTGATTCTTACTTTCTCTCTCTAAACAATGTCAGATGTCAGTTCTTCAAACGTGTCGTGTGATTAGTCTAGTTTAGTAGGGATTAATAAGGTCATTTAGTTGACTATTTTGTAGTTTTCGATGTGTTTTGAAGGATTATTGTGTATATGTTCAAAATGATGGACTAAGGTATGAAAATGTGTAATTAAGTGGATTAAGTAGTGAAAAGAGAGTAGGATATCAAATGGGGTGTGTTTTGGGCTAATAGATGACAAGATATTCGAAGTGAAGACACATGGAGCCCAAGGTACAAGTGGAAGCCCAGAGACAAGAAGAAAGTGAAGGATTAAGTTGCCACAGGCAGCGGCACTTTTTGCTACTTTTTGCCACGGGTGGAGGCTTTGACAGTTTGCCACAGGTGGAGGCATTTTTGCCACAGGTGGAGGCTCACTTTTATGCATAGGATTCCTTCTAGGATTCTATTTTGCATTGGATTCTTTTTTTTCTCTTCTTTACTCATGAACATTACTCTTCTCTTTTATGATGATCATTGTTATGAGGCATTTTATGAGGCTTTATGAGCCATTGATGAAGATGCTCCATGGATGACTATATAAAGAGGAGAAGTTCACCATCATTTTCATCATCCAACACATCAAGTATCATTTGTAATTCTCAAAAACACATACATTTTCTAGTTTATTTTGTGAGTAGTTCATTTGTATGGAGGGCTAAGTTTTCATCTTGGAACAAGTTATTGAAGCCTTTCAAGTTTAAGGAATTGTAAGACTCGTTTCTATTTTGCATTATTATTCAGTTTAATTTATAATAATTCTTGGTTTGTTAATTCATCTTCTAGTTTGATCACCTAGTTGTTGTTATTGATAAATCATTGCTAGAATAGTTAAATGAATCTTTTGTTTGTTTAACTATATCCGAGTAGCAAATATAATTCACCAATTTGTATGCTTTTCATCGTTTTTGAGTTATAAGGATTAAACTTGTACGAAACAAAGTGATACCGCTTGAGTAATCATTCTTTCATCTTTGCTAAATTCCATCGTTTTAATCTACATATTGATACGATTTAGACGCTTGATTTAAGTTGACAATATCGTAAGGGTTATTTGAGTATGCTTCTCATATCTTATAACTATTAATAAGTGGAATTAGAAGTCGATTAAACTTCATAGCAAAGTATTCTAGTATAAATTGTAAAGTAGAAGAGTCAATGATCAATTCGTTAAACTTGATGGTGGATATTGCTTGGTCCAAGTATTTTTCTCATATTTGTTGCATCGTTCATTCATATTAGTTTATTTTATTTTGTTAATTTATTTCATTAGTTTATTAGACTTAGAATCAAAATCACTAAAATCCCCCCATTAGGTTACTAAATTATATATATTTACACGCACTTAGACGGCATAATCATCTTCCTTGTGGGTTCGACCCCTACTTTCACTAACTACTAGTTTGTGTTAGAAGTGGATTAAAATTGCAATTTGGAGACTCACGACAAGTCTAGCCATCGTGTGGTTCCCTTAGTAGGGTGAGGCGTACTCGTTCGCGCTCAAATCCTTCTGGCCGGCTCTTATCAGCCGAGGTATCCGTCGGGCGTCGCGCTTGTCTGACTGGTCAGGTGAGAAGGGATCGTCGACCGGTCCGCGCAACCCGTCCCGCTGCTGGATCTACTCGACATGAGCCCCGCCGCCCCCACGTTCATAGAGACTAATGCTTCCTCGACTCGGAGGAGAAGTACGACGGCTATCATTCCCCCCCCCCCTCATAGGGTTTCTCGCCCACCTTACTCATCCAGGTCCTCTTCGCCGGTGAGCCCAGCAATCCCGCAAGCTCCTCGTCCTCGTCCTCTTCTTCCCAGGGAGGACTCAAACGAGGAGGCTCTTTGGGAGCAGTTTGCCTATGCCTATTGGGTGGCGTGTGGGCGTCACCTCCCTGGCAGTTAAACACCCCTGAGGCGTGGTTCATCCGGGATTCGTTTTGTTGGTGAAGATAGCTAGCACTTTGAGCATAGGTGGGATGGTAAGGCGTAGATTTCTTGGGGGCCTGAGTGACCTTGTTTTGGTGGCGGTAGTCAGCCGCCTTGGTGATCGGCTTTGTAAGTGGCCTCGCGTCCCTTAACTTTGTAGTAATCTATTTTCTCTTTTTCTTAGTTGTCGGGTGTTTGTACGGGGTCCCGGCCCCCGCGTAGCTTTTGACGTCTGCCACTTAATATGTATTTTGGCCTTGAAACTTTTATTAATGAAAGTGTGTTGCATTTTGAATTTAATGTGCATTCTTTCCCAATGTGTTTCGCGATTTTCCATACATGTCCTTTCAACTTCTTTGATTGACATTTGGCAAGAGGTAGGTGAGCTTGGAATTGATGTCCCATACTTTATAAATAGAGGCTCATCTCACTGCTTCCCTTTGTTCATCCTTCCATTTCCAAATCTTCCTTTATTTCTCTCCATCCTTCTCTCTTAATTTTCTGCGGTTTTCCTCCTTCTTCATTGCTTGACTTCGCCGGCTGCTTCTGGACTTCTGCCTTCAGCCGGCTATTTCTCTATCACCGGCCCGTTCCTAGGCCAGTTCTTTTTCCCTGATCTCTTTTTCTCCGCTTTTCCCTTCTTTTGCCCCTCAAACATATCCACCTGTTGTCGGGTTGTTCCTTTTGAAGAGAGAGTTTCTCCTTTTGATGAAGAGGCGGTACTCGGGTCGCCGGAAGGCGAGACGGCGGAGGATGTGTTGTTCCCAGCCCCTCTTCGCACCATTCTTCCCTCCTCCTCAGAGCGCTTCATTGTGGAGGGGTGTCGTCTGACGGAGAGCAAGCCGGAGCTTCAGCCTCTCGTCCACAGAGCGACGACGTGGATAAGTCTTCTCCCTAACGCCTTCAGCGAGAGAGCCGTAAGACGACCTCAGGGGTGGCAGAGCGTCTTGGAAGGGGGTCTGCTGGCAAGGGCGACGACCCTGTACCCTTTATAAGAGGGGTACAAATACGAGCTGCCGGCGGAGGGGCAGACGGTTTACTACCTCCCACCGAGCCGGGTAGCGGTCTACGTTGAGGGCCTCAAGTTTGGTTTGAGATTCCCTCTTCTCTTTTTCATCGGGAGGATGCTGTCGAGGATGAACGCGACTTTGGGCTAGCTGACTCCTCAGGCCATTCGCTATGTCGTCTCCTTCTGTTGGGTCTGCTTGTTTAGCAAATACCATCCCACGGTGGATACCTTCAGGTTCATGATGTTTCTGAAATCCTTGTCGTCCTCCTGTTACTGGGGGTTGTGCCGTCTGGGCAATTATGTCACTGTCTACCCTACCATCTCCAACAGCCATGATTGGAAGGGTAGGGTTTTCTATGTCCGATCCGACGAGGTCTGGCTCTTTCCTACCACGTTCCATGATAGGGTCCGCCCTTACATGGAGAAATATCATGAGTTAGGGGCCCGCCAGCGTGCAATTTCTGACGAGGCGTCCTTGGAGCGGGACATCGTGGTCATCCGTAATCTGATCAAGGCGGTGGTGGAGAGGGTCGGTAAGGAGGAGAAAGTGCTGCTTGTCGTCTGGCTCCCTCCCTTTGATTTGATCTCGTCTAACCTATACCTGTCGAGGCTGGGAATGTGTAGCTCTCCCAACCCATGTATTTGGGGGCGTACTTTCCTTACCTTGTTGCCCATTCGTTTAACATGTGGTTCCTAATGCTTCCTTTGTTTACTCATTGCAGGTGACCTTAAGTCTGCCGTATGGTCGCCGGAGGAGCTTCGGCTGCTGGGAGTCAACTCCCAGCTCGTCCCTCTCTCCTGCCATCCAGAGCTTCCTGAGGTCGAATGTCCTTCACTCTTGCATTACTCCAAGGTTAAGGTTGTCAACTCCAAAAGGAAGCAACCTTCCCTCCCTGTGGCGCCTTCAAAGCAGCCCACAACCAGAAGCTCCACTCACACTATGGATGGAGATGCCAGCAGAGTTGGCCCTGAAGAGACGCCTGGGGGTCTTGAGGTAGTGACTTCTCCTAGGGGACCGAGCCCCCCCTAAGGTGACGGTGGCTCAGGCACCGCTGCCCCCAGTGATTGAGGAGCAGGTTATTGACCTAGAGGCGGATGCCTCGCCTGTTGGAGTGCCTTTGAGCTAAGTGGTACAATCGCCAGGCCTCGTCGACAATCTTCAGCCTGCTGAGGGCTTGGTGGTGTCCTCTGACAAGAAGGTTCAGAAGGACATGGAGGTCGTCGCTGATGCTGTCCTCCCATCCTTTTCAGGGCCTACCTTCTCTAACTTTTTCGTAGCGCATGAAGGAGATGGCAGCGTGGTGTCGGGTGGGTGGCGGCCACATGGTACCTGGGGATACCACCAGCATCGACTCATGGTCATTCGATACTCAGATCGACGCCAACCATCACCAGGCCGCCACTGAGGCGCTCAATGATCTTTCCAAGATTGGCCACTCCCTGTTGAGGCTTGCCTCTAACTCCCCAGCCCTTCACTCTTTGAAGAGTGAGCTCAAGGTGGCTGACTCTAGGCGTGTTGAGGCCAAGGTCAAACTTAAGGGGGCTGAGGAAAAGTTTCTGGAGGTTGAAGTCAAGCTTAAGGCGGCCTAGAGGAGGCTGATGCCAAGCTCAAGGCAGCCTTGGAGGAGACTGCTAGCGCACACCGCCAATCTTTAGAACACTGCCAGACACTGCAGGCGGCGGAGGAGAAGGCGCTGGCACAAGGGGAGGACCTTAGCAAGTCTTTGGCTGAGGGTGATAGCTTAAGGAAGCAATTGGGAGCTGCAACTCTTGAAGTGACTCTGGTCAAGGGAGAGCTTGTTGCTGCCCAAGAGCTTAACGCTTCCTTGAGGACAGAGGAAGGGAAGATTAGGGTTGCCCTTGCCGCCATGGAAACAGAGGCCAGTGAAGCCTTCAGCGCCGGCTACGCAGAGGGCCAGGTTGTAATGTCCCGTGTCAGCAGTGACGCTTTGGCGGAGATGGATCCAAACTTTGATTGGGCTCGCTACAAGGCCATTTACAACCGTTTGGATGCGGAGAGGGTGAAGGCTGACAATGATGACGAGGCTGAGCACGCCGCAGCTTCGGGGGAGGTTGTTGTTGGGCCGCCTTCCCCTCCCAAATAGGAAAACGAGCTGTCTTCCTTCTGTGCCTCTTGCACCTCTAGGGCGGGGGATGAGGGTGTAGCCGGTGATACGGCTGGCTCGTCGGCTCCCCTCTGAGGCTTTTTGTGGATCTTCATCACCTACCCTTTTGGCAACTCGTGGCATGACATTGCCTCATATGCTTTATGGCTCTATCCTTTTTTTTTGTAGTAGGTGGCACTTGTTCTTTTCGGGACGGCTGCCGATTTAAATAATCGTCGCCTTATTTTGTGTTTCGAATGTTCATATTCTGCATCTTGTAATCCTTAACTCTTACGCCTGCGGCGCCTTTACCTTATGCATTTCCCTATTTTTCTCTACATCTCGTCTCTTTGTTTTCACTTAGTTATTCACAGACCTGGGTTTATGCCCCCCTCTAAGGATGGGCGACTCTAGCCATTGTCGTCTGGAGCTATAACATCCAGACAGACTTGGGCTTACACCCTCATTCTATGGATAAGGGACCCTAGCCATTGTCGTCTAGTGCTATGTGTGGACGTGACGTAAGTCCACCCCGACGCGGCCACGCGCGGGTTCGGGTAGGCGAATGAATCTCGTGGTGAGATTGATCTCGGGTTGAAATTTAAGTCAAAGTTGGAGTCGCCACCGAATTTTATGGGAATTCGGACCCATTCGAGCCCACTCTATGTCGTCGTGGACCGTACACAAAGTACGACCCATTTTGATTTCAGAGGTTATGGGGCTCGTCCCTTTGCATCGATACCGATACCGTCACTACCGATTATCGTGTATAGAATGACCCTCGTGCGCCAACGGTTTCGGACATCCGGAAACCGAGGTTCTGAGTAAGGGGTGAGGGTACGTGTTGGGAAGCCCACTAAGGAGACCCAACCCCGCCCGCACTTAGCGGCCTCTACTAAGACATCGTTCGTGTTCGTGTACGCTCGCTAGTAAAATGACTAAATGATATGCAAACAGCGTTTTCGGCTAAGCATGCGAGTTATATGTGAACTACGTCATTTTAATGCATCTTGATTCACGTCAAAGTGATTTAGCATGCGATGTTCTTTTAAGGCAATAAATGGCAAACATCAAAAAAAGAAAACTCGTAAATAAATTACAAATTACACGGGCGGAATACAACCCGAAATTCACAATACAAAGAGCGATAAAATAAAATAATCGAATTAAACAACGGTAAACATTAACTATAAACGGACCCGTAAATAGAAAATGTGAACTAGACCGTAAGTTAAATAAATGGACGAACTCCGATTAAATATACATTATGTTGTATATTAAACGAAGGATGGAGATATGGGACCTAGACGTGGTGCTAGCCCGATCCCGAATCTCGATGCCTTGTCCCGACTTATCACATCGAAAAATTGGCGTCTAAATTAGTCATGTATCGGATACGACTAAAGAGTCGTCGACACAAAACTAATTGTGAAAGACATCAATCAAAGTCGTGAGAGTAGAATAAAATGCATGAGTTTTAGAAAAAGAATCACGTGATTGACTTTGCACGCGACGACTAAAGTCGTAAAAAAAAAGACGAGGCTCGGACGATGCTTGAAGCTCTCGGTTTACTTGAACAAAGGAACCCACTCGATTGAGTCATGGCAAGGACTCGATCGAGTGAACCTTTAAAGGACCTACTGCCCATTATTTGGGGTGTCACTCGATCGAGTGAGCCAAGGCACTCGATCGAGTGCCCTCTGTTCGAGGTACTACTCGATTCGGAAAAGGTAGGGATTCCGATTTATTGATTTTGAAATTAACATGCAATTACACTAAATATAAATATGGTCCAATCTATATTAGTGTAAATTTTGATGTCTCGTCCTACTCGACATTCGGTTATAGAACCGTTATCTAGTAGTTAAAGCAAAATTTGCAAAATCGAGTTTGATCGGGCTAGAACAAATATCGATTCCCTCCGCGTCATAATGTCGTAATCAATCCTTTCGGATTGTGTGACAATTAATTCGGCGTCAATGGGCTTCGTCGTAATCCGATTTGTCGATAATTCTTTTAGAATAATATTTTGAAAGAAATGTGGTCGGACATATTTAACAACGAATCTCCACGATCTATTACGCCCTTAAGTGTTTAGGGCGGAGCACCTCGAAGGACGCCACCTCCAATACGACTTGTAAAGGGATTAAATAGAATTTAGGTGGAATTCGTAATTAAACATATTCGACCCGAAAATTCGACCGTCGTTGCAATCTTAAGTCCTCGGCATTTTAATATCGTAATTTGGCCTTAAGGCCTACGATCATTAATTTAGCCTCAACGGACGTTGCTCGGATCATTGTGAAAATAGTTTTGTTAAATAATTATACGCGGTATTATATAAGACGGAATATAAACAGTAAATAAAATGTTAGGTGTTAGAGTACATAAATAAATTGTTAGATTGCAATAAATAAAATGTTAGTAGCAAAATTAAAATGTTAGTGTTAGTAATAATAATAATAATAACAATAATAATAATAATAATAATAATAATAATAATAATATAAATAATATAAATAATAATAATAATAATAATACAAATACATATATATATATATATATAAACGAAAAAGAGAAAGGAGAAAGGAGATGTCAGGATTTAAATTACACCCTCAACCTACAAGCTTTAATGGCCTCGGAAACGGACTCGTAGTAGCGGCGTGTGCGCGGGAGTGTCGAGATATGTATGGTGAGTTATGGTGTATGTGGTTAGGGAGAGGATGCTCTCGGGTCTTTGACGAGTTTTGATCTCGAAATGTGTGTATGTATGTGTGTTTTGTGAGGATATGAATTTTGTGAGTTTGAAGCCTAGTTCAAAGGGTTGGTATGTGATGAATGATGAGGGTTGCAAAAGGTTAAGGTTGAAATGTGTAAGGTTGAATGGGGATTGAAAGAGTTAGAAAAACCTTGTGAAATGGCTTAGGGTGATGGGGTATTTATAGAACAAATACCCCGGTTTAGGGTCACTCGATCGAGTGGCGCAGGTGCAGTCGATCGAGTGCCCGGTTCAAGCCCAGTTTGGCCGGTTCATGGCCTTACTTGACCGAGTGGATGTGAACCACTCGATCAAGTGGATCGGGAAGGAGAGAGTGTAAATAGGGCATGATTTGTCGACTATTTTGAATTGATCTTGGTTGTTGGACAAGCTTCTAGAAGCGAACTTGGTTGTTTTTTGTGTCGGATTCGTCTTTGACCGGGTTTTGACCCGGTCGCCAAAACACGGTTTTATTTCCGGTGTCGGTTTTGGCCCAAATTAGTCTCATTTTATTGGAAACGACCCACTGGGCCTGGATTTGAGGTCGGTTTTGAGAGATTTGTACTCCGCTAAATGCCCACGTCGGATACTATTGATTCCGAGTCCGTATTCGAGCGTATTAAGTCACATTTGTGTCCGATCATCATCGGGTGTTTTGTCGGGAACTGCTATAGACACTAGCAGGCAAAATGCGGGTGTCTACAGAGCCCCCACTCTGATTGAGGCTTGGACTAGGCGAAAGTCAGAGTAGCTACCAGGCCAATCAAAGGATTAAGACCTGGCAGCCTTCCGGTCGGGTCGTTTATAGTCCATTAGACTTGTGTGAAGGTCTCGCCAGCCATAAGCAGAGGGTCATAACTGTCCTGGTGATGATAGCTCTGTGGGGAGTCGAACTTGCCTTTGAAGTCCTAGGTGTACCTGTATGGCGACACATCACATCTTGGATGTAGCATTCCAGGAGAAACATCGACTCACGCTGGGGAGTAAAGTAGCTGCACGGGGACTTGCTTCTAAAGTCTTGGGTGTACCCGTATGCCGACACATCGCATTTTGGATGTAGCATTCCAGGAGAAACACCGCCTTTGCTGTTCCGTTGGGAAGCACTAGCTGGCACCTGAAATGTTGGATACATAGGAAGAAATAGCAGGCATAATAGATAGCAAGATAGCACATAGGAAATGCAGTTAACATCTATAGACTGGCTTGCGCTGGAGAAAATGGTTTTTGCTTCATTTTGAAATCAAAGTCCTGAAAGCAACGCACGTGCTAGGAAATAGGTTTTCAAAATTGAAAGGGGTAGAAAAGAAATTTGCAGTTTAAATAGACTGAAATTTGACATTGTGGAAAAGGGTTTTCTCAAATGGCTAAGTTTTGCAAATTTCAATTTTAAAGCAAGAATTTGAAAAGCGAGGCACACCGACAGACTCGACTCTGGACGTGACAGGACGAGTTGACAGACACGACTGGACTCTCGAGGGGTTGGACCATAACTCGGTAGGGGGTGGGCCACCTAAGATGACAAGACTCTTAAACTGCGCTATTCCATAGCCTAGGCGAGTGGCAACATGGTCGAACATACATCGAAATGGGAAGGATGTGTCATAGTCTGTAATGAGACTGCTTCTGCAGGACTCAGCAGTAGCAATGTTGTAGTCTAGTGTTCTTTGAATGTTTGGTTTTGGGGTACATTCCCAAAGTGGGTGTCGCTTCGAGTCCCTGACGGATTCTCGTCTTCGACTGAGCCGAGTACTAGGACACTCTATAGAAAGGAGGCTAGTTTTTGAAAGTCATTTGGATTATGTGAGTGGATGGAGGTCTTCTGTCTAAGAGAAGCCCCCAGGATGACAAAGCTAACTGTTGACAACATAACAGTGTCATGATCAGAATGATGGTGCTTTTTGAATTTGTGTCAATGTGGGTGGTTGTGCCCTTGTTGAAAGGCTGCCTACGTATTCACGTGTAGTGAAATCAGACCAAGCCGTAGTTCAGTGGATTGGAAGATATATTATGGTGCCTAGTTTATTAGGGCTTTGTGTGTAACTAGCCATAGCGATGGTGTAGGCTAGGTGAATTCTCAATGATGTCTTGATCAAAGGGCTAGAACAGTTAGGATGTTGATCCCGTTACTGTTAGCGTTCTCCGGGGTAGCCCCAGAGGTGGTGTGAACTATTTGGGCATGTTCTATGCCGACCGCAGGTTGAGTTCCCGTGTTTGGAGTTGGTAACTGGTTTGGATGTTTTTGGAAATGTGGTGCCAGGTAGAAAGTGGCTTTGATGTTTTAAAATCTGGAGCTCGATTTTGTGGAGCTAAAGCTTCGAGGGTAAGGTATTGTAATGTGGTAGGAAAGGGGGAAGTCGAGTAAAAATGACTCGAACTTCAATCGCGGTAGGTTGATAATGCGGGATCTGATTTCCATGTCTGGCCCTAATGGTTAGGGGTATCCTATGGAGCTTGAATCCTCAAAATTTCGGGCTGTCTCTAGCCTAGGTCTCGGGAAGGTCTTGAAGGTTGTAATGTGGGAAGGCTAAGTGTGGTGTTAGCTAACCAGCTTGATTGTCTCTCCCTTTTTTGATGGTATAGGTATCGATAATTTTTGAATTGACCATACCCCGGTCAAGGAGCTTTCACTTGAGTTGACCGTTAAACGTGTGATAAGTGTGGTTTGTAGTGCCTATTTTCTAGTGTTTTGGTCCCATTTTCCTTGTAGAATCGCTCCTTGGGAGCGGTTTAGGGGCTTCTTATGCTTCCTTTAGTTCGTTTCAGGTTCCCGAGACCGATTTGGAAGAGTTGGAGCGATTCCGACTATGTACATACACATTTTGGAGCCAACGAGATAAAGGAACGATGACTCGATGCTTTGGAATCGACCCCGAGACCTTGGGACCCAATCCCGAGCCTCCGAGACCCGATCCCGAGTCCTAAGAATCGATGAGAAGTCCATGTGAAGTAAGGAGAGACCAAAAGGATCATATTGGAGGCCTACAAGACTCATCCCCGACGGGTATGCACCTCATCCCGTCGGGGATGAAGTGCGCTTTTAGAGGAGCCACTGCAGGGCCGTCCCGGTCGGGACCAACTTGAGAAAGAGGAGCAACCTAATCACGAAGCCGCCAACGTTGTTCCCTTTGATAGAGAGATTTGCTTTGAAGAACCTCAATCGTCTACCCAAAAAGAGACGAATGAGGAGATGACCCTCAATGAAGACAACATTGGTGAGGAATTGGAGGAGGATAGTGAGTTGGATGGTTTGGTAGAGTTTGTGAAGTTGTTGGGTGAGATTGATAGCCTCGAGTTGCCCTTGTCTGAGAACGTGGATAAGCATCAAGAGCCCCTTGCTAGTGAACCGAGCAATGGTTTGGAAGAAGTTGGAACCGCCGGTAGAAGTTTCAATCCTCTCCTCCATGATGATGTGGGGCCGAGTGATGAAGATGGGGAACCACAACTTGAGGAAAGTGTGGGGGTGTGCATCGAGGAGATGAGGCCAAAACCGCTTTTTGTGCCTCGTTTTTTGGATATGAAGCTTGCTTGTGATTGGAGGCGATGCCTAGGGAGGAAGAGGTCGGTTAAGCTCGTAGGATGGATAGACCCCGGAGATGACTTGAACGATGATTTTGGGTCTTGGGATTCCTACTTCTTGCCTCCACCTTGGAGGCCGTGGAGGTTGGCTAGGCTCGAACGCTTCTTAGGCCTTCATTATGATGTCGGTAGCGCGTTCGACTTGCTCCTCCATGCCCTTGAGGGCTACGGTTGAAGAAGAGTCCACCATCCTAGGTTTGACGGAGTTCCTAAAGAACCGTCATGTTGTATATTCTCCCTTCCTCTTCTTTAGAGTACTTGTGCTTGTATTTGTGTGTTTTATCTCTTGATTTTGCTAGTTTTGTGATATTCTTGTAATTGATTTGGTATTTTGATGAGCGATGTGAGGGAGTGAATTTGATGTGTACTTTGAGTTTATTGTGATAGGTGAAGTGAAGGTGACTCCTAGAAAGGAGTGGTTAGTGATAGAGGTTGGATCGTGAGTAAGGGAGTCGGTTTTTGGGGTCATGGGAGTCATGAAGACCCTTCCCGACCGGGAAGGGTGTGTCGTCCCGACCGGGATGGGGCCGTCCCGATCGGGATGAAGGTGCCAAAAATCGAGTTCACTGGAGTGTCATCCCGATCGGGAAGGAGTATTCCCGACTGGGACGGGTATGTCATCCCGACCAGGACCACCCATCCCGACTGGGATGATCCCCTACTCCTTTTTGGTGACTCTTCTTCGACATTTAAGCCCACCCAATCATTGTATACCCCCACCCAACCTCCCTACCCATCCTTGCTCATGTCATATGACCATTACACTTCATTTACATACCCTCACCTCATTTCTCTTCCCTTTACACCGAATTTCACATCGAATTTCCACCCCCTCACACCATTACTACCTCACCGTGTGGTTTGATCGAGAATGAAGAGGAATAGCAATGACGAAGACAAGTTTTGTGCCTATATTGATCTATGAGACGATGGAACGAGTGAGTTGCCAACTTATTGGTACGGCAACTATCCTTTCTTTCCCGTTTTCTATAGCTTGTTTTCTTTTGTGTTTATTCCCTTCCCCTTGTACACTTTTGTGTCTTGATGTCATGGTGGCCTTCGAGGCCTTGGTTTTGGTTGCTCCCGACTCTCGATGATGTGGTTACATCGAGAGTCCTTTTCAAAATCCAAATTTTACAAGTTTTTCACTCTTTATTTTTGAGGATTTAGTCGGATTTAGGCGGAATCCGGGCTAGGTGACTTGATTACACCTAGCCCTCCCCTCCCATTTCCTTTTATTTCCTTCCTTTTATTTTCTTCCCCCATCCATATCTTTTTCTTGTCACGGCCCATGGTGACTTGACTACACCTCGGCCGGATGCTTTCTACCCTTTTCTCCACTTTTCTTGTTGATTTCTAGATTTATTTTCGTAGTTTCTTTTGTGCTCCCATGCACTACGGTCGAGCATGAGGACATGGCTCGACTTAAGTGTGGGGGAGTGGTATTCTAGCATAGTTAGCTTTATTTTTGTAGTTTTTCGAAAAAATCTTTAAAAAACCCTAAAAATTTGAAAAATTTTCACAAAAATCAAAAAGATTTTCCTTTTTGTGCGTTTTCCTTTTGTGTCTTTATGTCGTGTATTTGTTGTATTGTGTGTGTTTTGCCTCCTCTTTCCTTATAGGTTGCTTAAATCACCGCTAGCTTTGGAGAGCTTTCAAGACTACCGGTAACATCTTATCCCTTTTTCTTCTTTATCTCTCGCGGGGTTTGGAGGAGATTGTGATGTTGTGTGCTCGGGTGGAGCTTTGTAAAGTTTGTGGGTGGTTTGGTGATTTGTTTGGAAGCTAGGGGTGGTGTTTGTGTTGTTCATGTGTTCGTTTTGTTTTGTTTTTGTTTTGTTGCTTTTGCTTCTTTTTCTTTCGTTCATTTTCGTCATGTCTTTGATTTTATGTTGTGCTATGTTGTGTGTCATGTGTGTAAATGGTTTTCGAAAACCCGGTTTAGAGGCTAGTGTGTGAGTGCTTACTTTCCCTTCCTAGTAGTGTAAATCGAGTCTTGGACTTTAGCCTAGTAGAATGACCCTAAATCAATGATTTCGTTGGTCCTTTACCTTGAGTCCACCTAGCTTACTAGGGATTTACTACGGGGTTTGCATTTTGACCATTATGACCACCCACGGTGTGAAAAGGCCTTGGTTGCCGAGTCCCGTTCCCTAGGTGACCGTGTTCAGAATTGTTTGATTAGTCCAAGTTCTCCACTTTTTGTGGGTTTGAAGGGAAGGCGCCGTCCCGACTCACCCATTACCCTACCTCCTACACATATCCACACAATAACTTGCAACTTGTTGATTCCTCTCTTTCTTGTCATACAAAGAGATGCCAAAAAGCCAAATCTTGCCAAAAATAGGGCAAAGAAAAGAAAAGAAAGAAAAATGAAAGAAAGAAAAGAATGAAGAAAAAGAAAAGGCACAAAAGCCAAAAAGAAAATAGAAAAGAAGAAAAAGAATGGCATGGCAAAACAAGGCAAAAATGCAAAAGAAAAGAGAAAATGCCAAAAGAAAACCCGATTCACAAAAATAACCCCTACCTCTCAAAATAAGCCTTTTTCCAACTTTTGCCGTGAAGAACCTACCAAAGGACCGAGTCCCTAGGAAGGATGATAGCGACATTAGTCGGTCTTCCCTCATTTTGCAATTATTTCCACCTTTTTACTTGGACTAGTTAGGCGGTTTTGGACATGGGACGACCCTCTTGGCTCACGCTAAAGGGGGCGGGGTCTCACTTACCTACAGTGTCGACTAACACCGTGGTTCATCCTTTTTCCATCTCGTCGACCGTCCCGTGGTACGTTCTTAGAAGGTTAGGAGGAACCGAGGTAAGTTACCAACGTTTTTGTTGCTTTGTCGTCATACTATTATGGTTAAGTCCACCTTGGTTTGTATTGCTAGCTTGGGAACATTGTCACTTGCCTCGAGTCCTAAACCGGTGCTTCTTTCACCGCTTTTTAGAGGGAAGCGGTATTTCTTTTCTTTTGGGTGCAACCTTTTGTGTGTTTGTTTGTTTGTGTGTTTTGTGTCCGGTTGCATCCACAATTTTGTCGCAAGACCCGACTTGCCTTGCGGAGTGCACTTTTCCTCTAAGTGCACTCGCGTGAGTTGAAAGGGCGTAGGGTGCGCTAATACCCATTCGGCTAGTATAGTAGTTAGTATGTGCTTACTCGAGGGCGAGTAAGGGTTAAGTGTGGGGGAGTTGATAAGTGTGGTTTGTAGTGCCTATTTTGTAGTGTTTTGGTCCCATTTTCCTTGTAGAATCGCTCCTTGGGAGCGGTTTAGGGGCTTCTTATGCTTCCTTTAGTTCGTTTCAGGTTCCCGAGACCGATTTGGAAGAGTTGGAGCGATTCCGACTCTATACATACACATTTTGGAGCCAACGAGATAAAGGAACGATGACTCGATGCTTTGGAATCGACCCCGAGACCTTGGGACCCAATCCCGAGCCTTCGAGACCCGATCCCGAGTCCCGAGAATCGATGAGAAGTCCATGTGAAGCAAGGAGAGACCAAAAGGATCATATTGGAGGCCTACAAGACTCATCCCTGACGGGTATGCACCTCATCCCGTCGGGGATGAAGTGCGCTTTTAGAGGAGCCACTGCAGGGCCGTCCCGGTCGGGACCAACCCGTCCCGGTCGGGACCACCGGCCGTCCCGGTCGGAATGACCGGCGAACTGTAGCCGGACTTCTTTTCTTTCCTCTCCTTTCCACTTGTAACCCTATATATACTCTTCCCTTGTTTTGTAAAGCTGATGCACTTCATTAGACATTAAACCCTAGACTACTTTAGGTTAGATTAGATTAGATTAGAGTAGATTAGTCGGTAATTAGTAGTTAATCTTAGTTTAGTACTTGTATTAAGGGAATTCTTCAAGATCCATCCAAGATTGACAACCTTGGATGTTTGTTTTGAGTTTTCTTCATTAATGCAAGTTTCAATCTTTTCATCCTTCACTAGTATGGTATAATCCTTTCTTCCTTTTACTCTTTATCTTGTTTCTTTAATCAAGTTTGAATCTTTAGTTCTTGTTTATTGTTTTGTTCATCATACTTGGTAGTTTCATTATGTATGTTTTGATGTTTGTGTTGTTTCCTCTTGTTTATGTTAGAATTAGTTTGATAATGTTAGAGTAGTGTTCTTGCTAGGGTTAGTAGGGTGATTAGGGTGTTAATTGGGTGACTAAGAGTTTGTTGGAGATGTTGGTGGAAGATTTGGGTTTCTTCTTGAGTGATGCATATTACATGTTTGTTGGAATGCTTGAATGACTAAGTAGGTTGGAATGCTTGTTTTTCTTGTCTTTCTTTGTCATGTGTGTCGCCGGATGGGTTCCATGAGGAACCTCTAGGTCGGTCTAAGTTGCGAGAGCCCGGACCAACCTAGATCACCCTACTACCTCCTTCACTCTAGCCCTTCCTTGACCATTCCGTTACCCCTTTGACCCCGACCTAATCCTAGCCCGTTTTCCTTAGTTGTTCTTCTTAGTCATAGTCTAGCCTTTCTCTCCCTCTTATCATTCTCTAGCTTAGCTCGTTGACTTAGTCTAGTATTTGGGCGACCTTGGTCTATACGCCTCTACCGTCCCCGTGGATTCGACCCGACTTACCCTAGCTACCCTAGTTAGGTTTCGCCGGTTTTATTTGGTGGTGGGATCCACGACAAATCCCTTCCGTCAACATGGTCATGGGTTTTTGATTTTTTTGTTTTTTTTGGTTGACCTCTTAGCCCCGGTCGTGGGATTCTTTATTTGAGTTGACCGTGCCCCGGTCAAGGGTGCCTCTTTTTGATGATGGCCTACTTTTTTTTGTTTTAGCCTTTTGCTTTTTCCTTGGACTTTCGATTTTTTTTTGTCCAGTTTTTTTTTTAGCTATCCTCCCCTATGGTGTTGTGGGTGGATATGGGGGTGGGCTCATCGGTTGGATTAGGCTTGTGGAGCTAAACCTTTGTAAGGTGTAAGCCTAGTTGGTGTTTATGTGAGTGCAACTCGCGATGGAGTACTCTACGGTAAGCATGGTGATTAGGATCTTGGTATTGTCATCATAATTTCGAGCAGGCTTGGTGGGAGTATCGTCCCGAGCTGGGCATAGAGTCTCGATGCTTCTTTTTTTTTGCTTCTGGTCAGACTAACGCCTAAGGTAGGGATTGGTCAGTTTTATTGGAGGGGTGTTTATTGTGGGGAGATGGGCTTGCCTCCCGTCTTGAACCCAAATTAGGAGACTACCTAGATTTGTCATAGGATTCGAGACCGCTCCTGCTAAGGGTGGTTTTGTGGCTTTCTATATCAGACATGGAACAGGTAAAGGAAAACACGAGCCTCGGTTCCTGCAGTCATTATAGATGTGCCTATAATAGTCACGTGCATGTGCTCACAGTGTATGATGGTGTTCATCATGTTCTCGGAAACACATAAGGGAAGCATATATGAGAAATAGAAAAGCTGATTTTATTGAATTTTGAAAAGAGGACAGAATACAGTTGACTCTGACTCTGACTTTGAAATGAGGATGTAGGATATCCTAGACTCGGACTCAGACTTAGACTCGAATCGAATCCGGACTTTCGGATACTTGGTTGGTCGTTTCTTTTTTGGTAAGGTCCTTGATTGGAGGAAACGACAGGTGCCACTACTCGCCTAAACTCGACTTTGCGCGAATGCAAGAGAGGGAGTCAAACTGGACATGGCCCGGGGTGAGGGGTCGACAAAGACTCTTGGACCGGGATACTTGAACGTTGACCTAGACGAGGTAACAACCCTGGCTTGGACTCGACGATGAGACTCAAGCTGCACGAGGGTAAGTCCGAAAATGGGGCGACCGTGTTTGACCGCGTCACGTGTTTGGACCAACCGTGGCGACCTAAACCTTTAGGAGACTCAGGTGTTCGTAGCATAGGTACGACTCGAAGAAGACATCATAAGGACGCCAGTGTATGATGAACGTATGGTACCCCTTAAGGTGACTGTGGTCGAATGCTCGGGTGGAAGACAGCCCCCAAGTGAGACTGAAGACTCTGATAGGACTCAGATGGTGAGGCATCTGAATGACTCGAAAGTGACACACGTGAGACAACACGTGTAGGACATGACCTTTAGAGCAACCGTGATTGATCGCTTTGCTGAAGGGTAGTCCCCGAGTGAGATTGTAGGTTTTGCTAAGACTCGAGTGTCGGACGAGTGACCCTTAGATGTAAGGACCACAAACCTTTTGTTATAGGGTTATGCCTTGTAAAAGGTTGACTCGGCCTCGAGGAAAGGCAGAAGGGGTAAGGGAAGAAACTCGCGATGTAAGATCGGCAGAGTTTCGACGTTAGAGACCCTTGACTTGACTTGAATAAGGATAGACCCTGTGATTAGGGTAGACCCTTAAGTTAAAGGACTTGAACTGGGATGACTTGACTAACGGATTGAAAGACGGGAAAAATTCCCCTAGGAAAGATCGTGGGGACCGTCCTGTTGGAGGGAAAGATCGCGTGTGACTTTCTAGTTAGGACTCGAGTGTTCAGACGAACCTTCCATTTACGAGTGTATGACTCGTGTTGGTCGGTTATGCCTTTAGGAAAAGGCGGACTAGGATGGGGAAGAAACCCGTGATGTAGGATCGACGGAGTTTCGATGATAAAGACCTTCGACGTATTACGAAAAGACCCGACACACGAATTACGGTAGGTCCTATAATAAGGAAGGTTTTTGAAAAATGATTAAATTTTGAAAATTGAGAGGACAGTCCTGAAATTGGCAGTGGGCCAATAGGACCGGGCATTTTGAAATATTAGAATGGTTGCGAGTAATTTCGCGTTTTGAAAATTGAGGAGGTGATCCCGTATTTTGAAATTGCCAGCATGCCGACAGGGCCGAGTTCTTTTTTGAAAAGTTGAATATTTGGAATTTTGAAAATTTGAATATCGAAAATAAATTTCCGAAAATTTGAAAATCGAAAACGGCATCTCGGAGATTTGAAAATCGAGAATCGCATCTCGAGGATTTGAAAAAAAAAACCGAAATGGAATTTTGAAATTTGAAAATCGAAATGGAATTTGAAAATTCAAAAATCGAATGGTGGATCGGAAATTCGAATTTTGAAATGGACAGCATGCCGGCTAGAAAATAGGCTATTTTGAGTCAAATCATCAGTCTAAATTTCGGCAGCATTCCGAGTTTCGAAAATTTGGATATTTTGAAAAGATGTGTCCCGAAACGGACGGTATTTCGGGTTTTTCGAAATTTTGGTCTTTTTGGAAAGATGCATTTTTTTTGAAATGACGGCTTTTGAAAAATGACACGGAAACCAAGTAGCACGTAGTCACGCAAGCAATATGACGACACCATGTATGCTTTACGCTAAGTCTCGGTCGGTCAAAATCGGGTCTATACCAACAACGACGTCTTTCTCGTAAATCAGGACGAACTCCCTAAGCCGAATTGATCTTAGGACATGCCGCGAAACCCATACGAGTTCGGCCGTAGAAGTCTTTAGCGCACCCATTTAGGAATGCACCGCGGTATAGTGGGACGTCGGTCACAAGTAACCGGCCCGGGTAAAAATGGGTTATGCATGAACCATTAAACTAATGCGCGTACATTAATATTCGAACGATTTCTATTCGAGTCTCACCCTAGGAACCCCGATGACTAGTGGTACATCAGGTATCCCCAGCGGAGTCGCCAAATTGTGGACATGACGTAGGTCCACCCCGACGCGGCCACGCGCGGGTTCGGGTAGGCGAATGAATCTCGTAGTGAGATTGATCTCGGGTTGAAATTTAAGTCAAAGTTGGAGTCGCCACCGAATTTTATGGGAATTCGGACCCATTCGAGCCCACTCTATGTCGTCGTGGACCGTACACAAAGTACGACCCATTTCGATTTCAGAGTTTATGGGACTCGTCCCTTTGCATTGCGATACCGATACCGTCACTACCGGTTATCGTGTATAGAATGACTCTCGTTCGCCAACGGTTTCGGACATCCGGAAACCGAGGTTCTGAGAAAGGAGTGAGGGTACGTGTTGGGAAGCCCACTAAGAACACCCAACCCCTCCCGCACTTAGCGGCCTCTACTAAGACATCGTTCGTGTTCTTGTACGCGCGCTAGTAAAATGACTAAATGATATGCAAACAGCGTTTTCGGCTAAGCATGCGAGTTATATGTGAACTACGTCATTTTAATGCATCTTGATTCACTTCAAAGTGATTTAGCATGCGATGTTCATTTAAGGCAATAAATGGCAAACATCGAAAAAAAACTCGTAAATAAATTACAAATTACACGGGTGGAATACAACCCGGAATTCACAATACAATGAGCGATAAAATAAAATAATCGAATTAGACAACGGTAAACATTAACTATAAACGGACCCGTAAATAGAAAATGTGAATTAGACCAAAAGTTAAATAAATGGACGAACTCCGATTAAATATACATTATGTTGTATATTAAACGAAGGACGGAGATATGGAACCTAGACGTGGTGCTAGCCCGATCCCGAATCTCGATGCCTTCTCCCGACTTATCACGTCGAAAAATTGGCGTCTAAATTAGTCATGTATCGGATACGACTAAAGAGTCGTCGACACAAAACTAATTGTGAAAGACATCGATCAAAGTCGTGAGAGTAGAATAAAATGCATGAGTTTTAGAAAAAGAATCACGTGACTGACTTTGCACGCGACGACTAAAGTCGTAAAAAAAAAGACGAGGCTCGGACGATGCTTGAAGCTCTCGGTTTACTTGAACAAAGGAACCCACTCGATCGAGTCGTGGCAAGGACTCGATCGAGTGAACCTTTGAAGGACCTACTGCCCGTTATTTGGGGTGTCACTCGATCGAGTGAGCCAAGGCACTCGATCGAGTGCCCTCTGTTCGAGGTACTACTCGATTCGAAAAAGGTGGCGATTCCGATTTATTGATTTTGAAATTAACATGCAATTGCACTAAATATAAATATGGTCCAATCTATATTAGTGTAAATTTTGATGGCTCGTCCTACTCGACATTCGGTTATAGAACCGTTATCTAGTAGTTAAAGCAAAATTTGCAAAATCGAGTTTGATCGGGCTAGAACAAATATCGATTCCCTCTGCGTCGTAATGTCGTAATCAATCCTTTCGGATCGTGTGACAATTAATTCGGCGTCAATGGGCTTCGTCCTAATCCGATTTGTCGATGATTCTTTTAGAATAATATTTTGAAAGAAATGTGGTCGGACATATTTAACGATGAATCTCCACGATCTATTACGCCCTTAAGTGTTTAGGACGGCGCACCTCGAAGGGCGCCACCTCCGATACGACTTATACTAGAGATGGCAACGGGTCGGGTCTGGGTCGGGTCCACCCGGACCCGGACCCGGACCCGAAGTTTCAACCTTAGACCCAGACCCGACCCGGACCCGAGCGGGTCCAAAATTGTCAGACCCATACCCGAACCGGTCGGGTCTGGGTCGGGTCCGGGTCTACCCGCGGGTCCGCCTTATTTATCACGTTGTTGTATTATTAATTGTTTCGATGGAAATTTCGTAGAAAAATACGAACTTAATTTCCGAAAAAAACTACGTAATGTCTTGATTCTTGAGTCATCCTTACGCATAAGATCTTAAAAAAATCTTTACAAACCACGCATAAAAAACATAAAAAAAAAAGTGTCTACAAGTCTCACAATACAACCGAAACGTCTCACAAAATATAACACAAAAGTCGTCTTAAAAACATTCGTCACAAAGTAATTTATTAAAAAACATATTAAGTGATACATGATATATCACATAGTTCTTCGTCCTCCATATATCTAAGTTTCTAACTCACATTAAGTCGATATGTTTGATGAATTAAAATATTAATTTTTTTTTTAACGGGTCCACGGGTCTACGGGTCGGGTCCGGGTCCCAAAATTCAGACCCGTACCCGTACCCGAATTTTTTGGGGAGGACCCAGACCCGACCCATGCCCATCGGGTCTGAAAATTTTAGACCCAGACCCGACCCATTCGGGTCCGACCCGCCGGGTCTGGGTCGGGTCTTGGACCCGTTGCCATCCCTAACTTGTACAGGGATTAAATAGACTTTAGGCGGAATTCGTAATTAAACATATTCGACCCGAAAATTCGACCGTCGTTGCAAACTTAAGTCCTCGACATTTTAATATCGTAATTTGGCCTTAAGGCCTACGATCATTAATTTAGCATCAACGGACGTTGCTCGGATCGTTTCGAAAATAGTTTTGTTAAATAATTATACGCGGTATTATATAAGACGGAATATAAACAGTAAATAAAATGTTAGGTGTTAGAGTACATAAATAAAATGTTAGATTGTAACAAATAAAATGTTAGTGTTAGTGTTAGTAGTACTAATAATAATAATAATAATAATAATAATATAATAATAATAATAATAATAATATAATAATAATAATAATAATAATAATAATAATAATAATAATAATAATAATAATAAATTACAAGCTCAAGAATGACTCCATTTGGACGGTCAGGCATCACGGCTCGGACTCGGAAAGCAGGCGAAGCATCCTTAGTGTGAGAGATGACATTATTCAAAAAGCGGGAGATATCCAAAGTGCGGGTTTGCTGGTTAATACCTGGACTAGCAATCACGGGTTTAACCTAAATGCTGCTTACCATTTCTTCCGTACCAAATTTGATAAGAAAAAATATTTCAATGCAATTTGGGATAGTGTGTGTGCTCCGCGACATAGCTTTGTCGCCTCTATGGCAATTCAACGTAAACTTGCCACTGTTGACCGTCTTATGGAGAGGGGTTTTAGCATGGCAAATCGATGCATCCTCTGTCTTGCCGAGGAAGAAAACACAGACCATTTGTTCTTTAGATGTCCTTTCTCCAACCAGGTGATGCAGAGGCTCTTCAACTGGATTGGTATTACTCAAAAACCTCGCAGTATGAACTATGAAATCAGGAAATTGGTTCGGGTTAATGGGAAACAAAAATGGAAAACTCAGTGGCATATCTGCACTATCATTGCAGCTATCTACATGATTTGGGAAGAAAGAAACAAGAGAATTTTTTGTGGAAGATCTCGGACTGTACATAGTCTGACATTTTCAATTAAGCTTCTTGTTACTATTAGACTTTTGTATGCAAATCCTTTTGATAATGAGGATTTAATAGAGTGTATAAATACCTAGCTGAAGTGGTGATCATTTTGTAAGTTCTATCTTTATTTCCGTAATGGATTAATAAAGAGCTATTTTTCTTGCAAAAAAATAAAATAAAATAAATAATAATAATAATAATAATAATAATAATAATAATAATAATAATAATAATATAATAATAATAATAATAATAATAATAATAATAATAATAATAATAATAATAATAATAATAATAATAATAATAATAATAAGGAGGTGGAAATTGGCCTCTGCGACGATGACGACAAGCCCTTGCGACCTGCCGATCTTCTGCTCTACTCGTGGGACAGGGGGCGCGACGTTTGTGTTGATCTGACCGGGTCCTCCCCTTTGACCCAGTCCGGCTTGACTTCTTTTGAGCCCGGACGGGTCGTTGCTGATGCTGCTCGTCGTAAGTGTGCCAAGTATCAGGCACGTTGCACGGCGATTGGGTATGGTTTCCTCCCTTTCTCTTTCTCCTCTCTTGGTGAGCTCGACACGGAGGCTGTCTCTCTGCTCCAGCGGATTCGTAAATTCGCCATGTCACAGGATGCTGGAGCACGTACCGCAGTTCACATTTTCACTAGAATTAGTTTTGCTATTGCGAAGGGAGTGGGGGCCCAGATAGTATCTAGGCTCCCCTCTAACTTCTTGTAATTTGTTCTGGTGTTTAATGCAAGATCCGTTTAATAATAATAATAATAATAATAATAATAATAATAATAACAATAATAATAATAATAATAATAATAATAATAATAATAATAATAATAATAATAATAATAATAATAATAATAATAATAATAATTGTTCCGGTCACGGAAACAATTCACCCGGCCTATGATCCGGGCAGTATAATTGAATTAACGGTGAACAATTGATCATTTGATTCCCTTGGTCTCCCCTTCCTCTCACTCCCTGGATCGGACCTTCCCGGCGGAAACGGCCTGCTCCCTGCACAATGAACGCACAGGGCCTCAGAGGTTATCCGAGGAAACCCTCTCCGATGCCTAAGTCAGTCCGTGAAATTGCCTTTACGAACCTAGCTCGTGAGGAACTAGGTGGCGTTTTTAGGAGTAAGAGTCTAGAGAGAGAAAAATCCAACCCCTCTCATGTGGGAAATGGGGAGGTATTTATACCTTCCCACAAGAGAGAGAAGGGGAAGAGGAATGGTTGGATAGAGAAGTGACAAGTGGCGGCTTCTCATCCATCCATTCCCAATTACCTTAGGCAAAATGACGAGAGGGCCCCTGGGGGTCCTGACCCTGTCGGCCAGGGATTTTCCCAGGGCAGACAGTCTTCAGGCAGGGAGCTGCCAAGTTCCAACAGGCTGGGTTGGCCTGTGCTCTCAGCAGCTGACGGCCAACCTTAGCGTTTTATGCTTGTTCTAATTTCTTGCTAGGGGCTGGTCTTTCAATTCCTTGACAGGGACCGTCTCGGGGCCTGCCTAGCAGGCGGCTGATTGGCAGGCGGCCCACCCCAATCAATTGGCCTTCGTCAGTAGGAGGGAAGTGAGACTTCTCTTCTGCTGGCGACTCTTGCTTGGAGGGGGGTTGACTTCTATGTCTGTTGCAGCATTTAATGTTTCGCACCTTCCCAAGGAACTTTGCACTGCTCCTGTCAGGTATGCAAAGAGGTGAGAGCACTTTTGTAATGATTTCCCTTCCCTTCTGGGCGGATTTTGGGGAACCGTGAAGAGTTCCTGATTGGTGGCTCTCCTCCCAGGGTGGTTGGAGCGTTCATTAATGCCGCGCTTTCTTTTGTATAAAATCCTCAGTTTCCTTTATCATTTGTGTTTCATCCCATCATCAATCTTTCCATTTTCTTTGTTTTAAACATGGCTTGGATCAGGAAAAGCGTAATTCGCCGTGGGGTCAGACATGTTTCCTTCATCTTTAGAGGGTTTTGGAGGTTCCGATATGCACGGGCCGCTTATTTAGCTGTTCGCCGGAGTCACTGTTCACGACTTCACTTCCGCCGGAGGGGTCAGAAGGCCCCCATTAGGATGGGCAAACGCCCTAGGAGGTCCTCGCCTCCTGTTGCGCCTAGGTTTAGGCGCTGCTCCCAGGGAGGGGGCTGTTATGATAGGGGGTGTCATGAGTGTTTTCCATGGCTGCACCCTGAACAATTCGGCCCCAACTCTGACACCGATTCCTCCCTGGCGTCGGGTCCCTCTTCGCCTGTGAAGAAGACAGGCTGTCGCACCTGCGACGAGTCCCAAGCTGTTCCCTTCGGAAGGGACTGGGAAGACAGCAGCCATGACTCTGATGACAGCGAGGGTCTTGGCTGCCTGAGCGACAGGGACGGAGACGAGGCTTCTGATGACCCCTTTCAGGGTTCCCCAAGCTGGGACTGGGGTTCGGCTCTCGGGAGTCCAGGCAGCCCTGGGGATTATTCCCCAGATTTGGGAGATGACTAGGCCTGCGTGGCAGGGCTTTTGATTTCTGTCAGGCTGGGACTTTCTGGGCCTTATGTATTTTTCTTTCATATCCGTCCTACGATGTAGCTTTCCCCTGTGGGGTTTTAATGAAATGAATATTTTGTGCATTTGAATTTCTAATATGAGTTATTATTTTATTATTATTATTATTATTATTATTTTGAATGCGGTCGTTGATTGACCTTTCTCTCTGACGTTTCTGTTTACCGAGGCTCTTCTTGAAAAAGGTGAGCAATTGGTGTTCAGTATGTGACACGTGGACGATCCTCGAAGGTTTTGTCAGGGATTTCGCCTTTCGAACTTCTTTGGGCTTTATATAAACCTTTCCCCCCCTTCATTCTCTTCTTTTACTCTTCTTGATACCTTACTCCCCATAACACTTCTTGAATCTCCTTCATTGGCCGAGCATTCTCTTTTCGAGGAGCAAGGAT
Organism: Agrostemma githago; assembly: GCA_958450325.1. NCBI lineage: Eukaryota > Viridiplantae > Streptophyta > Magnoliopsida > Caryophyllales > Caryophyllaceae > Agrostemma > Agrostemma githago. The sequence continues at coordinate 12,862,324 of OY288239.1, forward strand.
CACTTCTTGTCGCTGTCTCTGGCAACTTCACCGGCGTCCTTAGGTTAGAACTTTCGAAACTCTCGCCTCTTTTCTTCCCTTCTATAGCCTAAATGTCGCGAGTCCGTCCCCTTTCCTTTGATTCTTTGCTCGGAAGAACTGGCGGCGGCGACGGTAGCCGTCATGACGTTGCTTCTTCCTCCGGGGTTGGCCCCAGGGAGGAAGACGATCACAGGGGAGAGGGTGCTGAGTCACCCGACCCAGCTCCCTTTGATGTGATTGATTCTGATGACGAGGCCCTGGAGGTGGACCCTGCCAGGGTGGCCGGTCCTCTTATCCGCAGGGAGAGAGGGAGGACCTACTTTTTGGACAAAGAAAAATATGTGGTTCCCTTACAGACCTATCCCGAGGCTAAGAATAGGGACCTGATCTTGGAATGTAACGCGGCTGAGGCCATCGAGCAGTTTTATAATTTTGGGGAGGGGTACACAGTGGTGATCCCTGGGGAAAAAGACACAGTGTGTTGTCCCCCAGAAGGGTGTATAGCCGTCTTCCATAAGGCCCTAGAATTCGGCCTGCGATTCCCGTTGCATCCCTTCCTGGAGGAAACTTTCAGGAGGATGAACGTCGCCATCGCTCAGTTAACTGCAACGGCCATTAGGGCATTAGTGGCCTACACCTGGACCTGCCTGTTCCATGGCGAGGGGCCTTACATCGACGCCCTTCGCTTTATGGTTGGCCTCCAAATGGTGTCTTCATCTGGGGGGGATGGCTCCCCTGGTTACTGGTCTCTGCTGAGACAGAAAAAGTACGCCTTGGTCTGGCCGGCCATGAGCAGTCTCAAAGACTGGAAAAACAATTTCATATATGTCCATAGTGCGTCGGGGTGGAAAATTCCTAGACATTTTAGGAACCATGTTCATACCCGCATGGAGACGCGTGAGGAGTATCACCCTTGCGTTGGGGGGAAGGCTCTGGAAGTCAGGCTGAGCGAGAAGGAGAAGATTTTGATAAAAAAGTTTGAGATCGTGACGGATAAACATGGGAACTTTTGCCCTGTTTTATGGCTCCCTCATGCGGAGCTCATCACGACAGACGAGTACCTGCTTCCCCTGGGCCTGATTCGTGGCCTTGAAGGTAGTTCTAGGTTTTTCTTGTTGTCACGATTTTCCAGGGATTTTATTTCTCCCTGCTTTTTAGATGACCGCCTTTCCTTTCCTGCAGATTCCTACACTTGGAGCTGGACCAAGAAGCAGGTCAGAAGGCTAGGCTTGAGCGAGGAATTGCACGTTCTTTCAAAGCGTCCCTCTCTTCCACCAAATTTTAGGAAAGGAAGTAAGGCCCTCATGAAGCTTGTGAAAGACTTTGCCGCTGGTCGAAGATTACCTCTCCCCCCCCGGCTGCCTTCGTCGAAGCCGGCGACTCCTACTCCCAGTATTCATGAGGGGGAAGCGGAGGTTACTTCAGGAGCTACTCCTTCCCCTGGTCAAAAACAGGGTGCTTCTCCGGCTGGCCCTCGGATCTCGCAGGGAACGCAGCCTGGAGATTCTGAGGGGACTGGGGAGAGTGTTCCCTTGGAAACGAGGAGGAAAAGGGAGAGGGAGCCTCCTAGTGCTGACGTGGTGGACCTGGAGGCGGATGTCTCCACCCCTGAGGCGAAACGCCCTGCACGTGAGCCCTCTAGCATTCCCTTCCCAGAGGAAAACGTGGAGTTCCACTACACGGCTGGTGATAGCGTGGATGTATCGGGCCTGCTTTCTGACTCCGGAGCTGTCTTGGCCGACCGCCTTACAAAGATGATGACTTCCACTTCTCATCAAGTGCTTCAATATATCCAGCGTACCTCAAAGGTCATGTTGGCATCTGCGGAACTGGCGGCTCTCAGCCGCCTGAGTGATGAGGAGCTAACAGTTACCCCTGGGGCTCCTCCTCCCGACCGCCTGGCCATGATAGAGAGGGACGTCTCCTTGATAAGCTCCTTGAAAGACAAAATGACAAGGCAAGAGGGGGAGTTGGAAGAGGCCAAGAAGCAGGCTGATCGATGGAGGCTGCAGGGGGAAATGGCTGTGAAGGAGGTTTCCAAGTTAGAGGCCGAACTGAAGAAGAGCCGACAATCGTTGGATCGTGCCAATCTATCTTTGGTCGAGATGGGGCACTTGAAGGGGAGAGTGACTGTCCTGGAGGAGCAGCTGTCACAGGCAAAGTCGGCTTTTGAACAGGCCAAGGGGGAATGGACGAAAGAGAAAGAGACCCTGGCTGCGGAGACTGAGGAAGCGGTGGGTGCCAGCTTCGTGAGCGGCGCCAACTCCTCTCTGGAATTGGTGATGGAGGTGATAGGGGAGATGTTCCCTACTTTTGACGAGGACGCTTTCCGGAGCCTCTATTCCGCCAAGGATGAAGCCCGGGTGACCAGGCAGACGCCAACGCTCACCAGGATGCTGCGTGACGCCCCTTCTCTTTTACGAAAGCTTTTATTTTCTCGTACTGAACCAGTGTTCATGGCTATTCTGTAATATTTTGCTACTCGGTTTTTTTCTCTGACTTTGTAAAGATCTTTCCACCCTTCGTGGGTCTTGTTCTGTGGGATATTCCTTTCTTTTTATGGCAAACTGTTTTAAAATTCAGGGGTTCTTTTCTTATTTGCTTAACCGCCTGCCATAACATGCCCCTGGTTTTTTATCAAAAGCCCAGAGGGCCGTGCCCTGCCTGCCCAGGGGTAAGCGGGGCGGCCTTAGCGTTTTTTATACAAGGTTGGGGGGCCTGCCCCCAGTCCTTGTTAGCCTGGCCTATCCCTGGCTTTTCATTCAAAGTCCAGGGGGCCTGCCCCCTGCCTGCCTGGAGGTAAGCAGGGTGGCTCTTGTGTTTTTTTATACAAGGTTGGGGGGCCTGCCCCCAGTCCTTGTTAGCCTGGCCTGTCCCTGGCTTTTCGTTCAAAGTCCAGGGGGCCTGCCCCCTGCTCGCCCAGAGGTGAGCAGGGTGGCTTTTGCGTTTTTTATACAAGGTTGGGGGGCCTGCCCCCAGTCCTTGTCAGCTTGGCCTGTCCCTGGCTTTTCGTTCAAAGTCCAGGGGGCCTGCCCCCTGCTTGCCCAGAGGTAAGCAGGGTAGCCTCTGATTTGCGTTGGGGGGTTCATTTTACCCAATTTTGGCAACAGGGGGGCCTCCCCCTATTGCCCCCTGCTCGTTTGTGTGTGAAAGACGCGAGTGTGAACAGGCAACGAGTATAAATCTGTATCTTCTCATTTCTCTTAAAATTCTTTTTGACATTGGGGTGGTCGGAGCCGTCGACATTTTTGATCGTCCTCCGCCTTTTTTTAGTAAAAGTAAAAACTGCCTGTATTCTTGTTCAGACGTAATATTTCTTTAGTGTATCTGCATTCCAGTGAGCGCTTAGCTCTTGTCCCTCCAGATTGGCTATCCTGTATGTGCCTGGCCTCAGAACCTGAGTTACTTGGTATGGGCCCTCCCAATTGGCACTCAGCTTTCCATGCTCTCTTGACTTCCCAATCACCTGTGTCTTTCTCAGAACCAGCTCGCCCGTCTGAAAGCTCCTCTGTCGGACTTTGCTGTTGAAAGCTTTCCTCATTCGCTGCTGGTAGGCAGCGATGTTGGTACTGGCTTCCTCCCTTAGCTCATTTACCAGGTCCAAGGCTTCAACCATTGCAGCTTCGTTTTCAGCCTGGTCGTACTGCAGGGAGCGCAGAGAGGGAATCCTTGCTTCGATTGGCAATAGTGCCTCTGCTCCATATACCAGGCCAAATGGGGTTTGGCCTGTAGACTCTTTCTTGGTAGTTCGGATTGACCAGAGTATACTGGGGAGTTCGTCAGCCCACCTACCCTTGCAATCATCCACCATTTTCTTCAGGCCGTTCAGGATTTGTTTGTTGGCTGCTTCTGCCTGCCCGTTTGTTTGAGGATGACAGACAGCTGAGTAGGCGACTGAAATGTTGTGGCTTTCCAGCCAGATTCTCAGCGGATCGTTATCGAATTGCCTGCCATGGTCAAATACCAACATCTTTGGTAGACCGAATCTGGTGATGATGTTTCGCCAGATCACTTTCCTGACCGCCGGTTCAGTGATATTGGGCACTGCTTCGGCCTCCACCCACTTGGTGAAGTAATCTATGGCGACAATTAAGAATTTTCTGCCCCCTGTTGCCACCGCGAAGGGTCCCAGAATGTCCATCCCCCATTGAGCGAAGGGGATGGGGGATAGGATTGGCCTGAGCTCTTGGGCTGGGGCATGGATTGACGGGGCAAATAGTTGGCATTTCCTGCATTTCTGGGTCAGGCTCTTGGCGTCCGCCAGCATGGTAGGCCAGTAGTAGCCTGCCCGGAGGGCTTTGTGGGCCAGTGCTTTTCCACCAATGTGATGTCCACATATCCCTGAGTGGATATCCTCTAATACCTCAACGGCCTGATCCGCCCGCAGACATTTGAGCAGTGGATGAGTAAAAGACTTTTTGTAAAGCTCTTCATTGATGAGTATGAACCAGGCTGCTTTAGCCTGCGTCTTCCTCTTTTGTTACGAGTCTGATGGTAAGATACCATGCTTCTTGTACTGGATGAAGGGAGTCATCCAGCTTTCCAGCTCTTCTTCCATGGCATTAATCATTTGACAGGGATTAGTAGACTTCTCGTGTAAAACGTCGACCCATACTGATCTCCGGATGTCCTGCAGACTGGAGCTTGCCAGTTTTGACAGGGCATCTGCTCTGTTGTTCTGGGATCGGGGGATTTGTTTGACCTCATATGATTTTAGGTCGGACAACTCTCCCTTTACCATCTCCAGGTACGTGGCCATTGCTTGGTCTCTTGCTTCGTATTCTCCATTGATCTGGTTGGCGATGAGCTGGGAGTCTGTTGCCAAGACAATTCGTTCTGCCCCTGTTCTGACGCCTGCAAGTACTGCTTCGTACTCTGCTTCATTGTTTGATGCTGGGAAAACAAATCTGAGAGCATGCTCAAAGTCGGTCCCTTCTGGGCTGGTTAGTACGACGCCTGCACCTGCGCCATTGGCCGTCGAGGACCCGTCAGTATACACGATCCATTCCTGGGCGGGGGCATCCTCTTCCCCTGAATGGGAGCACTCAGCCAAAAAGTCTGCCAAAGCTTGGGCCTTGATGGCTGTTCTCGGCTGGTAAGATATACCTAGCCCACTCAGCTCAATTGCCCATTTCAACAATCTCCCTGATTTTTCAAATTTTTCCAACACCTTTTCCGGGGGTTGGTCGGTGAGGACTACGACTGGATGCGCGTCAAAGTAAGGCCTGAGCTTCCTGGCCGCAATTATGACCGCGTAGGCGGCTTTTTCAACCATCGGATAATTCTTCTCAGCTGCCCCCAGCGCATGACTCACAAAGTATATAGGTTGCTGGGCGCCTGCCTCTTCTCGTAGGATGACCGCGCTGACAGTTATATTGGTTACTGCAATGTAGAGAAAAAGTTTTTCTCCTGCTACTGGTCTTGCCAGGGTAGGGAGCCTCTTAAGATGGTCCTTCAGTTGCTCGAAGGCCTCTTTCTGCTCGTTCTCCCACTTGAACTGTTTGTTTCCTTTCAGTATCTTGAAAAAAGGAGTGGCTTTGTCTGCTGCTCGGGCAACGAATCGTGCCAAGGCGGCCATTCGACCCGTCAGGCGCTGGATGTCTCTAATGGTCTTGGGCTCAGGGAGGTCTAGAACTGCCTGAACTTTTTCAGGGTTGGCATCTATACCCCGAGAACTGACCAAGAACCCCAGGAATTTTCCGGAGCGGACTCCAAACGTGCACTTTTTCGGATTTAGTTTCATTTTGTAAGCGCGCAGGGAACTGAAGGTTTCCTGCAAGTCTGTCAGGTGTTCTCTGTCTTCCCTGCTTTTTACGATGGCATCATCAACGTAAGCCTCGATGTTTCTGCCTTTTTGTTTCTCAAACACTTTATCAACCAACCGCTGGTACGTAGCCCCTGCATTTTTGAGCCCGAAGGGCATCATCTTATACATGTAAGTGCCCGAACTAGTGATGAACGCACACTTCACCCTGTCCGGCTGCCACAAGTACACTTGGTGATACCCTGAAAAGGCGTCTAAGAAGCTCAGCATGGTGTAGCCACTGGTGGCATCTACCAGTTGATCAATCCGAGGGAGCGGATAGCAGTCTTTCGGGCAGGCTTTGTTCAGGTTCGTAAAGTCGACGCACATTCTCCATGCGCCAGACGATTTCTTGACCATGACAACATTTGCCAGCCATTCTGGGTAGTCGCAGACTTCAATAAAGTCTGCTTTCAAGAGTTTGTCAATTTCTTCCTTGATTGCTGCGTCTTTTTCTGCAGACATGTTTCGTTTCTTCTGTTTTACAGGGCGAGCTTCCATGCTTACGTTCAGCTTGTGAACGATGCATGATGGATCAACGCCAGGCATCTCGTCTGCAGAATAGGCAAATACGTCTTTGTTCTCCTTCAGTAGTTTGACCAGTTCGGACTGGTAGGATTCCTCCAGGCCTGCTCCTACCAGGACCTGTCTTCCTGGCTCCAAGTCTACCAGCATACTTTCGCCCCCTGGCTCCAGGCGGTCAGGCGCCGGGTGCTCGACTGGGACTTCACCTTCTCTGCAGGGGGAACTGTCGGCCTTTCTTTTTCCTTTTCTGTCTCTCTCGTGCTCTTGCAGGGCCACGGAGTAGCATTGTCTGGCTGACTCCTGGTCCCCACGCACCTTTCCTTCCAGCCCGAAGTCAGTGACATACGCGATGGTGAGAGCCCTGATGGAGATGGCCGCCTCGATTTCGTCCAGAGTGGCTCTGCCAATCAGGGCGTTGTAGGCAGATCTCGCGTCCACAACAACAAAGGTTGCCCTGACATTCCTGGCTGTAGAGCCTTCCCCGAAGGTTACAGGCAAGTCGATGACTTCCATGGGCAGCACGCCTGCCCCCACTGAACCCATACAGCGATCCGGGAGCAGGCCGCAGGTGCCTTTTTTCCAGGCCCATTTTTTCGAAGGCGTCTTTGTACAATAGATTTGTGTACGCGCCTGTGTCCACCATACACCTTCGCACAATATGGTTACTGATCTCTAGGGACAGCACCAAAGGATCACTGTGCGGATATACCACGCGTCCTGCATCATCAGGGGTGATGCTTAATGTCACTCCCCTTGGACTCCCTGCTTTCTCAGCGTAGCAGATCTGGTTCCTTAGCTCGCGCATTTGTCTTTTTTGGCCTCTTCGACTGAGCTGGCCTTCGGTGCCCCCTGAAATTACATGGATCACCATGCGGTTTTGCACTGACCCTTCGGGTTTTTCAGATACTTCCTTCTGAGACTTATTTTTAGCTGCGTAGTTGGCCAACCATCCGTTCCTGATTAATTTTTCAATTTCGTCCTTCAGGTGACGGCATTCTTCGGTGGTGTGGCCTATACAGTCGTGGAAAGTGCAGAATTTCTTGGGGTCGCCTTTTGGGCTGCGAGGTTTGTTTGGGCGGTTCCATTTGGCAGTTTCTTTTTCCAGTTCGAAGATTTCCGCCCTGGATTTGTTCAGAGCGGTGTAACTGTCGAATCTGGGTTGGTAGACTGGGCGCTCCTTCTTGGGAGTGTCTCCCTCTTCCCTTTGCTTGCCTGGCTCACTTCTGCCCCTTCCACCCTGCGGTCCCCCTTGAGGCTTTGTTTGGCCTGCAGGGGTATCCGTCAGGCCGTGGAACTCCTCCTGCAGAATGAACCCTTCAGCAATCTTTCTGGCCATGGCCAAGGTTTCTGGCTGGGCCCTGATCATCTGGTTTTTCATTTCCCCTGGAAGTAGGGAGATTGTCAGGGCGTAGGCGGCAGTGGAATCATCGATCTCCCTGACCTGTTGGTTGGATAGATCAAACCTTCTCATGTACTCTCTCACACTCTCACCCTTTTTCTATTTCAGGGTCATGAGATCGAAACGGGTAAGGCGTCTTCTCTTGTTTCCGGCATACTGTTCGAGGAAAATTTCAGCCAACTCTATGAAGAACCTGATTGACCCCTGGTGGAGGTCTCTGAACCATCCCTGCGCGAGCCCCACCAGGGTGGTAGGGAAAACTTTGCACCATATGGCATCGTCTACGTCATACATGCCCATGTGGCTCTCAAAGGCTGCCAGGTGGTCTTTAGGGTCTGTCGTCCCGTCAAATTTGATGGTGGGCATTTTGATTTTTGGAATGGGGTACTCTTGTACCTCAGGGTGCAACGGGGTTTTCGTGGGCCTGCCCACCAGTCGTGACCTGCTTTCCCCAGACTGGTTACCGTGAGAATCCCATTGTTTATGGGTCGGTTTCCTCGCACTGGGGGAGCGGTGCCTTGGTGGTGGCCTGCTTGCTGCTTCATCCTCCGTTTCCGGGGAGATCTGCCTGGGCCTCTTCCTCTGAGAGTGGCAGAGGTTTTCACCCTGATGGTGTCTGGACTCGAGCGGTTGTCCTCGGCTGAGCCGGGATTGCAGGCTTTGGGATAAGCCGGGGGTAGACTGTTCTTTGGCTGCAGGTGTTAGCATGGAGAAAACTCCACCCGGCCTTTCCCCTAAGCGTTTCGACATGGGCTCCCTGGGCCTCATGCGCTCCTGTAATCCTTGAGATAAGCCTCCCTGTCCTCCAGACGCTGATTCTGTTGTGTGAATGGAGAACGCCTGCTGTACAGGTGGCTCTGGATTGCCAGTAGTAATGCGCCTCTGCGCATGCGTATACACTTGAGCTGTTCTTCTCGCTTTTCTCTGAGCATTTCTGGCGGCGGTCCGCCTCGTGCCCCCGGCCTCGTCCCTGCTGACTGGGGACGGTTGCCTGGGAGCCGACGCGACCCTGCCCACCAAGTCCTCAGGTGTGAATTCCTGATTCAGCATCGCAGAGAAGAACGCGGCCGCCTGTGCCATCTGAGCTGGGGTCAGATTGAGAGCACGTCCTGGGTGTGTCCCCAACTCAGGTGTCACAGAAGTGTTAGACCCATCGAGGGGATTGGTTCCCCCTACCGCTTGGATCGTGGCAGGAGGAACCCTCTCCGACTGCGGCATACCATACAGGGGGGTCACCGGTGGGACCGTCGGACCCGCTCCTGCACTGGCATCACCGATTTCTGGCATGATTGTGTCTAATTTTGTGATTATGAGTGGTTGATTTTAGTGGGTAACTCGTGAGCACAACCGTAAGTTCCCCACAGACGGCGCCAAATTGTTCCGGTCACGGAAACAATTCACCCGGCCTATGATCCGGGCAGTATAATTGAATTAACGGTGAACAATTGATCGTTTGATTCCCTTGGTCTCCCCTTCCTCTCACTCCCTGGATCGGACCTTCCCGGCGGAAACGGCCTGCTCCCTGCACAATGAACGCACAGGGCCTCGGAGGTTATCCGAGAAAACCCTCTCCGATGCCTAAGTCAGTCCGTGAAATTGCCTTTACGAACCTAGCTCGTGAGGAACTAGGTGGCGTTTTTAGGAGTAAGAGTCTAGAGAGAGAAAAATCCAACCCCTCTCATGTGGGAAATGGGGAGGTATTTATACCTTCCCACAAGAGAGAGAAGGGGAAGAGGAATGGTTGGATAAAGAAGTGACAAGTGGCGGCTTCTCATCCATCCATTCCCAATTACCTTAGGCAAAATGACGAGAGGGCCCCTGGGTGTCCTGACCCTGTCGGCCAGGGATTTTCCCAGGGCAGACAGTCTTCAGGCAGGGAGCTGCCAAGTTCCAACAGGCTGGGTTGGCCTGTGCTCTCAGCAGCTGACGGCCAACCTTAGCGTTTTATGCTTGTTCTAATTTCTTGCTAGGGGCTGGTCTTTCAATTCCTTGACAGGGACCGTCTCGGGGCCTGCCTAGCAGGCGGCTGATTGGCAGGCGGCCCACCCCAATCAATAATAATAATAATAATAATAATAATAATAATAATAATAATAATAATAATAATAATAATAATAATAATAATAATAATAAGGAGGATATTTGCTTCCGAACTGGGATCTCTGCAGGTAAGGAGGTGGAGATTGGCCTCTGCGACGATAACGACAAGCCCTTGCGACCAGCCGACCTCCTGCTTTACTCGTGGGACAAGGGGCGTGATGTTTGTGTTGATCTGACTGGGTCCTCGCCCTTGACTCAGACTGGCCTCACCGCTTTCGAGCCCGGACGGGTCGTTGCTGATGCTGCCCGTCGTAAGTGTGCCAAGTATCAGGCACGCTGCACTGCGATCGGATATGGTTTCTTACCTTTCTCCTTCTCCTCTCTCGGCGAGCTCGACACGGATGCTGTTTCTCTGCTCCAGCGGGTTCGAAAATTTGCTTTATCTCAGGATGCTGGAGCGCGTGCGGCATTTCATATTTTCACTAGAATTAGCTTTGCAATCGCTAAGGGAGTGGGGGCCCAGATAGTATCTCGGCTTCCCTCTAACTTCTTGTAATTTGTTCTGGTGTTTAATGCAAGTTTCGTTTTTATAATAATAATAATAATAATAATAATAATAATAATAATAATAATAATAATAATAATAATAGGTCAAGGGGTTGAATTTACCTGGACTAATAATCAAGAGCCAGGATCTAGGATGTGGACAAAATTAGATAGAGCTCTAATTAGTCATTGTTGGGCGACTAACTTTCCCAATTCCAGCGCTAAATTTCTGCACGCGGGAGTTTCAGATCATAGCCCAGTCTTAGTCACAGTTTTGCAGGAAAGGAAAATTAAGAGACGTTTTAGCTTCCTAAACTGTTGGATACAGCATCATTCCTACCTATCTGTGGTTAAGGAAGCTTGGGGGAAGAGTGCTCCTGGTACTGCAGGATATCAGTTTTTTAGTAAGTTAAAAAATGTTAAGAGGGCCCTTAAAGTACTACACAAGCGACATTATTCAAGTGTAGGGGAGAGAATTTTAGAGATTGAGAAAGAAATGGAGGATTGTTCTAATCAACTTCAAAAGAACCCCCTGGACATGACTCTTCTAGCAGTTGATAAAAGAATTCAGGATGAATGGTGTGCTCTAAAGAGAGCAGAACATAGCATACTCCAGCAAAGAGCAAAAATAGAGAAGATTTCTTTGGATGATGAGGGAACGACTTATTTTCACAGTAGATTAAGAGAAAGGCGGCAACAACAGCTAATAGGATCGATTGCTGATGTTCTTGGCAGGATAAGAGAGGGGGAGGACGTGGCCCAAGCTTTTATAGATTACTATGAAGGTCTTTTGGGACAAAGAAAGGAGGTGAAGAAAATTGATATTAGATCTGGACCTAGAGTTTCAGAGGAGCAGTGGGCAAATTTAACTGCTTTACCAGATGAGGATGAAATTAGGAAGGCAGTCTTCTCAATTGGAGTGGATAGAAGTCCTGGGCCGGATGGGTTTTCGGCTGGTTTCTTTAAATCAGCTTGGAACATAATCAATAGGAGCTTTTGTGAAGTAGTCTACGAGTTCTTCAGGAAAGGACGAATGTTGAAGCAAGCTAATGCAACAATAATTTCTCTTATACCAAAGAAGCAGGTGTGTCAATCGGTCCTGGATTACAGGCCAATTTCGTGTTGCTCTGTGGTTTATAAAGCTATAAGTAAGATTATAACTAACAGAATCAAGTTAGTGATACATGAAATAGTGGGGCAAGAGCAAGCAGCGTTCATAGCAGAGAGGAGTATTCACGAGAACATAGCATTGTCACAGTCTCTGATTAAGGGGTATGGAAGAAAGTACTTGACACCAAGGTCCTTAATGAAAATTGATCTTAGGAAGGCATTTGACTCGTTGCAATGGTCTTTCCTGGATAATATGTTGGCAGAATTTAATTTTCCTCCAACTCTTATACATTGGATAAAAGGATGCATCCAAGGATCTTGGTTCTCAATCAAGATTAATGGGGAGGTTAAAGGTTTTTTCAAAGGAAGAAGCGGAGTGAGACAAGGAGACCCTTTGTCCCCCTATTTGTTTGTGTTAAGTATGGAAATCCTCTTAAGGAAACTTCGAGAGATTGTTCAGGAAAGGAACGTTTCTTATCACCCAAAATGTAGGAGACTTGAGTTGAATCACCTGATATTTGCTGACGATCTAATGGTTTTTGTCAGAGGAGATGTCCCTTCAGTTGACACTACTAGAATAAGTGCAAAAGACATCATTGATAAGAAATCAATTAAATAACTAAATGGTCTCTTTTATGTAAGAAATCTTTTCTCATAAATAAATGGTCTCTTATGTATTTTAAAGAAACCATTGAAATAACAATTGATTTCTTTAAATGTGTAAGAGAGCATTTATTGGTATCAATGATCTCTTATGTTACATCATACATACATAAGAGACCATTTGAAAGATTTTAATGATCTCTTATGTTATGGACCAGGAGTACCAAAGACACCATTTCTCAAATTATTGATATCTAACAACTTGCAACTCAATACCCCGTAGCAATTTACTCTTTTTTTTATTTCTTTTTACTAACCATTACTCAGCAATTTTTAAACAAATCGTCCTTTATATTTTTTTTAGTTTACATTACTCCGACTTCGATGGTCACTCCGACTTCCATCATTCAACCATTGCCGCGTCGTGTCAGTCATCGTCGCCGGCCATCTGCTCGCGGATCTGCTACTATCATCTCAATCAATCAAAGGTTCGATTACTTCTAGTTTTACTTCAATTTTCGCTCCAATTTCATTTGTTTCCTTTTTTTAGAAGATTTTGTTTGTGTGTATGTGATCTACGGAGTATTGTTTTGATGATTTAATCGCTCCAATTCGATTGAATTTGTGCGTGTTCTATTGTTTTGCTGATTTATTTGCTAGTTTGATTGGATTTTATCGTTTGATTTAGCATTTTTTTAGAGATTTTGATCTAATGCGTGGGGACTTTGTTCGTGTTCCGTTATTTTACTGATTTTATTGTTTAATTTACCGTAGATAATCGAACTTATGCGTGTTCTATTTGTTTCGCTGATTTGTATGGTCGTTCGATTGGTTATATCGTTTGATTTAGCATTTTTTGGAGAATTTGATCTAATGCGTGGAGAATTTGTACGTGTTCTATTGTTTTGCTGATTAATAAGGTAGTTTGATTGATTTGTGTATGTAACTAATCGAATTCGTGAGTGTTCTATTGATTTTCTTATTTGTATGGTTGTTCGATTGATTATATTGTTTGATTTCACATTTTTGGAGGATTTTGATCTGATGCTTGGGGAATTTGTGTGTTCTACTGTTCTGCTGATATATAAGCTAGTTTGATTGGTTTCATCGTTTGATTTCGCATTTTCGAGGATTTTGATCTAATGTGTGGAGAATTTGTGCGTGTTCTATCAGTTTTGCTGATTCATATGGTTATTCTACTATTTCTATTGTTTAATTTAGCACTTTTGTGGAATTTGTGTGTGCTCTACTGTTTTGCTGATATATAAGCTTGTTTGATTGGTTTCATTGTTTGATTTCACATTTTTTGGCGGATTTCGATCTAATGCGTGGAGAATTTGTGGGTCTTATTGTTTTGCTGATTTATGTGTCCGTTCGATTGATATTATTGTCTAATCTAGCATTTTTGCGGAAATTTGTGTGTGTTCTACTGTTTTGCTGATTTATAAGCTTGTTCGATTGGTTTCATTGTTTAATTAAGCATTTTTACGGTGATTTTGATCTAATGCGTGCATGTTTTGCTGATTTACATGGTAGTTCGATTTGGAAAAATTCCTAATAACCTGGAGCTCATGATGGGACTTTTCAATTGCTATGTTCGTGAATATGCGTATGTCAAACAACAACAGTTTAATCATCTTCTTTTGAATTTTCTTTCAGTTTAGTTCCCCTTCCAATTCAATTCAGAACCAATCGACAATTGTGCCCCTTCTCAATCCTCGGTTAGTTGATGTTACTCCAAAGTGCATAAGATCAGGCATCAACTGATATTACCAGTTGTATTACATAAATAATGTCTTTCATAAGGAGTACATCGTCTCTCAATTACTGAATATTGACCTCTATCTAAACATCATAAATTGTAATGCAATACCGGCTTGCTATACTGTGTACTTCCATTGCTATAGTGGTCAGTATAATGTTTGTATTATGTGCGGAAAAATGTATCTTCTGGCTTAATTTTGTCTGCAGGTTAGGAAATATGACCACTAATGAGACAGGTGATCTGCGTTCTGCAAGGGTGTTTCAGGTTCTAGATGTTGGTTATGGTGTTGCTAGCTTTGGGGCATATTTCCTTCAATTGGGTATATAAACTATGTCATTTGCACCTAAGGATGGTCAGGAAAACCAAATCTAGTTTGCTTTAGAACGAGGAATTGGAACAATCATTGCTGCTATATCCACAAAACAACTTCCTTACCCGACAAGTTCCTTTGAAATGATACATTGTTCAAGATGTCGTGTTGATTGATGAGGTACGAGAGATGGGAATTAGTTTTGTTCTCGAGCACGAAGAAGTAGAAGATCAAGATGATTGATTACAAAGTGAATACTTAGATCCATTTGGGATAAAATACTTATCTTTCGAAAACATACTCAAAGCTTCTAATGTAATTTTGACACGTACCTTGGCATCATTATATATATATATATATGAGATGTTTTATGGAAATCCATGTCTATTTTGGTTGATATATGAAAATGAGTATATTGTATTTTAATATTTGGGTTATTTCGAATAATATTTTTTTTTAAAAATGGTTGCAAAGAAACCATTTAATTGTGGTACATGATTTATTAAGTTCGTAGGCAAAGAAACCATTTAAGATCATTACATGGTTTATTAAGTTGAGATAAGAAACCATATATCTCTCCAATATGGTGTTTTTCTCATGGATCAAAGAAACCATTTATCTCTTAAATTGGTTTCTAAATCATAAGCAAAGACACCATTTTTTTCACATGATTTCTTACCCTAAGACACCGTTGACCTGGAGATCATCTCCAAAATGGTGTCTTAGGGTATTTTAAGATGATTTATTTGCCCTCTTTTCTAGTAGTTCGATAATCAGCGAAACAAATAGAACACGCATAAGTTCGATTATCTACGGTAAATTAAACAATAAAATCAGTAAAATAACGGAACACGGACAAAGTCCCCACGCATTAGATCAAAATCTCTAAAAAAATGCTAAATCAAACGATAAAATCCAATCAAACTAGCAAATAAATCAGCAAAACAATAGAACACGCACAAATTCAATCGAATTGGAGCGATTAAATCATCAAAACAATACTCCGTAGATCACATACACACAAACAAAATCTTCTAAAAAAAGGAAACAAATGAAATTGGAGCGAAAATTGAAGTAAAACTAGAAGTAATCGAACCTTTGATTGATTGAGACGATAGTAGCAGATCTGCGAGCAGATGGCCGGCGACGATGACTGACACAATGCGGCGATGGTTGAATGATGGAAGTCGGAGTGACCATCGAAGTCGGAGTAATGTAAACTAAAAAAAATATAAAGGACGATTTGTTTAAAAATTGCTGAGTAATGGTTAGTAAAAAGAAATAAAAAAAAGAGTAAATTGCTACGGGGTATTGAGTTGCAAGTTGTTAGATATCAATAATTTGAGAAATGGTGTCTTTGGTACTCCTGGTCCATAACATAAGAGATCATTAAAATCTTTCAAATGGTCTCTTATGTATGTATGATGTAACATAAGAGATCATTGATACCAATAAATGCTCTCTTACACATTTAAAGAAATCAATTGTTATTTCAATGATTTCTTTAAAATACATAAGAGACCATTTATTTATGAGAAAAGATTTCTTACATAAAAGAGACCATTTAGTTATTTAATTGATTTCTTATCAATGATGTCTTTTGCACTTATTCTAGTAGTGTCGTATACTCAATTGTTAGTACAGATTAAATTTGAAGTTGTAATGCGAACAATGAGGAAAAGAAGTTAGGAGATGATAGGAGTGTCAGGGGATAAGATTTGATTTCTTAGTGGTTTTTTCTTTTGTAAGATTGAGTCTCTTGTATTTGATTTATTGAATATAAGAGGTATGCCATTTTCTTGCAAAAAAAAAAAATAAATAAATAAATAATAATAATAATAATAGTACATATACATATATAATCGAAAAGGAGAAAGGAGAAAGGAGATGTCGGGATTTAAATTACACCCTCAACCTACATGCTTTAATGGCCTCGGAAACGGACTCGTAGTAGCGGCGTGTGCGCGGGAGTGTCGAGATATGTAGGGTGAGTTAGGGTGTATGTGGTTAGGGAGAGGATGCTCTCGGGTCTTTGACGAGTTTTGATCTCGAAATGTGTGTATGTATGTGTGTTTTGTGAGGATGTGAATGTTGTGAGTTTGAAGCCTAGTTCAAAGGGTTGGTATGTGATGAATGATGAGGGTTGCAAAAGGTTAAGGTTGAAATGTGTAAGGTTGAATGGGGATTGAAAGAGTTGGAAAAACCTTGTGAAATGGCTTAGGGTGATGGGGTATTTATAGAACAAATACCCCGGTTTAGGGTCACTCGATCGAGTGGCTCAGGTGCACTCGGTCGAGTGCCCGGTTCAAGCCCGGTTTGGCCGGTTCATGGCCTTACTTGACCGAGTGGATGTGAACCACTCGATCAAGTGGATCGGGAAGGAGGGAGTGTAAATAGGGTATGATTTGTTGACTATTTTGAATTGATCTTGGTTTTTGGACAAGCTTCTAGAAGCGAACTTGGCTGTTTTTTGTGTCGGATTCGTCTTTGACCGGGTTTTGACCCGGTCGCCAAAAGACGGTTTTAGTTCCGGTGTCGGTTTTGGCCCAAATTAGTCTCATTTTATTGGAAACGACCCACTGGGCCTGGATTTGAGGTCGGTTTTGAGAGATTTGTACTCCGCTAAATGCCCACATCGGATACTAATGATTCCGAGTCCGTATTCGAGCGTATTAAGTCACGTTTGCGTCCGATCATCATTGGGTGTTTTGTCGGGAACCGCTATAGACAGTAGCAGGCAAAATGCGGGTGTCTACACTATGACATCCAGACCGATTTGGACTTATGCCCCCATTCTAAGGATGGGGTACCCTAGATACTGTCATCTGGATCTATGGCATCTAGACGGATTTTGACTTATGGCCCCATTCTAAGGATGAGGAGCCAAGTCATCACCGTCTGGAGCTATAGCATCTAGACAAATTTGGAGTTACGCCCCCATTCTATGGACGGGGTGTAATCCCCTAGAAATTCTAATGCAATACAGTGGCAGAAACACTGTAGATTTGGGATTAAAACACACTGATGTTCTAAATTTTTACAAAAAGAACGGTCAGTCAATACAAATGCCACTTTTCACAAAAGGGCTAAAAATAAAAATTCTCCAAATGGGTTTAACAATCCAAAAATTAATATAAATGAAGTAGAGTAGGATCCATGCTACTCGCTAGCTCACACCCAAACCCAGCAGCAAAATACCTGTCATGTTATAAACATAACAGCCACAATTCAGTGGGGAGTAACGACGACGTTCTCCCAGCCATATTACATG
Source organism: Agrostemma githago (assembly GCA_958450325.1). NCBI lineage: Eukaryota > Viridiplantae > Streptophyta > Magnoliopsida > Caryophyllales > Caryophyllaceae > Agrostemma > Agrostemma githago. Next base: position 12,879,717 of record OY288239.1, read on the forward strand.
ACATTAAAGCATAATTACTATTATATCAAAATAGTTCAAAATGGAAAACGTTTAAAACGATATATTAAAATAATTGAAAACGATTGTCAACCTTCAAATCAATATCAATCAATAATAATAACGGCGTTATGGATATGAATCAGTGAAACAGAATAGACTTTCAATAGGAGAATACTAAAAACTAGCTTCGAGAACTTAGTTCAAGCAAATCAAACCTCGATCTCTAACTAGGCTACTCAACCATAATAGGACGGCGACTTATCAATGCGAGGTCCTAGCTTAAGTAAATATGCACACCCCTCCTGGAACACCAAGTGTGCCCAGTTCAACCCGACGGCGTCTTACATGCGAGGTATGAGCTTAAGGTCAAAATGAACATACACTCCTGGACAAGAACATGCCCAGTTCAACAACCAATGCATCCCGCTCGGATACACTAGCCGCCTTATAACTGATGGCAAAACGTATACTCTAGACTGTATTACTCTACTCGTACACTTCTCTTATTACATAACTCCAAAACAAAGCCATTATCAAAATTTAATAGAAATATAGTTCGTTTTTCAAAAGAGAAAACTTTATAGATATAGAACTTTTCTTAAAGTAATAACTTTCCAAAAGTAGGTACTATTATAAATAGAAATAGATTAAAATAAGAGTTATATAAAATAGTTAATATTAGGCCTCGAGACGTAAACATTATATTTATTATATAAATGTATAATTCATGGTTAAAAGTCAACTAAAGTCAAAATCATAATTATTTTTAAAAAGGTTGAAGTTTAAGTAAATAAAAGTATTTAAATAACAAATTGATAGATTTTCCAGAATCGCACTGTCTTACTATAAAATTCGTAATTAAATCATTAAAAATCAAAACAATGTAAGATCAGTGTGGTTGAAAACGTTAGAAACTTAGTTACTACTTCTATTTCTGAAGAAAATCCAAAATTCCAAATAAAACATGGGTTTTTATTCGTATATTTAAAAACTGTCAGAATTAGTCACTCGATTGTATTTTGTTAATAAAACATGTTTAAAAATTGATTTTAAATAAAATTCAATTGGAAACATTATCTAGATTCTTCATAGTTTATGTAATTAAATTATCAAGATTAAATAAAAAGCTTAACATATGTTTCAATTTAGATCTTATCACAACTGACAGAATCGCGGATTAATTTGACACCCCTTCATAAACAATTTATTGTGACCAAACTACTTGAAATTATTTTACGAAATTAAACCGACATAAACTATAATTAAAATAAATAGTAGTCTCTTTTCAAAGTTTTTGGAAATAAGGTCTTTAAAATAGAATGTTAATTCGTATAAAACACAAACAGATTCTGAAACATGCTGTAACTTTATTAAAAACAATAAAACTTTCAATTTGACACTTTATACCAAAAATCACAAAAATTGTTAGATAAATTATTATTATGGGTATGTTTTAGTCTCGGCCTTATAATACTTTTTAATAATCAAAAGAATGATTTATTCGTAAATCTCGTAAAAACGATTAAAAACAACAAAACATGTGAAGATTACGGTTTTAAAGATTTTGTTATTAAAAATGCGACATAAATATATTGTCTAACAAGAAACTAATTTCTATACATGCAACTACAACAATAATATCACATAATACCGAGTAACGTGTCAATGTTACCTTAACCGAGATCCGAATCAATTAAATAATCATCTTCGTTGGATTAGCATGATAGCCTACGAAATAAATAAACATATGGTATTAAAACCACATTAAGAGTGAATAGAAAGGAGAAAACGAGATGAAGAACGAATAAGAGTAATTAAATTACCCTCGAAATCGGAAAGAATTAGAGACGAATTAGGATCAGATTGACGAACAAAAAGGAGAAAGTTTAACGTGAAACAAGAGAAAAGGAGACTTGTGTGGTGAATAAAATAGACTAGAATGAAAGAGAATATATAGAAAAATTAGAAAGCTAGGTGATAGGAATAATCGAGTTACAAGGATTCTTAACTCAACTAGGAGACGAGATGGTTGAGATGGAAAGAACAAGCCACAAATCTATGTGATAAGTTTCCGATTAAAATAAATAGTTTAAAATAAATAGAATAAATATAATATGAGCGTTTATGAAGAAATCGGATTTAAAAACGTATTAGAAAATAATTATTTATGAAATCGTTTAGTAAAATAATTGAACAACCATTTTTCGAAAATAAAATATTTTTGAGCTAGAAACCATTATAAATATAATCGAGCATTTTTAGAAACATAAATAGTTCAAACTTGATTTTAAAACTATTGTTCATAGAAAATATTATTTTTCAAAAATAATTAAACATACTTGCGACGAAAAGAATTAAATAGGTTTTCGAATAAAAATAGAATAATTAAAGTCCTTTTATGAAAATAAATAATTTTAGACTCGATAATGAAAGAGACCTTGAAATGAGAAAAATGTAATTGACAAAATATTACAGAGTTACGATATAATCGTAACGGAACAGATAGCAGAGCTAGAAAATTTGCGGGTGTTACACGGGGGACCCTAGCCGTTGCCGTCTGGAGCTATGACATCCAAACAAACTTGGGCTTGTGCCCCCATTCTATGGATGGGGGAACCTAGCCGTTGGCGTCTGGAGCTATGGCATCCAAATGGATTTGGGCTTATGCCCCCATTCTATGGATGGGGGACCCCAGCCGTTGTCGTCTAGAGCTATCGCATCCAAACAAACTTGGTTTTATGCCCCCATTCTATGGATGGAGGACCCTAGCCATTGCCGTCTAGAGCTATGGCATCCAGACGGACTTGGGTTTATGCTCCCATTCTATGGATGGGGGACCCTTTGCCGTCTGGAGCTATGACATCCAGATGGACTTGGTCTTATGCCCCCATTCTAAAGATGGGAAACCCTAGCCATTGTCGTTTGGAGATATGGTAACCAGATGGACTTGGGCTTATGCCCCCATTCTATGGATGGTGGACCCTAGCCGTTGCTCTTTGGACTTATGGCATCCAGACATACTTGAGCTTATGCATCCATTTTGTGGCTGAGGAACCCTAACCATTGTCGTCTGGAGCTATGACATCCAGACGGACTTGGGCTTATGCCCCCATTTTGTGGATGGGAACCCTAGCCATTGCCATCTGGAGCTATGACATCCAGACGGATTTGGACTTATGCCCCTGTTCTAAGGATGGGGAGCCTAGTCATCACCGTCTGGAGCTATGGCATCCAAACGAATTTGGACCTATGCCCAAATCTATGGACGGAGGACCCTAGTCGTTGTTGTCTGGAGCTATGACATCCAGACAGACTTGGGTTTATGCCCCATTCTATGGATGGGGACCCTAGCCGTTGGCGTCTGGAGCTATGGCATCTAGACGGATTTGGGCTTATGCCCCCATTGTATGGGCGATGGACCCTAACCATTACCGTCTGGAGCTATGGCATCCAAACGGATTTGGACTTATGCTCTCATTCTATGGATGGGGGACCCTAGCCGTTGCCGTCTGAAGCTATCGTATCCAGACGGACTTGGGTTTATGATCTCATTCTATGGATGGGGGACCCTAGCCATCGTCGTCTGGAGCTATGTCATCCAGACGGACTTGGGCTTATACCTCCATTCTAAGGATGGGGAGCCTAGTCATCACCGTCTGGAGCTATGGCATCCAAACGAATTTAGACCTATGCCCCATTCTATGGACGGGGGATCCTAGCCGTTGTCGTTTGGGGCTATGACATCCAGACATACTTGGGCTTATGCCCCCATTCTATGGATGGGGGACCCTAGCCGTTGGCGTTTGGAGCTATGGCATCCAGACGGATTTGGGCTTATGCCCCCATTGTATTGGTGGGGGACCCTAACCATTGTCGTCTGGAGCTATGGCATCCAAACGGATTTGGGCTTATGCCCCCATTCTATGGATAGGGGACCCTAGCCGTTGTCATCTGGAGCTATCGTATCCAGACAGACTTGGGTTTATGAACTCATTCTATGAATGAGGGACCCTAGTCGTTGGCGTTTGGAGCTATGGCATCCAGACGGATTTGGGCTTATGCCCCCATTTTATGGGCGAGGAACCCTAACCATTGTCGTCTGGAGCTATGGCATCCAAACGGATTTGGGCTTATGCCCCCATTCTATGGATGAGGGACCCTAGCCGTTGCCGTCTGGAGCTATCGTATCCAGACGGACTTGGGTTTATGATCCCATTCTATGGATGGAGGACCCTAGCCATTGTCATCTGGAGCTATGTCAACCAGATGGACTTGGGCTTATACCTCCATTGTATGAATGAGGAACCATTTGCCGTCTGGAGCTATGGCATCCAGATGGACATGGGCTTATGCCCCTATTCTGTAGATGGGGAACCCTATCCATTGTCGTCCGGAGCTATGGCAACCAGATGGACTTGGGCTTATGCCCCTATTCTATGGATGGTAGACCCTGGCCGTTGCTCTCAGGAGCTATGGCATCCAGACAGACTTGGGCTTATGCATCCATTTTGTGGATGGGGAACCCTAACCATTGTCGTATGGAGCTATGACATCCAGACGGACTATGGCTTATGCCCCCATTCTGTGGATGGGAACCCTAGCCATTGCCGTATGGAGCTATGACATCCAGATGGATTTGGACTTATGCCCCCATTCTAAGGATGGGGAGCCTAGTCATCACCGTCTGGAGCTATGGCATCCAAACGAATTTAGACATATGCCCCATTCTTTGGACGGGGGACCCTAGCCGTTGTCGTCTGGAGCTATGACATCCAGACAGACTTGGGCTTATGCCCCCATTCTATGGATGGGGGACCCTAGCCGTTGGCGTTTGGAACATTGGCATCCAGACGGAGTTGGGCTTATGCCCCCATTGTATGGGTGGGGGACCCTAACCATTGCCGTCTGGAGCTATGGAATCCAAACGGATTTGGGCTTATGCCCCCATTCTATGGATGGGGGACCCTACCCGTTGCCGTCTGGAGCTATCGTATCCAGACGGACTTAGGTTTATGAACCCATTCTATGAATGAGGGACCCTAGCCATTGTCGTTTGGAGCTATGGCATCCAGATGGACTTGGGCTTATACCTCCATTATATGGATGAGGAACCCTTTGCCGTCTAGAGCTATGGCATCCAGATGGACTTGGGCTTATGCCCTCATTCTGTTTGATGGGGAACCCTATCCATTGTCTTCTGGAGCTATGGCAACCAGATGGACTTGGGCTTATACCCCTATTCAATGGATGGTGGACCGTAGTCCATACCGTCAGGAGCTATGGCATCCAGACAGACTTAGGCTTATGCATCCATTTTTTGGATGGGGAACCCTAACCATTGTCGTCTAGAGCTATGACATCCAGACGGACTTGGGCTTATGCCCCCATTTTGTGGATAGGGAACCCTAGCTATTGCCGTCTGGAGCTATGACATCCAGACGAATTTGAACTTATGCCTTCATTCTAAGGATGGGGAGCATAGTCATCACTGTCTAATGCTATGGCATCCAGACAAATTTGGACTTATTCCCCCATTCTATGGACGGGGGACCCTATCCGTTGCCGTCTAGAGCTATGACATCCAGACAGACTTGGACTTCTGCCCTTATTCTATGAATGAGGGACCCTAGCCGTTGGCGTCTGGAGCTATGGCATGCAGACGGATTTGGGCTTATGCCCACATTCTATGGGTGGGGGACCCTCGCCATTGCCGTTTGGAGCTATGGCAACCAAACGGATTTGGGCTTATGGTCCTATTCTACGGATGCAGGACCCTAGCCATTACCGTTTGGAGCAATCGCATCCCGACGGACTTGGCCTTATGCCCCCATTCTATTGATGGGGGGCCCTTTGCCATCTGGAGCTATGGCATCCAGATGGACTCGGGCTTATGCCCCCATTCAGTGGATGGGGAACCCTAGCCATTGTCGTCTGGAGCTATGGCAACTGGATGGACTTGGGCTTATGCCCCCATTTTATGGATGGTGGACCCTAGCCGTTGCCATCAGGAGCTATGGCATCCAGACAGACTTTGGCTTATGCTTCCATTTTGTGGATGGGGAACCCTGACCATTGCCGTCTGGAGCTATGACATCCAGATGGACTTGGGCTTATGTCCCCATTTTGTGGATGGGGAGCCCTAGCCATTGCCATCTGGAGCTATGACATCCAAACGGACTTGGACTTATGCCCCCATTCTATGGATTGGGAACCCTAGCCATTGCCATCTGGAGCTATGGCATCCGGACGGACTTGGGTTTATGCCCCCATTCCATGTATGGGGGACCATAGCCATTGCCGTTTGGATCTACGGCATCTAGACGAACTTGGGCTTATGCCCCCATTCCATGGATGGGGGACCCTAGCCGTTGTCGTCTGGAGTTATGGCATCCAGACGGACTTGGGCTTATACCCCATTCTATGGATGGAGGACCCTAGCCGTTGTTGTCTGGAGCTATGGCTTCCAGGCGGACTTGGGCTTATGCCACCATGTGGATGGGGGTCCTTCGCCAATTTTGATAGGGTGTCCACTCTTTATGCTATGTTGAATTGGGGCTCCATCTCCCCCCCCCCCCCCCCCCCCCCCCCCCTTATTGTCCCCTGCTTGTTGGTTGAGAAAGTAACGAACAAGGAGCAAGTAGATGACAAAGAAAAGCCCTTCCGTACTAAAGCATTTAAGAGTTTTTGAAGTTTCAGCATGTGAACGGTAGAGTCGTCGACAATTGATATGGCTTAAGTTGTCTCACCAAATCAAGAATAACCAACGCTATTAACAAGAAGATAGTGGCAAGTAAGGTATCGTATCCACAGGGAAGCAGTCGAAAATGTCTAACAGCTATGGCGATTCTAAGATGCTCTGAACGGTTGGTTGATAGAAATATCTAAAAGATTACTAAAATGTGATAATGAAGAATAGATTCTAACAATGATATGAGAACTAAGGTCACGGGTTAACGATAGGTGTTCGAAAATAATACGACAACAACAATAACCATATAGACATGCTAGTTGGCTAGAACACGTTCTCTCGAATCGTATCAACCTAGAAAGGTTCTAACAGACTTTCGCAACTTATTAGGACTCCCTACCAATTCGCACGTGATCTAATCCCAATTCCGCTTTCGCACAAGAGCTAGAATTTCCCAATCAGATTAAAAAGTTGTGGCCTTTAACAGATTAATCACCAAATAAAACATGCGAAAATGGCACTAGCACGATTACGAGTTAATATCAAAGTAGAAAAATCATGTAATAACCCATCGATCCCCCTCGACCCTAGTGAGAAAATTAGCTACTCATAATAATTACGGAACAACAAATCGCAAGTATATAATTCATGATAAAAAAGGTAAATAAATCTAATGATAAACAATCGAGATTCTAGTAAACTAAACGGAACAACAAATCGTAAATAGAGAAAATTACCACGAACCAAGTAATTAACGATGAAGATTGAAATATAAAACTAAGAATTGCATAAACGAAAGTACCGAAATCGGATTACACGATCGAAAACCGTCTCCGGAATGCTAAAAGTCACGTACAAGTTTTTGTAAAAATATTCTAAGTAATGAAGTAGTAAGTGTTGTGTGCTAAATTTAGACCGTTTTTCCCCTCATTTAGACCCGTTTTTCCCTCGTTTTGCGAATTTAGAGTGCGATTATCATCATATTTTGTGTACTTCTCGCATTAGCGTCCATCTTGTGTGTTTTACGTGTTTTTGGTAGTTTTCTATCGATTTTGATAGGATTTTGCACCGAAATCACGATCGAGCTTCCACGAGCACAAGAGAAGGGAATATCGTCCTAAGAGCAAAGCACACAACTTAAAGTTTAAAGCCATCCAATCAATTAACGAAGAACGAGACAAGAAAAGAGGCCAGTGATATGACCGGGCAAAATTTCACCCGGTGAGACACCACCGGGCGAAATTTCACCCGATGGTAAAAACGCCTCCCCGAAGATTTTCCGAGACTCACCACTGGGCGAAACTGACCGGGCGAAATTTCGCCCACCGGGTGAAATTTCGCCCGATGGAAAGAAGTGCCAAAAACGCGAAAAAAGGAAGAAAATCTGACCGGGTGAAATTTCACCCGGTGAGATTTACTGTCAAGACCGCAGGGCAAAGTTTCACCCTATGAAGACGTTGAGGGAGATTGTCTCACTAATGAAGCAAGATTTGGATTTGGGCTTTAGGTTAAATACTCATTAAGAGGATTACTATATATATATATGTAACCCTAGATTGTTGCCCAAGGCATCACCCATTAGTGTAGCATCACCAAGTAGTAGTAGGCATCCATTAGTATTCATTAGGCATCATCTAGTATCCTCCATTAGTGTAGTGTAGTATCACCACCATTAGTAGTAATCTAGTAGTAATTCTCTAGAAATCTAGTAGTTTACATAGTAATTAGTAGTAGATCTACTTAGTTTACATCATCAATTCTCTATATTACAAGTTTTATTTGAAGATTTGTGGGTTTATTGAAGGATTAGTGACAAGTTCTTCATTCTCTCCATCAAAGATTCAACCTTTATCCATGGAAACTTCTTATTTCTTGTAGATCTTCATAGTTGGTACATTTCTTTCCACTCTCTTATCTCTAGTTTAGATTTAATTTAGTTTTCTCATTATTATCTAGCTTAGATCATCTTAGTGTAGTTAGTTTCTTTAGATCTTGTTCATGTTGTTCTAGATTATTCCTTAGATTAATTTGGTAGTCTCATAGTTTAGTGGGTAATTGTTAGATCGTAGTTTTCCCATCATATTGTTGTTAGTTTCCTTATATCTAGTTAATATGCATGCTTTAGATAGTTTCTCCATTGTTAATGTTTTGTTTTCTTTCATTATGATTAGTGAGTAGATTTCTTGTTGGGGGGTTTAGGGATGAAGACTTGGATTATTTGAATTTAGGGGTATTGGTGGGTTGCTTGCATGTTGGTTTACCTTGTTTGTGGTTGTTGTGTCTTTGTTGTTTTAGTCCAGCCAACTAGACCGACCTTGACTCATTTCTATCAATATGGGGAAACTCGAGGTAGAAATTACCATAACAAGAGACTTACCCTTCTTCGCCGCGAAAGCGAGTTTTTAGGTGGGTTGGGTGAAGAAACTGAAAGGTGGCATTCCCCTTTATCAACTTTGCAACAAAAACTCGATCCCGACCTTCTTACATTCCATGTTCCGAATCCCGACTTCTCCCCAATGCCTTTCCCTAGATTAATTACCCTTAGCTATTCTCGTAGTGATTCCTCTAGCATAGACTTGACCATAGACTTGACCATAGACTCGACCCTTAGAAAACCCCCCTCTAGACATCAAACACATCACTTTAAACTCGTCAATTTCTCCGTTCCCTGTGGACCGACCTCGACTTACCACGAATACTTGTTTATTTTTGTGTGTCATCTCGAGTCTTATAAATATCTTTTTTGATCCCCCGTCCTTCGTTAACGACCGATCCGATTGGGAGGCGATCAAAAAGTGGCGCCGTTGCCGGGGAGCGGCGAGTAATTGTATTGTTTTTAGTTGTTGTGTTTGATTCTTTTCCCTTCTCTCTTTTCTCTAGTGCCGCAAGGTGCTAGGAGTCTTATCGTTTAAATTGAGTTTTATGCCCAGGAACACGTCATCGTCCTTGTGGTTCGATCCGGAGCCGGAAAGGACTTTTAGAGCATTACGTTTTCGGGGAAATAACTCAACTACTATCATTCCACATCCTTCATTACCACCTCCTAACCTTAATCCCATCCTACCACATTCACCTTCTACACCTCCAATATCACATAATTCCACTCCAAATAACCCTTCCATACCTTCCACTTCACAAAATTCACCACCATCACCGAAAACTTTACCACAAAATCAAAATCCATCCCCTACAAATCATCCAAATTCTGATCCATCATCACCACCAATACATCAAATGGCAACCCTAGGCTCTCATTCCCAACTCACACATGAAGAAACACCTTCTCCCGTCGATTTCAGAGAGATTCCCGAGGACTATGAATTAAAAGCTTCTTTGACTAATGCGGTTCAACAAGACACTTTTCACGGTTTTTCTCAAGAAGATGCTCAAGAGCACATTGCTTCATTTAAAGAAAAATTAGTAGGAGCTCGTCTCAATGGATTAACTTCATGTCAATTGCATCGTTTATTATTTCCGAGGACCTTGAGAGATGGAGCTCGTAGATGGCTTCAAGGCCATCCCGCTAATACATTTACAACATGGGCTCAATTATCTAATGCCTTCTTGGAGAAATATTTCCCGCCGTCAAAGACTAACCAATATCGCATGGAGATACAAACATTCAAACAAGACGAATTTGAAAGCCTAAGTGAGGCTTGGGAAAGATTTAGATATTTGTTGCGCAAATGTCCACACCATGGAATACCCGATTGGCTAACCACCCAAACATTTTATAACACCCTTTCATCGAGAACCAAGGAAAACCTCAATTCGGCCGCCGGAGGAGACTTCTCTTCTCTCACCGATGAGGCATCTAAGAGTCTTATTGAGAAGATGGCAAGGAGTGATTCAAGAATGGGCCAATCGAGGGATTCTAGAAAGAAAGTTGAAGTGAACTCATCTACAAGTTCTAATGAATTGAAGCTTCAAGCGGAACTTGAAAAATTAAAAAAGAGAATGGATGCCAAGAGTTTAAGGCCTACTTCTAGAGGTATGTACCAAGTTCAAGGGAGTATTCCACCAAGGCAACCATCACCTCCAAAGCAATTAACATGGGAAGTTCAATGTTATCATTGTGGCAATTATGGCCATGATTCTAGCTCTTACATTCCTAATGAAGAAGTTTTTATTGAAGATCCAAATGAAGTCCAAGCTATACAAGCATATGGGCAAAGACCCCAATTTGATCCCTTTTCCAATACTTACAATGCCGGCACAAGATTTCATCCTAATTTTTCTTATGGCAATCAAAATGTCCAAAATCCGATGCCACGTGCCCAAGGGAGTCAATTGAGGCCATTCAATCAAAGTCAACAAATGCCCTTTAACCAAGGTCCTCCGAGGATGCCCCCATTTATGCCTTCTCATCAAAGGAGTAACTTCAATCAACAAAGTAACAACTTCCATGTTCCTAACAATTACAACAATTACCAAAATCAACATGGTAATCATTTTAATCACGGATACAATCAAGGGTTCCAAGGTAATTTTCAAGGAAACCAAGGTTACAACCAACCACCATTTAATCAACCCTCTCAATCTTATGGCCAACCAAACAATTCTCAAATTGGTCAAGGAGGAGTCCCATGGGAAAACTATAATGAATTGCAAAGGACCGTTGGCCAACTATGGTATGAACATCAAGACACCAAGGCAAGGCTAAAGGTTTGGGAATCTCAAGCAACAAAAGCCTTAGCCGCCCCAATTCATCCACCCCATGGTTTGCCCGGACAACCCCAAAACCCAAGAGACCCTTCGCACCAAGCAAATGTCGTCATTTTGAGAGGTGGCAAAGAACTTGAGGACCCATATAAGAACTTGAACTTGAACACCAAAAGCACTCCATCCAAAGTCAAACAACCAAGTGCATCACAAGAATCATCTCCCACTTCCCCCAAACAAAACCGGGGAATACAAGCGGAGTTCGATATCCTTCAAAATGCGGAGAATGAACAAAGAGAACAAAGAAAGAAGAAAGAGCAAATGGAAGCGGAAGAAGCAAAAAGAAAAGAGGCGGAACGATTAGCCGAAGAAGAAGAAGAATCCAATGTTGCACCACCTCCCACCTTTGTCCCTTCATTGCCTTTTCCCGAACGAGCTAAGCCACGCAAGGAGAATGCTCAATTTAGCCGTTTTGTGGATATGTTGAAAAAGGTAGAGGTAACTTTACCCTTCGCCGAGGTAATTTCTCAAATGCCCCTCTATTCTAAGTTTTTGAAAGATGTTTTGACTAAAAAGAGAACAATAGAGGATAAACAATGTATTTCTCTCACGGAACAATGTAGTGCCATTCTTATGAACCAAATACCAAAGAAACTAGAGGATCCCGGTAGTTTTTCTATCCCTTGTCGGGTAGGAAATGTTGTTTTTAATCAAGCTTTATGTGACCTAGGGGCTAGTGTTAGTTTGTTACCTTATTCTATTGCCAAGAGACTTAGTGTGGGGGAGATGAGACTCACTAGCATGTCAATTCAACTTGCAGATAGGTCCGTCAAGTACCCACTCGGGATACTTGAGGATGTATCCGTTCAAGTTGGTAGATTCTTCATCCCCTCCGACTTTGTTGTCAAGGATATGCCCGAAGACACTACTACCCCCATTATTTTAGGTCGGCCTTTTATGGCTACCGGAGGTGCTATAGTTGATGTTAAGAATGGAAAGCTATCCTCTAACATAGGGAACGAATCGGTAGAATTTTCCCTTTCTCAAGCTCTTAAACAACCAATGATTGAACAAATGAATTCAATTGAAGTTATTGACAGTTTGGTTGAGTATAGCATGATAGATGATGATAAGCCATTTGACTCTCCACCCCTTGAAGATGAATGTTTGCATGATAAAAAGGTAGAACCACTACCGATGGGTAAGAGTATGGTATCTTCTCCTCCTAATCTTGAACTTAAACCACTCCCCTCTTCCCTCAAATATGCTTTTCTTGAAGGAACTAATTATCCCGTTATCGTCAATGCTACCCTTGATGGACCTCAATTGGAAAAACTTTTGAGCGTTTTGAGAAAGCACAAAAAGGCCATCGGGTATGGCATTGCCGAACTCCAAGGCATAAGTCCAAACGTTTGTATGCATAGGATCATCCTTGATGATGACCACCGTTCTTCGGTTGAGGGTCAACGTAGGTTGAACCCCACCATGAAAGAGGTTGTCATGAAGGAAGTCCTCAAGTTGTACGAGGCTAACATTATATACCCAATAACCGGAAGTAAATGGGTTAGCCCCGTACAAGTTGTGCCGAAAAAAGGAGGAATGACGGTAGTTAAAGGAGAAAAGGGTGAGTCAATTTCTACTAGGACTATTACCGGTTGGCGCATGTGTATAGACTATCGTAAATTGAACACGGCCACCATAAAAGACCATTTCCCCCTTCCCTTTATTGATCAAATGCTTGAAAGATTGGCGCATCATTCTTATTTTTGTTTCCTTGATGGTCATTCCGGATTTCTTCAAATTCCCATTCATCCCGATGACCAAGAGAAAACCACTTTTACATGTCCCTATGGCACCTATGCTTATAGAAGGATGCCATTTGGACTATGCAATGCGCAGGGAACGTTTCAAAGATGTATGATGGCTATCTTTTCCGATTTTATTGAAAAATCTATGGAAGTTTTTATGGATGACTTTAGTGTCCATGGTACATCTTTTAATTCTTGTCTTGAAAATCTTGATCAAGTGTTAGCTCGATGCGAAGAGTATAGACTTGTTTTAAATTGGGAAAAGTGTCATTTTATGGTTGAACAAGGTGTTGACTTAGGTCATATTGTTTCTAATAGAGGAGTCGAAGTCGATAAGGCGAAGGTCTCCGAGATCGAAAACTTGCCACCACCTAAAAATGTTAAAGGGGTGAGGAGTTTTCTAGGTCACGCCGGTTTTTATAGACGGTTTATTAAAGACTTTTCCAAGATTGCTAAGCCTTTGACTTCTTTGCTTATGAAAGATGCACCTTTTGTTTTCGATGACTCGTGTCTTGAGGCCTTTTGCAGGATAAAGACCGCTCTCACTACCACTCCGATTATCAAAGCTCTCGATTGGAATCTTCCATTTGAGATCATGTGTGATGCTTCCGATTTTGCCGTAGGTGCCGTTCTAGGTCAACGAATTGACAAGAAGCTACATGTGATATACTACACAAGCAAGACATTAGATGAAGTCCAATCGAGGTATACAACAACCGAGAAAGAGATGCTTGCCGTTGTCTACGCCATGGAAAAATTCTGAAATTACGTTACCGGTTCCAAAGTCATTATTCACACCGATCATGCGGCGATTCGTTACATCATGTCCAAAAAGGAGACCAAGTCCCGACTCTTTCAGTGGGTCCTTCTTTTACAAGAATTTGATATTGAGATTAAAGACAAAGCCGGATCGGAGAACTTGGTAGCGGATCATCTTAGTAGGCTAACGGCTAGTAAAGAGAGCAAAGAAGAAGATGGTATCCCCATCAATGAAGCTATGAGAGATGAGACCTTGATGGCCATTGATACTATTACACCTTGGTATGTCGATATCGTCAATTTCCTAGTATCTCATTTTATTCCGGACGATTATTCCAAGCAAGAGAGGAAGAAACTACGTTATGAAGCCCGACGCTATTATTGGGACGAACCATATTTGTTTCGCCGTTGTGTAGATGGAATTTACCGACGATGTGTTACGGCCGATGAAGGTTATAATATTGTGAAGCACCTTCACTCGACATCTTATGGTGGACACTTGGCCAACCAAAAGGCAATTGCCAAGGTTCTCCAAAGCGGGTTTTGGTGGCCTTCCATGTTTAAGGACATCCGAGCTTTCATTCTCACGTGTGATGCTTGTCAAAGAAGTGGGAATATTACAAGAAGAAATGAAATGCCCCTTCAACCCATCTTAGAGATTGAATTGTTCGATGTTTGGGGAATTGATTTCATGGGTCCGTTCACATCCTCTTTTGGTAACAAATATATCTTAGTAGCGGTTGATTATGTCTCAAAATGGATCGAGGCCGTAGCTTCCCCCGCCAATGACTCCAAAGTTGTAATTAAGCTTTTCAAGAATGTAATTTTCCCGAGATTCGGTATGCCTAGAGCCATAATTAGTGATGGAGGCTCTCATTTTAGAAAAGATACCTTTGAACACCTACTTAGGAAATATGGTATCACTCACAAGATGTCCCTAGCCTACCACCCTCAATCAAATGGGCAAGCCGAGATCTCCAACCGTCAAATCAAGGGAAATTTAGAGAAAGTTGTAAATACACACCGAAAGGATTGGTCATTGAAGTTAAATGACGCCCTTTGGGCATTAAGGACGGCTTACAAAGCGCCGATTGGAACCACTCCTTATCGTCTTGTGTATGGCAAAGCTTGTCATTTACCGGTGGAATTAGAACATAAAGCCGAATGGGCAATCAAAGAGTTAAACTTCGACGAGAGTGTTGTAAGAGATAACCGCCTTCTCCAACTACAAGAATTGGAAGAACTAAGACTTGAAGCCTACGAAAATTCGAAGACTTACAAGGAACGAACTCGCCAATGGCACGATTCTCGAATACTTCGTAAGGACTTCTTCGTTGGTGATATGGTATTACTCTTCAACTCTCGCTTTAAGCTTTTCCCCGGTAAGTTGAAATCAAAATAGTCGGGACCATTCGAAGTGACCAAGGTGCAACCATATGGATCAATAGAGATATCTAGCCCGGAGACCGGGAATTTTATGGTTAATGGACAACGTTTGAAGATTTATCACCCCGGTCACGTTCGTGAAACCTTCGCTACCATAAAGATTGGTGAGCTCCCATGGGGGAGCGATGTCTAACCCCCTCTCGAAATTGAAGTAGGTTTGGTGGTATCCTCAACAACCACCTTGTACATATGTATTATATTTTCTTTGTATTGTTAGTTTGTTAGCTTGAGAAGAATGGTTGAACTTGGATTTCGCCATGGAGCACTTAATTTGGATGAAGACCACGCTTTTTGGAGAAGTTATGGAGCTAAATTGAAGACCACAAGCATGTTTGTGGTAGATATTGATTATGTAATGTGAGTCGAGTCATTATTTGAATCTTTAGGTGACTATTGGATGAGCCATGCAATGGCAAGGCGGAAAAACGAAGAAATCAAGACCGCCGGGCGAAATTTCGCCCGGTGAGACCTGACCGGGCGAAACTTCGCCCTACGGAAAGTTGCCAAAATTGTTGAAATCGAAGAAGATACCACCGGGCGAAATTTCGCCCGGTGAGATTTTGACCGGGTGAAATTTCACCCGGTGGGAAAAATGGCAGAAATCAATTTTCACGACGAAAAGTCCTTCGGGTGAAATTTTACCCGGTGGTGCTTGACCGGGTGAAATTTCACCCGGCGGCATGGGCTTGGCCAATTCACCTTTAACATACCTCCTCACTACAATTTCAATTCTCTCTTTCATATTTATCACATATAAGTTTCCCTCCAAAAATTTTTACACCAAATTTTTATCACCAACTTTAAAACTTTCACTTTCCCTCCCAACCACCCTTATTTATATCACCCTTTTACCTCACAATTCACTCCACATTTTCACCCATCATAAACTCATTAAACCACATTCCATACCCATTCACATTCAAACCTCCATTCCATTTCCACTTGGTGATTATATTCTTGGGTCTTTGAAGAGGAGAAGCTAAAGTTTCGGGATTTTTCTTGCAATTATTATTTCGGAGACAAGAGCCCAACGAGCCGCGCGAAAACAAGGTATGGCTTCGACTTTTAAACCTCTTAAATGTTCATCTTCTAGTAAGCCTTCAAAGCCTAAACTAACACCTTGTCCTAACACACCTTTGGCTCAAACCTTTTCTGAAAAAGCTTTTCAGAGTACAAGGTGGCCTTGTCCATTCACAACGAAAATTTTAGGAATTAAGAATGATATTAATGAGTTATCGTCTAGGATTGGTACTAGTAAACTGCTTAATTTTGTGCCTTGCACAAATAAAGACTTGACTTGTGAGTTTTTAGGTACCTTTACCATCGATAACCCGACCACACCAAGAGAGTTTAAATTTAGACTCTTCGGTAGAAATCACTGTTTAAATGTTTCCGACTTTGGCCTAGCTCTAGGTTTACCCTCATCGGGTACCGGACTAAGTGAACCCCTAAGTGATTCGCAAAGTATTACGACTAGAAGAGACTTGTGGAGGCGCATAGCGCCGGGTCAACGTGATTTCGAACCAAATTCTAGCTTTACCGCAGAAATCCGCAACCCTGCCATCCGTTATTTTGCTGAAATCCTTTCCCACTGTCTTTTGCCATCTGCCAATAACATTATCAACCTCAATGTGTGTGTCTTACAATTGATATGTGACTCTTTGATCGGTAACCCTTACCCTCTTGACCTACCTATTGTCGTGGCGTTACACTTACATCAAATTATAATTGACCAACGCCCCTCTGTTGACTGTGGTGGTCTTGTGACTTTAATAGCAAGAAATTTGGGTTACGCGACCGACCATCTCAAACCACATGATCCCCGTGTCTGGCTTGACGAGGCCTACTTCCCTTCTTGGATTTTTCATGTGCCTGACCACCGCCTCGTCTCTCTTGGCCACGGCCGTGCCTTAATTGTCCCCAACAAAAACCTAACCAATATTTACAACAACCGAAATTGGAACCTACCTCCAGGTCCCTGTGAATTCCGACTAACCAAATCTGGGGAAATAGGAGTTTGGGAGTACGCCGGTGAGGGAACTCCTACGGCTTCTTATGCGTCAAATGACTATTCAACCTAGACACCCCTGCAAGAGTCGGTAGATAATATGGTTTGTGTTTGTTGTGGGTATTTGTGTGGTTTGTGTCGGTGAGTCTTAAATCTTTTACAATTGTATATCTTTGAATTGATATTGTTCCTTATTCCTTATCCTATCATTATAATCGTTGTGATTGTTTTATATCGAACAAGATTTGCAAGTTGTCCCATTATCCCATTATCCCATTGTCCCATTGGTATTTTTGCGGCCGTAGTGACCTTGGTTTTGCTCCCAGTCTTTTGGCGATGTGATTACGCCATTGACCTTTTTGAAAATCCAAATTTTAATCAAGTTTTCTCAATTTTCCTTAATCCGGGCTGGGTGACGTGACTACACCTATGCCCAATTTTTCACCCTTTCGTTTTTATTTCTTTTCTTCTCTTTTAATTTCTTTTCCAACTTCTTAGCCACTTGGCTAGGGTCTAGGTGATGTGATTGCACCTAGGCCCGCCACTATTTTATCGCTTTTCTTTATTTTCCTTTTTCTTTTCTCAAAAATTTTGAAAAACCCAAAAACATTTGAAAAAATTCTAAAAATCCAAAAAGATTTTTCTTTTTCATCTTTTTCGTTCTTCTCCTACTTGTCCATTGAGGACAATGCACAGTTTTAGTGTGAGGGAGGAGTCTACTATCTTTTATCTTGCCAAAAATCTTTTGAAAAACCCATAAAAATTTGAAAAATTCGAAAAATCAAAAACATTTTGTCTCCTTTCTTTTCCTTTTCCCTTCTCGTTCTCGTTATGTTTTCGTGTCCCGTGTACGGTCTTGTTCTCCACTCTTACAGGTAACCACCACCTTTATTGCGCGAATTGAAGAGATTATGAAAGCACTCCGCTTGGTAATTTCCTTCCTTCTTTCTTTAATTTTGTAGAGGAGTTAGGTTGTTGCTATTAGAGGCTCTCGAAGTTGAGCATTTTGGGTGTTGTGGTTGATTGTGTGCTTGAATGTTGATGGAGTATGGAGTACATGACTTTACTTGTGTTTTCTTTTATTTTTCCTTTTTCTTTTTCGTGTGTTCTTTTTGCTTTTGTATAGAGTGTCTAGGACTAAATGTTTTCGAAAACCCGATTACAAACTTATTACAAGAGTTTACATTCCATTGTAGATAACCCATTGTAGATTTTGGACTTTAATCTAGTAGAATGACTCTTAATCAATGAATTTGTTGATCCTTTAGCTTGAGTCCACCTTTTCTACTAGAGATTTACTTCGGGGTTTGCATTTGACCACCCATGGAGGAGTTAGGCCTTGGTTCCCGCATCCCATTTTCTAGGTGACCTTGCTCGAATGACCATTGCACCTTTAGTCCAAATCCTTTCCACCTTTTTGTGGGTTATCCGGGAATGACGTGTGTTCTCGTTTACCTAATTTCCTCCACCTATACATCTCCACAATAAGTTTACACAAAAATAACCTCCAAGCTTGGTTATGAACCACATCAAAATCAAAAAGCCAAAAATGGACAAACCGAAACAAGAGAAAAGGGCACAAAAATATGAAAAACAAGGAGAGAAAATGAGCTTCAAATGAGAAAACATATCATCAAAATGTCTCCTTGAAAAAAAAAGCCCTTTGATCGATTCGTCGCCGTGAAGTGCCAACTAGAGGACCGAGTCCCGAGGTAGGAAGATAGCGGTGATTAGTCGATCCACCCCAATAATTGTAAACACTCCACCTTTTCTATTTGGGCTAATTTAGGAAATTCGAGTTTGGAACGACCCTCTTGGCTTAGCCAAAGAGAGCGGGACTGCACCTACCTACAGTGTCGAACGAATCCATGGTTCACTTTTTTCACTCCGTTATACCCCCCGTCGTACCCCTTTATAAGAGTAGGAGGACCTAGGCTAAGTTATCAACACTTATATTGCTTAATTGTCATAGTATTAGGCTTTGGTCCTTGTTTACGTGGGTCATTTATCTTGGAAGTTTATTGTTGTTCTAAGTAAGTAATCGGTGTCTTCCCCGCCGTCTCGATGAGGGATTCGGTGTTTTAATTTTGCTTTGGATGCGTCTATTCTTTCGTGCTATGTGTTTTTGTGTGTTTAGTCGCATCCACCATTTTGAGCAAGCCCCAACTTGCCTTGCATGGAAGTATCTTACCTCATGGGTATTTTGATGTGAGTTGAAGGGATGGAGCGGGCCCGTTAATTGCCCCGTATCGGCTTAGCGTAGTCTAGCTAGTAGTAGTATGTAATTTCTTTTTGGGTCTTTGCTCGAGGACGAGCAACGGTTTAGTGTGGGAGAATTGTTGTGTGATAAATTTAGACCGTTTTTCCCCTCATTTAGACCCGTTTTCCCCTCGTTTTGTGAGTTTAGAGTGCGATTATCGCCATATTTTGTGTACTTTTTGCATTAGCATCCCTCTTGTGCGTTTTACGTGTTTTTGGTAGTTTTCTATCGATTTTGATAGGATTTTGCACCGAAATCACGATCGAGCTTCCACGAGCACAAGAGAAGGGAATACCGTCCTAAGAGTAAAGCACACAACTTAAAGTTTAAAGCCATCCAATCAATTAACGAAGAACGAGACAAGAAAAGAGGCCAGTGATATGACCGGGCGAAATTTCACCCGACGGTAAAAACGCCTCCCCAAAGATTTTCCGAGACTCACCACCGGGCAAAACTGACTGGGCGAAATTTTGCCCACCGGGTAAAATTTTGCCCAATGGAAAGAAGTGCCAAAAACGCGAAAAAAGGAAGAAAATCTAACCGGGTGAAA
Source organism: Agrostemma githago (assembly GCA_958450325.1). Classification (NCBI taxonomy): domain Eukaryota; kingdom Viridiplantae; phylum Streptophyta; class Magnoliopsida; order Caryophyllales; family Caryophyllaceae; genus Agrostemma; species Agrostemma githago. The sequence continues at coordinate 12,899,898 of OY288239.1, forward strand.
TTTCACCCGGTGAGAATTACTGTCAAGACCGCAGGGCAAAGTTTCACCCTATGAAGATGTTGAGTTAGATTGTCTCACTAATGAAGCAAGAGTTGGATTTGGGCTTTAGGTTAAATACCCATTAAGAGGATTACTATATATATGTAACCCTAGATTGTTGCTCAAGGCATCACCCATTAGTGTAGCATCACCAAGTAGTAGTAGGCATCCATTAGTATTCATTAGGCATCATCTAGTATCCTCCATTAGTGTAGTGTAGTATCACCACCATTAGTAGTAATCTAGTAGTAATTCTCTAGAAATCTAGTAGTTTACATAGTAATTAGTAGTAGATCTATTTAGTTTACATCATCAATTCTCAAGAATACAAGTTTGTAAGAAGATTATTCAAGTTTTATTTGAAGATTTGTGGGTTTATTGAAGGATTAGTGACAAGTTCTTCATTCTCTCCATCAAAGATTCAACATTTATCCATGCAAACTTCTTATTTCTTGTAGATCTTCATAGTTGGTACATTTCTTTCCACTCTCTTATCTCTAGTTTAGATTTATTTTAGTTTTCTCATTATTATCTAGCTTAGATCATCTTAGTGTAGTTAGTTTCTTTAGATCTTGTTCATGTTGTTCTAGATTATTCCTTAGATTAATTTGGTAGTCTCATAGTTTAGTGGGTAATTGTTAGATCGTAGTTTTCTCATCATATTGTTGTTAGTTTCCTTAGATCTAGTTAATATGCATGCTTTAGATGGTTTCTCCATAGTTAATGTTTTGTTTTCTTTCATTATGATTAGTGAGTAGATTTCTTGTTGGGGGGTTTAGGAAAGACTTGGATTATTTGAATTTAGGGGTATTGGTGGGTTGCTTGCATGTTGGTTTACCTTGTTTGTGGTTGTTGTGTCTTTGTTGTTTTAGTCCAGTCAAATAGACCGACCTTGACTCATTTCTATCAATATGGGGAAACTCGAGGTAGAAATTACCATAACAAGAGACTTACCCTTCTTCGCCGCAAAAGCGGGTTTTTAGGTGGGTCGGGTGAAGAAACCGAAAGGTGGCATTCCCCTTTATCAACTTTGCAACAAAAGCTCGATCCCGACCTTCTTAAATTCCATGTTCCGAATCACGACTTCTCCCCAACGCCTTTCTTTAGATTAATTACCCTTAGCTATTCTCGTAGTGATTCCTCTAGCATAGACTTGACCATAAACTTGACCATAGACTCGACCCTTAGAAAACCCCCCTCTAGACATCAAACACATCGCTTTAAACTCGTCAATTCCTCCGTTCCCTGTGGACTGACCTCGATTTACCACGAATACTTGTTTGTTTTTGTGTGTCATCTTGAGTCTTATAAATATCGTTTTTGATCCCCCGTCCTTCGTTAACGACCGATCCGATTGGGAGGAGATCAGTAAGTCTCCTACAAGTCCTCCTTGGTTAAATGGAAAAGTGGCGAAATGAACTAAGTGTGCTTGCAGGCCGACCGGCAGGAGGCCGATCGTGTACAGGAGCCGAGGCATACCACAAATCAAGCTTAAAATCTTCAAAACTAAGTAGCAAGACACTCAGGCCGGTGCCCAGGGGGCCTGTCCTCAGCAGGATGGAGCGCACATCATATTTGAAGCATGGGTTAGGCCGCTTCTAATGGCCCAATGAATAAACTCGTCTCAAGTTCTTCTTTGCCTAAACGACTTATGGCACGGGTCTCGTTCCGGGATCGTTCTTCTAACCAGATATGAGTGTAGATGTGCATAAAGACCTGAAATTGTGTAGAATCTACAAAAACACTCACTCAAGGCAAAATATTAGAAGAAACGGCTCTAAAGAGCGCATTCCGACCGGAAAAGATAATGGAATCGAGGGAATAAAACTATATAAACACGACACATCAAACTCCCCCGAATCAAACCCTTGCTTGTCCTCAAGCAAGACCCATAAGAGAATAACTAATACAATGCCGAAACAGCTCAAAGCAAAGAGTAGGCTTCCAAAATACTCAAATCCATCATGGCAAACATCTAACCAAGTCCAAGAAATTAATTCCAAGACGGGGAAATAGGAAAAGTACATCACCAACAAGAACACAACTTCACCAAGCATAATATGTACAAACCACATTTTCAACCAAAACCTTGCATAGGCTACTCACGGAGTCACTCATCGCTCAATTAGGAAGGGTGAGTATATGTAAAATATATGTGAATACGCTCAACTACTCCAACTCATGGAAATATGTCCGCAATCTAGTATGGTATCAACCTCTAAATTTTTACAAAACAAGCCAAGATCACACTGGGAGGCAAAGATGGTAACAAGAGTAGCAGGTGGAAATCGATATGGTCATGTGAGGTTAAAGCCAAGCTAGTGAACTAACTAGTGCGATAATGCTCAACTCAAAATTTCTTCTACTTCCATAAACAAGGCATACAAATTACCGGTCAATGAGGAAAGATTCTGAGGTTAAAAGAGGGTGCTCAAATTTCATCAAGTAAAAGGAAAATAAAAGGTAACGAGAATAACATATTTTTGTTGTTTCGATTTTTTCCTTTTTTTCTTTTTTTTCTTTTCTTTTCGTTTCTTTTTTTTCTTTTTTATAGCTTGATGAAATTAGAGACAAATATACAATGACTCAATCGACCCGGACAAGATCTTGACACTCCCTTGAAACAGAATGAACAACATCCAAACATCCATCAAAAATCTCCATAATCACACAATAACGATCATAGAACGTACTAGGTGACCTACTCCATCAAGCTTGGTTAGGTAGGCAAATTTGATTTTGTATTTCAATTTGTGAATTCTTTAAATTAAGGTCAAGAATAGGAGAAGAAATGGATAGAAATGGATGAAAATGAAAATGTACCACAAATGATCACTAGGCAAGTTAGTCAAAATAAAGGGGAAAATACCATACTTATGCGTACTAACATAGCATATTTCACGAGGAGACCTACACACAGCCTAAGTGGTAGCCAGGCATGAATTTACTGGCTACAGGAGACTCTAATTCTCACCAATTTTGTAGCTAAAGCCTAGATGCAAGGTCGATCTAAATGGGAACCACAAATTACAGCTTAGTTGGTGTGGACATGACATAGGTCCACACCGACGTGGCAACGCGCGGGTTTGGGTAGGCGAATGAATCTCCATATGAGAATGGATCGAATTGAAATTTAAATCGAAGTGGAGTCGCCACCGAACTTTGTGAGAGTTCGGGCCCGTTCGAACCCACTCTATATCGTAGTGGGCCATATACAAAATATGGCCCATTTCCGATGTCAGAGTTTATTGGGCTCGTCCCTTTGCATTGCGATACCGATACCGTCACTATCGGTTATCGTGTTTTTAATGACTCTCGTGCGCCAACGGTTTCGGGCATCCGGAAACCGAGGTTCTGAGTAAGGGGTGAGGGTACGTGTTGGGAAGTCCACAAAGGACACCCAACCCCGCCCGCACATTGGCGGCCTCTACTAAGATATCGATTGACTTTCCAATACGCGCGTTAGTTGAACGATGAAAATGTTATGCAAACAATATGTTTCCTAGACATGCGAAAAATTGAATGGGTTTCTATGTCGATTTAATGCAACTAATTCTAACGTCGAAGTTAAATTTAGCATGCGAGTTCATTTTAGTACAATAAAATAAACAATGAAAAATCAACAAGAACATAGCAAACTTGTTAGTAACGGTATAACGATTGATAAATTGAATAAAGATATAGATGCGATGAATGCATGATTTTGGAAAGTTTTATGTGTCACGTGATGGATAACACGTGTTGACCGAGGTCAAGGGAAAAATATATCGAGATCTAAAAAAAATGTTTTGTCTAAAAAAAAACGATGTTCGAAGAATAATAAAAAGAGCGAAATTGTGCCGCGTTTCCAGGCAGTCGCGCGACTCGCCTGGGAACGGCGTGACTTGCGCGGGTCAGGCGACTCGCCCGGGATGCCGGCGAGTCGCGTGACGGGCTGTTTCGAAATTGTTTTCTTCGGAAAATTGATGACTTTATTAAATCGCGTAAAAATATTGTGTAATTTGCACTCGACTTAATATTTTCGATATTCGTCATACTCAATATTCGATTATGAAATCGATATTAAGTACTTGGAATAATTTATACTCCATTCTAATTTTGATGCTCGTCGTATCCCATATTCGATTATTGAATCGGTATGAAATGCTAGAGCGAAAACTTGAAGAAAATAATATAAGTCGTTTAAATTAACTAAAACGATATAGATTTTTCTCCGCGTTCATAGTGTCGTAATTAATTTTTGCCGAATTAAATGACATCTACGTTAGCATCAACGAGAATCGTGTCAGTTTAATTTATTGACTAAATCATTTGGACTCAATGGCCAATTATTAAATTGGTATCGAATCCAATTGATTGACATTTTGCGATTATTAAAGGACTTGATTCCCTCGGCTTCCCAACATCGTAAAAAATCCCTAAGGATTGTGTGATGTCGGATCCGCGTCAACGGGTTTCGACCCTAATAAAAAAAAGTATTTGTTTTGGAAATAGTTTTAAAGATCGACGAAATATGCGATTATGACGGAATAAGAAAATTATGGTTGATGTTAATTCGTCTCAATAATCAAGCAATCGGGGTGATGGGATAAGCGACCGGCAACGCTGAGTGCAATACTCTTGTATATTCGGGTTTCCTTATCCCACCATCACTCACACTCGACACGAATCGACGAATATTTTAGTATTTTATACTAGTTATATTATCGATATTATAGGTACAACGATAAAATAAATAAAAAAACAAAAAAAGAAGATGGAGATGACGTGAGGAAGAGAAGAAAGGGAAAAGAACAGGGTTTTGCACCCTCAACCTACATGTTCTTGTTCTCGGACGGGACTCGTAGTTGGCTTGCACGGGAGTAATCGAGATGTAAGTTAAGTTATGGTGATTAGGGTTTATCTCCTAATTGCTAGGGTTAGGGCTTGAGTGTAGTGTAGATTAGAGATTAATTAGGGTTGAAAGTAGGGTTCGAAAAGATGTGTCAAAAAAGTTGGTTGAAGTGTGTGCATGGGGGTGTATATATAGGCATTGCCCATGTACCCAGTCTAGGGTTACTCGACCGAGTAGCCCCTTGACTCGGTCGAGTGGCCCAAGCGCCTGTAGCCGGGCTTGAATGAGAGCCCACTCGATCGAGTGGGCTGAGCACTCGATCGAGTGGGTCAACTGGGTCGCACGGGTCCAATGTTTTGGACCTCGAGATGAGTTTTGTATTTGGGCTGAGTTTTTTATGTTCATGTGGCTGTTTTTATGTGTTTTGGAAACGGCTTTGACCAGGGTTGACCCAATCGCTAAAAGTCGGTTTTAATTCTGGTGTCGATTTTGACCCAAATTAGTCTTGTTTGACTGGAAACGACCCACTGGGCCTGGATTTGAGGTCAGTTTCGTGAGATTTTCACTCCGTAAATGCCTAAGCCAACAACTAATGGTTTTGAGCCCACGTCCGAGCGCGTAGAAACACGTTAGCGTCCGGTCATCATCGGGTGTTTTTTGGAAACTGCTATAGACACCTGGCGGTCAAAATGTGGGTGTCTACAGAGCTCCCACTCTGACTAAGCCTTGGACAAGGCGAAAGTCAGAGTAGCTACCAGGCCAATCGAGGATTGAAACCTGGCAGACTTCCGATCGGGTCGTTTATAGTCCGTTAGACTTGCGTGAAAGGCTCACCAGCCACAAGTTAGAAATCATACCTGAGTAGATGATGATAACTTCGTGAGGAATCGGACTTGTCGCATAAGTCCTGGGTGCGCCTATATATGGGCCCATCCCGTGCTATTCCGGAGAAAATGCCACCTAGGGCTTTCCGCTGGGGAGATATGTGAGCTGTACGGGATTGCTTTTGAAGCCTCGAGCCGTACCTGAGTAGATGATAGTAACTCCATGGGGAATCGGACTTGTCACATAAGTCCTGGGTGCGCCTATATGTGAGCCCATCCCGTGCCATTCCTGGGAAAATGCCACCTAGGGCTTTCCGCTGGAGAGATACAGTGGGTTGCATGTCCCAGCTTGAGTCGTACCTGTATAAGTCACATAAAACTTTGCATGCAACACGTAGGTGAAAATGACTCGCGCTGGGGAAAAAAAGATTTTGGAATTTTTGAAAGTTTTGAAAGTTTTTGAATTTTTTGAATTGAAATCCTGAAAGCAACTCACGTGCTAGGAAATAGGTTTTCAAAATTGAAAAGGGTAGAAAAGAAATTTGCAGTTGAAATAGACCGAAATTTGACCTTGTCGAAAAGGATTTTCTCAAATGGCTAAGTTTTCCAAATTTTAAAAGCAGGAATTTGAAGAGAGAGGTCTACCGACGGACTCGACTCTAGACGTGACCGAACGAGTTGACAGACACGACTGGACTCTCGAGGGGTTGGACCGTGACTCGGTAGGGGGGTGGGCCACCTAAGATGACAAGACTCTTAAGTTGCGCTATTCCTTAGCCTAGGCGAGTGGCAACACAGTCGAACATTGAAATGGGCCAGATATGCTATTCGGGACTTGCAGTAGTAGTCTGTAATGGGACTGTTGTAGTCTTGTGCTCTTCTGGAATTTTGATTTTAGGGTGCATTCCCAAAGTGGGTATTACTTCGAGTCTTGACAGATTTTCGTCTTCGACTTAGCCGAGTACTAGGACACACTGCAGAAAAGAGGCTAGTTTTTTAAAGTATTTAGGATTTTGTTAGTGGAAGGAGAGCTTCTATCTAATAGAAGCCCCCAGGACGACAAAGCTAGCTATTGAGAACATGACAGTGGCGTGACCGGAATGATGGTGCTTTTTGAATGTGTGTCAATGTGAGTGGTTGTGCCTCTGTTGAAAGGCTGCCTACGTATTCACGTGGGGTGAAATCAAACCAAGCCGTAGTTCACTGGATTGGAAGATATATTATGGTGCCTAGTCTAATAGGACTTTGTGTGTAACTAGCCATATCGACGGTGTAGGCTAGGTGTATTCCCAATGATGTCTTGATCAAAGGGCTAGGATGGTTAGGATCTTGGTCCTGTGACTGTGAGCATTCTCCGGGGTAGCCCCCAGGGGTGGTGTGAACTATTTGGGCATGTTTTATGCCGACCGCAGGTTGAGCTCCCATGTTCGGGGTTGGTAACTGGTTTGGATGAGAAGAATTGGGATGGGATTTGACGAGTTCTGTTCTCGGGGATTTGATGAGTTTTGCTCTCAGGGATTTGATGATTTTTGCTCTCGGGGATTTGATGAGTTTTGCTCTCGGGGATTTGATGAGTTTTGCTCTCGGGGATTTGACGAGTTTTGCTCTCGGGATTGTGTATGATTAGGTAAGGGATTTGACGAGTTTTGCTCTCGGGTCTTTGATGAGTTTTGATCTCGGGTCTTTGATGAGTTTTGATCTCGGGTCTTTGATGAGTTTTGATCTCGGGTGAATTTTGTTATGTCGTGTTGTGTTGTTATGCAAGGGGGAAGTCGAGTAAAAATGGCTCGAACTTTGATCAGGATAGGTTTTGATAATGCGGGATCTGGTTTCCATGTCTGGCCCTAATAGTTAGGGGTATCCTATGGAGCTTGAATCCTCAAAATTCCGGGCTGTCTCTAGCCTAGGTCTCGGGAAGGTCTTGAGGGTTGTAATGTGGGAAGGCTGAGTGTGGTGTTAGCTGACCAGCTTGATTGTCACTCCACTATTGGAAGGTATGGGTTTTGATAATTTTGACCGTTTCACTTGAGTTGACGGTTAACTACGGTCATGGGTTTTTTGAATATTTTTTAGTTGGTTGACTTCTTAGCCCCGGTCATGGAATTCTTCATTTGGATTGACCGCTTTAACCTCGGTGATGGGTGCCTCTTTTTTTTGACAATGGCCTTCTTTTTGTTTTGGCCTTTTGCTTCTTTCCTGGACTTTTGATTTTTTTTTGTCCAGTTTTTCTTTTTTTTCTTGGACTTTTTTTTCCGTCCAGTTTTTTTTTTTTGGTCAGACTAACACCTAAGGTAAGGATTGGTCAGTCTTATTGGAGGGGTGTTTTATTGTGGGAAATGGGCTTGCCTCCCGTCTTGAACCCAAACCAGGAGACTACCTAGATTCGCCATAGGATTCGATACCGCTCCTGCTAAGGGTAGTTTTGTGGCTTTCCATGTCAGACATGGAACAGGTAAAGGAAAACACGGGTCTCAATTTCTTGCAGTCATTATAGATGTGCCTATAGTCACGTGCATGTGCTCACAGTGTACGATGGTGTTCATCATGTTCTCGGAAACACATAAGGAAAATATATATGAGAAAGAATATTGAAAGCTGATTTTATTGAATTTTGAAAAAGAGGACAGAATACAACTGACTCTGACTCTGACTCTGACTTTAAAATTGAAATAAATAGTATATCCTAGACTCGGACTCAGACTTGGACTTAAATCAAATTGTAGACACCCGCATTTGACTGCCAGGTGTCTATGGCAGTTTCCAAAAAACACCCGATGATGATCGGACGCTAACATGCTTCTATGCGCTTGGATACGGGCTCAAATCCATTAATTGTTGGCTAACGCACTTACAGAGTACAAATATCACAAAATCAACCTCAAATCCAGGTCCAGTGGGCCGTTTCCAATCAAATAAGGCTAATTTGGGCCAAAACCGACGCTGGAATTAAAACCGACTTTTTTGCGATTGGGTCAACCCCGGTCAAAGTCGTTTCCGAGACACACAAAACAGCCCCTCACATCATCAAAAGTCCAAGTCAAACACAAAACCCATCAAGCATCCAAAGTCAAGGTCCAAGTCAATGGACCCGCGCAACCCATTTGGGCCACTCGATCGAGTGCTCGACCCACTCGATCGAGTGGGCCTGTTTCGAGCCCTGCTGCAGGCGTAACGGGCCACTCGACCGAGTTAGCCACCTACTCGGTCGAGTAACCCTGACCGGGTGCCCTAGCTTTGCCTATATAAGCAAACCTTTGCACACCCTTCAAGACACCTTTTTTGAACCCTAATTTGAGCACCCTTGCAACTCTAAAACTCAACCCTAATTCTACACTAAGCAATTCTACAATCAAACCCTAGCCCTAGTACTAGGAATCAAAACCCGAGCCACCACAACTCAACCTTCATAACACCTCGAAGCTCTTGTGTTAAAGCCACGATTACGAGTCCGATCCGAGAAAAGAACATGTAGGTTGAGGGTGTCATAACCCCGTTCTCTTCTCCTTCTCTCTTCGTCGCCCGTCTTCCTTTTCTTCGTCTATTTTTTTTGTTTTTTTATTTTGTTCATTGTGTCATAATATCGATAATAACTAGTACAAAACATTAAAATACTTATCGATTTGTGTCGAGTATGAGGGATGTCGAAATAAGAAAACACGAATATACAAGTGTACTGCACACAGCGTTGACGGTCGCTTATTCCAACACCCCGACTACTTGATTATTGAGATAAGTTAACTTAAACAATAATCTTCATATCGTTTGTATCATTATTTTTATCCGCATATTGCATCGATTTCCTAAAAAACCTTTTTCAAGATACGTATTTTTAATAAGGGTCGAAACCCGTTGACGTGGATCCGACATCACAATCCTTAGGGATTTATTTCGATGTCGGAGAAGCCGAGGGAATCAAGTCCTCTAATTTAAGCAAAGTGTCGATTTGTTAGATCCGATGCCAATTTCATAGTTGGAGGTCGAATCTAACGATCTAGTCAATTTAATTCAATTAATTCGATTTCTCGTTGATGCTAACGTAGATGTCACGTTGTAATTATGACGCTACAAACGCGGAGAGAAATTCATATCGTTTTGATTGACTTAAAGCGACTCAAATCAATTTTCTTTAATTCTTTCGCTCTAGTATTCCGTATCGATTCAATAATCGAATACGGGATATAACGAGCATTTAAATTTAGAGTCGGGTATAAATTCAATAATATTTATATTCGGTTCAATCAAATTGATGATTTATAAAAAAAACCCGAATCGAGCATAAGTCATACAATATTTATGCTCAATTCGGTAAAACCGTCGAATTATCAAAAATAAAAAGCAATTTCTAAATCAATACAAAATTGCGAACAAATTACAATTCGTACAGGGAGCACTCGACCGAGTGCCTAGCCCACTCGGTCGAGTGGCATCCCGAAATCGGATCAGAATGCCTACTACGACCCCCACTCAGTCGAGTCTCACAGTGACTCGGTCGAGTGGCCATGTACTCGACCGAGTTGGCCAATAACTCGGCCGAGTATGGTCTGAAACGCAAAACAGGAACCTTTTTTAGAGGCTCACTCGATCGAGTCCATCGACCACTCGATCGAGTGGCCTCATCACGACCAAAACCGTGAGTCGAACATTCTTCTTCTTTCTAATTTCGATAGTATTTTACGACTTAGGTCAACACGTGCCTAATTAATCACGTGTATTACTATCTTTTCAAACCATGCATCATCTCGTTCACATCATTCAATTCAATATTTGCACAAACTGTTATTATTCGTTATGCCGTTACTAACAGTTTGCTTGTTTCCTTTGTCAATTTTTTTCGTTTATTTTATTTTACTAAAATGAACCCACATGCTAAAATTCAACTTCGACGTTAGAATTAATTGCATTAAATTGACTTAGAAACCCTTTTCAATTCCATTCACATGTTTTGGGAAAATAATCTTTGCATATCATTTTCCCGTTCATCTAACGCGCGTATTGGAAAGTCATTTGAATTCTTAGTAGAGGCCGCTAATGTGCGGGCGGGGTTGGGTGTCCTTTGTGGGCTTCCCAACACGTACCCTCACCCCTTACTCAGAACCTCGTTTTCCGGATGCCAGAAACCGTTGGCGCACGAGAGTCATTCAATACACAATATCCGATAATGTCGGTATTGGTATCAAATGCAAAGGGACGAGCCCAAAAAACTCTGACATCGGAAATGGGCCGTATTTTGTATACGGACCACTACGACATAGAGTGGGCTCGAATGGTTCCGAATAACCACAAAATTCGGTGGCGACTCCACTTAGACCTAAATTTCAATTCGATCCATTCTCATATGGAGATTCATTCGCCTCCCCAAACCTGCGCGTGGCCGCGTCGGGGTGGACCTATGTCATGTCCACAATTTGGCGACTCCGCTGGGGATTAACTGATGTGTGACTTACCATCGGCGTCCTCAGGGTGAGACTCGAATAGAAATCGTTTGACAAATACAATACGCGTTTTAGTTCTACGGTTCATGCATAACTCATATTTTCCCGGGCCTGTACTGGTGACCGACGTCCCACTATACCGTTGATGTACTCCAACATGGATATGTCAAGAGGTGTCCATAGCCGATTCGAGTGGGTTTCGCGGCATGTTCTAAGCTCAATTCGACTTAGAGAGTCCGTCCAGATCAACGTCTAGACTACGTACACTGGTATAGACCCTCTTAGACCGACCTAGACTTAGTGTAGAGCATACATGGCGTCGTTATAATGTCGTTTTCAAAAATGTCAACTTTTCAAAAATTGCATCTTTTTCAAGACATTCGATTTCAAAACCCGGGACATGCCAAATTTAGGACTTATGATTTTACTCAAAATGGCCTATTTTCTAGACAGTATGTTGCCCAATTCAAAACTCAAAATTACTTTCAAAACCCGCGGCCCAATGCTCTTTCGTTTTTCTCGAAAATTGGGCCCTCAACCGAGTTTTCTCGGACTTCTTCAAAAACAATCAATTTTCAAAACTTCCCTCTTCTTAGGACTTCCCGTATTTAGCAGTGTCGGGTCATGTCATAAGTTGTCGAGGTCTCTAGCGTCGAAACTCTGTCGATCTTACATCACGGGTTTCTTTCCTATCCCAGTCCGCCTTATTAGACTAAGGCAAGGCCCACCTAACTAGGACATACTCTTACGAAGAAGGGCCCGTCAACACAATCGAGTCAAAAGTCTGGGGATGTCTCACGTGAACCTTCCTTCGAACAGGACTAGGCCCACTCGCCGAATCCTAAGGAAGGCCCACATTTCACAAGTCACCCGTCTAAGTGTCTTTTCTCGAGTCGTTTCCTCTTTTAGTCTTGTTCGGGATGTACTTTCTATTCTGGGATTTTTGGGCTAGTTTCTGATTACGCGGTGTTCTTACAGATAGGCCACCCGTAACCCGACATCAACGCAAAATGGAAGAGTTGAAAGATGCCCTGACCAAGATCGAGACTCAACTGACCTCCATTCAGGCTAACCAAGCAACGTTAGCTACCCGCCTGAGCGCCGTGGAGAAAACGGCCCCAGTTGAAGAAGCTGAGCCCACTGGGCCCATAGCCGAGTTGATCAGTGTCGTTCGTAGGCTCGAAGAGCAAGTACACTTATCGACGAACAACTCGATCCACACCGAAAATGTCCGTACTTATTCGCCTTTGAACGACGAGCTACCTGCCAACTTCAACTTGACGGAAATTCCTATGTTTGAGGGTACCGAAGACCCGGTCCATCATATCCGGGCCTTCAAGGACTTCATGGCGGTCAAAGGGGTAAAATCCACCATGTTCAAGCACCTATTCCCTTCCTCTTTGGAGAAGCATCCCAAGGCCTGGTTCTACAGGCTCGATCCCAAGCAATACAAGACTTGAGACGATGTGGCGACCGAATTTGCTCGGAACTACGCCGATAACACTGAAATCCAGACTACAATGCGTACTCTGGAGGTCATGGCTCAAGAGCCCAAAGAAGGGTTCACAAAATACTTGCAAAGATGGAGGGCCAAGAGCGTGAAGCTGGTCGACAAGCCCGGCGAGAAGGCCCTAGTGGAGGCTTTTGTCAAAAACCTCCTCCAATCCTACCGGGTCCATCTCCGGTATGCCATCATCCCCAACTTCGCTGTCCTTACTGAAATGGGCACGAGAATCGAGGATGACTTGAGACTGGAGAGCCTGACTAAGGCCTCTACTAAAGGTTATCAAGGGGCTAGTGCATCTACAAACAAGCCCACACCTGCAGCTGCAACTCGCAGCATCTTCGACGAGGTAAACCTGCTTGACACCTCATCTAAAAAGAATACACCAAATCGGGTATTCACAGATATAGATACAGGTAAACCGATAGGCCCAACTGCAGAACCTTCAGTAGAGAAGAGGCCCAAAACTTATAATGCCCAAGCCTACTGTCAGTACCACCGGGGTAACGGGCATGATACTGCAAAATGTTGGTGGTTAAAGCACCTGTTCCAAGATCTTATCGAGAGCGGGAAAATCCCGTTGCCCGGAGACAAGCCGAGCAACAAAGAAAACCCGTTCAGTGCCCACGCAATATTCACCGGTGAGGTAATTGACTGTTCTCACCTCATCTCTCCCTATATCCCACAAATCAACGGGATATGGTTCGATGACGAGGAGGATGTGTACTTAACCAAAGGGGAAACTGTTCCCATCACCCTTGAAGAGGTCCGAAAGGCTAAGTCCAAAGCCTTAGCCACCAATCACCTCGCCGCAGCTGGGCGTTCCATTCCCACATCCGTCACTGAACCTGCCAGGACGGAACCTACCCTTGAAGAACCAAGCAACGACACCGCCTTGGTCCAGCAAATGAAGAGGGTTCGAGCTGATCTAACCATATGGCAATTACTGGTTAGCTCACAAGCTCATCGGGAAGCACTGACTAAGGCTCTCGATGAAATCAAGGTCGACTCACGGGCTACCCCATCTGAAATGGTAGCCACTATCATGCCTTATCTAAAAGGCAAATCCAAGGAAGAGGGACCACTCATCACCTTCTCCGAGTCCGACCTACCGGTATTTGGGTCCAATCATAATCTGGCCCTATACATTACCGTCATTTGCCGAGGCAAATACCTCCGGATGACGCTTATCGATGACGGATCCGCCGTAAACGTCCTTCCTCTAAGGACCGCGAAAGCCCTCGGCATCACCGACGCCGATTACCTTCCAACAGCGCAAACCATTCAGGCTTTCGACGGAAGCCCAAAACCTGTTGCCGGGGCCGTTAAACTAAAAATCATAACGGGCCCGATTGAAAAAGAGTTAGAGTTCCAGGTGATTGATGTCACCTCATCCTTTAACCTACTACTAGGGAGGCCGTGGATCCATGCAGTCAAGGCCGTGTCCTCTACCTTACATAGGAAAGTCAAGATGCCACTTCGGGACGACATCTTCACACTAGAGGCTACTCCTATCACCGTGGCTAGCTGTAATGCCACAAACCGGGCCGAACCACGAGGATTCGACTTCGTGGGCATGATTGATGAGGCATATATCTTCAAGCCTTACTTCACCGTTAGCATCGACACGATGCTACAAAATCTGGGTTACCTACCCGGAGCCACCTCAAGGTCGTACCTTCCGGCAGGGAAGATCATCGAGGTCCTGGACAACGGAGATTTTCGGCTCGGTTTGGGATATACTATGAACTCGGAAAATGTGGGCCGGGCATATGCAATCAAGTTCGTCTCTCCCGTGTTTGGGGCGATCCAGGTGGGCCTCTACCAACCCACCATCACATATCCCGAGACCAAAACGGCTCGGAAATGCAACTACATCCCTGACGATATATTCACCATCGTCCAGGCTGAATCCCAGGAGGATGAAAACAATTCTGAGCCCGTGCTGGGGCTCTTATTTGGAGAAGACAAGGCCGTCCCCGCCCCAAAAGATGACTTGGTCAACCTGATCCTTCGCAGCGATCGGTTTGACCCAACGAAGCTGATCACCGAAGTTGGTGCAGATACAGGAAAGAGGGCCTGGAGAAAGACCATCAAGTGGACCGACAGTCAAAGACGGGTCTACAAGCTGACCACCGGCGAGGGAGACATGCCGGATACCGAGTCTGAGTCAGAGTCAGAGTCGGAGTCTGAGTCCGAGTCTAGAGGGTCTGGTGCTAGAGTCGAGTCTGTAAACCCTCTTCCCTTATCCACTGAGGTCTCGGGGCCTGTCCCAAGACCTCTCCCTATCCCGCCATTGACCAACGATCAGATGGCCGCTTTTTTCAAGCTTTTCACAAAATTTACCATTAATAATAATAACGAAAACCGTTCTGCTTATGACTTGTCTTATTTCCAAAAAATTTCCAATTTCAAAGATTTTATATGCAATGACATTGAGAAACCCGACGAACAGGTACCTCTACCTCCACATCTGATCGAGCAGCTCGAACAAAGGGACTCCCGAGATCCGGTAATCGAAGAAACTGAATCCATCAATGTGGGAACCACTTTAGAGCCCCAGATGCTTAAGTTGGGCCTATCCTTAGATCCAGAGGAGAGAAGACAATTCACAGACCTCCTACAGGAATTCAAAGACGTTTTCGCATGGTCCTACAAGGACATGCCGGGTATAGACCGGGAAATAGCGGAACACCGAATACCCATCAAAGATGGGTGCAAACCGGTAAAGCAAAAACTCCGAAGGATGAAGCCCGAATGGTCTCTCAAGGTCAAAGAAGAGGTAGACAAACAATTCAAAGCAGGCTTTATACAAGTGTCTGACTATCCAGACTGGGTCGCCAACATCATGCCGGTACCCAAGAAGGACGGCAAGGTACGGGTATGTGTAGACTTCCGGGACCTTAACAAGGCCAGCCCAAAAGATGATTTTCCGTTACCACACATCGACATACTGGTGGACAACACGGCCGATCATGCCCTTCTATCGTTCATGGACGGGTATGCCGGATACAATCAGATTAAAATGGCAGAAGAGGACATGAGTAAGACCACCTTCACTACACCTTGGGGTACTTACTGTTACACTGTTATGCCATTTGGGCTTATCAATGCCGGGGCCACTTATCAACGGACCGCCACTACTTTACTACATTACATGATGCACAAAGAAGTAGAGGTCTACGTGGACGACATGATCGTTAAATCCAAGGACCGGAGTGGGCACATCGCGGCCCTAAGAAAAATTTTCACCCGACTGCGCAAATACAACATGAGGCTAAACCCACAGAAATGCAGTTTCGGGGTAACGTCAGGCAAATTACTGGGCCATATCGTTAGCCAACGCGGCATCGAGGTCGACCCAGCTAAAATCAAAGCCATCACCGAGATGCAACCACCCAAGACCGAAAAAGAAATACGGGGGTTTCTCGGGAAAGTCCAATATATCAGCCGGTTCATTTCAAAATTAACCATGGTATGTGAGCCCATTTTCAAGAAGCTGAAGATAGGGGAACGAGTACTGTGGGACGACAAATGTCAAACGGCTTTTGATAAAATCAAGGAAATACTGTCTGCTCCGCCGGTATTAATGCCACCTCAACCCGGTTTGCCTTTCTTGTTATACCTAACAACGATCGAGACAGCCATGGGGGCTATGCTGGCCCAGACAGTCGATTAAGAAGAGCGGGCTATTTACTACATCAGTAAAAAGTTCCTTGAATACGAGTGCAAATACACAATACTCGAAAAGACGTGCCTAGCTTTGGTTTGGGCCACTAAAAAGCTCCGACATTACATGCTGAGTCACGAGGTACATGTGTTATCCAAAATGGATCCAATCAAATACATGTTCGAGAAGCCCATCCTCAACGGCAGGATGTCCAGATGGACTTTAATGTTATCCGAGTTCGACCTCAAATTTGTACCGTTAAAAGCCATCAAGAGACGGGGAGTAGCCGAGTTCCTCGCCGATAGCCCAATATCCGAAGACGGACACACCGATACTTGGTCCTTTCCTGATGAAGACATATTCCATACCGATACCGAAACATGGGATTTGTATTTTGACGGAGCATCCAACTTTCGAGGATTCGGGGTCGGGATTCTGCTAATCTCACCACGGGGGGAACACACTCCCTTATCCATCAAATTGGACTTTGACGTGACCAATAACGCAGCCGAATACGAAGCATGCATTCACGGGTTGCAAGCCGCCGCTGATTTAGGGGTAACAAACCTCCGGGTCCACGGTGATTCATCATTGGTCATCAATCAGGCTCTCCAAAAATGGAAAACTCGGAACGCCAATCTCGTGGCTTACAAACCACGGGTAAGGGTTCTAGAGAAACAATTCCAAAAGGTAGAATACATTTATCTGCCCCGGGAAGAAAATCAATTTGCAGATGCACTTTCCAAATTAGCATCTCTACTAAACATCCCAGATCACCTAACCAGCATGCCGATCTGCGTCGAAAGACGGTCCGAGCCGGCCTATATCCACTACAAGGTAAAGTCACTTTAGAGTCGGAAGTTTTAGTAGCAAATCTTCAATATTCCGTAGCTAATTAGCTTGGAGACCGAATTTGCGACTAGATTTCATTAGTAGCTAAATGCCTTGTCGCTAATTTAGCTACTAAATTAGTGACCAAAATTAGCTACCAATTTAGCAACGAAAGCGTGGTAGCAAATTTTGAGACAATAATAGAGACGAAAATTCAAGTAGCTACATTAGCGACCGCAAATGGTATAGTAGCTAATTTAGGGACGAACTTAGAGATCGATTCAGTTGTAGCAAACTTAGTGACGCAATTTTTCGGTATCTAAAATGGCCACACAAAAAACAAGAAATACGCATCACCCTAATTAGGGGCTCACCATACCACACGTAGAGCTACCCCTAGCTCACTAAACCACACATGTATGTCCACGCACCACACCACCGCCTCCTTCATAGAAATTGAATATTTATGTTCGCAAGAGGAATCGAACCCATAACCTATGAACACTTGACCAACATTCAAACCATTGGGCCACTTGAAGATTTATGTTTATTTTGACAATGAATGTATACTTAAAGGTAAAATTAATCATTAGAATGTGGATTGTAAGATATTTTTGTAATACTCCAATAATAATATAAATATATTAAAACAAAATATAAAAAAATATCATAAGAAATATAAAAAAAATACATGATAGTAACAACCGACAACTAAATTTAGCTACCAATTTATTTCCGTAGCTAAGAATTTAAATTTAGATACTTAATTTGCTACTCACCTGGTTTCGTTTCTATAATAACTACTACACTTATTTACGAATTTACTTTGGACTCCTATATAAAAATTAAATACATTATTCGCAATTTTATGTCGATATATATAGAGACGACTTTAGGTACTAACGTTTTTCCGTATCTAAAAACATAAATTAGATACCAAATTTGCTATCGACTTTATTTAGTCTCTACAATAGCGACGTAATTAGCTACCACTATATTTTGATCTCTAAAATTGAGACTAAATATATTTATGTCTCAAAAGTAGTAGCTAATTTATATATTCAGCGACTGAATTTTAGGCAGTTGCTAAATTAGTAGCTAAATTGCAATTCTCTTGTAGTGATCCATGCCATCCAAGACATTGAGCTAGCCGATCCGGAACCATGGTATCAGTCGGTCCTAGTCTAATTGGCAACGGGAGAATATCCCCCAGAAACTGAAAACCGGGCCAAGAAAGCCCTGCGAAGATTGGCAACCCAATTTGTTCGCACAGACGACGGGAAATTGTACAAAAAGACGGCACAGGGGGCTCTACTCCTATGCATCGACAAAATACAGGCCAAAAAGGTAATGGCCGAGGTACACGACGGTGAAAACGGTCCGCATATGAACGCCCATATGCTAGCCCGCAAAATCATGAGGCTCGGGTACTATTGGAACACCATGGAAACAGACTGTCAGTTGTATGTCAAACACTGCCATAACTGTCAGATCTTTGCCAATGTACAGCATATGCCGTCTTCCCTCTTATATACCATGACATCACCATGGCCATTTTCGACATGGGGCATAGACATAATTGGAAAGGTACACCCTTCCGGGACGGGAGGTCATTGTTTCATTTTGGTGGCCATCGACTACTTCACCAAATGGGTCGAAGCCGAGTCATACCGTGTCTTGAACGCCAAGCACGTGACCAAGTTTATCCAGAACAAGATCATATGCCGGTATGGGATCCCTCATGAATTCATCAGTGATCACGGGACCCACTTCCAGGCTGAAACTGCCACATTTCTAGAATTAATTGTTCTACCGTCACACATCTCGAATTAATAATCTTGATGTATTTCGAAAATTGCAAAAATCAATCAAATCAATTTTGAACTACGTTTGGTTTGATTCCGCTAATCGTGGATACGTAGGCAACCCCTCAAAAGGGTACAACCATTACAATAAACGAAAAGACGGGAACGGTATTTTTTAATACGTCATTATTTAACAGACAAATTCGCGAATTACAAAAAAAACACGCCGGACACGGCATACACACACCAAAGAAAATCACACCAAAATAATATAATAATAATAATAATATTCAAATAATAAAATAAGGAGACTAATATCCGGGCATCTTCCCCTTCCCCTTGTCCTTCGGGTCACGTGGAGCCTGAGGTCTTCGAGGTGGCGACGGGCGTTCCCGAATCACAAGCGGAACCTCCTTAGCACGAGCCCGCTTCTTCGGTGACGGGTCTTCTACCACGGTCTTCGGTCCAATGCGAGCCCGCACGTGCTCGGGTAATCTATCCCGTGGGCCAAGTCGGTCCTGCACGGGTAGTCTTGGGCCCAGTCTCCTTTCCAAGTCAGTCTGGGGGCTCACCTTCCCCCAAGCACCTTTAGCACTGGACCCTCCAGCCTGGGTCTTGGACTTCTTCTTCTGTCCTGACATAAGACGGACTAGGGTAGCAGGAGTGTCTCCCTCGTCAAAAAAGCCCATGTTGTCTTTAGCTTGCTCCCTTCTCAGCAGGTCAAAAGCTTCGTCAACCTTCAGCGCACCTCGGGCTTTAGCATCAGCTGTTTTGGTCCACTTCGTGTAAGAATCTGAAACCCAGATTGAGTGGCGAGATTTGACAATGGGCCAAGTATGCAGTGTGTACCATCTTTGCATCCAGGTATCACACATTACATCAGTCAGTTGGGTAGGGTCACTCACAACTGCTTCAGCTTCAGAGATTCGCTGGGTCCATCCATACTGCCTTAGTATGCGATCTGGGTAGAGATGAACCGTCTGCCTGAAAGATAGGATCACCTAATAGCGGGATCTGTCCCTCGGGTCCAAGCCACTCCAAAGGTAGATGGGCCACCACGGAACTACTCATCGAATTAACGAGCCACCATGGAATGACAGAACCTCGTCCCAATACTTTTGCTTAATCTGACGAGAAAAATCAATGGCCCGCCTTCTCGTCATCTCCTGGTTATGACGGTAGTTGCCCGCATCAAGGGGAGGATCTATCACTGATAGCCTCTCATAAAGCCAAATCTGCAACAAGGAAACAAAAACATGAGTTCCCGAGGTGAAATAGGCGTCCGCCTAAGGCCACTCGGTCGAGTGCCTAGGACACTCGGTCGAGTGGTACCCCTGAACGCAAACAGGGGGCTTTTTACGAGGGCACTCGATCGAGTGCCAGGGTGACTCGATCGAGTGCCCACTGCAGTGGACCATCCGCGAAAAAAATCAAAAAAAAAATCGAGAAATCAAAAAAAAAAATTGCAAAGTAACATACTTGCAACAAGCGGGTGCTCCCGGTAAGACGAATTGATGAGTCCCTCTTGCGGTTGTCCAATCCTTGGATAATCTCGCCCGTGATCAGCCAAGCCGGGCTGTGTTCAATCTCCATCAAATCTACTACCGTCAGAAGACGGGTGCTTCCCATGCAGGATAACAAATCCACGTGACCCTCGAAAGCATATACGTGGAGCATACAGAAAGAAAAAGCCTTACGGCTGTAAGCCGGTCTAACCCGAACATCAAGAGAATTCATAAATTTCTCAGCCAAGTCGATCAGAGAAATTTTATCACCTTCCATCATGCGGGATACCTCGTTATGAGAAAGCCCTAGAACTTCTCGAAGCTTCCTCCTCGGGTCATAGATCGAGTACGGGACGGCTGGACGAAGTACCGGGTTCCATCCTCCTATAACTGCAATCTCCTCAGGTAAAGGGCAAACTTCGCCCCGAGGAAAAGCAAAGACATGATATATGTCATCCCAGTAAGCCAAGCATGCATCCAGGAAATAACGATCAACCACCATCTGACGGAGCGGGTACAGCTGAGTTATACCCGTCTGGTTGAGCGCCACCCTATCTGCATCCCTAAAGCGACGGGACCACTCCTGCAGCATAACGGTCAATCTATCGATTCTTATGGCTAATTTCTTAAGAAAATAAAGAGATTTTCTTTTTGCCTTAAGGGAAGTAAAGAGACTTTCTTTAAAGAAGGGATTGATTTGTGATGAGAATTATGGAGAAATCAAGAGCAAGAGAGGGCTATATATAGCATTAGCCTTGCAAATTGTTTAGGAAAATTTCCTAATCCTAATTGGAATCAAACCACAAGCCTAGTCTCGATACTAGCACGGAAATCTCCATCCCGAACTTTCCTAATCTTTGTTAGGAGTCAAAAATCTCAAAGTTTCCAAAATTCAAAAATCTCAAATTTTCAAGATTTCAAAAATTCAAAAATTCAAATTTTCAAAAAATCAATTCTCCCCAGCGCGAGTCATTTTACTACCTACGTGTTGCATGCATTTTATGTAGCCCATACAAGTACGACTCAAACAGGGAAATGCAAATCACTACACCTCCCCAGCATTTTCACGGGATGGGCCTACACACAGGCACACCCAGGACTTACGCGACAAGTCCAAATGCCCCACGGAGTATTATCATCAGCCCAGGTATGGTTTCTAGCTTATGGCTGGCGACCCCTTCACGCGAGTCTAATGGACTATAAACGACCCGACCGGAAGTCCGCCAGGTTTCAATCCTCGATTGGCCTGGTGGCTACTCTGACTTTCGCCTTGTCCAAGCTTCAGTCAGAGTGGGGGCTCTGTAGACACCCGCATTTGACTGCCAGGTGTCTATGGCAGTTTCCAAAAAACACTCGATGATGATCGGACGCTAACATGCTTTTATGCGCTCGGATACGGGCTCAAATCCATTAATTGTTGGCTAACGCACTTACAGAGTACAAATATCACAAAATCAACCTCAAATCCAGGTCCAGTGGGCCGTTTCCAATCAAATAAGGCTAATTTGGGCCAAAACCGACGCCGGAATTAAAACCAACTTTTTTGCGATTGGGTCAACCCCGGTCAAAGTCGTTTCCGAGACACACAAAACAGCCCCTCACATCATCAAAAGTCGAAGTCAAACACAAAACCCATCAAGCATCCAAAGTCAAGGTCCAAGTCAATGGACCCGTGCAACCCGTTTGGGCCACTCGATCGAGTGCCCGACCCACTCGATCGAGTGGGCCTGTTTCGAGCCCGGCTGCAGGCGTAACGGGCCACTCGACCGAGTTAGCCACCTACTCGGTCGAGTAACCCTGACCGGGTGCCCTAGCTTTGCCTATATAAGCAACCCTTTGCACACCCTTCAAGACACCTTTTTTGAACCCTAATTTGAGCACCCTTGCAACCCTAAAACTCAACCTTAATTCTACACTAAGCAATTCTAAAATCAAACCCTAGCCCTAGTACTAGGAATCAAAACCCGAGCCACCACAACTCAACCTTCATAACACCTCGAAGCTCTTGTGTTAAAGCCACATTTACGAGTCCGATCCAAGAAAAGAACATGTAGGTTAAGGGTGTCAAAACCCCGTTCTCTTCTCCTTCTCTCTTCGTCGCCCGTCTTCCTTTTCTTCGTCTCTTTTTTTGTTTTTTTTATTTTGTTCATTGTGTCATAATATCGATAATAACTAGTACAAAACATTAAAATACTTATCGATTTGTGTCGAGTATGAGGGATGTCGGAATAAGAAAACACGAATATACAAGTGTATTGCACACAGCGTTGACGATCGCTTATTCCAACACCCCGACTACTTTATTATTGAGATAAGTTAACTTAAACAATAATCTTCATATCGTTTGTATCATTATTGTTATCCGCATATTGCATCGATTTCCTAAAAAACCTTTTTCAAGATACGTATTTTTAATAAGGGTCGAAACCCGTTGACGTGGATCCGACATCACAATCCTTAGGGATTTATTTTGATGTCGGAGAAGCCGAGGGAATCAAGTCCTCTAATTTAAGCAAAGTGTCGATTCGTTAGATCCGATGCCAATTTCATAGTTGGAGGTCGAATCTAACGATCTAGTCAATTTAATTCAATTAATTTGATTTCTCGTTGACGCTAACGTAGATGTCACGTTGTAATTATGACGCTACAAACGCGGAGAGAAATTCATATCATTTTGATTGACTTAAAACGACTCAAATCAATTTTCTTTAATTCTTTCGCTCTAGTATTCCGTATCGATTCAATAATCGAATACGGGATATAACGAGCATTTAAATTTAGAGTCGGGTATAAATTCAATAATATATATATTCGGTTCAATCAAATTGATGATTTATAAAAAAACCCGAATCGAGCATAAGTCATACAATATTTATGCTCAATTCGGTAAAACCGTCGAATTATCAAAAATAAAAAGCAATTTCTAAATCAATACAAAATTGCGAACAAATTACAATTCGTACAGGGAGCACTCGACCGAGTGCCTAGCCCACTCGGTCGAGTGGCATCCCAAAATCGGATCAGAATGCCTACTACGACCCCCACTCGGTCGAGTCTCACAGTGACTCGGTCGAGTGGCCATGTACTCGACCGAGTTGGCCAATAACTCGGCCGAGTATGGTCTGAAACGCAAAACAGAAACCTTTTCTAGAGGCTCACTCGATCGAGTCCATCGACCACTCGATCGAGTGGCCTCATCACGACCAAAACCGTGAGTCGAACATTCTTCTTCTTTCTAATTTCGATAGTATTTTACGACTTAGGTCAACACGTGCCTAATTAATCACGTGTATTACTATCTTTTCAAACCATGCATCATCTCGTTCACATCATTCAATTCAATATTTGCACAAGCTGTTATTATTCGTTATGCCGTTACTAACAGTTTGCTTGTTTCCTTTGTCAATTTTTGTCGTTTATTTTATTTTACTAAAATGAACCCACATGCTAAAATTCAACTTCGACGTTAGAATTAATTGCATTAAATTGACTTAGAAACCCTTTACAATTCCATTCACATGTTTAGGGAAAATAATCTTTGCATATCATTTTCCCGTTCAACCAACGCACGTATTGGAAAGTCATTTGAATTCTTAGTAGAGGCCGCTAATGTGCGGGCGGGGTTGGGTGTCCTTTGTGGGCTTCCCAACACGTACCCTCACCCCTTACTCAAAACCTTGGTTTCCGGATGCCCGAAACCGTTGGCGCACGAGAGTCATTCAATACATAATATCCGATAATGTCGGTATTGGTATCAAATGCAAAGGACGAGCCCAATAAACTCTGACATCGGAAATGGGCCGTATTTTGTATACGGACCACTACGACATAGAGTGGGCTCGAATGGTTCCGAATAACCACAAAATTCGGTGGCGACTCCACATAGACCTAAATTTCAATTCGATCCATTCTCATATGGAGATTCATTCGCCTCCCCAAACCCGCGCGTGGCCGCGTCGGGGTGGACCTATGTCATGTCCACACAAATCCGGACTCTTGGATGCATGGGAGGTAGATTGGATGCTTTGGTCATCGGGCCCTGTATAGTCCATGAGGGGCTTTTCAAGTGATAATGTTTCCAAAACGGGAGTCCTCCCGGCATCGAGGGAATCTTGGATGAGGTGTTTCAGTTTCCAGCACTGCTCTGTATCGTGTCCCCTCCCTCTATGGAATTTGCAGTAATGCTCGGCGTTCCACGCTTTGGAGCGTTTTTCTGAAGGTGGGTCGACTGTTGGACCTATAGGTTGTATTAGGCCCTTCAAAACCAACCTCTGGAAAGCGACGGTGTAGGACATATCCAAGTGGGTAAATGTCTTTACCTTTGACTGGTTCTTGATTTTCGGAGAGGTGACTTGAGGGTTACCTCTCTCGGTCTTGCCATCTTGAGGGTATCGGACAGTTTCGTACGAATGTTCACCCTTCAAATGGCTCAGTTGGGTGATTGGCTGCCTTACCCGCTCTAGCTGTGTTAGACGGAATCGGGTTCTTACAAGGTCTTCTTCGATGGTGGTCACCCTGGCATTTAGGTTATCTAGGGCGGTATTGATTTTTGAGAAAATATTGTTAATGGAGCAAGATAGCATAAGCATACTCCCGTGGATATCCCCTTTCTCGACGGCGCGGGATTTGTTGTGGTTTGGTGGGGTCTCGTTCATAGGGTCCCTGATCGGAAGAAATGACAGGTGTTAGAACTCGCCTAAGCTCGGTTTTGCGTACATGCAAGAGGATGAGTCAAACTAGACATGGCCCGGGGTGACGGAAATGACTAAGACTCTCGGATCGGGAAACCCGGACGCTGACCTAGAAAAAATAACGACCGTGAATCAGACTTAAGCTGCAGAAGGGTGAATCCGAAAATGGAGCGACCGTGTTTGACCGTGCCACGTGCTCGGGCCAACCGTGGTGACCTAATCCAAGGTGACTCGAGTGTTCGTAGCATATGTTCGACTCGAAGAGGGCATCATAAGGATGTCGGTGTATGATGAACGTAAGGTACCCCTTAAGGTGACTGTGGTCGAATGCCCGGGTGGAGGACAACCCCCAAATGAGACTAAAGACTCTGATAGGACTCAGATGGTGCGGCATCCGAATGACTCGAAAATGACACACGTGAGACACCACGTATAGGACATGACCCTTAAAGCACCCATGATTGACCGCTCTGCTGAAGGGTAGCCCCTGAGTGAGGAAAAGCCTGAAAAGGAAATGACTCGGAAAAGACACCTAGACGGGTGACTCGTGAGAGGTGGGCCTTCCTTAGGATTCGGCGGGTGGGCCGAGTCTTGTTCAAAGGAAGGTCCATGTGAGACATTCATCAGACTTTAGACTCGAGTGTGTAAACGGGCCTTCCTTTGTAGGAGTATGTCCTACGTAGGTGGGCCTTGCCTTAGTCTAATAAGGCGGACTGGGATAGGGAAGAAACTCGTGATGTAAGATCAACAAAGTTTCGACGCTAAGGACCTCGACGACTTAAGACACGACCCGACACATGCTAAATACGGGAAGTCCTAAGAAGAGGAAGGTTTTGAAAAGGATCTTTGGGAAAATCCGAAAAAATGGTGGAGGGGGGCCCAATTTTTCAAAAATTAGAAAAAATGTATTGGGCCTCAATTTTGAAAGTTCGAAAATATTTTCGAGTTTTGAAATGGGCAGAATACCGGCTAGAAATAGGCTATTTTGAGTAAAATCATAAGTCCTAAATTCGGCATACGTCCCGGGTTTTGAAATTGGATATTTTGAGAAAGATGCAATCTTTGAAAAATGACGGTTTTTGAAAATGACACGGAAACCAAGTAGCACATAGTCACGTAAGCATTATGACGACAGCATGTATGCTTTACACTAAGTCTCGGTCGGTCTATAAAGGGTCTACACCAGTGCACATAGTCTAGACGTTGATCGGGACGGACTTTCTAAGTCGAGTTAAGCTTAGAACATGCCGCGAAACCCACTTGAATCGACTATGGACACCTTTGACATATCCATATTGGAGTACATCACGGTATAGTGGGACGTCGGTCGCGAGTACCGGCCTAGGAAAATATAGGGTTATGCATGAACCGTAAAACTAAGACGCGTATTGTACTAGCCAAACGATTTCTATTCGAGTCTCACCCTGAGGATGCCGATGGTAAGTCACGCATCAGTTAATCCCCAGCGGAGTCGCCAAATTGTGGACATGACATAGGTCCACCCCGACGCGGCCACGCGCGGGTTTGGGTAGGCGAATGAATCTCCATATGAGAATGGATCGAATTGAAATTTAAATCGAAGTGGAGTCGCCACCGAACTTTGTGGGAGTTCGGGCTTGTTCGAACCCACTCTATGTCGTACTGGGCCATATACAAAATATGGCCCATTTCCGATGTCAGGGTTTATTGGGCTCGTCCCTTTGCATTGCGATACCGATACCGTCACTACCAGTTATCGTGTATTGAATGACTCTCGTGCGCCAACGGTTTCGGGCATCCGGAAACCGAGGTTCTGAGTAAGGGGTGAGGGTACGTGTTGGGAAGTCCACAAAGGACACCCAACCCCGCCCGCACATTGGCGGCCTCTACTAAGATATCGATTGACTTTCCAATACGCGCGTTAGTTGAACGATGAAAATGTTATGCAAACAATATGTTTCCTAGACATGCGAAAAATTGAATGGGTTTCTATGTCGATTTAATGCAACTAATTCTAACGTCGAAGTTAAATTTAGCATGCGAGTTCATTTTAGTATAATAAAATAAACAATGAAAAAGCAACAAGAACATAGCAAACTTGTTAGTAACGGTATAACGATTGATAAATTGAATAAAGATATAGATGCGATGAATGCATGATTTTGGAAAGTTTTATATGTCACGTGATGGATTAACACGTGTTGACCGAGGTCCAGGGAAATTGTCTAAAAAAAATGTTCGAAGAATAATATAAAGAGCGAAATTGTGCCGCGTTTCCAGGCAGTCGCGCGACTCGCCTGGGAACGGCGCGACTCGCGCGGGTCAGGCGACTCGCCCGGGATGCCGGCGAGTCGCGTGACGGGCTGTTTCGAAATTGTTTTCTTCGGAAAATTGATGACTTTATTAAATCGCGTACAAATATTGTGTAATTTGCACTCGACTTAATATTTTCGATATTCGTCGTACTCAATATTCGATATGAAATTGATATTAAGTATTTGGAATAATTTATACTCGATTCTAATTTTGATGCTCGTCGTATCCCATATTCGATTATTGAATCGGTATGAAATCCTAAAGCGAAAACTTGAAGAAAATAATATAAGTCGTTTAAATTAACTAAAACGATATAGATTTTTCTCCGCGTTCATAGTGTCGTAATTAATTCTTGCCGAATTAAATGACATCTACGTTAGCATCAACGAGAATCGTGTCAGTTTAATTTATTGACTAAATCGTTTGGACTCAATGGCCAATTATTAAATTGGTATCGAATCCAATTGATTGACATTTTGCGATTGTTAAAGGACTTGATTCCCTCGGCTTCCCGACATCGTAAAAAATCCCTAAGGATTGCGTGATGTCGGATCCGCGTCAACGGGTTTCGACCCTAATAAAAAAAAGTATTTGTTTTGGAAATAGTTTTAAAGATCGACGAAATATGCGATTATGACGGAATAAGAAAATTATGGTTGATGTTAATTCGTCTCAACAATCAAGCGATCGGGGTGATGGGATAAGCGACCGGCAACGCTGAGTGCAATACTCTTGTATATTCGGGTTTCCTTATCCCACCATCACTCACACTCGACACGAATCGACGAATATTTTAGTATTTTATACTATTTATATTATCGATATTATAGGTACAACGATAAAATAAATAAAAAACAAAAAAAGAAGATGGAGATGACGTGAGGAAGAGAAGAAAGGGAAAAGAACGGGGTTTTGCACCCTCAACCTACATGTTCTTGTTCTCGGACGGGACTCGTAGTTGGCTTGCACGGGAGTAATCGAGATGTAAGTTAAGTTATGGTGATTAGGGTTTGTCTCCTAATTGCTAGGGTTAGGGCTTGAGTGTAGTGTAGATTAGAGATTAATTAGGGTTGAAAGTAGGGTTCGAAAAGATGTGTCAAAAAAGTTGGTTGAAGTGTGTGCATGGGGGTGTATATATAGGCATTGCCCATGTACCCCGTCTAGGGTTACTCGACCGAGTAGCCACTTGACTCGGTCGAGTGGCCCAAGCGCCTGCAGCCGGGTTTGAATGAGGGCCCACTCGATCGAGTGGGCTGAGCACTCGATCGAGTGGGTCAGCTGGGTCGCACGGGTCCAATGTTTTGGACCTCGAGATGAGTTTTGTATTTGGGCTGAGTTTTTGATGTTTATGTGGCTGTTTTTATGTGTTTCGGAAACGGCTTTGACCGGGGTTGACCCAATCGCTAAAAGTCGGTTTTATTTCCGGTGTTGGTTTTGACCCAAATTAGTCTTGTTTGACTGGAAACGACCCACTGGGCCTGGATTTGAGGTCAGTTTCTTGAGATTTTCACTCCGTAAATGCCTAAGCCAATAACTAATGGTTTTGAGCCCACATCCGAGCGCGTAGAAACACGTTAGCGTCCGATCAACATCGGGTGTTTTTTGGAAACTGCTATAGACACTTGGCGGTCAAAATGTCGGTGTCTACAGTTGGTTGAATACTTATCGATTAATTATCATTCCACATAACAAAGGCCACATGAATGCCAATTAGGAACGAGTAGGTAACCTAAAGAGTGCAAAATATCATCATTGCTGCATAATCGGCATCATAAACAAACACTTAGACTTAAGAAAATAAAACTAAAGAAATACTTAACTCCCCCACGCTAGACTCGACATTGTCCTCAATATCCATATCATACAAACTCAAAATTGGTGGGAGTGCAAATAAAAACCGAGAAGAGAAAGAGAACACACCAATTATGTACAAGGAGAGGTAGCGGAATCACCAATCCGCTATTGATCATCATCATCAAAATCATCCGAAATATCATCATCATCATCATCACCACCTGCAGCCTTGGAACTAGACGCACCACCCGTATACCAACCACCCCCCTGATACTCACTAACGGTTCCAAAAGCAGGGTCCGTCTTGGCACTGAAATAATCAGTGTTAAGATGGAACCCGTCGTGAGTAGAAGGGTCAGAATAACCACCATCAGGCCATGAAAAGTACGAAGGAAAAGGGACCTGAGGTGGCACAACATCACGCCTAGCATAATCATCATAATCGGAATACATCCCGAGGCACTGATCCACATATAACCGGTCTAAGTGAGCGTGAGTAGAAGCGGTATCGGCACGAGTCTCCGTGCGAAGGGTATCGAAGTCAGAAGGGGACGAACCGGTACTCAGCTCCATGCGCTCCATCCATGCAACAAGGTCGGGATGGAGGGGAGCATACTGGGGTGGAGGAGGGGGTTACTCATAGGCAGTGGTAGTGGTGGGCTCAATGGTAGGTTGGGATGTACCGGGCTAAGAGGTAGGCTAGGACGTGCTAGGCTCAGTCGTGGGATGACGGGTGTAGGTAATAGCAGGCAAAGAGGGAGGAGAGCTAGGGGTAGCGACGGGCAAAAGGTAATTAGGCTGATCTGCCTCAAGTGACAAATCCGACCCGGCTCCCAAAATGATAGACGCCCGCTCATTAATGAGCGAAACCCAACGACCCTGACTCCTAGAAGAAATCCAATTAAGAGAAGCTAAATACCGAAGGTTAAGGGTAGTCTCGCGGAAAGCGGTCATCTGAAGAGCTAAGTGAGTAACTAACCTGCCTATATAAACCGGTACATCGGCAACAGAAGTAGCAATTCTCCTAATCTAATGGACAAGATGATAGTCAATATTAATATGCCAAACCTTCGGCTTACGCCGCAAATACGAGCCTAGAATAAACACTTCCTTAGTGCGCACATTATGCGGCTCCTTCCTAGCGAAAATCGTCCAACCTATGAACCTCTGCTAAACCTTAATTACCGGATTATGAATATGGTTTGAACTCATATGCCCCGAGTTAGTGTACGGGGCATCAGCAATACATTCCCAGAAATCACCCACTCTAAAATTAGCGTGCTCAGGTGGTGTATGGTCCTCATAGTCATTGAAGTCAAAATATTTCCCGAACTGCTTCAAACTCAATTCAAAAGTAGTATTCAAAAGACAGAAACTAACTGAAATTGCCCCAGACCGTCTATTCTTACTCATCTCAAAAGAACTCAGAAATTCCAAGGTAAGCTGAGTATATGTATTACGACGCATCGTAAACAGAGTACTCATCCCAACACCCTTAAACAAAAGCTCAAGTGCAGCATCTAGACCTAAAGTTTTCATAGCTTCACGATCAATAAAACGTGTAGGAGCAATAGACTGCTTTCTTAGATTCTAAAATCGTACCTTTTCCTCAATGGTGGAAAAAATCACACCTGGAAAAACTGGGTCGGAAGGAACATCAGGCTCAGTGTGGTCTAATCTGGTGCACTTGTTCTGAGAACCCATCACGAAATAGGAAGTAGCAGCAAGTTGGGGGAAATTTTGGAGGAAATTTGAAGTGAGAGAGTGGAAAGAATGAAGGGATGAAGAGGGAGGTTGAGAGAATGGCGAGTGAGGCGAAATGAGTGAAGAGATTTGGCGAAAAATTGGTTTGGGGGGTTGTGGGTGCTCAGGCCGGTAGGGTACCGGCCCCGGTTGGCCGGCCTTACGCACCATCTATTTTTTTTAATAATAAATTCTCCTCTCACAATCACCCGGTAGGGCACCGGCCCCCGGTAGACCGGCCTGACGCGCCATACGCTCTATTTTGAGATTAAGCTTGATATTCCTCTCAATTTTTTGTGTACCTCGGCCCCTAGAGTCAAAAGGGGCCCTGGGGGCAGGCTAAGGTGCTCAAATCACTTCTTTTAGAATTAGAATTAATCTCGTACCTCGCCCCCTAGAATCAATAGGTCCCCCTAGGCCTAGGCTAAGGTGACCTGCTATGTATTATCAAGAGCGTGACAAATTTTTTTCTAAAATCTTCATTCCGAGTCACTTCCGATGGTTCTGCACATCTCCAAAAAACATTAGTCCCTCTTCTCTTCCTCACTAAGACAACAATAAGGAAAAAAAGAAAACGAGAATAAGAGAAATTATGTACATACCTAGGTTGCCTCCCAGTAGCGCTGGTTTAGAGTCCTGCACAACTTGGTGAACTTCAATCTTTAGTGAGATGAGGGAAGAGAATGAAGTTGTATAACTTCAATCACTCCAACGTGAGCACCTGGATGATGTAATTTTAATCGTTGACCATTCACCTTGAAACGTTCAGCCGAATCACTCTCGACTTCAATCGAGCCAAATTTATCTACATGGGTGATGGAGAAAGGTCCGGACCAACGAGATTTTAGTTTTCTGGGAAATAACCGGAGTCGAGAATTGAAAAATAGAACCTTATCCCCTGCGTTGAATTCACGAGCAAGGATATGCTTTTCATGCCACCCCTTGGTGCACTCCTTGTAAACCCGAGCATTATCATAAGCACCAAGACGAAATTCTTCTAGCTCATTCAGTTGCATGAGTCTTTTCTCTCCACTCAACCACGGGTCCAAGTTAAGCTCCTTGATCGCCCACCAAGCCTTATACTCGTGCTCGACGGGTAAATGACATGTCTTGCCATAGACCAATCGGTATGGTGAAGTACTGATGGTAAAGAATTGTCGTGGGTCCTACCAACAATAAAGTCCAACTAATCCTAACGGGTAGCTAGGGTAAGTCGGGTCGAGTCCACGGGGACGATAGAGGTAGTCTAGACTATGGTCGGCTCACAAACAATACTAAATTACCAACACAACACAAAGGAAGACTAACTAACAAGAATTGATTAACTATGTTGATTGGAGGGGATGAAAGTGGACTAACAATGGACTATGTAAAACTAGAACTAACAAGGACACTAGAGTTAAATGAAACAAGTAAACTAGAGAAACAATATTAACAAGATGGGTAAATCAAATATGGGAAGGAGTAGGGTTAGTTTGGGTTCATAAGTGTAGTAGGATAGTTGGGTAATCAAAGGGTGTAGGTGTCGCCTAGTTACTAAGGTCGGTCCGCGCTCTCGCGTCAAAGCCAATGTCCGCACTCTCGTGTCTAAGACAAGACCCGAATACTCATGCAAGATATTACCCAATACACAATAATTCAACCACAAATCAATCACATAATGGGAAGATGAAAACAAGTATCAGAAGCATGGTCACTACAACTCAAACAAGCAATTCAACAAACACATAGAGCTCTTAACATGTGACTAGTAACAAAGAATCCACCTTTACCCTTAATCAAACCCTAATCACCCATAATCCACACTTAATCCCCCTACTAACCCCACAATAAGTCTACTCACACATAATCAAACTAATACTAACACTAACAAGAGAAATCAACATAATAACCCTAGCATTCATAATGAACTAACAAGAACAATGAACAATAAGTAAAGATTGAAACTTGAAGAATTAAACAACGATTAAGAGTAAAGAGAATAAGAAGAGTATACCTACTAAAAAGAAGATGAAAAGATAAGAACTTGCATTAATAAGAAAAACCCAAAGCAATCTTCCAAGGTTGTCAATCTTGGATGAATCTTGAAGAATTCCCTTAATACAAGACTAATTACTAAGATTAAACTAAGATTAACAAAAGATTAAAGAAAGATTAAACTAAGGTTTGAGAGAGTCTATCTAGGATTTAGAATAATGTAGAGGAGTCTAAGATGCTTAAACAATACAAAGGAAGGGTATTTATAAGGTTACAAGAGTGAAGGAGAATGAAAGAAAGTCACACGGCTACAGCAGCTCCTTCCCGGTCGGGATGGGTCTTCCTTCCCGGTCGGGATGGATCCTTCCCGGTCGGGATGGCCCATCAGTGGGTGTTGTTTTCGCGCACTCCTTCCCGGTCGGGATGGCTACTCTTCCCGCCCGGGAAGGGTCTTGTAGGCCTCCCTTATGGTCCCAAAGGTCCCTAGTTGCTCTTGTTAGGCTTCTCATCGATTCTCGGTGCTCGGGATTGGGTCCAAGGGGCTCAAGAATGGGTCCCAAGGGGTCGGGATCGAGTCTAAGCCACCGGGTGATCGTCGCTTCTCTTCTTTGGCTCCAAATGTGTCGGAAACTAGTCGGAATCGTTCCATCTCTCCAATAATGGTCTTGGGAACCTAAAACGAACTAAAAGAAGCATAAGTAGCCTAGAAACCTCTCCAAAGAGCGATTTCACAAAAGAAACTGGGACCAAACACAACAAATAGGCACTACAAACTACACTTATCAACTCCCCCACACTTAATCCTTACTCGCCCTCGAGTAAGCACCTACTAACTAAAAACTGAAAGAAACTAGACTACTAACCGAGCGGGTATTAGCGCACCCTACGCCCTTTCAACTCACACGAGTACACTCAGAGGAAAAGTGCACTCCGCAAGGCAAGTGAGGTCTTGCGACAAAACTGTGGATGCCACCGGACACAAAAACACACAAATAAACAAACATACAAACAAACAAACAATCGATTGCATCCAAGACAAAACAAATACCGCTTCCCTCAACAAAGCGGTGAAAGATACACCGGTTAGGGACTCAAGGCAAGTGACAACGTTCCCGAGCTAATAATACAAACCGAAATGGACAAAACCCTAATAGTATGACGACAAAGCAACAAAAATGTTGGTAACTTACCTAGGTTCCTCCTAACCTTCTAAGAACGTACTACGGGACGATCGGCGGGACGGAAAAGGGATGAACCACGGTGTTAGTCGACACTGTAGGTAAGTGAGGCCCCGCCACCTTTAGCGATAAGCCAAGAGGGTCGTCCCATGTCCAAAATTGCCCAACTAGTCCAAGTAAAAAGGTGGATAAGGTTGCAAAGTGAGGGAAGACCGACTATTTACCGCTATCATCCTTCCTAGGGACTCGGTCCTTTGGTAGGCTCTTCACGGTAATAGTCGGCAAAAGACTTATTTTGAGAGGGGGGAGAATTCTTTTTGTGAGGTGATTTTCTTTGGCATTTTCATTCTTTTGCATTTGGCTTTTGATTTTCTATGCCATTTCTTTTTCTTCTTTTGTATTTTGTTTTTTTTCTTTTTGTTGTGCCTTTTCGTTTTCTTCTTTCTTTCTTTCTTTTCTTTCTCTTTTTCTTTCTTTTGACTTGGTTTGCCTTTTTGATATAACTTGTATTGTAGGCAATTCTTGCAACCAAGTGAGAATTTCAACGACTTTGCAACTTATTTGTGGAAAAATGTGTATGGGGTAGGGAAATGGGTAAGTCAGGACGGCGCCTTCCCTTCAAACCCACAAAAAGGGAAGAAACTTGGACTAGTCAAAGCAATTCCGAGCGCGGTCACCTAAGGAACGGGACTCGGAGACCAAGGCCTTTTCACACCGTGGGTGGTCATAATGGTCAAAATGCAAATCCCGTAGTAAATTCCTAGTAGACTAGGTGGACTCAAGGTAAGAAACCAACGAAATCATTGATTTAAAATCATTCTACTAGACTAAAGTCCAAGACTCGACTCATACTACTAGAAAGGGAAAGTAAACACTCGCTCACTAGCCTCAAAACCGAGTTTTCGAAAACCTTTTTCCTATACTAGACACAAACCACACATCACAAAACAAAAAAAACAAAAAAAAATGAAACGAAATGAGACAAAATAGAACAAAATGAAAGAAAGGAAAGAAAACACACAAGGAAAACAAACACCACCCCAAAACATCCACATAAGCATCTAAATCAACCACAAACTCTACAAAGCTCCTCCCGAGCACACGTCATCACACAATCTCCTCCAAGCTCCACAAGAGACAAAGAGGGAAAAGGGATAAGAAGATGTTAGCGGATGTCTTGAAAGCCCTCCAAAGTTAGCGGTGATTAAGCTACCTACAAGGAAAAGGGAGGCCAAACACACACAACACAACATATATACGACATAACGACAAAAAAGGAAAAGACACAAAAGAAAATCTTTTTGATTTTTTTATGAAAATTTTCAAAATTTTAGGGGTTTTTAAGACTTTTCGGAAAAAACTACGAAAATAAAACTAACTAGGCTAGGATATCGCTCCCCCACACTTAAACCGAGCAATGTCCTCATGCTCGATCTCTAGTGTGTGCGGAGACACTAAAAAGAAGAGAAACTACGAAAATAAAGCTAAAAAATCAAAAATAAAGGTGAAGAAGGGATAGAATGTGTCCGGCCGGGGTGTAGTCAAGTCACCAAGGGCCGAAACGAGAAAAGATATGGATGGGGGAAGAAATAAAAAGAAGAAAATAAAGGGAAATGGGAGGGGAGGGCTAGGTGGAATCAAGTCACCTAGCCCGGATTCTGCCCGAATCCGACTAAATCCTAACAAAAGAAAGAGAAATCAAAGAAAAAGTGAAAATACTAGTAAGTTTGGATTTTGAAATAACTCTCGATGTAGTCACGTCATCGAGAGTTGGGAGCAAAAACTACCAAGGCCTCGAGGGCCTTCATGACACAAATATGATAAGGGGAAGGGGAACAAACGAGTAAAGACTAGCAATAAAATACGGAAAAGAAGGAAAGTCGCCTACCAACCGGTTAGCAACTTACTAACTCCATCATCTCAATGATCAATAACGGCACAATGCTTGTCTTCATCGTTGTTATTCCTCTTCGTTCTCGATATGGTTGCATGGTTGAAGTACTAGGCTTGCAATGGTATAAGGAGGTGGGATTTGATGTGAAACTCTGTGTATAGTGAAGAGAAGATGAGATGAATGTATGTATATGAAGTGTAGGGGTCACATGATAGGTGCAAGGCTAGGTAGGGAGGTTGGGAGGAGGAATAAAGTGGTTGGGTGGGCTCAAATGTCGAAGAAGAGGCAAAAGGAGGAGCTGGGGACCATCCCGGTCGGGATGACTTCTTCCCGGTCGGGAAGGCTTCTTCCCAGCCGGGACGAACTTGGTCCCGGTCGGGATCAAACTCCAGAGAACCCATTTTTCAGCACACTCATCCCGTTCGGGATGACATCCTTCCCGGTCGGGATGAGTCTTCTAGCCCTTCATATCTTTGATAGCTTCACCCACAAGAGAACCAATACATCGAGATATAAAATCTCGTCCCCAAAAGCTTGTCAAAAGCCTCAAAAACCGACTCCCATGCCCAAATCTAAGCTTCTATCATCAACTACTCACTCAAGACTTCATCTTCACTATAACCTATCAAACATGCTCAATAAACATCCATCAAAATCCCTCACTCACATCGTTCATCAAACATCCAAATAACAAGAATTTCACAAAACTCAAAAGAATAAGAAAGAGATATATACAATAAGACGGTTCTTTTGGAACTCCGTCAAACCAAGGATGGTGCATTCTTCAATCATTTTTCAACAACACTATAGATAACTCCATCGCCATCAAGAGCACGGAGTAACAAATCGAAAGCTCTCGAGAAATCTTCGATCAAGCTTGTGGAATACCAACCTCCACTCCAAGGATCATCGCAACCTTGCCTTGACGTTCCCGGGGCATCCCGATCTACTAAGTTCAACGACTTGAACTTGTATTTTCGATCCTTCGGTATATACCCAAACGTCCACTCATCTTCACAAGGCCTCAAGGGAGGCTCAACTTTCTTCTTGCCAACCGGCTTATCTTCACTCACATCATACGGGCATTCATCCGCCCCAAGCTCGGAATCATCATCTTCAAACTCACCCAAGTAGACTTTCAATATTTCACCCGAATCACCCCCTAGATCGATATCTTTCACGGCGTGGATCATATTACACAATTCTTCATGTGTAGGCGAGGTGTTGCCTTGAAGGTCAAACATGAGCTTCTCGTCGCCTAGCTCAAAGGTGATCCTACCGTTCTTTACATCAATCATTGCACCGGCGGTATGTAGGAATGGGCGGCCTAGGATAATGGGAGTGATGGCATCCTCCGACATATCGAGCACGAGAAAGTCAACTGGGATGAAGAATTTCCCTATTCTTAATGGCACATCCTCTAACATTCCTAATGGTCGATTTAGGGAACGATCGGCCATTTGGAGTGTGATAGAGGTACACTTAAGCTCTCTCATTCCAAGTCCTCACAAATAGAATAAGGAAGAATGCTCACACTTGCTCCCAAATCACATAATGCCCTATCAATCTTCAAGCTCCCTATGGTGCACGGGATTGAGAAACTACCCAGATCCTTCAACTTAGGAAGTGTAGAACCTTGAATGAGCTCGCTCACCTCTCTTGTGAACACTATGGTCTCTTCCTTGTCGATAGATCTCTTCCTAGCCAAGATTTCTCTCATAAACTTTCCATAGGCCGGAACTTGGGTAATTAATTCGGTGAAAGGGATGCTCACATCCAACTTCTTCACAATATCAAGGAACTTGTCATATTGAACATCCACCTTGGTCTTCATTTGCCTTGTTGGGAAAGGCAACTTGATATGTATCTTGTCTTGCTCATTAGGTTTGGATTTTTCAATTGACATTTTCTTCTTTCCTTTGTCTTCTTTTTGGGGTGGGGGAATCTTGTCTTCATGGGGTTTCTCAACCTCCCACAAGACTTGCTCTTCCATGAGATTTCCCCAATTTTCATCATCTTGAGGTGGAGATTGCACTTCCTTCATAGCTTGTTGCTCACTAGGAAACAAGGGAGAATCATAGGATGCACCGCTCCTTAAGGTGATGGCATTCACATGTTCAAACTTAGTCGGTACACCTTGAGGAGGTAGTTGCCCCTTTTGTCTTGAAGAACTACCCGAAGCTACTTGAGCTAGTTGGGTTTCAAGCATTTTCACATGCGTATCTCTTGCCTTGTTTTCCATTTGAAGGTTAGTGAAGAATTCATGTTGAGCTTTTTGCATCTCCAATTGGCTTCTTTGTATCTCCAATATTGTCTTTTGTATCTCCGGTTCTCTAGGTGGAGATTGTTAATTGTGTGGGGTATTGGTAATGGCTAGGGGAATGCCATAGTCATGAGTTGGAGACCGGCTCCTTTGCTTGTTCTCTTGTTGTTGATTTTGGGACCCTTGAGTATTGCCTTGGTTGTGATTGTGGTAACCTTGGTTGTTGCTTTGGTATCCTTGAGAATGTTGGTTTCCTTGGAAACCACCTAGATGATTGAAGTTCCCTTAATGGAACCCTTGATTGTTGAAGGCACCTTGGTTATGTTGTTGGAAGTTGTTAAAAGGCCTTTGATTGCCTTGATAACCTTGGAAACCTTGGTTGTTGTCCCTTAAGGGAGGAGGAACATAGATGGGACGGTGTTGTTGTTGGGCTTGTTGGTGGGAAGCTTGGAACATATGTTGATTTGGCACAATTTGAGGCTTAGAATATGGAACATCTTGCTTGTATGCTTGAAAGGCATTTACTTGCTCAATATTACCTCGACAATGTAGAGGCTCATGTCCATATATCCCACAAAGCTCGCATATCCCATAATAAGATGTAGGAGGAACCACTCCCATGGCATTAACTTCTTGAATTGAATGTTGGTGGGAAGAACTTGTGCTTTGAACTTGATTGAGGTGACTTTGGAGCTTCTTATCAATAGTATCCATGTGGGTCTTCAATTGCGCTCCAAGATCGGCACTAAGTTGCGTTATGGCATCGATCTCGTGCCTTCCCCCTCGATTCGCCTTCCTAGGCCTACTATATTGGGAATTGTGGGCCGCCATTTCTTCAATTCTAGCCCATGTTTGATCATCATCGACTTCGGTAAACCTTTCATTGGAACCCATGTTGAGTATAACCCTAGAATCTTCATATAAACCGTTCCAAAATTGTTGTACAAGGAACCATTGGGCCAACCCATGATGGGGACAAGAACAGATCAAGGCTTTAAACCTTTCCCATGACTCATAAAGACTTTCTTCGTCACGTTGTTGAAACCCCGTGATTGAAGCTCTCAATAGATTGGTCTTCTCCGGTGGATAAAATTGTTGGTAGAATGCTAAGGCTAGCTTCTTCCAAGTGTCAATACCGAGAGCCGTCTTGTCTAAACCTTTGAGCCATTGCTTTGCCTTGCCAATTAGAGAGAAGGGAAATAATACCCACCGGATTTGGTCTTGGGTTACTCCCGGTTGTGAGATGGCATCGCAATAATCCGAGAAGGTTTCCATGTGTTGGTGAGGATCTTCGGTTGGTAACCCACTAAATTGACTTCTTTCAACCAATTGAATAAATTGCGTTTTTGCCACAAAATTTCCGGCGTAGGCGGCCGGTAAAGCGGTGGGACCGGGCAAAACGTCTTCCGTGAAGGTTGAATGAGAAGAGAACTTAGGCATTATTGGATAAGCGGGAGATGATGGTGTAGATGGTGTTGACGTAGATGTTGAAGGAGAACTTGGTTGAGAGGAATGACTAGAGGAAGTACCAAAGGGATTGATGAAGGTCCCTTCGGTATGGCCTTGAGGTTGTTCGTCAAAGTTGGATCCTTGGGCTTGTTCTTCAATGGTATTGCTAGTACCCGGTTGAGAGTTTCTAACCCGGTCAATCGTCCGTTGGTGAAAGGCTCTAAAGAGTCTCTCCGGCTCTGGATTGAAGAAAAAGAAGTCGTCTCTCCTCCTATGCATGCACTACACACTTGGAACAAACGTGAGAACACCTAGTGCTTTATGGGCACTAGGCAAAGACAATAAACGAACACAACCCAAGACAAAGAGAAGAAAGCTAAGGAAACTAAGAAAAAGCCTACTAAATATGCACAAGAGATAGAAGAAGAACACAAGAGGGATAACTAAGTCAAGTCAATAGGCAAACTAAGTCTAAACATGCACCGTCCCCGGCAACGGCGCCAAATTGATGGTAAAGAATTGTCGTGGGTCCTACCAACAATAGATTCCAACTAATCCTAACGGGTAGCTAGGGTAAGTCGGGTCGAGTCCACGGGGACGGTAGAGGTAGTCTAGACTATGGTCGGCTCACAAACAAGACTAAGTTACCAACACAGCACAAAGGGAGACTAACTAACAAGAATTGATTAACTATGTTGATTGAAGGGGATGAAAGTGGACTAACAATGGACTATGTAAAACTAGAACTAATAAGGACACTAGAGTTAAATGAAACAAGTAAACTAGAGAAACAATATTAACAAGATGGGTAAATCAAATATGGGAAGGAGTAGGGTTAGTTTGGGTTCATAAGTGTAGTAGGATAGTTGGGTAATCAAAGGGTGTAGGTGTCGCCTAGTTACTAAGGTCGGTCCGCGCTCTCGCATCAAAGCCAATGTCCGCACTCTCGTGTCTAAGACAAGACCCGAATACTCATGCAATATATTACCCAATACACAAGAATTCAACCACAAATCAATCACACAATGGGAAGATGAAAACAAGTATGAGAAGCATGGCCACTACAACTCAAATAAGCAATTCAACAAACACATAGAGCTCTTAACATGTGACTAGTAACAAAGAATCCACCTTTACCCTTAATCAAACCCTAATCACCCATAATCCACACTTAATCTCCCTACTAACCCCATTGTAACACCCGCTATTTTTCCTAAGCATTTTATTCTTTCTATTAGGACTTCGTCTTAACTCTGTCACTTTTGGCCTCACATTTTATCATTTTACTAAGCTTTATTTTAATTTTTGAGTTTAATAATTTCTATTTTTAATTTTAAAGATTTAAAATTCTTTTAAATCCATTTATTTGGTTTCTTCGTAAACTAAGTATTCTTTTCTTCTTTCCTCTACTTCTTCTAATTCTTCTCTTTTATATTCTCTTCTTCATCCGCTTGGTGAATCTTTGTTATATTCTTCTACTCTACCATCTCTCTCTTGAGATTCTTTGGCTAGACCGATTTCCGTCTCAGTGAACCCCGTGAAAGGATATAGATGTTTTAGGTTTAGTAAACCCTTGTTACCTATGGCTTGAGGGTTCTGAGTTATACCCTGTTATCTATCTTAGTAAGCTTTTGAGGATCGATTTGAATGATAAATTGTCAATTAATGGAATTAGGTTGGTACTTTACACACTGAACTTTGGGTTATAGGTTACTTGATTATTTGGAGGACTTAGAGTTGAATATATTTTGGGGTAGTAAGAGTATATTGTATTTGATGGATACCTAGTACCTAATTTAACCTAGAACCGAACCAAGTGTAGATAATAATAGTATTTTGGGATTCCTACCTAATGCTTATTTGATGGATGCATCGTGAATATTCGGGATCATAGAGTGTTGGTTAAAGTGTTAACCTGAATGTTGTGGTACCATAAAAGGTTTTCATTAATACCATTAGAAATTTTGGTTAACATAGATTACCCTTGTTTCTTAAGGATTAGATCGTTGATCGTTGTTTAAGGTTGTAAGCTATGAACTTTGGAGTTGAGTGATCTAAAATTGGATAAATTGTTGTTAACCTTGAAAAGGAGAAACATATTGCCATTAGAGGTTGGAGTTATCGCATTGTTTTGAGAAATACTTAATGCGAATCATCTTAATGGATTTATAGTTCAGAACCTTAGACCAACGAGATTGTGGCTTCGTTGAGTTATTAAATACTTTGTGGTTACACCATTACGATTAGAAATTTGATGGACTTCTCAGAAACATTAATCGAATGACGTGTTTGGAGATGTGAGTGTTTGCGCCATTACCTATAGGTTTGAGCGTGTGTGAAGATTTATTGTACTTCCCCAACTTCTGTACTTGTGGTATTATAAAGATGTTGGTGATCATTTTTGAGGATTTCGTGTCCAAACATTGTTAATTGGTGGATTTTATTTAGTCTTCCTTACTCGAGAAATGTGAGGTATACCTCGAGTTCAGACCTTATGAGCTTTAAATTTATGAACATTAATGATTACGAGTTTGGGTATGTTTTGATAACCGTTGGAATCTTAATTAAAGGATTAGTCTAAATCATTTGTGGTTTCTTACTATACCAATTGAAAGATTATTTAAGTATGTAAGACTTAATTTTGGAGGTTGTAGATTGAGTAGGACCACCCTGTACTGATATTGGACTTAGCATTATTTGATGGGCCAATTAGGAACCCGTGTGGGAGTCGTGCTAGGAATCTCGAGATGGTTAATTTCTTCTATAATCCTCGAGAGGTATGTTTGACTCTCAACTTCGTCCTTCTTTCTGCTTCTCTCGAACTCCGTTACCGTAACTGCTGCCAATCCCTTTAACCTTTACCGATTTTGAAAACTCTTATTTTAATTTATTGTTTATCCTTGACTCTATTTATCCGTTCATTATTTCCCCGAACTCATGAAAAGTTTGACTAATTTAAAATTTTTGATTTTCGTTAAATTTTAACATTTTGAAGCATAATTTCAAATTTTAAAACTCCCCATTTTGTAAAAACTTTGAGCAATTTAACATTTTGGGTTATCGTGAAATTTTAACATTTTGAGTTATGATTTCTATTTATGAAACTCCCCGTGATGTAAAAAAAAATATTTTTTTGACTAAATTAAACTTTTCAGATATCGTGAAATTTAACATTTTTGAATTTAAGAACTTTATACTTCACTTTTGTTTTATCGTTGGTTGATAACTATATCTAGATCAGTTTCAAAATGCCTTAATAATTTATTTTAAATTATTTCAAAATTATTTCATTTTTATTTTCAGGCAATCGGACTTTTATGAAGACTTTCATATTTCCATATTCAATTTCTATATGATTATTACATAAAACGTTTTAACATTGTCGAAATTATTTTATGTTCAAGTTTGGTAACATTTTTGAAAACTTTCATAATTACCTTGATAACATTTTCATAATTTTAATATTTTGAAATTAGTTTCGTTTTATTGTTGGTGGACCTTTGAATCTGTTATTGAAAATGTTTGACGGCTGGTGCGATTTTTATTAACTACAGAATTTGATTTCTCCAAACTAAATTTTGTTTCATCAAAAAAAAAAAAGGAATAATATCGAATTTCTTAATCAAAATATTTAACTTTTGTTTTCAAAATATTTTGGTTATCCTATTTCCTTCGAGTTTGTATACAAATGTTATTTAACGTTGTTATTTTATCAAATAACTTTACTTTACGATTTCATTAATCAAAAGATTTTAAACTTCGGGTTGGTTAGCCCAATTCTTCTTGGAATAGATATTTGTCTTCGATGCGAGCTAAGCATCCTCAACTCTTCGAGTAAGGTAAACCTCGATTTCCTATCTGCTTATTCTTAGTTTCGAGGACGAAACTTTCTTTTAGTGGGGAGGATTGTAACACCCGCTATTTTTCCTAAGCATTTTATTCTTTCTATTAGGACTTCGTCTTAACTCTGTCACTTTTGGCCTCATATTTT
This sequence comes from Agrostemma githago, assembly GCA_958450325.1. Lineage (NCBI taxonomy): Eukaryota > Viridiplantae > Streptophyta > Magnoliopsida > Caryophyllales > Caryophyllaceae > Agrostemma > Agrostemma githago. Next base: position 12,943,617 of record OY288239.1, read on the forward strand.
ATCATTTTACTAAGCTTTATTTTAATTTTTGAGTTTAATAATTTCTATTTTTAATTTTAAAGATTTAAAATTCTTTTAAATCCATTTATTTGCTTTCTTCGTAAACTAAGTAATCTTTCCGCGAGGAATTCTATTTCTCTCCGAATTGACATTTTTAAGCTTGGATTTAAGTTATTCCTTTTTCCTAAAAATGTTTGAATACGTTTATGGAATATTTTCTACTAGGATATATTTTAGTTACTAAAAACAAGCCATTTGTGATTTTATTACGAAGCTTCGCGAATAATTATTTTCTTACGCGAGGTTTACTCGAATTACTTTGAAATGCCTTTAACTATTTTACGATTATACTTTTTATCAACTTATAAATTATTTGAGACTGTTTTCTCACATTTTGGACCGGCTAAGCTCTTGGTCACAAGTTTTATTACATTTTATTTAAACGATTCATTTTATCACATTAAAACGTAATCATATGATAAATCATTTTCATTCATTGTAGCATTTATGTCAAAGCTTTTCTTACTCCCTCTCTTATCCCAATTGGCCGGCCAACTTATGGACTAGGTACATTTTTGTATTTCTTTTTTTTGAAGCCTTAATTCATGCTTACTCTTTTAAGTGTTGTATCACCCATCTCCTCCCTTACTCTCCACATTCATTTTTGCATTAACAAAATTATTCATCACTTCCTTCTTCTCTCTTTTGGCCGTGTGTCCCTCAGCCATTCTAGACAAATTTTTGCTCCATTTCGAGTCCCAATCGCATCATTTTTATCGTCATAATAATCCTCTTTTCGATTCCTTCGTTAAGGTATTAATCGACATCATTTTCGATCAATTTTTACCTTGTTTTTTTTTAGTTTTCTCATGGTATTTTTCTGCCATGATTTACGTGTTTGGTAGGATTTTTGGCGATCCCGAAGCCGACGAATACATCGTTGATTCAGACTTGGAGTAGAGGTAACGTCGATGTTACTCGGTATTTCAAGATTTTAATTGAGTATTTGCATGTATATATTTTTATATTTTATTTTGGCAATATATGTATGTCACGAATTCTGGAAAAATTTTTAATGTTGAAATTGTGCATGTTTCGATATTTTTTATCGCTTTTACGAGATTAACGATTAAATTGTTATATTAATTTGTAAAATCGTAATAATCGGCCTAAACATGTAATATGTTTATATTCTGGAAAAAAATGTTGTTTTGATGATTTTTAGTAATTTAGTATTTTTTCTGATATTTTTGATATCGATTATTGAATTATTATCGTTTTCGAACAAAAACGATTAAAAACCGATTTTTAGTTCTAGTACTTAAACATTTTATTTTAATCTGATTTTTGACGTGGTGAAACTTTCTGGTGAAATAGAATTTTCTGATTTTTTTCATAACTTTTCGGAATTGTTAAGTGGATGAATTAATTAATCACTTTAAATCATCGTTTATCGTTAAAACCGTGTTTGTTGTTTAAATTCTCGATTTCTGGTCTTTAGTTTAAATCTGGAAAAAAATTATGATTCTGATGATTTCATATTAAAATGTATTATTATGATTTTTAGTGCCTTAATAAAATGTTAGGAACGATAGGTTTATTAATAAAATCGTTAATTGCGAAAACGGGTTTAAATGACGGTTTTGTTAAAATTTGTTGAATCTGGATTTTGGAAAAATCTGGAAAATTTATATTCTGTAAAATCAGGATTTTAAAAGTGTAATAATAATTTTTGGATATTAATACTTAAATCGTTTTGTAATTACTATTTTTACTAATCGTTATTGTCGAGATTGGACGATTAACGAGAAAACGCTTTAAAAACCGAGTTTTTAGAATTCTGGAAATTTTCTTTTCTGGACAGAATGTTCATAAATATAATTTAACTATTTTACGTAATTTTTGTACTATTTATTATAGTCTTTAATTAATAAATATTGATTTCGGACAAGTTGTGATTTATCGCTAAATTGCTTCGTCTTACCTAAAAGAATTATTTTTTTCAGCAATTTTGAAAGTATTTAAATCTGAAACTTTAGGAGTTAAATCATCCCTTAACATACTCTAAATATATTTGTTGGGTTGGTTAAATAAAGACGTTCAAATATTTAATTTGATGTTTGCCGTAAAATCCTATTTATAATTTTATCGTCGAAACTAATAATAATTAGGGAATTTTAGCTTTATAACTTTTGAAAACACCCTAATTAGTAATATTAAAATATTTAAGATGTTTCTAATCATTTTATAACACTTATACGATATTTTAATAATTTCATAAAATCAAATGTTCTTACTTTAATAATTAATATCGTTAAGGCCGAAAGTATTAGTTTTATAAATCTATATCGTTTACTAAAATGTGGTATTAGTATGAACTAATATTTTCACTACTTTGATATGATGCTATTTTTAGTAAAGTTTCTAAAAATAGAAGTTTCCTAAAATAGAAGTTTCCTAAAATAGAAAGTTTCCTCTTTTAGAATATAAATGTTTACTTCTTTTATCCTCATATTGTTTATGATTAATACATCTTTTAAATATCGATAATGGTTTGTTTTGGAGTTATGGAATAAGGACAAGTGTGGGTTTAGAGTAATATAGTCTGGGATGTACGTTTTGCCATCAACTGTAAGGCTGGTGTGTCTTTATGGGGCGCATTGGTTGTTGAACTGAGCATGGTTTGTGTTCAGGAGAGTGTATATTTACCTTAAACTTAGATATCGCATCGTATAAGTCGCGTCGGGTTGAACTGGATATGGTTTGTATCCAGGAGGGGTGTGCATTACTTAAGCCAGGACCTCGCTGCACGCAGTCCTGTTATGGTTGAGTTGCCTAGTTAGAGACCAAAGTCTAATTTGTTTTGACTAAGTTCTCGAAACTAGTTTTTAGTATTATCCTAGTGAAAGTCTAGATTCTACATTACTCCTATCCATAACGCTATTTTGATTATTTTATTATTATCGATATAAATTGGTTTGCAGGTTGGCAAATATTTTTATGTTTCTTCGGCAACGCTTTTAATTAATTTGTTTTACGCTAAAGCTTATTTTATTATGCTGTTTTAATGTTTTCCATTTTTACTATTTTCCTATATTAGTAATTACTGTTTTAAAATCCTTTTATACGGCTGGGAGAACGTTGACGTTGCTCCCCACTGATTGTGGCTGTTATGTTTTAACATGGCAGGTATACGTGTTTATTTTCCGGTGGGTGTGGGCTAGCGAGCAGTCTTGGATCCTGCTGATTTTTTTTATAATCATGTCTTAAGGATTGTTTAACCTCTTTATGGATTGTTTTAAATTTTAGCCATTTTTAGTATGGCGCATGTTTGACTTTACCAATTTAATTTATTAAGACATAGTTCTGTGTGTTTTAATCCCGACTCTACAGTGTTTCCGCCACTGTATCGCGCTAGAATATTTAGGGGATTACAACAATAAGTCTACTCACACATAATCAAACTAATACTAACACTAACAAGAGAAATCAACATAATAACCCTAGCATTCATAATGAACTAACAAGAACATTGAACAATAAGTAAAGATTGAAACTTGAAGAATTAAACAAGGATTAAGAGTAAAGAGAATAAGAAGAGTATACCTACTAAAAAGAAGATGAAAAGATAAGAACTTGCATTAATAAGAAAAACCCAAAGCAATCTTCCAAGGTTGTCAATCTTGGATGAATCTTGAAGAATTCCCTTAATACAAGACTAATTACTAAGATTAAACTAAGATTAACAAAGGATTAAAGAAAGATTAAACTAAGGTTTGAGAGAGTCTATCTAGGGTTTAGAATAATGTAGAGGAGTCTAAGATGCTTAAACAATACAAAGGAAGGGTATTTAAAAGGTTACAAGAGTGAAGGAGAATGAAAGAAAGTCACGCGGCTACAGTAGCTCCTTCCCGGTCGGGATGGATGGTCCCTGTCGGGATGGGTCTTCCTTCCCGGTCGGGATGGCCCATCAGTGGGTGTTGTTTTCGCGCACTCCTTCCCGGTCGGGATGGCTACTCTTCCCGCCCGGGAAGGGTCTTGTAGGCCTCCCTTATGGTCCCAAAGGTCCCTAGTTGCTCTTGTTAGGCTTCTCATCGATTCTCGGTGCTCGGGATCGGGTCCAAGGGGCTCGAGAATGGGTCTCAAGGGCTCGGGATTGAGTCTAAGCCACCGGGTGATCGTCGCTTCTCTTCGTTGGCTCCAAATGTGTCGGAAACGAGTCGGAATCGTTCAATCTCTCCAATAATGGTCTTGAGAACCTAAAACGAACTAGAAGAAGCATAAGTAGCCTAGAAACCGCTCCAAAGAGCAATTTCACAAGAGAAACCGGGACCAAACACAGCAAATAGGCACTACAATCTACACTTATCAAGTACCGATAGGCATTTTAAAGGTGGTTCGATAAGCCCACAATGTATCATCTAACTTAGAGCTCCAATATTTTCGAGCTTTTGACATGACCTTTTGGAGAATAGACTTAATTTCCCACTTAGACACCTCGACTTGCCTACACGTTTGAGGATGGTAGGCAAGTCCGGTACGGTGAGAGACACCATATTTAGCAAGCAAAGTATCAAGTCGCTTTCATGAAAATGGCTTCCACCATCGCTAATTATAGCCCTTGGAACACCAAAGCGGGGAAAAATAGTCTTTTTAAATAGAGATATTACCATCTTATCATCATTAGCAGGAGATGCTACGGCCTCCACCTACTTGGAGACATAATCAACCGCAACCAAAATATGTCGGTTGCCCTTGGAAGACGGAAACGGTCACTGGTAATCAATACCCCAAACATCAAAAATTTATACCTCAAGGACCCCATTTTGAGGCATCTCATGCCTCGGAGAAATGTTATCGGTCCTTTGACATGCGTCGCAAGACATAGCAAAAGATTGGGCATCCCGAAATAAGGTGGGCCTATAAAAACCCGATTGGAGGACCTTGGTCTTAGTTCGGCTAGGTCCATGATGACCACCATATGGTGATGAATGACAACTCTCTAAAATTCCTTGAACTTCCCTTTGAGGGACACATCACCGGAAAAATCCATCCGCACACTCTTTAAACCAATAAGGATCATCCCAAAAAAATTGTCGAACATCATGTAGAATTTTTTTTCTTTGTTGATAAGAAAGATCAGAAAGTAGTATCTTGCCAACCAAGTAGTTAGCATAATCCGCTTACCAAGGACCTTCGCTTTCATTGGTGGTTAAAGCCATAAGAGAGTCATCGGGAAAAGAGTCATCTATGGTAATGACAACTCCTTCCTCCTCAACTCTTAGTCTGGATAGATGGTCCACAACGGCATTTTCTGCTCCCTTCTTATCCCGAATCGATAAATCAAACTCTTAGAGGAGGAGGATCCCTCAAAGTAGTCGGGGCTTCGCTTCTTTTTCAGAGAGGAGGTACTTAAGAGCCGCATGATCAGTAAACACAATAACTTCCGAACCAACCAGGTAGGTTCTAAACTTCTCCAAAGCATACACTATAGCTAGCAATTCCTTCTCGGTAGTTGCATAATTTACTTGAGCATTGTCAAGTGTTTTACTAGCATAGTATATAGCATGCAAGATCTTGTCTTTCCTTTCACCCAAAACCTCTCCCACAGCATAAATCACTCGTGTCACACATTATCTCGAATGGCAAATTCCAATTAGGTAACTGAATAATCGGAGCCAAAATAAGGGCCTGCTTAATCCTATTAAAAGCTTCAACACACTCATAAGTAAAATCGAAAGGAGCATCCTTTAGGAGCAATTGTGTAAGTGGCTTAGCAATTTTCAAAAAGTCCTCGATAAAGCGGCGATAAAATCCCGCATGACCAAGGAAACTCCTCACCCCCTTCATATTAACGGTAAGGGTAATTGCTCAATCACCTTCACCTTTGCTTTATCCACCTGGATGCCCTTTTCAGAGACCAAATGACCTAGTACTACATCTTCAGTGACCATAAAATGACACTTTTCCCAGTTCAAGACCAAACTGACCTCTACACATCGATTTAAGATGGTATCTAAGTTAGCTAAACAAGCTGAAAAACTCATACCATACACACTAAAGTCATCCATAAACACTTCCATGATGGACTCGATGTAGTCGGAGAAGATGCTCATCATGCATCTTTGGAATGTGGCAGGCGCGTTACATAACCCGAATGGCATCCTGCGATATGCGAAAGTGCCATAGGGACAAGTTGTAGACACCCAGATTTGGACCTGGTGGCTGCGAAAGTGCCCAGCAAACACCCAATGACGATAGGACTGCAACGCGACGCAGGTTTGCGATGTTTTAGGTAGTTTTCTATAGAACAGATCAAATAATTACTTGAAAAAATTAAAACTAACATGATGGCATCCTTAGTCGTGTCGTTACGGTCGCGTAGACACTAATTAGAGTCAATTCTGACACCGGGGTCCCCAAGTCGGTCCCAAAACTCAAACCGAGTCAGCACCGCGCCAAGCGAACCTCGGGATGCACACCCGAGGCCCACTAACGTGCACGGCGCTAGATCAAGCCGCGGGAACCTTAACGTCCAAGTATTGAATTATCCTCCTCCCTCTCGGTTTTGGAAAATATCAAAATCGTATCTTCAAAATCCTGACCGCCCCACCTCACGCGCCTTAGTATCCCCGCGCCTTAGCCCAGGCGCCTGAGTCCTGGTGCGCCCCAGCTCAGGCGTCCATATGGGTGACGAGGGCCGAAAACACCTATAAATACCCCCCTCCGCCTCATTCATTCGACACACAATTCTCATTCTTCTCTTCTCCCTCTAAACTCTCGCTAAGGGCTCGTACTCCGACACCCGAGGCAAACAATCCACTCGATCATAGTTCCGATAAAAGCGACATCGACGCTACTCCTGACCTTCGAGCACCCCACTCGATACCGAGGTGCCTGTGATCGACTAGCTCAAATCAAGTAGCGAAGCTCTGATGGATTAGTCGCAGAACTAGTTCTTAGTAACGAAGCTCTGCCGGAGTAGCCGCAGGAAGGGTAAACGGTAACGGAGCTCTGCCAGAGTCACTGGTCAAGCTAGAAGGATCCGCCTGTTGAAACCGAGTCGTCACTAGGTTGTCATTTAAACAAAACTTTCCATATTTGCACTTTTCTTTATTATGCACTACGATAATACTAGATGTGGACACTAGGTCCACGAACATCAACTAAAACACGTAACGTCCTAACTTCAACCGCAAATACTAAAACACACTAAATAGATCCTAGTAATTCCAAGATCCGTTCTCAACTATCTGTGCATCGAGTCCCGTTTAGTGTACACTCCGAGGGTGCAACTCCTCACAATGTGATTTACTTACATTCGCATTTACAATTTTTCGTATGATTTATTGCTTTTATGACCTTATAATCACATGCTAAATCACCTAACACGGAATTGAAAACGTAAAGCAACTAAAACTGAATAAAGTGATGGTCGGGTTCCGTATTAATCTGGGTGCTCGCCTTACTAGGTTCGACGCATCTCTATTAATACCGAACCGATGCATCTTAAGCAGAATACCAGGTAAGGTATACCACGAGAATGCCTAATATCCGTATTATTGCGTTAAAACTGACTTGCTAATACGTATAATACTAGTACTCCCTACTCTCCTACATGCATCTTTTTATGGCCTGCTTGTCACGTGAAATCGCATGCAAAGAATGTAAACACAACTACTTTGACGACAATACTTACTTGTCCTTAAAACAACCGACGTAGCAAAAGACATAGGGTTTAAAACAACGGATGTTACAGCATTTCCGCCACAACAAAAGAACTAGGTTATCAGCCCACCGATTGATTAGTAGAGGCCTCTATAGTGCGGGCGGGATTGGATGTTGACATCTATCGGATGTTGGCTTCCCAATACGTACCCTCACCCCTTACTCAGAATCGACGGTTTTCGGATGTCCGAAACCATTGGAAATGAGAGTCATTTCAAGCATGGAGTGCTTAAGGGCACAAGTCTTTATCTTTAGGTCCCGTGCCACTCAACTTTGAGCCGGCAAAGGATCAAAGTTGACTTGAACGGTTTTCGAGTCCCCATAATTGACTCGGTGGCGACTCCACAAATCGGCAATGAATTCAGTTCACTGAAAAGGTCGCCTTACCAAATGAATCGGCCTTTAAACATTTACAACCATGACTCGATCGATTCCCAAACGGAAACACGGGTGCCCGCACCCGTCTAGTACAAGTTCGGATCATCATCGGAATCCCGAATATCCATCTAAATAACAGAAATACTTATGAGAGGCTAACCTCTCAAGCATTTGATCGATGAAGGGTAATGGGAAATGGTCTTTAAGGGCGGCAGTGTTCAGCTTTCTATAATCTATGCACATTCTCCATCCCGTCACAATTCTTGTAGGGATTAACTCATTCTTCTCATTCGGGACCATAGTGGTCCCTCTATTCTTGGGTACAACTTGTACCGGACTCACCCACTTTGAATCGGGAACCGCATGAATGATTCCCGCATCCAACAGTTTCATAACTTCCTTTTTGACAACCTCTTGCATATTCGAGTTCAACTTACGTTGACCCTGGACGCAAGGACGATGACCTTCCTCGAGGTTAATCCTATGCATACGGAAATCGGGACTAATTCCCCTCAAGTCATCAAGACTATACCCCAAAGCTTTCCTGTTTTTCTTTAAAACAGCTAACAACTCAGCTAGTTGTTGTTTAGTCAAATTTATACTTACAATTACGAGGTACCTCTCAGTGTCATCTAAAAAGGCATAATTCAGATTGGATGGAAAAGGCTTACGCTTCGGAATGGTTATGTCGACAACATATGCAGTATGTAGAATGTTAGTTATATCGACACTTTGCTCCTCAGTGAACATCCTTCCCTCCAAAGCAGCTTCAAAAGCATAGAGTCTACGGAAGCATCACCTACACATGCTTCCAAACATATCAAAGCCTCAAGGGGGTCCCGTATAAGGAACGCCTCCATAGAATCATGAACTAAAACAGCCACCACATCAATCATACGACAATAATCCGTTACCATCGGGTTCTTAAGTGTACTATCCAAGCAGAAAACAATGGTGTCTCCACCCACTTCCCAGGTTAATTTTCCGTTCTTGACATCAATCACTGCGCCGGCGGTGTGCAAAAATGGTCTACCCAAGATTATAGGAATTTGGGTGTCCTCGGCCATGTCAAGGACGATAAAATCAACCGGGATAAAAAAAATCTGACTCTAACGGGTACGTCCTTTAAAACTTCCAAAGGGCATTTTATGGAACGATTTGCCATCTGCAAAGTGACACTAGTACACTTACGAGGACCCATATCAAGTTTTTCACGAACGGAATAAGGCATGACACTTACACTAGCACCTAAATCACATAAAGCTTTATCGATCGATAAGGTGCCAATAGTTCAAGGGATCGAGAAACTACCGGGGTACTTGAGCTTTGGTGGGGCTTTGTTTTGTAAAAATGCACTACACTCTGCAGTAAGAGTGACGGTTTCTACCTCACCAATGCTTCTCTTCCGAGTCAAGATGTCTTTCATGAACTTAGTATAAGACGGGACTTGCATAATGAGCTCGATAAATGGGACCGTAACTTGCAAATTCTTCACAACCTCCATGAACTTGCCAAAATGAGTAGTCTCTTTCCGATTCTTCAAACGACCCGGGAATGGTACTTGGATTGTTGGACTAGTTGGAGTGGGAACGGAAGAAGTAGGTGGTGGAACTTGATCATCACTCGGAGTTCCCACAATGACATTCTCCTCGACATCTTCCACTAAACCTCCTCCTTCTCGGCCGGTTTATCTTCCTTAGGCATCAATGGACCCTTATAGTGTGTGCCACTACGAAGAGTGATCGCATTAGCTGTATCATGTTGTTGATCACCTTGAGAAGGGAGGTTACCTTGTTGACGCGTTGCTTGACACGGCAAGGTGTCCGACTTGGTTCTCCAAATTTTTAATGGTATTATTCTTGGCTTGATCATTCTTTTTCATTTGAGTCATCATAGAGTCTTGAGTCTTAGCCATCATCTGCAACATATTTCTAAGTTCGGCCATCTCACTAGAACTCGAAGAGGAATTACCTTGAGCTTGTGTGGGGGATTGACCAAAATTCTGCTGACTAGTACCAAGATTCTGATGAAAATTCCCGAAATTTTGGTTGGATTTACCAAAGTTTTGGTGTTGACCCGAATGAGGTCGCTGCTGATAATTTTAATTTCCTTGATTTTGGAAATTCCTCTTATTTTTAAAATTCTGTTGATTCTGAAAGTTACCTTGATTTTGGAATTGCTGCTTGTGTGGGGGAACATAGGCAGGTGTAATGGGCGGGTTCAAGACATTAGTACTCCAATAAGATAACAAAGATGCATCATAGCCCGGTTGATTCATATAAGGATAATGCGGGTGCATGGAATGGAATGCATTCACTTGTTCTATGGAGCCCATACAATCTTGAGTTTGATGGTCCGCGGCACCACAACGAACACACGAATATTCTTGCATGGCATGCACTTGATGCATGCCTCCTCCCCATTGAGAATTCGATGCTTCAAAAGAATCGAACCGCTTAGCTAAAGCGGTTAATTGAATAGCCACGCCATTAGAGGACCCACTATCACTGGAGTTGAATCGCGTGTTACCACACGGGTTACCCCATCGGGAGTGGTGAGATGCCATTTCTTCAATGGTTTGCCAAGCTTTATCATCGTCCACATTACATTGGAAACGCCCATTGCATGCCGAATCAAGAGTGCTTCGGCAATCATCATATAACACATTATAAAATTGGTTGCAAAGGAACCAAATCTCAAAACCATTATGGTGCGGGCACTCTTTCACAAGCTTCTTGAATCGCTCCCACGATTCATGAATATTTTCATTCGGAGTTTGACGAAAGTTGGTAGTTTGACTTCGGAGGATGTTCGTCTTTTGCGCCGGATAATAATGCTTGTAAAAGGCAAGAGCAAGTGAGTTCCAATCGGTGATACCCTCGGTGGCTTTATCGAGATCAGTAATCCACTCTCTAGTGAAATCCCGCAATGAGAACATGAAGAGCATCTCCATGACTTGTTCTTGAGTGACTTCGGTCGGAAGTGGAATCGTGGAACAATAATCGATAAAAATCCTCATATGCTTGTGAGGATCCTCTTTAGGGTCACCACCAAATTTATTCTTCTCCACCAAAGTATTAAAGGCGGGTCAAATCTCGAATGTAACCTGGGTGACAGTTGGTCGTTTAACCAACTTAGGAAGAACAGTTTCCTCGGGCTCCGAATGACTAGAAAGTTTCGGCATTTTTAAGATGGGAGGTGGTATAATGAACTCAGACTGAGATTGATCTCCCTCTTCAAAGGAATGATTCTCAACTACAAATTTAGTATGGATAGCTTCCAAAGTTTCAATATCAGGAGCTACGGAAATCTCTCTCCAAAATTGTCGTCGCCTACGAAAGGTTTTCTCGGGTTCAGGATCGAACGGAGTAAGCTTTGAGGACCGAAAAGACTTGAGCATAAGCAAAAACTACAACAAAGGAGTGAGATCAATCTCAAGGAGTTTTAATTTCTTTAGACGAAAGGGAGCAAAAAAGAAACAAGCTAAAAAACAAGAAAACCCGTTTCCCCGGCAACGGCGCCAAATTTGATATGTCTTAAGTCTTCTCACCAAATCAAGAATAACTCAACGCTAAGAACAAGAAGATAGTGGCAAGTAAGGTATCATATCCACAGGGAAGCGGTCGAAAATGTCTAATAGCTATGGCGATTCTAAGATGCTCTGAGCAGTTGGTTGATAGAAATATCTAAAAGATTACTAAAATGCGATAATGAAAAATAGATCCTAACAATGAGATGAGAGCTAAGGTCACGGGTTCACGATAGGTGTTCGACAATAATACGACAACAACAATAACCATATAGACATGCTAGTTGGCTATAACACGTTCTCTCGAATCGTATCAACCTATGAAGGTTCTAACGGGCTTTCGCAACTTATTAGGACTCCCTACCAATTCGCACGTGATCTAATCTCAACTCCGCTTTCGCACAAGATCTAGAATTTCCTAATCGGATTAAAAAGTTGTGGCCTTTAACAGATTAATCACCAAATAAAACATGCGAAAATGGCACTAGCACGATTATGAATTAATATCGGAGTAGCAAAATCATGCAATAACCCATCGATCCCCCTCGACCCTAGCGAGAAAATTAGATACTCATAATAATTATGGAACAACAAATCGCAAGTATATAATTCATGATAAAAAAAAAGGTAAATAAATCTAATGATAAACAATTTAGAACCTAGTAAACTAAACGGAACAACAAATCGTAAATAGAGAAAATTACCACGAACCAAGTAATTAACGATGAAGATTGAAATATAAAACTAAGAATTGCATAAACAAAAGTACTAAAATTGGATTACACGATCGGAAACCGTCTCCGGAATGCTAAGAGTCACGTACAAGTTTTCGTAAAAATATTCTAAGTAATGAAGTAGTAAGTCTTCTGCAAGTCCTCCTTGGTTAAATGGAAAAGTGGCAAAATGAACTGAATGTGCTTGCAGGCCGGCCGGTAGGGGGCCGGTCGTGTACAGGGGCCGAGGCACACCACAAATCAAGCTTAAAATCTTCAAAACTAAGTAGCAAGACACCCAGGCCGGTTGTTGTGTGCCAAATTTGGACCGTTTTTCCTCCCAATTAGACCTGTTTTTCCTCCGTTTTTCGGGACTTGAGCGCGATTATCGCCGTATTTTGAGTAATTCTCGCATTAGTGTCTCTCTTTTGCATTTTACGTGTTTTTGGCAGTTTTCTGTCTATTTTGATAGGAATTTCGACCGAAAACATGTATGAGCTTCTACGAGCATGAGAGAGATGCGGTCTAAAGAGCGAAGCACACAATCGAAAGCTCAAGTAATCCTATTGATCGACAAAGAAAAAGACCGGAACAAAAGCGGAGTATCACCGGGTGAAATTTCACCCGGTGAGTCATCACCGGGCGAAATTTCGCCCGACGATATTTTCCACCCCCCGAAGATTTTCATGGTGAGACACGACCGGGCGAAACGACCGGGCAAAATTTCGCCCACCGGGTGAAATTTCGCTCGATGGAGAAAAACGCCAAAAATGACGATTCGAGAAGAAAATCTCACCGGGTGAAATTTCACCCGGTGGTGCCAATATCGTCAACCGCAGGATGAAGTTTTACCCCATGAAGATGCAAAGGGTGAAGGTCTTGCTTAATGAAGAAGGATTGGATTATGGGCTTAAGCTTGTGTGACCCATTAAGGAACTCTATAAATACTTATCCTAGGGTTTTGAGCCAAAGAGTCCTAATTTTGTGCCTCCTTAGGTTAGTGTAGGAGAACTCCATAGGTGTAGTAGTAGTTCACATAGTAAAACTCCAAAAATTTAGTAAAACTCTCTTAGTTTAGTTTAGATCTACTATTAATTTGTAATCAAGCTTCCATCTTTGGTTGAAGATTGTGTTTATATTGAAGATTCAGGGGTTTTACAAGGGTTTAGTGACAAGATCTTTGTATTATTTCTTGAAGCTTCTTATTTATGTTAATCTTCATCTTCCTCCTTAGTCTCCTCCATAATTGGTAGTTTCTCTCTTCTCCCTTTTTCTCTAATAGTTAGTTTTGTTTCCTTGTTAATCCATTATTAGTCTTGTTAATCCTCATGTTAGTGTAGTTTTCCTTTGTTTGTTTATTTGTTTATCTCTCTCCTTAGTTCATTTTTCCATAGTTTGTGTGTTTGTTTATTTTCCTCTTTAGTGTTGTTTTGTTAGTGTAGTTTTCTTTATTGTGTTAGATTAGTTATTTCACCTCTAGTTTAATCATGTTTAGTCTTTCTCCTACTCCCCTTAGTGTTAATTTTATTATGAGTAGTGAGTAGACTTTAGTTAGGGGGCTAGGGGAGGAAGAATTCTAGGAAAAGGTTTTATCTTGTGGGAATATTGCATTTGAGGGTGATATTGTCTTGATGGTATTGTTGTGTTTTGTTTGACTTAGCTTGATCACCTAGGTTGACTTGACTCACTCGGACCAATATGGGGAAACTCGGGGTTCGGGTAATTCCGTCTAGAGACCCTAGTTTATTCGTCGCGAAAGCGGGCTTAGACTTGGCCGGTAGGGAAACCGAAAGGTGGAACCTCCCTTGTACACCTTGTGATAATTCTTGCAACGTTATACTTTTATCTTGTTTTCCGACTCCCCGACTCTCCCTAACGCCTTTCCCATTATTGTTTCTAGCTTTAGTATTATTGATTATCGCCTTAGTTCTATAGCTCGTTTAGTTACTCTAGTTTCTCTCGACCAAAACTCCCCCCCTTCTCTACCCCAATCACTTTGAAACTTAGACTTGACCGAATACCCCTCGACCGTCCCTGTGGATCGATTCCCGATTTGCTACTACTACGTAGTAGTATTTCGGAGTTTATAAATATTGTTTGACCGCGTTTGATAGGCGACAATCGGACGCGCATCACCGGTGCACAAGGGGCATGTCCCTAACAGGATGGCGCGCACATCATACTTGAAGCATGGGTTGGGCCGCTTCTAATGGCCTAATGAATCAACTTGTCTCAAGTTCTTCTTCGCCCTAAACGACTTATGGCACGGGTCTTGTTCCGGGATCGTTCCTCTAACCAAATATGAGTGTAGATGCGCATAAAGACCTGAAATTGTGTAGAATCTACAAAAACACTCACTCAAGGCAAAATGTTAGAAGAAACGGCTCTAAGGAGCGCATTCCGTCCGGAAAATATAATGGAATCGAGGGAATAAATACTGTATAAACGCGACACATCAACAATCCTGAGCGTCCCCTGCCAGCAAAAAATAAAATATGGGCTCATGCTCCCCTAGACGTAGTATTGTCTGATGGTGTTTGTATTCTAGTGCGACGGTAGGTCGCGTCCTTCGCCGTCCTTGAGTCTGAATGTGCTTGGCCCTATGACTTGGGTTATCTCATATGGACCTTCCCAATTGGCGGTGAGCTTTCCATGCTCGCCGGCTTTTCCAATGGCCGCCGCCTTCCTTAGGACAAGGTCTCCCACTTGGAACTTTCTGTTATTCACCCGCCTATTGTACGCCTTTCTCATACGCTACTGGTATGCCACGAGATTGACGTGCGCCTCCTCCCGGGTCTCGTCTATCAGGTCCAGGGCTTCAGCCATAGCCGCCTCGTTTGTGTCCCCTGGGAAGTATTTGCTGGGGGCCGACTTAATGCGCACCTCTATTGGGAGCAAAGCCTCCGCTCTATAGACGAGGCCGAACGGTGAATGGCCAGTGGCCGCCTTCTGAGTGGTCCTTAGGGACCAAAGCATGATGGGAAGCTCGTCAGCCCACCTCCCTTTGAGGTCATCTAACATCTTCCTCGGCTCGTTTAAGATATTTTTTTTGGCTGACTCGGCTTGGCCGTTTGTCTAAGGGTGGCAGACGGTGGAGTAGGCTACAACAATTTCTAGGCCTCCTAGCCATTCTTTGATTGGGGGATTGTCGAATTGATGGTCATGGTCAAAGACCAATACTTTTGGCACTCTAAACCTGGTTATCACGTTGCCCCAGATCACTTTTCTCAAAGCCGGCTCGGTGATATTCGGGACAGCCTCCGCCTCGATCCACTTTGAGAAATAATTGACAATCACTATTAGGAATCTCCTGCCCCCAGACGCTTTGGTAAATGGTCCTAAGATATCCATTACCCATTGTGTGAAGGGTATTGGATTTAGGATTGGCTGTAGCTTCCTTGTCGGCGCATGAATCACATGCGAATGGATTTGGCAGTTGCGGCATTTCTTGTTAATTCCCTGACGTCGAGCAGAATAGTCGGCCAATAGTAACCGGCCCTCACTACTTTGTGGGCCAGGGTTCGCCCGCCTATGTGCTGGCCACACATCCCAGAATGGATGTCGTCCAGTACTTCAGCCGCCTCCCAGGGTATTAGGCACATTAGGATGGGCGCCGACACTCCCTTCTTATACAGCTGGTCCTCAATCATCATGTACCTAGACGCCAAAGTTGGCACGCGCCTGGCCCTCGCCGGATCACTTGGTAGTTTCTTGCTTGTTATGTACTCTATAATGGGTAACCTCCAGTCATCCTCTTCCTCGCTTTATATGCTGTGAATTTTGTTCTGGGCCTCTGTCCTCGGTAAGATGCTCTTTTCTTGTCTGACGTCCACCCAAACAGACCGACGGATATTTTGCAGGCTGGAACTTGCCAGTTTGGACAGGACGTCGACTTGATTGTTCTGGGACCTTGGTATTTGCTTTACTTCATATGATTTTATCCGGGACAACTCCTCTTTTACATTTTCCAGATATAGCGTCATTGACGGCTCCCTAGCTTCGTACTCCCCATTGATTTGATTTGTGACCAGCTGGGAATCTGTCGACACGATGACTCGCTCGGCGCCGGCTGCTTTAGCTAAGCGGATTCCTGCGATGACGACCTCATATTTGGCTTCTTTGTTGGACACCTGGAAAGTGAATCTTAGTGCGTGCTCAAATTCTTCCCCGTTGGGACTGATAAGGACAATGCCGGCACCTGATCCATTGCTGGTAGCCAAGTCGTCGCTGAATACTTCCCATCCCCCCGCCGAGGGGTCATCTTCTTCTGAGTGTGAGCATTCGGCCAGGAAGTCGGCCAACGCCTGCGCCTTAATCGCTGTCCTTGACTGGTAGGCGATCCCAAGGCCACTTAGCTCAACGGCCCACTTCAACATCCGTCCTGACTTTTCGATTTTTTCTAGCGCCTTCTCTAGAGTCAAGTTTGTCATGACGGTTACTGGATGTGCGTCGAAGTACGGGCGCAACTTCCTCGCAGCTATCACCACGGCGTACGCTGCTTTCTCCACCATCGGGTAGTTTCTCTCTGTCGATCCCAGCGCATGACTGACGAAGTATATCGGCTGTTGAGTTTTGTCCACTTCTCTGAGTATGACAGCACTTACCGTCACATTGGTAACAGCGATGTATACATACAATTTTTTGCCCTCTGGTGGCCGCGCTAGGGTCGGCAACGTCTTTAAGTGTTCCTTCAAGTTTACAAATGCCTTCTTCTGCTCTTGCCCCCACTTGAACTGTTTATTTCTCTTTAACACTTTAAAGAACGAGGTGGACTTGTCGACTGCCCTAGAGATGAAACGTGTCAGGGCCGCCATCCTCCCCGTGAGCCTTTGAATGTCCCTTATCATTCTTGGCTCTGACAGGTCTTGCATAGCACTGATTTTTTTCGGGTTGGCGTCTATTCCTCTGGCGCTCACCAAGAAAACCCAGGAACTTCCCCGACCATACGTTGAATGTGCATTTCTTAGGGGTCAGTTTCATCTTGCACTTCCTCAAGGATTAGAATGTTTCCTTCAAGTCATCCAGGTGTTTCTCGTCTTCCTTGCTTTTAACGATCGCATCTTCTACGTACATCTCCATGTTCCTGCCCTGATGTCCCTGGAAAATATTATCCGCCAGCCTCTGGTAGGTGGCGCCGGCGTTCTTCAAGCCAAACGGCATCATCTTATACATGAATGTGTCGACGCTTGTGATGAACGCGCACTTGACCTTATCCAACCCCCACAGGAAGACTTGGTGGTAGCCGGAAAAGGCATCTAAGAAGCTCAACATGGAGTGCCCACTGGTGGCGTCCACTAACTGATCGATCCTTGGTAGCGGGTAGCAATCTTTTGGGCATGCCTTGTTGAGGTTGGTGAAGTCGACACACATTCGCCAGGCTCCTGACGACTTTTTCACCATTACCACATTTGCTAGCCACTCGGGGTAGTCGCATGCTTTGATGAATTCGGCCTTTAGCAGCTTTTCCACCTCTTCGCGGATGGCGTCGTCTTTTTCTGTTGACATGGTTTTCTTTTTCTGCTTGACCGGCCGACAGGCTGGTCGATATTTAGCTTGTGTACTGTGACATCGGGGTCTACACCGGGCATCTCGTCTGCCGAATAGGCAAAGATGTCGGTGTTTTCCCTCAGTAGACTGACGAGACGTTGTTGGTACTCTGGTTCCAAGTCGGCATCTACAAGCACGGGTCGGCCCAGCTCCAGCTCCACCATCAAGCTCCCCCCGGGCTCCAGGCGCTCAGGGACAAGAGTTACCAGCTCGGCGATTCTGAGCGTTTTGGAGGCCGTGGCTCTTGGTCGGCTTTTCGCTTTCCCTTCATCTCCTCCTAGGATCTCTTCAGGGCTACCGAGTTGCAAGACCTGGCCGACTCCTGGTCGTCGTATAGCTTGCCCTCGGTGTTGTTTCCAGTGACGTAGGCCATGGTCAGGGCTTGTATGGATACCAGGGCATGTACCTCGTCAAGGGTTATACGGCCAATTAGCGCGTTGTAGGACAACTTGACGTCTACTATGACAAACTGGGCAGTTGCCGTCTTTGTCGCGGTTCCTTCCCCGAAAGTGACGGGAAGGTCTATCGTCTTCATCAGTATCACGTCGGTTCCCAAAAATTCGTACAGCGCACCGGCTGTGGGCTTGAGGTGCCTCTTGGCGAGTCCCATTTGCTTGAAGGCCTCCCTGTACAGCAAATTGGTGTAGGCGCCAGTATCTATCTTGCATCTCTTCTTGACGGCTAAGACCAATGGGTCGCTGTGTGGGTATACTACCCGTCCGTAGTCGTCGGCGGTGATGCTGAGAGTTGGGATGTTGGCCGGTTTCGGTTGACCGGTGTAACAGATGTATTTAGATAACTCCCTCAGGTGCCTCTTAACCTCTCGTCAACTTTTCCCTCCTCTGGGGGCCTCGCCGTCCACTGTATGGATGACCTTGGTTTCCTTCCTTCTTTCGGTTTTATCTTTGTCTTTGTCGGCGTTGTTGTTGTTGTTGTGGCTGTGTTGGATTCTTACTTTGTACGCCGCCAACGAGCCTCGGTGTATGAGGCCTTCAATTTCATCCTTCATGTTACGACACTCCTTAGTTGTGTGTCCCTTTTGATCATGGAATGCACAATACTTGCTTTGATCGCTCCTAGATCCAACCCTTACTAGTTTTGGGTTCCCCCACTTCCCATTATGCTTTTCCATATCAAAGATCTCCGCTCTCGGCCGTTTCAGCGTGGTGTAGTGCTCAAATCGAGAAACATATGTCGTATTCTCTTTCCTTCTCTCTCCACGACCTCTGTTTCTCCTGGACGACTTGTCATCTGGCGGACTTGCTGCCCTCTCTTTGGGAGGACGGTGAGTCCTTGGCGGCGATAGATCATCGTGCCAAGTCTTGTACTCCTCCTCGTTCATGTATCCTGCTGCTATACGCCTGGCTTCCACCAGTGAGGTTGGCCTTTCACGTAGTAGATGACTTTTGAGGGGGTCGTCGAGCATGGTGTGAGTCAGGGAACATGCGGCGGTCGATGCATCCACTGTCCTTATTTGCTGGCATTCCAAGTCAAATCTTATGACGTACTTCCGAATTGTTTCCTTTGGACCCTAACGCATCGTCATGAGGTCTTCTTAGCGGGTGGGGTCGTCCACTTGGATTCGCCTTCCTCCTCCCTTGCGGTGACATATGTCTTTCGGCTGGAGTGGTGGGTCACTGAGGCTGCCTGTTCCGGGGAAACGCTCCTGCAGGTGTACTCGCTTTCTTTGTCGGCGGTCCTACTTGACAGCCGCGTGAATACCGATCCACGTCTACCTGGGCTATCAGACTTGTCCCTCTCCCCTCTACCGCCCAGCCTGTCCCTCAGGGTTTTGGCAGACCTGTCATTCCTTTCTCTCTGGTCGAGGCGGTGGTGAACCGTCCTCTGGGGGCTATGGCTTCTCCTAGTCTTCCAGGAGTTGGGACCCAGCCTGTGGCGCATGATAGGGGTGTGACTTCGGCTTCTCTCTCGCATTCTCTCCTCTGGGGGAGAGTCAGAGGCCCTTCGCCTTGCACTGACGACAGGTGTTATGATACCCTGCCCCGCCCCCAGATTGCGAAGCGACGGCCCTCGCGGCATATATCCTTGCCTCCGCTTGTTAAACTCAATCCTCTCCTTATTCAGGCGCTCACATTTCTCGAGGTACAACAACCTCCTCTCCTTGAAGGTCAGCGGCTTAAGGAATAGCTCTCTAGGCGAGACATTGGCCCTCGAGGAGGCTCTGACGACGGTCTCAAGGGCTGGAGCTGCGACGGCCGTGGGAGCCGACGCCTTCAGGAGTGCTGTAAAGAGATGTTGGGCGGTGGAGGTGAACATATATATCGGCGCCTGGGCCGAGGCTATCACCGTCGTGTGGAGGTCTCCGTCATCGACTATTTCCCCTTGTCCGCATTCCTCGGCTGTGTGCAAGGGGAAGAGATCTCTATCGGCTCGGGATTGGCGCTAGTACTGGTCTCTCGAGGTGTGTTGGGCGCACCTTGTTTGGTCATGCTTTTATGTCTTGCTCGATTCTTGAGAGTAGGAAAGCTTTTTTGTTCAAAGTCTTCCCACAGACGGCAGCAAATTGTTTGGGGATCCAAACGATCTTCCTTCCCAGCTGATGTTGGTCGGCTGGATGCTCCTTGACCCACGTCTTCGTGTAGCTTGTCGTCCGGACACTGCACAAGCAAAACACAAGGACCTCGGAGATTGTCCGAGGTTGCCTCTCCGACGCTCAAGTCGGTAATGGGATTGTATAAGGTATTTAGTCTAAGGGTGGGTTTTTACCTCTATTCTAGTGAGATAAGTACTTTCTTTTGCTTATTTTTTTGTGAACCTCTGGTTAGTTGGTTAGACTTGTCGTGAGCCTCCAAATTACAATTTTAATCCACTTCTAACACAAACTAGTAGTTAGTGAAAGTAGGGGTCGAACCTATAAGGAAGGTGATTATGTCGTTTTAAGTGTGTGTAAATCTATAAAAAAAAATTAGTAACCAATATGGGGGGATTTTAATTTTTTGATTCTAAGTCTAATAATCTAATGAAATAAATTTACGAAATAAAATAAACTAAAATGAAAAAACGATGTGACAATTATTAGAAAAATATTTGGAAAGCAATATCCACCGACGAGTTTAACGAATTGATCATTGACTCTTCTATTTAACAATATATATTAGAATACTTTGCTATGAAGTTTAATCGACTTCTAATTCCACTTATTAATAGTTATAAGATATGAGAAGCATACTCAAATAACTCTTATGATAATGTCAATTTACATCAAGCATCTAAATCGTATCAATAAGTAGATTAAAACGATGGAATTTAGCAAAGATGAAAAATGATTACTCTAGCGGTATCACTTTGTTTCATACAGGTTTAATCTTTATAACTCAACAACGATGAAAAGCATGCGAATTGATGAATTATACTTGCTACTCGGATATAATTGAACAAACAAAAGATTCATTTAACTATTCTAGCAATGATTTATCAATAACAACAACTAGGTGATCAAGGTAGAAGAAGAATTAACAAACCAGGAATTATTATAAATTAAACTTGATATTCTGACAATAATGTAAAATAGAAACGAGTCTTACCATTCTTTAAACTTGAAAGGTTTCCATAACTTGTTCCAAGAATAAGAACTTAGCCCTCCATACAAAAGAACTACTTGCAAAATAAACTAGAAAATATGATAAAACTTATATGTATTTTTGAGAACTACAAGTGATGATTGATGTATTGGATGATGAAAATGATAGTGAATTTCTACTCTTTATATAGTCATCCATGGAGCATTCTTCATCAATGACTCATAAAGCCTCATAAAATGCCTCATAACAATGACCATCATAAAGGAAAAGAGTAATGTTCATGAGTAAAGAAGAGAAAAAAGAATCCAATGCAAAATAGAATCCTAGAAGGAATCCTATGCATAAAACTGAGCCTCCACCTGTGGCAAAAATGCGTCCACCCGTGGCAAAAAGTAGCAAAAAGTGTCTTTGCCTGTGGCAACTTAATCCTTCACTTCCTTCTTGTCTTTGGGCTTCCACTTGTACCTTTGGCTCCACGTGTCTTCATTTCAAATATTTTGTCATCTATTAGCCCAAAACACACCACATTTGATATCCTACTCTCTTTTCACTCCTTAATCCACTTAGTTACACATTTTCATACCTTAGCCCATCAATTAAACATGTATACAATAATCTTTCAAAACACACCTAAATCTACAAAATAGTAAACTAAATGACTCTTATTAAGTCTTACTAAACTAGACTAATCATTAGTGACATGTGGTCTCGTATTTATAGGCATGAGGCTATATCATCGGATCATGACGGTAACCTTGCCGTCCGGACATCATAAGCCGGCAGGGTACCAGGTGGGACCCACGGAGACCGGAGTCTCTTGTCGTGCGACGAGGTCCTGTCAGGGGGAGTTGGTCGGCTAGGCCAAGTCGGCCAGAAGTCAACCCCATCAACAACCATCTACGGAGTAAATTTTAATGAAATCTATAGCATTTTGGTGGAAAAACATCAACGTAAAATATTATTTAGCATAAAAAACTATCGTTCAAACCAATTAATTTGTCAAAATTATTTTAACGTTTTAAGACATTAGTTTAGAAAAAAAAAATCAATAAATTAAAATGTTTTCTTAGATGAAAGTAATGTGCTAAAAAAATTTCGGTGTCACCCTTATAAGATATTACTGCGTCCGCCATTGTACATCACCTCATCATAGTGACAGTAGTCCAGATCATCATCCACTTTTGCCATTCTATCGACCTTAAGATGTAGAGACACAATGTCATACTAAGAGAGTTTTGACAAGTGGAGGTCTTCGTGTGTAGCAACCCACAAATGTCGACCAACTTTTACATCAAATTGTTCCGCCCAATCGACCTTCCCCATGTTCTTATTGTCGAACACATGCTTTAACTTAAAAGCCAGTTTGTAATTCTGTCCGCTCCTGCAAACTTGAGCACAACAGCCCTCAGAAAGTTAGGACCCGGGTTCCTCCAAACCGACTCCACTTTCTCCAGCGGATACCTAAGGCTCCTGAGCCTATCCCGAATACTGCTCAAGCTCCTACCAACCACTCTTAAAGGCTCTAGGTCGAATGGCATATTGATCAATATGCACCGGGCGGGATACATTAACTAAACTTCTCAGGCATTGGATTTGGATTTGGGTTTGGATTCGGATTTGCCATTTTTGGTAGAAACTTGTAGCAAACTTACCAATTGTTGAAGTTTATTTTGAGTACACGCCTACTTTTATTGAAAAACGAGTACCACACCTAGGAAATAAACAATTGCAAAGATAAACATCTACCACAAATGCATTGGTCATGTGAGCTTTTCATGATTCCAAAAAAATACAGTAACCGGCGTGTCAACTTACCCAAAGAGGATGCTTTTGTCTAATCAATTGGAGAATCTTCATAAACATGGAGCTCAAGCAGTGTATTGACACCAGTTCAGTGTGGAGATAAGACAATATCTTCATCCAGGTTTCTGCAATTTACAGTATACAAACAGGCTAAAGACATATAGATCCAAAGAACAGTTTAGAAGGCGTATTAGATCATAGGAGGTTGTTGATTCAGTTACACCGGCTCGGTTGTTCAGAAAAATACATCTCTGGTAGGAGGCGAGTTCGATGGTAACATAGTTAGAAATTAGTGTGCATTTATGCATATTCAAACTATATGTTGTTCGGTATAGCCGATTACGAAACACGGTCACAAAACACTTTCCCCGCAGATGGCTTCGTATCGCCCTAATTGCTTATCCCTACGCTTTCTATGCATCCTATACTTAACCTTGCATTCCAAATACAGACAAGACATATCACACATAATTAATAGAACGTAACCACCTACGTCACTTTACAACACGGACTTTTTTTATAAACTGATACAACGACATAAAGAAATCATAATACCAATAATTAGCACCACAACTAATTTTACAAACACAGCTCGCGAGCGTAGAGTTTCACAAATCAAGCCAAAATTAACGAGATGCATTCATAGGATCACCAAAACGATATGTACCTATATATTCTGCACGCGTAGCGCGTGGGCTAATAATTAGTTATATTAAAAAAAAGTTACGTAATTACTTTTTTCTAATGAGGTTTTACTCAATTCTAACGAATTTAGTCTAACTTTTTCAAATTTACCCTCTTCATTTATTCCCTCTCCTTGACCCATTGACTATTTCTCTTAGAAAAAACACTAAGGGCGACCACAAGCAACATCTCCAGCATCCCCCACCGACGGCGATAGCTAGCCACATCTCTGGCATCTCCCACCCACGCTTGCACATGACCACCTGTGCCCCCTTCCCTGATATTGATTTACGGATTTAATTAGTTATTTGATTTAGGGTTTTGTTTCGTGTTTAATTAATTTTTTAATTCATGGTAAAAACCGTCATGGTGATTGGCCGGTGGTTCTGGGTGGAAGTGTTGTGATTTTGGGTGGTGGTTCTGGGTTGTCGGAGCGAGGGACATCAGAAGTAAGGAGGGCTGGTGGTCGGCGATCGTAGTAATCCCCCTTTCCACTAACCAAATAACTCAACTCACATATTTTCCCGCCTAAAGCTATCCACAACAAAAAATTAAAAAACAGACCAAATGAGCCAGGAGTGAATTGAACCCTTGACCTCATGTGTGTCACACTATCACCATTCTCCTCTCCAACTACACTCTAACATCTTTCTAATTTAAATATCACTACATCACACATAAAGCTATACACCACATAAAGTATGTAATTAGGGAAATTTGATTGATTACATTGATTACGAAAATCACATGTTTTACTTGGAAGATATCACATAGAATATTTAATATGGAATGTATGATCAAATTTTTTTAAAAAAATATAAACATATTGTATTCTGTTTTAACCAAATAGTTGCATTATTTTTGTTAATAGGAGATTGCACTATCCCGTACAATATTTTACATAGAATATAAAATAGTTATGATTATTATTGTATATTTTTCTGATCATATATATATATATATATATATTCCGATTGCTCTTACAAAGCCTGATACATAGTAAAAGCTCACCGAAAATTCTCTATATACTACTCTAAGACAATAACAGTCAATAACATTTTCCTCAAAAATACATTAATTTAAATTGAGAAGTAAAATAACATTTCACTAATAAATTCGCAAACTATTTATTTTCATTTATGTTAAAGAAATTGACAAAAAAAAACTTCTTTTTATGAAAATAATTAGATAAATTTTAAGATATGATGTCATTAACCTTGAGAAAAAAATCAGTTATCTAAAAAATTTATTTTTGAAATGAGCTATTTCCTTTAACTTTGACAATAATATACTCTCCCCGTCCTAGTGAATTCTTTGTTTATTCCATATTGGGGCGTCTCAATGAATTCTTTGCCTTTCTATTTTAGGAATTTATATATATATATATGTGTGTGTGATTTGACCTCCTCATGAATTTGGCTTCACATGTCACTTCATCATTGGACCTTTTTTCCTTAAGCAAAGGCAAACAATTCATCGGGACGGAAGGAGTATATACTCACTCGATACCACTAAGATCTTCTCATTTATTCAAATGTGAGGATTATAATTATCATATAGAATGATTATTTTGGTACGGGAGACTACAAAATACGGAATATACTATTAAAATCTATATAAAAAAAGGTTTCACAAATTACATAATATAAGTCTTACACCTGAGACAGTCCATTTTTAATTTATTTTTTAATTTTCTAATGAAAAACTGAATAACTTTTTTACACAAAGAGAACGTATCACGACATGCTAACCATTAAAAAAAGTACATGATTATACAATTTTTGATAAATATTTATGTATTTTATGGTATGTTAAAGAGAGAAGTGGGTATCTCGAGATGTGAGATGATTTAAACCGAGTATATAAAAAATATAGTATAAACAATATTTTCTTTAATTACACGTTATTTAATACTCCGTACATTTTAAGACATTACTCAAATATTTTGATTAGTTTTGCGATTTAAAAAATATTTTCCTATTTCTAAATTATACAGTCGATAAATAGTAAAAATAAAATATTAAATTTTTTATTTTAAATCTTAAATGAAATATTCTATAAGATAAATATATTATAAATACCGTGCATTGCACGGGGTCTATACTAGTTATATTTAATAATGATGGGGACCTCCACATTCCATGTAAATACAATTCTATCAACCGGCGTTCATCCAATCATCCGGGGTGGATATTAAGATAATTGAGCTTTGAGAGATGGTTACCACTGGTTGTAAATTTGGTTTTCTTTAGAGAGAGAAAACTAACCAAACTATTGAGAAGGTTGGGAAATGGGAAGGGTTTTGGTAAATTTTCGTTAGAATTGAGTAAACTCCGTTAGGAAAAAGCACGACCCAAAAGTTAAAGGTTATTTTCGTATATTATTTAATAATGGATGTATGTTTTTTTTAAACCCATAAGCGGGTACTATATCGTAGGTAATAAATCAGCCTGAATAACGTTGTACACAGACGGTCGGAGATTCTCCGACCACAATGTACGACCCAAACCACAAGACGGAATACATGCTAATGCATGAGTCACCCGATTAGAAGAACGAGGAGTAAAAGACCTTGTAACCGACTCAAACACCTTGCTAATATTACTCGTACTAATTTCGCTAAGTATCGAGTGAAACATGCTTCGCTCCTTTTTTTCTTCCCACACCGCTTCGATCACCTGAAGACAATCACTCTCCACTTCAATTTTTCGATTTTCCGGTGTCCCGCTACCTGCGTCGTCTCTAGATAAAATATAAACAAAATGCCTAGAAAATGACCATCTATTTTGTGACGAATATATCGATTGCAAGGAAGAATTGACACGAAGAAACACATGGTCGTAGAGCTGGCAAACCGTACAGGGCCCATCTCGGTGGCCCGGTCCGGCACGAAAATAAGTACGACCCGGCCCGACACGGTGATGATGTGGCGAAAAGCACGGGCACGACACGACCAATCCCAAGTCGGGCCGTGGCGCTAATTTGATGAAAAGTCTGTGCCTAGGCACAGCCCGACACGAGGCACGGTTGGGCCGGCACGACTCTAAATCCCAAAAAATGAAATATCCTGAAAATTTTGTCGTGCACGACGGTCCGGCACGACCGAGCCCGAGCTAGGAACCGTGCCTCGGCGCATGTTCTCAAAGTCAGACACGATGCGGTACGGCACGGTGGAACCTGCCAGACACGATTGAGCCGGGCTAGATGGACACGAAACACGACTGGACCAACACAAAACACGGTCCGACATGTCCGGTTTGCCAGCTCTACATGGTCAGAGTTGGAGGTGATAGATAGGTTGATAGCCGTCATAACTCATAAACGGTGGATAGTGACTAGGGATGCGTGAGAAAACGTGGCAGGAAATGAATTGAGTCATCCAAAATCGAAAACAAATCGCAGGCGAGAGATGAATGAATCAATCATGAATCATCAATCAATGAATGAATCAAAACTGTAAAAAAGAAAAAGAAAAAGAAATAAAATGGAAAACAGATGGGTAGCAACAGCAGGAAGCATATGGATACAGGCTACGACGGGAGGCTCATACGCCTTCTCAATCTACTCCCCCGCCCTCAAGTCCTCCCAGTCCTACTCCCAGTCCACCCTCGACACCGTCTCCGTCTTCAAGGACATCGGCGCCAACGCCGGCGTCCTCTCCGGCCTCCTCTACGCCTCCGACACCGCCTCCCGCCGCCCCTGGATCGTCCACGCCGCCGGCGCCGCCCAGTGCTTCGCCGGCTACTTCTTCATCTGGCTTGCTGTCGTCGCTCTCATCCCCCCTCCTCCCCTCCCTCTCGTCTGCTTCTTTATCTTCATCGCTGCCCATGCTCAGACCTTTTTTAATACCGCCAATGTCGTCACCGGGGTCCGCAATTTTCCTGCCTATAGCGGTACTATTGTTGGCATTATGAAGGTTTCTTCTTCTTCCTTTTTTTTCTATGTCTATTCATT
This sequence comes from Agrostemma githago, assembly GCA_958450325.1. Lineage (NCBI taxonomy): Eukaryota > Viridiplantae > Streptophyta > Magnoliopsida > Caryophyllales > Caryophyllaceae > Agrostemma > Agrostemma githago. The sequence continues at coordinate 12,971,495 of OY288239.1, forward strand.
CTTCCTCGTTTTACTCATTGTTGGTAATAATGCACCTTTTCCTCTTGGAACTAAAAAGGGGGGAAAAATATATAGAGGGTAATGACGAAAAAGTGGGTAATGTAGTATGTGATGAATTGCTGGTTCACGTTGTGGAGATTCTGCTGCTCCTGTTGCAGTGATGGTTTGTTCATGTTAGGACGAGCCCGTATTTAGAATTTGGACTTGTGTCTAATTGTAGGCGCAAACGTTGGTCCGGAGTACAATTTAGGGTACAAGTAGTCCGCACTTTGGATCTAGTATACCATATGCTTCAATGATACCAATCATTTAAGACTATGTGTACTATTGAAGTGACTATTCTTCCTTCATTTTGGTAACAATACTTGATAACAATGGGTGCAATGTACGAATATTATGTAGTCCTATTTTTATCTAACCTCACCACGATAATGTTTCGGAGTGACTGAGAAGTTCATCTCCACCCCCAATATTAATCTGTGTTAGGTTCATGATTAATAGTATTATTTCTTCTATTGTTCTTATGCATGCCCTAAGCTTTTCTTCTGTTTATCTTTTCTTTGTCAGGGTTTTCTTGGACTTAGTGGAGCTATCTTAATCCAAGTTTACCAAACACTCTTCGACGGCAAACCAAGCACCTTTATTCTAATACTTGCCTTGCTCCCAACTATTGTTACCCTTTTGCTGATGTGTCTGGTGACAATCTGCCCAGGAAACACACTCGATGACAAAAAGCATCTGAATAGTTTCTCCATTGTAGCCCTTGTTCTTGCTGCATATCTCATGGTTATCATAATTTCACAAAACATTTTTGTGTTTCCAAAGTGGGCACACCTCGTCACATTAGCGTTGCTTATACTACTCATTTTGTCACCTGCTAAAATTGCTTTAGAAGCAACTCGAAAGGAAAAATATCAGGCACACCCTGTAGAAGGGGGTCCGTTATTCCGTAGCATTGAGTCAAAGGCAGAGGAGAAGTTTTCGGGAGAAGAAGATGAGATGTCTGATCTTATGCCTGGTTCTTCTGATGATAGTCTATCTACTGGAGAGAGCTTAAATATATTCGAGGCCATGAAAAGCGTGAACTTCTGGTTGTTATTTGTTGCCATGTCTTGTGGAATGGGATCAGGGCTTGCTACCATAAACAATATGAGCCAAATTGGTCAATCACTTGGTTATAAAACAGTACAGATCAATACATTGGTGTCGCTATGGTCCATATGGAATTTTCTTGGACGTTTTGGAGGTGGATTCATATCTGATATCTTATTGCGTCAAAATGGATGGCCAAGGCCACTATTGATGGCGATCACTTTAGCTGTTATGTCTGGGGGGCATGTTATTATTGCTTCTGGATTTCTTGGAAATTTGTACATCGGAACAATATTGATAGGGATCTGTTATGGGGCCCAGTGGTCTCTGATGCCAACTATTACCTCAGAAATATTTGGCGTGCTGCATATGGGAACAATATTTAATACCATTTCAATAGCTAGTCCTGTGGGTACGTATATTCTGTCCGTGTGGATTATTGGGCATATATATGACAAAGAAGCAGGGGAAGGCAGTTCGTGTTTCGGGGCTCACTGCTTCATGTTGTCCTTCTCTATATTAGCATTTGTTAGCTTCTCGGGATTTGTTATTGCCCTGATATTATTTTTCCGGACAAGGGAATTCTATAACTCTGTTGTTCTGAGAAGATTACGTCATTCTATGAGGCGTTAATGCATGATACACAGGTGTATATGGTTTGTCTGTAAGGGATGTTTTAGTATCATTTGTTATTCAATCTATTTTTCTTGTGGTTTGGCATTAAAGAGAAGTTTCTCATCAATAGTCTCCCTTTCGATAGCGGATCCCTACGCTGTAGGGCAGTATCTATTCAGTGAAGATCCTGTTCTTTCCTTGGCCGGTACATGATAATGTCCTTTTCTTGTTATTACTACTCCGTACTTATTAATGGCATTTAAATGGCTAAGAAAGCTTGTAAATTACCAATTCAATATTTGAGTGCTTCTTGGAAATCTAAGTTGCACCTAGCTCTCTAATATTTTAAGAATTTGGTAGAAATAAATCATGTACTTCCTCCGAGTTTGAGTAGTGTTTCATTTTTTTTTCACCCGAGTTACTCAAAGTTCCCCTTTCCTTTTTGAGACAATTGTTTTTGTTACACTTTACTCTTTTACCCTCACAGTCCTCCCTTATATTATCCACCATGCCACTCATTATATAGTCTAAATTTACCCTCACATTTCTCTCTCTTTCTTTTTCACTCCACTTGCCAGCTTTTATACGGAGTATTATTCTATTCCACCGTTATTTTTTATTCCCAAATGAAAAAAGAACACTAATCTAACTCGGAGGGAGTATATTTTATTTCATCTATGCTATCGAGTATCGAAGCTGGTTTGTTTGGGGAGGTCAAGTGCCCAAATAACTGTTGTGAGCTGTCCCTCATATTTGCTAAACATGGAGAGCAAAGGAACAAAGACTTAACTTTTTGCCACTTGGTCAAAGCTGCCATAGATACCATATTGTCTATGGTGACTTTTTTTACGGGCATGATTAACATCTTAGCCTTTTGTTCTTGTCGAATAACTGACTTGAGTTTATCGGGCAAGCTTTAAAGCAGCTAATTTTTTTGAGCGTCACATTATCCATACAATTTGCTTTTGTTGGATTGTTGATATTTATAGATTCTGGTAAAAAATGGCCTTCATGTTGGCTGAAATAATTGTGTGTGTGCTGACCGTGCTCCAAAGTTATTTCTTTAAGTTCTTTTATTAGTTTTGCACTTTCGCGTGCTTTACGTTTGTTATTCATGTAACCTCTTGCATATGCTTTGAAGGCTTAAGTTGCTTGCTGATAATTTATTGTGTGTATGCTCTACGCTGACTGTAAAGTGCAGTATATTGTTAGTGTATTTTTGTAATCGTTTGTAGCCTGGAATGAACTGGTAAAAGGTTGAGGAAGTATACTTTATGCTTTAGAAAGATTTTTTTGGAAATTTAACAATATATCCAAGTCCTGCTCAAGTAGCTGATCTACTTTCTTCGCCGTATCTATTTATGTATTCTGTATTGTTCTATGACCAAGCATCATTATTTTCTTTACAAATACTGGCTGTACAAAATATTATTACAGATCCCGACTTCATTTGTTTTATGTTTTGGTGTGAATAATAATATTCTATTCCAGCGAGCTCAGAAAATCTATAAATATGTGATTTTGTGATATACTTGCCTGTTTTTGTTACTCCAATCAATCCTATATTATTATAATGTTCATACAATCATACCTGCAGAATGCTTGATTGACTTTCTTGGTTAGAGTCGTAGTTGCAAATATGTTGATGTGTAGATGTTGAGCTTTTGGATTATTATACTTCACATCTCATCATAATGGGGTGATCATTGTATTTCTATTTAATTTTCCCCAGTATTATTATGTGGATGGATTCAAAACGTGCAAACAACAATCATTATCATTTTTAATCATATTATTAATATTTAAACAGAAGCCACCTATTCTCTTCTCTTAAATGATCCATTTTGATTCCCTCTTTCATAAGAGAAGGAAGAGATAAGTTAGTAATTGGAAATACAAACAAAAGGCATGGAGAACCCCAACAGTAATGTAACTAGCTCCTCTAGTAGATGGATAGCAACAGTAGCAAGCATATGGATACAAGCACTCATGGGTGTTACCTATGCCTTTGGCATATATTCCCCTGCCCTTAAATCCTCTCAGTCCTACGATCAATCTACCCTTGACACCGTCTCAGTCTTCAAAGACATCGGTGGAAATGCTGGTGTTCTTTCAGGCCTCCTCTATGCAGCTGTTTCCTCTACTACGCATCACTGGTATGGCGGGCCTTGGTTTGTTCTTGCTGTTGGGGCGGCCCAGTGCTTCGTGGGATACTTCTTCATGTGGCTTTCTGTTGTTGGATATATTCCCCCGTTGCCTGTGCCTGTCATGTGTTTCTTAATGTTCATTGCTGCCCACTCCCAGACATTCTTCAGCACTGCGAACGTCGTCACGGGTGTGCTAAACTTTCCTGATTATAGTGGGACTATTGTTGGGATTTTGAAGGTAATGTCTTTTTTCCTTGATCATTGACTTTAAAGTTCAGAACTTCAGATTGAACCGCGTTAATTTAGGCTGATTATCTGTTAGCGAGATGTTAGTATTCTTTTTGTTAGAATGTGAGAATTGCACCCAACAAATATTCGCAAGAAAAACATAGTACTATACGTTTCAATTTTTCTGCTCCGAGTGGTCAAATTTGTCAACTCGTAGTTTGTAGAACAATGTTCAATGGTCTGGTAATATGAGCATTGCATTCTTTCTATTAGAATGTAAGGATTGCATTCTTGTTGTTAGAATGTGAGGACTGCATTACACAAATATGCGCAATAAAACTTTTAAGGTTATTTTTTTTGTTAAATGCAACATTCTAGCGATTTATTTTCCATGATTGCTGGCATCCCATATTGTAGTATTGAAGGCTTTATTGCATTGAGCATTGGTAGGATTTGTTTCTGGTTTGTGTCTTTATTAAGCTCATATGGAAGCTGTTTCCTAGTAGTGTACTTCCCACAATCTATGTAGGCTAGCGACTTGATAGGTGTTCTTTGAGTTCCACGTATTGATATTGGAATTTTTATGGCAGGGTTGTCTTGGACTAACTGGAGCAATCTTAATACAAATTCATCAAACTTTCTTCAAGGAGAGGCCAGCCACATTCATCTTGATGATTGCTTTGTTGCCTAGTACTGTTACTCTCTCACTGATGTGTTTGGTAAAAATCAGCCCGGGAAGTAGGGAGCATGACAAGCAGCATCTTAACGGTTTCTCGATAATTACTCTTGTAGTGGCTGCATATTTGATGGCTCTCATCATATTGGAGAACATTTTTGAGTTTCCACAGTGGGTACATCTCATTACACTTTTCTGCCTATTTTTATTGCTTGCTTCACCTCTGAAGATTGCTCGAAATGCTATCAACGATGAAAAATCCCCCAATCAAATTGTTTCAGACGAGATCGAGAAGTTTGTGGGTGAGAAAAATGACCATTATAAAAGACTACCCAGCAGTTCTCTTGACGCTGTGGTGCCCACAGGGGAAAGCATGAATATCATCGAGGCCTTACAAAGCTTGAACTTCTGGTTGTTGTTTGTCTCTATGGCCTGCGGAATGGGATCAGGACTTGCAACCGTAAATAATTTGAGCCAGATTGGACAATCTCTTGGCTATGGCACTGCCAAGATCAACTCGTTGGTCTCTCTATGGTCCATATGGAATTTCCTAGGCCGATTTGGAGCGGGGTATTTGTCAGATGTCTTACTACGCCAAAAAGGGTGGCCAAGACCGCTTTTGATGGCAATCACTCTAGCAACTATGAGTGCAGGACATGTCATAATAGCTTCCGCATTTCCTGGAAATTTGTACATAGGAACCATCTTGGTGGGAATTTGTTACGGGTCTCAGTGGAGTTTGATGCCTACTGTTACTTCGGAGATATTCGGTGTGATACATATGGGCACAATTTTCAATACCATTGCTGTAGCAAGTCCTTTGGGAACCTACATTCTCTCTGTCTGGGTAATTGGGAATATATATGACAAAGAAGCGGGGGAAGGCAATTCTTGTTTTGGTGCTCACTGCTTTTTGGTATCGTTTTTTATCTTAGCATCTGTTAGCTTCCTGGGGTCTCTTGTCATCCTAACGCTGTTCTTCCGAACAAGGACTTTCTATGAATCTGTAGTGCTTAGAAGATTACATTTTCTTTGAAACTTTAAAGAAGTGTACTCAATCGTCAATTGGTCTCATTTCTTCGGACACCACGAAAAGATGGGTGTTTGTGGGGCAGTCACAGCTCTTTTGTGAAGGACTGATCCCTCTAGTGTTATTTAATAATGCAGGCCACAGTTTATTATCTATCACCTCAGGGTTCTGGGTGTTTTTTTGTTTTGCTGTATGTTCTGACGGTTATTTGCCCCAAATTTCAATTGATTAAGCCGAATGTAGCTCTCTGGAGCCATCGCGAGGTAGTTCTATGATTTAGTCATCAGCTAATCCTATGATGTGAGTTTTCCTGCTAAAGTATTGACGGCCTTCTCCAAGTCGAAGTAAGTTCACAGTCAACGAAGTGGTATACGTCAAATTAATACTGCATCGGTTCATACATCAAGACGACTGTTGTGGTGGCTATTGAGTTTTGTGTAATACGCCCAGTTATACTCAGTGCTCCTCCTACATTTGTTTATGCATGATTGCAACTTTGCAAGCCATAATCTACAACATAACAAGATGGTGATGTTGCTTAATCCATTAATCCTAACAAACCCTTGAAGTCTCATGCTTGTGGCGGGATAAGAGCTTTGGATATTACTTGGTCATATCAATGGGTAAATACCGAGACTTTCTCAAATGATGCATTACAAAAGAAGACTAAATACTAAAAAAATCACAAGGCAAATGGATGATAGAAGGAAAATTATGCGGAGTAAAAGTAAGATACTGTAAGGGTTTGCTTGGATACAAAAATGGAGGGAAAGGAAGAGGAGGGGGGAATGAGGGAAGGGAAGGAGGAGGTGTTACAGGTTCTTTTTTCTAGTCTAATGCATTTTAGTTCTCGATGTCTTCCCCAGTTAAAATTAGTTAGCTTTGCACAGAATCACATATTAGATCTAATATATCCTTCCAACACTGGCATCTAAGGTTCCATAAATTGTTAATTAATATATCCTTCCAACACTATTCTTCTCTCCCTTTGTTTCTCTAGTTAGTTCTGTCAGTCACACTTACACATGCAGCTACTTGTTTTCATAGGTAGTCACAAAATGGTGGCATTCTTATAGTATCATGAAATTAATGTTTATGTCTTTGTCACAATTTCCTTGGTAATGATGCAATGTACTTGCATAAGCTCCTACTTGACGTAATAATCAAAGGTAATGGAAACATAGGACGGAGCTTTATTGTCCATCCCTATTCCCTAAATAATACTTCCTTGGTAAACTGCAATATATATACTTGCAGAAGTTTAAAAATTCTACTTGTGCGATGATCAGTGTTAATGCCGATCTCTAAAACTCAAACTTGCCTTTAAGATTAATTAGTCCTATTATTTTGGCTAACTACTAGTATTGCTTTACATATATAGGCTTTCAAAACTACGGCTTAAACTTGGGTCCAGATTCTGAAGGCCAAGAATATGGTTGCAGTCAGATTCGTTTTCCTAATTTGTACTGTTTCCTTGCTCCCGTATCTTTCTTCACTGTTTCCTCTGTGCACAAGCTTAAGTAAGTTTTCTTTGTTTCTTGGAGTTTGAATAATGAGTTTGATGGGTATTGGATACTGATGGTGTCTATGAAACAGGAGTACCCCCTAATATTAATGCTCCTCCTGAATTCTGTCAATACAATGGAAGTTGGTGTGAATCTCCAGAGGATACTCAGCTGCAGAAACAGGTCAATGCTGTAAATGTATCAGATCTCCACTGTGCTTCTCTATTGCGCGCAATCCTATGTGCGGTATGTCCTCAAAACCATGGAAGTTATATCCCCGTAGTTTTATCTTCTGTTGTCAGGAAGGTATTATCCTGTTTCTGTAGCTCACATCAGTCTTACAATGATGTATTTTTTTCCTAAAAAGTGGAAACAATGAAACATTCTCGGGGAAATGCGAGAGCAAAAATGGCAGAGGTAGACACACAGAAAGTCTAATTTAATTATTCGATGCCCTGTCCAGACCAGCCCCTGAGACTCAGAGAGTGAGAGACTACCATAGCCTAGACTATGAATTAAGCCAACATCAGATCACCGCCATGGACGGATGAAACATTTACGCAGTCTTGGGCTCTTTCCACTTGTTTTATTTTCATAGTTTGAGTATGTGGGATTAGTCAACTCACATGTGCCTTTTGGTCTTGGAATATCCAACTTCTGTTCCGTGATTTTCTTTGACAGGTTAATTAAGCCCCAATTAACAGTCTATTCCTTTTCATTTGAACCGGTTGTTTGATCTTATATAGGGAAGTATCTGTCGGTCAACACAATTTTCATTAATGGGTCATTTTGAAATACCAACAATACAAGTGCAAGACTGCATACATATGACCCTGCTTTGCCCATTAGTGGAATCTCTTTGGGCATTGATTGTTGACGTATTTTATCACCCCATTTATTATTAGATCTCTGAATGAATCCTTTGCCTGCATGTTACAGAAATGTGATCAGTATTCTGCTGACCTTTTGAATGCGGACGCTAGGGCAAGAATAGCTCACTTGTGCACCTCTGTACCGTCAGTGCAATCTTATCAATCCAAGATTGATACTTCTATTGTTTTCTGCACGAAGTTATGGGACACATGTGGAAATGTATCTATTCACAATCCCCCATTTGTGCAACCAGCTCAGAAAGTCATGGATTGTCCTCTCTCTAAGCTAACTGACGAATGGCTATCAAAGATAGAGTTCTGTGAAGATTTTCGAGAATCATCTGATGACGAAAGATTATCCTTTGATGGAGAAGCATCCAACCGTACCAATGAGAGTCAACAGCCTATACCAGGTATTTGTATAGAAAAAATTGGAAAAGGCTCATATGTAAGTATGTCTGCTCATCCTGATGGCTCTGACAGCATATTCTTGACCTCACAAGAAGGCAAAATCTGGCTGGCCACTGTGTTTAACTATGGACTGAAGGATGCCCTCAATATTGATGAATCACACCCTTTTTTAGACATAACTGACAAAGTTCTTTTCCAAAGCACATATGGCTTATTGAGTGTGGCATTTCATCCAAATTTTAACCAAAATGGAAGATTTTTTGTCTCGTTCACCTGCGATAAGCTGCAGCATTTAGGATGTTCTGGCCGGTGTGCATGCAATACAGATGCGAACTGTGATCCTGCAAATCTTGGTAATGACGAAGGTATCATGCCATGCCAGTATCACAATGTCATCGCTGAATTTAGCGCCAATTGTACTAAGCTTACACAGGTATGTTATAAGAAGATAAAAACAGTAGTTTTAACATGTACACGATCTGCACTTAACTTAGCTAGTAAAGTTGCGATATATGGTACTCATGACTCAGGTTTGAAACTTCTGAACATCGCTATTGCCCTGATGACTTTCTTCATGCCTAAAAATAGAACTATGTATGAGAGGTAGATTTTATATTCTGAGTTTTGCAATAACAGAGCCCTTGAATGACAGCAGGAAAAACTGGTGGTAAATAAGCGTGTTTTAAATAACCTTCCTGTTAGTTAATTGCAATGTCTTTTTTTTGCACATGGTCTTATTTTCATTATAAAGTGTGATTAATTTCAGGAAAGAAGTGCAAATCCATCAGAGGTGAGAAGAATATTTACAATGGGTCTTCCATCACATGATGGTTATGCGGGTCAAATTATTTTTGGTCCTGAAGATGGATACTTGTATCATCTAGTAGGAGATGAGTCAAAGAAAGATGCTCCTTACAGATTTTCACAAAACAAAAAATCTGTCCTGGGAAAGATGTTGAGGATTGATGTCGATAAGTTTCCTAGTTGAGTACCGTAAGCTTTCTTTTACCTAAGCCCGTGACCCTGACCATAAATTCCGGTTTTTAGAATGCAAGTGTATGATTATATGGACTGTCAATACCATAAAAGTCACATGGCTTCTTCTCCTCTCATACAAGATTCCTGCCCTAGTAGTCTCCATATCTCTTGGTCTTATCTTATGCAACTCTGACCATTCATTCACCTTGTGTCAGTGTGTGACAATCAATACTTGACCGTTGGACACTAGTTAGATACTTAAGACACTTCCCAGACACCACGAGTAAGAAGAGGGACTTGGTCTTGGGAGAAATAAAGATTTTCCCATCTCAATCCATGTCAACCTTCAACCGAGTCCCACACTTCGCACCCAGATCCCAACTGTCATGCAGTGTGTGAAGTCAGTGACTAAATGGGAATGACACTGCTTGCTGCTTCCAAGTCACTAAATAGGCAAAACATGAGTGTTTTTTTTATAAAAAATTGGACGCTGGCGCCTATACAAGTATACATGCTTTGGTGTCATATATTTTATGTTCTAATCGAAATTGAGTAACATGGTCATCGCTGATGCCATTGTCCGTCATTAATCTTTTCCAATATTAGCGAGGTATATTACACAAGTCTGGCATCTGGTCAGTAAAAATCTAACTGCATTTGCCAAAGCAACCTTCTTATAGGTACAAAAGACAGAAAATACAGCCCACATCTGTGGGGGAACTACTCAATTCCAAAGGATAACCCTTGGGTTGAGGACAGAGAGCTTTTGCCGGAAATATGGGCTTTGGGTTTTCACAATCCATGGCGTTGCAGCTTTGATTCAGACCAACCTTCCTTTTTCCTGTGTGGCGATGCAGGTCAGGTGTGACTCTTTTCCTTTTTTTTTTTTTTTTTTATAGAAACTAAGGTCGTCCCTTCAATACAACTTCCAAGATGCACTAGTGAAGTTTTTGCTGCTTTAATTTGTTTTGGATGGTTGAACTCCATTGTGCTGCTGTTCCTAACTCTTCTTAGCGTTGAACACAACTTTTCATGCTATTTGTGTGACATGTGAGCTATGCTACTTCGACTCTCCATACTAGTGTCCACCATAACTCTTGGACACGAGTATGACATATGGACACATCATATTAAGCCAAAAAGACGAGGGTTTTTGTAATACAATACGCAAGTCCGTTACTTCTAAGAGAATGTGAGTAACGTAGCATTTTGGTGTTATGTTATGCTACTAATTTATAATGTTCATAGTCTAACAGGCTTTCAATCACCTGTCATTTCCTATGTTACTTAAAATCTTCGCTTATAGGATTCTACTCGTGTCCTAAACGACAGTCATATCAGTGTGGAACTGTGCCCGTCCCAACATTTTCTAGAAGAACCAAAAAAATGGAGGCGCACATGACACGTGACAGAACCAAACAGAACAGATATGAAATAATTTTAGTAGGATATTTAGTGATTTAAGCCTTTTTTTTCATCAGCATAGCTTTAAAGAACCATTTAGTATTTTTCAAATTTAAATATGTTGTTTACAAGAAGTGTTTTATGATAGTCCAGTGCCATAATGTCTAGTCTGCGTTGGATATGTTTTACCTAAGTCCGAGAACATGGGTTATTTACTTCCTGACATGAGATCAGCATCTTCAAAACCTTTATAGGCTCTATTTGAAGAGGTTGATATAATCAGCAAAGGAGGAAATTATGGCTGGCCTATATATGAGGGTCCATTTCTTCACAATCAAACAGACTCATCACGAGAAACTAACGCAATCAAGGGTATTTCCCCTGTGATGGGATACAATGATTCTGATGTGACGATCAAAACTGGTGCTGCCTCAATAATAGGCGGATATACTTATCGATCCAAGACCGACCCTTGTTTATATGGAAGGTGAGTGAGACCGATCTGTAACTCGTAAAAGTTTGGGCATCAAATGATTGTGATATTGATGTATTATAACTATTCAGGTATCTTTACACTGATGTATATGCAAATTCCGTATGGGTAGGCACGGAGAAACCTGAAAAAAGTGGAAATTATACTAGTAAGAGAATGGCGTGGAGTTGTGCAAAGGACTCTCCACTCCAATGCGACACCAAACCAGGTGGCCATGATGCTGCTATCGGATATGCATTTTCGTTTGGTGAAGACAACAGAAAAGATGTTTATTTATTAGCTAGTTCCGGTGTGTACAGGATTGCTGAACCGGGTCGCTGTGATTTTGTATGCTCTAAGGACAAGCAATCCAGTTCTATAAGTGGAGGTGGAGCACCAATCGTATTTGGTTCCTCGAAAATCCATGACAGAAATTTGAAGATGAAGATCATAATCATCCATGTGCTTGTCACATATGCTGGGTATCTTCTTTAGAGTTGTGTTTGTATTTGTAAAAGTGACCCTGCTCTTTTAAATACATTTCAAGTTTTATAAACTGTCTTATGTAGTGGTATTTTAAGTTTTGTATCACGTAATTACGGTATGCCTTGTTATATTAGTTGGATAATATTAAGGGATAGTTAACGTAAATAATTTGAATTATACCCGGTCTTCACATCTGATCTTGTACTTACATATAGTACTCGTATGATTCTACAGAAATGGTCGTGCACAACAGCAGTTGAAAATGAATAATAAAGAAAAGAATGAGCAGAGCAGGTAGGGTATTAAATGGCTGCACAAAACACAATGAAGCAACCAGGATCCTAGCCACATTGATTGAATAATACATACTCGTATATAGTATATACACACACCTGCTAGTATACAATACCTTCACTTGAGCCTTCTCAACTAACTTTGTTTTTACAACTCAACTCACGAGTCAAACAGTAATAATGTTGTTGTATCAGAAGTCAAAACTGTAGGCTGCATGCCCATAAATCAAAAGGCTAGACATACATAAGAAATAAATACGTAAATAATAATTTGCCTTCCCCCCAGGCCCTAGGCCCTAACTTAGCTATCTTTCTAGGAGCTGATGAGCTGTTATTTGACACCAATAATGACAATGATGCATGTAATAAGTCTAGGCTGATTATTATTATTATTATTATTATTATTATTATTATTATTATTATTATTATTATTATTATTATTTTAGTAATTGATCCAACTAAGGTCTTGTGTCTTTTATACAGTAATGATAATAATAATCCAATCCCCAGCAGAGAGCAGCAATTCAAGCAAGCAATAATGTCAGCTTCTTCTTTGGATTATTATTTCATATTTTCATAAATGGGTTTGTATACAAGAATTGTTAGGTTTTGTGTATTGAGCCTACTCTTGTTGTTGTTATTATTTACAGACACTCTGTCTTCTCATCCTCTATGCATTGACTCAAGTCAGTTTCTTTCTTCTTCTTCTTCTTCTTCTTCTTCTTCTTCTTCTTAGATGTAGTAGTAATTGAAATTGAATTGAATATTCATTATCATGGTTGTTATTATTATTATTATTATTATTAGGCTATCCTCTGACTCTGAAGAATCCTTTGAAGTTTTGCAATTATAAAGACAGCTCATCATCATCATCGTTATCATCTTTATCATGCTGCAATGCCAGACAGGATGTCCACCTACAGAAGCAGTTTCAGTCTATGAATGTTTCTCATTCTAATTCTGCCTGTGCCTCTATTCTCAAATCAATCCTCTGTGCTGTAAGTAACACCCTTCACTTCCCTCTCTCTTATTCTAAATTAAATCACTCCTATTCATCCATGCACCGCAAATTACTTAGGGGCCGTTTGGTTTGGGATTTACAGGAAAGGGAAAGGGAAAGGGAATTACCGCATGTCTATCAGACGTATTTAGTCATATTACAATGGAGGGGAGGGGGCGGGGAGATTCAAATCTGGGGCCTATTATATTGTGCAGGATACTTCCGTCTTTGCTCTTTACCACTAGACTAACATCGTTGTTATAGCTATATTCATATGACATCAACATTCTTTTTGTTTTCGATGAAATGACTGTTGTGCTCTTTCTTATGGGCTCAACTATTTTCTTCTGAAGCACTAATTGATAAATAGAGTACTAATTTTTGTATGTATATCTGGTTTGATCAATACAGCAATGCGACCAATTCTCAGGAGAATTATTCGTATTGGATAGCAAGACGACTTCATTTCCTGCCTTGTGCAATTCTACAGCAGCCCCCTCGATTTCACCACAATCAGAAACCAACTTCTGCTATAAAGTATGGGATACATGTCAAAATGTGTCAGTGTTAAATTCCCCATTCGCCCCGTCACTGCAAGGTCGAGGTGGGCCCCAATTAAATTCCGGGCTGACCAAGATCAGTGACATGTGGCAGTCAAAAACTGATTTCTGCAATGCCTTTGGTAAATCTTCAAATGACGAATCCCTATGCTTCAGCGGAGACCCGGTAACTCTGAATGCTACTTCATTACCTAGTACTCCAGCTGGTTTTTGCCTTGAGAAAATTGGTAATGGGTCTTACCTTGATATGGTGCCTCTTGCTGATGGCTCCAATCGCGCTTTGTTCTCCAGCCAAGAAGGAAAGATTTGGTTGGCGACATTGCCTAAACAAGGGTCAAATGGAGTGATTGAACTTGATGAATCAAGTCCTTTTTTGGATTTGAGTGACATAGTTCATTATGATGCACAGTTTGGATTGATGAGCATAGCTGTTCATCCCAGGTTCACTGAAAATGGTCGTTTCTTCGCTTCATTTAATTGTGATAAGACTTCATGGCCAGCATGTGGAGGACGTTGTGCATGTAACTCAGATGTCAACTGTGATCCTTCAAAGTTACCATCTGATAATGGTGCTCAGCCGTGCCAATATCAAAGTGTTATAGCTGAATTCACTGTCAATGGGACTGATTCACAGCCAACCATGGTAAAGTTTAACTGCACAAATTCTCATCCTCATGTCATATGGACGATAAGATTCTCATGAGACTAACCCATCACCTTAAGTCTTTGTTGAGATAGTTCATCTAACATGGTATTGTGACCAAAGGTCACGGGTCCAAATTCTGAAAGCTTCCAAAAATCTCACTAAGTGTAATTTCATCACATGGTAGGAGGGCACGTGCACTAACTGTCTCTTCAAGCCCAATGGGTATTCGAGTGAGGGGGCGTAGTGTTTTTGTGGTTTAATTGACATATGTGTAGGTTTTCTGGTTACATGGGTTGTAGCTTGTAATACAAGACAGTAGTTTATTTGTTTACGTTTGGAAGGATATATATATATATATATATATATATATATATATATATATATATATATATATATATATATATATATATATATATATATATATATATATATTTGACTCCATTGGGTATTTTGGAATACAGGCAACATCTGCAGACCCAACAGAAGTAAGAAGAATACTTACTATGGGATTGCCTTTTACATCCCATCATGGCGGACAAATTCTTTTCGGTCCAGATGGGTATTTGTACTTTATGATGGGAGATGGAGGAGGCGGCGGTGATCCTTACAACTTTTCTCAAAACAAGAATTCATTGCTTGGGAAAATTGTGAGACTTGATGTTGATGCCGTTTCAAGTGAGTATAGCCTTGTATCATGTTTTTCAGACACGTTGCATGCACCTGCTGTTGTATATTATGCTCGAATACTACCATCTTACGAGAATCTACTCGAGTTTCTCTCTTATTAGTTTTACACTTCCAAAAAGATTGATCACTTTTTTTCAGGTCTCTATTTTCTGAATTTTAAGACAGTACGATGTACGAAATGTCCAATGTTTATCCTCTGATTCTCCAGGTGCAGCAGAAAGCAGTGGGTGGAATCTATGGGGAAACTACAGTATCCCAAAGGACAACCCTTTTATCAATGATAATCAGTCACAACCTGAAATATGGGCCTTAGGACTTAGAAATCCTTGGAGGTGCAGTTTTGATGCTGAAAGGCCTTCTTACTTCGTGTGTGCAGATGTTGGACAGGTCTTAGTCGATCCTTCCCGTTACTTTTGTCATCTATTACCGCAGTTTTCCTCCCTTTTTCTAATAAAAGAGTATCATTACCATTACATCACCCTCTGCTCTTAAGACTGACACTGATGGCGGGATATTTACAGGGGACTTTATGTATATAGCCTTATTCTTTATTGAAAAATCCTTAGAGATTGTTTCCGAATGATGTCAGAGTTTATGATATACGGAGTAGTTTTCCTATCCTGAGACAACACTTGATGAAATGGACTTCCACTGTTATTGGTTTGCAGGACAAGTATGAAGAAGTGGACATAATCACCAAGGGAGGAAACTTTGGTTGGCGCGTTTATGAGGGAACCTCGCTTTACAATCCTCCTACATCACCTGGAGGAAATACTTCAAAAAACTCCATAAATCCCATTTTCCCAGTGATGGGTTATAACCATTCTGCAGTTAACTCGAAAGAAGGATCAGCGTCAATCACAGGCGGCTTCTTCTATCGTTCGTCTACTGATCCATGCATGTATGGAAGGTGAGTCATTTCTTATAAACTGACTAGTTTACCGATTTGGTGACTGGAAGACGGAACTTTTCTCGACATCTCTATAGTATCTCTGTGACTGCATATCTGTGTCTTCTTCACTGGTGATGCGATGCATCTATTTAGCACTATGTTACCTTAGATTCTTGTTACCTGTTAAGACGACGCACCTGCTAACTCATCAAGGCACACCAACACTTTGTTGTTGGCCTGACTCATGAATTCTGTTCGTAAAACAAGTGTCTGGCACATGGAATTAACATAGGTTTAACAACAACAACAACAACAACAACAACACCAGCATTACCCGCGGCTCACATGCATAGATGGTGAGATGAGGGGTCGTAATGTTGTATGTACACAACCTTAGTATTTAGGCTACTATACTAACTTAGGAACATGTTTACAGGAAGCATGGCAGCCAGTTTTACGACTCATTTTGCTTTGCTCTTCGTCCATCACAATCCAGCTCATTAACATATAGACATCTAAATGGACTGATTTTTCAGGTACCTTTATGCTGATTTATATGGAGGCCCTATATGGCAAGGAACTGAATTCCCAAAAGACAGTGGAAAATTCAACACAAGCCTTCTACCCATAAGTTGTGCTACAGACACCCCAATAAAGTGCAGCACAGTCGTCCCAGGGAGTTCAACCCCTTCTATGGGTTACATTTTCTCATTTGGGGAAGACGTGAACAAAGATGTTTATGTCCTAACTAGCAGTGGTGTTTACAGAGCTGTCCGTCCTAGCCGATGTAAGTACAGTTGCTCAAAGGAAAACACGACAGATAATGTTCCTACAACCGGTCTAGCTCCGTCACCCTCTCAGTCAGAAGGAATGCAGTTGAGCAACGACCTGTGTACAAGTTTAGTGTGTATGCTGTCATTTTTTTATCTTTTTAATACTGTACTAGCTAGCTGGTAGCTGATGATGAATGGAAAATGTCCAGCTTCTTAGAAGTATCAGTTGTTCGCATGGTTTCACAAAGAGCACGCCACAAATAGATGATTGTTGAAGCATTGAGATATCTCAACGGCATCCATCACTCACTTTCTTTTATATGTTCAACGTGTTTGTACTTATGGGTCATATAAGACTCGCTCAGCCCCTAACTACACTACTCCCATTTTAATACATACACTTACAAAATTTGTTACTCCCTTGAAGTTTTATAAAGTCGTAATTTAAATTTTTGGGTAATAACAATGTCGGCCTGTTTTTTTTAGTAGACTTATTTGTTGTCATTACCGTGATGTAGGTAAATTAAAGAATACTCCCTCAATATCAAAATGATCTTTTCATAAATGATCTTTCCATTTCATTATTATTTACCTACAATGAAAAAATGAGAAGATCTTAGGGGTGTTTGGTTGGGGGTCTTGTAATGGATTCAATCCATTCCAATGTTTGGTTGATGCATTTAGGTATGGAATTGGAATCCCAAGGGGTTGTAAATTCACCCCAAAACCTTGGAATCACAATCCCTACGCTCAACCCAGGATTCTAAATCCATGCATTGTTAATACAAATACAATCCATTACACCCTCGAACCAAACAACCGTAAATAAGTATGGGTATCTAACTCCAATCCTTCATGGAATCACACTCAATTCCAATCCATTCCAATACTTCGAACCAAACGCCCCCTTAGTGATATAGAGGGAGTAACAGACTCATATTTTAAGAGGAACAAAAAATTAAACGGAGTTGCTCTTTGCAGTCGCAGTACTTTTTACCCATATTGTTCCATTGCATTCCCTTATCAAAAAAACAAACCTAATTTCATTATTCTCCCACCCTTTCTACCCTAACCCTTAAAACCATTTTTTTTTCAATTATTATTGACTACCTCCAAATCTAACTATACATCTATTGAATTTATCAAATTTAATAGATCATGGATACAATTTTGATTGAAAAACAGTTATCAATCCATTAATTATCATTAATGATTGAAATTGGGGTTTTTTGTTTCAAAGTTCAAAATAATTAATTTTTTTTGTTTATTGTTATACATCACTAATTATGATTATTGTTTTTTGTTTATCATTAATTATTGAAAGATTTTGATTGAAGAACATGTATCAATCATTAGTTATCATTAATTATTGAAATTAGGATTTTTTGTTTCAAAGTTCAGAATAATCGATTTTTTTTTGTTTATTGTTATATATCATTAATTACGATTTTTGCTTTTTTGTTTATCCCTAATTATTGAAATTAGGGTTTTTGGTTTCAATTATCGATTTTCAACCATTAATTACCTTACGTACGACGTGTTCCTCTTTTTACGGAGTCTTGTTTATTTTGGTTTGGATGTCTCGCATGACTTTAAACATAAATTTAAAGTTGTGGCTGAATGCAAATGAATTTTTCTAGCAAACACTATACTTTCAATTTTTTTGGTTTAGAAACTCAATTTTTGGATTTAATACTTTAATATTGGGTATTAAATTGGAAGTATGCAATCGAATAGTGTAGTACAGTTATGAACTGGGTATATACTGCGTTAAAGTTGAAAAAAAAAAAATTACTGCATCAAAATTGAAAAAAAATACGTGTATTTCGTGATAAAAGAAACGTACCGCATTGATAAATTAAAAAAAAAAATACTTTATTCAAAGATTAAAGTAAATGTACTTAATGAAATTTTAAAATAAATGTACTGTAAAAAAATGTATTGCGTAAAAGTAAAAAAAATAAATGTATTGCGTAAAAGTAAAAAATAATGTACTGCGTTGAGTAAGGTAGATATGGGGAAGAGAGAAAGAAAAGAGACGAAATACAAAAGGATGAATTTGAGGAAGGGGAAATGAGAGGGGCAAAATCGAAAAAACGGTACTGCGTCGAGTAAACTCGTTTAAGTTAATAGGTTACGTTTACATTTACTTACGACCCATTTTAGTCAATAGTTTATGTTTGCTTTATTTACGACCTGTCTCAGTCAGTATTTTACGTTTGCTTTGTTTACGACCTGTCTTAGTCAATAGTTTACGTTTACTTTATTTACGACTCGTCTAAGTGAATAGTTTACGTTTACTTTACTTACGGCCCATTTTAGTCAATAGTTTATGTTTGTTTTTTTTTTACGATCCGTCTCAGTCAGTATTTTACGTTTGTTTTGTTTACGACCCGTCTTAGTCAATAGTTTATGTTTGCTTTATTTACGACGTCACAAAGTATCACAAAGTAAAGCAAACTTAAACTATTGACTAAGACGGAGTGAATATTAATTTAAAAATTTAGAAAAAAAAAATGAAATTTAAAAAAAAAATTATAAATAGTCTCATATATATATACCTCCAACCCCAAGGCTCCAATAAACCCTAACTCGTGAGTATGTCGGCCAAATAACCAAATTTGTTAAAAAAAAATGGTACTAAAGTGGCGGATTAGTAAAAAAAGTATCATGAATTGTGTCAAATTGGTAAAAAAAAGTTACATGCAAGTGACAAATTGGTAAAAAGGTGACATGTAAGTGACAAATTGGTAAAAATTATTGACACGATCCAAAAAAAATGTTGACACGATTCGATTTTTTTTATCGTCAACATGGCTAGGCATAAATATTGACACGGTCCGGAAAAAAAAACGTCGACTTTAGTCACGACAAAATTGTTAAAAGGCGTCCAAAAGAGGTCAACCGAGTCGGATTGGAATCAAGACATTTTCTTGTATGTTATTTTCAACTTTTCAAGGGATGAGATTAGTATTTTGACAATATTATTTAAATTAGCTGGAGTCGGGTTAGGTTCGGTTAATTCAGGTTAGGTGTCAAAACTAGGGTCTCATGTTTCAGTTCCTAAACAGTATCATGTCAATTTTATAATGTTTAGCAGTAACCGAACCGTGACATTTTATATCTAGTAAACAATGACAAAATTGAATCTCCTCAAGACGGGTGTGGATAGACCTGACAAAACTAACCCGACCCGAATACGCTAACCCGAACCCGACACGACAACCGAACTGAAGACCCGAGTTTAACTTGTAACCCGAATTGACCCGACTATTATTATAGAAAACGAGTCGATATCCCCAAAAAAAATTGAAAATAACAATTCCAAACCTGAAATGATCCAACCCGATCTGAAGTCAACTCGAGTTTTATAACCCGAAAGTGACCTGATAAACTAATTACGTAGTATTGCAATTTAATTATGAAGTACGAGTGCTAATTTAGATGAAAAACAATAACGAGCCACACATATTACGGAGTAGTTTTTAAAAAAAATAGAAATGTATGTAAATATTCGATTATGCCTAATCATGTTGACGATAAAAAAAATTGAATTTTATCGGCAATTTTTTTTTGGGATCACGTTAATATGGTTTACTAATCTGTCACTTGCTTGCCACTTTTTTTTTACCAATTTGACACACTCATACTTTTTTTCACCAATATGTCACCTTATTAGTGCCACTTTTTTTTTTACCAATTTGGTCATTTGGCATGAGTATGTCTCCAACTCTAAAAAGATCATTGAATCCGTAATCGAGTCCATGCATGATCGTCAACTTCAAGCTGACTTGATTGAACACATTCAACGTCATTTAAGAGGTAATTAATTATTGTATCTAGTGTTTCCTTTTTTGCCAGCCAGGACAGAAAATTAGCTGAGTTTGAGGTCAATACAAACAAGCGCGTGGGCCTCAGTGTTACAGTTTCTAGAGACATAAGTTAAAGAAAAGCAATGCAATGAGGGGCAAAGATAAATCAAATTGTCCAACATCCTTCGAATAGCCGGAGCGACGGGGATTGCACCTCCAATCATCAAGATAAGTTGTCGGCAGTCAAAGTGAATGGCGACATGAAGATAACCCATCGTACGCGCCCATTTAGCAACTCCAAATAAAGTTAGGGCTTCAGCCTGAAGAGGAGAGGAAGCCCGAAGTTGCATTGTTCCACGGTTAAGAGTTAATCCATTCAAATCTCAAGCAAGCCAACCACCATTAGATTGACGGTTGCTTATCCACACAATGGATTTGAGAGAACATATGGCGCGTCAAGACGATGAAATTAGGAGGATGCGCGAGGAAATACAATGGTGAAGCACCTTATTCGCCAACTGCAATCAAGGACCAATCTACTCCTCGTCCTCCAGATGATAAAGACCCCTTTAACGGGGGTGGTGGGAACTCAGGTGCCTTAGCTAGCTTCCCGGTTAGTTGATTACCATAACTTCGAACTAACTTTTATATATGTCGAATGACTCGTTACATTTTATGTAGTTGTGTTTTATGACGATGGATTTGTAATTATTTATTTATACTGGCGTCATTTCATCTTCAATGGCGTGGTGTGGAATGGGCGTGGTGTGGATGGCGTGGTCTGATTGAATGTGTTGAGATTCGAAGTGTTGTGAATGCTTGTGTATTGTGCTTGTGGATTCTGTTTTTTTGGCAGGTTTTGGCTAGGTCGTAAACGGATGTTTACGGCCTTCCAGGACCAGAAATAACGTCCACTATCCGACGCCAGGCTAGACGCTATGTAGACTGCAATACGTTATATATTCAGAGCCCCGACCTCTAACAGTGGATGCCAAGTTTGGCATGTGACATCCACTGTCAGACGCCTGGTACTTGACATAGCGTTTGACAATAGACGCCATTTGCACAAACCTGGTGTCCATAGTCAGACGCCCGCTTTCTCAAATGGGCGATCATTGTCAGACGCCATCATGGACGCCCGGTTCTGGCTGTTAGAATTATGAAAGAAAGAGAAAGATTGATTATGAATTGCATGAATATTATTGATGAATAAAAGTCTTATATATAGGACATTACATAAGATACAGTTTGCCTTATGGTAGAAGTATACAATAATTAGAAGATTCTATAAGATACAAATTCCCTAAACTAAATTATATCACAATCATAATATGAGAAAATAATATCCTGACATATATACGATATCTCTAATATGCTCCTGCAAGATGTACGGGCGGAGCGAAAGTACAATCTTGAAAATCAAGAGGAACGAATATCGGGAGAATATCAAATGCGTCAACTCGTCCGTCCAAGGTGCATAAACTCGCCAGTTCCAAGGTGCGTAAACTCGCCAGTCTCGGGTACGTAAACTCGCCAGTCTATGGTGTTGAAACATATCATCAAGGTGCGTAAACTCGTCAGTCTCGAGTGAGGGTGCGTAACTCGTCAGTCTAGGGTGTCGGAATATATTATTAGGGTGTGTATACTCGCCAGTCTCGGAAGCGTAAC
Source organism: Agrostemma githago (assembly GCA_958450325.1). NCBI lineage: Eukaryota > Viridiplantae > Streptophyta > Magnoliopsida > Caryophyllales > Caryophyllaceae > Agrostemma > Agrostemma githago. The sequence continues at coordinate 12,993,742 of OY288239.1, forward strand.
TCGCCAGTCTAGGGTGTCGGAACTTATTATCGGGGGTGAGGGTGCATAACTCGTCAGTCTATGGTGCGTAAACTCGCCAGTCTAGGGTGGAGAGAATAAACCACAAAATTGGGTTTAAGGGGTAAAAGATTGATTTAGTGAGGGAGAAGAAAATTTTATGAGTGGGGGAGAAGGGAGAAATATTTTGATGCAATTCGATGAGAGGGCAGCAGAAGACGGGTAGTTTCAGGCTGATACGATGGATCTAGGCTCTGATACCATGTTAGAATTATGAAAGAAAGAAAAAGATTGATTATGAATTGCATGAATATTATTGATGAATAAAGGTCCTATATATATAGGACATTACATGAGATACAGTTTGCCTTATGGTAGAAGTATACAATAATTAGAAGATTCTAAAAGATACAAATTCCCTAAACTAAATTATATCACAATCATAATATGAGAAAATAATATCCTGACATATATACGATATCTCTAATACTGGCTTCTGACTGTGGACGCCCGCTTTAAAAATAGGCGACTCCTCTGGGCTTTCACAGCCTGGCGTCTGACAAAGGACGCTCGTCCTCAAAAGGTGTCCATAAACGCAGGCCATTTATGGACGCCCAAGACCTTAATTCTTGTAGTGACACTTTTCCAGTGAATGGTCCTACCTTTCCTAGTTCCCGCCCACCAGAAATGGGCCAATAGTTTATTAATTCTATTCGCCACACTTACCGGTATTTTAAAGATCGATAGGAGATGAACAAAGAGGGAGGCGAGAACAAAGGAGACGAGCGTAAGTCCTCGTGCAGGTGAGAGCAAGGTCCCATTCCAGGAGGAAATACGTCTGACCACATTATCATTGATGTCATTGAAAAAAGTCTTACTATTTTGGTTAACATCAAGCATCACACCCAAGTATTTACCCATCGTAGAACAGGAAAAAGGCCAAAAAAAATTGTAGCAGGATTGAGCAGTGGCAAGAGTAGTATTCAGACTAAAGATTAAGAAGGACTTGCCATGATTGATAGCTTGGCCTGAGGCCTCGCAATATTCCAGGAGAGTGTAGTACAGATTTTCAGTACTAGTAGGGTTCCCTTCAGTGAAGAAAAGAGCATCATCAGCGAAGAGAAGGTGGGTGATCGGGGACGCTCCTCGGCCAATTCTGATCTGATACCACGAATAGCATCCATTTCATAGATTTTTCGTAGGTTGAAGGAGAGGACCTCTGTGCAAAGAAGGAACAAGAAAGGGGAAAAGGGGGTCCCCTTACCTTAGGCCTCGGTTAGGAGTGATCCTAATTTTAGGTGCACCATTAATGAGTAGGTCATAGGTAACGGAGTTAACACAGTTGATAATAAGACAAACCATTCATCGTGGGAAACCCATAGATTCTAAGTTTGTAACAGATAAGAGGTATCTAGTGTTTCTAATTTTGCACATTGTTTATTTTATGAGTATGTAAGTTTTCTTTTTAATTTTTAATGTAATTTCTTTTATATGTGCGTCGGAAAAAAAAAATACTTCTCGTATGTCACAAGATTTATTTAATGATTAATTATTTAATTGTAATTATTCAAATTATAAAATATATCTAGATATTGAGTAAAGAAAAAAAATAAGAAGGAAGTTGAGGTGACAAAATGAAATGAGTCTAGGGATAAGTATTTTTGTAGTGACTCTAAAAACACTCGTTCTTAAACGAGACGGTCTCACAATAAGTATATTGTGAGTGCTTTCACATGATAGGGGTTACCGTTTTGGATTTTAATGAATTATAGATTGTGTATCTCAATATTCGTATGTGAGACGGTTTCACCAAAGATTTAGTCATAAAATTAAAAGTGAGTCTGAAGTAGGAAGATGATAGTTAGCATTTGAGCCTTCAACAATCAGCAGATTTGGCTTGCTTTAACTCGCAAGTATCTAAGCCTTTTCCTTTTGCTTACAATTAAAGAGCTTTTTGGTTGGTATGTTTTACTCCCCTCGGTCACTATTTAGTATTTAAATGGAATGAAACTGAAAAATAATGACCGAAAATAGTACTATTTTCTTTAATTGATGGTCTAGTTTTTGCAAATGGATCATCTCCATTATTTTTTCTCTCAATTACCTCTAATACAACCATATAGGAAGTAATGGAGAAAACTTTACTCCTAGTTTTTTCTATTCCTCAGGTTATATACTCCCTCCGAGTTTTATTGTTCTTATATTACCAAGGTTAAGGGAACCAATAAGGGAGTGACATGTAGAGCAAAACTCATGAGAATGATCAAATTGCATATAAAAAACAATCCTAAAATAGAAAGACAAACAATTCATTGAGACGCCCCAATATGGAATAGGCAAACAATTGATTGGAACGGAGGAAGTATATTAATTAAATAAGAAAAAGTGAATTGTAAAAGTAGGAGAGAGAAATATTATATTAATTAATTATGAGTGATTGGTGTAATATAAAGAAAGTAGTCGGGTAGGATGATAATATTAGGTAACTCAGCCCAATAAGGAAAAAGGGAAGAACAATGCAATATTCCTCCCCATGCCAAACAAATGATCGATGATCTTATAGTGTACGATTGATCATCAATCATCATTCTTTTTGTAATGAGTATAAAACAAAACCTTCCGTCCTTCTCATTTCTCAATTCTCAAAGTTTGGAATCACTCCAGGCTTTGGCACTATTTAATACTACTCGTACTGTACAAGTATCACAAATAATACTCTCTCATTTCTGCAAAACTATTTGGTGCATAAATTTAAAACGACACACTTAAAATTGGTCTATATTTTCTGGGTTTTCGCCTTTCTTTCATGCTGAACGCTGATATCAACCCTGCCTTTTACTATATTACATAAATCTTAATCTGCTTAATTTTTCTGCAGTTTTATGTGAGATTGGATTTTGATACTAAAACACTTTTCCTAAGATTACAATAATTTTGTTGCCATTCTTTTTCAAACCAATTTATTTGCCAAAAAGAACATAAACTTTTGTCTTGATTAACGTAAAACATAACATGATTGGATATAATTAGTGGAGTACTCCTCCTATGTTCATGTAGCTAGATTGGAGTATGTATACGGAGTAGAAAAATCGAAAAGAAAATGATGAGGAGTATATTATCAGAAGGAAGAAGAAGAGCAAAAACATTAGTAGGTGATGCAGCAGCAAGTAGAAGTAGTTCAGGTTACTACTACTGGCTAAATTGGAGGGTTGTGTTATGTGGACTCTTGGTGTTGATTTCAACGGGTTTTGCTTCGTTTCTGATATTAAAATTCGAAGGGCCCAAAAATAGGAGCCATAATAATAATAATAATAATAATAATAATAATAATAATAATAATAATAATAATAATGATGATGATGATGATGATGATGTTGGTAATTCTTCTAATAGTAGTACAAGTACTAGTGAAAGAGAAAGAAGAGTAAGAGAAGATGAGAGAAGAAAGGAGGAGGAGGAGGAGGAGAGTTGTGGAGTATTGTATGCAGATGAAGTTTGGAAGGCATGTGTCAAGGGAATGCACCCTGCTTGGTTGCTTGCTTTTAGAGTTTCTGCCTTCCTTGTGCTCTTCATTCTACTCATCCTCAATGATATTGTTGATGGTGCCTCCATTTTCTACTACTATACCCAGTATGTTATTGTTACTACTAATTTTATGTGCTTTCCTTTCCTATTTGTGCTGTGTTGTCTTGTGCTGATTCATTCTTTTTCGACATATGATACAGGTGGACTTTTACTCTAGTCACCCTATATTTTGGAGTAAGTAATCCAGGCCACCAGGCCATTTACTTACGATCATTTTATTTTAAAATAAAATACGGAGTGTATGTGTTCTTAGATTAATGAGTATTATGGTAAATGATGATGATGATGATGATGATGATTTGTTTGAGGGACGTATGTAGGTAGGATCAGTGATCTCAATGTACGGGTGTTATGAGTATCACAATATTGGCAGTGGGGAGAGGGGGAGGGTCCATAACCAAGGGATGGAGGATTCAGAAAGAGGTGATGATTACATGACCACCACTGCAACTCATCATCCCAATCCCAATCCCAAAAACAATACTCCTCATGCTCGTCCCAGACCTACTGCCGGATTCTGGGGCTATCTCCTCCAAATCATTTTTCAGGTTCATCTCTTCTTATTGCTTCGATTACACTCCAGTGGTATCATACTAATATACCTCTGCTTTTTTCCTCTCCTCTGCTCCTCCTGATAAGTAGGACTAATGTTTATCGTATTTGGTTGATGTTGTCGAATCAAAACCAGGCCATTTGGGAATTGAATTGCTTTGTTTTTAAAGTTAGTTGATGGGGCGTGTTTCAAAACGTACAGATAAATGCAGGAGCAGTGATGCTGACGGATATGGTGTTCTGGTTCATAATTGTGCCCTTCCTCACCTCCAAAAACTATCATCTCAACTTTGTGAGCTTCTTAATTAATTTAACACATCAAAATTCTCATAGTGCCTACTATATAGGGTTACCTATTATCAATAATTACATTAACCTTATTCATGAAACTTTCAACAGATTATAATCAACATGCACACAGTCAACCTTGTCTTCTTACTTGCCGATACTGCATTGAATTGCCTGGTACATACGCTATCTATTCTTAATTAATTGCATGATGATACAGTCATTTTTCGCAACCTCCATCCTTTAATACTTACTCCTATTTCCATCCCTAAATGATAATGTAAGTTATATATGTGTACCGAGTATTTATATTATAAGGTCGATCGTTGTAAATCACAAAATAGTCTTTATCTAGGAAAATATGTTTCCTTGCATTATACTCAGTACTCCGGTACTACGTAGTATACATTTTGTGCTGAGGATATATATGTTTTGTCGACAGCATTTCCCTTGGTTTCGGATAGCATACTTCATACTATGGACATCATGCTTTGTCATTTTCCAATGGCTTCTTCATGCTTGTATATCAATTTGGTAAAACCCAATTTACTTCATAAAGCATAATCCTATATTTATAATTTTCTCCTGTTCGTTAATTATTACTTATTTTATTTTTTTTGTCACTTTTAATGTTATGCTAACAGGTGGCCTTATCCATTTTTGGACTTGTCTTCCTCATATGCTCCATTATGGTATGTACAGAGTATAATATTTAGTACTCGTATTACTTGGATTAGTCATATGCTTCAAAGTATAATTTGCAATGAGGGAATACTAACTTAGTATAGGAATATAGGAGTAGGATAGATTGGGATTTGGGGTACGGTTGATTGTCTAGCTTGCTGATTAGGGGTCATATTATTGAAATAACAAAGAACATATTGAAGTTGAATATCGAGATCAAGATTGAGTAAACTTCACTGGGGATGTAATTACTTCTCTTAATTAAATACGAGTTTACTAAGTTAAACCACACACACAAAATAAATGTAAAATCGTCTTGTAAGTTACTAAGGTTAAATTAATGTAAATTTAGCTGTCATAAAATTATAAGTCACGAAATTATCCCTAATCAAATCAGATCAGATCATATACTAGATGTGTATATCTCAATAATATTTGGAACCTACCATTAGCAATTGTCTTGATGAGTTTTGGTGTCAACCACATTCGGTTAGGAATAGCATAATAACAACTTGACTAAGAAAGGAATATTTGGCAAGGTTGGGTAATTGCGTTTGCGTGGGTCATAGCTAGATGACTGACTGGTTATTTTGATTATATTCTTTGCTAAAATGATCGAATGCATTATTGTACGTGTAGGTATTCAACTGTCGCCATCATGCACATTCCATGTTATGCCGTCTTCTTCCTGATAATCAAACTCAAGCATTTTCTCTTCACAACATACTTTCCTCATTCATATCAATGCCCCAAGTAATGGAACACCCAAAGATTTCCAACATATTTATTCTAACAACGGTAGTGGCCTGGGTGGACACCCAAAACTACCTGTATTATATGCATGCTTGAGCAAAAACGTAGACATCAGCAAAGGGAACTGATACGCCAGTAATATAGGCTGCCGACTACTACTGCCTATGGCTAACAACTTTGAAGCCAATCGATCATTGTATTCCGCTTATGTTTACCTTATACATGGCGTTGTCGACTTTTATTAGTTTTACAACATTTTATTGAATTCTGCAATGGTCAAGAATCAAGATGGTTTTGTGTGTCTAGTATGTACGAGTAAAACTAATGACAACAAGAGAGGTTTATTTTGATATTATACAAATACATATACTCCATATATATACGGTTGAATCTACTTTTATGTCGATCTTTATGGTATCGTGGATGTAATTACGTCCGAATGTTGCATCAAAATTCGGTATATAAAGCAAAAACAGCGTATATTTGAGTGTCACGTGAAGGGGACGGGGTACTAGCTAGCGCAGAGGCCAACACTTTAATAAAGGCATGTCTGCAGCAAGTTTTAAGCATGAGTACTCCATCCGTAGTCTGTAATTCATTGGCGCGCCTCATTCATTACTCATTTGCTACTTGAGATTTGTTAAAGCACCGAGTAATGAATGAATGAATTGGTACTTTAATTTGATGAATTTGTTTTGGCTAAAGTTTTGAACAGAATAAAAGTAGAATCAGATTCTTACTGTCCCAGGGGTTGAACAATAAAGGAATTAATCCACTCAGGTCAAAACTATATTGTTGAGGTCCTCTTCCTATGTATCCCTCCATTCCATTTGATTCTTTGTCTTTGCATTTGCTTTTTGAACAATATTCATAGGTAGGTGAAATCGTTAACGTAACTTTTAATATACTCTGTATAAGAGAAAATATAGCCAGTGAGATATTGTTTAAATTATCTAATCGAGTACATTATAAATATCAAATTTTTATAATTCTTAGAAATAATTAGAATTAGGGGTCGTTTGGTTGCCCTCTTGAATCATGGGAAGTAGAACTTCCCATGAATTAATAAATTGGGATGCGCTTTGGTTGCCCACTTCCCGGGAATTGCCACTTCTAGAGAATTGTCACTTCCTCCACAATGGGGGAGTTACTCAAGAATTGGTGTGTAGAACTTCCCGCATGAAATTATTTCCCACGTGACAACCAAACAATATTTTTGTAATCCCATGAAATACAAATTCACGTGAATTTAAGTTCACAGCAACTCCAGCTTCCCATGGTGAACCAAACGAGCCCTTAGAGTAAATTGGTTTTAAGATGAACCTCACTTGTTTGTTGGTCAGTCTCTTTCAGTTGTTCTATTAGCCCGTTGAAGAGGACTCAACAGTTACAAATAACTAGGTTGGATGCTATGCATCACTCGTAAATCTTTGCTAGGCGCGATTGAGTTAAACATTTACTACCAATTTCTAGATCAAGATATCGGGGTGGAGTGCCGATCCTTGTCGGAAAGCGAAATTAATCACTAGAGATGGAAATTAAGCCACAAATATAATTTCAAATATGGCCTCAGTGTTAACAGGGCACTAAAGTGAGATATCCACTATGAATAAGGATGTGATATAGAAGTATTAGCTCAAAGTTGGTTAAAGGAAAAAAATAAAGCAGGAGTGGGATGTTACTGTTTCTATGAAAAAAGCACTGACCGACAGCTATACATGAGGGAGGACTGTACCAAGGAAAGTCTTGACTGTATGTGTGCCAGGCCAACTGCCAAGGACCATTCAGATCAGAGATTACAGAAAGTCACAAGATTTTCAGCTTCAGAGAGGTGGTACCAAACTACCAACTGTACAAGAAGGAAGCAACTTAAGCATGCTGCATTTTGTCCTTCTAGTTTCTGCCATGTCTGCATCCATGTTTCATGTTCCCTGTGGATTCACTACTGCTATGCTTTTGTATAAACTCACAGTAAATCAACAATACCTCAATAAAATGCGCTTCTACCGTCTTCATATTTCTAATACAGTTATACTACTCTATGAGGAACCGTTTGATGCATGAATGCCATCGACACGACTATTATATAACGAGTTTTTGGAAGATAAGCACGCCATGCCATACTCTATCAACACATACGTACCTTTGATTACATTCCATGTGCCAAAATAATTTCCCCTATTTAGAAACATATTAATCATAATTTCCTAAAATTTAGAAACAATCAATCATCTAAAAATAGTCTACTAAACGCTAAATCTACAAACTTCTACGTAGTCTTTTCTAATATAGGTAAAGTAATTAATTAATAGTAACAAGAATAATATCAACTATTTCTCAAAATAATGGAGTACCAATTTCATTTAATCTGAGAAAATACGTATCATTGCCTTTTATTCATTTCATGTTCCCGTAAATCACAAATTATTATACAACCACAGCGCATCTACATAAAAATGGACTAACTATCTGGAGTGAGGGTTATTATGAATGGACAAAATGTTAACAAATTAAAGAGAGTTAGTAGGCAAGGATCCCATTAGAATTACATTCTCACCACCTGTGTCATCCTTCATCTTCTCTTGTTTTGACATTGAGAACAAACTTGAAATGAATTTTGCTGGTGATTTTACATCAAACTCCGTAACATTTCCAAGCTTCAGCTTTGATAATGACCGATTTGGCATAACCTCTTTCAAGACGAGTCCACATGGGCACTCTGCGAGTTTACTGAAGCAATTCTTGTGGAAAACTGATTTACAGGATTTGCACCGCTGAATCTCCTGCTCTTCCTGTAATAGCATCGAGTAACAAGCAATGCAGATATGAGAATTCGAAAAATTTCAGGAAGGGAACAATGCAATGTTGCTGACAGCTCCTTCAAAGTCCGTAAATTGGATTAGATGTGCACGATTTTAAGAAAGCATATGAACATATTGTTCCAGATATTTTCTGCAGCAATAACTCTCGAGAATCAATCCTGACAGTTGCCAATGGGCGAAATAACTCTGAAGATAGTGCTGTTGCAACTATGTGACATATGTTGGAGGATACATGCATGCATACATATACATACATACTGTACATACATACATACATACATACATACATACACGATACATATATTATACTTAGACTCGTATGAAACGGTCTCACACCAACCCATACGTTTGGAAAGGCATTTAATGTGAGGAAAACAAACATGGATGGGTATATACCTGAAAAGGAAAAATTAGAGAGGAAGGATTAGAGCAAGCATGTCGAGCACCACAGGGGATGCCATTATCACAGCATTCCAGACATAACTCGATAATGTGCTCTTGCATTTTCTTCAAGACAGCTTCTAGAATTGCTGGGAGTGCTACATGAGTCAAATAACATAAATATAATTTAGCCAAACAACCATTTTTTCAATTATCCTAAGATTACTTTTATGACAAATTAGAACTCATCAGAATTAGATCAGTTATCTTCATAAGTCGCACACTAGTAATTAATGGAAACATACCAACTTATGCTCGACTATCTTGAGTATTTATATAAGCTTAAGTGTCACCTTCATGGATATCATGTATATATCCGAGGCAACTACCTTAACTCAATATACCAAGATCAGTTATAGTACATGCATCAATTTTTTTATAACCATTTACTTTATACTAAATGAGAAACCGCTCAAGAAGCAACTGTCACATGTCGCGTTATGGTTACATTTCTTCCCACCCAAAACAATGACCGAATTACACAACTAGAATAAGTGAAGGCGCGTTATATAGAACGCATGAAATATGAGTCTACACAAGTTTAGCCACATATATCACATGAAAATTATCCTAACAATTTTCAAAATTAGCTAAAATCAGACACGCTAGTAGAATGTTCTTCACAACCAAGATTAGATGAGTGAAATGATTCTTACTAGTAGGCTCTGTTTTGCCTAGCTAAAATAAAATTTGTTTAGCCTACAATAAACTAAATTCCCTCAACTAATGTTTAACGTAAGGTTTTTTTTGTTTCTTCTCTATCAAGTTAAAAAAATTGTGATAAGACTAATGTTGCATTGAACTATAATTGTGATTGAATATTATAAGACAACTCATATACCTCTATATAAAAAGCCATAATAGTCCAAATAACATGGATTTATTTAGCTAGCACCTTCAATCCCCACTAAAATCTAAGGTTGAAAACCTTAATCATGACAACAAACTACTAAGTATTGGTTGATTATATGATACTCTATGAAGCAACCAAAATGGGAGAGGTCTCATACTGGAGGTGGTTCTGGTAACCTAGGTCTGTGGATTGTTGCGTACTTCCTACGTAGGAAAGTAGGCATGTTTAGTTTCTTCTGTGTAAAAATGATGTAAGGTAAGATTCCAGAGACACTTTCTTTGGATTAGGTTTTTAATGTGAGGGGACCTTTCTGGAGAAACTTGATAATTGGCATCCTAATTGCAAATAATTCTAGGAGATGGCAGGGGCTGCATCCATTTGGAACTCTCCACATACAGACGACAGAATTCGGTTACTGTTTCCCAAATACGTAAACATGATGCAGATAAAAAATTTAGTGACATTCAATCCCCCAGTTACATTTTAACCCATAAATTATGCAATTTACAAACATTCACAGTTTGACAATATAGAAGCCATTACTCTTGAAAACATACGAGAGTGAACTATGAAACAGACAAAAGCCATACCTGCAAATGCCCCTTTAGACAAGTCAATAAGATCTCTTAATGCAAAAAAGTCGTTAGTTTCCAGAAGGTATCTCCGATATCCAAGTCTTCTGTAAATAGACTTGCGATATGTGCAGCGAATATGGGGAAGCATTGTCCCAATTTTCCTTCTAATTCCCACAATATGAAGTAGGGTTGGAACTTTGGACAGCAGAAGTGGATTAACTGCATTAACACAGAGCATAGGCTGCCAAAGAGAGGGAACACTAACATGAGTGAGTTGATCTTACAAACTTCAAGTATTAAGAACCAGTTAATCACAGCAGCAAACAAGACTTAATAAACTTAATAGTAGTAAGGTTGGCATGCTTGAGCAATCTATACAATAGCTATGGGAACTCTACAACAGAGAAGGTTGGGATGTTAAAAAAAGCATTTGTAATAAAATTCAAGTTGGACTCCACATAGAGGAGTAACTGGGTTTCTCCACTAAGCTACATTCCCGCACAAACCATAAAAAGGCCCTTTTTAAAGCCAGAGGTACATGGACTGATGCACCAAAATAGAAAACACAGAACCATTAGAATGACCCTAATTTGTATCGCCAGTCCTAGAACACATTCTTCAATATCAGGCATCCAATTCACTGAAGACAAAACCTGCAACTAAACACCCCTATATGAGCATTAAGCATCTAAACACTCCCCATATGAGCATTCAGCATGCAAACAAACAAGAACATAGGAAGAAACAGGAGAAAGAAAGAAAATACATAAAAATGGATAGAATTACAAAATGCAACCTGACTGACTGTGGCATGGAATCTAACCTAGCTACCCATGATATTTTTTTAGCAAAACCAATCATTATATGCTATTGTGAATACAGACAGACTTCTTTACTCTTTGCTGAATGTAGATCAAACGATCACTTAAGAGCCATTCAACTCACCTTATCAATGATAGAGTCCAAGTATGACTTTGCCAATTGAGAAACTGAGTATGGAGTGAAGTCCCAGTGGTGCAAAACTCGTGCAGGTAAAACCACCGTTTCATGTGTATGGCATGAAGAACAGAACAGTTGGCCAGTATATTCACAATATCGTGGTTTACCCCATCCAAAGCTTAATACAAATTCTTCCATGCGAGTCTTCCCACTGTCAAATTTTTTATGACATCCAGCACATGTATAATGTTGTTTATCTAGAAGCTCCTTCACTGACATTTGGGGTCGAATATCTACTATTAAGGATATTGTCTTCCCTAAAGTTGAAAATCTTTCGGCATCAGCACCCACATCTGACTGATGTGCCACCTCATTGGAATGAAAAGAGCTGAGAATGGGTTCTGGTGGGGACAAAAATAAAACCAATGCATTTGGAAGAGAAGAAAAGTATTGGGAATTGAGGACGGAAGATAAGCATTCTTGAATTAGAGTACTTTCTGAAACAACACGCGGAGAAGCATTTCCGAAAAGTTTTCGGGATTCTCTTTCAACTGAGGACCACGGAGTAGGAAGAGTCGACTCTTGCATAGGAAAACACGATTTCAGCTGACGATGTAGAGAGTAAAATTCACGATAACGACGTTCAACCTCCCACTGATTCTTGCCACTCCTAACTTGAATGATGTATACAGTGTACTCCCTCAGACCAACTAGCCTTTCACTTAAGGAAACATCTCCTTTTCTCTGTTTTGCACCCACTACTTTAATCTCATCAATCTTAAAAGGATGATCAATCAAGGAGCAACCAACATCCATGCCAACTGTAGTTGATGTAGAACCAAGATCTCTTCTAGGGGATGACTGCTCGGAGTAGAAAATAGGACGTTTCTCCTTCAGCCTTGTTGCAACACAATCATGCGAGTCAAACAAGATCTCTTCCATGTCGTGCACAATCTCATCATAAAATGCATTCATCTAATAATATTTTCCCGTTAGAACATATTGGTCTTCATGTATTAAATTTTGAGGGGCGTTCATATTTGCTAAAACGAGTAGGAAACCAGCAGAAGTTTAAATTCAGATGCAACTTAACTTAAATGACTAAATGTTAACGGACGAAAAAAAAAACTTTATAACTACAAAATCAGATACTCCCTCCGTTCAAATCCAAAGTGCACATTTCTTTTTTTGACACTATTCACAACTAAAGGGAATCTTCAATATTCTCAACAATCTATAAGAGAAAATATAGTCATGATTGATCTTGTTTGATTCATATTTATGAGTAGGTTAAGCATATCAAATTGTTATAAGTATTGTTAATGTAAAATGAAAGATATCGATGGTGAAAAAATGAAAGATATCAATGGTAAAATGAAAGATATCAAATTGTTATAAGTATTGTTAAGCGTCTCGACAAATGTGTAAAAGAGAAATGTGTAGTTTGGATTTGAATAGAGGGAGTACCTTTTACGATTAAGTACCAATTAAGTTGATAAATCTGAACTCCAAATCCTATACTATCAGTAAATTTCAACCATAACGAATAGGCTGGGGGAAATCAAACTAAATTACAGAAAATATGAAAATAGCAAGTTACTCCGTAGCATATACAGAGTACGATGTTAAATAAAGCTAAGTCAATAAAGCCCTGAGCACAATGCAATGTTAGCTACCGCACACTAAAAAAACCCTCATTTTTTTTAAAAAAAATCATTTCTTTTGAAGTGAACTCACCTTGCTGGTTGTGAATTTGTCTTCTGAAGGAATCAAGTCTTCATTATTTATGCCCCTGTCAATCCCGAGCCGAGATGAGTCTAAATTTGACATATCTCCAAAACAGGATTCCACTCCCTCACCTTCAAGGACACCAAATATATGGTCTTCGCTATCATCCACTTGGGGGAAAGAAGCTTCACCAACCTCTAAATCAGGTGGGATATCCATACGATGTTGCAAAGCTGGGCGGCCATTGATACCACTGGCTTCAGCACAAGGTATATTTTGATTTTCTCTATCTTCATCAGATGGCACAGAACCCATATCCGAAAGAATATGAATGTGCGAATAGTTCTTTTCAAAAATATTATCCATGGAACAACTCTCAAGGTATTCATTGGATCCATCATTACTGGCTCTTTGGTTGGACGGGTGAAGACTAGCAGTTGAATGACTTTGCTGACCCTCAAATGATTTATCATCTATTAGGAAATCATTGCTATCAACTGTAACTTCCCTTTCAGATTTCCCTTCCATATGCCCCTGAAAATTTTCTGTACAAGTTGATCGCACCAAAGTGAAATTTCGAGAACTGGTTTCATCTTCGCCACTTAGATGTTGCTGCTCCCAAAATTTATCAGGAAGTCGTATTCCATTGTTTTCATCGGTTTTGCCCTGCTCAAAATCATCCCAGTCCTTGGATCCAAAAGCCACAGATGAATTCATTACCATCAAATTTCCACAGCCTGCATCTTCATCACATTTATCGTCTAAATTTTTTACATAGTATGCATGAGGCTGGGACCCATCATCTGAACCATAGTTAAACATTGAATCCTCACCATCTGAATGTTCATACCTCGAGGAGGCGTCGTCTTCTTCTCGACACCTCTCATCCTCCATCTCATCGGCATGGTTACAATCCAACAAATTCTCCGCGGCACTTCTTGCAGCAACAGCTCCTTGCAAAAAAACATTTTCTACATTCTTCAGAAGCACAGCCAAGTCTTCTTTCTTCCCTACCTCACCATCTAAGGCCACAACCCCACGACCAGAAGATGAACTCGCTACATCATCACAACAAGGACTTGATCCCTCCATCCTGTCAATCAACCCGGGAAACTCACTGGACGTACAACTACCAAAACCACAATCCCTATCCAATAGTGCCGGATGAGAACTCTCCTCAAACCGCCTAGGAACCCTACTGCCACCAAAACTCAAAATCTCTGAACCCTTCAACGACAACAAATCCAAATCAACAGAATCATGAAAGAGCCCCATAGAACTACAAACACTGGGAGTACCCATGACCGAATTGGCGCTACAATATCGATCAAACTCCGACTCACCACACGATGAGTACTGCGAAGACAGTGGAGACAACCCAGCATCCCCATCATCTAATTTCTCTAAATCTCCATTCGGCGAATTGGGAGAAGTGACTTCATTCTCAACAGGAGACCCCATCTCCATTTTTCCTCCTAGGTTTCACTCAGAGTGAACCAACATCATATAATATCATGAAAAACTTAAAATCCTCCAAGTTACGACCAAGATTCAGACTTTGGGCTTCGAACAGCAGATACAACGCAATTCGAGCAAATCCCACAAAGGGAAATGGAAAAATAGAAGTTGTACGCGTAAAAATTAAGATATTACGATGACCCTTGTGATCTAAAGCAACTACGGGTAGTAAATAGATCTAAAGCAGTGGGTTGGGTGAACAAATTACCTGGAAATGCAGACAAAAATTAAGGCAAACCTGGAGATGAATTGAAGGAGGTGTGAGGTTTTAACCAATTATCTGAATTATAAAGGGGTTTCCCTTTCATGGAAGACGTTCTTAATTGTGTTGTGTATCGTTCAGAGTTCAGATCCCTAATCTCTGACTTTTGTTTGTGCCCCCCTTTATCCAATTTTTTTAAGACCCGGTAACCGGGATTACACATTGATGTTAGACTCCGCTTCTATAAGCGTCATAATATAATCCGGGAACAATTTGTCCCAAATGCTAGTTCCTACTCGTTCGTGACAGAATCGGGTACCCCAACACTTCACCATGAACCTCCCTCACTCGGTAGCTCCTCTTCCTCCATCTCCCCTCCACAAATCCTCCAACCACTCCCTCACTCACTCATGCCCATTGTACATCTTCATCTCGAGCTCCAACTCTAGTCCCACACCACTCCCTCACCCACACCTTTTCACAAGGTGAAGACTAGTCTCCTCCTCACCAAGACAAATATGACAACCTCCATTACCATTACGAATTCGACAAGAAATATTGTAATAATGTGGTGGCGCCTCCGAGCATAATTGCCAAAAGAATGTCTTGATTCGAGGTAGGAAACCCGAATTTCTTTTTCCTAACGATTAATCTGCTGATGTAATGATGTATTCTACGTATCTTTCCTAGGGAACCCCAAATTTCTTTTTCATTCTTCGACGTAGGCATTTCAAGTAGAGGTTGATTTTCGATGGGTCATTTTATGTTCCCCGTTGACTTACGAGGTGGCCTAAGAGTGTTCTGGATGTGACTCCAAAGGCGTATTTTTAAGGATTTAATCTCATATTGTATCTGCGTAGGTGGGTAAAAAAAAATTCGAGAACATCAAAGTAACCCTCCCGGTCTCGTGATTTGACGATCATGTTGTCTACATAGACTTCAACTTCTTTGTGCATGATGTCATTTAGGAGAGTTGTGGCGGTCCGCTGATAGGTTGCCCCTACGTTTTCAGTTCGAACAACATTAAGGTGTAACAATAAGTCACGATTCATATGAAGAATGCCCAAGGTTTTATATGAATAATTAATCGCATATGAAGAATGCCCCGTTAGAACCTTCCTAGGTTGACACGATTCGAGAGGACGTGTTATAGCCGACTAGCATGTTTATGTGTTTATTATTATTGTCGCATAATTGTCGAACATCTATCGTGAACCCGTGACCTTAGTTTTCATCTAATTGTTAGATTCGATTATTTAGTATCGTATTTTAGTGGTTTTTTATATTTTTCCATCAATCAACCCGGTTAGAGCATTTTAGAATCGCCATAGCTATTAGACGCGTTTAACAGTTTCCCTGTGGATTCGATACCTTACTTGCCGCTATCTTCTGATTAGTAGCATTAGGTTTACCTTGATTGGGTGAGACGACTTAACCCATATCAAATTTGGCGCCGTTGCCGGGGAAACGGTTTTTCTTGTTTTTTAGCTTGTTTCTTTTTTGCTCTCTTTCGTCTCAAGGAATTAAAACTCCTTGAGATTGATCTCACTTTTCTATTGTAGTTTTGCTTATGTCCAGGTCTTTTCGGTCATCAGAGCTTACTCCGTTCGACCCTGAACCCGAGAAAACCTTTCGTAGGCGACGACAATTTTGGAGAGAGATTTCCGCAGCTCCCGATCTTGCGACTTTGGAAGCTATTCATACTGAATTTGTAGCTGAGAATCAGTCCTTTGAAGAGGAACATCAATCTCAGTCCGAGATCATTTTACCACCTCCTCCTATTTTAAAAATGCCGAAGCTTTCTAGTCATTCGGAGCCCGAGCAAACTGATTGTAACACCCACTATTTTTCCTAGCGTTTTATCCTTTCTGTTATGACTTCGTCATAACTCTGTCATTTTGGCCTTATGTTTCATCATTTTTCCAAGCTCTATTTTCATTTTTGAGTTTAATGATATTTATTTTTATTTTTAAAGATTTTAATTCCCTTAAATTCATTTATTTGATTTTCTTCGTAAACTATTTATTTTTCCGCGAGGAATTTTATTTCTCTACGAATTAACGTTTTTAAGCTCAAATTTAAGTTATTCCTCTTTCTACAAATGTCTAAACATATTTTTATAATATTTTCAACTAGTAAATATTTTTATTCACTAAAAATTAGCCTTTTATGATTTTAATACGAAGTTTCGTAAATAATTATTTTCCAACGCGAGGTTTACTCGAATTGCTTTGAAATGCCGTTAACTATTTTACGATTCTTCTTTTTATCAACTTAAAAATTAGTTGAGACATTTTCCCCATATTTTGGACCGACAAAGCTTCTTGTCACAATTTTACTACGTTTTATCAATACGTTTCATTCTATCATGTTAAACCGTAAACGTAAGATTATTTTCTTTTCATTAAATTGATGCATTATTACTCAAACTCTTCATACACCTTCTTCCTTTATTTTGGCTGGCACTTTTGACTCACTTTCACCTTGTTTTTATCAAAAAATTCATTGTCATTAAGCTTGCATAAACCATCCATTTCCTACCATTCATTTTTACATTTAAACAAAAAAAAAATCCTTTCTTTCTTCTTCATTTTGGCCATGACACCAGCAGCCTCTCAAGGCTTACTCTTGCTTCAAATCGAGTCTTAATTGTCTCATTTTCATCGTCAAATTAATCCTTAATCCGTTCATTCCGTTAAGGTAATAATCGATGTTGTTTCTAATCGTTATTCACCTTGATTTTTCCTAGTTTTCTTATGGTATTTTTTTTCTACCATACTTTTCGTGTGTTAAGGATTTGTGGACGATCTCGAAGCCGACGAATATATTATCGTTTCCGATTTGGTCTTGAGGTAACGTCAATGTTACTCGGTATTTCATGATTTTGATTGTGTATTTTGATAAGACACGTATTTGGGTAATTTCTATCCGTCCTCTATTCATCATCTCGACACATATATATAGTACATCGGATACATCAGGATACATCAAATAGGAACGTGACTATTCGGGTTACCACGACTTTACAAATCCGATATTCAATTAACTACTATATTAATGAACTACGATATTCAATGAATCGTAATTATGTGAGTCACTACATATTCCTAATACCCTCCCTCAAGCTGGAGCATGGAGGTCGATAATGCCTAGCTTGGACAAGAGATAATAAAATTGAGCCGAACCGAGAGCTTTGGTGAATATATCCGCAACCTGATCAAGAGTCGAACGATACTCGGGTTTGATAAAATTGTCCAAGTAAGCATCACGAACGAAGTGACAGTTAACTTCGATATGCTTCGTGCGTTCATGGAACACGGGGTTACGAACAATATGTAAAGCGGACTCATTGTCACAAAACACGGAGATAGGATGAGGTATTACAACCCCCAACGTAAGAAGTAGACCATGGAGCCATTTAAGTTCACACACAAGAGTGGCCATGGCCCGATATTCGGCCTTCGTAGATGATCTAGATACCATCGTTTGCTTCTTAGTTTTCCACGAGATGGGAGACCCACCGAGAGAGACAAGCCAACCGCTAACGGATCGACGAGTAAGTGGACATCCAGCATGATCAGAGTCACACCATCCTGTGAGAGCAAGATCACTATCAGACCCGAGTAAGATACCCTGACCCGGGCATCCCTTGAGATATTTGACGACACGGAGAGCGGCATCCCAATGCTCCTGTCTCGGTTGTTGCAAGAATTGGGAGAGAATATGAACAACATAGGACAAGTCTGGACGAGTAATGGCGAGATAGACAAGACGGCCAACAAGTCGTCGGTATGGCTCAACATCTTCTAAGAATGGGCCACTGGCAAGCCCGAGGCGGTGGTTTTGCTCCATGGGAGTGCTGAAGGGTCGGGACCCTAAATTCCCGGTCTCGAAAATGATGTCGAGGGTGTATTTACGTTGATTGATAAATAAGCCTTCTGTACTGCGAGCAACCTCTATACCGAGAAAATATTTTAAAGACCCGAGATCCTTCATGTGAAAACAAGAGCTCAAATACTTCTTAAACTCCGAAACAGCGGTAGAATCGTTTCCGGCGATAGCGAGGTCATCGACATAAACAAGAACATGGAGACACACGGTACCACGGGTGTAACTGAACAACGAATAATCAGAATAAGAATTTGTGAAACCGTATTCTCGGAGAGCAGAAGTGAGCTTGGCAAACCAACAACGCGGAGCCTGCTTTAGACTGTAAAGGGCCTTTTTTAGTCGACATACCTTTCCTTGCTTGTCTTTGTCAAACCCGGGGGGAGCTTCATATAGACTTCTTCAGACAAATCACCGTGAAGAAACGCGTTATGGACATCCATTTGGTGTAATTCCTATTTTTTAATAGCTGCGACGGCCAAGAATGTACGAACGGTAGTCATTTTGACTACAGGTGAAAAAGTTTCTCCGTAATCGATTCCCTCAAGTTGATGATTCCCAAATACAACAAGACGAGCCTTTAATCGTTCAACGCTCCCATCCGAATTATATTTAATTTTATATATCCAACGACAACCGAGTGCTTTCTTGCCAACGGGAAGGGTAGATAATTCCCATGTATGATTGTTTTCGAGGGAAGAGATCTCGGCTTGCATGGCCTGACGCCACCCATCATGCTTAACTGCCTCGGAACATGAGAAAGGCTCGACCCCGGATGAGATAGCCGCCAAAAAAACTTTATGTTTATTAGAGAATTTACGACAATCAATATAATTATTTAAAGAATAAGATGTACCTGAGGACGACGGAGTTAAAGAGATCGGTGCGGGAGGACATTGAATAGAACCAAGAACGTAATCACGAAGGCGGGATGGGGTCGTCTTGGATCGAAAACCACGGCCTAAAGGAGCTACTTCGGGTGTTGCGGACTCCTCGGTGTCTGTAGAACTAGCAATAGTTGATGAAGCGGGGGTCTCGAGATCACTTGTTGAATCTGTAGAACTAGCATTAGTTGATGAAGTGGGGGTCTCGGGGTCACTCATTGAATTAGCGGGAGTCGATGGACTGGAAGGATGATCCGGGGTCATGGTTTGAATATGTGAGCTTGGGCATTCAGGAGACGAAAACAAAGACTCATGTTGTGCACCCGTGTGGTCGGAAGAAATCAGGGCAACGGGTAGAAGCTCTGGTTGAGTGAACTCAGGATGAAAGGGAAATTTGTCCTCATAAAAAATCACATCTCGTGAGACAAAATAGGTCTTGCTTTCCAGGTCAAAAACCTTCCATCCTTTTTTATTATGAGGATAGCCCACAAAAATACACCGACGACTCCTCTTGGCAAATTTGTCACCCCCCGTAAGTTGATTGTGTGCGAAACAAAGGCACCCAAATACTCGTAAATTGGTATAATGAGGAGGCTTCCCAAATAATAATTCATATGGAGTCTTATGTGCGAGAAGGGCCGACGGTGTCCGATTAATTAGGTAGGCCGCACTTAAAATACACTCCCCCCAAAAGGTTTTAGGTAAATTACCTTGAAATAAAAGGGCACAAGCCACATTAAGAATGTGTCGGTGTTTGCGTTCGACCCGACCATTTTGTTGGGGCGTGCCAACGCAAGACGTTTGAAAAAAAAGCCATGTTTAAAAAAATACCCGGCCATACAATTGAACTCTGTCCCATTATCGCTCCGCACTACTTTGACATGACTAGAAAATTGGTTCTCGACCATTGCTAAAAAATTCATAAACATGTCCGTAACCTCAGTTTTGTCGAGTAAGAGATAGACCCAAGTAGAACGTGAATAGTCGTCAACAAGTGTTAAAAAATATTTGGCCCCACATGACGAAGGAGTCCGATAAGGGCCCCACAGATCACAATGAACTAGTTCAAATATCTCGGAAGCAGAATTATTATTCAACGGAAAACTATTTCGATGTTGTTTCGCGAGATGACAGACATCGCACATACCAATTTTATTATTACTGAACTTAGAAGCAGGTGGAATAAACTTAATGATGTTTTCACCCGGATGTCCCAGCCGTCTATGCCAAAGTTCAAGACTTTCTCCGTGCCGAACTTGATTGATCGAAGACTTCGTGATTACGTCTCGAAAATAGTAAAGTCCGTCCCGTTGTTCACCGACTCCAATCGTCATCCTCGAAGCACGGTCCTGTATATGACACAAGTTGTTAGCAAATTCTATAATGATTTGGTTTACAGCAAGCAATTGTGATACGGAAATCAGGCTGAAAGTAAGAGACGGGACATAGAAAACATGTGTGAGAGTAATTTTATTGGTGAGCTTGACCGTCCCTTCCATCGTGGCTTCACTGACCCGCCCATCAGGAAGGCCCATGACTCGAGGAGGCATCAATGTAACGTTCTCAAGCCACGTCATGTTTCCCGTAACGTGGTTCGATGCTCCT
The DNA here is from genome assembly GCA_958450325.1 of Agrostemma githago. Lineage (NCBI taxonomy): Eukaryota > Viridiplantae > Streptophyta > Magnoliopsida > Caryophyllales > Caryophyllaceae > Agrostemma > Agrostemma githago. The sequence goes on from OY288239.1 coordinate 13,015,056, forward strand.
GTATCAATCAACCAAGAATCATACATACCGCTTAGTCGTTCATCGGAAGGAGTTGTGACTGCATTTGCACGAACAGTAGGAGAACTGAGATAAAATGTAGATTGAATATCAATGGTGGAGTTTTTGTCTTCCCCTGTCATATTTGAGTCGTGAACAGGGAGGTATCAATCACTTTTTTTTTCTTTTTTTTTTCTTTTTAGGTTTCGGGAACGAGATTTGGCTCTGATTCCATGATAAGACACGTATTTGGGTAATTTCTATCCGTCCTCTATTCATCATCTCGACACATATATATAGTACATCAGATACATCAAGATACATCAAATAGGAACGTGACTATTCGGGTTACCACGACTTTACAAATCCGATATTCAATTAACTACTATATTAATGAACTACGATATTCAATGAATCGTAATTATGTGAGTCACTACATATTCCTAATATATTTGCATGTATATATTTTTATGTTTTATTTTGGCAATATATGTATGTCATAAAATCTGAAAAAATTTTAAAAGTTGAAAATTTGCATGTTTCGGTATTTTTATCGCTTTTATGAGATTAACGATTAAATCGTCATATTAATTTGTAAAATCGTAATATTCGGCCTAAACATGTAATATATGTTTATATTCTGTAAAAATGTTGTTTTTGATGATTTTTAATAATTTAGTATTTTTCTGATATTTTAGTTATCGATTATTGAATTATTACCGTTTACGGACAAAAACGATTAAAAGCCGATTTTTAGTTCTAGTACTTAAACATTTTATTTTAATCTAATTTTTGACGTGGTAAAACTTTCTGATGAAATAGAATTTTATTATTTGTTTCGTAATTTTTTAAAATTGTTAAGAGGATGAATTAATTAATCACTTTAAATCATCGTTTATCGTTAAAACTGTGTTTGTCGTTTAAATTCTCGATTTTTGGTCTTTGGTTTAACTCTGGAAAAAATTATAATTCTGATGATTTCATAATAAAATCTAATTTTATGATTTTTAGTGCTTTAATAAAAAGTTAGGACGATAAGTTTTATTAATGGAATCGTTAATTGTGAAAACGGGTTTTAAATGACGGTTTTATTGGAATTTGGTAAATCTGGAACTTTGGAAAATATGGAAAATTAGTATATTCTGGAAAATGATGATTTTTAAGTTTAATAATAATTTTTGGACATTAATACTTAAATCGTTTTGTAATTACTATTTTTATTAATCGTTATTGTCGAGATTAGACGATTAACGAGAAAACGCTTTAAAAACTGAGTTTTAGGATTCTGGAAAATTTTCTTTTCTGGACAGAATGTCCATAAATATATTTTGGCTATTTTACGTAATTTTTGTACTATTTATTAAAGTCCTTAATTAATAAGTATTGATTTTCAGACAAATTGTGATTTATCGTTAAAATGCTTCATCTTACCTAAAAGAATTATTTTTCCAGCAATTTTGAAAATATTTAAATCTAAAACTTTAAGAGTTAAATCATCCCTTAACATATTCTAAATATATTCAATGGTTTAATTAAATAAAAGACGTTAAAATATTTAATTTCGCATTTGCCGTAAAATCCTATTTATATTTGTATTGTCGAAACTATTAATAATTAGGGAATTTTATTTTGTAAATTTTGGAAACACACTAATTAGTAGTATTTAAAATGTTTAAGACATTTTTAATCATTTTATAAACACTCGAATGATGTTTCAATAATTTCATAAACCTAAATGTTCTCATTTTATCAATTAATATCGTTAAGGCCGAAAGTATTAGTTTTATAAATCTATATCGTTTACTAAAAATGTTATATTAGTATAAACTAATATTTTCGCTATTTTGATATGATGCTATTTTTAGTAAAGTTTCCTAAAATAGAAGTTTCCTAAAATAGAAAGTTTCCTCTTTTGGAATGTGGTCCTTTTTCCTTTTGTTCTCTTATTATTTATAATGATTATATCTTTTGAATATCGATAATGACTTTGTTTTGGAGTTATAGAATAAGGATAAGTGTGGGGTTAGAGTAATACAGTCTGGGAAGTACGTTTTTGCCATCAACTATAAAGCCGGTGTGCCCATTTTGGGCACATTTGGTCGTTGAACTGGGCGTAGTTTCGCCCAGGAGAGTGTGCATTGTGCCCTTAAGCTAGATATCGCATCGTGTTAGTCGCCGTCAGTTGAACTGGACATATTTGGTATCCAGGAGGGGTGTATACTACTTAAACCAGGACCTCGCTGCACGCAGTCCTGTTATAGTTGAGTTGCCTAGTTAGAGACTGGATTCTGTTATGAGTTAAGTCTACAGTTCTTGAAGCTAGTTTCCAGTATTATTCCTAGTGAAAGTCTAGCCTTGTGCACACTAACCGAATATCCATAACGCCATTTTGAATATTTTATTTATTATCGATATAAATTGGTTTGCAGGTTGGCAAATATTTTTATGTTTCTTCGGAAACTCTTTTGATTATTTTGTTTTACGCTAAAGCTTATTTTAATATGATGTTTTACTGTTTTCCTTTTTACTATTTTTCTATAATAGTAATTACAGTTTTAAAATCCTGTTATACGGCTGGGAGAACGTTGGCGTTGCTCCCCACTGATTGTGGCTGTTATGTTTTAACATGGCAGGTATACGTGTTCCGGGTGTGGGCTAGCGAGCAGTGTGAATCCTGCTTATTTATTTTTATAATTATGTCCTATGGATTGTTCAAACCCCTTTTGTGGATTGTTTTAAATTTTGGCCATTTTATTTAAGGCCTATTGTTTGACTTTACCATTTTAATTTTACTAAGACATAGTTACAGTGTGTTATAATACCGATTCTACAGTGTTTCCGCCACTGTATCGCGTTAGATTTTCTAGGGGATTACAGTTGGTATCAGAGCATCACTGCTCCCAACGCTTACACCTGAAAATAAGGAAAATACCAGTAAATTATTTAAACAGTAAATAAAAATATTATTAGAGATGGGTAGAAACAAGTAAGGACTTATTTGTTTAGCTTTCCTGTTCCTGAAACTCAATGATTAGCATTGAATATTTGTTTTATGTGTCGATTAAAATGGTGAATGGACAAGATGCTGACATGATGCTGCTCCAGATCGGGACAAGACCTACTTAGCACTCTCAACGCCTGCTGACTCGAGTGGACAACTAGGAGCTCCAAGAAAGATGTCGATGGTGACTTTTCAGCTCCGGTTCAGTTTACTTAAGCTACAGGCCATATGATCAATAGTAGATTCAAGTTCCATGATCGTCCAGTAGACTTAGATGCGACTTCACTTCACTTTGGATCTAGACGAAGCAACACAAGACTAGTGTGCTCGTGTCCCTACGAGATGAAGAAGATATCCCGCGAATTCCTTTGTGGAACTGTAGAGGTTCGAAGATTCCCCTCTCGTTTTAGATCTTAATCATCTGGAACCATTGATTCTTTTCTCCTTGCCTCTACTTCTTCCAACCCTTCTTATAAATTCTCGTCTTCATTCTTGAGATAACTCTTTGATTAATTCTCCTACTTTACCATCTTTCCTCTTGAGATTCTTTGATTTGACCGAATTTCGTCTCAGTGAACCTCGTGGAAAGTTATAGAGGTTGAGGTTTAGTAAACCTTTGTTACCTGGTTTGAGGATTGTGAGTCTACCCTATCTTCTAAGCAAGTAAGAAATCCTTGAGGATTGATTCGAATGACAAACTGTTGATTGATGGAATTTGGATGATACTTTAGACACTGAACCTTGGGTTATAGGTTACTTTGATTATTTTTGAGTACTTAGAGTTGAATATATTTTTGGAGTAGTCAGAGTATATCATATTTGATGGATACCTAATACCTACCCTAGAACCGAACTAAGTGTAATTAATAATATTACTTTGGATTCTTACCTAATGCTTATTTAATGGATGCATCGCGAATATTTGGGATCATAGAGTATTGTTTAAGGTGTTAGCCTGAGTACTGTGGTACCATTGAAGGTTTTCATTAATGTCGTTATAAATTTTGGTTGACATAGATTACCCGTATTTCTTAGAGATTAGATCGTTGATTGTCGTTTAAGGTTGTAACCTATGAACTTTGGAGTTGAGTGATCTAACTTGGATAAATTGTTGTTGTCCCTAGAGAAGAGAACTATCTTTCACAACCACAGTTTGGTTTTATTGTGCTGTTTTGAGGAATATTATAATACGGAACATCTTAGTGGGACTGTTATAGCCTTAGACCAACGAGATTGTGGCTTCGTTGAGTTAATAAATATTTTGGTGGTTTCGCTGTTACGATATGAAATTTGGTGAAATTCTCAGAAACCTTAGTCGAATGACGTGTTCGAAGATGTGAGTGTCTGCGCCATTACATATAGGTTTGAGCGTGTTTGAGGACTTGTTGTACTTTCCCAACTTCTGTACTTGTGGCATTATAAATATGTTGGTGATCATTTTTGAGGATTTCGTACTCGAGCATTGTTAATTGGTGGATTTTATTTAGTGTTCCTTACTCGAGAAATTTGAAGTATAACTCGAGTTTATATCTTATGAGCTTTGAATTTATGAGCCTTAGTGATTACGAGTTTGGATATGTTTTGATAACCGCTGGAATCGTAATTAATGGATTAGTCTAAATCATTTGAGGGTTGATGGTGGGATTTGCCGTGGATCCCAACCGTCCCCGGCAACCGACTATTCCTAGTGGGTAGCTAGGGCAAGTAGGGTCGATATCCACGGAGACGGTATGATAAAGTCTAGACTAGGTCCGCTCACAAACAAGGCTAAGTCACACAAACAAACACAAAGAAGACAATAATTGATAAACTATGGTGGTGGAAGAGGTGAGACTAGGCTAATAATGAACTAGGCTAAAACAATGCTAAGGTGGAATAACTAATGATCAAACAAACTAGTAAACTAAAAGAAACGATGACTAACTAAGAAGTTGAATCAAATATGAAAAGAAGTGGGTTAGGTCGGGTTCATAAGTGTAGTAGGGTAATTGGGGTGGTCAAGGGTGTAGGTGTCACCTAATTGCTAGAGTCGGTCCGGGCTCTCGCTACGTAGACCGACACCGAGGTAAGTTCGCGCTCTCGCGTCTAAGACTAACCTCAACACAACCACATAATAGACAAACAATGAGAAGATGAACACAAGTATGGGAAGCATGGCCACTACTACTCACACAAGCATATCAACAAACACATAGAGTGCCCAATATGTGACTAACAACAAAGATTCACCCTTTACCCTTAATCAAACCCTAATCACCCATAATCTACCCTTAATCCCCCTACTAACCCACAAGGAAACTACTCACTCATTATCAAGAATAAACTAACAATAGTAAGAGAAAACAACATCACAAACCAAACATCCATTATCAAGAACAATAACAATAACAATAAACACTAAGTAAAGATTCAAACTTGAATAAATAACAAAGAACAAGAGTAGAGAGGATTATACCAACAACAAGATGATGAAAAAGATGTAAACTTGCATAAATAAGAAACTCAAATCAACTCCAAGGTTGTCAAGCTTGGATGAATCTTCAAGTATCCTCTTAATACAAGATTAACTAAACTAGCTTAACAAAGATTAACTAAGGATTAAAGAGAGATTAAAACTAATGTAAGGAACACTAATTTAGGGTTTGAATGCTTAATGAAGGCCTCAAATAATCTAGGGTAAAAAAGTGTTCTTAAACATTACAAAGGAGGAGTATTTATAAGGTTACAAGAATGAAGGAGAAGAAAGGAAACAAAGGCGGGTTACAGCACCATGGTCCCGACCGGGAAGGGATGGTCCCGACCGGGAAGCGATGGTCCCGACCGGGACGGACCCAGAACAGAACCTATGCCAAATGCGCACCTCATCCCGGACGGGATGAGGCCATACCCGTCGGGGATGAGTCTTCTAGGCCTCCAATATAATCTTTAAGGTTCCTCCTTGCTTCACATGGACTTCTCATTGACTCTCGGGTCTCGGGATCGAGTCTCAGGGGCTCGGGATCGGGTCCCAAGGTCTCGGGGTCGAATCCAAGGCATCGAGTGATCGTTCCTCCGCTTCGTTGGCTCCGAAAAGTGTGTGTATTGAGTCGGAATCGCTCCAACTCTTCATGAATGGTCTCGGGAACCTGAAATGAGCTAGAGGAAGCATAAGTAGCCCATGAACCGCTCCCAAGGAGCGATTCCGCAAGGAAATGGGACCAAAACACAGCAAATTAGGCACTACAAACTACACTTATCAACTCCCCCACACTTAACCCTTAGTCGCCATCGAGTAAGCACAAACTAACTACTAAACTAGCCGAGTGGGTATTAGCGCACCCTACGCCCTTTCAACTCACGCGAGAACACCTAGAGGATAAGTGCTCTCCGCAAGGCAAGTGAGGTCTTGCGACAAAACTGTGGATGCAACTGGACACAAAAACACACAAACACACAAACATACAAACAACACACAAAAGGTTGCACCCAAAGAGAAACAAATACCGCTTCCCTCTAAAAAGCGGTGAAAGAAGCACCGGTTTAGGACTCGAGGCAAGTGACAACGTTCCCAAGCTAGCAATACAAACCAAAATGGACAAAACCCTAATAGTATGACGACAAAGCAATAAAAACGTTGGTAACTTACCTCGGTTCCCCCTAACCTTCTAAGAACGTACCACGGGACGATCGGCGGGATGGAAAAAGGATGAACCACGGTGTTAGTCGACACTGTAGGTAAGTGAGACCCCGCCCCCTTTAGCAATGAGCCAAGAGGGTCGTCCCATGACCGAAACCGCCTAACTAGTCCAAGTAAAAAGGTGGAAATAATTGCAAAGTGGGGGAAGATCGACCTTTGCCGCTATCATCCTTCCTAGGGACTCGGTCCTTTGGTAGGCTCTTCACGGCAAAAGTCGGAAAAAGGCTTATTTTTGTGGGGTTAGGATCTTTTTGTGAGACAATTTTCTTTTGGCATTTTCTCTTTTCTTTTTGCATATTTGCTTTGTGTGTTGTCATGCCATTTCTTTTTCTTCTTTTCTATTTTCTTTTTGGCTTTTTGTGCCTTTTCTTTTTCTTCAATCTTTTCTTTCTTTCATTTTCTTTCATTTTCTTTTCTTTGCCCTTTTTGGCTTGATTTGATTGATAGGCATTTCTTGGCAATTAAGAAAGAGAGACTTCAACATATTGCAACTTTATTGTGTGGAAATGTGTAGGAGGTAGGGAAATGGGAGAGTCGGGGAGCGTTCTTCCCTTCAAACCCACAAAAAAGGGAAAAACTTGGACTAGTCAAACAATTCCGAACATGGTCACCTAAGGGACGGGACTCGGCAACCAAGGCCTTTTCACACCGTGGGTGGTCAAAATGGTCAAAATGCAAATCCCGTAGTAAATCCCTAGTAAGCTAGGTGGACTCAAGGTAAAGGACCAACGAAATCATTGATTTAGGGTCATTCTACTAGACTAAAGTCCAAGACTCGATTTATACTACTAGAAAGGGAAAGTAAACACTTGCACACTAGCCTCTAAACCGGGTTTTCGAAAACCTATTTACACACAAGACACAACTACACAACACAAAACAAAGACGCGACGAAGAACGAAAGAAAAAGAAGCAAAAGCAACAAAACAAAACGAACACATAACCAACACAAACACCACCCCAAGCTTCCAAACAAGCCACCAAATCAACCACAAGCATTACAAAGCTCCACCCGAGCACACCACATCACAAACCTTCTCCAAACTTCACAAGAAATAAAGAGGGAAAAGGGATAGAAGATGTTACCGGATGTCTTGAAAGCTTTCCAAAACTAACGGTGATTCAAGCAACCTATAAGGAAAAGGGAGGCAAAACACACACAACAAAACAAATATACGACACAACGACACAAAAGGAAAACACACAAAAGAAAATCTTTTTGATTTTTGTGAAAATTTTTCAAATTTTTAGGGTTTTCAAAGATTTTTTCGAAAGACTAAGAAAATAAAACTAACTATGATAGAATATCGCTCCCCCACACTTAAGCCGAGCAATGTCCTCATGCTCGACCGTAGTGCATGGGAGCACAAAAGAAAAGAAAAGAAACTACGAAAATAAATCTAAAAATCGAAAATAAAGTGGAGAAAATGGTAGAACGTGTCCGGCCGGGGTGTAGTCAAGTCACCATGGGCCGTGACAAGAAAAGATATGGATGGGGGAAGAAAATAAAAAGAAAGAAATAAAAGGGAATGGGAGGGGAGGACTAGGTGTGATCAAGTCACCTAGCCCGGATTCCGCCAAAATCCGACTAATTCCTACAAAAAGGGTGAAAATCTTGTAAATTTGGATTTTGAAATGACTCTCGATGTAGTCACGTCATCGAGAGTCGGGAGCAACAATAACCAAGGCCCCGAGGGCCACCATGACACAAAAGTGTGTAAGGGGAAGGGGAACTAACAAAAGAAGACAAGCTATAAAAGACGGAAAAGAAAGGATAGTTGCCGTACCATGCGGTTAGCAACTCACTCGCTCCATCGTCTCATAAGTCAATATCGGCACGTAGCTAGTCATCGTCATTGTTCTTCCTCTCCAATCGCGATACGGATCCATGGTTGGAGCACAAAGGTATAATGAGGTGGGTTTTGATGTGAAAGTCGGTGTAAAGTGAAGAGAAAGTGAGGTGAAAATGTGTATATGAGGTGTCGGGGTCATATAATGAGAGTAAGGACATGTAGGGAGGTTGGGAGGGGGTATAAAGTGGTAGGGTGGTCTCAAACGACGAAGAAAAGGCCAAAGGAGGAACAGGGGGTCCATCCCGGTCGGGATGGGTGGTCCCGGTCGGGATGACCTGCTCGTCCCGGTCGGGAAGCCTTCGTCCCGGTCGGGATGGCACTCCAGTAGCCCCATTTTTTGTCACACTCATCCCGGACGGGATGACACCCTTCCCGGACGGGATGGGTCATCCTTCCCGGTCGGGATGACCTCTTCTCGGCCGGGAAGAGTCTCCTGACCCTCTATAGCTCCCAAAAGCTCGTTCCAAGCCTCAAAAACCGACTCTCCTTCACACGATCTAAGCTCCAACATTGACCACTCCTCCCTAGGAATCGCCTTCACTTCACCTATCAAACAAAGCTCATACACACATCAAATTCCCTTCCTCACATCGCTCATCAACAATCCAAATAATCAAGAATTTCACAAAACTAAGAGAAATTACAAGAGAAAGAGATATGTACAAAGAGACGGTTCTTGTGGAACTCCGTCAAACCAAGGTGGTGCATTCTTCAATCTTTTTCTTCAACAACAATGATTAGTTCCATCTCCATCAAGGGCACGAAGAAACAAGTCGAAGGCCCTAGCTAGCAAAGTCTTCAATCAAGCTAGTAATATAAGCATCCAAATACCAAGGTTCTCCATGACCTTGTCTCGACGTTCCCGGGGCATCCCGATCTTGTAAGTTCAATGGCTTGAACTTATACTTTTGATCCTTCGGGATATACCCAAACGTCCACTTGTCCTCATGCGGCCCCAAGGGAGGCTCATCTTGCTTCTTGCCTTTCAACTTGTCATCAAACCCATGATATGGGCACTCATCCTCTTCAATCTCGGAGTCATCATCCTCAAGTTCACAAGAGTTCTTCTTCAAGCTTTGTCCCGGCTCTCCCCCTAGATCAATGTCTTTCGTGGCGTGGATCATATTGCAAGACTCATCATTAGTAGGCGAAGTGTTGCCTTGGAGGTCAAACACTAGCTTTTCTTCGCCTAACTCGAAGGTGATCCTACCATTCTTCACATCGATCATAGCACCGACGGTGTGTAGAAATGGGCGCCCAAGGATAATGGGAGTGTTGGCATCTTCCAGAATATCAAGCACATTGAAGTCGACCGGAATAAAGAACTTCCCGATCCTGATTAGTCTAGTTTAATAGGGATTAATAAGGTCATTTAGTTGACTATTTTGTAGTTTTGGATGTGTTTTGAAGGATTATTGTGTATATGTTCAAAATGATGGACTAAGGTATGAAAATGTGTAATTAAGTGGATTAAGTAGTGAAAAGAGAGTAGGATATCAAATGGGGTGTGTTTTGGGCTAATAGATGACAAGATATTCGAAGTGAAGACACATGGAGCCCAAGGTACAAGTGGAAGCCCAGAGACAAGAAGAAAGTGAAGGATTAAGTTGCCACAGGCAGCGGCACTTTTTGCTACCTTTTGCCACCGGTGGAGGTTTTGACAGTTTGCCACAGGTGGAGGCATTTTTGCCACAGGTGGAGGCTCACTTTTATGCATAGGATTCCTTCTAGGATTCTATTTTGCATTGGATTCTTTTTTTTCTCTTCTTTACTCATGAACATTACTCTTCTCCTTTATGATGGTCATTGTTATGAGGCATTTTATGAGGCTTTATGAGCCATTGATGAAGATGCTCCATGGATGACTATATAAAGAGGAGAAGTTCACCATCATTTTCATCATCCAACACATCAAGTATCATTGTAATTCTCAAAAACACATTCATTTTCTAGTTTATTTTGTGAGTAGTTCATTTGTATGGAGGGCTAAGTTTTCATCTTGGAACAAGTTATTGAAGCCTTTCAAGTTTAAGGAATTGTAAGACTCGTTTCTATTTTGCATTATTATTAGAATATCAAGTTTAATTTATAATAATTCTTGATTTGTTAATTCATCTTCTAGTTTGATCACCTAGTTGTTGTTATTGATAAATCATTGCTAGAATAGTTAAATGAATCTTTTGTTTGTTTAACTATATCCGAGTAGCAAATATAATTCACCAATTTGTATGCTTTTCATCGTTGTTGAGTTATAAGGATTAAACTTGTATGAAACAAAGTGATACCGCTTGAGTAATCATTCTTTCATCTTTGCTAAATTCCATCGTTTTAATCTACATATTGATACGATTTAGACGCTTGATTTAAGTTGACAATATCGTAAGGGTTATTTGAGTATGCTTCTCATATCTTATAACTATTAATAAGTGGAATTAGAAGTCGATTAAACTTCATAGCAAAGTATTCTAGTATAAATTGTAAAGTAGAAGAGTCAATGATCAATTCGTTAAACTTGATGGTGGATATTGCTTGGTCCAAATATTTTTCTCATATTTGTTGCATCTTTCATTCATATTAGTTTATTTTATTTCGTTAATTTATTTCATTAGTTTATTAGCCTTAGAATTAAAATCACTAAAATCCCCCCATTAGGTTACTAAATTATATAGATTTACACGCACTTAGACGGCATAATCACCTTCCTTGTGGGTTCGACCCCTACTTTCACTAACTACTAGTTTGTGTTAGAAGTGGATTAAAATTGTAATTTGGAGACTCACGACAAGTCTAGCCAAATTTTGGCGCCGTTGCCGGGGAGGGCAATTATTTGTTTTTGTGTGTGTGTGTTCCTTGTAAATATTTATTTTAATTAAGGGTCTTCGTCTTTGTCATCCAAAATGAATTTGTGGTGTCCCCAATTTGATAATGAGTTACTACATCACTATTTTGAAAGGCTCACGGAGTATGTACTAGAACGTCCATATTTACATATGAGCAATGAAAGACTCTTGGTAAAGATTTACCATAACTTTAATCTAGCAACTCAAATCGATTTGCAAGTTAAATGTGAGGGTAGATTTCTTGAGTTAAGTCATTGTGAAAAATGGGATATGGTTGATCTTTTGGTAATCGACGCTCGAGAATTAGAGATAAACACTGTATTTCTTGAACTTCCCCAATATTTCGAGACTTCTCCAAGCCCTGAGTCGATTTCTAGTGATGTGATTGAAAATGAGTATCCTACTTGACTTATCCATGATGACGTTGCTCAACTTGATGATGAAGAAGAGGTAAGTGACTCACTTTTGTTGACTTTGTCGCATGTTGAACCTGAATTTGATTTGTCATCGCCCACAGGTGAGGCTTATATATTATGGGATTTGAGCGACACATTTGTAAGGAGTAAGGACAAGGAAAAATTGTTTGAGATGACATCATTCGTTAAAGACCCATACCATGAATCCGTATTTATTTTTGAAAATTTTTTAGACATGGATAATAACATTCTACATTCTTGTATATCCATGTGGGGTGTATGGTATCTTCTTATTATAAGCTTTTTTAGAGTTTTCACTAACTCTTTTGCTAGCTTATTTGACCGTCTCTTAAGGGCACTAACCTGCTCCGATATTAATATAAAATGGATTACTTTATAAAAGAGGTAGTGTTGTGTGACCCCATACATGTTCTTTAATGAATAAGCGTCGTGCGGGACATTAAACCAGCGCTTACGGGAGGCAACCCGATTTTTGCTATTTGATGCATTTGTTGTTTTTGAATAAGGTAGTTTGTAGACGAAGATAGACGGTGATCTAAGGAAACGGTCGAGGAAATCGACATTTCCGACCCAATTTATGAAGATTGAATCCGTTCTCTTTACGTCGAGCCATGACGTTAACTAAGGCGCTTGTCGGGAGGTACGATTCTCATATATGAAATCGACGTAATTCGATTTTATAACTCGAGTTAAAATAAAAATAAAAATAAAAATAAAGAGTTATCGTCCACAGGCCGCTGGCTGTGGCGTTGTTGGCCGCTGGCTGCAGCAGGCGTGGCGACTTTCTGCTGGTGGCGGCCTTACAGCAGCTGGTCGCGGATGTAGGCCAGAGGGTGGAGGAACTTGCACTGTCGGCCGCTGGTTGAGGCTCACTTGGCCGCTGGGCGCGGCTCACCTGGCCGCTGGTGGCGGCTCACCTGCCACTGGTGGCGGGTCACCTGCCACTGGTGGCGGGTCTACATCAGTAATCAGGTAAGTTTTATTTTTTCTTATTCTCCTTCCACACTCCTCTTCTTCATTCAAAAGAAAAAAATTCAGCACATAAATTCTACCACAAACTCCATCAAAACTCACTCAAATTGCTTCAAAATTGGTTCAAAATCATTCAATTTTACTCTATTGTCATTACCCATTACATAAAACATCATTTAAACACTTAATTTTGCCCAAAAAATCAAAAATTCAAGTTTTTCTAGCCCTAGGGTCAAGAAAAACGAATTTCATTTTTTTTTCAAATTGGGTAAAATTTGATTCTCATTAACACAAGGAGGGAATTCATTCATCTTCTATTCATCCTTAAGAGGTATAATTGTTGTTTTCATTTTAAAAATTCTTTGAATTTACCTCTTGCCTTTAAGATAGTAGCTTGAATTTTGTTCTTGCTTCAATTTTTTGGGTTTTTTTTCTTTCTTTCTCCCTGTGTTATTTGATTTCTTTTGTGGAATTGATGTTGCTAATGTTGTTGTGAGAAATTTGGTGGTTAAATTGTGAAATTGAGGATCAAAGTGTAGTTGTTTTTGTGAGTTTGAGGGACTTTTTGGTGATACTTGTTCAAGAGTTGAGACATGGCGAGAGCTAAGAGACAAAACACCAACCCCGCTACCATACCACCACCAAAAAAATCCAAAACCGTCACTAAGAAAGTTTCATCCAAACCCGTTCATCCTAAGCACATTCCCGTTTCGAAACCAACTTGTTTAACTAAAGCTCAAACCGAAATTTGGGATAGGTTGTACAAGAAGGAGATGAGAGGTACTCGATTTATTTGTCGTTCTACTCTTGAGAAATTAGGTATGCTTGATGTCGTGACAAAATTGATGACACGTGTGGGTTTGGAAGGATTCATGGAGAAAGGGGCTCATACTTTTCGTAGGTACACACTTGAATTCATGTCCACCATATCGATGTCTAAAAATAGCAACAAATATGTCCCGGCAATTAGCTTTCGATTAAATGGGAAGGCTCGTGAGTTAACTTATGAGGAATTGAGAGAAGCCTTTGGTATTCGGGAAATAATGGGGCAAGTATATAAGATGTTGGAAGATGACAAAACATGGTGGAGGGAAGTAACTGGGTTAGAATTGGGTGGTAAAGCCGGTGAAATAAGTTCAAACCTTCATAATCCATGTCTTAGACTTGTCCATCGCGTTATAGCCAACTCGTTCCTATGTAAGGGGGAGCCTAATAAGCTTCCTCGATCCCATTTTGGTTACTTAAATGCTATGATGCCGGATGGAGAAGGTGTTCCCGATTGGGTTGATCTTTTTGTCAAATCTTGCATAGCTTTTGGTGCGAAAGATGGGGGAGTTATAGGTGGAGGCGGGATGGTGACTCTCATTATGAATCATTTGGATTTGGATGTGGCGGAGGGTGAAAATCCATTACTTGATAACTATCTTTTGCATATTCCTTGTTTGATTCACTCAAAAATGTTGCGGCCCCGATCGAAGGGAACGAATTCCTATTTTTATCGTTGGGGAAAAAATCATGATTCTTATTTACAACTACCTAGAACCGAGGATGATCCTTTGGTTTATGGTGAGGTATCGGAGGATTTCTTTGTCCCCCGGGATCGTGGCATTGATGACATTGATGATGATGATGATGATGATGATGAGAGTGAGGATAGTCAGGGTGTTGGAGAAAAAGTGAGTGAGGAGCAAAATCATGTTGTGAATGTAGATGTCCATGTTATGAAAGGAGAGATGACAAAATCAGAGCTAGATGTTTGGTGTGCCGCGACCGACGCTCGGTTAGATGCACTTCATGCTCGAGTGGAGGAGACTCATGCCGCTACTTTGGAAACTAGAGATTTGATGAGAACATTGTCTCGTGCTCTCTTGGCACCGTTCCAGGATTCTCAACAATTTCCATCAAGCAAGATTCCCCCCGATACTTGATTGCTTTGGTATGTTCTTATTTCTTCTTTTATTTGTTTTTTTCTTTATTGTTTCTCACCTTGAGGACAATGTGAAGATTAAGCGTGGGAGGGGAATACATTTGTATATATACGCTATTGAATTTGCAAAAAAAAAAAAAAAAAAAAAGAAGAAAAAAAAAAAAGAAGAAGAAGAAGAAAAAAAAAAGAAAAAAAAAGAAGGAAAAAAAAAGAAAAAAAAAGAAAGAAAAAAAAAAGAAAAAAAAGAAAGAAAAAGAAAGAAAAAAAATAAAAAACCCGGCTAGGTGAAAACTCGCAAGGGCGAGCGCCTAGGCAAAAAATGGGTATATGGCCGAGGACGGAGTGAAAACCCGAAAGGGCGCTCCGGGTAAAAAGAAGAAACGAGAAGCGAGCCATGAGAGTAGAAGTGAGGAATAAAAGCTAATCGAAAACCCGCAAGGGCGGGCGGTTTAGACAAAATGAGGGATTAGGAAAAATAAAATCATTACTTTGATTACTATTTTTGCTATTTCTCCATGAATTGGGAGTCATAAGGAGGTTTGGAGGGTGGTTCGGGTTTAGGATCATCTTAGAGTTGGAGTGATAAGTGGATATCAACTACACCATGTTTTATTTGTCAAAATTTTGTATGTAATTGATATTGTGATTGGTGGTGAATGAACATTGATTGTAATATGGTCTTAGTGAATAGGTTATTCTATTTCTTTGACCATATATTTTTAGAGGGATGATATAAGGCGGGGGTGTGAGGGTGGAGAGTAGTTGTTGGTTGTATCAAGCTACCTACGCTTCACTGTATAGACCTTGTGGAGGATCGTTATTTTGATTTAATTTACTCGAGGACGAGTAAAGGTCTAAGCGTGGGGATGTTTGATTAGTCTAGTTTAGTAGGGATTAATAAGGTCATTTAGTTGACTATTTTGTAGTTTTGGATGTGTTTTGAAGGATTATTGTGTATATGTTCAAAATGATGGACTAAGGTATGAAAATGTGTAATTAAGTGGATTAAGTAGTGAAAAGAGAGTAGGATATCAAATGGGGTGTGTTTTGGGCTAATAGATGACAAGATATTCGAAGTGAAGACACATGGAGCCCAAGGTACAAGTGGAAGCTCAGAGACAAGAAGAAAGTGAAGGATTAAGTTGCCACAGGCAGCGGCACTTTTTGCTACCTTTTGCCACGGGTGGAGGCTTTGACAGTTTGCCACAGGTGGAGGCATTTTTGCCACAGGTGGAGGCTCACTTTTATGCATAGGATTCCTTCTAGGATTCTATTTTGCATTGGATTCTTTTTTTCTCTTCTTTACTCATGAACATTACTCTTCTCCTTTATGATGGTCATTGTTATGAGGCATTTTATGAGGCTTTATGAGCCATTGATGAAGATGCTCCATGGATGACTATATAAAGAGGAGAAGTTCACCATCATTTTCATCATCCAACACATCAAGTATCATTTGTAATTCTCAAAAACACATTCATTTTCTAGTTTATTTTGTGAGTAGTTCATTTGTATGGAGGGCTAAGTTTTCATCTTGGAACAAGTTATTGAAGCCTTTCAAGTTTAAGGAATTGTAAGACTCGTTTCTATTTTGCATTATTATTAGAATATCAAGTTTAATTTATAATAATTCTTGGTTTGTTAATTCATCTTCTAGTTTGATCACCTAGTTGTTGTTATTGATAAATCATTGCTAGAATAGTTAAATGAATCTTTTATTTGTTTAACTATATCCGAGTAGCAAATATAATTCACCAATTTGTATGCTTTTCATCGTTGTTGAGTTATAAGGATTAAACTTGTATGAAACAAAGTGATACCGCTTGAGTAATCATTCTTTCATCTTTGCTAAATTCCATCGTTTTAATCTACATATTGATACGATTTAGACGCTTGATTTAAGTTGACGATATCGTAAGGGTTATTTGAGTATGCTTCTCATATCTTATAACTATTAATAAGTGGAATTAGAAGTCGATTAAACTTCATAGCAAAGTATTCTAGTATAAATTGTAAAGTAGAAGAGTCAATGATCAATTCGTTAAACTTGATGGTGGATATTGCTTGGTCCAAGTATTTTTCTCATATTTGTTGCATCGTTCATTCATATTAGTTTATTTTATTTCGTTAATTTATTTCATTAGTTTATTAGACTTAGAATTAAAATCACTAAAATCCCCCCATTAGGTTACTAAATTATATAGATTTACACGCACTTAGACGGCATAATCACCTTCCTTGTGGGTTCGACTCCTACTTTCACTAACTACTAGTTTGTGTTAGAAGTGGATTAAAATTGTAATTTGGAGACTCACGACAAGTCTAGCCAGATCCGTACCGGCACGTCCTCTAGCATCCCCAATGGTCAGTTGAATGAACTATCGGCCATTTGGAGTGTAATGGAAGTGCGCTTTAGCTCCTTCATCCCGAGTCGGCAACAAATAGAATAAGGAATGATGCTCACACTCGCACCCAAGTCACATAATGCCCTCTCGATCTTGTAGTTGCTTATGGTGCAAGGGATCGAGAAACTACCCGGATCCTTCAACTTTGGAAGCGTAGAACCTTGAATAAGCTCGCTCACCACCCTTGTGAACGCAATAGTCCCTTCCTTGTCGATGTATCTCTTCTTAGCTAGGATTTCTTGCATGAATCTACCATATGCCGGGATTTAGGTAAGTAACTCGATGAATGGGACATTAACATCCAATTTCTTCCCAATGTCTAGGAATTTATCAAATTGGACATCCACCTTAGTCTTCATTTGCCTTGTTGGGAAAGGCAACTTGATTTGAATCTTGTTTTGCTCGATAGGGGTGGACTCTTCAAACGACACTTTCCTTTTACCCTTGTCTTTTCCTTGAAGTGGGGGAAGCTCGTCTTCTTGGGGTTTCTCAATCTCCCTTAAGACTTGCTCCTCTATAGGATTTCCCAAGCTTTGGTCTTCTTGAATTGGAGGCACAACTTCTCTTGTTGGTTCTTGCTCATTAGGGGATGGGGGAGGGTTATAAGATGAACCACTCCTTGTGGTAATAGCATTCACATGCTCGAATTTCGCCATTTCGCCTTGAGGAGGTAGTTGCCCCCTTTGTCTTGAAGAACTTCCCGATGCAAGTTGAGATATTTGAGTCTCAAGCATCTTCATATGAGTTCTTATTTCCTTGTTTTCATTTAAGATTTGGGGTATGATCTCTTGTTGTGATCTTTGTGTCTCCAATTGACTCCTTTGGATTTCTTGAGTACTCCTTTGCATATCCATCATTTGCTTTTGCATGTTGAAATATCGAGGTGGAGATTGTGGATTGTGCGGGGTATCGGTGATGGCTAGAGGAATGCCATAGTCATGAGTAGGAGATCGGCTCCTAGGCTTGCTTTGTTGTTGTTGACTTTGAGTTGCTTGTTGTTGACGGTTCCCTTGGAACCCATGAGAATTGCCTTGATTATTGCCATGGTTGTAATTTTGTTGTCCTTGGAAGTTTTGGTTTCCTTGGAAACCACCTTGATTGAAGTTCCTTTGTTGGAACCCTTGATTGTTGTTGTGGAAAGTACCTTGGTTATTTTGCTTGAAATTGTTGAAGGGCCTTGAGTTGCCTTGATAACCTTGGTTGTTGTCCCTTAAGGGAGGTGGAACATAGGGACGAGGTTGCATAGCTTGTTGTTGTGGGACTTCATTGGAAGCTTGGTATTGATTAGAATAGGAGGCACCTTGCTTGAACGCTTGAAAGGCGTTCACTTGCTCAATACTCCCTTGACAATGCGTAAGATCATGACCAACGATTCCACAAGTATCACACATACCATAATAAGGCAAAGGAGGTGCAAATCCCAAAGCATTCACTTCTTGAATCGAGTGTTGGTTGGAGGAACTAATGCTTTGAACTTGAGTGAGGTGGCCTTGGAGCTTCTTGTCAATATCCTCCATGTGGGTCTTCAATTGAGCTTCAAGGTCAATGCTTAATTGAGTAATAGCATCCACCTCGTGCCTACCTCCTCGATTTGCCTTCCTAGGCCTTGAGTATTGAGAATTATGAACCGCCATCTCCTCGATTCTTGCCCATGTTTGGTCATCATCGACCTCGGTGAACCTACCATTGGAGCCCATATTGAGTATAGTTCTTGAGTCCTCATAAAGACCGTTCCAAAATTGTTGGACTAAAAACCATTGTGAAAGTCCATGGTTGGGGCACGATCTCACCAAAGATTTAAACCTCTCCCAAGCTTCATAAAGGCTCTCTTCATCCCGTTGTTGGAAACCGGTGATGGAGGCCCTAAGCAAATTAGTATTTTCCGGAGGGTAGAATTTTTGGTAGAACGCCAATGCAAGTTTCTTCCAAGTATCAATGCCCATGGTTGCCCTATCGAGACTCTTGATCCATTGCTTCGCTTTTCCAAGTAATGAGAATGGAAATAACACCCAACGGATTTGATCTTGTGTAACCCCGGGTTGAGAGATAGCGTCGCAATAATCGGAGAAAGTCTTCATGTGTTGGTGCGGGTCTTCGGTGGGCAAACCACTAAATTGATTCCTCTCCACAAGTTGGATGAATTGAGTCTTGGCCACAAAATTTCCGGCATAAGCGGCCGGTAGAGCATTCGGTCCCGGCAAGACATCTTCCGTAAATGTGGAGTGAGATGAAAACTTCGGCATAATTGGATGTAAGGGAGATGGTGGTGTAGACGGAGTTGAAGTAGATGTAGAGGGGGAACTAGGACTAGAATATCCAAAGGGATTGATGAAATTCCCTTCGGCCGTCTCTCGAGATGCTTCCTCAAAGTCGGTTCCTTGAGCTTGCTCTTGATGAGTATTGCTTGCGCTTGGTTGAGAGATTCTAACCCGGTTAATCGTCCGTTGGCGAAAGGCTCGAAAAAGTCTTTCCGGCTCTGGATTAAAGAGAAAGAAGTCGCCTCCCCGCCTAGGCATACACTACGCACTAGAGCAAACGTGAGAACACCTAGTGCTTTATGGGCACTAGGTAACGACAATAAACAAGCACAATCGAAAGACAAAGAGAAAAGAGGGAGAAATAAAACTAATGAAACAAGAAAAATCTAGAGAATATGCACAAGAGATGATAGAAGAGCACAAAGAAGGGTAACTAAGTCTAGCTATAAGCAAACAAGTTTAAACAATGCACCGTCCCGGGCAACGGCGCCAAATTGATGGTGGGATTTGCCGTGGATCCCAACCGTCCTCGGCAACCGACTATTCCTAGTGGGTAGCTAGGGCAAGTAGGGTCGATATCCACGGAGACGGTATGATAAAGTCTAGACTAGGTCCGCTCACAAACAAGGCTAAGTCACACAAACAAACACAAAGAAGACAATAATTGATAAACTATGGTGGTGGAAGAGGTGAGACTAGGCTAATAATGAACTAGGCTAAAACAATGCTAAGATGGAATAACTAATGATCAAACAAACTAGTAAACTAAAAGAAACGATGACTAACTAAGAAGTTGAATCAAATATGAAAAGAAGTGGGTTAGGTCGGGTTCATAAGTGTAGTAGGGTAATTGGGGTGGTCAAGGGTGTAGGTGTCTCCTAATTGCTAGAGTCGGTCTAGGCTCTCGCTACGTAGACCGACACCGAGGTAAGTTCGCGCTCTCGCGTCTAAGACTAACCTCAACACAACCACATAATAGACAAACAATGAGAAGATGAACACAAGTATGGGAAGCATGGCCACTACTACTCACACAAGCATATCAACAAACACATAGAGTGCCCAATATGTGACTAACAATAAAGATTCACCCTTTACCCCTAATCAAACCCTAATCACCCATAATCTACCCTTAATCCCCCTACTAACCCACAAGGAAACTACTAACTCATTATCAAGAATAAACTAACAATAGTAAGAGAAAACAACATCACAAACCAAACATCCATTATCAAGAACAATAACAATAACAATAAACACTAAGTAAAGATTCAAACTTGAATAAATAACAAAGAACAATAGTAGAGAGGATTATACCAACAACAAGATGATGAAAAAGATGTAAACTTGCATAAATAAGAAACCCAAATCAACTCAAAGGTTGTCAAGCTTGGATGAATCTTCAAGTATCCTCTTAATACAAGATTAACTAAATTAGCTTAACAAAGATTAACTAAGGATTAAAGAGAGATTAAAACTAATGTAAGGAACACTAATCTAGGGTTTGAATGCTTAATGGAGGCCTCAAATAATCTAGGGTAAAAAAGTGTTCTTAAACATTACAAAGGAGGAGTATTTATAGGGTTACAAGAATGAAGGATAAGAAAGGAAACAAAGGCGGGTTACAGCACCATGGTCCCGACCGGGACGGACCGGTCCCGACCGGGAAGGGATGGTCCCGACCGGGACGGACCCAAAACAGAACCTATGCCAAATGCGCACCTCATCCCGGACGGGATGAGGCCATACCCGTCGGGGATGAGTCTTGTAGGCCTCCAATATAATCTTTAAGGTTCCTCCTTGCTTCACATGGACTTCTCATTGACTCTCGGGTCTCGGGATCGGGTCCCAAGGTCTCGGGGTCGAATCCAAAGCATCGAGTGATCGTTCCCCCGCTTCGTTGGCTCCGAAAAGTGTATGTATTGAGTCGGAATCGCTCCAACTCTTCATGAATGGTCTCGGGAACCAGAAACGAGCTAGAGGAAGCATAAGTAGCCCATGAACCGCTCCCAATGAGCAATTCCGCAAGGAAATGGGACCAAAACACAGCAAATTAGGCACTACAAACTACACTTATCAAGGATTCTTACCATACTAATTGAAAGATTATATAAGTATGTAAGACTTAATTTTGGAGGCGGTGACAATTGATAATTTTGGAGGTGGTAGATTGAGTAGGACCACCCTGTACCGATATTGGACTTAGCGTTAATTTGATGGGCCAATTACGAACCCGTGTTTGTGAGAGTCGTGCTAGGGATCTTGAGATGATTAATTTCTTCTTTAATCCTTGATAGTTCTTTTTGATTCTCAACTCTGTCTTTCTTTCTGCTTCTCTTGAATTCTGTTACCGCATCTGCTGCTAATCCCTTCGACCTTTATCGATTTTGAAAACTCTTATTTTAATTTATTATCTATCATTGTTCTATTTACCCGTTAACCATTTTTCGAACTACCTATTTTATAAAAAAGTTTGACTTACTTAAACTTTTCGGATATCGTGAAATTAACATATTTGAATTATAATTTGAGAACTTTATACTTCACTTCTGTTTTATCTTTGGTTGATATTTATATTTAGTTTTGTTTCAAAATGCTTTAATAATTTATTTTGAAGTATTTCGAAATTATTTCAACTTTTGATTTTCAAGCAATCGAAATTTTATGAAGACTTTCATATTTTCAAATACTTCAATTTCTACAGGATTAGTATGTAAAGCGTTTTAGCATTGTCAAAATTATTTTGTATGTTCAAATTTGATAACATTTTTGAAAACTTTCACAATTACTTTGATAACATTTCCGAAATATTAACATTTTGAAATTAGTTTCCGTTTTATTGTTGGTGGACTTTTGAATCTGTTATTGAAATTTTTTGACGACTGGTTTGATTTTTACTGACTACTTTTGATTTCTTATAACTAAATTTTGTTTCATCAGAAAAGGAATATTATCGAATTTCTTAATCAAAATATTTTACTTTTGTTTTGAAAATATTTTGGTTATCCTATTTCCTTCGAGTTTGTTTACAAATGTTATTTGACGTCATTGTTTTATCAAATAACTTTACTTTACGATTTCATTAATTAAAAAATTTTAAACTTCGGGTAGCTTAGCCCAATTCCTCTGGGAATAAATATTTGTATTCAATTTCGTATCACTTTGAAAGTTGTAAAGTATTCTTTTAAAGTAAAATTTTTATGCGAACTTTGTATTCCCAACTTTTCGAGTGTGGTAATTTCTATTACTTTCTACTTATCCTTAGTTTCGAGTACGAAACTTTCTTTTAGTGTGGAGGATTGTAACACCCGCTATTTTTCCTAGTGTTTTATCCTTTCTGTTATGACTTCGTCATAACTATGTCATTTTGGCCTTATGTTTCATCATTTTTCCAAGCTCTATTTTCATTTTTGAGTTTAATGATATTTATTTTTATTTTTAAATATTTTAATTCCCTTAAATTCATTTATTTGATTTTCTTCGTAAACTATTTATTTTTCCGCGAGGAATTTTATTTCTCTACGAATTAACGTTTTTAAGCTCGGATTTAAGTTATTCCTCTTTCTACAAATGTCTAAACATATTTTTATAATATTTTCAACTAGTAAATATTTTTATTCACTAAAAATTAGCCTTTTATGATTTTAATACGAAGTTTCGTAAATAATTATTTTCCAACGCGAGGTTTACTCGAATTGCTTTGAAATGCCGTTAACTATTTTACGATTCTTCTTTTTATCAACTTAAAAATTATTTGAGATATTTTCCCCATATTTTGGACCGACAAAGCTTCTTGTCACAATTTTACTACGTTTTATCAATACGTTTAATTCTATCATGTTAAACCGTAAACGTAAGATTATTTTCTTTTCATTAAATTGATGCATTATTACTCAAACTCTTCATACACCTTCTTCCTTTATTTTGGCTGGCACTTTTGACTCACTTTCACCTTGTTTTTATCAAAAAATTCATTGTCATTAAGCTTGCATAAACCATCCATTTCCTACCATTCATTTTTACATTTAAACAAAAAAAATCCTTTCTTTCT
Source organism: Agrostemma githago (assembly GCA_958450325.1). Lineage (NCBI taxonomy): Eukaryota > Viridiplantae > Streptophyta > Magnoliopsida > Caryophyllales > Caryophyllaceae > Agrostemma > Agrostemma githago. The sequence goes on from OY288239.1 coordinate 13,038,473, forward strand.
TCTTCATTTTGACCATGACACTAGCAGCCTCTAAAGGCTTACTCTTGCTTCAAATCGAGTCTTAATTGTCTCATTTTCATCGTCAAATTAATCCTTAATCCGTTCCTTCTGTTAAGGTAATAATCGATGTTGTTTCTAATCGTTATTCACCTTGATTTTTCCTAGTTTTCTTATGGTATTTTTTTCTAACATACTTTTCGTGTGTTAAGGATTTGTGGACGATCTCGAAGCCGACGAATATATTATCGTTTCCGATTTGGTCTTGAGGTAACGTCAATGTTACTCGGTATTTCATGATTTTGATTGTGTATTTGCATGTATATATTTTTATGTTTTATTTTGGCAATATATGTATGTCATAAAATCTGGAAAATTTTTAAAAGTTGAAAATTTGCATGTTTCGGTATTTTTATTGCTTTTACGAAATTAACGATTAAATCGTCATATTAATTTGTAAAATCGTAATATTCGGCCTAAACATGTAATATATGTTTATATTCTGTAAAAATGTTGTTTTTGATGATTTTTAATAATTTAGTATTTTTCTGATATTTTAGTTATCGATTATTGAATTATTACCGTTTACGGAAAAAAAACCGATTAAAAGCCGATTTTTAGTTCTAGTACTTAAACATTTTATTTTAACTGATTTTTGACGTGGTAAAACTTTCTGATGAAATAGAATTTTATGATTTGTTTCGTAATTTTTCAAAATTGTTAAGAGGATGAATTAATTAATCACTTTAAATCATCGTTTATCGTTAAAACCGTGTTTGTCGTTTAAATTCTCGATTTCTGGTCTTTTGTTTAACTCTGGAAAAAATTATAATTCTGATGATTTCATAATAAAATCTAATTTTATTATTTTTAGTGCTTTAATAAAAAGTTAGGACGATAAGTTTTATTAATGGAATCGTTAATTGTGAAAACGGGTTTTAAATGACGGTTTTATTGGAATTTGGTAAATCTGGAACTTTGGAAAATCTGGAAAATTAGTATATTCTGGAAAATGATGATTTTTAAGTTTAATAATAATTTTTGGACATTAATACTTAAATAGTTTTGTAATTACTATTTTTATTAATCGTTATTGTCGAGATTAGACGATTAACGAGAAAACGCTTTAAAAACTGAGTTTTAGGATTCTGAAAATTTTTCTTTTCTGGACAGAATGTCCATAAATATATTTTGGCTATTTTACGTAATTTTTGTACTATTTATTAAAGTCCTTAATTAATAAGTATTGATTTTCAGGCAAATTGTGATTTATCGTTAAAATGCTTCATCTTACCTAAAAGAATTATTTTTCCAGCAATTTTGAAAATATTTAAATCTAAAACTTTAAGAGTTAAATCATCCCTTAACATATTCTAAATATATTCAATGGTTTAATTAAATAAAAGACGTTAAAATATTTAATTTCGCATTTGCCGTAAAATCCTATTTATATTTGTATTGTCGAAACTATTAATAATTAGGGAACTTTAGTTTTGTAAATTTTGGAAACACCCTAATTAGTAGTATTTAAATTGTTTAAGACATTTTTAATCATTTTATAAACACTCGAATGATGTTTCAATAATTTCATAAACCTAAATGTTCTCACTTTATCAATTAATATCGTTAAGGCCGAAAGTATTAGTTTTATAAATCTATAGCGTTTACTAAAAATGTTGTATTAGTATAAACTAATATTTTCGCTATTTTGATATGATGCTATTTTTAGTAAAGTTTCCTAAAATAGAAGTTTCCTAAAATAGAAAGTTTCCTCTTTTGGAAAGTGGTCCTTTTTCCTTTTGTTCTCTTATTATTTATAATGATTATATCTTTTGAATATCGATAATGGCTTTGTTTTGGAGTTATGGAATAAGGATAAGTGTGGGGTTAGAGTAATACAGTCTGGGAAGTACGTTTTTGCCATCAACTATAAAGCCGGTGTGCCCATTTGGGCACATTTGGTCGTTGAACTGGGCGTAGTTTCGCCCAGGAGAGTGTGCATTGTGCCCTTAAGCTAGATATCGCATCGTGTTAGTCGCCGTCAGTTGAACTGGATACATTTGGTATCCAGGAGGGGTGTATACTACTTAAACCAGGACCTCGCTGCACGCAGTCCTGTTATAGTTGAGTTGCCTAGTTAGAGACTGGATTCTGTTATGAGTTAAGTCTACAGTTCTTGAAGCTAGTTTCCAGTATTATTCCTAGTGAAAGTCTAGCCTTGTGCACACTAACCGAATATCCATAACGCCATTTTGAATATTTTATTTATTATCGATATAAATTGGTTTGCAGGTTGGCAAATATTTTTATGTTTCTTCGGAAACCCTTTTGATTATTTTGTTTTACGCTAAAGCTTATTTTAATATGATGTTTTACTGTTTTCCTTTTTACTATTTTTCTATAATAGTAATTACAGTTTTAAAATCCTGTTATACGGCTGGGAGAACGTTGGCGTTGCTCCCCACTGATTGTGGCTGTTATGTTTTAGCATGGCAGGTATACGTGTTCCGGGTGTGGGCTAGCGAGCAGTGTGGATCTTGCTTATTTATTTTTATAATTATGTCCTATGGATTGTTCAAACCCCTTTTGTGGATTGTTTTAAATTTTGGCCATTTTATTTAAGGCCTATTGTTTGACTTTACCATTTTAATTTTACTAAGACATAGTTACCACTACTACAAAACATACAAAAGAGTACGGTTCAAAACCGTCCTTGAATAAGATTATAACCGTCATATAGGTCACCGTGATCGTTGATAATCAATCACGGTTTAAAGCGAGTCAAAACGTCCTCTTTGTTGTTATCAAGGAGGACGGTTGAATTATAGAACCGTCATTGTTGTTAAATTGCCAGAGCACGCTTTATTTCTGAAACCGTCATCTTTGTTATTTTATGAAAGAGGACAATTCCTTGTCAAAACCATGATCTTTGTTGTCCGTCATCTTTTTAAACAAAAATATGTAACAAAGATCACAATTAGTCTGTATGATACAAACCAACCGCGACTGTGTTACATATTTTGGTTTACACAAACAGTTTCCAATTATCTTGACCTTGTAATACATCCTATAGTCCAATAGAGCCGACCATTGCATTCGACCAATAAAGTTACTAATGAAACTAGGATTCCATGAACTTCAATATATTACAAATACGTAAGAATTTGACAAAAGAAACTTCACACACATGAAGATGATTGCAAGAATTTCAATATCTACAAACAGAATACATATTCTTGCAGAAACAAACCAAAATACATTGAAATAGCAATGAATGCAAACAAAGTCGATCCACTCCAAGTGCCTGATGACTTCGTGTAGAAATTGCGGATACGCTGGAGAATGAAGAAAAACCATAAATGAAAGCTTGTTATTGACTAACCATATAGTTTTGATAAGTTTCACTTGAATGTAGTATAATAAATAAACATCACAAGTTAACAGATTTAAATGCCCAATTACTAATCCACCAAAAGTCGGATTTAATCACTAAAACATAAACTATATATGAATAGATTGGTGATATAAGCATAAAGTTAGATAGAAATTCATCTTGGCTAACCTAAACATCAGTAACACTTACTCCCTCTGATTCACAAAGATCTTCCCCTTTGATTAAAATATACCTCACAATATTAAACAAAGGGGAACATCTTTGTGAATCGGAGGGAGTATTAATTAGACAGATAAACAAGGCATCATTAGAGTTGGAACAAGGAGCGAAGGATTTAGAATAAAAATTGGACCTTCATAGATTTTGAAACATCTGAATATACCTGAAACGAACAAGTAACACAATGTAGAAAAGAATAGAAATGGAAAGAAATAATTTGATCAAACAATACGGAAGAAAATATTTAAAAAAAAGAGTTTACATACCAGGAAGCCCACACCTTGCCTTGTGTGCTTAAGTTTTTCCCAAGATGAACCAACATACTTGAAAAAGATAAAAATAGGATACGACTTGAGATTATGAGTCAATTAAGCAAAAATGCTCAAAATAATTATTGTGCTTTTATTCAGCGTGAATTAGGTGTCATTTGGTTGAAGTATTCCATATCGAATGAGACGAAATTTCTTATAAACAATTGGTAGATTATAGGAGACTAACCCCTTCCTTAACTTGGGACACCAAAGTTCTAACTTGGCTAATCCAACTTTAACATATTCCCCATTACCAAAAGAATATCATCACGACATAGTAATAAGCTACAACATCAAAATCAAGCTCGTTATGTCTAGTGACTAGCGAGTGTTCAGATAAAAAAACAAAGCCAAAACAAACATACCTGTTGAGGAGTTGTGCATTGATAAACGAGAATACGTTTCAGTAAATATTGTCGGAACCTGAACAACACAAATCATCAAGAAAAGCAAAACACATATTTATATTTGAATGACATTAGATCAATATGAGGAACGGAAAATAGATGATATGCTTACGAAATTCTCTTTAAGCATCGTTGAAGTTCTCTGCCAATGATTCGCTGCAGAACCTTTGCATCATCAATAAGAAGAGAACACCTCCATATAGGCTTATACTTTTACTCAAAGGATCCAAACTACGTAAAACAATCATTTTAGCAACAAACTCGAACCTCTGAGGGATCATTAGAGAAATCAAACTACCTGAGCGATTATGGCACTTATGTGATCAACTAAACTGGTCAAATGAAGGCTATCTACAGCAGACCTTAACTCGCGCAACTTCTTAGTATCTAACAGAAAGAAATTATAGTCAAGTGTCACTCGCTTCTGGGATAAAATCAAAGATGTACGAAAAAAACAGATTTGCTAAATAAAACAAGAACAACAGGCTACCACTAGTTACAACTTACAGCTATCAAAGCAAGCACTTCATAGTAAATACTCCATATAATCGTAAGGGTACAAAATGAACTCATTGATGAATCGAAACAATTACCAAATATGTTGCCTCGCTCTATTTTGACAAAGTGAACATATATAAGAAGACTGATGGTCCAAATACACTTTGATGTTTATATCAAAATACAGGACCAATTTATAGAGGAATGGAGCATGATTTTTATGAGGATATTAAAAAAAGGAATGCTAAAAGCCTAAAATCTGACCTTTTTATTAGAATTTATACTTCTTCCATCAACATCAATTTACCTTTTGAGATTCTTAAATTTTCTTTACTTGCGATAAAAAAAATGTAATAATAATCAATTGAATTAAGAATTGAAGAATAAGAAAAATAAAGAAGGATTGAGGACTGAAGCATGAATTGAAGACTTAAATAAAGAAGGATTGAGGACTGAAGCAACAATAGTAGGAGTTCGAGAGGTTAATAAATAAGGAAAAGAAGACTTAAATGAAAGAAATCAAAAATATCAAGCATGAGTCAAAATTCATAGCTAGGATACGAATTATACAACCCTAACACAGAAACGACATTATCCCAAACAATAACATGATTAAGCACAACCTTTCTCGTGAAGCTTGTTTCGTAACACAATGCAAGTAAACAACCCTAAACTTATTCACCGTAATCTTCTTAAATAGCTTCAAATTAAACATTGTCACCCAAACCAGATAACACCAAATACTCACCTTGCACATCTGAAGTTTAACATCTTGTTAAGTATCCTCAAAGCTGCAGCTTGAATCCTTTTGACAGAAAACCGTTCATATCATCACCCCTCTTCTGTTCCGGCTTCTTTTCCTTTCGTTCAGACTGCACTTTCTTCACTTTAGGCTTCACTTTATTTTGAGGGCATTCAACAGGAACTAGACTTTCCACAAACATTTCAGCATCGAACCAGCTAGGCAAACCACAGGAGATCAAGAAACGAGTGATGAACAAAATCACAGGAAAACTGAAGATTGAAGACAGCAATTAGATTGAAAATATTATGTCAAACAGTTGATAATTCTTCATAGATTGATCCTTATTGTATGATGTAATTGGACTGATGTTATTTTGGGAGAGTTGATATCAATATAGCTACACTTAATTGAAAGGAAAACCGATGAAGTAAAGTCGTCAAAATCAAAGGCTCTATCATCATCCGCAAAATCATCAATTAATTGAAAATGATAAGATCGACCTACCTCAAGATTTCGAAAACCCATTAAATTAACCTGTTTCTTGAAAACACCAGATGCAAAATAAAGCTTCTAACTGGTTAATGGGTTCAAAAGATCCCATCTTCTTTCCCCAATTTCAGCAACTTTCCTACGCCTTTCCATTTGATTTGGTTGTTGTGGTGGATCAGTTTTGGTAGAGATGAAATTAGGGTAAGAGGGAGGGAATGCCAAATCTAGGGAAATAGGAATAAAACTTTACTTATCTAGGGGAAGTTAGGAGTATGTTGGAATAAAATACGGAGTATTGATATTAACATTCATGTCGCTTTAAGGAATAAACCGACCTCTTTGCTTATCATAGATGTCGGTTTTTCTTCCCACCCGGTTTCTTACCTAACATAGTACGGTTCATTTGACCAACCGACCTCTTTGTTATACATAAGATCTCACTTTTCTAAACCAACCGTCCTAATTGTTAATTTTTTATCTAGAGCACGGTTCTGTGTGTGACCGTGCTCTAATAAGCGTCATGGTAGGCTAGAATTGTAGTAGTGTACAGTGTGTTATAATCCCGATTCTACAGTGTTTCCGCCACTGTATCGCGTTAGATTTTCTAGGGGATTACAGCTTTTCCTAAGTTGGTTAAACGACCAACTGCCGCTCAAGGTACATTTGAGATTCGACCCGCCTTCATTACTTTGGTGGAAAAGAATCAATTCGGTGGCGACCCTAAGGAGGATCCTCACAAGCATATGAGGATATTTACTGATTATTGCTCCACAATTCCGCTTCCGTCCGGAGTAACTCAAGAAGAAGTCATGGAGATGCTCTTCATGTTCTCACTACGAGATTCCGCTAGGGAGTGGATAACGGACCTCAATAAAGTCACCGAGGGGATCACCGATTGGAATTCTCTTGCCCTTGCCTTCTACAAGCACTATTACCCTCCACAAAAGACGAACATGCTCCGGAGTCAAATCACGAATTTTCGTCAAACTCCGAATGAGAATATTCATGAAGCGTGGGAGCGATTTAAGAAGCTTGTGAAGGAATGCCCGCACCAGGGTTTTCAGGTTTGGTTTCTTTGTAACCAATTTTATAACGGGTTGTATGATGATTGCAGGAGTACACTTGACTCGGCATGTAATGGGCGATTCCAATGTAACGTGGATGATGATAAGGCTTGGCAAACAATAGAGGAGATGGCATCTCATCACTCCCGATGGGGTAATCCACGTGGTAATACTCGATCAAATTCCGGTGATAGTGGGTCCTCGAATGCCGTGGCTATTCAATTAGCTGCTTTGGCCAAGAGGTTTGATGCATTTGAAGTGTCAAATTCTCAAGGGGGAGGGGGCATGCATCAAGTACATGCCATGCAAGATTATGCATGTGTTCGTTGTGGTGCCGCGGACCACCAAGCTGAAGATTACCTAGGTTCTATAGAATAGGTGAATGCGTTCCATTCTATGCGCCCACATTATCCATATATGAATCAACCGGGCTATGATGCATCTCTCTTGTCTTACAGGAGTACTAATGTCTTGAACCCGCCTATTACACCACCCTATGTGCCCCCGCACAAGCAGCATCTCCAGAATCAGCAAAATTTCCAGAATCAAGGAAATTTTCAGAACCAGCAGCAATTCCATAATCAAGGGAATTTTCAAAATCAGCAGAATTTCGGAAATCAAAGGAATTTCCAAAATCAGGAAAATTTTCAGCAGCGACCTCACTCGGGTCAACATCAACAAAATTTTGGCAATACTAATCAGAACTTCGGGAATTCTCATCAGAATTTCGATACCAGTCAGCAGAATTTTGGCCAATCCTCATCACAAGCTCAAGGTAATTCTTCTTCTTCTTCGAGTTTTAATGAAATGGCTGAGCTTCGTAATATGATACAGATGATGGCCAAGACCCATGAATCTATGATGGCTCAAATGCAAAAGAATGATCAAGCTAAGGATAATGCCATCAAGAATGTGGAGAACCAAGTGGGACACCTTGCCGCGTCACTAGCCACGCGTCAACAAGGTAAATTCTCTTCTCAAGGTGATCAACAGCACGATACGGCTAATGCGATCACTCTTCGTAGTGGCACACACTATGAAGGTCCGTCGATGCATAAGGATGATACACCGGCCGAGAAGGAGGAGGTTTTAGTGGAAGATGTCAATGAGGATGCAATTGTGGAAACTCCAAGTGAAGATCAAGTTCCACCACCCACTACTCCCGTTCCCACTCCGACTAGTCCAACAATTCAAGTACCATTCCCGGGTCAATTGAAGAATCAAAAGGAAACTACCCACTTTGGCAAGTTCATGGAGGTTGTGAAGAATTTGCAGGTTATGGTCCCATTTACCGAGCTCATTATGCAAGTCCCATCTTATACCAAGTTTATGAAGGACATCTTGACTCGGAAGAGAAGCATTGGTGAGGTAGAAACCGTCGCTCTTACTGCAGAGTGTAGTGCTTTTTTACAGAACAAAGCCCCACCGAAGCTAAAGGACCCCGGTAGTTTTTCGATTCCTTGCACTATTGGCACCTTATCGATTGATAAGGCTTTATGTGATTTAGGTGCTAGTGTAAGCGTCATGCCTTACTCCGTTTGTGAAAAACTTAATATGGGTCCTCTTAAGTGTACTAGTATCACTTTGCAGATGGCGGATCGTTCTATAAAATGCCCTTTGGGAGTTTTAGAAGACGTGTCCGTTAGAGTTGGAATTTTTTTTATCCCGGTTGATTTTATCGTCCTTGACACGGCCGAGGACACCCAAATTCCCATAATTTTGGGAAGGGCATTTTTGCACACCGCCGGCGCGGTGATTGATATCAAGAACGATAAATTGACCTTGGAAGTGGGTGGAGACACCATTGTTTTCTGCTTAGATAGTACATTTAAGAATCCGATGATAACGGATTCTTGTTGCATGATTGATGTTATGGGTGTTTTAGTTCATGATTCTATGGAGGCATCCCTTATACGGGATCCCTTAGAAGCTTTGATATGTTTGGAAGCGTGTGCAGGTGATGCTTCCGTTGACTCTGCTGTTGTTGATGCCTTAGAAGCTGCTTTGGAAGGAAGGATGCTCACGGAGGAGCAAGGTGTCGATGTAACCAACATCGTACACACCTCATTTGCTATTGACATAACCGTTCCGGAGCGTAAGCCACTTCCATCTCACCTAAAATATGCCTTTTTAGACGATACCGAGAGCTTCCCCGTGATTGTAAGTGCTGATTTAACCGAGCAACAACTTTCTGATTTGTTAGTTGTTTTAAAGAAAAATAGGAAAGCTTTGGGGTATAGTCTTGATGACTTGAAGGGAATCAGTCCCGATTTATGTATGCATAGAATTAATCTTGAGGAAGGTCATCGTCCTTGTGTCCAGGGTCAACGTAAGTTGAACCCGAATATGCAAGAGGTTGTTAAAAAGGAAGTTATGAAATTGTTGGATGCGGGGATTATTTATGCGGTTCCCGATTCAAAGTGGGTGAGTCCGGTACAAGTTGTATCTAAGAAAGGAAGGACTACTGTGGTCCCGAATGAGAAGAATGAGCTAATCCCTACACGAATTGTGACGGGATGGAGAATGTGCATAGATTATAGGAAGTTGAACACCGCTACACTTAAAGACCACTTCCCATTGCCCTTTATCAACCAAATGCTTGAGAGACTAGCTTCTAACTGGTTAATGGGTTCAAAAGATCCCATCTTCTTTCCCCAATTTCAGCAACTTTCCCACGCCTTTCTGTAGACACCCACATTTTGACCGCCAGGTGTCTATAGTAGTTCCCGCCAAACACCCGATGATGATAGGACGTAAACGTGCTTTGACGGACTCGGATATGGGCTTGTAATCATGGACATTTGGTTTAGACATTTTAAGGAGTACAAATTTCATAAAACCAACATCAAATCCAGGCCCAGTGGGTCGTTTCGAGTCAAATAACACTAATTTGGGTCGAAACCGTCACCAGGGGCAAAACCGTCTTTTAGCGACCGAGTCAAAACCCGGCCAAAATTATTCCCTGAGACTTGCGGACCAACCGTGATAATTCACGTGTCCAGCTCGGACCATAACTCCACAAAAATCAGCCATACGAAAATAATAAACAATTCCGTTTAAGGTAGAATTCGATCTCGAGTAGGAATTCTATCCGGAAACCAATTCAGACATTGACCGAGTACCAAACACTCGGCCAATACACCCTACCCAGCCGGTTTTCCTCTCTTTTCTTCCCTCACAAGAAAACAGAATCCTCGTTCTCCTCAGCTTCTTACTCAAGCGGTAATTCTAGCTCGAACAGGAATCCTATTCAAAAACCGATTCGGACACTTGACCGAGTGCAAAACACTCGGCCAAAACAGTACAAAACAGCCGTGTTTCCCTTTCTTCTTGGCCAAGAAAGCGGAATTCTTATTTCCCTCGAACTCCCACGTTCCCTATCCTAAGCGGTACTCAAACTCTCCTGAACCAAGGTCGGGAATTCCCTATAAATAGGACCTCCCGTCCAACACAATAAACAACAACAATACATCAAAAAATACCGAAAAGTCATAAATTTTCAGCAGCCAAAAAACGACATCCAAAATCCCGACGTAATCCTGAAATAATTCCGAAGATCTAACGAAACCAATCCCGTCCGAACCGGCCGAATCCACGCCTCACATACACACAAAAACACTCCAAAAAACCGACACCTTAACTCACCCACATCATCTCGACGCTCCCGTGTCTAAGCCACCGTCTGACGAGCCTTATACCGAGAATACAAAGCATGTAGGTTGAGGGTGTAAATCAAACCCGTCTCTTCCCTTTTCTCTCTCCTTCCTCTCTTTTTTTTTTCTGGGTCTCGTCGGTCTCTTTTATTTTATTTTCTAATATCGATACTACTAAAAAAAACTATTTTCGAATATTCTTAAAATACGACATCGATTCTATATAATCGAATATCGTATCGAAAAGAATTATAATAAGATTTCGACGATTTCATTTTATTTTTGTTCGTTCAAAATCCTTTTTTACAACTTTTCGTTCAAAATTCTTTTTTCTTATTTTTCGTTCAAAAACAAACTTTTTCAAAACCTTTTCTAAAGTCATTCCGAATATTCGATATCGATTTCATAATCGAACATCGAATACGACGAATATCGAAAATATAGACCGAGTATAAATTAATTCATGTTTGTACGCGATTAACGATTTTCGAACACAAAAAATATATAAAAAATCAGACCCGCACGCGAGTCGCGCCCGGTCCAGGCGACTCGCGCACGAGTCTGTGATCCGGTTCTTTTTTTTAGTTTTTCGTTCGTTTATTTTTATTATTTTACGAAACGATTTCTAAATTTACATCTTTTCCAAAACTATTCTAAATATTCGATAGTCAACTATCGAATGTAACGAATATCGAGAATATTAAGTCGAGTACGAGTTATGCGATATTCGTACGCGATTTAATCAAAAATTTTCCAAAAACCGTTGTCGAAATCAGGCCGCCACGCGACCCGCATGAGTCTCGGGCGAGTCGCGCGGCTCTCGGCCCAAACACATCTTTTTTTTGCTTATTTTTCTCGAACATAGTTTTTATGCAAAACAACGTTTTAAACTATATTTTTCAGATTTCGATTTATTTTCTCGATTTCTTTCATATATTATTATTTCAATCGTTACTAACCTGTTTTCTCGTGTTTGTAGCAAATTATTCTCATATTTTCTTTTTATCGTTTTATTAGACTAAAACGAACTCACATGCTAAAATAACTTTGACGTTATTAGTTTAACATGCATTAAACGACTTAGCAACCCATTTATTTTTCCTCACATGTCTTAGGAAAATAATCTCTGCATATCATTTCATCGTCGAACTAACGCGTGTACACAAAACCGAACGATATCTTTGTAACACCCCTGATTTTTATAAAGTAAATTAAATTAAAATTATGTTCGTATCTTTATTTTGTTAACGATTTAACTCGTAATTCTTAAAATAATTATAAAACGCATTTATCGTGTAATCGTTTCAAACTCCTAAAATTCTATTTGACTCGGAAACTCTTATATTTAAAATATATTTTTATTTCTGTTTCGACTCATTTTATATATTTAATCTAATTCTTATCGAAAGTCTATTTCGACGATTTAAATTCCAAATTCTTTTTATTTATTTATATTTAAGCTCGAATTTCTATTTTTGGCTCGAAACTCATTTACTTGAAAGTTTCGTCAAAACATCTGTTACCTTTTCTCGAGGAATACATTTAATTCACTTTATCGAAAATTTATTATTAATCGGATAATATTATTTCATCGTCTAATTATTTATTTCTATCAACTTCGTTTTTGTCTCGAATACTTTAATTACTCATTTGACGACCCGATTATTTATTAGTTTTATTGACTCGTTTTTATTTCGATTTGTGGGTCAGTCAACTTATCTTTACGGAATTCGTTTCTCACCCGATTCATTTAATTAATTCTTATTGTTTTTAAACTCATTTTTTTTTGTGCTGATTCATTCCCTATTCAGTACACTTCCCCTGCCTGTTTGACCCGCTTGCTTTCCCATTTGATTCAACTTATCCTCTTCTTGTTAAACCCCTTTGTTTTCCTTTTCTTTAACTCCACCGCTCCACTTATTCATCCTCCACATTACTGCCATTCACTCCTTTTCTGTTTCATTTTGTTCCACCGCTTAATCCTCTTTCATCCCACTTGGTCTACCAATTCATTCACGTACCACCATTTTTTTTCTCCTCCATTCTTCAGTCTGCTTCAGCCTACTCTTCCTTTCCTTGCGTTGTGTCAACTCCGGCCAAGCATTTCAGCCGATGTTGCTGCTACTGTCATTCGTATGTTGCTGTCTCGTTGATGTTTCTGCGGGTTTCGTTTTGTCCTGCGTTTTGCTTCGTTTATCTGCTGATTCATCCTGCTAATCTTCTTTTTCTGCCTCGTTTTCTTCTTCCTCTTATTCTGTTATTTTGCTGTACGCTGCTGCTGTTTCTGTGCGTCTGCTGCATTTTTTTTCTTTTTGTCGAATCGACTGATGATTTCGGTTGCTTTTTCCTCTCCTGTCTTCTTCGTCTTCTCCATCACCGTCACTGTTCTCCTGCTGTCACGTTTAATGCTGCTGTTTTTCGTTCCCTTTTCTTCTTATTCGTCCCCTTCTTTTTGTGCTTCTTGTTGTCGTTGTTGTTCGATTCTTTTCGGCTGCAGTTTTCTGTTGTCTATTGTTGTCGTTGTTTCGTGTTGCTGCTATCTATTGCGTCAGATCTTTTCTTCTTCTTCCTCATTATTTCATTCTCCCTTTCCTCTTCATCTGCTTGTTTACTCCGTGCTACTGTTTGGTTATCGTGTGCTACTCGATTTTGGGCCAGTTTCTTCATCTATCTTGGATTCAGCGAAAATCATCTTCTCCGCTTGCTGTTTGTCGTATAGTTACGATTCGTATCCTTGTTGCCTCTTCTATTCTCTATTATTGCTGCTTCTGCTATACGTTGTTGTCCTGCTGCTGTTACGTTATGCTACTGCAGAGTGTTGTTGTTGCCGCTGCTGTGTTTTACTGATGCTACTGCTTCGTTATTTCGTTTTTTTTTTATGCTCCTATGTCCGTCGATTACTGCTGCTTTTGGTCGTATGTCACCCAGTCGCTGCTGTTTCTATTCATCTTCGATCTATGCCATGTTTTGGTCCTTCGTCTCATCTATGTTACTGTTGCGTGGGTTGTTTATCAAGCCCCGATTCCTTGTTTCCTCTTCTTCGTTCCTTATTCTGATTCGTTTCTATTTGTCTCGATCTCCGTCGGAGCCTCGAAGTTCTTTTTGTGAGACAAATATCAGAGCGGTTGGAGCTTGGAGTCGTCGAGAAGAGCAAGTATATAGCATTCGGATATCGACTCAAGGTAACTTTAGGACGTTACTCGATTTTATATCGTATATTTGAGTAGTAGTATGTAGTAAATATTTTAACTTCGGTTTTTCCTAATTTTAGCTATTTATTATCTGCTAATAATATTATTTCTAAAAATCGTGTACCTTATAAATATTTTACAACTTTCGATATCGTTTTATAAATCGTTAGTAATTTTATTATTTACGATCGTTATAATATTTTGTTGGTTATCGTGACACTAGTAACTAAATAATGACGATTTCATATTTCGTCATATTTCGTTAATTTATAATTTTCACATAAAAATCGTATTTTTTATATTTTAATCGAAATTTGTATACTTGTTAATAAATTAATTTTTGTTTTACGATTTATTCTAATAAATGAGAAAATAGGGGATTTTGTTTTAAACATATTTTCTAGTCGAGACTATTTTCATTAATAATTTCCTATTTGTTTCCGATTGACTATTTTTATTAAAATTCATATTATTTATTAATAAAAACTATCTGTTAAAAATAATTTGAATTCTTCGTAAATTTCATTTTATTTATAAAGTTCGTTGACTAAATTAATTTTGATATCGTTTTCTTAAAACATCTCTTTTCTAAAATTTATAATTTTAACTCGATTTCTTAATTATTTATAAAATACTATATATTGACTTATTATATTTTATTTATATTTTGAGCAGCGAATTTAGAAATATAATAAAGTTACGATAACGACGATAATAATAAAATGTTAATTTCGTTGGAAATGCTATTTAATACATTTCACTTATTTTAATAACTTACGTATTTTCTATAGCAAAATTTCTATTTTAAGTAAGTTTCTAAAATTTGTAAGTTTCTATTTATAGAAAGTTTCCCTTTTTGTGTAAAATGTTTATTCCTTTTATCCTCATATTATCTATATTGATTATATCTTTTGTTTATATCAATAATGGCTGTTTTGGAGTTATGGAATAAAGTCAAGTGTGGGGTTAGAGTAATAATCTGGGGTGTACGTTTTTGCCATCAGCTATAAAGCCGGTGTGCCCATTTGGGGCACATTTGGTCGTTGAACTGAGCATGGTTTGTGTTCAGGAGAGTGTGCATTGTGCCCTTAAGCTTAGATATCGCATCGTGTAAGTCGCGTCGGGTTGAACTGGATATGGTTTGTATCCAGGAGGGGTGTATACTACTTAAACCAGGACCTCGCTGCACGCAGTCCTGTTATAGTTGAGTTGCCTAGTTAGAGACTGGATTCTGTTATGAGTTAAGTCTACAGTTCTCGAAGCTAGTTTCCAGTATGATCCTAGTTGAAAGTCTAGCCTTGTGCACACTGAACGAATTTCCATAATGCCATTTTTGAATATTATTATTATTGATTGAATTTTTGACTTGCAGGTTTGCAAATGTTTTAAGTTTCCTCCGAGAACTTATTTTATTATATCGTTTTTAATATTTTCTCATTTTAAGTATTTTGATATAATAATACAATTATTTTTCCATATGATATAATTTGGCTGGGAGAACGTCCGAGTTACTCCCCACTGATGTGGCTGTTATGTTTATAACATGACAGGTATTTGCTGCTGGGTTTTGGGTGTGAGCTAGCGAGTAGCGTGGATCCTACTCTTTCTTTATTCATGTAATTTATGGATTTGTATAACCCGTTTGGTGAATTTTCTTTTTAGCCCTTTCGTAAAAAGAGGCCTTTGTATTGACTTACCATTTCTTTTAATAAGATATAGTTTGTCAGTGTGTTTTAATCCCAAGTCTATAGTGTTTCCGCCACTGTATTGCGTTAGAATTTCTAGGGGATTACAGTTGGTATCAGAGCGTTGTTGCTCCCGACGCTTACACCTGATTCTAAGAAAAATACTTGTAAATGATTTGAACATTAAAAGAATATTAGTGAGAGATGGGTAGAAATCAAAGTAAGGACTTACCTGTTAGGTTTATATGTTCTTGTAACTCAATGACTAGCATTGAATATTTGTTTCTTTTATCGAGAAGAAGGTGAATGTAGAAGGTGATGATAGGACGCTGCCCCAGATCGGGACAAGACCTGCTCAAAACTCTCAACGCCTGTTGATTCGAGTGGACGACTTTGTGCTACAAGGAAGATTCAATGGCAACCCTTCAGCCCAGATTTGGTTTGTTCAAGCTACAGGTTTGATGATCTAGAGTAGATTCTTATTCCATGATGTTGCAGTAGATCCAGATTGAGTGACCCAGGACTTGCATTCTCGTGCCTCTGCAAGAAGATGAAGTAATCCTTTTAGGTTCCCTCGTAAACCTTAGAGGTCTAAACTTTCCCTTCTCGGTTTAGGTCTTTATCTTCTAGAATCATTGATTCTTTTCTTCCTGCTTCTGCTTCTTATAATTCATCTCTTATATATTCTCGTCTTCATTCTTGTGATAAATCTTTGATTAATTCTTCTATTCTACCATCTTTTTCTCGAGATTCTTTGGTTAGACCGGTTTCTGTCTTACTGAACCCCGTGTTATAGATGTTTGAGGTTTAGTAAACCCTTGTTACCTGGTTTGAGGAGTGTGAGTCTACCCTATCTTCTAAGCAAGTAATAAATTCTTGAGGATTGAGTTGAATGGCAAATTGTTGATTATGGGAATTAGGATGATATTTTAGGCACCGAAACTTGAGTTATAGGTTACCTTGATTATTTTGGAGTACTTAGAGTTGAATATATTTTGGAGTAGTAAGAGTATGTCACTTTTGATGGATACCTAGTACCTAACCTACAACCGAACTAAGTGTAACTTATAATACTACTTTGGGATTCTTACCTGATGCTTATTGGATGGATGCATTGCGAATATTCGGGATCATAGAGTATTGTTTAAAGTGTTAGTCGAGGTGTTGTGGTACCATTGAAGGTTTTCAGTGATGTTGTTAGAAATTTTAGTTGACATAGATTATCCGTGTTTCTTAAGGATTAGATCGTTGATCGTTGTGTAAAGTTGTAACCTATGAACCTTGGAGTTGAGTGATCTAAATTTGGATAAAATGTGGGTAACCGTGAGAAAAGAATTATGTTGCACAATCAAAGTTTTGGTTATTGTGTTCTTTTGAGGAATATTATAATACAGGTGCATCTTATTGGGACTTTCAGCTTAGAACCTTAGACCAACGAGATTGTGGCTTCGTTGAGTTATCAAATATATTGTGGTTGCACCGTTGTGATTTGAAAATTTGATGGACTTCTCAGAAACCTTAGTTGAATGACGTGTTGGAAGATATGAATGTTTGCGCCATGACCTATAGGTTTGAGCGTGTTTGAGGATCTGTTGCATTTTCCCAACTTTTGTACTTGCGGCGTTGTAAATATGTTGGTTATTATTTTTGAGAATTTTGTGCCTGAACATTGTTAAATTGGTGGATCTTGTTTAGTGTTCTTTACTCGAGAAATTTGGGGTGTACCTCGAGTTCAAACCTTATGAGCTTTGGATTTAGGAACCTTATAGATTACGAGTTTGGGTGTGTTTTGTTGACCGTTGGAATTTTAATTGATGAGATTAGATTGTAAAACAATTGTGGATTAGTATCGTGTCGTTTGACTCTCAATCTCGTTCCTCCCCTTAGCTTTCCTTAAATCCGGCTACTTCTTCTTCTGCCAATCCCTTTGACTTCTTTATCGGGTATTTCTGTTTCGATTTGTCGTTGACCTTGATCTATTTATCCATTTATTATTATTATTATTTTTTTTTTCAAACTTGTGTTACAAAAAGTTTGACTAATCTACAAATTTTGATTTTCATGAAATTTTTACATTTTGAGTTATAAATTTCAAAACTTTGTATTTTGTTTTCGTTTTATTTTGGTCATGTTTCAAAAGGGTCTTAATAATTTATCTTAAAGTATTTTGAGATTATTTAAAATTTTAATTTTGATTTTTGTGTGATCAAGGTTTTATTACAACTTTCATAATTGCAAATATTTTGGATTTTTATAAGATTATTATGTAAAACGATTAAATATTTTCGAAAAATTTCATACGTCTAAATTTTTGTTTTATTGTCGTTAGACATTTAATCTGTTATTAAAAATATTTATCGACTGATTTGATTCTTATTTATTAACTACAAAACTTGATTTCTCAAATTATTTGTTTGGTCTTAAAACAAAATTTTGTCGAATTTCTTAATCAAAACGTTTTAATGTTGCTTTGAAAATATTTGAGTACTCTTCCCCCTCGAGTTCATTTACAAATATTATTTATCGTCATTATTTTAATTTTTTTTACTTGTGTTTTTATTAATTTAAATGATTTTAAACTTTGGGATTTGAGCCAAGCTCTTCTTGAAATAAATTTTATCTTCGATTTCGATTTTGTTAGTTTCGAGGACGAAACTTCTTTTAGTGGGGAAGATTGTAACACCCCTGATTTTTATAAAGTAAATTAAATTAAAATTATGTTCGTATCTTTATTTTGTTAACGATTTAACTCGTAATTCTTAAAATAATTATAAAACGCATTTATCGTGTAATCGTTTCAAACTCCTAAAATTCTATTTGACTCGGAAACTCTTATATTTAAAATATATTTTTATTTCTGTTTCGACTCATTTTATATATTTAATCTAATTCTTATCGAAAGTCTATTTCGACGATTTAAATTCCAAATTCTTTTTATTTATTTATATTTAAGCTCGAATTTCTATTTTTGGCTCGAAACTCATTTACTTGAAAGTTTCGTCAAAACATCTGTTACCTTTTCTCGAGGAATACATTTAATTCACTTTATCGAAAATTTATTATTAATCGGATAATATTATTTCATCGTCTAATTATTTATTTCTATCAACTTCGTTTTTGTCTCGAATACTTTAATTACTCATTTGACGACCCGATTATTTATTAGTTTTATTGACTCGTTTTTATTTCGATTTGTGGGTCAGTCAACTTATCTTTACGGAATTCGTTTCTCACCCGATTCATTTAATTAATTCTTATTGTTTTTAAACTCATTTTTTTTTGTGCTGATTCATTCCCTATTCAGTACACTTCCCCTGCCTGTTTGACCCGCTTGCTTTCCCATTTGATTCAACTTATCCTCTTCTTGTTAAACCCCTTTGTTTTCCTTTTCTTTAACTCCACCGCTCCACTTATTCATCCTCCACATTACTGCCATTCACTCCTTTTCTGTTTCATTTTGTTCCACCGCTTAATCCTCTTTCATCCCACTTGGTCTACCAATTCATTCACGTACCACCATTTTTTTTCTCCTCCATTCTTCAGTCTGCTTCAGCCTACTCTTCCTTCCCTTGCGTTGTGTCAACTCCGGCCAAGCATTTCAGCCGATGTTGCTGCTACTGTCATTCGTATGTTGCTGTCTCGTTGATGTTTCTGCGGGTTTCGTTTTGTCCTGCGTTTTGCTTCGTTTATCTGCTGATTCATCCTGCTAATCTTCTTTTTCTGCCTCGTTTTCTTCTTCCTCTTATTCTGTTATTTTGCTGTACGCTGCTGCTGTTTCTGTGCGTCTGCTGCATTTTTTTTCTTTTTGTCGAATCGACTGATGATTTCAGTTGCTTTTTCCTCTCCTGTCTTTTTCGTCTTCTCCATCACCGTCACTGTTCTCCTGCTGTCACGTTTAATGCTGCTGTTTTTCGTTCCCTTTTCTTCTTATTCGTCCCCTTCTTTTTGTGCTTCTTGTTGTCGTTGTTGTTCGATTCTTTTCGGCTGCAGTTTTCTGTTGTCTATTGTTGTCGTTGTTTCGTGTTGCTGCTATCTATTGCGTCAGATCTTTTCTTCTTCTTCCTCATTATTTCATTCTCCCTTTCCTCTTCATCTGCTTGTTTACTCCGTGCTACTGTTTGGTTATCGTGTGCTACTCGATTTTGGGCCAATTTCTTCATCTATCTTGGATTCAGCGAAAATCATCTTCTCCGCTTGCTGTTTGTCGTATAGTTACGATTCGTATCCTTGTTGCCTCTTCTATTCTCTATTATTGCTGCTTCTGCTATACGTTGTTGTCCTGCTGCTGTTACGTTATGCTACTGCAGAGTGTTGTTGCTGCCGCTGCTGTGTTTTACTGATGCTACTGCTTCGTTATTTCGTTTTTTTTGATGCTCCTATGTCCGTCGATTACTGCTGCTTTTGGTCGTATGTCACCCAGTCGCTGCTGTTTCTATTCATCTTCGATCTATGCCATGTTTTGGTCCTTCGTCTCATCTATGTTACTGTTGCGTGGGTTGTTTATCAAGCCCCGATTCCTTGTTTCCTCTTCTTCGTTCCTTATTCTGATTCGTTTCTATTTGTCTCGATCTCCGTCGGAGCCTCGAAGTTCTTTTTGTGAGACAAATATCAGAGCGGTTGGAGCTTGGAGTCGTCGAGAAGAGCAAGTATATAGCATTCGGATATCGACTCAAGGTAACTTTAGGACGTTACTCGATTTTATATCGTATATTTGAGTAGTAGTATGTAGTAAATATTTTAACTTCGGTTTTTCCAAATTTTAGCTATTTATTATCTGCTAATAATATTATTTCTAAAAATCGTGTACCTTATAAATATTTTACAACTTTCGATATCGTTTTATAAATCGTTAGTAATTTTATTATTTACGATCGTTATAATATTTTGTTGGTTATCGTGACACTAGTAACTAAATAATGACGATTTCATATTTCGTCATATTTCGTTAATTTATAATTTTCACATAAAAATCGTATTTTTTATATTTTAATCGAAATTTGTATACTTGTTAATAAATTAATTTTTGTTTTACGATTTATTCTGATAAATGAGAAAATAGTGGATTTTGTTTTAAACATATTTTCTAGTCGAGACTATTTTCATTAATAATTTCCTATTTGTTTCCGATTGACTATTTTTATTAAAATTCATATTATTTATTAATAAAAACTATCTGTTAAAAATAATTTGAATTCTTCGTAAATTTCATTTCATTTATAAAGTTCGTTGACTAAATTAATTTTGATATCGTTTTCTTAAAACATCTCTTTTCTAAAATTTATAATTTTAACTCGATTTCTTAATTATTTATAAAATACTATATATTGACTTATTATATTTTATTTATATTTTGAGCAGCGAATTTAGAAATATAATAAAGTTACGATAACGACGATAATAATAAAATGTTAATTTTGTTGGAAATGCTATTTAATACATTTCACTTATTTTAATAACTTACGTATTTTCTATAGCAAAATTTCTATTTTAAGTAAGTTTCTAAAATTTGTAAGTTTCTATTTATAGAAAGTTTCCCTTTTTATGTAAAATGTTTATTCCTTTTATCCTCATATTATCTATATTGATTATATCTTTTGTTTATATCGATAATGGCTGTTTTGGAGTTATGGAATAAAGTCAAGTGTGGGGTTAGAGTAATAATCTGGGGTGTACGTTTTTGCCATCAGCTATAAAGCCGGTGTGCCCATTTGGGGCACATTTGGTCGTTGAACTGAGCATGGTTTGTGTTCAGGAGAGTGTGCATTGTGCCCTTAAGCTTAGATATTGCATCGTGTAAGTCGCGTCGGGTTGAACTGGATATGGTTTGTATCCAGGAGGGGTGTATACTACTTAAACCAGGACCTCGCTGCACGCAGTCCTGTTATAGTTGAGTTGCCTAGTTAGAGACTGGATTCTGTTATGAGTTAAGTCTACAGTTCTCGAAGCTAGTTTCCAGTATGATCCTAGTGAAAGTCTAGCCTTGTGCACACTGAACGAATTTCCATAATGCCATTTTTGAATATTATTATTATCGATTGAATTTTTGACTTGCAGGTTTGCAAATGTTTTAAGTTTCCTCCGAGAACTTATTTTATTATATCGTTTTTAATATTTTCTCATTTTAAGTATTTTGATATAATAATACTATTATTTTTCCATATGATATAATTTGGCTGGGAGAACGTCCGAGTTACTCCCCACTGATGTGGCTGTTATGTTTATAACATGACAGGTATTTGCTGCTGGGTTTTGGGTGTGAGCTAGCAAGTAGCGTGGATCCTACTCTTTCTTTATTCATGTAATTTATGGATTTGTATAACCCGTTTGGTGAATTTTCTTTTTAGCCCTTTCGTAAAAAAAGGCCTTTGTATTGACTTACCATTTCTTTTAATAAGATATAGTTTGTCAGTGTGTTTTAATCCCAACTCTATAGTGTTTCCGCCACTGTATTGCGTTAGAATTTCTAGAGGATTACATCTTAGTAAAGGCCGCTAAGTGCGGGTGGGGTTGGGTGTTCTCGCTGAACTTCCCAACACGTACCCTCACCCCTTACTCAGAACCGTGGTTTCCGGATGTCCGAAACCATTGGCAACGAGAGTCATTCAATATACGATTAACCGCCCAGTCGACATCGGTATCGATATGCTAAGGGACGAACCCAATAAACTCTCACATCGGAAATGGGCCAGGCTTTAAGTATGGCCCACTACGACATAGAGTGGGTTCGAATGGTTACGAATAACCATAAAATTCGGTGGCGACTCCTACTTCGATTTAAAATTCTATTCGATCCATCTCATATGGAAATTCTATCGCCTCCCCAAAACCCGCGCTTCGGCGCGTCGGGGTGGACCTATGTCATGTCCACAATTTGGCGACTCCGCTGGGGACTAACTGATGTGTCACTTACCATCGGCATCCTCAGGGTGAGACTCGAAAAGAAATCGTTCGATTAGTAATGTACACGTTTTAGTTCAATGGTTCAAGCATAACCCCGTTCTATCCCGGGCCGGTTACTTGTGACCGACGTCCCACTATACCACGGTGCATTCCCACTTGGATGCACTAAAGACTTCAATGGCGGAACTCGTTTAGGTTTTGCGGCATGTCCTAAGACCAACTCGGCTTAGGGAGTCCGTCCTCAGTACGAGAAAGCCATCGTTGTTGGTATAGACCCTATTAGACCGACCGAGACTTAGACTAAGAGCATACATGGCGTCGTTATACTGATTCTATGACTACATGCTACTTGATCTTCTTTGGTCTTTTCAAAAACCGTCATTTTTCAAAAACTTACATCTTTTCAAATCCATTCTTTTTCAAAACCCGGAAAGCTGCCGAATTTAGGACTTATGATTTTGACTCAAAATAGCCTATTTTTAGCCGGTATGCTGTCCAAATCTTTCAAAAAAAAAGCCCGAAATTTCGGCCCGATAACCCTTTTTCTCGATTTTCAAAAAAATCGGGTCTTCCAATCCGACCTTTGCTCGGTTTACAAATCCAAGATCTCTTTTCAAAACCCTCTTCCGCTTAGGACTTCCCGTATTTAGCAGTGTCGGGTCTTGTCATTGGTTGTAAGAGTCTATAGCGTCGAAACTCCGTCGATCTTATATCACGGGTTTCCACCCCATCCCAGTCCGCCTTACTTGTCAAGGCACGGCCCACCTTCATAGGACTAACTTCTACAAAGGGAAGCCCGTTTACACACTCGAGTCTAAAGTCTGGGGATTTCTCACGTAGACCTTCCTTCGAACAGGACTAGGCCCACTCTGCCGAATCCTAAGGAAGGCCCAGCACTCATGCGTCATCCACTTAGAAGTCAGTCTCCGGTCTTCTTTCTAGTCTAGTTTTTTTTCCTTGCTCGGGATGTACTTTTGATTCTAAGATCTGGGTCAGTTACTGATTACGCGGTGCCCTTACAGACAGGTCACCCCACACTTGAGCCATGACGCAAAAAGCCATAGATGAATTGACAGCCTCGTTGGCCCAAATCCAAGACCAACTGAGGAAAATGCGGGAAGACCAGATCGCCATCATTACTCGGGTTAGTGCCGTAGAACAGGGAACCCCCAATGCTTCGATCGATGATGACGGGCCTCAAGCCGCATTGGCCTGTGCAGTCCTCAAACTGCAAGAACAGGTCCACCTGACAACCCAAAGCTCCATCCATACGGAGAATGCTAGGATTTATACCCCACTGACCGATGAACTACCCACAAATCTCAATCTGACGGGTTTGCCAATGTTCGAGGGTACTGAAGACCCGGTCCACCATATTCGGGCTTTCAAGGAATTCATGGCCCTTAAAGGGGTTAAGTCCAACATGTTCAAGCACCTATTCGCTTCTTCTCTCGAGAAGCACCCAAGAGCCTGGTACTACCGGCTCGATCCCAAGAAATACAAAACTTGGGATGACGTGGCAACGGAATTCGCTCGGAACTACGCCGACAATATGGAAATCCAGACCACTATGCGCACCCTGGAGGTAATGGCCCAGGAACCTAAGGAAGGATTCACAAAATACCTTCAACGCTGGAGGGCTGAAAGCGTCAAAATGGTCGATAAGCCCAGTGAAAAGGTGTTGGTTGAAGCCTTTGTCAAGAACCTACTTCCAGCTTACCGGGTCCATCTCCGGTACGCCATCATACCTAGCTTCGCGGTCCTAACTGAAATGGGAACAAGAATCGAGGATGATTTAAGATTGGAAAGCCTCACTAAGGCCTCCACTAAGGGATATCAAGGGGCCAGTTCATCAACGAGCAAGCCCGCTACTACTGCTGCCACTCGTAGCATTTTCGACGAGGTAAATGCACTCGATACCTCATCCCAGAAGACTACCACTCCCCGGGTATTCACCGACATAGGCACTACCTATGAAAACGCCCTTCAGAGGTTATCATCAAAAGGCCTGATCACCCCGATAGGCCCAACACCTGATATCCCGGTCGAACGTCGCTCTAAGGTCTACAACCTCCAGGCCTACTGTCACTATCATCGTGGTAAGGGACACGATACCGAGAAATGTTGGAAACTCAAGCACCTTATCCAAGATCTCATTGAAAGCGGGAAAATCCCTTTACCCGGGGGTAAGCCCAACAACAAAGACAACCCGTTGGCCACTCACGCCATCTTTTCCGGAGAAGTAATGGATTGTTCACACCTCATTTCTCCATTTATCCCACAAATAAACGGGATTTGGTGTGATGACGAAGACGATGTCTACCTCACCAAAGGGGAAGCTGTCCCCATCACGCCCGAGGAGATTCAGAAGGTTAAGTCCAAGGCCTTAGCCACTAGTCAAGCCCTTATCATTGCCGAACCACTTAAGGTGGAGCCCGCCCCAGAAGAGCCGACTGCTGAAAAGGCTCTTGTGAAACAGCTAAGCAAAACTCGAGTTGACCTCTCTATATGGCAACTCCTAGTTAGCTCTCAGGAACATCGAGAGGCACTCACTAAGGCCCTCGATCAAGTCAAAATTGACTCCATGGCTACCCCGGCTGAGATGGTAGCCACAGTCCTACCCCACCTAAAAAGCAGATCCATAGAAGAAGGCCCACTGATCACCTTCTCTAATGCCGATCTACCACCATTTGGGCCAGCCCACAACATGGCCCTCTACATCACAGTTATCTGCCGCGGAAAGTATCTACCCATGACCCTAATTGACGACGGGTCAGCAGTCAACGTCCTCCCCTTGAGGACCGCCAAAGCCCTCGGCATTACCGAGGCCGACTATATTCCAACAGCTCAAACCATTCAGGCTTTTGACGGAAGTCCAAAGTCAGTAGCCGAAGCCACAAAACTCACTATCATAACCGGCCCGATAGAAAAGGAGCTGGAATTTCAAGTGATCGACGTGACTTCTTCCTTCAATCTTCTTCTAGGAAGACCTTGGATCCATACAACCAGGGCCGTGTCTTCCACTTTGCATCGGAAAATCAAGCTGCCTTTGCGTGACACCATCATCACTATAGAAGCCACACCTATGACTGTGGCTAATTGCAACACCTCGGGCCGCACCGATCTATGGGGGTTCGATTTCGTAGGAGCCATCGAAGAAGATCATCTCTTCCGCCCTTATTTCACCGTCCCCCTAGACCGGATGTTACAGAATCTGGGCTTTCTACCAGGGGTTACATCGAGGCCCGATCTCCCGGCAGGAAAAATTCTTGAAGTTCTGGACAATGGGAGGACTCAAGCAGGCTTGGGCTACACCCTAACTCCGGGTCAGACTGAAACCAGTAAGGTTACCTTCGTCACTCCAGTATTCGAGACTGCTCAGACCGGCCTATATCGGCCCACACGCCCTGGGACCCACTTGGCCCAGGACTGCAACTATATACCGGACGACATCTTCGCTCTCATCCAATCCGAAGATGCTAAGAATGCTGAGCCCGCACTAGGGCTACTTTTTGGAGAAGAACTCGCGGTTCCAACACCGAAAGAAGAGCTAGTCAGCCTCATTCTCCGCAGTCGCACCTTTGACCCGTCTAAACTGATCTCGGAAGTCGGGTCCGGAACCAGAGCTTGGAGGAAGACTGTCAAATGGACTGACAGTCAAGGAAAAACTTACAAGCTGATCACAGGAGAAGGAGAGATGCCAGAATCTGAGTCTGAGTCTGAGTCAGAGTCCGAGTCAGAGTCTAAGATTGAGTCTAGTGAGTCTGGTGCTAGGGTCAATCCTGTAACTCCCCCTCTTCCTTTAGCCATTCCTGGTGCCTCGGGGTCTGTCCCGGGCACCCTACCTATCCCGCCACTGACTAGTGATCAGATGGCCGCTCTTTTCGAGCTCTTTTCTCAATTTATGATCAATAATAACAACCGTTCTGCCTACGACTTGTCTCATTTTCAAAATTTCAAAAATTTTATGTGCAATGACATTGAGAAGCCCGACGAGCAGGTATCTTTACCCCCACATCTGATCGAGCAACTAGAGCAAAGGGAATCCCGCAATCCGGTAATCGAAGACACCGAATCCATCAACGTGGGAACAACCTTAGAACCTCAGATGCTTAAGATAGGTTTATCCTTAGATCCCGAGGAGAAACAACAATTCATAGTTCTCCTTCAAGAATTCAAAAACGTCTTCGCATAGTCTTACAAGGACATGCCGGGAATTGATCGCGAAATAGCCGAGCACCATATACCGATCAAGGAAGGGTTCAAGCCGGTTAAACAAAAACTCCGACGCATGAGGCCCGAATGGTCCCTCAAAGTCAAGGAGGAAGTCGACAAACAATTCAAAGCTGGGTTTATACGAGTCTCTGAGTATCCAGATTGGGTTGCAAACATAGTACCAGTCCCTAAAAAGGATGGTAAGGTTCGTGTCTGTGTAGACTTTCGGGATCTTAACAAAGCAAGCCCGAAAGACGATTTTCCATTGCCACACATCGATATACTGGTGGACAACACAGCAGATCATGCCCTTCTATCATTTATGGACGGGTATGCGGGATATAATCAGATAAAAATGGCAGAAGAAGATATGGATAAGACCACCTTCATCACACCTTGGGGTACTTATTGCTATACAGTTATGCCATTTGGTCTCATCAATGCCGGGGCCACCTACCAACGAACCGCCACGACTTTATTGCATGACATGATGCATAAGGAAGTGGAAGTCTATGCGGACGACATGATCGTCAAATCTAAAGACAGGGACGGTCACATCACCGCCCTGAGAAAGTTCTTCACCCGACTTCGCAAATACAACATGAGGCTAAACCCTCAGAAATGCAGTTTCGGGGTAACATCTGGTAAATTACTGGGTCACATCGTCAGCCAACGAGGTATAGAAGTCGATCCAGCCAAAATCAAGGCCATCACCGAGATGCGGCCCCCTAAGACCGAAAAAGAGATAAGAGGGTTTCTCGGAAAAGTTCAATACATTAGCAGGTTCATCTCAAAGCTAACCATGGTGTGTGAACCGATCTTCAAGAAGCTGAAAATAGGAGAACGGTTACTATGGGATGACAAATGTCAAGCAGCCTTCGATAGAATCAAGGAAATTTTGGCCTCACCACCGGTCCTAATGCCACCTCAACACGGCTTGCCTTTGTCACTATACCTAACCACGACAGAGACAGCCATGGGGGCTATGCTAGCTCAAACGGTCAATTCCGAAGAACGAGCCATTTACTACATCAGTAAGAAGTTTTTAGAGTACGAGTGTAAGTACACCATGCTCGAAAAGACATGTTTAGCTTTGGTCTGGGCCACTAAGAAGCTCCGACATTACATGCTTAGTCACGAGGTGCAGGTGCTATCCAGAATGGATCCGATCAAATACCTCTTCGAAAAGCCCATCCTCAACGGCAGGATATCAAGATGGACTTTCATGTTGGCAGAATTCGACCTAAAATTCGTACCACTGAAAGCCATCAAAGGACGAGTAGTAGCCGAATTTCTTGCTGACAGTCCCGTAACCGAGGAAGGACACACCGACACTTGGTCCTTCCCAGACGAAGACATTTTCCATACTGATACCGAAGCATGGGATTTGTACTTTGACGGGGCATCCAATTTTCGAGGATTTGGAGTCGGGATCCTCCTAATCTCACCACAAGGAGAACATACCCCAGTATCAATCAAACTAGACTTTGACGTCACTAACAACGCCGCTGAGTATGAAGCATGTATCCACGGGCTACAAGCCGCCGCCGACTTAGGGGTCACGAACCTCCGAGTACACGGTGATTCATCTCTGGTCATTAACCAAGCGCTCCAAAAATGGAAGACTCGAAATGCTAATCTCGTGGCCTACTAGGCACGAGTACGGGATCTCGAGAAACAATTCCACAAGGTAGAATACATATACCTACCTCGGGAAGAAAATCAATTCGCAGATGCGCTCTCAAAACTGGCATCTTTGCTAAACATTCCCGATCATATGACCAGTATGCCGATCTGTGTCGAAAGACGATCCGAGCCAGCATATATCCACGACATCGAAGAGGTCGAGATACCGGATCCCGAGCTGTGGTATCAAGCCGTGTTGACATACCTAGCAACCGGGAAATATCCACCCGGAGCTGACAACCGAGCCAAAAAGGCCCTACGAAGACTGGCAACCCAGTTCATCCGCACCGACGACGGGCAACTCTACAAAAAGACAGCACAGGGAGCTCTCCTTCGATGTGTCGACAATACCAACGCCGAAAAAGTTATGGCTGAAGTACATGATGGCGAATGCGGTCCACACATGAATGCCCAAATGTTAGTCCGAAAAATCATGAGGCTCGGTTACTACTGGAATAGCATGGAAACCGACTGTCAACAATATGTCAGACATTGCCATAATTGTCAAATTTTTGCCAATGTACAGCATATGCCGCCATCCTTGCTATACACCATGACATCACCATGGCCATTTTCAACATGGGGAATCGATATAATTGGAAAAATAAACCCCTCGGGAACCGGAGGACACTGCTTCATTTTGGTAGCAATCGACTATTTCACTAAATGGGTCGAAGCTGAATCCTATCGTATTCTCAACGCTAGCCATGTTGCCAAGTTCATTCAAAATAAGATAATATGCCGGTATGGGATCCCTCATGAATTCATTAGTGACCACGGGACCCATTTTCAAGCCGAAACAGCAGCCTTGCTAACCAAGTACAAGATTCAAAGGCATACATCTTCACCCTACCGACCCCAAACCAATGGAGCGGTAGAAGCGGCTAATAAAACAATTGTCACCATACTCAAAAAGATGGCTGATAATTACCGGGACTGGCCCGACAAAATACCATTTGCACTTTGGGGATATCGAACCTCGATTCGTACTGCGACCGGGGCAACACCTTATTACCTTACATACGGCATGGAAGCAGTCCAACCCGTTGAGTTAGAAGTGCCATCACTCAGAATCCTACTTGAAAGCCAAGTACCTGAAGCTGATTGGGTTCGAGCACGATATGACTCGCTAGTCCTTTTAGATGAACGACGATCTCGTGCCCTTAATAATATTCAAATCTATCAGAAGAGAATCCAGCGGGCTCTCAACAAAAGGGTGAGGCCCAGGAACATCAAAGAAGGAGATTTGGTCCTCAAATCAGTTCGAGCTTTATTACCAGTAGACCCAAGAGGAAAATTCAAACCTAACTTATGGGCTGGGCCATATCTGGTAAAGAAGATTCTATCAGGTGGAGCGGTAATGCTAACGGATCTGGACGGGAACAAGTTTGTCAACCCAACTAACCTGGACCAGCTGA
The DNA here is from genome assembly GCA_958450325.1 of Agrostemma githago. Classification (NCBI taxonomy): domain Eukaryota; kingdom Viridiplantae; phylum Streptophyta; class Magnoliopsida; order Caryophyllales; family Caryophyllaceae; genus Agrostemma; species Agrostemma githago. The sequence goes on from OY288239.1 coordinate 13,068,345, forward strand.
AGCGCTATTACCCTTAACCCACCTTTATCAATGTCATTTGCAAAAGTTTATTGAAAAGACATTTTTTCAAACTTTTAAAGACAAGTCAAAAGTTAGAATTATTCATTCTACTGTTTCAAACATCTTGAACCAATAGCCTTGATGTATTTTGAAATTGCAAATTAATTCAGTCTGAACTACGTTTGGTTTGATTCCATTTATTGTGGATACGTAGGCAGCCCCTCAAAAGGGCACAACCACTGCAATCGAAAAAAAAACAGGAACGGTTCTTTAATAAGCCTTTCTTTATTTATAATAAAATTACAAAAATAATAATAAAAAATCATCACAAATAATACTAATACTTAAATAATATAAACTAGGGCATTTTTCCCTTTCCCTTGCCCTTAGCCTCCTTTTCGGTCCATCGGCGTCGAGGTGGGGGTGAACGCTCCCTAATCACCAAGGGAACCTCCTTAGCCCGGGCTCGTTTCTTCAAACTCGACTCCCCGGTCACCTCATTATCACGCAGGCCTAGCCTGTCTCGGACCGCCAACCTCGGTCCGAGTCTTCCCTTCAAATCGCTAGCACCAGTCTCATTAGTCTGAGTCTTAGGTTTTGACTTGGAATCTGACCCTGACTCAACAAAGGTAATGGGAGTCTCCTCGAAGAACCGCCTATTATTTTTGGCCGATTCTCGGCGGGCCAAATCAAGAGCTTCTTCGGTCTTCAAAGCTTTACGGGCCTCCTGGGATTCTTCAGAAGTCCATTTGCGATATGATTCAGAAACCCAAGTGGTTTGACAAGGGCGAGGTATAGTCCATATGACACGGGTGAACCAGCGCTGTAGCCACGTGTCACACATAGCGTCCGTCAACTGAATCGAAACGCTAATTATAGCCTCAGTATCAGGGATCTCCTGAAACGAACCGAACTGTCTTAGGATACGGTCCGGATAAATATGGACAGTCCAGTCTAAAGACAAAAGCACCAGGTAACGGGCTTTGTCTCTCCTAGCTAATCCCGTCAGCCTCGAAAGGAACCACCAAATGACGTTCCATCTGATCAAAGGCCCACCATGAAATATTAGCTCTTCATCCCAATATTTTTGAGTTACGGGAAGACTTGGTCTTATTCGGCGAGACCTTGAACCAATCTGATTGCTGCGGTATTTGGGTATATTCACCGGGGGCTCCATGATCGACAGACGCTCGAATAACCAGGTCTGCAAAATTTTCGAAAAGTCAAAAACTTTCGAAAAATCAAAAAAATCGAAAAATTGGAATTTTCGAAAAATTCGGAAAATTCGGAAAAATTCAAAAAAAAAATTTAAGAATTTTCATAAAAATTCAAAAAATTTCGGCAAAATCGAAAAATTCGAAAAAAAAAACCGGAAAATTGGAAAGTCCGGAAAAATCCGGAAAATCCGGGATTACCGCAAAAAAAGAGAAAGAGGAAAAAAATCGGAAATCGAGTATCTTATCGAAAAATGATTAAAATACCTGTAAAAGACGAATGCCTCCTGTCAATTGCTGATTTGGTTCGAGCCTCCTAGCGTCAAGACCCATAATAATCTCCCCAGTTATCAGCCAAGCTGGGCTGTGACCCGTCTCCATTTGATCAACTATGCTGATTAGCCTGATCTCACCTAAGCATGAGTCAGCATCCATTCGACCTTCGAAGGCATATCTATGGAGCATACAAAAGACAAAGGCCCTACGCTTATGGGTAGGAGTAATTCTTTCACCAACTGGGTTCATAAATTTATCAGCCAAGTCAAATAGGGAAACCGAATTTCCCTTCACCATACGGGCTGTCTCAGCATGCGACAACCCTAGGAAATCCCTCAGCCTCCTCCTTGGATCGGGATAAAATGGGGGAATAGCAGGACGAGCGTTAGGGCACCACCCTCCAATAGCTGCTATCTCTTCAGGAAGAGGATATATTTCTCCTCGAGGAAATGCAAAAACATGAAAGGTAGTATCCCAAAAGGCTAAGCAAGCATCAAGAAAGTGCGAATCTACTCTAAGTCGCTGAAGTGGGAATAAAGCCACAATTCCCATTTGGGTTAACTGGACTCTGTCTTCATCTCGAAAATCCTGGGCCCACGCATAAAGCATCGCGGTCAAATGGTCAATACCCATCGCAGGAATAGTTTCTTTTATTTTATCCTAAAAAGTCTAAAGGATTTTGAGATAAAAGAAAGGATTTGGGTGGGAATATGAAAAAGAAACCAAAGCCCTCTATTTATAATAGAAAGTATCCCTCTTCCTGCCCATTACAGGAATAGGATTTTCACCACTTCCCCTGTTTCATCTAGGCATGTAAGCCTAACCAAGAAAATTCAGGAATCCGTGTCAGAATCCGATTAGGAATCAAAGTCATCCCAAGCATCCTTATTTCCAAACTTTTCAAAAAAATTTCAGCCTTTTTTTCAAAATTTTCGAAAAAATCATCTTTTTCCCCAGCACGAGTCAGTGTTTCGCCTAAATGTTACATACAAATTATGTCAGCATACAGGTACACTCAAGACTCCCCGAGAATTCTAAGTTCCCTAAGTGGAAAAGCTCCTGCGCAATTCTAAGACAGGATATATCTGCAAACAGGTATACCCATAGCTTCCTAGGCAAGCTCCCGCGACATTATCAGCATCAACCCAGGTATGATTTCTATTCTATGGCTGGCGAGCCCTTCACGCAGGTCTAATGGACCCTAAACGACCCGATCGGAAGGCTGCCAGGTTTTAATCCTTGATTGACCTGGTAGCTACTCTGACTTTTGTCTTGTCCAAGCCTCAGTCAGAGTGGGGGCTCTGTAGACACCCACATTTTGACCGCCAGGTGTCTATAGTAGTTCCCGCCAAACACCCGATGATGATAGGACGTAAACGTGCTTTGACGGACTCGGATATGGGCTTGTAATCATGGACATTTGGTTTAGACATTTTAAGGAGTACAAATTTCATAAAACCAACATCAAATCCAGGCCCAGTGGGTCGTTTCGAGTCAAATAACACTAATTTGGGTCGAAACCGTCACCAGGGGCAAAACCGTCTTTTAGCGACCGAGTAAAAACCCGGCCAAAATTATTCCCTGAGACTTGCGGACCAACCGTGATAATTCACGTGTCCAGCTCGGACCATAACTCCACAAAAATCAGCCATACGAAAATAATAAACAATTCCGTTTGAGGTAGAATTCGATCTCGAGTAGGAATTCTATCCGGAAACCAATTCAGACATTGACCGAGTACCAAACACTCGGCCAATACACCCTACCCAGCCGGTTTTCCTCTCTTTTCTTCCCTCACAAGAAAACGGAATCCTCGTTCTCCTCAGCTTCTTACTCAAGCGGTAATTCTAGCTCGAACAGGAATCCTATTCAAAAACCGATTCGGACACTTGACCGAGTGCAAAACACTCGGCCAAAACAGTACAAAACAGCCGTGTTTCCCTTTCTTCTTGGCCAAGAAAGCGGAATTCTTATTTCCCTCGAACTCCTACGTTCCCTATCCTAAGCGGTACTCAAACTCTCCTGAACCAAGGTCGGGAATTCCCTATAAATAGGACCTCCCGTCCAACACAATAAACAACAACAATACATCAAAAAATACCGAAAAGTCACAAATTTTCAGCAGCCAAAAAACGACATCCAAAATCCCGACGTAATCCTGAAATAATTCCGAAGATCTAACGAAACCAATCCCGTCCGAACCGGCCGAATCCACGCCTCACATACACACAAAAACACTCCAAAAAACCGACACCTTAACTCACCCACATCATCTCGACGCTCCCGTGTCTAAGCCACCGTCTGACGAGCCTTATACCGAGAATACAAAGCATGTAGGTTGAGGGTGTAAATCAAACCCGTCTCTTCCCTTTTCTCTCTCCTTCCTCTCTTTTTTTTATGGGTCTCGTCGGTCTCTTTTATTTTATTTTCTAATATCGATACTACTAAAAAAAACTATTTTCGAATATTCTTAAAATACGACATCGATTCTATATAATCGAATATCGTATCGAAAAGAATTATAATAAGATTTCGACGATTTCATTTTATTTTTGTTCGTTCAAAATCCTTTTTTACAACTTTTCGTTCAAAATTCTTTTTTCTTATTTTTCGTTCAAAAACAAACTTTTTCAAAACCTTTTCTAAAGTCATTCCGAATATTCGATATCGATTTCATAATCGAACATCGAATACGACGAATATCGAAAATATATACCGAGTATAAATTAATTCATGTTTGTACGCGATTAACGATTTTCGAACACAAAAAATATATAAAAAATCAGACCCGCACGCGAGTCGCGCCCGGTCCAGGCGACTCACGCACGAGTCTGTGATCCGGTTCTTTTTTTTAGTTTTTCGTTCGTTTATTTTTATTATTTTACGAAACGATTTCTAAATTTACATCTTTTCCAAAACTATTCTAAATATTCGATAGTCAACTATCGAATGTAACGAATATCGAGAATATTAAGTCGAGTACGAGTTATGCGATATTCGTACGCGATTTAATCAAAAAATTTCCAAAAACCGTTGTCGAAATCAGGCCGCCACGCGACCCGCATGAGTCTCGGGCGAGTCGCGCGACACTCGGCCCAAACACATCTTTTTTTTGCTTATTTTTCTCGAACATCGTTTTTATGCAAAACAACGTTTTACACTATATTTTTCAGATTTCGATTTATTTTCTCGATTTCTTTCATATATTATTATTTCAATCGTTACTAACCCGTTTTCTCGTGTTTGTAGCAAATTATTCTCATATTTTCTTTTTATCGTTTTATTAGACTAAAACGAACTCACATGCTAAAATAACTTTGACGTTATTAGTTTAACATGCATTAAACGACTTAGCAACCCATTTATTTTTCCTCACATGTCTTAGGAAAATAATCTCTGCATATCATTTCATCGTCGAACTAACGCGTGTACACAAAACCGAACGATATCTTAGTAAAGGCCGCTAAGTGCGGGCGGGGTTGGGTGTTCTCGCTGAACTTCCCAACACGTACCCTCACCCCTTACTCAGAACCGTGGTTTCCGGATGTCCGAAACCATTGGCAACGAGAGTCATTCAATATACGATTAACCGCCCAGTCGACATCGGTATCGATATGCTAAGGGACGAACCCAATAAACTCTCACATCGGAAATGGGCCAGGCTTTAAGTATGGCCCACTACGACATAGAGTGGGTTCGAATGGTTCCGAATAACCATAAAATTCGGTGGCGACTCCTACTTCGATTTAAAATTCTATTCGATTCATCTCATATGGAAATTCTATCGCCTCCCCAAAACCCGCGCTTCGTCGCGTCGGGGTGGACCTATGTCATGTCCACACTTTCCATTTGATTTGGTTGTTGTGGTGGATCAGTTTTGGTAGAGATGAAATTAGGGTAAGAGGGAGGGAATGCCAAATCTAGGGAAATAGGAATAGAACTTTACTTATCTAGGGGAAGTTAGGAGTATGTTGGAATAAAATACGGAGTATTGATATTAACATTCATGTCGCTTTAAGGAATAAACCGACCTCTTTGCTTATCATAGAGGTCGGTTTTTCTTCCCACCCGGTTTCTTACCTAACATAGTACGGTTCATTTGACCAACCGACCTCTTTGTTATACATAAGATCTCACTTTTCTAAACCAACCGTCCTAATTGTTAATTTTTTATCTAGAGCACGGTTCTGTGTGTGACCGTGCTCTAATAAGCGTCATGGTAGGCTAGAATTGTAGTAGTGTACAGTGTGTTATAATCCCGATTCTACAGTGTTTCCGCCACTGTATCGCGTTAGATTTTCTAGGGGATTACAGCTCTTCCTAAGTTGGTTAAACGACCAACTGCCGCTCAAGGTACATTTGAGATTCGACCCGCCTTCATTACTTTGGTGGAAAAGAATCAATTCGGTGGCGACCCTAAGGAGGATCCTCACAAGCATATGAGGATATTTACTGATTATTGCTCCACGATTCCGCTTTCGTCCGGAGTAACTCAAGAAGAAGTCATGGAGATGCTCTTCATGTTCTCACTACGAGATTCCGCTAGGGAGTGGATAACGGACCTCAATAAAGTCACCGAGGGGATCACCGATTGGAATTCTCTTGCCCTTGCCTTCTACAAGCACTATTACCCTCCACAAAAGACGAACATGCTCCGGAGTCAAATCACGAATTTTCGTCAAACTCCGAATGAGAATATTCATGAAGCGTGGGAGCGATTTAAGAAGCTTGTGAAGGAATGCCCGCACCAGGGTTTTCAGGTTTGGTTTCTTTGTAACCAATTTTATAACGGGTTGTATGATGATTGCAGGAGTACACTTGACTCGGCATGTAATGGGCGATTCCAATGTAACGTGGATGATGATAAGGCTTGGCAAACAATAGAGGAGATGGCATCTCATCACTCCCGATGGGGTAATCCACGTGGTAATACTCGATCAAATTCCGGTGAAAGTGGGTCCTCGAATGCCGTGGCTATTCAATTAGCTGCTTTGGCCAAGAGGTTTGATGCATTTGAAGTGTCAAATTCTCAAGGGGGAGGGGGCATGCATCAAGTACATGCCATGCAAGATTATGCATGTGTTCGTTGTGGTGCCGCGGACCACCAAGCTGAAGATTACCTAGGTTCTATAGAATAGGTGAATGCGTTCCATTCTATGCGCCCACGTTATCCATATATGAATCAACCGGGCTATGATGCATCTCTCTTGTCTTACAGGAGTACTAATGTCTTGAACCCGCCTATTACACCACCCTATGTGCCCCCGCACAAGCAGCATCTCCAGAATCAGCAGAATTTCCAGAATCAAGGAAATTTTCAGAACCAGCAGCAATTCCATAATCAAGGGAATTTTCAAAATCAGCAGAATTTCGGAAATCAAAGGAATATCCAAAATCAGGAAAATTTTCAGCAGCGACCTCACTCGGGTCAACATCAACAAAATTTTGGCAATACTAATCAGAACTTCGGGAATTCTCATCAGAATTTCGATACCAGTCAGCAGAATTTTGGCCAATCCTCATCACAAGCTCAAGGTAATTCTTCTTCTTCTTCGAGTTTTAATGAAATGGATGAGCTTCGTAATATGATGCAGATAATGGCCAAGACCCAGGAATCTATGATGGCTCAAATGCAAAAGAATGATCAAGCAAAGGATAATGCCATCAAGAATGTGGAGAACCAAGTGGGACACCTTGCCGTGTCACAAGCCACGCGTCAACAAGGTAAACTCTCTTCTCAAGGTGATCAACAGCACGATACGGCTAATGCGATCACTCTTCGTAGTGGCACACACTATGAAGGTCCGTCGATGCATAAGGATGATACACCGGCCGAGAAGGAGGAGGTTTTAGTGGAAGATGTCAATGAGGATGCAATTGTGGAAACTCCAAGTGAAGATCAAGTTCCACCACCCACTACTCCCGTTCCCACTCCGACTAGTCCAACAATTCAAGTACCATTCCCGGGTCAATTGAAGAATCGAAAGGAAACTACCCAATTTGGCAAGTTCATGGAGGTTGTGAAGAATTTGCAGGTTATGGTCCCATTTACCGAGCTCATTATGCAAGTCCCATCTTATACCAAGTTTATGAAGGACATCTTGACTCGGAAGAGAAGCATTGGTGAGGTAGAAACCGTCGCTCTTACTGCAGAGTGTAGTGCTTTTTTACAGAACAAAGCCCCACCGAAGCTAAAGGACCCCGGTAGTTTTTCGATTCCTTGCACTATTGGCACCTTATCGATTGATAAGGCTTTATGTGATTTAGGTGCTAGTGTAAGCGTCATGCCTTACTCCGTTTGTGAAAAACTTAATATGTGTCCTCTTAAGTGTACTAGTATCACTTTGCAGATGGCGGATCGTTCTATAAAATGCCCTTTGGGAGTTTTAGAAGACGTGCCCGTTAGAGTTGGAAATTTTTTTATCCCGGTTGATTATATCGTCCTTGACACGGCCGAGGACACCCAAATTCCCATAATTTTGGGAAGGGCATTTTTGCACACCGCCGGCGCGGTGATTGATATCAAGAACGATAAATTGACCTTGGAAGTGGGTGGAGACACCATTGTTTTCTGCTTAGATAGTACATTTAAGAATCCGATGATAACGGATTCTTGTTGCATGATTGATGTTATGGGTGTTTTAGTTCATGATTCTATGGAGGCATCCCTTATACGGGATCCCTTAGAAGCTTTGATATGTTTGGAAGCGTGTGCAGGTGATGCTTCCGTTGACTCTGCTGTTGTTGATGCCTTAGAAGCTGCTTTGGAAGGAAGGATGCTCACGGAGGAGCAAGGTGTCGATGTAACCAACATCGTACACACCTCATTTGCTATTGACATAACCGTTCCGGAGCGTAAGCCACTTCCATATCACCTAAAATATGCCTTTTTAGACGATACCGAGAGCTTCCCCGTGATTGTAAGTGCTGATTTAACCGAGCAACAACTTTCTGATTTGTTAGTTGTTTTAAAGAAAAATAGGAAAGCTTTGGGGTATAGTCTTGATGACTTGAAGGGAATCAGTCCCGATTTATGTATGCATAGAATTAATCTTGAGGAAGGTCATCGTCCTTGTGTCCAGGGTCAACGTAAGTTGAACCCGAATATGCAAGAGGTTGTTAAAAAGAAAGTTATGAAATTGTTGGATGCAGGGATTATTTATGCGGTTCCTGATTCAAAGTGGGTGAGTCCGGTACAAGTTGTATCTAAGAAAGGAAGGACTACTGTGGTCCCGAATGAGAAGAATGAGCTAATCCCTACACGAATTGTGACGGGATGGAGAATGTGCATAGATTATAGGAAGTTGAACACCGCTACACTTAAAGACCACTTCCCATTGCCCTTTATCGACCAAATGCTTGAGAGACTAGCTTCTCACAAGTATTTTTGCTATTTAGATGGATATTCGAGATTTTTCCAAATCCCGATACACCCCGCCGACCAAGAAAAGACCATGTTCACTTGTCCATATGGCACTTTCGCATATCGCAGGATGCCATTCGGGCTATGTAACGCACCCGCCACCTTTCAAAGATGCATGATGAGCATCTTTTCCGACTACATCGAGTCCATAATGGAAGTGTTTATGGACGACTTTAGTGTGTATGGTATGAGTTTTTCAGCTTGTTAAGCTAATTTGGATACCATTTTAAACCGATGTGTCGAGGTCAGTTTGGTCTTGAATTGGGAAAAGTGCCATTTTATGGTCACTGAGGGTGTTGTTTTGGGTCATGTGGTCTCCGAAAAGGGCATTCAGGTGGATAAAGCAAAGGAGCAAGTGATTGAGCAATTACCCTTGCCGGTTAATGTGAAGGGAGTGAGGAGTTTCCTTGGTCATGCGCGATTTTATCGCCGCTTTATCAAGGACTTTTCAAAAATTGCTAAGCCACTTACACAATTGCTCCTAAAGGATGCCCCTTTCGATTTTACTGATGAGTGTGTGGAAGCTTTTACCAGGATTAAGCAAGCCCTCATTTCTACCCCGATTATTCAGTCACCGGATTGGAATTTGCCATTCGAGATAATGTGTGACGCAAGTGACTATGCAGTGGGAGCGGTTTTGGGCCAAAGGAAGGACAAAGTCTTGCATGCTATATACTACGCTAGCAAAACACTTGATAATGCTCAAGTTAACTATGCAACCACCGAGAAGGAATTGCTAGCTATAGTATATGCTTTGGAAAAATTCAGAACCTATTTGGTTGGATTGGAAGTCATTGTTTTCACTGATCATGCGGCTCTTAAGTACCTCGCTCCTTGCCAAGAAAGAAGCGAAGCCCCGACTACTTCGATGGATCTTACTACTCCAAGAGTTTGATTTATCGATCCGGGATAAGAAGGGAGCTAAAAATGCCGTTGCGGATCATTTATCGAGGCTTAGAGTTGAGGAGGAAGGAGTTGTCATCCCAATAGATGACTCTTTTCCCGATGATTCTCTCATGGCCTTAAGTACCGGTGAAAGCGAAGGACCTTGGTATGCGGATTATGCTAATTATTTAGTTGGCAAGGTATTACCTTCCGATCTTTCTTATCAACAAAAGAAAAAATTTCTACATGATGTCCGACAATTTTTCTGGGATGACCCTTATTTATTTAAGGAGTGTGCCAATGATATTTTCCGTCGATGTGTCCCTCAATGGGAAGTTAGAGGAGTTCTAGAGAGTTGTCATTCATCACCATATGGTAGCCATCATGGACCGAGCCGAACCACGGCTAAGGTCCTCCAGTCTGGTTTTTATTGGTCAACCTTATTCCGGGATGCCCAAGCTTTTATTATGTCCTGCGACGCATGTCAAAGGACCGGTAATATTTCTAGGAGGCATGAGATGCCTCAAAATGGGATTCTCGAGATAGAAATTTTTGATGTCTGGGGTGTAGACTATCAAGGCCCGCTCCCGTCATCCAAGAGCAACCGATATATTTTGGTTGCGGTTGATTATGTCTCCAAGTGGGTGGAGGCGGTAGCATCTCCTGCTAATGATGCTAGAACGGTGATTTCTTTAATTAAAAAGACTATTTTTCCCCGCTTTGGTGTTCCAAGGGCGATTATTAGTGATGGTAGAAGTCATTTTCATGAGAAGCGACTTGATGCTTTACTTGCTAAGTACGGTGTCTCTCACCGTACCGGTCTTGCCTACCACCCTCAAACAAGTGGGCAAGTTGAGGTGTCTAATAGAGAAATCAAGTTTATTCTTCAGAAGGTCGTGTCCAAAGCTCGAAAGGATTGGAGCTCTAAGCTAGATGATACACGATGGGCCTATCGTACCGCCTTTAAAACGCATATCGGTACTTTGCCTTACCGATTGGTCTATGGCAAGTCATGCCATTTACCGGTCGAGCTTGAGTATAAGGCTTGGTGGGCGATTAAGGAGCTTAACTTGGATCCACATTTGAGTGGGGAGAGGAGACTTATGCAGCTGAATGAGTTGGAGGAATTCCGTCTTGGTGCCTATGATAGTGCTCGAGTTTATAAGGAGCGCACCAAGCGGTGGCATGACAAGCATATCCTTCACCGTGAGTTCAATGTGGGGGGATAAGGTATTATTATTCAATTCTAGGCTCTGGTTGTTTCCCGGAAAGTTAAAATCTCGCTGGTCCGGACCTTTTTCTGTCACCCATGTGGGTAAATTTGGCTCGATTGAAGTCGAGAATGATTCGGGTGAGCGATTCAAGGTGAGTGGTCAACGTTTGAAACTATATCATGAAGGTGCTCAAGTTGGAGCGATTGAAGTTATAAAACTTCGTCCCATTCCTTCTTTTCACTAAATCGAGAAATTCATCCAAGTCGTGCGGGACTCTAAACCAGCGCTACCAGGAGGCAGCCCGAGTATGTAAATAATTTCCCTCGTTCTCGTTTTTTTTTAGTTGTCTTAGTGAGGATGAGAGGAGGGACTAACATTCTTGGAGATGCGCAGAATCATCGGAAATAACTCGAATTGAAAATATTAGGGAAAAAGGAGAAGAAAAAAATGCACCGTGCTCTTGATTTTATAGCAGGTCACCTCAGCCTAGGCCTAGGGGGCCTATCGACCTTAGGGGCCGAGGTACGAGCTGAATTTGAACTCGAAAAGAAGGATTTGTGCACCTCAGCCTGTGCCCAGGCCCCCTATAGACTTCAGGGGCCGAGGCACAAAGAAAAAATAAGGGAAATTGGAGCAAAAATCTCAAAAAAGGCAGTCCGGCCGGCCAACCGGCCCCCGGTCCATACCGGCTGGCTGTGAGAAGAAGGTTTCGATTAAAAAAATCAAAAATAATGAGAAGGACAGTCCGGCCGGCCAGCTGGCCGCCGGTCCAGACTGGCCGGGCGCACAACGTACCCCCAAACCCAATTTTCTTCGTGATTCTTTCAGTCATTCGCCCCTTCAACTTTCTCTCACCTCCCAAACCCCAATTTCCCCATTACCCAGCTTCATCCCTTCCCCTTCTTCACTCTCTCTCCTCAAAATTTCCCCATATTTTCCCCAAGTTTGCTACTTTCAGCTGATTTGCAATGCCTCCTCGGAACAAGCGCACCAGAAACGACCATGCTCAACCCGACATTGATTCCGATCCAGTTTTTCCGGGCGTAATTTTTACCACACTTGACCAAAAGGTAAAATTTCAAAACTTGAGAAAGCGGTCTATTGTTCCTACTCGTTTTATCGACCATGATGTTATCAGAACTTTAGGCTTAGATTCTGCTTTGGAACTTTTGTGTAAAGGTGTTGGTATGGGTACATTCTTTACTATGCGTCATAATACATTTACTCAGCTTACGTTGGAATTTCTGAGTTCATTTGTGGTGACTAAGAATAGACGGTCGGGTGCGATTTCTGTTGAGTTCCGTTTACTGAATACTAGTTTTGCGCTAAATCTGAAGCAGTTTGGGGATTGTTTTGATCTTAAGGATTATGAGGACCGTTCACCACCCGAGTATGCTAACTTTAGGGTGGGTGATTTTTGGGAGTGTATTGCGGATGCCCCGTACACTACCGCGGGGCATATGAGTTCAAATAATATTCATAACCCGGTCATAAAGGTTTGGCAGAGGTTTATCGGGTGGACGATTTTTGCTAGAAAGGAGCCACATAATGTGCGCACCGAGGAGATGTCTATTTTGGGCTCGTATTTGCGGCGTAAGCCGAAGGTGTGACATATTAATATTGCCTATCACCTCGTCCTCCAGTTTAGGAGAATTGCTACGGTCGTTGCCGATGTTCCTATCTATATAGGCGGGTTAGTCACGCATTTAGCTCTTCGGTTGACCACTTTTCGTGAAGCGGATCATGCTTCGGTACCGGGCGAGAATATCCTTAGCCTCAGATATTTGGCTTCTCTTAAATGGATTTCTTCTAGGCACCAGAATCGTTGGGCTTGGCTTATTCATGAGCAGGCGACTATTATTTTGCAAGTCGGGTTAGTTTTGTCACTTGAGGCTGATCAGCCTAATTATTTATTACCCGTCGCTGCCCCTAGCTCTCTTCCTTCGTCGCATGTTGTTACTTATACTCGTCGCCCCACGAGCGTGCCCAGTACTTTTGAGCCCGGTCCATCCCAGCCCGCTTCTGAGCCCGGTCCATCTCAGCCTGCTTCTGAGCCCACCACCACCACTACTTTTGAGCAGCCCCCTCCACCACCTCAGTATGCTCCCCTCCATCCCGATCTGATTGCATGGATGGAGTGCATGGAGTTGAGTGCCGGTTCGTCCGTTCTGATTTTGATACTTTTCGCACGGAGACTCGTACCGACACTGCTGCTACTCACGCTCGCCTAGACAAGTTATATGCTGATCAGTGTCTCGGGATGTATCCCGTATATGATGACTATGCTAGGCGTGCAGCTGTGCCACCACAGGGCCCTTACCCCTCGTACTTTTCTTGGCCCGTGGGTGGTTATACTGACCCTTCGATTCATGGCGGCTTCCATCTTTACACTGACTATTTCAGTGCCCCGACGGGCCCTGCTTTTGGAGCCGCTAGTGATTATCAGGGGGTGGTTGGTATACGGGTGGTGCATCTGGCTCCGGGACCGCTGCAGATGATGATTTGGAGGATGATGATTTCGGTGATGATGATGATGATCAGTAGCGGATTGCTGATTCCGCTACCTCTCCGTGTGTATATTTGGTATGTCTTTTCTCTATCCTCGGATTTTATTTGTGTCCCCTCACCAATTTTGAGTCTGTATGATATGGACATTAAGGACAATGTCGAGTCTAGCGTGGGGGAGTTTTTAGTATTTCTAGTTTTATTTCCTTGAGTCTTAGTGTTTGTCTATGATACCGATTATGCAGCAATGATGATAATTTGCACTCTTTAGGCTACCTACTCATTCCTAATTGGTATTCATTTGACCTTTGTTATGTGGAATAATAATTAATCGATAAGTTTGCAACCAACTGAGCTATAATTTGTGGTTCCCATTTAGACCGACCTTGCATCTAGGCTTTAGCTACAAAATTGGTGAGATTTAGAGCCTCCTGTGGCCAGTACATTCATACCTGGCTACCACTTAGGTTGTGTGTGTAGGTCTCCTCGTAGAATATGCTATGTCAATACGCATAAGTATGGTGTTTGCCCCTTTATTTTGACTAACTTGCCTAGTGATCATTTTTGGGACATTTTCATTTTCATCTATTTCTATCCATTTTCTCCTTGGCTAAAATGTTAAAGAATTCACAAAATGAACTACAAAATCAAATTTGCCTACCTAGCCAAGCTTGATGAAGTAGGTCACCTAGTGCGTTCTATGCTCGTTATTGGGTGAATATGGGGATTTCTTATGGATGTTTGGATGTGGTTGAATCTGTTTCAAGGGAGTATGTAGATCTTGTCCGGGTCAATTTGAGTCATTGTACATTTGCTTCTAATTTCATCGAGCTTTGAAAAAAAAGAAATTAAAAAAAAATGGGAAAAAATCAAAAAACAAGAAAAAATCGAAAAAATCGAAAAAAAGAAAAAAAAAAGAGAGAAAAAAAAATCAAAACAACAAAAATATGTTATTCTCGTTACTTTTATTTTCCGTTTACTTGATGAAATTCGAGCGCCCTCTTTTTTTGACCCCGGACTCGTTCTCGTTTGTGGTGACTTGTTTTGTTTTGTTTATCGAAGTGGAAGAATTTTTGAGTTGAGCATTATCGCACTAGTTAGTTCACTAGCTTGGCTTTAACCTCACATGACCATATCGATTTCCACCTTCTACCTTGTTATCACCATCCTTGCCTCCCTATGTGATCTTAGCGTGTTTTGTAAAAATTTAGAGGCCGATACCATACTAGATTGCGGGCATATTTCCATGAGTTGGAGTAGTTGAGCGTTTTCATATATATATTTTTCACATATACACACCCTTCCTAATTGAGCGACGAGTGACTCCGTGAGTAGCCTATGCAAGGGTTTTGGTTGAAAATGTGGTTTCTACATATTATGCTTGGTGAAGTTGTATATTTATTGGTGAATTATTTTTCCTTTTTCCCGTCTTGGAATTCTTTTCTTAGACTTGGTTAGATGTTTGCTATGACGGACTTGAGTATTTGGTTGCCTATTATTTGCTTTGAGCTGTTTCGGTATTATATTAGTTATTTTCTTACGGGTCTTGCTTGAGGACAAGCAAGGGTTCGGTTCGGGGGAGTTTGATGTGTCGTGTTTATATAGCGATATTCCCTCGATTCTGTTGTCATTTCCGGTCGGAACGCGCTCCTTAGAGCCGTTTCTTCTAACATTTTGCTTTGAGTGAGTGTTTTTGTAGATTCTACACGATTTCAGGTCTTTATGTGCATTTACACTCATATCTGGTTAGAAGAACGATCCCGAGACAAAACCCGTGCTTTAGGACGTCTAGGCGAAGAAGAAATGAGAAGTATCGATTCATCGGGCCATGGAAAGCGGCCCATTACACATTCTATTAGTGTTGACAGGCCGCCTGCTGGCCGGCCGGCATGACATAAGAGTATTTTTAGCTTGATTTTTTAGTGTGTCTCAGCCCCTGCATGTGGCAGGCGGCCTGCCAGCCGGCCGGCGTGACACGCAGCCCATTTCCGCCTCATTTGTATAACTAAGGAGTTGTATTATTTTTCCTATCATCACTTTTCATACTTAGCTTCTTTTTCTTAGAAAAACTTGTGACTCTTAGCATTCTAGCACTCGGTTTTCAACTCGTAATCGATTTCGGTAATTTTGTTTTATGCAATTTTCAGTTTTACGTTTCAATCTTCATCGTAAATTAGTTAGTTCGTCGTAATTCTCTCTATTTGCTATTCGTTGTTCCGTTTAGTTCGTTAGATTTCCGTTCGTTTATCATTAGATTTATTTGATTCACTTTTTATCATGAATTATATGTATGCAATTTGTTGTTTCGTAATCATCATGCGTAGCTAATTTTCTCGCTAGGGTCGAGGGGGATGGATGGGTTATTATACAATTATGTCGCTTTGATACTAAATTTATAATTATGCTAGTACCACTTTCGCGTGTTTTGTTTGTCGATTAATTTGTTAAAGGCCACAACATTTTAATCTGTTTGGGAAATTCTAGTTCCTGTGCGAAAGCCGAATTAGGATTAGATCACGCGCGATTTGGTAGGGAGTCTAATAAGTTGCGAGAGCCCGTTAGAACCTTCCTAGGTTGACACGATTGGAGAGGACGTGTTATAGTTGACTAGCATGTTTAGGTGTTTATTATTATTGTCGCATAATTGTCGAACATCTATCGTGAACCCGTGACCTTAGTTTTCATCTCATTGTTAGATTCGTTTATTTAGTATCGTATTATAGTGATTTTTTATATTTTTCCATCAATCAACCCGGTTAGAGCATTTTAGAATCGCCATAGCTATTAGACGAGTTTAACTGTTTCCCTGTGGATTCGATACCTTACTTGCCGCTATCTTCTGATTAGTAGCATTAGGTTTACCTTGATTGGGTGAGATGACTTAACCCATATCAGCACTCGATCAAGTCTCCCCCATGACTCGATCGAGTGACCTCTGTCACGCCGAAACCGTGAGCCTTCTACATACAACGAGCCTCGACAAATATTTTACTACGACTTCGGTTGTCACGTGCTAAGTCCATCACGTGTTCATTATTTCAAAATCATACATCGCATCGCATCATATCATCTAATCTATTTACGTTTCCGTCATTATTGTGATTATTTCATTTTGCTCGTTGTAATGTATTTCCGGGTTGTATTCCGCCGCGTATTTGTAATCTATTTCCAAGTTTTATTTTCGTTATCTGCACTTGTCGCATTAAAACGAATCACGCATGCTAAATAACTTTGACGTTAGTTTAGATGCATTAAATGAC
This sequence comes from Agrostemma githago, assembly GCA_958450325.1. Taxonomy (NCBI): domain Eukaryota; kingdom Viridiplantae; phylum Streptophyta; class Magnoliopsida; order Caryophyllales; family Caryophyllaceae; genus Agrostemma; species Agrostemma githago. Next base: position 13,085,122 of record OY288239.1, read on the forward strand.
GTAGGTAAACATAATTCGCATGCTTAGCAAAAAAGCATTGTTTGCATAACTGTGGACATGACATCGGTCCACCCCGACGCGGCCACGCGCGGGTTTGGGGAGGCGAATGAATCTCATGTGAGATAGATCAAATTGAAATTTAAATCGAAGTGGAGTCGCCACCGAACTTTGTGAGAGTTCGGACCCATTCGAACCCACTCTATATCTTAGTGGGCCGTGTACAAAATACGGCCCATTTGGATCTCAGAGTTTATGGGGTTCGTCCCTTTGCATTGTGATACCGATACCGACATTATCGGTTACCGTGTATTGAATGACTCTCGTGCGCCAATGGTTTCGGACATCCGGAAACCATGGCTCTGAGTAAGGGGTGAGGGTACGTGTTGGGAAGTTCACAAAGAACACCCAACCCCGCCCGCACTTAGCGGCCTCTACTAAGATATCGTTTGATTTTAAAATACGCGCGTTAGTAATTCGATTGAATGATATGCAAACAATATTTTGCCTAAACATGCGAGGATTTGAATAAGTTGCTATGTCGTTTTAATGCATCTAAATTAACGTCAAAGTTGTATTTAGCATGCGAGGTTCGTTTTAGTACAATAAAACAAACAAATAAAAATAACAAGACAAGAGTATAAACAAACAGGTTAGTAACGATGATAACGGTTATAACGGTTTGCAGATAATCTAGAATGATGAAAGTGACGTGATGCATGGTTTTGAAAGGATTATGACACGTGATTGACTTGACATGTGTTGACCGAAGTCATAAAAATGTTTGATAGGGCTCGAAACATGTTGAAGGGCTCACGTTTGGTGCGTGAATGACTCGATCGAGTGGTCCTCGGAAAATCCTTCTGCGCAGTTTTTGGGGTGGCACTCGATCGAGTGCCCCCTGTACGAACTATGGTTCGTTTCGCAATTTTGCCTGAATTTCGAAGTTGCTTTTTAATGTTGAAAATCGATAATTTTGCCAAGTCGTGTTAAAATATGATACGATTTATACTCGACTTGAATTTTCGATACTCGTCATATCCGATACTTGACTATGGAATCAATATCGAATATTTAGAGTGAATTTTGAGAAAAGACGTTTATGAATCGTTTTAAATTGAACTAAGGCGAAATAAATTCTCTCTGCGTTATAATGTCGTATTTAGTTCTTTCGGACTACGTGACAATTATTTAGCATCAACGAGTTCGCACTAGTTAAATTTATTGACTAATTCGTTTAGACATGATATTCGACTATAGAGTCGATATCGCATCTAAAGAAGAATGTTTTTCTTGTTTGATTAGATCCGAAAATAGATTTCCTCCGCATCTCGACACTGTAATTAATCCTTGCGGATTATGTGATGTCAGATCTGCATCAACAAGTTTCGATCTAACCTAAAAAAGGAATCAGACGCGTCTAAAGAGGATTGTTCGCGATCCCATCATGCCTTTGAGTGTTTAGGGCGGGGCTCCTCGAGAGGGCTCCACCACTGTTACAACTCGTAAAAGGATTAGAAGGGTCTTATACGAATATCGCCTTTAAACGTGTTCGATTCAAAATAATTTTAGAAATTGATGAATGTGTGATTTTGATGACGATTATGATGTAAATATTATGACAAGACTAGCGACGCAAAGAATACAAAAATGATCTTGTTGATGTTGATTCGCTTCAACAATCAAATACTTGGGGTGTCGGGATAAGCGACCGGCCACATCGGGTGCGAGACCCTTGTATTCGGATTTCCTTATTCCGTCGTCCCTTGTATTCGACACGAATAGGCGAATATTTTAGTATTTTGATACTAGTAATATTAACGATATTAGAGACGAAAGAAAGATAAAAAAACGAAAAAAAAAAAACAAGAGAAAAGACGAGGAGGACGACGAGAGAGAAGAGAAGAGGAAAAAGGAAGAAATCGGGATTATTTGCACCCTCAACCTATACGCTTTGTATTCTCGGACAGGACTCGTCTAGTTGTGGCTTAGGCACGGGAGTTCGAGATTATGTAGATGAAGTTATGGTGGTTTTTTGGTCGTCGGTTTACTAGATCTTAGGGTTGCAAGACTGAAATTTTGTATGTGTAAAAGGTAGGGTTGAAAGTTGTAGAGAGAAAAAGTTGTTTCAAAGTTGTTCAAAAGGTGTTGCAAACGGGTGTATATATAGGAATTCTCAACCCCACGACCTAGGGTTACTCGATTGAGTGCCTCTACTGACTCGATCCAGTGGCCCAATAAAAAGGTGACAGCGAGCCTGTTGAAGGCCCACTCGATCGAGTGGGATGACACTCGATCGAGTGGATGAGGCGGGCCAGATATTTCAAAGATTTCGTGTTTGGGTTGGATTCTTGATATTTGTATGGCTGTTTTGTGTTCTCGGAAACGGCTTTGACCGGGGTTTGACCCGGTCGCTAAAAGACGGTTTTATTTCCGGTGTCGTTTTTGATCCAAATTAGTCTTATTTGATTGAAAACGGCCCGCTGGGTTTGAATTTGAGGTCAGTTTTGTGAGATTTGTACTCTGTAAAAAGCCCAAGCCAGAAACTAACGATTTTGAGCCTATATCCGAGCGTGTAGAAGCACGTTCGCGTCCGATCATCATCGGGTGTTTTTTTGGAAACTGCTATAGACACCTAGCAGCCAAATGTGGGTGTCTACAATAACATTCAATCGTCAAATTAACGCGCGTACACGAAAACGAACGATATCTAAGTAGAGGTCGCTAAGAGTGGGCGGGGTTGGGTGTCCTTTGTGGGCTTCCCAACACGTACCCTCACCCCTTACTCATAACCATGGCTTCCGGATATCCGAAACCGTTGGCACACGAGAGTCATTTGATGCACGATTCCCGATAAATCGGCGTCGGTATCGTAATGCAAAGGGATGAACCCCTAAACTCTAGCACTAAAAACGGGTCGTGCTTTGTGCACGATACGTCTAAGTGGAGACAAGCCCCTGGCCCCTGCACCTCGGACTCGAATACTCGATGCATAAGTAGAAAATAGTGATGAAGTTTGTGATTGTTTTTTGAGTTTTTTTGTCAGAAACTACCTTTTATTTAGGGTCACTACAAGAATTTAGCTCTCGGGCGACTAATCTTAACCACCGTCATTTGTCGCTAAAATAGACGCGCGACAGATGACACTCGCACCAATTAGTCGCTTTGGGCGACCGATATCAGTCGCTAAAAAAACAAGGACAAGCTTTTTGGCCCGCCGTAGACCAACCACTCAGCATACCATACGCAGGGAAATCGTTTATAGTCCACAAAAGCAATGCTCTAAGCTGAAAATTTTGTTTCAGCGACACATCATATGTCTCCACCACTACTTCCCATAAGTGTTTCAATTCCTCTACCACTGGTTGTAAGTAAACATCCAAGTGGTTTTTTGGATTTTTTGGGCCGGGAACATTAAGAGAAAGGAAGATGAACGGTGGTTTCAGACAAAGCCATGGGGGTAAGTTGTATGGTGTGACCATGACAGGCCAGCATGAGTACGACTTACCGAACTGACCGAAAGGGGCAAACTCATTGGTACACAACCCAAGTCTCACGTTACGGGGTTCCTCAGCAAATTCAGGGTAAATCCTATCAAAGCGTTTCCACTCCTCTCCGTCACTAGGATGACACATCTTCCTCTCTACACAAGTTTCTTCTTTATGCCACCTCATTTGTTCGGCAATGGTTCTGGTTGCATATAATTTTTGGAGTCTAGGGGCGATGGGAAAGTAGGTAAGTCGACTAAGTGGTATAGGTTTTTTATGCCTCGCAACACTCCTTCCCTTCCTACCCTCAAAACAATATTCCCATCTACACTTTTGTATCTACCCTTACCACATATCTTACATTCCTCAAGCAGGACATCGTCCTTCCAAAAAAGTATACATCCATCGGGACAAGCATCGATCTTTTGAAGCGGAAGTTCAAGACCTTTAACTATTTTTTTTGGTATTGTAGAATGCTTTGGTCAAAATGTTGTCTTTTGGGATGAGTTTCTCAATCAACGCAGCGACACCGTCTACGCACCCAAACGGTAGGTTATACTCACATTTAAGCGTCACTACCATAGACGCAACTTCTAACAATGTCACATCACACCCTCCATATAACGGCTTCTCCGCAGCCTCTAACATATCAAAAAACACTTCCGCTCGTGGGTTTGGCTCTTGTGGGGTTGGTTGGTCATCATCGTTAGTTTACATGCTCTCATCATTAAACACATTGCACTCAACTACATCAACAATCATTCCTCTCAACCCGCCCTCATTCTGTTCAACCTCAGATTCCTCAACAGTAGACGTCTCACCATGACAAATCCAACAATAATAATTTGGGCAAAACTCATTTGAGATAATATGTTTCTTAATCAAAATAATATCCAAGAATCTGAGGTTCTTACATTTCACACAAGGACATCTAAATCTACCCTTTGACGCGTATTCGGGGTGGGTTTTAGCAAACTCAAGAAAACTATTAACACCATCTAAAAATTTCGTTGTGGGACGTCGTCTCTTATCCAATCTTTCCTCATACATCCATTTTCGTTCAAATCTATTCATTTTTTATCTAAAAAAATTTAGACAATAACCAAATACACATTATTTCCTCTAAAGTAATTTACTAATAGACACTACTCATATATTTAGTAAAATTTTAAGTTCACCTAAACATAGTAATATTTGCACCTAATCCGTCTATAAGTACATCACTAAATTGGCATAATTGTATTTTCACTTCCAATTTCCTAACACATCAAAACAACCCAATTCATTCAACTATTTAACCACAAATCCTAACTTTATACTAACAATCTACCTATTTCAAATTGGGGAACTTATGGGCAATTAACATTCTAACTACACTAAATACTCCAACCACAATAACACTACACTATAAAAACATCTAACTCAATAACTAATTTATTTATATCAATAAATGCAAAAATTAACAAATAATTTAAATTAAGTATAGATAAAAAAACATACCGTAACTAAGAAAAAATGGAGGAAAGAAGAAGGAAGGATAAGGAAGGATGAAGGGGGAGACGGGTTAGAGAGAAGGGGGAGACGGGTAGAGAGAGAGAGTGAAATGAGGTTTGTAAGAGGGGGAGGGGGGTGTTCGCGGTTTTAAAAAAATTCAGACCCCTTAGCGACCGACATCGGTCGCGCGCTTCAGAAATCATTCGCTACGTAGCGACTGATATCGGTCGCGTGCTTTTTTTTTAGTGACCGATATCGGTCGCTACGGGGAATCAATTTTTCTCAAACCGTCTCTTCGTCCAACGACTTACATCGGTCGCGCGTGTTACTTTCAGTCGCTAAATGAGCGACTGACAGTTTTGGTCGCGCGCGTATGGTAGCTAATGTAGGTATTTCTTGTAGTGGGTGTTTTGTGAGAGACTACCTTTTATTTATTTTTTGGCTTTCCACTACCTTTTATTTTCATTTTTTTTGTTAAACACTACTTAAATCTAACTTTCGATGACGAAAGTCACCTTTCTTGACTTTGCTTTCACATGTGTGAGAACTAGAGCTGGCAAGCCTGACCCGACCCGAAACCCGAGTAAAATTGACCCGATCTGACCCGAAAATGTAGTGACATGACCCGACCCGACCCGACCTGATGATGACCCGTAACCCGATACGACCCGCTTTAGGCCGACCCGAACCCGGACCTGACCCGACCCGAGACAACCCGTAACCCGAAATGACCTGATAAATTATCTGACCCGACCCGACTCGACCCGAAAATGACCCGACTCAAATGCTAACCTGATGTGATCCAATGAAGATAAAAAAATAATTTTAAATCAATTTTTTTTTCTTCAGATATTCTTAACAAAACATCGTTAAAAAGCAAAAAAATAACTTTTAAATATTAAATAAAAAATGTTCTAAAATGTATTAATCACACCTAAGTCAACCTGCTAATCATTGATCCGACAAGACCTGGCCCGACCCGACCCAAACTCGACCTGACCCGCCCAATTTCCACTCCAAGACATATTTTATAAAATTCATCATTCGTAGTATTTGCGGTTTTAATCTTCAAGAGCACAATTAATTATTGTTACATATGGTTTCATATAAAATTACTCCGTGTCTACCAAAACTATTGAAAAACACAATGAAAATTGAAAATAATTTGTATTAGATGATATAGTCATATATACTTCGTAGATAATAAACAAACAAAGTCTTGTAATAAATGATAAATAATAATAATAATAATAATAATAATAATAAACCGTATAATGAATTAATGGTTTAAATTAGACCAGAACTAACAAAACCTAGTCTGACCCGAACATGACCCGACCCGATAATGACCCGAACCGATAGTGACCCGACCCGAACCCGGATGACCCGACATTTCAACCCGAATGACCCGACCCGGAAGTGACCCGAAACCGACCCGACCCGAACCCAACACAAAAGTTGACCCGACTAACCCGACCCGTAAGCAACCCGAAACTGACCTGAACCCGACCCGACGATATTCATAACCCAATAATGACCCGACCCAACGATGACCCGACCCGATATGACCCGACCCAAACCCGACCCGCCCGACCGATTGTCACCTCTAGTGAGAACCAACTAATAACAAAACCCCACCCATATTAGTTAAAAACTACTATGTACCTTCAATCCTTCATCTCTATACGAAACCCCATCCCTGAAATATACCAAACCCTTCATCTACTTTAATTCATTTCCCTCCAACATTTCCCTCCAACTTCATTTCCCCCAGTTTCATTTCCCCTCAATTTTCCCCCTTTTAGTCATTCTTTTCTATGATTCCATAGATCTCTTTTCAGTCTCTAGTTTCTGTACATACTTTAAGTTCAGCAATGTCAACTTCTCGTTCAAGCTCTACTGTATATGTGGGCATGAAATGCAGATGTGGGCTTCCTCGTGCTCAAAAAACTTCTCGGACGTTTCGAAACCTGGGAAGAATGTTTGTTACCTGCAGATTAAGTGGGCGTGGATGCATATTCTTTAAATGGATTGATGAAGAAATGACCGAGTGGTAGAGGGTAACATAAACGATCTCTTGAATGAAAATAATAAAGACCTCAAATCTAACTCCATGAAACCAACAAGGAACTTGATGTGATTACCAAAGTGGAATCTGATGGGGAAGATCATAGAGATTAATGAAGAGTTGGATAAACTTAAGAAGGAGAACAAAAGGAACAAATCATTGTAACATTGGTTTTTGGCAAATATGAACCCAAATTTTAAGACCTATAGTTACTCTAGAAGTATTGGTAATTACCTGTCTTTCTTATCTATAAAAGAGCAGTGAATGAGGAGGAGATGAACGAAAGGTTTGGTATATTTAAGGGATGAGGTTTGGTATATTGAGATGAAGGATTGAAGGTAGTTTTTAACAAATATTGGTGGGGTTTTGTTATAAGTTGGTTCTCACACGTGTGAAAGCAAGTCAAGCCTGGAAAGTTGACTTCCGTCACCGGAAGTTAGATTTAGGTAGTGTTTAACAAAAAAATTGAAAATAAAAGGTAGTGGAAAGCAAAAGAAATAAAATAAAAGGCAAGAAAATGGATCAAGGGAGTTTGGTGAAAAGTGGGAAGTTGGGAAGTTGTGTTTTTGGCCCTTGATCTTGGCTTGAATGGATGGCTTAGATGGATGATGGGTAAAAAAAAAAGGAAAGGAGACAACACTGACAAGCAGCAGTGGAGAGAGGGAAGCAACCCTCCCCTCAATCACACTTCGTAGCAGTGGAGAGAGGGGAGCATCCTCTCCTCAATCAAACTCTCCCTTCTTCATTACTTTCCTCCTCTCCTTTTCAATTCATTTCCCTAATTCAATTCATCTCTCCCTAACAAAACTCCATCAAATAAGCTCCATTAATAACTCCGACCATACTCCGTCAACAACTCTGATCATACTCCGTTTTTAACACAACATGACGGATAATTATACCAAGGTATGTTTATGCATAAACTTTGATCATCTTCATTTTTTTTAGCTTCTTCTTCATCCTCATCTTCATCTTCGATCATCTTCATCTTCTTCAAACTTCTTTTTATTTTTCATATCTTTTTTTTTGTATTTATAAAATTATTCATCTTCATTGTCTAAAAAAAAAGAACAACTTTATCTTTAAGATGAAGTTTGGAGATGAAGTTGTTCTTTTTTTGTGGGATGAATGGAGTTTGAAGATGAAGTTGTTCTTTTTTTGTGGGATGAATGGAGTTTGAAGATGAAGTTGTTCTTCTTCATCCTCATCTTCATCTTCGATCATCTTCATCTTCTTCAAACTTCTTTTTATTTTTCATATCTTTTTTTTTGTATTTATAAAATTATTCATCTTCATTGTCTTAAAAAAAAGAACAACTTCATCTTTAAGATGAAGTTGTTCTTTTTTTGTGGGATGAATGGAGCTTGAAGATGAAGATGAAGATGAACAAATCATTTAGTGCGTAATGTTTTTACAGAATTGCAAAGTCACACTCATTATGATGTACAGTCACACTCATTATGTTGTAGAATCACGCAGATGTACACTTATTGTAGTCACATATTCAGTTGTATAGTCATACTCATTATGCTGTATAGTCACACTCGTTATGTTGTAGAATCACGCAGCTGTAGAATACCTTGGGATTAAGGTATCATTCGTTGAATCATCTTCATCTTCATGCTTGTTTTATTTTTCATACTTTTTTTTGTATTTATAAAATTATTTATCTTCATTATCCAAAAAAAATGAAGGTTGAATATGGATGAATGGATGTTGAATATTTAATGAATGTTTAGATATTTTCATTTTTTTAAAGTCATAGTCGTTCATTCATCCATATATATTCAACTTTCATTTTTTTGGATAGTGAAGATGAATAATTTTATAAATACAAAAAAAAAGATATGAAAAATAAAACAAGCATGAAAATGAAGATGGTTAAACGCATGATACCCTAATCCCAAGGTATTCTACAGCTGCGTGATTCTACAACATAATGAGTGTGACTATGCAATATACTGAGTGTGACTGTACAACTTAAAGTGTGTGACTATACAACTTAAATTGTGTGACTTTTTTCAGGTATTTTTTTATCTACATTCAAGTTTCCACGTTCGTCAAATCCCTACTTCCGAACCTCGATGATTTTCAGGTATTTGTTTTTATCTTTTTAGAGCATCTTTAAAATAATTAATCATCTTCATCCTCATGCTTGTTTTATTTTTCATTCCTTCTTTTTTTTGGTATTTATTATATTATTTATCTTCATTATTCACAAAAAAAAATGAAGGTTGAATATGGATGAAAGAAAGTTGAATATTTAATGAATGTTTAAATAATTTGCTCTGATTCGTATAGTCACACAGTTAAAGTTGTATAGTCACACTCATTATGTTGTACAATCATGCAGTTGTAGAGTCATTGTAGTCATATATTCAGTTGTGTTGTGTGATTTAGATCGATTGTGTGTTTTGTTGCAGCGAAATAGTTGGTGGAAAGAGGAATGTTGGTAAAAGGGGCGGTGGGAAGAAGAAGGTCGTGGAAGATACAACGACCGACCACGTAATTGGACAATGTATTATTGCGCACGTACCAGAGACCATCGTTAAGCTCTTGTGTGTTTATGTGAGATAAAATATTTGCTTTAGGATGAACGTACTATGTGTAAATGATGTTTGGTGGGTTAGTATGTTTTTATGTTTGACGTACTATATGTAAAGGATGGACTTTGTCCAATGTAAATATATTTTCATCGCTATTTTCTGGTTTCATAATTAATCACGCGAGGTTTATAGCAAAATCACTTATCCCTCCACCTGTGTGACTATACAAAATCTCTGTGACTATACAACTAAATTATACTCGTACTTATTTATACTTCAATCATCATTAGCAAAGATGATTACATACACTAATCACTGCAAGAATTTGTGTGATTCTACAATACAATGACTCTACAACTGCATGATTGTACAACATAATGAGTGTGACTATACAACTTTAACTGTGTGACTATACAACATAAACTGTGTGATCCTACAACATAACGAGTATGACTATACAACTTCAACTGTGTGACTATACAACATAATCTCTGTGACTATACAACTGTGTGATAAAAAGAAACCCTATATTACACACTATCAATCTTGCAACGCACACATTCATCTCAACAGTCGCTGTTGAGAAATATAACAATCATAAGTATAACAACCATACAAAATACCAACAATAATAAATATAAAGAAACCATGCTCCAATGGTGCAAAATAACTAAACCCTCTACATCTCCATGCTCCAATGGTGTTGTTCCTTGAAGATTCGTATGTGCTCGAAAATGTCCAGTCAAAAATTTATGTTCAACATGCAGGAGGTAAAATGAGTACATACATATATATTTGGTATCTTGCATTTGGAATTCCATTTTTTTGTTTGGTTTGTTAATTTGAAAAGTTATACAGTTGTAATGTCACAACCACACTCTATATGATGGACAGTCACACAGTTATAACGTGGTAGTCACACTTAATATGATAGACAGTCACACGTTGTATTATGTTATAACGTGGATGTGACAGTCACACTTAATATGATAGACAGTCACACTAAATATGATAGACAGTCACACTTAATATGTTATAACGTGGTAGTCTACAGCTTCAACTGTGTGACTATACAAATTATAACATTCATTAAATATTCAATCTTCATTCATTCATATTCAACCTTCATTTTAATCCATATTTAATCTTCTTTTTTTTTTGATAATGAAGATGAATAATTTTATAAATACAAAAAAAAGTATGAAAAGTAAAACAAGCATGATGAAATGATTGTGAAGGTATCCTACAGCTGAGTGATTCTACAACATAAAGAGTGTGACTATACATCATAATGAGTGTGACTATACAACTTAATATGTGACTACAATGAATGTACAGCTGCGTGATTCTACAACATAATGAGTGTGACTGTACAACTGAAAGTGTGTGGTCTTGCAATTCTGTAAGAACATTACGCACTAAATAACTTGTTCATCTTCATCTTCAACATTCATTCATCCCACAAAAAAAGAACAACTTCATCTTCAAATTTCATCTTAAAGATGAAGTTGTTCTTTTTTTTTTTTGTGGATAATAAAGATAAATAATTTTATAAATACAAAAAAAAAGATATGAAAAATAAAGATGATGAATATGAAGATGATAAAGAAAAAGAAGCATGAAGATAAAGATGAAGATGAAGATGAAGATGAAGATGAATATGAAGATGAAGATGAAGATGAAGAAGAAAAAGAAGCATGAAGATGAAGATGAAGATGAAGATACCTTCGTATGATGATCGAAGTTACTGACGGAGTATGTTGGGTTAAAAATGCAGTATGGTCGGAGTAGTTGACGGAGTATGGTCGGAGTTATTAATGGTGTGGTCGGAGTTATTAATGATGATTATTTGTTGGGGTTTTGTTAGAGAGAGATGAATTGAGTTGAGAAATGAATTGAAAATGAGGGATTGGGAAGTGTATGAGGGAAGTAATGTAGGGATTGATTTGGGTGAGGGGATGTTTCCCTCTCTCCACTGCTGCTATGTCAGTTCATTGTTTCTTTTTTTTAATAATTGAACCCCATCCATCCACCATCCATATTAGGATGAATGGATGGAGGGGATCAACACTAAGCAACTCTCCAAGGATGAATGGATAGAGGGAAGAATGTTTGTTACCTGCAGATTAAGTGGGCGTGGATGCATATTCTTTAAATGGATTGATGAAGAAATGATCGAGTGGTAGAGGGTAACATAAACGATCTCTTGAATGAAAATAATAAAGACCTCAAATCTAACTCCATGAAACCAAGAAGGAACTTGATGTGATTACCAAAGTGGAATCTGATGGGGAAGATCATAGAGATTAATGAAGAGTTGGATAAACTTAAGAAGGAGAACAAAAGGAACAAAATCATTGTAACTTTGGTTTTTGGCAAATATGAACCCAAATTTTAAGATCTATAGTTACTCTAGAAGTATTGGTAATTACCTGTCTTTCTTATCTATAAAAGAGCAGTGAATGAGGAGGAGATGAACGAAAGGTTTGGTATATTTCAGGGATGAGGTTTGGTATATTGAGATGAAGGATTGAAGGTAGTTTTTAACAAATATTGGTGGGGTTTTGTTATAAGTTGGTTCTCACACGTGTGAAAGCAAGTCAAGCCTGGAAAGTTGACTTTCGTCACCGGAAGTTAGATTTAGGTAGTGTTTAACAAAAAAAAATGAAAATAAAAGGTAGTGGAAAGCAAAAGAAATAAAATAAAAGGCAATATCTCATAAAACACCCTAAATAAAGGGTAGTTTATGACCAAAAAAACCCTTGTTTTTTATCTAAAACTCTATCTACAAACTTAGGTGGTGAGGGGGAAATGTAATGGATAGGGTAACACTCCCTCTCATCCAAACAATTCTTTATCATTACTATAAATGAACAATCCAATTAATTCTGGATATTCTTTTTTCGCAAAAGAATTTATCTTACAATCCTTCTATCTTTCTTCAATTTACACAAAATGTCGTTACTTTTTCTTTTAAGTTTGGTGTGTCATAAAACAATTTGATTTACCAATAATACTCTTACTTTTATCACTTTTCTTAAAAATGATGAAAACTATGTCAAAGATTGAAGGGATGAGAGTAATAAGTATGATTAACTAATGTTGAAGTGCAAAAAAGTACAAAAAAGTAATACCCATATTTTATTATTTCGAATGTTTTTATTTTGATTAGTACTATTATTATTACTTCCTCCAACTTTATAAGATCCACCCATCAGATATTCATTTAGGTGAGTATAAAATGATCAAATGAGAAGATCTTAGAAAGTTAGGGGAAGTATTATACTTGTGATAGTCCTTTATTATTTCGAAACATATTGATGTTTTTATTTTGATTAGTATTATTATACTTGTGCTATTTATTTGTTATATTTTGAATTCTCATGCATTCATGCTATATTTGTGATATTGTTATTATTTAATAAAGTGGCGACAACAACACTATCAATAATAATTATATTAATTATAATACGAGTAATAAATTTGGGGAAAAAAATAAAATAAATACGAGTAGTTTTTCCCAATTTTTTTTTTAAAAACTAATAATAATCATTTTTCCCAAAAAAATCTTGAAAAAAAGTAGTAACATTAATCATCTTTTTTTTAAAAAGAGGGGGTAAACGGTTAAAAAGAAGTGAAAAAACCCGAAAAAAAGCCAAAAAAAAGTGTTGACCAGGGTGACGGTCAGCGTGGTGGGTCGGAGTGGTTGCCAGCGTAGAGGGATGGTGGAGGTAAATGAAATTTGGGAGCTTCGAGAAATTTTCTCTCAAAAAGCTCTCTAGAAAAGTCAAGGGGGAAGGGGAAATGGGAGGGATAAAATTGGAGTAGTAACTAGTGTACTAATCCGTGAAAATTCACGGGGTTGAGACGTTTTCTTTGGCATTAGAACATATCGAAAAAAAATTAATAAGCAGTATAACAGAAAGACGTTATTGCGTGGTACAATTGTGAAATTATTGAATTTAGAGGAATAATATTTTTACGGTATGGTCAGTATTTAAGTTTAAGAACTCATGTGGATCCGATCCGTGGACACAAATTTGACTTGAAAAAACGAAAAAGTATACGTTACATAGAATCAGTAGTTTAGAAACGACATGTTTTATGAAAAGTTTTACCGTGAATTACTTGAACGAAATCACTTTTTCCTGACGAAGTTTGACTCAATCCTAACGAATTTTCTTAAAATTTTCTATTTATGTCCTTACTTTATACAATCTCTCTAATTAATCTTTCTAATACCTTTGATCTTTACCAAAAAAAATCCGATTAATCAATCGACTCTTGTGAATTCAACTATGGGTCTTAGTTCTCCAATTGATGACAGAATAATATCGCTTTAAGTTTTAAGTTTTGTCTTTTTTAATCAATTTATTATAAATTTCATCAATTAGGGTTTGGTGAATGAGTTTAATTTTAGGGATTTTTTTAGGGTTTGGTGATTGTTTTTAATTTTGGTGATTTTTTAGGGTTTATGAATCTTGTTTTTTGATATTACGTTGACTGATCAATTGATTAAAGAAGTGTTTTAAGATTTGTATTTCATTGTACCCAAGAATGTCGGAGGTAACTTTGAAAATTAAGAAAAAAGAAAAGGTAGATTTTCAATTTTGTTATAGAGAAAATTAGATCACTTTTGAGAATGAGAAGAAAATGACAAGGGCAAATTCGTGATACGGAGTATGTCGTTAGGATTGAGTAAAAGCTCGTCAAGAAAAAGCACGACCCTTACTTGAAAATGATTTTAAATACTGAACGACATATTTTCACATAAATACAAATTAGAATACAAAATATTAAAAGAGGATAATCAATCATAGAAATCACCACACACAATCAAATTGGTGTTCTTACACATTTACACACCTCACTTATTTTATCTAATTACTCTAATATCATCATTCTTAGATTACCACTCCAAAAATTCCTCCGTTAACACGAAGAGTAAGAAAGTTGATCATGCTCCATTGTATAATTAAGGCGTCTTCCATATCTTGTGCAAATCAAGTATTTGGAGATCCAGTTCCGCCGCTTACCCCGAACTCTCTCTTAGCCGCCTTGGTTGCATGATAAGCGCGGAATCTTTAACTCCTCACTCAACCTGCCTAATTCTTCAATCGAAAAATAAAATTTTCTTTATTGAGAATAAAATGTGCATTTGAGGTAAAATTCTCAGAACTCAAGATTTAAAACACATTTGGTCAATCTCAAAACTCGAGAGTTAAGGGCTCGTTTGGTTCATCTGGGAAGTAACTTCCTGTAGGAAGTTGTATTTCCCAGGAATTTACTTCCCACGCTAACATCCCATGAATTTGCAAATATGTGTTTGGTTGCCATCCTGGAATTCACACTTCACGTGAATTGAATTCCTGTATATTGTTTGGTTGCACTCATCTAATTCCCATGATTTTGTTTATAAAGACTATTACGCCCTTAATTAATCAAGGTTCTAATTTGGCTACCGACCATGATATGCAGTCGTAACCAAATTAGATCATCAGCCTAAAAAAGAACAAACATTATTAATAAAAATAAACTGAGTTACATTATTCTCACGGTTCCGTAAAAAAATATTGTTCAGAAAAAAAAAACTGTGTTCTAGTGAAAGTTTGAAAAAATGACATTAGTAGTTCGGTTGATTGGAAATTAATAAGCCCCGCACATATGTGAATTTAAAATCCTCGGAAAGACTGAAAAAAAAAATAGTAGCAATTTGTTTCGATGCAATTAGGGTAATAGAGTGAGAAATATGATGAATGCATGAGGGTAAAAAAGTCATTGACATAATTCGTGATGTGGGAAGTGTAACTCACCGAGGGGGGGGGGGTCGGTGAGCAACTTCCCGCATCATTCAGGAAGTGCAACTGATGGTGGAAGTTTGAGTTACCCCATTTTTTCACTTTTGGGGTAACCAAACAACTCCTTCAAAATCCATTTCATGGGATTTTCTACCTCCCGGGAAGTTGAGGAGCAACCAAACAAGCCCTTAATTTCATTTACAACTTCTCAGTTTTTCTTCCACTTAACTGGCCCATCTAATTTCTTCCTTATTATAACACTTCAAAACGACATAGAGATTTAATCAACACAATATGATCAAAAGATACTTTGATCAATTAATAAATAATAATACTAATATCAATTCATCAATAATAAGTAACAGAAATATTCAATTAAAATACAAAATCTACCGACGATTTAAGCTAAAAAAATATTTATGCAAGAGTATAGCATTATTTTTATACTCTTGAACTATTATGTTCATATTTTTAAAAAATATTAATTTCAGTTTTTTAAATTATTTTATTATTAAATGGTAAAAAATACGGAGTATGTATTAAATTGAAAATTTGTTTATATTTTAATTTAAAATATTAACTGTTTAATATAAATCCAAAGATAACTATACTATATAAATATAAATATTTTATCAATTTTAATTTTCGTTGACCCAAGAGGTCAGATTGCGATCCTAAAATATTATCATTACTTAATTTAGTGTTTTTATTTCTACACCTTTTTTTGTACCAACGGTTAATGTTTTAAAACAAAGTGTAAAGGGTAAATGTATCCTGTCCAGATACATATTGTCAGTCGATCTCCTATAACCTTTTTTGTTGAGTATATTTTATAGGAGCAATATTCAACTATTCAGGTACAAAATGAATTAGAAATAGAGTAGCGTAATACCCGTGAAAATCACGGGGTTATGAACAACTTTTTGTTGAACGAATTCGTTTAAGACATTTTAGATTTAGTGTCATAATCAAGAATGTCGGTCAAAGATTTAAATGTAATGACACGTAAATGAATGAACTATGTTGTCTATGTATGACTTATTCGACAAATAACTTGTGAATTTAGATTTTCAATTAATTAGATATAGGAGGGAATCAGTATAGGTCTCAAGTGTGAACTATAGGGAAGCGTGAATTAATTACTCTGTAATTCTCTAAAGCCTAAAAGTATATGTATTGTTTTTATACAATTTTAATAATGAATATTGGAGTGGAGTGGTGTAGTAGTTAAAGTGTTGGAATTTGGTTTGAAGGCTGTGAGTTTGAAACCCATTGATGTGATTCTTTGACATGATTTTTTAGTTGTGCTTGCTTTGTCAAATTATCCTATAGCCTATAGAAAGTAAATTGAATGAGAGGTTGATTTCCAAATAGTGAACTAAGAAGGCCCACCTCATTGTTAGTGGTGTCTTCTTTAATACTATATATAAGAGATTCTTAAGTACAATTGAGTGATATGCCAATATGAAAAAGTTTTACTCGTGTTTTATAATATCTGAATATAAAGATATTAAAATGAATTTTATGTTCAACAAAATATTGTTTCCATTGCGCATTTCCTCAAAATACGTGACAACAATTAATATATGTAAACACTTTTTACCTTAATAGAATAACATAATTTTGGAAGACATGTCCGCACAATTTGCACGAGGTTAAAACTAGTACTCCGTAGTTGTTTACAAATAATGATTGGAAACATGAAGTGGCTTGAATCAATACAGCCACCTTCACACCCAAGTATTTTTTACACTTAACATGAATATTCATTAGTCTGAACCATCATATATAGCCATATAGGGGCAAGGGGTGAAATTGTTCTAAAAACATTAAAACTCTAGTGTCATAAGGTAGCCAACTTGTACAAGTTAGAACCATCATAAACTTACAAGGCCCCATCCAATAGAAAGAAGTTCCTTGATGATGTGAAACAAAGGAGAAGGATTAAATTTTTGCATTTGAACAGGAGTCAGGAGGTACTACTCTGAAGCCTGAATCAAATCAAGTTGGTCTTTCAAAACTTGCACCTAATTGCATATGCAACCACTCCGATTGTGACCCCCCTACTGCCGTCAGCTCCCTACCCGCTTGAGCACTGAACATCATCCCACTAGGATCAAATGAAGGCGCCTCGAGCTGATTTACCTGAATATCACGATATATTCCTTTAATCATGAACTTCTTAATGGATTGAAACTTAATAGGGCTGTCAGATGATCAATTAGAAAAACGAGCAATCAAATCAATATGCAGTCTTTCATCGGCTTCATTTGTTGACATACCCTGCTAATTGTAATGTGACCTGATAAAATGACAACTTGCATTGTCCAACAACAGGAATAATCGGCACTATTGGATATTTCGTACATTAACCTATACGGAGTACTCCCTCCGTATCTATATGTTCGTCCACTTTATTTAATATATGGGTGGAGTATTATATTAAAAGTGGACGAATATATAGATACGGAGGGAGTACTACTTAACACAAAACGAAATTGAAGTTTTGTTATATACTACTCGCTATATTTCCATTTCTAGCGGAGCCATACACTCCTTACTCTTTGGCACTACTTATAAGTACTAGATTATGATGGAATAAAGCAAAATGCCTCACTAAACTAGTTACGCATAGGATAATCGTATAGTAGCAATCATTCGATGTAATTTTTTTACTCAATTTTCATTTTCGGTTATTCAAGATCATCCTATCTATCTATTATTCGATGAAATTTTTTATGCAATTTTCAACTTGTTATTCAATATTGGCCTACCTCGCAATGGCGTGATATATACCTTGAGGCTGTTGGATAATGCAATTGTTATTCGAAGCTATAATGCTACATATCACTTTCTCCTAGTCTAACACTTAACAGCCATACTTACTTTCCCAACGTGTAATATGAAAAAAATAAAATACTCGGTAATAATGAGTATAAAATCCAATGGCTTTTGGTGCTATAGCCTGAGCCCTGAATAGTTTTAGTAGCTAAACAGGGAGTAGCACTTGTATCACATCAAAATATACTCCAGATTTTAGATGGTTTTGGGAGATCCAATGAACAAGCAGGGGAAACATATTTTCAGTCTTACGGTAAGTAGCTTCATATGAAAACATTTCCAACTTAAGTAGGCCAGGCAAAACTGACTCGGCCCGAATGACCCAACCCGAACTAAAGACCCGGATATGACCCATAACTCGAATTGACCCGGTCTAACCCAAACTGACCCGGATGTTATCATAGAATCATAGATAACGAGTTGATATGCCTAGAAAAGTTGAAAATAGCAAACCCCAAAAAATGACTCGAACCTGAAATGATCCTTCCCGACCTGAAGTCAACCGAATCTAATAACCCGAAAGTGGCCCGACCCAAGCTGACCCGACCCGGTTGAGCCGTTTGCTAGGTCTACTTATGAGCCATAACCTGATAATCACTCAGCATCAATTTTACAAGTATTGAGTCCCAATTGGAAACTTTTATACAGAAAACTCCCTTTGTAGTTTGTAGTTTGTACCCATAAGTATAGTATTCTATACTACTCGGTCCCCGCATGTCCGCATGAGTAAATTAAAACAGATTCAAAAGCACACGTAAAATTTGAGTTGACAGCGGGTGCAATTTATAAAAAGTGCACATTACTGTAGATGTAACTCAATGTGACATGGCTATTAGATCAAAGACATAGGTATTGTCAAACTTACATCTTTTGACCGAAATCCACTTATAGAGGGGATCATCCCAGAGTTTACAGCTTCAAGCTTCATGGATAAGAACTGCAATGCAACAGAGAAACAATAGGAATTAGACTCAATTCTCAGATCAAAGTTCATTTCAGAAGCAGTAATATGTGGGTTTATTTCAGAAATTCCAAGTGGATTCAAGAAAAGTGTAAGATGCAATATCCTTATTTTATGTCACGGAATTGTCGAATAATGATCAGATGAGCTTCAAGACTAACATTCTTCAGTGGAATGTCATAGTCACATTGTAGCAAACAATACAATACACATCTGTTTCACATTACATGTCGTATCACATATGCAAAGATACTGTTTGACCTTTCCACACCTTAGTCCCAAAAAGATTTGGGGTCGGCTAACATGAATCATTATCTGAAGTCGTCCCTCAAAAAAATAAAAAAATAAAAAAATAAAATGGAAGGTGAACAATGAAATAAAAAAGTGAAACCTTCATATAAAAAAAAAGCATTAATACTTATTGCTTACCTCAGCCTGCCGTTGTAATGATTGAATATAATTGATAATCTCATCCAGAACACTGGCTTTTCCAATAACCTGCGCCAATATAATAGACAAAAAAGGGAAGAAAATTCATGAGAAGAACATAAAGAGTTTCAAGGCTGAAAATAATCGAAAAAGAACAACCAACTTCCTCTAAAGGTCACCCTTAGTCCTTGAATGGATTAATATTATTAATAGTGCCAGTTTTCCGACCAACCTTGTTGCATCCAGGAACCAAATCTTGTAAAACCTTCATTCTTTCACTTATCTTTTCTCTCCTAGCCTGTCAAAACACAAATTCGAAACATGTAAAGCCAAATGCCACAGAACAAGGTCCAACTCTTGTAGCAAGCCCAGTATGCTGGATCATTGCGGACAAAAAAATCGCAAGGACGAGAATTACCCTCTCAGCCAAACTATGACTATCAGTAGCTTGACCCCTTCTTGCTCTAACATGTATGTAATCCTTTAGTGGTTCCACCGGCTTAATCGAACCTGTCTCACCACCAGCAGCCTCTGAACTGCCATTTTCTTCCCCAGATCCAGATGTTTTCATGCGTTTTCCATTTAAATCTTTCTAAATAGCAAGAGAAACGTCATCAAATAAGATAATTACGTTTGTGATGCTCAAGAGCAAAAGTCAGATGTAATCATGTAAACATGTTTTTAAATCATCAGCGACGAACACCACCTTAAACTATAGTCCAAACAAACATTCAAGCAACTAGTAAGCAATTTAAGATTCCTTCGGATTCTACTCTGGTTTACAAAAAAAATGAAAATGATCCATCTATTTCCCTCCACCACATTTTTCCAACCAAAGAAGGGAAATTGTTCCCCTCACTTTCCCACCCTCGCTTACCTTTCAAATCCTTGCAGCCATTTTAAAACAACGCATGTGTTTAGGTATAGAATTGTCATTTTCAAGCGCAGTTAGTTAGGCTTCCCACCCCACAGAGGATATCATTCCTCAATAAATCTTACAGACTTATCCTACCAACCCAGCAAAGTAAAGCTGACGGCTGACAGTTGCGATTACTATAACATGTACATTCTTGAAAGTGGCATAATTCTTCTGATGCAACAGATGTCATGAGGGCAGTTTAATGCTGACGGGATTCAACTCAGATCTTGAGTACCGCCGCTCGTGATTTTACCTATCATAAGAAGGTAGAATTTGCACCATGATCACGAGCAAGAGAGAGAGAGAGCTGAAACAACCCTCAAATGCTCCAGTTCAAGTCATACAAATTCGGCATGGAGGGTAAATAATGGTCCAGCATTAGTGAGCATAGCAAAATAAGAAGCTGGAGTAATTCTCAAGTGCAGCAGTAGAATTTCGATACGGAGTCAAACATTTCTTGTTATAACACTAGTAATTAGAGTGAACCAAGACCACCCAACATTAGTTGTGTTGAATAATTCTGTGTTTTCAGCTAATGACATACAAATCCCTACCATACCAGTCAATTCCTTCAAATCGTGACAGTAAAAGAGGATGTACTAACTAGAATTAGCGTAGAGATCAAATTTTAGAAAAAAGTTGTAAGAAGAGAATGAGCAGTATGTATACCAATTCATTGGGACTACTAGTGGTAGTGGTTGAAACAACTTTCGAGGACTCATCTTCAGACACATTCTCTCTCCTTCTTCTATGAACACAACTACCGCCGCCACCGCCGCCAAGACTTCCACTTTGGTCGGTAACACTTGATTCCTCAAGTGACACATCTCTGTTAATATGCCCAAAATGAGCACCACCACCACCACCACCACCATTGTTGTGCAACAAGTTGTCAATCAAACTACCGCTTCCCATTCTCAATCCCAACAATCCACCGCCATTTAATGGCCAAATTTCTGCCATTGAAGGGTTTACTGTTGAAAATGAACCTTCATTTATCAATGGGGGGTCCATCATTCATCAATTTCCAATCTTCACTCCACCCCCATACTAAATTTCCAATTTCAAGCTCACGGTTCCAATTTTTTTCGAAAAATAAGAGGCGGGTATTGCAATTGCAATTAGCAAGAAATTCCCATCCCAACTGAGTAGTAATAACTTGATGAATTGAATTCAGCCCAAAAAGTAGGTCAAATGTGCTCAATCAATTTTGGGAGGAAATGTACAAAAGAGTGAACTTGCTTTCAACGTGAATAGAGAGAGAAAAGAGATCTGCAGAGTGCAGAAAGTGCGCAGGGGGGTTACGGATTATGAGTTAGATGAAAGGAAAGAGGCTTTCAGAGCGTATCATCCAGTACTAGTAGCTGTTAACTGGTCGCTGTAGATCTGTAATCTAGGGCTCATCAATTTTAGGTCCCGACCGGAAAAATGGACCGGATCGGACTGAACTAGTTGGTCCGGATCAAAATCGGACTGATTCTTTTAGGTCTGGTCCTTGGTTCACATTTTTTTAGTTTTGGTCTTTTGTCCGGTCCAAGACCAGTTAATTTAGGTCCGGACCCCTACTTCCGAACCTCGACGATTTTCAGGTATTTGTTTTTATCTTTTTAGAACATCTTTAAAATAATTAATCATCTTTATCTTCATGTTTATTTTATTTTTCATTTCTTTTTTTTTGGTATTTATAAAAATATTCAACTTCATTATCCACAAAAAAAATGAAGGTTGAATATGGATGAATTGAGGTTGAATAGTTAATGAATTTTTAAATAATTTGCTCTAATTCGTAGGTATCATCATCCTTCTAATTATGAATGTGACTTTGCTAATGATGATTGAAGTATAATTAACTGTACAATTTTTATTTTTCATTTTACGGTTTCAGTTTTGTAGTGACACACTTTAGGTTGTATATATAGTCAAACTCGTTATATTGTTGAATCACACAAATTCTTGCAGTGATTAGTGTGTGTAATTGTGGACATGACATAGGTCCACCCCGACACGGCCACGCGCGGGTTTGGGGAGGCGAATGAATCTCCATATGAAAACGGATCGAATGGAAATTTAAATCGAAGTGGAGTCGCCACCGAACTTTGTGGGAGTTCGGGCCCGTTCGAACCCACTCTATGTCGTAGTGGGCCGTGTACAAAATACGACCCATTTCCGATGTCAGAATTTATTGGGTTCGTCCCTTGGCATTTGATACCGATACCAACATTATCGGATATCGCGTGTATTGAATGACTCTCGTGCGCCAAGGGTTTCGGGCATCCGGAAACCGAGGTTCTGAGTAAGGGGTGAGGGTACGTGTTGGGAAGCCCACGAAGGACACCCAACCCCGCCCGCACATTAGCGGCCTCTACTAGGATATCGATTGACTTTCTAATACGCGCGTTAGTTAAACGGTGAAAGTGCTTATGCAAACAGTATTTTCCCTAAGCATGTGAATGAAATTGAAAGAGTTTCTACGTCAATTTAATGCAATTAATTCTAACGTCAAAGTTGAATTTTAGCATGTGGGTTCATTTTAGTACAATAAAATAAACAACCAAGATTGACAAGAGAAACAACAAACGCGTTAGTAATGATATAACGGTTTACGAATTATGGAAAGATGTAAATATGATAATGCATGGTTTGAAAGAATGATGCTTCACGTGATGGATTAGGCACGTGTTGACTTAAGTCATGAAAAACGGTTAACGAGACTCGAATGCTATTGTAAGACTCACGGTTTAACGTGATAGAGGGGCCGCTCGACCGAGTCATTGAGGGACTCGACCAAGTGGACCTTTGAAAAGTGTTCTGTCTCGTATTTTGGACCCTACTCGATCGAGTTATTGACCAACTCGACCGAGTACGTCGCCACTCGATCGAGTCATTGCGAGACTCGACCGAGTGGAGGTCGTCAGAACCTTCTGTCTCGTTTTTTGGGGTGCCACTCGACCGAGTGGGCTAGGCATTCGGTCGAGTGCCTCCTGTACGAACTAGGGTTCGCTTGCAATTTGATTATTGGTTTCGAAATTGCTTTTGATTTTGCTAAATTGACGATTCTGTTGAATCAGGCATAAATATTGTTTAATTTATACTCGGTTCGCATTTGTGATACTCGTCATATTCGACACTCGATTATTGAACCGAGGTCGAATATTAGAGCGAAATTGGAGAGGAATTGCTATGAGTCGTTTGAGTTAACCAAAGCGATATGAATTGGTATCGAATCCCAGATCGACGCTTTGCTTGAATTGAAAGACTTGATTCCCTCCGCATCCCGACATCATAATTAATTCTTGCGAATTGTTTGATGTTGGATCCGCATCAACGGGTTTCGACCCTTATTAAAAGATGTTCGATTTGAAAGATAGTTTTGTGATTGACGATATATACGATTAGATAATAACGATGCGAACGAAAACAAGAAAATATTGTTTAAGTTGACCCGTTTCAATAATCAAGTGCTAGGGTGTCAGGATAAGCGACCGGCAACGCTGTGTGCAGTACACTTGTATATTCGGGTTTCCTTATCCTGACATCCTTCGCACTCGACACAAATCCACGAGTATTTTAACGTATTTTAATACTAGCGATATTAACGATATTATGATGCGACAAAATAAAAAAAACGACCCTTATGACGATAAATGACGCGAGAAAGGAGGAGAAGAGAGAAAAGATGGGATTTTGCACCCTCAATCTACATGTTCTTGTTCTCGGTATGGACTCGTAGTTGTGGCTAGCACGGGAGTGTCGAGTATGTAGGCTAAGTTGTGGTGGTTAGGGTTTTGATTCCTAAAGCTAGGTTCAGGGCCGTCGAATGATTTTTGGAGGCCCAGTGTCAAATATTTTTGGGAGGCCCTATACTAAACACCGTCTTATATATTTTTAAGTTATTTTGAAAAATGATATTATATCACTTCCGTCTCAATCATTTGTTTACCTTTGATATATTGCACGAATGTTTTTCTTTTTTAAAAAGAGACCATAAAA
The DNA here is from genome assembly GCA_958450325.1 of Agrostemma githago. Taxonomy (NCBI): domain Eukaryota; kingdom Viridiplantae; phylum Streptophyta; class Magnoliopsida; order Caryophyllales; family Caryophyllaceae; genus Agrostemma; species Agrostemma githago. The sequence continues at coordinate 13,109,653 of OY288239.1, forward strand.
AGTTAAGGGTTTTTCTACGTGGTAACCCCGTGATTTCGGAAATTCTATATGGTAACCCTTCTTTTTAAAAAATAAATGCGGTAACCCTATACTCTCCTATTACTCAGAGATGTGACCCTTAAAATTTAATTTCGTCAATTTGGTTTGTAAAGGGGTAAATGAGCATTTAAAAAGAGCTTTTGTACATCATTTCTTCTCTTTTCTACGCTCGATTTGCATCCAAAATTTTAAAAAAGCATTTAAAATGATTAATTGAGGGATTAAATACTTATATTTGCATTTTTTTCTTTAAATTATCATGTAGAAATTCACGAATACAAATGACCCTCATTGAAAATTCATAATGTACTCCTAACCAAAGTCGATTCACTACTTAATCATCGTTTAATAAACTATTTAGCGGAAAAATTTAGCATAATTAAACTTAAGAGTTACATCGTAGAGTATTAAGAAAGTAGAGGGTTCCAACGCGTGTTTTTAAGAAAATAGAAGGTTAGCGTATGTGTTTTTTAAAAAGAAGGGTTACCATGCGGAATTTTCAAAAATACGGGGTTACCATGTAGAAAAACCCAAAAATTAATAACTCGCCTAGAACTTATATTTAAAATGGATATCTATGTTAAAGGCAATATAGTCCGTATTTTTTATATTTAGAAAAGTGCCAAAAAAATTAAAGACCGAAAGAAACAAAAATACAGAGGAAGAAAAATAACATTAATGGAAGGAGGAGGGAAAAAAAATTAAAAATAAAATATGCCATTCAAGATTCGAACCCCGGACGTTGCAGCAAACTGCGACTCTCACTGCACAAGGCTGCCACTGCGCTACATTCACTGACCTCTATTTTAGCACAGCTTTATGTATTTATTACATTGTTATAAGCTGTTGAGGCCCTCTCACAGAGTGGGCCCCGGTTCCAAGAACCGGGTGGACATGCCCTTTGACGGGCCTGGCTAGGTTTAGGGTTTGCTAGTGTAATACTAGGGTTTGATTAGGGTAGAATTAGAGTTGAACGATTGTATGAAATTAGAGTTTTTAGAATGATCCAAAGTTGTGAATTTGTGTGTTGCATGGGGTGTATATATAGGCATGGCCATGCACCCCCATCTAGGGTTACTCGACCGAGTAGCCCCTGGACTCGGTCGAGTGACCCAGTGCACCTGCAGTCGGGCCTGACTAAGGGCCCACTCGATCGAGTGGGCTGAGCACTCGATCGAATGGCTCAGCTGGGTCGCGCGGGTCCATCGCTCTGGACCATGGATTGGATATTTGTTGGGTTTTGTTTTTTGTGTTGGGCTTTTTGTGTTTGAGTGGCTGTTTTGTATGTCTCGAAATGACTTTGACCGGGCTTGACCCAATCGCTAAAAGTCGGTTTTATTTCCGGTGTCGGTTTTGACCCAAATTAGTCTTGTTTGACTCGGAACGGTCCATTGGGCCTGGATTTGAGGTCCATTTTGTGAGATTTATACTCCATAAGTGCTTAAGCCAACAACTAATGGTTTTGAGCCCATATCCGAGCGCGTAGAAACACGTTAGCGTCCGATCATCATCGGGTGTTTTTTGGAAACTGCCATAGACACCTGGTAGTCAAAATGCGGGTGTCTACAGAGCCCCCACTCTGACTGAGGCTTGGACAAGGCGAAAGTCAGAGTAGCCACCAGGCCAATCGAGGATTGAAACCTGGCGGACTTCCGGTCGGGTCGTTTATAGTCCATTAGACTCGCGTGAAGGGCTCGCCAGCCATAAGCTAGAAGTCATACTTGAGTTGATGACGATAACTCCGTGGGGAATTGGACTTGTCGCATAAGTCATGGGTGCGCCTGTATGTAGACTCATCCCGTGCTATTCCGAGAAAATGCCACCTAGGGCTTTCCGCTGGGGAGGTAAAGTGGGTTGTATGTTCCTGCTTGAGTCGTACCTGTATAAGTCACATAAAATTTGCATGCAACACGTAGGTAGTAAAATGACTCGCGCTGGGGAAAATGATTTTTTTTTGAAATTTTTGAAAATTTGAATTTTGTTTGAAATTTTGACTCCTAAAGAAGTTTAGGAAAGTTCGGGATGAATATCTCCGTGCTAGTATCGAGACTAGGCTTGTGGCTTGATTCCGTTTAGGATTAGGAAACTGTTGTGATATGGAAAGAGGGTTGTATTTTAATGCTATAAATACCCCTTCTATGCATTAAATTTTCCTCACAAATTCCTCACAACTCCTCCCTTCTCAAGAGAAAGACTTCTTATTCTTCTCAAGAAAATAGGCATGGGAATCGACAGGTTGACTGTGATGCTGCAGGAATGGTCCCGACGTTTTAGGGACGGGGATAGAGTGGCTTTGAATCAGACGGGTATTAGTCAGTTGTATACATTCCGTCAGATGCAAGTTAATCGCCACTTTCTGGATGCATGTTTGGCCTATTGGGATGACATATATCATGTCTTCGCCTTTCCTCGGGGCGAAGTCTGCCCTTTACCTGAGGAGATTGCAGCCGTAGGAGGATGGAATCCGATAGTTCGCCCTGCTGTCCCGTATTCGATCTATGACCCAAGGAGGAGGCTTCAAGAATTTCTAGGGCTTTCTCACAACGAGGTATCCCGTATGATGGAGGGGGATAATATTTCTCTGATCGACTTGGCTGAGAAATTTATGAATCCTCTCGATGTCCGGGTCAGGCCGGCTTACAGCCGTAGGGCTTTTTCTTTTTGCATGCTCCATGTTTATGCTTTTGAAGGTCACATGGATTTGCTATCATGCATGGGAAACGTCCGTCTTTTGACCGTGGTGGATTTGATGGAGACTGAACACAGCCCGGCTTGGCTGATCACGGGTGAAATCATCCAAGGATTGGATAATCGCAAGAGGGATTCTTCAGTTCGTCTCACCGGGAGCACCTGTTTGCTGCAAGTATGTCGGATTTTTATTATTTTCCCACTTCTCGTTTTTTAGTTGATTTTTTTTTTCGATTCTCCTGCTGCAATGGGCACTCGATCGAGTGCCTTCGTAAAACCCTCCTGATCTGCCCTCAGAGGTACCACTCGATCGAGTCACCCTGGCACTCGATCGAGTCACCCTGGCACTCGATCGAGTGCCCTCGTAAAAAGCCCCTTGTTCGTGTTCAGGGGTATCACTCGATCGAGTGTCCCAGGCACTCGACCAAGTGCCCTTAGGCGGACGCCTATTTCGCCTCGGGAACTCATTTTTTTGTTTCCTTTTTCAGATTTGGCTATATGAGAGGCTATCAGTGATAGATCCTCCTCTTGATGCGAGCAACTACCGTCATAACCAGGTGATGACGAGGAGGCGGGCCATTGACTTTTCTCGTCAGATTACGCAGAAGTATTGGGACGAGGTGTTGTCTTTTCACAGTGGCCCGTTAATTCGATGGGTAGTGCCGTGGTGGCCCATCTATCTTTGGACTGGCCTGGACCCGAGTGACAGAGCCCGCTATCAGGTAATCCTATCTTTCAGGCAGACGGTTCATCTCTACCCGGATCGTATACTAAGGCAGTATGGATGGACTCAGCGAATCCCAAAAGTTGAAGCAGTTGTGAGTGACCCCAACTGACCGATGTAATGTGCGACAATTGGATGCAAAGATGGTATACCCGGCACACTTGGCCCGTCACCAAATCTCGTCACTCGACTTGGGTTTCAAGCTCTTACATGAAGTAGACTAAAGCGGGTGATGCTAAAGCCCGAGCTGCTCTGAAGGTTGATGAGGCTTTTGACATGCTGCGAAGGGAGCAAGCTAAGGATAACAGGGGATTCTTTGACGAAGGTGACACCCCGGCTACCATGGTCCGTCTAATGTCAGGTCACAAAAAGAAGACTAAGACTCAAGCTGAAGGGTCTAGTGCTAAAGGTGCTTAGGGGAAGGTGAGCCCCCAAACTGACTTGGAGAGGAGACTGGGCCCAAAACTAGCCGTGCAGGACCGACTTGGCCCACGGGATAGGCTACCCGAGCACGTGCGGGCTCGACTTGGACCGGAGACTGTTGCAGAAGACCCGTTGTCAAAGAAACGGGTTCGAGCTAAGGAGATTCCTCTCGTGATTCGGGAACGCTCGTCCCCGCCCCGGCGAACTCGGGCCCCACGCGACCCAAAGGACAAAGGAAAGGGGAAGATGCCGGGATATTAGTCTCCTTTATTATTATTATTTGAGTATTACTATTATTTTTTTGGTGTGATTTGTTGTGATTTGCCGTTTTTTTTTTTGTAATTCCCGAGTTTGTCGGCTTTTTTAATAAAGACATATTAATGAATACCGTTCCCGTCTTTTCGTTCATTGCAGTGGTTGTACCCTTTTGAGGGGTTGCCTACGTATCCACAATCAGCGGAATCAAACCAAACATAGTTCAAAAATATGATTTGATTTTGCAATTTTCGAAATACATCAAGACTATTAGTGCGAGATGTGCGACAGTAGAATAATTAATTCTAACTTATTGACTTGTCTATAATTTTTGAAAATTTATAAAAAGACAAATTTTATAAATTTTTGCAAATGACATTGAGATTAGGTTTAAGGGTAGTAGCGCTTCAACTGGTCTAAGTTGGTCGGGTTGACGAATTCGTTCCCATCCAGGTCTGTCAGCATCACCGCTCCTCCTGATAGGACCTTCTTGACTAAGTATGGCCCAGCCCAATTGGGTTTGAATTTTCCTCTTGGGTCAACCGGTAGTAAGGAACGAACCGATTTTAGGACCAAATCCCCTTCTTTGATGTTTCTAGGCCTAACTCTTTTGTTGAAAGCCCGTTGGATCCTCTTTTGATATACTTGGATATTGTTAAGGGCCCGTGATCGTCGTTCGTCTAAAAGGACTAGCGAATCGTATCGGGCTTGGACCCAATCTGCTTCAGGTACTTGACTTTCAAGTAAAATTCTGAGGGATGACACTTCTAGCTCAACCGGCTGGACTGCTTCCATTCCATATGTCAGATAATATGGAGTTGCTCCGGTCGCGGTGCGGATTGAGGTTCGATACCCCCAAAGGGCAAAGAGTATTTTGTCGGGCCAGTCCCGGTAATTCTCAGCCATCTTTTTAAGTATGGTGACAATTGTTTTATTGGCCGCTTCTACCTCTCCATTTGTTTGGGGACGGTAGGGAGAAGATGTATGCCTTTGAATTTTGTACTTTGCTAGCAACGTAGCGGTTTCAGCTTGAAAATGGGTCCCGTGATCACTGATGAACTCATGTGGGATCCCGTATCGGCATATGATCTTGTTCTGGATAAATTTTGCCACGTGCTTGGCGTTCAAGACACGGTATGACTCGGCTTCGACCCATTTGGTGAAGTAGTCGATGGCCACCAAAATGAAGCAATGACCTCCCGTCCCGGAAGGGTGCACCTTTCCAATTATATCAATACCCCATGTCGAAAATGGCCATGGTGATGTCATAGTATATAACAGGGAAGATGGCATATGCTGCACATTAGCAAAGATTTGACAATTATGGCAGTGCTTGACATATAACTGACAGTCTGTTTCCATGGTATTCCAATAATACCCGAGCCTCATGATTTTTCGGGCTAGCATATGAGCGTTCATATGCGGGCCATTTTCACCATCGTGTACTTCGGCCATAACCTTTTCGGCCTGCATTTTATCGATGCACAAGAGGAGAGCCCCCTGTGCCGTCTTTTTGTATAATTGTCCGTCATCCGTGCGAACAAATTGGGTTGCCAATCTCCGCAGGGCTTTCTTGGCCCGGTTTTCAGTTCCCGGGGGATATTCTCCCTTTGTCAGGTAGGTTAGGACTGACTGATACCACGGTTCCACTACAACAAAATAGATTTTTTGTGGCGATTATTTCGTACCCATTAGGAAATTGACACAACTAATATACAATTACCCATATAGTTGACCACTTATTATGACAAATACAAATTGACACAAATAAACCCAAGTAAATGACGAGATATCACACCTATAGATCACGACTTATCAGGATTTCGTAAACTACCGAAGTAATGAGCTGAAATTTCCACTCGTATAATATTAACCGCATCGCTAAACCTAAACCTAATAGTAATCCGCTGCTACCTAGGTATAATTTGCCTAATCAGCAGAGATTCATATCTCCCAAATGACTAGGACGTTAACAACCAAGGTACCTTTACTATTGATTTCTTGTACTCCGTATATGATTAATTTGATTTTTCTAAAAAATTTAATCATGTTTTAGGCTATATATTTTTCGCCCAATTTAAGATTTAGGGTAGAACTTTATCTTATTATTATTATTGAATCAGGGGTTAAATTTGAGTTGATTTGTTTACAAGTAGTGATTCTATTGTCAATTTTTAAGTGTACTCCATTGTTTATGTTGCAACTGTTTGATTGGGATTGTGTTTCTGTATGCTTTTGAGTCCCCTGATCCTTAGGTGTATAGTCCTCTGTTCTAGACATATGATGGTCAACTTGAAATCGAAGGTGCAAAAAATTTAAAATACATAATATAAGAGTGTAAGTGTTTTAGTTCTATAAATATTTGGAAGATATAATGTAATTTTTTGAAATTGTCAGGAATGTTGGTGTATTTAAAGTCATGCAGAGCCCTTGAGGCATTTGAAGTTGCTAAGTTCCGCGACCTGAGAGACAAGTAATTATATTTATTAAAAATGAAAGTTGTTATCTTATTTATGTTTGCTGTATGCGAAATTCTATTGTATTTTGTGAAAGGTGACATCTTTCATTTATACCAAGTTTCCTCTTGAATTTACACCAGATAAATGCACATATGTCTTCGCATTGGCTGAAATGTAGTTGTAGTTGTTTTAGAAACCATGATTACTAGCTTTGAAATGCTTGTAGGTAGTGAGTAAGTGATTCAAACTGGAAAAAGCTCGTTTAAAATTCCCACTAAACAATGTATCCTTAAGAAAATGTATCAAGTTAAAGAATTGAGTTGATATTTTTTATTGCTTTCTGATGTTGCTGGTATAGGATTGTTGCATCAATAATCACACACATAATTAGACAGTTGTATATTCATCATATAACAGTGGTATTGACGTATAGCATGTAATATCATTGACTTGGTGTATGTCTTAATTCTCTTGCCATTATTACATTGATCATTTAATAAATGTGGGTAAAAGTGTAGGGTATGCATTGATGATTTAATGTGTGTATACTAATATCTTGTAATTGAACGTATTGGGTGACTAGAGAGTAAGTGAAAGAGTCGAACTTTGTTTAAGTTGGTTTACTATAAGAAATTACACCGAGTTTATCCTAATATCTGGAGTAGTTTAGAAATACATCCAAAAACCCCCTTTTATGTTCTATCTTTTGTCTTGTAAATTCTATGGTTCAAATGTGTGTTTTATTCATTGTGTTTAATTTGAGTGAACACGAGACTAGTTAATTCTGTAATTTGCACTTTGCCTGGTAAGTGGTAACCCATAGGCCATAGCTAATTCCTTCTTTGTGGTTCGGCCCCTTATCATACCATTTTATTGTCCACTATTGTGTGTGGTTTTGTGTTATAGTTAAGGAGTTAATTATAAGTATTGTTTGATAGCTTAGTTTATCTATTTAACAACATAGGTAAAGTCTATTTATCTATTAATTCTATTACTCCCTACGTCTCGTTCATTTGTTATCCTTTGATTAAAATACTCCTCACAATGAATATGAATATATAATGACAACAAATGAACGGGACAGATGAAGTATGTTAAATTACTTATGCGTCTATTGATCTTTAGTTAATGCTTCGAGTGTAGGATACTGAACGACGTCTGAGTTTTTCTCCTGATGTGTTATTTTCGAGGTAAGACCACTTTGCTCAATTCGATTGTTCTCATATTTCCTTAATAAAGTTTATGATCAGGTTGCTACTTCAAGCATCTCAATTTATTTATATGACATTTTTGTTTCTTCTAAAGAATACTACATCATATAATAAGATTCATAGTTACATCATAGTTAATCATAACAACTTCTTATATTCTGTTTTTTTTTTTCAAAAAATGTTCATAAATTATGATTATATGTACGACACTTTGCTATATGCGGCTGAGTATACATGAATTTGTTTTCCTTGCATGCTAGAAGTGAATAAATATTCCGACTAACTTTGCATATACTGTTTTTTATCTTTGTCTATTGCAGTTTCTCGAGGGACAACTAGTTTAAGCAATACATGAATTCGAGTGTTCGAGTTTAGATTTAATGGCCGAAGACGTAGTAACTGTATTTAGGCGGTGAAAACATCACTTTTCACTTTTTGGATTCTTCTTGTTAATTTACCTTGGTCGTTGTTGGATATATTCCGTGTATACTTCTTTGGATTTTATGAATAATATAAAATTTACATCATTTTCTTCAAGTGTATGTTTTCTTTTTAATCTTTGAATCTTATCAATTGTGAAAAAATATAGCTACATGGTGTGATTGGTATAATTGCCCTTATTATATGACATTTTATAGTACGTACATTTCGCGTCGAATACAATGGTCACAATTCTCATTGGATGATATTTTCTTATACTTAACGTGTCGAATACAATTGCTACAATTGATATTAAATTGGGAGTATAAACCACTTACCGCATCGATAATAATCGACACTAAAATCGTCACTAAATCTCCTCTTCTTTCGCGTCGATTTTAACAAGCTAACCCTGTAAATAAATTATTCGACACGATAGGCTACGGCAATGCCGCCTACCTCAACGAATAAACAATCAATGGGGAAACCTTTCACATCGAATAGAATCGCCACGAAATACCGAACTAATCGCCGCGAAAAGGTTATTTTGTTGTAGTGTTTTGGGTCGATTAGCTCGATGTCTTGGATGGCGTGTACATACGCCAGCTCGGACCGCCTTTCGACGCAGATTGGCATGCTGGTAAGGTGGTCTGGTATATTTAGCAGGGATGCTAATTTGGAAAGTGCGTCTGCAAATTGATTTTCTTCCCGGGCCAGGTAGATATACTCTACCTTCTGGAATTGTTTCTCCAGAAACCTTACTCGTGCTTGATAAGTTACGAGATTGGCGTTCCGGGTCTTCTATTTTTGGAGAGCTTGATTGATGACCAATGATGAATCACCGTGGACGCGGAGGTTTGTTACCCCTAAATCAGCGGCGGCTTGCAACCCGTGATGCATGCTTTGTACTCGGCTGCATTGTTGGTCACGTCAAAGTCTAATTTGATGGATAATGGGGTGTGTTCCCCTCGTGGTGAGATTAACAGAATCCCGACCCCAAATCCCCGGAAGTTGGATGCTCCATCAAAATACGAATCCCATGTTTCGGTGTCAGTATGGAATATGTCTTCATCAGGAAAGGCCCAAGTATCAGTGTGTCCCTCTTCGGATATTGGACTATCGACAAGGAATTCTGCCACTACCCGGACCTTGATGGCTTTTAATGGTACGAACTTGAGATCAAACTCAGATAACATTAAAGTCCATCTGGACATCCTGCCATTGAGGATGGGCTTCTCGAACAGGTACTTGATAGGGTCCATTTTGGACAGAACATGTACCTCGTGGCTCAGCATGTAGTGTCGGAGCTTTTTAGTGGCCCAAACCAACGCTAGGCACGTTTTCTCGAGCATTGTGTACTTGCATTCGTACTCTAGGAACTTTTTACTGATGTAGTAAATAGCCCGCTCTTCTGAATCAACTGTCGAGGCCAGCATAGCCCCCATGGCTGTCTCAGTCGTTGTTAGGTATAACGACAAAGGTAAGCTGGGTTGAGGTGGCATTAATACCGGCGGTGCAGACAGAATCTCCTTGATTTTATCGAAAGCCGTTTGACACTTGTCGTCCCATAGTACTCGTTCTCCGATCTTCAGTTTTTTTAAAATGGGCTCACATACCATGGTCAACTTTGAAATAAACCGGCTGATGTATTGGACTTTCCCGAGAAACCCCCGTATTTCTTTTTCGGTCTTGGGTGGTTGCATCTCGGTGATGGCTTTGATTTTAGCTGGGTCGATCTCGATGCCGCGTTGGCTAACGATATGGCCTAGTAATTTGCCCGATGTTACCCCAAAACTGCATTTTTAAGGGTTTTGCCTCATGTTGTATTTGCGTAGTCGGGTGAAAAATTTTCTTAGGGCCGCAATGTGCCCACTTCGGTCCTTGGACTTGACAATCATATCGTCCACATAAACCTCAACTTCCTTATGCATCATGTCATGTAATAGGGTGGTGGCGGTTCGTTGATAAGTGGCCCCGGCATTGATAAGCCCAGATGGCATGACGGTGTAACAGTAAGTACCCCAAGGTGTAATGAAGGTGGTCTTACTGATATCCTCTTCTGCCATTTTGATTTGATTGTATCCGGCATACCCATCCATGAATGATAGAAGGGCATGATCGGCCGTGTTATCCACCAATATGTCGATGTGTGGTAACGGAAAATCGTCTTTTGGCTGGCCTTATTAAGGTCTCGGAAGTCCACGCATACCCGCACCTTGTCGTCCTTCTTGGGCACCGGCACGATGTTTGCAACCCAGTCTGGATATTCAGACACTTGTATAAAGCCCGCTTTGAATTGCTTGTCAACCTCTTCTTTGACTTTGAGAGACCATTCGGGCTTCATCCTTCGAAGTTTCTGCTTTACCGGTTTACACCCATCTTTGATGGGTATACGGTGTTCTGGTATTTCCCGGTCTATCCCCGGCATATCCTTGTAGGACCATGCAAAGACGTCCTTGAACTCTTGAAGGAGGTCTGCGAATTGTTTTTTCTCCTCTGGATTTAAGGATAGGCCCAACTTAAGCATCTGGGGTTCTAAAGCGGTTCCCACATTGATGGACTCGGTTTCTTCGATTACCGGATCTCGGGACTCCCTTTGTTCGAGCTGCTCGATCAGATGTGGAGGTAGAGGTACCTGTTCGTCGGGCTTCTCAATGTCATTGTATATAAAATCTTTGAAATTGAGAAAATTTTGGAAATAAGACAAGTCGTAAGCAGAACGGTTTTCGTTATTATTATTAAAAGTAAATTTTGTGAAAAGCTCGAAAAGAGCGGCCATTTGATCGTTGGTCAGTGGCGGGATAGGGAGAGGTCTTGGAACAGGCCCCAAGACCTTAGTGGATAAGGGAAGAGGGGTTACAGACTCGACTCTAGCACCAGACCCTCTATACTCGGACTCAGACTCCGACTCTGACTCTGACTCAGACTCGGTATCCGGCATGTCACCTTCGCCGGTGGTCAGCTTGTAGGTCCGTCCTTGGCCATAAGTCCACTTGATGGTCTTCCTCCATGCCCTTTTTCCTGTATCTGCACTAACTTCGGTGATCAGCTTTGTTGGGTCAAACTGATTGCTGCGGAGGATCAGATTGACCAGATCATCTTTTGGAGCGGGGACAGCCTTGTCTTCTCCAAATAGGAGCCCCAGCACGGGCTCGGAGTTGTTTTCCCCTTCCTTGGACTCAGCTTGAACAAGGGTGAATATATCATCAGGGATGAAATTGCATTCCCGAGCCGTTTTGGTCTCGGGATATGTGATAGTGGGTTGGTAGAGGCCCACTTGGATAGCTTCGAAAACTGGAGTGACGAAGTAGTCAGTTAACTTCGGACTATAAGGGCCTATGTAAGTACCCTTGAAAATGTCGATGGCCTTGTGAATACCGGCCCGAACCACGTTTTCTGGGGTTATAGCATACCCCAATCTGAACTGTGACTCACCATCGTTAAGGACCTCAATAATCTTCCCAACTGGAAGATTTGGCCTCAAGGTAGCTCCCGGTAGATAGCCCAGGTTCTGTAGCATCGTGTCGATGCTAGTGGTGAAGTAGGGCCTAAAGAGATACTCTTCTTCGATCATGCCCACGAAATCAAATCCTCGTGGGTCGGCCCGGCCCGTAGCGTTGCAGCTTGCCACGGTAATAGAAGTAGCCTCTAATGTGATGACGCCATCTTGAAGTGGCATCTTGACTTTCCGGTGGAGGGTAGAGGATACGACCTTGACTGCATGGATCTGAGGCCTCCCTAGTAGTAAGTTAAAGGATGAGGTGACATCAATCACCTGAAACTCTAACTCTTTTTCGATTGGGCCCGTTATGATTTTCAGTTTAATGGCCCCGGCAACTGGTTTTGGGCTTCCGTCGAAAGTCTGAATAGTTTGCGCCGTCGGGAGATAGTCGGCATCGGTGATGCCGAGGGCCTTAGCGGTCCTTAGAGGTAGGACATTTACAGCAGACCCATAATCGATAAGGGTCATTGGGAGATACTTCCCTCGGCAAATGACCGTGATGTAAAGGGCCAGATTATGATTTGGCCCGAATGATGGAAGATTAGACTCGGAGAAGGTGATAAGTGGGCCTTCTTCCTTGGACTTGCCCTTGAGATAAGGCATAATAGTGGCTACCATTTCAGTGGGGGTAACCTGTGAGTCGACCTTGATTTCATCGAGAGCTTTAGTCAGTGCTTCTCGATGTGCTTGTGAGCTAACCAGCAGTTGCCATATGGATAGATCAGCTCGAACCCTCTTCATTTGTTGGACCAAGGCGGTGTCGTTGCTTGGTTCTTCAAGGGTAGGTTCCATCCTAGTGGGTTCAGTGATGGTTGTCGGAATAGAGCGCCCAGCTGTGGCGAGGTGGTTAGTAGCTAAGGCTTTGGACTTAGCTTTTTGAACCTCTTCAATGGTGATGGGGACAGCTTCCCCTTTGGCTAAGTACACATCTTCCTCGTCATCGAACCATATCCCATTGATTTGTGGGATAAAGGGGGAGATGAGGTGAGAGCAGTCAATTACCTCACCGGTGAATATTGCGTGGGCGCTGAACGGGTTTTCTGTGTTGCTCGGCTTGTCTCCGGGCAACGGGATCTTCCCCCTCTCAATCAGGTCCTGGATTAGATGCTTCAGTTTCCAGCACTTTTTAGTATCATGCCCATTACCACGATGATATTGGCAGTAGGCTTGGGCGTTATAACTTTTGGCCTCTTCTCCACTGGAAGCTCGGGCATCGGGCCTATTGGTTGGATCAGACCCTTTGAAGATAGCCTTTGTAAGGCATAAGTATAGGTAGTCCCTATATCTGTGAATACCCGATTTGGTGTATTCTTTTTGGATGAGGTGTCAAGCAGGTTTACCTCATCAAAAATGCTGCGAGTTGCAGCTGCAGGTGTGGGCTTGCTCGTGGATGAGCTTGCCCCTTGATAGCCCTTGGTAGAGGCCTTAGTCAGGCTCTCTAACCTTAAGTCGTCCTCGATCCTTGTACCCATTTCAGTTAGGGTAGCAAAATTAGGGATAACAGCATACCGGAGGTGGACCTGGTAGGAGGAGAGGAGGTTCTTGACAAACGCCTCCACTAGCACTTTCTCGCTGGGCTTGTCGACTAGCTTCACACTCTCGGCCCGCCATCTTTGTAGATATTTAGTGAACCCCTCTTTGGGCTCTTGGGCCATTACTTCCAGAGTACGCATTGTAGTCTGGATCTCGGTATTATCAGCGTAATTCCGAGCAAATTCGGTCGCCACATCATCCCAGGTCTTGTATTTCTTTGAATCGAGCCTGTAGTACCAGGCCTTAGGGTGCTTCTCTAGGGAGGAAGGGAATAAGTGAGTAAACATGGTGGACTTCACCCCTTTTACTGCCATGAAATCTTTGAAAGCCCAGATGTGGTGGACCGGGTCCTCGGTTCCCTCAAATATAGGAATTCCCGTAAGGTTGAGGTTAGCAGGTAGCTCGTCATTCAAGGGTGAATAGGAACGAGCAATTTCAGTGTGGATCGAGTTGTTCGTTGACAGGTGAACTTGTTCCTCGAGCCTGCGGACAACGCTGACTAGTTCAGCTATGGGCCCAGTGGGTTCCGATCCAGGAGGAGGAGTTCCCTTCTCCATTGCGCCCACACGAGTGGCGAGTGCCGTTTGATCCTTCTGGATGGCAGTCAATTGGGCTTCGATCTTCTCTAGGGCATCCTTCAATGCGTCCATCTTGCGTTGATATCTGGTTTCGGGTGGCCTGTCTGTAAGAACACCACGTAATCAGAAACTAGCCCGAATCCCGGAATAGAAAGTACATCCTGAACAAGACTAAAAGGGAAATGACTCGAGAAAAGACACCTAGACGGGTGACTTGTGAAAAGTGGACCTTCTTTAGGATTCGGCGGGTGGGCCTAGTCCTGTTCGAAAGAAGGTTCACGTGAGACATCCCCAGACTTTTGACTCGATTGTGCAAACGAGCCCTCCTTTGTAGGGGTTTGTCCTACGTAGGTGGGCCTTGCCTTAGTCTAATAAGGCGGACTGGGATAGGGAAGAAACTCGTGATGTAAGATTGACAGAGTTTCGACGCTAAAGACCTTGACAACTTACGACATGACCCGACACTGCTAAATACGGGGAGTCCTAAGGAGAGGAAGAGTTTGAAAATGGATTGTTTTTGAAGAGAGCCCGAGAGAACTCGGTGGAGGGCCCAATTTTCGAAAGAAAACGAAAAGAGTATTGGGCCACGGGTTTTGAAAGTTCGAAAGTAATTTCGAGTTTTGAATTGGGCAGCATACCGTCTAGAAAATAGACTATTTTGAGTAAAATCATAATTCTAAATTCGGCATGTGACCCGGGTTTTGAAAATTGAATATCTTGAAAAAGATGTAATTTTTGAAAAGAGTTGACGGTTTTTGAAAATGACACGGAAACCAAATAGCACGTAGTCATACAAGCATTATAACAACGCCATGTATGCTTTACACTAAGTCTCGGTTGGTCTAGAGGGTCTATACCAGTGTACATAGTCTAGACGTTGATCGGGACGGACTCTCTAAGTCGAGTTGAGCTTAGAACATGCCGCAAAACCCACTCGAATCGACTATGGGCACCTTTTGACATATCCATATTGGAGTACATCAACGGTATAGTGGGAAGTCGGTCACCAGTACCGGCCCGGGAAAATATGGGTTATGCATGAACCGTAAAACTAAAACGCGTATTGTACTAGTCAGACGATTTCTATTCGAGTCTCACCCTGAGGATGCCGATGGTAAGTCACGCATCAGTTAATCCCCAGCGGAGTCGCCAAATTGTGGACATGACATAGGTCCATCCCGACGCGGCCACGCGCGGGTTTGGGGAGGCGAATGAATCTCCATATGAAAACGGATCGAATGGCAATTTAAATCGAAGTGGAGTCGCCACCGAACTTTGTGGGAGTCCGGGCCCGTTCGAACCCACTCTATGTCGTAGTGGGCCGTGTACAAAATACGGTCCATTTCCGATGTCAGAGTTTATTGGGTTCGTCCCTTAGCATTTGATACCGATACCGACATTGTCGGATATCGTGTATTGAATGACTCTCGTGCGCCAACGATTTCGGGCATCCGGAAACCGAGGTTCTGACTAAGGGGTGAGGGTACGTGTTGGGAAGCCCACGAAGGACACCCAACCCCGTCCGCACATTAGCGGCCTCTACTAGGATATCGATTGACTTTCTAATACGCGCGTTAGTTAAACGGTGAAAATGCTTATGCAAACAATATTTTCCCTAAGAATGTGAATGAAATTGAAAGGGTTTCTACGTCAATTTAATGCAATTAATTCTAACGTCAAAGTTGAATTTTAGCATGTGGGTTCATTTTAGTACAATAAAATAAACAACCATGATTGACAGGAGAAACAACAAACGCGTTAGTAATGATATAGAGGTTTACGAATTATGGAAAGATGTAAATATGATAATGCATGGTTTGAAAGAATGATGCTTCACGTGATGGATTAGGCACGTGTTGACTTAAGTCATGAAAAACAGTTAACGAGACTCGAATGCTATTGTAAGACTCACGGTTTGACGTGATAGAGGGGCCGCTCGACCGAGTCATTGAGGGACTCGACCGAGTGGACCTCTGAAAAGTGTTGTCTTGTATTTTGGACCCTACTCGATCGAGTTATTGACCAACTCGACCGAGTACGTCGCCACTCGATCGAGTCATTGCGAGACTCGACTGAGTGGAGGTCGTCAGAACCTTCTGTCTCGTTTTTTGGGGTGCCACTCGACCGAGTGGGCTAGGCACTCGGTCGAGTGCCCCCTGTACGAACTAGGGTTCCCTTGCAATTTGATTATTGGTTTCGAAATTGCTTTTGATTTTGCTAAATTGACGATTCTGTTGAATCGGGCATAAATATTGTTTAATTTATACTCGGTTCACATTTGTGATACTCGTCATATTCGACACTCGATTATTGAACCGAGGTCGAATATTAGAGCGAAATTGGAGAGGAATTGCTATGAGTCGTTTGAGTTAGCCAAAGCGATATGAATTTCCCCTCCGCGTTTATAGTGCCGTAATTCTAACGAATTAAGTGACATCTACGTTAGCATCAACGGAAAATCGAATTGATTAAACTTTTTGACTAGATCGTTAAATTCGACATCCAATTATGGAATTGGTATCGAATCTCAGATCGACGCTTTGCTTGAATTGAAAGACTTGATTCCCTCCGCATCCCGACATCATAATTAATTCTTGCAAATTGTTTGATGTTGGATCCGCATCAACGGGTTTCGACCCTTATTAAAAGATGTTCGATTTGAAAGATAGTTTTGTGATTGACAATATATGCGATTAGATAATAACGATGCGAACGAAAACAAGAAAATATTGTTTAAGTTGACCCGTTTCAATAATCAAGTGTTAGGGTGTCAGGATAAGCGACCGACAACGCTGTGTGCAGTACACTTGTATATTCGGGTTTCCTTATCCCGACATCCTTCGCACTCGACACAAATCCACGAGTATTTTAACGTCTTTTAATGCTAGCGATATTAACGATATTATGATGCGACAAAATAAAAAAAAACGACCCTTATGACGATAAATGACGCGAGAAAGGAGGAGAAGAGAGAAAAGATGGGATTTTGCACCCTCAACCTACATGTTCTTGTTCTCGGTATGGACTCGTAGTTGTGGCTAGCACGGGAGTGTCGAGTATGTAGGCTAAGTTGTGGTGGTTAGGGTTTTGATTCCTAAAGCTAGGTTTAGGGTTTGATAGTGTAATACTAGGGTTTGATTAGGGTAGAATTAGGGTTGAACGATTGTATGAAATTAGAGTTTTTAGAATGATCCAAAGTTGTGAATTTGTGTGTTGCATGGGGTGTATATATAGGCATGACCATGCACCCCCGTCTAGGGTTACTCGACCGAGTAGCCCCTGGACTCGGTCGAGTGACCCAGTGCACCTGCAGTCGGGCCTGACTAAGGGCCCACTCGATCGAGTGGGCTGAGCACTCGATCGAGTGGCTCAGCTGGGTCGCGTGGGTCCATCGCTCTGGACCGTGGATTGGATATTTGATGGGTTTTGTTTTTTGTGTTGGGCTTTTTGTGTTTGAGTGGCTGTTTCGTATGTCTCGGAATGACTTTGACCAGGGTTGACCCAATCGCTAAAAGTCGGTTTTATTTCCGGTGTCGGTTTTGACCCAAATTAGTCTTGTTTGACTCGGAACGGTCCATTGGGCCTGGATTTGAGGTCCATTTTGTGAGATTTATACTCCATAAGTGCTTAAGCCAACAACTAATGGTTTTGAGCCCATATCCGAGTGCGTAGAAACACGTTAGCGTCCGATCATCATCGGGTGTTTTTTGGAAACTGTCATAGACACCTGGCAGTCAAAATGCGGGTGTCTACAATAATCATCTTTGCTAATGATGATTGAAGTATAAATAATTACTCGTATAATTTAGTTGTATAGTCACAAAGATTAGATTGTATAGTCACACAGTTTAAGTTGTATAATCACACTCGTTATGTTGTAGGACGATCACAATCAGTATGTTGTATAGTTACACTCATTATGTTGTAGGATCACACTAATTATGTTATAAAGTCACACAGTTGAAGTTGTATAGTTACACTCGTTATGTTGTAGGATTACGGTCATTATGTTGTGGGATCAAATTGATTAAGTTGTATAGTCACACAGTTAAAGTTGTATAGTCACACTCATTATGTTGTATAACCACGCAGCTGTACAGTCATTGTAGTCACATATTCAGTTGTATAGTCATATTCATTGTATGATTTAGATTGATTGTGTGTTTTGTTGCAGCGAAATGGATGGTGGAAAGAGGAATGTTGGTAAAAGAGGCGGTGGGAAGAACAAGGTCGTGGAAGATACAACGGTCGACCACGTAATTGGACAACGTATTGTTGCGCACGTACTGGAGACCACCGTTAAGCTCTCGAGTGTTTGTATGGGATAAAATGTTTGCTTTAGGATGGACGTACTATATGTAAAGGATGTTTGGTGGTTTAGAATGTTTGTATGTTTGACGTACTATATGTAAAGGATGAACTTTTTCTAATGTAAAAATAATATTTTCATCGCTATTTTCTGGTTTCATAATCACGCGAGGTCTATAACAAAATCACTCATCCTTTTCACCTTTAAAACCACGCAGCTGTGCACCAATTGGTTTGTAGCCAAAAGTGGTCGTATTTGTATAGTCACACTCGCCATGTTGTATAGTCACACTCCTAATGTTGTATAACCAGGACACATTTGGTTTTTCATTTTGTATAGCCTAAAGAATACCTACATAAGATTATATATCCGTGTAAAAATGTTCGGATATATTCTCTAGGTATCATATTATTTGTATAATGTTTGTATGATACATTTTTCAAATGAATGTTTAAATGTATGTTTATATACTTTAGTTATTATAATGTTTATAATCGCGCGAGGTCTACAGTAAAATAATTCATCCTTTCACCTTCAAAGTCACATACTATATGATTAAAACCACACAGTTGTGCAACAATTGATATGTAGCCAAAAGTGGGCGTATGAGCATCGCTTTTCAAAAGTCACACACTCACCACGTTGTATAGTCACACTCATTATGTTGTATAACCAGTATAGATTTTGGGTTTTCAAACGTCACACACTTTAAGTTGTATAGTCACACTCACCATGTTGTATAGTCACACTATCATTATGTTGTAGAATCACACAATTTTTTGGATGAACGAAGCTTGAAGATGAAGATGTTCTTCTTTTTTTGTTGGATGAATGAAGTTGCGCTTACAGTCATGCATGTTATATATCGAAGTCGCTCATTTTACGTCTAACAATCACCTGTTGTAATATTTGTGATAGGAGAGTAGAACGTTTCCATAATTTTCCGAATGTTTAAATGTGTCTTAGAAACATGAAATCAACTATAAAAGAAATCAACATGAATGGAGGTTGAATATTTAATGAATGTTTAAATACCTTTGTATGTGATTAATACTTTTGTTTTTTTAGAATGTCGTTACTGAGGAAATTCACAGCCGTCCATTCATCCATATTCAACCTTCATTTTTTTGTGGATAATGAAGATGAATAATTTTATAAATACCAAAAAAAATGGTATGAAAAATAAAAAAAGCATGAAGATGAAGATAATTAAACGCATGATACCCTAATCCCAAGGTATTCTACAGCTGCGTGATTCTACAACATAGTGAGTGTGACTATACAACGTAATGAGTGTGCCTATACAACTGAATATGTGACTACAATGAGTGTACAACTGCGTGATTCTACAACATAATGAGTGTGACTATACAACTGAAAGTGTGTGACGACCTTGCAATTCCGCAAGAACATTACACACAAAATGAATGTTTAGAGGTTGAATATTTAATGAATGTTTAGATACTTTTGTATGTGATTAATACTTCGTTTTTTTAGAATGTCGTTATTCAGAAAAGTCACAGTCATCCATTCATCCATATCCAACCTTCATTTTTTGTGGATAATGAAGATGAATAATTTTATAAATACAAAAAAAGGTGTGAAAAATAAAACAAGCATGAAGATGAAGATGATTAAACGCATGATATCCTAATCCCAAGGTATTCTACAGCTGCGTGATTCTACAACATAGTGAGGGTGACTACACAACATAATGAGTGTGACTATACAACTGAATATGTGACTACAATGAGTGTACAACTGCGTGATTCTACAACATAATGAGTGTGACTATCAATTGAAAGTGTGTGACCTTGCAATTCTGCAAGAACATTACGCACAAAATGAGTTGTTCTTTTTTTTAATTAGAATGTTTTTACAGTCAATCAAAATAATATTTCCAACTATAACATATTAATTAGAATGTTTTTTCATTCTCCATCTCCAAGCTTGAAGAAGAAGTTTTATTTTTTTGTTGGATGAACACATTAATGTTTTTTTTCAATGCTTCAACATCTCCATCTTCAAGCTTCATTCATCCCACAAAAAAAGAACAACTTCATTTTCAATCTTCATTCATCCAACAAAAAAAACTTCATCTTCAAGCTTGAAGATGGAGAATGAAAAAAAAATCTAGAGATGAAGCTTGATCATCGGAGGAATATGTCGACTCACTTTTGCATCGACAACCAGAAAAAAAAGTGCACTTTCTTTTCTGGTTGTCCATTCAAAAGAACTCCGCAGTTAAGCGTGCTTGACTGAGAGTAGTCTAAGGATGAGTGACCTCCTGGGAAGGTTCCAGGATGTGCATGAGTGGGGTCAAAATGCGCTGGAAAAGACTTGTGTTAATCTGTGGGGCCAGTACACGACCTGTTAAGCGCCATAAGTGATACCACAGTCCACAAGTGGTGGCTGTGGTGTTACAGTCCGCCCCCTGCAATGTGGTTATCACTGGAATAATAAAGACGGTTGAGGAATACGGAAGGTACAAGACAGCTTTACGGGTTCCAAGGTCGGCCCTCTGCCCAAGCACGTGGTCTCCTCCTCCAACAGTGTTTATGAAGATTAACACGGATGCGGCGGTTTATGCAAACGGTGATATAGATTTGGGAGCAATGGGTCGAGATGAGGTTGTAAACTTCTTCATGGTGTGCTATAGGCGAGGGTCTTTTGAATGGGAGCCAAAAATTGCGGAGGCAAAGGCGATCGAGATGGGTGTGGAGCTGCCACGACAACCACTACAAGAGAAGTGCAGTTTAGCTACTAATTTAGCAACTGCCTAAAATTTAGTCGTTAAATATATAAATTAGCTACTACTTTTGAAACATAAACATATTTAGTCTCAATTTTAGAGATCAAAATATAGTGGTAGCTAATTACATCGATATTATGAAGATTAAATAAAGTCAATAACAAATTTGGTATTTAATTTGCGTTTTTAGATACGGAAAAACGTCAGTAGGTAGAGTCGTCTCTATATATGTCGACACAAAATTACGAATAATGTATTTAGTTTTTATCTAGGAGACTAAAGTAAATTCGTAAATAAGTGCAGTAGTTATTATAGAGACGAAACCGAGTGAGTAACAATTTTAGTATCTAATTTAAATTCTTAGCTACGGAAATAAATTGGTAGCTAAATTTAGTTATCGGTTGTTGTTACCATGTATTTTTTATTTTTCGTATTG
Source organism: Agrostemma githago (assembly GCA_958450325.1). Taxonomy (NCBI): domain Eukaryota; kingdom Viridiplantae; phylum Streptophyta; class Magnoliopsida; order Caryophyllales; family Caryophyllaceae; genus Agrostemma; species Agrostemma githago. The sequence continues at coordinate 13,130,982 of OY288239.1, forward strand.
ATATAATATATTTATATTATTATTTTCTCATTATTGGAGTATTAAAAAAGTACCTTACAATCCACATTTTAATGATTAATTTTATCTTTATATATATTCATTGCCCAAATAAACATAAATCTTCAAGTGGCTCAATGGTTTGAATGTTAGTCATGTATGGGAAGGTTATGGGTTCGATTTCTCTTGCGAACATTCATCAATAATTTCCATACAAGAGTCGATGGTGTGGTGCATGGACATACATGCATGGTTTATCGGTCTGATGCTATCAATTGTTTCAGATATTTTTACTTTTAGAATGCAATTCTTGCACTTGCGGAAATTGATACTCCCTCCGTTTTTTTATGTTTGCCCCGTATTCCTTTTTTGGCAAATTTTAATTGTTTGCCCCATTTCTCCACTTTCCACATTGGTCTTATATATATTACCATATTGTCCCTATGAATTTCTATTATTTACCTATTTTGCCACTATATTTACACTTTAATCACTACTTTATACCTATTAGTCCATCTTTATTTCTTCATCATTGTACTTTCCATACACAATTTTTCAATTTCTTAATTTATGTGCAAATCGATATGGGGCAAACATATAAAACCGGAGGGAGTATTATATAAGCCCGCTTTTCACAAAAAAAAAAAAGATTTTGAGTTAAAACTTTCCTCATTTTTTCTCCTAATTTGCATTTCAAAGAAGGCATTTTCAAATTGGTCGCACTAACAACTAAATCTGACAATAAGTATATTTTTTTACCGTAATATATGTATTGTCGTATTGGGAAAGGTAAGGGCGTAAATTCACCAAAGATAATTCACATATTACCGTAATATACGCATTAAGTGATAAGATATTGACGAGAAATTGATATTCCGGTGAGATATAGACCAGGGAAAAAAAAGTTTAATTTCACATATCAGGAAAGGTAAGGGGTCGGGGTTAATTGCTCCAATTCAGAGTTAAGGGACTTGATTTCACAATTGAGCAGAATAGAGGTGTTTAATCATCACTTTCACGAGGAACGGAATATTCTAAGAGTAATCTCCAAGACGGTTTACTATATAATGGAACCGTTCTATCAATAGTAATCATCTCATTCAGCATCAAACAGTTTCTTATTCCACAATTTCTAGATTTTTCTAAATTAACTTTTAACAATGATAATATATGAATTAAGTGATTTTGTAATTGAGAGTGCAAGTTTGAGGATGAGATTATGATAAATGATGATTCTTCACCGTGAATTCACAGAATATTACATCATCGAATACCATGATTCTGACATGCTGAAAGAACTGAAGAAGAAAAAAAGCATTGTGCCTCTCGAGCACTTCCTTAAGCAGCTATACTATGAATTGAAAGTTGACTTCTATATTCAGGATGTTCAATGGGCATCTCCATCAAGTGGAGGACGGGGACTGAGGGTTTCTCTTATCTCGTCTTCTTTTGAGCTCATTCTGGGACATCGTTCATTCCCGAGGTTAGTAACACGAGGGCTATGTACTAGTTGTGGCAGTACGGGGAAAGAAGCTTGGGTCATGTTCGTTAGAGAAACGGGAGAAGTGCTAGTAATCTTCGGACTTTGAAAGTGACGAACTTCACCCCGACTTATTGTCACAATTTCACCAAGGAACTCTCCACTGTCCATAGTAGTCATAGATGCTTGACGACCTGGATCCTACGAGGTCCATTTGTATGTTACTCAATAAGCGATCAAAACCTTTAATGCATGCAAGGAAGACGTGTTTTTTAAGACATTTTGAAAAAAACAACTGAGTTTTCATCACCAGATGGTGCTGAAATTCGTACCATTATACTCGCGCAGGCCTATATATATATATATATATATATATATATATATATATATATATATATATATATATATATATATATTAATCGTATATCTTAAAATAAAATAAAAAAATGAAGAAATTAATATGATGAGCTATAAATGTGAGTAAGGTGGTAATGAAATTTATTAGCATCTCATATTTAGTTTGGAAAATGCTTTGGAAACTTACTTCAAATGCAAGATTGTAAGTAATAGCAGGGGCCTCTTCATACTCAGCAGCATCTAAGTCCTGAAGATGGGCTACTTTGAAGAACCTAGGCAAAACATACTGTCTAACTGGGACTAGAAGCATGATCAGCAAGGGAAAAAGAACTCCGGCTATTGGGATCCACGTTATCCCGAAACACAGCAACAAATACACTGTCTGGAATATCGTGAAGAGCGCAGTCGTCTTAAAGGGAACTGTCTCAGTGAAGGTTGTGTGTTGATCCTCGAGCAGTCTGGAATAATTGTTCAGTTAGAAATCAAGTCAAAACTTCATGAGAGATGGGTGAAAGACTTGAGACCAACACAATTTAAGTGAGACTAGGATATGGTCATGGTGAGCTTCAACTTGGAATTTTGAACGCTCATCCCTTCTCAACCAAATTAAAGTTTGTCCTTCCCTCCTATTATTGAATCACACTACTAGTCAGTAGCAACATAAAAGATAATTACGTACTTGTATCTTCGATTGGGAGCAGTGAAGAGTAACAGTATTCTTTCCCAAAACTGATTTCCAGGCAAACTTTCAATGGCCATGAAAGCAAAGTATCCCCAAAGCACAGCCGTAGGGATTTTCTTTAGAACAGGCATTGCGGCAACACAGCTACCAACCATTACTGCCTGAAACAAATTACTGACACGCTGTTCTTTGACTTCAATGGGCAAGAGATCGTCTATATCCTTATCAACATCAAAAACAGTTTCATCAACCGGTGCATCAATGTAACCACTGCTAGAGGCCTTTTGAACAGTAGATTCTTTCAACTCCTTTAGTCCCTGTTTAAAGTTCAGCATTCAAGATTATTTTAATGCCTGCCTGCCTTAGTCAAATGGATTCACTCACATATTCCTTTACCGCATGATAAAACCTACCCAATACGTTTTGAACATTTAGCTATGCATTCACTTGCCTTTGCTTTTCCATTTCTCTCTACACAAAAACTAAGGGGTGGTCTCTCATTAGCGTTAATGAGAGACATTTCACATAAAATGATGGGTCCTACTTATTTATCTGACAAAGATACCCATCCCACTTGCCCATTTTTTTTATAACCGTGTGACATAGATATGTAGCGAATTCAAATGATTTGAGGAAGTCATATGATGCCTAACCAGTGTGTTAATCTAATTGTGGATAGATTTGCAAACTTACCACAGATGATGGAATCTGATAGACAAGCGGAGTCTGCATTTCATTGTATGCATCTTGCATGTTTCGGTATAACTGACCCAAGTTTGAATTCTTCTTTATGCTTTTTCTTGCTGCTGCCACAAGCTTGTTCCTGGAAAGCTGGTTTTGGAGCACGGTGTCGGTATTAGAAAATTTAAGAAACACACCAAAACTGGATTTATGATTGCTGATCACTGATCAATAGATTAGTTCAGATTATCAGAGAATATATTACAGTAGGATAATAATAAGCCTAACTATATCTGAACTTTGATTGAGTTTAATAACTTTTTTTTGCTATCTGAACTTTTGCTACTTATTTCTGAAATTAAGGTGTTTTTTTAGTCTAATAAAATTATAAAAAAATTGCTGGCTAATAAATTTGAAAGGCCTAGGACCAAACTCACTGATAAAATGATTACGAAGTTAAGTTACAACTGCTTCACAAACAATCTGCAGTTTAAACGTCAAAGCCAGTCCATATGAGGATGTTACCTGATGCTTGAGAGTAGCCAAACTTTTTGTATGCATGGGAGACTGAGGAATAACCCCATTTGAGGGGGGAACGCCAATAAGACCACATAGTATAACCTCGAAAATACAAAATGGACAAGCACCTTGAGAACCTTACACATGTATGGAATCAACTATAACTAAAATGACGAGAGTGAAGGATAAGGCCTAATTTTCGTAACTCCACTAACCAAGAATCCAAGAAGAAGAAGATCATAGTGATATGAGGAAGGTTTCTTCAGATTAAAGTCCTTTTGCTGAGCCAACTGAGAAGCGACACTATGATCAAAGTAATAGAGCACTGCAATCATCGTGGCTGGGATAAAAGCTCCAACAATGAACAATGGGGGTACATTCAGCATTTCCTGCAAAACCAGGAAACCCATCATTTCTGACAGTGATCCTGAACAACAGCAAAAAAAATAAAAATCAAAGCATGCCTTACAGTCCCATTTCCCAGACAATGAAATGCAGACATGTTTCAGTGAGCTCTTTATGAGAAAGTCTCACGTGTAACACCAACCCTAATCCTTATGTATTCCTCATTAAATTACAAAGTTAATGACCGAAGATGTCTTCGCCCTATGGTTAAGACTAGTTACCATGGACAATAGGTCCCACGTTCGAATCTCTCTCCCCTGTATTGTAATGCGACTAAGTGCATTCTTCTTGGTTGAAACAAACAAAATTACAAAGTTAATGGGCTGGGCTCTCAGCCTCTCATATAAGTTTTTATGGACCACACGAAAAATCATATACTTAGTATGAACACCTTGACGACAGTCCAGTTTGAGTAAGCACCAGGAGACCATGGGTTTGGGCTAAAAAGACGCCTCGGAATTCCTTTAGGGACGTCATGGACTGGGAGGTAGGAAACAGCAGTCCACACTAACACCATAAGTGGAACACCATAATCCGCAATTAAACCACGCAACCAACCTGTCAATTATAAGCAAATCTGAGATTGAGATAGCCCAATACAGCTTCAATATGTAATACAAATGCAGTCTCAAATGGATATTCAGCCAAAAGAGCATGCAGATATCCATAGAGACATAACACCAATAATGACACATGTCGGCTACCTAGGTTGGTAAGGACATAGAAACGTAGTACTCATTTGGAAACCCATCAGCACTATAGCTGATCTTGTGGATTTTTTTTTACAAAAAAAAAAAACTTTGTGATTCCCATCAAAGAAAGAATCAGGATGATATTCTGGTTCTTAAGTCTTAATGATTAACATATACATACAATAAGGCAAATAAAATAAAAGGCATTTCGATATAATGAAAATGTATACCTGCACCATAGCGCCATGATCTAGCTTTACGGCTTCTTAATCCAGTTAAAAGAAGGCCAAAGGATAGAACGAGTGCAAACATTCCATTGCCAAAACGCCAAGACGGATGTAGTGCGGTCTGATTTGGATTTTCTCTTTCTGGTATCCCAAACTCCCCCACAACTCCCTGTAAGCAAACGCATAGGCCAAAAATATATTTCTTCCATGAAATTTCAATAATGTCATATACCACCAATGTTTCTACCAATGAACTCTTCCAGCTTAATTTGTTTCACACATTAGAACATGAGATAGAAATCATGTAAAGACTACATAAAGGCTTACAGTTAATTGATAGTGAAATGCAAACAAAATAGATCATACTTACCACAATTGCTTGCTGCATGAAAAGCATTGCAATAAGCAAGCCGAATAGCTCACCAGCTACACGCGTAAACCTATTAATAAGAGAGCATGCCCCCAAAATGGCCAACATGAAGAGCAAAAGGGCAGTCCATACACAAACCCTGCATCCCAAAGTAACACATACATTTACACTGACATGTTTCAAGCAAAAATCACTCATTTTGACATACAAAAAGTGTCGCGTAATCAAAATACCAGGCTGTCCATGCCAGGAAAAGTTTGTGCCCTAATTCCTTCCTGTCTTTAGCAAAGTTGTACATGAAGGTATACATTAGAACAGTTGGTTCAGCCACCCCTAAAATGAGCAATGGCTGCCCTCCAAAGATTGAGTGGATAACACCACATAATGCTGTTGATGCAAGAGTTTGTACTGCCGTCAATGTCCCATCTGTGACGACATTAACACACACACAAAAAAAACTTGACATTTTACGGCAAAATCAAAGTAGCATGCATCAAACATCAACTGTGTAAGAAATTGTAACAGTACCCGTGTTTCTTTCGAGTTGTTCACCAAAAGATATAACTGGAATTGCGGAAGCAAAAAACACATATGTCGTTGGGGCTAAAATCCTGAAACCCAAGTTCAATTCATAGCATCGATACAAGTGCTCACAGTAGAGATTACTTTTCTAATCAAGTGTTAAACATAAATCACATAAGCAGGAGTATACAGCATTTGGCAAAGGGGTGAAGTAACCAACCTAATGCCTGCACGAAGACCCCCGGCCCAATCTTGTTTATAGCAGACAAGTCTTCCTTTAAGATCATTCTTAATACCCCGAAATGGAACAAATGTTTCTTCCATAATGAATCAAGTTTTGAACACCTCCTCCACCTATTTTTTTTTTCTTTTTCTATTGACAACTATTGAAATGGAGGAGGGTTGAGTAAAAAACGAAAGCAAGTTGAGATAGAGGCTAACACTAAATTTAAGGTTTAGACATTATTATTGGTAGGAAGCAATTGGTGAGCAACTGGGAAGGGTGAGTTTACATGATAACGAACACCAATGCTTACAAAAACAAAGCAATGGCAGGTAGGTAGAGTGATATGATATGAATGAATCAAAGAATGTGAAGATGAAGTGAATTTGATATAAAGTGCTTACAAACTTGTATGTATGTATTTGCTTAATCAGTTGTGCTCCATATCTAACAAAGGAGATTACCAGAAAAACTCAAAGAGGTAGTTGAATTAAGGATGAGAGACAACAATGACTCTATCAGAGACTTCCATGTACTGGTAATACTATATCTATCTATCTATCTATCTCAAACTAACTAACGCCAAGCTTCAAAGGTAGTATTTAGATCCATTTAGGATACACGATTAATGTTTTCCCAAGTATACATACATCAGAATGCAATGCTGCTGCTGCTTAATATTATTAAAAAGAATGGGTAGAAGAAAAACTGTAATATCAGTCAGTTACATGGGTCCGACTTCACAGGGTAACCACCCGTCAACCCTGCCTGCCTCACAACAAAATTAATACTACTGACGAACTAACCAACTAACGAAAACCCATCTCCATAGATACAATTAAGTATTAACAACAGTTTAACGAGAAAGAGAACCCATGACTTAACAATGGGGACTTAACACAAGGACGGTTCTGAGTCTGAGTGAAGAATCAGCGCAAACCCATTACTAAAAAACCGCCGTCGTTAAGAGGAAAGACGAAAAATTTAGAGAAGAAAGAGGTAAAAGGTGAAGAGAAGAGGAGTGGTGAAAGTGTTGTCGTAGCAAATGAAGCCAGGAAACAACAGCTATGCAGCAAGCAGCAATTAATAAGCAGATTGTCAAGTGAAGAGTGACCCAACACTAAAGAAATACGGGAGTAGTAGATTACAAATGTACAATGGAGAATTTTTTTCAATTTCAATTTCAGTTCCAGTTTATGCAGAGGGATGTTTGTGTGACATTGCATATTGGTGACTGAATAATGAGTGTGTGCGATAGACTCATAAGTGACTATCCTAATATTATAATCTCTGTTTTGCAATTAATTTCATATATTTATTTTATATATGTACAATTTAGACCTGGTAAAATTGGGTCAACTGGATTGGGTTTGAGTCAGGTCGCTCTCAGGTTATAGAAATCGGATTGACTTTAGATCATTTCAAATTTGCTATTTTCAACTGTTTTTAGGGTATAGACACTTTTTCAGTCCGAGTGTCAGGTCGGGTTCAAGTTGGCTTATTCAAGTCGAGCCAGTCAGTTTTGTCAGATCTACGTACATCAATGCATGTTTTCTACGATTTAAACTAGATATCACATGATTATAATTTATCTTATGTATTAAAAATTATGTCGAAGATTATCCTCACATATCAATGGTAATATATGAAATTGATTGGAATACTCAATAAAGGCAAATCAAATCGAAGGAAAAGAGTTCAACTGAAATGAAATGCATGCTTTTGTTAGGCCAGGGGAGAAGAAAAGGCTAAAGAATTGAGGAAATGCACAAACAATGTGAAATCCACTCAAACCCTTTTTTTTCCTTCAAGGATATCTTGTTCCCCTTTTTCTCATCACTTTTTGTGTATCCTGAAAAGGTCCGAGCTTTGTTTAAAGTTTTCTCTTTATTAATAAAAAAAAACAATGACTCTTGGTTAACCGGTTATATCCATTTTAAAATGTGTATATCCAATATCATAAATAGTACGGAGTACTAGTTCAAGATAGTTGAGGTAAGATTTTTCTTATTTCTCCTAATCACATGCCAAGCCTTTAATCTTATCTACTACGGAGTATCTAATATTATCTCAAGTTTAAACAAGAATTTATGAGGTAAAAATTGGAGGTTTGTTTTCCATCCTTTCACCTTGCAAATGGCTTGTCCCGGCCCGAACCGACCCAATTTTTTGACCATTGTGTTGGCCCATAAAAGTCAGTAGTAGGCCAAACAAAGTCTGATGTATGGCCGGGTATGGGTCAACCTTGAGTCTAAATTCCGACCTGATGCATCCAAATTTTAAAAAAAAAATCACATACGAAGTACTCCCTCCGTATCTATATGTTCGCCCACTTTGTTTAATATATGAGTGAAGTATTATATTGAAAGTGGACGAACATATAGATACGGAGGGAGTACTATATTTTAAGTAAGAAATCTTTAAAGCCACGTTAACATTTACGGAGTAGTAACCATTGACGCAAACTTATTCGATCCAACATAGAGCCAAAACTCAACACAAATGACTGGTTTTCGTGATACACTCATAAACTCATAGAGGATACTTTTATACTTCAATACTTTGGATTACATTGGTGGATCATATATCTTAAGCTTACACTTTTAAGACTTTAATTTCCTCACTCCACAAACAAGCAAGGATGATGTAAGGAGAGCAGAAAATGGTGGCTAGACTTGTTAGGTTGGCTACTTGTCTTATGCTCTTATACTTATGCACACATTAATGGTCGTATACGAAACCCACTGCTATCTGTCTGCCTTGCCTTGGCTTGCCTTCTTATCAAATTATCATGCTTCTACATTATTTATCTCATGTAAAATTAATGAATTTGGATTGAGGTTTACTCCGTAATTATCTATTTATATACTCCTTCCGTTCCAATGAATTGTTTGCCTATTTTATATTGGGGCGTCTTAATGAATTGTTTGCCTTTCTATTTTAGGAAAACTTTTTATATGTAATCTGACCCTTGACTCCACATGTCACTTCCCCATTGGTTCTCTTTCCCTTGGTGTCAAAAGCAAAGACAAACAATTCATTGGAACGGAGGGAGTATCTATATTGACACAAATATGACGTGAAATTATAATTACATCAGATTTGGGTTAAGCCTTTCAAACACGAACCCAAACAAATAAGCTACCGAGTATATACTCTCTCCACATTGTCCCCCCCCTTTTTTTTGGAGAAAAGCGGGGGATAATTTATATTAAGTCAATTTCCGAGAGCGTTAAAATCGCGTCTGGAAACGAGGAAACATACACCAACTCCTCCCCACTTCTCGGGCAAAGGCATGCCCTCTCTCTTAACATGTGACCAAAAACAACGAAAGAAACGGGTTTCAAACGACAAGATATCATCGACAAGTAGACCTAGAACATCCCTCGACTTCCTCCCACGCCTGACAGCATCCACAAGGAGCTTGGAGTCACTCTCAACAGCAATCTGGTCCAGAAGAAGACAGCTAGCCCAGTCCACGCCCACTCCATTGCTTTGGCCTCAACAACTAAAGGATCCCAGTTAGCTTGAAGCCTCTTGCATGCCACCAGGAGCACCTGACCGGGACAGTCTCGACCCACTACACCCAAGCCAATTTCTCCGTTAGCATAAACCGCAGCATCAATATTTATCTTTATAATGCCAGGATCGGATCGACCCCAACTCATCGAGCTAACCTGCGGAGCTCCTGACTCGGGAAAACGCCTCTCCATTCCCATGCGATCGTATTCCTCAACCATCTTGGTCATGCTCTGGATCACGAAGCTCGCCTCCGGTGGGTTGTCCTCAAACGTGCAAAGGTTCCTAATATACCATATCGCCCAAATCATGGCTAATAGACGGGCTCGAGCCTCAGCTCTAACTTCCGCGAGTAGCCAAATAATGCGTCGGGTGAAAGAAGAGGATGGGGCCACTGCGAGAAGGTCATGGAAATCACTCGAGTTCCAAATACCCTTTGCCCATTTGCATTCAAAAATAGCGTGCCCAACAGTCTCTGCCTCCTGATTGCAGAGCCCACACAGGGAGTCGGGAACACAGTGACGCCTGGCCAAATTAGCTCGCACCCCCAGCGTATTAGAACAGGCTCTCCAAAGGAAATGCTTGATCTTGGGCATAGTACTTAGACCCCAAATTACCTTCCACACCCCCTCCGCTCCCGGGTCCTCGACACTGCTGCTGCTCCGTGCCGCGTCCCTCATTCCCAACCAGTAGGCGGAACACACCGTAAACTCCCCATCCCTGGTGGGCCACCAATAAATGCTATCCGCAGGTAGTCGACTGCTCAGAGGGATACTGAGAATTTTCCTCGCATCAACCGGGTTGAAAACCTCGTGCACCAAAGACTCGTTCCAGCAACATCGATCCACGTTAATAAGATCAACAACTTTTAACGTATGGTCAGAGTAAACATTAGGGTGAAGGGCTCGGTAGCCACCTTTCCTCGGGATTCCATAAACTTCGCCATACATAGCTGGGATCATGCCCCCTGTTTGAGTCCAAAAAAGAACCATTTTTGAAGTACCTGGCTCGCAAAACCTTTGATACAAGAGAGTTCGGTTTAGTCAGGAGCCTCCATCCTTGCTTGGCTAACAACGCTTGGTTGAACACGGCAAGATTATGAAACCCCATACCACCCTCCCCCTTCGGCCGACACATTTTGTCCCAGGACCACCAATGTATCTTTCTTTTGGCATCCGAGGAACCCCACCAGAACTTGGCTATAATGCTATGAATCTCGTGGATGAGCCCCTCCAGGATAGTAAACAAACTCGTTAAGTACATCGGGATGGCCTGAGCAACTGCTTTGATAATGATCTCCTTGCCCGGTCTCGATAAAAAACGCTCTTTCCAGCCTCTGAGTTTTTTCCAGATACGATCTTTGATGCTCGCGAATATCTCTTTTTTCAATCTTCCAATGATTGTAGGCAACCCCAGATATTTTTCATGCTTCTCCACCTCACGGACCCCGAGCAATCCCTTAATTATTGTCCGACGATCAGCCGTAACTTTTTTACTAAAGACAATCTCCGACTTAGAATCGTTAATTTTCTGCCCCGAGGCTCGTTCGTACAAACTAACAATGTTAGCCAAAGTCGAGCACTCCCTTGTATTTGCCCTAGCAAAAAGGATACAGTCGTCCCCGAAAAATAAATGTGAGATTCTAGGCGCACCCCTGCAAACACGAGCCCCATGAATATTCCCCTCCAGAGCCGCCCGCCTGAGAAGGTGTGAGAACACGTCAGCACAGATGAGGAAGAGATAAGGTGAGATCGGATCTCCTTGTCTTAAGCCCCGAGTCAGTAACACAGACCCCATAGTTTTCCTATTGACCCGGAACACATGTATTCTAGTTCGCCAGCCATCCGAAAAGCCTAACCAAGCCAAGACCGAGTTAAGAAAACTCCATTCGATCCTGTCGTAAGCCTTACACATATCGAGCTTGAGTGCCACCGACCCATCTCTTCCCTCCCCACCCCGTTTCATCGCATGGAATGTCTCGAAGGCAATGAGCGCGTTATCCGTAATCAACCTGCCGGAAATAAATGCAGTTTGATTTTCGGAAATGAGGCCGTCAAGTAGTGGTTTAAGCTTATTCGCTAGCGTCTTAGATATCACCTTATAAATAACGTTGCAAAGACTAATGGGTCTAAACTCCGTCATTTTACGAGGTGAACCACATTTAGGAATTAACACAACAACTGTCTTATTCACCGCCCTCAGGTCGACATCACCAGCCCACCACCTTCGAACAAAGTCACACACACGTCCCCCCCCCCACAATATCCCAATACTTTTGAAAGAATAAAGCGCTCATACCGTCCTCCCCGGGAGCCTTGTTAGGGTGCATTTGAAAGAGAGCATATCGGACTTCCTCCTCCGTGATCTGTTTGTCGAGTTCAGCATTCATGAGACCCGACACCCTCCCAGCGACTCCACTAAGGGCTTCATCAATATCCGTTGGGCCGCCTGTAGCAAACAGGTCTGAGAAATAGGATGAGATAACCCGCTCTATGTCCGCTTCATCAGTTCGCCAGTTTCCGTCCCCGTCCTCAATACCCGAGATCGTGTTGCGCTTTCGCCTCTGCTTGTCTTTATGGTGGAAATATGCCGTATTCTTGTCCCCGTCCCTAAGTTCATTGGCCTTCGCCCTCATATGCCAATATGTCTCGACCTGGCAGCGCAACTGGGTTGCCTCGTCAGCAAGTCGTGAACAGTTAACGAGCATATCCGCAGAAGCTGGTCGTCTCTGCCACCAAGCCAAATCTTCCTCGACCCTCTTAAGCCTCCTGTTAACATCACCAAACTTCCCTCTAGCCCATGAACTCAGCCGCAAGGAGCATTGACTGATTTGCTCAAGAATGCCTGCACCCCTGCCAGCCCTCCACGAATCACGCACCACAACACCACATTAAACATCTGATAGCCACATCGGTTCAAAGCGGAACGATCGTCTCCTTCTGTTCATTTCCACAACGAGCTTCGGCCTAATCATAATTGGAGCGTGATCAGACGCATATATAGGGAAGTGGACGACCTCCATCTCTAGGTGTAACTCATTCCATCCACTCGTAGCAATGGCTCTGTCGAGCCTCTCCCGGACGAACCAACGTAGAGAACGGCCGCGTTGCCAGGTAAACTTGTTGCCATTATAGCCCAAATCATGTAGTGCACATTCGTCGAGAACCTCGTGAAATGCATCGATGCACCTCTCTCTCCTTACGCGACCCCCTTCCTTCTCCTCGTGGGACAATATCTCGTTAAAGTCTCCAAAGAGAATGAGTGGGACCGGTGAGGCCCGATAGATACGACGGATCAAATCCCAAGTTTTATGTTTGTTGTTATGTTTGGGCCACCCGTAAACCCCCGCCGCCCGCCATTGAGCCTCCCATCTGTATCCCGAATCTCCACCACCATATGATTATCGTCATAAGACACTAAATTAGTGTCAATGTCCCTCCACCACATTCCAATTCCCCCTGAACGTCCCCTACTATTCACACAAATACCATCCTGAAATCCACACCTACTCCTAACCGTAGTGAGATCACTCCCACTCATCATCGTCTCCATCACGAAGACGATGTTTGGGCACTCCCTCCAACAACGCTCGGTGAGGGAGCCAACCGTCAGGGGGTTGCCCAACCCCTGACAGTTCCAGCTTAATATTTTCATTGTTGTTTGCGGTGCTGGTCTTCGCCAGTCACCGCTACTTGAATATGCATTCCTGCTGGTTCCGACTCACTCCGACTCCTTTTACGACCAAGATCAGCCTCCTCCTCCCGCCCACCAATGGAGGCCGAATCTGTCGCCTTACGTTTCGCTCCAACTATCATTAACACATCCGTACTTGCTTCGCCCAGAGACTCCTGTCCATCCCTGTGTCGAGCCACTTTCAAGAATTTACGGGTTTGTACTTTTCCAGCTTGTCTGCCTTCCCCTCCACTAGGCCCCCGGCCTAAGTCCGACCCACCCCCCTTTTGCACCTGAACATTCTCCTGTCTCCCGGCAATATTAGGGTCCTCCACCACCATCCCGGTGTCGATCACAGTGGTAGGTTTCTCGTTCGATAACTTCACCCCCCTTAACCTGTCCACCATTTGAGAGAGAAGTTCATTCTCAGACCGTTTCACATCTTCGTCATCAAAGAGCTTCCAAGCGCAGGACCCACTCGTATCTCCCTCGTTTCCTTCCTTTCTCGGGACCACATGCCATGGTGAAGCTTTTAGCCACTCGCCATATCGTCTACCTTCCCTCGCAGGACCCTCCTTATCGCCACAATCCTTCTCACCATGACCCAGACGCCCACACACATAGCAGAAGAGGGGGAGGCTTTCATAACAGACTTTAGCCTTCCAATGACGGTCACCTTTAGCTCTCAGGTTGATGGTGTCAAGCAAGGGTTTCCGAACATCTACTATGAATTTCAAGCGCATCGATTTGTTGATCTCCGGATTAACCGAGTTATCCAGCGAGACAAAGATACCAATCGTGTTGCCAATACTAGTCGCGTTCTCCTCATTAAGGCGTCCCATAATCGGTAGGTCATAGACCCTAACCCACATCGGGGAGAAAAATAGAGGAACCGTTGCTGGCACGGCGTCCTCAGGGAGGTCCGCCAATAGGAAAACATGACGCTCAAAATGCCACGGTTGTTCCGAGAGAACACGTCCTTATCCCTGACCTGATCAAACTTGAAAGTGACCAGTTTCGCTTTACGATCGACCACTTCCCCAACTACCTTCCCCTTAGGTTTCTATGTCGTGGTCATAGTATTGATAAGTGCCCTAAGATTTATGTTTCTCTCAGTCCATAATCGTCCAACCACACACCTACCCCCTTGAGCCCTAACCGCCTCTCCATCCACCACCCAGTCAACAGTCGCTTCACGTTCATTGTTCGCCGTAACATTCTCCCCCTCAGCCTCCGTAGTATTAAGATCGAGAAGGGTCTGATCCATAATGAAACCGGACAACAAACCCTAGGCCACTGCGGGACGGGTAGAGCAGAAACAGAAGAAAAAGGAACCAGAGACAAAGGGAAAAAACCTGATGCGAGGGGCTTACTGACAAGGATGCTGATTGCCAATGATTGCTAGTAACAATTGAAAAGAGATAACCAATAATCCCTGACACCGTCAGGGGCGGATTCCTAGAAAGGACTAGGAACACACCCTCCCAAAGAAAACCCTAGAGGGAACTCATCTAACCTTTTGTTCCCTCCTTTTTAATAAACTATTTCTTACGTTTATTAAAGAAAGGGGAGGAACAATATGATATAGAGGGAGTATCAATTAAATCTAATTATCTAATCATGTGTACGGTCATGTAGGTATTCCCTCCGTCGCAGTCATTTGTTTATCTTTGGTTTTGACACAAAGATAAGGAGGGAAAAAGACCATTTGTGGTTATTGTTGTTATTACCTGACAAATGAACTACGTTGACTTGGATGATAAAATTACCCCTTGAAAATAATCTCGATAAAGTAAACAAATAATAAGACACTCTAATATGAAATAGCTAAATAATTGACTTGGATGGAGGGACTAGGTTTTAACTTAAAAATAGGGGGACTACTTTTTACCGTCGGCGTTTTACTTCTTACCGTCGGAGTTAATTATGTGAAATGGCGACTTTGCCCTTACTATTTATTCTCAAAATAATATTACTTTTACATTTTATAGATTATCGATTTATTAAAACTTGATAACAAAACCGTCTTTTTCGATTATCGTAATAAACCAAAACCGACTTCCTATATACTCCCTCCGTTCCGGTGAATTGTTTGCCTTTCAAATGGGCACAAAGACCAAGAAACACATAAAAAGACAAATCTACCCCTGAAAATAGAACTTTATTCCACATCTCATGCTATAGCTTTGTCAGGTTAAATACCGCGTAGGATTCATTATACAGCAGTGGGACCACAAAAATAAAATTACAGCAGCAAGATTCACGTACTTAGGAGGAAAAAATTCAACGAAAATTTGAATGAAAATTTTAGAGGGAAAAATTTCCCACCCAAATACAAACTTCAAAATATACAGCATTAACATTACAGAAGCTCCATCCTCAAATTTTCACCAAAAACTTCATCAATGGAAGAAATAAACGCCTCCTCAATTGAACCTTCATCATTCACCGCTTCATCGAATCCAATGCAGCTTCATCCTTCCCAACCGATAATGAAGTCAATTCACTGCCTAATTCTTTCATCAACCTCAGAACAAAAAAAACAGTTTCAGAATGACGAACGATAAGCGAAGAACAATTGCACAAACTCTTCTACTGGATTACACAAACGGTAAACTCAAACACGATTTGCTAAAGAAGCTAAGAGATGAGTTTAATCTCTCCAAAACTACATTAACCAAATATTGGAAAAATGTGCATGAACAATTCAAAGCTGGAAAAATGGTGAATCTGGACAGATCATACAAAGGGAGCAAAAAAAGAGTAATCATCGACTTAGAAAAGGTAAGGCATATTCCATTACATAAAAGAAGTAGTGTTAGAAGTCTAGCTTGTGCATTGGATCTTCACCCTACCACTGTTCATAGACTAATACAGAAAGGCAAAATCCGAAGTCATTCAAATGCTTTGAAACCATCATTGACACATAAAAACATGATGGACAGAATGCAGTGGGTATTGGACAAAATCAATAGATCTAGCTTACATGACATGATGAGAACTACCACTTTTGAGGATATGTATGATGTGGTACACCTAGATGAAAAATGGTTCTACATGACAAGATGCTCACAGAAATATTACCTTCTACCCGATGAACTAGAGCCACATAGAACATCAAAGTCAAAAAGATTTATCACAAAAATCATGTTTATGGGAGCAGTGGCAAGACCAATAATTTCAGAAGATGGAGAAATATTATTTGATGGTAAAATTGGTATTTTTCCATTTAGTATCATAGTTCCAGCAAAAAGAACAAGTAAGAACAGAAGTACGGGAACACTTGAGGAAAGACCAATTGAGAGAATCACAAAAACAGTCATCAAACAATGCATATTAGAGAAGGTTTTACCAGCCATCAAGTTACAGTTTGCAAGCAGGAAAGGGAAAACAATATTCATCCAACAAGATAATGCACGACCCCATATATCACCAAAAGATCCTGATTTCATAAGAGCTGCAACTGATGATGGGTGGGACATTGAGTTGATTTGTCAACCACCAAACAGCCCGGATTTAAATGTCCTAGACCTAGGTCATTTTAGGACTATCCAAACCATTCAACATGAAAAGGCGCCTAAAACCGCATGCCAACTTGTCAATGCTGTAATCAAGTCATACGAGGAAATTAAACCAGAAACGCTGAACTTTACTTGGTTATCTCTTCAGTATTGTATGAATGAAATACTTAGGGTGAGAGGAAACAATTGCTATAGGCTTCCGCATGTGGGGAAAACGAGGTTGCAAAGGCTGAATTTATTACCAAAATGTGTTGAACCAACACCAATGTATGTGGCAGAAGCATTAATACTAGTATCACGTTATGCACGAGGGATAGATTGCAGGGGGCCATTATTACATGATGCACATTAACAAGATGCAACAAATATGGCAGATGAAGATATATTGGTGGGGAGGCAAAATGCAGGAGATCAGAATGCAGAAGGTCAATATGCAGGTCAGGATGCACAAGCAGAGGACGCAGGTCAAGATGCACAAGCAGAACAGGATGCATTCACAAGTGAGGGATGCACGCACGCAAGTAGGTCAGGTTGCATGTCATAGGATGAAGGTCGGGATGCAAAAGCACGGGACGTATGCAAGCCAGGATGAAGGTCAAGCTAAAGAAGACTAGAACACCATGCAAAGAAGGACTAATGAAATAAAAGCATGTGGAAAATCAAGTATTATTGAAGCATGTGGGAAATCAAAAGCAAAATAGCATGAAGACAATACTAAAAAAAACTTTATATGTCGGAGTATTATCTGCAACAAATTTTGGTGGTAAAATATTAAGCATCTGTAAAAACATGGAAAAGGTTTATACATTCAGAATTTCAGATACTTAGACAGGTAAAAACACAGAAAAAGGTTTATGCATTCAGATAATTACCTACAAATGGGTTTCTGGTGATTCGTTGATTAAAGTTCGACCATTATGAAATGCCGATTAATTAAGGTTCGTTGCGTCTTTCTGATGTTCTGACATTGTAGATGTTCTGTATGAACCTTTTCTTGATTTTTCTTCCATATTTCATTATTTCCTCCACTTGTACCTGTCTTCCGACTTTCTTTGACCTTTTATGTACTCATCTCATTCAAATGAAGGATTTTGGTCAGCCCCATGTTTGATAATTGTCCCGTTCTGACTTCGACTCTTGTTCTCTTACGTATTGAGGTGGTTGAAACGAAAGACTAATAGGAGTACTACTTGAAGCCTGAAGGTGTCGAAAATGTCGACAACCATCAGAGCCTGGTCATCAACAGCCTCCTTCACCACCTTCAACCACCTACTGCTCCATTATTAACATCATCAGCTCCTTGAATGCCCCACTGTCAAAACAAGATCAATAATCGACCCACTGTCAATCATTGAATCAAACAACAAAACCCACAACAAAGTAAAAGTAAATCTGGAGAAAGATGAATATGATTCTTACCTTTCCATCTACCTCCCACAACAGTTTCCTGAACGACCCACTGTCAAAACAACATCAAACAACTGCATCACACACGAAAACTGACCAACAAGGAAAAGATGAAATCACCTCGTTTTTCAGATCTAATCGCCATTAAAACGTTGAAATCAATCAATAAACAACCAAAACAAATTACTTTTTCCCTCCTAGCACAACATCATTGAAATACAAACGCTAAAAGACGGAGAATTGCATGATAAAAGGACAAATAATCGATCGAGTAACAACAGAGCAAATAATTGATTGAAAGCAGAAGAACAATTACACAGTACCTGGGATAGAAACATAAGCATCGTTGATGTTTCAATTAATGAGTAGCAGAAGAAATCGATACATAGAAACGTGATTTCAGGATTTCAATTGAGAGAGGCGGAAAATTAGGGTTCATATCGATGGAGTCGGAAATTAGGGTTTGAATTTGATGTATTTGGGCATCATATAGATGGAGACAGAAAGAATGGGCTTTGAATTTGATGTGTATGGAATTGGGTTCATGGATTTGTTTGGGAAAATTAAGTAAGGGTAGTATGGTCTATTCACTTTGAAAATACATCCTCAAAATAGAAAGGCAAACTATTGATTGAGACGGCCCAAAAAGGAATAGGCCAACAATTCACCGGAACAGAGGGAGTAGTTAATTACGCAGAATGACGAGTTTTCCTTTGCAATTAATTTTCGAAATATTATCACATTTACATTTTATAGAGTATCGGTTTATTAGAACTCGATAATAAAACCATTTTTTCGATTATTGTTAGGCCTCCGATTTTAAACAATTAATTAGATTAATTAACGACTTAATACAATTTAATAAACGTAATTAACAAATACGAATAATATGCATAATTAATCTACGACAAGTCGGTAATCAAGATTTATTATACAGATCGATGCAGATTAAAATAAAAAATCCGGAAATGGGTCAGGTCAAGTGGGTTTTTCGACCCACCTAAAGGTCGTATTATTTTCTCTATAATATTTGAAAGTTTTGAGAAATAGTTTAAGTATAATATAAATATTTCAATGGTATGAGACATAAGTATAAGGTGGTGAAATTGATTACATTGATAACATTTCATACAAATGACTCAGGTTCGAATCCTCTTGTTCACACATTTGCCTTTTGAAAAAATAATTAAAATTTACAAAATTATACAATTAACAAGGATCAAACCCTGGACCTAATACAATTAACAAAGATCAAACCCTGGACCTATTGATTAGGAGGCAAATGACCAAACCACTACACCACCATCAACAAACTGATATTTCAAATGGTTGAAAACTATCTTAAAAGAGAAAAAAAAACCCGGAAAAATGGCTTGGTCGAAAATTTATGTGTGAACAAGAGGATTCAAACCTGAGTTATTTGTATGAAATGTTATCAATGTAACCAATTTCACCACCTTATATTTCATGTCTCATACCATTGGAAGATTTATATTATACACTTAAACTATTTCTCAAAACTTTCAAATATTATAGAGAAAATAATACGACCCTTAGGTGGGTCGAAAAACCCACTTCACCTGACCCATTTCCGGATTTTTTTATTTTAATTTGCATCGATCTGTATAATAAATCTTGATTATCGACTTGTCGTAGATTAATTATGCATATTACTCGTATTTGTTAATTACGTTTAGGGTTTTTCTATGGGATACCCCTCAACTATTGGCTTTTTCTAGTGGTACCCTCGCCTTTTTTGAATTGGATGGTGTACCTCTAAACTTTACTTATCAGTCCATATCATAACCAAAGTGATAAGTGTATTACAATTATTTTTTAAAAATGAATAATTAACATATTAATCAATCCAATTTGATGCTACAAACCACCTCTTTTTCTTTACCATTCACCAAGGCACCAAATGCCCATCAAAACGCACTCTGTTGTCGGCCGACATCGACCTATCTCCCTCACTCTTTTAAATCCGTCAACCTCAATCCCTCCGTCACCCCCATGTCGTAGTGTGGTGGAATGGATTTTTTCGAGTAAAGGATGCAAATTGAAGAAATATATCATGGTTTATGAAAGTAAAATAGGGAATAATCACTATTTATATCATCAATTGAGAAATTTCCGTTGGAAAATTATAACTTTGGTTACAATATAGACTAATTTACAAAGTTTAGGGTACATCTTGTAAAGGCGGGGGTACCACTTGGAAAAGTCGATAGTTGAGGGGTACCCCATAGAAAAACCCTTACGTTTATTAAATTGTATTAAGTCGTTAATTAATCTAATTAACTGTTTAAAATCGGAGGCGTAACAATAATCGAAAAAATGGTTTTATTATCGAGTTCTAATAAACCGATACTCTATAAAATGTAAATGTGATAATATTTCGAGAATTAAGTGCAAACGAGAACTCGTCATTCTGCGTAATTAACTATATAGGAAGTCGGTTTTGGTTTATTACGATAATAAAAAAAGACGGTTTTGTTATCGAGTTTTAATAAATCAATAATCTATAAAATGTAAAAGTAATATTATTTTGAGAATAAATAGTAAGGACAAAGTCGTCATTTCACGTAATTAACGCCGACGGTAAGAAGTAAAGCGCCGACGGTAAAAAGTAGTTGCGAAAAATAGGCATGACAGCAAAACACAACATGAACATACAACAAAATCAATTGATTTAGGTCAACTCTTGATGACTCGTTCATGTAAGTGGGTTAACAAAAACATGACACAAGATTTTATTTGGAATTGGTTTAGGTTGAATGATTCCTAACTTACTTATACGTGACTTGACCTGTTTTATTTGATGATATAAGTACATACAATATAATGAACTTCTTATATCATATTTTTTTCTCATCCAATCCAAAATCTATATCTATATATCTATATCTATATCTATATAATATAATCTATATCTTCTACGGAGTATATAAAAACATAAAAAGTCATTCCAAAATATTATCTTTTCCAAGTTATTGACAAGTGACGCTACTAAAATGTTTAACTCATCAATATGTAGTTCATGTGCTTTTATTAGTTGATTGTAATTAATACGGAGTACAAAGTAATTACATATTACTCGCATTTTCTACATTTTTACAAAGAAGTTTTTTATATAAGTTGTGCTAATATCATACGGAGTACCATTTTAACAATTGAGATATCTTATTAATAAAGTTCTTACAGGTTAATTGGTTATTACAAATTATGTATCAATTTTTGGTTTACGTTTTTATTCCATTTCATTGATATTTTTGGGCCGATATGGTTTATTTTTATTTATTTGCAGACGTTGTAACATCATTTTATAGAATTATCGATGAGAAAAAAAAATATGAGTGTGTGGACATGACATAGGTCCACCCCGACGCGGCCACACGCAGGTTTGGGGAGGCGAATGAATCTCCATATGAGATGGGTCAAATTGAAATTTAAATCGAAGTTGGAGTCGCCACCGAACTTTATGGGAGTTCGGGCCCGTTCGAACCCACTCTATGTCGTAGTGGGCCATGTACAAAATATGGCCCATTTCCGATGTCAGAGTTTATGGGGTTCGTGCCTTAGCATTTGATACCGATATCGACATTATCGGATACCATGTATTGAATGACTCTCGTGTGCCAATGGATTCGGACATACGGAAACCATGGTTCTGAGTAAGGGGTGAGGGTACGTGTTGGGAAGTTCACAAAGAACACCCAACCCCGCCCGCACATTAGCGGCCTCTACTAAGATATCGTTTGATTTTGAAATACGCGTGTTAGTTGAACGATGAAAATGATATGCAAACATTATTTTCCTTAAACATGCGAGAATTGAATGGGTTGCTAAGTGGGTTTAATGCATCTAAAAATTAACGTCAAAGTTGTATTTTAGCATGCGAGGTTCGTTTTAGTCTAATAAAACAAATAATGAAAAGAAATTGCTACAAACATGAACAAACAAGTTAGTAACGGGTTATAAATCGAATAAGAGATGTAAATACAATAATATGCATGATTTTGAAAAGTTTGTTCGCGTGATGGATTAAACACACGTTGACCGAGGTCAATAAAATATGCCGAGAAAAATCTGTTGTTTCGTTAAAGAAACGATGTTCGAAAAAATGGAAAATTGCTTTTTATGTCGAGTTTTCAGGAGGCTGCGCGCTTCGCCCGGGATGCATGCGACTCGCGTCCCGGGCTGTTTTCGAAATCGATTTTTTAGAAAATTTATAGCTTTACTAAATCGCGTACAAATATTGCATGATTTATACTCGATTTAATTTAGCGACATTTGTTATATTCGTTATTCGACTATGAAATCGATATCAAATATTCGGAATGAATTTTTAAGAAAAATGTAAAAAAAAAAAAGTGTTTTGTAAATCGTTTTGAAAATTGAATGAACAGATGTTGATTCTCTCTGCGTCAGAATCGCCATGTTGTATTTAAAACCAAGGGACGATTTTTAGCATCAACGAGATCGATTTAGTTCTTTTTTGATACGATATTCGACTAGAGAATCGATATCGTATTTTTAAGAACGTTGTATCGTATAAAAAAATAGTTTGTAATATCGTTATTATAAAAAATAGAAGATGTGACGAAGACCCATAAAAAAAGGAAAAAAAACGAGAAGAGGGGAACAACGAAAGGAGAAATCGGGTTTTACACCCTCAACCTACATGCTTTGTTTACTCGGAACGGGGCTCGTCGGAATGTGGCTTAGGCACGGGTGCTACAAAAAATGGTGGATGATGTGTATCAATGTTGAATGTGATAATTGGTGTTGATGGGAGGGTCCTATTTATAGGAGAGAAGCTAGAAGAGGTACTCTTGCTTGAACGACAAGAAATACCGGTTTGGATAGGAAATGTAAGAAGTCGAGAGGAACGAGAATTCCGTTTGCTTGGCGAAGAAGGCATGGAAGTCGGCTGGTATTAGGATTCGACACAAATTAGTCAGATTTGACTCGGAATGACCCACTGGGCCTGATTTTGAGGTTGATTTTGTGAGATTTGTACTCCGTAAAAAGCCCAAGCCAAATGCCCATGATTTTGAGCCCATATTCGAGTACGTTAAAGCATGTTTGCGTTCGATCATCATCGGGTGTTCTTTGGAAACTACTATAGACACCTGCTGGTCAAAATGTGGGTGTCTACAGAGCCCCACTCTGACTGAGGTTTGGACAAGGCGAAAGTCAGAGTAGCTACCAGGCAAATCAAGGATTAGGACCTGGCCGACTTCCGGTCGGGTCGTTTATAGTCCATTAGACTTGCGTGAAAGGCTCGCCAGCCATAGGATAGAAGTCATACCTGAGCAGATGATGATAACTCCGTGGGGAATCGGACTTGTCGCATAAGCCCTGGGTGCGCTTATATATGGGCCCATCCCATGCTATTCCGGGGAAAATGCTGTCTAAGGCTTTCCGCTGGGGAGTTATATGAGTTTGCGCAGGCCTGTAACTCATGCTAGGGAATAAAAACTTGATGTTCCGTTGGGAAGCCAAACTGGCACCTGAAATGTTAGATATACAGGCAGAAATAACGAATATAGCAGATAGCATACAGGACATGCAGTTAGCATCTATCGACTGACTTGCGCTGGGGCAAGTGATTTTTGCTTAGTTTTTTGAAATCGAAATCCTGAAAGAAACTCACGTGCTAGGCGACAGGTTTTCAAAATGAACGGGGTAGAAAAGAAATTTGCAGCTTAAACAGACTAGAATTTGACCTTGTCGAAAAGGATTTTTTTTCAAATGACTAAGTTTTGCAAATTTTAAAATGAGAATTTGAAAAGAGAGGCCTACTGACTGACTCGACTCTGGACGCGACAGGACAAGTTGACAGACACGACTGGACTCTCGAGGGCTTGAACCGTGACTCGGTAAAAGGGTGGGCCACCTAAGATGACAAGACTCTTAAGGTGCGCTATTCCGTAGCCTAGGCGAGTGGCAACATGGTCGAACATTGAAATGGGATAGATATGCTATACGGGGTTGCAGTAGTCTGTAATGACACTGTTCTTGTACGACAGAACTTAGTAGTAGACTTGTGTTCTTTTGGATCTTCTTTGGTTTGGGGGTATATTCCCAAGGTAAGTGCTTATTTGAGTCCCTGACAAATTTTTGTCTTCGACTGAGCCGAGTACTAGGACACTCTATAGAAAGGAGGCTAGTGTTTTGACAGTATTTGGATTATGTGAGTGGATGGAAAACTTCTGCCTAGGAGAAGCCCCCAGGATGACAAAGCTAGCTGCTAAGAACATGACCGTATCGTGTCAGGAATGATGGTGCTTTTTGAATGTGTGTCAATGTGAGTGGTTGTGCCTCTGTTGAAAGGCTGCCTACGTATTCACGTGTAGTGAAATCAAACCGAGCCGTAGTTCAGTGTAATTGAAAGATATGTTGTGGTGCCTAATTTATTAGGACTTTGTGTGTAACTAGCCATATTGACGGTGTGGGCTAGGTGCATTCCCAATGATGTCTTGATCAAAGGGCTAGAATGGTTAGGATGTTGATCCTGTGACTGTGAACGTTCTTCGGGGTAGCCCCTAGAGGTGGTGTGAACTATTTGGGCATGTTCTATGCCGACCACAGGTTGAGTTCCCGTGTTTGGGGCTGGTAACTGGTTTGGATGAGAAGAATTGGGATGGGATTTGACGAGTTCTGCTCTCGGGGATCTGACGAGTTTTGCTCTTGGGGATTTGACGAGTTTTGCTCTCGGGGATTTGACTAGTTTTGCTCTCGGGGATTTGACGAGTTTTGCTCTCGGGTCTTTGTATGGTGATTGTGAATTTTGTTATGTCGTGTTATGTTTGTTGTAGTTGTTGTGCAAGGGGGGAAGTCGAGTAAAAATGGCTCGGACTTCGATTGGGCAGGTTTGATAATGCGGGATATGATTTCCATGTCTGGCCTTAATGGTTAAGGGTATCCTATGGAGCTTAAATCCTCAAAATTCTGGGCTGTCTCTTAGCCTAGGTCTCGAGAAGATCTTGAGGGTTGTAATGTGGGAAGGCTAGATGTGGTGTTAGCTGATTAGCTTGATTATCTCTTCCCTATTTGATGGTATTTGGAATTGACTGTACCCCGATCAAGGGACTCTCACTTGATTTGACCGATAATCACGGTCATGGGTTTTTTGATTTTTTTTGGTTGACCCTTTAGCCCCGGGCACGGGTGCTTCATTTCTGTTGACCGTTTTTAAACCTTGGTCATGGATGCCTCTTTTGATGATGACCTGCTTTTTTGTTTTGGCCTTTTACTCATTTTTCCTTGGACGTTTGACCCCCTATTTTTTCCAGTTTTTTTTCTTGGACTTTTGATTTTTTTTCGTCCAGTTTTTTTTTTTTTTTTTTTTTTTTTTTTTTTTTTTTTTGGTTAAGCTAACACCTGAGGTGGGGATTAGTCAGTCTTATTGGAGAGGTTTTTATTGTGGGAAATGGGCTTGCCTCCCGTCTTGAACCCAAACTAGGAGACTACTTAGATTTGTCATAGGATTCGATACCGCTCCTGCTAAGGGTAGTTATGTGGCTTTCTATACCAGACATGGAATAGGTAAAGGGAAAACACGGGCTCGGTTTCCTGCAGTCATTATAGATGTGCCTATAATAGTCACGTGCGTGTGCTCACAGTGTATGACGGTGTTCATCATGTTCTCGGAAACACATAAGGAAAGTATATATGAAAAAGAATATTGAAAGCTGATTTTATTGAATTTTGAAAAAGAGGACAGAATACAATTGACTCTGACTCTGACTTTGAAGTTGAAATAAATAGTATATCCTAGACTCGGACTCAGACTTGGACTTAAATCAAATCCGAACTCTTGGATGCATAAGAGGTAGATTGGATGCTTTGGTCATCGGGCCTTGTATAGTCCAGGAGGGGCTTTGCAAGTGATAATGTTTCCAAAACGGGAGTCCTCTTGGCATCGAGGAAATCTTGGATGAGGTGTTTCAGTTTCCAGCACTGTTCTGTATCGTGTCCCCTCCCTATGTGGAATTTAAAGTAATGTTTTTCCAATTGTACGTCGGCTGTTGGGCCTATGGGTAGTTTTAGCCTTTTCGAAACCAACCTTTGGAAAGCGACGGTGTAGGACATATCCAAGTGGGTAAATGTCCTTACCTTTTACTGGTTCTTGACTTTCGGAGAGGTGACTTGAGGGTTACCTCTCTCTGTCTTGCCATCTTGAGGGTATCGGACAGTTTCGTAAGAATGTTCACCCTTCAAATGGCTCAGTTGGGTGATTGGCTGCCTTGCCCGCTCTAGTTGTGTTAGACGGGATCGGGTTCTTACAAGGTCTTCTTCGATGGTGGTTACCCTGGCATTTAGGTTATCTTGGGCGGTATTGATTTTTGAGAAGATATTGTTAATGGAGCAAGATAGCATAAGCATACTCCCCTGGATATCCCCTTTCTCGACGGCGCGGGATTTGTTGTGGTTTGGTAGTGTCTCGTTCATAGGGTCCCTGGTCGGAAGAAACGACAGGTGTTAAAACTCGCCTAAGCTCGGTTTTGCGCAAATGCAAGAGAGAGAGTCAAACTAAGTACGGTCCGGGGGTGGGAATGACTATAATTCTTCGACCGGGATACTCGAATGTTGACCTAGGCAAAGTAATGACCGCGAATTAGACTCGAGCTGCAGAAGGGTTAGTCCGAAAATGGGGCGACCGTATCTGACAGTGTCACGTGCTTGGACCAACCGTGGTGACCTAAACGTAGGTGACTCGAGTGCTCGTAGCATAGGTTCGACTCGAAAAAGGCATAGTAAGGTACTCTCTAGGGTAACCGTGGTTGACTGCTCGGGTGGAAAACATCCCCCGAGTGAGACTAAAGACTCTGATAGGACTCAGATGGTGCGACATCTAAGTGACTCGAAAGTGGGGTACGTGAGACAACATGTGCAAGACATGACCCTTAGAGCAACCGTGATTGATGACTCTGCTGAAGGGTAGCCCCCGAGTGAGGAAAAGCCTGGACGAGAAAACAACCTGAGACTAGACGGGTGACTCGTGAGTAGTGGGCCTTCCTTAGGACTCGGCTTGTGGGTCGAGTCTTGTTTGAAGGAAGGTTCACGTGAGACATTCCCCAGACTTTGGACTCGATTGTGTTAACGGGCCATCCTTTGTAGGAGTATGTCCTACATAGGTGGGCCTTGCCTTGGTAAAATAAGGCGGACTGGGATAGGGGGGAAACCCGTGATGTAAGATCGACGGAGTTTCGACGCTAGAGACCTCGGTGACTTATGACGCGACCCGACACTGCTAAATACGGGAAGTCCTAAGAAGAGGAAGTTTTGAAATAGATTTTTTTGAAAGCCCAAAAAATTCGGGGGGGGGGGGGGGGGGGGAGCCCGGCTTTTTCGAAAAAAACGGAAAGGCGAGCCGGGTGACAGTTTTGAAAGTTCGAAAATATTTTCGAATTTTGAAATGGGCAGAATACCGGCTAGTAATAGGCTGCTTTTTGAGTAAAATCGTAAATCCTAAATTCGGTATATGTCCCGGGTTTTGAAATTGGATATTTTGAAAAGGATGCAATTTTTGAAAATGAAGATTTTTGAAAAGGATGTAGATCAAGCAGTACGTAGTCATGGAAACAGTATAACGACACCATGTATGCTCTTAAACTAAGTATCGGTCAGTCTATAAAGGGTTTATACCAGTGAACATAGCCTATTCGAGAATTGGGGCGGACTTCCTAAGTCGAGTTGAGCTTAGAACATGCGGTAAAACCCATACGAATCTGCTATGAACACCTTTTGACATATCCAATTTAGACTACATCAATGGTATAGTGGGACGTCGGTCGCGCCCGGGAAAATATGGGGTTATGCATGAACCGTAAAACTAAAACGCGTATTGTACTAGCCAAACGATTTCTATTCGAGTCTCACCCTGAGGATGCCGATGGTAAGTCACGCATCAGTTAATCCCCAGCGGAGTCGCCAAATTGTGGACATGACATAGGTCCACCCCGACGCGGCCGCGCGCGGGTTTGGGGAGGCGAATGAATCTCCATATGAGATGGGTCGAATTGAAATTTAAATCGAAGTTGGAGTCGCCACCGAACTTTGTGGGAGTTCGGGCCCGTTCGAATCCACTCTATGTCGTAGTGGACCATGTACAAAATATGGCCCATTTCCGATTTCAGAGTTTATTGGGTTCGTGCCTTAGCATTTGATACCGATACCGACATTATCGGATACCGTGTATTGAATGACTCTCGTGTGCCAATGGATTCGGACATACGGAAACCATGGTTCTGAGTAAGGGGTGAGGGTACGTGTTGGGAAGTTCACAAAGAACACCCAACCCCGCCCGCACATTAGCGGCCTCTACTAAGATATCGTTTGATTTTGAAATACGCGTGTTAGTTGAACGATGAAAATGATATGCAAACATTATTTTCCCTAAACATGCGAGAATTGAATGGGTTGCTAAGTGGGTTTAATGCATCTAAAAATTAACGTCAAAGTTGTATTTTAGCATGTGAGGTTCGTTTTAGTCTAATAAAACAAATAATGAAAAGAAATTGCTACAAACATGAACAAACAAGTTAGTAACGGGTTATAAATCGAATAAGAGATGTAAATAGAATAATATGCATGATTTTGAAAAGTTTGTTCGCGTGATGGATTAAACATACGTTGACCGAGGTCAATAAAATATGCCGAGAAAAACCTGCTGTTTCGTTAAAGAAACGATGTTCGAAAAAATGGAAAATTGCTTTTTGTGTCGAGTTTTCTGGAGGCTGCGTGCCTCGCCAGAGAAGGGCGCGACTCGCCCGAGAAGGCGACTCGCCCGGGATGCACGCGACTCACGTCCCGGGCTGTTTTCGAAATCGATTTTTTAGAAAAATTATAGCTTTACTAAATCGCGTACAAATATTGCATGATTTATACTCGATTTAATTTAGCGACATTCATTATATTCGATATTCGACTATGAAATCGATATCAAATATTCGGAATGAATTTTTAAGAAAAAGGTAAAAAAAAAAAGTGTTTTGTAAATCGTTTTGAAAATTGAATGAACAGGTGTTGATTCTCTCTGCGTCAGAATCGCCATGTTGTATTTAAAACGAAGGGACGATTTTTAGCATCAACGAGATCGATTTAGTTCTTTTTTGATACGATATTCGACTAGAGAATCGATATCGTATTTTTAAGAACGTTGTTTCGTATAAAAAAAATAGTTTGTAATATCGTTATTATAAAAAATAGAAGATGTGACGAAGACCCATAAAAAAGCGGACCGACGAAAAAAAAAGGAAAAAAAAACGAGAAGAGGGAAGAGAGAAAGGAGAAATCGGGTTTGATTTTACACCCTCAACCTACATGCTTTGTTTACTCGGAACGGGGCTCGTCGGAATGTGGCTTAGGCACGGGAGCATCGAGTTAATGTCGGTGAGTTATGGTGGTTTTGGTCGTGTAAGGTGTCGGGTAAGAGGCGGCCGGTTCTTCGGGTCTCGGGTTTGTATTATCGGTTTTTCGATGTGAGGTGTCGGGAATTTGTATTGCTATAGATATTTCATTGTATGATGAATCGATGATGAAAAATAGATGTTATTGATGTTGAGTGTGTCGATGGTGGATGATGTGTATCAATGTTGAATGTGATAATTGGTGTTGATGGGATGGTCCTATTTATAGAAGAGAAGCTAGAAGAGGTAATCTTGCTTGAACGACAAGAAATACCGGTTTGGATAGGAAATGTAAGAAGTCGAGAGGAACGAGAATTCTGTTTGCTTGGCGAAGAAGGCATGGAATCCGGCTGGTATTAGGCTGCTCGGCCGAGTATTTCATGCTCGGTCGAGTATTTGATTAGGTGTTCGGATAGGATTCCTATTGGAGATCGAATTCTACCCTTAACGGAATTGTTTAATATTTTTTGTAGCTGATTTTTGTAGTGTTTGCGCTCAAGCCGGATTGGCGGGATGTCACGGCAGATTTCATGCCTCGAAAAATATCTTTGACCGGGTTTTGACTCGGTCGCTAAAAGACGGTTTTGCCCCTGGTGCCGGATTCGACCCAAATTAGTCTTATTTGACTCGGAATGACCCACTGGGCCTGATTTTGAGGTTGATTTTGTGAGATTTGTACTCCGTAAAAAGCCCAAGCCAAATGCCCATGATTTTGAGCCCATATTCGAGTACGTTAAAGCATGTTTGCGTCCGATCATCATCGGGTGTTTTTTGGAAACTACTATAGACACCTGACGGTCAAAATGTGGGTGTCTACAGAGTGG
Organism: Agrostemma githago; assembly: GCA_958450325.1. Taxonomy (NCBI): domain Eukaryota; kingdom Viridiplantae; phylum Streptophyta; class Magnoliopsida; order Caryophyllales; family Caryophyllaceae; genus Agrostemma; species Agrostemma githago. The sequence continues at coordinate 13,161,500 of OY288239.1, forward strand.
AATCATAAACTTCCTACAAGGAGTTACACAACAAATTTTGGGTATTATTTTTAGATTTAGATTTAAGAGTTGTAATACTAAAATTTGCATAATTAATATTTTCCCATAAAACTAAGGTTTTGCAAATTAAAAGTACTATGGATAAGTACACTAAAAAATTATGTTAATTAACGCGAATATTCATCTAATAATATTCGCAAATTTATAAAGGTAATGTAGTCTTGGATTATGATATTAGAATTATAAATACACAATTTTCATATAGATTTGGGTAGCGTAAGTTATCATGATATGTTACGTTACTATATAATTTATATCTACCTTACTTTTACACCATCTTAATCTTTGTTAAAAAAACAATAAAATGTTGTTTGATTATTGTTCTTAGCTAGAATAATAGATGAATCATAATTTATTACTCCATTAGATTGTTATATGCCGATGTAGATGACATGACGTCACGAGACTACAATGTTATCAATACTCTCTTCCATTCGATTTCATACGTTTATAACAGTATACGTTGAGATTATATTGCTATATGAATTTAGAAGTAGGGTTTTTCTATAGGGTACCCCTCAACTATCGACTTTTCCAAGTGGTACCCTCGCCTTTTTCGAATTACAAGATGTACCCCTAAACTTTGTAAATTAGTCTATATTGTAACCAAAGTAATAAATTTTCCAACGAAAATTTCTCAATTGATGATATAAATAGTGATTATTCCCTATTTTACTTTCATCAACCATGATATATTTATTCAATTTGCATTCTTTACTCGAAAAAATTCATTCCATCACACTACGACATGAGGGTGACGGAGGGATTGAGGTTGAAGGATTTAAAAGAGTGAGGGAGATAGGTCGATGTCAGCTGACAACAGAGTGCGTTTTGATGGGTATTTGGTGGCTTGGTGAATAGTAAAGAAAAGGAGGTGGTTTGTAGCATCAAATTGGATTGATTAATATGACAATTATTCATTTTAAAAAAAAATTGTAATACACTTATCACTTTGGTTATGATATGGAGTGATAAGTAAAGTTTAGGGGTACGCCATGTAATTCGGAAAAGGCGAGGGTACTATTTGGAAAAGTCAATAGTTAAGGGGTACCCCATAGAAAAACCCTTAGAAGTATTACGATTAATATTCACATAAATAATGTTATTTGCTTATTCAGAACAAAGCATGCGAATTACAGTTCGCTCATGCACATATGTTTTTGCATACGAGTGCATGCAACACGACGACAATTTTATTTAAGGTTAAGTTTGCACAATTTACTTGAAACGCACCCGTGATTTTCACAGGTAATGAAACTAGTAATAATAAGGGTTTTTCTATGGGGTGCCCCTCAACTATTGCCTTTTCCAAGTGGTACCCCCGCCTTTTTCGAATTACAATGTGTACCCCTAAACTTTACTTATCAATCCATATCATAGACAAAGTGGTAAGTGTATTACAATAATTTTTTTTAAATGAATAATTAACATATTAATCAATCCAATTTGATGCTTCAAACCACCTCTTCTACTTTACCATTGACCAAGCCACCGAATACCCGTCACAACGCACCTCTATTGTCGGCCGACGTCGACCTATCTCCCTCACTCTTTTAAATCTTTCAACCTCAATCTCTTCGTCACCCCTATGTCGTAGTGTAGTGGAATGAAGTTTTTCGAGTAAAGAATGCAAATTGAAGAAATATATCATGGTTGATGAAAGTTAAATAAGGAATAATCACTATATTATATCATCAATTGAGAAATTTTCGTTGGAAAATTTTAACTTTGGTTACAATATAGAATAATTTACAAAGTTTAGGGGTACACATTGTAATTCGAAAAAGGCGGGGTACCACTTGGAAAAGCCGATAGTTGAGGGGTAGCCCATAGAAAAACCCTAATAATAATGATAATAAAAGGCAAGTTGGGCATTTTCCTAACGTCAAGTGGGGCATCATATCGTGGTATGCTTAATATTATTCTCTTCATGGACAGACCTTTCATTTATTCCATTGAACATTTGGCTTTCTCTATTCTATCTTATCTAAGAATAATATATTTCATCCTCACTAAAATTATAGTACTCCGATTGAAGTATAGTTTTCTAACCTTTTAGAGATTATTTTGACATCTTGAAAGAATTTTGCATCGACTGATATAACAATGTTCAACTCTTTAATAATAATTTGTAAAATTCTCCGAGGATTATAATTTTGAATGCAGAAATCTTTTCATCTCTTTTTATTAATTAGAAGCATGTCTTTGTATTCAAGTTGCCACATCAATTTTTTTTCACTTTACTTACTCCATTATTTTGTTTATTTACATGCTGATATTTTAATTTGATGGAGCTTATATTAATTATTGCAGTTGTTTGTAGGGATGTAGTTGTATGTTTAATAAAGGATGTAATATGGGTCCACTATGTAAAATATCAAAAAGTGAAAAGAGTTGGTGTTAAATTTTGTCATGATTACATTATATGAGTTGAATACATATCTTCATCCCTTTATCTCAAATTATGTTTGTTCGATTTCAATTTACTGACATTGTTTTTAGAAATTTTGTGCGACATTAAATAAATTAATACGAAGTACAATTTTTTTAGTTCGTAAGGAATGTCAATATATAATCGTCGTCAAAATTACGTACTATTATGGAAATGCTAAAGAAAACACTGTAGTATTTGACTATCCGGTATTTACTAAGAATTATTATTATTATTGAGTGTTATATGCCACGTATATATGGAACATCTAAACGTTAGTATAATATTTATACTATATATATATATATATATATATATATATATATATATATATATATATATATATATATATATATATATATATATATATATATATATGATGGGGGTCGGTAGCCTGCTACGGGTTGCCCGCCATCTGGGCCCCGGGGAAGCCCGACCCGAAGGTAAAGAAAAGCCTGCTCGGTAGACCATTAAGAGCAGAGCCTTGCTAATGAGCCTCCAAAAGGCGACCCCAGCTGCTCCCAGCTCCAGGCAGACCCCTTCCCTGCCCGTCAGGATCATGCCGCATGCTGGCTGAGCCAGATGAACCCCCCTGCCTGTCAGCCCCCGGGGCATTCACGCCCCTGGCAGGGTCATGAGGAGAAGACAACCAGAACCCCTCCGTCCAGGCCCAAGGTAAAAGGAAATGAGTGGACAAGGATAACCCACGTGTCACCTTCCTGTCCACTCATTCCTCCTCTCTCCTTTCCTCTCTTCTCCCTCTCTTGGGGAAAGGTATAAATAACCACTTTCTACATAAAAATGGTTAGACTTTCTCTCTCTAGACTCTTACTCTAAAACCGCCGCCTTATTTCTCACAAGTAAGGTTCGTAAAGACATTTCACGGGTGACTTAGGCATCGGAGAGGGTTCCCTCGGACACCTCCGAGGCCCTGTGCATTCTGTGTGCAGGGAGTAGGCCAATTCCGCCGGGAAGGTCCGATCACCGGAGTAAGAGGAAGGAGAGGTTCGGAATCACCCAAGCAACATCACAAATCAAAGGATTCGAATCCGCTTCGGGTCAATTGTTTCCGTGACCGGAACAATTTGGCGCCGTCTGTGGGGAGAATTCGGTTGTGCTCACGAGTTACCCACAAAAATCAACCACAATCAAACAAAATGCCGGAAATCGTTGAGGCCATTTCCGGGGCGGGTCCGACGGTACCACCGGTGATCCCCCTGTACGGCATGCCCCTGCCGGAGATAACGCTCGCTGCCACCATCCCGGGGGTAGGACGAGCCAGTCTCCAAGGGGCACCCGACAAAGAGACCGCAGTTGCAGCTGGGCAGGTTGGCCATCAGAGGCCCAGCTTGAACCTCACCCCTGCCCAGGTTTCACAGACAGCGGTCTTCTTCTCAGCCATGCTCAATTAGGAATTCACTCCGGAGGACCTGGTCGGTAGGATCGCGACGACCCCCAGACAACTTCACTTCGATAGTGTGGAAGGGGCTGGGGGCACGAAGCGGACCGCTGCCAGGAATGTCCAAAGAAAGGCAAGAAAGACCGCTTAGGGGTATGTGCAGGCCCAGAAACGCATCACCGCCGGTAATCATGAGCAGCCTGCTCAGCAACGGGCGTTTTCCATTCATACCACTGAGTCCACATCTGCCATCGAAAAAAGAGGCCTATCCTAGGATATCCGGGAACGGATGAGGTCCAGGGAGCTTGCCTCGAAACGTCTGGGGGAAAAGCAGGGTGGAGTCTTCTCCAGGTTGACGCCTGCAGCAGAGTCGCAGCCAGCTCCAGGGCTGTCTCAAAGCCTGCAGTCAAGGTTCAACCGGGGGCGACCACTCGGGTCAGGGCATCATCAGGACGACAACCTTGAGCTACCCCAGAACAAACTGCCCAAGCACCGCTCCCCTGCGAGGGAGGACGAGGCTATGAGTAGGCAGCCACCCAGGCACCGCTCCCCCAGTGTTGGGAAACCGACCCCTGGCAGACGGGACGACTACGGTTACCACTCTGTTGGGAGCAGGTCAAAATTGGTGGGCAGGCCTACCAAGACTCCGCTCCACCCCGAAGTGTAGGGGTGCCCCATCCCAAAGATTAAGATGCCATCTGTCAAGTTTGATGGAACCACCGACCCGAAAGACCACCTGACGGCCTATGAGAGCCATATGGGGATGTATGATGCTGATGATGCAGTATGGTGCAAGATTTTTCCCACCACCCTCGTAGGCCTAGCTCAAGGATGGTTTAGAGACTTGCCGCAGGGATCGATCAACTATTTCATAAAGCTGGCTGAGGCCTTCTTGGACCAGTACGCAGGGAACAAGAGGCGCAGGCTAACTCGGTTCGACCTAATGACCCTGAGGCAGAAGAAGAGCGAAACCGTCAAGGAATATTTGAAGAGGTTCGATCTATCCTTCCAACAGGTCAAAAAAATCAACGACCCGACTGTAGCATACGCGTTAACCAACTCGTTGCTCCAGGGGAGATGAAAAATCAAATGATTAGAGCCCAGCCGGAAACTCTGGCCAAAACTCAGAAAATTGCCGAGGGCTTCATGCTGCAGGAGGAGTTCCATAGCCTGCCGAATACCTCCACAGGGCCTTCCAGGCCACAGGGGGGACCGCAGGGTGGACACAGCAGAACAGAGGCAGGCAAACAGAGAAATGAGGAGGGAGACACTCCAAGAAAGGAGCGTGTAGCTTATCAGCCCAGGTTTGACAGCTACACAGCTCTCAACAAGTCCAGAGCAGAGATCTTTGAACTGGAAAAAGAGACGACCAAGTGGAACCGCCCGGGTAAGACGTGCAATCCTAAGGGTGATCCAAAGAAGTTTTGTAAATTTCACGATTGCGTGGGGCATACCACTGAGGAGTGTCGCCATCTAAAGGATGAAATTGAGAAACTCATCAGGAATGGTTGGTTGGGTACCTGTGTTGCGAGAAACAAAAGTCAGAAGGAGACAGCAGTCAAGCCTGAAGGCTCGGTGCAAAACCGCCTGATAATCCATGTGGTGTCGGAAGACGCGAAAGGCCAGGCAAGTAGGAGAAGCCAAAAAAGACAAATCCGTGAACTCCGAAACCAGATATGCTACAACGAGAGGGCCGGGAGTCCAAAAGGCCTGACCCTGAGCATCACCTCCCCAGGATGCAGGGCGGGTAGTGTACCCTCACAGTGACCCTCTGGTATTGTCTCTCGTCATCAGCAATCATACTGTGAGGAGGTGTATGGTGGACACTGGCGCCTACACAAACTTATTGTACAAAGATGCATTTGAGAAAATGAACCTGGAGAAGAGACACCTGAAACCCGCCCTGGGTCGTTGTAAGGGTTCAGCAGGCCAGGGGTCCTTCCCATGGGAATCATTGACCTACCGGTGATGTTTGGAGAGGGAACCTCAGCCAGGAATATTAGGGCATCACTTGTTGTTGTGGATGCGAAATCCGCGTACAATGCCCTGATAGGCAGGGCTACCCTGGATGAGATTGAAGCTGCCATATCAATCAGAGCCCTGACCATAGCCTATGTTACGGACTTTGGTATGGAGGGTAAGGTGCATGGCGACCCGGAGTCAGCCAGACAGTGCTACTCCGTGGCCCTACGCACCCACGAGACAGAGCGGAAGGGCAAGAGAAAAGCATATAGTTCCCCTAGCAGAGAAGGGGAGATTTCAGCTGCCCAACAGGCAGTGGACCACCTTGAACCTGGGGGAGAAAGCATGTTGGTGGACCTGGAGCCAAGAAGGCAGGTCCTCATAGGGGCTGACCTGGAGAGTTCTTACCACGAGGAATTTATCAAGGTCTTGAGAGACAACAGGGATGTGTTTGCCTACTCGGCAGACGAGATGCCAGGGGTAGATCCGGCTCACATTGTTCACAAGCTGAACGTAAATCCGGAGGCCCGCCCTGTAAAACAAAAGAAGAGAAACATGTCTGCAGAAAAAGACCAAGCTATCAAGGAAGAAATTGAGAAACTTCTAAAAGCTGATTTTATAGAAGCCTGCGACTACCCTGAATGGTTGGCCAACGTGGTAATGGTGAAAAAATCTTTAGGCGCCTGGCGGATGTGTGTGGACTTCACCAATCTTAACAAAGCCTGTCCTAAAGACTGCTACCCCTGCCACGAATAGACCAACTGGTAGACGCAACCAGCGGTTACTCCATGCTCAGTTTCTTAGACGCCTTCTCAGGCTATCACCAAGTATATCTTTGGCAGCCTGACAGGGTAAAGTGCGCGTTCATCACCAGCTCAGGCACCTATATGTACAAAATGATGCCGTTCGGGCTAAAGAATGCAGGCGCCACCTACCAACGATTAGTTGATAAAGTCTTTGAAAAACAGAAGGGTAGGAATCTGGAAGCGTACGTGGATGATGCAATTATAAAGAGTAAAGGGGATGCAAAGCACCTGAAAGATCTGCAGGAGACCTTCTCCTCCCTGCGTGCATACCAGATGAAGCTTAACCCCAAGAAGTGTATCTTTGGGGTCCGCTCCGGAAAGTTTCTGGGTTTCCTGGTCAGCGCCAGGGGAATTGACGCTAACCCCGAAAAAGTACAAGCCGTCTTGGACCTCCTAGAGCCAAGGACGATAAGGGATATTCAGTGCCTAACAGGCAGAATGGCTGCCCTGGCACGGTTCATTGCCAGGTCGGCCGACAAATCAACATCTTTCTTCAAAGTATTGAAAGGAAACAAGCAATTCAAATGGGAAGATGAGCAGAAAGAAGCTTTCCAACAACTGAAAGAGCACTTGAAGAAACTACCTACCCTGGTAAGGCCAGTAGCGGGGGAGAAGCTTTTTCTTTATATTGCCGTAACAAACTCAACGGTGAGCGCGATAATTCTAAGGGAGGAAACGGGTTCCCAGCAGCCGATATGTTTTGTAAGCCATGCCCTGGGGGCAGCAGAAAAGAATTACCCAGTTGTTGAAAAAGTAGCCTACGCAGTCGTCATCGCAGCCAGAAGGCTCAGGCCTTACTTCGACCCCCATCCCGTCGTTGTATTGACCGACCAGTCCCTAGAGAAAGTCCTAGAAAAATTTGAAAAATGTGGAAGATTGCTAAAATGGGCCATAGAGCTCAGCGGGTTAGGAATATCATACCAGTCCAGGACTGCCAATAAGGCGCAGGCCTTGGCAGATTTCCTAGCAGAATGGTCTCATTCAGAAGAGGACGATCCACCTGCCGGAGAATGGGTAGTATACACTGATGGATCCTCCACAGCTAATGGTGCGAGGGTAGTGATTGTGTTGACCAGCCCTGGAGGAGCGGACTTCGAGCACGCGCTCAGGTTCACCTTCCCTGCATCAAATAACGAGGCCGAATACGAAGCCGTGCTTGCAGGCATCAGCTTGGCCAAAGCCGCAGGGGCTGAGAGGCTCATCTTGGCTACAGATTCTTGGCTCATAGCCAACCAAATAAATGGTGAGTATGAGGCTAGAGATCAGGCTATGGCATCATACCTGGAGCGGGTAAAGCAAGAATTATCTGGTTTAAAATCCTATGAAGTCAAGCAAATTCCCCGGTCCCAGAACAACCGGGCTGACGCCCTGTCAAAACTGGCCAACTCCAGCCTGCAGGATATAAGAAGATCAGTGTGGGTAGACGTAATACAAGAGAAATCTATTGCGCCCAGCCAACTCGTCAGTATCGTGGAAGGCGCAGATCCTGAAAACTGGATGACCCCATCATCCAGTTCAAAAAATTTGGGACCCTTTCTCAAGATCCAATCCATAGGAGAAAAATGCCGGCCAATACTGCCTGGTTTATACTAATTGGTGAGAAGTTGTATAGAAAATCATTCTCCTCCCCCCCTGATCAAGTGCCTGGGGGAAGGGCAGGCAGTAGAGGTGCTGGATGATATACACTCAGGTATCTGTGGGCATCATATAGAAGGAAGGTCACTGGCGCACAAAGCCCTGAGAGCATGGTACTACTGGCCTACCCTACTCGCTGATGCGAGGGATCTAACCAGAAAATGCAGAAAGTGCCAGCTATTTGCCCCATCAATACACGCTCCAGCCCAGGAGCTCAGGCCGATTCTGTCTCCCATCCCCTTCGCTCAGTGGGGAATGGACATCCTAGGTCCTTTCATTGTAGCAACCGGGGGCAGAAAGTTTTTAATAGTAGGGATTGACTATTTCACTAAATGGATCGAAGCTGAAACGGTCACCAACATTACCGAACCTGCGGTCAGAAAGGTAATCTGGAGAAATATCATAACCAGGTACGGCCTGCCAAAGATGCTAGTCTTCGATCATGGAAGGCAATTCGATAATGATCCCCTGAGAGCCTGGCTGGACAGTCACGGCATAGCAGTCGCCTACTCTGCTGTCTGCCACCCACAAACCAATGGGCAGGCGCAGGCAGCGAACAAGCAAATCTTGAATGGGCTGAAAAGGATGGTGGATGAGCTCAAAGGGAGGTGGGCGGACGAGCTGCCAAGCGTGCTATGGTCAATCAGGATCACCAGAAAGGAGTCCACTGGTCAGACTCCCTTTGGCCTGGTCTACGGGGCTGAGGCCCTGTTGCCCATAGAAGCACGAATCCCTACCCTGCGATCCAAGCAGTATGACAGGGTGAGTAATGAAGCTGCAATGACTGAAGCTCTGGATCTGGTCAGTGAAGTAAGGCGAGAGGCCTGCATTAACATTGTTGCCTACCAACAGCGAATGAGGAAGGCTTACAACAGAAAAGTCAAAGAGAGAAGTTTCCAAGTAGGAGACCTGGTTTTAAGAAAGACGCAGGCAGTTGGGAGGTCAAGAGAGCATGGAAAACTAAGTGCCAATTGGGAAGGCCCGTGTGAAGTCACCCAGATCATGGGGCCAGGAACATACAAGATTTCCCACCCTGCAGGAAAAGAGCTGGCCGCCCATTGGAACATAGATACCCTGAAAAGGTACTATGTCTAGCACTAAGAAACTAGGGAATTTTCTTTTTCAGAAAAATTGGCGGAGGACGGTCAGAATAGAATGTTGATGGCTCCGACCACGGATGTTTTAAAGTTTTTACAAGAAATGAAAAGAGTTTGGAATTTATACTCGTTGTCTGTTCAAACTAGCATTTCACACACAAACGAGCAGAGGGCAATAGAGGGAGGCCCCCTGTTGCTAAAACCAAGGAAAATATACCCCCCAACAAAAAATATATAAGTCCCCCTACCTACCTCCGGGCAGGCAGGGGGCAGGCCCCCTGGACTTCGGCAAAAGAGCCAGGTTCCGGCCGGGCCATATGCGCCGAATGAACAAGGACTGGGGGCACCCCCAACCTTGTATAAAAAACATAAGTCCCCCTACCTACCTCTGGGATGGCAGGGGGCAGGCCCCTTGGACTTCATTAAAGAAGCCAGGGTCAGGCCGGGCCGCCTGCCCCGAATGAACAAGGACTGGGGGTACCCCCCAACCTTGTATAAGAAACCTAAGTCCCCCTACCTACCTCTGGGCAGGCAGGGGGCAGCCCCCCTGGACTTCATCAAGGAAGCCAGGGTCAGGCCGGGCCACCTGCGCCAAAAAGAACAAGGACTGGGAAACCCCCAACCTTGTATAAAAAATATGAAGTCCCGTCCACCTGCCTCTAGGCAGGAAGGGGGCAAGCCCTCTGGACTCTGGTAGGAAACCAGGGCCAGGACAAGAAAGAACGATAGCACAAATAATCAAAAGAAATACATTCATAACAAATCTAGAAGAGTTTAGCAAAGTGGGCAATAAAATCCGAATACAAAAGAGTTAAAGGGTTACATTAGCCGGCAGCCGGCCACATCAGGGCCCGGCGCGCAAAAAGATTGAAGAATCGACAAGGAAACAGAGGCGGAGAAGGACAGGAGCCCTCAGAAGACGACTGCCCAGCATGTTACGGAGCAGGGGCATCCTGGTTAGCATCAGGGGCCTCCTCAGGCGATCTGTTGGTCCTGGCTTCATTCTTGGCAGCATAAAGAGCTTGGAAGGCATCCTCATCAAAGTTTGGAAGCATTTCCCTGATGATCTCCATAACAAACTTCAGGGAGGAGGAAGCTCCAGCGTTAAAGTTCTCATCCACTGCTAAGTAGGCCTCTTGAATGATGTCATTCTTCTCTTTAAGCCATTGCTCGCCCTGCGTCTTCAAGTCCCCCTGTGCCTTCCGAAGGTCCAGCTCAGCTTTGGTCAGGCGACCCTCCAGCTCAGCAACCGCCTTCTTGGCCTGCTCCAGTTCTGCCTCAAAGTTAGCTGCTTCCCATACAGCCTTTTCACGCTGGGCCTTCCAGCGGGCTACCTCATCCCTGGCCTCTCCCAAATCGCCCTCACACTTCGCCAACTGGTCCTTCAAGCTAGCAATCAGAACGACATCTCTCTCGACCACCGCCAAGCGCTCAGGGAGAGGAAAACCAGGAGTAACGTTTAGTTCCTCATCACTTAGACGACTGAGAGCCGCCAGCTCCGCTGAGGCTTGGAACACCCTGGTGCAACGCTGAACATACTGGATCACCTGATTAGTGGTGAAGGTCAAGGACTTGGTAAGATGATCCGCCAACGCCGTGTTGGAATCGGAGAGCAGGGCGAAGGCGTCAACATTGTCGCCAGCAGTAAAATGAAACTCAGTATTTTCTTCTGAGAACAGAGTTCCTGGGACATCACGAGCAGGGCGCTTGGCCTCAGGTGTGTTAGCATCTGCTTCCAGATCCACTATCGGGACGACGTTCATCGATTCCTTGTCCTTTCTCTTCCTACCAACCAGAGGAGTGCCCTCCCCAGCTTCCTCAGACTCGATAGGCGTTGCCCCCTCGGGAAGGCAAATCCCAGCAGTGGGGCCTTCATGCTTGCCAGCAGGGGAAAGGGTTGCCTCTGAGGTAGCCTCCTCCTCTACATTTCTGGGGGCAGGAGTTGGACTTGCAGGCTTTGTAGGAGTCGGCTTGGGAGGAAGGGGAGGAAGCCTCGTTCTGTTGACTGATAAACTCTTTACATACTTCATGAGATTCCGCTTCTTATAGGTGGATGGGAGGGGAGGATGGCTAACAGCAACCAAGAGATCCTTATTCAGGCCAAGTTTCTTCAGTTCCTTCTTTGACCAAAGGCAGGTAGCAAGGTCTGCAAAAAATTAAGAAAAATAACCAAGTAAGCACACAATAAAACAAAAACGAAGGAAATTCAGCTGCCATCAAAGTTGCCAAGCTACCTGCACTAAGACCCGGAGTTAGGCCTACTCGGGTCAAGTAATCATCAGTCGCAATAAGCTCCGCATGGGGGAGCCAGTGGTCAGGGCCATACACGCCCTTCCTATCGTTGGAAGCAGCGAATCGCTCGACCAGGTCCTTCTCTTTCTGGGTCAACTTGACTTCAAGAGCCTTTCCCCCGACCCCAGGGTGATACTCCTGGCGAATCTCGAGCCGGGTATGGACATGGTTCCTGAAATGCCTGGGAATCCGCCATCCCGTAGCACTATGCACATACAAAAAGTTGTCCTTCCAATCCTTCAGGCTGCCCAGTACCGGCCAAACCAGCGAACTGGTTTTTTGGCGAAGAAGGGAGAAATACCCTGGGGAGCCGCCCCCCTCGGTGGAAGCCACCATTTGTAGGCCCACCATGAACCTTAGGGCATCTATGGATGGCCCCTCACCCCAGAACAGGCAGGTTCAGGTGTAGGCTATCAACGACCTAACAGCAAGGGCCGTCAACTGGGCTATGGCCACATTCATACGCCTGAAGGCCTTCTCCAGGAAAGAGTGCAGGGGAAGCGCAGGCCGAAGTCAAGACACTTATGATAGATAGCTATGCAGCCGTCGGAGGGATTGCACACGGTGTCTTTCTCCCCAGGGACAATAACAGTATATCCCTCCCCAAAGTTATAACGCTTGGCTATGGCCTCCTGATAAGTGTGTTTTGTAGTGTTTATTTCTTGTGTTTGGGCCCGATTTCTCTTGTGGAATCGCTCTTTGGAGCGGTTTCGAGGCTACTTACGCTTGTTCTAGCTTGTTTTAGGTTCCTAAGGCCTATCTTGGAGAAATGGAACGATTCTGACTCGTTTCCAATGCATATGGAGCCAGTGAAGAGAAGCGACGATGACTCGGTGGCTTAGACTCGATCCCGAGCCCTTTGGACCATTCCCGAGCACCGAGAATCGATAAGAAGTCTAGGAAGAGCAAGTAGGGACCCATGAGATCATATTTGAAGCCTACAAGACCCATCCCGGTCGGGAACACATCCATCACGACCGGGACGAAGTGACGAGAAAGACAGCGCCTCTGACAGCCCATCCCGACCGGGACCATGAGCTTCCCGGTCGGGACCACCCCATCCCGATCGGGACCGACATCATCCCGACCGGGAAGAGCATAACACCGCCCGGTTTTATGCATAACACCGCCCGGTGTTATGCACCATCCCGACCGGGATCATCTCCTTCCCAGCCGGGAAGGGCCCAGCTCAGCCGCGACTTCATTTTTCGCCCCCCTTATTTTTGTAACCCTATATATACCCCCTCTTGTATTGTTTTAAGGACCCTTTTTTATTACCCACTAAACCCTAGACTACTTTAGGTTAGATTAGCTTAGATTAGTGTAGATTAGTCCTTAATTACTCCTTAATCTAGTTAGTTACTCTTGTATTATTGGAATTCTTGAAGAATCTACCAATCTCGACAACATTGGTGGATGTTTTGGGTTTTCTTTTATGCAAGTTTTCTCCTTTTCATCTTCTCCTGTTTGGTATAATCTCTTTTCTCCCTTCTCTTAATCTTTTATTGTTAGTCATGTTTTAATCTTTGTCTTTTGTTTATTGTGTTGTTCATCCTTGTTGTTCTTCATTATGAATATTCTTGCTCTTGTGTTAGTTTCTCTTGTTCATGTTAGTTTTAGTTTAGATATGTGTGAGTAGTCCCTCTTGCTAGGATTAGTAGGGGGATTGAGTGTCTTAATGAGTGATTAAGGGTTTGTTTAGATTGTTGGTGGAAGTTTTGGTTGCTTCTTAGTTATATGCATATGTCATGTTTGATGAAATGCTTGAATGACTTGTAGTTGCAAATGCATGTTTTCTTGCCTTCTTCTTGTGACCTTGCAAGTTGCTAAGATGGGTTCTTGCGCGAGAGCGAGGAACTTCTAGGTCGGTTTTGGAGCGAGAGCCCGGATTATACCTAGATATCTCGATTACCCCCTTCACCTTTGCTCTCCCTTGATTGATTCATCACCCTTGAACCCAACCTAATCCTAGTTCTTTCCTTATTGATTTCTTCTTCTTCTTAGCTATTATTCCTCTAGTTAGTTAAATCTTCTAGCTTTAGTTGTTATACTTAGCTATTCTTAGTCATAGTTTTATCCCTCTTCATCGTTTTAGTTTGTTTAGCTTAGTTGACTTAGTCTAGTCCTTAGGTAGACCTTAGTCTAGACACCTCTTTCCGTCCCCGTGGATTCGACCCGAATTACCCTATCTACCCTTGTTAGGTTTAGTTGGTTTTATTTGTTGGTAGGATTGACTGCAAAATCTTCCCATCAATTTGCCGCCGTTGCCGGGGACGGTGTTTGTTTAGACTTTGTTTTCCTTTTTACTTGACTTTGTCTTTGTGTTTGTGTTTTTTTGTTTGTTTTTCTTTGCTTCTTGTGGGTGTGAAGTTTATTTCCTTCTTGTCTAGTGCCCAAAAAGCACTAGACTTCTCACATTTGCTCCTAGTCTACAGTTTTTGCCTAGAGGTGGTGAACATCCTCTTCTTTACGACTCAGAGCCGCATAAACGGACTGTTGCTAGATTTTGAGGGTTCCAACCGGGTACAAGCCTAGTTTTCGAGCAAAACGTGAGGATTGATCTAAACTCTCCACCCATAGAAGCCACCATGAGCTACTCCTCTCCCTCTATGAATCAAGAACATGACATGATGTCTCCCTACTACTATCAAGCTAAGCTTCATTGGGTAATCAAGAAACCCGTGGGTATGAGCTTCAAGGATATGGATACGGCTTCCATCAAGTGAATGTTTATCAACCTTGTGATCGTGGTGGTTATTACTCAAATTACCATCATGAACCCACCATGCCTCATCATATTTCTCCTTATGGAAGCCAATTTCCCCAAAACCCACCATATTATCAATCACCTCAACTTCACTACCAACAATATGATGCCCCACCCCTTGGGCATCATCAAGATTTTCAAGGAGCTTTACAAGACCCCAATAACCCACAAATGCCCGACTTGGAGTTAATTCAATCAATTCTTCAATTGCAAAAGAGCCAACAAGAAATGACCATCCAAATGCAAAAAGACCAATATGAAATCATGGCCCAAATTCAAAGGGAAAATGAGGCGATCGATGCTCGATTAAATGCTATAGCGGCTAAAACCGTAATGTTTTTAACTCGAACGTCATAACTTGACGAAGGGTGCTCACTTGAGCAAGGGGAGCAACCCAATCATGAAGCCGCCGATGAAGTCCCTTTGGGAAGCGAGACTTACTATGAAGAACCTCAATTGTCTACCCAAGAAGAGACGAATGAGGAAATGACCCTTGATGAAGGCATTGTTGGTGAAGAATTGTAGGAGGTTAGTGAGTTGAATGAGGTGGTAGAAGTTGTGAAGTCGTTGGGTGAAAATGATGAGCCCAAGTTGCCCTTGTGCGAAAATGTGGAAAAACATCAAGAGCCTCTTGCAAGTAAGCGAAGCAATGGTTTGGAAGAGATTGAAACCGCCGGTAGAAGTTTCAATTCTCTCCTCCAAGATAATGTGAGGCCAAATGATGTTTGGAGACTTGAAGATGGGGAACCGCAACTTGATGAAGATATGAGGATGTGCAACAAGGAAGTGGAGCCAAAATCGCTTTTTATGCCTCATGTTAAGTATATGAAGCTTGCTTGTGTTTGGAGACGGTGCTTAGGGAGGAAGAGGTCGATAAAGCTTGTAGGATGGAAAGACCCTGGAGACCACGTGAAACATGACATTGGGTCTTTGGATTACTACTTCTTGCTTCCAACTTGGAGGTTTTGGAGGATAGCTTGGCTCGGTAGCGTGAGCCCTCCTTATGATGTGGCTCGTGCCTTTGACTTGCTCCTCCGAGCCCTTGATGGCTATGGATAAGAATGAAGAGTCCACCATCCTCGGTTTGACGGAGTTCCTCAAGAACCGTGATGTTGTATATTCCCTTTTCCCTCTTCTTTTGAGTTTTTGTGATTGTAATTGTGTTATTTGTGAATTTGTTTCTAGGATTTGTGTGTTTTGTGGAATTCTTGTCATTTGGTATTTTGATGAGCGATGTGAGGGAGGGATTTTGATGGTGTTTATTGAGTTTGTTTGATAGGTTAATAGTGAAAATGAAGTTTTGAGACGAGTAGTTGATGATAAAAGCTTGGTAGAGGAAGTCGGTTTTTTAGCTTTTGACAAGCTTTTGGGGACGAGATTTTAATCCCGTGTTTGATAATGTTCATAGGGTGGAAGGTTATGGTGATTGAAGGTTTTATGGCTCAAGATGGAGGCCATCTCGACCGAGAAGCATGCCATCTCGGTCGGGATGAGTTGTGCTGAAAAGTGGGCTCCCTGACGTGCCCTCCTGCCCGGGATAAGTGTCCTCCCGCCCGGGATGAGCTCCTTCTCACCCGGGATGGGCTACAACATCCCCTTTTGACTTCTTTCCTTCATTTAAGCCCCACCCAACCACTTTATACCCCCTCCCAACCTCCCAACTCACCCTTGCCTCTATCATTTCACCCTTACACTTCATATTTGCACCTTCATCTCATCTTCTCTTCACTACACACCGAGTTTACCCTCAAATCCCAACCTCATTACACCAATGCAAGCTTAGTACTTCAACCTGCGACTACATTGAGAAAGAAGAGGACTAACAATGATGAAGACAAGCAAAGTGCCGATATCGAACATTGAGACGATGGAGTTAATTGAGTTGCTAATCGTTTGGTAGGCGACTCTCCTTTCTTTTCCGTCTTTTATTGCTAGTCTATCTTCGTTTGTTCCCCTTCCCTTTATGTATTTGGTGTCTTGGTGGCCCTCGGGGCCTTTGGTAGTCATTGCTCCTGATTCTCGATGACGTGATTACATTGAGAATCATTTGAAAAATCCAAATTGGCAAGTCTTTTCACTTTTTCTTTATTTATTTTCCCTTTTTCGTAGAATGTAGTCGGATTCGGGCGAAATCCGGGCTAGGTGACTTGATTACACCTAGCCCTCCCCTCCCATTTCCTTTTATTTTCTTCCTTTTATTTCTTCCCCCATCCATATCTTTTCTCGTCTCGGCCCTTGGTGACTTGATTACACCCCGGCCGGACACATTCTACTCTTTCTTCAATTTCATTTTTTATTTTTAGAATTATTTTTCCCATTTTCTCTTCTTTTTTTTGTGTCTTCCACACACTACTGATCGAGCATGAGGACATTGCTCAGTTTAAGTGTGGGGGAGCGATATCTTAGTCTAGATTAGTTTTATTTTTGTAGTATTTCGAAAAATCTTAAAAATCCCTAAAAAAATATTTTCTTTTGTGTCTTTTTCTTTCGTGTCTTTGTGCCGTATATTTGTTGTGTTGTGTGTTTTGCTCCTCCGAATTCCTCGTAGGTTGCGCGATCGTCGACAAGTTTCGAAAAGCTCAAGACATCCGGTAATATCCCTTCATTTCTTTCTCCTTTTTCCTTTTTGTGGAGTTTGGAGAATGTGTTGTGATGGTGTGTGCTCGGGTGGAGCTTTTTGGAGTTCGTGGTTGATTGGTTACTTGTTTGGAAGTTTTGGGGCGGTGATTGTTTATTTCCTTGTGTGTTTGTTTTGTTTTGTCTTGCTTCGTTTCATTTTCTTTCGTCTTTGTTTTGTCTTGTTTAGTTGTGTCTAGTGTGTAATATGTAATAAAAGGTTTTCGAAAACCCAGTTTTGAGGCTAGTGCGCAAGTGTTTACTTTCCCTTTCTAGTATTATGAGTCGAGTTTTGGACTTTAGTCTAGTAGAATGACTTTAAATCAATGATTTCGTTGGTTTCTTACCTTGAGTCCACCTAGTCTACTAGGAATTTACTACGGGATTTGCATTTTGACCATTTTGACCACCCACGGAGTGAAAAGGCCTTGGTTGCCGAGTCCCGTCTCTTAGGTGAAAAGGCCTTAGGTGACCACCCACGGAGTGAAAACATAAACACCAAATATTTACATTCTACTTTAAAAACTTTCATTTCCCTCCTCAACTACCTTTATTTATATCACCTTCACCTCACATTCATTTCACCTTATCACTCCTCATAAAATCAAACCACCATACCCCAACCACATTCATACCTCCTCTCCATCTTGGGTGATTATTTTAGGTGCTTGAAGAGGTGAAACTAAAGTTTTGGATTCTTGCAAATTTATTATTATGGAGACAAGGGCAAGGCGAGCCGCTCGTAAGCAAGGTATGACTTCGACTTCCAATACTTCTAAATATTCCAAATCTTCTAAGTCTTCTAAGCCTACAAATTTACCTTGTCTTTATACTTCTCTAGCTCAGACCTTCTATGAAAAGATCTTTCAGAGCACTAGGTGGCCTTGTCTCCACACAATGACCGTATCTGTCACCCAACGCCCCTCCTTAGATTGTGGAGGTCTTGTGACAGTAATTGCGAACAAATAGGGTTATTCAACCGACCACCTCACCCCACTAGACGATTCCACATGGCTTGACGAGGCCTATTTTTCGACCTGGATCTTTCATGTACCTCATCAGCGCCTCGTCTACATTAGCCTTGGAAGAGCTTTAATAGTTCTGAACACACCGAACCACTATCTTTGTTCACCACAAATGGGACCTACCCTTAGGTCCCGATGAATTCCGACTGACCAAGACTGAGTCGGGAGGAAGGGAGTTTGGGAGTATGCACACTACACGTTGCCCAAAGGTCGTACGATCTATGACCTTTGTGGGATTGAATCCGACCTTGCCCTCTCGCTTAGCGACGGTCCGGAGGAGTTTTCTCCCGAGTCATCCTCCTAGGGTATACCCTTTTTCTATGGGTCTCCTAGCGCTTCATTTGCGTCGGTCGATCACTCAGATTAGACCCTCTCCCGGAGTCGGTGGTGTGTGTGTGTTGTGTATTTGTGTGTGGGTTGGGTCGGTGAGTCTTTAATCATCTATAATTGCATGTTCTTTGGTTGATTTCGTTCTTATTTTTTTTATCCTATTGTCATTGTGATTAATTTATCTCTAACATAACTTTGCAAGCTGACCCATTGATTGATTGTTGCGGCCAAAGCGGCCTTGATATTGCTCCCACTCATTAGGCGATGAGATTACGCCATTGACCTTTTAAAAATCCAAATTCTTCTCATTTTCTCAAATTTTTCTTAATCCGGGCTAAGTGGTGTGACTACAACTATGCCCATTTTTCATCATTTCTTTTAATTTATTTTATTTTATTTTATTCTCATTTTCTTAGTCACTTGGCTAGGGTCTAGGTGATGTGATTGCACCTAAGCCCGCCACCCTTTTAACATTTTCTTTTCGTTTGTTTTATTTCTTCAAAAATTTCGAAAAATCCAAAAACATTTGAAAAATTATAAAAAATCCAAAAAGATTTTTCTTATTTTTATTTTTCCGTCTTTTTCGATCTTTTCCCCTACTCGTGCATTGAAGACAATGCACAGTTTTAGTGTGGGGGGAGGGCTCTACTATCCTTTTGTTTTTCAAAAATATTTCCAAAAAATCATAAAAATTGAAAAAAAATCGAAAAATCGAAAAACCAAAAACATTTTATTTTTATTTTCCTTTTCTTTTTTCTTTTTTCTTTTTTCGTTTTCGTTATGTTTTCGTGTCCTTTGTATAGTCCTGTTCTCTACTCTTACAGGATAACCACCATCTTGATAGCACAATTTGAAGATTCTGGAAGCGTCCCGCTCGGTAACTTTTGTCCTCTCCGCTTTCTTCTTTACTTTCGTAGAGGAGTTAGGTTGTTGATATTGGGAGGCTCTCGATGAGATGAGCATTTTGGGTGTTGTGGTTGATTTTTGTGCTTGAATGTCGATGGAGTACGAAGTGCATGACTTTACTGTGTTTTCTTTTAGTTGCCTTTTCTTTTTCTTGTGTCCCTTTTGCTTTTGTATAGCGTGTCTAGGACTAAATGTTTTCGAAAACCCGATAACAAACTTATTACAAGAGTTTACATTCCATTGTAGATAACCCATTGTAGATTTTGGACCTTAATCTAGTAAAATGACTCTAAATCAATAAACTTGTTGATCCTTTAGCTTGAGTCCACCTTTTCTACTAGAGGTTTACTTCGGGGTTTGCATTTGACCACCTTGACCACCCGTGGAGGACTTAGGCCTTGGTTCCCGCATCCTGTCTTCTAGGTGACCTTGCTCGAATGACCATTGCACCTTTAGGCCAAATTCTCCATTTTTTGTAGGTTATCCGGGGATGGGCCTGTTTCCGGGTACCTATTCATCCTTTCACCCACACACCACACAATAAGTTTACAAACAATGAAATCCAAATATTTGGTTAAAAACCACATCAAAGAGCCAACAAAAAGGGGCAAACCAAAGCAAGAGAAAAGGGCACAAAAATATGAAAAACAAGGGAGAGAAAAGGAGCTTCAAATGAAATCATATCATCAAAAACATCTCCTTCAAAAAAAAAGAAAGAAAGAAAAAAAGAAAGCCCTTTGATCGATTCGTTGCCGTGAAGTGCCTACTAAAGGACCGAGTCCCGAGGTAGGAAGATAGCGGTGATTGGTCGATCAACCCCAAAAATTGTAAACACTCCACTTTTTGCTTGGGCGGCTAATTTAGGAAATTCGAGTTTGGAACGACCCTCTTGGCTTAGCCAAAGAGAGCGGGACTGCACCTACCTACAGTGTCGAACGAATCCATGGTTCACTTTTTCCACTCCGTTTAACGCCCCGTCGTACCTCTTTAGAAGATTAGGAGGACCTAGAATAAGTTATCAACACTTATATTGCTTAATTGTCATAGTATTAGGCTTTGGTCCTTGTTTACATGGGTCATTATCTTCGAAAGTTTATTGTTGTTTAAGGTAAGTAATCGGTGTCTTCCCCGCCGTCTCGATGAGGGATTCGGTGTTTTATTTTTGCTTTGGATGCGTCTATTCTTTTGTGTTACGTGTTTTTGTGAGTTTAGTCGCATCCATCATTTTGAGCAAGCCCCAACTTGCCTTGAATGTGAGTACTCTACCTCATGGGTATTTCGATGTGAGTTGAAGGGACGAAGCGGGCTCGTTAATTGCCCCGTATCGGCTTAGCATAGTCTAGCTAGTAGTAGTAGTTTGTAATTTCTTTTTGGGTCTTCGCTTGAGGGCGAGCAACGGTTTAGTGTGGGGGAATTGTTGTGTGTCAAATTTAGACCGTTTTTCCTCTCATTTAGACCCGTTTTTCCCTCGTTTTGCGAGACTTGAGCGCGATTATCGCCGTATTTTGAGTAATTCTCGCATTAGTGTCTCTCTTTTGCATTTTACGTGTTTTTGGTAGTTTTTTGTCTATTTTGATAGGATTTTTGACCAAAAACGTGTCTGAGCTACTACGAGCATGAGAGAGAGGGAAATCGTTCGAAAAGCAAAGCACACAACTCAAAATCCAAAGTCCCAACCCAAGAGGTGAAACCTTGAGCGGAAAGGAAAAACTATAAGTCCATTGGGCATCTTCACTGGAGAGGTCGAACTTCAAATGAATATATCTAGAGTTCTAGACCTCGGATCGAAGTGATTTTAATTGGAGGTGAAAGCTTTATCTTCTTAGCTTTTCAACGACATATTACACGCCCCAATTGGAGTTCAAACGAGAGAGTTATGGCCCTCTGAAGTTACAGGGCAAAATTTCACCCGATGAGAATTTGACCGGGCGAACATTCGCCAGACGGTGTTCCTCCCCAGATTGCCATTTCGGACAAAAATGTTCACCGGACAAAATTTCACCCGAAGAAGTTCACCGGGCGAAAATGACCGGGCGAAATTTCGCCCACCGGGTGAAATTTTGCCCGATTGAGAAAAGCGCCAAAAACCGCAAAATGAGAAGAAAATCTCACCGGGTGAAATATCACCCGGTGGAATTAATTCGTCAAGCCGCAAGGCAAAGTTTCACCCCATGAAGACTCATTGGGCAAAGTTTCATCTCAAAGAACAAAGTCTTACTAATGGGCAAGAATTAGATTATGGGCTAAGATTGTGTGACCCATTAAGGGCTTATTATATATAATTACCCTAAGTTTTTATTTCAAGGTGTGCCTTAAGTGTGCCTCCTTAGGGTAGGTTAGTTTAGTAGATCTCCTTAGTAGTAGTAGTAGTAGTTCACATAGTAGAAAAACTCCATATATTTAGTAGTTTCCATTAGTTTTAGATTAATCTACTCTATAATTTCTACAATCAAGTTCCTACTTCAGTTGAAGATTTGGGTTTTATTTGAAGATTTTTGGGGTTTATCAAGGGATTAGTGACAAATCTCTTTATTCTCCTCATCAATATTCAACCTTTATTTATGCAATCTTCTTATTTATTGTAGATCTTCATAGTTGGTATATTTCTCTTCCACTCTCTAATCGCTAGATTTTATTTATGTTGTTCTAGATTATTCTCTAGTTTATATTGTTAGATCGTAATTTCCTCGTCGTTTTGTTGTTATTTTCTTTAGATTTAGTTAACATGCATGTTATAGTTGTTTTCTCCTTTGTTAATGTTTTGTTGTTTTCCATTATGAGTAGTGAGTAGATTTCTTTTTGGGGGGTTTAGGGATGAGGACTTGGATTATTTGAATTGAATGATGATGGTGGGTTGTTTGCTTGTTGATTTATCAATTTTGAGGTTTTGTGTCTTTGTTGACTTAGAACCGCGGCTAGGTTGACCTTGACTCACTCTTATCAATATGAAGAAACCTCGGGGTAGGAGTTACCTTGAATTGAGACTTACCCTTTTTTGCCGCGAAAGCAGGTTTTTAGGTGGGTTGGGTGAAGAAACCGAAAGGTGTCATTCTCCCTTTATCGACATTGTGACTAAAACCCGATTCCGAGATTCTTAGACCCCAATTTCCAAATCCCGACTTTCCCCTAACACCTTTTCCTTAATTGATCATCTCTAGTTATTTATTGCGTTTTAGTGTAGACTCGACCCTTAAAACCCCCTTTTTTAGACCCCAAACACGCTTCTCTTACTCAATTGCACTCCGTTCCCCGTGGACCGACCTCGACTTACCACGAATACTTGTTTGTTTTTGTGTAATCTCGAGTCTTACAAATATCGTTTGATCCCCCGTTCTTCGTTAACGACCGATCCGATTGGGAGGCGATCAGTATGTAATGATTTTTTCCTTATTTAGAGTTGTGGAGTTTGGAGGGAAATTTTTTAGAGAGATTTATTCTCTTACCACGAATACTTGTTTGTTTTTGTGTAATCTCGAGTCTTGCAAATATCGTTTGATCCCCCGTCCTTCGTTAACGACCGATCCGATTGGGAGGCGATCAGTATGTAATGATTTTTTCCTTATTTAGAGTTGTGGAGTTTGGAGGGAAAATTTTTAGAGAGAGTTATTCTCTTAGTGGAAAGGGGATTCTACTAGTTAGTTGTGTTTACTGAGTAGTCACCCACTAGGGGTCGATGAAGCCTAAATTCGTCTAAATTGCGCCTCTTGTATGTTGTGTATTGATTGAATTGGGTGATTGGGTGAAGTGTTGTTGAGGATTTTGGATTATCTTGGTTTAGGGGTTTGAGACGGTCCTAATCCCTTGGTCATCGACGGGAGTCGATTAGGATAGGTAACCAGCTTGACCCCTTTCTCCTGTCTTACCGTACTAGATCGAACACGGGAGTGGTGTCTAGCGTGGTATCCTTCACACTAGTATGCGTACCCTTTTGACTTGAGTGGGTTTGGGATTTATAACGGGAGTGACCCTCGGATTTGACTTTAGGATTCCGTCTTACGAACCCGGGAGGGAGGTTAACGAGGAAATTAGTCGGACACAAACCCGGGAAGGAGGTGGTCGACCTAGAACACGTACAACTTCACCCTTGACCCCGATTCCTTCGATACTAGATATACTTCGATACGATTTAGGTGAATTGAAGTGACATCGTCCCCTTGTCCCTTTTTATTCTTGATCTATCGTTATTCTTTAGTTATCGCCTTTTCTTATTTTAGTCTTATTTTCTTGTTCGTCATTCCTCATTTTAGTTATCTTTTATTCTTCTAGTTTTAGTTTACCATCACCTCATTTCTATCGACTTAGATAAACATTTAGAGTTAAAACGATTAGGAATCACTACGCTCCTTGTGGACCGACCCTCATTAGTGCAACGAGAATTCATGCACTTGCGAGGCATTTAAAACCCCAACAAGTTTTTGGCGCCGTTTCCGGGGAGTGTTAGCGGTACTAGTAGTTTTTATTCTTACGTTTAGACTAAGTCATTGGTTACTTTCCATACTTTGGTGTGCCTTTGCTCGTGATCTAACTTCTCCTTTCTAGTTTTTGTATGAGTAGGCTGATCCTTGGGCTTTCACCAATTCATTTGTTGAATCCCGATATTGAAGCTACGACAAGGCGATACAACACCGGAAGAAGGAGAAATCAAGAGTAACCACCTTCACCCCCTATTATTTCCGAGTCCAAAGAAGAAATTGGGTCCGAGGAAGAAATTAACTCCGATAGACCCCCATCACCGCCTCCTATTATGACTTCTATACGAGAGAAATCGACACTCGAAGTGGTGTTGCAATCAAGTATTACGAGGCCCGCAATTGGAGCAAATAATTTTGAGATCAAGACTACTCTTCTTCAATTCGTGCAACAAAATCAATTTTCCGGGTTACCTCTTGATAATCCCAATGAGCATATTAATGTATTCTTGGAAGCTTGTGATAATGTCAAGATCAATGGAGCCTCGGATGAAGCTATTCGTTTGAGACTTTTCCCTTATTCATTGACGGGGAGAGCTAAGGAGTGGCTAAGAAGTCAACCGGCCGGTTCTTTTGATACTTGGGACAAATTATCCAAGGCTTTCCTATTGAAGTTCTTTCCACCGGGAAAGACGGCGAAGTACCGAAATGATATAACCAACTTTTCCCAAGAAGACCATGAATTCCTTTATGATGCATGGGAAAGGTTTAAGGAGCTACTAAGACAATGCTCTCATCATGGCATAGCTCCTCATGTTGTTATCCTTACCTTCAATAATGGTGTACGTCCCGAATACCAAGTGGGATTGGATGCGGCGGCCGGTGGTGTCAATGACCTAGTGCACCATACCGCGGCTATGGGAATCATCAAGAAGATGGCCTCTAACAATCATCATTGAGGTGGGGATAGAAGAAAGTTGAAGAAGAAAGATAATAGTGAAACCTTGAATGCTCTTAATGCAAAGATTGACAATTTGACAAAGCAACTTTTTCAATTCAAGCAAGGAGGGTCAAGTTCTTCTAAGGAGACCAATGAGTTCTCATGTGAGTTATGTGGGAGTCCAAGTCATGATGCCGCGGAGTGTTGTGTTATCACTACCATGGAGCAAGCCAATGGTATATGGGAATCTAATGCATGACAAGCATTTCACAACAATCAATATCACCCCGGGCAAAGAGCATTTCTATCTTATGGGAACAAGAACTTCCAAACACCACTCAATCAACAAAGAACTTCATTCAACCAAAAAATCCAAAAGCCGAACCAAGGGTTTAACTTCCAAGCACAAGATACATCGGGTTTCCGAGCTAGGAATTTCCAAGCAAGGCCAATATTCAACACCACTCCATTCCAAACCCCCCTCCAAAATCAATTCCAAGTTCCATATCAAACTCTTACACCCTTCACTACCCCTATATCATAAGTCCAACAACAACTTGCACTAGTGATGGTAGGGAAATGCCGCGTGTCCCCATCGATCAATATATAACCAACTAATCCTAATGGTAGCTAGGGTAAGTCGGGTCGTGTCCACGGAGACGGTTATAGGTGTCTAGACTAAGTCTACCTAGAAACAAGGCTAAGTCACACAAACAAACACAAAGAAGACGATAATTGACAAACTATATATGATGATTGAGAGGTGTGGAAATGGACTAACAATGAACTAGAAATAATATGAACTAATAGAAACAACTAAGATTAACTAAACAAATAAACTAGAGAAAATGATCGACTAAAGAGATAGAGAATTCAAATATGGGAAGGAGTAGGGTTAGGTCGGGTTCATAAGCATAGTAGGATGATTGGGTAACTAAGGGTGTAGGTGCCACTTAGTTACTAGGGTCGGTTTGCGCTCTCGCGCCAAAAACGAAAGAAAAAGAGACAAAAGGCAACGAGACAAAACAAAACAAAACAAACACACAATGAGAACAAACACCACCCCGAATTTCCAAACAAGTCACCGAATCAACCACAACCTCTACAAAGCTCCACCCGAGCACACAACATCACAAATCTCCTCCAAACTCCACAAGAGACAAAGAAGAACATGGGATAAAAGATGTTACCAGATGTCTTGAAAGCCCTCCAAAGTTGACGGTGAATAAGCGACCTACAAGGAAAAAGGGGGCAACACGCACAACACAACAAAAGTACGACACAACGACACAAGAGGAAAACACACAAAAGAAAAAAATTTTGATTTTTGTGAAAAAAATTCAAATTTTTATGGTTTTTGAAAGATTTTTCGAAAAAACTACGAAAATAAAACTAAACTATACTAGAATATCGCTCCCCCACACTTAAACCGAGCAATGTCCTCATGCTCGATCTTAGTGTATGGAGACTCTAAAGGAAAGAAAAGAAACTACAAAAATAAAGCTAAAAATCAAAAATAATGCGGAGAAAAGGGTAGAATGTGTCTGGCCGGGGTGTAGTCAAGTCACCATGGGCCGAGACGAGAAAAGATATGGAAGGGGGAGAAATAAAAAGAAAGAAATAAAAGGAAATGGGAGGGGAGGACTAGGTGTAATCAAGTCACCTAGCCCAGATTTCGCCCGAATCCAACTAAATCCTACAAAAAGGGTGAAAATCTTGTAAATTTGGATTTTTCAAATGACTCTCGATGTAGTCACGTCATCGAAAGTCGGGAGCAACAATTACCAAGGCCCCGAGGGCCACCATGACTCAGATGATAAGGGGAAGGGGAACGTGCAAAGGGAGACAAGTAATAAAAGACGGAAAAGAAATGAGAGTCGCCTTACCAACCGGTTAGCAACTTACTAACTCCATCGTCTCATAGTTCGATATTGGCACGTAGCTAGTCTTCGTCAATGCTATTCCTCTTCATTCTCGATATGGCTCCATGGTTGAAGGACAAAGGTATAGGGAGGTGGGATTTGATGTGAAACTCGGTGTAAAGTGAAGAGAAAAAGAGGTGGATGTGTATATATGAAGTGTAGGGGTCATATGATAGGTGCAAGGGTAGGTAGGGGGTTGGAAGGGGGTATAAAATGGTTGGGTGGGCTCACATGACAACGAAGAGGCAAAAGGAGGAGTAGGGGACCATCCCGGTCGGGATGGATGGTCCCGGTCGGGATGACACGCCCATCCCGGTCGGGAAGCTCCCTTTCCGGTCGGGATGACACTCCAGAAGACCCAACTTTTGTGCACCCCATCCCGGACGGGATGAGGTCCTTCCCGGTTGGGATGGGTCATCCTTCCCGGTCGGGATGCACTCTTCTCGGCCGGGAAGAGTCTTCTAACCCTCAATAACTCCAAAAGCTTGTCCCAAGCTTCAAAAACCGACTCCCTTTCTCACAATCCAAGCTCTAAAAATAACCACTCCTCTCTAGGATTCATCTTCACTTCACACCTATCAAATAAGCTCAAACACATTCATCAAAATCCCTCCCTCACATCGCTCATCAAAATGAATTCCAACTTACAAGAATTTCACAAAACCTAAAAGAATTACAAGAAAGAAATATATACAATAAGACGGTTCTTTTGGAACTCCGTCAAACCAAGGATGGTGCATTCTTCAATCCTTTTTTAACAACACTTGGTCAATTCCATCTCCATCAAGGGCTCGAAGTAACAAATCGAAGGCTCTCGCGAAGTCTTCAATCAAGCTTGTGGTATAACCATCCACACTCCAAGGGTCCTCATGATCTAACCTCGACATTCCCGGGGCATCCCGATCTACTAAATTCAATGGCTTGAACTTGTATTTGCGATCTTTCGGGATATACCCAAACGTCCATCTATCTTCATGTGGCCCCAAAGGAGGCTCATCTTTGTTCTTGTCTTGCAACTTGTCTTCAAATTCATGATATGGGCATTCATCCGCCCCAAGCTCGGAATCTTCATCCTCAATTCCATAGAAGTTGTTCTTCAAGCTTTTACCCGACTCATCCCTTAGATCGATGTCTTTCATGGCGGTGATCATTTTACAAGACTCATCATTAGTAGGCGAGGTGTTGCCTTGGAGGTCAAACACGAGCTTATCGTTGCCTAACTCCAATGTGATCCTACCGTTTTTTACATCAATCATAGCACCGGCGGTATGTAGAAATGGGCGCCCAAGGATAATGGGAGTGATAGCATCTTCCGGCATGTCAAGTACAAGGAATTCGACCGGAATGAAGAACTTCCCGATTCTTATTGGCACATCTTCCAACATCCCCAAAGGTCGGTTGAGGGAACTATCGGCCATTTGGAGTGTAATGGAAGTACTCTTTAGCTCCTTCATCCCAAGTCGCTCACAAATGGAATAGGGAATGATGCTTACACTCGCACCCAAATCACATAGTGCTCTCTCAATCTTGAAGTTGCCTATGGTGCATGGGATCAAGAAACTACCCGGATCCTTCAACTTGAGAAGCGTAGAACCTTGAATAAGCTCGCTCACCACTCTTGTGAACGCTATGGTCTCTTCCTTGTCAACGGATCTTTTCCTAGCCAAGATTTCTTTCATGAATCTTCCATATGCCGGGATTTGGATAAGTAGATCGGTAAAAGGGACACTTACATCCAATTTTTTCACAATGTTAAGGAATTTGTCATATTGAACATCCACCTTAGTCTTCAATTGCCTTGTTGGGAAAGGCAACTTGATATGCACCTTGTCTTGCTCATTAAGGTTGGACTTTTCAAATGACATTTTCCCTTTTCCCTTGTCTTTTCCTTGAAGTGGGGGAAGCTTGTCTTCATGGGGTATCTCAATCTCCCACAAAACTTGCTCCTCCATTGGATTTCCCAACCTTGAATTATCTTGAAGTGGAGGTACAACCTCTTTCATTGGTTCTTGCTCATTAGAGGGTAAGGGGGAGTTATAAGATGAGCCACTACTCAAGGTAATAGCATTCACATGCTCAAATTTTGCCGTTTCACCTTGAGGAGGTAGTTGCCCCTTTTGCCTTGAAGAGCTACCCGAAGCAAGTTGAGCTATTTGGGTTTTGAGCATCTTCATGTGAGCATCTCTTGCCAAGTTATCCCTTTGAAGTTGAGAAATAATTTCTTGTTGGGTTCTTTGTGTCTCCAATTGACTTCTTTGCATGTCCAACATTGACTTTTGCATGTCGAAATCCCGAGGGGGGGATTGTTGGTTATGAGGAGTGTTGGTGATGGCTAGAGGAATGCCATAATCACGAATAGGAGACCGACTCCTTTGCTTGCTTTCATGTTGAGTACCTTGAGATCCTTGTTGTTGTTGATGGTTCCCTTGGAACCCATGAGAGTTACCTAGATTAAGGCCTTGATTGTTATCTTGGTTGTAGTTATGGTGTCCTTGGGAGTGTTGGTTCCCTTGGAAACCACCTTGATTGAAGTTCCCTTGTTGGAACCCTTGATTGTTGTTGAAGGTACCTTGGTTATGTTGCTTGAAATTGTTGAATGGCCTTGGGTTGCCTATATAACCTTGGTAGCTTTGATTGTTGTCCCTTAAGGGAGGTGGCACATATGGATGGTGTTGTACAAATTGTTGTTGGGGAACTTGTTGGGAAGCTTGAAACATATGGGGATAGGGGGCACCTTTCTTGAACGCTTGAAAGGTGTTCACTTGATCAATACTACCACGACAATGTAAAGGCTCATGTCCCACTATCCCGCAAGTATCGCATATCTCATAATAAGATGTAGGAGATACAACTCCCAAAGCATTAACTTGTTGAATTGAATGTTGGTGGGAGGCACTTGCACTTTGAGCTTGATCAAAATCTTCTTGTCAATAGATTCCATGTGGGTTTTTAGTTGAGCTCCAAGATCAACGCTTAGTTGTGTAATGGCATCGATCTCGTACCTTCCGCCTTGATTCGCGTTCCTAGGCCTTGAGTATTGAGAGTTGTGTACCGCCATCTCCTCGATTCTTGACCAAGTTTGGTCATCATCCACCTCGGTAAACCTTCCATTCGACCCCATGTTGAGAATGGCCCTTGAGTCTTCATATAACCCGTTCCAAAATTGTTGAACAAGGAACCATTGTGATAGACCATGGTGAGGACAAGAGCGGATCAAGGCTTTGAATCTTTCCCACGATTCGTAGAGGCTTTCTTCATCACGTTGTTGGAATCCCGTGATAGAGGCTCTCAATAGATTTGTCTTCTCCGGGGGATAGAATTGTTGGTAAAAAGCTAAGGCTAGCTTCTTCCAAGTATCAATACCAAGAGTCGCCTTGTCTAACCCTTTGAACCATTGCTTTGCTTTACCGATCAAAGAGAAAGGAAATAATACCCACCGGATTTGGTCTTGGGTTATTCCCGTTTGTGAGATAGCATCGTAATAATCCGAAAAGGTTTCCATATGTTGATGAGGATCTTCGGTTGGTAACCCACTAAATTGACTTCTTTCGACCAATTGGATGAATTGCATTTTTGCCACAAAATTGCCGGTATATGCCTCCGGTAAAGCGGTTGGACCGGGCAAAACGTCTTCCGTAAAGGTTGAATGAGAAGAGAACTTAGGCATTATTGGATATGCGGGAAAGAACGGTGTAGATGGTGTTGATGTAGATGTTGATGGAGAACTAGGTTGAGAAGTACCAAAAGGATTTATGAAGATCCCTTCGGTATTGCCTTGAGGTTGTTCGATAAAATCGGATCCTTGGGCTTGTTCTTCGATGGTATTGCTAGCACTTGGTTGAGAGATTCTAACCCGGTCAATCGTCCGTTGGCGAAAGGCTCTAAAGAGTCTTTCCGGCTCTGGATTGAAGAGAAAGAAATCGCCTCCCCTCCTAGGCATACACTACGCACTCAAACAAACGTGAGAACACCTAGTGCTTTATGGGCACTAGGCAAAGACAATAATCGAACACTACCCAAGACAAAGAGAGGAGAAAACAATAAAAAAAAAGAAAAAAAAGAATCCTAAATATGCACAAGAGATAGAAGAAGAGCACAAGAAGGGTAACTAAGTCTAGCTAATAAGAAAACTAAGTCTAAACTAGCACCGTCCCCGGCAACGGCGCCAAATTGATTGTTGGGAAATGCCGCGTGTCCCCACCGATCAATATATAACCAACTAATCCTAACGGTAGCTAGGGTAAGTCGGGTCGTGTCCACAGAGACGGTTATAGGTGTCTAGAGTAAGTCTATCTAGAAACAAGGCTAAGTCACACAAACAAACACAAAGAAGACGATAATTGACAAACTATGATGATTGAGAGGTATGGAAATGGACTAACAATGAACTAGAAATAATATGAACTAATAGAAACAACTAAGATTAACTAAACAAATAAACTAGAGAAAATGATCGACTAAAGAGATAGAGAATTCAAATATGGGAAGGAGTAGGGTTAGGTCGGGTTCATAAGCATAGTAGGATGATTGGGTAACTAAGGGTGTAGGTGCCACTTAGTTATTAAGGTCGGTTTGCGCTCTCGCGCCAAAGCCAAAGTCCGCACTCTCATGTCTAAGACTAGACCCGAATATTCATGCAAGATGCTACTCAAAACACGAACATCCAACCACAAATCGAATACACAATGAGAAGAAGAGAACAAGTATGAGAAGCATTGGCCACTACTACCCACACAAGCAATACAACAAACACATAGTGTGCCCAATAAGTGACTAGCAACAAAGGAATCACCTTTACCCACAATCAAACCCTAATCAACCATAATCCACACTTAATCCCCCTACTAACCCCACAAGGAATCTACTCACTCATAATGAAATCAAAACTAAGACTAACAAGAGAAATAGACATAATAATCAAAACATCCATAATGAACAAACAAGAACAATGAACAATATGTAAAGATTCAAACTTGATGAATAAACAAAGAACAAGAGAAAAGAGATTATACCAACTACAAGAGGATGAAAAAGATGAGAACTTGAATTAATAAGAAACCCAAACAAATCTCCACGGTTGTCAAGCTTGGAAGAGTCTTCAAGCATCTCCATAATACAAGACTAATTACTAGATTAAACAAAGATTAACTAAAGATTAAAGGAAGATTAAACTAATGAGAGGAACACTAAAACTAGGGTTTGAATGTTGTAGAGAGGCCTAAGAGAGTCTAGGGTGATGTCGTCCCCTTAAACAATACAAGGGAGGAGTATTTATAGGGTTACAAGAGTGAAGGAGAAGAAAAGAATCAAACACGGGCTACAGCAGGGTCATCCCAACCGGTACAAAATGGTCCCGACCGAGACGAAGTGATCCCGACCGGGATGGCATGGTCCCGACCAAGACGAACCCAAAACAGACCCAGTTGATTTTGTGCACCTCATCCCGGACGGGATGAGGTCCTTCCCGACCGGGACGGGTCTTGTAGGCCTCCAATATGATCTTTAAGGTTCCTCCTTGACTCTCATGGGCTTCTCATCGATTCTCGGGTCTCGGGATCGAGTCCAAGGGGCTCGGGAATGGGTCCCAAGGTCTCGGGATCAAATCCAAGGCACCGAGTGATCGTTCCTTCTCTTCGTTGGCTCCAAAAGTGTATGAAACGAGTCGGAATCGTTCCAATTCTCCATGAACGGTCTTGGGAACCTAAAACGAACTAGAAGAAGCATAAGTAGACCAGAAACCGCTCCCAAGGAGCGATTCCACAAGAGAAACCGGGACCAAACACAACAAATTAGGCACTACAAACTACACTTATCAACAAGTCCCACAACAACAAATTACACAACAACAAGTTCCAACACCAAAGTTCAATTTGGAGATACTTATGGAATAAATGATGAGCACCCAAAATAGTTTCATTCAACGCCAAGACCAACTCCATGAAGAGACTACTATACATACTCAATTTCTCAATTGAAGAGTCAAGTCCAATATCCCCAAAGAATTACCGATCATCAAATCCAACAACTCGCAAACCAAGTTAACGAGTTGACCGTGTCAAGTGGAACATTTCCGGGTGGCATTAAGGCAAATCCTAAGGGTAAAGGCGAAATGAATGTTATTCAATTAAGGAATGGGTGCATATTGGATGAAGTTGTGGTTAGCAAGAAGAGGAAGACTAATGTTGTAGATGAAGTAAGTGAGGAAGCAAATGGTGAAAAAGAGGGTCCAAGTGAGGTGGTTGTTGATAAACCACCTATTGTTGAAGATCTACTTGCAAAAGAAACCCCAAAACTGACTAATGAAGTTAAAGCATATGTGCCACCAATACCATTTCCTCGAAGATTAGCTAGAGTCAAGCTTGAGCAAAAGTATGGTAAGTTCTTGGACATGATGACAAGTATGCATATCACACTCCCTTTCCTTGAGGTTATTAGTGACATTCCCTCCTATGGCAAATTTTTGAATATCATTTCTAAGAAGTCATATGGTGAGCAATTTTCGGTAAGCCTTTCAAAGGAGTGTAGTGTCGTTCTCTTAAACAAGCTACCACCAAAGTTAGAAGACCCCGAGAGCTTTACTATTCCTTGCTCGATCGATTCTATTAATATCGAGAAGGCCTTTTGTGATTTAAGGGCAAGTGTGAGTCTTATGCCTCTATCCATATTTAACAAGCTTGAAGGTTTTGAGCTAACTCCCACAAGAGTATCTCTTCAATTGGCGGATCATTCCGTTAAATATCCAATGGGAGTAGCCGAGGATGGGCCAATCAAAGTCGGGAATTAAATAATCCCGTGTGATTTCTACATTATGGACATCCTCGAAGACACCAAGATTCCCATTATACTTGTTCGTCCATGCCTAGCCACTGGGGGAGCTCTTATCGATGTCAAGAATGGTAAGCTCTCACTTCAAGTCGGGGATGACAAGATGGAGTTTTCACTTGAGAAAGCCATGAAGGAGCCTTCAAATGTTGTATCATGTTATCAAGTGCACATGCTTGAGGAGAATTTTGTGGAACAAGATGCTCAATATGCCCTTGAGAAGTCCATTGTCGGGAATTCGGAAATGGACGCAATGGAGTATGCTCTAGCTATGGACTCAATCTTGAAGCAATAATGCACCACAAGGTCCTTAGAAAGCTTGGCCGAGGAAGGGTTATATGAGAAGAGATCTGTGCCCCCTCAAGTGGATTTGAAACCTCTTCCCTCATCTCTTAAATATGCTTTCTTAGGTCCTAATGAGTCTTATCCCATTATTGTCAATAGTGCACTTAATGACCATCAAGTACATGACTTGTTGGAAGTTTTGAGAAAATATAGAGAAGTCATTGGGTACACTATTGATGATATTCGTGGTATTAGTCCCGCTTTATGCTCTCATCGTATCCTTTTGGAGGATGAAAGCACCTCCTCTATCGAGCGTCAAAGACGTCTTAATCCCGCCATGGCCGAGGTAGTAAGAAAAGAGGTGCTAAAGCTTCTTGATGCTAATATAATTTATCCAATCTCGGATAGCAAGTGGGTTAGTCCCGTTCATGTCGTTCCTAAGAAAGGTGGGACAACGGTTGTCAAAAATGAGAAATGCGAGTTAGTGTCTACTAGGCCGGTTACCGGGTGGCGCATGGACATAGACTATCGTCAACTTAACAAAGCCACCCAGAAAGACCATTTCCCCTTCCCTTTTATAGATCAAATGTTGGAACGCTTGGCGAAACATTCTTACTTTTGTTATTTGGATGGATTTTTGGAATTTTTCAAAATCCCGATCCATCCCGATGACCAAGTGACGCGCCCCTATTTAGGATCGGTCATTAATGATGGATAGGGGGTCAAATAATATTTATATGACCCGCAAATAACACAAAAACAAATAAATGTAGTCGTGGTAAGTCGAGGTCGGTCCACAGGGATGGCGGTCAGAAAATCGAGTAAGAGCTATGCGTTTGGGGTCTTAATTGGGGGTTTTGAGTTGAGTCTAAACTAAGATGCAATAAATGACGAATATTAATCAATAAGGAAAAGGTGTTAGAGAGAGTTGAGAATCGGAAATCGGGTTCTATGAGTCGAGGGGTTATGGGTCGGTCACAAAATCGATAGAGGGAATGCCACCTTTCGATTTCTTCACCCAACTTATCTAGATCTCGCTTTCGCGGCGAAAAAAGGTAAGTCTCAAGTCAAGGTAACTCTTACCCCGAGTTTCCCCATATTGATAGGAGTGAGTCAAGGTCGATCTAGCCGGCCAGTCTAAGTCAACAAAGACACAATAACCTCAAACATGATAAATCAACAACAAGTAGACTACTCATAATTCATGAATGAAACTACAAAACATTAACAATAGAGAAATTAACAATAACATGCATATGATAAAAACAAGAGAAAATAAAACCAAGACAATGAAGAAAAATTACGATCAACAAAAGAAACTACAAGGCGATCTAAAAACAACACAAGTAAAATCAATGAAAATGATACAATAATGAAAGAGCAATATTAAATCTAATCTAGAGATGAGGGAGAAGAAGAGAAATATACCAACAATGGAGGATAATGATAATAATAAAGATGAAGATTGCATAAAATATGATGAAGCTTGATGAAGAGGACAAAGGATTTGTCACTAATCCTTTGATAATCTCCAAAAGGTCTTCAATAAAACACTAGAATTCCCTTATAAAACTTGAATATAAATCTAAGAAGATGAAGATTGACAAAAACTATGAAAAACTACTAGCTTTCTATCTAAGCTATTCTTATGGATGATGAAGATGGAAAATGAGATTGTATTAAGATGATCTAATGGAGTGTTATGCGCATCTAACTAGGTTATCTATATATATAGTAGTTGCTTAATGGATCCTTAAATCAAAGCCCAATTCTAATCTTTGCCCATGAAATGAAACTTTGCCCTTTGAGTGAGACTTTTGCCCATTGAGTCTTCATAAGGTGAAGTTGTGCCTTGCGGATTCTCTCCAATATGGCCGAAATACCGTCGGGCAAAGTTTCGCCCGGTCAAAATCTCATCGGGTGAAGTTTCTCCCTATGAACTTGTTTGTCCGAAACGGCAATCTGGGAGGAAACACCATCGGGCGAAGTTTCGCTCGGTCAGATCTCATCGGGTGAAACTTCGCCCTATGACTTCAGAGTGTCATAACTCTCCCGTTTGATCTCCGATTGGGCTTGTGATATGACGTTGGAAAGCTAAGAAGATAATATTTCACCTCCAACTAGAATCGCTTCAATATAAGGTCTAGAACTCTAGATACATCCATTTGAAGTTCGACCTTTCCTGTGAAGTGCCCAATGGACTATAGTTTTGCACTTTTGCTCAAGGTTTCACCTCTTGGGTTTGGACTTTGGTCTTTAATCATACTTTGGGACGATATTCCGCTCCCTTGTGCCCATGTAAGCTTGAACATGCTCTCGGACAATGGATTCCTATCCAAATAATAGGAAAACTACCCAAAAACACGTAAAATGCACAAGAGAGGTCGCTAGAGTGAGAAATACTCAAAAAAAGCGATAATCAAACACAAATCTCACAAAAGCGATAGGAAAACGAGCTTAGATTGGTGGAAAAACGGTCCAAATTTGCCACACATCACCAAGAAAAAACGACTTTTACTTGTACTTATGGGGTATATGCCTATCGTCGTATGCCCTTTGGGTTATGTAATGCGCCATCTACGTTCCAACGTTGCATGATATGTCTATTTTTTCCGATTTTGTGGAAAAGATTTGTGAGGTATTTATGGATGACTTCTTCGTTGTAGGATTTTCTTTTGAAAATTGCTTGGAAAATCTTGATAAGATCCTACAACGATATAAGGAAACCGATCTTACACTTAATTGGGAAAAATGTCACTTTGTGGTGACGGAGGGAATAGTCTTAGGCCATGTAGTGTCTAATCGTGAAAAAGATGTTGATCGGGCGAAGGTCGAGGCCTACACCTAGTAACGTTAAGGGAATCCGTAGCTTTCTTGGACATGCGGGGTTTTACCGCCGTTTCATTCAGGATTTTTCCAAGATAGCTAGGCCCTTAACGGAACTCCTCGCCAAGGATGCTACTTTTTTTATGACTAACTCTTGTCTTGATGCTTTCACTAGGTTGAAGGAAGCTCTTATTTTGGCCCCTGTAATTCAACCACTGGATTGGAGTATTCCCTTCGATCTCATGTGTGATGCTAGTGACTTCGCTATTGGGACAGTCCTAGGTCAAAGGAAAGAGGGAAAGCTTCATGCTATTCATTGTGCAAGCAAGACACTCGATTCCGCTCAAGCAAATTACACCACCACCGAGAAAGAACTTCTAGCGGTGGTATGTTCTATGGAGAAATTCCGATCTTACGTTGTTGGATCAAAAGTCATCGTCCATACAGACCACTCGGCCTTGAAATATCTTATGGCCAAGAAACCTTCTAAAGCTCGTCTACTCCGGTGGGTTTTACTTCTCCAAGAGTTTGATATTGAAGTTCGGGACAAGAAGAGTACGGAAAATGTGGTTGTCGACCATTATCTCGTCTAGTGCTTGATGACCATGATCCGGAAATTCCTATCAATGATTCCCTTCGAGATGATCATCTCTTAGCACTATTGATGGTAGAATCCCCGTGGTATGCCGATTATGTGAATTATATCGTGTCGGGAATAGTGCCTCAAGATTATGACTCCCACAAGAAGAAGAAATTTTTCCACGATGTGAAGCAATTTCATTGGGATGATCCCAACCTATACAAGTCATGTACCGACAGTCTAATCCGAAGATGTGTCCCTTATGAAGAAGCCAAGTCTATCATCATGCATTGCCATGATATGCCTTGTGGTGGCCACGCGAGCTCAATAAAGACACTCGCCAAACCCTACAATGCGGATTTTATTGGCCCACTATATACCATGACGTAGCCGCCTATGTCAAGAGTTGTGATAAATGCCAAAGGAGTGGAAATATATCAAGGCGACATGATATGCCGCTAAAATATATGCTCGAGGTTGAGCTTTTCGGTGTGTGGGGGATAGATTACCAAGGTCCTTTCCCCTCCTCTTATGGGAACGAGTATATTTTAGTAGTGGTGGATTATGTGAGTAAGTGGGTGGAGGCAATCCCCACTAAAACTTGTGATGCAAAATCGGTGATGAAACTCTTGACCAAGATAATATTCCCTAGATTTGGAGTCCCAAGGGTCTTGATAAGCGATAGAGGTACTCACTTCCTTGAGAAAACCTTGGCCACCATGCTTAAGAAATATGGAATTCAACACAAGAAAAGCCTTGCATATCATCCGCAAACAAATGGACAAGCGGAAATCTCCAATCGTGAAATCAAGGCAATTCTTGAGAAGACGGTCAATCGGTCTAGGAAGGTTGAGCATCAAAGATTGATGACGCCCTTTGGGCATATCGCACGGCCTTCAAGACACCGATCAAAACTTCCCCTTTCCGTCTCATATACGGGAAAGCTTGTCATCTCCCCGTTGAAAAGGAACATAAAGTTTATTGGGCAATCAAACATCTTAACTTTGATTTGAAAAAGGCCGGTGAAAGGAGACTACTCGACCTAAACGAACTTGACGAATTCCGCCTCCATGCATATGAAAATGCGAAAATCTACAGGGAGAAAATGAAGAAATTTCATGACAAGAATTTAGTGCGGAGGGAATTCAAGGAAGGCGAGTCGGTCCTCCTCTTCAATTCAAGGTTGAGATTATTTCCGAGGAAGCTAAAGTCTAGGTGATCGGGATCGTTCGAGGTGGTAAAAGTATTTCCGTATGGCTCGGTTGAGATAAAAGGAAATGAGGAGACTTTCAAGGTTAATGGTAGCCGACTTAAGCATTATTTTGCCGGCCAACCAATTCAAAGAGAGATTGCTTCCCTCAAACTTCATTAATTCAATTCTTAAGAACATTGTTATATATATTGTCAACAACTTGATTCGGTCGAGCCAACGACCTTAAAAAAAGGCACTTCGAAGGAGGCAACCCCGATTCTTGATCTTTTTCTACTTCTTCTTCTTATTGGATTTTCTTGGAGGAGCATTTTTGTGATGATATATATCGTTTCTGGAGCTTAATTGAGGGTTTGGTGCACCTTTGGGTCGATTTGGAGATGTTTAGAATCGAAAAAATGGGGAAGTATAGTGAAGATGACTTGCGCACGGCAGACCGTGCGTAAGTACTTCAGGCACGTAGTGACCGTGCGCAAGTCACTGTGCTTAAGCTACAGACCGTGCGCAAATTCATAAAAAAAAAATTATTATTATTTTACTACTACCATACCCGACCCCCCCCCCCCCCCCCCCTCCTCTCTCACCGATCATACTACCAATACTAACCCACCTCATTATTATTATTATTACTTTTATTATTACTATCACATAATAATAATAATAATAGTAATAATAGTAATAATAATAACAAACCCACATTCATAACCCATCTTCATCTTCTCCGCCATAAACCTTCATACCTTCAACCATCCTCTATTGAACCTTCATCTATTTTCCCATAAAAATCCCCAAAATCAACCCAAATCCCCTAATTTTTACACCATTCTCCTATATATTGCTTCCTCTTCACTCTCCACTACACAAAATCCAATTTAAATAACAAAAATTCACCCACCAAAAATTCGCAGAGCTGATTTTTCACCCACTTCCATACCTTCAAATCAACTCATCTTTTGAAGGATGGCTATTTGAACCGTTGTTGTGTGCCAAATTTGGACCTTTTTCCTCCCATTTAAACCCGATTTTCCTCCGTTTTGTGAGAATAGAGTGCGATTATCGCCGTATTTTGCGTAATTCTCGCATTAGTGTCTCTCTTTTGCATTTTACGTGTTTTTGGTAGTTTTCTGTCTATTTTGATAGGATTTCGACCGAAAACGCGTTTGAGCTTCTACGAGCATGAGAGAGATACGGTCCAAGAGCAAAGCACACAACTGAAAGTTCAAGTAATCCAATTGATCGACGAAGAAAGAAACCGGCAGAGAGGTGGCTGACCACCGGGTGAAGTTTCGCCCGGTGAGTCATCACCGGGTGAAGTTTCGCCCGGTGAGTCATCACCGGGTGATGTTTCGCCCGGTGAGTCATCACCAGGTGATGTTTCGCCCGACGATATTTTTTTCACCCCCGAAGATTTTCACGGCACTCCCGACCGGGCAAAATGACCAGGCGAAATTTCGCCCACCGGGTGAAATTTCGCCCGATGGAGAAACCGGGCCGAAAACGCAAAAACCGAAGAAAATCTCACTGGGTGAAATTTCACCCGGTGGGATTACTAGGTCGAGCCGCAGGTGAAGTTTCACCCTATGAAGATGCAAAGGGTGAACGTCTAGCTTAATTGGAGAAGGATTGGATTATGAAGTGTGTGCAACCCATTAAGCAAATCTATAAATACCCCTCCTAGGGTTTAGTGACTTCTTGTGCCTTAAGGGAGCCTTGGGATTAGCCCTTAGGAGTAGGAGTAGGGTAGAAAACTCTCTAGTAGTAGTAGTAGATTGTAGTAAGCTTCTTAGAAAATTCTCTACAAACAATTAATAGATCTACTTAGTATTAGTATAATTACTCCTTAATTAGTAGAAAAGTCTCCATCTTTATTGAAGATTGTGCTTAATTGTTGAAGATTCAAGGGTTTTACAAGGGTTTATGTGACAAAACCCTTGCTTTATTTCTTGAAGATTCTTATTTCTCTTATTGAAGATTTAAGATTTATGCATGGATTAGTGACAAATTCTTGTGTATTTCTCCAAGATTCAAATGCATGGATTAGTGACAAATTCCGAAGAGAAATTCAAACATTCCAACAACAAGAAAATGAAAGCGTAGGTAGAGCCTGGGACCGATTTCAAACGTTGCAAAGGAAATGTCCGCACCACGGCATCCCTAGTTGGCTTCTACTTCATATATTCTTCCACTCGTTATTGGACAACGCCAAAAATAATGTCAATGCGGCGGCAAAAGGCGATTTCTTTTTGTTAAATTAAATTGAATCTACAAAACTCATTGAAAGGATAGCCAAGAATGAATGATGAATACTCCGAAAAGGATCAACGTGAAGAGCCAAGTGGTGATTCGACATCGCCAACCGAGAGTAGAACCGAACTTGAAGCTAGAATTGAGGAGTTGGTCAAGCAATTTGAAGTCTATGTTGCTAGAGCCAATTCTCCACCCAAGACTAGAACATCTCCACCAAGAAGAGTAAGTTCACCAAGACGATCGTCCATTTCACCACCGAAATTGTATCGTATTGAAATTCCATGTGATCATTGCGGGAGATATGACCACGATTCTGAATTGTGTATGAGAAAAGAGAGTGCTTATCAAGCCAACACCCAAAGAACCCATGATAGACCTCAAACGAACAATCCTAATTCGGGGACCGGATTTTATTCCATGCCTACTCAAGGATCACATCCTTTTCCAAGAGCCCCCAATCAAAGGGTTTATCCTAATTCGTATCGACCTCATTATCAATCGAGACCTCCTCACACACATCAATTCAATCAAGGCTATTTCCATCCTCAAGAACCGCCTAGACCGAACTATGGTCCACCTTTTGGAACTCATCCTCAATTTAATCAAGGTCCTCCTTTCGGAGCTTATCCACCGCCTAATCAAGGTCCTCCAAGGAACTTTCAAGGAAACTCTCAACCCTTTTATGACATTCAACAAACTATTAAGTTCTTGTTGGAAGAAAATGCGTCAAATCGAGCTAGACTCGAAGCTCTAGAAGCACAAGCCGTGTCTCGAGCTCGATCTCCTCGAGAGCCGACCGACTCTTTCAACAAAGCATCCGTGAATGCCGTTAAGGTAATTAGTAAAGAGGAACCGGTGAAATCTTTTGACCCACAAATTACATCTCATCCCTCAATCAATCAACTTGATGAGAAAGTGGTCGAGGATGTAACCGAAAAATCAAGGAGAGATCCGTCGAAGTATCTTGTGAAAGACCTTGCATTTGTTATCGAACAAATTCCAATAGAGGACACAAATCTAGTGTCTAGGATTGAAGTACCTCCTTTGAATGAAAAGCCAACAACCCTATTCAATGATCAAGCCTTGGGAATGATAACCTTCACCGACCTTATTGAAAACATTGTCACAAGCACATCTATGCCTACCCCGTCCGATTACATCCGAGACATCATTTTGAAACCCGCCGAGGAGGAAAAGGCTCCCGTTTCTCCAAAGACCAACCCTAAAGCTACAATTCCCATTAAACTAGGAGATCCGGGTAGTTTTGCCATTCCATGCTCCATCGACCATGTCTTAATAGACCGTGCTTTGTGCGGCGTTGGAGCTGACATTAGTTTGATGCCCTTAGCCATTGCTCGCACTATTTATATTAAAGACTTGGATTATTTTCCCGTGAATGTGCAAATGGCCGATGGGACCACTAAAGAACCCTACGGATTGGCTCGTAATCTCATGGTTAATGTGGGGAATTTATATATCCCCACCGACTTCGTCATTTTGGACATGCCAATTGAGGAGCAAAATCCTATCCTTTTGGGACGGCCTTTTCTAGCTACCGGTTGGGTGATTATCGATGTGAAGCGAGGACGTTTATCTTTCAATGTCGCTAATGAAATGGTCCAATTCGTGCTTCCCGCATTCCTTCCCGAAGATCCTCCTAATATGGAGTTTTGGAACAAAATGGTGGAGTTCCCATCAAATGAAGAGCCTTCTACCGAAGATCTTGACTACGATGATGAAGAAGACGACGGTGCCCTATTCATACTTCGTTCTACCTCCGACGAAGATATTCCCGAAGAATTTGCCATGGTTCCCGAGGTAGCGCAACTTATGAATATGCCGGAGTTTAGAGAAAAGCTCAAGATCGGTAACGTGGAATTTGGAGTGAATGATCAAGACCCTTCGGGTTGCTTTTCAAGCAACCCCAACTAATTTCAAACTATTCAATTCGGTTTGGTGGTGTTCATAATAACCACCTTTGTAAATATTTGTATATTCTCGTCTCTTTTTTATTTTCTTCGAACAATAGTTTTTGGATTTTTCTTTTGGAGCCTGTTTTGGTACCTGCAGGAATCGTGAAGATTTCTTTCGGATATTTGTTTAAAATGTTATTTAAAAATATATTTGATTAAACGATAATGTACATGAAATTAATTAAATAAATAAAAAATAACTATTTTAAATGGCTTTTTTGGAAGATTATTGACACTAGTTAATATTAACCCGATACCAACTAGAATCGAAACAAACACAAGGGATGAGGAATCAAGTTCCAACCCCATACCACATTAGTATGATTCCTCATTCCGAATCCATACCTATGCACGAACCAAACGCCCCCTTAAATTACATATTTCTCATCCTTATCACATTCCTAACATCTTCTTGGAGTTTGTTTCGAGAAATTGTTCCGATTCCGACAAACCCCAAACCGAGACCGTCAACAACTTATTTGTCAAATTCAAGCATCAAGCATGAGAAGGGTGAAGCAAATGGCGAGGAAACGGATTTCTTCAATGCTAGGTCGAAATTCGGGATCAACATCGTCCTCAGGTCGGAGGAGACGGCCGAGGCTCGGGATGAATCTGTCCCGATGCCGGTTCAGACACAAAGACCAACACCGCGCGAACAACCTGTTCCGCTTGAGCTACGCTACCCGAAAATTCGCCGTAGTTTTCGTCATCCTGAATCTGGTTTATATTTCGCTAAAAAAGCTCATGTTGATAAGTGTAAGAAATTTTGGGTCTGTCGTCTCGAGCCGACTCGTTGGGCGGCTCGAGATGTACTTGAGCGAATGGGTATAGACACGCAGGTACAAGCAATGTGCCAAAGTCTTGGTCTTATCAAATTTTATGCCTCCAAGGAGGAAACTTTTCAAAAGTTGACGTGCGAGTTTTTCGCAACTTTCGAGCTAAGTGGTGACGATAATGCCACTGTCTCGTTTCAGCTGCGAGAAACTTCGTACGTCCTCAACTTGAGGGACTTTGGTGCACTTCTCGGTTTACCTTCTTCAGTCCTTGGAAGGCCTAGGGCGGGACAAACTCGGGACGATAAATTCGGCCGAGATCGATTCTGGTTAAAAATAGCCCGCCAGAGGACTTTTAAGGGAGGGAAAATGCGTTCTTTCTCTATTCGGAACCCCATCCTTCGATATTTGGCACGTATCATAGCCAACTCATTCTTGACAAGCTATGATACGCACCATAACTGTAGTGCCACAGCTGTACAGTTATTGGAGGATGCGGTTTTGAATA
This sequence comes from Agrostemma githago, assembly GCA_958450325.1. Lineage (NCBI taxonomy): Eukaryota > Viridiplantae > Streptophyta > Magnoliopsida > Caryophyllales > Caryophyllaceae > Agrostemma > Agrostemma githago. The sequence goes on from OY288239.1 coordinate 13,205,321, forward strand.
GAGACCCGTCTATTGATATGTCCGAGGCCTTAGCTACTCATTTTGCCCAGGTTGTGAAGGGCAGCCGCAAGAAAATTTCTTGTGGCGGTATTGTAACGATGATAGCTAGAGCCTTGGACGTTGATTTTAGCGATTTAGCACCAGTTGACGGAGCGGGACTTTTTATTGATGAAGTCTATTGTCCTTTCCTTGTGTGGCCCCAGAAAGGGGATTATAACAGTTTGTTCTTGTATAAGATTACTGAGATGAGAGCTATTGCAATGCCTAACCACGAATGGGTCAGGCTAGATGTTGAAGAGAACTTCGGCATGCCGATGAGGTCTGGGGAGTACATTCGGGATAACACCCGAGGTAAGTTCTATATGGTTCAATACCCCGATGGACCTTTAGATTATGGCGACGACGATATTGAGGTCGTAGACGTGTCGGAGGAGGAACCGGAGGTTGAAACCTCTCGGGATGAGGGTCATAGGACTTTACCGTCATCATCACACGGACCCTCTTCCTCCCGTCAGACCGAACCCTCGACCTCCCAGTTTTTCACACCCGACTTTACACCGCACAGACACTCCACGTTCACCCAGTCTACCCCCGGTTTTCAGGAGGACGTCAACATGAGTCCTCCACGACACTCCTCGTTCTTCGGATCTGAGGACTTTTATAACCAGTGGGGGGAAGTTTATGACCGTACACGTCAGACTTGGGAGAACTCGACCACATCTTTGAACCTGGCCCAGGACGCCTATAATGTAACCCAGGATGCGCGCGATACTGCGCATGATTCTTACACGTACTCTAGGGAAGGCTTTGAGTTTGCCCGGAGTAGCTTTGAGATGGCTAGGGACGCCCAAGCAGCGAGGATGGCGGCGAAGGAGAACCAGAGGATGTTGCAACAGCAACAAAACCTCTTTAATCAAATTTTTGGTGTACCTCCGGCAGGGTCTTACTACCCACCACCTCGTCCCCCAGGTCCGATGTGAGTGGTCGAGTGTCGTTAGTGTTAGTGTGGGGGTGTTAGATGTCAATCATCAGTCGTCGTTAATCTGTTCTCTGTTCTCAGTAATCTTTGTCAGTCTTGCAGTGCCAATTTTTGGCATTTGATAATTATGGTTGTTGATTAATTTGTGATAATATTTTGGTTGGTTTGGAGACTTGTCAGCCCCTCACGTGATCCTGCTTGGGTCATTGCAAACGTGAGGTTTATTTGCAGGTGCTTTAGAGAAGAAGGACCTGATTGTTGCTCTCGGTCTTCGGTGACTTGATCGCACCAAGACCATTTTGAAAAATCCAAAATCTTCTTTTTCTTTTATTTTTCCCGATTCGTGCGGAATCCGGGCGAGGTGACGTGATTATACCTACGCCCTTTCCCATCTTATCGATTTTTCCTTTTTCTTTTCATTTTCCTTTTATTTTCTCTTCTTTTTCTTATTTTCTTTTAATTTTCTTCATTTTGAAAAATCAAAAATACAAGGGTTTTTTTCAATGGGCTACCCCTCAACTATCGGCCTTTCCAAGTGGTACCCCTGCCTTTTTCAAATTACAAGTGGTACCCCTAAACTTTGTAAATTACTCTATATTGTAACCAAAGTTAAAATATTCCAACAAAAATTTCTCAATTGATGATATAAATAGTGATTATTATTCCCTATTTTACTTTCATCAACCATGATATATTTCTTCAATTTGCATCCTTTACTCAAAAAACTTCAGTGCACTACGACATAGGGGGTGACGAAGAGATTGAGGTTGAAGGATTTAAAAGAGTAAGGGAGATAGGTAGACGTCGGCCGACAACAGAAGTGTGTTGTGATGAGCATTTGGTGGCTTGGTGAATGCGGTAAAGAAAAAGAGATGGTTTGAAGCATCAAATTGGATTGATTAATATGTTAATTATTTATTTTTAAAAAAAATAACTGTAATACACTCATCACTTTGGTTATGATATGAAGTGATAAATAAAGTTTAGGGGTACACCTTGTAATTCGAAAAAGGCAGGGGTACCACTTGGAAAAGCCAATAGTTGGGGGGCACCCCATAGAAAAACCCAAAATACAAAAACATTTGAAAAATCTTCAAAAATACCAAAAACATTTGAAAAATCATAAAAATTCAAAAAGATTTTTCGTTCTTTTCTCTTTTTATTCTTTTTCGATTCTTCATCTACTTGTGCATTGGGGACAATGCACGGTTTTAGTGTGGGGGAGGGATCTACTATCCTTTTTCTTCCTTTTCTTTTTCATTTTATGTAAGAAAAATTACAAACATCACCCTTAGTCCAAGTATTATATTGGGTTATTTACTAAAATCCCCTTTTGGGGGAGAAAGGTGGATTGTTAGTGTAGACGATCTGGAAGATATAATCGGGGGACACGTCTGGATAGGTTCCATTTGTATACTTGGTGGAATTTGGCATATCTTAACTAAACCTTTTGCATGGGCTCGTCGCGCACTTGTCTGGTCGGGAGAAGCTTATTTGTCTTATAGTTTAGGTGCTTTATCCGTCTTTGGTTTCATTGCTTGTTGCTTTGTCTGGTTCAATAATACTGCTTATCCTAGTGAGTTTTACGGACCCACTGGACCCGAAGCTTCTCAAGCCCAAGCATTTACTTTTTTAGTTAGAGACCAACGTCTTGGCGCTAACGTAGGATCCGCTCAAGGACCTACTGGTTTAGGTAAGTATCTAATGCGTTCTCCGACTGGAGAAGTTATTTTTGGGGGAGAAACAATGCGTTTTTGGGATTTGCGCGCTCCCTGGTTAGAACCCCCTAAGGGTCCAAACGGTTTGGACTTAAGTCGGCTGAAAAAAGATATACAACCTTGGCAAGAACGACGTTCAGCGGAATATATGACCCACGCCCCTTTAGGTTCTTTAAATTCTGTGGGTGGTGTAGCTACCGAGATCAATGCGGTCAACTATGTCTCTCCTAGAAGTTGGTTAGCGACTTCTCATTTTGTTTTAGGATTCTTATTTGTAGGCCATTTGTGGCATGCGGGAAGGGCTCGTGCAGCTGCAGCAGGATTTGAAAAAGGAATTGATCGTGATTTTGAACCTGTTCTTTCGATGACCCCTCTTAACCAAAAATCCAAAAAAAATAATCATTTTAGCTTTCTTTTCTCTTTTATTTTTGTTTTTTTGCCACTTGTATTGCCTTGCATTTCCTTCTTGTAGGTACACCGCCAACCATTTAGCATGGATACGTAAGGTAGCGGAAATGAAATGAAGACCGCGCGGTAATATTTTCTACCTTCGTTTTATCTCTTTCTCTTATGCATGGGAGTTTGGGCACATATGCTATTTGGAGGTTCACTTGGTGAACATTTTGGAATTGGTGGTTGTGATTGTGTTGACTTGATGGAGTTCGGAGTGCTTGGCTATATTCGCGATTTTGTTTTGTTTTCTTGTGTTTTTGTCGTTTTTGTGTGTTCTTTTTCATTGTGTGTATAGCGTGTCTAGGTAAAGCTTTCGAAAACCCAATTTTGAGTTTAGGCCGAGTGTTTATTACTCTCTTGTTAGTGACCCTTTTTTATTTTTGGACATGTTTCTAGTAGAATGACCTTGAACCAATTTTTGCATTGGATTTTTACCTTAAGTCCATCTTTTCTACTAAGATTCTACATCGGGATTTGCATTTGACCACCTTGACCACCCATGGAGTGATAAGGCCTTGGTTACCGTTCCCCGTTCTCTTAGGTGACCTTACTTGAGAAGCCATTTCTTTAGTCCAAATTTTCATCCTTTTATGGGTTCGGAGGGGGTGCACACCCGACTAGCCTATTTTCTACCATTCACCCATTTCCACAAATAAGTTTGCAAGAATATGCTTTACCTTGATCTCAAATGAATTATCTAGCCAAAAATGAGCTATTCAAAATGAAAAAGGGAAAAATGAAGAAGGGCGTTATTGTCAAAAAAAAAAGCCCTCGATCGAAATAATGGGGAAAGAAAACCGAAAAGAAAGTCAAATCTAAAAAAAAATCATTCCTAGACCCAAATAATCCTTTGGTTGACTTATTGCCGTGAAATGCCTATTAGAGGACCGAGTCCCGAGGAAGGAAAATAGCGGTAATCTGTCAATCCTTACCATTTCGCAAACACTTATCCATCTTTTTGGTCTAATTGACTTTCTTGAGTTTGGAACGACCCTCTAGGCTTGGCTTAGGAGACGGCATAACATTTACCTACAGTGCTTACTAACTCCATGGTTCTCACTCATCCACTCCATCTATCGTCCCGTTGTATGTAGGCATCTTTAGTGGAATTAGAAGGACCTTGGTAAATTTTCAATGTTTTTGTTGTTTGATTGTCATCCTATTAGGATTTTGTCCATGTCCATTTGTGTTACTAACTTGGTAGTGTTCTAGCTTGTCTTAAGCTCGAATCGGTGCTTTCTCCGCCGTTTCGATGAGGGATTCGGCGATTTATTTTCTTTTTGGTTGCGACTATCTCTTTGTGTGTGTCTTCTTTGTTTTGTGTGTTTGTGTGTGTGTTAGTCGCAACCCCAGTTTTGAGCAAGCCCCAACTTGCCTTGCATGGAGGTACTCTACCTCATGGGTATCTCGATGTGAGTTGAAGGGACGGAGCAGGCCCATTAATTGCCCCGTATCAGCTTAGCATAGTCTAACTTAATTAGTAGTAGCTAATTTTTTTTGGGTCTTTACTCGAGGTCGAGCAACGGTTTAGTGTGGGGGGATTGTTGTGTGCCAAATTTGGACCGTTTTTCCTCCCATTTAAACCCGTTTTTCCTCCATTTTGCGAGAATAGAGTGCGATTATCGCCGTATTTTGCGTAATTCTCGCATTAGTGTCTCTCTTTTGCATTTTACGTGTTTTTGGTAGTTTTCTGTCTATTTTGCTAGGATTTCGACCGAAAACGCGTTTGAGCTTCTATGAGCATGAGAGAGATACGGTCCAAGAGCAAAGCACACAACTGAAAGTTCAAGTAATCCAATTGATCGACGAAGAAAGAGACCGGCAGAGAGGTGGCTGACCACCGGGTGAAGTTTCGCCCGGTGAGTCATCACCGGGTGAAGTTTCGCCCGATGACATTTTTTTCACCCCCGAAGATTTTCACGGCACTCTCGACCGGGCAAAATGACCGGGCGAAATTTCACCCACCGGGTGAAATTTCGCCCGATGGAGAAACCGGGCCGAAAACGCAAAAACCAAAGAAAATCTCACCGGGTGAAATTTCACCCGGTGGGATTACTAGGTCGAGCCGCAGGATGAAGTTTCACCCTATGAAGATGCAAAGGGTGAAGGTCTAGCTTAATTGAAGAAGGATTGGATTATGAGCCTTGAAGTGTGTGCAACCCATTAAGTAAATCTATAAATACCCCTCCTAGGGTTTAGTGCCTCCTTGTACCTTAAGTGAGCCTTGGGATTAGCCCTTAGGAGTAGGAGTAGGGTAGAAAACTCTCTAGTAGTAGTAGTAGATTGTAGTAAGCTTCTTAGAAAATTCTCTACAAACAATTAATAGATCTACTTAGTATTAGTATAATTACTCCTTAATTAGTAGAAAAGTCTCCATCTTTATTGAAGATTGTGCTTAATTGTTGAAGATTCAAGGGTTTTACAAGGGTTTATGTGACAAAACCCTTGCTTTATTTCTTGAAGATTCTTATTTCTCTTATTGAAGATTGAAGATTTATGCATGGATTAGTGACAAATTCTTGTGTATTTCTCCAAAATTCAATATTTTATTTATCTTCATCTTCCTCTTTAAATCTTCTCCATTGTGGGTAAAATTCTCTTCTCTCCCTTTTTCTCCATTAGTATAATTGTTAGTGTAGTTTTTATGCATGTTAGTGTTTTATTATTACTCATCATGACTAGTGAGTAGATTTCTTTGTTGGGGAATTAGAGAGGAGGATTTGGATTATTTGATTCAAGGGATGTTGGTGGGTTGTTTACTTGTTAATTATCAATTTTATGGTTTTTGTGTCTTTGTTGACTTAGAATCGCGACTAGGCCAACCTTGACTTATTTCTACCAATATAGGGAAACTCGGGGTAGAAACTACCTTAGATTGAGACTTACCCTTTCGTCGCGAAAGCGGGTTTAGGTAGGTTGGGTGAGAAACCGAAAGGTGGCAACCTTCCTTTTTAACGTTGTAACAAAAACTCGATCCCGAGATTCTAAGACCCCATTTCCGAATCTCGACTCTCCCCAACACTTTTCCTAGCTGATATTGCCTTTAGCTTTAGTAGTATAGTTTTCTAGCAATAGTTCGACCTCTCTCTCGACCCAAAACCCCCATCTCAATCCTCCAATCACGATTAGACCCTAGACTTGACCATTACGGCTTAACCCCTCTCCCTGCGGATCGATCCCGACCTACCACTACTACGTTAGTTAGGTTAGTCGGAGTTAAAAATATTGTTTGATTGTACGGATCGCGACGCCCGCGCATTTCAACCGTTGTGAATCTTTTGAGACCTTTTTGGTTCGATTTCGGGCAGAAATGATTTTTTCCGGGTTGGCTACGGGTTGTAGACGGGTTGGAGTCGAGTTCCCTTGACTACCTATTTGGTTAGAATCCATTCATGGCCCCAAAAAGACCACTACCATCAGTTATGGACGCTCCTTCTTCCTCTAATCTCGTCCTTACTAGGCAAAAGATGAGTCAACACAAATATAAGTATGAGAATGTGAGTTTTGCTACTGAAAAGCAACGTACCAAGTACAAGGCACTTCTTAAAGCGTCATTCGATCCCACTCGGTTTTTCCACCGAGAGACCACCATAGTCATGGGCATAGATGATGACTTAGATATACTTTACTTGATAGGTTCAATTGCCCAATTGGGTTCATGCATGCTTACTCTTACCAATCCTTGACTTGTGAATTTCTAGCAACCCTTACCACTGAGACTTCGGGTGCAAACCCGTCCATATCATTTCAACTGTTGGGCAACCAAATTACACCAAGTCAAGAAGAATTGGCTCAATTGCTCTATATAAATTTCATCCACCTTACCAAAGGAAAAGCCTCTCGAAAAACTGTGGTACTTAATGAAAGAAAGGAGTTTTGGGAGCAAATATCTAGGTCCGGTCTACCTTACGAGGTTAGGGCAACAACACTTAGCGCAGTGCGGAATCGCTCATGGAAGTCTTGACCAACCGGCCTCCATCGGTAGATTTTACCAAGGCCGTAGTCGTGCACCTTTACTCCATGACACTAGTCACCCCTCCAACGGTAGTGGGTGGGAGCCTTGTGTTATTTATTGCCCAAGGGTTAGGGATGAGCCGAGAACCGGAACCTAGAGCCTTAGGTGGTACCTACATTGAAACCTCCTACCTTGCCGCTTCACTCCGTCCCTCCACAATCGATGGGGTCACCCAAATTCAATTCTACATCACCCCCTTCGATCCATAATACTCCCGGACAAGCCTCATGTCAAAATTGCAATTCGGGAAAATTGGGGCATGCCCTTAAGGATGAATGAATATATTCGTAGGGACATTTACTCCGAATGGACCCCCGCCAACTACGGCCATGACCCCTCCCGCACGGTTTATGAGGCCGAGGAAGTTGAGGAGGATGACAAGGGTCGAATTCTTGAGCCACCTCGCTCATTTATGCATCAACCCGGCCCTTCATCGTCGAGTGCCGGTCCACAATTTGGGTCCGGGCAAGGTCAACAATTCGGGTTTAGCCAAGGACCACAATTTGGGTACGGGCAAGGATACCAACAACCGGGTTATGCTCCTTGGGACATATCCACCATAAGTGCCTAACCACGAAGAGAGTCGGAGGTCAATTGAAGAGCTCAGAATGACATCCCAACAACAACACGAAGAAGCGATGGGATCAATTAACCGAATTGAGACTTCTTTCAATTCATTTTTTGATAACTTCTATTCCCACTTCCCACTTCCCCAATGAACTTCTTGTTATTATGTAAGTGTGGGGAGGTGGCTTTTTGGTGTGTTGGTGATTGTTGTGGAGTGGAGTGATTGTTGTAGAGTGGAGTGGTTGTATGGTGTGGAGTAGGGCGGTGGAGAGAATTGGAGGGTGTCGGTGGTGATGGTTGGGATGTGAGTTTATACTCGTGATTTGGTGAATTTTTGGTGAAAAATTCATGACTTGGTGAATTTTGTAATTGGTGAATTTGTAATTGGTAACTTGGTACTTTGATATTGGTAAGTGTTGAGGGAAAGTGATTGCTCCCGGATTTTCGGTGACTTGATTACACCAAATTTCCATCTTGAAAAATCCAAATTTTTGCTCCCAGATTTTTGGTGATGTGATTACACCGGAAATTCATTTGAAAAATCCAAAGAGTTTGCTCCCAGTGCTTTAGTGACTTGATTACACTAAAGCACCACTTGAAAAATCCAAATTTTTTTATTTATTTTATTTCTCTTAGTTTTTCTTAGCTTATTTATTTTTCTTAGTTTTTCCTAGTTTTCTTTAGCCCCCTAGTTTCTTCCCATATTGCTTTTTGCATTGAGGACAATGTAAGGTTCAAGTGTGGAGAGGAGTCTACATTTTCTTTCTTTTCAAAAAATTAAAAACCCTAAAAATTCTATAAATTTCAAAAATCCAAAAATATTTTGTTTCAAGTTTATTTTAGTGTAGCATTTGTATATATGTTTGTTTCTTATGTTGTTTCCCTTTTTCCTTTGTGTAGGTAAACAATCCGTCGGACGCCACAAAATCAAAGTCTAAGGTAAATGGATGAAGACCGCTCCGGTACATTCTTCCTACTTTACTTCCCTTTCTATTACTTGTTGAAGGAGGATGAGATTTTGATTGTATTGGAGGTTCATGATGAACATTTGGGTTGGTGGTTGTTTGCTTGCATGTGGAAATTGGTACTCTTGTGTTTTCTTTTGTTTGTTTTTCTTTATTTTTTTGTGATTAGTGTCTAGTTTAGTGTGTCTTAGGGTAGTGTTAATTTTTTTTTGAAAACCTAGTCTTGAAACTTGTTTTTGGAAGCCTACATTCTCTTATCAGTTTTGCTTACCTTGATGTAGGACTCGAATCTAGTAGAATAGCTTTATGGTACTAAGTTTGTCTACATTCTAGATTAAGTCCACCCTTCCTACCAAATAAATTACTCGGGGGTTTGCATTTGACCATTTTGTTCCCCCGTGGTGTGAAAAATCCTTGGTTACCGTGTCTCGTATCCCTAGGTGACCATTATTCATTGTGACTGTTTTCTTTTATAATCCAAGTTTATCGATCAACTATCACACCTACCTTCCACAAATAATCTTCTCCTTTTTGCTTTTGGTGATATTATTGTGTGATGTTCTCCTCCACTTCTTCGAAAAAAAGAAAAAAGAAAAATTGAAAAAGAAAGAAAAGAAGAAGAAGAAGAAATTGAAAAGAAAACAAGGGGAGAAAGAAAGAAATGAAAAACAAGATAAAGAATTAAAGTCGGAAGAAAAATCACCACATCTCAAAATAAATCTTCCTTTGATTGGGGAGCCATCGTGAAGGGCCTACCGAGGGACCGGGTTTCTGAGGAAGGAGGATAGTGGTGGTGAACCGGTCATTGGAACTACCATTTTTCTATTCCCATTTTGCTTGGATTATTTGGTCACGTTGAATTTTGGGACGACCCTTCTCTTTATTTTATAAAGAGATCGAAACACACTTACGCTATAATGTTTTATAACGCCACATTTCTACCTTTCTACGCCATCTTACGCCCTCTTTGTAGTCTATTTGGAAGGTCGGGAGGAAATTCGCTAGATTATCGATGTTCGTAGTAATTTATAGCTATAGTATTAGATTTTTGTCTATATCTTGTAGGTTACTAGTTTGAGAATGTTTGTTTTAATAATAGGTGGATGATTAGTGTATTTTACCGCCGTCTTGATGAGGGTGACGATGTTTTCCTTTTTGTGGTGCAAACATTTTCTTGTCTTTGTGTGCTTGATTGAGTGTTGTGTCAAAAGTTTTGTGCAACACCCAACTTGCCATGCAACGGGATACCTATCCTCATGGTATGTCGTTGTGAATTGAAGGGGCATTGAGTGCGCTAATACTCATGCGGTTAGTAATAGTCTAGTGGTCGAGGGATGCTTAAAGCAATCACAATGGTGGTTCTTAGTCTTGGGTTTGTCACCAAGAACTTTATAAGGTAAACTTCTTTCATTGTGTACCACATTGAGTTTGTCAAAATAAGAACTTGGTTCTTATTTAAGAACTTAGTCCTTACATTTTTCTATGCAAATAAAATAATTTGTTTAGAGAAGAAATATAACAATGGGTCCTATCTGAGAACAATATTCTAAGTTCTTCCATTATAGCTAAAAGTTCTTAAACTTGATTGAAGTGCAAAAATGACACGACATGGAAAGAACCTTACAAAAAGTTCTATCATTGTTGTTACTCTTATATTGTGCATTCACTCCTCGTAGCTTAGGTGCTTATCTTTGCCTTTGTCGCGTTTACTCGAGGACGAGTAAATGTCTAGTGTGAGGAGGTTAATAACTCCATTATTTACCGTGTTTCAACGCCTTATAGACATTCATTTAGCCCCGATTCACCGCGTTTTCGTAGGCATTTTAGCTATTATCGTCTATCTTTAGTGTTACAGGGGTTTCTATGTTTTCCTTTGGTTTTCAGGCGTTCCCGTGTAGAAAGCGGTGAAACCCGAGCGAACCCAAGCAAAAGGGGACACATGGACCGAGTTCGAACCCGAGCAAGCGTGTTGGAGAGTTGAAAACAAGAAATTATAGAAGAAGAAGGTTACGCACGGCAAGCCGTGCGTAAGTCTGGCAAGCAAGCTCTGACCATGCGTAACACGGTGGCCGTGCGCAGCTCCAGAATTCTATTTCTTTTGTTTTTCGACCCGGTTTTTGTGTAACCTAATTAAGACGTATAAATAGCCTAATTCTCACTTTGCCTCTCAAGCTTTAATCATTTCTAGATCTACATTTTGAATTTATTGGGTTTTCTAGTGAGAGAAGTTGTATTTGAAGATCTTCATCCTTTTTGTTCAAGATTCAAGTTTTATTTAATTTTCTTTTATTATTATTCTTCCTTGTCTCTCTATCATTTGGGTAAACTCTAATCCTTAGTTTAATTTTGCCTTTCCTTGTTGTTTCCTCTTCTTCTTAGTTTTTACATTTGTTGTTTGTTCACTTAGCTTATCTTTGATTCAATTCCTCCATTCATGTTTGTATTTTCTTCATCTAATTAGAATTCTCCAGTTTGACCACTTTTGCATGATTAGTAGTAAAATTCACCTTAAAAGAATGTTCATAGTTAAAGATTCCATCTTTACTCTTAATTCTACTGGTTTAGTTATGTTTAGTGACTAGTAACCCACTAGGGGTCGATGAAGCCTAAATTCGTCTAAATTGCGCCTCTTGTATGTTGTGTATTGATTGAATTAGGTGATTGAGTGATTGGGTGAAGTGTTGTTGAGGATTTTGGATTATCTTGGTTTAGGGGTTTGAGACGATCCTAATCCCTTGGTCATCAACGGGAGTTGATTAGGATAGGTAACCGGTTTGACCCATTTCTCTTGCCTTACCGTACTAGATCGAACACGGGAGTGGTGTCTAGCGTGGTATCCTTCACACTAGTATGCATACCCTTTTGACTTGAGTCGGTTTGAGATTTATCACGAGAGTGACCCTCGGATTTGACTTTAGGATTCCGTCTTACGAGCCTGGGAGGGAGGTAAACGGGGAAATTAGTCAGACACGAACCTGGGAGGGAGGTGGTCGACCTAGAACGCGTACAACTTCGCCCTTGACCCCGATTCCTTCGATACTAGATATACTTCGGTAAAATTTAGATGAATTGAAGCGACATCGTCCCCTAGTCCCTTTTTATTCTTGATCTATCGTTATTCTTTAGTTATCGCCTTTTCTTATTTTAGTCTTATTTTCTTTTTCGTCATTCCTCATTTTAGTTATCTTTTATTCTTCTAGTTTTAGTCTACCATCACCTCATTTCTATCGACTTAGATAAACATTTAGAGTTAAAATGATTAGGAATCACTACGCTCCTTGTGGACCGACCTTCATTAGTGCAACGATAATTCGTGCGCTTGCGAGGCATTTAAAACACCAACAATCAGCTCAGCTCAGCTCCAATATTTTTAGCTCTTAAAATAGTACTCCAATAATAATAGTAATAATAATAACAAAAAAAGTTCTTGTAATTTGTTTGGATCTTAATAAAGTTCCGTTTTTTTTAAATAAAATAATAATAATAATATCATTTATTTATTTATATATTTATATATATGGAACGAAAGTTGTATTAAGATCTAAACAAATTACAATAAGTTATTATTATTGTTGTTATTGTTGTTGTTATTAGAATTTTTTGTCAGAAACTACCTTGTATTTAAGGTGTTTTGTGAGAAACTACATTTTATTTATTTTTTGACATTCAACTACCTTTTATTTTCATTTTTTGTTAAAAATTACCTAAGTCTAATTTCTTATGACCCAAAGTCAACTTTTTGGCGTTGACTGAACCTGAAGTTTTTGTTTTGTGGGAAACTACCTTTTATTTTTATTTTTTTGTGGGTGACTACCTTATATTTAAACCAACTTGTAATGCAAAAATTAAAATTTCAGATAAATAATCATATCAAATTATAGTAAAGTACATTTAAGAAATATTCTAGTTTTTTCATTAATCCTCCAATTTAAACTTTAGTTTACTTTTTTGGGTTTTTCTATGGGATACCCCTCAACTATCGGCTTTTCCAAGTGGTACCCCCGCCTTTTTCGAATTACAATGTGTACCCCTAAACTTTGTAAATTATTTTATATTGTAACCAAAGTTAAAATTTTCCAACGAAATTTCTCAATTGATGATATAATATAGTGATTATTCCTTATTTAACTTTCATCAACCATGATATATTTCTTCAATTTTCATCCTTTACTCGAAAAACTTCATCCACTACACTACGACGTGGGAGTGATGAAGATATTGAGGTTGAAAGATTTAAAAGAGTGAGGGAGATAGGTCGACGTCGGCAAACAACGGAGGTGCGTTGTGACGGGCATTTGGGGGCTTGGTCAATGGTAAAGTAAAAGAGGTGGTTTGAAGCATCAAATTGGATTGATTAATATGTTAATTATTCATTTAAAAAAAATATTGTAATACACTTACCACTTTGGCTATGATATGGACTGATAAGTAAAGTTTAGGGGTACACATTGTAATTCAAAAAAGGGCGAGGGTACCACTTGGAAAAGCCAATAGTTTACGGGTACACTTACCTACTTTTTTTTAAAATAAAATAATGTCACATATTAACCTCTTAATCATTCATTCATGTTGTTAATCACAATTTATCATTACACTTCCCAATCAATTGTATGTCCACCAACCCCTTGTATAAATAATTGGTTATCTAGATAAATTTACGTGTATCTACAAATGTTTAGAAATTGGAAGTATATAATTGTCTTAGTAAAATACCTCTCTACACTATAGAAGTATTAGAGTAACAAAAGGGATGAAAGACTTGTAATGTCTGTGTATGTGCTCTAACTTATAAAGTCTATATAGCCATCTGTATCTCACACTTTGTATTGTCAATCGCAAAATAAGTAAAAATCATTCTATTGTGTGCTAAATTTAGACCGTTTTTCCTCCCATTTAGACTCGTTTTTCCCTCGTTTTACGAGATTAGAGTGCGATTATCGCTTTATTTTGAGTATTTCTCGCATTAGCGTCCCTCTTGTGCGTTTTACGTGTTTTTGGTAGTTTTTCTATCAATTTTGATAGGTTTTGGCACCAAAAGCATGATCGAGCTTTCACGAGCACAAGAGAGGGGAATGTCGTCCAAAAAGCAGAGCACACAACTTAAAGTTGTCATCCAACCATACGACGAAGAATGAGACAAGAAAAGAGGCCAGAAAATGACCGGGTGAAACTTCACCCGATGAAACACCACCGGGCGAAATTTCGCCCGACGGTAAATTTGCCTCCCCGAAGATTTTCTGAGAGCTTCTCTACCGGGCGAAACTTCGCTCACCGGGTGAAATTTCGCCCGACGATGAAGACGTCCAAAATTGCCGAACCGGAAGAAAACCACCGGGTGAAACCGCCGGATGAAATTTCACCCGGCGGTATTGATCCGTGAACGACGGGGCGAAATTTCACCTCATAAAGATTAAAGGGTGATTGTCTCACTAATGAAGCAAAAAGTGGATTTGGGCTTTAGGTTAAGAGATCCATTAAGAGTTTACTATATATATGCATACCCTAGTTTGTTGCTTAAGCAACTCCATTAGGCCTCCATTAGTTCCATTCTCTCACTACTTACCCCTCCATTTTAGTAGATTATTCTAGTAGTATTCTTAGTAATTCTCTATAATTCTAGTAGTTTACATAGTAATTTAGTGGTAGATCTTCATAGTTTTCTTCATCAATTCTCTAGATTTATATTCAAGCTTTGTAGATTTCAAGTTTTTGTTGAGGATTTGTGAAGATTATTAAGGGATTAGTGACAAATCTTGTATTCTCTTCATCAAATATTCAACCTTTATTTATGCAATTTTCTTCTTTATTGTTGATCTTCATAGTTAGTATATTTCTCTTCCACTCTCTAAACTGTAGTTTAGATTTAATTACTGTTCTTTCAATATTATTCATTTAATTATTCTTTCATTATTGTCTTGTTTAGATCATCCTTATTTATGTTGTCTTAGATTGTTTTATGTTTTATCTTGTTGATTGTTATTTTGATCATCTTAGTGTTGTAGTTTCTCTAGATCTAATTTATGTTGTTCTAGATTATTTTCTAGTTTATTTTGATAGATTGCGATTCCTTCATAGTTTTGTGGTTAATTTGTTAGATCGCAATTTCCATTATTGTTTTGTTGTTATTTTTCATAGATTTAGTTATTATGCATGTTGTAGTTATTTTTTCTTTTGTTAATGTTTTGTTGTTTTCCATCATGAGTAGTGAGTAGATTTCTTGTTGGGGGGTTTAGGGATTAGGACTTTGGATTATTTGAATTGAGGGATGTTGGTGCGTTGCTTTCTTGTTGGTTTATCATGCTTATGGTTGTTGTGTCATGGTTGTTTTAGTCCGGCCGACTAGACCGACCTTTACTCGTTTCTATCAATATGGGAAAACTCGGGGTAGAAATTACCTTAACTTGAGAATTACCCTTCTTCGCCGCGAAAGCGGGTTTTTAGGTGGGTTGGGTGAAGAAACCGAAAGGTGGCATTCTCCCTTTATCGATGTTGTGACCAACCTGATTCCGAGACTCTTAGACCCCAATTTCTGAATCCCAACTTCCCCCTAACACCTTTTCCTTGATTGATCATCTCTAGTCATTTCTATTGTTATTTCTCTTGTCATTTAATTTCCGTCTTTTACCGCAGTTCTAGCATAGACTCGACCCTTAAAACCCCCTCTAGTTTCCAAACACGTTGCTTTTAACCCGATTCCGTTCCGTTCCCTGTGGACCGACCTCGACTTACCACGAATAATTTAGTAGTTTTTGTGTTTTTCGAGTTTATAAAAATTGTTTGACCCCCCATCTTTCGCTAAACGATCGATCCGATTTGGGGCGCGTTCAAAAAATGGCGCCGTTGTCGGGGAGCGGCGAGTAATTGTGTTTTTAGTTATTGTTTTTGGTTATTTATCTTGGTCTGTTTTTCTCCCTTTTCCCTAGTACCGAAAGGTGCTAGGAGTCTTACCGTTTAATTGAGTGTATGCTCAGGAATACATCTTCGCCCTTGTGTTTCAATCCGGAGCCGGAAAGGACATTTAGAGCTTTGCGTTTTCGGGGTAATAACTCAACCACCATTATTCCACATCCTTCATTATCACCTCCTAACCTTAATCTCATCCTACCACCTACATCTTCTACACCAAATAATCATTCTACATCATCCACTTCACAAAATTCACCACCAACCCCACCATCACCAAGGACACCACCGCCAAATCAAAACCCATCCCCTCCAAATCATCCAAATCCAATCCATCACCACCACCAATCCAATAAATGGCGACCTTAGCCTCCCATTCCCAACTTACACACGAAGAAACACCTTCACCCGTCGATTTCGGGGAGATACACGAGAATTATGAATTGAATGCTTCTTTGACAAATGCGGTTCAACAAGATACTTTTCATGGTTTTTCTCAAGAAGATGCCCAAGAGCACATCGCTTCATTTAAAGAAAAATTAGTAGGGGCCCGTCTCAATGGGTTGACTTCAAGCCAATTGCACCGATTGTTATTTCCAAAGACCTTGAGAGATGGAGCTCGTAGATGGCTTCAAGGCCATCCAGCTAATACATTCACATCATGGGCTCAATTATCCAATGCCTTCTTGGAGAAATATTTTCCGCCGTCAAAGACTAACCAATATCGCATGGAAATACAAATATTCAAGCAAGATGAATTTGAAAGTCTAAGTGAGGCTTGGAAAAGATTTAGGGATTTATTGCGCAAGTGCCCTCACCAAGAAATACCCGATTGGCTAACAACCCAAACATTTTACAACACCCTTTCATCGAGAACCAAGGAGAACCTCAATTCGGCCGCCGGAGGAGACTTCTCGTCCCTTACCGATGAGGCATCTAAGAATCTTATTGAAAAGATGGCAAGGAGTGATTCTAGAATGGGTCAATCGAGAGATTCTAGAAAGAAAGTTGAAGTGAACTCATCTAAGAGTTCCAATGAATTGAAACTTCAAGCACAAGTTGAAGAATTAACAAAGAGAATCGATGCCATGAGTTCTAAGCCTACTCCTAGAGACATGTACCAAATTCAAGGGAATGTTCCAACAAGGCAACCATCACCTCCTAAACAAATAACATGGGAAGTTCATTGTGATAATTGTGGCAATTATGGCCATGATTCTAGCTCTTGCATTCCGAATGAAGAAACTTAATTTGAAGAGCCAAATGAAGTCCAAGCTATACAAGTGTATGGGCAAAGACCTCAATTTGATCCTTTTTCCAATACGTACAATGTCGGCACAAGGTTTCATCCTAATTTTTCATATGCAAACCAAAATGTTCAAAATCTGATGCCACGTGCCCAAGGGAATCAACCGATGCCATTTAATCAAAGTCAACAAAGGCCCTTTAATCAAGGTCCTCCAAAGATGCCCCCATATTTGCCTCCTCACCAAAGGAGCAACTTCAATCAACAAGGTAGCAACTTCCATGTTCCCAACAATTACAACAATTACCATAATCAACATGGTAACAATTTCAATCATGGATACAATCAAGGGTTCCAAGACAAATTTCAAGGAAATCAAAGTTACAATCAACAACCATTTAATCAACCCTCTCAATCTTATGGCCAACCAAGCAATTTTCAATATGGTCAAGGAGGAATTCCATGGGATAATATTAGTGATTTGCAAAGAGTTGTTGGGCAATTATGGAGTGAGCATCAAGATACCAAAGCAAGGCTAAAGGTTTGGGAATCACAAGAAGCAACAAAAGCCTTAGCCGCCCCAATTCATCCACCCCATGGTTTGCCCGGGCAACCCCAAAACCCAAGAGACCCTCCACACCAAGCAAATGTCGTCATTTTGAGAGGTGGCAAAGAAATTGAGGACCCATACAAGAACTTGAACTTGAACACCAAGAGCACCACAACCAATGTCAATCAACCAAGTTCACCACAAGCAACATCGCCCACTTCCCCCAAACAAAACCGGGGAATACAAGTGGAGTTTGATATTCTTCAAAATGGGGAGATTGAGCAAAGAGAACTCAGAAGAAAGAAGAAGGAGCAAATGGAAGCGGAAGAAGCGAAAAGAAAAGATGCGGAGCGATTAGCTCAAGAAGAAGAAGAATTCAATGTTCCATCGCCTCCCGCTTTTGTCCCACCATTGCCTTTTCCCGAACAAGTTAAGCCACATAAGGAGAATGCCAAATTTAACCGTTTCGTGGATATGTTGAAAAAAGTGGGGGTAGCTTTACCCTTCACCGAGGCAATTTCTCAAATGCCTCTTTATTCTAAGTTTTTGAAAGAAGTCTTATCTAAAAAGAGAACAATTGAGGACGAAGAATGTGTCCCTCTCACGGCACAATGTAGTGTCATTCTCATGAATCAAATGCCAAAGAAACTAGAGGATCCCGGTAGCTTTTCCATCCCTTGTCGGGTTGGAAATGTTGTTGTTAATCAAGCTTTATGTGACCTAGGGGCTAGTGTTAGTTTGTTACCCTATTCTATTGCTAAGAGACATAGTGTGGGGGGAGATGAGACCCACTAGTATGTCGATTCAACTTGCGGATAGGTCCGTCAAGTACCCACTTGGGATACTTGAGGATGTACCCGTGCAAGTTGGTAAGTTTTTCATCCCCTCCGACTTTGTTGTCATGGATATGCCCGAAGACACTATTACCCCCATTATTCTAGGTCGACCTTTTATGGCTACCGGTGGTACTATAATTGATGTAAAGAATGGAAAGTTGTCTTTTAACATAGGGAACGAGTCGGTAGAGTTTTCCCTTTCTCAAGCTTTTAAACAACCAATAATAGAACAAATGCATTCCATTGAAGTTATTGATAGTTTGGTTGAGTATAACTTGATAGATGATGAAAAAGAAGAAGACCACTTGATTCCCCACCTTTTGAAGATGAATGCTTACACGAAGATAAGGTAGAACCACTACCGGTGGGTAAGAGTATGGTATCTTCTCCTCCTAATCTTGAACTTAAACCACTCCCCTCTTCCCTCAAATATGCTTTTCTTGAAGGAACTAATTATCTCGTTATTGTCAATGCCACACTTGATGGACCTCAATTGGAAAAACTTTTGATTGTTCTGAGAAAACACAAAAAGGCCATCGGGTATAGTATTGCCGACCTCCAAGACATAAGCCCAAATGTTTGTATGCATAGGATCATCCTTGTTGATGACCACCGCCCTTCGGTTGAGGGTCAACGTAGGTTGAACCCCGCTATGAAAGAGGTTGTCATGAAGGAAGTCCTCAAATTGTGAGGCTAACATTATAAACCCAATAACCGGAAGTAAATGGATTATCCACGTAAAACTTGTGCCGAAAAAGGAGGAATGACGGTTGTGAAAGGAGAAAAGGGAGAGTTGATTTCTACTATAACCATTACCGGTTGGCGCATGTGTATAGATTTCCGAAAATTAAACATGGCCACCGTCAAAGACCATTTCCCCCTTCCCTTCATTGATCAAATGTTTGAACGATTAGCGCATTATTCTTACTTTTGTTTTCTCGATGGTCATTCGGGATTTCTTCAAATTGCTATTCACCCCGATGACCAAGAGAAGACCACTTTTACATTTCCATATGGCACCTATGCCTATCAAAGGATGCCATTTGGATTGTGTAATGCGCCGGGAACGTTTCAAAGATGTATGATGGCTATTTTCTCCGATTTTATTGAAAAATCAATGGAAGTTTATATGGATGACTTTAGTGTCCATGGTACATCTTTTGATTCTTGCCTTGAAAATCTTGATCAAGTGTTAGCTCGATGTGAAGAGTATAGACTTGTTTTGAATTGGGAAAAATGTCATTTTATGGTTGAACAAGGTGTTGTCTTAGGTCATATTGTTTCTAATAGAGGAGTTGAAGTCGATAAGGCTAAAGTTTCCGTGATTGAGAACTTACCACCACCAACTAATGTCAAAGGGGTGAGGAGTTTTCTAGGTCACGCCGGTTTTTATAGACGATTTATTAAAGACTTTTCTAATATTGCCAAGCCTTTAACTTCTTTGCTTATGAAAGATGCACCTTTTGTTTTCGATGACTCGTGTCTTGAGGCCTTTTGTAGGATAAAGACCGCTCTCACCACCGCTTCAATTATCAAAGCACCCGATTGGAATCTTCCATTTGAGATCATGTGCGATGCCTCCGATTTTGCCGTTGGTGTCGTCTTAGGTCAACGGATCGACAAGAAGCTACATGTGATTTAATATGAAAGCAAGACCCTAGATGAAGCCCAATCAAGGTACACCAGAACCAAAAAAAGAGATGCTTGCCGTTGTCTACGCCATGGAAAATTTTCGAACATATGTTACCGGTTCCAAAGTCATCATTCATACCGATCATGCGGCCATTCGATAATTATGTCCAAAAAGGAGACAAAGTCCCGACTCTTTTGGTGGGTCCTCCTTTTATAAGAGTTTGACATCGAGATTAAAGACAAAGCCGGATCGGAGAACATGGTAGCGGATCACCTTAGTAGACTAACGGTTAGTAAAGAAAGCGATGAAGATGATGGTATACCCTGATACCCATCAATGAAGCTATGAGAGATGAGGCCTTGATGGCCCTTGAAACTATTACACCTTGGTATGCCGATATCGTCAATTTCTTAGTGTCTCATTTTATTCCGGACGATTATTCCAAGTAAGAGAGGAAGAAACTACGTTATGAAGCCCGACGCTATTATTGGGATGAGCTTTATTTGTTCCGCCGTTGTATGGATGAAATCTATCGACGATGTGTGACGGCCGACGAAGGATCTGATATTGTGAAGCACCTTCACTCGACACCTTATGGTGGACACTTGGCCAACCAAAAGACAATTGCCAAGGTTCTCCAAAGCGGGTTTTGGTGGCCTTCCATGTTTAAATATATTAGAGCTTTCATTCTCACATGCGATGCTTGCTAAAGAAGTGACAATATTACAAGAAGAAATGAGATGCCCCTTCAACCCATCTTGGAAATTGAATTGTTCGATGTTTAGGGCATTGATTTCATGGGTCCGTTCACATCCTCTTTTGGCAACAAATACATCCTAGTCGCGGTTGATTATGTCTCAAAGTGGATCGAGGTCGTAGCTTCTCCTACCAATGACTCCAAGGTTGTAATCAAGCTTTTCAAGAATGTCATTTTCCCGAGATTCGGTATGCCTAGAGCCATAATTAGCGATGGAGGCTCTCACTTTACGAAAGATACCTTTGAACACCTCCTTAAGAAATATGGTATCACTCACAAGATGTCCTTAGCCTACGACCTTCAATCAAATGGGCAATCCGAGATCTCTAACCGTCAAAATCAAAGGAATTTTGGAAAAGGTTATAAATACACACCGAAAGGATTGGTCATTGAAGTTGAATGACGCCCTTTGGGCATTGAGAATGACTTACAAAGCACCGATCGGAACCACAACTTATCGTCTTGTGTATGGTAAAGCATGTCATTTACCGGTGGAATTAGAACACAAAGCCAAATAGACTATCAAAGAGCTAAACTTTGACGAGAATGTTGTTGGAAATAACCGCCTTCTCCAACTACAAGAATTGGAAGAACTAAGACTCGAGGCCTATGAAAATTCGAGGATTTACAAGGAGCAAACACGCAAATGAGATGATTCTCGAATACTTCGTATGGACTTATCTGTTGGTGATAAGGTATTACTTTTCAACTCTCGTTTTAAGCTTTTCCCCGGTAATTTGAAATCAAAATGGTCGGGTCCATTCGAAGTGACCAAGGTGCAACCACATGGATCAATAGAGATACCAAGCCCGGAAACCGGGAAATTTATGGTTAATGGACAACGTTTAATGATTTATCATCCCGGTCACGTTCGTGAGACCTTTGTTACCGTGAAGCTTGGTGAGCTCCCATTGGGGAGCATTGTTTAACCCCTTCTCAAGTTGAAGTAGGTTTGGTGGTATCCTCAACAACCACCTTGTATATATGTATAATATTCTTTGAGTTATTAGCTTTGTTTGTGAAGAATGGACAAACTTGTTGATGGGGGTCGGTAGCCAAGCCTCGAGTCTCCTGCCAGTCAGGCCCCAGGACGCCCAATCCCTGAATAAGGGGTGGCCTGCCCAGCAGACCTCCCAGCAATATCATTATAAACTCCAAGTGAACAGCCTTAATCACTTGACCGCCTGGCCCGGCTTTGCCGCCTGCAGAGCATGGCAGACCAGGCTTCCTGCCTGCTTCCAGGGCGCTCCCACCCAAGCAGGACCAAAGGAGGACCGAGGACCCATCCGTCATTTTACCTAAGGTAAGGGGAAGTGAGTGGACAATGTGAGTCCACGTGTCGCACAAGTATCCACTCATTTCCCTCTTCTCTTTTCTCTTTTCCTCTCTCTTGTGGGAAGGTATAAATACTCTCCCATTTCCCACATGAGAGGGGTTGGATTTTCTCTCTCTAGACTCTTACTCCTAAAAACGCCACCTAGCTCCTCACGAACTAGGTTCATCAAGGCATTTCACGGGCTAACTTAGGCATCGGAGAGGGTTCCCTCGGACAACCTCCGAGGCCCTGTGCGTTCATTGTGCAGGGAGCAGGCCAACTCCGCCGGGAAGGTCCTACTAAGGGAGTGAGACAAGGAGAGGTTTAAGGAAATCAGACGATCAATTGTTCACTAGTAACCCAATTATACAACCCGGATCCAGAGCCGGGCGAGTTGTTTCCGTGACCGGAACAATTTGGCGCCGTCTGTGGGGAACTTACGGTTGTGCTCACGAGTTACCCACTAAAATCAACCACTCATAATCACAAAAAACTAAAACAATCATGCCAGAAATTGTCGATACCAGTGCAGGGACGGGCCCAACGGTCCCACCGGTGGCCCCCCTGTATGGTATCCCGCAGTTGGAAAGGGTTCCTCCTGCCACAATCCTGGGGATGGGGGGAACTAGCCTCCACGGCGGACCAAACGCTGCTGTAACACCTGAGTTGGGGACACACCCTGGGCACGCTCTGAATCTGACCCCAGCTCAGATGGTGCAGACGGCCGCTTTCTTCTCTGCAATGCTAAACCAGGAGTTCACTCCTGAGGACTTGGTAGGCAGGGTCGCATCGGCCCCCAGGCAACCATCCTCAATCAGCAGGGATGGAGCTGGGGGCACGAGGCGGACCGCCGCCAGGAATGCTCAGAGGAAAGCAAGAAGGACGGCACAGGCGTATGCGCATGTACAAAGGCGCATTACCACCGGCAACCCAGAGCCACCTGCCCAGCAGGCGTTCTCCATTCACACAACAGAATCAGCGTCTGGAGAACAGAGAGGCTTATCCCGGGAATTGCAGGAGTGAATGAGGCCCAGGGAGCCCATGTCAAAACGCCTGGGAGAAAAGCCAGGCGGGGTTTTCTCCAGGCTAACACCGGCGGCCAAAGAGTAGTCAGCCCCTGGTTTATCCCAAAGCCTGCAGTCAAGGCTCAACCGGGGGCAACCGCTCGAATCTAAGTATCACCAGGGTGAGAGCTTCTGTCACTCTCAGAGGAAGAGACCCAGGCAAGTCTCCCCTGAGACAGAAGATGAAGCAGCGAGCAGGCCGCCTCCAAGGCACCGCTCCCCCAGTATGAGGAAACCGACCCATAAACAATGGGATACTCATGGTAACCAATCTGGGGAAAGCAGGTCACGATTGGTAGGCAGGCCCACAAAAACCCCACTTCATCCTGAGGTACAAGAATACCCCATTCCAAAAATTAAAATGCCCACCATTAAGTTTGATGGGACAACAGACCCAGAAGACCACCTGGCGGCATTTGAGAGCCACATGGGCATGTACGACGTAGATGATGCCATCTGGTGCAAAGTTTTCCCAACCACCCTGGTAGGGCTTGCAGAAGGATGGTTCAGGGACCTCCGCCAGGGGTCAGTCAAGTTCTTCATAGAGTTGGCCGAGATCTTCCTCGAACAATACGCCGGGAATAAAAGAAGACGCCTCACTCGTTTCGATCTCATGACCCTAAAGCAGAAAAAGGGTGAAAGTGTAAGGGAATACCTGAGAAGGTTTGATCTATCCTACCAGCAGGTCAGGGAGATCGACGATTCCACCACCGCCTATGCCCTGACAATCTCCCTACTTCCAGGGGAAATGAAAAACCAGATGATTAGGGCCCAGCCAGAAACCTTGGCCATGGCCAGGAAAATTGCTGAAGGGTTTATTCTGCAGGAGGAGTTCCACGGCCTGACGGATACCCCTGCAGGCCAAACAAGGCCGCAAGGGGGACCGCAGGGTGGGCGTGGCAGGAATGAGCCAGGCAAGCAGAAAGAAGAGGGAGACACTCCCAAGAAGGAGCGCACTGTCTACCAGCCAAGGTTTGACAGTTACACTGCCCTCAACAAATCCAGGGCGGAGATCTTCGAACTGGAAAAAGAAACCGCTAAGTGGAATCGCCCGAACAAAACCCCGCAGCCCAAAGGGAGACCCCAAGAAATTCTGCACCTTCCACGACTGCATAGGCCACACCACCGAGGAATGCCGCCACCTGAAAGACGAAATCGAGAAGTTAATCAGGAACGGATGGTTGGCCAACTACGCAGCCAAGAATAATTCTCAGAAAGAAGTGTCTGAAAAACCTGAAGGGTCAGGGCAGAATCGCATGGTGATCCACGTAATATCAGGGGGTACTGAGGGCCAGCTCAGTCGAAGAGGCCAAAAAAGACAAATGCGTGAACTAAAGAACCAGATCTGTTATGCTGAGAAAGCAGGAAGTCCAAGAGGAGTGACATTAAGCATCACCCCTGAAGATGCAGGGCGCGTGGTATACCCGCACAGTGATCCTTTGGTGCTGTCCCTGGAGATCAGCAACCACATTGTGCGGAGGTGCATGGTAGACACTGGCGCATACACAAATCTACTGTACAAGGACGCCTTCGAGAAAATGGGCCTGGAAAAAAGGCACCTACGACCTGCCCCCGGATCGTTATACGGGTTCAGTGGAGCAGGCGTGCTGCCCATGGGAGTCATAGACCTACCCGTAACCTTTGGGGAAGGCTCTACTGCCAGAAATGTCAGGGCAACCTTTGTTGTTGTGGATGCAAGATCCGCCTACAATGCCCTAATTGGCAGAGCCACCCTGGACGAAATCGAGGCGGCCATCTCCATCAGGGCCCTCACCATAGCATATGTCACCGATTTCGGACTAGAAGGAAAAGTGCGCGGGGACCAAGAGTCAGCCAGACAATGCTACTCCGTGGCCCTGCAAACACACGAAAAAGAGAGAAAAGGAAAAAGAAAGGCTGACAGTTCCCCCAGCAGGGAAGGCGAAATCCCAGTTAAGAATCAGGCGTCCGACCACCTGGAGCCAGGGGGCGAAAGCATGCTGGTAGACTTAGAACCAGGGAGGCAGGTCCTAATAAGAGCTGACCTGGAGGAGTCCTACCAGGCTGAACTGATCAAGCTGCTGAAAGAAAACAAGGACGTATTCGCCTACTCGGCAGATGAGATGCCCGGGGTTGATCCATCATGCATCGTTCACAGGCTGAACGTAAGCATGGACGCTCGCCCTGTAAAGCAGAAAAAGCGAAATATGTCCGCAGAAAAGGACGCGGCAATCAAGGAAGAAATTGACAAGCTTTTGAAAGCAGATTTTATTGAGGTCTGTGACTACCCAGAATGGCTGGCGAATGTAGTCATGGTCAAAAAATCGTCGGGCGCATGGAGAATGTGCGTGGACTTTACAAACCTCAACAAGGCCTGCCCAAAAGACTGTTATCCGCTCCCCAGAATCGACCAACTGGTGGACGCCACCAGTGGTTATACCATGCTGAGCTTCCTAGATGCCTTTTCAGGGTATCATCAAGTATACTTATGGCAGCCGGACAGGGTGAAGTGTGCGTTCATCACCAGTTCAGGCACCTACATGTACAAGATGATGCCATTCGGGCTTAAAAATGCAGGGGCCACATACCAACGTTTAGTTGATAAAGTGTTTGAGGGACAAAAAGGCAGAAACATTGAGGCTTACGTCGATGACGCCATCGTAAAAAGCAAAGAAGACAGAGAGCACCTGATAGACCTGCAGGAAACCTTCTGTTCCCTACGCGCCTACAAAATGAAACTCAATCCAAAAAAGTGTACATTTGGGGTCCGTTCCGGTAAATTCCTGGGGTTCTTGGTCAGCTCTCGGGGGATAGACGCCAACCCTGAGAAAATTCAGGCAGTTCTAGATCTTCCCGAGCCCAAGACCATTAGAGACATCCAGCGCCTGACGGGCCGCATGGCCGCCTTGGCGCGATTCGTCGCCCGATCAGCAGACAAGTCCACTCCTTTCTTCAAAATACTGAAAGGAAACAAACAGTTCAAGTGGGAAAACGAGCAGAAAGAGGCCTTCGAGCAATTGAAGGACCATCTTAAGAAGCTCCCCACCCTGGCAAGACCAGTAGCAGGGGAAAAACTTTTCCTCTACATTGCAGTGACCAATATAACTATCAGTGCGGTCATCTTACGAGAAGAGGCGGGCACCCAGCAACCTATATACTTCGTAAGTCATGCACTGGGGGCAGCCGAGAAAAATTACCCGATGGTCGAAAAAGCCGCCTACGCAGTCATAATTGCTGCCAGAAAACTCAGACCTTACTTTGACGCGCATCCAGTTGTGGTCCTCACCGACCAACCGCTGGAGAAAGTGTTGGAAAAGTTTGAAAAATCAGGAAGATTACTGAAATGGGCGATCGAGCTGAGTGGGCTAGGGATATCTTACCAGCCAAGAACAGCCATCAAAGCCCAAGCATTAGCAGATTTTCTGGCTGAATGCTCCCATTCAGGGGAAGAAGAGACCCCTGTCGAGGAGTGGGTCGTGCATACTGATGGATCCTCGACAGCCAATGGCGCAGGCGCAGGCGTCGTACTGACCAGCCTGGGGGGGGCTGACTTTGAGCATGCACTCAGGTTTGTCTTCCCAGCATCAAACAACGAAGCAGAGTACGAAGCAGTACTCGCAGGCGTCAGGCTAGCTAAGGCCGCAGGAGCAGAACGGATTGTCCTGGCGACAGACTCCCAGCTCATCGCCAACCAAATCAATGGTGAATACGAAGCCAGGGACCAAGCAATGGCCACATACCTGGAGATGGTGAAAGGAGAGTTATCAGGCCTGAAATCATATGAGATCAAACAGATCCCTCGCTCCCAGAACAGTCGAGCAGATGCCCTGTCAAAACTGGTAAGTTCCAGTCTACAGGACATACGGAGGTCAGTGTGGGTTGACGTCTTGCATGAGAAGTCTACCAGCCCCTGTCAGGCGATTAGCACCGTGGAAGAAGGTCTGGAAAGTTGGATGACTCCCTTCATCCAGTTCAAGAAGCATGGTGTCCTACCATCAGACGCAGCACAAAAAAGAAAAGTACAGGCTAAGGCAGCCTGGTTCATACTCATTGATGGGGAGCTCTATAAGAAATCTTTTACTTATCCCCTGCTCAAATGCCTACGGGCAGATCAAGCTGCTGAAGTATTAGAAGATATCCACTCAGGGATTTGTGGACATCACATCGGAGGGAGATCACTGGCCCACAAAGCCCTAAGGGCAGGCTACTACTGGCCTACTATGCTGGCGGATGCCAAAAGCCTGACCCAGAAATGCAGAAAGTGCCAACTCTTCGCCCCATCAATCCATGCCCCGGCCCAGGAGCTCAGGCCAATCCTATCCCCCATCCCCTTCGCTCAATGGGGGATGGACATACTAGGACCCTTCACGGTGGCCACAGGGGGCAGGAAATTCTTGATTGTCGCCATAGACTACTTCACCAAATGGGTGGAAGCCGAAGCAGTACCCAACATTACTGAGCCAGCGGTCAGAAAAGTGGTCTGGCGAAATATTATCACCAGGTTCGGCCTGCCAAAAATGTTGGTATTTGACCATGGCAGACAATTTGATAATGATCCTCTAAGAATCTGGCTGGAAAGCCACAACGTCGCAGTCGCTTATTCAGCCGTCTGTCACCCTCAAACCAACGGACAGGCAGAAGCAGCCAACAAACAAATCTTAAATGGCCTGAAGAAAATGGTGGATGACTGCAAGGGTAGGTGGGCTGACGAGCTTCCCAGTATACTCTGGTCAATCCGGACTACCAGAAAAGAATCTACAGGCCAGACCCCGTTTGGTCTGGTATATGGAGCAGAGGCATTATTACCAATTGAGGCAAGGATCCCTTCTCTGCGCTCCCTGCAGTACGACCGGGCTGAAAACGAAGCTGCAATGGTCGAGGCCTTGGACCTGGTAAATGAGTTAAGGGAGGAAGCCAGTACCAACATCGTTGCCTACCAGCAACGAATGAGGAAAGCCTTCAACACCAAAGTCCGTCAGAGGAGCTTCCAGATGGGTGAGCTGGTTCTGAGAAAAACGCAGGCGGTTGGAAAATCAAGGGAACATGGAAAGCTAAGTGCCAACTGGGAGGGTCCATACCAAGTGACTCAAGTCCTGGGACCAGGCACATACAAAATCGCCAACCTCGAAGGGCAAGAGTTGCATGCTCACTGGAATGCGGACACCTTGAAGAAATATTACGTCTGAACAAAATTCGAAGATAGTTTTTATTTTTGCTAAAAACAAATGCCGGAGGACGGTCAAAGAATGTCGACGGCTCCGACCACCCAAAATGTCACAAGTTTTATAAAGAAATGAGAAAGATCCAGATTTATACTCGTTGCCTGTTCAAACTTGCGCATTCACATACAAACGAGCAGAGGGCAATAGGGGGAGGCCCCCCTGTTGCCAAAATCAGGAAAAATGAACCCCCAACAAAAAATCCAAACCTCCCTGCTTACCTCTGGGCAAGCAGGGGGCAGGCCCCCTGAGCTTCGAACAAAAGCCAGGGACAGGCCAGATCAACAAGGACTGGGGGCAGGCCCCCCAACCTTGTATAAAAAACGCAAAGGCCACCCTGCTTACCTCTGGGCAGGCAGGGGGCAGGCCCCCTGAGCTTTGAACAAAAGCCAGGAACAGGCCAGATCAACAAGGACTGGGGGCAGGCCCCCCAACCTTATATAAAAAACGCAAAAGCCCCCCTGCTAGCCTCTGGGCAGGCAGGAGGTAGGCCCCCCCTGGACTTTGAACAAAAGCCAGGGACAGGCCGGATCGACAAGGACTGGGGGCAGGCCCCCCAACCTTGTATAAAAAATGCAAAAGCCACCCTGCTTACCTCTGGGCAAACAGGGGGCAGGCCCCCTGGACTTTGAACAAAAGCCAGGGACAGGCTGAACTAACAAGGACTGGGGGCAGGCCCTCCAACCTTGTATAAAAAATGTTAAGTAACCTCCCTGCTTACCTCTAGGTAGGCAGGGACAGGCTGCGCATCAAACTCATGAAGAATCAAACAAAAACAGACAAAGCAAACAGAAAAATCTACATAAAAGGAATAGTGTCAAAGGAACACAGGATAAGAGTTTTTAGAACAAGTGATTACAAATTAAACACGACAGCCGGCCACCAAAAGGGCTCGGCGCGCAAAGAAGTAAGGAAGTTAAAACGTTGGCACAGGCGCAGCAGGAGACGAGCAAGAGCCCTCTGAGGAAGACTGCCCTCCATGTTAGGCAGGGGGGGCGTCTGGACCGGAAGTAGCAGCTCCTTCAGACAGTCTGCGCATTTGAGCTTCGTCCTTGGCAGTATAGAGGGCCCGAAAAGCATCTTCATCAAAACCAGGGAACATCTCCCTGACAGTCTCCATAACTACCCCCAAACAAGAGTGGGCGCCATTCACAAAGCCCGCCGACACAGCTGTATCCACCTCCTGGAGTATTTCGTCCCTCTCCTTCTCCCATTCCTTGGTCTTCGCTGCCAAATCACCAAGAGCCGCCTGCAGATCTGAGTTTGCCTGGGAAAGGCGCTCCCCTAGGTCGACGACGCTTTTCTTGGCATGGTCCAGCTCAGCCAAGGCTTTCTTAGCCTGCTCCAACTCCGCGAAGGCCTGCTGGGCTCTCTTTGACTCCTCCCCCAGGCGGGACACCTCCCTGATAGCCTTCTCATTTTCAGACTTCCAGTGGATCGCCTGACCCTTGGCCTCTTCCAGCTCAATCTCCTTCTTCGCCAACTGGTCCTTTAGACTGACAATGAGAGCAACGTCCCTCTCGACTGCAGAAAGGCGATCAGAGTTAGACAGTTCCTCGTCACTCAGGCGATTAAGGGCCGCCAGCTCTGCAGAAGCTTGGAGGATCTTGGCAGTACGCTGGACGTACTGGGTCACTTGGTTGGTGGCAGAATGGACAGTCTTAAGAAGATGGTCCGCTAGAACTGCCCCAGAGTCGGAAAGTAAGGCGGAAACATCTTGGCTATCGCCGGCGGTGTAGTGGAACTCAGTGTTCTCCTCAGAAAAGAGGGTGGCAGGAACCCCCTGAGCAAAACGCTTGGGTTCAGGCGTGGTAGTCTCCAGGTCCACCATTTGGTCAGCATTTGGAGCCTCCCTGCTCCTCTTTCTAATTAGCCCCCTGGGGGTGCTCTCCCCAGTCTCTTCGGAGCCTGCAGCCCGCGGCCCCAAGGGAATCTGAACCCCTGCTGAAAGGCCCCCCTGCCTGCCAACAGGCGAAGGGGTAGCCTCACAGGCAATCACCTTCGCAACTGGGGAGGGGGTGGCCCCAGAAATCGCCGTTTTCGCAGGCGTAGCTTTGGGAGGAGGAGGAAGCCTTGGTCTACTGAACGACAGACCCTTCAAGTGCTTCATCAAATTCTTCTCACCTCTCTTAAAATCAGGGGGAAGAGAAGGGCGACTTTGGACGACAACAAGGTCTTCAGACAGACCCAGGCGCCTCACCTCCCCTTTTCTCCAAATAAAGGTAGCAAGAGCTGCAGGGCAAACAGGCAAATGGTCAGGACACTCTAAAAAGAAAAGAAAAAGAGTAAGAAAGAACCATCAAAACTCCTGAACTACCTTCATCTAGACCCGGGTTCATGCCCAACCGGGTCAAGTATTTATCAGACGCAATAAGCTCCGCATGGGGGAGCCATAATGTAGGGCCATACACCCCATACTTATCAGTGTGGGCGGCAAAATAGCCCGTCAATTCCTTGTCTTTTTCGCCCAGCTTCACCTCCAGGGCTCTTCCACCCACGCCAGGGTGATACTCCTCAGGGGTCTCTAGCCTGGTGTGGACATGATTCCGGAAATGACGGGGAATCTTCCACCCATGGGTGCTGTGTACATAAAGGAAGTTGTTCTTCCAGTCTCTCAAACTATCCATGGCAGGCCACACCAAAGAGTGTCCCTTCTGCCTCAAAAGGGACCAATAACCAGGGGAGCCCGCACTCCCAGAAGAAACCATTTGTAAACCCACCATAAACCGCAGGGCGTCAATGGAAGGCTCGACGCGGTGGAACAGACAAGTCCAGACATATGAAATCAACGCCCTGACAGCCGTGGCTGTCAGCTGGGCGATGGCGACGTTCATGCGCCTGAAGATCTCTTCCAAGGAAGGATGGAGGGGAAAGCGAAGGCCGAACTCCAGACATTTATGGTAAACCGCTATGCACCCATCGGGAGGGTTGCATACGGTATCCTTTTCGCCGGGGACAATGACTGTGTACCCCTCCCCAAAGTTGTAAAGCCGCTCGATCGCGCCGGCGGCGTTCTTTGCAAGGATCAGCTCCCGATTTTTCGGGTCAGGGAAAGTACTCAGAGGGATGCGATATTTTACTTTGTCTAAATAGTAAACCCTACCCTTCTCCCGACGAACAAGGGGGCCTGAGGTTCTAGAGGGGTCAACATCCAGCACATCATCATCCGAGTCAATGGCGTCAAACGAAGGGGGGTCAGGAGAATTACCGCCTCCGCTGTCCGCCGAATGTTCTTCCTCAAAACCAACCTCCCTAGAGGAGGAGGCAAAATTCACCCCTTCCCCTCTCTTTGATGGGTCAGTGAAGGGTAAAATCCGCTCACGGGTTCTAGACATTTTACTCTAATGGAAGCGGAAAAACAGAAAATCAAAAAGAAAAAGCAGGAAGTGGAAGGCAAAAGTCTGACCTAAGATCGCCTGCCAAGTGCGGTAAAAGCCCGAAGAAGGAATCTCCCAGAAGAATGGGGGTACAAAATGGGGTACGAACCGTCAAACACCCAAGGGTTTTGCAGAAAGAGAGGATAGGAAGATTTCAAGAAAAAAGAGATTGAAGAAGGAAAAAGAAGAAGAATGTGCAACTGATTGCTTTTATAGGGAGAAGGGCAAACAAAGGGTCGCCAAAATCTCAGGAGTCCACCCAAAGACCACTGCCCACGCGTCACTTCCTCAGGAGTCAGCCCTGTGTGGTTTCCCAAGAATAACCTCGAAAAGACCAAAAAGTGTCAAGGGATTGATCACCCTATGACGTCCCCTCTTCACTTCAAAAAAAAAATAATAATAATAATAAATAATAAACACATATTAAATATACAAACACATCGCCTGAATTTCATTTCATTAAATCTTACAAGGGAAAATTACATTCAGTACCCAGCAAGGAAAGAAAACGTACAAGGGCCCAGAAATTCCGGCCCAACAAGTAAACGCCCTGCTAAGCAGGCCTAATCGTCATCCAGGTCAGGGGAAGGGTCCCCAGGGCTGCCTGGACCCCCAAAGTCCGAACCCCAGTCCCAGTCTGGGGAGTCTTTGAAGGGATCATCAGGGATCCCACCCTCATCCCTGTCACTCCAACAACCAAGGCCCTCACTGTCGTCAGAGTCTCGGCGGCTATCCTCCTAGTCCCTGCCAAAGGGAACGGCCTGGGATTCGTCGCAGGTGCGACAGCCTGTCTTCTTCACAGGCGAGGAGGGGCCTGACGCCAAGGAGGAGTCAGTGTCAGAGAAGTTGGAGTCAAATTGTTCGGGGTGCAGCCACGGAAAGCACTCGTGGCATCCCTTGTCAAAGCAGCCCCCTCCCTGGGGGCAGCGCCTGAATCTAGGCGCAGCAGGGGGTGAGGACCTCTTGAGGCGCTTGTTCATCCTAGCAGGAGCCTTCTTACCCGTCCGGCGGGAATAAAGCCGTGAACGGCGGCTACGGCGGACAGCTCGATAAGCAGCTCGAGCATATTGGAGCCTCCAAAACCCTCTAAAAATAAAAGTAACATATCTAACTCCACGGCGAGTCACAAATTTCTTGATCCAAACCATGATTAAAGACAGAGAAAGGAAGGAAAGTTGGAAATGAGGCGTGAAAATGGTGAAGGAAGATGCAATTTATACAAAGAGGAGAAGCAGAGCATTAATGGAGCTTCAACCATCTCTGCAAAGAGGAGAGCCAATCATCAAACTGGCACACTGTTCAAAAACCCACTTTGCAAAGAAGAATAATCATGAAAGAAGACGTTTAAACTCTCTGTATACCCAGAGAAGTTAAAGCTCGTTCCCTCGGGAACATGCAGCGCATTTAATGCAAGAGTGTTCAGGGAGTCAACCTCCCGCCGTCCCAGAACAAGACGTCACCTGCCGAGCAGGAGCTTCGCTCCCCCTCAGCCGGCGAGGGCCAATTGATGGGGGTCGGTAGCCAAGCCTCGAGTCGCCTGCCAGTCAGGCCCCAGGACGCCCAATCCCTGAATAAGGGGTGGCCTGCCCAGCAGACCTCCCAGCAATATCATTATAAACTCCAAGTGAACAGCCTTAATCACTTGACCGCCTGGCCCGGCTTTGCCGCCTGCAGAGCAGGGCAGACCAGGCTTCCTGCCTGCTTCCAGGGCGCTCCCACCCAAGCAGGACCAAAGGAGGACCGAGGACCCATCCGTCATTTTACCTAAGGTAAGGGGAAGTGAGTGGACAATGTGAGTCCACGTGTCGCACAAGTATCCACTCATTTCCCTCTTCTCTTTTCTCTTTTCCTCTCTCTTCTGGGAAGGTATAAATACTCTCCCATTTCCCACATGAGAGGGGTTGGATTTTCTCTCTCTAGACTCTTACTCCTAAAAACGCCATCTAGCTCCTCACGAACTAGGTTCATCAAGGCATTTCACGGGCTAACTTAGGCATCGGAGAGGGTTCCCTTGGACAACCTCCGAGGCCCTGTGCGTTCATTGTGCAGGGAGCAGGCCAACTCCGCCGGGAAGGTCCGACCAAGGGAGTGAGACAAGGAGAGGTTTAAGGAAATCAGACGATCAATTTTTCACTAGTAACCCAATTATACAACCCGGATCCAGAGCCGGGCGAGTTGTTTCCGTGACCGGAACACTTGTATTTCGTCATGGAGCATTTATTTGGATGAAGATCAAGCTTTTGGAGAAGTTATGGAGCCTAAATTGAAGACCACAAGCATGTTTGTAGGAAAAATTGATTATGTAATGTGAGATGTATCGTTATTTGAATCTCTAGGTGATTATTGAAGAGCCATGGAATGACAAGGTGGAAAAACGAAGTAAACAAGACCGCCGGGCGAAACTTCGCCCGGTGAGACTATTGACTGGGCGAAACTTTGCCCTACGAAAAATTCCCAGAATTGCCAGGTTCGCCAAGATTGACGGAGATACCGTCGGGCGAAATTTCGTCCTATGAGAATTTCACCGGGTGAAATTTCACCCGGTGGAAAAAGTTGGCAAAATTGATTTTTACGACGAAAATCCGTCGGGTGAAATTTCACCCGATGGGACTTGACCGGGTGAAACTTCACCCGACGACATTGGCGGATCACCTATATCTTATTTACTCACTACACTATCAATTCCTTCCTTCACAAATGCCCCACATAACTTTCCCTCCAAAACATTTACACCAAATTTTTACCAATCTACTTTAAAACTTTCACCTTCCCTCCTCAACTACCTTTATTTATATCACTTTTACCTCACAATTCACTCCACATTTCCACCCTTCATAAAATCATCAAACCACCACCTTCCATACCCCAAACCACATTTAAACCTCCATTTATAATTCCATCTCATCTTGGGTGATCATTTTTGGGGTTCTTGAAGAAGGTGAAGCTAAAGTTTTTGGGATTATTCTTGCAAATTATTATTATTATGGAGATAAGAGCAAGGCGAGCCGCTCGAAAGCAAGGTATGACTTCGACTTCTACACCTTCTAAATCTTCTACATCTTTTAAGTCTTCTAAGCCAAAATTTTTACCTTGTCCTAATACCCCTCTAGCTCGAACCTTCTCTGAAAAGACCTTTCAGAACACTAGATGGTCTTGTCCCTTCACAATGGAAAATTTAGGAATTGTTGACGATATTAAAGAGTTATCGTCAAGGACCGGAACTAGTGGACTCCTTAGCCTCGCGGCTTCTACATACAAAGACCTTACTTGTGAGTTCCTAGGAACTTTTACCATTGACAATCTGACCACACCAAGAGTGATTAAATTTAGACTATTCGGTACCCCATTGTTTGACTATTTCCGAATTTGGCTTAGCTTTAGGCTTACCCTCATCGGGTACCGGACTTAGTGAACCCCCAATCAATTTACAAGCTAGTGTGTCTAGAAGAGATCTTTGGAAGCACATATCACTCTGTCAAAGGGGTTACGAGCCTAAATCATCTTTTACCTCCGAAATCCGTAACCCCGCAATTCGTTATTTCTCCGAGATGTTCTCCCACTGCTTCTTACCTTCGACCGATAATATTCTTAATCTTGATGTGTGTGTCTTGCAATTGATTTGTGACTCTTTGCTTAGTAACCCTAACCCTTTAGACCTACCACTTGTCGTGGCGTTACACTTTCACCGTATTATTTTCGCCAACGCACCTTTGTAGATTGTGGAGGTCTTGTGACTATAATTGCGACCAACTTGGGTTATGCGACAAACCACCTCACCCCACTAGATAATTCTGTTTGGCTTGACGAGGCCTATTTTACGACTTGGATCTTTCATGTACCCGATCAACGCCTCGTCCACATTAGCCACGGAAGAGCTTTAATTGTTCCCAACACACACCGCCGTATCACTATCTTTATTCGCCACAATTGGGACCTACCTTTGGGACCCGACGAATTCCGACTGACTGAGACTGAGTCGGGAGGAAATGGAGTTTGGGAGTATGCTTGTGAGATGGAATCCTATCCCGAGTCTCCGACAGCTTCTTATGCATCGAACGATTTCTCAATTTAGACCCTCTCCCGAAGTCGGTTGGTAGTGTGGTGTGTGTGTCTTGTATATGTGTGTAGGTTGGGTCGGTGAGTCTTTAATCATCTATAATTGCATATCATTGTCATTGTAATTTCATTCCTTGTTCCCTTATTATTATCATGATCATTGTGATTGTTTTTACCTCTACCAAAATTGCAAGTTGTCCCACTAATCCGATTATTGTGGCCAAAGTGGCCTTGATTTTGCTCCCGGTCTTTAGGCGAGGTGATTACGTCATTGACCCTTTTGAAAATCCAAATTCTTTTCATTTTTCTTTCAATTTGCTTTTCTTTCTTTTCATCTAATTTTCATTTTTCTTTAATCCGGGCTAGGTGACGTGACTACACTTACGCCCAATTTTTCACCCTTTCGTTCTTTTAATTTAATTTCTCTTCTTTTATTTCATTTTCGATCTCTTAGCCACTTGGCTAGAGTCTAGGTGATGTGATTGCACCTAGGCCCGCCACTCTTTTACCATTTTCTTTTCGTTTATTTTCTCTTTTTCTCAAAATTTTCGAAAAATCCAAAAATATTTGAAAAATCATAAAAATCCAAAAAGATTTTTCTAATTTTTCTTTTCCGTCTTTTTCGATCTTCCCCTACTTGTCCATTGAGAACAATGCACAGTTTTAGTCTGGAGAAGGGATCTACTATCTTTCATTTTTCGAAAATCTTCCAAAAATCATAAAAATTTGAAAAATTCTGAAAAAAACCAAAAACATTTTCACTTTCTTTTTCATTTTCTTTTCTAATTTTCGTTATGTTTTCGTGTCCCGTGTATGGTTTTGTTCTCTACTCTTACAGGAAACCACCACCTTGATAGCACGATTTGAAGAGATTATGAAAGCACCCCGCTTGGTAACTTCCTTCCTTCTTTCTTCTTTACTTTTGTAGAGGAGTTAGGTTGTTGCTATTTGGAGATTCTCGAAGTTGATCATCTTGAGTGTTGTGGTTGATTTTGTGCTTTAATGTCGATTGAGTATGGAGTACATGACCTTACTTGTGCTTTCTTTTATTGCTTTTCCTTTTCGTGTGTTCCTTTTGCCTTTGTATAGTGTGTCTAGGACTAAATGTTTTCGAAAACCCGATTACAAACTTATTACAAGAATTTACATTCTATGATAGATAACCCATTGTAGATTTTGGACCTTAGTCTAGTAGAATGACTCTAAATCAATGAATTTGTTGATCCTTTAGCTTGAGTCCACCTTTTATACTAGAGGTTTACTTCGGGGTTTGCATTTGACCACCTTGACCACCCATGGAGGAGTTAGGCCTTGGTTCCCGCATCCCGTTTTCTAGGTGACCTTGCTCGAATGACCATTGCACCTTTAGTCCAAATCCCTTCCATCTTTTTATGGGTTATCCAGGAATGGCGCGCGTTCTCGATTACCTATTTTTCCTCCACCTATACATCACCACAATAAGTTTACACAAAAATAACCTCCAAGCTTGGTTTCGAACCACATCAAAAAGCCAAAAAAGGGCAAACCAAAGCAAGAGAAAAGGGCACAAAAATATGAAAAACAAAGGGAGAAAAAAGGAGTTTCAAATGAAAATCATATCGTCAAAAACATCTCCTCCAAAAAAGATAACCCTTGATCGATTTGTCGCCGTGAAGTGCCTACTAGAGGACCGAGTCCCGAGGTAGGAAGATAGCGGTGATTAGTCGATCCACCCCAAAAATTGTAAACACTCCACCTTTTTGTTTGGGCTAATTTAGGAAATTCGAGATTGGAACGACCCTCTTGGCTTAGCCAAAGAGAGCGGGACTGCACCTACCTACAGTGTCGAACGAATCCATGGTTCAATTTTCCACTCCGTTCAACGCCCCGTAGTACCCTTTTAGAAGATTAGAAAGACCTAGCTAAGTTATCAACATCTTTATTGCTTTAATGTCATAGTATTAGGCTTTGGTCATTGTTTACGTGAGTCATTTATCTTGGAGTGTTTATTATTGTATTAGGTAAGTAATCGGTGTCTTCCCCGCCGTCTCGATGAGGGATTCAGTGTTTTATTTTTGCTTTGGATGCGTCTATTCTTTCGTGTTATGTGTTTTTGTGTGTTTAGTCGAATCCACCATTTTGAGCAAGCCTCAACTTGCCTTGCATGGGAGTACTCTACCTCATGGGTATTTCGATGTGAGTTGAAGGGACGAAGCGGGCCCGTTAATTGCCCCGTATCGGCTTAGCATAGTCTAGCTAGTAGTGGTAGTTTGTAATTTCTTTTTGGGTCATTGCTCGAGGACGAGCAACGGTTTAGTGTGGGGGGATTGTTGTGTGCTAAATTTAGATCGTTTTTCTTCTCATTTAGACCCGTTTTCCCCTCGTTTTGCGAGATTAGAGTGCGATTATCGCCTTATTTTGATTATTTCTCGCATTAACGTCCCTCTTGTGCGTTTTACGTGTTTTTGGTAGTTTTTCTATCAATTTTGATAGGTTTTGGCACGAAAAGCATGATCGAGCTTCCACGAGCACAAGAGAGGGGAATGTCGTCCGAAAAGCAGAGCACACAAGTTAAAGTTCAAAGTCATCTAATCATACGACAAAGAATGAGACAAGAAAAGAGGCCAGAAAATGACCGAGTGAAACTTCACCCGATGAAACACCACCGGGCGAAATTTCACCTGACGGTAAATTTGACTCCCCGAAGATTTTCTAAGAGCTTCTCTACCGGGCAAAACTTCGCTCACAGGGTGAAATTTCGCCCGACGGTGAAGACGTCCAAAATTGCCGAATAGGAAGAAAACCACCAGGTGAAACCACCGGATGAAATTTCACCCGGCGGTATTGATCCGTGAACGACGGGGCAAAATTCCACCTCATGAAGATTAAAGGGTGATTGTCTCACTAATGGAGAGAAAAATGGATTTGGGCTTTAGGTTAAGAGATCCATTAAGAGTTTACTATATATATGCATACCCTAGTTTGTTGCTTAAGCAACTCCATTAGGCCTCCATTAGTTCCATTCTCTCACTACTTACCCCTCCATTTTAGTAGATTATTTTAGTAGTATTCTTAGTAATTCTCTATAATTCTAGTAGTTTACATAGTAATTTAGTAGTAGATCTTCATAGTTTTCTTCATGAATTCTCTAGATTTATATTCAAGCTAAGCTTTGTACAATTCAAGTTTTTGTTGAAGATTTGTGAAGATTATTAAGGGATTAATGGCAAATCCTCTATTCTCTTCATCAAATATTCAGCCTTTATTTATGCAATTTTCTTCTTTATTGTTGATCTTCATAGTTGATATATTTCTCTTTCACTCTCTAATCTCTAGTTTAGATTTAATTATTGTTCTTTCAATATTGTTCATTTAATTGTTCTTTCATTATTGTCTTGTTTAGATCATCCTTATTTATGTTGTCTTGGATTGTTTTATGTTTTTTCTTGTTGATTGTTATTTTGATCATCTTAGTGTTGTAGTTTCTCTAGATCTAATTTATGTTGTTCTAGATTATTTTCTAGTTTATTTTGATATTATTATGCATGTTGTAGTTATTTCTCTTTTGTTAATGTTTTGTTGTTTTCCATTATGAGTAGTGAGTAGATTTCTTGTTGGGGGGTTTAGGGATTAGGACTTAGGATTATTTGAATTGAGAGATGTTGGTGGGTTGCTTGCTTGTTGGTTTATCATTCTTATGGTTGTTGTGTCATGGTTGTTTTAGTCTGGCCAACTAGA
This sequence comes from Agrostemma githago, assembly GCA_958450325.1. NCBI lineage: Eukaryota > Viridiplantae > Streptophyta > Magnoliopsida > Caryophyllales > Caryophyllaceae > Agrostemma > Agrostemma githago. The sequence continues at coordinate 13,244,670 of OY288239.1, forward strand.
CCGATCTTGACTCGTTTCTATCAATATGGAGAAACTCGGGGTAGAAATTACCTTAACTTGAGACTTACTCTTCTTCCCCGCGAAAGCGGGTTTTTAGGTGGGTTGGGTGAAGAAACCGAAAGGTGGCATTCTCCCTTTATCTGTAACACCCCGGCCCAATCCTAGGACCGGAAATGTTAGTCGTGGTAGCTCGCCAGGCTCTGTACTGGTCTCAAAGACCAACACGAGTCCTTTTCAGCGCATTTTGTCCCAGGAGGTCACCCATCCTAAGATTGCTCCCACTCAAGCACGCTTAACTGTGGAGTTCTTATCATGGGCAAACCAGAAAAGAAAGTGCACTTTGTTGATATGAGTAGTACTTCAAATCCCTTTAAGCAAAGCTCATAAATAGGACATCTTCAATCAATGTGGGGTGTTTCATTATCGATGTTGTGACCAACCCAATTCCGAGACTCTTAGACCCCAAATTCTGAATCCCGACTTCCCCCTAACACATTTTCCTTGATTGATCATCTCTAGTCATTTCTATTGTTATTTCTCTTGTCATTTAATTTCTGTCTTTTACCGCAATTCTAGCATAGACTCGACCCTTAAAACTCCCTCTAGTTCCCAAACACGTTGCTTTTAACCCAATTCCGTTCTGTTCCCTGTGGACCGACCTCGACTTACCACGAATACTCTAGTAGTTTTTGTGTTTTTTGAGTCTATAAATATTGTTTGACCCCCCATCCTTCGTTAAACGACCGATCCGATTTTGGGCGCGTTCACATTCACATACTACTCTCCCTCATTCCCACTAAAAGTCACTTTATAAAAGAATAATTTAGTCAAGTTTACAAACCAAAAAATAATATCCTTAATCCTTGTTCCGACTTCGATCAATTGAGTGATTAAGCAAGTTAAGAATGATAACTAATGTTAAGAATGGATTAATGAACTCAAATTTGGGAAATATGAAGAGTGCTCAGCTTGGTTTTCACTATTTATAATTGGTGAACATATAAGATAACTAAAAACATGTAAACATTTGTTTCTTGAAAGTTGCATAAATAAATGATTTTCTACCCTTTTCAGTTGTCTTATTTGTTGGACAGGTGCTTATAGATGAATTCACGTTTTGATATCAAGAGATATTGGTAGAAGTGATTTACGACAATGTTTGTCTGAAATGTTCATGCTTGATTGAATTTTTGCAAGTTTTGTTTGAAAAAAAGGTAATCGTCCACAAAACAATTAAAACAGAAGATAGTTTTCCACAAGGTAAATATGGTGCTTGGATGAAAATTTAGGCTACATGCTCCCTCCTAGTTTCCATGATTCTCCTGTTTCCTTATTGGCATTAGATCACTCATTTTTTCTCTTTTCATTTTTGGGTTGTATTCTAATCATTTATTTATTCTTTCTTCAATATCTTATTCTTTTCTTTACTCACAAACTCACCATATTTTTACTTTATACCCCACATTTGCTTATTTAATCAATTCATTATTCTTTTTTTTTTAAATTTTTGTATAAAAAAAACCCAGAAATTTCCCATGGTACCCTCGAACTATGTCACATTACACATGGTACCCCTACTTTTAAGTTTGTTCTCATGGTAAGTTGGTAACCTTGAATTTTATAGTTTAGTTCTCGATTTGTCTTTACCCAATTTTCTATCATGATGCCGTTAAATTATGACCAAAAGCGGGATGATTGATTGTTAATTAATTTTGGAGAGAAAATTAATTACATCACTCAACAATTATTTTTCTTCAAAAGGAGAGGGGTTCCCATGCTACCCTTAAGTTTTCATAGTTGTTCTCATGGTGCCCCTAAGTTTTCTCATCAGGAACCTATTAAGGAGCAAAGGGTAGCATTTGCTACCCCAAACCTAAAAAAAAAACAATTAAAAAGATCAATTCTTCCTGCCGTAAATAACATTGTTTATCTTGTGTTAGTTGTGTTAAGTAAAATTTAATGCTAGATGTGAATAATGATTTAGGGTTATACAAAAAAAACTTATACAGAGTAATTCGTATGAGATATGAGACGATCTCACACTAAGGGGGCGTTTGGTTGGCGAAGGGGAAAGGAAATGGAATCAACAAAGGGTATGGAAAGGAAAGGAAAAAGTTACTCTTTGATGTTACTTGTTTGTTTACAAAAGGTAAGGGAATCAAAAACCACTACAGGTCGGATATGGATACAAGTTAAGTCAAAATTTGGTCGAGTTATATGGGTCATGATTCGGGTTGGGGTTAAAAAATAATATCCGACGCCTTTCCTTTTACCAATTAAAAAGTTGGAATTTTTTTTTCTATTGAGTATGCTGCTATTATATTAATTACACCATATTTAAAATTTAAAAATTGTAAAAAAAATAATTATAATATTTTATAATTATTTTATTGCTAAATGATAACAAAAGTAATATAAATTTTATTTTTTAATTATTTTTATAATTTATCATGTTATTGTTAATAACTTTTTAATCATTATTTTAAATAAAATAAATTAACGGGTCAAGTCTCAAATGAGTCATCTCAAGATCGGGTCAAATGGGCAATGGGTCAAAAAATATGAGTCTTGACCCTAAAACAAATGGTCAAGTGGGTCGAGTTAAAAATTAATGGGTTTGGTGGTGAGGGTAGGGGTAATCAAAATCCCAAGCCTAGGGGTGAGCGTAATGGAGATAGAAGGGTTAGGGGTAATGGGGGAGGAATATGGGTCATGATTCGGGTTGGGGTTAAAAAATAATATCCGACGCCTTTCCTTTTACCAATTAAAAAGTTGGAATTTTTTTTCTATTGAGTATGCTGCTATTATATTAATTACACCATATTTAAAATTTAAAAATTGTAAAAAAAATAATTATAATATTTTATAATTATTTTATTGCTAAATGATAACAAAAGTAATATAAATTTTATTTTTTAATTATTTTTATAATTTATCATGTTATTGTTAATAACTTTTTAATCATTATTTTAAATAAAATAAATTAACGGGTCAAGTCTCAAATGAGTCATCTCAAGATCGGGTCAAATGGGCAATGGGTCAAAAAATATGAGTCTTGACCCTAAAACAAATGGTCAAGTGGGTCGAGTCAAAAATTAATGGGTTTGGTGGTGAGGGTAGGGGTAATCAAAATCCCAAGCCTAGGGGTGAGCGTAATGGAGATAGAAGGGTTAGGGGTAATGGGGGAGGAATGAAAGAGGGAAAGGGAATGAAAAAAATGATGAAACAAACCAGAACAAAGGGAATGGTAAAGATTGTTTCCCTTTCCCTTTCCTATAGACCCCAAACCAAACGCCCCCTAAGTTTATTGTGAGACCTCTCACAATATGCTTGGTTATTTTAATTGATTTTATTTTTTTATTAGATGAGTTTTAGTGCATTTGAAACATGTCTCACAGAATTTTAATGTGAATTATAACGAAAGCAAAATAATTGTATTCTTCGTTAAATTATTTAATTATTTTGAATTTATAAATTGATTAATATCGCGTTTCATTGAATTGCTATTTTCAAAAAATTTAAATAATCACGAAAAAAATCGCTACCCCATACTTACAATCTTGGATTCGCCCCTATTTCTCATGATACTCCTGAAAGAAAAGCAACGACTAATTTACTGAATTAGCCGTTACACAAGTGCTTATAAATTCAGTTATATTTCTATTTTGGCAGATGAAAAAAAAAAAAAACAATCCACACTTACTTACTCAACCTTTTCACCTTATTCACTTGTACAAAAAAATGGAAAAAACTTCATCAACATAACCTTGAAACTCGATATCCTAAAACATCAAATTAGCAGCATCTAGCTACGAAAGTTCATCACATGTGATTAAAATAATTTCTTTCAATAAACAATAGGTAAATACTAACCCTCCTTTTCTTTTCATTTATGTGATTAAAGTTTTGTTTTTATCTTATTTTATGCTATAAAACTCAAGGTTATCAGGAAAACAAAATTAAAAACAGTGGTACCAGGTTTAATGTGACATTGTTAGTCGGTATTACGAGATGGAAGATCATACTAATAGGAGAGATTATTAGGGTGGCAGAGCTTAGCATCCCATGATTCCCATCCTTGTTGCAAATAGAAGCCGCAAAACATGGCAAAGGGCATAGCCAACTCAAACGGCCCTCCATCTCTTCCCATCTCTCTCCTCAGTCCTCCTCACCAAGCTAAGTCTTAACTCATACCCACAATAAAATTAAAATAAAAAATCAGCAAAAATGGAGCGTGCAATCCCACTTCCCCAAACAACCACTTCTTTCCACCCTTTCTTCAGAAGACACCACCTTTATCCTAATTTCACCACTTTTGCTTCTCCTTCTCCTTCTGCTACTACTAGTGTTAATTTGAGACCCTATTTGTTGGGTCCTCATAGATTTTTCAGTAACAAGAGTTTTAGGAGGAGGAGGTCTACTTACTCTTGTGGTTGCAGTTTTAGTGATAATTATGATGATGCTGCTAATATGGGTATTGATTCCAATCATTGGGATTGGAATAGGTGGACTCGCCATTTCTCTGAAATTGAGCAGACTGAGAGTTTTTCATCTGTTCTTAAGGTACTCTCTATATATGATTCATTATCTCTCCTTTTCTTTTTTGTTTGACTTAATTGTAGTGATGACCAAAAACAAACTTCCATGACTTCTACATTTTTATTTTATTTTATTTTATTTTTGGTTCAACCAAGCACGCACCTAATTGCATTACCACATAGGGAAGGGGAGATTCGAATCCGTGACAAGAGTACCTAGTCTTGATGACTAGTCTACATATTAGGATGTGTATGATTCTGCTTATGGGTTTCTACTACATTTGTTTCTGAGCTACATATGAACTCAAACTCCATTGGTGGGTGACCTATCATCTATGAACTCAAACTCCTCTAGGGGCAGCTTGGTCCTCAAGCAAGTATGGGGTTGGATCAGGAATCAAACCAGAGCAATATGGGGTTGGAACTTGGTTCTTGATACTTGGTGTTTGGTTTATAGAACAAGTGAATTAGCCAATTAGATTGATGTAGCATTGTGAAGTAATTCTGTTAATTCTTTTGGATGAATGCCGACTTGATTTTTGTTGGTGCATAAACCTAATATTACTTCTTTGATTTTCAGTTTCAGCTTGAGGAAGCAGTTGAAAGAGAAGACTTTCAGGAAGCAGCAAAGTTGAAATCTGCTATCGTAGAGGCCTGTTCAAAGGATACTGTGGCTGACATAATGTCGGAGTTAAAGGTCAAAGAGTAGCTTACCATTTTATCTTAAGTGAAAAAGATGGGCAGAAAATTAATTACGAGTATTTTTTTGGTTATTATCTGCAGAATGCAATTGCTGAAGAACGTTACCACGATGCTTCAAAACTGTCCAAAAATACGGGAAGTGGCCTGGTAATACTTTATTATTATTATTATTATTTTGGTTCAAAAGCGTGGTAATACTTTATAGCCTTCCAAGTTGTATCAGTCTTGTTTTAAGTGGGCTGTTATGCATCTATCTGAGTAATTTTGTGGAGTTTGAAAGTTTCAAGAGGAAGAAATGTCGAGTCTAACAAATGATTTTTGTGTTCTGGATCAAAATGGATGGTAATGAAGCAATGATAATGTTTGTCATAGGCGGAACCTTTGTGATACGGTAGTGTTGTGGTACAATTGTCTTCAGTAAAGTGTAGAGCCTATAGAATCAGGAAATCGATAGAATTAAGAACTTGGCATTATAAATGACTACCATGGGTGATTGTTGGGAGTAGTACTCTATGGTAAGCAATTTGTATCGCTTCTGGAGTCTAAACTATATATACTGATTGTATCATGACATAGATTTAGTGTTCCATTATTATGGCAACGATGAAACAATGCAATATTAATCAAGTGTATGATAATTTTTTATTTCCAAGAGACCTTTGATTCTAGTTAATGGAGTGTTGCTTGAGCCGTGGGTTCGATCTTAAATAGTACTCCCTCCATTCAAATCCACTTGTCTCATTTCATTTTTTGACACTATTCACACTTGAGGGGAATCTTCGATATTCTCGACAATCTATAAGTAAGAATATAGTCATGTGGGATTTTGTTTGATTCGTCTTTATGAGCACATTAAGAATATCAAATTTTTATAATTTTTGCTAATGTAAAATGAAAGATATCGATAGTGTAAAATGCGTCTCGGCAAATGTGTCAAAAGGAAATGAGACAAGTGGATTTGAATGGAGGGAGTACTCCGTATTTGGTAGGCAAAGAATTTGCATCGCTTCTGGAGTTTAGACTATATACTCCCTTAGTGTATGTAGAAGAGTCACCCTTTCCTTTTTTGGTCATCTCTCTAAAGAGTCACCTCCCTTTTTTGTCTAATATTAGTGGTTAGCATTAACTGTGACCCCACATATTTCTTCAACTTTCATTTTCCATCACACATTTCCACACCTTAATTTCTACCAAAGTGAAGGGGTGACCCTTCTAGAGAGACGGAGGGAGCAGTATATATACCCGTGGGTCCTGCTTGTTGCCAACGTTGGTGTCATGCTTCTTTCTCCCATTTGAGTTTCATTTCTATACTAGTTTTCAAATAACTTGATCAAGTAGTTTGAATTTCATCTCTTCATAAGAATTGGAAAATTTCAGTACATGATTTGGTTTTATGCATAGGAAAGTAGTGAGTTGGAATGCTGGATAAAAATGGATGGAAATGAAACAATGATGTTTTCTTGAGTATAAAACCAGTGTCATTAGCGGAACCTTTGTGATACTGTTTGGTTGTGGTACCGTTGCCTCGAGTAAAGTGTAGAACCTATAGAACCACAAAATCGTTAGAATTGAGAATTTGGCATTATAAATGACTACTACGGCTGATGGGTGGAATCGGTCTTAAATAGTAATCCTATGTGGTAAGCAGAGAATTTGCATTGCTTCTGGAGTTTAGACTACATATACCCATTGTATCCATGACATAGACTACATATACCCATTGTAACCATGACATTGATTACGTGTTTCCCTTATTGTGGAAACAATGAAACAGTAGTGAATAATATTTTTTTTGAGTTCCAAGATACCTTTGATTCTAGTGAATGGAGTGTTCCTCGAGCCGTTGGGGATCACCTTCCAACACAAAGGAAGTGTTTGGTTCAATTTTTCATGCTTGTTGAAGGGGTCCGGTCCGTACCCCCGGCCCCCTCCCCCCTAGCAAAAAAAGGATTGAATAGGTCAAATTGGCATATGCCTTTTATTTTATGGATAAGCAAAAATGAATGTATTTCTCAACAACAGCCAACCAAATAAGGCTTCTTTGTGATTAAAGCACAAAAGTAAAGCCATATACATCCTGGTTCTTCCCCTTTCTTATTTTTCCAATTAGTGCTTCTTATGTGGCACTTTGGTTAACTTATAACTCTATTGTCGATGATGAGTTAATAAGTTGTTTAATCTTCTTTATTTGTCCCGTCAATATAGGTAGGATGGTGGATAGGCAGTGCAAAGGATTCAGGCGATCCGTTTGGCCGGCTTGTACGCATAACTCCTGGTGTCGGCAAATTCATTGGTCGTGCTTACACACCAAGGTTAAAAAAGGCTCTACTTTCTGCCTTTTGGCTATTAATATTTGGAGACACTGAATGCCTCAGTTAAATTTACCAGCTTCATTCTTCATTGCAGACAGCTTGTGACCGCTTCTCCAGGAACGACTCTGTTTGAAATATATGTTGTCAAAAACCTTGATGGTACCTATGCAATGCAGGTAAACGCCAGATTTGCTGTTTTTCCTACCTTTCAACATATATCCTGCCGTTCAATTGGAAAAAAAGTAGGAAACTTCATCCCCTCCGCTGGTGCATGTGTTACTTGCAACTACATAATAAATCCGTACTTGATGACTGTATGCGTGCTTAAATACGACAATTGGCAGTGGATGTCACACCCGAGACATATTTTTTTCTTATCTTTGAAGTTTTTATTGTTACCCAAACAGAAGAACCAAACACACTATGTTATACTCCTTCCATTCAAATCAATTATATACATTTGATTAAAATATAACTCACATATGTTCCAAAAACGTATAGAAATGAGGGAATGGAGAGACTATGCCTGCAACTTTTGTCGTTGACCTTCGTATTATCAATCTTGCATGAGACCTATACTTTGACGACTTTGTTTGTTTGGCAAGAATTTGCTTTGAAATTAATTTTCACAAATGTCCATAGTTGATGATTGATTTGTTTTATGCTGCGTCTTAAGATTGTCATTATAGCAGGTTGTGTACTTGCAAAGATCAAAGGGGAATTTGACCAGCTCTGCCAGTCTGCAACCAAAACCCACAAGGGAATCACCAAATGATGAGCCAGAAAGTTCATCCACCGTTGATATAGATGCAGAGACTAACCAAGATAAGTCAGAAATACAAGAGGAAAAAGTTTTGAACATTGAGGGAGCTACCGAGGAGGGAATAAAGAGCGTAATTAATTTCCTCAAAGACAAAATTCCAGGGTTGAACGTTAAGGTCATGAACATCAATGTAACTGAGGAACTTGCAGATGATAGTGATGCTGTGAAGCATTTCTCTCAGACAGACGAGAATGATAATGAAGATTCAGACGATGGAAACGATGATTTGGATGAGACAGATAATGAAGACAACCGACTTGCAATGGAAGGCAATAGTAACTCTGTTGACGATGGAAAGGATTTGGACATGAAAGTTTTTATTGGTGGGATTGTCCATAATGAGGATGAGGCGTCATCAAAAGAAGAGTATGTCCGAATGCCAGCTCAAATCATGAATGCTAACAAAGATTCTTTTATGCTACACGTTCCTGGTATTCGTAAAAGTGCAGAAAGTGAGGCAGCGAATTACAAGGTAGCTGCTTTAGCAGCTCAAGGTGCTTCTGAGCTCATGCCTGCTGATGTGGCTAAAGCATTTTTGGGTAGTGATAAGTTATCACCTAAGGTGTGTGCTTAAACAGTTAAACTCAGGAGTGTGTATATTCCTTGGGTGCTTAATTGTGATGTTACCTAGACTCGAAAAGAGTGTCGGATTCAGCTATAATATTTTGTTTTTTTTTAAAAAAAAAAAATGCAAAATCTCATGTTTCAGTTTAAAACGAAATGTCTAAACATCATAATCATGTGTCGAACACGGCTACATGACATAATTTGAAGAGTCTGAGTGACGTAGTTTGTCATGAGACATAATTGTGCAATATTTTTTCCATTCTTTTAGTTTCCTCGTGCGTCCTAATTCGATAGTACATTACACAAGGAAATCAAGCGGACTAGTTGGCTTTTCAACTGTTTTAACATTACTATGAATTATTCCTTATTGTGACATTTTCTGGCTGTTCTTTTTCTAATCTCAGATTTCCAGAGACGTACGGGAAATTGTCAAGCTTGCAGTCAGTCAGGCACAGAAAAGGAATAAACTTTCCGAACATACAAAATTTGATAGGATAACGGTTCCCAGAGGCAATTTAGACCCGTTTGATGGTGACTCTGACATACATTTTCAAGGCAACGTCAACTACTCTCATCGGAGAAACCTAACCTGATCATTATTCCTATTGCCATGCAGGATTGTATGTCGGTGCTTTCGGACCTTATGGAACTGAGATAGTTCAGTTAAAGCGCAAATTTGGTAGGTGGAGTAGTGGGGATGGGTTGGAAGAATCTTCAAATATTGAGTTTTATGAATATGTTGAGGCCGTGAAGCTTACTGGAGATCTGAATGTTCCTGCTGGTCAAGTATGTACTCTCCCACTTCTACCGACAACGGATATATTTTCGTAGTAATTTTTAGTCTTGCATTATTTCCTAATGATACTTGTGCGATCAGGTTACGTTTCGTGCTAAAATTGGAAAAGGAAGCCGCCGCTCCAATAGGAGCATATACCCTGATGAACTTGGAGTGGTAACAATTCTTATCCTTGAAATGTTTCCAGTATGCTCCATGTTACCCAGACTCTTTATATTGCCTTGTGTACTCTTGACTAGCACTCAACTCTCTACAAAACAATTCATTTTATACCAAAACCTCATAAAGCAGTAGAATATGATGCTCATACCGGGGGCTGATTTGGGGGAGGACCTTGGTAGGCACGTAACCTCCCCTCAAATTTGAGATACAATTACATTTAGGCTTGCCATTGGAGCATGATAGATATATAACAAAGACGGTAAGAGTATTAATGGATGGCCGGATGGGTAGATGATGCGAAGTTCCGATAGATGAACCGTTCCTACCAAAACCTTAAGACGATGGTTGAGGCCCAACTAATATATTTATATATTATGCCCCTCAGTCGAATACCCATTGGGCTTAAAGAGTGGTTCATGGCTGAAGTTCCACTCGTGAGATATTGGAGGTTGCCAAATCAACCCATGACCTTCAGTTACACACTCTCTCTCATACCATGTAAGCTAAGCATCTCAATCAAAAACTAAAGGTGATGGTTACAGGCCCTTATGGCTCAACTAATATATTTATATCCTATTAGGTTTGACTCCTTGCGTTTTTTGTTCAAGGATATTGTTCTCGAGCCTTGTCTATATGATCCATGCTTATTTCTTCATTTTTGGTTAAAAAAATGTTATTAAGAGAAATCTAACCCTAAGCTTCAGCCTAATAAAATAGTTCGTCAACCACTAAGCCATTACCATCTGATGATTAACATGTTACTAGCTTTTAGGGGACGTTTGGTTCATCAAAGGGAAAGAGAATGAAGTCAATAAAGGGAAATAGAAGGAAAGAAATGAGATTGCCCCAGATTTAGGTTGTTGTTTGGTTTTCGATGAAAGAGAATATATTTCACCCAACTTTCGCTCAAACCTCAACATTAGCGGTGGACCATCATACTATTTATACATTATATGTAAAATAAATAAAATAAATAAATATTTAAATTGTAAAAAAAATTGTGTAACTTTTATATCTGTAAAATAATATTATTTTAACAATTTTTTAATTGTAAATACGGTAATTATAATAATTATTACAATACGATAAAGTTTTAAAAAAGATTTTTCTTTTAATTGATAGATTAAGCCATAAAAAATTATTTTGACCATATTTTGACTCAACTTCGACCCATATTTGACCTGACTTGAAAGTGTGGTGGTGGTCGTAGTGGTGGTGGGTGGACCTTGGTGGTGGTGGTTCTTGGTGATGGTGATGACCCAGTGGATAAGTGGGGAAAGGGAATCCATTACTGGGACCGGGGAAAGGGAATATCCATTACTGGGGGTGAGGGGTAACAAGCTAGAAGAGTTTGGGGGAAAGGGAGGGATAAAGGGAATGATTGAATTGACTAAACAAACAGAAACAAAGGGAATCATTAACTTTGATTCTCTTACCCTTTCCTGAATACCTCAAATCAAATGACCCCTTATTATGTCTTTATATTCGTCAATAGTTACAAACCATGTTTATTTGAAACTTGAGAGTTGGAAGGAAAATTCAAAATAAAACATTATTTTGTGGTGAAAAAACAATAGAGAATAATTTTCTTTCTCCATATTTTAATATTATATACACAATTGTTATTGAAAAAATGGCATTGCAAAATGAAGGATTATTGATTAGGTGAAAACAATTTTTTGCCATCCTTGCTTCAAAATCCTGTCCGTCCGCCCCTGGCTCATACACACTCGTGCTAAGTAACATAGGGTTAGGGTAGGCTTCTAATATTTGAGAAGAGCAAGCCTGGTCAACATTTCTGAATTTAAAGACAATAACCTTTCTTGAAGGTCACAAGTTATAAAGGGCAAGGAAGGATAGCAGAGTTTGGATTCAAGAATCCCAAGTGGGTCGAGGGAGAACTACTCCAGCTAAGTGGCAAGGTAACCAACCATGTTTAAGAAAATCTTTCACGAGCATTCCTTCTGCAATTATTGTTGTTTTCCTGTCCCCTTTGCCCTTGCGTTTTTATTCTTTGTGAGTTTTGGTGGTAATTGTTTCCATTGCCAATGGTGACAAAAAACTCGCTATTAAGACACTAGCTAGGATAATGTGATTGTTGATGAGCTTGTGGCTTGTGGTTCTGATGATGCAGGGAATAGGACCTTACATCCGAGGAGCAGATCTTGGGTTCCTCTATGTTGTGCCTGAGCAAAGTTTTCTGGTGATTTTCAACCGGCTAAATCTACCAGAGTGAGCTGTTGGTCGGCTCTATTAGCATAGTCACTGATTCCAACGATAACCCGAAGTTGGGATGACATTACCAAAGCCTTCTCTCTTCTCCATACTCTCTGTCAATACCACAGTTTTGTAGCTATGATTGGCACTTGGCAACATACAACCTATATTCTTGTAGACTAAAATCATTAGTTCTCTGCTTGTTTTAGATCACTCCAAGGAGCTTTTTCACCCCTTTTCATGGGTACTATTCTAGTCAAGAGATGCGAAAATAAGCACACTATGTGCTGCTATCTCAATCTACTACGAGTATATGCGTTACTGCAACTCATCAGACACTATGCAGCTGGTTAATTGATGAAGTTGTTATTAGAAAATAAAATTCCATATGGTTTTTTTGTAAGTAATGCCCCTCCGGTTGTATAATAATCTTTCTTATTTCCTTTTTGAGCTGGTTACTCAATGTTTTTTATATGACTCAATATGTGGTCTAGATTTATCCGCATTATCTATTTTTTTTTAGTCACCCATCAAAAACTAAAGGGAAGATTATTATACTATAAGTAATGTGGGACTATTATTAGAGTCGATTGAAGTATATTCCTGTTAAGCATGATCTAACTACTCTAGAGTTTTGTACAATTATACCTAATACATTTGTACAGTAATTTGTTTGCCGGTGGAAGATGCCGTTATTTAGTACGGAGTGTATTGCTAATGTGCTTAAGGAACATAGGTTTTGAAGTGGATATTGTCTATGTTACAAAATTCCAGCATAATAGCGTGCAACTATTCTTTCTCCTGAAATGGGAAGTGCGAGCAAATTACTCATCAGTGCTTAACCCTGGGAAAGGTAAGCTAATGATTCTGGTTCTATGATGCTAAATTCAATCAATAAATTGGAACCGATGATTAAGCTTTCGTTGCTAATTTTCTAATCATTTGAGGATTTGACAACCTACCTTTACTCCCTATCAATTACTCCTCAATTGAATGCTGGTCTCCCTAGTATTAGACAAACACAAATTATCAATCAAATCACTTTCGATATTGTGAGGATCTCGAATCTCGATTGGCTTATTCTACCTTTCACATCCTTCATTATTACTCCGTATTAGTAGGTTCTTCTTAAAATGTGATATCTAAAATGGATTAAATATTATTCTGTATATCTTATTTAAATAGATAGATGACCAGAAATTCTCATCTACCTAGATACGTAGTTGCTAAATCATACAACCTTTTAGTAGTTCATACCCAAATTTTCATTATTTTTCCATTCACTACCCTTTCTCTTCAAATTTTATTTTCTCGTCTCCTCAAAACCTAACAAATTAAATTTCAAAAACTAAATTATTCGATAACTTTACGATTACGGATCATAATTCACTTGTGAGACAAGTAATTTTCTTGTTTTTATTAATAACTTCACTTTTTAATATATTTATTGGAAATTATCTTATTGATTAATTTTGTATTCAATTTCTTTTTGAAACCTTAATTTTGTACTCGTATTCAATTTCTAATTAAATACTAATTAGATTAAGCCCTAACAAATCGTAATGCATGACACAATTAAGTTGGTTGTTTTTATTAAAAATTTACTTCTTAATATAATCGTATGTTATTGATTTTTTTTTCTAATTAAACCCTAATTAGGGTGGTTGGAGGTAAGGTGGTGGAAATGATGGTTAGGGTTACGAGCGCCGACGATAAGTGCTCAATTGATTGAGAAAAATTGAAAAGAAAATGGAAAAGTAGAAATTATGGTGGTGAATTGATTGAAGAAAAGAGAGATTGTGGTGGTGATTTGATGGAGGAAAAGAGAAAGAGGGAAAAGAGAGATGTGTTGATGAATTGATTGAAAAAATGAGTAGTTTAGAAAATGTGGGTATGAAATAGGAAAAGTTTGGGTATGATTTAGCATGTCCCAATAGATAATATCAGTAATTTACTCTTTATAAGTTTATAACTATAAAAAAGATGTTTTCGTCTTTAACGAGAATTTGTGTTTATCTATAGATTTAAAAAAATGTTAAAATAAATTACTTATCATTTTGGGTCGATTTGGAAATTTATTATCAAAATATGGTCCACGTATGTAACATCTCGGATTCTTGATAACTTAATAAATAGTGCACATTTATCTAAGTCATTAATATATCAGAGTGTTAATAAATCAAAATCAATAAGCATCCTTACAATAGAGTCTATAAAATAATCTAGATTCACCATTACAAAATACTAGTTTTAATCCCGCGCAAATTGCGCGGTTGTTCCTTCAACAATTATAGTCCGTACAAATTAATATGTGAGACGATTATTGTAATCAGATCGTTCCCATGAGACAATTTCTAAAAAAATATTTTATTCTACAAAGTAAAAAACGTCTACATATATTAATATTTCTCACAAATTTTGAGGAAATGTGAATGGAAAAAAATGTTCGAACTTAAAACTCATTTTAATACTCTTATATCCAAACATTAAAAAAAATAGCAACCGAATGATTGATATTTCAAATAATTTATAAAGTTCTAATATGTAGTTATAAGGTAGAAATTATGATAAAATATATGAACTGAACCCAATAATTTGTGTCATATAAATGCATTTATAATTAGTATCATAATTTTAAAGTAATCAAATAAATTATTAATAGCGCTATCAAATAATGTGAAAATATATGATGTGAACGCTCTCTTATTCATAGAGTACACATCAATAATTATACAGTACAAATTTATTAATTCATTTTACCTCTCGATCATTGCAAGATTTCGAGATTATTTCAGAGACGCACTTACGTATTCGAAAACGTTAACTCATTCAAGCATAGTTGAAAGTAATCAGAAATTGTGGAATATTGTCGACAAAAACTAAAAGCATGAATCAGAAAATACGAATATCAATGAATTATATGCATCAATGCATGGCATACCCCAGTGTCGTCTTTAGTGTTATAATCAGTTCGATACACCGTCGGGTGTGGTCTCTGTCGAACCGCCAATTGTTGTACAAATAATGGCATGCGATTGTTTTGGATTCCAAACGATAAACTTGTTGTACAAAATTGAATCAAATATATTAAACAACGCTATAGTATGAATCAAAGATGAATCAGATATATTGTCCTTTCCCTTAATTTTCAAATTCCAATCACTCCAACAAGGCCGTAATAACTCAAAATCTACATCTCACTGTCTCACTCATCGATCCAATAACATGGTACAATTTCTCTTCTAAGAACACATCATTTACAAACTCCAGATTGTTAAATTTCTATTTCTATACCAATCAAACCTTCACAATAAAAAAAAAGGTTGAAATATGAAGTGGGTTTACTTCAAATAGGGGAAAAAAGATGGAAAATTGGGATACCTAAGTAGATTTCTCTTTAGGATCAGTTTCTGCTGAGAGCACATCCCGGCCTTGAAGATTAATGAAACCTCATTTGTTTCGACTCCCAAGAATCATGATCTTTAGCTTCTGTTTCGGTTGAATTGCAGGTCTATATTCGAGTAAATACTTTGTAGCCATTAAATTTCAAGAAATAATTAAATTTCAAGAAATAATTTTCAGTAAGAAAATTATAATTAATGCTGATACGGATATGAGCACATTAAAAAAACAAATATCAAAGAAAACATAAAATAACCAATATAATTAATAATCACAGAATATGAATTCGATCAAGTTTCATACACAGACTACATCCACCCAGTTGATTATTGCGGCAACGTTGAGCCAACTACATCTCTTGAAGGATCCAGTTCACATAAGCCTGCAAAAGCTAACAGGAAAATAGAGTCCTGTGTATTCCCTCAAATTCGAAGTGTTGACATATTAAATCATGTAAAAAAAATATTTCTTTAACTTTCTTTAACTAATCTCAATTTTCTCAAAAATAAAACCCTAAAAATATGAATAAAATTCACAATTACCTCTTTCGGACCTCCACTTGATCTACAGCAAAACCCATATGATTTCTTTTCTGGGTAGTAACTAAAACACCATTATAAATTCATGAATAAATGATTTCTGGGTTTCAATTGATGGGGTTGGAAACCCCTAAATTGGACCGCATCACCCACACAGCTCCGATTTTCCACCTTCCATTTCGCGTACAACATCGTTAATCGACGCTTGAAGTTCTCCGAGTTGATCTGGTATGGCGGTTGAAGAAATTAGGAGTAACAATCAAGGGGAAATTAATTGGTGAATAAAAATTATAGGATTGAAATAAAGATGAGCAGTTTCTAATAATGAGAAATGAGATTAAGGGGAAAGTGGTAGTGATGTAGGCATGTAGCGGTTTCATTGGAGATCAGAACTGCTCTTAGTAAGTTAGCAGTAGGTTACGTATTTTTTCTTCTGAATTTTTTGGGTTGCAGTGGGAGTGACAATATAATTGTAATGAACTGCAACTATTTTTTTAACTGCAAACTCAATGCCAAGTGGATGCCACATCAATGCCAAGTGGTTGCTGAGGTGGGTGATTCTAATGGCCTTAAATGTTTCTGCTTTAAAAGATTAAGATAGATTTTTATACAATATTATAAATTTATTTAAATCCCACGCTCGTAAATTACATAGCGTGATGTACCTGGAAAAAAATGAAACGGAAGTCGCTGAGCTACACAGCAACCAAACAGTTCTTCGAAAATAACTTTAACCACGTAGGACAAACATGTGAATACCATTTTTATTCTGCAAGCCAAGAAAAGATGAGATTTACATAATGTTTGGGTTCTGAGAACCCATATTACATCCCTTATAATAAATCAAAACAAAATAAAAGACAACTATTAACACAATAACCGTAAGATAAAAGTGTCGGTAGACAACAACGGGATGTTGGTGAACAAAGCATTGGGCACAAATGTCATTATCCATTTAATCAAAACAATTGCCAGCTCTCAGAGGGCCATTGATACAGCAGAATTGCGAATTGAGAAAAGAAAGCTGTACTTACGCATTTGCGAAAAGGGCGTAAAAATAAACGATGGAGAGTAGACATGCCTCCGATGGAGAATAAAACTCCTACACCTTGATGATCTAACCCCACAATTGAAAAACCAATGTTCCAACAGTTCTGGCAAGTAGAGAATCGCAGATAAGAATAGTCCCTCAACCAAATTTCGAGTAAAAGACACCATACAAGACCAATCCATGGTCAGGTCAACCAACTCTAAGCGCAAGACGAAGAAACCACTTCATAATGGCCTTTATTGATACCAACGACATAAAAGAAGCCTCTAAGAAAAGACACCATACAAGTCTAACACGAAGATGATAATATAGAGTCGTCTTACATAGGCCTAAATTATTAGTAACCATATTTCCTTCAAGAAGGAAACTTATTAAAAAAAACTAGAAAGCTAAGAACTATTTTAAGTGGCATGAACATAAGTAAAAAAAAACCCACCATCTCCAATCTAATCATCACCGCCATCATACCCAACTTAAACCTACCCATATAACTCAACAACAGATTAAGAACAAAGTAACAAAAGACAATTCGATCAAAATTCATTTCTTAGCAAGTCAGACCAAACCATTCAAGAACCACACAAAAGATCATAAAAAACAAAGACCTACATAACCCTAACGAAAAGCACCTGAGACGAAACCATGCAAAGGGAGCACTCGATCTAAGACATAAAAACAACTACACAACCGAAAAGAAAAGACCCCAAACATGTCAAAGAAAAATCGAATGGTGGGGGAAGGGGAACTGATAGTAGGATTTGTCGTCAATCCCAACAATCAAGTAATACCAGCTAATCCTAACATGGGTAGTCAAGGGTAGTCGGGTCGAATTTCACAAGGACGGTAATTCCAAAGTAAAGGTGCTACAATGCTAGACTAAGTTCTAAGAGAACGAAGAAGGTGATTGATTGTGATTGGGTAAGAACTAAGGTAAGGTCTACTAAGCGAACTAAGAAAGCAAGAAGGAAAAGCAAGCAATAAGGTAAACGATTAGAGAAATTAGAATATGGTTAGGTCATGTTCATAGGTGCCTACGCGTTCAACAAGGAAACGAGGGCGATGAAGGGTTCAATTACCTAGACTATGCCCGGGGTCTCGCACTTAAATGACCTTGAGGACTCCGCTATGAGACCTCAATAAACAACATACAACATCATGAGCGAATGAGAAGGCAAGCAAACATGTAATCGTCACTACACACCTAACAAGCTATTCATAGAACATGTTGTGTGCACAATGCTCAAGGCAAAAAATACAACATCAACATCTCTCAATCCACCTAATCACCCACTAATGACACTCAATCTCCCTACTAACCATAACAAGAGACTACTCAAACATTACTAGAGATTCATCTACATCTACACTAAGGAGCAAGAATACAAAAGAGGCATTCATGATGGAAGAGAAATACAAATTGAGCATAAACAAGATTACACTAATTAAAACAATATTGAAACTAGCTAGAGAAGGTAGAGAAGAAAAGAAATATACCAATTGATAATGGAAAAGATGAACTAGGATTGAAAAGGAAGAAATAAAGAAACCAAATCTTCTCATCTAGATTAAGCTAGGATTAAGAGTAATTAGGAATGGATTAAGGATTTTCTAAAACTAATCAAAGCAAAATTAGATCTAGGGTTTTGTGCTTAGAAAGAATACAAGATGGCCTATATGTAGGGTGTGGAAAATGAGAGAAATGAAACGACGGAAATCAAGCCCATTAGGTGCATCCCAGCCATGTCACAGACGTCACGACCGTGTCGGTCTCAGCTTGTCTCAGCCATGTTCAATACGTCCCGGCCGTGTCGGGCTCAGCTCCCTAAGGGAAGCTTTTGCTATTCGGCCATGCAGCACCTCAGTAGACTTTCTCTTTTTGGCATTTTCGTCACGACTTGTGTCCTTTAGGGACGCCCTAATTTACTCTTTTTTAGCCTCTTATCGATTCTCAATGTTCGGGAATATCTCAAGTGCGCTCCAGCCGCCCCCAAGGGACTCTGGAACGAGTCTAAGGCATCGAGTCACCATTGCCTCTCTTCTTTGTTCTTTAATCATCGGAAATGAGACAAAATCATTCCATTTCTCCATGATCGACCTTAGAAATCTAAAACACAGTACACTAGAAGAGACATAAGAATCCTCAAAACCGCTCCAAAGAGCGATTTCGGCA
The DNA here is from genome assembly GCA_958450325.1 of Agrostemma githago. Classification (NCBI taxonomy): domain Eukaryota; kingdom Viridiplantae; phylum Streptophyta; class Magnoliopsida; order Caryophyllales; family Caryophyllaceae; genus Agrostemma; species Agrostemma githago. Next base: position 13,263,949 of record OY288239.1, read on the forward strand.
AAGAAAGTGGGACAAAACACGTGAAATAAACACTACATAACAAGCCTATCAACTTTTCCACACTTAAAACCTTACTCGCACTTGAGTAAGCACGAGACTAAACTAACAAACTAAACTAAACTAAACTAAAAGCTGATTGGATATTAGCGCACCCTACGCCTTTTCAACTCACGCCGGAATGCCTAAGAGGAAAAGCGCTCCCTGCAAGACAAGTGAAATCTTGTGAGAAAATAGGTGTGACCAAAACAAATCAAGCACAAATGGGCACACAAAATGGTCACAACAAGAGAAATAACACCGCCTTCCTTATCTAAGCAGCTAAGGCCCTCTAATCGGTTATTTGAATCGTTCCCAAATAATTAAATCATCAAATCAAGGACTAATATCTAACAAGATGGTGAAAAATCACTTTAAAGGCTGACAAATTAGCAAAATTCTCTCAATCTTCTAAATTACTTACGTCGAGGGTGATTAATGTAGTGGAAAGGTAGAGACCCGCGACGCTAGCAAAAACTGTAGGTAAGTGTGTCTCGACCTCCTCACCGAAATGAGGAGAAAAGTCGTTCCACAATCCAAGGTGACCACTTGAAAGATATAAGAAGAATGGAGAATCTAGTTGTCTGCAAAGAGGGAAACTCATCCAATCCACCACTGCTATCTTCCTTCCGCAGGAACTCGGTCCCTCAGTAGGCCCTTCACGACAGTAAACCAAACAAGTAAGATCATTATGTGTTTTTTTTGTGAATTTCGTATTGCATTTTTTTAAAATTTTGTATTTGATTTTCATGAAACCACAATTTTTCTTCTTTTTCTTTCTTTTTGAAGATTTGGGGCTAGGTGTGATTATTTTGCCCCTTTCTTTGGCAAAATGGTATATACCATGCATAAAAGACATTATTTGAAGTATAGAAATACATTTTTGCAACAACATGATTTTGGGTATCTGATTTGAGAAATGATTGGAGAAAAAGGTACCGTTATACCGAACATTGTCTTCAATGTTCAAAACAAGGGAGGGAAGGGGGGGGGGGGGGGAGGGGCAAGAAAGTACCGTTAAGAACGTATGTCTTCCCCCATATTTGATTGCTTCCATATACTTCATCTTCTATCCATGCCGTTAGTTGTTGGAGGTTCCTACAAAAAAAAAAACACAAGAAAGTGTAATTGTTGATTGCTTAAGAAAATACCGTTAAGAGCGTATGACTTCCCCCATATTTGATTGCTTCCATATACTTCATCTTCTATCCATGCCGTTAGTTGTTGGAGGTTCCTACAAACAAAAAAAACACAAAAAAGCGTAATTATTCACAAAAAACTTGGGTTGCCTCCCAAAAATTGCGGTTTTGGCTAGAACCGCAAAACCTTAGAGTTTGTTTTTCTTGTAAATTTTGTAACCAAAGACATCATATCCCTCAAGGGCTCGAAGAAGCAAGCCGAAGGCCCTATAAAAGTCTTCGTGAAGACTTAAGTTGTAATCGGGCCAAGCTAAGTTGAAAGAGTCCCAAGTAAAAACCAAGTAACAATCACCCATGGAATCCGGATTTCTCCATTTGACAAGCTTCAAAATCCACTTCTTTAACGATTTCCTCTTGCCCAAGTATCCTTTCCTAGTATAACCAAATCTCAAGTTTCTGGCACAAGACTCAAAAGACGGTTTAGGCCTCTTATTTTCATCTATCATTCACAAATCATCAACAAGTTTCGGGCCAATATCCCCCAATCCTAAAACATCGTTTTTCTCCACATCATCAATAATAAGAGATTTAAAACTCAAACAAGCGGTTTCATTCTCTTCCAAACCAAGATCCAATTTACACACAAGGGGTTCACAACATTTTTCTACATTTTCACATATGGGCAATTTGAATTCATCATCATCCAATGACTTAATCATGCTAATGACTTCATTTAACTCATTCCAAAGTGCTACTTCCTTATGAGCTTCATGATATATCAAATCATCATCTAAATCAAAATCTTCACCTAGAAGAGATGTAAAATCATTATTAATGGTTTCAAGTTCATCGAATCCCTGACTTGAATTGGCTCACTAGAGATAGACATATCACTTGATTTCAAAATTCCACACAAGGGTAATCCACTTTCATCATTTCCATCCCAAGTTTTGACAACATCTATCACCGCATCCAATTCGGCCCATAAGCCCACATCTTTGATGGTAGTGACCGTGTGGCAAGATTCCTCACGATTTGGTGATGTAGTACTTTGGAAATCAAAGGCAATCTTGTCATCACCAATCTCAAAAGTGATCATACCTCTCTTGACATCGATAAGGGCACCGACGGTGTGTAAGAATGGTCGACCAAGGATAATAGGTGTGTTAGCATCCTCGGGCATATCAAGCACAAGGGAATCCACCGGAATGAAGAATTTCCCAATGCATAGTGGCACATCTTCTAGAACATTGCTGTGTGCTAAATTTAGACAATTTTTTCTCCCATTTAGACTCGTTTTTCCCTCGTTTTGCGAGATTAGAGTGCGATTATCGTCCTATTTTAAGTTTATCTCGCATTAGTGCCCCTCTTGTGCGTTTTACGTGTTTTTGGTAGTTTTTCTATCAATTTTGATAGGATTTCGTGCCGAAAGCATGATCGAGCTTTTACGAGCACAAGATAGGGGAATACCGTCCGAAAAGCAAAGCACAAAACTTAAAGTTCAAAACCATCCAATCATACGACGAAGAATGAGACAAGAAAAGAGGCCAGACGGTAATTTTACCTCCTCGAAGATTTTCAGGAAAGCTTCTCCACCGGGCGAAACTTCGACGGTAAAAATGTCAAAAAACGCAAAACTTGAAGAAGTTCACCGGGTGAAACCACCGGGTGAAGTTTCACCCGGCGGTATTGACTCGTGCATGGTAGATCTCAAAGGGTGAAAGTCTCACTAATGGAGCAAAAAGTTGGATTTGGGCTTTGGGTTAAGGATCCATTAAGGCTTTACTATATACATGCATACCCTAGTTAGTTGCCTAAGACAACTCCATTAGCATTTATTAGACCATCTTTTAGTAGATCATTCTAGTAGTAATTTTATTAGTTCTCTACAATTCCATTAGCTTAGATAGTAAGCTAATAGTAGATCTTCATAATTTTCTTCATCAATTCTCTAGATTTACATTCAAGCTTTGTAGAATTCAAGTTTTTATTGAAGATTCTTGAAGATTATTAAAGGATTAGTGACAAATCCTTTGTCCTCTTCATCAAGCTTCATCTTATTTAGTTATGCAATCTTCTTCTTTATTGTTGATCGATACGAGTTAGTCGCGTCACCGTAATCAAAATAAACCTAAATATAACTAACTGGCAGATAGCGATAAATAGGGTCGATTCCACGGGGAGGCAGATTGTAAATTATAAGTTGGTCAATTACTCTATTAACGGGTCACGATTATAATGGGTTTTGGGTAAATTGACAATCTAATAAAAACTGAAGAAAATAATTAAGAAAATATGAAATTAATCAAATAAAGAAAATCACTAGAGTCGTCGGATCACTACGATTTAAAACAAGCATACATACGATTTCCAAATAATCAATTAAGAGGAGTTAAAGAATATCGACACGGTCCTCTCGGATCACTGGTCCTCCTAGAAATCACCTAACGGGGTTTCGCTACTTATTAGGGAGTTCTATCGATTACAACGAGTCTAATCCGTTCCAGGCTTTCGATCTTAGGTCGGGATTTACAATATACAAGCAATCAATTACGGCTTATAATTAATTACTCGTCGTTATAATGTTGCAAAAGCGATTTAACTCATAAAGGTCGATTATTTAGTCATCACATACAAACTTGGTTCAATCCGTAGTTCACCTAAATTCTAGTGACGGAAATATTAGCTAAACATATTTACGATGATAATAATACTAAAATATTGAATCATGATGAAATAACAGGATGAATAAAAATAAGGAGAAAATAAAGAAGCAGAATGAAGAGAAGTTACAGAAAATAGGTAATATAAGGAAAAGAAATAGAAATAACAGTAAACAAGGAGGAGGAGATTAGGGAAGAGGGGGAAAGTACCGGATTGGAATTAATAAAAGAATAGAGACGGAGAATTAGAATAATAAAAATAACCCGATCGAGAATATGAAAACCGGAATTATGAGAAATAAACTTGATAAAATTAAAAGCTAAAAATTTACAGGAAACTAAACTAAAACTAATCTGTGTGAATGATTGAATGAGAAAACGATGAAAGATAAGATGAAAGATTAAAGCAGAAGATGTGATGATAAGAAGATTGCAAGCCTATTTATACTAAATCAATTCAAGGATTAACCTCCCCACTAACTGATGACACCTCAATCTCCCACTAACTTCTCAATATACGTAAAACAGAAGGTAGTGGGGTAAAGGAACCGTGGTCACCAAGGAGGGAGAACGTGGGTAATTTCATCAAAATATCTGAGCTGAATTAGTCTTTGGATGCAGTATTCCATTCTGCAGACTTGGATTTTATGCTGGTAGACTTGAGAACCAAGTTCGCCGACTGAGTTCTTCAGTCTAGGCCTCCAATTCTTCCATAGTCTACGGACTTCTCCTCAGTCTACAGACTTGTCTGTTTGCTTTGCTTACACTTTCTTAGTCTATAGACTTGTTTCTTAGTCTACAGACTTGTCTGTTTGCTTTGCTTGCACTTTCTTAGTCTATAGACTTGTTTCTTAGTCTAAAGACTTGTACTTTCTTACTTCTTTCCTTTTTCTTAGTCTACAAACTCAGTCTTCTTAGTCTATAGACTTCCTTCCTCTTCTTAGTTTCCGTACAATGAATCGGTTTTAGAGCTTTAACGATTTTTGACGTAATTTTGAGCTCTTTTAACTACTCAGCCTCGATTATCTGCAGAACAACAAAAGAATACCCGAGTAGCACATATGGAAGAAAATAACTAATCCAACTCCTAAAATTAATAAAATGACACGGAAATGCGTGCTGAAATAGGTGAAAAATCGAATAGGAACGACACGCATCATTGATCTTCATAGTTGGTATATTTCTCTTCCTCTCCCTAATCTCTAGACTAGATTTAATTTTGTTCTTTCATTATTGCACCGTTTCTATTTATTTTACTTGCATCGTTCTTTGATCGTCTTATAGTTTATTTTAGTAGATCGTTATTTTGTTCATCGTTTTGTTGTTATTTTCTCTAGATTTCATTTATGTTGTTTTAGATCGCTTCCTATTTTATTTTGTTGATTGCAATTTCCTTCATTGTTTTGTGGTTAATTTATTAGATCGTAATTTTCCTCATCGTTTTGTTGTTATTTTCCATAGATCTAATCATTATGCTTGTTTTTGTTGTTTTCTCTATTGTCATTATTTTATTAGTTTCCATTATGATGTGTGAGTAGAATTCTTGTTGGGGGTTTATGGAGGAGGATCTTGGATTATTTGAATTGAGGAGTTTTTGGTTGGTTGGTTGCTTGTTGGTTTATCTTGGTTGAGGTTGTTGTGTCATTGTTGTTTTAGTCCGGCCAACTAGACCGACCTTGACTCATTTCTATCAATATGGGGAAACTCGGGGTAGAAATTACCTTAACTTAAGACTTACCCTTATTCGCCACAAAAGCGGGTTTTTAGGTGGGTTGTGTGAAGAAACCGAAAGGTGGAATTCTCCCTTTACCAATGTTGTGACCGACCCAATTCCAATTTTCTTAGACCCCAATTTTCGAATCCCGACTTCCCCCTAACACTTTTCCCTCATTTGATCATCTCTTGTCATTTATTACATTTTAGTATAGACTCGACCCTTAAAACCCCCACTAGATCCAAAACACGCCGCTTTTACTCAATACCGTTCCGTTTCTCTGTGGACCGAACTCGACTTACCACGAATACACTAGTTGTTTTTGTGTTTTTGCAAGTCTATAAATATTGTTTGATCCCCCATCCTTCGCTAAATGACCGATCCGATTTGGTGGGCATCAAACATCCAATAGTCGCTTAGTGGAACGATCTGCCATTTGAAGCATGATCGTGGTACACTTGAGCTCTCCCATACCGAGTTTTTCACAAGTAGCATAAGGGAGGACACTTACACTCGCGCCCAAATCACACAAGGCTTTCTCGATCTTTAAATTCCCAATGGTGCAAGGGATTGAGAAGCTATCCGGATCCTTAAGCTTAGGAGGGCTATGACTTTGAAGAAGATCACTCCCTCGCTAGTGAATTCTATCGTTTCAATCCCGTTCAAAGATTGCTTTCTTGACAATATTTCCTTCATAAACTTCCCATATATAAACAAGAAGTTGTGGTATTTTTGGATTATCATCACTTTTCAATACTTAGAATTTTTACATTAGAAAACTACTCGTGACTCTTAGCATTCTAGCACTCGGTTTCAACTCGTACTCGATTTCGGTAAATTCGTTTATGCAATTTTCAGTTTTAGATTTTCAATCTTCATCGTAAATTACTTAGTTCTTCGTAATTTTCTCTATTTGGAATTCGTTGCTCCGTTTAGTTCGTTAGATTCTCGTTCGTTTATCGTTAGAATTGTTTGCTTCACTTTTTATCATGAATTATATGTATGCGATTTGTTGTTTCGTAATTATCATGCGTAGCTAAATTTCTCGCTAGGGTCGAGGGGGATCGATGGATTATTTTACGATTATGTTGCTTTGATACTAAATTTATGATTATGCTAGTACAATTTTCGCGTGCTTTATTTGTCGATTAATCTGTTAAAAGGCCACAACATTTTAATCTGTTTGGGAAATTCTAGTTCCTGTGCGAAAGCCGAATTAGGATTAGATCACGCGCGATTTGGTAGGGAGTTTAATAAGTTGCGAGAGCCCGTTAGATCCTTCCTAAGTTGGTACGATTTGAGAGAACGTATTATAGCCGACTAGCATGTTATGTGTTTATTATCGTCGTTGCCTAATTGTCGAACATCTATCGTGAACCCGTGACCTTAGTTTTCCTCTCATTTTTAGAATCCTTTATTCATATTCGTATTTTAGTAGTTTTTTATATATTTTTTCCATCAATCAACCGTTTAGAGCATTTCATAATCGCCATAGCTATTAGACGTGTTTAACTGTTTCCCTGTGGATCGCTACCTTGTTTGCTGCTATCTTCTTGTCAGTAGCATTAGGTTTATCTTGATTGGGTGAGACGACTTAACCCATATCAGTGAATTCCATTCTTGACGACAAGGCATTGTCGTTTTCATCGATTTCTTCATGGGTTACCACCTCACCTTGTATTGGCTTCGGTGCTTCGAGGAGAAGTTGTTGCTTATTGCCATGGAGGGAAAGACAATTTAACTTCAACCAGTTTTGCAATGAGTTCCTCAATTTCCATGAGGATTGAATCCTCCATGAATATCCCCGAATAATCTTCATGACTGGGGTTAGTGGATTGGCTAGACTTGTCGTGAGTCTCCAAATTACAATTTTAATCCACTTCTAACACAAACTAGTAGTTAGTGAAAGTAGGGGTCGAACCCACAAGGAAGGTGATTATGTCGCTTAAGTGTGCGTAATTCTATATAATTTAGTAACCGAATGGGGGGATTTTAGTGATTTTGATTCTAAGTCTAATAAACTAATGAAATAAATTAACGAAATAAAATAAACTAATATGAATGAACGATGCTACAAATATGAGAAAAATACTTGGACCAAGCAATATCCACCATCAAGTTTAACGAAATGATCATTGACTCTTCTACTTTACAATTTATACTAGAATACTTTGCTAAGAAGTTTAATCGACTTCTAATTCCACTTATTAATAGTTATAAGATATGAGAAGCATACTCAAATAACCCTTACGATATTGTCAACTTAAATCAAGCGTCTAAATCGTATCAATATGTAGATTAAAACGATGGAATTTAGCAAAGATGAAGAATGATTACTCAAGCGGTATCACTTTGTTTCATACAAGTTTAATCCTTATAACTCAACAACGATGAAAAGCATGCGAATTGGTGAATTATATTTGCTACTCGGATATAGTTAAACAAACAAAAGATTCACTTAACTATTCTAGCAATGGTTTATCAATAACAAAAACTAGGTGATCAAGCTAGAAGATGAATTAACAAACCAAGAAATAATGCAAATTAAACTTGATATTCTAGTATAAAATAAAATAGAAATGAGTCTTACAATTCACTTACTTGAAAGGCTTCAACTACTTGTTCCAAGAATAAGAACTTAGCCCTCCATACAAATGAACTACTTGCAAAAATAAGCTAGAAAATATGATAGAAACTATGTGTTTTTGAGAATTACAAGTGATGATTGATGTCTTGGATGATGAATGTGATGGTGAACTTCTCCTCCTTATATAGTCATCCATGGAGCATCTTCATCAATGGCTCATAAAGCCTCATAAAATGCCTCATAATGAATAAGAAGAATAAAAGAGGTGAGTAAAGAAGAAGAACAAAATACTAGAGAAAGAATCCTATGCGAAAAAGAATCCAAGAAAGAATCCTATGCATAAATTTCTGCCGCTGGCAGCGGATTTTTGGAAATCCGCTGGCAAGAAATTCCGCTGGCAGCGGAATTTGGAAAATCCGCTGGCAGCGGATTTTAGAAATCCTCCACTTCTTTCTTCTACTTGGTCTGGGCTTCCACTTAACTTCGGGCTTGATTTGTCTTCACTTCCAAAAGATTGTTGACACTTTAACCCAATAAACATTTCAATTACAACCCATATAACTTTTCACCCTTTAATCCACCTAATTACACATTTTATTAAATTAACCCATCAATTACGACATGCACACAATAATCCGTCAAAACACACCCAAATCAACAAAATAGTCAACTAAATGACACTTATTAATCCCTACTATACTAGACCAATCATGGATTCAACTTCCTTCATAGGCTCTTCCTCACTAGGCAATGGGGGAGGCTCATATCATGCAGCGCTTCTCAAGATAATGGCATTAACTGTCTCAAACTTTGGCGGTTGCCCTTAAGGAGGCAATTGTCTCTTTTACCTTGTATTGCTACTTGAAGCATTTTGGGGGACTTGGTTCTCAAGAATCTTGTTATGGGCAAGGATGTTAGAGATTTGTGCACTTTGTTGAGCAAATAAAACATCATTTGCCTTGAGATCTTGTTGCACTTGGCCAAGCATTTCACGAATAGCTTTTTGAGTATCTCCCTCCGATGTTTCGGGCACATAAAGGGCATTAGCCAATGCTAGGGGAAAACCATAGTCATGATGTGAGGAATTATTTACTTCCTTGTTGAGGAGTTTGACCTTGGAAATTTTGTTGTGAAGAGTGGTTGTCTTGGCTTTGAAATTTTTGTTGGGTTTGATGGAAATTTTGTGGATGGTGGGTGGATTGGTTAGAGAATTGATGAACTCATTTTGTATATATATTTAACTCCAACTTTTCCTTTATTTTGGTTCGTTTTATGTGTCCTGGGAGTCTTTTTTCTATCTTTTTATCCTTGTTTGTTATGCCGAATATTTTGTTTACGTTTTGTAAGAAACGAAATAAATGAAGGCGATGGAGCTTCATTTTGGGCAATGACGAGAGTCGAGCCATGAAATTTACAAGAAATAAGTGATAGAAGCTAGATGATACTAAGTGAATACTTGAAGAAGGACTTGAAGTTAAGAAACAATAAGAAACGACAAATAAATAGGTTGGAAAGCTCGGACGAATGCAAATCGAGAAGACACTACAAAAAACAAGTGTCATTCCTACGGACCTAATCCGTAGGAACTATGGTCATTTTCGTCGGAATAAACACTTTCCTACGGAAAATCCGTAGGAACCAATCCGTCGGTATATTTCGTCGGAAACAAATTGATTCCTACGGTATATTTTGTAGGAATTAAATTTCCAACGGAAAATTCCGTCGGAATGATTCGTCACACAAATCTATTGACCAAAATAATGGTCCTACGGAATGTCGTTGGAAGAGTCTAAATTTCCTACGAACATTTCGTAGTATACTTTTTCTGTCGGATATATAATTTAATTTAAAAAAATTCATAACTATAGATTTCGTTAGGAAATTTTAAAATTTCCATAGGATAAATAACTTATTTTCACTAGTAGATAAATAGTACAACATTGGTTTTACAAAGATGGATTATTAAAGTATTTCATTAAATATATTAATAAAAACATTAGTTACAAAATAAATCAAATTCAACAAATATGAAAAATGTTATTACAAACAAATATTTCTTCTGAGCTTGTCTCCTTCGTCGCCTGATGCTTGGAGGTTGCGGGTGAAACAAAAGTTCGTCGAGTACATAAGCTTGCTCGTTAAAATCCAGCGCAATTCTTAAAAAACCATTCTAACATCATGTGAGTTAAATTAATGATAAATGAACTGGCAGGAAAAAATAAAGGGGGCCAAAGAGGACATACCCGATTATCCATGCTTCCACCCTTCGCTATCGTAAAGCAGGTAGATATCAAAGCTGTAAATATTGTTGCATTAGCGACTACTCCGTACTAAATATGGCAAGAGATCAGATTGAGGACATAAGTTGTTTCTATCACTGACTCTATCAAACGACTGCCCAACTATAGAACCATATATGAAAGTTATCAAACACCCGAACATTAAAAATTACTCCCTCCGATTTTTATTCGGGTTTTTATACTCAATTAGTTTCATTCGTGGGAAAATGACTAAGTGAATAATAGACGAGTCTAACAGATAGATTTTCTATCACAATAAGAATAAAAAAGGAGTCTCCTTCATGAGCAGAATGGCAAACAGATCATATGAGCAACATATGTTTCAAGTCACATGTCATTTTGGGTATGTTAACATTTAAAAAATGGCCATTTCATGTTTATGTACAAGGAACCATTTATGGGTAATAAACGGCCGTGCCGTAACATTTTGGTTAAACGGGGTAGATAATTGTTCCTGATAGTAATATCAAATATCTATGATAGAGATAGAAAACCAACCTGATTGCCACTCTTTGCAACTCTCTTCTTCCGCAAAAAGTCCATCAAGGGTGTTGTACTTGGAGCCTCTTGAACACCTGAAAAATCTAGGTGAACATCAATGCAATTTCTAGATAAAAGTGAGCTTGAGCACTAAATAAAAGGAACCTAAACTCCCGCTGACTAACCCGTTCCGCTTCTCTTCTCTCAATTTGTATTCGACACTTGGAAGATTCTATATAGGCTTCGAAACCCGCTCAAGGAACTCAACATAATCGGGATCTAATCTCAGTAAAAACAACAAAAAAAACCACCTCAGGGTCATAATGTGTACACAAACAAAAGCCAGTACAGCTAAGGCATAATACACCGTTAACGAACTTTATTAACTCGGTGGAAAATGGCGGGCTGACGAGTCAAAATAAATAGCCCAACGCCCTTACCCCCAGTGTTAAGAGAGCACAGAGGTGATTCTTATGAATTTTACAAATATAAAGAAAAGATGATAATAATTTTCATAATTTTAATTTAAGATGATAATAAGAGCATTTTTGTAGTAGTGGCTCGATATTCAGTAATGATTTAGCAAAGATGAAGTAAATATAAACATTGCACTATAAGTATAATAAGAAACATCATTGATGGAAGAAAGATATCAACAGACAAGACTCTCCCAACTTAAAAATCAACCGGGAAGGTTCAACACTTTATAGAATTTGTAAAGTTGTCGAAGAGGCATAAGAAAGTTGATTTGAAGTTGGGCTACAAGTTTTAGTAGTAATTATATGGCAATTCAGCAGCCTAGTTTTCTCGGCTGTTCCACTCCATAATGAAAAACCATGCAGAAGCAAGATACCTTTAGCCTTTAGGGTATCATGGAGCTACAAATGCAAACTCAACTGCAATAAAAAGAAATAAAACACAGGACTTACACTTGCTCTCATTCTTGGTTTCTACAAAGTAGATTGACCTGTAGGGATCAATTGCTAGAAAAGTTACTGGCCTGCATGTACTGCAACATTTAAGTATGAATTTTAGTGTCGGACAATACTGGAGTCTATGATAACTGCCAACAACCAATATAACACAATCAGATGGGTTAGACTAATCAATTGAAGGAGCATAAAATAGGAAAACTGTTATACACAACAAAATAAACTCGTCTAAACACTTTCAAATTCAACCATAAAGACAATAAAATTGGCAAAACATCGTTGAAACAGTTGTGAAACGTGCACAAATTCAAGTTGTTTATTGTTTATTATTTGCAAATATGGGTGTTATTTTATTACTTTGATTCCATGAATTACCATCTAAATCTTGTATACAAATAAGTGGACTCCTTATATAACCGTATACTCTATAAACGATATGAAAAGGAAGAGAAAATATACAAAAAGAAATAAGCATATCTAGCAAGCGAAAACACCAAAAACCTGAGAATTTAGTATTTATCAACCTAAAAGTGAAGTAACTCATAAGAAAATTAGATAGAGCTACACCTGCTCCAGTCTTGTGCCACTAAGTTCCCAAAATGTTGGGTTGTACTCGTGGTAGCCAATTAGTGCACTCTCCTTCTGGAGCTCTACTTTTGTACGAAAACAAGGCACATCTTTATTCAATCAAAACCAGATTCATCGATTTGTAAGTTTTATCCTTGCTAGTGGCCTTCCAATACCTCACTTCAATTACTCAGTTATGGAGCTGATTGCGGCATACTAGGGACGGTATACTAGGGAATTCTTTAAGTATGGCTGCTGAGGACCCTTTGCCTCTACTAACCTCTTCTTCACCAGTCCGCTACTGCTGCAACCTAACTTTCCTGAAAATCTAAGAACCCTCAATCTAGTTCACAGTAGAATCGTACACAACTATACAGTATCAGTACTGCTGCACATAGCAAGCAGATTTACTAATAGAAGGCGAAGACTCATTACATAATTCGATTATCATATAGGCATAGGTGTTCAAATATGACAATTCCTCTTAAAGAAAAGATTAGATTACATTGATGGTATCTGGGTTACTATTAAAAAATAGTTCAACTTTGTATCAATATACTCCATTTATTCACTCAAATGACCTATTAATCGGTGAATCAGGCATAGAATACTAAATTTGCATCAAACCCTATTTCCCCAAATCGAACAACTCCCAATTTCGCCAATTCTACAAACCCTAAACTTATATATAAACGTACTAAATGAGCAATAATAAAACTAAATAAGTTATAATTAGCAATTCTAAAGCAAATTTGACCATCTTAAACATATTAGTTAAGAATTAAATAATACCTAATTCAAATATAGGTGTTACATTGTGCTTGTGTCTCTGTGTTCCTCTGGCGATGGCGTCAGTAGTGAGAAGAGGAGAGGAGAGAAAGAGGCGATGGCGTCGACATGGGCTTGTGTATGAGCGTGTATATTTGGGTGAAGAAGAGTAGAGTTGAAGAAGATGAATATCATCGCTGACCCCCTATGTTTTTAGGTTATGATTTTTTTGTGTTTCTCATGTACTGTGAGCGTGTACGGTGACTTATGAGCATTTCTTTATTATTATTTCAAAGCCGCGTCTTAATCTAAATTGACGCCTCACTGTTTAGCTTGTCCATGTGCGGCTCTCCTTAGCTGTTAGGAAAAAAAAATACATAATAATAGTTGCATTTTTAATAAAACACCGCTAATGAGGATCAACAATTGCTCTCTTTTCTACTATTGTTTAGACCCTTTTAGTTCACTTCAATTTAGTTCAATTATATTCAGTTCAGATACATTCAGTTCAGTTCAGACACTTTATTATTATTATTTTTTTTTTATGAGAATTTTATTAAAGAATCAAAATGCAGTTTACAAAAAATTGGTAGGAAGCGAAGAATTTTATTATTAATATTATTATTATTATTATTATTATAAAACTGGAACTTGCATTAATAACGAAACAAATTACAAGAAGTTAGTGGGTAGCCGAGATACTATCTGGGCACTCACTCCCTTAGCGATAGAAAAACTAAGACGAGTAAAAATAAAAGCAGCTGCTCGAGTTCCCGCGTCCTGAGATATAGAGAATTTTTGAATCCGCTTGAGTGGAGCAGCTGCCTCCGCGTCAAGCTCCCCTAGAGAAGAGAAAGAGAAAGGTAGGAACCCGTACCCAGTCTTGGTGCACAAATCTCCATACTTGGCGCACTTGCGCTGAGCAGCATCAGCGACCGCGCGACCAGGCAGAAAATCAGACATCGCGGACTGAGTCAAAGAGGACGACCCTGTCAGATCGACACACACATCGCGCCCCCTATCCCAGGAATACAGAAGTAAATCCGCCGGGCGAAGGGGCTTGTCGTGCCCATCAATCAAACCGATATCCACATCCTTACCGGCCGAAATACCAGATCGGAAGCAGATATCCAAAAGGGTGTCGCGAACCAGGTTATGTCTATGCTTAATACCAACGGTACCAGCACACGACACAACATGGTCCCCAAAAATGTCCCCAACACAAACTCGGGAGCAGGCAGAGCAAGGCTTAGGTACCGGGAACAAAGGGACACCCAACCGATAGGTTCATACTCATGCAGTTCAGTTCAGTTCAGTTATTATTATTATTATTATTATTATTATTATTATTATTATTATTATTACTACTAATACTACTACTACTACTACTACTCTGTATTATTTATTTGTTTAGTTAGGTTAAGTTAAGTTAAGTTAAGTTCATACTCATGCAGTTCAGTTCAGTTCGTCCAGTTCAGTTCAGTTCAGTTCAGTTGAGACACTTTCAGTTAAATTCAATTCAGTTCATTCAGTTAGTTTTAGTCCAAAAGAATAGGGTCTTACGATTTTTCCTACGAAACATTTTGTAGCCCCACAACTTTCCTACCATAAATCCGTAGGAATTCCGTAGTGGGGCTTTAAAGGAGCAAGGGATTGGGATTCCGTAGGAAATATATGTAGGAACTATTATTTATCCGACGACTTTCAAGATCCGTAGGAATTTTTCCGTTGGAATTGCTAATAATTCTAGTAGTGAGAAAGAGTGATCGCTAAAACAAGGGTCAACTTCAAACGTGAATATCTCGAGTTCTACAAGTACGATTAAGGTAATTCTGGTAGTGTTGGAAAGTTCATTCTATTAGTTTTACAACGGTATATCACACGTTCAATTCCATTGAGTAACGAAGAAGCAACAAGCGTTTCAAATTCGTTGCGCAGAGTAGAGAAACCCGAATCGGTCGGGACGGACCCAAACCGGTCAGGACAGCATTGAACCGGCCGGACAGACCCGAACCAATTGGTTTGAAGCTATTTCATGGGATTTCTATTTTTGAACTTCGTAACTTATCATAACTCTTATTTTACGTGATATTCTTAGTTTGTTAGTTTTTCCTAATTATTTAGGAAATGAGAAGATGTTAGATTCCTTATTATTAGTATATATACCCTCTTTAGGATTAGTTTTAATTAAGCTTTCATATTCAGTAGTTTAGTTCAGACTTTTTATTAATGATTGGGGTCGGCACCCTGACATTAATAGCCCGCCAGGCAGGCTCCCAGAGGATTGCCCATTAAGCCCAGAAACCGACCCTGCAAACGGTCAAGGTAAAGCACATAAAGGTGGGAAGTGCTAAGGAAAGCAGCCGACCCCTGGGCCAGCAGGGTGACGCGGCCTGCTAGAGCCTAGCACTCACAGTTCAAAACCCGCCTGCCCCCTATCTAGGGACATCTCCGCGGACAGGACAGGGATCCCCAGGGGCCCTCTCGTCATTCTGCCTAAGGTAATTGAGAGTGGGTGGATGAGAGGATGCCACTTGTCACCTCCTCATCCACCCATTCTCCTTCTATTTCCCTCTCTTGTGGGAAGGTATAAATACCCTTCCATTTCCCACAAGAAAGGGGTTGGATTTTCTCTCTCTAGAACTCTTACTCTAAAATTGCCGCCCAGTTCCTCACGAGCTGGGTTTCTTAAGGCATTCACGGACTAACTTAGGCATCGGAGAGGGTTTCCTCGGACAACCTCCGAGGCCCTGTGCGTTCTCTGTGCAGGGAGCCTGCCCAATCCGCCGGGAAGGTCCGACTGAAGGAGTAGGAGGAAGGAGAGTGTCAAGATTGATCAGTGAACATTCAGAGCAACACCGAACGATTCAAACCCGAATTCCACGTCGGGTTAATTGATTTCAATAACCGGAACAATTTGGCGCCGTCTGTGGGGAAGATCTGGCTGTATCCACGAATTACCCACAAAAATCAACCATTCCCAATTACAAAAACTAAACCAATCAAAGTAATCATGCCGGAAATCGTTGACACCAGTGTAAGGGTAGGTCCGACGGTCCCACCGGTGACCCCCCTATACGGCATGCCGCAGCCAGAGAGGGCTCCTCCCACCACGACCCTGGGGATGGGAGGAACCAGTCTCCTGGGCATGCCAAATGCTGCTGTAGCACCAGAGTTGGGGGCACACCCAGGGCACACTCTGAACCTGACCCCAACTCAGATGTTACAGACATCTGCCTTCTTCTCTGCAATGCTAAACCAGGAGTTCACTCCTGAGGACCTGGTAGACAGGGTCGCAATGACCCCCAGGCAGCCACCCTCAATGAACAGGGATGGAGCTGGGGGCACGAAGCGAACCGCCGCCAGAAACGCCCAGAGGAAAGCAAGAAGGACAGCTCAAGTATACGCGCAGGTGCAGAAGCGTATCACAACAGGCAGCCAAGAGCCACCTGCCCAACAACAGGCGTTCTCCATTCACACAACAGAATCCGCGTCTGGAGAGCAGAGAGGTCTATCCCAGGGATTGCGGGAGCGGATGAGGCACAAGGAACCTGCATCCAAGCGCCTGGGAGAAAAGCAGGGCGGAGTCTTCTCCAGGTTAATGCCGGCAGCCAAGGGACAGCCAGCCCCAGGGTTGTCCCAAAGCCTGCAGTCTAGGCTTAACCGGGGGCAGCCGCTTGAATCCAGATACCACCAGGATGACAACCTCTGCCAGTCTCAGAGGAAGAGACCCAGACAAATCTCCCCTGAGGTGGAGGACGAAGCAGCGAGCAGGCCGCCACCGAGGCACCGCTCCCCCCAGTACTAGGAAACCGATCCCTAGACAATGGGATATCCACGGTAACCAGTCTGGGGAAAGCAGGTCACGAGTGGTAGGCAGGCCTACAAAAACCTCTCTTCATCCTGATGTACAAGAATTCCCCATCCCAAAAATCAAAATGCCTACCGTCAAGTTCGACGGGACCACAAACCCAGAGGATCATCTGGTGGCATTTGAGAGTCACATGGGCATGTATGACGTGGATGACGCAATCTGGTGTAAAATCTTCCCAACCACCCTGGTAGAACTTGCACAAGGATGGTTCAGGGACCTTCGCCAGGGATCGATCAGCTTCTTTATAGAGTTAGCCGAGGCCTTCCTTGAGCAATATGCAGGGAACAAAAGGAGACGCCTCACTCGTTTCGATCTCATGACCCTGAAACAGAAGAAGGGCGAAAGCGTCAGGGAGTACCTGAAGAGGTTTGACTTGTCCTATCAGCAAGTCAGAGAGATCGATGATTCCACCGCTGCTTACGCCCTGACAATCTCCCTGCTCCCAGGAGAAATGAAGAATCAGATGATCAGGGCCCAGCCTGAAACCTTGGCCAAGGCCAGGAAAATCACTGAAGGGTTTATTCTGCAGGAAGAGTTTCACAGCCTGCCGGACACCCCTGCAGGCCAAGCAAGGCCGCAAGGGGGACCGCAGGGTGGACGTGGCAGAAATGAGCCAGGCAAACAGAGAGAAGAGGGAGACACCTCCAAGAAAGAACGCACAACATACCAGCCAAGATTTGACAGCTACACGGCCCTCAATAGGCCGAGAGCAGAAATCTTCGAGTTGGAAAAAGAAACAGCAAAATGGACTCGTCCAAACAAGCCGCACAGCCCAAAGGGGGATCCCAAAAAATTCTACACGTTCCACGATTGCATAGGCCATACCACGGAGGAATGCCGACACTTAAAAGATGAAATAGAGAAACTTATAAGAAACGGCTGGCTGAGTAGCTATGCAGCAAGGAACAAACCCCAAAAGGAGGCGGCGGACAAACCTGAAGGCTCAGCCCAAAATCGCATGATCATCCATGTAGTGTCAGGAGATGCAGAGGGGCGGACCAGCAGACGAGGCCAGAAAAGGCAGATCCGCGAATTGCGGAACCAAATTTGCTACGCCGAGAGGGCAGGAAGTCCAAGAGGCACTACCCTAAGCATCACCCCTGAAGATGCAGGGAGATTCGTGTACCCGCATAGTGACCCTCTGGTCTTAACTCTTGAAATTAGCAATCACATTGTCAAGAGATGCATGGTGGACACTGGCGCCTATACAAACCTCTTGTACAAAGACGCTTTTGAGAAAATGAATCTAGAAAAAAGACATCTGAAGCCGGCCCCTGGATCTTTGTATGGGTTCAGTGGGGCAGGTGTGCTACCCATGAAAGTTATCAACCTGCCGGTAACATTCGGGGAGGGGGCCTCGGCCAGAAATATCAGGGCATCATTTGTTGTGGTGGATGCCAAGTCTACGTACAACGCCCTGATAGGGCGAGCCACCCTAGATGAAATAGAAGCTGCTGTGTCAATCAGGGCCCTCACCATAGCCTATGTGACAGACTTTGGCATGGAGGGGAAGGTCCATGGGGATCAGGAGTCAGCCAGACACTCTTACTCCGTGGGCCTGCAAGCCCATGAGACAGAAAGGAAAGGAAAGCGAAAAGCCGAGAGCTCTCCCAGCAGGGAGGGCGAAATCCCGGCTGCCCAACAAGAATCAGCCCACTTAGAGCCTGAAGGGGAGAGCATGCTGGTGGACTTAGAACCAGGAAGGCAGGTCCTCATAGGGGCCGACCTGGAGGAGTCCTACCAAAGGGAGTTAATTGCATTCCTGAGAGAAAATAGGGACGTATTTGCTTACTCTGCAGATGAGATGCCAGGGGTCGACCCGGCTTTTATTGTTCACAAGCTGAACATTAATCCGGAGGCTCGCCCTGTGAAGCAGAAGAAAAGAAACATGTCCGTAGAAAAAGACGTGGCGATAAAAGAAGAAATAGACAAACTCCTAAAGGCAGATTTCATCGAAGTCTGTGACTACCCTGAATGGTTGGCAAACGTTGTGATAATAAAAAAGTCGTCAGGAGCATGGAGAATGTGCGTAGACTTTACAAATCTTAACAAAGCCTGCCCAAAGGACTGCTACCCTCTCCCCAGGATAGATCAACTGGTGGATGCCACTAGTGGATACACCACGCTAAGTTTTCTGGATGCATTCTCAGGGTACCATCAAGTGTACCTCTGGCAACCAGACAGGGTGAGGTGCGCCTTCATAACCAGCCATGGCACTTACATGTATAAGATGATGCCATTTGGGCTGAAGAATACAGGCGCCACCTATCAGCGGTTGGTGGACAAAGTCTTTGAAAATCAAAAAGGGAGAAATTTAGAAGCCTATGTCGATGATGCGATTGTCAAGAGCAAGGGGGACAAGGAGCATCTAACAGACCTTCAGGAAACATTCTCCTCCCTGCGGTCATACAAGATGAAGCTGAATCCGAAGAAATGCACATTCGGGGTCCGATCCGGAAAATTCCTGGGGTTCTTAGTCAGCTCCAGGGGGATAGACGCCAATCCCGAAAAAATTCAGGCGGTTCTAGATCTCCCGGAGCCTAAAACCATAAGGGACATTCAGCGGCTTACAAGCAGGATGGCCGCCCTGGCCCGCTTTATCGCCAGATCGGCAGACAAGTCCACCCCATTCTTCAAAGTATTGAAGGGCAATAAGCAATTCAAATGGGAGGATGAACAAAAGAAAGCCTTCGAACAATTGAAGGAACACCTAAAGAAACTCCCTACCTTGGCAAGACCAGTGGGCGGAGAAAAAATGTACCTATACATTGCTGTCACCAACACGACAGTAAGTGCAGTCATCCTAAGGGAGGAAGCAAACTCACAGCAACCCATCTACTTTGTGAGTCACGCCCTGGGGACAGCCGAAAGAAATTATCCTTTGATAGAAAAGGCCGCCTATGCAGTCATCATCGCAGCCAGAAAACTCAGACCCTACTTTGACGCACATCCCGTTGTGGTCCTCACCGACCAGCCGCTGGAAAAAGTGTTGGAAAAGTTTGAGAAATCAGGAAGGCTGCTGAAATGGGCAATCGAGTTAAGTGGGCTGGGGATATCATACCAACCAAGGACAGCCATCAATGCACAAGCCTTGGCTGACTTCCTGGCTGAATGTTCCCATTCAGGGGAAGAAGAGCCCCCCGCCAGAGAATGGATCGTGCACACTGACGGATCCTCAACAACCAATGGTGCAGGGGCAGGCATTGTACTGACCAGCCCTAAGGGAGTGGATTTTGAGCATGCGCTCAGATTCACTTTCCTCGCATCGAACAACGAGACGGAGTATGAGGCCGTACTCGCAGGGATAAATCTGGCCAAGGCAGCAGGGGCAGAGCGGGTCGTACTAGCAACGGACTCCCAGCTCATTGCTAATCAAATTAATGGAGAATATGAGGCTAGAGATCAGACCATGGTCACCTACCTTGAAAAAGTAAAACAGGAATTATCAGGCCTGAAGTCCTATGAAATCAGGCAAATACCCCGATCACAGAATAATCGGGCTGACGCTCTGTCAAAGCTGGCCAGCTCCAGCTTGCAAGATATAAGGAGGTCAGTTTGGGTTGATGTTATGCATGAGAAGTCCACCACTCCCTGTCAGGCAGTCAGCACCATTGAAGAGATACATGAAAACTGGATGACCCCCCTCATTCAGTTCAAAAGATACGACATCCTACCACCTGATTCGGTACAGAAGAGGAAAATTCAGGCCAAAGCAGCCTGGTTCATAATCATTGACGAAGAGCTCTACAAGAAATCTTTCACTTACCCCCTACTCAGATGCCTAGGGGCAGACCAGGCCGCAGAAGTTCTAGAGGACATCCACTCAGGGATCTGCGGACATCACATCGGAGGAAGGTCATTGGCCCACAAAGCTCTAAGGGCAGGCTACTACTGGCCTACCATGCTAGCAGATGCCAGGAGCCTAACCCAAAAATGCAGAAAATGCCAACTCTTCGCTCCATCAATCCATGTCCCAGCCCAAGAAATCAGGCCGATTTTATCTCCCATTCCTTTCGCCGAATAGGGAATGGACATACTGGGTCCCTTTACCACAGCTACAGGGGGCCGAAAATTTCTGATCGTAGGGATAGACTACTTCACAAAGTGGGTTGAAGCTGAAGCAGTCCCAAACATCACCGAGCCGGCGGTCAGGAAGGTCATTTGGAGGAACATTATAACAAGATTTGGCCTCCCAAAAACATTAGTATTTGACCATGGAAGGCAATTTGATAATGACCCCCTAAGAGCCTGGCTGGAGGGGCATAGGATAGCCGTCGCTTATTCCGCCGTCTGCCACCCCCAGACCAATGGGCAGGCCGAGGCTGCAAACAAACAGATCTTAAACGGACTCAGAAGAATGGTAGATGACCTCAAGGGAAGATGGGCAGACGAGCTACCAAGCATCCTCTGGTCAATAAGGACCACCAGAAAAGAGTCAACAGGTCAGACACCCTTTGGCCTGGTGTATGGAGCAGAGGCTCTGCTACCCATCGAAGTACGAATTCCTACCCTGCGATCTCAGCAATACAACCAGGCTGACAATCACGAAGCAATGGCCGAAGCTCTTGACCTGGTCCAGGAAGTCAGGGAGGAAGCCTGCACCAACATAGCAGCCTACCAGCAAAGGATGAGGAAGGCATACAACAAGAGGGTGCATGAGAGAAGATTCCAGGTAGGAGACCTGGTATTAAGGAAAACACAGGCTGTTGGAAAGTCTAGGGAACATGGCAAACTGAGCGCCAACTGGGAAGGCCCATATCAAGTAACCCAGATCTTGGGAACAGGAACATACAAAATCGCCAACCTGACTGGCCAAGAGCTGAACGCACACTGGAATGCCGACACCCTAAAAAAGTACTATGTGTAACTAAGTCTTAAGAGAATCACGTCTATAGGAAAAGGTACTGGCGGAGAACGACCAAAAAAGAAATGTCGATGGCTCCGACCAATCTTATATTTTTTCTATAAAAGAAAGCATACTCGTTGTCTGTACAAGCTTGCGCTCACACACACAAACGAGCAGGGGGCAATAAGGAGAGGCCCCCCTGTTGCCAGAACCAAGAAAAATGGACCCCCCAACGAAAATTTAAACAAGGAAAGGAGAGCGAGCCTCACGCACCAAACTAACAAGCGCTAGGGGCAATTCCCCAACCTTGTATAAAAAACGCAAAAGCCCTCCCTGCCTACCCCTGGGCAGGCAGGGGGCAGGCCCCCTGAACTCCGAGCAGGGGCCAGGGACAGGTCAGGCTACGCACAACTAACAAGGACTGGGGGCAATTCCCCCAACCTTGTATAAAAAATGCAAAAGCCCTCCCTGCCTACCTCTGGGCAGGCAGGGGGCAGGCCCCCTGGACTCCGAGCAGGGGCCAGGGACAGGCCAGGCTACGCACAACTGACAAGGACTGGGGGCAATTCCCCCAACCTTGTATAAAAAACGCAAAAAGCCCTCCTTGCCTACCCCTGGGCAGGCAGGGGGCAGGCCCCCTGGACCCCGAGCAGGGGCCAGGGACTGGCCAGGCTACGCACAACTAACAAGGACTGGGGGCAATTCCCCCAACCTTGTATAAAAAAAAACAAACCAGGAAAAGTATTCCATAAAAGACCCATGAAGGGTGGAAAAGTTTTTACAAAGTAACTAAGGCAAAGATCCAAAAGAGCAGATATTACAGACAGCTGGCCATGACAAAGGCTCAGCGCAGAAAGTAAGACTATTACAAGAAAAAACATCATGGAGCATCCTGGCTGGGGCCGGCAGCTGTCTCAGGTGGTCTGGCCGCCCGAGCCTCATTCTTAGCAGAGTAGAGACCCCGGAAGGCTTCTTCATCAAAAGCGGGGAACATTTCCCCAATCACCTCCATCACCAACTCCAGGGAAGAGTTGGCACCACTCACGAAGCTGGCATCCACCGCAGCCTCGGTCTCCTCTGCAAGGATCCCTTTCTCCTTCTTCCACTCTCCCTTGGCCTGTTCAAAGGCCGAGTCAGCTCTGGACAATTGCTCCTCCAAGTCAGCTACTTTTCCTTTCAGATGCCCCATCTCAGCCAGAGAGAGGGTAGCTCGCTCCATTGACAAACGACTCTCCTTCAGATCAGCCTCCAGCTTGGCTACTTCCTTCACAGCTCTCTCTCCCTGAAGTTTCCACTGACCAGCCTGGTTCTTTGCCTCCTCCAGCTCACCCTCCTGCCTTGCCAACTTATCCTTCAAGTTGTTTATCAAGGTAATGTCCCTCTCCACCATAGCCAGGTGGTCAGGAGGAGGAGCCCCTGGTGTGACAGTCAATTCTTCGTCACTCAGGCGGCTGAGAGCCGCCAGCTCGGCAGACGCCAGCAAAACCTTAGAGGTACGCTGGATATATTGAAGCACCTGGTGAGAAGTTGAATTCACGGACTTTGTGAGGCGATCAGCCAAGACAACGCCAGAGTCAGAAAGTAGACCTGATACGTCGACACTATCACCAGCAGTATAGTGGAACTCTGTGTTTTCCTCCGGAAAAGGAGTACTCGGAAGTTCGCGAGCAGGACGCTTTGCTTCAGGGGTGGTAACATCCGCCTCCAAATCCACCACATCAGCTCCAGAAGGCTCTCCATCCCTTTTTCTCCTCAGCTCTAAAGGGACACTCTCCCCGGTCCCCTCAGAGTTTACAGGGCGCGCTCCCTGAGAAGTTCGGGGCCCAGCTGAAGAAACACCCTGCTTCTGACCAGGGGAAGGGGTGGCCCCTGAGGTGACCTCAGCCTCCCCCTCATGAATACTGGGAGTAGGGGTCGCCGGCTTTGATGACGGCAGTCGAGGGGGAAGAGGCAGTCTTCGACCAGCAGCGAAATCCTTCACAAGCTTCATTAAGCCTTTGCTCCCTTTCCTGAAATATGCAGGGAGGGAAGGGCGCTTCGAGAGAACGACAAGTTCCTCGCTCAAGCCTAATCTCCTAACCTGCTTCCTTGTCCAGCGCCAAGAGGTAGAAGCTGTAGAAAAGGAGGGGCAGTCAGCTAAAAAACAAAGAGAAATAAAGTCTCTGAAAAATCACGACAATAAAAACCCCCTAGAACTACCTTCAAGGCCGGGAATCAGGCCCAAGGGGAGCAAATACTCGTCTGTCGTTATAAGCTCCGCGTGAGGAAGCCAGAAAGCAGGGCCAAAAACGCCGTGTTTATCCGCGACAATTTCAAACTTTTTGATCAAAGTCTCCTCCTTCGGACTTAGCTTAACCTCCAGGGCCTTCCCCCCGACGCCTGGGGGGTATTCCTCGCGAGTTTCCATACGGGTGTGAACATGGTTCCTAAAATGCCTAGGAATCCTCCACCCTGACGCGCTATGTACGTACAAAAAATTATTTTTCCAGTCCTTCAGGCTGCTCAGAGCCGGCCAGACCAGGACGTAGTTCTTTTGTCTCTACAGAGACCAATAACCAGGGGAGCCGTCCCCCCTGAGAAGGATACCATTTGGAGACCAACTATGAAACGAAGGGCATCAATGTAAGGCCCCTCGCCATGAAAAAGACAGGTCCAAGTGTAAGCTATCAAAGACCTAATAGCTGAAGCACTCAACTGAGCAATAGCAACATTCATCCTCCTGAAGGTCTCCTCCAGGAAGGGATGAAGAGGGAATCGCATGCCGAATTCTAAAGCCTTGTGGTAGACAGTCACACAACCCTCCGGGGGACAGCATACCGTGTCCTTTTCCCCTGGGACTACGACTGTATATCCTTCCTCAAAATTATAGAACTGTTCGATTGCCCCGGCGGCGTTGCTTTCCAGAATCAAGTCCCTGTTCTTGGCCTCAGGGTAGGTCTTCAAGGGAACCAAGTACTTCTTCTTATCCAAGTAATAAGTCTTCCCCCTCTCCCTACGGATGAGGGGGTCGGCAACCCTGGAAGGATCCACCTCCAGGGCCTCATCATCAGAATCAACTACATCAAAGGGAGCAGGTTCGGGTGATTCAGCACCCTCCCCCTGTAATGGTCATCCTCTCCCCTGGGGCCAGCCCCAGAAGAGGAGGCTAGGTCACGCCTATCACCGTCGTCATCCCCAGTCCTCTCAAGCAAAGAATTAAAAGAAAGGGGGCGGACTCGCGACATACTGGCTATGAAGGGAAATACCGATGAAAGGGAAAGAAGGGGAAAGATTTAAAGAAGAGCTTCTAACCTAGAACGCCGATAGTCGCCGGAAAGAGTGACAGAAGATACTTCTCGTTCCTCACGAAATTTTCAGCAACGAAGGCGGTTTGGGAGTATGAGGGGAGTTATGAATTTCAAAAAGAGTAAAAAGTAAGAATGGAGGAGGAGAAGGGCTTATATAAAGCCCAGGAAGCCTAAAAGGCTACCTCTCTGACAAGACGCCCCCAACAACCTCCCACGTGTCGCGCGCTGAACACAAACTGTTCACTCCTTCCCAAGAAGGGCCTCGAAAAATGAAAAATGTCAGGGGAATAGTCGACTGACAACGTCATCCCTGCATTCAAAAAAAAAAAAAAGAGAGTAGTCAAGTTGCTCAGATCTTTTCATTAGCCTTAATGGAAAAAGGGCAAGTTACATATCGTGCCAGGCAAATAAAGAAAATACATAAAGCCTAAATTTCCGGCTCGACGCGCCTACGCCCTGCTAAGCAGGTCTAATCATCGTCTAAGTCTGGAGAGTGGTCTCCAGGGCTACTTTGATCCCCAAAATCCGATCCTAATCCCAGTCTGGGGAGTCCTTGAAAGGATCATCAGGGAGTCCATCCTCATCCCTGTCGCTCAAACAGCCTAGACCCTCACTGTCATCGGAGTCTCGGCTACTGTCATCCCAATCCCTGTCATAGGGAACAGTCTGGGATTCATCACAGGTACGACAACCTGTTCTCTTCACAGGAGAAGAGGGGCCTGACCCCAGGGAGGAATCTGCGTCAGAGGAGTCAGGGTTAAATTGCTCAGGGTGCAACCACGGGAAGCATTCGTGGCACCCCCGATCAAAGCACCCCCCTCCCTGAGGACAACGCCTAAATCTGGATGCAGTAGAGGGCGAAGATCTCTTAAAACGCTTGCTCGCCCTGATGGAAGCTTTCCTACCACTCCGATGAGAGTAAGGCCGTGAACGACGGCAGCGGCGAATGGCCCGGTAAGCGGCTCGAGCGTACCGAAGTCTCCAAATTCCTTTGAAAAGAAAAATGACAGTGCGAACTCCATGACGAGTCACGAATTTTTTGATCCAAACCATGATTTAACGAAGAAAGTGGAGAAATTGAGGATGAGTTAAGCAAAAATGACGAGGAAAGCTGGGATTTATACAAGTGAAAATGCAACATTAATGGCATACCAACCACCCTGGAAGGGAAAGCCACCAATCGCAAACTCTTCACGGTTCCCAAAAATCCATCAAGCAAAGAAGTATAATCATTGCAAGAAACCCCTCAACTCTTTGCATATCTGACACAAACTGTGCTTCATTCCTCGGGAAGGTTCAAAGCATTAAATGCTGCAGCAAAAGTGAAAATAAGGCAACCTCCCTCCAAGCAAGAGTGGCCAGCCGGAGGGGAGAATCACTTCCCTCCCCCCGGCTAGCGAGGGCCAATTCATTGGGGTCGGCAGCCTGACATTAATAGCCCGCCAGGCAGGCTCCCAGAGGATTGCCCATTAAGCCCAGAAACCGACCCTGCAAACGGTCAAGGTAAAGCACATAAAGGTGGGAAGTGCTAAGGAAAGCAGCCGACCCCTGGGCCAGCAGGGTGACGCGGCCTGCTAGAGCCTAGCACTCACAGTTCAAAACCCGCCTGCCCCCTATCTAGGGACATCTCCGCGGACAGGGCAGGGATCCCCAGGGGCCCTCTCGTCATTCTGCCTAAGGTAATTGAGAGTGGGTGGATGAGAGGATGCCACTTGTCACCTCCTCATCCACCCATTCTCCTTCTATTTCCCTCTCTTGTGGGAAGGTATAAATACCCTTTCATTTCCCACAAGAAAGGGGTTGGATTTTCTCTCTCTAGAACTCTTACTCTAAAATTGCCGCCCAGTTCCTCACGAGCTGGGTTTCTTAAGGCATTCACGGACTAACTTAGGCATCGGAGAGGGTTTCCTCGGACAACCTCCGAGGCCCTGTGCGTTCTCTGTGCAGGGAGCCTGCCCAATCCGCCGGGAAGGTCCGACTGAAGGTGTAGGAGGAAGGAGAGTGTCAAGATTGATCAGTGAACATTCAGAGCAACACCGAACGATTCAAACCCGAATTCCACGTCGTGTTAATTGATTCCAATAACCGGAACAATTAACATCAAAACTCTTGTAGTTTGTAGCCATACTTTTAGATCGTTAATCTTTCAGTTCTACGTAATTGGTACTTTTTCTTATTCTCTTATTTTCATATTGTTCTTTATTATGCTTAATTCTTTTATTGATTCACCTTTAGTATGAGTAGCTAAATAATTCTTCTAGTGTTGAAGGGGATCTATGTTAATTGAATTGGGGATGTCAGCTTGATTATTCGTTTAATTGATCATTCATATGTTATTGCCTTACTACCTATCTTGTATCGTAGTTTTGCTAGTTTGAGACGTTGAACAAGTTAAATGTTTAGTAACCCGAACCTAAGATCGAAAGCCTGGTAAGGGTAGACTTACAATAAGTGGGTAGGATAATCTAGTAAGTTGCAAGAGCCCGTCAGAATCTATCTTAAGGTTGACATAAGATCCGAAAGGCTGTGTTTTTGCCCTGATTAACTTTACTCAATTTAATTTCATGGTAAACCGGAAAGCCCTAGATCTCTTTAATATTATTAGAACATCGTTAACTTACATTTTTGTATTAGTTTAGATAACAAATCAAACAAAACGAAATTAGAATAATTTAGAATCGACTATAGATAATTTGCAATATTCATTCATCTCTCTGTGGTTCGACCCTTACTTGCCGCTAGCTATTTGTTAGTTATCTGTTAAGTTTATTTTGATTAAGGTGATACGACTTTAACCTTATCAATTTTGGCGCCGTTGCATGGGAGACGGTTTGTATTATTGCTTATTATTTGTTTTGAGTTCTAGATTATTTTTTATATATATAGTTCATATTTTTTTTAATTCTTTTTTATTAATTTTTTTTATTAGTCAACATTATGACCAATTGTTACTTCCCACAATTCGAACATGAGTCACTAAATACTTATTGGGATAGATTTGTATATATTTTATTTATCAAAGTGGCTATCTTGTTGATGATTAGGAGATGTGTCATATGATTTATGATGGTGTCGGTGACGATATACGGGTTAATATAGAGGCAAAATACGAAGGAATGTTTAGTTATATGCCTTAGTTCAAACAAATCAAACCTCGATCTCTAACTAGGCTACTCAACCATAATCGAACGGTGACTTATAATGCGAGGTCCTAGCTTAAGTAAACATGCACACCCCTCCTGGAACACCAAATGTACCCAGTTCAACCCGACGGTGTCTTACATGCGAGGTACGAGCTTAAGGTCAAAATGAACATACACTCCTGGACAAAAACATGCCCAATTCAAAAACCAATGCATCCCGCTCGGATACACTAGCCTTATAGCTGATGGCAAAACGTATACTCTAGACTGTATTACTCTACCCGTACACTTTCCTTATTCCATAACTTCAATACAAAGTCATTATCGTGATTCAATAGAAATATAGTTCGTTCTTCAAAAGAGAAAACTTTATAAATATAGAAACTTTCTTAAAATAATTATTTTCCAAAATTAGATACTATAAATAGAAATCGATTAAAATAGGAGTTATATAAAATAGTTAATATTAGGACTCGAAACGTAAACAATACATTTATTATATAAATGTATAATTCATGATTAAAAGTCAACTAAAGTCGAAATCATAAATATTTCTCAAAAGGCTGAAGTTTAAGGAATTAATAGTATTTAAATAACAAATTGATAGATTTTCCATAATTGTACTGTCTTACTATAAAATTCGTAATTAAATCATTAAACATCAAAACAATGTAAGAACACTGGGGTTGAAACTTTAGAAACTTAGTTACAACTTTTATTTCTTGAGAAAATCCAAATTCCAAATAAAACATGGGTTTTTGTTCATATGTTTACAAATTGTTAGAATTAGACACTCGATTGTATTTCTTTAATAAAACACATTTAAAAATTAATTTTAAAGAAAATCCAATTGAAAATATTAACTAGAATCTTCATAGTTTATGTACGTAAATTACCAAAATACAAAGTTTAACATATGTTTTAATTTAGATCTTATCACAACTGACAGAATCGTGAATTAATTTGACACCTGTTCATAAACAATTTATTGTGAGCAACGACTTGGAATTATTTTACAAAATTAAACAGAAATAAATTAGACTTAAAATAAATAGTAGTCTCTTTTCAAAGTTTTCGGAGATAAAGTATTTTAAATAGAATATTAATTCGCACAAAAGCACTAATAGATTCTGAAACATGCTGTAACTTTATTAAAAACAATAAAACTTTCAATTTGACAATTCATATCAAAAATCACGAAAATTATGAGATGCATTATTATTCGTATGTTAGTCTCGGTCTTATATTACATTTTAATAGTTAAAATAACGACTTATTCGCAAATCTCATAAAAACAATTAAAAACAACAAAACATGTGAAAACTTTCGATTTTAAAGTTTGTGTTATTAAAAACGAGACATACATATATATGTCTAACAAAAATCTAATTTCTATACATGCAACTACAACAATAATATCACATAATACCGAGTAACGTGTCGATGTCAATGTTACCTTAATCGAGATCCGAGTCAATTATAATAATCGTCCTCGCTGGATCTAGCACGATAGCCTACAAAATAATTAAACATATGATATTAAAACCACATTATAAGTGAATATAAAAGAGAAAAGAAGATTGAGGACGAATAAGATTAATTAAATTACCCTCGAGATTGGAAACAATTAAAGACGAATTACGATCGGATTGATGAACGAAAAGGAGAAAGTTTAACTTGAAACATAGAGGAGAAAAAGAGACTTGTATTGTGATTTGTGAATAAAATAGACTAGAATGAATGACAATTTAAGAGAAATTAGGAAGCTAAAAGATAGGAATAATCGAGTCACAAGGACTCTTAACTCAGATAGGGGACGAGATGGTTGAGATTGAAAGAAGGAGCAACAAATCGATATGCGGACAAGATTTAAAATAAATAAGATAAAAATAATTTGTATTGTTGATTTATGTTTGTCCAAAAATATTTCTCAAGTCGATAAAAGACGGTTCGTACAATAGTATAAGCATTTATGAAGAAACCGGATTAAAAACGCATTAGAAAATAATTATTTATGAAATCGCGTAGTAAAATAATTAAATATCCATTTTTCGAAAATAAAATATTTATGAGATAGAAATTAATTACAAATGCAATCGAGCATTTTTAGATAAAAAAATATTAGTTCCAACTCGATTTTAAAACTATTGTTCATAGAAAATATGATTCCTCAAAAATAATAAAACATACTTGCGACGAAAAGAATTAAATGGATTTTCGAATAAAAATAGAATAATTAAAATCCTTTTACGAAAATAAATAATTTTAGGGTCGATAATGAAAGAGACCTCAAAATGGGAAAAATGTAATTGACGAAATATTACAGAGTTACGATATATTCGTAATGGAACAGATAGCAAAACTAGGAAAATTGTGGGTGTTACACATCTACATCTACACTAAGGAGTAAGAATACAAAAGAAGCATTCATGATGGAAGAGAAATACAAATTGAGCATAAGCAAGATTACACTAATTAAAACAAGATTGAAACCAGAGAAGAAAAGAAGAAAAGAAATATACCAATTGATAATGGAAAGAATGAACTCAGATTGAAAAGGTAGAAATAAAGAATCTAAATCTTCAATTACAACCAAAGAAAACTAAGAACTCATCTAGATTAAGCTAGGATTAAGAGTAATTAGGAATGAATTAAGGAGTTTCTAAAACTAATCAAAGCAAAATTAGATTTAGGGTTTTGTGCTTAGAGAGAATACAAGATGTTCTATATATAGGGTGTGGAAAATGAGAGAAATGAAACGACAGAAATCAAGCCCATTAGGCGGGTCCCGGCCGTGTCATAGGCGGCACGGCCGTGTCTGTCTCAACTCATCCCGGTCATGTCCAATTCGTCCCGGTCGTGTCGGCCTCAGCTCCCTAAGGGAAGCTTCTGCTACCCGGCCATGTAGCACCCCAATAGACTTTCGGTTCTTGGCACTTTCGTCACGACTTGTGTCCATTAGAGACGCCTCTAGGGACGCCCTAATTTGCTCTTTCTTAGCTTCTTATCGATTCTCTATACTCGGGAATGTCTCAAGTGCGCTCCAAGGGACTCGGGAACGAGTCTAAGGCATCGAGTCACCATTGCTTCTCATATTTGATCTTTAAGCATCGAAAATGAGACAGAATTGTTCCATTTCTCCATGATCGACCTTAGAAACTTAAAACACACTAGAAGAGACAAAAGAAGCTTCAAAACCGCTCCAAAGAGCGACTCCGGCAAAGAAAGTGGGACAAAAACACGTGAAATAAACACTACAAAACAAGCCTATCAGGAACACCAAACGGTCTCAACATGGACAGACAAACCGGTGATGGGGTTGACCATCAACAACAACAAAAATGCAATGCAAGGGGAGGGGAGGTTGGGGAAGGGGGCGAGGGGAGGGGGAAACACCTCCCCTATTGCATGCAAGAGAAAAAGACACTAGATGAGGCAGATCAAAAGGATAAGACACGGACCAACCAGCAGCCGATCACATAGTTCCGTCACCCAAAAGAAAAAAAATCAATTAATAACTCTAGACCCACATCCAAACAACAACAAAAAGAAAAAGACCGAGGAAAACAGTATAAAAAAACTCATACCACACTTGCTTTAGAAAAAAAATTGATCGCTTATTGTCGATTGTTAAGGATTAATCCGATTGGGAGTCATAGGTCGCGGGAGATCGTCCATAAAATGTCACGATCTCCGTCAACGGGGTAGGTTAGGAGAGGGGAGGGTATGAAAAAAGTGGGAGGTGAGGTTTTTTTTTCTAGGGTTCCATAAAGTGAATACTACCACCCTTAGTTTGATCCCTAAATGTGACAGGCCAGAAAGTGTGCTCTAGTTTCGGCCCATAGTCTATTTCAATGTCGTATATAGAATGATTTCTAAAATACTTTGCAATAAGCTTGCTCTGATCCGCCCTGATATATATTGTCGATCAGAACCAAGGGTTCTCCATAAAAGATAGGAGTATTCTTCATAAAGTTGCTGAGGTGGTACCACATATTTTAATTTACTGCTTACATGGCAACTAAATAAGCAACTAAAGAAAACAATCAACTACGGAGTAAATAAGAAAGGAAAAATAAATCAAGCAAGAAATTAAAGCTACTTATTGTAAAAATTAAATTAATGAATATTCTCTATTTTAATTTTTGGAATAATTTTAGCTATCATGGTATAAAAAGATTTTCATGATAATGTAAATAGTGATTATTCCCTAATTGACTTTCATCAACCATGATATATTTCTTCAATTTGCATCCTTTACTCGAAAAACTTCATTCCATCACACTACGACATAGAGGTGACGAAAGGATTGAGGTTGAAGAATTTAAAAGAGTGCGGGAGAAAGGTCGACGTCGGCCAACAACAGAGGTGCGTTGTGGTTGGCATTTGGCGACATGGTGAATGGTAAACAAAAAAAAAAGATGGTTTGAAACATCAAATTGGATTGATTAATATGTTAATTATTCATTTATTAATAATAATTGTAATATCCTTATCACTTTAGTATGATATGGAGTGATAAGTAAAATGTAGGGGTACACCTTGTAATTCGAAAAAGGCGGGCGTACCACTTGGAAAAGTCAATAGTTGAGGGGTACCCCACAGAAAAATCCTTCAAATTATAAAACAAATCATACCCTTGAAAGAATGACTTGGAGAAGGCGGTTTTGCAGTTCTACGGGTGCATAGAGTGGTCCTTGCCATTTACCTATTTGAGACCCCATTCAGACTACCGGATTAGGTAAGAATGACTGTGCTGGTTTGTTATCACGTATTATTGCTAGAATTTCGAGCCTGGGAACCAGAAAGCTTTCCTGTGTGAATAAGCTGGCCCTAGTCCAGGCGGTGCTCTCTCACTTGCATAATTAATAGGCTATGGTGTTCGTCTTGCCTAAGAGGATTATAGCTAGAGTTTATGCCATTTGTAGGAATGTCTTGTGGGATGGTGGTGTGTTGATAGCTCTCGTAGGTCATTGATTGCGTGGGATAAGGTGTGTTGTCCTAAGGCTGAAGGGGGACTAGGCCTGCGGAATTTGTTGACCTGGAACGAGGCTGCTGTAGCGAAATTAGCGTCCTGGGTGTTTGAACAGCCTGACCGTCTGTGGGTCAAGTGCGTTGGTAGTGTGTTCTTGAAGGGCGTGGCCTGGAAGGAGTATGTATATCTGTTGGATGCTTTGTGGTCTTGGAGAAGAATTTGTAAGGCTAAGGATAGGGATGACAACGGGTCGGGTCTGGGTCGGGTCCACTCGGACCCGGACCCGAAGTTTCAACCCTGGACCCAGACCCGAACAGGACCAAAATTGTCAGACCCATACCCGAACCGGTCGGGTCTGGACCGGGTCCAGGTCTACCCGCGGGTCCGCCTTATGTTCATTAACTTTACTGAGAGACTAAGTACAAATGGAAGTAACAGTGGTAACAAACCTAATAGAAGTAGGTACAATTAACATAAAAGAGTATACAAATATAAAAAGGGTACGCTTGTTATAAAAACATGTACAAAACAAAGTTGTCATTTAAGGGTACGAATATGACATAGAGTGGTACTGAAGAATGGTCTCTCAATAAGGTATTGAGAGACCGTCTCTTCCAAGATTTTGTGATTTTCATTACTTAATACTCCTATCATTACTAAAATAATTGGTTTCAAATGCTCCACTAAATACCATACATTATTGCTCATTTGGCTCGATTTAGGATGAAAAATTGTTAAATCAAATTTAGAAATCTCCAACAAAAAATACTCAATCATCATTAGATCCACTACTACTATCAATATATATAATTAAAGAAAGCTTTTTTTTATTTTACAAACAATATTAGTTGTATTATTATTGTTACTATTTTATTTCCGGGTTTTGAGTATATGAGGTTAGAACTAGACTTTTTAACTCTAACCTAAGACGGATTTTGAGTGAAATTAGAATTCTTTTTATAAACAATACAAGTTTACTAATTACTAATTACATTACGACAATTACTATACGCAACACGGGTAATATGTCATATTGTATACTGTATATAACAATAACAATAATGCATGGGCTTAAAATTGATTGATTATGTAACACGTAAAGATGATTATCATTATACTGAGTATATTGATTATTATCAATAATAGTATAAAATAATAAATTTTGATTGAAGTAGAATTCATACTTCTAACCTTATAAGACCGATTTTTTTTAATGTACATAATTTTTTAAAATAATATTAAACATGTCCGGTCAAAATACTGGACACGGGTCGGTTTAATTATGGGTCCGAAATGGGTTATGGTTAGAATACGGATAGTTTCGAATGTCGATTTTTTACCTCTTATTTTAATAGTAGTTCGTATTATTTTTACTCTTTAATTATGATGTTATATTTCAATTATTTAAACTAATATTCATCGCACAGACTTTATATTTCAATAAATGTTTAAAATTCTTTTATAATTAAAAGATAAAAAAATTAAATTGAATATTAGTTTATATTTTTAATTAAAATATCGAGTCATAGATCAAGATTTAGAGATCTTGACTCTTGACCTAAAAATGAGTTGGGCATGTCGGGTCAGGTTTTTTCTTATAGTAATGTTGAGTACTATTTAACACGGGAGAACACAACTTTTGTCTCTTATGTGCAACTGTACAGTAGAGTAAATTACTAACAATGTCAGATGATTTAAGTTAAGATTAGACATAAAATTATATTCAAATAAAAAGATTATACATACGGAGTAATATTAATTTCTCTCTCCATTTTTTTAGGGTTATTTCATGGGAAAAATATAACAATGTGTGTGCTTCTTAAATTAATCCAAACTATACATAATCTCATTTTAATACGAACTACGCCTTCATTAACCTCATTTTGTTATGGGTGACCGGCTACCTGTTGAACCTTCCTTATTCAACTCTTCCTCTAACTCTTCTTCATCTGATTCACATTTAGTGTTCATTTTCGGTCATTGATAAGAACAATTAAATTTTTCGAAAGTTCATCTTCCATTTTATTTTCAATTAGTCTTATAGAAGCTAAGAAAAAAATATATTTTTATTGTAATTTTGGCTTTCACGATGACTGCAACGGACCTAATAAAATCCTAGAAAGTTACAACAAGTCACTGTGACCGGTAATAGCAAGTCATAATTTCATACATAGCAAAGTGAGATTAATGAATGCGTAGTTCATATTAAAATGAGATTACGTATAGTTTGGATTATTTTAAGAAGTTCACGCATAGTTGGTATTATTCTTATGAAATAACCCTTTTTTTTTATTAACCTCATTTGGGTTTGGTACAAATTTTAAGAAAAGGTGAAAAAGTAAGAGGAAATTGGTGATATAGTGCATATGATAAGAGAAAAATACTAATTACGAAAGAAATGAGACTAACTCAAAAAAAATCCCTAAAAGAAAATGGGGCTATATCCAATTGCTAATAGATTAAAGGGATATTCTACATGGTACCCTTGTGTTTTTTCTTTTTCTATGCGGTACCCCTCATTTTAGTCAAAATAACTTCGACTCGCGATAACTTATGAACACGGGTTTCAAAAATGACGATATTTTCGCTAAAATAATTGTCTTTAGAAGATCCTTGATTTGAGATTTGATTTTTTGCAATTTCAAAACTTGTACTACGAGTTATGCTCAATCAAATACTTTCAAACGAATAAACTTTGACCGACTGTAACTCTCTTTTCCGAGTTCCAAAAGTGATGATTTTTTTTCCAAACGGATCGTTTTTAGGAGATCTTCAGTTTAA
The DNA here is from genome assembly GCA_958450325.1 of Agrostemma githago. Classification (NCBI taxonomy): domain Eukaryota; kingdom Viridiplantae; phylum Streptophyta; class Magnoliopsida; order Caryophyllales; family Caryophyllaceae; genus Agrostemma; species Agrostemma githago. Next base: position 13,300,041 of record OY288239.1, read on the forward strand.
AGTTAGAATCGTCTCTTTTGGAATTCATAGCTAAGAGTTATCGTAAGTCAAAGATATTTTGAGCAAAATGAGGGGTACCACGTAGAATATCGAAAAACACGAGGGCACCATGTAGAATATTCCTTAATTAAAATTAGAGTTTTAACAAAATCTAGGCATAGGAATAGATTGACTAGAATTATGTTTTAGGCTTTGTAGTCTTTCTTTCCAATAAGTTGAACGGGTCGGACCATGTTATGTCCCTAAATTAACAGGTAATTTAGGATTTGGGTCAAAAAACTGGATTCATGACCCAAAAACCAACAGATTGAGTGGGACGAGTTTGCGGGTTAAGTCGAATTTAAAGCAAGATGGTTGCATACATGCAAATATATTAGATGTAGTAGAGTCAAATGGTTAGCGAGTAAAAGACATAGATAAACTCAATGTTCGCGGATGAGTTGTCATGGTCTCACGGACATATTAATAATATTGCTCACAGGCGCAAAACATGATATTTTGATGAGTGACATTTGTTTCACACAGGTAACTAATGTAGACACTAGAACTGTCGAGTGCGTCAGGTCAAATACTGGTCCCGAATCGAGTTATGGTCAGAATACGGGACATAAATAGTTTTGAACGCCTAATTTTTTACCGCTTTTTAAGTAAAAAATAATATTTTTGATATTAAATTTTTATTTATTTTAATAGTATTAGTATTATTTTCTTTAAACTATATTTTTTATATTTTAAAAATAATCAAAATTTACTAAGCTTGTCTCACTTCGTGATTTTCTCGGTGTCGTCCCCTTAAGATAAACCAATAAGCGGTGTCAAATCTTTGAAATGACAATGGTTTGAAATAATCGTAATCACTTCGTCGCATAACTAATGTTCCCTCCGTCTCACTAAAAGGGTCACCCCACCTTCTTAGTGAGAATTAAGATTTATAGAAATGTGTGGTGGAAAATGAAAGATGGAAAATAAGTGAGGTTAGAACCTATGTTAACCACAAAAATCAGACAAAATAAGAATAAAGCAAAAAGTGACTTTGAGAGAGATAACCCAAAAAGGAAAAAAGCGACTCTTCTACAGGCAGTGGGAGTACTACTTTGTATGTTAAAATGTGAGTTTTAGCAAAATTCATACATGTAAATAGATGGCTAGAAATTGACTTTTAGACTAAAGTTTTGTGGTATCTTCTTTCCAACGAGTTAAACAGGTCGGACTAGATCAAGACCCAAAATCGGGTCATTTAGGATTCGTGTTAAACAAGTTGCGAGTAAAAAAATCGGCTCATGTCTCTAAAAACGTGTCAAGTGAGTCAGATCAAATTTAGAGCGAGATGATGAGATACATACAAATATATTCAATGCGAAAGTCAAATGCTTAGAGAACAAAAGACACGGATAGACTTAATGTTCCAAATGAGTTGTCACAAAAATTAAAATTGCTGACAGTGACCAGGTATTATGATGAGCATCGTTTGTTTTAGCCATGTAGCTAATGTACACACTAGACACATCACCGGTTGCCCGGTGGGGTATACGGGTCATGCTCAGAAATAGTTTTGAACGCCTAATTTTGTTATGGCTTTTAAAGTAAAAAAAAGTATGTACTAAATTATGGTCGGGTTTATGGGTCAAGTCGAATTTGACAGGTCTAACCGTCCAAGTGTAGCATCATAACCCGCGTCTGCTACTTTTCGTATAAAATACATGCTAATCCTCTAAAATGACATTATTTGAAATGATCGTAATCATTCCATCGCAGTCAATAATTGTAAAGGGAAGTATAAATGTTGATTTAGCAACGTCATTGTTACATTCGTGCATCGCACGGGCATCAAAACTAGTTATTTAATAGTCATGAGATTAAAATTAAGTTACACTTGGACACATAGAATTGAATCAAGTTGCAATCTTTGTCGCACAATCCTACGCAGCTACGTCTACTGACAAGCTAAAGTCGTATGCCTGAAATTAAAATTTATAATCACTTATAACCAACTAACTAAAACAATAGTATAATGGAAATAAGGGTCGAACCCACAGAGAATTGGACTAATTATAACTGTGTACTAATGTAGAACAATAATAAAGTAATTAATTACGGAACAAATAAGGGGGGGTTTTGAATGATAACAACTAAAACTGATAAAAATTAAAACTTTAACTAAATCAGATGATTAAAAAGGTCTCGGGTGAAGTACAAATCCACAACTTAATTACAATTGATCATCGAAATCCGGTTCAAATTATTATTCTTGATTACTTTATCGCGAATCGTAGATTCCAATCCTCCTTAAGAATAACTAATTAAAACGTATCCCGTTCTTAATTAGATTTAACTGTTAAACAACCTAAACAATCCAGTTCTAGATTTAATTCAACAGCAGCATTAATAAATAGAGAACTCGATAAAGAGATACATAAACACATACAATCCAGTTGTGTTATAAATCTATGATAATTGCTCCTAAGTCTTAATATCAACGAATCCCGTTCAATAATCAAGTCTTAGATGTTGCTCTGGTCAAGTTAATCAACAAATCATATTCAATTAACAAAACTAACAATAGAACGATGAAAAAACTCTAGGGTTTCTCCTAGGGTTGCAGTCTAGATTTTCTTGCTTTTTCCACAAGCTTTTCGTGGTTTGATATCTACCTCTGGTAGGGTTAGGGTGTTCCAAATTCAAAGCAATTTTATTCTTTCCAACACGCACGGATGGAAAAGTCACGTTATCGTAATAAGGGGAAAGGAAAAGTGGGGGAAGATGAGATATGCGAATGGAGAGATGAAGCAGGCGTACAGGAGGCAGATGAATCCTGGGTACTTCTGGGCAAATTGTGGACAAACAAAAACGTTAATGCTCGGGCGGCTATTGAGACCATGTCGAAATTATGGCTTACCAAGGGCGCGGTAACGGCAAATGTTTTGGACATAAAGGAAAGAGTTTTCATTTTTCGATTCACATCTGAGGATGACAAAGCAAAGGTTATCGAAGGGCAACCATGGCACTTCGATAGGTTTATGTGGTGTTTCAATGATCCGATATCGGCAGGGAAATTGACGGACACGCCTCTCCATCATGTTCCATTATGGGCAAGGATCTACGATTTGCCGCTGAAGGGACGTACCAACCATGAGAATATACGCAACATGTGCAGACAGTTGGGGGCTTTCGTTCGAGTTGACGATGCAACGGATGTGCAATTGGAGAGAGTAGTCAGATTGCGCTTTTTCCATGATGTACGTGAGCCGCTGAAGAGGACAATAGAGGTACGTATGCCCCGAGGCAATGTGGTATCCTTTTCTGTTAAATATGAGAGATTGTCGCTATTTTGTTGTGGGTGCGGTAAACTGAGGCATGGGAAAAAGGAGTGTGATGAGGGGCCATATGAGGAAGGGGAGCTAATGTTTGGGGAGGAACTTAGGGCATCTCCTGGCGACCAGTGAAGTCAGCGATGGGGATGGGGAGCATGAAAGGTAAGAATTTACAATTAGAATTTGGGGCGGAACAAAAGGGTCTGTGCGGAGGAAGCTCTAGCTAACAAATTGGAAAACTCCAAAAGATTGCGGTCCAGAATAAGAACCATCCCCGGGTTGCGAAACTGAGTGACGGGGTTATTTCTGTGTCTATTGATAGGCAGGGAGTGGAGGGTGATTGAGGGAAGGGAACACGTGAGATAGAAGCAAATGTCAATAAGGGGGAGAGGGCAGGGCGACTGGCTCTGTCGGTGGGGGCTGAGGGAGATGAGGATGGCGTTATGATGGTGGCCAAGGGGCTAGTAAGGAGGGGGACAGGTTGAGGATTGGATAGTGGAGGAGCAGGATCCTAGGATGGAGGTGAGAGAAGATGTTGTTATGCGACCTAAGGGAGGAAAGTGGAAGAGGCTAGCAAGGGAGGAGCACGGAAGTGGCAAGGAAGTGGGAGGTGCCGGGACCAAGAGATCGAGGGAGGAGGGTGAAGTTGAGGAAAATGATGGGGAGAAGAAGGCTAAATTAAGCATGGGTGTAAGTTCACCTGAGGCGGAGGTTGAGGTCGCTCAATCCCGCCGGGGTCAATGAGTCTTCTAAGCCTCAACTGCAGAGTGTTGGGCAACCCCTCTGCAGTTGGAGGGTTAAAAAACCTCCTTAGGAGGGAGACCCCTGCTATAGCTTTTTTATGCGAGACAAAGCTTAGCAGTATGGAGTTCGGGGATGTTAGGGCGGGTCTACATGATTACGAGAGTGTAGAGGTGGATAGTGTGGGAAGATCGGGGGGTCTTGCTTTTTTGTGGAGGAAGGGTGTGCAGTGTACTTTCAAGTCGGCATCGGTTCATCATATGGACTTCGATGTGCTACTTGGGGAGAGGGAGTGGCGGGTGACTGGTATTTACGGTTGGCCTATGGTGAGTGATAGGCATCTCACTTGGCGGCTCATGAGGCTACTTAATGACGAGTATGATGGTCCCTGGCTATGTTTTGGGGATTTTAATGAAATTCTTTACGGGTCGGAGATGAGTGGGGGTACTAGGGCTCAATGGCAGATGAGCAATTTTCGAGAAGCGGTGGATGATTGCGGATTGCGGGAGGTTAGTTTCGAGGGGTATGAATTTACTTTTGACAATGGCCAAGCAGAGCAGATGAATCGGCAATGTTGGCTCAATCGAGCTCTCGGTAACGACAAGTTGTTTGATATATTCCCGAAGGCGAAACTTGTTCACTTGACGAGGGAGTGGTCGGGTGGGCGAGGGAGATTGTTCAAGTTTGAGCAAATGTGGGTTGGCGAGGAGGGTTGTGAGGAGACCATTAGTAGAGTTTGGGGATCCGGGGAGGGTGACCTTTTACGAAAGATACAGGAGTGTTGGATGGAGTTGATGGTTTGGAAGGGGCTATGTAATGGGAAATTCTTAGAGACATCCAAAGGAAGAGGCGAAGGCTGGATAAGCTAGAGAGGGAAGATCGGAGTCAGACTAGGGTGGAAGAGAGGAGAAGAATTGTGAAGGAGTTGGCGAGACTACTACGGAGTGAAGAGCTTTTCTGGAGACAACGGTCGAGGGTCAACTGGTTGAGGGAGGGAGATAAAAACACGAAGTACTTTCATAGGTCAGCCTCGATTAGGAAGCAGAATAATCAGATTTCTCGACTTTTTACTGACGACGGGGTTGTAAGAGAGGAACACGACCAGATTGAAGAGGTTGCGTGTGGTTACTTCAAGGGTCTGTTTGGGTCGAGCCATGATCGACAGTTCGAGGAGTTGTTAGACGGGGTTGAGGGGCGGGTGTCGGACCGTATGAACAGGTTTCTGCGCCAGGATTACACAGGAGACGAGGTTTGTGCGGCCCTGGAACAAATGCATCCAACCAAGTCACCTGGACCGGATGGGATGAACGCTCTATTTTATCAGACATACTGGCATATTGTGGGGCTTCTTGTGGTTAGAACAACGTTGGGAGTTCTTCGGGGTGATCCGCTTCCCAGTGGGTGTAAGAGGACATTTATTGTATTGATTCTGAAAGTTAAAAATGCGTGTCGGATGAGCGAGTATCGACCTATTAGTCTTTGTAATGTGGTCTATAAAATTGTCTCGAAAGTTTTAGCTAATAGGCTAAAGATCTTTCTGAGTGAGATAGTTTCTGAAAATCAAAGTGCATTTACATCGGGTCGGTTGATTAGGAACAATGTTCTAATTGCATTTGAAGCGTTTCATTATATGAAGAATGTGAGATCGAGGGAGGGATTCATGGCTGTCAAGCTTGATATGGCGAAAGCCTATGATCGAGTTGAGTGGTTTTTCTTGGAGCGTGTGTTGGTTAGAATGGGTTTCGATGCTAGTTGGATCGATAGGGTGATGCATTGTGTCACTACGGTCTCGTTTGAGGTACTGATAAATGGTCGTCCTTCAAGTAGTTTTGTCCCGAAGAGAGGCTTGAGACAAGGTGACCCTCTTTCGCCCTATCTATTTATTCTTTGTGCTGAGGTTCTTTCGAGCCAAATTCGACGTGCGATTGAAGCTAGGAGTATCCACGGAATTCGTGTGGCGAACAATGCACCGGTGATCTCGCACCTATTCTTTGCGGACGACAGTCTCGTGTTTTGTAAAGCTAATGTCCGTGATGCGCGGGTTATCAAGATGATTATGATCGAGGAGGTATGAGCAAGCTTCGGGACAATTAGTTAATTTTGATAAGACTACTATCTCTTTCAGCCGGTCAACGAGCCAGGATCGGTGTACAAGTGTTACTGGAGAGATTGGAGTTCGAAGAGTAGGAAGCCCTGGGAAATATCTTGGGATGCCGATGCTTTTGGGGCGATCAAAGGAGGCGATGACCAGCTTACTTCGAGAAAAACTGGCGAAGAAAATCCAAGGGTGGCGTGGAAAGCTCTTGTCTAAAGCGGGTAGAGAGATTATGATAAAGGCTGTGGCCCAATCAATTTCTACCTATATCATGAGTGTTTTCAGGTTACCGGTGTCTTTTTGTGAGGAAATTCGGTCGATGATCTCAAAGTTTTGGTGGGATGTGAGAATGGCAAGAGGAAGATCTCATGGGTCGCGTGGAGAAGGCTATGCAAATCGAAGAACAGGGGCGGGATGAGGTTCAGAGATTTCCACCTCTTCAACTCGGCTCTTTTAGGGAAACAAGCTTGGCGACTTACGGTTGACTCGGGCAGCTTGCTTGCTCGGATTCTTCAAGCCAAGTATTACAGGGGACGATCGTTCTTACAATCGGAGCTTGGTTGCAATCCGAGTTTCACGTGGAAGGGAATATGGGAGACTAAATATGTGGTGCAGAAGGGAATTATGAGGAGGATTGGGAATGGTCTTGGTACAAATTAATGTGTGGAGGGATACTTGGGTGAGGCGAGAAGGAGGGGGGAGGATTCTGTCACCAAGGTTGGATAATGATCAAACCTTGATGGTGGCTGATATTATGCGCGGGGATGGAGAGTGGGATCGTGGAAAGCTTCGGGCCTTGTTTCTCCCTTTTGAGCAGGAGGAGATCATGTCGATGCGAATCGGGAACAGAGAGGCGGAGGATAGTTGGTACTGGTTCCGAGAAAGGAATGGTGAATATTCGGTTAAATCGGCTTATAAGAAGCTTGCTGGGGATATTGGAGTTGATGAAGGTCCGTCTGAGATGACTAAGGAGAGTGGATTGTGGAAGAATATATGGAAATCTCGGGCCCTACCTCGAGTGAAAGTTTTCTTTTGGCAGCTTTGCTCGGAGGCTATACCCACGAAAGGTAATCTAAATCGACGAGTTTCTAGCATTAGTCCGGTGTGTCCTCTTTGTCTTTGCGAGATTGAGACGTGTCTCCATCTCGTGAAGGGATGTGGGTGAGGGGGTTGGGGTTTGGGATGAGATGGAGGTGGAGGTGGACATAAGAAGGGAGAATGGGCATGAGCGGGTGAGGGAGTGGGTGGAAGATGTGTGGAGGGAGATGAGGGAAGAGGAGCGAGAGATGATGATGACGACGTGTTGGGGACTGTGGGAGGCTCGTAACAAGGTTGTTTTCGAGGGTGAAAGGGTGTGTCCGGAGGGGGTGATTAGGAGGGTTCAGGCTTTGTGGAGTGAGCAGGTTGAAAATGAGGGTCGACGGGCAGGGGAAAGCAATAACGGAGAAAGAGTGGGATCGGGGAGGGAACGGACTTGGCAGGTACCGCAGCATCAGTTCGTTAAAGTAAATTGCGATGCTGGCCTGTCAAATGGTGGATTCAGGATGGGAATAGTGGGGAGAAGGGAGGACGGGAGTTGCTTATGGGCCATTGGTTTGAGACGGAGGGGCGGGGTGGAAGTTAGGGAAGCAGAGGCCGAAGCGATTACGGAAGGGGTGACGGAGGCCAGGAACCGTGGTCATCGGAACGTGATATTCGAGACCGATTGTAAGGAGATTATCGACATTTTACAAAGTGGGAGCAAGGGCAGGAGTGATGTCTACTTCATTATTGATGCTATTCGTGACCTCGCTTCATGCTTTGATAGAGTTATTTGGTCTTTTGTCCCGAGACAATGTAATAAGGTAGCCCATGAACTCGCACATTTCTTTGTTCGTGATTTTGGTAGGCGAGTATGGGGCGACGATAGGCCAGATAGTGTTCAAGCTCTCATTTTGAATGATTTAAATCAATCTAATTAGCCCCGGTTGAGGGACTTTAAAAAAAACAATAGAACGATGAAATAGAAAACTAGTTGATCAATCTAGAAATCAATAACAACATTCATTTAATTAATCTGAGCAATTAATCAATAATCAAGAATAAAGATTAGAACTTTCAAACTCACAATCGATAATTAAGCGCTTCAATGTCTTGAACCGAGAGGAAAAGATTAGTTACACATAAAACTAGGGTTCATCCCCTAATGAACGTACAACTCTAAAAAAATATGAATGATAATAAAACTGATTCTAATAATCTATACTAATAGTAGTCTAATACTAGTAAATAATTAAGGTAAGTCTATTACTTACCAAACTCTAGTAATAAAATAAAATAAAATAATAATACTAATAAATAATAATCTGAGACAGAATCCAACACGATTCAAGATCCGTCTTCAGTTCTCGAGCTTGTTCTTCCGGTTCCTCGTTTTGGGCCCATCTTGTCTTTGTTTTCTCTTTTCATTCACGACCCGAACCGAGAATCCTCAAATAGGCTTGTAACAATGACATCAAAAATATTACACCAACGGGACATAAAAACACCGATTTAGTCAACCCAATCACACTTAAGTCGTCATTATAACCATGACTAAATACGGCCCATCAAATATCCCCACGCTTGAACCTTTACTCGTCCTCGAGTAAAACTTGAAGAACACAATAAAAACAACCATCACTAGTCCAAATGCGCGGGAAAAACATTACACTCACGGCCCTTGCTCACCTTCCTTCAGACTCCCTCATGTAACAACATATGTCACCGACAAAATATCATCAACTCTAGAATTATCATCACGACAACAGGACATCAATAAATCAATAGAAGCTAATACCAAACTCTAACGCCCCTTATCGCTCCAATCCTAACACAGATTCACACGGTTTCAAATAATCACAAAAATACATCAATAATGATCACAACCAATACAACACCAAACCATGTGAATGACCTAATCGTCTCTAACCACCAAATCAAACAATTACACCCAATCGCATAAATAAGGTGCAATCACTCCACTCCGCACCGCGATTCTTCTCACCTTTGCCAACTAATCTTACCCGATCGTCCTTCTATGTCGCCCTTCTTATGACACCACACCAAAAAGGGATAAAGTAATTGTGAGTTTTTTCCTAATTCCCTCATTTTGCCTAGAGCGTCCGCCCTTGCGGATTTTCACTCAAGCTTTTTATTCATTTTTTTTTTCAACTCACTCTACTCTCGTGGTACGCAATTCGATTTTTTTTTTTACCCGGAGCGCTCTTTCGGGTTTTCACTCCGTCCTCGGCCACATTTCCCGTTCTTGCCTAGGCGCCCTTTCGGGTTTTCACCTAACCGGGTTTTTTTTTTTTTCATTCATTATTTTTCTTTTTTTCGATTTTTTTTCTTTCATCATTTTTTTTCTTCAAAAATTAACTCAAAAACGATTACAATAACGAGACAAATAGATTTCCCTTCCCCACGCTTATTCCGAGCATTGTCCTCAATGTGAGACTAAGGACATAAATAAAGACAATAAACAGGGAAAAAATCTTAAAACATTTATAAACAACTCGTCAAACCATCATAATAAACTCAACATTCATCCAACCATGGACATTACCAACTTAGCCACCAAAAATCAACTCACATACTATCAAACTCAGCCCAAGCCGGAATAATTCCAAATCGATTCCACGATGAAGTTAAACTAGCAGCAGCTATAAACCAAACTTCCACACATTTAAAACCGAAAACTCCGCTCAATTGAAACCGACCACACAAACACCCCAGACCAACTACCACCGACAGCAACAACGGAATTCATATGAAAATAGAGATGAAAGATAGATTTCATACCCACAACCAATGAGATAAGTCTGACACACGGTGGCCTGCTGTCGACCGACCCGACCCTAATACCAATTCGCCCAAATAATGCTTCATGAGTGAAAATCAAACCCAACATCAACAATATCAAACGTCTGCCAACATCAAGTCCTGAAAGTTGCACGGAAAAACGGACACCGACGTCGACACTAGCTCACGCCCTCCTCTAAAAAGCTCAAAAAAAAATGTCGAACTGAAACAGCCCCAAATTCTAGGGTTTTCGGGCAACTCGAAAGTGAGTTGTGATAATCGATGGACCTGAAACTGGGACCGGACACGAACTGGAGGCGACTGAACGGAGTCCGGCGCCGACACAGACGGACGGCAGCGACGCCCCACCCAGACCGGACACGAACTGACGGACTTGAAACTGGGAGGTTGATGGAGTAATGGAGGATGGATTATAGTATGAAGAGAGGGATTTTTTTTTATTTGGGGTATTGGAAGATGATGGGATTTGATAAGGAAGAAAATGAGGTAGATGGGGGAAAGTCTGTGAGAGACTGAGAGTAGCGTATTTTTTTGATTTTTTTTAATTTAGAAAACAGACCTGTAGCTGTAGGAAGAAGAAAAGCGCGCGACTCGCACAGCTCCTCCGCGACTCGCCCCAATCTCTGGAATTTCGTCCCAAAAGACGATTTTCTTCAAATTTCTTTCGATTTTTTTTAGTACTCCGTCATGCTAGTCGGCCCACCCTCATGCTAGTCGCACAGATTCCTGAAAAATTTACCTTTCGCATTCCTACAAGTACTAAAAATTAGAAAATACTTAAAATTAAAATTGAAAATATAATTCTATGAAATATACGAAAAACGATTACCAATTTAATAACAAAACATGACCCTTAATAAAGTACAAAAAATATACAAGACACGGGTTGCCTCCCGGGAGCGCTTTTGTTTATAGTCGTTCGCTCGACTTGGATACGAGTTTAGGTAGAAAATGGTATGTCGAGGAGCTTGCTTCTCCCGACACCCAATTCATTACTCCTTGTATGAGTCAGCTTAAGCCTTATGTCGACTACATCTTTCACTTTGCCATTTTGACATCGTAAGACCGTTGGACCCTTACTTAAGCTCTTCCGAACCATCCATTTATCAAACCACGACCTTGGTCTACCTTTATTAAACTTCGCGTCCTTACGCGACTCCCAAAGAATGACACACTTTGGTCCCTTAGAAGGAGATTCCTGCACAACTTTAAACAAAATTTCCTTGCTACAAGAGGTAGACGAGATCGGCTTAGGAACCAATTTCACCACTTCTTCTTGTGAGTTAGGAGATAAATGATTAACAACATCAACACGACACAAGGTATTGTCTTTCGGGGAGTGAGAATTAGGTTTGTTTATGTCGAATTTAATGATCTTCCCTCAAATTCCATACTCAGTGAACCATTAGGGACATCGATTTTTGTTCCTGCGATCTTTAAGAAAGGTCGTCCTAGAATGATAGGAGTTGCGCTATAGTCATGTTCTATGTCTAAAACATAAAAATCAGCCGGGAAGACCAACTTATCAACTTTAACTAGGACATTCTCGACAACTCCCTTAGGATAGACACTCGATCGATCCGCTAGTTGCACTACTTTCCCGGTTCCCTTCATAGGACCAAGTCTAAGAGATTCGTAGATAGAAAGAAGAATGACATTAATGGAAGCTCCCAAATCTAACATAGACTTTTTAAACAAGGTATCCCCTATGGTGCAAGGTTTATTAAACATGCCCGGGTCGCCACATTTAGGGGGTAATTTCTTTTGATAAATAGCCGACACATATTCACTAACCTCCCCTTTCTTAGCTCCCTTCAATTTGTTATTCCTTTTAATAGTACATAACTCTTTCAAGAATTTAGCATATTTAAGAATACTCTTTAAAAGATTAAGAAGGGGAATGTTTACCTCGCACTTTTCAAATACCTCGTAGATATCTCTGTCGTGCTCATAACGACGGGTCCTCTTGAGTGCCTCGGGAAAAGGAACATCCGGTTCCGACACCGGTGTAGTAGGAGTAATCAACTCCTTCTCTTGCACATTCGGGGTTTCCTCACCTTCCTCAATCAATAGCTCCTCTTCTTGAACCATAGCTTCCTTGGCCTTCCTCTTCGGCTTGTCGGCCTCCACTAATTGTCTCTCATTCCTTAAAGATACCGCACTCACGTTTTCCTTCGAAAGAATGGTTTGACTAGGTAGTTTCCACGAATCTCGAGCCTCCAACCTACCAATGGCGGTCGCCATTTGGCCCATTTGAATTTCCAAATTTTGAATGCTAGCTTTGTTCTCCGTGTGATTTTGAAGAACCGTAGCTTGGAGATTGGACATTTGACTCTTAATTGTAGCTTGATTAGCAACCAGAGCACGTATCATATCCTCGATGGACATTTGACCACTAGGTGGAGGTTGAGTAGGAACCGTGTTTGCAACTTGTTGCTTTGCAAAGAACTGTTGATTCGATTGACCAAATTGATTAGCTTGATTAATTTCTTGGTCGCCTTCCCGATTCCTCCACCTCATGTTTGGGTGATGTCTCCATCCTGGATTGAAAGTGTTAGAGTATGGATCCCATTTTTTGTTTTGTCCGGTTTCCCACACTCCGTTCACCTCCTCTTGACCTTCATACATTTGAGGACAATGCTCACTCGGATGCCCCTCGTTCGAACATATACCACACACCATAACTTGATTTGTTTTCCCCGACATCATATTTTGGACAAGAGCCGTTAAGCTATCGACTTTATGCTCAAGACTCAAGGATGATGAATTACCTATGGCATGCACTCCCCGTTTGGGATATTTTCGAGAAAAATCCCTAGAGCTTTCAGCTAGCTCCTGGATAACCTCTATAGCAGCATCTGGGCTTTTGTTCACGATCGATCCCCCACATGCCGCATTCACCGTGCGGACATCTTCCACACAAAGACCTCCACAAAAGTATATAACAAGGTCTTGAGGGTTGTAGCCATGATAGGGGCATGTAGCACACAGCTTCTTAAAACGTTCCCAATACTCATACATCGTCTCACCATCTCGTTGCTCCGCATTACTAATCTGGTTCTTTAACTGGGAGGCTCGAGATGCTGGAAAGTACTTCTCAAGGAACGCCTTCTTCATCTTCACCCATGTATCAATATATACTTGCCGGTGGCAAGTAATATAACCAATCTCTTGCAGAATCTTTCAATGAGAAGGGAAAGACTCTTAGCTTAAGTTGCTCATCAGTGACGGAAGCCGGTTTCATACTCAAGCAAACAATATGAAAGTCCGACAAGTGCTTATTAGGGTCCTCGTCGCTTAAGCCATGAAATGTGGGTAGTTGATGGATCAAACCCGACTTCAATTCGAAAGTGGTATTTGCAACCAATGGTGGGTACGTAACGCACAAAGGTTGTTGTGCAAGGTCGGGTGTTGTCAGCTGCTTAATTGTGTTGGCCATGGTATACGACTCGTCTTCGGATTCGGAAGAAACTTCATTATTCACCGGAATAATAGGAATATCGTTGTTAAACTCTAGATCCTCGAATTCCTATGTTCCGATAACTATTGCTCCCTCTTCGATTCTCCGTGACCTGTGAAAGGTGCGTTCTGATAACTCTAGATCCCCGGCAATGGCGCCAAAATTTGACAAGCTAAAGTCGTATGCCTCGAGGTTCAAGTTAGAAGAACGAGTATTATACATAAACTACACAAAATAAAATAAAATAAAATAAAACTAGCTATAATAAAAAATTAAAAACTACACTAGAAAACACAAATATTATTAACACCGATTCCCCGACAATGGCCCCAAAATTTGACAAGCTAAAGTCGTATGCCTCAAATTACAATTTATAATCACTTATAACCAACTAACTAAAACAATAGTATAATGGAAATAAGGGTCGAACCCACAGAGAATTGGACTAATTATAATTGTGTACTAATGGAGAACAATAATAAACTAATTAATTACGGAACAAATAAGGGGGGGTTTTGAATGATTTTCTAACAACTAAAACTGATAAAAATTAAAACTTTAACTAAATCAGATGATTAAAAAGGTCTCGGTTCAAGTACAAATCCACAACTTAATTACTATTGATCATCGAAATCCGGTTCAAATTATTATTCTTGATTACTTTATCGCAAATCGTATATTTCAATCCTCCTTAAGAATAACTAATTAAAACTTATTCCGTTCTTAATTAGATCTAACTGTTAAACAACTTAAACAATCCAGTTCTAGATTTAATTCAACAGCAGCATTAATAAATAGAGAATTCGATAAAGAGATAAATAAATACATACAATCCAATTGTGTTATAAATCTATGATAATTGCTCCTAAGTCTTAATATCAACGAACCTCGTTCAATAATTAAACCTTAGATGTTAGTCAGGTCAAGTTAATCAACAAATCCTGTTCAATTAACAAAACTAACAATAGAACGATGAAATAGAAAACTAGTTGATCAATCTAGAAATCAATAACAACATTCATATAATTAAACTGAGCAATTAATCAATAATCAAGAATAAAGATTAGAACTTTCAAACTCACAATCGATAATTAAGCGCTTCAATGTCTTGAACCGAGAGGAAAAGATTAGTTACACATAAAATTAGGGTTTATCCCCTAATGAACGTACAACTCTAAAAAACTATGAATGATAATAAAACGGATTCTAATAATCTATACTAATAGTAGTCTAATACTAGTAAATAATTAAGGTAAGTCTATTACTTACCAAACTCTAGTAATAAAATAAAATAAAATAAAATAATAATACTAATAAATAATAAGCTGAGACAGAATCCAATACGATTCAAGATCCGTCTTCAGTTCTCGAGCTTGTTCTTCCGGTTCCTCGTTTTGGGCCCACCTTGTCTTTGTTTTCTCTTTTCATTCACGACCCGAACCAAGAATCCTCAAATAGGCTTATAACAATGACATCATAAATATTACACTTAAGTTTCCTATCTCTCTGATTTTTAGGAACTTGGCACAAATTATTTGCAACAAATGATAATTTTAAAGCAGAAATGACAATATTTAATAGTTTGTATCTGTGTCTGAAGAAGGAGATGAAGGGAATGAAGGTGGCTGAAATGAGTCGGGATGAAGGAGATGAAAGAGATGAAGGTGGCTAAAATGTTTCAGGGTGAAGGATAAGTTTTTAGGGTTTCAGTTTTTAAGTCACCAACTCACTACTCGCCTACTCCGTATGTTTAATGAATTGAAATTTTTATTTTTTTTATTTTTTTAACGGGTCCACGGGTTTACGGGTCGGGTCCGGGTCCCAAAATTCAGACCCATACCTGTACCCGAAATTTTTGGGGAGGACCCAGACCCGACCCATGCCCATCGGGTTTGGAAAAATTAGACCCAGACCCGACCCATTCAAGTCCGACCCGCCGGGTCTGGGTCGGGTCTTGGACTCATTGCCATCCCTAGCTAAGGAGCTTATTTCGGCTTCTTATGTTATTGGTGTTTGGGTGGGGTCGTGGGGAAAGGAAGTGAGTATTCTGTGTCAGTTGAGTATGAGCTCAGGAGGGATAAGAAGGAGAAGGTGAGTTGGTGGAGACTTGTGTGGGGTTCCTAGAGTATTCCCAGACAAAGATTTATTTTGTGGCTGGTTCACAGGAATGCCTTGATTACCAGGGTGAAGCTACATCATTTGGGGATAGTGGAGAATGAATTGCTCTGTTTGTGTGAATTGCACCGTGAAACTAGGGAATTCTTGTTCTTTGAATGTGACTACAGTGCGCAGGTACTACGTGAGCGAGGTTTAGGGCTGGTTGCCTATGTTACTGCGACATGGGCCAGTGGGGTGGTCAGAGTACGAGGTTTTAAATTACAGTGCGTTGTGCAACCTGTGGCTAATGTTTGCTTTTATCATGTCTGGAGGTAACGTAATATGAGTAGATTGGAGGAGGTCCTGAAACGACCCCACTTGGTCAGTGCTGAGATTAAGTTAGAGATTTTGAGTAGAATTCATACTTTGATTCATTATTCGGTTCCGCTTAGAGATGCTAAAAGGCTGCATGCATTGCTGTAGGCTGTAGCTGACTAGTATTCTCCTTGTAATTTTTTGATTTTTTGATATAATATACTCCGTTCTTACATTTCACAGAAAAAAAAACTCTAAAGAGTTGTTACGTTCGATAGATCTCTAGGAAAATGGGCACTCCAATCACTAGTCAATATCTCGATTCTCATAGGTATTATGCAGACCCGTGATTTTCACGTGTTTAAACCTAATAATAATCCTTATAAAGACAAACCGTTTAAAAAAAGAATGACGTTTTAATAAACTCGTATGTATGAGTTATGATCCGATCACATAAAAACTTCCGATTCGAAAAAATGGAAAATGACAAAACTTGAAACTTGGAAATACCGAAAAGTAAAAAACGTAGGTGTGGAGTTTGAAGGGCGGTGCATGAGGTGGGAGTTGGGGGAGAAGTCGCCGTCTCTTCCCCATGACATTCTACCATCTATCTCTCTATGTATCTTAAATCAATCTATATGCTCCCTCCCTCCCTCCCTCCTTCCACCTTTCACTTTTCCCATTTTACCCCCTACTCCATTATTCTTCCTATCTGTCACTTTGCCGTTTTTCTATTTCTTTCATTACAGGATATTTTTACCCTTTTAGATTTTTTATTACACCCTCCTCCTCCCCCCTTGTCTCCTACTCCAACTCCATATATATTAATTTCCGCCCTCTCTCTCACACACTTCTTCTCTGCCATCTACAAGCACAATATTAATCACTCAAATCCTCTCCTAACTCCTACACATGTGATTTTTAAGGTACTATAATCATCTATTATCTCTACTCTTTACATTAATCCTCATTATTATCATTATTTTTGTCCTGTAGATATACTAGAAAGCAGCAAAATGTCTCCTCCATTTCATACAACTTGCTTTATTTATTCAATCTGCATAAACCCATTAGATTATATTGCCTAAAGATTGTGTCTTTACTATGCTCCTACTGTTATAAAGATCCATCTTATGTTTATTTGATCTGTGTTGTATTGCCCCCCCCCCCCCCCCTCCCCCCCTCTTTTTTTGTTCTGTTCTGTCAAGTTATTACTTATATTTGGTGTTTGTTTCCATCTTTGAAGTTATGCTACATTGGATCTATCAGAGTGTGTGTTACTGTATGTTCAAATTGCTTGTGAATGTTGATGCCACTTCTGATTGTGGATGATGATTATAATTGAATTTGCAGACTGCAGAATTTCTATCTGTCTCAGCAAATTGTAGATAGTATTGATTCATATTCTTTGTTTGTAAAGAAAGATGCCTGGAGTAGTTGTGGAAGGAGTGATTGAAGATGGGTCAGAAGTAAATGTAACACTAAGTAAAGAAAATTCAGTTCAAAACGCGAGGTCTCCAAAAAGTACATTAAGCCCTCAAAGTCCTAGGAGTGTTCAAGAGGAAGATGTGTCTTTAAATGAGGCTTTAGACACCTCAATTGAACAACTTTATGATAATGTATGTGAGATGCAGAGTTCAGATCAGTCGCCGTCCAGGCGTAGCTATTTGTCTGATGATAATGAGTCTCGGATCGATTCCGAGTTGAGACATCTTGTGGGCGGAGAGATGAGGGAGGTGGAGATTATGGAAGAGGAAGTTGCGGATGAGGAGGAGAAAAATGGAGATGCTCTTAATGCTTCTTCTGGTAGCAAGACCCAGTCCACGAGTAACAAATCCGGGTCATCAGGGAAGTCTAAAAAGGTTCCTGATCTAGAGAAGATTAGTCCTGAAAAGGGTAAGAATGGCAATATTATGAGGAAAAGGGCGACTCCCCCAAAGAAGCAGAGGAACATCCCGCTTGCAGGTTCCGACTTAGCCTTGGATAATCCTGACCTTGGACCCTTCTTGCTCAAGCAAGCTAGAGACCTAATTTCCTCAGGAGATAATCTCCATAAGGCCCTCGATTTTGCAGTTCGAGCTTCAAAATCATTTGAAATATGTGCTGATGGTAAGCCTAGTCTAGAATTGATCATGTCTCTACATGTTACTGCGGCAGTGTACTGTAACCTTGGTCGTTACAACGAGGCAATTCCTGTTCTTCAGCGCTCTATTGAGCTTCCGTCCATTGAGGATGGTGAAAATTACGCCCTTGCTAAATTTGCAGGGAATATGCAACTTGGTGACACTTTTGCCATGGTTGGGCAACTTGGAAACTCAATAGCGTGCTATACAAATGGGCTGACGATTCAAAGAGAAGTACTAGGTGAAAAAGATATTCGTGTTGGTGAAACATGTAGGTATTTGGCTGAGGTTCATGTGCAAGCCATGCAATTTGACGAGGCTGAGAAGCTTTGTGAGATGGCCCTCCATATCCATAGAGAGAGTGGTTCACCCGGTTCCCTAGAAGAGGCAGCCGATAGAAGGCTTATGGGTCTCATATATGAAACAAAAGGTGAACATGAAAAGGCTCTAGAGCATCTAGTATTGGCTAGTATGGCAATGGTAGCTCATGGTCAAGAAAAAGAGGTGGCTTCAGTTGATTGTAGCATTGGCGATTCATATTTATCTCTTTCTCGGTATGATGAGGCTATTTTCGCCTATGAAAAAGCCTTGACAAATTTCAAGTCAGCAAAAGGGGAGAACCATCCCACCATAGCTTCTGTATTCGTACGTCTCGCTGATTTGTATAATAAGACAGGAAAGCTAAGAGAGTCCATGTCATACTGTGAAAATGCTCTTCGAATTTACAGTAAGCCAGTTCCTGGCATCCCGCAGGAGGATATTGCTAGTGGGTTCACGGATGTTTCTGCCATTTATGAGTCTATGAATGAGCTTGATCAAGCAATCAAGCTACTCCAGAAGGCTCTTAAGATTTACAATGATGCCCCTGGGCAGCAAAATACCATTGCAGGTATTGAAGCACAAATGGGGGTCATGTACTATGTTCTTGGGAACTACTCAGAGTCATACAATTCCTTCAAGAGTGCTGTTACCAAAATGCGTGTTAGTGGGGATAAGAAATCTGCTTTCTTTGGTATAGTTCTTAATCAAATGGGGCTCGCGTGTGTACAACGTTACGCCATTAATGAGGCGACTGATTTATTTGAAGAGGCTAGGTCTATTCTCGAGAAAGAATGTGGTCCGTATCACCCTGATACACTCGGCGTTTACAGTAATCTTGCTGGTACATATGATGCAGTCGGCAGGTATCAATGTTTTACCTTTTGTGCGTTCTTGCAAAAAAAAATCAGTCAATTTTTCAGTAGTATTGTGTTCTCCCATAATCTAACTGGCCTTCTGGTTCTCTTTACACCCAAAAAACAAAGTTAGATAAGTGGTCCTACTTTATGGTATAACAGCCGCATCTATTATGCGAAATCCTCATTCATCGCCTAACATAAATCCGCGTTTACCAAAGTTCTTGCCTTTTTTATTATTTTATGAAATGTTGGAGCGTATGATATGCAGTCAGTCTCAGTTTTGGGAAATATGGTCTTACTTTACGGTAGGACAAGCAGCTTTTAAAACGCAGAATCCTCATTCCATCCCTATTATAAATCCGTGTTTTATCAAAGTTTTTTTAACTTTTTTTTTATGAGAGGTTGGAGTATATGATATCCAGTCATTCTGTAAAATTCCTTCAGAAAAAAACACGCTTGCTTTATAGTTGGGTCATAATTTTTTAATTCCACACTTATTGCTGTGGAATGTGTTACAGGTTGGATGACGCTATAGAACTTTTGGAATACGTTGTTGGAATGAGGGAAGAGAAACTTGGGACAGCAAATCCAGACGTGGATGACGAAAAGAGAAGGTTGGGTGAGTTGCTGAAAGAAGCTGGCAGAGTTCGCAACCGAAAAGCTAGATCTCTGGAGAACCTTTTTGATGGCAACTCTCAACGAGTGAATGGTGATCTTATAAAGGTATGAAGAAGAAAATAAGTTCCATGTATTATTATTACACAAGTATGAGTATATGATTCAATCATAAGAAAGCAAAAGTGATGAATTAGAAGGTATTAAAAGTGATTGTAATTGTTGAGGTGGGGGCACCAAAGTAAAGTACTTGGCGGGTTTGATTGTATTCTTGGTCCCCTATTATTCATTCTTATTGGCTAAAGTGTATTACTCGATTCAGTTATACTTTGTAAAAATTTCCTAGTTCTTTTGTACCCGTAATCTCTAGACTCGTAAAAATGCAGTGATACCCCTACGAAATTCTGAAGTAATGTGCATGGTTGATTTCAATGTAGCCTCGTTTCCCCCTGTGCTAACTGCTAACTAACACAAATGAAACTGTTGCATGGGTGAGAAGTGTTTTGATTGGATCTGTAAGCAATTAAAGAAATACTCTGTAGAAAGGAGGGGAAGAAGACAGGATTGATGGGTTAGCTTGAACTATGAAATCTGGAGATCATATTTAAGAATGAGAGCAGTAGCTGTAGGAGTAGCAGTTTCTGTGTCAATCAATTATCGTCCCTTTCATGCCTGTCTGTCTGTCTGTTTGCCAGTGCATTGATAGTTGGACAGGATAGTGTGTGTGGGTATCTAGTTGCCTTCACTTGCTACTGACTCTGTTATGACCTGTTTCAATGATTGGGATGCTTCTTCTAATTTTGCTATTCTAACCCTTGCTTCTTCATGCTGTCTACTCAAGTCTTGTTTTGAATCTTGGATGCTCAACTTTCTCGACTGAGATCCGGGCATCTAATGAAGGTTTACCATAGCAGTTTTGAATCGATAAAGGTCTTACGCTCTGTCTTTAGCTCCAAATCATGGAGTAAGATGGTCTCACGTGTATGTAAAATGACAATTCATTTATACTTGTATTTGATATGCATAATCGTTTTACACAAATGGATTGCTTCACATTGTAAGACCGTCACACAGTAATTACTAGTCTTCACCGCTTATTTTCCTATCACTTCAGTTAAGTTACTCATTTCATTCACTTCAATTCAGTCCATTAAATATTGGAGTACATGTCTAATAACAAAGAGTAGCTTTTAATTTGTTACGTGATAATCACGGGTGACAGAGCTCTTCCTTGTCATCAGTGAATTAATCTTGTTGTCGACACTTTATAACGTGAAATACCAACTTTGTCCTTCCCTTAATTATGTTCAATAAAATTACTAATTACATTTTAATGATTCTTGTGCTATTAAAACTCGTTAATGAAACAATTCTTGTGTTATTAAAACTCGTTAATTAACATGATTAATGATATAATTAAGAAAAATTCATCAACTTCTAATAAAAGGGGGAGCAACCCCCTGATTTTTTTTGCCAACGAGTCACCTATATCTTACATACTCTTAAGCGCCATAGTTGCCAGTCTATGTGCTTTCGAGTTTCTACTTCTAGGAATAAATCTGAAACCACAGCAATGGAAGAAGGAGCATTCTCCAAGGATATCATCGATCAGAGATGATATGGCTTCCGCTGGGTCTGTTAATCCAATTAATTGAGATAAAAGCTGAAGGCAGTCAGACATGATGCACACATGCCTAATGCCTTTATTTCTCACCCATCTAATTGCCCTTAAAATCGCAATTCCTTCACCCATAACTGGAGATTCTGCCGAGAACTGTTGGCTGGCTTCTTTCCATCTCTCGTCGTTTGCACCTTTCCACGTCCAACCGCCTGCCGCTCTATAATTTGGCAGCCACCCAGCATCTACCTGTAGCTCAGTTCTCTTACAAACGTTAGTCAGACAAGCTTGCCTAATAACCAAAAATTCTTTTGAGGCACGCAGCTGTTCAATCGATTCGACCGGAGCCACTCCCCCTTTTAGAGGGCAGGTAAGTTCAGTGCTGATTCCTTTCCCTGCGTCACCATCTTTAAAACAAAATTCTGAATCAGGTTCCTTTTCTTCTCCTTCGGTAAGGAAGACTTGCAAATCTTTGCATGAAGTCTCATATCTCTTCCAAAAACCGACGATTCCGTTGCTTCATTTTTTGAAACTGATGTCATTCCTGAAGAGCCAAATTGAGTACATCAAGTTAAGGAAGTGAAGGAGTCCGATTTTAGTATTGTCAGTCTTGGAGAGATAGACAATCCATCCCTTAATCCACTCCTGAAGAGAGATTCCTGGTACATTCTCCACTCTAATACCAATCGAACAACTTGCCCATATTCTAGCAGTGATAACACAGTCTCTGAAGAGGTGTTCCAAGGTCTCAAGATCCCCTTCTTCAACCTCTCTGGATTCATCACACAGGACACATTTGAACGGTCCAGTCAATTTCCTTCTTCTCCTTTCCATTCCAACTGGCAATGCCGATGCCAAGATTTTCCAAATGAACGTTTTCCAGACCTGGGGCCAGGTAAATTGCATATTAATTTCCTTTTGTAGAAGTCCGGAAATCTCATGATCTCTCTGGCCGCTCTTTTTCTGTGGATATCGAATTTGTTGTTTTTGGAGATTCCTTCTCTGTATCCACTTTTTGTGTAACCTCATCACCCCATTATATCATTCACTTTATTAAGTAACCTCCGTCCATAAATAAGTTTTTCGTAGATTTTTATACAACTGGTTGTATAAAATCAATATATACCTGCGTTCAGTAATTTAAGTCAAAAAACCACTCAGCTTGTTATTATAATATAGACACGTTGGCCTTTGAGAAACCACGTGGTAATTAATCAGCATTTAGCACATTAAGCGTGAAATTTCTTGCGTATTTTCTCTCATATATATATATATATATATATATATATATATATATAATGAACCTATATCCTAACTTCCTTACTCAGTACACTTCGCATGCAAAATACACCGATATTTTTCCTTCCCATCTATCTTTTTCACTTTTTTTCAATTGGATTAGATATACATTCAATTGATTTCATGACATATGACATTTAATGATGTACACTGTAGCAGATATGCTTTATTATTGCGCTTTGTTTACGGTTATTTTTCTTAGTTTTGGTAGAGTTTTGTTTGTTGGGCAATTGCAGTATGTTGCGTTTTTGTTCTTATGTCAGTTGGATGTAATTAACTTAATGTAAGAAAGCTGTTGACATGCAACGACGCATATGATGTGTTTGATGAAATGCCTCAAAGAAAAATCTAATCAAAAAGTTTGGGTTTTTTCGTTAACAACTAGTTTTCACCCCGCGCAAATTGCGCGGTTATTACTTCAAAAATTGTACAAATTCTCATGGTAGACGAGCTCACAATATTATGAAACTGTCTCACAAAGATCTAAAACTTGTGCTATAAAAAAACGTCCACATAATATATTAATTCTTTGTCACGAATTTTGAGAAAATGTGAAGTGAATTTTTTTGGGATTTTCTACGTGCTACTCCTGAACTTTTTACTTTTCTGCCTGCTACCCCTACCATTTTTACCTGTATACATGGTACCCTTGTACTTTAGTAAAAGTTTTTTTGGCACCCCTAAACTTTATTATTATCTTTATTGGTACCCCTAAACTTTTGTTACTGTCAAATTTTGCAACAAATTACCTTTTTATGTTTAAGATTAAAAGTTAAACGTCATTTAACACACCTAATTAATCAATAATTGAGCTTAAACTAACAATTTTTTACGTGTTTGCAGTTATACTCCGAATCTAAGCTGATTATATTTTTGACAGTTATATTTTCAAATCAACTGATAACACTTAAATTAAGCTCAATTACTTGTTAATTATCTAAGTTAAATTATATTGAAGTCAAAATCCTACGCTAAAAACATAATTTAACGACAAAATTTGATGGAAAAAAATTTCGGGGCACTAGTTATATTAATACTCCGCATAGAAAAGTTCAAGGGTACCATGTATAGACATAGAAAATGTAGGGTACCATATAGAAAAGTGAAAAATATAGGGGTATCGCGTAGAAAATCCCAATTTTTTTTGTTTGATTTTAAAATTCATTTTATTATCTTTATATCCAAACATTTTCCTTATAAAAAATAGTAGTAAATAATTAATGGTTATACGGAGTATGTTTCAAATGATTTATAATGCTATTAGTCCGATAATATATTTACTACGATCATTATCTAATCTATCTTCATCAATGATATGTCAAAAACTCAAAATATATGAACTAAATCTATATAATTTACACTCCTATCATATAAATGTATTCAAAATCTAGATAGACAACTCACATGATAGATTCATTTTACATTTAAATTAAAAATAAATGAAGTAACAAATTTTCTCTTACACACATTGACTAATTATCATTTACTTAAGCACGCCTAATTCCTTAGAGGACTCAAAAGATTTGAATAATCATCTATTCAAATGGTTTCAAAAAATTATTTTTGTAATGTGATATTTCACCTCTAAATTGCACTATATATTAAGCGCAAGAGCTTACCCATGACCCTGTCAGGCACCACAAATCGTCATGAGCCCCTATCACTACTACAACTCCCTTCTCGTCACTGTCATTGTGGCCCTCACCAACGATATCGCATGTTCAAGTCTCATAGATACGATAACCCCGGCCCGTGCACGCTTTTATAAACATCATTTATTTTTTATTTTAAAAGATTAAATTATAATTTTTGTAATTTTTGCACATGAACTTCACTTTCAGCATCACAAATGTACGTAATTGCTAGCAATATCATCCTTCGTTGTGCAAGAAACTCGCTAAAAATTTCGAAAATTAAAGAAACGAAAAGATTTAGGTATCGTAAAAAAAATTTAATTAAAATGTATTAAGATGATTCATAAGTTAAATTTTTAACAATAAAGACACTGACGTATTTTTTGATCAAAAGACAACACACAAATCCCCCAATGTTCGAGCCAAAATCGACCCATATTCAAGTAGAATATTGAATATCCACCGGGCTGTTCATGGAATTACTATCCAAGTTAGTGGGCGTCGTTTCGGAACCTACTGTTATTACTTTTCAATGTCATTTTTCAAAGGCTACTCGAGCCTTCCACGCATTCGTTAGCAAAACTAGAGAGAGAGAGAGATTTTTTTGTTGTGAAAATGACAGAAGCCTCGCCGTTATTCCAGAAAACTGAACACCTATAGCTTATTTTTATTTTTGAAACTGAAAACATTAGAACTTACGGTATAATAATTGAACCCGCTTTAAAAAGACAATTTGTTAAAACAAAGTAAAAGTCCTCGTAATAGTAATAGTACAAAGAAGGGAGTTGAAAATTTCTAAGGACCGTAGCTTCAATAATAAATATCTCATGATTAAATACGAATCTATTCAACATAAAGTTCCAATGACCCAGTATTCTCAAATGTTCAATGAATTAAAATAAAAAATTACAATTTTCTTTTTGAGAACTCGAAAGTTGGGATTAAACATCAGCATTTGACTATACAAAAATTCCAAAATGTTTTAGTATCTCTTGTTGCTTCGTTTTAGTAGTTATATTTTTTCCTATTGTAGAATAGCTACCATGGTAGTTCACATATGAGCGAGGTAGCCTTGTCGGTGACTATTTTTCTCATTAAAAAGTAAGATCAAAACCAACAAATGAGAACATTAATATATCGAAGATGTCAAAATCTAATGTTCAGAGCATTGTATTTACATGTAAAAATTATGGGTCCAATACAATATATGTGGACAACATTATTTGGACCTATTGTATTTATTAGCTATCATTAAAGTTGAGCCCAAATACGTGATCCGTCGTAATACAAATACTACGGGCTTATTTACGTCTTATAAAGTATGAGTCGGATACTATAATAGTGTAGAGACCCATTAGGGTTTTATGGGATATATGATGAGCTTATCCACTAAAGGCGACTGATATAGGTCATCAGGTTTAACCACCCCTCCCTATATATAGTTAGGGTTATGGTCCCTGACAGCACACTTTTGACCTAATCTCACGTATATCCCATCGGTATGGAGAAACTCAAATGGCGAGTGTGTCTGTTAGAAGACCTAATCAGAAGACCGACGTAATTTATTTCTATCAGTATTATCAGGTACGCTTCCGCTACAGCTAATTACAGGTATTACCAATTAATTTAGTATCAAGTTTCAGTCTTGGGCCAGATTAAATCTAACAAGTGGTATCAGAGCCGTCTTCATATTGAATTATTTGGGTAAGATTTATTTAGTTTGATTCGTTGTTACGCCTTGCGTAATTATTCCGTTGATTCAGCCGTGACATTGATGTTTATCAGGGTGAGTATTGATTTTGTGCATGAACGTGGTGTCCAATTGGCAATTTTAATCCTGATCTTAGACGCGTAAATTCATTTTTTACGGATTGAATTTACGTCTTATTCGTTCTTTTTTTTGGGTATTCTTCGGAGCCGCATATCTCTGTCCTTGTCTTTGTTTGATTTTACTTGATTCATGATTATTGGCATGCGAATCAAAGTTACCCATGTTAATATCCCTGCAATTTTTATTTGTGTAATTGTGTTTCCTATGGCAATTGTCAATTTGTCATTGACCTAGGAGTTGTGTCTTCGGCCTTTTGTGGACATGTAATGCGGTTTTATTTTTTTGTTTTGTTTTCGGTTAAACATAATTAAGTTGTATCGGGTTTTATCATTACTACCTGTAGACACCCAGATTTGGACCTGATGGCTGCAGAAGTGCCCAACAAACACCCGATGACGATATGACTGCAACGCGACGCGGGTTCACAGTGTTTTAGATAGTTTTTCTATAGAACGAATCAAATAATTACTCGGAAAGATTAAATTAACATCAAGACAGGCTTAGTTGTGTCATTACGGTCGCGTCGACACTAATTAGAGTCAATTTCGACACCGGGGCCCCGAATCGGTCCCGAAATATGAAAAGTCAAACCCGAGTCAACAGGTCGGGCCGAGCAAACTTCGGGACGTGCACGCGAAGCCCACCCGGCACTCGACATGCTAGGGTTATAGAGAAGCCTTAACCTCCAAGATAACCTAGGATATGCATCTTCTTCGTTTTGGAAAGTTTTGATATCGGATTTTCAAAACTTCGACTGCTCCAGCTCACGCGCCTGAAGACTGAACTGCCCCATACCGGGCACCTGAAGACCGAGCCGCATGAACCCGGGCGTCCATATGGGTGACGAGGACCAAAAACACCTATAAATACCCCCCCGCCTCATTCATTCGACACACAATCACGAGTTCGTGCCTACTTCTACACAACTCGTTCTTCCCTCTCTTTTCTCTCGCTAAGGGCTCGCACTCCGACACCCGAGGAAAACGATCCACTCGATCGTAGTTCCGATAATAAAGCGACATCGACGTTACTCCTCACCTTCGAGCACTCCACTCGATACCGAGGTGTCTGTGATTGACTAGCTCAAAACTAGTACCCAAGTTCTGCCGGATTAGCCGCAGAACTAGTCCTTGGCAACGAAGCTCTGCCGGAATAGCCGCAGGAAAGGTCAAATGGTAACGGAGTTCTGCCGGAGTCACTGGTCAAGCTAGAGGATCCGCCTGTTGATCGAGTCGTCACTAGGTTGCCATCTAAACTAAACTTTCCATATTCGCACTTTCTTTTATTATGCACTACGACTATAGTAGGCATGGACACTAGGTCCACTACAGACACTAAGATACGTAACGTCCCAACTTCAACCACAAACACTAAAATACACTAAATAGACCCGAGTAATTCTGAGATCCGTTCTCAAACTATCTATGCATCGTGTCCCGTTTAGTGTATACTCTGAGGGTGCAACTCCTCACTATGTGATTTACTTACATTCGCATTTACAGTTTTTCGTATGATTTATTGCCTTTATGACCTTATAATCGCATGCTAAATCACCTAACATGGAATTCAAAACGTAAAACAACTAAAACTGAACAAAGCGATGGTCGGGTTCCGTATTAGTTCCGGTGCTCACCTTACTAGGTTCGACGCATCCCTATTAATACCAAACCGATGCATCTTAAGCAGAATACCAGGTAAGGTATACCACGAGAACGACTAATATCCGTATTATCGCGTTAAAACTGATTTGCTAATACGTATAATACTAGTACTCACTATTCTCCTACATGCATCTTTTCATGGTCTGCTTGTCACGTGAAATCGCATGCAAAGAATGTAAACACGACTACTTCGACGACAAAACTTACTTGTCCTTAAACAACCGACATAGCAAAATGTTTAGGGTTAAAACAACGGATGTTACAACATTTCCACCACAACAAAAGAACTAGGATATCAGCCCACCGATTGATTAGTAGAGGCCGCTATAGTGCGGGCGGGATTGGGTGTTGACATCTATCGGATGTTGGCTTCCCAATACGTACCCTCACCCCTTACTCAGAATCGACGGTTTCCGGATGTCCGAAACTATTGGCGATGAGAGTCATTCCAGACATGGAGTGCTTAAGGGTACAAGTCTTTATCTTTAGGTCCTGTGCCACTCAACTTTGAGCCGGCAAGGGATCAAAGTTGACTTGAACGGTTTCCGAGTCCCCATAATTGACTCGGTGGCGACTCCACAAATCAACGACAACTTCAGTTCACTAAAAAGGTCGCCTCACCAAAAAAATGGCCTTTAAACATTTACAACCACGACTCGATCGATTCCCAAACGGAAGCACGGGTGTCCCCACCCGTCTAGTACAAGTCTGGATCGTCTTCCAACTCGAGGTCCGACACTTCGCCCTGTACGCGAGATCGGACCGGCCCCCGGCAGAGGAGGGTTCGCGTGGGCGGCCGCCGCCACACGTTGAAAACCGGGTCGGTCCCGCGCGGGCGCGCGCGGGGCGTCGGGCGGTGCGGACGGACGTCCACAGTTTGGCGACTTCACTGGGGATTCGGAAACAAGTTTCCAGTGGTGGTGTAACTTGAATGAGGTCGGTGAAGCTCATCTCTTAGTTCCTAGTTGTGGTCACTACAGGTTTTGGTTCTAAAAACCCCACCCTAACCGATATCAGGACCAATCGACCTCTTCGCGGTAAGATCCTTAGGGACACGCGGAGAGATCCTCGATTGACGCTCGGACCGCCTAACGCGTACCTCGCGGGAATAATATGCGGATAGTTCCGAACGGACGGTATGACACTCGTCTCCACAGATCATTGTCAATGCCTAAGTAAAGACTATTCGTGGGCGGTAGCCTACCCTAACCTACCCGAGTCTGCATCCTGCATGAGTGTATGCATTCCTAGTTATGTGTAGCGTGTTTGAACAACTCAACCCAAATAAAATACTAAAAATCAGGATTCAACCACGCCAACATATTCAACTGCACCCAATTCCATTTTCGAAAAATACCTCATCTTTTCAAAACAATCTTGTAAACACCGATACTCCGGTCAAGTCATGATTTCTAAAAAGGAAAAAAAATTTAGACGCCATTCTCATGGCAAATTTTACACTCGACGTTTTCAAACAAAATATATTTTCAAACACCATCACGTGTGTAGACACCCACATTTTGACCGCCAGGTGTCTATAATAGTTCCCGCCAAACACCCGATGATGATTGGACGTAAACGTGCTTTGATGGACTCGGATATGGGCTCATAATCATGGACATTTGGTTTAGACTTATTACGGAGTACAAATCTTACAAAACCAACCTCAAATCCAAGCCCAGTGGGTCGTTTCGAGTCAAATAAGACTAATTTGGGTCGAAACCGGCACCAGGGGTAAAACCGTCTTTTAGCGCCCAAAACACGAACACCAACCGTGACACTACACGTCCGGTTTGGACTCAAACTGCTACAAAAATCAGCTTCAATAAATATTAAACAAATCCGTTTAAGGATAGAATTCGATCTCAAGTAGGAATTCTATCCGGAAACCGAACCAGACACCGACCGAGCTCCAAACACTCGGCCAAGACATCCCAAACAGCCGAAATACTCGGCCAACTCTTCATGACAGCCGAGATATTTGGCTTCCCCACCAAGAAACGAGACTTTGGTTCCCTTTCGAACTCTTGTGTTTCCTATCCAAACCGATATTTCTTGTCACACAAGCAAGACTACCTCGACTCCTATAAATAGGACCTCCCGTCCAACACAAAAACAACGGTTTTTACACAACAAATATACACATATCATACATTCACACACATACGTCCTCGATATCTAGTAAAAATAATTCAAAGCAAATCCCGACATATTCTCGAAGAAGCCTCGAAATACCAACGAAACCACCCCCACCGTCCGGCCAAACCCGATGCCTCACACACATAAAAACGTACCAAACCGACACCTTAACTCATCCCGCATCATCTCGACACTCCCAAGTTTAAACCACTTTCCGACGAGCCTTATTCCGAGAAAACGAAGCATGTAGGTTGAGGGTGTAAATCAAACCCGATTCTTCTCTTTCTTCTCTTCCTTTCTCACGTTTTTTTATGGGTCGTGTCGTCGTCGGTCGTATTTTTAATATGGGTCGTTCGTCGCATATTTTTCTAATAATCGATACTACAAAAACTATTTTTTATAACGTTCTTAAAATACGATATCGATTCTCTAATCGAATATCGTATCTAACAAGAACAAAATTAATTAATTCTCATTGATGCTAATAAAATCGTTACTTCTTTTTAAACAAAATTTGATGATTTTATACGCGGAGAGAATTAACATCTTTTTTCGTTTAAGATACTTTTTTACTTTTCGTTCAAAACAAACTTTTTTCAAAACCTTTTCTAAAATCATTCCGACTATTCGATATCGATTTCATAATCGAATATCGAATACGACGAATATCGAAAATATGAATCGGGTATAAATTAATCCATATTTGTACGCGATTTATAAAAATTAACGATTTTCGACAAAATAAAAAAACCCGAACAGACTGCCACGCGAGTCGCGCGCCTGTCAGGCGACTCGCGCAACAGCCTGGTCCGCCGAGTCTTTTTCTTTCGTTTCCTCGATTTTCTATTTTTTTTTTTATTATTTTCGAATCTTACATAAAAAGCGACTTTCACGACATATTTCGATAAATACCTTTTTTTGATCTCGGTCAACGCTTGCTAATCCATCACGTGACATAAATCTTTTCCAAAATCATGCATATTATTTATTTACATCTTTATTCAAATTATTCGATCGTTACTAACTCGTTTTCTCGTGTTTGTAGCAATTTATGTTCATCTTTTGTTTTATTAGACTAAAACGAACTTCACATGCTAAATATAACTTTGACGTTATTAGTTTAATATGCATTAAACGACTTAGCAACCCATTTATTTTTCTCTCACATGTTTAGGGAAAATTGTTTGCATATCATTCAATCGTCGAACTAACGCGTGTACATAAAAACGAACGATATCTTAGTAAAGGTCGCTAAGTGCGGGCGGGGTTGGGTGTTCTTAGTGAACTTTCCAACACGTACCCTCACCCCTTACTCAGAACCATGGTTTCCGGATGTCCGAATCCATTGGCAACGAGAGTCATTCAATACACGATATCCGATAATGTCGGTATCGGTATCAAATGCTAAGGGACCAGCCCAATAAACTCTGACATCGGAAATGGGCCGTATTTTGTATACGGCCCACTACGACATAGAGTGGGCTCGAATGGTTTCGATTAACCACAAAATTCGGTGGCGACTCCTACTTCGATTTAAAATTCAATTCGACCCATCTCATATGGAGATTCATTCGCCTCCCCAAACACGCGCGTGGCCGCGTCGGGGTGGACCTATGTCATGTCCCCAATTTGGCGACTCCGCTGGGGATTAACTGATGTGTCACTTACCATCGGCATCCTCAGGGTGAGACTCGAAAAGAAATCGTTCGATTAGTAATGTACATGTTTTAGTTCAATGGTTCATGCATAACCCAATTCTTTCCCGGGCCGGTTACTTGTGACCGACGTCCCACTATACCACGGTGCATTCCTACATGGGTGCGCTAAAGACTTCGATGGCGGAACTCGCATGGGTTTTACGGCAGGTTCTAAGACCAACTCGGCTTAGGAAGTCCGTCCTGATTTGCGAGAATGCTATCGTCCTTGGTATAGACCCTATTCGACCGACCGAGACTTAGACTAAGAGCATACATGGCGTCATTATACTGTTTTCGTGACTACATGCTACTTGACCTTCTTTGGTCTTTTTCAAAATCCGTCCTTTTAAAAAAAAAACTTGCATCTTTTCAAACCCATCTATTTTTCAAAACCCGGAAAGCTACCGAATTTAGGACTTATGATTTTGACTCAAAATAGCCTATTTTTAGCCGGTATGCTATCCAAATCTTTTCAAAAAGCCCGAAATCTTGGCCCAATATCCTTTTTCTCGGTTTTCAAAAAAATCGAACCATCCTACCCGACTTTGTTCGGTTTTCAAATCCAAATTCTTCTTTTCAAAACTTTCTTCTTCTTAGGACTTCCCGTATTTAGCAGTGTCGGGTCTTGTCATAAGTGGTTAGAATCTATAGCGTCGAAACTCCGTCGATCTTACATCACGAGTTTCTACCCCATCCCAGTCCGCCTTATTTGTCAAGGCACGGCCCACCTTCGTAGGACAAACTCCTGCAAAGGGAAGCCCGTTTACACATTCGAGTCCAAAGTCTGGGGAATTCTCACGTGGACCTTCCTTCGAACGGGACTAGGCCCACTTTGCCAAATCCTAAGGAAGGCCCACCGTCCACGGGTCATCCGTCTAGAAGTCGGTTTTCGGTCTTTTTTCTCGTCTAGTCTTTTCCTTGCTCGGGATGTACTCTTTGATTCTAAGATCTGGGTCAGTTACTGATTACGCGGTGCCCTTACAGACAGGCCACCCCACACCCGAGCCATGACGCAACAAGCCATAGATGAATTGAGGGCCTCATTGACCAAGCTGGAAAACATGATCACGTCGATGAGAGGGGACCAGATCGCCATCCATACCCGGGTAAGTGCCGTGGAGAAGGGAACTCCTAGCGGCAGTGTCGATACTACTGGTCCACAAACTGCAGGAACAGGTCCATCTGTCGACCCAAAACTCCATCCACACGGAGAATGCTCGGATCTACACACCACTGACCGACGAACTACCCGCCAATCTCAATCTGACGGGTCTGCCAATGTTCGAGGGTACTGAAGACCCGGTTCACCATATCCGGGCTTTCAAGGAGTTCATGGCCCTTAAGGGGGTTAAGTCCAACATGTTCAAGCACCTGTTCGCTTCTTCTCTCGAGAAGCACCCAAGGGCCTGGTACTACCGGCTCGATTCCAAGAAATACAAAACTTGGGATGACGTGGCAACGAAATTCGCTCGGAACTACGCCGACAACACGGAAATCCAGACCACTATACGCACCCTGGAAGTAATGGCCCAGGAACCTAAGGAAGGATTCACAAAATACCTTCAACGCTGGAGGGCTGAAAGCGTCAAACTGGTCGATACGCCCAGTGAAAAAGTGCTGGTTGAATCCTTTGTCAAGAACCTCCTTCCTGCTTACCGGGTCCATCTCCGGTACGCCATCATACCTAGCTGTAGACACCCACATTTGACCGCCAGGTGTCTATAGTAGTTTCCGACAAACACCCGATGATGATCGGACGCTAACATGCTTTAACGTACTCGGAAATGGGCTCAAAATCATGGATATTTAGCTTGCGCTTTTTAAGGAGTACAAATTTCACAAAACCAACCTCAAAATCAGGCCCAGCGGGTCGTTTCGAGTCAAATAAGACTAATTTGGGTCGATTCCGACACCAGGGGTAAAACCGTCTTTTAGCGACCGAGTCAAAACCCGGTCAAAGATTTTCCCGAGACTTGTGGACTGACCGTGGCATCTCACGTGTCCAGTTTTTACCCAAACTCTACAAAAAATCAGCTACACAAAATGTTAAACAATTCCGTTTAAGGGTAGAATTCGATCTCAAGTAGGAATCCTATCCAAAAACCGATTCAAACACCCGACCGAGCGCAAACACTCGGCCAAAACAGCAGCAAACCAGCCGTGTTTCTCTTTCTTCCTTCACAAGAAAGCGGAATTCTCATGCTTCTCAAATTCCTACGTTTTCTATCCTAAACGGTAGTCAAACTCTCCTAAGCCAAGGTCGGGAACTCCCTATAAATAGCCCCTTGCATACAACACTTTAACAACAACTTTTCAATCAACTTTCACACAACTTTCAAGCATCAGAAAATATCATAACACACACATAATTCCTTAGCATCGAGAAACCGATAGTACGTCCAAAACCCGAAGGAAACCGGTCCCGATACCCGACACCCTTCACCCGTCACCTCTAAACCGAGCCACCCTTAGCCCAACCGACATCACCTCGACGCTCCCGTGCCTAGCCACATTCCGACGAGCCCCGATCCGAGTTAACAAAAGCATGTAGGTTGAGGGTGTACTAAACCCGATTTCTCCTTTTCTTCTCTTCTCTTCCTCGTCGCCCGTTTTCTTTTTTTTACGGGTCAAGCGTCGTCTTTTTTATTTTATTTCTAATATCGATATTAACAAAAAACTATTTTCATAACAAACATTCTTAAAAATATGATATCGATTCTCTATAATCGAATATCGTATCGAAAAGAATTATATTAAGATCTCGACGATATTAAAAATCGTTACATCTTTTCTTCGTTCAAATCCCTTTTTTCAAACAATTTTACAAAACCTTTTTTTTAAACTCATTCCGAATATTCGATATCAATTTCATAATCGAATATCGGGTATGACGAATATCGAAAACATGAATCGAATACAAATTAATTCATATTTCGTACGCGATTCATCAAATTTAACAACTTCGAACAAAAAATAAAACCGGACGGACCCGCACGTGAGTCGCGTCACACCCGAGCGACTCGCGCACGGGCCTGAAACCCGGACCGTTTTTTTAAAACTTTTTAAGTCGTTTTATTATTTATTCTACGAAACGATTTCTAAAACTTACATCTTTTCTAAAACTATTCTAAATATTTGATATTGATTTCGTAGTCAATCATCGAATATAACGAATATCAAAAATATTAAGTCGAGTACGAATCATGCAATATTCATACGCGATTTAATAAAAGCATCGAGTTTTCGAAAACCGATTTCAAAACAGGCTGCCACGCGACCCGCAGGCGTCTCGGGCGAGCCGCGCGGCCGACTGCCTTGGCGCGTCTTTCTCGTTCCTTTTTATTATTTTTCGAACATCGTTTTTTATACAAAACAACGTCTTTTCAACGATATTTTTCAGATTTCGATTTTTCTCGATCTCGCATATTTATTTCTTGCTATATTATTTTACAAATCGATACTAACTCGTTTGTTCATCTCTTGTAGCAAATTCATTCTTTTTCATCATTTGTTTTATTATACTAAAACGAATCTCACATGCTAAATTCAACTTTGACGTTAATTTTTCATGCATTAAACCGACTTAGCAACCCATTCAATTCCTCACATGCTTAGGAAAACAATGTTTGCATATCATTCATCGTTCAACTAACGCGCGTATTAAAACATCATTCGATATCCTAGTAGAGGCCGCTAATGTGCGGGCGGGGTTGGGTGTTCTTAGTGAACTTCCCAACACGTACCCTCACCCCTTACTCAGAACCGTGGTTTCCGGATGTCCGAAACCATTGGCAACGAGAGTCATTCAATATACGATTAACCGCTCAAGTCGGCATCTATATCGAACTGCAAAGGGACGAGCCCAATAAACTCTGACATCGGAAATGGGCCGTATTTTGTACACGGCCCACTACGACATAGAGTGGGCTCGAACGGTTCCGAATAACCATAAAATTTGGTGGCGACTCCAACTTCGATTTAAATTTCAATTTGACCATCTCATATGGAGATTCATTCGCCTCCCCAAACCCGCGCGTGGCCGCGTCGGGGTGGACCTATGTCATGTCCACAATTTGGCGACTCCGCTGGGGATTTACTGATGCGTTAATAATAGAGGTGATCATTTACGGGTTCGGGCCGGACACGGGCCGGGCTAAGTGTGAAATTTTGGTCCACGGACAAGCGGGTTAACGGGTTTGGGACGGGTTCGCGGGCCGGGCCTTCGTATATTTTTGAAAATGTTGTCTCCAAGCCCGCTAAAAAATCGGGTCGGACGGGACGGGCCAATCGGGCGGTACGTCCCATGAACAGCTATAGTTAATAACCTTCGGTATCCTTCAGGGTGAGACTCGAATAGAAATCGTTTGACTAGTACAATGCGCGTTTTAGTTTTACGGTTCATGCATAACCCCATTTTCCCGGGCCGGTACTGGTGACCGACGTCCCACTATACCGTTGATATATTCCAAACTGGTTATGTCAAAGGTGTCCATTAGCCAATTCGTATGGGTTTTACGGCATGTCCTAATCTCAACTCGAGTTAGGGAGTCCGCCCCGATTCTCGATAGGCTATGTACACTGGTATAGACCCTTATAGACTGACCGAGACTTAGCTTAAGAGCATACATGGCGTCATTATACTGTTTCCATGACTACGTGCTACTTGATCCACATCATTTTTTTCAAAACCGTCATTTTTCAAAATTTGCATCCTTTTCAAAATATCCAATTTCAAAACCCCGGACATATACCGAACTTAGGACTTATGATTTTACTCAAAATAGCCATTTTCTAGCCGGTATTATGCCCAATTCAAAACTCGAAATTATTTTCGAAACTCTCAAAAACCGTCATTCGGCCCATTTCTTTTTTCTTTTTCGAAAAAAGGGCCGGATTCTCCACCCCGGATTTTTCTTTTCGGGCTTTTCAAAAATCATATTTCAAAACTTCCTCTTTTTAGACTTCCCGTATTTAGCAGTGTCGGGTTGTGTCATAAGTCGTTGAAGTCTCTAGCGTCGAAACTCCGTCGATCTTACATCACGAGTTTCCCCCCCTATCCTAGTCCGCCTTATTTTACTAAGGCAAGGCCCACCTACGTAGGACATACTCCTACAAAGGTTGGCCCATTTACACAATCGAGTCTAAAAGTCTGGGAATGTCTCACGTGAACCTTCCTTCGGACAGGGCCCAACCCACAGGGTTGGATCCTGAGGAAGGCCCACCTTTTCACAAGTCACCCGTCTAGGTGTCTTTTTCGAGTCATTACCGTTTTAGTCTTCTTCCTTTTCCCTTGCTCGGGATGTACTTTTCTTAGGATTCGGGTTAAGTTGCTAATTACGTGGTGCTCTTACAGACAAGCTACCCTTCACTCGAACCATGACGCAAAAAGCCATAGACGACTTGACCGCCTCGTTGACCCAAATCCAGGACCAATTGAGGAGAATGCGGGAGGACCAAATTGCCATCGTCACTCGGGTTAGTGCCGTGGAACAGGGAACCCCCAATGCTTCGATCGAAGATGACGGACCCTTGGCCGCATTGGCCGGCGCGGTCCAAAAGCTGCAGGAACAGGTCCACTCGACCACTAGAAACACTATTCTCACAGAAAATGCTCGCACTTATTCACCCTTGACTGATGAACTACCCGCTAACCTTAACTTAACGGGCTTGCCAATGTTCGACGGGACTGAAGACCAGGTACTCCACATTCGGGCTTTCAAAGACTTTATGGCTGTTAAGGGGGTCAAATCGACCATGTTCAAGCATCTCTTTGCTTCCTCTCTGGAGAAACACCCGAAAGCCTGGTACTACAGGCTTGATCCCAAGAAATACAAAACCTGGGACGATGTTGCAATGGAATTCGCGCGGAACTACGCAGATAATGCTGAAATCCAGACTACCATGCGTACTCTCGAAGTTATGGCCCAAGAGCCTAAGGAGGGTTTCGCCAAATACCTTCAAAGGTGGAGGACCGAAAGCGTTAAACTGGTGGACAAGCCCACCAAAAAGGTGCTAGTGGAGGCCTTTGTCAAAAACCTCCTCCCCGCTTACCGAGTCCATCTCAGGTATGCCATCATACCCGACTTCGCCACTTTGACCGAAATGGGTACTAGAATCGAAGACGATCTAAGGCTAGAGAACCTTACTAAGGCCTCTACCAAGGGATATCAAGGAGCCAGTTCCTCCTCCAGCAAGCCCGCAACCACAACGGCGGCCCGAAGCATTTTCGACGAGGTTAACTTGCTGGACACCTCGACCAAAAAGAATACTCCAAATCGGGTATTCACCGACATAGGGACAACCTATACTAATGCCTTACAAAGGCTGTCTTCGAAAGGCCTAATCCAACCAATAGGCCCAATTCCGGAAGTTCCCGTGGAAAAGCGATCCAAAAGCTACAACATTCAGGCCAATTGCCATTATCACCAAGGCAACGGGCATGACACGGAGAAATGCTGGAAGTTGAAGCATCTTATTCAAGATCTGATCGAAAGTGGGAAGATACGACTACTCAGTGATAAGCCAAGTAACAAAAACAATCCTCTTGCTACTCATGCCATTTTTACTGGAGAGGTAGTTGACTGTTCTCATCTCATTTCCCAAATCAACGGGATATGGAACAACGATGAAGATGATGTTTACTTGGCTAAGGGGGAAGCTGTCCCCGTCACCATCGAAGAGATCCGGAAAGCCAAAGCCAGAGCTCTGGCCGGTTCACACACCATCACGGCCAGTCTCACCAGTCCGGAAACCGTCACCGAACCTTCCAGGACGGAACTCACTCCCGAAGAGCCAAACGCTGACACGGCCCTAGTCAGACAATTGAAGAGGGTCCGAACTGATATTACTATATGACAGCTTTTGGTTAGCTCACAAGAGCATCGGGCAGCACTTACTAGGGCCCTTGATGAAATCAAGGTCGACTCATCGGTTACCCCCACCGAGATGGTAGCCACTATCTTGCCACACCTCAAGGACAGGTCCAAAGGAGAAGGCCCACTTATCACCTTCTCCGAGTCTGACCTTCCACCTTTCGGGACCACCCATAACTTGGCCCTATACATCACGGTGATCTGCCGCAACAAGTATCTCCCGATGACCTTGATTGATGACGGGTCCGCAGTAAACGTCCTTCCCTTAAGGACAGCCAAGGCCCTCGGCATTACCGAGGCTGACTACCTTCCGACTGCGCAAACTATCCAGGCTTTTGATGGGAGCCCAAAATCGGTTGCTGGGGCCGTTAAACTAACAATCATAACGGGCCCGATCGAGAAGGAGTTAGAATTCCAAGTGATCGATGTTACTTCATCTTTCAATCTGCTACTCGGGAGACCGTGGATTCACGCGGTCAAAGCTGTGTCTTCCACTCTTCACAGAAAGGTCAAGCTACTTCTACAAGATGGGATCGTCACTCTTGAAGCTACTCCCATAACCGTGTCAAGCTGCAACACGGCAGGCTCAGCCGACCCACGAGGATTCAACTTCATGGGAATGATCGAGGAAGAATACCTTTTCCGGCCATACTTCACTACTAGCATCGATACGATGCTACAGAATTTGGGTTGTCTACCGGGAATCACATCAAGGCCCTATCTTCCACCCGGAAAAATTATCGAAACCCTGAACAACGGGCAATCTCGCCTCGGTCTAGGCTACACCATGGAATCCGGACACACGGACCAAACCAAGGCGGTCACGTTCGTCACCCCGGTGTTCGGAGCTATTCAAACGGGCCTCTATCAGCCCACCATCTCATATCCCGGGACCAAACTGGCTCGGGAATGCAATTTCATCCCAGATGACATCTTCGCCCTTATCCAGGCCGAATCTAAGGAGGGCCCATTCTAGGACTACTCTTCGGGGAAGACAAGGTCGTCCCGACCCCTAAACAGGAATTAGTCAGCTTGATTCTCCGCAGCAGCAGGTTCGATCCAACTAAGCTGATCTCTGAAGTTGGTGCCAACACTGGGAAGAGAGCTTGGAGGAAGACAACTAAGTGGACCGACAGCCAGGGTCGAGTCTACAAGCTAACTACTGGTGAAGGAGATATGCATGCTATCGAATCTGAATCTGAGTCCGAGTCCGAGTCAGAGTCAGAGTCGGAGTCTGAATCGAAGTCTAGAGGGTCCAGTACTAGGATCGAGTCTGTAACCCCTCTCCCTTATTTAGCCACACCATCGGGAGCCCCGGAGTCTGTCCCGAGGGCTCTCCCTATCCCGCCTCTAACCAATGATTAGATGGCAGCTCTCTTCGAGCTCTTTTCAAAATTTACTATCAATAATAACGATAACCGTTCTGCTTACGACTTGGCTTATTTTCAAAATATTTTCAAAAATCTTACTTGCAATGACATTGAGAAACCCGACGA
Organism: Agrostemma githago; assembly: GCA_958450325.1. Taxonomy (NCBI): domain Eukaryota; kingdom Viridiplantae; phylum Streptophyta; class Magnoliopsida; order Caryophyllales; family Caryophyllaceae; genus Agrostemma; species Agrostemma githago. Next base: position 13,340,066 of record OY288239.1, read on the forward strand.
ACAGGTACCATTGCCTCCGCATGTAATTGAGCAACTCGAACAAAGGGAGTCCCGAGATCCGGTAATCGAAGAAACCGATTCCATCAATGTAGGAACCCCTTTAGAACCTCAGATGCTTAAGTTGGGCCTATCTTTAAATCCTGAGGAGAAACAACAATTTACGGATCTCCTCCAGGAATTCAAAGACGTCTTCGCATGGTCCTACAAGGACATGCCGGGAATAGACCGGGAGATAGATGAACACCGAATACCCATCAAAGACGGGTACAAGCCAGTAAAACAGAAACTCCGAAGAATGAGGCCCGAATGGTCTCTCAAAGTCAAGGAAGAAGTTGATAAACAATTCAAAGCGGGCTTTATTCAAGTGTCTGAATATCCAAACTGGGTTGCAAACGTAGTACCGGTACCCAAAAAGGATGGCAAAGTCCGAGTATGTGTAGACTTTTGGGACCTTAATAAGGCCAGCCCAAAAGACGATTTTACGTTGCCACACATCGACATACTGGTGGATATATAACACGGCCGATCATGCCCTCCTATCATTCATGGACGGGTATGCCAGATATAATCAGATCAAAATGGCGGAAGAAGATATGGGTAAGACCACTTTCATCACACCGTGGGGGACTTACTGCTATACCGTGATGCCATTTGGGCTTATTAACGCTGGTGCAACTTATCAACGGACCGCCACCACTTTATTGCATGACATGATGCATAAGGAAGTGGAGGTCTACGTCGACAACATGATTGTCAAATCCAAGGACCGAAACGGGCACATTGCAGCCCTAAGGAAGTTCTTCACCCGACTACGCAAGTACAACATGAGGTTAAACCCTCAAAAATGCAGTTTCGGGGTAACATCGGGCAAGCTACTGGGCCACATTGTCAGCCAACGTGGCATCGAAGTCGACCCAGCAAAGATCAAGGCCATAACCGAGATGCAACCACCTAAAACAGAAAAGGAGATAAGGGGGTTTCTCGGGAAAGTCCAATATATAAGCCGATTCATTTCAAAGCTAACCATGGTATGTGAACCCATTTTCAAGAAACTGAAGATAGGAGAACGAACACTATGGGACGACAAATGTCAAATGGCTTTCGATAAGATCAAGGAAATTCTATCCTCCCCACCGGTGTTAATGCCACCTCAGCACGGTTTGCCTCTATCGCTATACTTGACAACGACCGAGACAGGCATGGGCGCTATGCTAGCCCAGACGGTCGATTCCGAAGAACGGGCTATTTACTACATCAGTAAAACGTTCTTAGAGTACGAATGCAAGTACACAATGCTCGAGAAGACGTGTCTAGCATTAGTATGGGCCACTAAAAAGCTCCGACACTACATGCTCAGTCACGAGGTACACGTGCTATCCAAAATGGATCCAATCAAGTATCTATTCGAGAAGCCCATCCTCAACGGCCGTATATCCAGATGGACTTTAATGCTAGCTGAGTTCGACCTCAAGTTCGTACCTTTAAAAGCCATCAAAGGCCGGGTAGTAGCGGAATTCCTCGCCGATAGTCCGATATCCGAGGAAGAACACACCGATACTTGGGACTTCCCAGATGAAGACATATTCCATACCGACACCGACACATGGGATCTGTATTTTGACGGAGCGTCCAACTTCCGAGGATTTGGTGTCGGGATCTTGCTAATCTAATCACAAGGGGAACACACCCCATTATCCATCAAGCTAGATTTCGACGTGACTAACAACGCAGCCGAGTACGAAGCATGCATTCACGGGTTGCAAGCCGCCGCCGATTTGGGACTCATCTTTAGTCATAAATCAAACCCTACAAAAATGGAAGACTCGGAACGCGAATCTCGTGGCTTACCAAGCACGAGTAAGGGTTCTCGAAAAACAATTCCAAAAAGTGGAGTACATTTATCTGCCTCGGGAAGAAAACCAGTTTGCAGATGCTCTCTCAAAATTAGCATCTTTACTGAATATCCCAGCGCATCTAACCAGCATGCCCATTTGCGTCGAAAGGCGGTCTGAGCCCGCATACATCCACGCTATCCAAGATATCGAAATAACTGATCTAGAACCTTGGTATCAGGTTATTCTAACCTACTTAACGTCAGGGGAATATCCTCCGGGAGCTGAAAACCGGGCCAAGAAAGCTCTACGAAGATGGGCAACCCAGTTCATCCGCACAGACGATGGACAGCTGTATAAGAAGACAGCACAGGGGGCTTTACTTCTATGCATTGACAAAACTCGAGCCGAAAGAGTTATGGCCGAGGTGCATGACAGTGAAAACGGTCCACACATGAACGCCCATATGTTGGCCCGAAAAATTGCAAGACTCGGTTACTATTGGAATAACATGGAAACTGACTGTCAGTTGTATGTCAAACACTGCCATAACTGTCAGATTTTCGCCAATGTACAACATATGTCTTCATCCCTATTATATACAATGACGTCACCATGGCCGTTCTCAACATGGAGAATTGATATAATCGGGAAAGTGAACCCTTCTGGGACGGGAGGTCACTGTTTCATCCTAGTGGCTATCGACTATTTCACTAAATGAGTCGAGGCCGAGTCATACCGGATCTTGAATGCCAAACATGTGGCTAAGTTCATCCAGAACAAAATTATATGTCGATACGGGATTCCACACGAGTTCATCAGCGATCACGGGACCCATTTCCAAGGTGAAACTGCAACTTTGCTGGAAAAGTACAAGATCCAAAGGCATACCTCATCGCCTTACCGTCCTCAAACAAATGGAGCGGTGGAGGCGGCCAATAAGACAATTGTCACCATTCTTAAAAAGATGGCTGAAAATTACCGGGACTGGCCCGACAAGATACCCTTTGCCTTATGGGGATATCGGACGTCAATTCGAACTGCAACCGGAGCAACTCCATATTATCTGACATACGGAATGGAAGCAGTCCAGCCGGTCGAGCTAGAAGTACCATCCCTTAGGATTCTACTCGAGAGCCAGGTACCTGAAGCAGATTGGGTCCAAGCCCGATATGACTCACTAGTCCTCTTAGACGAACGACGATCCCGGGCTCTGAATAATATTCAGATATATCAGAAAAGGATCCAACGGGCTTTTAACAAAAGGGTTAGGCCCAGGAATATCAAAGAGGGCGATCTAGTCCTAAAATCTGTTCGAGCTTTACTACCAGTTGACCTAAGGGGAAAATTCAAACCCAATTGGGCTGGGCCATATCTAGTAAAGAAAATTCTTTCAGGAGGAGCAGTAATGCTAACGGACTTGGACGGGAACGAGTTCGTCAACCCAACAAACTTGGACCAGCTGAAGCGTTACTACCCATAAACCCTATCTCAATGTCATTTGCAAAGTTCTTTTTATGAATTTTCAAAAAAATTTAAGCAAGTCAATAAATTAGGATTATTTATCCTACCGTTGCACATCTCGAATTAATAATCTTGATGTATTTCGAAAAATTGCAAAAAATTCTGAACTACGGAAGGTTTGATTCCATTAATTATGGATACGTAGGCAACCCCTCAAAAGGGTACAACCACTGCAATAACGAAAAGACGGGAACAGTATTCACTAATATGTCTTTTTATTATTTAAGAAGAACCGATAAACTCGGGAATTTCAAAAATACATCAAAAAAAAAAACAAACAAAATCACACCACAAAAATAGTAGTAATACTTAAATAATAAATTTAGGAGACTACTCGTACATTTTTCCTTTCCCCTTATCTTTCGGGTCACGTGGAGCCCGAGGCCGACGAGGTGGGGGCGAACGTTCCCTAATCACGAGGGGAATTTCTTTAGTTCGAACCCGCTTCATCGATTTTGGGTCGTCCACCATTTGCATCGGTCCAAGCCGAGCCCTAACGGGTTCGGGAAGCCTGTCTCGAGGACCAAGTCGGTCCTTGACCGCCAGCCTTGGTCCCAGTCTCCTTTCTAATTCCGTCTGGGGGCTCACTTTCCCCCGTGCACCCTTAGTACTGGACCCTTCAGTCTGAGTCCTAGATCTCCCTTTCTGACCTGTTGAAGTAGCTTCTTCGGCAAAGAAGCTTCTATTATCTTTAGCATGCTCCCGGCGTAACAGGTCATAGGCCTCGTCAGTTTTCAAGGTAGCTCGAGTTTTAGCTGAATCAGCCCGGGTCCATCTCACATAAGACTCAGATACCCAGATCGAATGAGGATTTTTGGGAATAGGCCAAGTAGCTCGTGTATACCACCTTTGCATCCAGGTGTCACACATTACATCCGTCAACTGAGTAGATTCACTCACGACTGCCTCAATTTCCGGGATTCTTTGCACCCGACCATATTGCCTAAGTATGCGATCGGGAAAGAGGTGAATTGTCTGGCTAAAAGATAGGATTACCTGATATTTAGCCCTATCTCGGGACTCCAAGCCAGTCCAAACGTAAATCGGCCACCACGGCACGGCCCAGCGGACCAATAGGCCTCCATGGAAGGATAGCACCTCGTCCTAGTATTTTTGGGTGTTGAAGCGAGAAAAGGCAATAGCTCGTCTTCTCGACATTACTTGCCTGGGTTGATATCGGCTCACATCTAAGGGAGGGTCCAAGATCGATAGCCTCTCAAACAGCCACAGCTGAAAAACCCGCAAAAAATCGCAATCGCAAAAATCGTCAAAATCACGTCAAAAAAAAAAAAACGTGAAAAACGCGAAAATCGAGAAAACCGCAGAAATCGGGAAAAAGCCGCAAAAACCGGAAAATCGGGAAAAGCAAAAAAATCAAAAACCGGCATACCTGTAGAAGCCGGGTACTCCCGGTTAGCCGGACTGACGGATCCCTCTTGCGATTATCCAAACCCTGGATAATTTCTCCTGTAATCAACCAAGCCGGGCTGTGCTCCGTCTCCATCAGGTTAGCCACAGTGAAAAGTCTAACGTGGCCCATGCAAGATAGTAAATCCATATGTCCCTCGAAGGCATAGACATGGAGCATGCAAAAAGTAAAGGCCCTACGGCTATGGACCGGCCTGACCCGGACATCATCTGGGTTCATAAATTTTTCAGCCAAATCGATCAAGGAAACGGTATCTCCTTCTAGCATACGGGATACCTCCATATGAGAAAGCCCTAAAAATTCCCTTAACTTCCTTCTTGGGTCAGAAACTGAAAAAGGGATAGCAGGGCGAAGTATGGGATTCCATCCTCCTGCAGCAGCAATCTCCTCAAGAATAGGGCAAATCTCTCCTTGAGGAAAACCAAATACACGATAGGTATCATCCCAATAGGACATGCAAGCATCCAAGAAGTGACGATCTACTTGCATCTGACGGATCACGGACAATTGGGTAACGCCGTTCTGATTCAGGATAGCCCTATTGGCATCTCTGAAATACTTGGACCATTCATGCAACATTCCAACTAATCGATCGATCCCCATAATTAATTTGCTAAAAGAAAGAATAAATTTTTCAGGGTTTATTCTTTTCTTTAAGGAATTGTGGGAGTTGTGAAAATTTATGAAGCAAGGAGAGGGTATTTATAGCATAAAACCAAGTTCTCCTCCTCACCTTAGGATTCCCAATCCTAGAGTATTTAGCATACAATCCTTATCCTAAGGCTTAACTAAGTCATCCCGAGCATTCCTGTTCCTTTTCAGAGTCAACAAAATTCCCTAATTTTCAAAGACTCCTACAAACTCAAAAATTCAAACCTTTTCTCAAAATTTTTACTCCCCAGCACGAGTCATTTTTCCTACAAATATTACATGCGAAACTTTGCTACTTTGCATAAATATGTACAGGACGACTCGAGCAGGACCATGCAATTTGCATAACTCCCCAACGGCATTTAACAAGATGAGCCCACATACAGGCCCATTTTAAGTCTCATGCGACGAGTTCAAACGCCCACGGAGTTATCATCAGCTCAGGTACATTTCTAATCCATGGCCGGCGGGCCTTTCACGCAGGTCTAATGGACCTTAAACGACCCGACCGGAAGCTACCGGGTCTTAATCTTTGATTGGCCTGGTAGCTACTCTGACTTTCGCCCTGTCCAAGCCTCAGTCAGAGTGGGGGCTCTGTAGACACCCACATTTGACCGCCAGGTGTCTATAGTAGTTTCCGACAAACACCCGATGATGATCGGACGCTAACATGCTTTAACGTACTCGGAAATGGGCTCGAAATCATGGATATTTAGCTTGGGCTTTTTAAGGAGTACAAATTTCACAAAACCAACCTCAAAATCAGGCCCAGCGGGTCGTTTCGAGTCAAATAAGACTAATTTGGGCCGATTCCGACACTAGGGGTAAAACCGTCTTTTAGCGACCGAGTCAAAACCCGGTCAAAGATTTTCCCGAGACTTGTGGACTGACCGTGGCATCTCACGTGTCCAGTTTTTACCCAAACTCTACAAAAAATCAGCTACACAAAATATTAAACAATTCCGTTTAAGGGTAGAATTCGATCTCAAGTGCCGGGCTGTGACCTGTCTCCATTTGGTCAACTATGCTAATCAGCCTGATCTCACCCAAGCATGAGTCAGCATCCATCCGACCTTCGAAGGCATATCGATGCAGCATACAAAAGGCGAAAGCCCTACGTCTATGGGTAGAAGTAATTCTTGCACCAACTGGATTCATAAATTTGTCAGCCAGGTCAAATAGGGAAACCGAATCTCCCTTTACCATACGGGCTGTCTCAGCATGTGACAAGCCCAGAAAATCCCTTAATCTCCTCCTTGGGTCAGGGTAAAATGGGGGAATAGCAGGACGAGCATTAGGGCACCAACCGCCTATAGCTGCAATTTCTTCGGGAAGAGGACATATTTCTCCTCGAGAAAATACGAAAACATGGTGGGTAGTATCCCAAAAGGATAAGCAAGCATCGAGAAAGTGCGAATCTACCCTAAGTCGCTGAAGTGGGAATAAAGCCACAATTCCCATTTGAGTTAGCTGAACTTTATCTTCGTCTCGAAAGTCCTGAGCCCACGCCTGAAGCATCGCAGTCAAATGATCAATACCCATTGCGAGAATAGTTTCTTTTATTTATCCTAAAAGTCTAAGGGATTTTAAGATAGAAGAAAAGATTTGGGTTGGAATATGAAAAATAAGAAGCCAGAACCCTCTATTTATAATAGAGAATATTCCTTTCCCTAGTCATCACAGGAATAGGACTTTATATCACATCCCCTACTTCATCTAGGCATACAGGCCTAACCAGGAAGTTTCAGAAATCCGTGTCAAAATCCGATTAGGAATATAGTCATCCCAAGCATCTTTATTTCCAAACTTTTCAAAAAAAATTCAGCGTTTTTCTTTTCAAAATTTTCGAAAAAATCATCATTCCTTCCCCAACATGAGTCGGTGTTTCACCTAAATGTTACATACAAATTGTGTCAGCATACAGGTACACCCGAGACTCCCGAAGAATTCTAAGAAAAGTTCCCCAGTGGAAAGCTCAGGTGACATTTTCTACTGAAGAATCAGGATATATCTGTAAACAGATAGCTTCCAAGGCAAGCTCCCACGCAATTCTAAGACAGGATGTACCTGTAAACAGGTATACCCATAGCTTCCAAGACAGCTCCCGCGACATTATCAACATCAACCCAGGTATGATTTCTATCTTATGGCTGGCGAGCCCTTCACGCAGGTCTAATGGACCATAAACGACCCGATCGGAAGTCTGCCAGGTTTTAATCCTTGATTGACCTGGTAGCTACTCTGACTTTTGCCTTGTCCAAGCCTCAGTCAGAGTGGGGGCTCTGTAGACACCCACATTTTGACCGCCAGCTGTCTATAATAGTTCCCGCCAAACACCCGATGATGATTGGACGTAAACGTGCTTTGATGGACTCGGATATGGGCTCATAATCATGGACATTTGGTTTAGACTTATTACGGAATACAAATCTTACAAAACCAACCTCAAATCCAGGCCCAGTGGGTCGTTTCAAGTCAACTAAGACTAATTTGGGTCGAAACCAACGCCAGGGGTAAAACCGTCTTTTAGCGACCGGGTCAAACCCGGTCAAAGATATTTTTTTCCCAAAACACGCACAACAACCGTGACACTACACGTCCGGTTTGGACTCAAACTGCTACAAAAATCAGCTTCAATAAATATTAAACAAATCCGTTTAAGGATAGAATTCGATCTCAAGTAGGAATTCTATCCGGAAACCGAATCAGACACCGACCGAGCTCCAAACACTCGGCCAAGACATCCCAAACAGCCGAAATACTCGGCCAACTCTTCATGACAGCCGAGATATTTGGCTTCCCCACCAAGAAACGAGACTTTGGTTCCCTTTCGAACTCTCGTGTTTCCTATCCAAACCGGTATTTCTTGTCACACAAGCAAGACTACCTCGAGTCCTATAAATAGGACCTCCCGTCCAACACAAAAACAACGGTTTTTACACAACAAAGAAACACATATCATACATTCACACACATACGTCCTCGATATCTAGTAAAAATAATTCAAAGCAAATCCCGACATATTCTCGAAGAAGCCTCGAAATACCAACGAAACCACCCCCACCATCCGGCCAAACCCGACGCCTCACACACATAAAAAACGTACCAAACCGACACCTTAACTCATCCCACACCATCTCGACGCTCCCAAGTTTAAACCACTTTCCGACGAGCCTTATTCCGAGAAAACGAAGCATGTAGGTTGAGGGTGTAAATCAAACCCGATTCTTCTCTTTCTTCTCTTCCTTTCTCACGTTTTTTTATGGGTCGTGTCGTCGTCGGTCGTATTTTTAATATGGTTCGTTCGTCGCATATTTTTTCTAATAATCGATACTACAAAAACTATTTTTATAACGTTCTTAAAATACGATATCGATTCTCTAATCGAATATCGTATCTAACAAGAACAAAATTAATTAATTCTCGTTGATGCTAATAAAAACGTTACATCTTTTTAAACAAAATTTGATGATTTTATACGCGGAGAGAATTAACATCTTTTTTCGTTCAAGATTCTTTTTTACTTTTCATTCAAAACAAACTTTTTTCAAAACCTTTTCTAAAATCATTCCGACTATTCGATATCGATTTCACAATCGAATATCGAATACCACGAATATCGAAAATATGGATCGGATATAAATTAATCCATATTTGAACGCGATTTATAAAAATTAACGATTTTTGACAAAATAAAAAAACCCGAACAGACTGCCACACGAGTCGCGCGCCTGTCAGGCGACTCGCGCAACAGCCTGGTCCGCCGAGTCTTTTTCTTTCGTTTCCTCGCTTTTCTATTTTTTTATTCTTTTCGAATCTTACATAAAAAGCGACTTTCGCGACATATTTCGATATATACCTTTTTTTGACCTCGGTCAACGCGTGCTAATCCATCACGTGACATAAATCTTTTCCAAAATCATGCATATTATTTATTTACATCTTTATTCAAATTATTCAATCGTTACTAACTCGTTTTCTCGTGTTTGTAGCAATTTATTTTCATCTTTTCTTTTATTAGACTAAAACGAACTTCACACGCTAAATATAGCTTTGACGTTATTAGTTTAATATGCATTAAACGACTTAGCAACCCATTTATTTTTCTCTCACATGTTTAGGGAAAATATTGTTTGCATATCATTCAATCGTCGAACTAACGCATGTACATAAAAACGAACGATATCTTAGTAAAGGCCGCTAAGTGCGGGCGGGGTTGGGTGTTCTCAGTGAACTTCCCAACACGTACCCTCACCCCTTACTCAGAACCATGGTTTTCGGATGTCCGAATCCATTGGCAACGAGAGTCATTCAATACACGATATCCGATAATGTCAGTATCGGTATCAAATGCTAAGGGACGAGCCCAATAAACTCTGACATCGGAAATGGGCCGTATTTTGTATACGGCCCACTACGACATAGAGTGGGCTCAAATGGTTCCGAATAACCAAAAAATTCGGTGGCGACTCCTACTTCGATTTAAAATTCAATTCGACCCGTCTCATATGGAGATTCATTCGCCTCCCCAAACCCGCGCGTGGCCGCGTCGGGGTGGACCTATGTCATGTCCACAACGTGGCTATAGTAAAACCCGTCAAACGACAAATACCGTTAATGCCACCGAGACTCCGGTTAATGAGATCAAGGTACACCAAACGGTTACATTTTTATTTTTAAAAAAAATGTTTTTACACAAATACCGTTAACACAACCGAAGCTTCAATTAATGAAGTCGAGGATACCAAAACGGTTACATTTTCAAAACACTTTTCACAACACATCACCCCTCCACCGTCAAATGCTAGTTCATGCAACTGACGAACGTGGGCCACTCGTTTTAAAAGCTTTTTTTAAAAAAGAAAACACTATCCATCACCTAGATTCTTTAATAAGAGTTTAGTTTCACACCTTTGAAACGCCATCGTTAGATCACTTGCACCGCAAATATCGACCTGACTAATTAATGGTAGTCTCGATAAAGGCATCACGTTCAAAAATCGGTTCCCCTAAAGAACCGTGTTCCCTTTCAAAGAAAAAAACATTCTTGCTATCGCCGGATTCCCGACGCACGCACATAGCAACACATTTTTCACATCATAAACGATGTCACCACACCATCGTCACCCTAATTTTACAAAGTCCTCTTTCAAAAAAAAGAGACTTTCCTCTGCGAGTATCGGTCGTTTTCAAAAAAATATCAAAATTCTTTGATCCTGAGCCGGGATCGCGATCAACCTCCCACGTCGTACAATCGTGTGTTTAACTGTCTGTGTTAGTTACTAGGACCAACTCTACTCGAGATCTTGCATTTTGGGTCGTCTCATTTCGAGAAGTCCTCTTTAAGCCTCACCTCCGAGGCTTGTGTCAAATCGTCTAGTCACAGAGATTTAAAATTTGTTAGGCGTTTCGCCGAATACACCAAGAGTCTAAAGCACCTGAGTCCCTAAGCCAATTGACTGCAAACACACGCGTGTCAAGGGTCTTATTTCCGTGTCGCTCAATTACGGGCATTCCACGAGTCTTTAAGCCGTTTGGTAGATCCATTCTCATTAATACCACCCTTTCCAGTCATGTCAGGAGATTCAAGCACAGGCGCAAGTAGCCATAGTGGGAACAGCGCCGAACAATCTGGGGATAACACCGTAGAAACCCTAACTAACCTGATTCGGGATTTACAAGCCACCATTATCACGGTGAGCGCATCCGTAAACAGCATAGACTCTCGCCTAGGCCATTTGGAAGATAGGGCCTCAGATGAACACCATAACCGGGTCCTCAACGAGGTCCTTTTAAATTCCATTCCGCTGGGTGAGGCACCCGTCAGCATCATCCCTAGTGATCCCGTTGCCCTACCTCAAGATGACACCCTCCAATCCGCTATGAATCGCATAGATTTCCTCGAAAGTCAAATGCGCCTAAACCATGGCAACAATGTCCACCTTGAAAACCATAGGAAGTTTGAAATGGTGAACGATCAGCTACCAGAAAACTTTTCCTTAGCCGACATACCGTAATTCAAAGGAACGGAGAACCCCCTCAACCACATCCGGGCCTTTAAGGATTACATGGCCATTAAGGGGGTCAAGCCCAGCCTTTTCGCTAGGATGTTCCCATCCTCTTTAGGGGACACACCCTGATCTTGGTTTTATTCGCTCGATCCCAAAAAGATATCCACCTGGGACGATATTTCTATAGAATTCACAAAACAATATGCGGATAACTCCGAAACGCAAGTCACCATTAGAAGCCTCGAAATCCTTTCCCAAAACGAGAAGGAAGACTTCTTCGAACTTCTGACTAGGTGGAGAAAGGTCAGCACCCAATTAGTGAACCGCCCTGACGAGGCCACCTTAGTAGAGAAATTTGTCGATAACCTTAGACCCCCTTACGCCTCTCACTTTAGGTACCAAAACATCCATACCTTTAAGGAACTATCCACCTTAGGAATACGCCTAGAGGACGATATGAAAAAGGGAGTATTCTCCAAGATAATGGGGAAAGGCTATCAGGGACCAACCACTTCCACAGGAACCCGGCCTTATGAAACATCCGGAAATAACAAAGTCGAGGAAGTACACCTTCTTGAACCAACCACCAAAGGGAAGACGAATTCCACCCCTAGGATATTTTCCAAGCTAAGCGTCACATACGCCGAAGCCTTAAAAAGGCTAACTGAGCAGGAAAGCTCAAGCCAATAGGTCCTACTACAGACCCACCCACAAACAAGAGGAAATGGGCATGGGATGCTAATGAATATTGCCATTTCCATCGTGGCAATGGCCATAATACTGAATCTTGTTTTCGGCTCAAGCATACCATACAAGATATGATAGAAAATGGGACGATTCCTCTCCCTCCGCCCGAGAAACCAAACAATATCACAAACCCCTTTAGCATTCACGCTGTCTTCGACAACACCATCGACTGTTCCCACCTCGACCCTATAGACGAGAATGTCCTGAATATCGAGGAAGATCCCGACAACCTGCGAGCACCCGCCAAGACGAGTAAAATCTGTGTCCGAGTCAGGGTATAGTTCGTCTTAGGGCCTAGACCTAATAGTATAACAAATGTCTTTTGTTTTTACTCCGAGTCAAGAGGCACGAGGGGATCTGTCTTCCATCTCCCTGAAAACAATATCTCAGGCGCATAGCCCGCTTATTACTATCAATAAAAAGAAATAAACTTTTTTTCCTTTATAATACGCCTCGACAATTGCTTGATTTAATAAAGCACTTTCTTGCTTACGACTCGATACTATGCCATTTATCGATAACAATCAAGCATACCCCGAAACAACGAGGACTGAGATCCCGTGTTCTTTTCTTTTACCTATTCCATATCTGGTATAGAAAGCCACAAACTATCCCTTAGAACGAGCATTCCCGAATCCTGTGACAAATCTAGATAATCTCTTAGCTTGTGATCAAAGACGGAAGGCAAACCCATTTCCCACAATAAATATCCCTTGAATAAAGACCGACCAATTTCCACCATAGGTGCTAGTCTGACAAAAAGAAAAAAAAAGAGAGTCTGAAATAGCCAAAAGGAGCCAAAGAAAGAATGAAACCAAGGCCAAATTAAACCGGCCCAATTCAATGATCAAGACCAAAATCAACGGTCAAATGAAACCCCCAATCATCCAATTCGATTTTAAGCGCAAAATTCGAACGAAAAGCAAAAAAAAAGAAAAATGAACAGACCAGTCAACTAGCACCCGAATACTAGCCTCCCTACATTACAACCTTTAAGACCTTCCCGAGACGCTTGTTAGGAGACAGTCCGGAATTTTGAGGATTCAAGCTCAATAGGATAATCCCAACCGTTAGGGCCAGACATGGAAATCAGATCCCACATAATATACACCCCGCCCGATTGAAGTCTGAGTCATTTTTACTCTGCTTCCCCTTTCTTACCACATTACAAAACCTTAGCCCATAGCCCTAGCTCCACAAAAAGCAAGCTCCAGATTTTGATCTATCGAAACCACTTACTACCTAGCTCCACATTCCAAAATCATCCAAGCCAGTCACCCTGACCCAAACACGGTATCTCGCTAATTGTTATTTCCAAGGGGTCACACACCAATCGCTCCTCCTTAGTTCTTTAACTAGGGTGAATACACTCTAAACATCTCATATCGATAATTGGCATAACGAGTCTAAAGCAAAATCACTCACATCTGTAAAAGAACTACGAACATGGTTTGATTCCGTCTAAACTCGGATACGTAGGCAACCCTTCTTCGGGTACAACCAACCAAATAACAAAATTGATTACTCGATTCACATGCAAACCGGAACCTTTTTCCGTGCTCTGGTTAACGGGTGATTCCAATGACGAAGCACAAACGACGAGCCGATGAAAGAGTGAAAACCCGAAAGGGCGCTCTGGGCAAAATGAAGAAACGAATTGTGAGCCGTCGTAAAAAAAAACAAAAAAAAGAAAAGAGAAAGGTGAGCCGAGGACGGAGTGAAAACCCGAAAGGGCGCTCCGGGCAAAATGAAGAATCGAGTTGCGAGCCACCACAAAAAAAAAAAAGAAAAAAAATGTGCTTCTCATTAATAAAAAAAAATCAGTTAAATCAAGCTTTTGTCGAGGCCCTTTACATCAAGCATCTGAAACCCGGATATCCCGAAAATCAACAACGTGTCAAAACTCCACAAAAAATTAGTACTAATACGCCACATAATATAACCTAATAATACATAATACAAAATGGCTGAGCTCTACCGGTCCAACCTTTTCTTCCCCGTATCATTCGGGTGAACCCGCTTGTGTTTCTCATCCTCGATCCTCTGAACACAAGTCTCCGTCATCCCTAGCCAAAAGCGAGCCCATCCAATCTAACTTCCCTTCCTCACTCACATTTTCAATATGGGTCTTGTCGGTCTCGGCCCGTGTAGATGAACTGACGAACACTAGGATCGGTAATGCCGTCTTCGGTCAGGCACTTAGCGATATTTGCCCGCATAGCTTCCTTATTCTATAGTACGATCATCTCCACAATCCTTAACCTTTCTCTCACACTCGACAACTCCTGACGTCAGGAACAACCTCCTGAAGTCGCTAAACCCTTTTACAACAGCCGAAATGCCCGCGCAAGAGTGACAGGCCCACACGGACGGTACATTTCGTCCATCAGATCCACCAGACTTAGATATCTTTTTATTTTTTTCCTTTTAGGGGGATAAGCTACCCCACCTAGGCGTGTTGTAGCCTTTAACGGTTGTTGTCAAGTCGCGTCTGTAAGCCCAGTACGGCATTGTCTTGGACATACAAAAAAGTGGTGTAACTTTTTTTTCAAAGGTAGCCTAGATTTTGGCTTCGGCCTCATCATGAACGTCAAAACAACTACATTTGGATTCTAGTGCTCTTGGTCATAGCACGTTGACCTCTTACATTTCGTCCGTCTCGAGTCAAAATGTTTTAATCGACGTACTATCTGATCCAACTCCCGGCTCAAACTAACGCATTTCAAAAACTCGAAAAACCGCTTTCGTACTCTCATGCAACCCCAACGCATTTTAAAACGTCCTAAACTACGATGAAATCACGAATAAAACAACCATGAAGTGATTACTTGTCAATTAAGGTCAGCATCTCACAAAACAAAAACACAAAGACTAAACTAAAACAACTCAAATACTAAAAAGTTAAATCGAGTTCACAAACCAGGGAGAACCCCTAGAAGCTGCGCCTATGGCTATCACAAGCCCACCAATGTTGTCGTCCAAACCTAGATCCTCTAAATCCAGGAGAGGAGACCCACTACCATCCATTCCTGACAACATATCTAGGGTAACTGTCTCGGGAACATCTCCAACCTCCTCAGTATCACCCGTAGCACGACCCGCAGCCTCAGCCTCTCTCTCCCTTTCAACCCTATGCCTAGCCTCACCCTGCGCGGAGGTCTCGCCCTGAGACCGAGCCAGCCGCTCCTTAAGTTGAGCAATCTCATTGGCCCGAGATTTCAGGAGCTGTCGCGCCTCAGCCGCTTTCGCCTCAAGCTCGGTCACCCGAGTCTCCAGGTGTCCCACCATATCGAGAATGTCCTGCAAACATAACTCGCACTTGAGGAAAACACACAAACAATCTAAGAACCAACCCTAGGTACACGCACTTACCGATCGTGGTCCCGAAGTGTCACGGGAGACCCTCGAGGCATAGACCCTGAAGCAGTTGGCGGCCTGCCACAACCGCTGATGGCAATCCGACGAAACCTGAAAGGTGAAACCACGCAAGTTAGCCAAACAAAACCTAACCCTTAGAACCCAAAACAGAAACCGAAACTTACCCGGTATACCCGGTCACGCCACTCCATCCCAGCCTTAATCTCCTCAGCGAAACACGGGAAAAGGGGCTATGTAAGGGCTACCCCAGCCACATCGACCCTGAGCAGTGTCAAGGGGAAGTCTGGAGGCTGAACAACATAAGTCGAATCAGCCAGCCAAAAGAAAAGCAAACCGTTCAAAATAAAAACAAACACTAGACCATAGGACAAAACAAACGATAAAACCAAAATCAACACTTCAATAACCCTAAACATTGGGGGCTACTAAATAGAACAAACTGCAAGAAAGAAACTTACGTCTGCATGGCGCAGCTAGTTCACCCGCACGTTCTCCAACGAATAGTGACTCATCGTGCTCTTAGCCCGAGCCAACCTCCATTCAATCCCCGCCGGAAACCTAACCGGACAAGCACACACTGTCTTAGATGCCAATCGAAGGAGTTAGGAGTAAAATCAAATTCATAAAGCAAGCCTTAAAACCTCCTCTAGTCGAAATCAACCCCCAGCAATAAACGAACACGAGAACCACAATTAACAAGAATGCTCGCGCTTGACCGCGTGATAAAATGAACAAAACAAATCTACAATACGATTAATAAGAATGCTCGCGCTTGACCGCGTGATAAGGCAAACAAAACAAGTCGATCTACAACCCCAAAGCACTCGAAGCAATTTGTTATCCTAGCAAGTCCCTAAGCACACTCAATTCACATCCCAGGGGAATTATTATTCCTGGAATAATTCACTAAGCAAATCTAAAGCCTAAGAACTAATGCAAAGGGCTTACACATCAACACTAGTATTTTAAAGGCAAAACAATCACTAAAACTAACGCAGCCACCCGAGAGGGATAAATCCAACGTAGCCACCCGAGAGGGATAAATCCAACGTAGCCACGCGAGAGGGATAAATCCAACGTAGCCACCCGAGAGGGATAAATCCAACGCAGCCACCCGAGAGGGATAAATCTGACGTAGCCACCCGAGAGGGATAAATCTGACGTAGCCACCCGAGAGGGATAAATCGAACGTAGCCACTCAAGAGGGATAAATCGAACGTAGCCACTCGAGAGGGATAAATCGAACGTAGCCACCCGAGAGGGATAAATCCAACGTAGCCACCCGAGAGGGATAAATCTAACGTAGCCACCCGAGAGGGATAAATCTAACGTAGCCACTCGAGAGGGATAAATCTTACGTAACGCAGCCACCCGGGAGGGATAAATCTAACTTAATGCAACCACCCACGAGGGATCAAATCCAAACTAAGACACCAATAAATACTTAAGCAAAAGGTCCGAAACTACTAAAACAACAAGAACAAACCCGAACAAAATAAGACAAGCCTACAAAACAAAATTAAGACAAACTCACAAAACCAACATTTTACTAAAACAAATAAACAAACAGCATTTTTGCCCGAGGGTCAGGGATATCCCGGAGGCACAACAATCTTGCCTGAGGGATCTAAGATCCCGAAGGCACAACAACAACAATTTTTAGTTGGGAGGAGACTAACGCCCTCGAAGGAGTCTTATACCTCAACAACAATTTTTATTCGAGAGGAGACTAACGCCCTCGAAGAAGTCTTATATATACCTCCACAGCAACTTTAATGCGAGAGGAGACTAACGCCCTCGAAGGAGTCTTATACCTCCACAGCAATTTTTATTCGAGAGGAAACTAATGCCCTCGAAGTAGTCTTATACCTCCACAGCAACTTTAATTCGAGAGGAGACTAATGCCCTCGAAGGAGTCTTATACCTCCACAGCAACTTTAATTCGAGAGGAGACTAACGCCATCGAAGGAGTCTTATACCTCCACAGCAATTTTAATTCGAGTGGAGACTGACGCCCTCGAATATTTTATCTTGTTCTGTTTTGTCCTAGGAGTCATAAGCATCCCAAAAACAACCGCTCGAGTGGAGACCAACGCCCTCGGACGTTCTATGTCATCAAGGGTTCATAGCATCCCAAGTAAAAGCAAATACATTTACACCTAACACATAAATGCGCTTAAAATTAAACAAAACCTTAAATAAACCAAAGAAGACAAAGTGCGCGCAGACAAAGAATCAAGAACAAGATAACAAGCAACGGCCCGGGCCCAAGCAAGCAACCGCAAGCGAAGACGTTAGGTATGACTTCAAAATCTTGGCTGTTGAGCCTTAACGCACAGTTTAATGGACTTAAAATGACCCGACCGGACAGCCACCAGGTCGTAATCTTCGATTGACCTGGGCGGCTATACTTTGACTTTTGCCTTGTCCAAGCCTCAGTCAATGTGGGGGCTTCTGTAGACACCCAGTTTTGGACCTGGTGGCTGCAGAAGTGCCCAACAAACACCCAATGACGATAGGACTGCAACGCGACGCGGGTTCGCAGTGTTTTAGATAATTTTTCTATAGAACGGATCAAATAATTACTCGGAAAGATTAAATTAACATCAAGACAGGCTTAGTCGTGTCATTACGGTTGCGTCGGCACTAATTAGAGTCAATTTTGACAATGGGGCCCCGAATCGGTCCCGAAATATGAAAAATCAAACCCGAGTCAACGCGTCGGGCCGAGCGAACCTCGGAACGCGCGCCCGAAGCCCACCCGGCACTCGACATGCTAGGGTTATAGAGAAGCCTTAACCTCCAAGATAACCTAAGATATGCATCTTCTCCGTTTTGGAAAGTTTTGATATCAGATCTTCAAAACTTCGACTGCTTCAGCTCACGCGCCTGAAGACTAAACTGCCCCACACCGGCCGCCTGAAGACCGAGCCGCATGAACCCGGGCGTCCATACGGGTGACGAGGACCGAAAACACCAATAAATACCCCCCGCCTCATTCATTCGACACACAATCACGAGTTCGTGCCTACTTCTACACAACTCATTCTTCCCTCTCTTTTCTCTCGCTAAGGGCTCGCACTCCGACATCTGAGGCAAATGATCCACTCGATTGTAGTTCCGATAATAAAGCGACATCAACGCTACTCCTCACCTTCGAGCACTCCACTCGATACCGAGGTGCCTGTGATCGACTAGCTCAAAACTAGTACCCAAGTTCTGCCGGATTAGCCGCAGAACTAATCCTTGGCAACGAAGCTCTGCCGGAATAGCCGCAGGAAAGGTCAAACGGTAACGGAGTTCTGCCGGAGTCAATGGTCAAGCTAGGAGGATCCGCCTGTTGATCGAGTCGTCACTAGGTTGCCATCTAAACAAAACTTTCCATATTCGCACTTTCTTTTATTATGCATTACGACTATACTAGGCATGGACACTAGGTCCACTACACACACTAAGATACGTAACGTCTCAACTTCAACCACAAACACTAAAATACACTAAATAGATCCGAGTAATTCCGAGATCCGTTTTTAAACTATCTATGCATCGTGTCCAATTTAGTGTATACTTCGAGGGTGCAACTCCTCACTATGTGATTTACTTACATTTGCAATTACAGTTTTTCGTATGATTTATTGCCTTTATGACCTTATAATCGCATGCTAAATCACCTAACACGGAATTCAAAACGTAAAACAACTAAAACTGAACAAACCGATGGTCGGGTTCCGTATTAGTTCTGGTGCTCACCTTACTAGGTTCGACGCATCCCTATTAATACCAAACCGACGCACCTTAAGCAGAATACCAAGTAAGGTATACCACGAGAACGACTAATATCCGTATTATCGCGTTAAAACTGATTTGCTAATACGTATAATACTAGTACTCTCTATTCTCCTACATGCATCTTTTCATGGTCTGCTTGTCACGTGAAATCGCATGCAAAGAATGTAAACACGACTACTTCGAGGACAAAACTTACTTGTCCTTAAACAACCGACATAACAAAAGGTTTAGGGTTAAAATAACGGATGTTACAGCATTTCCACCACAAGAAAAGAACTAGGATATCAGCCCACCGATTGGTTAGTAGAGGCCGTTATAGTGCGGGCGGGATTAGGTGTTGACATCTATCGGATGTTGGCTTCCCAATACGTACCCTCACCCCTTACTCAGAATTGACGGTTTCCGGATGTCCGAAACCATTGGCGATGAGAGTCATTCCAGGCATGAAGTGCTTAAGGGTACAAGTCTTTATCTTTAGGTCCCGTTCCACTCAACTTTGAGCCGGCAAGGGATCAAAGTTGACTTGAATGGTTTCCGAGTCCCCATAATTGACTCGGTGGCGACTCCACAAATCAACGACAACTTCAGTTAACTAAAAAGATCGCCTTACCAAACAAAACGGCCTTTAAACATTTACAACCACGACTCGATCGATTCCCAAACGGAAACACGGGTGTCCCTACCCGTCTAGTACAAGTCCGGATCGTCATCCAAATCGAGGTCCGACACTTTGCCCCGTACGCGAGATCGGACCGGCCCCCGGCAGGGAGGGGGCCGCGTGAGTGGCCGCCGCCACACGTTGAAAACCGGGTCGGTCCCGCGCGGGCGCGCGCGGGGCGACGGGCGGTGCAGACGGACGTTCACACTACCTTGAAGATTAGTGTAAGTCAATTTTAGTGTCATGTTTGGTTATAATCTCGTTTTGTATTATTGAGATTAAGATATTTATATCGATTGCGGTTGGTTCATAATTTTGTTTGGTGTTCAGTCATATGATATATAATGGTCTCGTTCTGTATGGTTGATTATTATCACATATTATGTCTTTATGTATGAATTAGGACCCGTTTGGAATTTCGGTTGCGATTGTTGTCGCATATTTATAATTGACAAGTGGACTTGTATGATGAAAGAACTAATTGGGTTATAATTTCTTTTATCATTTAAAGTTTTCAGTCACTTGTTAATTACGGTTTGATTAAAGAACTTGATTTCCGTTTCAATAATATTGGCTATTTGGTTTTTTATAAGACGTTTAATATTTTAGATTGTTTGATCGAAACAATACGTTGCCAAAGTAACCTCTATTGCGTAGATTAGATAGTTAAAATAATTAGACGATTGTGTGTGATTGAATTTCATGCGGGTAATGGTCGGCCCAAAGGAAGGCCATTATTTGGCCGAAATTCTATCATACTTGTGGTGATAAATATGTAACAGTTATTCGGTTCTCGTGTAGATGTTAAGTCGGCTCAAAGAAAGACTTGACATTTGACATGATCTTACTGTTAATATTTGATTACTACACCAAGAGTACCACTTACAAGTCTAATTATCGTTCAAAGATGAAATTAGATGTTGTGCTAGGTATCTTGTTATGATGGGAATGCTAATATTCGAATCTGAATTACAAGTTATATTAAGGGAGTGTTGTTAAGTTTATGAGACTCATAAGGCTTATGTCCATACAGTTTTTTTTTAATGGAGAGTAAATTCAAACATTCGGTTTTTAAGTTTGGTAGTATGTGTAATCATACGGATAATGGTCGGCCCAAAGGAAGATCATTATTTGGCCGAATACATATACAATTTTGGGTGATAAATATGTGATGATTATTCGGTATTTTCATGTGTATATTAAGTCGGCTCAAAGGAAGGCTTAGTGTTCGATATGAGTTTATCGTCAATATTTGATCATGATTATTTAATTGTAGTGTCAATGCTTAGTTAATAATCTATGCCCAACGGCTAAATGCTAAATTTGCAAAAACACTATACTGTTCGAATTTATTCAAAATATGAGAAAATTGTTTTGTTCATCAAATTGACATTACTGTTCATTATATCTGTCATATTCAGGTTACATTCTCAATTCGGTTAACGTCATTTATTTAAATGAATGGTAAGAGAATGTAAATACTATTTTGGGTTGTCACAATATTAACACAACATTAAGAATGTATGATTGTACTATTCATAAGGATGAAAATATCGTGTGGACTCACAAGTTTTTTTTTGTGTGGAGTAGAAAATTTAATGCATGTGTTTAATGATTGTTTAATGCGGCATTAAGGACATACTAGTGTGTTACCCGTGAAAAATTTCACGGGTTGCATAGTTATATTTTAGTAGACAACATTATGGAGCAGGTATGGTTTGTGGAGTATACAATAAGGGACTAAAACATCGTTAGAGACATTATGATTGGAAAAAAAGGCAACACGTTACGTATATACACGTCTTCATATGAAAAAAAATCACGGGTTGTTTTTTTATTTTTACTAAAAGTAAAAATATCACGGGAAGGACACGTCTCGTAGCATCCTCGGCCTTCTAACTTTCGGAGACTCAATGCTACCTACAAACAACATCAAGAGAAAATCAAATCGCAATACGTTTCCAATGCATTAGAGTCAAAGTTTGTTACTCCCTCCTTGAATTAGCCCCACTTTTCTAATTATAAAAGAAAAAGATATGTGACTAATTCAAGAATATGGAGGGAATATATCGTTTATCTAATATATCAAAAACACGTTTAATCTTACTAATATTACGTATCTATCTTTTAAAATGAATGATCAAGAAAATTTAGAATGAAATTATATTTGCATTTTAGAAAAATGAAGATAGTACACATTCTTCGATAGCGCTAATAACGCGTATTTGACCCGAATCCCGACCCAATATCCGTATAAACTCAGCCCATATAATTAATGTTTTAATGTGCGTTAATAAACCGTTTTGACCCGAAATCTTTTTAAACCCGACTCGTGTAAGTAATGTCATTAATATGTGTTAATAACCCGTAAATGCGATAATAACGCGTATTTGACCCGAATCCCGTTTTAAAATCCGTATAAACTCGACCCATGTAGTTAATATTTTTAACATGCATTAACAAACCATTTTCACACGAAAACCGGCCTAGATATTGCTCAGTAACAATCTTACTGCTACTGCTCAATTTTTCTTGCCATTAATATTAATAGTGTAATACCCGTGAAAATTCATGGGATTGAAACGTTTATTTGGTATACATGACATGGTGTTAAACAATGGACAACAAATGTGAAAGAGAACTAGAATGATATAAACTTAAAAAAGTGTATGATAAACAGATATGTGATACCCGTGATAAATCATGAGAATAATCCTTTAATACATGTATTAATTGTCTTGATGTAGGTGTAATTTGTGCTCAAATCCATATGTTTATACTAAAATTGGAATCCTTTAAATGATTAAATACAACCATATGGGTTATATATAACATTACCCTATGAATCGTTTAATGAAATAAGGAGAAAACTATTGACAATGTTTTTAAATGACATACTCGTAATATATTACTATAAACAACCGTAAATTTACGGAGTATTTATGCGCTTTAGTTATATAAAGATAATTTTCTCTATAATTTTTTTACATAAGTAATTACATTTATTATCGGGAAATAAAGTCCCATTTCCCCCCCCATTTAGTTTTCAAAATTACAACAACTAAGTAGTCCATGAAAACCGCACATTAATGATATAAAGTATTTTCAATTGAAGTTTAAGTATACTTGTGAAATATAGAGAAACTAAAGTCCTGCAATTTATAAGTTTCTATAGTTCTATAGTCAAACAATTGAAATATGATAAGTTAGCCTCGAAAACATAATACTTCCTCCGAGTTTCTATTATTGTCCCAAAAAGTTTTTGGGTGAAAAATAAGGAAGGAGAAATGAGTGGTTGAAAAAAGAAGGAGAAAGAGAGAGAAATGAGAGAGTAATTGTGAACCACACATTGATGACCTAAAAAAGAAAGTGGGACAAAAATCAAACTCAGCCCAAAAAGGAAAGTGGGACAATAATAGGAACTCGGAGGGAGTATATGATTGTGCTCTACAAAAAAGGACAAAAAATAATGTCAGATTGAAATATACACTACAAGAAAACCGAAGCTTAGCAACCGCAAATTACCGATCGACCAAAACATAGTCGGTAATTTTTTATACCGACTGTCTACGGTCGGTAATAACATAGTCGGTCGGTAATTTACCGATCGACTATAATACGGTCGGCAACAAATATTTGCAGTCGGCATTTACTAAAATTACCGACCGAGTTCGAAATTTACCAACCGTTTTTCTGTCGGTCGGTAAGTTTTTTTCAATAACCCACCCCAAAATCAGTATGTGTGTTCTGCTGGATGTAGAAAAACAAATCAAAACGCAAACCTCCCCCTACACCCTCTCACGCGAACTACGCCACCACCAACTGTCGGCCACCAACGACTCCTCCACCGCCGACGACTTCTCCACCGCCGACGAAACCTCCGGCCCCCAACGCCATTGTTCTTCCCTTTCTGATTTTTGTTTGCTAACCCCCAAATTCATTAAGGTTTGAAATCTAATTTGATTTGGTTGTTTGAATGTCTTTAGATTTCGTTTATTATTGTTGTATACATACAAATTGCAGTTGTATTTGGTTAATTGATGTTAGGTTAGGTTAATTTACTTAAATTGTAAGTTTTAGATGAAATTTGTAGAGGATTTGTTTAAGTTAGGGTTAAATTAGATTTATTGTTATTATTATTCATCTACTAATTGTTGTAGTCAATAAATTGATTTAATTAGATGTTATTTTAGCTTACTTGGCTCAAATTAGGGTTGGGTTGTTGGTGGTTTAGGATGAAATAATGAAAAATCATCATTTTGATATCTAGGTTTGATTTAAATGTTGTATAATATAGATATTTATATACTAATTAGTATAGTTTGAATAAATTGATGAAGTTGGATGTTAGCTTAGGTATAGGTTAGTATAGTTTAGTGTAGTTGGTATAAGTAATTACTATAGTTTGGAATAAATGTACAAATAATTAGTGAAGTACTGTCATTTTTTTTGTATTGGAGTATATAATTAGTATAATTTGGATTTGATTTTATTGTTTTACAATGTTAAGATGAATTTATTATTGTTGAATACATTTCAATTGTTGTTGTATTTGATGAATTTATCTTATTCAATACGTATTAAGTTAGGTTAATTTAATTTACTTAAATTGGGGATTTTAGATGAAATTTGTTGATTATTTGTTTAAATTAGGGTTAAGTTAGATTTATTGTTATTGTTATTTATCTACTCATTGTGATTTCAACCGCCGGAGAGGGAACCGCCGGCCCATTGTACTTCTCCCCCCATCCACAGAATAAGGGGAAGGCTTCATGCTCTTATCATCCCGGTATTCTTGTTCAACAAGAAAAACAGGCAGCTGAATTTCAGAACAAAATTTTGGAAGCCTTCGAGAAGGAGAAAGAAGAGAACCGGCGATTTAGAGAAGAGGCCCGGGCTCGAGAGGAAATGATCATGAAACAACAACAAGAGCTCATGTCAACGCTTTCAACAGTATTGCAAACTCAGAACTGTAATCCGTTTAACTAACTTCCGTAATCCGAATGATGATAATTCGGGAGGTGGTGGAGTTGGGGGAGCCGGGGTCGGTTTTCAAGTGTAGCTTGAACCTCTAATTGATTACTGTTTTAAGTTGTGTAAACTTTGATTACTCTTTCAAGTTATTTAGACTCTTTAGATTTTAATTAGTACTCTCTTAAGTAGTTTAATTAAACATTTTAGAAAGTTATGTCCATGATATCGAATGGTTTTATGTTAATGAATTGTGGGGATGTTGGATTTTGAATGAATTGGATGAAGTTAATGGATGAAGGTTGAAGTGAATGATGTTGTAGTATGAATGAGTTGGAAGAATTGAATGGTATGATGGTTATAATGCAGATTTGTATGTTGCAAATTGGAGGACAATAAAACCACTAGACCCCACGACCTTTTTCAATTTACCGACCGCCCTCACCTGCTTACCGACCGCCCTTTCCTCCTTACCGACCGCAACCACTTCCTTACCGACCGCCAAAATTACCCGTGATATTGTCAAACGTCGGTCGTAAAAAATTACCGACCGACAGTAACGGTCGGTAAAAAACACAGATACCGACCGATTTCAGTTTTTCCCGACCAAACATCTTATAGGAGCTTCTGGTCTGGGTTTGGTCGGTGACACTTACCGACCGCAAATATCAGTCGGTAAATACATTCACCGACCGCAGGTATAGTTTGCCGACCGACAGTTTGGTCGGTATTCCTACATTTACCGACCGCTAATGTCAGTCGGTGATTGTTTTTACCGACCGAAATTCTATTTTACCGACCGCACATCCGTCGGTGATTTAGCGACCGAAAATTTCGGTCGGCGGTTAGTGTTTCCGACTATAATTTTCGACTAAATTCTTTCGGTCGGAATTATTTCAAATTCGGTCGGTAATTATATTTACCGACCGAATTCTAATCTTCCCGACCGATTTTCTCGGTTGCTAAATGCCGTCTTCCTTGTAGTGATAGAATCCTATATCGTCAATGAAACAACTCTTTTATCCACACTATGTATTATAAATTTTTTTAAATCGCAATGCATTTAAAAATTTACTCCTTATAAATTTTGGGGAATCAAAATGAAAGTGATGGGAAATGTGAAATTTACGGGAAAGGTTGAAGAATTAATTACATGTTAGTTATGTAAAATGTATTATGCTATTAATCTCTGTTTATTTATTTTGATTATGTGAACCGTGTTATTTAATTATTGTATATTTTATACAAAGTTATTAACAAATAGTAATTGCATAATACAATCCACATTATCGAGATACCAATAAATTGTGGACAATGTGTCTCGTTAAGTACAACTATTCTCATATGACACCGTCTTTTATTGTAAAAAAAGGTTGTTCGTTCATTATGTATCCAGTAAATTTTCTAAATGACAAAAAAATTATGAAATATGTGATCGAAAGAGTGCGATCATCAATATGTGGGTGTACGAAAGATCGAACAACATAATCGTCTTAAAGGATAATTTTGTCTTTAAAAAGATATTCTAATGCGATTAATTACTATGTCGCGAAAATCAAACGCTATTTTTTTTTTAATATATAGCAAATTCTACTACGCGATTAATTAATTGCGAATTGCGTTTACCAACTAAATCCGGTGTCAAATTTACTTTTTTTTTTAACTAAATATGCTATTAATTATTTGGTCTTGAAAATAAAAAGCCAATTACAATTTTCAATTAAATATGCTATTATATAGTAACAATTTGTAAATAAAATTCAATCTGAAAATACAAAATACTATAAATTACGTACAATTTATAAATCTAAAAAATTAGAAAATATAATTATAACTATTATATATTTATATACATGTTCAAAATTCAATCGGAAATATTATTTATATTAAACAAAAATATTTATATTATTTATGAATATATAAAATTAAAGATGAATATGTATATAAAATCAATATCAATATATATTAATAAAGTAGGAACTTTTCGAGCGATATGATTGGTCAAAATTTTTTAATATATTTTTTATGTTAATAAAGAAAAAAAAATTGTATATGGAAAAAAAATCTACCCACCTCTGACTCGATTTTTTTGAAATTTAGATAAAAAAAACATGAATTTGTATTGAAAAAAACAATCCTACTCCATTTAAGATTAAAAAATTATCACTATATAAACCGACGATTATCACCTCATAA
This sequence comes from Agrostemma githago, assembly GCA_958450325.1. NCBI lineage: Eukaryota > Viridiplantae > Streptophyta > Magnoliopsida > Caryophyllales > Caryophyllaceae > Agrostemma > Agrostemma githago. The sequence goes on from OY288239.1 coordinate 13,367,252, forward strand.
GACAACAAAAGTTGGACCTCATAAGATTCTATATTACTCCTGAAATTAATAAGAGCAATCAATCTTTTGAGTAAGACGATGGAACTCTTCATTATAAATAAGAGTAATAATTTGTTTTTAGATATTAACAAACAATCTTTTGAGTCTTAAAAAAATTCCATTATAAAGTTAAGTAAAAATTATCCAAATCGAAAAATTACGATGGGTGACTAAATTCTGTATTATAAATAAGAGCAATCATTTGTTCTTAGATATCAAATAAAAATCTTTTGAGTCTTAAAAAAATGATCTTATGAATATATATACTTAAGTTAAACTGTTTCACATTGAAAAATTGTACTCCCTCCGATTTTTATTTATCTTCCTCCTTGATTTTTGGGTGAAAAAGAAGGGTGCAGGGATGTGTGACTCAAAAGAAAAGAAGGATGAGAGAGAAATGTAAGAGTAATTCTAGACCACATATTGATGGCCCAAAATGAAAGTAGGGAAGAAATGATGTTTCAACCCAATAAGAAAACATGGAAGATAAATAAAAATCGGAGGGAGTACAATATAATGTGATAGAATTTTATTATATAAATAAGATTAATAATCATTTATTTTTAGATATTAACCAAAAATATTTCGACTCTTAAAAAATCTCTCTAGACTATAAAGTTAAATAAAATTATCTCACATCGAAAAATTATAATGAGGTCATAGATTTCTATTATATAAATAAGAAATATAAAAAAGAGTAATAATTCGTTATTAAATATTAATAAAAAAAAATTCGACTAAAAAGAATTTTTAAGGCTATAAAACAAACTATTACTATTACTATTACTATAACTATTACTATTACTACTATTATTATTATTATTATTATTATTATTATTTTATTATTAATATTATTAATATTAATATTATTAATATTATTAATATTATTAATATTATTATTATTATTATTATTATTATTATTATCATTATTATTATTATTATTATTATTATTATTATTATTATTATAACACCCGGAGCTTGCATTAAAAACGAAACAAATTACAAGAAGTTAGAGGGGAACCTAGATACTATCTGGGCCCCACTCCCTTAGCAATCGCAAAACTAATTCTAGTAAAAATATGAATTGCGGCACGCCCTCCAGCATCCTGTGACAAAGCGAATTTACGAATCCGCTGGAGTAGAGAGACAACCTCCGTGTCGAGCTCACCGAGAGAGGAGAAGGAGAAAGGAAGGAAACCATACCCAATGGCCGTGCAGCGTGCCTGATACTTGGCACACTTACGACGAGCAGCATCAGCAACGACCCGTCCAGGCTCAAAAGAAGTCAAGCCGGACTGGGTCAAAGGAGAGGACCCAGTCAGATCAACACAAACATCCCGCCCTTTGTCCCACGAGTAGAGCAGAAGGTCGGCAGGTCGCAAGGGCTTGTCGTTATCGTTGCAGAGGCCAATCTCCACCTCCTTGCCTGCAGAGATCCCAGTCCGGAAGCAAATATCCAACAATGTGTCACGGACAAGGTTATGGCGATGTTTAATCCCCACAGTACCAGCACACGAAACCGCGTGATCACCAAAAGTATCCTCTCCGAGGGCCCTCCCAAGCGGTAACTAAACACACTGCGATATGTCCTATTATTATTACCATTATTATTATTATTATTATTATTATTTTTTGCAAAAAAGATATCATTTCATTAGATGTTAATGAAATTACAGTATTTGCAAAAGTAATAGCACACTAGATGTCTAGCTAGGCAAAACTATCATTCTATCCATAATCCTTTTAAATTTAGGATTAAGTTTGTACATGGAAAATCTAATTGAAACAACAAACTTCAACTGCAGGAATAGGTTTGAGACGCTTGTATGGCCTGAACTGAACACCCTAGCATTTCTTTCTTTCCAAAGTAGGTATACTGCTGCTGCAACACTCGTTTTATACCATTCAGCCTTCCAGTGGCGCTTCCGTTGAGGAGAAGATATCCATCTTAATCCTGCAACCAGACCAAAAGAAGGAAAGGGTATGTCGAGCCATTGAATTACTTGAAGCCATAAAGATTTTGAGTAGCTGCACTTAAAGAAAAGATGCATTGCAGATTCCTCATCTTGCTGACAGAGTGCACATCTGTTGGCTAACTAAAATCCGTTCCTTTGTAAGTTATCCACACTTGGAAGCTTATTATATGCTGCAAGGAAGAGAAAAAGCTTATGTCTAGGCATCATAACAGATGAGACCAAGCTCTTACTCTATAGTGCAGGGGAGAGATCAATCATGAACAAATTATATGCCAATGAGAACTTAAAATTTCCACCAGAAACACAACTGTAAACAAACTCTCTGGCCGCTTGAATAGAACCACATCGTTGAATGCAATCATCCCTGACTTGAATAATGTTCTTCAATCCCGAAGAGAAAAATTCCTTTGGAACAACTGACCAGATAGAAGAGCCATTAAAGATATAACGATGACACCACTTGATCCACAAGCTGCCAGTATCTTCAGATAATTTCCAAATCCATTTAGTAAGCAAAGCCTTATTTCAGGCTTCCAAATGTTTAATGTTAAATCCTCCTTCAGACCAAGGCCGACAAATCTCTGTCCATTTTTTGATATAAGACGCCTATCTCCTGGCTGAATTCCCCAGAAAAAGTTTTTACAAAGTTTATTGATTGTCTTAGTAATGGCTTTAGGAAGAAGTATACTGGAACACCAGAAATTTTGCAATCCAAAGACCACATAATTAATCAATTGTGCTTTTCCTGCATACGATAAGAGATTAGTAGTCCAGTGCCTTATAAATTGTTGTATCTTGATTATCAACGAGTCATACATGGAAACTTTAACAGTGGCATCATTTAAGGGGATACCCAAGTATCGAAAAGGGAAAGATCCTGATGTAAATCCTGTGTAGTTCAAAATCTCCTGTTGAACCTGAGGATGAGTACCTCCAAAGTATATGCAAGTTTTGTCCAAATTTGCTCGAAGCCTCGACATGTGCCCAAAAGAATCAAGAGCACCTTTGATAGCTTTGACAGAGGGAACATCACTTCTAGAGAATATCATAAGGTCGTCAGCGAAAATTAAGTGAGTAAGGTTGAGCCTACAACATTTGGGATGAAAGGAAACCCGATCCAAGGTTCCTAACTTCCTCATTGTTCTTGAGAGGACCTCCATACTTAGTACAAACAAGTATGGAGACAAGGGATCTCCTTGTCGAATCCCACTCTTGCCCTGAAAAAACCCATAAGTTCCTCCATTAAGTTTGAAGGAATACCATGGATTTGATATGCAGCCTATAATCCAAGTAACAAATATGGATGGGAAACCCAACTTCTCCAACATATCAGCTATGAAACTCCATTGTAGAGAATCAAAAGCTTTCCTGATATCGACTTTAACCATACACCTAGGAGTGATGAACTTCCTGGTATAACCTTTAACGAGAGCTTGGGAGAGGAGAGTATTCTCAAAGAGACTTCTACCCTTCACAAAAGCTGCTTGCTCTTCCCCTATAATGTCAGGCAGGATTAACTTGAGTCTATTGGACAAGATTTTACTTACAGTCTTATAAAAAACTGTGCAGCATGAAATTGGTCTAAAATCCATTACTGTAGAGGCATCATTCTTTATAGGAATCAGCGTAATCAAAGTGGAATTAGCTTGTTTAGCCATATGCCCCTTTAAAAAGAAGCTAAAAACGGCTCTACAAAAATCTTCTTTAATGATATTCCAAGTTGCTTTGAAAAATCCAGCTGAGAATCCATCCATACCCGGACTACTATTGGAATCCATACTAAATATAGCATCTTTAATTTCTTCCACTGTGATAGGCGACACCAGTTGTTGCTTCTGTTCACCAGATACACATACCCCTTGTTGGATGTCACAAGTATTGACAAGTTCAACCTTATGATCTTGACCCAATAGGCTATTGTAGTAGGTCTGGAAAGCATTGGCAACAGCAGCAGTTCCTTCATGAATAATTCCAAAGTTATCTTTGATTGAGCCAACCATTTGAATGTTTCTTCTTTCAGCTATTTTAGCATAGAAATACTTAGTTGAGCAGTCCAAAAGCTGTAAATCTTGAATTTTTGCTCTTTGTTTGAGCATATCAAGTTCAGCCCCTTTAATATTGCTATAGTAGGTGGACAAATCTTTTTCCTCAAGAATGAGTGCAGCAGAGAAAGGATTATCCCTTAACTTTATTTGACAAGAGATCAGATCCTGCTTTTGCCTAGCTAACTCTATCAGACACGTTAGAGTAATGCAATTTGTGAAAAGCTTTTAAAGCTTTTCTAACTAATTTGAGCTTACCAAAAAAACTGTAGATAGGAGAGCCAACAACCTTCCCACACCAAGCTGTCCGAACAGTATCCATAAACTCAGAATGAGAAACCCAGCTATTTAAGAAGCTAAAAGTCTTCTTATGAATATGTATCTGATCCATGACCTGTACTAGAATCGGGTTGTGATCTGACAAGCCAGCTTCAGATATGATAGCAGAAGAAGAGGAGAAACTGGTATACCACATGGGGTTCACCAGTACCCTATCGAGCTTGGACCAAACTCTATCAGAGGGGCCCTGTTTATTATTCCAAGTCATATTGCAACCTGAGCTTCTAAGGTCATCAAGCATACAAGTTAAAAGGCAATTATTGAAAGCAAACATGTCCTGCAAGGAAGGCGGAATAGAACTCATCTTCTCTTCAGGACTTCTCACTATATTGAAGTCTCCTAGGACTAGCCAAGGTTTATTATCCATTAAGGCAACCAAGGACTCCCATAAACCTTCCCTAGTACTAGCATCATTCCCACCATACACTATGCTAAGCTTCAGGTGAGTATTTGATTCAAGGTGATGAACCATACAAGAGATGGTTTGGTCAGAAGAGAACACATCAGAATCTTTACCGTGCTGGGATTAAAAATGAGCCAAATCCTACCATTGTAGTGATGTGAATAGTTAGTAAGAACCTCTAGATTTCTAAAGTTATTACTGATAATACGACTGGCTTTATTATGCTTCACCCTTGTTTCCAAGAGACCAAGAACATCCAATCTATTAGAGTAAAAAAAGTCCTTCACCTCACTATGTTTAATTGAATCATTGAAGCCCCTTATATTCCAAGATGCAATCTTCATTTATCAGGAGGAATGGGGTCTTCCAAGATACCACTAGAAGAAACAACAAGGCTCTTTGGATCAGGCTGTTCAGAAAAAGCCTGAAAAGAATTCTCCAAAGCCATATGCTCCTTAGAGACTGGTTTAACAACCTTAACTGCAGATGAGTTTCTTTTATGAACCGGCTGGAATAAGTCATCCTGGTAAAACTTAGGCGGACCATCAATTTTCCCTTCGGATTGACCGCAGGAGGACATTTGCTACCCTTACCTACTAGTTCAGTCTCACAATTCGCAGAATCAGCCCTTAGAGAGCATCCTGAGTGCATTATATTGCTAGGAGCTGGTTGGAGACCTTCATTCAGGGCAATCCCACCCTTAGAAGACCCATCACCATCCTTAACAACAAAGGTAGCACCTAGTTCTCTATCTTTCTTTGCCTTTTCAGCCTCCTCCTTAGCTTTCAACTTCCTTTTCTCCCATTTACAGTTTGGGACAGTGTGCCCCAGTTTCCCACAGCTATGACAATAAAATGGCACCCATTCATACTCAATCTGCTGAACTGAGTGTCCAGATAATGGAGTATTAATGACAATATTATCTAAGAGAGGCTGAGACACATCAATCTCAATAAGGACCCTGGCAAAAGATAGTTTGGCCTTTGTAGTTGTTGCCAAATCAGCACATAAGGGTTTACCTAATTTGCTAGCTATCTTACTCAAAACCACATCTGACCACATGAAAGGATCGAGATCTCTAAACAAGACCCATACTGGTACTGTGGTAATTTTCTCCATTTCCATAACAAAGGATGGTGACCATTCCTTAAGAATTAAGGATGACATTCCCACCTTCCATGGCCCCCCTTTTAGGATATTGGTAAGGTCTTCTTGTGACAAAAAACGAAAGGAGAACCATCCTTTCTTGTAGTATTGGACAACAGGCAACACAATACCCCCCCATGTGTCAGATACAAACTTCTGCATAGTCTGTAACACAGGTCGAGAGCCTATGACATTACCTATGAGAGAAAACTGCCAGAGCTTCATTTCATCCGCAAAGTCACTCAGTTCAATATCAATTTCAGTAGAAGTCAAACTGTTTTCACAATAGAAAAGATTCATGCCTAATTGCTTATTTGTTCGAACAATATTGGACCATTTTACATGTTTATCAGGCTTAATTGGAACAGAGGGATCAACAACGGGTTCCACAGGTTTTACCAGCAGATTTCATATCAGAGAGTATTACATCATTGAGTGAAGCACGGTGCGAAGAGCTCTGGGTTTGATTTTTCTCAATCAATTCCGCATCATTTCCGGCCATAGCTGAACCATGAAGATCACAGTTAGGAGGGAGATCATGATGCTGCGATTTCTTGCTCGGACGCTCGGGTCCACGCTTGAGAGGAGGGACGGACGCCATGAACGAAACTTCGCGTAACAGAATTTTAGAGGAAAACAGACCTAGAGAGAGAAAGCTTTCTCTCACTTTGCCTATTATTATTATTATTATTATTTTTTTCCTTTTATTTATTTATTTATTTTTTATAAAAAATGGAACTTGCATTAAACACCAGAAAAAATTACAAGAAGTTAGAGAGAAGCCGAGATACTATCTGGGCTTCCACTCCCTTAGCGATTGCAAAGTTAATTCTAGTGAAAATATGAACTGCGACACGCGCTCCAGCATCTTGTGATAAAGCGAATTTCCGAATCCGCTGGAGTAGAGAAACAACATGCGTGTCGAGCTCGCCAAGAGAGGAGAAGGAGAAAGGTAAGAAATCATACCCGATCGCCGTGCAGCGTGCCTGATACTTGGCACACTTACGACGAGCAGTATCAGCAACGACCTGTCCAGGCTCAAAAGCGGTAAGGCCAGACTGAGTCAAGGGCGAGGATCCAGTGAGATCAACACAAACATCACGCCCCTTGTCCCACGAGTAGAGCAGGAGGTCGGCCGGTCGGAAGGGCTTGTCGTTATCGTCGCAGAGGCCAATCTCCACCTCCTTAACTACAGAGATCCCCGTCCGGAAGCAAATATCCAACAGTGTGTCGCGGACAAGGTTATGGCGATGTTTAATCCCCACAGTACCAGCACACAAAACCGCGTGATCACCAAAAATATCGTCTCTGAGGCCCCTGGAGCAAGAAGAGCGGACAAAGTTATTATTATTATTATTATTATAATAATAATAATAATAATAATAATAATAATAATAATAATAATAATAATAATAATAATAATAATTATTATTATTATTATTATTGTTCCGGTTATTGGAATCAATTAACCCGACGTGGAATTCGGGTTAGAATCGTTCGGTATTACTCCTGAATGTTCACCGATCAATCTTGACACTCTCCTTCCTCCTACTCTCTTGGTCGGACCTTCCCGGCGGATTGGGCGGACTCCCTGCACAGAGAACGCACAGGGCCTCGGAGGTTGTCCGAGGAAACCCTCTCCGATGCCTAAGTTAGTCCGTGAAAGCCTTAAGAAACCCAGCTCGTGAGGAACTGGGCGGCGATTTTAGAGTAAGAGTTCTAAAGAGAGAAAATCCAACCCCTTTCTTGTGGGAAATGGAAGAGTATTTATACCTTCCCACAAGAGAGGGAAGTAGAAGAAGAATGGGTGGATAAGGAGGTGACAAGTGGCGTTCTCTCATCCACCCACTCTCAATTACCTTAGGCAAAATGACGAGAGGGCCCTTGGGGATCCCTGCTCTGTCTGAGGAGATGCCCCCAGGGGGTAGGCGGGTTTTTGAGCTGCTGGAGCTAAGCTCTAGCAGGCCGCGTCACCCTGCTGGCCCGACGGTCGGCTGCTTTCCTTGGTAGTTCTTCCAACTTCTATGTTTTTTACTTTGACTGTTTGCCGGGTCGTTCTCTGAGCCTCATTGGCAATCCTCTGGGAGCCTGCCTAGCAGGCTGTCAGTGTCAGGCTGCCAACCCCAATCAATTGGCCCTCGCAAGCTGGGGGGGAAGCAAGGCTTCCCTCCGGCTAGCGACTTTTGCTTGGAGGGAGGTTGACTCATTTTCACTTTTGCTGCAGCATTTAATGCTTTGTACTTTCCCGAGGAACGAAGCACAACTTGTGTCAGATATGCAAAGAGTTGAGGGATTTCTTGCAATGATTATACTTCTTTGCTTGATGGATTTTTGGGAACCGTGAAGAGCTTGCGATTGGTGGCTTTCCCTTCCAGGGTGGTTGGTATGCCATTAATGTTGCGTTTTCACTTGTATAAATCCCAGCTTTCCTCGTCATTTTTGCTTAACTCATCCTCAATTTCTCCACTTTCTTCGTTAAATCATGGTTTGGATCAAAAAATTCGTGACTCGCCATGGAGTGCGCACTGTCCTTTTTCTGTTCAAAGGATTTTGGAGACTCCGGTACGCTCGAGCTGCTTACCGGGCCATTCGCCGTTGCTGTCGTTCGCGACCCTACTCTCGTCGGAGTGGTAGGAAAGCTTCCACCAGGGCGAGCAAGCGTTTTAAGAGATCTTCGCCCCCCCGCTGCCTCCAGATTTAGACGCTGTCCCCAGGGAGGGGGGTGCTTTGACCGGGGATGCCACGAATGTTTCCCGTGGCTGCACCCTGAGCAATTTAACCCTGACTCTTCCTGGGCTCCAGATACCACGCAGATTCCTTCCTGGGGTCAGGCCCCTCTTCTCCTGTGAAGAGAACGGGTTGTCGTACCTGTGATGAATCCCAGGCTGTTCCCTTTAGCAGGGATTGGGATGACAGTAGCCGAGACTCCGATGACAGCGAGGGTCTTGGCTGTTTGAGCGACAGGGATGAGGATGGACTCCCTGATGACCCTTTCAAGGACTCCCCAGACTGGGATTGGGGGTCGGACTTCGGGGGTCAAAGCAGCCCTGGAGGCCATTCTCCAGATTTAGATGATGATTAGGCCTGCTTAGCCGGGCATAAGTGCGTTGAGCCAGAATTTTAGGCCCTTATGTATTTTCTTATGTTTATTTTTCACTTACCTGGTCATGATATGTAACCTGCCCTTTTCCCATTAAGGCTAATGAAAAGATCTGAGCAACTTGCCTACTCTCTCTCTCTTTTTTTTTTGCGGGGATGACGTTGCCAGTCGACTATTCCTCTGACATTTTTCATTCTTCGAGGCCCTTCTTGGGAAGGAGTGAACAATTTGTGTTCAGCGCTCGACACGTGGGAGGTTGTTGGGGGCGTCTTGTCAGAGAGGTAGCCTTTTAGGCTTCCTGGGCTTTATATAAGCCCTTCTCCCCCTCCATTCTTTCTTTTTACTCTTTTTGAAATTCATAACTCCCCTCATACTCCCAAACCGCCTTCGTTGCTGAAAATTCCGTGAGGAACAAGAAGTATCTTCTGTTACTTTTTCCGGCGACTATCGGCGTTCTAGGTTAGAAGCTCTTCTTTAAATCTTTCCCCTTCTTTCATTGGTATTTCCCTTCATAGCCAGTATGTCGCGAGTCCGCCCTCTTTCTTTTAATTCTTTGCTTGGGAGGACTGGGGATGGTGACGAGGATAGGCGTGACTTTGCCTCTTCTCCTGGGGTCGGCCCCAGGGGAGAGGATGACCATCACAGGGGGGAGGGTGCTGAATCACCGGAACCTGCTCCCTTTGATGTAATTGATTCTGATGATGAGGCCCTGGAGGTGGATCCTTCCAGGATTGCCGGCCCTCTCATCCGTAGGGAGAGGGGGAAGACTTATTACTTGGATAAGAATAAGTACTCGGTCCCCTTAAAGACCTACCCTGAGGCTAAGAACAGGGACTTGATTCTAGAAAGCAACGCCGCCGGGGCAATCGAACAGTTCTATAATTTCGGGGAAGGATATACAGTCGTAGTCCCGGGGGAAAAAGACACGGTATGCTGTCCCCCGGAGGATTGTGTGGCTGTCTACCATAAGGCTTTAGAATTCGGCCTGCGATTCCCTCTTCATCCCTTTCTGGAGGAGACCTTCAGGAGGATGAACGTTGCCATTGCTCAGCTGATTGCTTCAGCTATTAGGTCTTTGATAGCTTACACCTGGACCTGTCTCTTTCATGGCGAGGGGCCCTACATTGATGCCCTTCGTTTCATGGTTGGTCTCCAAATGGTATCCTCTTCAGGGGGGACGGCTCCCCTGGTTATTGGTCTCTGCAGAGACAAAAGAAATACGCCCTGGTCTGGCCGGCTTTGAGCAGCCTGAAGGACTGGAAAAATAATTTTTTATACGTACATAGCGCGTCAGGGTGGAGGATTCCTAGGCATTTTAGGAACCATGTTCACACCCGCATGGAGACTCGCGAGGAATACCACCCAGGCGTCGGGGGGAAGGCCCTGGAGGTTAAGCTAAGTCCGAAGGAGGAGATTTTGATCAAAAAGTTTGAGATTGTTGCGGATAAACATGGCACTTTTGGCCCTGCTTTCTGGCTCCCTCACGCGGAGCTTATAGCGACAGACGAGTATTTGCTCCCCTTGGACCTGATTCCCGGCCTTGAAGGTAGTTCTAGGGGGTTTTTACTGTCGCGATTTTTCAGAGACTTTATTTCTCTTTGTTTTTTAGCTGACTGCCCCTCCTTTTCTGCAGCTTCCCCCTCTTGGTGCTGGACAAAGAAGCAGGTTAAGAGATTAGGCTTGAGCGAGGAACTTGTAGTTCTTTCGAAGCGCCCTTCCCTCCCTGCGAATTTCAGGAAAGGGAGCAAAGGTTTAATGAAGCTTGTGAAGGACTTTGCTGCTGGTCGAAGACTGCCTCTTCCCCCTCGACTGCCGGCATCAAAGCCGGCGACCCCTACTCCCAGTATTCATGAGGGGGAGGCTGAGGTCACCTCAGGGGCCACCCCTTCCCCTGGTCAGAAGCAGGGTGTTTCTTCAGCTGGGCCCCGAACTTCTCAGGGAGCGCGCCCTGTAAATTTTGAGGGGACCGGGGAGAGTGTCCCTTTGGAGCTGAGGAGAAAGAGGGATAGAGAGCCTTCTGGAGCTGATGTGGTGGATTTGGAGGCGGATGCTACTACCCCTGAAGCAAAGCGTCCTGCTCGCGAACTTCCGAGTACTCCTTTTCCGGAGGAAAACACGGAGTTCCACTATACTGCTGGTGATAGCGTGGACGTGTCAGGTCTACTTTCTGACTCTGGCGTTGTCTTGGCTGATCGCCTCACAATGTCCGTGACCTCAACTTCTCACCAGGTGCTTCAATACATCCAGCGTACCTCTAAGGTTTTGCTGGCGTCTGCCGAGCTGGCGGCTCTCAGCCGCCTGAGCGACGAACAATTGACTATCACACCAGGGGCTCCTCCTCCTGACCGCCTGGCTATGGTGGAGAGGGATATTACCTTGATAAACAACTTGAAGGATAAGCTGGCAAGGCAGGAGGGTGAGCTGGAGGAGGCTAAGAACCAGGCTGGTCAGTGGAAACTCCAGGGAGAGAGAGCTGTGAGGGAAGTAGCTAAGCTGGAAGCTGATATGAAGGAGAGCCGTTTGTCAATGGAGCGGGCTACCCTATCTCTGGCTGAGATGGGGCATCTGAGAGGAAAAGTAGCTGACTTGGAGGAGCAATTGTCCTGAGTGACTCGGCCTTTGAGCAGGCCAAGGGAGAGTGGAAAAAAGAAAAAGAGACTCTTGCAGAGGAGACCGAGGCTGCAGTGGATGCAAGCTAAGTGAGTGGTGCCAACTCTTCCCTGGAGTTGGTGATGGAGGTGATTGGGGAGATGTTCCCTGCGTTTGATGAGGAGGCTTTCCGGAGCCTTTATTCTGCTAAGAATGAAGCTCGGGCGGCCAGACCACCTGAGGCGGCTGCCGGCCCAAACCAGGATGCTCCATGATGCTGACTCTTTTCTCGTAATAGTTTTACTTTCCATGCTGAGCCTTTGTCATTGCCAGCTGTCTGTAATATTCGTTCTTCCGGATCTTTGTTTTAGTTATTTTGTAAAAACTTTCTACCCTTCATGGGTTTTGCTATGGAATGCCTTTCCTTTGTTCCAGTCTGCCTCTTTTACGTTTTTCATGCAAGGTTGAGGGATTTGCCCCCAGTCCTTGTCAGCTGTGTGCAACCTGGACCACCCCTGGTCTCTGCTCGAGGTTCAGGGAGCCTGCCCCCCGCCTGCCCAGAGACAGGGAGGGCTTTTGTGTTTTTATACAAGGTTGGGGGATTTGCCCCCAGTCCTTGCCGGTCGTGCGTAGCCCGGCCTGTCCCTGGTCTCTGCATGGAGTCCAGGGGGCTTGCTCCCTGTCTGCCCGGAGGCAGGCGGGGAGGGTTTTTGCGTTTTTTATACAAGGTTGGGGGATTTTCCCCCAGTCCTTGTCAGTCGTGCGTAACCTGGCCTGTCCCTGGTTTCTGCTTGGAATCCAGGGGGCTTGCTCCCTACCTGCCCAGAGGCAGGTGGGGAGGGCTTTTGCGTTTTTTATACAAGGTTGGGGGATTTGCCCCCAGTCCTTGTCAGTCGTGCGTAGCCTGGCCTGTCCCTGGTTTCTGCTTGGAGTCCAGGGGGCTAGCTCCCTATCTGCCCAGAGGCAGGTGGGGAGGGCTTTTGCATTTTTATACAAGGTTGGGGGATTTGCCCCCAGTCCTTGTCAGCAGTGGGTGATCTGCATCCTTCCTGCTCGTGCTTTCAAAGATTTTTGTTGGGGTGTCCCTTTTTCTTGGTTCTGGCAACAGGGGGGCCCTCCCCTATTGCCCCCTGTTCGTTTGTGTGTGAGAGCGCAAGCTTAAACAGACAACGAGTATAAATTCTTGAGTGTTATAGAAATTTTGTTAAAACATAAGATTGGTCGGAGTCGTCGACATTTCTTTTTGATCGTCCTCCGCCAGTATTTTTCCCTATGGGTGTGATCTCCTTAAGGCTTAGTCATACATAGTATCTTTTTAGGGTGTCGGCGTTCCAGTGCGCGTTTAACTCTTGGCCTGCTGGGTTGGCGATTCTGTACGTGCCTGTTCCCAAGATCTGGGTCACTTGGTATGGGCCTTCCCAGTTGGCGCTTAGTTTGCCGTGTTCTCTAGATTTTCCAACAGCCTGTGTCTTTCTTAATACCAGGTCTCCTACCTGGAATCTTATCTCATGCACCTTCTTGTTGTATGCCTTCCTCATCCTTTGCTGGTAGGCTGCTATGTTGGTGCAGGCTTCCTCCCTGACTTCCTGGACCAGGTCAAGAGTTTCGGCCATTGCTTCGTGGTTGTCAGCCTGGTTGTATTGCTGAGATCGCAGGGTAGGAACTCGCACTTCGATGGGTAGCAAAGCCTCCGCTCCATACACCAGGCCAAAGGGCGCCTGACCTGTTGATTCCTTTCTGGTGGTCCTTATTGACCATAGGATGCTTGGTAGCTCGTCCGCCCATCTTCCCTTGAGGTCATCTACCATTTTTCTGAGTCCGTTTAAGATCTGTTTGTTTGCAGCCTCGGCCTGCCCATTGGTCTGGGGGTGGCAGACGGCAGAATAGGCGACGGCTATCCCATGCCCCTCTAGCCAGGCTCTTAGGGGGTCATTATCAAATTGCCTTCCATGGTCAAATACCAATGTTTTTGGAAGGCCAAATCTGGTTATAATGTTCCTCCAAATGACCTTCCTGACCGCCGGTTCGGTGATGTTTGGGACTGCTTCAGCTTCAACCCACTTTGTGAAGTAGTCTATCCCTACGATCAGAAATTTTCGGCCCCCGGTGGCCGTGGTGAATGGACCCAGTATGTCCATTCCGCATTGGGCGAAAGGAATGGGAGATAGAATCGGCCTGAGCTCTTGGGCTGGGACATGGATTGATAGAGCGAAGAGTTGGCATTTTCTGCACTTTTGGGTCAGGCTTCTAGCGTCTGCTAGCATGGTAGGCTAGTAGTACCCTGCTCTGAGGGCCTTGTGGGCCAGTGACCTTCCTCCGATGTGATGTCCACAGATTCTCGAGTGGATGTCTTCTAGGACTTCGGCAGCCTGGTCTGCCCCTAGGCATCTGAGCAAGGGGTAAGTGAAAGATTTCTTGTAGAGCTCTCCGTCAATGATTATGAACCAGGTGGCTTTGGCCTGAATTTTCCTCTTCTGTACCGGATCAGGTGGTAGGATGCCGTATCTTTTGAACTGAATGAGGGGGGTCATCCAGTTTTCCTGTCTCTCTTCAATGGTGCTGACTGCCTGACAGGGAGTGGTGGACTTCTCATGCATAACATCGACCCAAACTGACCTCCTTACGTCTTGCAAGCTGGAGTTGGCCAGCTTAGACAGAGCGTCGGCCCGATTATTCTGTGATCGGGGTATTTGCTGGATTTCATAGGACTTCAGGTTTGATAATTCCTGTTTCACTTTTTCAAGGTAGGTGGCCATGGTCTGGTCTCTGGCCTCATATTCTCCGTTAATTTGATTAGCAATGAGCTGGGAGTCAGTTGCTAGTATAACTCGCTCTGCCCCTGCGGCCTTAGCCAGATTTATCCCTGCTTGTACAGCCTCGTACTCCGCCTCGTTGTTTGATGCGGGGAAGGTGACTTCAGGTTTGATAATTCCTGTTTCACTTTTTCAAGGTAGGTGGCCATAGTCTGGTCTCTGGCCTCATATTCTCCGTTAATTTGATTAGCAATGAGCTGGGAGTCAGTTGCTAGTATAACTCGCTCTGCCCCTGCGGCCTTAGCCAGATTTATTCCTGCGAGTACAACCTCGTACTCTGCCTCGTTGTTTGATGCGGGGAAGGTGAATCTGAGCGCATGCTCAAAGTCAACTCCTTCTGGGCTGGTCAGAACAACGCCTGCCCCTGCGCCATTGGCTGTTGAGGATCCGTCAGTGTGCACAATCCATTCTTCAGCGGGGGGCTCCTCTTCCCCTGAGTGGGAACATTCAGCCAGGAAATCAGCTAAGGCTTGTGCTTTGATGGCTGTCCTTGGCTGATATGAAATCCCCAGCCCGCTTAGCTCGATCTCCCATTTTAGCAGCCTTCCTGATTTCTCAAACTTTTCCAACACTTTCTCCAGCGGCTGATTGGTGAGGACCACAACGGGATGTGCGTCAAAGTAGGGTTTGAGTTTTCTGGCTGCGATGATGACTGCATAGGCGGCCTTTTCTATCAAAGGATAATTTTTTTCGGTTGTCCCCAGGGCGTGACTCACAAAGTAGATGGGTTGTTGTGAGTTTGCTTCCTCCCTTAGGATGACTGCACTTACTGTTGTGTTGGTGACAGCAATGTACAGGTACAGTTTCTCTCCGGCCGCTGGTCTTGCCAGGGTAGGGAGTTTTTCAGGTGTTCCTTCAATTGTTCAAAGGCTTTCTTTTGTTCATCTTCCCATTTGAATTGCTTGTTGCCCTTCAATACTTTGAAGAATGGGGTGGATTTCTCTGCCGATCTGGCGATAAATCGGGCCAGGGCGGCCATCCTGCCTGTAAGCCGCTGAATGTCCCTGATGGTTTTAGGCTCCGGGAGATCTAGGACCGCCTGAATTTTTTCGGGGTTGGCGTCTATCCCCCTGGAGCTGACTAAGAATCCCAGGAATTTTCCGGATCGGACCCCGAATGTGCATTTTTTCGGATTCAGCTTCATCTTGTATGACCGCAGGGAGGAGAATGTTTCCTGAAGGTCTGTTAGATGCTCCTTGTCCCCCTTGCTCTTGACAATTGCATCATCGACATAGGCTTCCAAATTTCTCCCTTTTTGATTTTCAAAGACTTTGTCCACCAACCGCTGATAGGTGGCGCCTGCATTCTTCAGCCCGATTGGCATCATCTTATACATGTAGGTGCCGTGGCTGGTTATGAAGGCGCACCTCACTCTGTCTGGCTGCCAGAGGTACACTTGATGGTACCCTGAGAATGCATCCAGAAAGCTTAGCGTGGTGTATCCACTAGTGGCGTCCACCAGTTGATCTATCCTGGGCAGAGGGTAGCAGTCCTTTGGGCAGGTTTTGTTAAGGTTCGTAAAGTCTAGCACATTCTCCATGCGCCTGACGACTTTTTTACCATTACAACGTTTGCCAACCATTCAGGGTAGTCACAGACTTCGATGAAATCTGCCTTCAGGAGTTTGTCTATTTCTTCTTTTATCGCCGCGTCTTTTTCTACGGACATGTTTCTTTTCTTCTGCTTCACAGGGCGAGCCTCCGGATTAATGTTTAGTTTGTGAACAATAAAAGTCGGGTCGACCCCTGGCATCTCATCTGCGGAGTAAGCGAATACGTCCCTATTCTCTCTCAGGACCGCAATTAGCTCTCTTTGGTAGGATTCCTCCAGGTCGGCCCCTATGAGGACCTGCCTTCCTAGTTCTAAGTCCACCAGCATGCTCTCCCCTTCAGGCTCTAGGTGGGCTGATTCTTGCTGGGCAGCCGGGATTTCGCCCTCCCTGCTGGGAGAGCTTTCGGCTTTTCGCTTTCCTTTCCTTTCTGTCTCATGGGCTTGCAGGGCCACGGAGTAACAGTGTCTGGCCGACTCCTGATCCCCATGGACCTTCCCCTCCATGCCGAAGTCTGTCACATAGGCTATGGTGAGGGCCCTGATTGACACAGCAGCTTCTATTTCATCTAGGGTGGCTCGCCCTATCAGGGCGTTGTACGCAGACTTGGCATCCACCACAACAAATGATGCCCTGATATTTCTGGCCGAGGCCCCCTCTCCGAATGTTACCGGCAGGTCGATAACTCCCATGGGTAGCACACCTGCCCCACTGAACCCATATAAAGATCCAGAGGCCGGCTTCAGATGTCTTTTTTCCAGATTCATTTTCTCAAAAGCGTCTTTGTACAAGAGGTTTGTATAGGCGCCAGTGTCCACCATGCATCTCTTGACAATGTGATTGCTAATTTCAAGAGTTAAGACCAGAGGGTCACTATGCGGATACACGACTCTCCCTGCATCTTCAGGGGTAATGCTTAGGGTGGTGCCTCTTGGACTTCCTGCCTCTCGGCATAGCAAATTTGGTTCCGCGGATCTGCCTTTTCTGGCTTCGTCTGCTAGTCCGCCCCTCTGCATCTCCTGACACCACGTGGATAATTGTGCGATTTTGGGCTGAGCCTTTAGGTTTGTCCGCCGCCTCCTTTTGGGGTTTGTTCCTTGCTGCATAGTTACTCAGCCAGCCGTTTCTTATAAGTTTCTCTATCTCATCTTTTAAGTGTCGGCATTCCTCTGTGGTATGGCCTATGCAATCGTGGAACGTGCAGAATTTTTTGGGATCTCCCTTTGGGCTGCGCGGCTTGTTTGGACGAGTCCAATTCGCTGTTTCTTTTTCCAACTCAAAGATTTCTGCTCTCGGCCTATTGAAGGTCGTGTAGCTGTCAAATCTTGGCTGGTATGTTGTGCGTTCTTTTTTAGGGGTGTCTCCCTCTTCTCTCTGCTTGCCTGGCTCGTTTCTGCCACGTCCACCCTGCGGTCCCCTTTGCGGCCTTGCTTGGCCTGCAGGGGTGTCCGGCAGGCTGTGAAACTCTTCCTGCAGAATAAATCCTTCAGCGATTTTCTTGGCCTTGGCCAAGGTTTCCGGCTGGGCCCTGATCATCTGATTCTTCATTTCTCATGGGAGCAGGGAGATTGTCAGGGCGTAAGCAGCGGTGGAATCATCGATCTCTCTGACTTGCTGATAGGACAAGTCAAACCTCTTCAGGTACTCCCTGACGCTTTCGTCCTTCTTCTGTTTTAGGGTCATGAGATCGAAACGAGTGAGGCGTCTCCTTTTGTTCCCTGCATATTGCTCAAGGAAGGCCTCGGCTAACTCTATAAAGAAGCTGATCGATCCCTGGCGAAGGTCCCTGAACCATCCCTGTGCAAGTCCTACCAGGGTGGTTGGGAAGATTTTACACTAGATTTCGTCATCCACGTCATACATGCCCATGTGACTCTCAAATGCCGCCAGATGATCCTCTGGGTCTGTGGTCCCGTCGAACTTGACGGTAGGCATTTTGATTTTTGGGATGGGGAAATCTTGTACATCAGGATGAAGAGGGGTTTTTGTAGGCCTGCCTGCCATTCGTGACCTGCTTTCCCCAGACTGGTTATCGTGGATATCCCATTGTCTAGGGATTGGTTTCCTAGTACTGAGGGAGCGGTGCCTCGGTGGCGGCCTGCTCGCTGCTTCGTCCTCTATCTCAGGGGAGATTTGTCTGGGTCTCTTCCTTTGAGACTGGCAGAGTTTGTCGTCCTGGTGGTATCTAGATTCGAGCGGTTGCCCCCAGTTAAGCCTAGACTGCAGGCTTTGGGACAACCCTGGGGTCGGCTGTCCCTTGGCTGCCGGCGTTAACCTGGAGAAGACTCCGCCCTGCTTTTCCCCCAGGCGTTTGGACGCAGGTTCCTTGTGCCTCATCCGCTCCCGCAATCCCTGAGATAGACCTCTCTGCTCTCTAGACGCGGATTCTGTTGTGTGAATGAAGAACGCCTGTTGTTGGGCAGGTGGCTCTGGGCTGCCTGTTGTGATACGCTTCTGCACCTGCGCGTATACTTGAGCTGTCCTTCTTGCTTTCCTCTGGGCGTTTCTGGCGGCGGTTCGCTTCGTGCCCCCAGCTCCATCCCTGTTCATTGAGGGTGGCTGCCTGGGGGTCGTTGCGACCCTGCCTACCAGGTCCTCAGGAGTGAACTCCTGGTTTAGCATTGCAGAGAAGAAGGCAGTTGTCTGTACCATCTGAGTTGGGGTCAGGTTCAGAGTGTGCCCTGGGTGTGCCTCCAACTCTGGTGCTACAGCAGCATTTGGCATGCCCGGGAGACTGGTTCCTCCCATCCCCAGGGTCGTGGTGGGAGGAGCCCTTTCTGGCTGTGGCATGCCGTATAGGGGGGTCACCGGTGGGACCGTCGGACCTACCCCTACACTGGTGTCAACGATTTCTGGCATGATTAATTTGATTGGTTTAGTTTTTGTAATTGGGAATGGTTGATTTTTGTGGGTAATTCGCGGATACAACCAGATCTCTCCCCACAGACGGCGCCAAATTGTTCCGGTTATTGGAATCAATTAACCCGATGTGGAATTCGGGTTAGAATCGTTCGGTATTACTCCTGAATGTTCACCGATCAATCTTGACACTCTCCTTCCTCCTACTCTCTTGGTCGGACCTTCCCGGCGGATTGGGCGGACTCCCTGCACAGAGAACGCACAGGGCCTCGGAGGTTGTCCGAGGAAACCCTCTCCGATGCCTAAGTTAGTCCGTGAAAGTCTTAAGAAACCCAGCTCGTGAGGAACTGGGCGGCGATTTTAGAGTAAAAGTTCTAGAGAGAGAAAATCCAATCCCTTTCTTGTGGGAAATGGAAGAGTATTTATACCTTCCCACAAGAGAGGGAAGTAGAAGGAGAATGAGTGGATAAGGAGGTGACAAGTGACGTTCTCTCATCCACCCACTTTCAATTACCTTAGGCAAAATGACGAGAGGGCCCCTGGGGATCCCTGCTCTGTCTGAGGAGATGCCCCCAGGGGGTAGGCGGGTTTTTGAGCTGCTGATCTAAGCTCTAGCAGGCCGCGTCACCCTGCTGGCCCGACGGTCGGCTGCTTTCCTTGGTAGTTCTTCCCACTTCTATGTTTTTTACTTTGACTGTTTGTCGGGTCGTTTCTGGGCTTAATTGGCAATCCTCTGGGAACCTGCCTAGCAGGCTGTCAGTGTCAGGCTGCCGACCCCAATCAATTATTATTATTATTATTATTATTATTATTATTATTATTATTATTTTTTATAAAACGGAACTTTCATTAAACACCAGAACAAATTACAAGAAGTTAGAGGGAAGCCGAGATACTATCTGGGCTCTCACTCCCTTAGCGATAGAAAAACTAAGACGAGTAAAAATAAAAGCAGCTGCCCGAGCTCCCGCGTCCTGAGAGATAGAGAATTTCTGAATCCGCTTGAGTAAAGCAGCGGCCTCCGCGTCGAGCTCCCCTAGAGAAGAGAAAGAGAAAGGTAGGAAACCATACCCAATCTTGGTGCACAAATCTCCATACTTGGCGCACTTGCGCTGAGCAGCATCAGCGACTGCGCGGCCAGGTAGACAATCAGACATCGCAGACTGGGTCAAAGGGGACGACCCCGTCAAATCGACACACACATCACGGCCCCTATCCCAGGAATAAAGAAGCAAATCCGCGGGGCGTAGGGGTCTGTCGTGCCCATCAATCAAACCGACATCTACCTCCTTACCGGCCGAAATACGAGATCGGAAACAGATATCCAAAAGGGTATTATTATTATTATTATTATTATTATTTTTTTTTTTTAAAACGGAACTTTCATTAAACACCAGAACAAATTACAAGAAGTTAGAGGGAAGCCGAGATACTATCTGGGCTCCCACTCCCTTAGCGATAGAAAAACTAAGACGAGTAAAAATAAAAGCAGCTGCCCGAGCTCCCGCGTCCTGAGAGATAGAGAATTTCTGAATCCGCTTGAGTAAAGCAGCGGCCTCCGCGTCGAGCTCCTCTAGAGAAGAGAAAGAGAAAGGTAGGAAACCATACCCAATCTTGGTGCACAAATCTCCATACTTGGCGCACTTGCGCTGAGCAGCATCAGCGACTGCGCGGCCAGGTAGAAAATCAGACATCGCAGACTGGGTCAAAGGGGACGACCCCGTCAAGTAGTAATATTATTATTATTATTATTATTATTATTATTATTATTATTATTATTACTACTACTATTACTACTACTACTACTATTATTATTACTATTACTATTATTATTATTATTATTATTATTATTATTATTATCCTAATACATGTAGATATATTATTATTATTATTATTATTATTATTATTATATTTTTTTTTTTTTTTTATAAATAGAGAATTTTATTGATGAATCAAAAAGTAGTTTACAAAAAATTGGTGGGTAACCGAGATACAATCTGGGCCCCCACCCCCTTAGCTATAGCGAAGCTAAGTCTGATAAAAATAAAAGGAGCAGCGCGTGCTCCGGCATCCTGTGCTATCGAAAATTTTTGAATCCTCTTGAGTAAGCCGATAGCATCCGCCTCCAATTCCCCCAGCGAAGAAAAGGAAAAGGGCAAAAACCCATATCCAAGCCCCGAGCAAAGGTCCCTGTACTTAACGCATTTGCGCCGGGCAGCGTCACCCACAGCACGGCCTGGCGCGAAATCAGAGAGCCCTAACTGAGTCAAAGGAGAAGACCCGGTAAGATCTACGCAAACGTCACGCCCCCTGTCCCATGAATAAAGAAGCAAATCAGCAGGACGCAAGGATCTGTCATGATCATCAATCAAGCCAATATCAATCTCCTTCCCAGCCGAGACCCCGGAACGAAAACAGATATCCAAAAGGGTGTCACGAACGAGGTTATGTCGATGTTTAATACCGACAACCCCTGCGCAAGACACGGCATGGTCCCCAAAAATATCGTCGCCAAAAACCCGAGAGCAGGCGGAACAAGGTCCAGGTACGGAAAATAAAGGAATGCCCAACCGATAGCTAAGCACACATATTATTATTATTATTATTACTACTACTACTATTACTACTACTACTATTATTATTACTATTATTATTATTACTATTATTATTATTATTATTATCCTAATACATGTAGATATATTTTCTTTTCGTTTATTTTATCATGATAAATATGAGTAATCGTTTGTCATTAGATATCAACAAAAAAATTAAGCTACATCGAAAAATTATAAGAAGGAAATTATAAGAAGGTGATGGAATACTATATTATAAATAGGAGTAATTGTTCGTCCATAAATATCAACAAATTTTTTAACAAAGTAAGATTATCAACCACATAGCATGGTCTTAAGACTCGTGGTGAACGGAGTATTTACACGACTACAATTATAAATTTGAAGTCGTAATTTTGAACTTTACTATCATTTCAAATGCATTCATAATTGTACTATTACAAATAAGCAAAGGTATGCATCGTTACTTTAAGCTCAACATTCATTATTATAACTTGTGCGCCGATGATGACAAATTTGTTTTTTATCACATGTTTCATTATTGTTGACGGTAATATGTTCCCATTTTACCCAGTGAATATTTATATCTACGTATATTTATGTGCAAAGAACTTTAATTAGTCTTTTATTCTAACTACAACGCACCATATATTATGCCTATAATTTAATTTGACCTTTATCGTATATATTATCTCTGATTTCTTGAAACACATTTAGTATATATGGATAACATTTTTTACTACTACATATACTCTTAACCTCGACCGACTGACTCTCTATTGTTGTACAGTTTCACAAATTTATGAAATCATCCAACCTGGTGTCCTTATCAAGGTCACTAAAAAGTGGTCCGTGCATCGCACGGGTTTTCCATCTAGTATAATATAATTCGAAATATATTTAAGGGTTTTTCTATGGGATACCCCTCAACTATTGACTTTTTCAAGTGGTACCCCCGCCTTTTTCGAATTATATGGTGTACCCCTAAACTTTACTTATCAGTCCATATCATAACCAAAGTGATGAGTGTATTACAAATATTTTTTTAAAATGAATAATTAACATATTAATCAATCCAATTTGATGCTACAAACCACCTATTTTTCTTTACCATTCACCAAGCCACCAAATGCCCATCAAAACGCACTCTGTTGTCGGCCGACATCGACCTATCTCCCTCACTCTTTTAAATCCATCAACCTGAATCCCTCCGTCACCCCCATGTCGTAGTGTGGTGTAATGGATTTTTTCGAGTAAAGGATGCAAATTGAAGAAATATATCATGATTGATGAAAGTAAAATAGGAAATAATTACAATTTATATCATCAATTGAGAAATTTCCGTTGAAAAATTATAACTTTGGTTACAATATAGACTAATTTACAAAGTTTAGGGGTACATCTTGTAATTCGAAAAAGGCGGGGGTACCACATGGAAAAGTCGATAGTTGAGGGGTATCCCATAGAAAAACCCTATATTTAAATATAAATATAGTTATTTCGCCTTCGTCAATTTCTGAGAACAATTCCAAAACAACATTTCTTTTTCCAATTAATACCTAAATTGCAGTAATTAAGCGATGAACTCAAAATCAATACTTCAACAAATTAATTCAATCATACTAAAACTCTACCTCACTTCAATTTACTCCGTTTTTTCCAGATTTGTTTTTTGAAAAGTTCATATCAACAACTTTTTTCCCCAATCACTCAATTAATACCTAAATTACAGTAATTAAGCGATAAACTCGAAAGTCAATGCTTCAAGAAATCAATTCAATTATACTAAAAGTATACCTCACTTCAAATTACTCCGATTTTTCCAGAAAATTCTTGAGAATTTCATATCAACAACTTTTCCCCAATTAATACCTAAATTACCGTAATGAAGCGATGAACTCAAAATAAATCAATTCAATTATACTAAACTATACCTCACTTCACATTACTCCGATTTTTCCAGAAAATTCTTTAAAAGTTCATATGAAAAATACCCTTCATCACAAATTAACATCACGATCGATTATTATACGCATTAAAAATCAAAAATACAAATTCACTGAGTTAGTTTTTTTGTTACCGAATCTCAAAAATTGATTTCGATTGAATTTAAAAATATAACTAATCATTACAGGAAATCAACTATATCAAAACTCAAAAAATAACTAAGATGATTCAATCTTCCAATTTTCCTTATTTTGGCTTTCTTCCGCCTGAAAATTCACCAAACAATTTAAAAAACAAAATCAGATTTCTAAAATATCAATTGACAATTATATTAATAAATAAAAAAAACTAAACATAGATCAGGTTTCAATCAGATTTCAGAAAAACTGACAATTTAAACGTACATCAGACATGATGAAATAATTAGCGACAAAACGATATGAAAACAGAAAGTTGAAAAACAGAGATTGAAGTGAGAACAGAGTAGATCAGAGATGGTCGCTGGTTGAATTAGAATATGACCGAACAACGAATGTAATATATAGTAGATTGTTCGAATTAATTGATGAAGGTAAAGCGGATTCAATGAGGCAACCATTATGAAGCAAGTACAATTTTCGAAGCAGAATATGGGAGCACCGAGATGACTGGAAACCGAGGAGGTAGCGGTAAATATGGGCGACGGAAAACGGAGAAAGGAGATTAATGATGAAGTAAGAGTAATTAATGACCCGGGTAGTTGGATTAAGGGGATTGGAATTGATTGCAATTGGATTAAGGGGATTGGAATTGAAATACTAGAAATCCAATTGAGTAAAAATTGAGGCATATTTTGAAATATAGCATTGTATTGTTCTTGAGAACTGTGTTTTGGTTTCTGATTTAATATATAGAGGATTAAAAGGGCACTGTTTCTATTAAATAAGCTGCAAGTGTCCAACTCAAAGAATAACAAGATAAAGTTAAAGTTGTTGGTTGTTGGCTTGTTACGAGTATGGACACATCAGGAATATAGTACTATTTTGTACGCCTCATCGCGTGTCGGTAAGAATACACTTCTCATTTAAGATTTGTCGTCTAAGGTTAATCATTATATCAAATTATGTTTTGTGGGTGGATTTGTTTTTTCATTCACATAAGTACATTAATGCAAATAGATATAAGAATCTAAGATGTTGTATGTCAATTGGTGATGAAAGATTCATCTATTTGGGGCATGTCATCATCTGAGTTTGAGATAATCAGCTAATTTAGTTATCATTAACGACTTATCCTTTTATTTGAATTTGGAAAATATTTTTGGTATTGCCTTTTGGTATGGTGGAGTTTAATTATTTTTCGTTTGGCCAAATTTTGTTCATTGTCCATTGAGAAATAATTAATTTTGTATATTCCTAATTAAAATAATGGTAAATTTGTTATTTTTGTTATTTTTGATAATTTTAGTTTGAAATGTCTTTTAAAGACTTGCATTAAAAATCTAGTGATATAAATAATTAAGAACAATAATTTCTTTTCGGTATGACACATTAAAAGGATTATTAAATTTGTGTCAAAATGAAAATATTGACCCTTCTACTTCGGATCCTCATATTGAAGGGTAATAAAGACAAAGAAAAGAGAAAATAGATATCAAAAGAACTTTGAATGTCTTATAGTTGATATATAAAGGTATGTGAACTATTTTATGTTTTAAGTTGTATTAGTTCACATCACTATATTGATTTGTAGACAAAATTATGTATGATATTTATATCTCGATCTTTAGAAGTTTCAAGTTCCTAAACGTTTTATCACATATTTGACTGAGATATATTCTCGGTACAAGATTAAAGATGTCAGTTGATCATAAGTGGAAACACTTTGACAATTTGACTATTCAGGAAAAGAACGTTAAGGTTATTTCGGATAATTTCTAGAGAAGTTCGATCTTACATTAAATATCGCACCATATGAAGGTCTGAATATGTATGGTGTATTATGTGTGCAAAGTAAGATCTTGGGGGCTAGGTAGGAGTATGATTATTCATACTCTTTCCTAGATATATAACTCTAGAAGAAAATTTAGAATTATTGCAGCTTGGTTTTGGATAAAGATACAACAATCCTATTGATTGATTATAGTGTAAATTATTTACACCTAAGGTATGTCCAACTAATTAAGAATGTTTTTTGTTTTAAGGTAATAGTTGAACTTATGGATAATCAATAATTCTTTTGTTGTATAACTTTATAAGGATTAAGGGTAATGTATAAAGTAATGATCCCACACACAAGTTATTTTGAGACGGATAATAAGGATTCATTGAGGTTATTGAGTTTGGGGGGAAGAAATGAGACTTACGGAAATGATCTTCTGTCTCATTATAAAGGATCGTAGGATCATTATAGTAAAACAAACTCAAATATCTCAAGAACAATTGTTATTAAAGAAATTCACTAAGGGAAGAAGGAATGTAGTTTCAGAGGATTACATTGTTTTCGTGTCATGCTTGGCATATTGCGGTGTAATAATAGATTTATATATTGCATACATTCAAGGGTAAAAGTTAGATGATGAAACGGTAGAAAAGTATTCATTAAGCATCTTACCGAATCATTGAAATTTCTAACTAATACATGTGAATTTACATATGTCATCAAAAAAGTATTAAGTCATTCGACAATAAAGACATTTTGGAATTGTTTCATTAACTAAAAGTATAAAACATATTGGTTTCAAATGGTTCTTTGTTACCAAGAGAGACTCATTCGGTAATGAGACATTAAAGTTTGTCTTGTCAATAATGGCTATAAAGACAATTGGCATATTCGGTTATATATATATGGAGTTACATTGGGTGAATGGTAAAGACAAGTTTGTCAATGGTGAAATTGATAGACCCATTGTTGCAGATACTGGAAATCTTGACTCGAGAGACACAAGGTAAAGTTTCTGCGAATTAAGGTTAATAATCATCTAATGAAAACTCAAATAAGGTTTTTCGTCAAAAAGTACATTTATCTATCTATCATGATATCATCTCATTTGGTTTTGTATGGATGTGGTACATGATTGTAGATACTCAAGATTTGGTGGGAGTATGAAAATATATCAAGTTTTATACCCTTTCAGTAAATGGGACTAATGCAGTCTTATTAATGTCCTTAAAGAAATGTTCATATCCAGAAAGTACAACTTACTTAAAGCCATGTATTTCAGAAATTTTTCATGTGTTTGAGTAATAAGGTATAATTGAACCTAGTTTGTACATATTTGGATATCGTGTAAATTCTATAGTTTAATTGACAGATATTAAGGGAATACAGTAGGATATTGAGATCCACTAAGGGCAGCCAAATATTGTCTGTCATTTATTTTTGGAGCAAAACAATGTTATCATATAAAGATGATCGATTCAGGTTGAGATCATTCAGTATTTCGACTCCTATTTGGTCATGCTTATTTGTCACAAGGCTGCAAACTAGGTTCGATATTGAAAGACCATTTAAGTTATTTGTGACAAAATGATGGTTATTATAGTTTCAAATAACAATACAAGTGATGTGTTATAGAAACGATTCAGAGTGAAAGGCGTCTAAGATATGTTTGTACAAACTCCAATTTTTGCGGATCCTCTTACTAAGGAATTACCACCCACGGTCTTTCTTGAGCATATTGCTCATGTGGGTGTTTTGGTTCAAAAGATATTCAGGTTAATTGGGAGTTTGTCACATTAGACACATTATGATATATGGTTATTCAGTTCTGCAGAAATAAAGTTTACAGTTTTCAGTTTCACTCTATCTTATCTGGTTGATCTCACTAAGGTTTAAGGTGGACCAGTTGGAAATATGCATATTTGGATCACATTCGGTTGCTGTTTCCATGCTACACTCCTATACTAGATTTATGTCGTTAGTCATGTTTGCATATGTGATCATTGATGGGTCCTGTTACGACAGACTGTGGCAAAGGCCGCTTTGGTTCTATGTACATATGATTGATGGACCGAATTTCATAAGACGGTTAGAATGTTTGATAGCACTATTGAGCTCATACGGTTATAATGAATGCAATCTTCAGTGTCCTACATATACTAGTATATGACCCAAGTGGGAGATTGTAAGAATTATGGGTCTAATACAATATATGTGGACAACATTATTTGGACCTATTATATTTATTAGCTATCATTAAAGTTGAGCCCAAATACGTGATCCGTCATAATACAAATACTACGGGCTTATTTACGTCTTATAAAGTATGGGTCGGATACTATAATAGTGTAGAGACCCATTAGGGCTTTATGGGATATATGATGGGCTTATCCACTAAAGGCAACTGATATAGGTCATCAGGGTTTAACCACCCTTCCCTATATATTGTCATGGTTATGGTCCCTGACAGCACACTTTTGACCTAATCTCATGTATATCCCATCGGTATGGAGAAACTCAAAAGACGAGTGTGTCTGTTAGAAGACCTAATCCAGAAGACCGACGTAAGTTATTTCTATCAGTATTATCAGGTATGCTTCCGCTACAGCTAATTACAGGTATTACTAATTAATTTAGTATGAAGTTTCAGTCTTGGGTCAAATTAAATCTAACATAACATACTTGTTATTCAGTCGAAACTCAGAAATGAAATCCTCTAATTCATAAATTGATTTGTCTCTTTACTAAAAAATAATGAACTAATGTATTTCATATCATTCTATTCAAAAGAATCAAAGAAATGATAAACTTTTCCCAATTTGTTGTAAACATCAACTAACCTACTCATTGTGCAAAAAACTCACTCGAAATTATCAAAATTAAAGTGCCAAAACCATTAGGGTGTCGTCAAAAACAACTATAATAAGTTGATTTAGGCATATATATTAAGACAATTCATAACTTATTTTTCTAAGAGCAAATGAATTAATTATTGATTAAAAGCCAATAAAAAATTGACAAAAATATTATCCAAAATTAGGCTTCCTCAATTTTCTTGAATTAATCTCATTAACTCTTTTTTTCCCTCACAAAAAAGAGAATGATTCAAGAAAATGGAGGAAGTATCAAAATTGACCTACCTCAATGCACAACTCAATTACACATGCATCCTTGGCTCCTTGTTCATCTACATCGTGACCGCTTTCCTCACACAATCAGAAGCTAATATATTATTGTGGACATGACATAGGTCCACACCGACGCGGCCACGCACGGGTTTGGGGAGGCGAATGAATCTCCACATGAGATGGGTCGAATTGAATTTTAAATCGAAGTAGGAGTCTCCACCGAACCTTGTGGGAGTTCGGGCCCGTTCGAACCCACTCTATGTCGTAGTGGGCCATGTACAAAATATGGCCCATTTCCGATGTCAGAGTTTATCGGGTTCGTCCCTTAGCATTTGATACCGATACCGACATTATCGGTAATCGAATATTGAATGACTCTCGTTGCCAATGGATTCGGACATCCGGAAAGCATGGTTCTGAGTAAGGGGTGAGGGTACGTGTTGGGAAGTTCACTGAGAACACCCAACCCCGCCCGCACTTAGCGGCCTTTACTAAGATATCGTTCGTTTTTGGTGTACATGTGTTAGTTCGATAGTGGAATGATATGCAAACATTATTTTCCCTAAGCATGTGAGAGAAGAAAAATAAATGGGTTGCTAAGTCGTTTAATGCATCTTAAACTAATAACGTCAAAGTTATATTTAGCATGTGAAGTTCGTTTTAGTCTAATAAAACAAAAGATGAAAATAAATTGCTACAAACATGAACAAACGAGTTATTAACGATTTATAAATCGAATAAGAATATAAATACGATGATATGCAAGATTTTAGAAAAGAGTTTATGACACGTGATGGATTAAAACGTGTTGACCGAGGTCGAAAAAGCATTTATCGAAATCTGAAAATATGTCGCAAAAGTCGCTATTTTATGTAAGGAACGAAAGGAATAGAAAAAAACGAGAAAGCGAAGAAAAAGAGGCTCGGCCTTCCAGGCTCTCGCGCGAGTCGCCTGGGAGGCGCGCCACTCGCGCGGGAGTCTGTCCCGGATTTTATTTCCGAAAATCGTCAAATTTTATAAATTGTGTACAAATATGGATTAATTTATACTCGATTTATATTTTCGATATTCGTCGTATTCAATATTCGATTATGAAATCGATATCAAATAGATAGAATGATTTTAGAAAAAGTTCTACAATGTTTGTTTTTGAAAAGAATTTGAACGAAAAGGAAAAAAAAAATGTTAATTTTTTCCGCGTAAAAAATCGTCGAATTTTGTTTAAAAAAAAGGATGTAACGATTTTATTAGCATCAACGACTCTTAATTTAGTTCTTGTTAAATACGATATTCGATTAGAGAATCGATATCGTATTTTAAGAACGTTTCGTTTTATGAAAATATTTTTGTAATATCGATATTATAAAAAAAAATGCGACAACGAGCCATATTAAAAAAACGGACCGACTGACGAAAAGAGAAGAAAAAGGACGAGAGAAAGGAAGAGAAAAGGGAAGAATCGGGTTTGATTTTACACCCTCAACCTACATGCTTTGTTTTCTCGGAACGAGGCTCGTCGGAAAGTGGCTTAGGCACGGGAGTGTCGAGACGATGTGGATGAGTTAGGGTGTCGGTTTGGCACGTGTGAGGTGACGGGTTCGGCCGGTTTTTTTTGGGGTCGGATTCGTCGGGTTATTTTATCGGTAGTTCGATGCTATTTTTGGATGCTATGTCGTAGATGAGTAATCTATGGGGATAATTGATTGGTAATTCGTAGATGTCTAATCTGTATTCGATGGGAATTGTTGATGATTTGTGTTGAATATGAAGGTCCTATTTATAGGAGAAGTATTTCTTGCTTAGGAGACAAGAAACACCAGTTTGGATAGGAAACGTAGGAGTTTGAAGAGGACGAGAGTCCCGTTTCTTGGTGAGAAAGCCATGTCTCGGCTGAAATGGGCTGTTTTGGCCGAGTGTTTGACACTCGGTTGGTAAATCGATTTGGCTTGCGGATAGAATTCCTACTTGAGATCGAATTCTATCCTCGAACGAATTTGTTTAATATTTTCGAGGCTGATATTTTGTAGTATCTGAGCCTAGGCCGAACTGATAAGGTGTCACGGCTGGTCCGTGTTTCTCGGGAAAAAATATCTTTGACCGGGTTTGACCCGGTCGCTAAAAGACGGTTTTGCCCCTGGTGTCGGATTCGACCCAAATTAGTCTTATTTGACTCGAAACGACCCACTGAGCCTGGATTTGAGGTTGGTTTTGTATGATTTGTACTCCGTAATAAGCCTAAACCAAATGTCCCTGATTTAGAGCCCATATCCGAGTCCATCAAAGCATGTTTGCGTCCGATCATCATTGGGTGTTTGGCGGGAAACTATTATAGACACCTGGCGGTCAAATGTGGGTGTCTACAATTATTAAAGGCGCCTTTTTCACCTCACACAACTAACTATCCTCAAAATAGGTCTCCCATTTTCACGTTTGAAATAGGTCTCCACAATCATTTCCAACACATTTTGACTTCATTCATCCGCATCTTGGAGACCTTCTACCTAATCAAGCACGCTTAAATGTGAAGTTCTTTTGCATAGATGACCAGAAAAGTGGAGTTATTTTGCATAGATGACCAGAAAAAAAAGTGCACTTTGTTTATATGAGTAGTACTTTCAATCCTTTTAAACACTAGTCATTTAAGCTCATAAATAGGACATCTTCAATCAATGTGGAGTGTTTCACGAACTACCCCAGATCCAACATTGAACTCATCATCATACTCATCTATTCCGCCATCAAGTTTAGCTAAGAAGCACCACCACTTTAGCTCGCTCTCCGCTGCTCAGTCCACACAGCCACCAAGTGCAAGCCCACAAATCAAGCAACAACCATGGCGAACCACCAACTCTCATTTCGCCCACTTCCGCCAAAAGAGTTGTGCCTTCTCCGATTCTTTCTCGCCCTCATCTTAGTGTTTTTAGGAATGTTGTTATGGTGAAGTTCGTTTTAGTCTAATAAAACAAAAGATGAAAATAAATTGCTACAAACATGAACAAACGAGTTAGTAACGATTTATAAATCGAATAAGAATATAAATACGATGATATGCATGATTTTAGAAAAGGGTTTATGACACGTGATGGATTAACACGTGTTGACCGAGGTCGAAAAAGCATTTATCGAAATCTGAAAATATGTCGCGAAAATCGCTATTTTATGTAAGGAACGAAAGGAATAGAAAAAAATGAGAAAGCGAAGAAAAAGAGGCTCGGCCTTCCAGGCTCTCGCGCGAGTCGCCTGGGAGGCGCGCGACTCGCGCGGGAGTCTGTCCCGGATTTTATTTCCGAAAATCGTCAAATTTTATAAATTGCGTACAAATATGGATTAATTTATACTCGATTTATATTTTCAATATTCGTCGTATTCAATATTCGATTATGAAATCGATATCAAATAGTTAGAAAGATTTTAGAAAAAGTTCTACAAAGTTTGTTTTTGAAAAGAATTTGAACGAAAAGGGAAAAAAAATGTTAATTCTCTCCGCGTAAAAAATCGTCGAATTTTGTTTAAAAAAAAGGATGTAACGATTTTATTAGCATCAACGAGACTTAATTTAGTTCTTGTTAAATACGATATTCGATTAGAGAATCGATATCGTATTTTAAGAACGTTTCGTTTCATAAAAATATTTACCCATAGGCGTAGGGCTTTCGCCTTTTGTATGCTGCATCGATACACCTTTGAAGGTCGGATGGATGCTGACTCGTGTTTAGGCGAAATCAGGCTGATTAGCATAGTTGACCAAATGGAGACAGGTCACAGCCCAGCTTGGCTGATAACCGGGGAGATTATTATGGGCCTTGATGCTAGAAGACTTGACTCGGATCGACAATTGACAGGAAGTATTCGCCTTTTGCAGGTATTTCTCTTTCTTCCGAAAAATTGCCTGAATTTTCCGAAATTTTTTTAAATTTTTTTTTTTGAAATTTTCCATTTTTTTTGATTTTTCCGAAATTTTTGATTTTTTCAAAATTTTCTTTTTTCGAAATTTTCTGAATTTTCTCGAATTTTGAATTTCTTTTTCCTCCTTTTTTTGAAAATTTTTTCCGGAAATTTTTTTTTGAATTTTTTCCGAATTTTTTTTTTGATTTTTTTTTTTCGAATTTTCCGAATTTTTTTTTAAAATTTTTTTTCGATTTTTCCAAAAAAAATCGAACTTGTTGATTTTTCGAAAGTTTTTGACTTTTCGAATTTTTTTTGCAGATCTGGTTATCCGAGCGCCTGTCAATCATAGAGCCCCCGGTGAACATATCCAGATATCGCATCTATCAGATTGGCTCACGGTCCCGACGAATAAGCTCGAGTCATCACATAAATCGGAACTATTGGGATGAAGAGCTAAAATTCCATGGCGGGCCTTAGATTAGATGGAATGTCATCTGGTGGTTCCTCTCAAAACTGACGGGATTAGCTAAGAGGGACAAAGCCCGTTATCTGTTGATCTTGTCTTCGAATTCGACCGTCCATATCTACCCGGATTGTATTTTGAGGCAGTTTGGTTCGTTTCAGCAGATCCCCGAGACTGAAGCAATTATTAGCGTTTCGCTCCAATTGACGGACGCTATGTGTGACACGTGGCTACAACGTTTGTTTACCCGGATCATATGGACTATACCTCGCCCTTGTCAGACCGTTTGGGTTTCCGAATCATATCGAAAATATACTTCTGAAGATCCAAGGAGACTCGCAGAACTTTGAAGTCTGACGAGGTTTTGAGTTGGCCCGTCGAGAATCAGTAAAGGACAATAGGTGGTTTTTTGATAAAGAGGAAATTTCAACCACCCTCGTCCAGCCGGAGTCGGGTTCTAAGTCAAAAACTAAGACCCGAGCTAAAGAGACTGGGGCTAGTGACTTGGAAAGCCGACTTGGACCGAGACTAGCGGCCCGAGACAGATTGGGCCCACGAGACCGGCTACCAGAAAAGGTGAGGGCCCGACTAGGACCGATCGACGTGACTGAGGATCCGAGTTCAAGGAAGCGAACTCGGGCTAAGGAGGTTCCCTTGGTGATTCGGGAGCGCTCACCCCCACGTCGTCGTCAGTGGACGGAAAAAGAGGCTATAGACAAGGGAAAGGGCAAGATGCCCTAAACGCCGAGCCTCTAGATTTTTATTATTTAAGTATTACTATTATTTATTTTAGTGTCGTGTGTGTTTTTATTTGATTTTTGAATTTTTTTGCAATTTGTAATTTTCCGAGTTTATCGGATTTTTTTAAAACCGTTCCTGTTTTCCTTTTCTCGATTGCAGTGGTTCTGCCCTTTTGAGGGGTTGCCTACGTATCCATAATAAATGGAATCAAACCAAACGTAGTTCAGATTTTTTAGTAATTTGCAATCTTGAAATACACCAAGACTTATGGTTCGAGGTGTTTATAACAGTAGAATAAATAATTCTAGCTTCTGACTTGCTTTTGAAAGTTTATTTTTAGAAAAATGATTTTAATAAACTTTTTGCAAATGACATTGAGAAAGGGCTCAAGGGTAGTAACGCTTCAGCTGGTCCAGGTTGGTTGGGTGGACAAACTCGTTCCCGTCCAGGTCCGTCAGCATCACAGCTCCGCCAGATAAAATCTTTTTCACCAGGTATGGCCCAGCCGAATTAGGTTTGAATTTTCCCCTCGGGTCCACCGGTAATAGGGCTCGAACAGACTTGAAAACCAAGTCTCCTTCTTTAATGTTCCTGGGCCTTACCCTTTTGTTGAAGGCCCGTTGGATCCTCTTCTGATATATTTGTATATTATTGAGGGCACGAGATCGTCGTTCATGTAACAAGACTAGCGAGTCATATCGTGCTCGAACCCAATCAGCTTCGGGTACTTGACTTTCTAGTAGAATCCGGAGAGATGGTACTTCCAACTCGACCGGTTGGGCTGCTTCCATTTCGTACGTCAGGTAATACGGTGTTGCGCCGGTTGCAGTACGGATTGACGTCCGATAACCCCAGAGTGCAAATGGTATTTTATCGGGCCAGTCTAGGTAATTATCAGCCATCTTTTTTAGTATGGTGACAATTGTTTTATTAGCTTCTTCTACCGCTCCATTGGTTTGGGGTCAGTAAGGTGAAGATGTATGCCTTTGAATTTTATACTTAATCAACAGGGCTGCCGTCTCGGCCTGAAAATGGGTCCCGTGGTCACTGATAAATTCATGTGGAATCCCGTACCGGCATATTGTCTTATTTTGGATGAACTTAGCGACATGCTTGGCGTTGAGAATGCGATAAGACTCAGCTTCGATCCATTTGGTGAAATAGTCGATAGCCACAAAAATGAAGCAGTGTTCTCCGGTTCCCGAGGGGTTTATCTTTCCGATTATATCGATTCCCCATGTTGAGAATGGCCAGGATGACGTCATGGTATACAACAAGGATGGCGGCATATGCTGTATATTAGCAAAGATTTGACAGTTATGGCATTGTTTGACGTATAACTGGCAATCGGTCTCCATGCTGTTCCAGTAATATCCAAGCCTCATGTTTTTCCGGGCTAACATCTGGGCGTTCATGTGTGGGCCGCATTCGCCATCATGTACTTCAGCCATAACTTTTTCAGCGTTGGCTTTATCGACACATCGAAGGAGAGCCCCCTGTGCCGTCTTTTTGTAAAGTTGCCCATCGTCGGTGCGGATGAACTGGGTTGCCAGTCTTCTCAAGGCCTTTCTGGCTCGGTTGTCGGCTCCGGGTGGATATTCTCCGGTTGTTAGGTACGTCAACACAGCTTGATACCATGGCTCGGGATGGGTATCTCGATGTCTTCGATGTCGTGGATGTATGCTGGCTCAGATCGTCTTTCAACACAGATTGGCATACTGGTCACATGATCGGGAATATTTAGTAAAGATTCCAGTTTTGAAAGTGCATCTGCGAACTGATTCTCTTCCCGAGGTAGGTATATATATTCCACCTTCTGGAACTGTTTCTCGAGATTCCTTACTCGTGCCTGGTAGGCCACGAGATTAGCATTTCGAGTCTTCCATTTTAGGAGTGCTTGATTAATGACCAGAGATGAATCACCGTGTACTCGGAGGTTTGTGACCCCTAAGTCGGCGGCGGCTTGTAGCCCGTGGATACAAGCTTCATACTCAGTGGCATTATTAGTGACGTCAAAGTCTAATTTGATGGACACGGGAGTATGTTCCCCTCTTGGCGAGATTAGGAGAATCCCGACTCCAAATCCTCGGAAATTGGATGCCCCGTCAAAGTATAAGTCCCATGTTTCGGCGTCGGTATGGAAAATGTCTTCATCTGGGAAGGACCAAGTGTCGGTGTGTCCTTCTTCGGTTATGGGACTGTCAGCGAGAAATTCGGCTACTATTCGTCCTTTGATGGCTTTCAATGGTACGAACTTCAGATCGAACTCTGCCAACATTAGGGTCCATCTTGATATCCTGCCGTTGAGAATGGGCTTTTCGAAAAGGTACTTGATCGGATCCATTATGGATAGTACTTGTACCTCATAACTGAGCATGTAATGTCGGAGCTTCTTGGTGGCCCAGACCAAAGCTAAGCACGTCTTTTCGAGCATGGTGTATTTACACTCGTACTCTAAAAATTTCTTGCTAATGTAGTATATAGCCCATTCTTCGGAGTTGACCGTTTGAGCTAGCATAGCCCCCATGGCTGTCTCTGTGGTAGTTAGGTATAGTGACAAAGGCAAACCGTGCTGAGGTGCCATCAGGACTGGTGGCGAAGACAAAATTTCTTTGATTTTATCAAAGGCTGCTTGACACTTGTCGTCCCATAGTAACCGTTCCCCTATTTTCAGCTTCTTAAAAATCGGTTCACACACCATGGTTAGCTTTGAAATGAACCTGCTGATGTACTGGACCTTTCCGAGAAACCCTCTTATCTCCTTTTCGGTTTTAGGGGGTTGCATCTCAGTCATGGCCTTAATTTTGGCTGGATCGACTTCGATACCGCATTGGATAACGATATGACCCAGTAATTTGTCAGATGGTACACCGAAACTGCATTTCTGAGGGTTTAACCTCATGTTGTATTTGCGTAATCGGGTGAAGAATTTTCTCAGGGCGGTGATGTGACCGTCCCTGTCTTTAGATTTGACAATCATGTCGTCCACGTAAACTTCCACTTCTTTATGCATCATGTCATGTAATAAAGTTGTGGCGGTTCGTTGATAGGTGGCCCCGGCATTGATGAGACCAAATGGCATAACAGTATAGCAATAAGTACCCCAAGGTGTAATGAAGGTGGTCTTATCCATATCTTCTTCTGCCATTTTTATCTGGTTATACCCAGCATACCCGTCCATAAATGATAGAAGGGCATGATCAGCTATGTTATCCACCAGTATATCGATGTGTGGTAACGGGAAATTGTCTTTCGGGCTTGCCTTGTTAAGATTCCGAAAGTCTACACAGACACGCACCTTACCGTCCTATTTTGGAACCGGTACGATGTTTGCAACTCAATCTGGATACTCGGAGACTCGTATGAATCCAGCCTTGAATTGTTTGTCGACTTCCTCCTTGACCTTGAGGGACCATTCGGGCCTCATGCGTCGGAGTTTTTGTTTAACCGGCTTGAACCTTTCCTTGATCGGTATATGGTGCTCGGCTATTTCGCGATCAATCCCCGGCATGTCCTTGTAGGACCATGCGAAGACGTCTTTGAATTCTTGAAGGAGATTTATGAATTGTTGTTTCTCCTCGGGATCTAAAGATAACCCTATCTTAAGCATCTGAGGCTCTAAGGTTGTTCCCACGTTGATGGGTTCAGTTTCTTCGATTACCGGATTGCGGGATTCTCTTTGCTCTAGCTGCTCGATCCGATGTGGAGGCAGGGATACCTATTCGCCGGGTTTCTCAATGTCATTGCACAGAATATTTTTGAAATTAAGAAAATTTTGTAAATGAGACAAGTCGTAAGCAGAACGGTTGTTATTATTGCTCATAAATTGAGAAAATAGCTCGAAAAGAGCTGCCATCTGATCGCTAGTCAGTGGCGGGATAGGTAGGGTGCCCGGGACAGATCCCGAGGCACCAGCAGTAGCTAAAGGGAGAGGGGGAGTTACAGGACTGACCCTAGCACCGGACTCACTAGACTCAATCTTAGACTCTGACTCGGACTCCAACTCGGACTCAGACTCAGATTCTGGCATTTCTCCTTCCCCTGTGATCAGCTTGTAAGTCCTTCCTTGACCGTCAGTCCATTTGACACTCTTCCTCCAGGCTCTATTTCCTGTCCCGGGTCCGACATCCGAGATCAGCTTAGATGGATCAAAGGTGCGGCTGCGGAGAATGAGACTGACCAGCTCTTCCTTCGGTGCTGGGGCCGTGAGTTCCTCTCCAAAAAGTAGCCCTAGCGCGGGCTCAGCATTCTTAGCATCTTCGGACTGGACAAGGGCGAAGATGTCGTCTGGTATGAAGTTGCAATCTTGGGCCAGGTGGGTCCCAGGGCGCGTGGTGCTGGGCCGGTATAGGCCCGTTTGTACTGGCCCAAATACTGGAGTAACAAAAGTGACAATGTTAGTCCTTGTTTGGCCCACATTTTCTGGGGTTAGAGTGTATCCTAGCCCAATTTGAGATCTTTCGTTGCCTAAGACTTCAATAATCTTTCCTGCGGGAAGGTCTGGCCTGGAAGTGACTCCTGGTAGAAAACCTAGATTTTGTAGCATCTTGTCGATGCTTACTGTGAAGTAGGGTCGGAAGAGATATTCATCTTCGATTGCCCCTATAAAGTCGAACCCCCAGAGATCGGTGCGGCCCGAGGTGTTGCAGTTAGCCACAGACATAGGCGTGGCTTCTAAAGTGATGACGGTATCATGCAAAGGTAGCTTGATTTTCCGATGCAAGGTGGAGGATACCGCCCTGGTTGCGTGGATCCAAGGTCTTCCTAAAAGAAGGTTAATGGAAGAAGTCACATCGATCACTTGAAATTCCAGCTCTTTTTCTATCGGGCCTGTTATGATAGTAAGTTTTACGGCCCCGGCTACTGAGTTTGGACTTCCGTCGAAGGCCTGAATGGTTTGAGCTGTGGGAATGTAGTCGGCCTCGGTGATGCCGAGGGCTTTGGCGGTCCTCAAGGGGAGGACGTTGACTGCGGACCCATCATCTATTAGGGTCATTGGCAAGTATTTCCCACGGTAGATTACCGTGATGTAGAGGGCCATGTTGTGGGTAGGCCCAAATGATGGCAGGTCAGCATTGGAGAAGGTAATCAGTGGGCCTTCTTCTTTAGCTTTGCCTTTTAAGTGAGGCAGGACCATGGCTACCATTTCAGCTGGAGTAGCCAAAGAGTCGATCTTGACTTGATCGAGGGCCTTATTGAGTGCCTCTCGATGTTCCTGTGAGCTAACTAGGAGTTGCCATATAGAGAGGTCAACTCGAGTCTTGCTTAGCTGCTTCACGAGAGCCTTTTCGGTGGTTGGCTCCTCGGGGGTGGCCTCCACTCTAGGTGGCTCGATGATGATGAGAGAGTGACTGCTGGCTAAGGCTTTAGACTTAACCTTCTGGATCTCCTCGGGAGTGATGGGGACAACTTCCCCTTTAGTAAGGTAGACGTCGTCTTCGTCGTCGCACCAAATCCCGTTTATTTGCGGGACAAATGGAGAAATGAGGTGTGAACAGTCCATGACTTCCCCGGAGAAGATGGCGTGAGTGGCCAAAGGATTATCCTTGTTATTGGGCTTGCCTCCAGGTAAAGGGATCTTCCCACTTTCGATGAGATCCTGGATAAGGTGTTTTAGCTTCCAGCATTTTTCGGTATCGTGTCCCTTGCCACGATGGTATTGGCAGTAGACCTGGATATCGTAGGCCTTGGTGCGACGCTCGACCGGGAGCTCAGGAGTTGGGCCTATCGGGGTGATTAGGCCTTTTGACGATAGCCTCTGCAAGGCATTTGCATAGGTGGTGCCTATGTCGGTGAATATCCGGGGTGTGGTATTCTTCTTGGACGGGGTATCAAGTAGATTGACCTCGTCAAAAAATGCTACGAGTGGCAGCAGTAGATGTGGGCTTGCTTGTTGATGAGCTGGCCCCTTGGTATCCCTTGGTGGAGGCCTTAGTGAGGCTTTCCAACCTTAGATCATCTTTGATTCTCGTCCCCATCTCAGTCAGGACTGCGAAACTAGGTATGATGGCGTACCGGAGATGGATCTGATAAGCGGGAAGGAGGTTCTTGACGAAGGTTTCAACCAGCACTTTTTCACTGGGCTTATCGACCAGTTTGACGCTTTCAGCCCTCCAGTGAAGGTATTTCGTGAATCCTTCCTTAGGTTCCTGGGCCATTACTTCCAGGGTGCGCATAGTGGTCTGGATTTCCGTGTTGTCGGCGTAGTTCCAAGCGAATTCCATTGCCACGTCATCCCAAGTTTTGTATTTCTTGGAATCGAGCCGGTAGTACCAGGCCCTTGGGTGCTTCTCGAGAGAAGAAGCGAACAGGTGTTTGAACATGTTGGACTTAACCCCCTTAAGGGCCATGAACTCCTTGAAAGCCCGGATATGGTGGACCGGGTCTTCAGTACCCTCGAACATTGGCAGGCCCGTCAGATTGAGATGGGCGGGTAGTTCATCGGTTAAGGGTGTGTAGGTCCGAGCATTCTCCGTGTGGATGGAGTTTTGGGTCGACAGATGAACCTGCTCCTGCAGCTTGTGGACTGCGCTGGCTAATTCAGCCAAAGGCCCAGTAGTATCGACACTGCCACTGGGAGTTCCCTGCTCCACAGCGCTCGCTCGGGTGAGGATGGCGATCTGGTCCCCTCTCATTGACGTGATCATAGTCTCCAGCTTGGTCAATGAGGCCCTCAATTCATCTATGGCTTGTTGTG
Organism: Agrostemma githago; assembly: GCA_958450325.1. Classification (NCBI taxonomy): domain Eukaryota; kingdom Viridiplantae; phylum Streptophyta; class Magnoliopsida; order Caryophyllales; family Caryophyllaceae; genus Agrostemma; species Agrostemma githago. The sequence goes on from OY288239.1 coordinate 13,407,464, forward strand.
TCATGGCTCGGGTGTGGGGTGGCCTGCCTGTAAGAGCACCGTGTAATCATTAACTGACCCAGATCTTAGAATCAAAGAGTACATCCCGAGCAAAGAAAAGACTAGACGGAAAGACTGAAACCAACTCCTAGACGGGTGACTCGTAGACGGTGGGTTTTCCTTAGGATTTGGCAAAGTGGGCCTAGTCCCGTTCGAAGGAAAATCTATGTGAGAATTCCCCAGACTTTGGACTCGAATGTGTAAACGGGCTTCCCTTTGCAGGAGTTCGTCCTACGAAGGTGGGCCGTGCCTTGACAAATAAGGCGGACTGGGATAGGGAGGAAATCCGTGATGTATGATCGACGGAGTTTCGACGCTATAGACTCTTACAACCTATGACAAGACCCGACACTGCTAAATACGGGAAGTCCTAAGAAGAAAAGGGCTTTGAAAAGGGAACTTGGATTTGAAAACCGAACAAGGTCGGATAGGATGGCCCGATTTTAGAAAAGTTTGGACAGCATACCGGCTAAAAAAATAGGCTATTTTGAGTCAAAATCATAAGTCCTAAATTTGGTAGCTTTCCGGGTTTTGAAAAATAGATAAGTTTGAAAAGATGCAAGTTTTTGAAAATGACGGTTTTTGAAAAGACGATAAATAGATCAAGTAGCACGTAGTCACGGAAACAGTATAATGACACCATGTATGCTCTTAATCTAAGTCTCGGTCAGTCGAGATAGGGTCTATACCAACGACGATAACTTTCTCGCAAATCAGGACGGTCCTCCTAAGCCGAGTTGGTCTTAGAATCTGCCGTAAAACCCATGCGAGTTCCGCCATCGAAGTCTTTAGTGCACCAATTTAGGAATGCATCGTGGTATAGTGGGACGTCGGTCACAAGTAACCGGCCCGGGAAAGATTTGGGTTATGCATGAACCATTGAACTAAAACGCGTACATTACTAATCGAACGATTTCTTTTCGAGTCTAACCATAGAAACCCCGATGACTAGTGGTAAATCATTTCTTCCCCAGCGGAGTCGCCAAATTGTGGACATGACATAGGTCCACCCCGACGCGGCCACGCGCGGGTTTGGGGAGGCGAATGAATCTCCATATGAGATGGGTCGAATTGAATTTTAAATCGAAGTAGGAGTCGCCACCGAACTTTGTGGGAGTTCGGGCCCGTTCGAACCCACTCTATGTCGTAATGGGCCATGTACAAAATATGGCCCATTTCCGATGTCAGAGTTTATTTGGTTCGTCCCTTAGCATTTGATACCGATACCGACATTATCGGTAATCGAATATTGAATGACTCTCGTTGCTAATGGATTCGGACATCCGGAAACCATGGTTCTGAGTAAGGGGTGAGGGTACGTGTTGGGATGTTCACTGAGAACACCCAACCCCGCCCGCACTTAGCGGCCTTTACTAAGATATCGTTCGTTTTTGGTGTACATGTGTTAGTTCGATAGTGGAATGATATGCAAACATTATTTTCCCTAAGCATGTGAGAGAAGAAAAATAAATGGGTTGCTAAGTCGTTTAATGCATCTTAAACTAATAACGTCAAAGTTATATTTAGCATGTGAAGTTCGTTTTAGTCTAATAAAACAAAAGATGAAAATAAATTGCTACAAACATGAACAAACGAGTTAGTAACGATTTATAAATCGAATAAGAATATAAATACGATGATATGCATGATTTTAGAAAAGGGTTTATGACACGTGATGGATTAACACGTGTTGACCGAGGTCGAAAAAGCATTTATCGAAATCTGAAAATATGTCGCGAAAATCGCTATTTTATGTAAGGAACGAAAGGAATAGAAAAAAAAGAGAAAGCGAAGAAAAAGAGGCTCGGCCTTCCAGGCTCTCGCGCGAGTCGCCTGGGAGGCGCGCCACTCGCGCGGGAGTCTGTCCCGGATTTTATTTCCGAAAATCGTCAAATTTTATAAATTGCGTATAAATATGGATTAATTTATACTCGATTTATATTTTCGATATTCGTCGTATTCAATATTCGATTATGAAATCGATATCAAATAGATAGAATGATTTTAGAAAAAGTTCTACAAAGTTTGTTTTTGTAAAGAATTTGAACGAAAAGGAAAAAAAAATGTTAATTCTCTCCGCGTAAAAAGTCGTCGAATTTTGTTTAAAAAAAGGATGTAACGATTTTATTAGCATCAACGAGACTTAATTTAGTTCTTGTTAAATACGATATTCGATTAGAGAATCGATATCGTATTTTAAGAACATTTCGTTTTATGAAAATATTTTTGTAATATCGATATTATAAAAAAAAATGCGACAACGACTCATATTAAAAAAACGGGCCGACTGACGAAAAGAGAAGAAAAAGGACGAGAGAAAGGAAGAGAAAAGGGAAGAATCAGGTTTGATTTTACACCCTCAACCTACATGCTTTGTTTTCTCGGAATGAGGCTCGTCGGAAAGTGGCTTAGGCACGGGAGTTTTGAGACGATGTGGATAAGTTAGGGTGTCGGTTTGGCACGTGTGAGGTGACGGGTTCGGCCGGTTTTTTTTTGGGGTCGGATTCGTCGGGTTATTTTATCGGTAGTTCGATGCTATTTTTGGATGCTATGTCGTAGATGAGTAATGTATGGGGATAATTGATTGGTAATTCGTAGATGTCTAATCTGTATTCGATGGGAATTGTTGATGATTTGTGTTGAATATGAAGGTCCTATTTATAGGTGAGGTCCTTGATATGAGCTAGGAGAAGTATTTCTTGCTTAGGAGACAAGAAACACCAGTTTGGATAGGAAACGTAGGAGTTTGAAGAGGATGAGAGTCCCGTTTCTTGGTGAGAAAGCCACGTCTCGGCTTAAATGGGCTGTTTTGGCCGAGTGTTTGACACTCGGTTGGTAAATCGATTTGGCATGCGGATAGAATTCCTACTTGAGATCGAATTCTATCCTCGAACGAATTTGTTTAATATTTTCGAGGCTGATATTTTGTAGTATCTGAGCCTAGGCCGAACTGATAAGGTGTCACGGCTGGTCCGTGTTTCTCGGGAAAAAATATCTTTGACCGGGTTTGACCCGGTCGCTAAAAGACGGTTTTGCCCCTGGTGCCGAATTCGACCCAAATTAGTCTTATTTGACTCGAAACGACCCACTGATCCTGGATTTGAGGTTGGTTTTGTAAGATTTGTACTCCGTAATAAGCCTAAACCAAATGTCCCTGATTTAGAGCCCATATCCGAGTCCATCAAAGCATGTTTGCGTCCGATCATCATTGGGTGTTTGGCAGGAACTATTATAGACACCTGGCGGTCAAATGTGGGTGTCTACAATTATTAAAGGCGCCTTTTTCACCTCACACAACTAACTGTCCTCAAAATAGGTCTCCCATTTTCACGTTTGAAATAGGTTTCCACAATCATTTCCAACACATTTTGACTTCATTCATCCGCATCTTGGAGACCTTCCACCTAATCAAGCACGCTTAAATGTGGAGTTCTTTTGCATAGATGACTAGAAAAGTGGAGTTATTTTGCATAGATGACCAGAAAAAAAAGTGCACTTTGTTTATATGAGTAGTACTTTCAATCCTTTTAAGCACTAGTCATTTAAGCTCATAAATAGAACATCTTCAATTAATGTGGAGTGTTTCATGAACTACCCCAGATCCAACATTGAACTCATCATCATAATCATCTATTCCGCCGTCAAGTTCAGCTAAGAAGCACCACCACTTTAGCTCGCTCTCCGCTGCTCAGTCCACACAGCCACCAAGTGCAAGCCCACAAATCATGCAACAACCATGGCGAACCACCAACTCTCATTTCGCCCACTTCCGCCAAAAGAGTTGTGCCTTCTCCGATTCGTTCTCGCCCTCATCTTAGTGTTTTTAGGAATGTTGTTATCGTGGTCATCGCGGGCGAAGTTGGGTGGTTCAAGATTATGTAGGCATAGGTGGATCACTACAAAATTGTAGCACTTCTCGCGGCGGAAAAATCCACCACAAACTACTGAAATCCGACGCAATTTGGCTCTTGCGCGGAATAGTCGACACAAAGCACCCGCCATTATATCTCAACGCATTTGAAGACTTATGCGTTGGAAAATCCGCCACAAAGATCTCGTGGCGGACTTACGATGGATACCCCGACGCAACAAAGGGTCAAATCGAAAAAGTCAAAGCACACTTGCGGCAGATACATCGATGATGGATTGGTGGAGATGCAGTGATAGTGTCAGAGCCAATGATCATTTCCCCAACTTAAAAAAACTTGTTCTTGTTAGTCATGACATGCGACAAGGACGAATCCGCAGCTCCGAGTGGTGGTCTTCCGCTTATTCATTATACGTGGTTGATTGATACCCGCGCTCAAATCTTGTTACATTGAAATTTAACTAGGTTACAAAATGTTCAATCGATCCCTCCTCAGGTCGTGGGGCTACCCTCAATGGTCACATTACCGAAGCATCAATGGAGGGAAGTAGGGAACAATTACACCTTTTGAAACGATTACTCTCTCCCACGTCTTATACATGCCTTGTCTTACCTGTAGTTTCTTACTGAGTAAATATTTGTTTCTCAATTACTTGTTCCAAATCATCTAACTATACATGGTATCAGAACCTCGAATTAAATTTTAACCGATCCAATTTCCATTTACACAAAAAGTGGAGTAATTTGTTCACAAGAAATAACGTAGATGTAGAGTCGGGTAGGACGAATTTAAGTTGGATCCAAAATCAAGTGTCCTCCCTAATACGGCTATAGACTATAGTACTCCACATTTAAGGAAGCTCGGAGAAGTTGAGTTTGGGACCCACGGGTGGATAAATTTGTCGATTAAACAAAAAATGATTTCGTCTTTCTCTCAGCCTTGTGTTAATTTATTAACCTCTCTCTCTAGATTAGCGTTGTCCTTATGTCACTTTTATTGATGACGTACCTATTATATGACGTGTTTAGGGTGTTTTTTTTGTTCTACCGACTTTTTGTTCCGCCAAACGGATATACAATACTTAACTCTAAGTTCATAAGGGTTTTGCATACTGGTAAAAACTTGTGATCCTCTGCTAAAGAATCTAAGGTTCAAACCCCTGCAAGCGCAATCTAGAGTTGTATGACTTGAGACTATGTCTTCTAGACTTCGAGCCTGTCGCCTACGGGCGGGTTACCTGATGTGCGTGGTTTGCAGGCTATACATACACCCGAGGGTTTACCCCAGAGCGCACCAAAGGTAGCAGTTGCGGGTTCCCTCGTCATAAAAAAAATACTTAACTCTTATACTAATTACGGAATACTTCCTCCCATCCATTCAATCATTGGCATTGAATTTTTCATCATTTTTAAGAAAACTAGTAAAAGCAAGAGTATAATTATTGATAAATCAAATGGTTTTATGGGCCCACCAAACTTAAAACTAAGGAAAAAGTAGTGGCATTTTGTGTAAATATATGAAAGATATAAAGATTATAAGGTACTCCGTAAAATCTTTTACCAAAAGAGAAATGTAAAGAATTGATTGGATTGTCCATTTATGGTAAGGGTAAAAAATTGTTTGGATGAGAGTAGTATTTTTAAGTGACTATTTTGTGATGCGAAAAATCACTCTTTTACCAATAGTAAATTAATCATTTTTATAAAATTTATCAATAGTTTGGGATTCTATACCTATAGAAAACGTTTTTGGGAAAAATTATTCGTGTTTTCGATCATTTTTCTCCGCGTTCGAAAATAGCCAAAAATGATCGATTTTGAAGGTTATTATCCACATTTTTTCCGCCTATTGGGTCCCAAAATAAAATGGATCCATATTCGCCATGGACAAACTACACAGCAAATACAATGCCTCAGTGTAATATGAGAGTCATTTTCATTACAATGGAGACTTTTAAAAGTCATAAGATTATCTTTTGAGACGTGTCAGAATCTTTCGAAACAAGTTTAATACTATATTTTATATCGTGTCTGAAGGTTCTATTAATCATTGTTAGGGATTCTATACCTATAGAAAACGATTTCGTGAAAAACTATTCGTGTTTTCGATCATTTTTTTCGCGGTTGAAAATAGCCAAAATCGATCGATTTTGAAGGTTATTATCCACGTTTTTTCGGCATTTTAGGTCCCGAAATAAAATCGATCCATATTCGTCCTGGACAAACTACACACCAAATACAATGCTCCGGTGTTATATGAGAGTCATTTTAATTACAATGGAGATTTTTAAAAGTCAAAAGATTATCTTTTGAGACGTGTCGGAATCCTTCGAAAGAAGTTTAATACTGCATTTTATATCGTGTCTGAAGGTTATATTAATCATTGTTAGGGATTCTATACCTATAGAAAATGTTTTAATGAAAAAGTATTCGTGTTTTCGATCATTTTTCTCCGCGTTCGAAAATAGCAAAAAACGATCAATTTTGTAGGTTATTTATTATCCACGTTTTTTCCGCCTTTGGGGTTTCAAAATAAAATGGATCCATATTCGCCGTGGATAAACCCCACACCAAATACAACAAATCTATGTAATATGAGAGTCATTTGGATTTCAATAGAGCCTTTTAAAAGTCATAAGATTATCTTTTCAGACGTGTCAAAATTCGTAGAAACAAGTTCCATACTTTATTTTATATCGTGTCTGAAGGTTTTCTAAATCATTGTCAAGGATTCTATTCCTATGGACAAGTTTTCGTGAAAAAAGATTTGTATTTTCGATCATTTTTCTGTGCGTTCAAAAATAGCCAAAAACGATCGATTTTGAAGGTTTTTTTTTGGTAAAGGGTAAGTATATATATATATATATCAATGTGATCAATGTACAAATAAGTGACTACATCAGCTTATGTAGCCATCTAGCATCTTTAGCCTGTATTGGATATTTGATCTTACACATTATTCTAATCTTAACATCCAATTTGATTAATTTAGCAATACTATGTGGGTGCTGCAATTTTCCTTCAATTCTGCAAATATTTCGGCTCCTCCATATGTGATATATCGCTGCATTAATCATCGCTCTCAAAATATTGCACTGGAGCTTAGATCCTCGCAATTTACTTGCCCATTTGAGTCCATCAAAACTCGGAATCGACTTCCCGACCCATTCACCGATCAATCCCATCACCCGTTTACTCCAATTACAACCAAAAAACATGTGCTCAAGATTCTCCTCCTCCAACTCACAAAAGTAGCACCGGTCAGAATTTGAAACCCCGACCCTTGCCAATTTTTTCCTAGTGTTTAAAGCCCCCCGAAACACTAGCCAAGAAATGAAGCTATGCCTCGGGACACTCCAACCACTCCAAACGAGTCTAGCCCAATCAACCTTCGGTTTAGCTGCCCTCAACACGTGATAGGCCCTAGAAATCGAAAATCGAATGAGTGAACCATGCCAAAGACCATTCACAAACATATCCTTAATTTTGTCCTTAACCTGACAAATTTTCCTCCATGCCCAAGTAGCATCCGTATTTGGTTGATAATCACGCAAAACACTCCCTTTCAGATAGATGTTATTCACCCACCGGACCCAAAGGCGATCCGGTTGATCAAACACCCACGAAGCCAACTTAGCCACAGCAGCCTCATTCCAAATGTACAAATCTCTAATACCCAATCCTCCTTCATCCTTCGGACAACACAACTTCTCCCAACTCACAAGAGCTCGATTAGTTCCTTCCACCCCGCCATCCCACAAGAAATTACGGCATATAGAACCAATCCGAACCATAACAAACTTCGGTATAATAAACACCATGGCCCAGTAATTGTGCAATTGGGAAAGCACAGATTGGACCAGAGTCAATCTACCTGCAAAAGATAATTTTCGCGCGCCAATGCTGGAAATTCTCGCAATAATGCGAGATATTAATATGCCACAATCACTTTTCCATAATCGATTACTCTGAATAGGTAATCCCAAATAACGAAAAGGGAAAGTACCTTCAACGCAGCCTGAATACTGGAGTATCTCGGCCTTCCTGTCCTCATCCACCCCCGCAAAGTACGCATGAGATTTACCCACACTTATACTAAGCACCGACGCCCTACTGAACATTGCAAAAGCCTGCCACAAAAACTTCATCGAATCCTCTTCCCCTTACAGAAGAGGAGAAGATCGTCAGCAAACAAGAAGTGAGTCAGCTTCAAGGCACTACATTTCGGATGATACTTAAACTGCCTATCCAACCCTCCATGAGTCAAGATTCTAGAAAAGTATTCCATACAAATCGTGAACAACAACAGAGAGATAGGATCCCCCTGCCTCAGTCCCCTTTTACCACAAAAGAAACCAAAATTATCACCATTTGCACACAGCGAATAAGAGACAGTCTCAATACATTCCAAGATCAATCTGCGAAAATGATCAGGAAAATCAAGAGCCCTCAGCATCTGATCCACAATGCACCACTCAACCGAGTCATACGCCTTATGAATATCCACCTTAAACAGGAAACGAGGTGAAATCCTCCCCCTCTTATACAGCCGAACAAGGTCCTGACAAATCATCACATTCTCAACAATACTCCTACCTTCTATAAATCCTCCTTGATTAGAGAAATTATATCAGGTAAGACTTTCGCAAGTCTAGAGCACAGGATCTTTGCAATACATTTATACAAAACATTGCAACAAGCTATCGGTCTAAACTCCTTAACCGACTGAGGCCTGCTCACCTTCGGAATCAAAACAATATTAGCACAGTTTAGCTGTTTAAGCAATTTACCTGAGACAAAAAAGTCTTGAATAGCTTTCACAATGTCCACACCAACAATGTCCCAGGCATCAAGAAAGAACTTACTCGAATAGCCATCCGGCCCCGGCGATTTATTTTGAGGAATACTTTGCAACGCAAGCTTGATTTCTTCTTGAGTAACACTTTTCTCCAAAATCAATTTATGTCCTGGAGTACAAGTTTTACCCCTTCTGACCAAGCTAACATTAACCGGCTCAACCTCTCGAGATTCACCAAGCAAGCCCCTGTAGAAACTTAGAAAAGCCGCTTCGATGTCCTCCTTATTCTCACAAATACGACCCCCCTCATCAGCGAGCTTCACTATAGCAGTATGCGCCCTTCTAGCTCGTAAAAGTCCATGAAAATATGCAGAATTCATATCTCCGTCTCTTACCCATTTTTGTTTAGCCTTTTGACTCCAGAAATCCGCCCTCGCTTCCTGCAATCGACGAACCTGATCATTCAAATCTGACTCCTCAATCAGCGCTGCAGCAGACCTGTCCGTGCGCACAGCAATCTGCAATTGTTCAAGTTTAGCTTCTGCCTGAAAACATCGATTTTCAATGTCTGAAAACCCAGCTGCATTAAGCATCTTCAACGGCCTTTTCAGTCCGCGTAACTTCGACACCACCTGAAACATGAGTGTCCCTCTTATCGACCCACCCCACTCAGCAGCCACGCAAGAATTGAAGTTCGGGTCTTTACTTCACATGTTCATATACTTGAAACTTCTATTCCTCCTCGAAGGTGGTCGTTCTAATTGCACAATACATGGGCAATGATCAAACGTCCCTTCGGGAAGAAAATTCGCAAACCCATTTGGAAATAAGTCCAACCAATCGTCATTAACCAAACACCGATCAATTCGACTAAAAACCCTCGTTTCAACCACTTTATGCTTATTGTTCCATGTAAACCATGACCCACAAGCCTTGTAGTCACTAACTTCACAATTCGCTAAACATTCTCGAAATTGACCCATCGCCTCCTCCGAAGACACCCCACCAATGCGTTCACGAGCATCCACAACACAGTTGAAGTCGCCCACGATCATCCATGGCCCCTTTCGAGCATAGGTTTCCAGTCTCCTCCAAAGATCGACTCTCTCAGCAATAGAATTAAAGGCATAAACGAGAGTAAGCCAATAATCCTTCCCTGAGCTAGTAGATACTTTGACATGAATACTCTGACTACTATACTCCACTATCGTCAAATTCACCCTTTCATGCTTCCACAAAAGCCAAACTCGACCCCCATTATGACAATGACTGTTAGTAGTAATGCTCCATTCATGGAACACATTCTGATGAACTTTAGCATACGCTTTATTCTTTATTTTAGTTTCTAATAATCCAAAAACATCAACCTGCTGTTTTCTAACAAAGTCACAAATTGCACGTTGCTTATTTATATTACACATGCCACGTACATTCCAACACCCTATATTATGTACCTCCATGAATAACCAATTAAGGCCCAGCACCTTCTTTTCCTTCACCGTCTTTCTTCCCATGAGACTCACCTATTAAGACCCCCGCAAAAGAGACTCCCTTATTCCCATTCGGTGCTTGCTTCAAATCAGGCTGTTTCCCAGTCAGCTTAGAAGCAGGCTTAGGGTCAACTACCGGAGGCACACCCGCATGCTTAGGACGCACAACAAGCTTAGGATCCGGTAATTTCCTCTGTTTTGCCTCAACTCGAGCCTTTCTCAATTCCTCCTTCTTGCATTCCGCAGCATCATGCCCATAACCATTACATTTCGAACATGAAATGGGCTTCCACTCATATTTGACAAGGATTTCAACAGCACATCCATTCTCGTCCAAAAATTTAACCGTATTTTTGAATTTTTGACCCACTTTGGCCATAACAATGACCCTAGCATACCCTAACCTGGCACGTTCTTCCGTAGCTAAATCAGACTTAACATACGGACCTACCAACGAAGTAATTTTAGGAAGACACCTTCCCCAACATTTCAGCGGAAGCTCATGAAGTTGTATCCAGATTGGAACTTCATGAACATCTGCCTTATCTAATTTCGCGTCAGGAGTCCATTCTTTTACGACAAGAGGTTTATTATCAAACATAAACACACCTTGGTTCAGAATTTTTACCTTCGCATCTTTTTCTTTGAATCGAACCACGAAAATGCCATTCGGAATGAACGAAATTTTGTCGATCCCATGCTCCTTCCAAATTCTTTTGACATAACCCTCTATGACTTCCCACGGAGGATTAGCGCCCATTATGAAGCAATACACAGCGTTGCTCCAATATTCTATCTCATCTTCCATATCATCCTCGGACAGTCTCAACAACTCTTCCTCCTCATCGACATCAACGATTTTCTTCCCATCTCTTTGTTTCCAACCCATGTTTTCCTCATTCGAAACAGTCTCTGGAACATACTCAGAGACATCCTCTGAATCCTCGACAGAATCAGAGTCTGAGTCATAATTGAGGCCTGGTATCTCATTCAAAATATTATTGCTCGAAGACTGATCATCCTCTTCGCCTGCCCTAATTTTCGAACTCGATGCATTCTTTTTAACCAATTCCCCCTTCGCTGCTCGGGTCATCGGTTTTGGCCCCTTCGCAACAACCTTAGCCTTCTTCCTCATCGTGACACGCGACCCAGTTTTGTCGCCGTCAAAACTGGCCACGCCGGAGATCAAACGCCGGAAAAACAGAGGACACTCAAATCGCCCTAATCGCCAGCCGTTACAGAGAGTTTTTCGATTTTTTATTATCCACCAAAAATATTTTGAAGGTTATTATCCACGTTTTTTTGACATTTTGGGTCCTGAAATAAAATGAATCCATATTCGCTTTGGAGAAACCCCACACCAAATACAATGCCTCGGTGTGATATGAGAGTCATTTGAATTACAATGGAGACTTTTAAAACCCAAAATATTATCTTTTGAGTCGTGTCGAAATCCTTCGAAAGAAGTTCAATACTGCATTTTATATCGTGTCAAAAGGTTATATTAATCATTGTTAGGGATTCTATGTAATACCCGTAATTTTTATAGAAGTCCAACCCGAGTCAAGTTGAGTCAAACCCGAGTCAAGTCAAGTAGACCCAATCGTTCCATTCTATATCAAACTGAACCCGTTCCTGGGCACATCTATTACGACCTTTAATGACAATAATATAATACTTCGTAGCTATATATAACAATAACAACACAATCATAATATAATAATAATCACAACATCATAATAATATGATAACATAATAATATAATCATATTAAGGAAAGAGAGGAGTAGGTTACTATATAAAAACCCTCCACACATCCATGTTTATTCATTCGTAAACCTTCCGCCTCCATTTCATTCGTTCACATCTCCTACATCACGGCCCCTTGCCTTTCAACTACCTTTTCCCTCAAATCGGCTAAACTCTAGACTACACACATCACGAACCTTGGAGAAGGGCAAGCAAGCAGCACCGTCGACCGTCATAGTTAGGAAAAACCATCATGGCTGAGATAGCTATCACGATGAGGACACTCGGTTACAACGATCTCTAAATTGTCAGCGTCACACATTCGTTGAGCATGGTATGTGTCCGTTTCTATCCGTAGGGATTGTTTTTGTGTCATGGTTAATGAGATCGTGGTTGTTGACGGGATCAGGTTGTGTACGGCTGTTGTTGTGCGTCTGGGTTTTGTGTCGGGGTTACGGTTCTTGTATTGTCGGTGGAGTGTGTAGTTGGGGTTGGTGTTGTTGTGTGCTGCTATTATGGGTGTCGATTATTGTCGTATTACTATCGTTATGGATGTCGGCATAGCATGAATCATGTAGGTTGTTGTTAGGGTGCTGTGTCGTGAGTTGTTGATCGGGTTGTGGTTGTATTGTTATTGTCGAGTCATTATCGTTATCGTTGACGTTCTCGGTGTAGTGGTCTGGTATGGGTTACGATTATTATTATTATTATTATTATTATTATTATTATTTGTGTTGTGTTGTGTTATTCTTTGTTACGTACGTAGTAGAAGCGTGATTAGCATATTAGTATTAGTTAGTACGGTGGTGTCGGTTTCATTTATGATTTAATTACGATAGAATCAATATTAATTTAAGTATATATAATATTTTATTAGGATCCGACTTCATAGGATGTCCGTGCTGATTTGTACTGCCGACGCGGTGATGACTTGCTGACTAGGTAAGGTTTTCCTTACTTTGAATATATTAATATTATTATGTAGGTATAAGTTATGGTATCGTGCTAATGAGAATAATGTTGAATATGATGAGAGAATGATTGATGAATATTTTTATATTGGAGTTGGTGAGGCTAGCTTTAGACCTAGCCGGGGCCTTTGATCACGGTCCCCTCCCTGATTTCTCCTCGCGGGTTGTTGAACCTGCGGGGGGTGTGCACACTCGGAATGAAAGGGCCTGCCAGAAGAGTTTGAGATGAGAATATTGATATGGTACCGTGGTGGTACTGAATGTTGAGATGAAATTATTTATTGGTACCGTGATGGTACCGAGAATGAGGAGATGATATTATTGATTGGTACCGATGATGGTACTGAGACGACTGAGACTGGATGTTTTATATTACATACTTGTATTATAATGTTAGTATGTTCTAACCGTTTTCTCTGTCTATATTGTCACCCTATTTTATTGGGGGTCTGTGGTGATCCAATTGATATTTCCAATCAATTGGGGAGCAGTCTATAATACAGGTTTTGTATATCGTGATGTGTTTGGATGCTGGGATGCTTGTACGGGATTGGGGTGAACGCGATAATGATCCTGGTCATAGTACGGGTTAATGCGTAGGCATTCCTGTTGATATAGATTGTATAGCTTCCGCTGTGTAACCAGAGTTGTAATAGTTAATGAGCTGTAATGTTTAAATCAGTGGGTCGGTTTGGCATTCCATGTTGTATTGTAATGAACTACTACCTCGGGGAACCGAGATGGTAACACCCTTATTTACTTGGGAATGACTGGTAAGGCTCCTACGTAAATGGGGGTGTTACATTCTATACCTATAGCAAACGCGTGAAAAACTATTCGTGTTTTTGATCATTTTTCTCCGCGTTCGAAAATAGCAAAAAACGATCGATTTTGTAGGTTATTATCCACATTTTTGACTTCATTCCACAATCATTAACAATAAACTCACCCAGGTTGCTTCCTCTTCTTATCCTATTTCAACTTTTGAGAAATGCAGCACCAATTTCAATTTCAATGAATAGAATTGGTAATTTGTGTGGCACGATGGATGTATAGTTTTCCCAACAAATTAAGCACATTCGATTTTTGAGAGACCGGAGAAATCAAAGAGTGGTATCCAAACAACCTGATTCTTAAGATCACTATATGTGTATCATGTCAAAACTGAGTATCAAAACATATATACCAGCACAGGCCTGACTTCACCCAACGATGCGTCTGCTGAGATCATCTTTAGTGGAAGGGGCCAACCCGACTTCACTTCTATTGACGTCAACATCGAGGAGGTATTCTTTTCATTACACTTTCCCATATACGGGTACAATATTTAATACTCCGTATAACTGAAGCATTAGGTAACGAACAACCTGTGGCAAACATAATCAAACACTCAAGTAAGGGAAATGACTACTAATACGTAAACAAATATAGTTCCACAGATCGGACTGCCAAATCCACTCTCAGATATATTATTATTATTATTATTATTATTATTATTAACAGGGAAAACATAGACATGAGAGGGTGAATGGAATGGTGGAAGAAAAGGTAAGATTAAATACTAATAGATGTAAATAATAAATTGTAATTAGTTCTAACTTTGGATCATAAACTGCATGCTCACTGTAATCGAGGAAGGTTTCTTTTGGTTCAGGTTCTGCAGGAATTAAGCTAAACAAAAGGGACCTTACTATCATCCTTCCAAACAAAATGCTCCTTTTCATTAGTCTTCCTCTTTCCTAGCCCTTTCACACTAACCTTTCGTTCCTCTAAGGACTTGGTATCCTTAGGTGGACTACTGACCTCGATTATCTCGTCGCCTAGAGATGCAACTGCCAGCACCAGGAACCCTTTTGGTCTATCGATTAATGTGAGCCCGTCCCGTGCAGCTTCAGCTGCAGCATCCGAGCACACAATCGCCTTCCCAAACATATAACCCGGTACAGAAGCGAGCATAGAGCAGGAAGGATCCCTTCTGTAGATGTCTTAAGAGATTCGAGCTCGTGTTCCACACTAAACGACACCAAGTCCTTAGAGGTGAAAACATCGAAAAACAATCTTCAGTGTCCTTAGAGTAAGATCATTAATAATTTTTTTTTTGACATTTTATGCAACAAATCCTTAACTTCAAGATAGACGAAGAGTGCTTCAACTAGTTTTCATCATTTCCAGAATAAGAGCCTTCCGCGCCTGCAATTAAATTCAATTCAACATCATAAAGAAGAAAAATATAATATTCGGGTTTCAACTCATTTACCATAATGCTCTTTTCCGATGGTTACGCCATCGGCTCAAACTAGGTTTTACCCGCCACCAATTGATTAATATCCTCTGCATGTAGGACAACCGAAACAGTAGCACCTCTACCTCCTGACCGAACGGATCGTGCTTATACCGCAACTAAAATTGACTGAAAACTGATAGTATTTTTATGACGAAATTGAAGAGAAGAAAGACTGGTACTCACCAAGAAAATGCTCAGTGCAGTAGCATCAGGAAAAATACATCAGAGAACCCACTTTCTTACAGATCTTAAAACCCAAAAAACAGCAGCTTTGCACAGATACTTAAAGCGAACAATAATTTCAAAAGCTTAAAATTTCGACATGGATTTGATCAGCTACAACATTATCCCGGTGCCTCGGATCTCGATAACTGAGCTACTTAAGCCAATTTCTAGCAGAAACTATACCCGATTCCTCTGCTGCACCACTCGCTAAGGTCTGCCTTTCAATCACGATGCCCCTCTATTTTTTAATGCAACAATTTCACGTCGATTTCGTCTATAAGATTTGTGTAAACTGAAAGAAAACGAATTAACAAAAATTAACATGAAGACAATTAACAAAACTTTCCAAAAATTAGCTACAACAGAAATTGGAGAAACGACAGCAGAGGTCGACTTATCCCTCTCGAGTATGCCTTGCAGGACCGACGAACTAGAATCTGAGATGTTGAATCAGACAAAAATCGATTAAACAGAAGTGAAAATCGACATTGCGCAGTGAATTGATTAGCAAATCGAGAAGTAGAAATTGACCATACCTCAAAGAGAAGGATCGTGAGAGGAAAGCATTCGGGAGTCACAACGTTCTTTAGGCGCCGACAAATTGTATGAAAATTTTTGGAACTTGATATTAATTTTAAGAAAATATGAAGGATATTGAATATTTAATATTGATGAATTGATTGATTGAATATTGATATTGATGAATTGATAACTTGATGAATTCGCTGATTTTGCTGATAAATAAATTTTGTTGATAAATTGAATGAAAACCGAATGGAAATTTGAGTGGATGGGAACTGAATGAAAACCGCATGTAGTGGAGAGGTTTTCATTTTATTCCTCAGTTACTCAATGCTTGTAACTGCCAGCAGTTACACTGCCAGTTTCCCATCAACCTTGTTTTTGGCCTTTTTCTCTCTGACACATGTGCTGCCACGTAGATGCCATGTCACCTTTCCCATTCACCATCCTACGTGGATGAATATGGGAAGAGTATTTGATGCTGCTTTATAATATAAGCTAAGGGATTATGATCAATATGATGATTATTCGTTGATATGCTCAGAAATTTGTGCTCATATAAAATTGTCTTACAGAAAAATTTAACAAGAGAGCTTGGTTTTTTTCCCGGGCAACGCTTATGATTACGGCGCCGCTTCTTTATTTATGGTCTCCTGCGCAGAAATGTTTGGTAATTTCACTTGGCAGTTATTTTCGAAAATATTGATTTTATATTTAATTTATGTGGATTATCGTTTGTATATATATTATAGGCCCAACATTGCTGGGCCCAAAAACTAGTATTTTAAAAAAAATGAAAACCAGTCAAACGTTATTTGACCGACAAATTCAATCTTGTTTTCAGCCCAATAAACGGTCATCACAAATCAAACATACTAAAATTGGATCAAATTCGCCGTTTCAAGAGGTATCAAACACATCAATTTCGATTTTTGTAGGCAAATTCACATACTTTTTTTTAACAAAATCTCACATTATCGACAAAAATTCAGCATTCCAGCTACCGGGTTTTCTATTCAATTGCAATTCGATACAAACCCTTGAATTAAAACGATGTACAATCAAATTACCAAAGAATTACACTGGGTTTTGACTTTAAAAAAAAGTTTGATCGGTCGGTCAAACGTGGAATTTCAACGTTTGATCGACTGGCCAAACCTTTTGTTTTTCAAAACTTGATTGGATCGAGAATGCCGGTTTACTGAGAAGCAGTCTTTATATTAAGGAAAATGTTATTTGTGATTTAGGGGAAGCGTGTCCCGAAAACCGTTAAAAAGTTACCAAAACCGTTTCATGGAAACAGTCGGAATCTTAAAATTAGATTTAGAGTAAATTAAAATTTACTCCCTTTTAAGATATCAATTTTAAATTTACTCCCTTTTGAAAATTTTGTTAAAAATAACTCCCAAAATCTATCAAAAGTTCAAAATTTGCTCCAAAATATAATTTTTGGACAAAAATGCCCCTAACTTTTTTTATGCCATATTACTTCGCCTCACCCTCCAGCGAAGGGCATTTTCGTCATAAAAATAAATTTGGGAGCAATTTTTGAATTTTTGATAGATTTTGGGAGTTATTTTTAACAATAATTTCAAAAGGGAGTAAATTTTAAAATTGGTATTTTAAAAGGGAGTAATTTTTAATTTACTCTTAGATTTATTATGTAAAAACAATCAAAATTATTAATGATAATTAAGTAGAGGTTGTAATCTCCTAGAAATTCTAACGCAATACAGTGGCGGAAACAATGTAGAATTGGGATTAAAACGCACTGATGTTCTATATTTTACAAAAGAACGGCCAGTCAATACAACGACCACTTTGTACAAAAGGGCTAAAAGAAAAATCCTTAAAAGGGTACAAAAATCCAGAGATAACATAATAAAAGATAGAGTAGGAGCCATGTTATTCGCTAGCTCACACCAAACCCCGGAACAAAAATACCTGTCATGTTATAAACATAACAGCCACAATTCAGTGGGGAGCAACTCAGGCAGTTCTCCCAGCCATATTACATAATATTAAAACATAATTTCTATTATATCAAAATAGTTGAAATGGAAAACATTTAAAATGATACGGTAAAATATTTCGAAATGATTGTCAACCTGCAAATCAATGTCAATCCATAATAATAACGGCGTTATGGAAATCAATCAGTGTAACAGAATAGACTTTCATTAGGATCATACTAAACTAGGTTCGAGAATTCAGTCAAAACAAATTAGACTTTCGTCTCTAACTAGGCAATTCAAACTATAACAGGACTGCGTGCAGCGAGGTCCTGGCTTAAGTAATGTACACCCCTCCTAGACACCAACCGTAATCCAGTTCAACCCGACGGCGACTTACACGATGCGATATCTAAGTTTAAGGTCAAAATATACACACTCCTGAACACAAACCATGCTCAGTTCAACGACCAATGTGTCTCAACATAGACACACCAGATTTATAGTCGATGGCAAAACGTATACACTAGACTGTATTACTCTACCCGTACACTTGTCTTTATTCCATAATTCCAAAATAAAGTCGTTGTCGTAATTCGATAGGATTATCAAAACGTTCTTAAAAGGAAACTTTCTAATTTGGGAAACTTTCTTCAAATATTAACTTTCCAAAATAGGTATTATTATAATTAGAAATCGTTCAACATTTGAGTTATATAAAATAGTTAATATTAGGCCTCGAGAGTTAAACATTATACTTATTTTATAAATATATATTTAATGATTAAAAGTCAACGAAAGTCAAAATCATAATTATTCTCAAAACATTGAAATATAAGTAATTAAAAGTACTAAATTACAAATTTACAGATTTTTCGAAACAACACTGTCTTACTATAAAATTCATAATTAAATCATAAAAAATCAAAACAAAGTAAAATCAGTGGGGTTAAAAACTTTAAAATCTTAGCTAAAACTTTTATTTCTAGAGTAAATCCAAATTTCAAACGTAACAAAGGTTTTTACTTGTACTTTAACAAACTGACGGAATTCGACACCCAATTGTATCTCCTTGATAAAATACATTTAAAAATTGATTTTGAAGAAAATTCAATTGGAAACAGACTCTTTAAAGTTTAGGTACATAAATTACCTAGAATAAATTCAAAGTTTATCAAAGGTTTTAAAATTACGTTTTACAAGAACTGACAAATTCGCGAACTAATCCGATACCTGTTCGTAAACAATTTATTGGGACCAAATTACTTAGAATTATTTTACGAAATTAAACAGGCATAAACTAGACTTAAAATAAACCGTAGTCTTTTTTCAAAGTTCTTGAAAATAAGGTCTTTAAATAGGAGTAACAAATCGTACAAAACACCAACAGATTTTGAAATACGCTGTAACTTTGTTAAAACAACAAAACATACAATTTGATAATTTATATATAAAAAATCACGAAAACTAAGAAATACGGAGTAAATTCTTATTTGTATGTCTTAGTCTTGGCCTTATAATACTTTTAGTACATTCGAAACATATTATCATAATATAATTCAAGTATGTTTACTAATATAAGAACTCGATTTTAAAACGATACTACAGACAACTTCAACATATATATCATGCAATACCTTCATCGAGATCCGAGCCAATTATAGTAATTGTCCTCGTCGGAACTAGCACGATAGTCTACGAAAATAATTAAACATACGGTATTAGAACCATATTATAAGTTAATAAAAGAGGGAAACGAGACGGAGAATAAGAGTAATTTAATTACTCTCGAGATTGGAACGACTAAAGGTCGAATTAGGATCGATTCGAAGAACGAAATAAGATGAAAAAGAGATGCTCTTATACGACAACCTGCAGCATAACAAAGTCGTGGCAGCAGCAGCAAGATCAGGATAGCGACAATGACGTGCACCAACAACCGAGCATGACAGCAGACACATCAATAAAAGATGAAGAAAAAGAAGAAGACAGCAGTAGCGACTGAACACCAACAACAGTAGCGAGCAGTACCAACAACAACGACAACCGAACAACAACCATAGCAGCAATGCACTATACCGCAGAAGAGAGGAGCAGGTGCGTAACAGCAGCGAGGAGACATAGATCAGCAACAAAACAGCAACAACACGCAGCAGTAGAAATAGCAACATTAGCCCGACATCAATCTCGGCATCGAACCCGAAACTGACTCAGCAGGAGATAACGGCATATGCAGTAAGAACAGCAATAAGAAGAAGAAAAGAAGAAGAGGAATAATAAGAATAAGAAGAAGAAAGTAGAACGACAACGACATCACGCACTGACCACAACACAACATCAGTAGCAGCGGAACAGGACAGCAGCAGCCAACATCCGCCAACTACGACAGCTGCTGCAGCAGCAAACAAGTAGCAGCAGCAACGTACTAACAACAAAGAGAGAAAAGAAAGGTGTTTGAGATGGAGAGTGATTGATAATGAATTATTGATGTAAGTAGGAGTAAGTAGAGATTTATTAGGATATTATTATCATCTAAAGGCATAAAATAAGAACCGAAATCTCAGTACAAAACCGATCCCCAACAACAATACTCGGTCAAGATGGAGAGTTTGTAGGGTGTTTGTTTGTAGTGTACGCAGAAGATAATTTTTTTATGGGAGGAGGTTGTGTGTGTGTGCTTGGTGTAGGTGTTTGGTTTAATAGCTAAACATAACATCACAAGAGAAGAGTTGGCTTACTAATAAAAGATGTGAGAATAAGTGAGTCATAAAGGGAGTCGATAGCTACGAAAAAAGAAGCGAATTTGTATACCTTTAGGATATCGAGAAATACCAGCTCAAGAATTTTTTAAGACGGATTAAATAAATCTTAAAAGTCGATAGAAAAATATTATAAAATAAAATATGAGTACAAGAAGAAATCGGGTCAAAAATCGCATTAGAAGAGAATTAGGCCCAAACTTCGAGATGAGCTAAAATATCATTATGACGTAACATTAAATATTTGGGACAGGTTCGAAGTTGATAAAAATAATTAGTTGACTCGAGAAATCAAATGGGTCAATCTCGAGTTTAAATAATTGTTCGTAAGGAAACAAGGTTTTACGAAATAATAAATAGTTTTCATGAAAATGAATTAAATTGATTTCTCGAAAACAAAATAATGATTATTCAACGAAAGTTTAATAAAATGATTTCTCGAGAAAATAATAAAATGTTTTAACGAGTTTCGAGTTGGAAAATAGAAATTCGAGCGAAAATAAAGTTTTTTTTTGGAATTTAAGACGGAGTCAAAGTAAATCCAATAAAAAATAAAATTAAGGATTACGAGTTAAATCGCAAACAGAATACAAATTTAATTTATTAAAATGAGGGGTGTTACAGGGGTAAAATAAACAGTATAGTCACGTATAAAGAGCCTACGATGTGACTGATTCGCCCATGACGTAAATGATTTGGGACGAGTGCATTTTAGAGAAATTGTTCACTCACATGCAAAAATTTATGTTCATGAATTGTAATTCGTGTGTTTTGTTGTGAATGAAGAAATGTGGAAATAGTCACACGTATTAACGTCACTTTTAGGACTACCTCATAGTGGCGGTGCTAGGATTTTGATTAAGGGGGTGCGGAATTCAATATTCAGGAGACCTAAAATTATTACTAAGAAAAACGATTCTGACAATAAGATTCAATTTTAAAAGTAATACTCCCTTCGGTTTTAAATAACTGCAGCATTTCAATATAATATTCTTCACATATACTTGTATTATCCAAATGGGACAATTATTTAAAATCGAAGGGAGTATTTACTAAGGCAGGATGCATGTGTAACTATTATAGAAGTATTAAAACTATATTCGGAGTATAATGTTTCAATTATTCTCTTTGGATATTACAAAATATTCATGGCGAGTTCAGTAGATCACTCTAGACTTTAATTAAACTGGATAATAAAAGTAATACTATCATATTTAGGCCCTATTTGGTAAACAATGGAATGATATTAGCAGAAGCAGATTTACAAAGCAGATTTGACTAGCAGAATCAATTAACAGTTTTGACTAACAAATTTAATTAGCAGAAATTTTTAAGCAGTGCTTTGGTAATTAGCTGTTTAGATTAGCAGATTGTTTAAAAGCTCAGTAAAATGACAAAAAAGTAATCTGCTACCCCAATACTCTGCATGCTGCTCCTAACATCATATTGCAAAACGACATATTCGATTTCAATATGTTATTACAATCTGTCATTACCAAACACAAATATTGACATATTTTTGTGGTCAAACCCGCTATTTGCTCTCAATATGCCAATTTTTTGCGGATCCGTCACTAACAGCCAATAAAAAGGGTGATGCACGACAATAGAACAGGTAAACTACCTATAAAATAGATCTTTTAAAAAAGGTCCAACTTTTTTACTACCAATTTATTTTTCTATGGTCATAATAAAACGAAATTATTTTTTCTTAATGATTGTTTTAGTCAATCTTAACGAATTCAGTCCAAAATTTCCAACTTTGTCCTTTAGAAACCTTCACCATAATTTACCCTAATTTGTATTCCTTCTTCTCCTCTATCAGTTTATCTCTATAATACTTTTTCTTCTTTTGATATATATAAAAGAGGTTTTTTCGAGCGATGCGAGAGAATCAATCTTTTTTTAAAACACTAAAATATAATATTAATTTTAAAACACTAAATTTTAAATATTTATCCTAATATAAGTTGATTTTTTTTTCAATTAACAATTTATCATGAAATTTTCTTAATAGAATTAGATCTATTTTTAATAATATATAAAATTATTATTATCCTAAATAGAGTAGATACTATAATTTTTTTTCCATTTAACAAATTATGAGAAATTACAATTGATGAAGGATAAATCCCTCAGCCGTCTGCCACCCACAAAAAAATGGCCAAGCAGAAGCTGCGTACAAGCAGATACTTAACGACCTGCGAAAGATAGTGCACTAGTACAAAAACTGCATATCGCAACGGTCAAAAATTGCATATCGCAACGGTCGTTGACCGTTGTATTCCGCGGGGTTGCAATAGGTCCACCAGTTATCGCAACGGTTCTAAAGCCGTTGCAAAAACATATTTTGCATCGGTTAAATAAAATAACCGTTGCTAAAGATGTACATTTTGCATCGGTTTAAATGGTAACCGTTGTTAAAAGTTCATATATCGCAACGGTTGTAAAGAATGACCGTTGCAAAAAGTGTACATTTTGTATAAGTTATTAATTTTGACCGATGCAAAAAGTGTACATTTTGTATAAGTTATTAATTTTGACCGATGCAAAAAGTATACATTTTGCATCGGTTGACATCAATGACCGTTGCTTGAAGAGGTCATAAATTAGCATCAATCAATACAAATGACAAATGACCGTTGTAAGAAGTTTTTTTTAAATAATACAGTTACTGTAGCTGATAGGCCACAATTGAACAATAACATTATATAAATAATCTTATACAACTACAAAATTAAATAGGTAGCACCAATAATCACACCTCAACCACGAACAATTAACTAATAATGTGTGTGTATAATCCATCCAATTACATATGGAGTACGTTACATTAATAATCATGCACAACCATAAAATTAAATACATAATAGTAGGAACGATCGTTCTTTCAAAAATACATATGGAAGAAAATCAATAAAATAGGTAGCCCACAAATCTTGAACCTCAAAGGGGGGTGAGCCGACGAGCTCCAGAGCATGTTATGGTCTCTCAAGACCACCTGGAAGGTCTCCACCGGCCATTCGCTCTTCAGCCTCGTCTACGGAGCCGAGGCCTTACTGCCAACCGAGACCTGCATCCCATCCGCCAGAAGTGAGTACTTCCAAGGCGACCAGAATGAGATCGCCATGGCTGAGGCGCTAGATCTGCTGGAAGAAACAAGGAACGAGGCTCGTGTCAACCTGGCGGCATATTAGCAAAGGATGAGGAAGACTTACAATCAGAGGGTCAACCACAGAAAGTTTCAGGTCGACAACCTTGTCCTCAGGAAGACGGTGAAAATG
The DNA here is from genome assembly GCA_958450325.1 of Agrostemma githago. Taxonomy (NCBI): domain Eukaryota; kingdom Viridiplantae; phylum Streptophyta; class Magnoliopsida; order Caryophyllales; family Caryophyllaceae; genus Agrostemma; species Agrostemma githago. Next base: position 13,431,404 of record OY288239.1, read on the forward strand.
GGTCAGGCTAATGAACACGACAAGCTAAGCGCCAATTGGGAAGGTCCCTATGAGGTCGTACAAGTCATGGGGCCAAGCGCCTTCAGACTCTAGAATGGGGAGGAGGAAGAGTTACCCTCACACTGGAACTCAGTCACCATTAGGAGGTACTATGTGTAGACGGCGCGAGCGCCATTTTGTCTTTTGCCGATGGGGAACGATCAAGCATATCGAAGACCCCGCCCAACCAAAGTTTAAGTTCAAGTGCTAAGGATTGACTACTTTTCTTTCTTCTCTTATTTACTTGTCAATTGTCACTACGTTCTCAATCAACAAACAGGGGGCAATAAATGAGGGAGCCCCTATTCAACTTAGCATACAAAATGGACACCCCAACTCGCGTCGGCTAAAAACCTCCCATGTCATACATAGCCATGAGGGCATAAGCCTCGACAAGTATGCCTGGCTTTTTTCATCGCAGGTGGCGCCGAATAACAACCCCCCATGCCATAGTCATGGGGGCATCAGCCTCAACAAGTCCGCCTGCCAGTTTTCATCGCAGACGGCGGCGGCTAACAACTCCTTATGCCATAGTCATGGGGGCATAAACCTCAACAAGTCCGCCTGCCGGTTTTTATCGCATGTGGAATCGGCTAAGAACCCCTTATGCCATAGCCATGGGGGCATAAGCCTCAACAAGTCTGCCTGCCGGTTTTCATCGCAGGGGGCACCAGCTAACAACTCCCCCTGCCATAGCCATGGGGCCATAAGCTTCAACAAGTCTGCCGGTTGGTTTTCATTGCAGGTGGCGCCGACTAACAATCCCTTATGCAATAGTCATGGGGGCATAAGCCTCAACAAGTCCGCCTACTGGTTTCTATTAGAGGTGGCGCCGGCTGACCCTAATACCATAGTCATAGGGGCACCGGACGGCTACCCTTACTTTTAAGACATATAGCCTAAGTCGCCCACCACACGTGGCAAGAAAGGCATAAGTTCTCGCTAAATCACATAAGTAGAACAGCCGGCGGGTCCTCACTGCGGGTCGAGATGGCAAAACATTTCTCACTAGAGAGGCATAAGGCTATGAACCTTTAGCGTTGAAGAAAAAACAATGCAAAGAAGGAAATTAGCGCGAGGATGCAAGAAGATGAGAAATTAGAATGCATAAAACAAAAGGCGTCAGAAGCGCAGGAGTTTAATACAACATGTATCCAAAAGACAAAATAAGGCTACGACTATAACAAATCGACAGCCGTCCTCTAAAGATCAAGCGCCACCTACGACAAAAGAAAAATGGAAAGCAATCAATATATATATATATATATATATATATATATATATATATATATATATATATATATATATAGAGGTAGGTTCAAATAAGGTCAACAACTTTTTTAAGTTCCTAAGTTCCAGTGTTAAAGTTACACAAAAAGTGCTTAAAGTTACACGAGATGAGTGATAAAGTTGCACTTTATCACTTGAAGTGACAAAAGTGCTGAATGTTATAGTTACATATCAATTTTGAACAAATGCAACTTTAACGTATGTCATCTGTAACTTTAATATAGACTTAAAAAAATTGTTGACCTTATTTGAACCTACCTCTATATATATATATATATATATATATATATATATATATATATATATATATATATATATATATATATATATATATATATATAAAGGAGGAAGTTTTCGAGCGATATGATTGGTCCGTTACATCAAAACTCAATTTAGGAAAGTATCATTAATAATAAAAAAAATCAAGTAGAGAATCTTTTAATTATTATAATAGTATATTTAATCTATCATATTAATGTGATGTTTTATAATTTTCATCTTAAAACCTTTAAATTTCGTTTAACAAAAAATTATCGTAAAAAAAATTATAAAAATGAAATAATTAGATTCTTGGTATAATATGCTTTCATTTGAGTATAAATTTCATATCATTTGTTTCATATTATTTGCTCAAAAAAGTGATGAATTTATTACATATAAAAATAGTAAAGTTATCCCACATCGACAAATTATAATAAGGTGATGAAATTCTATATTATAAATAACAGTAATCATCCGTTCTTAGTTATTTACCAAAAATATTTTGAGTCTTGAAGAACTCTTAAGATTAAGATTATAAATCTTAATTAATTATCTCACATCGAAAAATTATGATGAGGTTATGAAATTTTATACTATAAATAAGAGTATTAATTGATTTTAAATATCGACAAAAAAACTTTTTAGTGTTAAAAAAAACTCTTAGTAAGACTACAAACTTAAAATTATCCCACATCCAAAAAATTAAATAAGAGTAATCACGTGTTCTTTTGGTTCTTAAAAAGATCTATTAAGACAATAAATTATCTTAGATCTAAAAAAATTATGATAATAGAATTCTTCTATATTATAAATAAGAATAATTATTCGTTCTTAAATATCACTAATAAAAATCACTGAGTCTTGAAAAGTTTCGTAATAAGACTACAAATTTTAAAAAAATAATCTCACATCAAAAAATTATAACAAGGTGGGATGAAACTCTATATTATAAATAAGAAATAAGAGTACTCAATCATATAATAAAACGATTAAATTCTATTATACAAATAGATGTAATCATTTCTCCAAATTATGATGAGATGATGGAATCTTTTTTTTTTTTTTTATATAAATAATAGTAATCATTCATCCTTAAATATCAACCAAAAAAAATTTTAATTTTAAAAAAACTCTCAATATAAAGTTAAATAAAATTATCACACGTCGAATTATAATGAGGTATCAGAATTCTATTATATAAAGTAATCATTCGTTCTTAGATATTAACCAATAATCTTTCAAGGCTTAAAAAAAGCTTCTAAGACTATAAAATCAAGTAAAAAATTAACCCACATCGAAAATTTATGATGAAGTGATGAAATTCTATTCTATTACGGATTATAAATACGATTAATAAGTTGTTATTAGATTTCAAACAAAAATTTTTTAGTCTTAAATACGTATGACTATAATTAAATCAAGTAGAATTATCTTACATCAAAAAATTTATAAGTTGATTGAATTCTATTATATAATTAAGAGGAACCATTCGTCTTTATATGTTAATCTGGAATCTTTTGAGTCCTAACAGAGTTATTAAGACTATAAACTTAAGTACAATTATCTCACATCAAAAAATTATGATGGAGGTGATGAAATACTATATAAAAATAAAAGTAAACGTTCGTCTAATGATATCAACGAGAAATCTTTTTAATTCTGAAAAGTAGCATTCTTAAGACTATAATTAAATTCAAGTAAATTATCCTACATCGAAAAATTATAAGTTGATTGAATTCTGTTATATAATTAAGAGCAACCATTCGTCTTTATATGACCATCTGGAATCTTTTGAGTCCTAAAAGAATTTTTAAGACTATAAACTTAAGTAGAATTATGATGGACTTCTTCAAAAACAGAAATTATTCGTTTTTAGATATTAAAAGAAAACTTTTGAGTCTTATAATACCTCTTAAGGCTATAGATTGAATTAAAATTATCCCACAACAAAAAATTATGATGAGCTGATGAGCTATTGAAATACTATATCATAAATAAGAGAAATCATTAGTTTTAGATATTAACCAAAAAAATCTTTTCAGTCTTATAACAACTTTTAAGGTTATAAATTTAAGTAAAATTATCCCACATCGAGAAATTATAATAAGACGATGAAATTCTATTACTCCGTATATAGATAAAAGTCCGTCAACCAGTAGTTTCACCAATTTATGCAATTCTTTAACTTGATGTCATTATTATTGTCACTAAAAATTGGCTCGTGCATCGCACGGGCTTTCCAACTAGATTATAAAAATGAATTAATTAGATTCGTGGTAGAAAATACTTTTATTAGAATATAAATTTCACATTATTTGCTCGAGAAAGTGATAAATTTATTATATATAAAGATATTAAAGTTATCCCACATCGACAAATAATAATAAGGTGATAAAAATTCTATATTATAAATAATAGTAATCATCCGTCCTTAGATATCCATCGAATTTATTTTCATAAAGAACTCTTAAGATTGTAACCTTTAAGTAATTATCCCACATCGAAAAATTATGATGAGGTTATGGAATTCTTTAATATAAATAAGAGTAATCATTTTTTTGAATATCGACTAAAAACCTTTTGAGTTTTAAAAAAAGTCTTAATAAGACTACAAACTTAAAATTGTCCCACATCGAAACAATTAAAATAAGATGATGATTCTAAATTATAAAAAGAGTACCCATGTGTTCTTTTGGGTCTTAAAAAGAGTTCTTAAGACAATAATTTATGCCACAACAACAGAATTATAATAATGAATATATTATAAATAAGACTAATAATTCGTTCTTAAAATCAATAAAAAAACGTTTGAGTCTTAGAAAATACTATGTATCTTAATAAACTACAAACTTAATTGACATAATCTCACATCAAAAAATTATAACAAGATGATGAAATATATTACAAATAAGAAATAAGAATAATTAATTCTAGAATAAGACGATAAAATTCTATTATACAAGTAAAATTATTATAAGAGTTATTAAGCCTATATCTAAACTTAAGTCAAAATTATTATATATCGAAAAATTATGAGGTGATGGAATTCGATATTATACTTAAGATACATAATTCGTTTTTTGAGTCTTACAAAAGTACTTGAGATTATAAATTTAAGGTAAGATTATCCACATCAAAAAATTATAATAAAGTAATCGAATTTTACTATATAAATAAGAGTAATCGCCCATTCTTAAGTTAGATATAAAAACAAACTCTTTTATTATTATAATTATCCTAACGTTGTCTCACCTCGAAAAATTATGATAATGTGATGAATTCTATATTATAAATAATAATCATTTGCCCTTGGATATTAACTAAAAAAAATTGAGTCTTGAAAATGCTCTTAGGACCGTAAGCTAATGGAAAAGAGAAATCATTCGTGTTTAGATATTAACAAAAAACTGAGTTCTAAAAAGAGTTTTTAGACTATAAACCTAAGTAGAATTATCGCATATCGAAAAATTATAATGAGGTGATGAAATTTTATATCACAAATAAGAGACATCATTCGTTTTTAGATATTAACAAAAAAATGTCTATAAAAGCTTTTAAAGCTATAAATTTAAGTAAAATTCACATCAAAAAATTATAATAAGGTGATAGAAAGTCTACTATATAAATACGGAGTAAAAGCAATCATTTGTTTTTAGATATCAACGAGAAATCTTTTGAGTCCTAAAATAACTTTTTAAAACTATAAACTTAATTAAAATTATCCTACATCGAAAAATCATGATGAGGTGATGAAATTCTACATCATCAATAAGAGAAATTATTCGTTTAGATATTAATCAAAAATCTTTTTAATCTTATAATACCCCTCTTAAGGCTATAAATTGAAATAAAAATTATCCCACATCAAAAAAATTACAAAAAAGTGATGAAATTCTATTATATAAATAAAAGTAATCATCGTCTTTAAATATCAACCAGAAATCTTTTGAGTCCTAAAAGGAGTTCATAAAACTATAAATTTAAGTATAATTATCACACATCGAAAAATTATGATCAGATATCTTAAATAAGAGAAATAATTCATTTTAGAATAATCATTTGACCAAAAGTATACTCCGTAATAAGGTGATCAAATTCTAATATATAAATAAGAGTAATCGTTCGTTCTTAATAACTTAGATGGAAAAAACAAACTCTTTTGGGTCTTAAAAAAAAATTCTTAAGACCCTACGCTTAATTAAGTAAAATTATCCCACACTTTTGAGTCTTAAAAAACTCTTTAAGACTATAAACTTGAGTAAAATTTCTCATATCAAAAAATTATTTCAAAGTCATGAATTTCATAGATATAAACCAAACATCTTTTGAGTTTTAAAAAGAGGACTATAATAAACTTAAGTAAAAATCTCTTTTGAGTCTTAAAAAAGCTCTTAAGACTATAAACGTGTGTGAAATTTTCCCACATCGAAAAATTATTATAAAATTATGAATTTCATATTATTTGCTCGAAAAGGTAATGAATCTAGCTATTACATATAGAAATAGTAAAATCAACTCACATCGAAAAATTATATTAATGTGATAAATTTCTATATTATAAATAAAAATAATCATCGTTCTTAGATGTCAACAAAAAAATCTTTTGATCCTTAATCTTTTAAGACTATAAAATTAAGTAAAACTATTCACATTGAAAAATTATGATAAGCTGATTAAGTTCTATATAATAAATAAGAGTAATCATTCGTCCATAGATATTAACCAAACATATTTTGAGCCTTAGAAAAACTCTATCTCACTTCGAAAAATTATATATAGGGCGATGAATTTTCATTATATATTTCGTCCTTAAATATCGACAAAAATTAAAGAGCTTTTAAGACTATAAAATTAAGTAAAATTACCTCACATTGAAAGAGTAATGTCATTGAAAGACTAATGCCATATGTATAAATTAAATATTTCTCCCTTCTATAATCGTAGGTATAAATAAAAAGTGAGGTTAATATTGTAAAAAGGTTGAACCAAATAAAAAATATTTGCTATGAGGGAAGTACTCCGTAAGTCCGTAGTATAAATGTACCACATTGAAAGATTATCATAACAGGGAATGATCATATGATTATAAATTGAAGTCATTATTGGTTCTTAGATATCAACTATCAACCCAAATAGTTACCAAGTATTGTCTTAAAGAGTGATATTACGAGTTTTAAATACAATGTACGCGTATAATTTAATTTGATGTTTACTGCATGTATGACCTCCCAAAAAACACATTCGCGTATGTGGATAATATTCCTTTACTATTAAACAAACTCTTACCTTCGACTTATTTTCTACTGTTGCATAGTCTCAAAAATTTATGCAATCCTCTAAGTTGGTATCATTATCATTGTCACTAAAAATCGGCCCGTGCATCGCACGAGCTTTCCAACTAGTAAAACATAAAGGGCAAGCCTATGCCGATGCCCAAAGGGTAGGTGTTCGTAAATCCACAAAAGCCTCAAAGGGGGGCAGACGAGTGGGCGGTGTCGGCTCGCGCGCCCGATTCCCCTTCCTCTCCCTCCCTGAGGGTACAAGAGGCACAGGAGGACGACGACCCGACTTCTTATTTGGGAGGTGAGGAAGGCCCCGCCGAAGTTTCCTCAGCCTCCTCTTGCTCCTCCGCCCTTACCCGCTCATCATTAAGGCACTGGTAAATGGCGTTTTACCTCGTCCAATCGAAGCCAGGATCATACTCCTATAGGGCGAGGCCAGTAAGGCTGGTCACCGTCGCCGCCCCGGTGCGGCAGGACTCGACTACCTCTTGTTCTAAACCGATCAGCTCTATAACACCTCGTTATTTTCCGAGTAATTTATAAGACATTATTTTTCTATTTTATTTAAATCGGTTTTTTTAAGTTGGAAAAGTATTTTCAATACCGATATGGTAATAAAGTATTTTGAGTTTTCATAAGGTAAATCGACTTTGGGTTGTTTTTTTTAATAAAGAAAGTGAAATATTATTTAAACAGATTTCAGTCGTGAGTCCGAGTTTGACCCAACTTATGACTAAAAAAAAAATTCCTAAAACTATTAAAAAAACTCCACCCTTACGTTCATTCTACATATCACCAACCACACCCCTGCCTTTCTTCCTCGCTGCCGCACAACTCGCTCATCCTTCCTCGGTTTTCGATTTCAATCAATTATTTGGAGCTTTAAATTGGTCTTGATCCTCATCTACATCAACTCGTTTTACATCATCTTCAGCAAGATTGTAAGTAGGTTGAACTACTAATCTCTCTACTAATAATTATTGAACATGATATTAAGTATGTCTAAACATTTTGAATTTTCTATCGTTTTTTTTTCTGGTTAAAATCGTTTTTTTTCACATAAATTATTGGGTATTTAACTAAATTTTAATTAGTTAAACTGTCCGCCTGGCCTTTAGTTGATTGTCGATTTTCGATCGCCCTCGCTTTCCCCCAAATTGTGTTCTTTTAGGATAGCCGTTGTTGTGGACGATATCGGATTTTTTTTTTGGGGCATGTCGAGTTACAGTTTGGGGCCGGAACGCAAGTAGTATCGTTTTGTTTTTGTCTTAAGTCAAGATTTCACAGTAGGCTAGTCCTTGGGCGACCATTTAAGACTTAAGAATAGAATTCTCTTTGTTTTATGCTATACCTTGAGGAGTACAATAATGGGCTGTTGGTGCGTAGAAAAGTGTATAGGTGTGGACATGACATAGGTCCACCCCGACGCGGCCACGCGCGGGTTTGGGGGGGCGAATGAATCTCCATATGAGATGGTCAAATTGAAATTTAAATCGAAGTCGGAGTCGCCACCGAATTTTATGGTTATTCGGAACCGTTCGAGCCCACTCTATGTCGTAGTGGGCCGTGTACAAAATACGGCCCATTTCTGATGTCAGAGTTTATTGGGCTCGTCCCTTTGCAGTTCGATACAGATGCCGACTTGAGCGGTTAATCGTATATTGAATGACTCTCGTTGCCAATGGTTTCGGACATCCGGAAACCAAGGTTCTGAGTAAGGGGTGAGGGTACGTGTTGGGAAGTTCACTAAGAACACCCAACCCCGCCCGCACATTAGCGGCCTCTACTAGGATATCGAATGATGTTTTAATGCGCGCGTTAGTTGAACGATGAATGATATGCAAACATTGTTTTCCTAAACATGTGAGGAATTGAATGGGTTGCTAAGTGGTTTAATGCATGCAAAATTAATTGATGTCAAAGTCAAATTTAACATGTGAGATTCGTTTTAGTATAATAAAACAAATGAAATAAAAAAGATGAATTTGCTACAAAAGATGAACAAACGAGTTAGTATCGATTTGTAAATAATAATAGCAAGAAATAAATATGCGAAATCGAGAAAATAAATATTAATCGAAATCTGAAAAAAAAATATTGTTAAAAAGAAGCGGTTTTGTATAAAAAAACGATGTTCGAAAAAATAATAAAAAGACGAAAAGGGGCGTCGGGACAGCCGGCCGCGCGGCTCGCCCGGGATGCCGGCGGGTCGCGCGTCGGGCTGGTTTTGGACGCGGTTTTCTGAAAATTCGATTTATTAAATCACGTACGAATATTGCATGATTCGTACTCAAATTAATATTTTCGATATTCGCTATATTCGATAATTGACTACGAAATCAATATCAAATATTTAGAATAGTTTTAGAAAAGATGTAAATTTTAGAAATCGTCTAGCAGAATAAATAATAAAACGACCGAAAAAGTAAAAAAAACGGTCCGGATTGCGAGCCGTCCGGTTTTTGTATTTTGTTCGAAATTGCTAAGTTGATAAATCGCGTACAAAATATGAATTAATTTGTACTCGATTTATGTTTTCGATATTCGTCGTATCCGATATTCGATTATGAAATCGATATCGGATATTTAGAATGAGTTTTAAAAAAAGGTTTTGTAAAATTATTTGTTTTGAACGAAAAAGAATGTAACGATTTTTTGACATCGTCGAGATCTTAATATAATTCTTTTCGATACAATATTCGATTATAGAAAAATCGATATCAAATTTTTTAGAATATATGTTATGAAAATAGTTTTTCGTTAATAACGATATTAGGAAAATAAAAAAATGACTCTTGACCCGTAAATAAACGAAACGGACGAAGAGGAGAAGAGGAGAGAAAGGAAGAAATCGTGTTTGGTACACCCTCAACCTACATGCTCTTGTTGACTCGGATCGGGACTCGTCGGAATGTGGCTAGGCACGGAAGTGTCGAGGCAACGTCGGTTGGGCTAGGGTGGTACGGTTAAGACGGGTGAAGGTTTTGGGTATTGGGGCCGGTTTTCCTTCGGGTTTTGGATGCAATATCGGTTTCTCGATGCTAAGGAATTATGTGTGTCAAGATGATAGAAAGCTATTGCTGAAAAATCGTGTGTGTGTGTGTATTGTATATTTTTTCGGTGTTGGTGAAATCGTATTTTTGTGTTGGATGCAAGGGGCTATTTATAGGAAATTCCCGACCTTGACTTAGGAGAGTTTGACTACCGCTTAGGATAGGAAACATAGGAATTCGAGGGAAATAAGAATTCCGCTTTCTTGTGGAGGAAGAAAGGCATCTCGGCTATTTTGCTCTTGTTTCGGCCGAGTGTTTCACACTCGGTCAGGTGTTCGAATCGGTTTTTGAATAGGATTCCTGTTTGAGCTAGAATTACCGCTTGGGTAAGAAGCTGAGGAGAACGAGAATTCCGTTTTCTTGTAAGAGAAGAAAAGAGGAAAACCGGCTGACTTGTACTACTTGGCCGAGTGGTTGCACTCGGTTGAGTGTCTGTGTCGGTTCTCGGATAGGATTCCTACTCGGGATCGAATTCTACCTTAAACGGAATTGTTTATTATTTTTGTTGTATGGCTGATTTTGTGGAGTTGGAGTCCGAATAGGACGTGTGAGATGTCACGGTCTGCTTACGAGTTTCGGGAAATATCTTTGACCGGGTTTTGACTCGGTCGCTAAAAGACGGTTTTACCCCTGGTGACGAATTCGACCCAAATTAGTGTTATTTGAGTCGAAACGACCCACTGGGCCTGAATTTGAGGTTGGTTTTGTGAAATTTGTACTCCGTAAAATGCCTAGGTCAAATGCCATTGATTTCGAGCCCATTTCCGAGTACGTTAAAGCACATTAGCGTCCGATTATCATCGGGTGTTTGTCGGAAACTGCTATAGACACCTGGCGGTCAAAATGTGGGTGTCTACAGAGCCCCCACTCTAACTGAGGCTTGGACAAGGCGAAAGTCAAAGTAGCTACCAGGCCAATCAAAGATTAAGACCTGGCAGACTTCCGGTCGGGTCGTTTAAGGTCCATTAGACCTGCGTGAAGGGCCCGCCGGCCACAGACTAGAAATGTACCTGAGCTGATGATAGCTCCGCGGGGAATTGAACTCGTCGTATAAGACTTAGGTGCGCCTGTATATGGGCTCATCTTGTTAAATGCCGCTGGGGAGCTATGTGAATTGCGCTGTCGTGATTTGTACCTGTATAAGTTACATAAAATTTTTGCATGCAACACGTAGGCGAAACAAATATGACTCGCGCTAGGGAGTAAAAATGATTTTGCTGCATTTTGAAATCGAAGTCCTGAAAGCAACTCACGTGCTAGGAGATGGGTTTCCAAAATTGAAAGAGGTGAAAAAGAAATTTGCAGTTTAAATAGGTCGAAATTTGACCTTGTCGAAAAGATTTTTTTTTTCAAATGGCTAAGTTTTTGCAAATTTTGAAGTAAGAATTTGAAGAGAGAGGCCTACCGGCAGACTCGACTCTGGACATGACAGGACGAGTTGTCAGACACGACTTAGACTCTCTAAGGGTTGGACCGTGACTTGGTAAGGAGGTGGGCCACCTAAGATGACAAGACTCTTAAGTTGCGCTATTCCGTAGCCTAGGCGAGTGACAACACGGTCGAATCCTCAGAATAGGAAGGATGTGCTATGGGGGGATTGCAATAGTCTGTAATGAGACTGTTTTGGCATGACAGGACTTTTAGCAGTAGCAATGCCGTAGTCTAGTGCTCTTCTGGATTTTTGATTTTTGGGTACATTTCCAAGGTGGGTATTGCCTCGGGTCCTGACAGATTCTTGTCTTCGACTGAGCCGAGTACTAGGACACACTACAGAAAGGAGGCTAGATTTTGAAGGTATTTGGGTTATGTGAGTGGATGGAGAACTTCTGCCTAGGAGAAGCCCCAGAATGACAAAGCTAACTGTCGAGAACATGACAGTGTCGTGACCGGAATGATGGTGCTTTTTGAATGTGTGTCAATGTGGGTGGTTGTGCCTCTGTTGAAAGGCTGCCTACGTATTCACATGTGGTGAAATCAAACCAAGCCGTAGTTCAGTGGATTGTGGTGCCTAGTTTATTAGGGCTTTGTGTGTAACTAGCCATAGCAATGGTGTAGGCTAGGTGCATTCCCAGTGATGTCTTGATCAAAGGGCTAGAATGGTTAGGATATTGATCCTGTGACTGTGAGCGTTCTTCGGGGTAGCCCCCAGAGGTGGTGTGAACTATTTGGGCATGTTCTATGCCGACTGCAAGTTGAATTCCCGTGTTTGGGGTTGGTAACTGGTTTGAATGAGAAGAATTGGGATGGGATTTTAACGAGTTCTGCTCTCGGGGATTTTAACGAGTTTTGCTCTCGGGGGGATTTGACGAGTTTTGCTCTCGGGGATTTTAACGAGTTTTGCTCTCGGGGATTTTAACGAGTTTTGCTCTCGGAGGATTTGACGAATTTTGCTCTCGGGGGATTTGAGGAGTTTTGCTCTCGGGGGATTTGACGAGCTTTGCTCTTGGGGGATTTGACGAGTTTTGCTCTCGGGGGGATTTGACGAGTTTTGCTCTCGGGTCTTTGTATGGTGATTGTGAATTTTGTTATGTAAAGGGGAAGTCGAGTAAAATGGCTCGAACTTTGATCGGGATAAGTTTTGATAATGCGAGATCTGATTTCCATGTCTGGCCCTAATGGTTAGGGGTATCCTATGGAGCTTGAATCCTCAAAATTCCGGGCTGTCTCTGGCCTGGGTCTCGGGAAGGTCTTGAGGGTTGTAATGTGGGAAGGCTAAATGTGGTGTTAGTTGACCAGCTCGATTATCTCTCCCTTATTTGATGGTATGAATTTTGACCGTACCCTGGTCATGGGGCTTTCACTTGAATTGACCGTTGATCATGGTCATGGTTTTTTGGGAGTTCTTTTTTATCATGGCCAGCTCTTTTATTTTGGCCTTTTGCTTTTTCTTGTATTGGACTTTTGATTTTTTTTTTGTCCAGTTTTTTCCTTTTTTTTTGTTGGTCAGACTAACACCTAAGGTAGGGATCGATTAGTCTTATTGGATGGGTGTATTAATGTGGGAAATGGGCTTGGCTCCCGTCTTGAACCCAAACTAGGAGACTACCTAGATTTGTCATAGGATTCGATACCGCTCCTGCTAAGGGTAGTTATGTGGCTTTCTATACCAGACATGGAACAAGTAAAGGAAAACACGGGTCTCATTTCCTGCAGTCATTATAGATGTGCCTATAATAGTCACGTGCGTGTGTTCACAGTGTATGACGGTGTTCATCATGTTCTCGGAAACACATAAGGAAATTATAGATGAGAGATTGAAAAGCTGACTTTATTGAATTTTGAAAAAAGAGGACAGAGTACAACTGACTCTGACTTTGAAATTGAAAGAAATAGAACATCCTAGACTCGGACTCAGACTCGGACTTAAACCAAATCTAGACTCTCGGATGGTGTTGTCAGTTCAGCTTCTAAGGACTCAAGTTGATGTCCAGTATGGCCTCCAATAGACGCTTCACCCAGATCTTCATTTTGTCGAAGATCATCTTCAATCCTAATGCCCATTTCGGTAAGCACTGCAAAGTTTGAAATGCCGGCATACCTAAGATGGACGCGATAGGAAGGGAGGAGGTTGTTGATGAACGCCTCCACTAGTGTCTTCTCGTTGGGCTTGTCTACCAACTTCACACTTTCGGCCCTCCACCTTTGAAGGTACTTGGTGAAACCTTCTTTGGGCTCTTGGGCCATAACCTCCAGAGTACGCATCGTAGTCTGGATCTCGGTATTATCGGCATAATTCCGAGCGAACTCTGTTGCGACATCATCCCAAGTCTTGTACTTCTTGGAATCGAGTCTGTAGTACCAGGCTTTCGGGTGCTTCTCGAGGGAGGAAGCGAAGAGATGCTTGAACATGGTCGATTTGACCCCCTTAACAGCCATAAAGTCCTTGAAAGCCCGAATATGGAGTACCGGGTCTTCCGTTCCGTCAAACATTGGTAAGCCCGTTAAGTTGAGGTTAGCGGGCAGTTCATCGGTCAAGGGCGAGTAGGTACGGGCATTTTCCGTGAGGATGGTGTTTCTGGTGGTCGGGTGGACCTGTTCTTCAAGTTTGCGAACGGCGCTGACCAGTTCAGCTATGGGCCCAGTAGTTTCATTCCTGACCTTAAGAGTCCTTTGCTCCACGGCACTCAAACGGGTGGCAATGGTCGTTTGCTCGGCCCTGATAACCGTCAATTGGGCTTCAAGCTCAGCTAGAGAGGTTGTCAATTGGTCCAAAGTTTCCTGCATTTTCTGGCGTCTGGTTACCGGTGGCTTGTCTGTAAGAATACCGCGTAATCAGAGAAGTTGCTTCGGAACTCAATTTCACCAAGGCACAGGAAATAGCGCGAGAGGAGAGACGACTCCAGTTTGACTCGGGTTAGACTCTCCTAAGACAAATGTGTAGGGTACGATTCTCGTAGTGACTGTGATAAATCACTCCGTCGGAGAATAGCCCCCAAGTGAGACTAAGGACTTTGATAGGACCCAGATGGTGTGTCATCTAAGTGACTCGAAAGTGGGGTACGTGAGACAACACGTGCAAGACACGACCCTTACAGCAACCGTGATTGATCGCTCCGCTGAAGGGTAGCCCCCGAGTGGGGAAAAGCCTGAAAGGGAAATGACTCGGAAAGGACACCTAGATGGGTGACTTGTGAAAAGGTGGGCCTTCCTCATGATCCAACTATGTGGGTTGGGCCCTGTTCTAAGGAAGGTTCACGTGAGACATTCCCAGACTTTTAGACTCGATTGTGTAAATGGGCCGACCCTTGTAGGAGTATGTCCTACGTAGGTGGGCTTTGCCTTAGTAAAATAAGGCGGACTAGGATGGGGGAAAATCCGTGATGTAAGATCGACGGAGTTTCGACACTAGACTTCAACGACTTATGACACGACCCGACACTGCTAAATACGGGAAGTCTAAGAAGAGGAAGTTTTAAAATATGATATTTTTGAAAAGCCCGAAATGAATCGGGTGGAGAAATTCGGCCCTTTTTCGAAAAAAGAAAAGGAGTGGGCCGAATGACGGGTTTTGAAAATTTCGAAAATATTTTCGAGTTTTGAATTGGGCATAATACCGGCTAGAAAAAGGCTGTTTTGAGTAAAATCATAAGTCCTAAGTTTGGTATATGACCCGGGTTTTGAAAATTGGATATTTTGAAAAGGATGCAAATTTTGAAAGGATGACGGTTTTGAAAAAGATGTGGATCAAGTAGCACGTAGTCATGGAAACAGTACAATGACGCCATGTATGCTCTTAACCTAAGTCTCGGTCAGTCTATAAGGGTCTATACCAGTGTACATAGCCTATCAAGAATCGGGGCGGACTCCCTAACTCGAGTTGAGATTAGGACATGCCGTAAAACCCATATGAATCGGCTAATGGACACCTTTGACATAACCAATTTGGACTATATCAATGGTATAGTGGGACGTCGGTCACGAGTACCGGCCCGGGAAAGTGGGGTTATGCATGAACCGTAAAACTAAAACGCGCATTGTACTAGTCAAACGATTTCTATTCGAGTCTCACCCTGAGGACACCGAAGGTTATTAACTCATCAGAAAATCCCCAGCAGAGTCGCCAAATTGTGGATATGACATAGGTCCACCCCGACGCGGCCACGCGCGGGTTTGGAGGGGCGAATGAATCTCCATATGAGATGGTCAAATTGAAATTTAAATCGAAGTCGGAGTCGCCACCAAATTTTATGGTTATTCGGAACCGTTCGAGCCCACTCTATGTCGTAGTGGGCCGTGTACAAAATACGGCACATTTCCGATGTCAGAGTTTATTGGGCTCGTCCCTTTGCAGTTCGATACAGATGCCGACTTGAGCGGTTAATCGTATATTGAATGACTCTCGTTGCCAATGGTTTCGGACATCCGGAAACCACGGTTCTGAGTAAGGGGTGAGGGTACGTGTTGGGAAGTTCACTAAGAACACCCAACCCCGCCCGCACATTAGCGGCCTCTACTAGGATATCGAATGATGTTTTAATGCGCGCGTTAGTTGAACGATGAATGATATGCAAACATTGTTTTCCCAAACAATGTGTGTGTGTGTGTGTATTGTATATTTTTTCGGTGTTGGTGAAATCGTATTTTTGTGTTGGATGCAAGGGGCTATTTATAGGAAATTCCCGACCTTGACTTAGGAGAGTTTGACTACCGCTTAGGATAGAAAACATAGGTATTCGAGGGAAATAAGAATTCCGCTTTCTTGTGGAGGAAGAAAGGCATCTCGGCTGTTTTGCTCTTGTTTCGGCCGAGTGTTTCACACTCGGTCAGGTGTTCGAATCGGTTTTTGAATAGGATTCCTGTTTGAGCTAGAATTACCGCTTGGGTAAGAAGCTGAGGAGAACGAGAATTCCGTTTTCTTGTAAGAGAAGAAAAGAGGAAAACCGGCTGACTTGTACTACTTGGCCGAGTGGTTGCACTCGGTTGAGTGTCTGAGTCGGTTCTCGGATAGGATTCCTACTCGGGATCGAATTCTACCTTAAACGAAATTGTTTATTATTTTTGTTGTATGGCTGATTTTGTGGAGTTGGAGTCCGAATAGGACGTGTGAGATGTCACGGTCTGCTTACGAGTTTTGGGAAATATCTTTGACCGGGTTTTGACTCGGTCGCTAAAAGACGGTTTTACCCCTGGTGACGGATTCGACCCAAATTAGTGTTATTTGAGTCGAAACGACCCACTGGGCCTGAATTTGAGGTTGGTTTTGTGAAATTTGTACTCCTTAAAATGCCTAGGCCAAATGCCATTGATTTCGAGCCCATTTCTGAGTACGTTAAAGCACGTTAGCGTCCGATCATCATCGGGTGTTTGTCGGAAACTGCTATAGACACCTGGCGGTCAAAATGTGGGTGTCTACAATAGGCCTACATGTACGTGAGCATATGGAGAATAACTTGGGCGAGTACTTACTGATTGAGTGTTTGAACGGGGTCGTATCATGATAAGTCGACTTATTGGGTTAGGCTCGGTTATATATTATTTGGTTAGCTATTGGACTATTTATATTATTTGTAGTTTGTGGGTTTGAGGAGAAAGAATTCTTGGAGTAAATTCTAGCTGAGTTTTGACCGTCTTGAGAGGTAAGGACGTTTTACCCTTTTCACCTTAAAGTAAAGAGCATGTTCGGATCAAAACATATTTTTAGAAGGTTTCGTAAATTATTTCGTCGATGGTGAATTTTTATAATACTCGTAATGTTTGGATATTGAACTTTGTGACACGAGTAACAGATTGGTACTATTTTGGTAAAACTTTTGGTAACTTATAACAGACTCTGGGAGCTCTGTTGATCTAGACGATTTTAAGGTGCGTCTAAGACGTTCCTGGGATTTCGTCTTGAAACTATTTTTGAGTGGGGATTGTCCGACTCTCACTCACTAGAGAGTTAGACTTTCTCCTTTGACAGCTTCATCCTACTGACTGTCCAAATGTGAGAGGTGCGCACTATTATGAGTCTAACTAAGCATAGGTGGTTACCTCTAGACCGTGCAAGGGTAGGACCTTGGCACACAGGTTACGAAAAATATATATTTTGGTTGGTTTGATTTTGACTACTCTTTTTATGGTATTCTGGTATTTGAACAATGATTTTAAATCCGGTTTTAGTTTACTATAAATCATCATCATCATCATCATCATTATACTCAGCTCTGCTGACGTCTTTCTGTTTTGGGTCATTCCCCGCTGGAACCTATATCTATTTGTGTTTTTGAGTACAGCTGATAGGTACACTTGATTTGCTGTATGGGTGCATTCTGGTATCGGGTTTTGCTGAGCAAGGAGAGACTTTTATTATTTAACTCTGGCTCCAAACTATTTATATTATTATTGGATTTATTGGTTTGCTATTGTTTTAAACCGTTTGGATTTTGTAAGACTTAAGACTTCCGCTGCAACGTTATCATTTAATTACCTCTCAAATTTTTATTTTATTTATTTATTTATTTGTTATTTATCATTTTCTTTGTACTTGGCTCGGTAAGCTAAGTGTGGAGTAACAGCTTTGAGTTTTCCGTCTTCTGTTTATTATTTTGGTTGCAAAAATTTAGGGTTGTTACAAGCTCTTCAGACTTGCTCAACAAGGTCGCATCCGCCGCCGACAGCTTCTACTTCAAGGCATCTGCATCAGTTAAGGTGGAGGCCAGCTGATCCTTTGTGGACTTAGGCTCATTAAGCGCAGGGCAAGCTTGTCCTCGGCCACCTGGCATCTATCCTCCACCGCCTTCACCTCACCCCTCAAGCTCTTGTCCTCGCCCACCGCCTTCTCCAAGTCCGCCTTAGTCTGAGAGTGAACGTCGAACAAGTTCGCCAGTTCCTGCTCCACCGCCATCTGGCGCTCCTCCTCGACAGCGGCTTTCCTCTCAGCCTCCTGTAGGCTGGCCTTTAGAGAGGCAGTGGTAGTCAGGTCAGGGAAGGCCCAGATAGCCGCCTCACCAGTCCTCTTCATCACCATGATGTTTTGGGTAGCGACGGTGAGAGCATCGGCCACCCGACGGCAGTGTGCATTGAACTAGGTGGTAGTATGAGGAAGATCATTACCGTGAGAAGAAACGTCTCCCTACTCGAACATCTTGAAGAAATTGGCGTCAGATAGGAAGGTACACCCACCAGACCAGGAAGGGAAAGAGGTATATATCCAAGGCGGCGGCTACGTCCCGCCTAACCGGCCCATCCTTGGATGCTTTAAGGGTGCGGGAATCTATTGCTGGCCCACGGGGACCTCAACGGGGGACGGGGGCCCCATGGTGTTCCTCCCCAGGGTCGGCTCTTCGTCCTCCACCGTCACTATTTCAGGGGCCGACGTTGAAGCTCTGGATAGGAGAACGGTTAAAATGACAAAAGGGGGACTAACTGGCTGGGGAGAGGTAACGGCCTTGGAGCCACCGATACTCCCTTCCGCGCCGACATAGATTCGCACAATCTCTGCAACGTGAGACGCTGAAGGGACATTTTCTTCTTGGGCGGCTCCATGACCGGAATCGGAATTTGCCTCCTCAACTTGGAAGCCTTAGACCTTCCATGATCATTATCGTAGGCCTATCAATTAAGGGAAGGGCCGGTCGAGCAGTAAAAGGACGAAGCTGCGAATCTATCTCCAGCAAGGTAAGCTCCCCGAACGTCCAAGTATGAGCTGGGCGACCACTTGCAAATGTAAGAGGAAAACAAAACTGTAAAACGTCAAATAAAATATAGACAACACCGACAACAAGAGAAGTTACACCCATGTACCTGGGGAGGAGAATGAACGCTCGTGCCCACCCGTTCCAAGTACTCGTTATTGGTAATCAGATCCAGAACGTGGAAGGGCCACTCTCTTCTTGCCGACCAATTGAACGACGACTAGAAAATCTTGGACGATCTCTCCGTCGGAGTCACTCAACCCAGACTCCCTAAGGTCCAAGTGGCTCCCTATCTTGCCATCCGTCTCCTTGTGGACGCGTATGTCGGTCTGGAAGCTCCTAGGGACCGACCACCGGGTGGTTGAGCGCACATAAAGAAACTTCCCTTTCCAACCATGGCAGTTGGAGATAATGGGATAAGACGTGAATACTCGCCGAGTTGTGCTAGAGTCAAGTTGCTCATAGCCGGCACAAGCTTCACGAACATCGTGGCCCTAAACGTGTCCACCGTGAGGGTCCATTTCCTAAACCGTCACACCCAGTAGTAGGAAACGATGGCGCGGATCGGCTGAGGCATTAGCTAGCCGAGCGCCAGGTTCATGCACCGGAATACCTCTTCTATAAAGGGATCAAGGGGAAACTTCAGACCAAACTTGAGGGACTCAACGGCAACCCCCACAAAACGCTACAAAAAAAAGCGTCATTTGCGACGGCACAATCCGTCGCAAAAGATGCAAAATCCGTCGCAAATACTTGTTTTGCAACACTTTTGCAACGGAACGGAGTAGTCGTAATAAGGGTAGCAAAAAAATACAAACCGTCATAATTCCGTCGTAAACGTAAAATTTGCGACGGAATTGCGACGAAATATGTAGTTGTTAAGTGAAACCTGATCAACATAATTTGCGACGGATTTGTGACCGATTACCCTTTTATTTGCAACGGATCTGCGATGGAAGTTGGTTTTGAAGTCTACCCTAGTCAAACAATTTTGCGACAGAATTGCAACGGAGTTTTTGATTTTGCAACGTAACAACGACCACTTTGCAAGGGTCATATCAACAGGTTTGCTACCCATTTGCGACGGATTTTTGACATTTTCCGTCGCAATTCCGTTGCAAATGCTAACCACCTACACACCCCCCTGTTTCTTTTCCTCCCCCATGCCAATTTGCTTTCAATCCTGCGATCCAGAAAATAACACAACGAACTCAACATTTTCATCCAAATATTCAATTTCGGACTTTTTAATACCAATAATTATATACTAAGTTGTTCACATAACATAAGTTCTTAAAATAAACCTAACATAAGTTGTTAAAAATAGACATTACCACCGCCTAAACTAAAAAGACATTAGTTGTTCACAAATAGATAGACATTACCTAACATAAGTTGTTCACAAATTGATTCACATGGAACTAAAAAGAAACTTAGCCCCCTAAACTTAACCTAGGCATTACCACCGCTTGTACCGTCATCGTTGTCGTCATGATCGTCGCTTGTCGGACCTTGATTGTCGGGGTTGAAATTAGGATCAAAGTCAATCCCAAGCTTTTGAGAGACTTGAGTCATAAAAGCCTCATAAGCTTTCATTTTTTTTGTTCTTTCATTTTTTTTTGTTCTCTCAATTCGGCATTTTCTGCTCTTAATCTTGCATTAGAAGTCGTGAAGCTACCAACGGAGGCTCTTGCTGGTTCATATAAGCGAATTGCGGTGGATTCTAAGCCATACATCCTTCCCTTCTTTTCAACTCGTTGTGAGTTTCAAAGAACAACTCATCGTCGTCAAGAGGTGTCCTTTGCTGAGACTTCTTTTCCTTTTTTTTGTTAGCAAATCCTACAAAACAAGAATGGTTAAATGTTATCCACAATGCACTAAAACAAATAACTTTTTTTTTCAACTATCTACAATTTTAAGTAGAACTAAATAAAAAATACTCAGAAACTAACACTTACCATCATTTTTGTAACTCTCTTTGTCACCCAACCTTTTATTGGATGTTTTTTAGATTTCTGGAATAAATTGATGGCCATTGGGGGTTCATTTTTTTCTTTTTCCTACAAGGACAACATGCATAATCCTCTAAATTAACTTTGTAACCGGTGAGTAGCTTACACTTTAATCGGTGAGTAATGAACTTCTACAAATTAATTTTTCACTTACAATTTCGTCCATCATTTGAACAACATTCTTCCGACCCATTAAATGAGTAACCGGTGTTTTCCCTTTCTCATTCACTCCCGATCTACGGTTTGCGGAAGCCGTTTGGGACCTTAGCTTGAATTTCTCATCGTCAGGCCTCTCCCTTTTCAAAGTGTGGAGATCGTCTCTCATCCATTTGGGTGGTTTAGCACTACCCGATACACGGTGTACACGATCTTTGAGGCAAGTCATGAAGATTGATCGCCAAGATTCGTATACCAGTCTTCTGTGTTGAGGATAAAAATTGACTCTTTTCTGGATTTCAAAATAGTATTAGAAATTAGAAATTAGTTAGCTAATAGATAAGACTTTTACACGATAACAATTGAAAATACTAACCTGAAACCAATCCCAACACTTCTTAAACTGGGCCGAAGCAACTAACCAGTTTGGAGTATGTTCATCGTAATTGCAGACTATATTGGCAGTAATCAAATCAGAGATCTCCTTATCATTGAAAATAAAACATAATAATTTTGAATAGTTTGTAAATATACTCTAACAATTCATAAGTAACTAATATAAAGAAGAAAATGAAACATAAAAGCTTACCACAAAGTGTGTTGTCGACCTTCTGGGTCGAGCCTTTCCGCATCGGGTAAGATTTCAATCTCATCATCCTCGTTGTACCTAGGACTTGAGGAACTACAACTGCCTCTTCTTGGCATAACTTATGCAATTTCAAAAACTTTCAATTGGTTAGAAATTTTATATTTGAACATAAAACAAACTGTAAATGATAATTTCATTGATAACAAGTCATATAACATCCATATGCTGCAAGTTTGCAACTAAAAAGAAGTTTTACATAATAAACAAACACAAAACCCCATGGGTACGATGAATATTTGTACAAACATTCAGTAAAAAAAGACTAGTCATCATCATCATCGCTTGAAGAAGGGTTCAAATCCTCCTTGAAAAGTGAATCAATGAAGTCTGTTTCATTATCATCATCTTCTTCATCCTGAGTAACTTCGTTCGTCCCCATAGCCACCTCCACCACCTCCTCCTTATCCTCCTCATCGTCGTCATCATCAACTTCTCTCTCCCAATTTTGAACCGGTTCTATTTCTAGTTCCTCCTCCATAAGGTCATTATCTTCAAGTGGAATTGTTGACAAGATAGTGTCATCGGTGGTAGATGACTCTTGGAAGATGATATCATCAATCGCAGTATCAATTTGCGATCTTGCCTTTGTTTTGAAAACTGCAGACCATTGATCTCTATCGCTTTTGATACAAGGATAAGAAGTATAATACACTTGTTCCACTTGATATGCCAACACAAATGGATCGTACGTTTGGAATTTTCTACTACGATTGACGTCCACCAGCTTATACTCTTTATGTCCAGTTATCCCTCTTTTCTAGTT
This sequence comes from Agrostemma githago, assembly GCA_958450325.1. Lineage (NCBI taxonomy): Eukaryota > Viridiplantae > Streptophyta > Magnoliopsida > Caryophyllales > Caryophyllaceae > Agrostemma > Agrostemma githago. The sequence goes on from OY288239.1 coordinate 13,454,025, forward strand.
GTCTATCCAGTCACATTTGAACAACACAGTGTTGTAAGTGCTTCTTGTGCCAGAATACGACAACTCGACAACCTCATCGAGGGTTCCATAGTAGTCGGCCCCTTCAGTGGAGGTCACACATACACCATTATTGATTGTTGATTCCAAATCACTCTTTTCTTTGAATGAGCGAAATTTGTAACCGTGGATATAGTATCGTTTCCAAGTTCTTACTTTTCGTGAAGGACCACGACTTAAAGCGATTAAAATGTCTTCCTCAAAATTAGATTCCTATTACAAATGATTAATTTATTAGACTAATTATTAATTCAATGTAATGTTTTACTTTATATTTCAAATGTACTAGGAGGGAAGATAACTTACATGACTTTTCAACCACAATGGGAATTCATTGTCAAAATTCTTCCAGATATCCTCGGACACAGATACGTGAGGGTGTTCTCTACGGATAAATTGTTCAAATAACCTACATACGTTAACCCTCGAATAGATTAGAGTGATACATTGACAATTTACAAACTTATGATATGGTCGGAATATTTTGTTACTTACACTTCGTACGGCTTTAAAATCTCGCAATTTGACAGAACATAGATGTGTGCACGTTCATATTCTTTATCATCCAAAAATATTTCCAAACACTTTCCTGAGGTGACGCCCTTATGATCTTTGTAAAGAACAGGCAAGTTATTATACAAACATTGTTCGTTCCTATCAAAGTCTAGATCTTTTGCCTTAGTGTCTACATGTCCTTCAAAGTAAAGAGAACAAAAGTTTGTGATTTCTTCGTTCAAATATGCATTACAAATAGACCCTTCAACATGAGTTTTGTTTCCAATCTTTTTTTGAAAATGATTCAAGAACCTACAAAATATATATATATATATATATATATATATATATATATATATATATATATATATATATATATATATATATATATATATATATATATATATATATATATATATATATATATATATATATATATATATATATGAAAATTAATTCTAGGGAAAAGGACGTGCTTTTAGTATTAATTACTTCTCGAAAGGGTACATCCACCTATACTGCACCGGACCACCTATTCTCACTTCATATGGCGAGTGAATTGGTAGATGTTCCATTGAATTGAAAAATGAAGGTGGAAATATCTTTTCTAATTTGCAAATGATCTCGACGATACTATTCTCCAAGCTTGTGACTTTTTCAATTTTTATCATTGATGCACACAAATCTCTGAAAAACTAACTGATCTCAGTAATGGCATTCCATTCATTTTTTGAGAGAAGGTGTCGAAGAGCAACTGGTAGTAATCTCTCCATGAACACGTGACAATCGTGGTTTTTTAACCCAAGCAACTTTAACTCATTTGCGTCAACACATCTACTCAAATCTGAAGCATACTCGTCTGGAAACTTCAAATGGGTTACCTAATCACACAATACTTTTTTTTTCTGATCTTTATCCAAAACAAAAGATTTAGATTTCTGTTGAGCCAAACACACTTGCGCAATGTCTTTTAGTGCATTTGAGTTAAATGTTGTCTTACCTTTCACATCCATCACAGTGTGAATTAACTGTTCAAATTTTTTTTTCTCAATATGCATTACGTCAAGGTTATGTCGAAGTTGCAACGTTCCCCAATAAGGAAGCTCCCAAAAATACTTTGTTTCCACCAACCAATCCTTTTAGCCTTTCACATTTTTAAATCGCGATCGGTAGTATCCACCACTTTCGGTAAATTCTTTACACATTACCACACAGCTTGGCCCGTTAATCGCATTGCTCCTACATGCCCCTCTACTCTCCCTTTCCGAAAATGTATTTTATCCTTATGAAAGACATGATTGGTTGGTAAGAACTGTCTATGACAATCAAACCAACTCCATTTTCTACAAGCTTGGAGCCAAAAAGACTTGCATTCATTTTTCATACAATATGGACAAGCATGTTCACCCGCGGTGGACCACCCAGACAACATGCCATAAGCAGGAAAATCATTAATAGTCCATAATAGTGCAAGTTTTAGATCAAAATTTTTCTTCCTAGAAACATCATATGTGTACAACCTTGTTTCCCACAACTGCTTGAGCTCATGGATTAAGGGTTGTAAATACACATCTAGGTTTTGCTTTGTACTCTTAGGACCAGGAACTAGCAAAGTCAAGAACATAAATTGTCTCTTCATAAACAACCCCGGCGGTAAATTGTACGGTGTAAGTATAACTGGCCAACAGGAGTATGACTTTTCGAATTGACCAAATGGAGAGAAACCGTCAGTACAAAGCCCTAGTCTGACGTTTCGTGGCTCACATGCAAAAGACGAATGGTGAAGATCAAAGTTTTTCCAAGCCTCACCATCACTGGGGTGAGACAAGGTTCCAGTGGGACGAGGATTTTCAGAATGCCACCTCATTTCATTGGCGATATGTTTTGTGGCGTACAATCGTTGCAAATGTGGTCCAATTGGAAAATAAGTCATCACTTTTTCTGCGACACTTTTGCCATTTGCATTTCGCTTACTTTTATATCTACTATGACCACATTTGATGCACTTGTCCGGATGAACAGTGTCCCTCCAGAAAATCATACATCCGTTTGGACACACATCAAGGTAACTGAAGAGTTTTGAGTACATTTTTGGTTTGGTAGTAGTCTTTGGGACTTATATGTTCCTGAGGCAATAGATCAGTTATATATGATGTTACACTGTCAACACATCTATGAGCTAGGCTGAACTCGCATTTTAAAGAAGTGAGTAACCTTGAGGAGCAGCCAATAATGAGAGCTTACACCCCTTATACAATGGTTATTCAACACGCTTTAACATTTGGAAAAATCCGAGCACTGTTGAATTTCGTGACTCATCGACCACCTCAGCATTGAGAGCTTCCTCTCTAATTTCATCAACTCTCTCTCGTAAGGCGTCCTCCACCATATCTCGATATGGATTTTCTGAAGAACTCCCTGCTACTATGCTCTCGAGTTTCTCTCCATGACACACCCACTCGTATTAATCGCTCATGAAGCCCCTCAATTCAAGGTGTTTTCGTACCTCTTGTTCAACTAAATATACCTTATTGTTGCACTTTGAACACGGGCACCTAATTACTTTGTTTGATTGGTATTCATTTTGTTGCTTGGCGTACGATATGAATTCAGCGACACCCTTTAGTAATTCTACTCTTAGTTGTTTTATTAGAATCTGTTCGCTCATAATGTTGGTGGGCTTGTGGATCCCGGCCCGGACTACGTTTTCCGGGGTTATAGCATACCCCAATCCGAATTGGGACTCACCGTCGTTTAGGACCTCGATAATCTTCCCAGCTGGAAGATATGGCCTTGAGGTAGCCCCCGGTAAGTATCCCATGTTTTGTAGCATCGTGTTGATGCTAGTGGTGAAGTAAGGCCTAAAGATATACTCTTTTTCGATCATGCCCACGAAATTAAATCCTCGTGGGTCGGCCCGGCCCGTAGCATTGCAGCTTGCTACGGTAATTGGAGTAGCCTCTAGTGTGATGATGCCGTCCCGAAGTGGCATCTTGACTTTTCGGTGGAGAGTGGAGGATATGGCCTTGACTGTGTGGATCCAAGGCCTTCCTAATAGTAAGTTAAAGGACGAGGTGACATCAATCACCTGGAACTCCAACTCTTTCTCGATTGGGCCCGTTATTATTGTTAACTTAACGGCTCCGGCCACCGGTTTTGGGCTTCCGTCGAAAGCTTGGATAGTCTGTGCTGTCGGGAGGTAGTCGGCATCGGTGATGCCGAGAGCTTTAGCAGTCCTTAGAGGTAGAACATTCACAGCGGACCCATCGTCAATAAGGGTCATTGGGAGGTACTTCCCTCGGCAAATGACCGTAATGTATAGGGCCAGATTATGATTGGGCCAGAACGCTGGCAGATCTGACTCGGAGAAGGTGATGAGTGGGCCTTCTTCCTTGGACTTGCCTTTGAGATAAGGCATAATAGTGGCTACCATTTCAGAAGGGGTAACCTGTGAGTCGACCTTGATTTCATCGAGAGCCTTAGTCAGTGCTTCTCGATGTGCTTGTGAGCTAACCAGTAGCTGCCATATGGTTAGATCAGCTCGAACCCTCTTTATTTGTTGGACCAAAGCGGTGTCGTTGCTTGGTTCTTCAAGGGTAGGTTCCGTCTTAGCGCGTTCAGTGACGGATGTAGGAATAGAACGCCCAGCTGTGGCGAGGTGGTTGGTGGCTAAGGCTTTGGACTTAGGCTTTCGAACCTCTTCAAGGGTGATGGGGACAGCTTCCCCTTTGGTTAAGTATACGTCATCCTCGTCATCGAACCATATCCCGTTAATTTGTGGGATATAGGGGGAGATGAGGTGAGAACAGTCAATTACCTCACCGGTGAATATTGCGTGGGCACTGAACGAGTTTTCTTTGTTGCTCGGCTTGTCTCCGGGCAACGGGATTTTCCCGCTCTCGATCAGATCTTGGATTAGATGTTTCAGTCTCCAGCATTTTTCGGTATCATGTCCGTTACATCGATGATACTGACAGTAGGCTTGGGCGTTATAACTTTTGGGCCTCTTTTCTACTGGAGGTTCTAGAGTTGGGCCTATCGGTTGGATCAGACCCTTTGAAGATAGCCTTTGTAAGGCATAAGTATAGGTAGTCCCTATATCTGTGAATACCCGATTTGGTGTATTCTTTTTGGATAAAGTGTCAAGCAGGTTTACCTCATCGAAGATGCTGCGAGTTGCAGCTGCGGGTGTGGGCTTGCTCGTAGATGAACTTGCCCCTTGATAGCCTTTGGTAGAGGCCTTAGTCAGGCTCTCTAACCTTAGGTCGTCTTCTATTCTTGTGCCCATTTCGGTGAGTGCGGCGAAGTTAGAGATGATAGCATACCGGAGATGAACCCGGTAGGATGGGAAGAGGTTCTTGACAAAAGCCTCCACTAGAACCTTCTCACTGGGCTTGTCGACCAGCTTCACACTCTCGGCCCGCCATCTTTGCAAATATTTTGTGAACCCTTCTTTGGGATCTTGGGCCATCACCTCCAGAGTACGCATTGTAGTCTGGATTTCAGTATTGTCGGCGTAATTCCAAGCAAATTCGGTCGCCACATCATCCCAAGTCTTATATTTCTTGGGGTCAAGCCTATAGAACCAGGCCTTAGGGTGCTTCTCGAGAGAGGAAGGGAATATGTGCTTGAACGTGGCAGATTTTACCCCCTTGACCGCCATAAAGTCTTTGAAAGCCCGAATGTGATGGACCGGGTCTTCAGTACCCTCAAAAATCAGAATTCCCGTAAGGTTGAGGTTAGCAGGCAGCTCGTCATTCAAAGGTGAATAGGAACGAGCATTTTTAGTGTGGATCGAGTCGTTCGTCGACAGGTGAACTTGTTCTTCGAGCCTGCGAACAACGCTGATAAGTTCAGCTATGGGCCCAGTGGTCTCTGACCCTTCAACAGGGGCTGTCTTTTCTACGGCACTCAAACGGGTGTCTAACGTTGCTTGGCTAGCCTGGATGGAGGTTAGTTGAGTCTCGATCTTGGCCAACGCGTCCTTGAGTTGATCTATTTGACGTTGATGTCTGGTTTTGGGTGGCCTGTCTGTAAGAACACCGCGTAATCAGAAACTTGCCCGAATCTCGAAAAAGAAAGTACATCCCGAACAAGACTAAAAGGGAAATGACTCGAGAAAAGACACCTAGACGGGTGACTTGTGAAGTGTGGGCCTTCCTTAGGATTCGGCGGGTGGGCCTAGTCCTGTTCGAAGGAAGGTTCACGTGAGACATCCCCAGGCTTTTGACTCGATTGTGTAAACGGGCCCTCCTTTGTAGGGGTTTGTCCTGCGTAGGTGGGCCTTGCCTTAGTCTAATAAGGCGGACTGGGATAGGGAACAAACTCGCGATGTAGGATTGGTGGAGTTTCGACGCTAAAGACCTTGACAACTTACGACATGACCCGACACTGCTAAATGCGGGAAGTCCTAAGAAGAGGAAAGTTTTGAAAATGGATTGTTTTTGAAGATCCGAGAAAACTCGGTGGAGGGCCCAATTTTCGAAAAAACGAAAAGAGTATTGGACCACGGGTTTTGAAAGTTCGAAAGTAATTTCGAGTTTCGAATTGGGCAGCATACCGTCTAGAAAATAGGCTATTTTGAGTAAAATCATAAGTCTAAATTCGGTATGTCCCGGGTTTTGAAATTGAATATCTTGAAAAAGATGTATTTTTGAAAGGTTGACGGTTTTTGAAAACGACACGGAAACCAAATAGCACGTAGTCACACAAGCATTATAACGACGTCATGTATGCTTTACACAAAGTCTCGGTCGGTCTAGAAAGGGTCTATACCAGTGCACATAGTCTAGACGTTGATCGGGACGGACTCTCTAAGTCGAGTTGAGCTTAGAACATGACGCGAAACCCACTCGAATCGACTATGGACACCTTTTGACATATCCATATTGGAGTACATCAACGGTATAGTGGGACGTCGGTCACCAGTACCGGACCGGGAAAATATGGGTTATGCATGAACCGTAAAACTAAGACGCGTATTGTACTAGTCAAACAATTTCTATTCGAGTCTCACCCTGAGGATGCCGATGGTAAGTCACGCATCAGTTAATCCCCAGCGGAGTCGCCAAATTGTGGACATGACATAGGTCCACCCCGACGCGGCCACGCGCGGGTTTGGGCAGGCGAATGAATCTCCATATGAAACGGATCGAATGGAAATTTAAATTGAAGTGGAGTCACCACCGAACTTTGTGGGAGTTCTTGCCCGTTCGAACCCACTCTATGTCGTAGTGAGCCGTGTACAAAATACGGTCCATTTCCGATGTCAGAGTTTATTGGGTTCGTCCCTTAGCATTTGATACCGACACCGGCATTATCGGATATCGTATATTGAATGACTCTCGTGCGCCAACGGTTTCGGGCATCCGGAAACTGAGGTTCTGAGTAAGGGGTTAGGGTACGTGTTGGGAAGCCCACGAAGGACACCCAACCCCGCCCGCACTAGCGGCCTCTACTAAGATCTCGAATGACTTTTGAATACGCGCGTTAGTTAAACGGGAAAATGATATGCAAAGATTATTTTCCCTAAGCATGTGAATGTAATTGAAAGGGTTTCTACGTCAATTTAATGCAATTTGATTCTAACGTCAAAGTTGAGTTTTAGCATGTGGGTTCATTTTAGTACGATAAAATAAACGATGAAAAATCGATAAGAAAATAGCAAACTTGTTAGTAGCGGTATAACAATTGATAAATTGAATAAAGATATAGATGCGATGAATGCATGATTTTTGGAAAGTTTTATATGTCACGTGATGGATTAACACGTGTTGATCGAGGTCCAGAAAATATTTATCAAGATTTAAAGAAATGTTTTGTCCAAAAAATGATTTTCGAAGAAATAAGAAAAGAAATAATAAAAAACCGCGTTGCGTTTCAGCCGCCCGCGGGACTCGCCCGGGGTGCGCGCGACTAGCGCCCCGGCCTGTTCCGAAGTCGATTTTTTGAAAGATCGATGACTTTACTAAATCGCGTACAAATATTGCACAATTTGTACTCGACTCAATATTTTCGATATTCGTTATATTTGATATTCGATTATGAAATTGATATCAAATATGCGGAATAATTTTGGAAAAGATGAAAAGAAAAGGTTTTGAAAAATCATCTTGTAGATTTAGAAAAAAAACGATAGAGAAAACGAAAAAAAATGGTCGCGGTTTTCAGGCTCCCGCGCGAGTCGCCTGGGAGGGGCGCGACTCGCGTGGGCTGCCGTCCCGGCTCATTTATTTTCGAAAATTATTAATCTTGATAAATCGCGTATAAATATGAATTAACTTATACTCGACTTATATTTTCGACGTTCGTCATATTCCACATTCGATTATCGAATCGATATGAAATACTAGAGTAAAGACTTAGAAGAATGCTTTGAGTCGTTTTTAAATTAACTACCACGATATGAATTTTCCTCCGCGTTTATTAATGTCATAATTAATTCAATTGAATTAAAGGACACTTATATTAGCATCAACGAAAATCGTGTTAATTAATTTACTTGACTAAATCATTAGATTCGACATCCAATTATGGAATTGGTATCGAGTCTAATAGTTCGATACTTTAATTAAAGAACTCGACTTGATTCCCTCCGCATCCCGACATCATAATTAATTCTTGCGAATTGTTTGATGTTGGATCCGCATCAACGGGTTTCGACCCTTATAAAAAAATGCTTATTTTAAAAGGGTTCTAGAATTGATGAATATGCAATTGATGACGATAATAACGCGAATGAAATAAAAATTATTATTGAAGTCGACTCGTTTCAATAATCAAGTGCTAGGGTGTCAGGATAAGCGACCGACAACGCTGTGTGCAGTACACTTGTATATTCGGGTTTCCTTATTCTGACATCCTTCGCACTCGACACAAATCTACGAGTATTTTAATGTCTTTTGATACTAACGATATTAACGGTATTATGATGCGATAAAGAAATAAAAAAACGAAAAAAGATCGAGGAGAAGGAGGAAGATGACGGGAGGAAGAAAAGAAGGGAAGAAAAGGGTTTCGGCACCCTCAACCTACATGTTCTTGTCTCGAATCGGACTCGTAGTCGTGGCTTTAACAAGGGAGTTTCGAGGTTTATGGAGGTTGAGTTATGGTGGTTTCGAGTTTGATTCCTAGTACTAGGGTTAGGGTTGAGTGTAGTATTGCTTTAGGTTGGAATTAGGGTTGAATTTGATGTGTAAAGATGTGTAATTGTGTGTGCATGGGGTTGCTTATATAGGCATTGCCCATGTACTTTGGTGTCTAGGGTTTTGTGCCCTGACGGACTTGACCTGATGGCCCGTCTGAAGGTGGACTGTTGGTTTTGCTTCTTAAGTTGGACTTTTTGTATTTGAGTGGCTGCTTTGATGTGTCTCGGAAACGACTTTGACCAGGGTTGACCCAATCGTTAAAGGTCGGTTTTTTTTTTCGGTGTCGGTTTTGACCCAAATTAGTCTTGTTTGACTCAGAATGATCCACTGGGCCTGGATTCGAGGTTGATTTTGTGAGATTTGTACTCCATAAGTGTTTAAACCAACGACTAATGGATTTGAGCCCATATCCGAGCGCGTAGAAACACATTAGCGTCCGATCATCATCGGGTGTTTTTTTGGAAACTACCATAGACACCTGGCAGTCAAAATGCGGGTGTCTACAAGAAGCAACTGTAGTTAGTGCCTTTGTTTCATTCCTTAGTGTTATGTCTACGATTACCACTGTTTTAGTATGTTAAGGTTGTTGTACACTTATTTATTGAACCAATTATTTAAATTTTATTGTTAGTATCGGAGCACAATTATAACATGTTCATATGAATATCTAATTTTACGTTGCGTATTCCAATTGTGTGCTACTTTATCACAATAGTTTCAAGTTATTGTACACTTATTTATTGATCCAACTGTTTAAATTTTGTTATTAGTTCTTGAATTCAATTAGAACATATTTATATGGATATCTTATTTTACGTTGCGTATTTCAATTGTTATTTTTGGGAGCTAAGCTTCACATAGTCGTGGTATTCTTTACGCTAATGGTAATCTTGAAGCTAATGGCTTTTATGTTACACTTGAGTTGCATAACATAGCGGAATTAATCTAAAGCTAAAAATGAATAGTAAGGACAAAATCACAGCATAGTTACACCCAAATCTTTCAATGTATCTAATAATCTAATAATTAATGATATTCATGAAGGTATTGATGGTAATATCTATATTACACCACAATTTTATAGCAGAAAAGTACATCAATTTGGAGGATAAAATCAACAATAAGTAGAAAAGTGAAGCATAATTATAACCAAATAAGAAATAGTAGGAATTTACTTATCTTTTAACTGCATAAGCACGTCATATTTTCAACTCCCCACTTCAAGGCAGTTTATTTCCAACCACCCTATCTCTCATGTCCATTGCAACTCCCCATGTCATCAAATATATATATAAGAAATGTTAGTATTTAAAAACAATCAGGGCACAACAGAAGTCACAAAACATTCTGCCCATCTGAAAAGGAAACAAATTCAATGTCTTCGCTAACAGATCACATCTCTTTGAGTGCTTCTAATCTGCGTCCTTTCATACTAAATAACATTTCAGAATTAATTGCACTTTACAAGGTAAGATATTGAAACTATCTTTTCGTCTATTTAATATATACTATCTTTTCATTCTAATGAATTTTTAATTTTTAAGCCTGGCAAGTATTCGATTCTTGCAAAACTCAAGGACGTTGACACTACAAAAAAAATGGTACTGCAACAAATGCAAGAGTTGTGCAGATACAATTGGAATGAAGCAAGATAATTTATGGCATTGTATAAATGACATTTGCCCAAAACTGGACATTGGTGTCGAGGAACGAGATATAATGTCGGTAGCAAAGGCAATTTTAATTTTTTGAAGATAGGATTTTAAATGAGCAGTTATTAATGTCTTTTTTTTATTATGAATATGATGATACTTTCTTAGTGGAGGATCAGAACGGTGATCAAATTAACATCACTACAAATAATGCACAAATGGAAGATGAAACAGGATACAATGCATCTGAGTCCATGGAAATGTGTCAGCAGGTATAATTATCCTAAAAAACACCATTACAGATCGTTAGGGCATCTATAATGATTTCCTTATGTATTGTATTTAATAATTTATGTTGAACATTGTTAACTATAGATTGACTCAAAAGAAATCCCAATCACAATAAAGACAATATTGGGCAAGGAATTTATCATAGATTTGGAAGTGTGTCGCTACTTTAATGTTGTGGTTGATACAAGATGCTACTCTGTAATTGATATATGTTCAAACATAGACGTGATTCGAAGAAGGAAAGCTTATTTGTGGCCAATGCAGGTATAATAATAAGGGAATAACTCATGCGATTAGTTAAACCATGTGTTTAAGTATGTTGTAATGTTAAGTCTTTATGTATACCAGGACTCAAGTTCAGTAACTACATTGTCCGAGGTGCTTGATTCTAGCTCTGACAGAATTGATGAGAAGACACCCATGAGCAAACAGCCACGCAAAAGACTATCTTCGTCCATGTGTAATATAAGTGTGTCAAGATCAGAATCATCGGATGACGAATCCACAGTCAAGGGAGAGTTTAAAAAACAGAAGAATTGAAGATTGGTTGCAGTAATTATTTTGCTTATGTATTTGTCTCATTTCTTAGTTTAAATAGACCTATTTAGTGTCTTTTCAATTAATTCTCTCATGTTTTTTAATTAGTTGAACAATATTATGCTATTTCTTTTTATTTAACAGTTTGTATTCCCTGATTCATTTAGTTCCTCAAATTTCATGCATATGTTTTACATATTCAAGTTTAAGACACTCTAGGCATGTAAACGTAATCTGATATCAGTTCCGCAATTGTCGAATATAATTGTGAGATAAATCTTACTTACTAAATAATAATTTTATAAAGTGTAATATTTAAATTGGTTAACTGAACTAATTTATAAAGTGTCAACATGTAGCCTCCACAAAAACTATTAGCTAAGTCACTTTTAAAATCCTTTTTGACATTTTAACACCATGACATCTACCAAAATTGTAGTGTATTTGACATAATTTCTGAAATTATTGTGTAAAAACAATCACTATTATTCAAGTGGTGCCCCTCAGGCAACTTATTTTCAGCATGGTACTTTATTCATTGCATAAACACCCCTAAGATTCGAGTATATACAGAAGACACTTCAATTAGTTAGACGGGCAAACAATCAAAGTATGTGCGATCCTAAGAGTGAATTACTCACAAAGTTGAAGTTAAGGATTTATCACTACAATTAGGTCGACAAACTACTGCTACTCCCATTCTTTTAGCCCTACTATTAGTTGAAAATATGATTCTCATACATTGAACAATAGTAGGGATTAAAAGAATGGGGGAAGTGTATTATGCCCATTCATTCTAAGAGTGTAAATCTGTAGTCCAGGACCTCAGTAGGTAAATAGGTTGTATTCATGCTTCATACTTCAGTTATAGTTGCTCATCATAGAGGCTTTTACACGCCATTACACTTTAAGATTAATATAATATGGCTCAATATGTTTATGTGAAGATCAGATGTTCCAGTGTATATACAGGAGATTTTATTAGCTTGGTTACCAGCAAAGCACATCGACACTGTCAGTTTCTTTCTCAATCAAGTATATCAAAATAGTTTTTTATGATAAATTATATCTCCATCAAGATAGGTTAGTAATCCACTCCTTCTAGAGTTCTACTGATATTTAATAAGTCAGCCCCATGAAGACAGTTATTAGCTGTTTTCTCTCAACACTACCCACTACTTTCTTAACCAAGTGTAACTTCTCCTACTAAACTACCCACAACTAGCATGATAGTCTAGACTTCTATTAATGCTACACTACTATAAATACATCAGGAATACAATTTCCTTTTTGTACACTACCAAATTTGAAGAATAGTAAACAGAATAAATGACAGAATTAGAAATCAGCAAACCAAAGTTATGTACTTTTGATAAGTTACAGCCATCAGGATGTGAATTTTACTTTGAGGCTAGAGTTGTGCGTGTTTGGAAAGCAGAAGAAGATCTATTCGATAGGTTCAATCAGGCTAACAACTCAATTGAGGTCTTAATGGTAGACATAAAAGTAAGTGTTGTATATTAGTTATTCAATTAGATTCTTTTTTTAAAATATTATTAGGCTAACAGTATGCAAAATGATTAAATTTAGGGTGATACAATTCAAGCAAGAATAGTGCATGACTTGAAATCAAAATTTGGGGGAAAGGTAAAGGAAGGGCAGATCTACAGAATTAGTAGATTTCACTTTGAAAACAATTTTACATGTGAGGCTGCTACCAATAAAGATTGGCGTATAAGATTTATCTCATCTACTATTGTTCAAGAAATAGAAATTGCAACCATGCCAACATTTGGTTTCAATTTTGTGGATTTTGGAGATGTAAATGACAACAACCTGAAGGGGAGATCCTTGATAGGTAAATTTAGTACTCTTAGAAGAAGTTATAACTTGAGCATCTATTTCATATTATTACTAACAAAGATATGTATGCAAATGTGATTGGGCAGGTGGAAAAGTACAGTGTTCTCCTTGAAAATAGGATTTTCGATTGTACTACTCTTGAACTACAAGATTTGAAGTAATTTTCTAAACATGTTTACCATTTACAACTTCTGAATACCAATTCAAAATGTTTTTTAAATGTTTTTAAATAACCTTAGGGGAACAGCTTTGCCAGTATGGATATGGGGAGAAATTGGAAATGAGCTCAGATCAATTGCAACTGATGATAGATTCTTAGTACAGAAGCCCATAATTGTACTCCAGTGTTTGCAGAGAGCCCCATACTTAGGTATGATTTATATATTATTTGTGCATATTTGAAACAGACTCTAAAAAACCTAACTACTCATCATGTGTAATAGGATAGATGAGGGTATCATCAACTGAAGCAACGAAAATACACAGTGGCTAAATAACATAAATAGTGGCTAAAATTTAATTTATTTTATTACTGAATGTATTTTAACAAAGAAACGCAGATCAAAGGGTTTTTATAAGGGATATTATGGCTGCAAATTGGAAGATGGTTGATGTGCAGAATAGTGGAGTCAGGAACTTTGGCAGAAAAAGGACAAGGGCAGAATTTACCGATGAGACTACCGATGAAGATGTTGAAGTCCTTGAAATATAAATAAGAAGATGTCATGCATGTTCATTTTTTAGTTAATTGATGCTCCGAAAGACTAATTTTTTCCCGTTCTTATGTTTTTTTTGTTTGACCTGTGTGGTGAACTAATTTTAATTATTTAATGTTGCTTAAAGTTTGGTTATTTTTTCTTTTGGAAGCGACACATTATGCTGGAAAGTGTGTGTTTATATATATATATATATGTATATATGTATATATATATATGTATATATGTATATATATATGTATATATGTATATATATATGTATAATGTATATATATATATATGTATATATGTATATATATATATATGTATATATGTATATATATATATATATATATGTATATATGTATATATGTATATATGTATATGTATATATGTATATATATATATATGTATATATAAATAAATATGTATATTTATATTTACTGTATATGCAGGAGCAGAAGAACATGAAAGCATAGGAGAACCTTTGGTTGCAGCAACTTAATGACTGCATTGCAGACAGTCTGCAAAGTGAATATGCAGTTGGTAGAGTATATCGTATTATAAGTACAGGAAATTTCTGCTGCATTGTTTGGTTGTTTGTTTGTAGGTAGAATGGCTGTGGTACTTCTTATATACAAATGGAGCTACTGACGTGTATTAGTAGTGCATAAGCACTGCCAGATTCCCTAATAAGACTACGCACCACAGAGGTTCAGAGCGTACACATAAGACGCTTCAATTAGATAGAGGCACAACATATTAGCCTTTCCAATTCTAAGAGTGAATTACTCCTAAACTAAAACTTATAGAGTTATCACTACAATTAGGTGGATAAACTATTGTACCTCCCATTCTCCGACACCAACTATTTGTTCATACACAATTCATGTATATAGAACATATAGTTGGTGTGAAGAGAATGGGAGATAATATATTGTGTCTACTTATTCTAAGAGCATGCTTATGCAATTCAGAATATCTATGGATATGTAGAGTGTATTATTTACTCACAGTTTATTTACCGGGGTTGCTTATTGTTGTTGTATTTACTTTGAGCACTACTGCAATCCAATCAGCATGAGTTATGAATCCATCTCTACGCACCACAAAGATTCAGAGCATACACATACGACGCTTCAATTAGATAGATGGACAGCTTATTAGTCTGTCCACTCTAAGAGTGAATTACTCCTAAACTATAAGTTATAGAGTTATCACTACAATTAGGTGGATAAACTATTGCACCTCCCACTCTTGGACCCCAACTATTCGTGCATATACAATTCATGTATAGAGAACATATAGTTGGGGTCAAGAGAACGGGAGGTACTATAGCGTGTCTATTTATTCTAAGAGCATACGTATGCAATCCAGAATCTCCATGGATATGTAGCCTGTATTCTTTAGTCGCTGTTGGTTTATGGTTGTCGGTTATCATTGCTGTATTTACTTTGAGCACTATTCTCATCCAATGAAGATAATATGTCTTAATATGATTGTGTGAAGATTACTTAATCAGATATTTAGATGTATTTTATTAGTTTATTTATACATTAAATGTCAATTATAAATATTAGTAGAACTAGCTTATTTAAAGTAAGAATGGCATTTTCACACCTACGAGCACTTTATTCTAATTCGAGCCAATGTTATGATGTTCTAAGCAACTATTTCAATAGCATCCATTTTTTTCATTGCTTAATTCAGCTGTTACTGTTACTGAAAATATACCTAAACAATTTACTAATTACGTTCAGTTTGTGCACACTTTTTTTTTGTCTGTATTGATAAAGTTTTGTATAAGCATGACAGCTTCAGCAAGTTTACTATACCATATTTGGTAGAATATCACCTACTATCTTCAATATGCGGATAGAATTCTTTTAATGTCCTGTGTCGATTTTTGTTTGTATAGAACTCTAATACGAATACAATTCCAATATTCATGGAACAAAACAGACGCAATAATCAACAACTAAGAAATAATCACACATAATTAGTGTTAGTTGTAGATAGAGGTTTGTATAAGTTCTAGAAGGTACTTAAAATATAGTTAAACATCCAAGCAAAGACTAAGTTTAATTTAATTTAACTGATTAATGATTTGGTTTAACTGACTCAATTTATCAAAATATTTCCCCACTAACAGCAGTTGAAATGGTGTGTCAAGAGTAAGTTAGCAATATCCTTTTTAAATTCCTCATTAAATCATTGCTCAAGGCAATAACATCACAATCATTCAATGTCTTCAATCTACCAAAATGTCAATTAGTTGATACTAAAAGCCTCTTCAATTAACCAAAAAAAAATCATTCTTATATCGTGCTATTATAAAATCTTTGATGGATAATATAAGTTCAGCAAGAAACAGCAGCAGAAGCACAAGGGATGGTACAAATCGTTGCAGGATAGAATGTATGCCTTGCTCTATTTCATATGATTTTCATCTTATGTTTGTAAAAACATGTTTTATTTTTCCTCTACTGTTTTGTGAGGAATATATACTGTAATATCTAAAGTACATTAGAATTATAATCTGCCAATCTAAATTATTTGATCCAAAAACATGGAAAAGGTAACTGAGTCATTGTATTCCGTACATGTCTATCATTTGAGTGTTTTAAATAATTTTTACAAGTGATTACTGTTTTGTTTATTTTTAGATCAACAATTACTTAATTTTTACTTTGATTTAGTTGTTTTTGGGTAGATAAAAATACCATTAACATTTCCTGGAGGTTAAATTTCCCAAATCTTCCTAAATATAATTACTTAGATCGACAGACTGTTTGAACATTATGAGACTTAGCATTTACCGGTGATAGTTACTTAGGAGAATTATTGCTGCAGGATTTATGTTCTCTTTTCTAATATAATATACAAAATTAACGTTTACATTAAAAGTAAAGCACAGAGTATACTCTTTATTATATCCTCACATTATTATTTTAAAAAAATATTAGCCAGTCAGTTCATTTTCTCTTTTATTTTAAAATACAAGCATTAGAAAATTAGTATGCATAATACTTAGCAAAACCATATAGATACACTATAATATGCAAGATCTTATAAACTTTATACACTTAATTGGTTTGAGTTCATAAACTTAGTTGCTTTGAGTGAATAATAAGTTGAGAAGATGCAAATTTCATACAGTTACATATATGATTAATTTGATTTAAAATTAAACTTTTAAAAAGATTTCTCTTCTGTGAACAAACGTTGTTTTGATTTTACTTCGGATGCAACAATAGTAAATTAATAATTTTTAAAATCTGACTTAAAAATACTAATGCTTTAACCTTAGTCAATGAATGATTCCGTTGAGAGTTAAAAAATATCCCTAAGGTGTAAATTAGCAATACATAATCTGTGAGGAAAAAAATCAGCTAAAAAACATCAAAGTTATTCAAATGTACTACAGAAATTGATTTTTTTTTGACAAAAATGGGTTACTCAATTATATCAGGTTACATTTTAATTTGCAATGATCGGTTGGTAGTATAAAAATCACATTGTTTCTTTTCGCTCTGTTTGAACTCAGATTTGGTAGAAAACACACTATATAGATCTCAGATATTTGAAATATCCAGAATATTAGATATGAACTAAGTCAAATTTGATAATCATCAAATTTATAGTTGTAAATTTTGAAGTAACAAATTTTCGTGCCTTTTTTAAGAGTATGACTATGATTCAATTTAAGCAAATTTTCAAATTTACATTACAACCACAGTAAATTAAAAACGTAATCTTCAATCTGCTGGATTTAACACAAAATGAAAAAATGTCCCCTATTTGAGTCTAACATGTAAGATTCATATTTAAAAAGACTAAATCTAAAATTTATATTGAAAAAGAGCCTACTATTAGAGTGAAACAATACCCATCAGCAAAAAATTATTAGTAATTCATAATTTGTGATGTAAACAATCGACCAAAAATATTGCAGTTATTGAAACGTTGTATACAAGTTGATTTTTCGTTAAGAAAATTGGGTTACTGAGCTATATCAGCTTACCTTACAATTTGTAATAATCAGTTTACATTTTAAAAAAGTATTGTTCTTTTCTGCTCTGTTTTAACTCGAATTTGGGAATAAACAAATAATTTAGAATTCAAGTGTGTGAAATATACAAACTATTAGAAATTTCAGAACCCACTATTTCTTTTTACTATGTATGCTATTATGAACCATAATTGTTATTAGAATGACAATTTTCACGCACCTGTGTGCCTAATAATTTTTTATATATATTGATTAGTGTACAGACTTGCTACATAGATCATATTTTGGTGATAAAAATGTATGTCTATATCATGAAAGCTATGGATCTTCAGTATGCAACAGTTCAAATTTCAAGAACTAATAAATTCTTCAAACATGCATGCAATTCGGTACAATAAAACTTCATATCACAGATTCACATAAACAAAAGGTCAGCTTTAAGAACAAACATACTAGGATACAAACAAATTTCTCGGTTTTTTTAGGTTGGTTTTGTAAATAGACACACAATTTAGAATTACAATATGTGAAAATATTCAGAATATTAGAAATTTAAGATCTTCTTTTTCCTTTTTACCATGCAAGCAAGTTTAAAAAAATTAAAGCTATTACAGATGTAGGAAAGTGTAAAGTTTATGTTATACCTTCAGAATGAGGCGGTGTTTCATCTTAAAGAAAACATATTATCAATAGTACGTCAAGCGCCTTAAACCCCCAAATTTTGTGTACACTCCATATATTCTTTAATTTTTTTGGAAAAAAGCATTACTAATCTGCACAATACAGGACAAGCGTATCAGTTATGAGTAATTTTTCACAGTCAATATTTCGAAATTCAACAAAAAAAAAGAAAAGAAAAATAAGGAGGGAGGGAGGCTCACCATTATTCATGCACAGAAAAGTTAATCTGGACCTCGATTTCAGATAAGATCCATGCATGCAAAAAAAGTTCAACACAGAATAGTAAACGTATGAGTAATGGGAAAATATGTACATAATCAAGATTTCATGAAAAAAAAAGAAGACAAAGAACTCACCATTTTTGTGTACAGCGCTTCTAGATCTGGAACTGTTCTCCGGATAGTAGGTGCGCATGCTAAAAAACGTAGATCACAGAAAAACAAAAAAGAGGATTATTAATGAGGAAAACACACATACTCAAGATTTCAGAGTTATTAATAAAAATCACCATTTCTCCGAGCACATAAAGTAGATCTGGAATGTGGATGCTAAATATCGATCAATTTCTTAATCAAGCACTATAAATGCCGATCGATCTGGAAAGAGTACTCAACCTTCGTTGTCAAACAACGTTCGTTGTTTCGACAATCGCTTCTCAAGCATATTTTGTTAGAGGTAGATTGAGGATCAGGAGAGCAGCTTAGTGAGGATTAGAGAGTCAGTGAGTGAAAGAGTGAGGAGTGAAGAGTGAGACTAAGAGTGAAATTAGGGATAGGGTTAGGGTTAGGTTTGAGTCGGGTGGGATTAGGGTTTTTAGGGGGGATGTGAGGGGGAACACGGTATTTATATGGGTGGGGTTGTTAGGGTTAAGGTTGGGTGTAATTCAATTTGGGCCAAACTTTCGCTGGGCTTCGAATCGGTTTGCACCATTTTTTGGTTTTTGTCATTTGGGCCGGTTTTGACTTTGAACCCGATTTTTATGTCCGGGTCAAGTTTGGGCTTCAATGTTGGTTCTCTCAGATTTGAAGTCCACTTTAGTAAGCGTTATGGATTTGGTCCAGTTAGGATATTCTATTCATATTTTGGGCCAGATTTGATAGGGTCGGATGTTTAGTCAAATTTGTTACGTTGTTCATATTAATTTGGTCTTTGTTCTTGCTTCGTGCCAACATTTTGATTGAATTTATATTTATATAGTGTTGTTTCCGAGTTTAAGTTTATTTGGTCGAGCTTCGATTGTGTTACTCTTACATATTAGTAATTCTTATGGACTTACATGGTTTTTCTATTTCCTCTATTATTAATTATTAATAATAGGAAAAATAATAAAAAGTAACATGAAATAGTGATGACTTAGTTAATAATTTTGTTACTACTGTTATTATTAGTAATAAAAGATACTAGGAAATTTGGACAAATTTGTACAATGAAAAGTATTTAAATTTATTGAATTATGCCACACTACTATTGTTTTTATATAAATTTACATAAGAGATATATTCATGCATCCTGCACCATATATTCATTAATTCCTGTTATTAATTCCAAATTTTTTTGGAATTAACTTACTTTATTTCGACTACTATAATCTACAACTGACATTACAACCATGTAGCAACCCGTACTCTATGCTATGTTACCATTATTCATGTATGTCTCATTAGAATTGGGATGTTTAAGGTCATGAACATTATAATCACATATTTTAGGACTGTGATTATGACTATGCTATATCCTATGTTGTATAGTTTTGAGGTCTGGGTTGACCCGAACTCGATTCATTGATTTGTTTCACCAGGTTTACCCTTGCCATTTAGTTATTTCTTAAGAAATGTTTTGTTTTGAAAGCTGGTGTTTTGTGTTAATTGACTACATTTTTTTTTTAAAATAGTCAAGTTCTTGTACCCACATTTGATACACTTTATTTGTTTGATAATATATTGTATTGAGTGATGTTCACTTAATGAATTTGATTATGGACTGATTTATACCCGATTTAATATTTTCGACATTCGTTATATTCAATATTCTATTATGAAATCGATATTGAATACTTGGAATGATTTATACTTGATTCTAATTGTGACGCTCATCATATCCCATATTCGATTACAGAATCGGTATGGAATACTAGAGTGAAAAAGATATAAAAAAAATTGATTTGAATCGTTTGAAATAACCAAGACGATGTAAATATTCCTCCGCGTTTGTAGTGTCATGATTCGAACGAATTAAATAACATCTACGTTAGCATTAACGAAAAATTGAATTGGCTAAATTGCTTGATTAAACTATTAGACTCGACATCCAATTATGGAATTGACATCGGGTCTAACGTATCGACACTTTGCTTGAATGAAGACTTGATTCCCTCAGCTTTTCCGACATCGAAATAAATCCCGAGGGATTGTGATGTCGGATCCGCGTCAGCGGGTTTCGACCCTTATTAAAATTGATTTAAAGAAAATTGATGAGTGCTAGATTGATGATGATAAAAAAATAATAATAACGAATTATCGTTGAAGTTGACTTATCTCAATAATTGAATAGTCGGGGTATTGGAACAAGCGACCGTCAACGCTGTGTGCAGTACACTTGTATATTCGTGTTTCCTTATTCCGATACCCCTCTTATTCGACACAAATTGATAAGTATTTTAATGCTTTGATACTATCGATATTAATGATATTAAGGTGCGATAATAACGATAAAATAAAATAGAAAAACGCGACCCGTACCAAGATAACGACGACACGACACGAGAAGGAGAAGGAGAAGAGAATAAACGGGGTTTTGACACCCTCAACCTACATGTTCTTGTCTCGGAACGGACTCGTAACCGTGGCTTTACACAAGAGTCTTCGAGGTTTTATGGAGGTTAAGTTATGGTGGCTTAGGATTGATTCCTAGAACTAGGTTTAGGGTTTTTGCTAGTGTAGAATTGCTAGGGTTTGATCAGGGTTGTAAAAGTTGTGAAATTGAGTGTGCATGGGGTTGCTTATATAGGCATTGCCCATGTATTTTGGTGTCTAGGGTTTTGTGCCCTGACGAACTTGACCTGATGGCCCGTCTGAAGGTGGACTGTTGGTTTTGCTTCTTGAGTTGGACTTTTTGTATTTGAGTGGCTGCTTTGATGTGTCTCGGAAACGACTCTGACCAGGGTTGACCCAATCGCTAAAAGTCGGTTTTAATTCCAGTGTCGGTTTTACCCAAATTAGTCTTATTTGATTGGAAACGGCCCACTGGACCTGGATTCGAGGTTGATTTTGTGAGATTTGTACTCTGTAAGTGTGTTAGCCAGCAATTAATGGATTTGAGCCCGTATCCGAGCGCATAGAAGCACGTTAGCGTCCGATCATCATCGAGTGTTTTTTGGAAACTGCCATAGACACCTGGCAGTCAAAATGCGGGTGTCTACAGAGCCCCCATTCTGACTAAGGCTTGGACAAGGCGAAAGTCAGAGTAGCCACCAGGCCAATCGAGGATTGAAACCTGGCGGACTTCCGGTCGGGTCGTTTATAGTCCATTAGACTTGCGTGAAGGGCTCACCAGCCATAAGTTGGAAGTCATACTTGAGCTGATGACGATACTCCGTGGGGCATTTGGACTTTTCGCGTAAGTCTTGGGTGTGCCTGTGTGTAGGCCCATCCCGTGAAATGCTGGGGAGGTGTAGTGGTTTGCATGTCCCTGTTTGAGTCATACCTGTGTAGGTCACATAAAATGCATGCAACATGTAGGAAGTAAAATGACTCATGCTGGGGAAAATGACTTTTCGAAATTTTGAATTTTTGAAATTTTGAAATCTTGAAAGTTCGAGATTTTTGAATTTTGGAAAGTTTGATATTTTTGACTCCTAACAAAGATTAGGAAAGTTCGGGATGGAGATTTCCGTGCTAGTATCGAGACTAGGCTTGCGGTTTGATTCCAATTGGGATTAGGAAATTTTTCTAAACAGTTTGCAAGGCTAATGCTATATATAGCCCTCTCTTGCTCTTGATTTCTTCATAAATCCCATCACAAATCCACTCTTCTTAAAAGAAAGTTTCTTTATTTCCCTTAAGGCAAAAGAAAGTCTCTTTATCTTCTTAAGAAGTTTAGCAATGGGAATCGATAGGTTGAGTGTGATGTTGCAGGAGTGGTCCCGTCGCTTTAGGGACACGGATAGGGTGGCTTTGAATCAAACGGGTATAACTCAGCTGTACCCATTCCGTCAGATGGTGGTTGATCGTTATTTCCTGGATGCATGCTTGGCTTACTGGGACGACATATATCATGTCTTTGCCTTTCCTCGGGGCGAAGTCTGCCCTTTACTTGAGGAGATTGCAGCTATAGGAGGGTGGAACCCGATGCTTCGTCCAGCCGTCCCATACTCGATCTATGACCCGAGGAGGAAGCTTCGAGAATTTCTAGGGCTTTCTCACAACGAGGTATCCCGCATGATGGAAGGTGATAAAATTTCTCTGATCGACTTGGCTGAGAAATTTATGAATTCTCTTGATGTTCGGGTTAGACCGGCTTACAGCCGTAGGGCTTTTTCTTTTTGCATGCTTCATGTATAAGCTTTCGAGGGTCATATGGATTTGTTATCCTGTATGGGAGACACCCGTCTCCTAACTGTAGTAGATTTGATGGAGATTGAACACAGCCCGGCTTGGCTGATCACGGGCGAGATTATCCAAGGATTGGACAGCCGTAAGAGAGACTCGTCAATCCGTCTTATCGGGAGCACCCGATTGCTGCAAGTATGTTACTTTGCATTTTTATTTTTTATTTTTTTTCGATTTTTTTGGATTTTTTCGAGATTTTGACATGCTGCAGCGGGCACTCGATCGAGTGTTGCCTGTTTCGTCTCGGGATCTCATGCTTTCGTTTTCTTTTTTCAGATTTGGCTTTACGAGAGACTATCAGTGATAGATCCTCCCCTCGATGCGAGCAACTACCGTCATAACCAGGTGATGACGAGGAGACGGGCCATTGACTTTTCTCGCCAGATTACGCAGAAGTATTGGGACGAGGTGCTATCGATCCATGGTGGGCGGTTGATTCGATGGGTCGTGCCATGATGGCCCATTTATGTTTGGTCTGGTCTGGACCCAAGGGATAAAGCCCGTTACCAAGTGATCCTATCTTTCAGGCAAACAGTTCATCTCTACCTGGATCGCATACTAAGGCAGTACAGACGGGCTCAACGGATACCAGAAGTCGAAGCAGTTGTGAGTGACCTTACCCAACTGACTGATGTGATGTGTGATACTTGGGCGCAAAGATGGTATACTCGGCACACTTGGCCTGTTTCCAAATCTCGTCATTCGATCTGGGTTTCAGACTCCTACACAAAGTGGACTCAAGCAGGTGATGCTAGAGCCCGAGCTACTTTGAAGGTTGACGAAGCCTTTGACCTGCTAAGGAGAGAACAAGCCAAAGATAACAGGGGATTCTTTGATGAAGGAGACACTCCGGCTACCCTAGTTCGTCTAATGTCAAGTTACAAGAAGAAGAATAAGACTCAAGCTGAAGGGTCTAGTGCTAAAGGTGATTGGGGGAAGGTGAGCCCCCAGACTGACTTGGGAAGGAGACTGGACCCAAGACTACCCGTGCAGGACCGACTTGGCCCACGGGATAGGCTACCCGAGCATGTGCGAGCCCGACTTGGGCCGAAGACCGTGATTGAAGACCCGTCGTCAAAGAAACGGGTTCGGGCTAAGGAGGTTCCCCTTGTGATTAGGGAACGCTCACCTCCACCTCGGCGACCTCGGGCTCCACGTGACCCGAAGGACAAGGGGAAGGGGAAGATGCCCGGATATTAGTCTCCGTTATTATTATTTGAATATTATTATTATTTTTTAGTGGTGTGATATTTTTTTTTTCGAGATATTAATAAAAGACGTATTATTGAATACCGTTCTCGTCTTTCGTTTATTGCAGTGGTTGTACCCTTTTGAGGGGTTGCCTACGTATCCACAAATAGCGGAATCAAACCAAACGTAGTTCAAAATTTGATTTGATTGATTTGATTTTTTGCAATTTTTGAGATACATCAAGATTATTAATTCAAGATGTGCGACGGTAGAATAATTAATTCTAACTTATTGACTTGTCTAAAATTTTGAAAATTTATAAAATGACAAAGTTTTATAAATTTTTGCAAATGACATTAAGATTGGGTTTATGGGTAATAGCGCTTCAGTTGGTCCAAGTTGGTCGGGTTGACGAACTCGTTGCCATCCAGGTCCGTTAGCATCACCGCTCCCCCTGATAGGATCTTCTTGACTAAGTATGGCCCAGCCCAATTGGGTTTGAACTTTCCCCTTGGGTCAACCGGTAGTAAGGCACGAACCGATTTCAGGACCAGATCTCCTTCCTTGATGTTCCTGGGCCTAACCCGTTTGTTGAAAGCCCGTTGGATTCTTTTTTGATATATTTGAATGTTGTTGAGGACCCGGGATCGCCGTTCATCTAAAAGGACTAGCGAGTCGTATCGGGCTTGGACCCAGTCTGCTTCAGGTACTTGGCTTTCAAGTAAAATCCTGAGAGATGGCACTTCGAGCTCGACGGGTTGGACCGCTTCCATTCCATATGTCAGGTAGTATGGAGTTGCTCCGGTTGCGGTGCGAATCGAAGTTCGGTATCCCCACAGGGCGAAGGGTATTTTGTCGGACCAATCTCGATAATTCTCAGCCATTTTTTTTAAGTATGGTGACAATTGTTTTATTAGCCGCTTCTACCGCTCCATTTGTTTGGGGTCGATACGGTGAAGATGTATGCCTCTGAATTTTGTATTTCGCCAGCAATGCAGCGGTTTTAGCTTGAAAGTGGGTCCCGTGATCACTGATAAATTCATGAGGGATCCCGTATCGGCATATTATCTTATTTTGGATGAATTTGGCCACGTGTTTGGCGTTCAAGACACGGTATGACTCAGCTTCGACCCATTTGGTGAAGTAGTCGATGGCCACCAAGATGAAGCAATGTCCTCCCGTCCCAGAAGGATGCACCTTTCCAATTATGTCTATACCCCATGTCGAAAATTGCCATGGTGATGTCATGGTATATAATAGGGAAGATGGCATATGTTGTACATTACCAAAGATCTGAAAGTTATGGCAGTGCTTGACGTATAACTGGCAGTCTGTTTCCATGGTGTTCCTGTAATACCCGAGCCTCATGATTTTGCGGGATAACATATGGGCGTTCATATGCGGACCGTTTTCACCATCATGGACCTCGGCCATGACCTTTTCGGCCTATATTTTTTCGATGCATAGGAGGAGAGCCCCCTGTGCCGTCTTTTTGTACAATTGCCCGTCATCAGTTCGAACAAATTGGGTCGCTAATCTTCGTAGGGCCTTTTTGGCCCGATTTTCAGCTTCCGGGGGATACTCCCCCATTGTCAGGTAGGTTAAGACAGCTTGATACCAAGGTTCCGGGTCAGTTATCTCGATATCCTGAATGGCGTGGATGAAGGCTGGCTCGGACCGCCTTTCGACACAGATTGGCATGCTGGTCAGGTGATCCGGGATGTTCAGTAAAGATGTTAATTTGGAAAGTGCATCTGCAAACTGATTCTCTTCCCGGGGCAGATAAATGTATTCTACCTTTTGGAATTGTTTCTCTAGAACCTTTACCCGTGCTTGGTAAGCCACGAGATTGGCGTTCCGAGTTTTCCATTTTTGGAGTGCTTGATTGATGACCAATGATGAATCATCGTGGACCCGGAGGTTTGTTACCCCTAAATCAGCGGCGACTTGCAACCCGTAAATGCATGCTTCGTATTCGGCTGCGTTGTTGGTCACGTCGAAGTCCAACTTGATGGATAAGGGAGTGTGTTCCCCTCGGGGTGAAATTAACAGGATTCCGACCCCAAATCCTCGGAAGTTGGATGCCCCATCGAAATATAGATCCCACACCTCCGTATCGGTATGGAATATGTCTTCATCAGGAAAGGCCCATGTGTCGGTGTGGCCTTCTTCGGATATTGTGCTGTCAGCGAGGAACTCGGCAACTACCCGGCCTTTGATGGCTTTTAATGGTACAAATTTGAGGTCGAACTCGGATAACATTAAAGTCCATCTTGACATCCTGCCGTTGAGGATGGGCTTCTCGAATAAGTACTTGATAGGATCCATTTTGGATAGCACATGCACCCCGTGACTGAGCATGTAATGTCGGAGCTTTTTAGTGGCCCAAACCAATGCTAGGCACGTTTTCTCGAGCATTGTGTATTTGCACTCGTATTCGAGGAACTTTTTACTGATGTAGTAAATAGTCCGTTCTTCTGAATCAACTGTCTGGGCCAGCATAGCCCCCATGGCTGTCTCAGTCGTCGTTAGGTATAACGACAAAAGCAGACCGTGTTGAGGTGGCATTAGTACCGGCGGAGCAGACAGAATCTCCTTGATTTTGTCGAAAGCCGCTTGACATTTGTTGTCCCATAGCACCCGTTCTCCGATTTTTAGCTTTTTGAAGATGGGTTCGCATACCATGGTTAGTTTCGAAATGAACTGGCTGATGTATTGGACTTTCCCGAGAAACACCCTTATTTCCTTTTCGGTCTTGGGTGGTTGCATCTCGGTGATGGCTTTGATTTTAGCTGGGTCGACCTCGATGCCGCGTTGGCTAACGATATGGCCCAGTAATTTGGCCGACGTTACCCCAAAACTGCATTTGACGATCATGTCGTCCACATAGACTTCCACTTCCTTATGCATCATGTCGTGGAGCAAAGTAGTGGCGGTCCGTTGATAAGTGGCCCTGGCGTTGATAAGCCCAAATGGCATGACGGTGTAACAATAAGTACCCCAAGGTGTAATGAAGGTGGTCTTACCCATATCCTCTTCTGCCATTTTAATCTGATTGTACCCGGCATACCCGTCCATGAACGATAGAAGGGCATGATCGGCCGTATTATCCACCCGTATGTTGATGTGTGGTAACGGAAAATCGTCTTTTGGGCTTGCCTTGTTAAGGTCCCGGAAGTCCACGCAAACCCGCACCTTGCCGTCCTTCTTGGGTACCGGCACGATGTTTGCAACCCAGTCTGGATATTCAGAGACTTGTATAAAGCCTGCTTTGAATTGTTTATCGACCTCTTCCTTGACTTTAAGAGACCACTCGGGCTTCATTCTTCTGAGTTTTTGCTTTACCGGCTTGCACCCATCTTTGATGGGTATTCGGTGTTCGGCTATCTCCCGGTCTATACCCGGCATGTCCTTGTAGGACCATGCAAAGACATCTTTGAATTCTTGGAGGAGGTCTGCGAATTGTTTTCTCTCCTCTGGATCTAAAGATAGGCCCAACTTAAGCATCTGAGGCTCTAAAGTGGTTCCCACATTTATGGACTCGGTTTCTTCGATTACCGGATCTCGGGATTCCCTTTGCTCGAGCTGCTCGACCAGATGTTGAGGTAAAGGTACATGTTTGTCGGGTTTCTCAATGTCATTGCATATAAAATTTTTGAAATTGAGAAAATTTTAGAAATAAGACAAGTCGTAAGCAGAACGGTGTTCGTTATTATTATTGATGGTAAATTTTGAAAATAGCTCGAATAGAGCTGCCATCTGATCATTGGTCAGTGGCGGGATAGGGAGAGGTCTTGGGACAGGCCCCGAGAGCTCAGTGGATAAGGGAAGAGGGGTTACAGACTCGACTTTAGCACCAGACCCTCTAGACTCGGACTCAGACTCCGACTCTGACTCTGACTCAGACTCGGTATCCGGCATGTCTCCCTCGCCGGTGGTCAGCTTGTAGACCCGTCCTTGACCGTCGGTCCATTTTATGGTCTTCCTCCAAGCCCTCGTCTTGGTGTTGGTACCGACCTCGGTGATTAGCTTGGTTGGGTCAAACCGATCGCTGTGAAGGATCAGGTTGACCAAGTCGTCTTTCGGAGCGGAGACAGCCTTGTCTTCTCTGAATAAGAGCCCCAGCACGGGCTCGGAGTTGTCTTCGCCCTCCATTGATTCGGCCCGGACGATGGTGAATATATCATCAGGAATGAAATTGCATTCCCGAGCCTTTTTGGTCTCAGGATATGTGACGGTGGGTCGGTAGAGGCCCACTTGAATGGCTCCGAAGACTGGAGTGACGAAGTAATCCGTTAACTTTGGGCTATAAGGGCTTATGTAAGTACCCTTGAAAATGTCGATGGCCTTGTGAATACCAGCCCGAACCATGTTTTCCGGGCTTATAGCATACCCTAATCCGAAATGTGATTCGCCATCATTTAGGACCTCGATAATCTTCCCAGCTGGAAGATATGGCCTTGAGGTTATTCCGGGTAGGTAGCCCAGATTTTGTAGCATCGTGTCGATGCTAGTTGTGAAGTAGGGCCTAAAGAGATATTCTTCTTCGACCATGCCCACGAAATCAAATTCTCGTGGGTCGGCCCGGCCCGTAGCGTTGCAGCTTGCTATGGTAATTGGGGTCGCCTCCAGCGTGATGATACCGTCTTTGAGGGGCATCTTGACTTTTCGATGGAGGGTAGATGACACGGCCTTGACTGCGTGGATCCAAGGCCTTCTTAGTAACAGATTGAATGATGAGGTGACATCTATCACTTGAAATTCCAACTCCTTTTCGATTGGGCCTGTTATGATCTTCAATTTCACGGCCCCGGCGACAGGTTTTGGGCTTCCGTCGAAAGCCTGGATAGTCTGCATCGTCGGAAGGTAATCGGCATCGGTGATGCCGAGTGCTTTTGCGGTCCTCAGAGGAAGGACATTCACGGCTGATCTATCGTCGATAAGGGTCATCGGGAGATATTTATCTTTGCAGATGACCGTGATGTATAGGGCCAGATTGTGATTGGGCCCAAATGGCGGCAGATCAGCTTCAGAGAAGGTTATGAGTGGGCCTTCTTCCTTTGGCTTGCCCTTCAGAAAAGGCATAATAGTGGCTACCATTTCAGAAGGGGTAGCTTGTGAATCGACCTTGATTTCATCGAGAGCCTTAGTCAGTGCTTCCCGATGAGCTTGCGAGCTTACCAATAGTTGCCATATGGTTGGATCAGCTCGGACCCTCTTCATTTGTTGGACCAGAGCCGTGTCAGCGCTCGGTTCTTCAAGGGTAGGTTCCGTCCTGGCAGGTTGAGTGACGGATATAGGAGTAGAGTGCCCGGCTGCGGCGAGGTGGTTGGTGGCTAAGGCTTTGGATTTAGCCTTTCGGACCTCTTCAAGGGTGATGAGAACAGCTTCCCCTTTGGTTAAATACACGTCGTCCTCGTCATCGAACCATATCCCATTGATTTGTGGGATAAGAGGAGAAATGAGGTGAGAATAGTCGACTACTTCCCTTGTGAATATAGCATGGGCGCTGAACGGGTTTTCTTTGTTGCTCGGCTTGTCTCCGGGCAACGGGATTTTCCCGCTCTCGATAAGATCTTGGATCAGGTGCTTTAACCTCCAACACTTTTCAGTATCATGCCCGTTACCCCGGTGATATTGACAGTAAGCTTGGGCATTGTAAGTTTTGGGCCTTTTTTCTACTGGAGGTTCTGCAGTTAGGCCTATCGGCTGGATCAGGCCCTTTGATGATAACCTTTGTAAGGCGTAAGTATAGGTAGTCCTTATATCTGTGAATACCCGATTTGGTGTATTCTTCTTAGATGAGGTGTCGAGCAGGTTTAGCTCGTCAAAGATGCTGCGAGTTGCAACTGCAGGTGTGGGCTTGATTGTAGATGAACTTGCCCCTTGATAGCCTTTGGTAGAGGCCTTAGTCAGGCTCTCCAGTCTCAAGTCATCCTTGATTCTCGTGCCTATTTCAGTAAGGACAGCGAAGTTTGGGATGATAGCATACCGGAGATGGACCCGGTAGGATGGGAGTAGATTTTTGACGAAGGCTTCCACTAGGGCCTTCTCGCCGGGCTTGTCGACCAGCTTCACACTCTCGGCCCTCCATCTTTGCAAGTATTTTGTGAACCCTTCTTTGGGCTCTTGAGCCATGACCTCCAGAGTACGCATTGTAGTCTGGATTTCAGTGTTATCGGCGTAGTTCCGAGCAAATTCGGTCGCCACATCATCCCAAGTCTTGTATATCTTGGGATCGAGTCCGTAGAACCAGGCCCTGGGATGCTTCTCCAAGGAGGAAGGGAATAGGTGCTTGAACATGGCAGACTTTACCCCTTTGACTGCCATGAAGTCTTTGAAGGCCTGGATATGATGGACCGGGTCTTCGGTACCCTCAAACATAGGAATTCCCGTCAAGTTGAGGTTGGCAGGTAGCTCGTTATTCAAAGGTGAATAAATGCGAGCATTTTCGGAGTGGATTGAGTTGCTTGTCGATAAGTGAACTTGCTCTTCGAGCCTGCGAACAACACTGGCCAATTCGGCTATGGGCCCAGTGGGCTCCGCTCCTGCAACAGGGACCGTCTTCTCCACAGTGCTCAGGCGAGTGTCCAAAATTGCTTGGTTAGCAAGGATGGAGGTCAGTTGAGTCTCGATCTTGGTTAGGGCATCTTTCAACTCTTCCATTTTGCGTTGATGCCGGGTTGCGGGTGGCCTGTCTATAAGAACACCACATTATCAGAAACTAGCCCAAAAATCCCGCAATAGGAAGTACATCCCGAACAAGACTAAAAGAGCAAAAGACTCGAAAGGACGCTTAGACGGGTGACTTGTGAAATGCGGGCCTTCCTTAGGATTCGGCGAGTGGGCCTAGTCCTGTTCGAAGGAAGGTTCACGTGAGACATCCCTAGACTTTTGACTCGATTGTGTTGACGGGCCCTCCTTCGTAAGAGTATGTCCTACTTAGGTGGGCCTTGCCTTAGTCTAATAAGGCGGACTGGGATAGGGAAGAAACCCGTGATGTAAGATCGACAGAGCTTCGACGCTAGAGACCTTGACAACTTATGACATGACCCGACACTGCTAAATACGGGAAGTCTTAAGAGGAGGGAAGTTTTGAAAATTGATTGTTTTTGAAAAAGTCCGAGAAAACTCGGTTGAGGGCCCAATTTTCGAGAAAAACGAAAGAGCATTGGGCCACGGGTTTTGAAAGTAATTTTGAGTTTTGAAATGGGCAGCATACCGTCTAGAAAATAGGCCATTTTGAGTAAAATCATAAGTTCTAAATTCGGCATATCCCGGGTTTTGAAAATTGAATATCTTGAAAAGGAGGATGTAATTTTTGAAAAGTTGATATTTTTGAAAACGACTCGGAAACCAAGTAGCACGTAGTCACACAAGCATTATAACGACGCCATGTATGCTCTACACTAAGTCTCGGTCGGTCTGAGAGGGTCTATACCAGTGTACATAGTCTAGACGTTGATCGGGACGGACTCTCTAAGTCGAATTGAGCTTAGAACATGCCGCGAAACCCACTCGAATCGACTATGGACACCTTTTGACATATCCATGTTGGAGTACATCAATGGTATAGTGGGACGTCGGTCACCAGTACCGGCCCGGGAAAATATGGGTTATGCATGAACCGTAAAACTAAAACGCATATTGTATTTGTCAAACGATTTCTATTCGAGTCTCACCCTGAGGATGCCAACGGTAAGTCACGCATCAGTTTCTCCCCAGCGGAGCCGCCAAATTGTGGACATGACATAGGTCCACCCCGACGCGGCCACGCGCGGGTTTGGGTAGGCGAATGAATCTCCATATGAGAATGGATCGAATTGAAATTTAGGTCTATGTGGAGTCGCCACCGAATTTTGTGGTTATTCGGAACCATTTGAGCCCACTCTATGTCGTAGTGGTCCGTACACAAAATACGGCCCATTTCCGATGTCAGAGTTTATTGGGCTCGTCCCTTTGCATTTGATACCAATATCGACGTTATCGGATATTGTGTATTGAATGACTCTCGTGCGCCAACGGTTTCGGGCATCCGGAAACCGAGGTTCTGAGTAAGGGGTGAGGGTACGTGTTGGGAAGCCCAGAAAGGACACCCAACCCCGCCCGCACATTAGCGGCCTCTACTAAGAATTCAAATGACTTTCCAATACGCGCGATAGTTGAACGGGAAAATGATATGCAAAAATTATTTTCCCTAGACATGTGAATGGAATTGAAAAGGGTTTCTAAGTCAATTTAATGCAATTAATTCTACGTCAAAGTGGAATTTTAGCATGTGGGTTCATTTTAGTAAAATAAAATAAACAATGAAAATTGACAAAGGAAACGAACAAACTGTTAGTAACGATATAACGAATGACAACAGTTTGTGCAAATATTGAATTGAATTGAATGATGTAAACGAGATGATGCATGGTTTGAAAAGATAGTAGTACACGTGATTAACACGCGTTGACCGAGGTCAAGGGAAAAATATATCAAAAACTTGAAGTATGCCGGAAAAGTCGATGTTTTAAAGAAAAGAAAACGAAGATATGCGTCGCGGTTTTCATGGAACCGTGCGACTCGCCCAAGAGGGGCGCCACTCGCCCGAGACGCGCGACTCGCCCGAGGAGGGCGCGACTCGCACCACAAGCTGCCCCGGACTCAGTTTTTCGAAAACTGTTAATTTGACAAATCGCATACAAATATGGACTGATTTATACCCGATTTAATATTTTCGACATTCGTTATATTCAATATTCGATTATGAAATCGATATTGAATACTTGGAATGATTTATACTTGATTCTAATTGTGACGCTCATCATATCCCATATTCGATTACGGAATCGTTATGGAATACTAGAGTGAAAAAGATAAAAAAAAATTGATTTGAATCGTTTGAAATAACCAAGACGATATAAATATTCCTCCGCGTTTGTAGTGTCATGATTCGAACGAATTAAATAACATCTACGTTAGCATTAACGAAAAATTGAATTGGCTAAATTGCTTGATTAAACGATTAGACTCGACATCCAATTATGGAATTGGCATCGGGTCTAACGTATCGACACTTTGCTTGAATGAAGACTTGATTCCCTCGGCTTTTCCGACATCGAAATAAATCCCGAGGGATTGTGATGTCGGATCCGCGTCAGCAGGTTTCGACCCTTATTAAAATTGATTTAAAGAAAATTGATGAGTGCTAGATTGATGATGATAAAAAAAAAAAATAACGAATTATCGTTGAAGTTGACTTATCTCAATAATCGAATAGTCGGGGTATTGGAACAAGCGACCGTCAACGGTGTGTGCAGTACACTTGTATATTCGTGTTTCCTTATTCCGATACCCCTCTTATTCGACACAAATTGATAAATATTTTAATGCTTTAATACTATCGATATTAATGATATTAAGGTGCGATAATAACGATAAAATAAAATAGAAAAACGCGACCCGTACGAAGATAACGACGACGCGACATGAGAAGGAGAAGGAGAAGAGAAGAAACGGGGTTTTTACACCCTCAACCTACATGTTCTTGTCTCGGAACGGACTCGTAACCGTGGCTTTACACAAGAGTCTTCGAGGTTTTATGGAGGTTAAGTTATGGTGGCTCAGGATTGATTCCTAGAACTAGGTTTAGGGTTTTTGCTAGTGTAGAATTGCTAGGGTTTGATTAGGGTTGTAAAAGTTGTGAAATTGAGTGTGCATGGGGTTGCTTATATAGGCATTGCCCATGTATTTTGGTGTCTAGGGTTTTGTGCCCTGACGGACTTGACCTGATGGCCCGTCTGAAGGTGGACTGTTGGTTTTGCTTCTTGAGTTGGACTTTTTGTATTTGAGTGGTTGCTTTGATGTGTCTCGGAAACGACTCCGACCAGGGTTGACCCAATCGCTAAAAGTCGGTTTTAATTCCGATGTTGGTTTTACCCAAATTAGTCTTATTTGATTGGAAACGGCCCACTGGACCTGGATTCGAGGTTGATTTTGTGAGATTTGTACTCTGTAAGTGTGTTAGCCAGCAATTAATGGATTTGAGCCCGTATCCGAGCGCATAGAAGCACGTTAGCGTCCGATCATCATCGGGTGTTTTTTGGAAACTGCCATAGACACCTGGCAGTCAAAATGCGGGTGTCTACAGTATCGCGTTAGAATTTCTAGGGGATTACACCATATCTAAGCCAACCACCTGAATTGTTAAAATCACTTTTGACAAGACAGCATCGTCTAAGTTCTAAATTTATTAGCAATATCCGCGGCTATAATTGCGGGTATGCTTGGTCGTCCACTGGTGGCATTATTGATAGAACAGTCAACGTTGGTCGATGTCCATACACATTTAGGATGGGTGGGAAGAATGTTCATCG
Source organism: Agrostemma githago (assembly GCA_958450325.1). Lineage (NCBI taxonomy): Eukaryota > Viridiplantae > Streptophyta > Magnoliopsida > Caryophyllales > Caryophyllaceae > Agrostemma > Agrostemma githago. The sequence goes on from OY288239.1 coordinate 13,488,614, forward strand.
AATTGGCAGTTTGTTACCTGCTGATGGATCTATTCCAAAGTTTTGCCAGTTGTATATCTATGATACGGAGGAAGAGGTTAACAACCGAATAACTGTTGTAGCGTAAGGACCTTCTGTATACCTACTTTGTGTATTTGATTTGTAATATTCACTCATTCATTAAGTTTACTTGGTTTGTACATTTTATTTAAATATAAGCAGTGGTGGTGGGCGTAGTAGATTCAATGAGGAACTTATGTCGCTATTGAAGGAGATGATCGACAAACACAACCCTCTTGCAAAGACCTTCCGGATGGCCAGGGACAGATTGTCATCAGATGTACAAGGTGATGTCAGTATCAGACTGATTGCCCGAAGATGCACTGATGGGAGAACCTATAACCGTCGAACTGCTTCAGAAGTTGCTGCTGTGGTTGAAGGTGACATAGGTCCCGACATGGAACATCGGGACATCATTGTACAAAAATCATGTGGACAATTGCAACGCATTTCCTAGCTGCACCCATCATATCTTGCCCTACAATATCCTATTTTGCTCCCATATGGTGAGGATGGATTCCGCCTACATATTCCTCACAGTGAAGCATCCCTTTGTATAAGCAATAGCCTTAAGCCACACGAGGAGTTGACTTTACGTGAGTTCTTTGCCTTTCGATTTCAAGATAGGCCAATGGAAATTGAGTTCCCTACGTGGTCACAATCTTGCAACTTATTCCAACAAATTTGTGTTGACGGATACATGATGGTTGAGTCTCAGAGATTGTCATTCTTACGATTCAACCAAGATTTACTGAGGGTCGACAAGTACAAGAATGTTGTTGATGCAGTTGAAGGGGGTACTGTTGATCCATCTTCAACTGGTAGTCGTTATATTGTACCGTTCTCTTACACATTTGGCGATGCTTATATGAGGTCAATGTATCTGGACACTATGGCTATTTGTAGGTGGTGTGGATACCCTGATTTGTTCATTACCTTTAACAGTAATCCTAAATGGCCAGAGGTTACGCACTTTGTAAGTAGAAGGGGCCTTCGCTCTGAAGACCGTCCAGATATTTTGTCGCGAATTTTTCAAGTGAAGCTATATGAGTTGATTCAGGACTTGAAAGTTCGCGAAATCTTTGGGAGGACTAGAGCAGGTATGCATTTATGCTTTTTTTTCAATCTAACCTGAATTTGTTCTTAATTTTTTCATTTGCTTTCTTTTCTACTTATTTACTAAATTCAAATCATTCATAGTTGTTTACACAGTTGAATTCCAAAAGAGAGGACTCCCCCATGCACACATCCTGCTCTTCCTCCATCGAGATGACAAGTTCCTGGAGGTGGCAAACGTAGATAGAATTATTTCTGCTGAGATTCTCGACGAAAGTAAGGATCCCATATTGTTCGCCGCTGTATCAGAGCTAATGATCCATGGCCCTTGCGGTGTAGCAAATCCTCAATCACCTTGCATGTTAGATGGTGCATGCATTCGGAAGTTTCCGAAGCGATTTAACCCCAAGACCACAGTCGACAAGAATGGTTTTCCTATTTACCAGAGAAGAGATAATGGTCGCACAATTCTCAAGAATGGTGTGCCCATTGATAATCGGTATGTTGTTCCCTACAATCCCTAGCTTATGAATAAATATCATGCTCATATAAATGTGAAGTGGTGCAACCAAGCCAGGTCGATTAAATATCTGTTCAAGTACATTAATAAAGGGCCTGATCGTGTTACAATGGAGTCGTCCCATAGTCGTCGCTAGGAGTGTAAATGAGCCGAGACGGCTCGCGAGCAGCTCGAGATCGGCTCGGTCAAAGCTCGGTCAAAGCTCGACTCGTATGAGCTCGGCTCGAATCATTTATGAGTCGAGCCAAGCAAGACCTGGCTCGGCTCGAATAGCTCGCGAGCGGCTCGATATTATTCTAAAACTACATTTTCTTTCCGCTACCTAAATCAAATATACCTTAAAAAAGAAAGTAAATCGTATATTGTTCATAAAAAAAAAGTAAATCGTAATTTACTCATATTACCTTAAATATTTGTCCGTATATTGTTAGTTGTTACCATAATTTACTCATATTACCAAACCAAATTAACCCTAAAGGCCTAAACCATTCAAATCCCGTCATATACGCCTCTTATTAAGATGATTTTATTTTATTACTATAAGGTTGCAAATTGCAATATTCAAGACATCGATTCTTAGCTTTCATCATTACAATTTATTTTTATTTCTCTTTTCATCGTAATAGCTTAAGACACCCATAAATCAATAATGTATTGATTTAATTTCCGTTTCATTAGTCAAAAACTCAAATAAATTGAGCACTTAAGCTGCAGCCCAACCCATTATGCGAGTCAAGCTCAACACGAGCCCGCGAGTCGAGCTCAACTCGAGCCCGCGAGTCAAGCTCAACTCGAGCCCGGAGTCGAGCCTTTTTCCGAGCCACGAGTCGAGCTAGCGAGCTCGAGCTCGAGCCTTTATTTTTGAAGCTCGACGAGCTTGAGCTCGAGCCGAGACTCCCCCTTTTCTTTTCGAGCTCGAGCCGAGCAACCCCAGGCTCGCGCTCAACTCGGCTCGTTTACACCCCTAGTCATCGCAATAACCAAAATAACCTCGACCAGGTTCAGAAGTTGTACGATTGTCGATATTTGTCTGCCTGTGAAGCTGTTTGGAGGATTTTTGCCTTTGACATCCATTACAGGACTCCTGGCCTGGCGTTGAAAAACTTCAATTCCACCTCCCGGGTGAGCAACCTGTTATCTTCGAAGATGATGACCCAATTGATGAGGTTCTTGAGAACCCAAGCATTGCTATGTCAAAATTCGTTGATTGGTTTGCGTTGAATGCTAGGGACCCTGACGCACGTGATCTTCTTTTATCTGAGATTCCTCAAAAATACGTATGGGATAGGACTAAGAAGCAGTGGAAGCGTAGGCAAAAGTTTTTCGCAATTGGTAGATTGCACCACGTTCCCCCAAAATGTGGTGAACTCTACTACATGAGAACGATGCTGAACCATTCTAGGGGAGCAATGTGTTATGAGGACATCCGAACTGTGAACGGTACCTGTTATCGGACTTTTCAAGAAGCATGTTTTGCTCTTGGCTTGATCGATGACGACACTGAGTATGTTGATGCAATTACGGAAGCACACTACTGGCAGTCGGGTACTTATCTTAGGCATCTGTTTGCGTCATTGTTGTTAACCGGTTCTATGTCGATGCCTCATACCGTGTGAGAGGAAACTTGGGAATTGTTATCCGATGACATCCTCTTCAGACAACGGAGGGTTTTGTCGAATCCCGGTAAGTTTAGTTGTTCCTTCTATATTCTTTCTAAATATTATTTAGAATTCATGTTCATTTTGGTTACTTTTTGTCTTAGATTTAGAGTTGACTGAGGAAGAGATTCATAACATAGCCTTTCTCGATATTGAGGCTTTGCTACAGAGTAATGGCAGTAGTTTGTCTATGTATGAAGACATGCCCATTCCGGATTCATCGGTTTTCCCTAGCTTCCGTAACACTTTGATTCGAGATGAATTATCGTATGATAAGGATGCTTTGCATCACGAATTTGAAGTTGCCCTGCCTATGTTAAATACCGACCAGCGATCTGTATACGACGAAATTACTACTGCCGTAACATCGCAACGAAGTGCCGTTTTCTTTGTGTATGGCTTCGGGGGTACAGGAAAGACATTTATATGGCGCACGTTATGTGCTGATTTGCGCAGCAAGGGGCAGATTGTGCTTCCTGTTGCGTCCAGTGGAATTGCGGCCACTTTACTTCCCGGAGGTAGGACAGCCCATTCCAGATTTGGCATTCCGATTAATGTTGTTGAGACTTCAACTTGCTCCAACATTAAGCCAGGGTTGGATTTAACTGAGCTAATAATGAAGACAAGTCTCATTATTTGGGACGAGGCACCCATGATCCATAGGCATGCCTTTGAAGCTCTTGATCGTAGTTTGAAATATGTTGTGCGTGCTGTGAGCCCACGTAATGCGGACCTGCCTTTTGGGGGTAAAATTGTTGTATTTGGAGGTGATTTCTGACAAATACTTCCAGTTGTTCCCAAAGGAAGTAGGTCTGACATTATGCATGCAGCTTTATTTTCATCTTATTTATGGTCATCATGCGAGGTATTTTATCTTCCCTTTTGTCTGAATGCTTTCGTTGTTTGCATCTCATCTACATTTCAGTTTGTCTATATTTTTCTTATATGAATCCTTCACTTTTTTCGCCCTGTATTTATAAAGGTACTCAGACTCACCCAGAACATGCGTCTTCCAATCGGTGCCTCTTCTTATAATGCACAAGAGGTACGAGAATTCTCAGATTGGATCCTCAGAATTGGTGATGGTTTGGAAGGTGGGCGCAATTATGGCGAGGTTGATGTTAAATTTCCAGATGACATTCTTATCCATAATGTCACCGATCCTATTGCATCAATTGTGTCCAGTACATATCCCAACCTATTGAATCGGTTGTGGATTGCTGGTTATTTGCAGGAAAGAGCGATTTTGGCCCCTGCCCATGAATTTGTTGAATTGATTAATGACTATGTATTATCTCTTCTTGACGGTGGAGAGAAGGTCTATTTAAGCTTTGATGAGGTATGCATGGACGAGATAGTTCCGGGCCAGCCTGATCTGCACTCCACTGAGTTCTTGAACAGCATTAAGTGTTCCGGTATTCCTAACCATGAGTTACAATTGAAGGTTGGTGCTATGGTTATGCTTATCCAGAATATTGATCAATTTCGTGGGTTGTGTAATGGTACGCGCTTAATTGTGACTGACTTGGCGAAACGAGTCATTCGATGCAAGGTACTAATGGGTAGCCATACAAATGATATAGTGTATATTCTGCATCGAATCCTTTCCCCATATGACTCAGCCAAGTTCCCTGTTCGGTTTACTCGGCGGCAGTAACCTGTTTGCATATGCTTTGCCATGACAATCAACAAAAGTCAAGGGCAGTCGTTGTCGCACGTTGGTCTATATCTCCCTAAGTCTGTGTTTACACATGGTTAGTTATATGTTGCTTTATCGAGGGTCACCAACAAAAAAGGATTGAAAATCCTTATTTTCGATGGCAATCATCGGACTTCTGACACTACCACTAATGTGGTATATCAAGAAGTTTTCCAATATTTGTAATTACATTTGTACGCTCGAGTAGAATTGTATAGTTGTCTGTTCTTAACATTTTTAGCTTTACATTTTAGTATATGTTAGTTTAACCGAGCATCTATTACTCCTATTTTTAATCTATTTATATGTTAGCTTTACACTTTAATGTATATGTACTCCCTCCTATTTATTAAATTCAGAAATCATGAATCTTATTAAATTCAGAAATGATGAATCTTATATCAAGTGATTTTCATCATAGTATGTATTGTCATCAACTAAATTTTTTTCATTTAAATATAAATATCATTTTTAATACAACCGTACAATTTTGCACGGGCCAGAACCTAGTTGTTATGTTATTACACGAGTTAAACACATTCACACAACTTACACTCCGAAACAAGGGGAAACGTTGACATACAATAGTTTCTAATAAGAAAATTATAGGCATCCTGTGCATTGCACTGGTCACAAAACTAGTTACTAATAAAAAGGATTCCTTCTCATAGAATTTTTGTAATTTTTAAATAAATACGGATTTCTGAAGTTGTATGGAGTACTTAAACTCTTAAGCAAGTGCAAGAGTAATAAACAAATTTAATTTATAAGAGCACAATAACCAAAAAACGGACGTATTTCCCATGTTATATCACACTTCTCAAAATCTTTGTCACCCTCTTCATCTTCTAAAGTTTCTGTCACCATCTTCATCTTCTTATTAAGCCCCCATCACAGCATCACCTTCTTTTTCTTCTTCTTCTTTCTTCATTTTTATGCAAAATAAACATTCCTATCTTCAAAATTTGTGAATTATGAAGTTCTCACTCGTGAAGGCTACTATGGGTAGTATAATTTGAAGGTTAGCTTCATAGTTCTCCACCTTTTCATAATCTATGACTGTGTTCTGGTCAATGGAGTAAATGAAGCATGAAGAATTCGATTCGTTATTTTTCACATGTGATTCGTGAATTCAAGCATATTGATTTGAAATTAATGGGGCTTGATATTCGGCTCGGCCTATAGAGCTCCATTTATAGAAGAAGCCCACCATTAGTTGCTTCTATAAATAGAGAACTATTTGCCCAATCAAAGGATACGCAATTCAATACACTACATCTCACTAAAAGTTAAGGTAAAAGTTCATCTCTAGGATACCTTACATCATCCAAATACTTTACTGACTTAGGCATCAGAGGGACAACCTCGGACACCCTCTGAAGCCCTTGTTTGCTCATTGTGTAGAAGCCAAGGCCGACAAGCATACTTTTAAGGAAAAGAAGGAAAATCCGTTGGCAAGACGAGGCGGAAGATCTTTGATTGTTTGTACCCAAATAATTTGGCGTCGTTTGTGGAGAACTAAATAAAAAACTGTCTACCAATTCACTCAAGAAAAAGTTCAATGGCAAACGAAGAAGTCACTTACACATCTCGCGAACCCTTGTCCATAGTGAGCCTCATGCTCGTAAATATACCATAGACCTCCCAAAGGAACACTAATATAAGGAAATGGCCAATCGCGAGAGCATCGACCCCAGTCGTGGTGACGTCAACTTCTGCGCTAAAGATGATGCTCACTCCTGAAAAGCGGACAGCCACCCACCAGTTCTTCACGGCTCTCGTGAAGGTATCTCCCCCTCCTCTGGCTGATGCTACATAGAGGACGAGCGAAGCCCCAGAGAGGCAATGAGGCTCCTCAGAGGACTCGCGTGTCCCCCAGGAGGCTCTTCCTTGAGAAGGAGTCGTTCAACTGAGACGAGCGCGTGCACGCATGGAAAGAGAAGGGGCAATGACTTGCCCGACGACCAAATGTCGACTCGCATGTACCGAAGGTTTAGATGGTTGTAGACGTGGTGATACCAATAGAAGATGACTAGTAAATACAAATTAATTCATTCACGATTACATTCATTAAGTGACTAGGCTAGGATAATCACAAAACAAGATCAAACGATACAAGTCAATGGTTATGTATTAATTCCTTTCTACTCACAGATGCGTGTCCTTTAATCTTATTCGTCAACATAAGAGAGCTTGATACTTAGGTTCATTCAATCAAATAATCCATCTCAAGAATGATTAGCATGAGTCAAACAAAAAGTTGCAAGAATAATTCATCCCATAATTATGCATTCAACCATAAGCACAAAGACGAAATACTAGATAGATTAAGAGAAAGAAGAGTCTTACAAAGTGTAATTAGGCGAAAGAGGAACAAATTACATAAGACTGGGTTTCCTCAATTCCTTAAGGGGAAACCCTTTCCCTAACCTAATTCTCTCCTTATCAATTGGTTATAAATTCTATAAATCAAAGTTCAAAAGTTGATATCCAAATTAAAAGAGATACATAAATGACACTATGTTTCAGCTATATATAGTTCAAGACACAAAAACCTAGGCATGAGCTTGACCGAAAACAGCCCGTAAAAACATGCTGAAATCTCAGTTTAAATAAAAAAGTGTGTATACTGTGCAGGCGAAGCGAAGATGGGAACAGGTGGTATGCGCAGACTGCGCTGCACTGGAGCCTACCAGGTTTTGCGTTGAGTCCTTTGGAACGTTAATGCAGCTAAAATACTTTCAGCTTCTTCGCTTCGTGTTTGCTTCCAAATGGTTTGGCTTCTTTATTCCTCGACATAGAAGACGATCCTCGCTACTCAAATGAGATGAATATGGGACGGTCTGCTAATGTCTGGTTAGGCGATCAGTTTACTCCCTCAGTCTTCGCTCCTTTGGCTACTCAAAGGAATCGGTCTAACTTGTCGCTTGTAAACCAAAACCTAACTAAAAGAGTTGAAGAAGCATACAAAAATACACCAAACGGAAATTGGCAATAAACATTGAAATATAGTAAAACCCATCTCAAATGTCCCCCAAATGGTTGTAAAACGAGCCTATAATGATAGGAAAAAATATGCTTATGACCAAACCTCCGTGGGACAAAAGCTTCATACTTGTTAGAGATCAAATTAATGTTTGCCCTTAAATCTAAACTTGGGTTAGTTATACCAAAAAAAGTTATCAAGACCATAATTTTGATAATTAGTTGGTATTTTGTGTTGCGTCAATATAACTGTACCGCTCATGGGCTCGCCGCTTGCGCAAGCTATATATTAACAAGGATATTAGTAAAAGAGCCGTTGAACTCCATCTCATATTGAAGGCTATAATCAATTACTTCCATAATTGTAGATATTATAGCTGTTGAGTTATTCTTCCCGTAAATACGTTATTCCATTCGTGTATATATAGCTAGTCTCATATGTTGTAATGGCAACTGGAAAGAATCAATACAAGTGTGAATATCTTACAATCTTTGATTCGTAATATGGTATCAGAGCCGAAAAACACATAATATAATCATCTTCTCCTTTACTTTTATACTCTGTTTTCATTCAAAAAAAAAATGACGAACTCCGATGATACAAAAACTCTCGAATCGAAAAACAATTCGACCTATACGCTCGTTCATGTCGAAAATCCGGGAAGCAATATCACACAAGTTGCTTTCTATGGTAATAACTACGATGAATGGTCTCGATCCTTTACGCTTGCCCTTCTCGCTAAGGGAAAACTCGGATATATCGATCGCGCCATAGCGAAACCGTCTGACTCGGGACCCGAATTCGAAACTTGGAGGTCCACCAACGCTTTGGTCACCTCCTGGATCTATAATACTATCGAGAAAGACCTTCGCAAGACTATCTCATACCACCCCGAGGCAAAACAGGTATGGTCCGATATTAAAAACCGCTTTTGTTAGAGTAATGATGCAAGAGTTTACCAATTGCAGGCTGAACTTATAGCCTGTCGGCAAGGCCCCACCGAATCGCTTATGGCATACTACGGTTGAATCACAAAGCTTTGGGATGACATACTCGAATACGATCCTCTTCCGTCTTGCTCGTGCAAATCTTGCTCTTGTGATTGGGTGACAATTCTTGATGCTCGGAGAGAAAAGAAACGGGTCAGGGATTTTTTAATGGGCCTCGATGATCGATTCGAAAACGCTCGTTCTCAAATTGTTGGTACTAATCCTCTTCCCAATTTAAATCTCGTTTACAATCGACTTTTACAGGAGGAAGGTGTTCGTACTTTCACTCAAAATAAAATCGAGTCTAAACCTGATATAATGGCTTTTGCAACCCGGACTAACAATGGTCCTCGACAATTGGGGGGAGGGCGTGAATATTATAAGTCTAATCGAGGTACACACTCTGCTCCTCCAAATGAAAATTCGAAACCCTCATGTATTGCTTGTCAAAGGTCGGGTCACTCCTTGAAGTCTTGTTTTCGTGTCACGGGAAATTTTCTCGAATGGTGAGGTGATCGACCTCGTGACCGTATTTATATCAATCTAAACGATACGGATCTTAGTAACGTAGTTTTTGTCCCGGACGTTAATGGACGAGTTAATTATGACCGTAACAAACAACCCAATACCGGTGCTCCGGCACGTGCGCACATGGTTTCTGGTCTGGTGACACATACTGGTCAGGGTCCGTCATCTTCTTCTTCTCTGCCTGCTATGGATAATGTGGACCTTAATACTCTTACTCCTACCGAGCTCACTGAACTGACTCGTTTATGGCAGTCCCACAAGGCAGTCCCATCCGAAAGACTTCACGGTAATGTTCCTACTCCTATTTATTCGTCTTGGATTATCGATACGGGGGCGTCCCATCATATGTCAGGTTGCTTATCACATTTTTCTAATATTCGTAATATCACACCGCTATCCGTTGGTCTACCAAACGGAGATCTTACTAATGCAACACAATGCGGTGACATTTATTTGTCCTCTCGTTTGATTCTAAAAAATGCTCTTTATGTTCCTAATTTGACCTGTCATTTGATATCTGTGTCTAATTTACTTTTCGATAATACTCTAACTATCCAATTTTCTCCCCACCTTTATCTCATCCAGGACCGTTCCTCGAAGATGGTGATTGGTGCGGGTGAGCAACACGAGGGGTTATATTACTTAACGGGTGTTCGAGACGAAATGGCCAAAGCTTGTATGGCGGGTTCAATTGATTCAACCGAGTTGTGGCACCGAAGGTTGAGGCACCCTTCCTCACATATTTCTCGTTATTTACCGTTTATTAATAAACACACTACTCATTTTCAAAGTAAGACTTGTGACGTTTGTCTTCGCGCAAAGCAAACGCGTGAACAATTTCATTTAAGCTCAAATAATGCAGACTCTATTTTTGACTTGATACAATGCGACTTATGGGGTCCATACTCCGAAAATGGGTCGTGTGGATCTCGCTATTTTTTAAATATTGTTGATGATTTTTCACGTTCTACATGGGTATATTTATTACGTCATAAAAGTGATGCTCACCAAACTTTATTAAATTTTTTCGCAACGATTGAACGTCAATTTCAAAAGAAAATAAAAATTTTGCGAAGCGATAACGGTATGGAGTTCAAATCTCTTATAAAATTTTTCAACGCAAACGGTGTTATTTTTCAAACTTCCAATATCGATACTCCCCAACAAAATGGTCGGGTTGAACGCAAACATCGTCACATTTTAAATGTCGCCCATGCCCTTTTATTCCAAGCAAACTTACCTATATTTTTTTGGGGAGAGTGTGTTTTAGGGGCCGTTCATTTAATAAATCGCACTCCTAACACCTCTCCTTAATGGAAAAACTCCATATGAGATGCTTTTTAATAAAACTCCACCCATGGAAAATATTCGAACATTTGGGTGTCTTTGCTACGCCAAAAATTTAAATAGAACTCGAGATAAATTTGCGTCTCGCAGTCGATAATGCATATTCATTGGGTATCCTTTCGGCAAGAAGGGATGGCGTCTTTATGATTTTGCCACGGGATCTTACTTTGAATCCCGTGACGTTATTTTTATTGAACACGAGTTTCCTTATGCATCAATTAACCCTCAAGATGACAATAACACTTTGTCATTATCTCTTCGTGATACCTTAACACCCATTGATCAAGTTGTTTTAGTTAACCAGACCCCCATTGACCATACTACGACACCATCTGACCCGACCACACCCCCCTCTCACTCCACACACTCGACTGTTGACCACGTCATCCCTGAGATTGACCAAGTCCCCACCTCGTCCACACCCGAACCCCCCATACCCGAGGCCTCCAAAGAGATGGGCCGTGGCCATCGCTTGAAATTCCCAAATTCTACTCTAAAAGATTTTATTCGTCCCTCGTCTCACTTTGTCACCGCATCATCACCGTCTTCAGGTACTAAATTTCCTATTTCTCATCACGTCAGTTATACTAAGTTTTCCCCTAAGCATCAAATTTTCTTATCGACCGTGACAAAAAATCACGAGCCTAGTTCTTTTAATGAAGCAGTACAGGTTCCCGCGTGGAAGAATGCTATGAAACTCGAAATTGACGCGCTCGAAAAGAATAATACTTGGACGCTCGAGACTCTTCCTCCTAATAAAAAGGCGATTGGCTCAAAATGGGTATACAAAATTAAATATAATGTCGATGGTACGATAGAACGATACAAAGCACGATTAGTAGTTATGGGCAATCGACAAGTCGAAGGGGTTGACTATAATGAAACTTTTGCCCCCACTATTAAACTCGTCACTGTTCGCACATTACTTGCCATCGCCTCCGCCAAACATTGGACTTTGCATCAAATGGACGTTCACAACGCTTTCTTACACGGAGATCAACATGAGGAAGTATATATGAAAACCCCCCGGGATTTCATCCCTCCGCCGATGGAAAGGTTTGTCGACTACGCAAATATTTATATGGTCTTCGCCAAGCACCGCGTTGTTGGTACGCAAAACTTGCTTCTGCCTTACTTCATTATGGTTTCAAACAATGCCCGTATGATCACTCCCTCTTTTCCATATCCACTAAAACGGCTGAAGTTCATGTCCTTGTCTATGTCGATGACCTTGTTATTTGTGGCAATAACCCCGATACGATTACACACTTCAAACAATATCTCAGTACATGCTTTCATATGAAAGACCTCGGCTCGCTCAAATACTTCCTAGGCCTCGAGATTGCTCGCAACAACTCCGGCATATTCGTCTCCCAATGGAAGTATGCTCTCGATATTCTTACTGAAACCGGCTTACTCGGATCTAAACCCGCATCTGTCCCTATGGAGCCAAACCATCGCCTAGCCCTTTCCACAGCTGACCTCTTAACCGATCCACAACCATATCGACGCCTTGTGGGCCGCCTCGTTTATCTCCCCATCACTCGCCCCGAACTTATCTACTCAGTTCATATATTGGCGCAATTCATGCATAATCCAACAAAGGATCATTGGGCCGCCGCACTCCAGGTTGTCAAATATCTAAAGAATTCACCAGGTCAATGTATCCTCCTTCGCTCCGATAGCAATCTTCGTCTTCACGCCTATTGTGATGCTGATTGGGCTAGCTGTCCTACTAGCCGACGATCTCTTACCGCATATATTGTCTTCCTCGGCTCCTCGCCTATTTCGTGGAAAACTAAGAAGCAAACAACGGTCTCTCGTTCTTCCGCTGAGGCCGAATACCGCATTATGGCCTATACAACTTGTGAACTCAAATGGCTCAAAGGGTTACTTGGCTCCCTCGGTATAAAACACGACCAACCTATACATTTACATTGCGACAGTCAATCAGCTCTTTACATCGCACGAAATCCGGTATTTCATGAGCGCACAAAACATATTGAGATTGATTGTCGTTTTATACGGGACGAGATACAAAAGGGGACAATCTCTACCAACTACGTCCATACCAAGCACCAGCTAGCCGATATATTTACAAAAGCTCTAGGACATACTTCTTTTTGCGAGTTGTTATCCAAGTTGGGCGCTTCGAATCTTCACGCTCCAACTTGAGGGAGAGTATTAACAAGGATATTAGTAAAAGAGCCGTTGAACTCCATCTCATATTGAAGGCTATAATCAATTACTTCCATAATTGTAGATATTATAGCTGTTGAGTTATTCTTCCTGTAAATACGTTATTCCATTCGTGTATATATAGCTAGTCTCATATGTTGTAATGGCAACTGGAAAGAATCAATACAAGTGTGAATATCTTACAATCTTCGATTCGTAATACTATATGTCACTTTCCGTTGGAAAGCGATTTTGGGAGAATTATGGTCCTGCGAACGTGCAAGCATTTATTTTGGATGATATTAGTACAATAGTCTAGTAGTCTACTCCCGCTTTTGGAATTTTCTTCTTCAAAAAAAAGTTATCAGAACAATATCATTGTTTGATTAAATAATGCTTATAGTAATCTTTAGCTTTCGGCACACAATTCTTGTGTTTGCTTTGTCTTGATCATCTTCAGGGACACATTGGTCATACTCGCAACAGTAAGCCGTCGATCTTGGCGAATAATCGAATATATTCTGCCCTTTGAGATTTAATATGTATTTGTTTTTGAATTTTTATTAACTCGTGCATGTTTTTAACAATATAAACATTTTTTAACAATATAAACATGTAGTCCTTTATTATTATATAATAAAGCTGCAACATTTTCTCCTCTCATATTGAGCCACATCATCATCTTACATCAGTATCCTACCTGGATCTGATGTGTCATACACATGGCGCCTATATGGGATCTGATTTTTACATTAATTCATTAGTTTTACATGATAATCGCTGTAGCAACAACTCCCTTCCCCATTCTCGCCTAAACTGTCCCCCCTAACTTCCCACTCTTCGATAACCTCTCCCCTACCTGCTCACTCTTCCATACCAAAAATTCATTCCACATCAAACCTTACATTAATTCACTTCATCTTTTCCGTCAGAGCACAAAAAAAATAAAATTCAACTTTCTCTCCTTCATCAAATTGTTTATATTAGCACCAAAAAGTAATCAAATCCTGTTTGTATGTATCAATCTTTTCCTTTTTTTAGTTCTGATTGATTTTTGTTCTTCATCAATATAAAAAGTTTGCTCAAGATTTCATTTTTTTGAGAAGGAGGAGAAGAAAAAGGTAACAACAACAGTAGGTTCGCAGAAGCAGCTTTTCGATAACAGAAGACGAACCAAAATCAGACTTGTTAGATCTGAAAACTGAACTGGCAAATCATTTTTCCATCCTTTTTCCAGTAAACCCAGTTGATTTTGGGGAGGTCAACAAAGATCATAATTTTTAACTAATAATCATTCTGATAAGAAGTCGCCGGCTGATGATTAACAAGAGAAGAATTGGTGTGGATATTTTATATTTCTACCGCTCGCTTATAATTTCAGTTTATGCATATTAGGTTGAATTCCACTTATGCTAACCGACGGATTCGATGATTATGCCGCGGAACTAGAATTTTCAGGTAATTTTCATTGTTTTAGTTAAGTTTTTATCAATTAGTTGCACTATGTAGTTCAATTGGGCTTAATTTTAGGGTTAAGTGGCCGTAGTTGGATTACTTTGACACTAGAGTATTTTTTCTCAAAATATTACTCCGTATTTCTGAATTATTCTTCTGAATTTTCGAAACATAAGTAAGAAATATTGACCTTGATTTTAGGTGTTACCCATCAACTCAACATGAGCGTCTTCATACTTGAACATGAGCATCTTCATCCACATTATCAACACAGTTACTCCCAGATATCATCCACACATATATATGAACCGTAAAGTGACAAGGCCATACTTACGCATTTCCGAAAAAGACGTAGAAAGAAACGGATGAGAGCAAAGTAACGAGGCCTACCTCTAGTGGAGAAAAATCTCCTATATCTTGAGGTTCGAACCATACAATCATATGGCCAATAGCCCAAAAAACCAAGCAATATGCATAGAGTCGAGGATAAGGACAACCCAAAAACCAAACTCCGAAAAGAAGATTGAATCCAGGACAAATCAATGGTCACGAAAACTCTCACCAAACGCAAACAAGCCGCCATAGGGATACTCTTATTCTTACGGAGAGCGAAACTTAAACTTATTATTAAGAAAATACTAAAAAGAACAACTACATGAGAGGTCATTGTGGGAGGTCGCCACCGGGATCCCCAATCACACCTTAGAACCCAAATCCACCATGAAAAGACAACCCAAATCCGAAACCGATCAAAAACGAACAACCCATACAAGAGAGTCGATACTGCAACAGAAAGACCCACACCGACCAAAATGGGAGAGACACCACTATGACATCATTGTTCAGTAAAACGAAAGAAAACAAGAAACTAAAAAGATGGACAAGGCCCCCCACAACCCAAACCTATCTATAAACCAAGCCAACAAGACCAATCAAACCAAGACACCAAACCGAGCCTGTACAAAATTGAGCAACCCAAACATCACAGCCAAGACAAAACCTAGCATTCTAAACATAAACAACCAGGCCAACCGACCAAACAAACACAAACTAACACCATAGGATGGGGGAGGGGGACGAGAGGAAGAGGGAACACCCAACAACAGAAATCGATGAAAGGAGAGGGGCCAAAACATGGACCATACAGACAACCCTTAACCGGGGAGAGGGAGACGGTTGTCGGAGGGCGGGGGATGGGGTGAGAGGAGGGGTTTAAACTTATTAATCTAATTTGAAAAACCAAATCATTCATGAAGATAGATGACCACCAGAAAATAATTAGAAAAAATATCGTTGGACTAACTTTATAAATCATTTGAAATATCAACCATATTTTTTACATAAAAATTTGAATATAAAGGTATTAAAGTGAATTTTAAATTCAAATAATTTTTTCCCATTCTACATTTCCTCAAAATTCATGAAAAAGATAAGACTTCGTAGATATTTTTTATAGCACAATTTTTAGAGAAGGTCCCATGTTAGACTGACCTCAAAATAATTCATTTTTTAAGGAACAACTGCGCAATTTGCGCGGGGTTAAAACTAGTTACTCATCAAAGTATCAAGTAAAACTTTATTTCTCATCACAAGACCATCTAAAACTTTACTTGACGTAATACTTTTACCAACTAACTTTCCATTAGGTGTCCTTGGAGAAAAAAAAAAAGTAAACCTAAATTTTCTTAAATCCTCGTTAACTAGTTTTACAACCCCTGAAAATTCACAGGTCTGTTTTATACTCGAGTTATATATTAAATTGAACTAAAATTAAAGATTATGGATAAGATATACTCCATCATATAGGAACTCTAAAAAGTGTACTTACTCTAGTTTTAAAAAATTGACCCGTTTGTGCAATATACTACAACTGTCTCATCCCACAAGCATGTACCCGTCTCATCCCGACAAATTACACCCACCCCGACACCCACACCCTCTTTCACTTATGAATCTACATTGTTTTTAACTCCTTCCCGTTGGTGTCGTCCATCCTCCATGTCCTCTTCCCCACGGTTGTCTGGCTCTCCATTGTTCTCCTTTCGCCCTTTCTCTATCTCCACCAACACCTCCATATTTGATATATTATACATAGTTAGACCTATCAAAACTTGACCTGACCCGTTAGTCCAATATTTTTGGGGTCATGAACCTGTTTGACCCAAATTAGTTATGATCAGTTAATTTAGAGTCGAACCCGACTCGTTGGGTAACGAAAATTTATTAAAATTAGCAAAATATTAATATTTAAATATTATATTTGGATTTATAATTAAAAAACTAATACTTATAATTTTTTTAATTACAAAGATAAACAAATATTCAATTTAATACTCCGTATAACTCTTTTTAATCATTTAAAGTAAAATGAATTTAATATTATTTTAAAATACAAATATTAATTAAAGAGTATATAATAATGTTATTAAAATATAAAATATTTTAACAATAAGAATATTTTTTTGACTTAAAAAGTGCTAAAAAAAATAGGTGTTATGACCTATTTTTTGCCCATATTCTGCCCATAAGTCGACCCTTGAACAGTGTTTGACCTGACCCGTATACGACTCCACTCATATTTTAACCCGACCCAACCCGCATTCACTCATAGTTTTTTTAATTATAAATCCAAATATAATATTTAAATATTAATGTTTTGTTAATTTTAATAAATATCCATTAACCCTACGAGTCAAGTTTCGACTCTAAATTAACTGATCATAACTGATTCGGGTCAAAGAGGTTCATGACCACAAAAAAATGGGACTAGCGGATAAGGTCAAGTTTTGACAGGTCTAACTATATACTCCCTCCGAGTTCCTATTTTGTCCCACTTTCCTTTTTGAGTTGACTTTGATACTTGTCTCACTTTTCTTTTTAGGCCATTAATGTATGTTCACATTTACTCTCCCATTTCTCTCTCTTCCTTCTTCTTTTTTGAGTCACTCATTTCACCTTTCTTAATTTCCATCCCAAAAGTTAATGGGACAATAATAGGAACTCGGAGGGAGTATAATATATCAAATATGGAGGTGTTGGTGGAGATAGAGGAAGGGCGAAAGGAGAACAATGGAGAGTTAGACAACCGTGGGGAAGAGGACAGGGAGGATGGACGACAACAACGGGAAGCACTTAAATAAAGGGTCTTTCTACGTGGTAACCCTGGGTTTTTGGAAATTCTACACGGTAACCCTACTTTTTAAAAAACACATGCGGTAATCCCCTACTTTCATAAAAACACATACGGTAATCCTCTATTTTCTTAATACTCTACGACATGACTCTTAACTTTAAGTACGTTAAATTTGTTCGTTCAATAATTGATTAAACCATGATTAAGCAGTGAAGAGTAAATTATGAATTTTTAAGAGAATTACTTATGTTTGTGTATTTGTAGACACCCACATTTTGACTGCCAGGTGTCTATAGCAGTTTCCAAAAAAAAACACCCGATGATGATCGGACGTAAACATGACTAAATACGTTTGATTGTGGACACGGAATCAATAGTAATTGGCGCGAGCTGTTAATGGAATAAAAATCTCACAAAACAGACCTCAAATTCTGGCCCAGTAAGTCGTTTCTAGTCAAATAGGACTAATTTGGGTCAAAACCGAGACCAAGGGCAAAACCGTCTTTTAGCGACCGAGTCCGAACCCGGTCAAAGATATTCTCCAAGGCATGAAAACCAGCCGTGTCACCCCATGAGTCTGGTTCGAGCTCAAACACTGCAAAAATCAGCTACACAAAATATTAAACAAACTCGTTAAAGGTAGAATTCGGTTCCCAGGAGGAGTCCTACCCGAACCCGAATACTCGACCGAGCACAAGAAGTACTCAGCTGAGTACTCCTCATTCCAGCCGGGTACATTACCCTCCCCACCAAGTAACGGAATCATCGTTCTTCTCAAATTGCTTACCTTTCCAATCCTAATATTTATTTCTTGTCACCCACGATTACCTCTCCTACCTTCAGTACAGGACCTCTACTATAAATAGACCCTTCGGTCACACACAATTGACACCAATTATCACATTCAATTCCCGACATCAGTCATACACAACCTTCAACCCGAATCTCTAGCAAACCTTAGGAAAATTATACCCAAATACCGTCCCGATTTTCCATAGAAATTCTCAGGCAAATACAACCATACAACACCTTAACTCCTCCTATATTCTCGTTACTCCTACGCAAGTGTGTTACTACGAGTTCCTAATCGAGACCGGAATTAGCATGTAGGTTGAGGGTGTTCCAAATCCCGATTTCTCTCTTCTTCTCCTTCCCTTCTCACGTTTGTTTGTTTTTCGTTCCATCTCGTCCGTCGTCTTCCGTCGTCGTCGGTCCGTCTTTTTATGGGTCATCGCCACGTTCTTTTCTAAATATCGATACTACAATATAGTTTTCCTATACAAAACGAACGTTCTTAAAAATACGATATCGATTCTCTAGTCGAATATCGTAACAAAAAGAACTAAATCAATCTCATTGATCCTAAAAATCGTCACATGGTTTTAAAAAGACAAAATACGACGATTTTATCGCGGAGAGAATCAACATATTTTTTAGGTCACGACTTTTACAATTTTTTTTTTACCTTTTCTAAAAAATCATTCCGAGTACTTGATACCGATTCCATAATCGAATATTGAATATAACGAATATCGCAAGTTTAAATCGAGTATGAATTACGCTATATTTATATGCGATCTAAACAAAATCGTCGATTTTACAAAAAAAAAATGAGTCCAAAAACAGGTCGCCGTGCGACTCGCGTACACCCCGTGCGAGTCGCACAGCAGCGCGGGTCGCCCTCTCCTCGCGCGGGTCGCACGAACCCCTGAAATCCACGATACAAAAAGGCAATTTCGTTCTAATTTTTCAAACATCGCTTCTTAAACAAAACAGCGGGTTTTTCTAATATATTTTCAAGTTTCGATAAATATTTTTTTGACCTCGGTCAACACGTGCTTAATCCATCACGTGACATAAACTTTTCAAAAATCATTCATATCATTGCATTCACATCTCTTGTTCAATTTACAAATCGTTACTAACCCGTTTGTTCATGTTTTTAGCAATCTTTTCCTTGTTTTATTATACTAAAACAAACCTCGCATGCTAAAACAACATTGACGTTAAAATTAGATGCATTAAATCGACCTAGCAACCCATTCAATTATTCGCATGTTTAGTCAAAACACTTTTTGCATATCATTCAACCGTCGAACTAACGCGTGTACACCAAAAATGAACGATATCTTAGTAAAGGCCGCTAAGTGCGGGCGGGGTTGGGTGTTCTTTGTGAACTTCCCAACACGTACCCTCACACCTTACTCAGAGCCGTGGTTTCCGGATGTCCGAAACCATTGGCATACGAGAGTCATTCAATACTCGATTACCGATAATGTCGATATCGGTATCGCAATGCTAAGGGACGAACCCAATAAACTATGAAATTGGAATGGGCCGTACTTTGTGCATGACCTACTACGACATAGAGTGGGTTCGAACGGGACCGAACTCCCACAAAGTTCGGTGGCGACTCCTACTTCGATTTAAATTTCAATTCGAGATCCATCTCACATGAGATTTATTCGCCTTCCCAAACCCATGCGTGGCCGCATCGGGGTGGACCTATGTCATGTCCACAGTATTCCTCCTACACGGTAATTCAATCTTACAAAATTGCAAATTTTAAAATTAATCTCTCGATTAACCATTTTAAATGCCGATTTTATTTGGATGCAAATTGAGTGAAGAAAAGAGAAAAAAACGTTGTACAAAAACTATTTTGAATGTCCACTTACCACTTTACAAACCAAATTGACGAAAGTAGAGGGTTACCGCATGTGTTTTTTTAAAAGTAGGATTATCACGTAGAATTTCAAAAAACACAGAGTTACCACGTAGAAAAACCCAAAAATAAATGTAGATTCAGAAGTAAAGGAGGGCGTGGGTGACGGGGTGGGTGTAATTTGTCGGGATGAGACAGGTACATGCTTGTGGGACGAGACAATTGTGGTATATTGCACAAACGGGTCAATTATTTAAAACTGGAGTAAGTACATTTTTTAGAGTGCTTATATGATGGAGTATATCTTATCTTGTAATTTTAGTTCAATTTGATATATAACTCGACTATAAAACAGACCCGTGAATTTTCACGGGTTGTAAAACTAGTTAATATATATAGATAGATTATAACCCTTTTAGGTTTCAAGTTCAGGTGTTGCCCAAGTTGTATCGTAAAAGTGGCTTTTTAGTAATTATCGAGAGATTGTGTGCAATATTTACAATTACAAATTATTGTTTGTGATATAAATAATTTGACCTAAAGATTGAGTAGTTCTTCCTCCTCTCAAAAAACTCTAACATTTACAGTATCTTTCATTAGGAGCTTCCACTGATAATTAACCATTGATAAGCCCTAAAACTATTTAATTTTCCATTACTGGCATCATACTGTAACGACAAATTTTGTATCGCAGAAAACTGAAATACAAAACAGGGAATCAAATAAATTTTATTAATTATTTATCAAAAGCTCGTGTACAACCTCTAATGTATCCTCTGATTCTAATACGCCGTTTAGGGAACACGTGTACGCACGACCCGGGGTGTCTTGAATTTAGCTTGACTTGGGAGTCTATTGTCACTTTGTATTTATTGTGAGTCGAACCACGTTTTTACGTCACCTTGTCATCATCTAAAACGGTAAACGATGGATCGCCCCCACGCGATAAATTTACAGATTCATTTCTATTGGCAAAGCATGAATACAAAACTAATACTCTGTACCAAAGAGTTGCCGAGACTTCATGAGTCGTGACAAGTGATTTAGGAGACGAAGTACTTTTGTCTTTTGGAAAGTATTAATAACACTTTCTATCCTTCATGACAGTTACGTATCTCTTCCTAATTACGGTTGAGGCTCCCTCCAAACTATTTAAGCAAGCAAATTGTAGTTGATCAATGATTTTTTTTTTTTGCAATTTCTTATGCACGTGAGGTAAGCTCCATTCTCCATGCCAAATTTTGTTTCTTTGTTTCTTGGATTACATATTCTTGAATTGCAGATTAGAAGCTATCCAAAGCCAAGTATCCGTACGAAATTCTCCGTTCTCTTTTTCTTTATCTTTTTTTTGAATTGCTCTGTTATTGCATCTCCGCTTTGTCTTACCATGAGTTAGCCTTTTTGTGTGACTCTGTATTTCACAAATTTTTTTTTGGTTTGACTTCATGGAGTTTCAACGTCCCATACTTTTGTCTACACTTTCTGTGTATCATCTTGGTTTCGCAATTGAAGTACGGCCTGAGTTTTACCATGGATTGAAAAGCCTTGACCTTTTTTTTTTAATATTAATCCGGATGTGGCAAGTATGTATGTTGGTGGTGCTTGAAGTAATTTCTTTGAATTTGCAAACTGTATGGAGCCTATTTATTTTGAATTAACGTGTCTTCATTATTTCTTCGTATAATTTTCTCAGCTTGCTCCATATGTTTAATATGCTCACCTCAGATCACAACTTGGTTAGAGCTATACTTAGTACTCCCGTATCTCTGTAAACAAGCAGGTACTACTCAAAGCATTCCCCTTTTCTTTTCCTCCTTACCTCGTATGTAGTATGCTTGTCCGTTCTCCATATGCAGGTACCATGATATATTCGGGTCAAACTCCTTTTATCTATTTCTCAAGCGTGATTATCTTTCTTTATCCGTCAAAGATTTTATTTTCACGAAGCTCCGATCTTTGAAGATTTTATCTCATGGTACTCCAATTTGAAGATTCATGAAGCTTCGACTGAAGATTTTTTTTTTGTGAAGCTTTGATTGAAGATTTTTTTTGAAGCATTTTAGCCCGGTGATTTACCATCTTCAGCCGAGTTGTCATGAGATGAACCCGTTTGGATCATCACGACGCTCCGACGGAGGAAGCGCATGTCAAATTCTTTGTCCTCACTTAAGTTGTCATGAGATGAACCCGTTTATTGGATCATCGCGACTTCTAGGAGCCACAGAGGGAGTACCCGGAGTTGAGAAGCCACGGAGGGAGCACCCGGAGTTGTGGAGCCGCCACGGAGGGAGCACCCAAAGTTGTTATGAGGTGAACCTGTTTGGGTCATCACGACGCTCCGACGAAGGAAGCCACGGAGGGAGCACATGGAGATGAGGAATCAAATGGAGGGAGCACCCGGAGTTGTTATGAGGTGAACCCGTTTGGGTCATCACGACGCTCCGACGGAGGAGTCCTCGTCTGAAGATCACCCTCACCTGAGTTGTCATGAGGGGACCCGTTTGTGTCATCATGACTTTCTTGTGAGAAGCCACGGAGGGAGCACACGGAGATGAGGAGCCGCAGAGGAGGCACCCGAGTTGTTACGAGGTGAACCCTTTAGGGTCATCACGACGCTCGCATGGAGGAGGCACCCGAGTTGTTACGAGGTGAACACGTTAGGGTCATCATGACGCTCACGTGGAGGAAGCCTTTCTCGATGACTGGTGTGGACTGCTTTGAAGATACTCCAAGTTGCATCACTTCGTCCTACTTGAGTTGTTATGAGGGGACCCGTTTGGGCCATCATGACTTTCTTGTGAGGGGAAGCTCCACTAGATGAAGAATCATATAAAGCGTCGTTCAGTGATGATTTTTTTTGAAGCTTCTGCAACGATGATTTTTTTTGTTTCTTCAGCTGTTAACAGTTTACACTCTTGCGGGCCAGGAGCAATTTTATTTGTTATTTGGAGGGACGGCTGCACTCAAGCTACATGTTCACTCAAGCTGCCTACGTACTCGCAAAACATGGATGTTTTACAAGATCAAGCCAACGTAGTTCATGGAATAAATATTTGTGGTTTTTGTTTTTTTTTTGGTGTTTTTTTTCATTTGTGTTTTTTTTGTGAGTGCAGTTTAACCTCTTGCTTAGGAGTTTTACTTGCAGTTTATCCTCTTGCTTAGGAGATTTCCTTGCAGTTTAACCTCTTGCTTAGGAGAGTGCTTGCAGTTTATCCTCTTGCTTAGGAGCATTACTTGCAGTTTATCCTCTTGCTTAGGAGCAGGCTTGCAGTTTATCCTCGTGCTTAGGAGAGTTTGCATTTTAGCCTCTTGCTTAGGAGGGTGCTTGCAGTTTATCCTCTTCCTTAGGAGCATTACTTGCTTTTTAAAAGGTAGAAGATGTTTCGCCTTCGTCCACCCTCACATTTGCACTTGATGGAGACGAGATGTTTTCAACCATTTCACTTTTATGAGATTTTGAAGTCTTTTGTTGATTTGTGAAAATTACAACCCGCCTTTTTGCTTTCAGGGGTTGCACTTGAGTGATGTCTACGATCTCCACACGCTTCATGCTGGAGGGGATGGTGCTTCGTATATTATTGCCAACTTTCACTTGTTTGACATCTTCACCTGAGGGAGGCACATTACAACTTTTCCTTGTGAATACCCCAAGGCGACTAAAGACTCCACTTTTAGGAGGACCTAAGTGATTGAGCATTGATGCTTCTCCACTTGAAGTTGATGGATTGATGACGAAATTATTGCCCCCTTCACATGCGCCTAGCCGATTGAAGATGGACAGACGATTCTTCGGAGCAAGTTGATGTCTTTCTTTAGTCGCAGCTCTTCCCAACCGATGGAACACCGAAGAACATGATCTCTTCGTGGGTGGGCGTATCCTATCAAAGACTGAGAGTTTTGATGGACGTGCTTTACTTTCATCTCTATTCTCTCGATTTCTCAAGACGGAGGCCGTGTTGATACTGACGTGGTTGATAGTCTTTACAGAAAAGAACTTTCTTTCTTTTGGAGGATACATTTTGTTTCTCCTTCCTTGTTTTCTTTGATGATGGACATGCTGTGATTTGAACTTCTTTTGTCCCCTTGATTTCTTGTGCATTGTCGGCTCCCAGGTTGCAGTAGTTTGATTGGTTGCTACTGCTTCTTCAAGATCCAGAACGATTTTTCCTTCTTTAACAAGCTGCATGATCTTTTCTTTAAAAGTTACGCATTTCTCAAGAGGATGACTAATCAACCCATGATAGCGACAGTAATTCTGATTGTTCGTCATGTTAACCTCTTCAGGTCGTTTTGAGTCTGGTAGCTGTATCACGTTCTTTTTTAGTAGATTATCCAACATATTTGACAGGTCAGAATGATCAAACGGATACTTTTTGCCTAACATTTCTTTTAAAGTAGATCCATTCTAATTGTTGTTTGATCTCGGATTTCTTGATGTCTTCGCAGATATATTGCTAACGTTGACGACCATGGACTCCTTAGATGTCGTATTAATGCCTTCACTAATCTTTTTACGTTCTTGTCTTTGGGAACGTGTTGCCTTATTTTGCTTGTGGCTGTTGATTGTGATTTCCATGTTATGAGCTCGCGTTGCTAACTCCTGGAAGCTTTTTGGTTTGATCCCATTCAAGATGTAGAGGAGATCCCAACTCATCCCGTTGATGCACATTTCGACCACTGAAGTTTCATTCAAACGCTCCTTGCATTCAAGACTGAAGGCACGCCAACGGTTGATGTAGTCAATGACAGGTTCATCGTCCCACTGGGAAGTTTTTGTCAACTCGCTCATGCTTACAATGCGCCTGGTGCTGTAGAACCTATTGAGGAATTCGTCTTCCATCTAAGTCCAGCTGTCGATTGATTTAGCTTCCAAATCTGTGTACCAGTCAAAAACGATTCCATTGAGAGAGTGCACGAACTGTTTGACTAGGCGATCGCCATCTGTTCCAGCATTGTTGCATGTCTCCACGAAGTGCGCGACGTGTTGCTTCGGGTTACCCTTTCCATCAAACAGCTGAAACTTCGGGGGTTGATATCCAGAAGGCATGCGCAGGTCATCAATCCTTTCGGTGTAAGGTTTGATATATCGTCCAGCAATGAGGAAATCTTCACCGAGTTGGATTTTGATCGCATCTGCTATCAGACTATGCAACTGCTCCGGGGTGTAAATACCGGTCTTGTTCTTTGGAGGCTTCTCACCATCTTTTTTCTCGTTTGGAGGCTTCTCACCATCCTTTTTCTCGTCATCTTCATCCTCCTTTTCGTGCCGCTTTCGTGAACGGTGTCCTTGTCAGTGTCACGGTGCTCATTGGAGTTTTTCTTCTCGCGGAGCTCGCTCACTTCTTTTTGAAGATCCTCGATCTTCTTGTTCTTCTCTTCATTCTCCTCTTGCATTTTTTCAACAAGCTTGGTCAGATTCAAGACTTGATCTTCAATGCTGGAATCACTAGCCATCATCACCGAAGCGCTGATAGGAGTGGCGGCTTCTTTCTTCTCTAGAGACACCTTGGGCTTGCGAGGGGAGGATGTATTACTCTTGGAGATTTCATCCTTGCGTGAAGGAGAAGATGCTGCATTTATGGCTTTGGCGGCGGCGGCAATTGAGGCAGCGGAGATCTTGCGCGGCCTGGTAGGGACGTGGGCAGCCCGTAGGCTAGCAACAGTGGCGCGAGGGTAGCCTTCTTCGCCTTCGCCCTGGTGACCATGCCAGTGGATTGCGTGACGACGCTAGGAGACTGTTGAAGAATGTCAGCGGAGGCCTTCCTGGGGGTGTTGAAGGTGTTGCTTTGTTTAGTAGACATCTTCTTGAGAATTAGTCTTAGTTGGTTCGGCGGTAGAGATTTTCACGTCGGGTTCACCAAAAATTTGTAACGACAAATTTTGTATCGCAGAAAACCGAAATACAAAACAAGGAAACAAATAAATTTTATTAATTATTTATCAAAAGTTCGTGTACAACCTCTAATGTATCCTCTGATTCTAATACGTCGTTTAGGGAACACGTGTACGCGGTACACGTGAGAGACGCGTGCGTAGCTGACTTGTACTACCTTGCGCGCGTTGTAATTTGGTATTCTTGAGAGAGTCACTTGGACTTGAATCTCCCTTGAATGTTTGAATTTGTCTTGGATCTTTTGACTGCTTGCGACGGATTTGATGGACAGCTTGTAGTGACTTCTTGTCTTTTTCTCTCTGGATCTTTTGCTTCTGAATTTTCCAATTCCTTTCAAATGGATGAGAAAGACTCTATTTATAGAGTTTTGGTTCTCCTTGGTGGACTTTTGTAGTCACAAGCCCATTTATGGGTTTATTGGTGACACTAGCCCAATTTGTCTTATTTTCGGGTTTAATGGTCCAAATAGTTTATTTTGTATTCGGATCGACCCATATTTCTTTTACTCGGGACAAAATAATTAAATTGAGCTAAATTTCGTATTAACTCAAAATAATTAATTAATTTTATTTATTCGGCACCTTAATAAATTTTTAGTGCCTACACATACTCAACCACTTATTCAATAAAAATCTCTCTTTCTATGAAAATAATTGTTTTTCCATCTTTTACTTCAGGTTTTTGTTCTTTACTTCAAGATTTCAATACTTAACGTTAATATAGCACTTAGTTTTATGGGTCTTATTAACAAGATTAATTGATGAATTTTCGCCTGTCTATTCAATAGATACAAGTAATTTATCAGCAATCTTTGGAACCAATAGAACGTAAGTTTTCTCTTATTATGAATCAAAATGAAGGATCCCTCAAAAGCTACAAGAAGAGGTTGGGATAGGAGGAAGACGTGCCGAATTGTCATATCGTGTTTCGAGGTTCTTAGTTTATAAGAGAGATTGTATTCTTTGATTTCTACCGGATTAGATTTGATTACAATTGTAGATATTCATTGTGTCATATGATATTTCTTAATGAATTATTCTTTTCAGTCGAACAAATTTGACAGAAATATCTATTGTAAACTTCTAACGTGTCAAGTATTGTGGAAAAGATAAAAGTAATGTATTTTGAGGCTCGTAAAATATTCGTCTATCTTTATACTCCCTACGTCTCAATAATTTGTTTCCCTTTGATTAAAATAATTATCACAAGTAATATAAAAGGTAAATAATAAATAACTATACGGAAAAGGCATGTGATAAGCTTTTTATTTGAATTGTTTTGATATTATGATGGATTACATGGATATGTTGTAAGAATATTTTATGATATAATAATATTACGGGATATGCAATATATCTTCCCTATTATTATGGTAATATTTCTTCCTCATAATTACGGTCTTATTGGAAATCGAATCTTTAAGAGATATGCTATCACAATAATATCGGACTAAATAAGGAGTTTTTCCATATTTACTCAACCTTGATGGAAGGTCGAGATTACTGTAATCTAAAACCCGAATAGGAATCGGTCCTCTCTCTGCCTATATAATGAAGTCTTCCCCATCAAAAACTTCATATGATAAATGAAAATTTAAGGTCAAACACACTTATTATGTCATGGGACTAGGGAGAGAAATCGTACCTATTAATTATGAATCGTACCTATTAATTATGCACCGTACCTATTATTATTATTATTATTATTATTATTATTATTATTATTTGAAGATCATATGAAGAAGTATAATTATTATTATTCGAAGTCGTCTTATTATTTATGAAGATTTATGAAGTCGTCTTATAGAGATCTAATATCGTTCGTATTAGATTTCGACTTATTCCGTAATGAGGTATGTCTTAATCTCGTATTAATTAATCTTTTGTGACGTTCATGTTGTTCAAAGATTTATGAGAATTATGTTTTATTTATGTCATGTTAATAATATGCTAACATGTGGTATCAGAGCTTAGGTTATTGAACTCATGATTGTCCATTAATTAAGATTGTTATTATTTCGGCACTGTCTAATTACTGTATGAAATTGGAGTTAATTATTGGCCGCATAAAAATGGATCAGCCGCACCACCTTAAAGTCTAATTTCTTGCTTGATTTTGTACAAGTTGTAACCCGTGACTTTATTTTGCATTACAATTTTGCATGTTAGTCATGTAATCATACGTATGATTTTGTACTAAGCAAATAGAATGAACATGATTAATGAATTCAGATCATGAACAATTTGATATTGATATTATGTATGAAATTTTCCATAACATATTCACATGAGAAAGTTGATGAATTGTCGTACTACCTCCATAATGCATACATATGTCGCTTACGTATTCAATTAATCCATTACGTATACATGTTGCTTAATTATTATTTTTATGCACTAATTATGTATTGGATAAAAGTTTGAGTTTTTCGTAATAATAATAATTTGGACTTAGTTAACGAGCATGATATTGATGAACTGTTGTCAATTTACGGTTATCTTTGTCATTATTATTGTTGTTGTTAAGATGTACGGAAACTTTGATGAACATGATATTATGACTTAAAATTCTATTATTTGATGAGTAATCTCATGACAATATGATTATAACATACTCCGTATGATAATGATTTACCGAAACATGGTTTCACCGTATTGTTTATGCTCATTTGATATAATTATTCGTTTGACAAATAATGATTTATGATATAATATAATTTTATATCTGGTTTTAGATGATGATAATATGAAATTCTTATGGTTAAATTTCACCGCAGTGAATTTACAACTAAAGTTCAATTTTGACATAATATTGTCATTATATCGTTCACACATATAAAAATATATATTTATCCACAGGTAGATTATATTGACATGTGTAACATTCTATTCATTATATCGTTCACATATAAAAATATATATTTACCCGCAGGTAGATTATATTACCATGTGTAACATTCTATTTATTTAAATATTTTAGTGACTACCCACAGGAGCACTATTATTAAAGATGTGTTGTTTCACATATTAAAGTCTCATTTTATTTATGTTGTCTTATTTTATCACAACTAAAATTTACCTAACCAAGTGCAATATTATGATAACTCTGTTGTCGAGCTTAATTAATGGAACAAACTACTCTGAATGAAAAGAGTAATTTAAGTTCATCTTGAAGTTAATCAAACCGGAAACTTGTCTTCGCAAAGACAAGCCGACTGACTTAACTTCTGAAAGTAATGCTCAAATTAAATATCTATCCATGAATCTTGGTAGAGATCTGACAGATTATACATTTTATTCTTATGTTGGATAATTGTAACCAACACTAAGACTTAAGAATTCATTGTATGGACTGAAACAAACATTGAGACAATGATCCTAAAGTTCGATAAAATCATTACTGATTTTTAAAGAACTTATCGTGATCCTTGTATAAATCTCAAGATCAGTGGGAGTAAGTTCATATATTTGATTATGTATGTTATGCTATTTTATTAGCCAGTAACGATCTTGGTTTATCACATAAAACTAAGACTTATATCTTAAATGGCTAAATAAAGAATATCCTTATACATATCTGGTTGGGAACTTAATGGATGTTCAGGTAAACCTGACATTATTCATACTCACATATAGAAAATTAGATCACCCCCAGGTGACTAGTTATTCTGATTCAGATTTTGGGGATGTTATAACAAAAGGCATTGTACTCACAGTTGCTTTATATCTTCACCATGGAAGCTGAATATGTGGCTTATTCTGAGGCTTTAATATAAGGAGTAGCATGATTGCATAATTACCGTGATAATAATGAAATTGCAATCTTTTTCTAGCTCCATGAATGATATGATATCTAAGGGATCAAAACACATGAACCTTAAATATCATTTACTGAAGCAAGATGTTAGATCACGGAATTAATGAGATCTCTTTAACGATTCTACACTTGCTATATAATATTATTTCTGTTTTCCAATGTGTACACAT
This sequence comes from Agrostemma githago, assembly GCA_958450325.1. Lineage (NCBI taxonomy): Eukaryota > Viridiplantae > Streptophyta > Magnoliopsida > Caryophyllales > Caryophyllaceae > Agrostemma > Agrostemma githago. Next base: position 13,518,746 of record OY288239.1, read on the forward strand.
TTATTATTGGATGAATGATAACGGAAATATAGTCTTTTTTAAGACATTATGTGGACCATTACGTAGAACTCCACTTATGGCCTAACTGTTCATTTTGTTGATGTAGTGGTACATGGAAGTAATCATGTTGCAGATTGACATGTGCACGCCATGACTCTCTTTAATGATTGAATTAGTCAAGGCACTTATGATCGCCGATTTAAGACATTATATGTTTTAGCACTTATATTATGCGCAACTTATATATTCTCTGAAGAACATTACAGATGTTCCAATCGACCAAGTGGGAGACTGTAAGAATATTTTATGATATAATAATATTACGGGATATGCAATATATCTTCCCTATTATTATGGTAATATTTCTTCCTCATAATTATGGTCTTATTGGAAATCGAATCTTTAAGAGATATGCTATCACAATAATATCAGACTAAATAAGGAGTTTTTCCTTATTTACTCAACCTTGATGGAAGGTCGAGATTACTGTAATCTAAAACCCTAATAGGAATCGGTCCTCTCTCTGCCTATATAATGAAGTCTTCCCCATCAAAAACTTCATATGATGAATGAAAATTTAAGGTCAAACACACTTATTATGTCATGGGACAAGGGAGAGAAATCGTAACTATTAATTATGAATCGTACCTATTAATTATGCACCGTACCTATTATTATTATTATTATTATTATTATTATTTGAAGATCATATGAAGACGTATTATTATTATTATTCGAAGTCGTCTTATTATTTATGAAGATTTATGAAGTCGTCTTATAGAGATCTAATATCGTTCGTATTAGATTTCGACTTATTCCGTAATGAGGTATGTCTTAATCTCGTATTAATTAATCTTTTGTGACGTTCATGTTGTTCAAAGATTTATGAGAATTATGTTTTATTTATGTCATGTTAATAATATGCTAACATATGTTGGTCACAAGGGACACCCACTGAATTAGGAATCAACCCTATGTATCAAGTTAATCATAATTTTAATTGTAAGGATTTGAATAGATGACATAATGGGTTAACCATAAATCCAAAATTGTGCACTACCCATGAAAGGAAGGTTTTATATTCCCCACTCAATACATGAATGACCTAGACCACTAGAAGAATTTTGAGGAACTATCACTAATCGCTATATTTGACAATTCTCTAACTACATTAGTAAAGCATGGGTGGATCCAGGATTTCCCGATAGGAGGCATTTTGAAAATTTTACAGTTTGTATTTTGAAAAAAAGAAATTATAAGTGAATGTATATAATAAAAATAATTGGTTGAAAACCAAGTTTTATTGTATAAATTGATGTTAGTTTTGAATTTTTTTGCTTCGTTTAAGAAAACTTAAAAAACAATACTCCGTAGGTATGTATTAGACATTTGAGTAACTAGTATGTATTAGACATTTGAGTAACTAGTAAATATATGTTACCTCCGTCTGATTCATTTATTTGCATTTGATTAAAAAAATCATTTCCACTGGTTCACTTGTGTACTTGCAGTCAATTTGGCATGAGAGGTTATGAGTTCGACTAAATACTATAAAAAAAAACAAATGAACGAATCAGAAAGGGAAATTGAACCCCTTACCTCGTAAACAAATGGGGACATCACAACCATTGAGCTATAAGTAACATTATGATTATTAAAATTAAACTATTCTAATTATTTCTTGGAATTGGGTGAGGGCAACCGCCCACCCATGCCCTCACCCAAATCCACCCCTAAGTACAGTACCAGACATTAGCCTGGGAGTCCAAATTATAAAACTCCAAGACATGTGACTTTAAATTAAACGTTACATGTTCCTAAATAGGTACTCCGTATAGTTTAATCAATTCATGCTTAATTACATCAACAAATAAACAAATGTATAGTCCTAAATTTATAAAGAATGAATGAATTTTAGGTCAGTGTACGTAATTTGCTACCTATTCTTCACTTAACTATTAACATCGTTGTGCCTTTTGCTAGGGGTAGAGGATTGCTTAGTACCCTTCGGAAGAGAACTTAATACTAATGACCTAAACTTGTTGTATTTGCCTCCCTTGATGACCTCATCTTCCTTAGAAACTTGTAACTCAAATAAATGTGTTGGAAGAGGAAGGTATGCGCTAGAAATCGCAGTAGTCGCCATCTCGACGCGGTACTCATTATGCAGAACATCCCTATTTAACAATCTTGCATGGCAAGAGTCTGAAAATGCGATCATTAATAAACAAAATAACACCATATGAAGCCCTTTTGACATCTTTTATTTTCTGAGGAAAAAAGTACGTGTTTCTTTGTAAAGTTTTCTCTTTGATTTGGGGAGAGCGCTGAAGATGTATATCAGAGGATGGAAATGTAGATGAAATACAAGCAAGGAAGCAAAGAATGAGATTTTATAAGGATTGGAAAAGAGAATAGTATGAATGTTACATAGTGACATATAAAGTCAAGTATTTGGAAAGTTCTTGGTAAGAGTTTTGGAAGAGACAAGAAGGGTGTTGGTGTAAACGTGTATTGACTGGGTGAAACTGTGTTCGGGTGGTTGGGGTCACACAGTCTAGATTAATGCGTGGGCTAGGTCAATCGTGTCGGTGTGATACGGAACTACGGACGTATGAATTCATTTATTCCTGCAACTTGACTGACAACATTCTGACCATTCGCCAAACTATACAATCTTTGCATTTTTTTAAACTAGTCTCCGTGACTGTGAAAAAGTTAAATTGTATTCAATGATGAACTACACTATAAATACAAGAGGAGACCTTGATAAGTAAGGAAACAATTTAGAGCAATCTAGGTTAACATAAATACGAGAAAATATATTCTAAGTGTTACAAGATTAATTAAATACAAAGACTAGCATCGAGATAAGAAAAGATTACAAGATAAGAAAATAATATAAATAAAGAAGATTACAGAGTAAATAAGATATATTAAATATCTTTAACACGTTCCCGCAAGATGGACGATCCAACGGATAGCCCAATCTTGAACAAAATGGGATATAACCGCGACCGGGGAAGCGGTTTTGTGAGGGTGTCTAACTGGTCATTTGGCAAGATGTGTTGAACCTGAATTAAGGAGGCATGTGGAAACCAGTTCTCGAAAAAAAAAGGAAAGAGATAACATTATGTTTCATACGGGAATGAAAAACAGGCTTAGGCGCTTAGCTCCATATATAGTGAGTGGCACTAATATAAGATTATCATATTATACAACAGGTGGCACCGAGAGTGCAACGTGAAGCTTGGCTAGGAGGGATCGAATCCAAAGCAGATAAGTCATTGTGTCAGTAACTGCTCGAAATTCAGCTTCATTGGAGGAAAGAGACAAAGCAAGTTGTTTCCTGAGAAACCCAAGAAATGGGATTATTACGAGCAAGATAAACAATATAGCCTGTGGTGTAGACGTAGTCAACCTTGTCACCTGCATGGTCAGCATCACTGTAGGCATGAAGGATAGGAGTGAGTCACGAGTTAGATGAATACCAACATCAAGAGTGCCTGATAGATATTGAAGGAGGCATTTGAGTGCAGTCCAATGACTTTCCTGAGTCATTGTAGGCATGGAGGGATAGGGGTGAGTCACGAGTTAGATGGATGAATACCAACATCAAGAGTACCTGACAAATATCGAAGGAGATGTTTGAGCGCAGTCCAATGACTTTCCTGAGGTACCTGCATGAATTGAGCTAATTTGTTGACACCAAAAGTGATATTGGGACGGATATAACATGATAGTCGGTGGGGTTAGGAATGTCACGCCCAGATGCGTGGGGCGGGGGGGGGGGGGGTAAGCGACCAAAGGAGTGGCAGCCGGTTGAGTTTGAAGCATATCATATTTGGTGGTCAGAGACGTATTTGGTTTGAGTGATCTTAAGGCCAGTTTCAGTTGGTGTTAGTTCAACTCTGAGAAAGTAGGATGGAAAGCCAAAATCCTTCAAAGAGAAATGATTAGAAAAGGAAGACAAAAAATTAGAGAGCAAGGGGGAAGGTGGGGCGGCGACAATCACATCGTCGACATAAACAAGGAGATATATAGTGGTAAGAGTGGAGTTATAAATAAAGAGAGACTGATCATACAATGACTGACGAAACCCGTAAGAAGTTAAGTAATTTTTGAGTTCAGAGTATCAAGCTCGAGGAGCTTGTTTCAGACCATAAATAGCTTTAGAAAATTTGCAAATGTGATCAAGAAAAAAAGAATTAACAAAGTCGGGGAGTTGAAACATATAAACGATCTGTGATAGCGTACCTTGTAAGAAAATATTATTTATGTCGAGTTGTCGGAGGGACCAACCGCGGGCAAGAGTAAGAGTAAGAATAAGGCGTACCATGGCAGGTTTGAAGACAAGTGACAGGGGTTAGTCGTATCCCTAATCAAAGATACTCTAAGGTCCACTAACTAATGTAGATAGTGAAGTAGGGGTTGAACCACAAGGATACGGGACATAAATACTTATTTTAAGGTCTAGGCTTAAGACTATAAGTCACTATTTTTCAGTTGTTTAAGTGGACTGACAGCTAATTACTAAAAGGTAAATCAATAATAAAAGAATCTAGGGTCTCAGGTTCACAATGAATATCAATCGGGTCAGGGAGTCAACTAACAGGTCAATAATCGAACTGTCTAAGATGTAGGTCCGGTCGGTACTTCTACAAACTTTAGAACTAAACTTAACCTGTGGTCGCTAGAATTAAGCTAGTCTACCCAAAATATCGTGACCTAATTAGTCCTTAACCCGGTCGGCGAAAAGTCCTAATTGTGATACTAATTAATTAATCTGGCCAGTAATCAATCAATCAGAATTAAAACAATATTCAGGCGACAATTCATACGATTAGAAACAGGTCAGTTTACTATAACCCAATTAATATGCATCGATCCCCTTAAACCCTAGATAAAATTTAGCTACACATGATGATTGTAATCAAACTAACACAAGACAAATTGCAAACAAACATGATGAATAATAATTGTGGACATGACATAGGTCCACCTCGACGCGGCCACGCGCGGGTGTGTGGGGCGAAATATTTCCCATGTGAGATAGTTCTCGGGTTGAAATTTAAATCGAAGTTGGTGTCGCCACCGAACTTTGTGGGAGTTCGGGCCCGTTCGAACCCACTCTATATTTTGGTGGACCGTGCACAAAGTACGGTCCACTTCGATACTAGAGCTTGTGGGGTTCGTCCCTTTGCATTACGATACCGATGCCGAGTTTTCGGGTATCGTATATCGAATGGCTCTCGTGCGCCAACGGTTTCGGGCATCCGGAAACCGAGGTTCTGAGTAAGAGGTGAAGATACGTGTTGGGAAGCCCACAAAGGACACCCAACCCCGCCCCGCACTTAGCGGCCTCTACTAAGTTACCATTCGATGTTTTAATACGCGCGTTAGTGATTCGGTGAAATGCTATGAAAACAACGTTTTACGATGTATAGAAAATCGAATAGGTTGCTACGTCATTTTAAAGCATTTTTGAATTATGTCGAGGTTGTATTTAGCATGCGAGGTTCATTTGTAAACGGTAAAAACGCAAACAAATAAAAGCAAAATTAAATAACTCGGTTACAAGCTACACGGGCAGAAATACAACCCAAACAATACAAAACAACGGGCAAAGCCGAAATAGCAAAATAGTAACGATGACATTGAATGGATTAGAATAGATAATGCGATGGATGGTTTTTGAAAATGTAGGCACAAGATTGACTTTACACGTGTCGAACGAAGTCGTAAAATATTTGACGAGGCAAAAATGACGTTCATGAATTCACGCTCTTGTATAAAACGAACCACTCGACCAAGTCATGGGTGGGACTCAGTCGAGTGGGCCTATAAAGACCCTTCTTCCTCATTTTTGAGGGGTCACTCGATCGAGTGAGCCAAAGCACTCGATCGAGTGCCCTCTGTTCGAGGTGTAGCTCGATTTCGAAATGGTGGCTATAACGAAAGTTATAATTTGTTTAAAATTGATTGTCAACCGAGTCGAATATAAATATGGCATAATTTATATTCGGCTCGGTTTTCGGTACCCATAACAATTTTTATTATTACGAGACTGGCATCGGGATTTTTGAAAAGAATGTTATAAAATCATTTTGGATCGGATTAGGACGAAATAAATTTTCCTCCGCGTTACGACATCTTTAATAATCCTTACGTATGTGATGCTCGGTTTAGCGTAAATGGGTTTCGTACCAATATTTGATAATGGTATCGGACGCGTTCAACTACGTACCACCACGATCACATTATGCTCTTATGTGCTTAGGGCGGTGCTCCTCGAAAGGGTGCCACCACTGTCACGACTTGTAAAGGGGTTAAACGGACTTGGAGCGGTAGTCGTAATTAAACGCGTTCAATCCGGGAATGATTTATAAATTAATATGTACGCGGTGTTATTTAATTATGACGATAAATAAATAAACAATAGTAAAAAATTTAGTGTACAAAAATTAAAATGGTTAGTAACGAAATATAAATGTTAGTATTAGTATCGTTATTATCGATTAATTAGTATACGTATACGTATACGTATACGTATACATACATACATACATACATACATACATACATACATATATACATATATATATATATATAGAGAGAGAGAGAGAGAGTAAGGCTCTTATGAGTCCTTATATATATATATATATATGAGTCCCTAAGTACTCATCTCATCCATTGAATGAGATGAGAATGGATGGACAAGATGCATCCTAATATTTGCATAAAAAAAAGGGAGATACTGCTACCCAAAATAACTCCCATAATTTTAGGAAACAATAACATCACACTCATTCACATTCACGTTCATCAAAACCTAAAAAAAAATACTTCCAATATCACGTTCATTCATTCATTCAAATTTGTGCTCGAAATCCCGTTACTATGAATTCAATGATCGCGATATCTTCATCAACTGTTGATAATCAATTCATCGACTATAACAATGGTGAGTTTCGTTATTGCTTTCATGTTTTGCGTCAATTTTTATTCATCATCTTGATTAATTTGCGTCAATTTGCTTTCATGTTTTTCGTCGATTTTCATGTCGACATTGCTTTCATGGTCATTTCATTCATCATAGATTAATATCTGGTTCATTGCTCTCTTGTTAGTATAAATTCCAAATTTTTATTATATTTGTTAAAATGTAGAATTTTATTTATTTGATTATTCATAGATTCATATCAATGGTCCATTACTCTCGTGTTATTATTTTGTTTATTCTTTAGGCTTTTCTTAAGCTTCACTGATACTTACTATTGTTTTGTTTTCTATTGAAGAAGACACGGCGTTAAAGTAACACAAAAAGGTCTAAGCATTATATGAATTTTACGCAAGAACAAATATATGGAGTTATGTAATGCACATACTGTGTTACTTTAATATACACAATATGTTATTTTAATGGCTAACCCTGTTATTTTAATGCACATAATGTTAACTGAATCTCGTGTTACTTTAACGCACTTCATCTGTTACTTTAGTTCTTTTCATCTATTAATGTAATGCATTGGAGTCACAAAAAAGCTTTAGAATACCGACATATAAAAAAATAAGAAATAAAAAAGAAAGATACTGCTTCCTATAATTATGGGACGTGATTGACTTCAAAATAGGAAACAATATCAAAGAATATCGCCCACATTCAAAGAAAGATATTATGTCATATTCTCATTTCTGATCATTATATGAATTTTTTGCACTAACCTATACCTGGTGTTATTTTAATGAATATTATCTGTTACTTTAATTCACACTATCTGTTACTTTAATGTCTGACCTCTGTTACTTTATACATGGTGTATAAGCATCCTCTGTTAATTGAATCCAGTGTTACTTCAATGCACTTCATCTGTTACTTTAATTCTTGTCATCTGTTACTTTAATCCATATTTCAAGTTTTGATTGTTTCTTTTTCGCCACGTTTATTGGCACTGTTATTATTTTCAGTGGACGCAAAAGCACATGAATGATGTAGGGATGTGGGTGAGAGTTTCCTCCATAAATAGGACAGATCTTCAAGGACGTGGATGAGTCAGTAAACTTCTATAAAATCTACGCATTGGCTTGTGGATTCGATGTGAGGAGGTACACAACGAAAAGATGGCGCGGTGGTTAGATTAAATCAAAGCTTCTGACGATGATGATGATGAAGAAGAGGACGAGGAGGATGAAGAAGCAGAATTCTAAGTAGGATAATATATTGTTAGAGTAACATACATTATTCGTTAGATTAACATATTTAATGAGTTAAAGTAACACAAATTATGAGTAACAGGTGTGAAACATTGGAATTGTAATGAAGTTGATTCAGTTGGAACTCCTGTACCAATTTATTGATGTAAAATGAGTTAGAATAACACACATTATGCGTTACAATAATAGACATCATTCGTTAGAGTAACATACATAATGAGTTACAGTAACACAATTTATGAGTATAATTTGATTACCAATATCAAGTTCTTAGAGTAACAGGTGTGAAAAATTGGAATTATAATGGAGTTTTATAATTTTTGGTTTTGGAGTATCCTTAATAGAAACATACATTTTGCAACGTACTGTTTTTGTAATACACTATTATGTAACGAAACAGATTTTATGAGTTAGTAACACAATTCATTAATTAGAGTAAACATTGTATGAGTTAGAGTAACATGACAATAGCGAAATGATGATTTTTTTTTGTGAAAATGAAGATGAAACGACGCACTTGTTGTGTGATAGAAAGATGCAGTTAAAAATTTGATGGGAGAGACAAGATTTGCATTAAGATAAATAAGAAGGAGAGAGAAAAAAATAAAAATATTTACCGAGATTTAGTTAGTTATTTCTTTAATTGACAAAACAATCTTAACCATTAATCTATCACTAATTTAAGGGTTGAGATGAGGACTCACGGACTCAATTATGATAAGTGGACTCACTAGATCCTTCATCTCTCTCTCTTTCTCTCTCTCTCTCTCCCCCCCGCTCTCTCTCTCTCTCTCTCTCTCTCTCTATATATATATATATATATATATATATATATAGGGGATCAAGGGAGTTAGTAACTCTCCAAGAGTCCCTTAGTGTGAATCCCCACCTTCCATTCATCTTAAGATGGATGGTGGATGGATGAGGTTCAATTATTAAAAAAAAAGAAGAAGAAGAAGAAAGGACTGACATGCTTCGGTCAAACATCCAATCATCCAAATCAATCACTACATTACTTCCTTCATACCCTTCCTAATCCCCTCTTTTTCAATTCATTTCCCAACTCAATTCATCTCTCTCTAACAAAAACCCAACAAATAATCTCCATTAATAACTCTAACCATACTCCGTCAACTACTCCGACCATACCCCGTCAACTACTCCGACCATAATGCGCTTTTAACACACAACATACTCCGTCAGTAACTTCGATCATCATACGAAGGTATGTTCATGTTTTTTCTTCATCATCTTCATTTTCGTCTTCATGCTTCTTTTTCCTCATCATCTTCATCTTCATGCTTCTTTTTATTTTTCATATCGTTTTTTTTGGTATTTATAAAATTATTCATCTTCATTATCCACAAAAAAAAGAACAACTTCATCTTTAAGATGAAGTTTGAAGATGAAGTTGTTCTTTTTTTGTGGGATGAATGAAGGTTGAAGATGAAGATGAATAAGTCATTTAGTGCGTAATGTTCTTACAGAATTGCAAAACCACACACTTTCAGTTGTATAATCACAGTCATTATGTTGTAGAATCACGCAGTTGTACACTCATTGTAGTCACATATTCAGTTGTATAGTCACACTCATTATGCTGTATAGTCACACTCGTTATGTTGTAGAATCACTCAGCTGTAGAATACCTCGAGATTAAGGTATCATGCGTTTAATCATCTTCATGCTTGTTTTATTTTTCATACCTTTTTTTTGGTATTTATAAAATTATTCATCTTCATTATCCACAAAAAAAAGAACAACTTCATCTTTAAGATGAAGTTTGAAGATGAAGTTGTTCTTTTTTTGTGGGATGAATGAAGGTTGAAGATGAAGATGAATAAGTCATTTAGTGCGTAATGTTCTTACAGAATTGCAAAACCACACACTTTCAGTTGTATAATCACAGTCATTATGTTGTAGAATCACGCAGTTGTACACTCATTGTAGTCACATATTCAGTTGTATAGTCACACTCATTATGCTGTATAGTCACACTCGTTATGTTGTAGAATCACTCAGCTGTAGAATACCTCGAGATTAAGGTATCATGCGTTTAATCATCTTCATGCTTGTTTTATTTTTCATACCTTTTTTTTGGTATTTATAAAATTATTCATCTTCATTATCCAAAAAAAATAAATGAAGATTGAATATAGATGAATAAAGGTTAAATATTTAATGATGTTTAGATATTTTCGTTTTTTTAAAGTCACAGTCGTCCACTCATCCATATTCAACTTTCATTTTTTTGTGGATAATGAAGATGAATAGTTTTATAAATACAAAAAAAAGGTACGAAAAATAAAACAAGCATGAAGATGAAGATGATTAAATGCATGATACCCTAATCCCAAGGTATTCTACAGCTGCGTGATTCTACAACATAATGAGTGTGACTATGCAACATAATGAGTGTGACTATACAACTGAAAGTGTGTGACTATACAACTTAAAGTGGGTGACGATTTCCAGGTATTTGTTTTTATCTTTTTAGAGCATCTTTAAAATAATTAATCATCTTCATCCTCATGCTTGTTTATTATTTATTCCTTTTTTTTGATATTTATAATATTATTTATCTTCATTGTTCACAAAAAAAATGAAGGTTGAATATGGATGAATGAAGGTTGAATATTTAATGAATGTTTAAATAATTCATGCAGTGATTAGTGTATGTAATCATCTTTGCTAATGATGATTGAAGTATAAATAAGTACGAGTATAATTTAGTTGTATAGTCACAGAGATTATGTTGTATAGTCACACAGTTGAAGTTGTATATTCATACTCGTTATGTTGTAGGATCACAGTCATTATGTTGTAGGATCACACCGTTTATGTTGTATAGTCACACAGTTAAAGTTGTATAGTCACACTCATTATGCTGTACAATATGCAGTTGTACAGTCATTGTAGTTACATATTCAGTTGTATTGTGTGATTTAGATTGATTGTGTGTTTTGTTGCAGCGAAATGGTTGGTGGAAAGAGGAATGTTGGTAAAAGGGGCGGTGGGAAGAAGAAGGTCGTGGAAGATACAGCGACCAACCACGTAATTGGACAATGTATTGTTGCGCACGTACCGGAGACCATCGTTAAACTCTTGAGTATTTATATAAACTCTTGAGTATTTATATGGGATAAAATGTTTGCTTTAGGATGAACGTACAATATGTAAAGGATGTTTGGTGGGTTAGAATATTTTTATGTTTGACGTACTATAGGTAAAGGATGGACTTTTTCTAATGTAAATATATTTTCATCGCTATTTTCTGGTTTCATAATTAATCACGCGAGGTATATATCAAAATCACTTATCCTTTCACCTTTAAAACCACGCAGCTGTTTGTATAGTCACATTCGCCTTGTTGTATAGTCACACTCACTATGTTGTATAGTCACACTGCTAATATTGTATAATCGGAACAGATTTTGGTTTTTCATTTTGTATAGTCACACTCGTCATGCAGTAGAATCACACTCATTAAGTTGTAGAATCACACTCATTTTGTGCGTAATGTCAAACGTCAACATAATGAGTGTGACTATACAGCATAATGAGTGTGACTATACAACCAAAAGTTCGTGATCTTGCAATTCTGCAAGAACATTACGCACAAAATGAGTTGTTATTTTTTTTAATTAAAATGTTTTTACAGTCAATCAAATTAATATTTCTAACTAGAACATATATTAATTAGAATGTTTTTTTGTTGGATGAATGAAGTTGGAAGATGAAGTTGTTTTTTTGGATAAACGAATCTTAAATATGAAGAAATTCTTTTTTTTTGTTGGATGAATCGAAGTCGCTCATTTTACGTCTAACAATCACCTGTTGTAATATTTGTGATAGGAGAGTAGAACATTTCAATAATTTTTCGAAATCTTAAATGCGTCTTACAAACAAGAAATCAACTATAGAAGAAACCAACATGAATGAAGGTTGAATATTTAATGAATGTTTAAATACTTTTGTATGTGATTAATAGTTTCATTTTTTTTAATGTCGTTACTGAGGTCACAATCGTCCATTCATCCATATTCAACTTTCATTTTTTTTTGGATAATGAAGATGAATAATTTTATAAATACCAAAAAAGGAAGGTATGAAAAAAAAACAATCATGAAGATAAAGATGATTAAACGAATGATACCTTAATCCAAGGTATTCTACAGCTGCGTGATTCTACCACACAGCGAATGTGACTATACAGCATGATGAGTGTGACTATACAACTGAATATGTGACTACAATGAGTGTACAACTGCGTGATTCTACAACATAATGATTGTGACTATGCAACCTAATGAGTGTGACTATACAACTGAAAGTGTGTGACCTTGCAATTCTATAAGAACATTACGCATGATGAAGATGATGATAGGATGAAGATGAAGATGTTTTACAAACTTCCGTCATTCATCAAAGCTTGAAGACGAAGATTTTCTTATTTTTTGTTGGATGAATGAAACTTGAGATGAAGAAACTTTTTTTTTGTTGAATGAATAAATTTTGAAGATGGGGATGTTTTTTTGTTGAATGAATGAATGGATCTTGAAGATGATGATGCTTTTTTTTGTTTTGATAGATGGAGATGAAGATGAGAGAGTATCAAGTTGTAAGGAGAGAGAATAAAGAAGTGAGAGTTTGATTGAGGAGAGGGTTCTTCCCTCTCTCCACTGCTGCGAAGTGTGATTGAGGGAAGGGTTGCTTCCCTCTCTCCACTGCTGCTGTGTCAGTGTACTGTTTTTTTTAAACACATCATCCATCTAAGTCATCCATTCAACCCAAGATCAAGGGCCAAAAACACAACTTCCCAATCTTCACCAAACTCCCTTGATCCCTTATATATATATATATATATATATATATATATATATATATATATATATATATATATATATATATATATATATATATATATATATATATATATATATATATATATATATATATATATAGAAGTGGGATCTTTTACCCACATTAACTTTGTGTACAATCTACATTCAATTTACAGCCATTAGATATAGTTAAATCAAGGGCCGAGATTGAATGTTATAGCTTAAATTGAAACACAACCCATCATCAAACCCTAAACCAAAAGTGAAACAAAGAACAAAACAACTTAAACAAAAAACAAAACCATATTCACGAAGGACAAGGACGACACATCTAAGGTCAATTTTTTGTCGATTGAAATCACGAAATCAGGTAACGCGTATCAATTGAAATCAGGTATTTCAATTTTTTTGTATTAGTTCAATTGAAATCACGAAACGCGCATCCTCTCGCATCTGAAATGGCATCCTCTCGATTCTGGTTTTTCAATTTATCAAATATGAAATATGAAATCTCGATTCTGGTTTTTCAATTTATCAAATATGAAATCTGAAATCTCGATTCTGGTATTAGTTCAATTGAAATCTGAAATCCAATTATTCTTATCAAATAACAATCGAAATTTTTCAATTTTTTCGTAGTACTATACAATTTATCGATGGTTTGAATATATATATATATATATATATATATATATATATATATATATATATATATATATATATATATATATATATAAACGGAGGAGAAAGAAGAGGGAAAGAGATGTCGGGTTTGTATATTACATCCTCAACCTACATGCTTTTGCTTCTCGGAATAGGTCTCGTCAAATGGTGGCAAAGTCACGGGAGCGTCGAGATATGTAGGAGAGTTATGCTGTGTGTGGTTTGTAGAGAGGATTGCTTTTTGTTTTTACGAGTTTTGATCTCAGTATGTGTGTAAATGTGTGTGTAGGGTTGATGTCGAGATGATGAATGCTTAAAGGTGAAATGATGGCTGAAAATGTGAGGGTTTTTGAAGTAGTAACGGCTAAGTAAAAGTTGTGTTTATGTTGTGAGGTGACGGGGTATTTATAGAACAAATACCCCAGTTTAGGGTCACTCGATCGAGTGACGCGGGTGCACTCGATCTAGTGCCCGGTTTGGGTCCGGTTTTGCCGGTTTATGGCCTTACTCGACCGAGTGGATGTGAACCACTCGATCGAGTGGGTCCGGAAGGAGGGAGTGTAAATAGGGAATTCTTTGTTGACTTTTTTTGAAAAGATCTTGGTTGTTGGGCTGCTTCTAGAAGCCCCTTTTGGCTGGTTTATGTACCGAATTCGTCTTTGACCGAATTTTGACCCGGTCGCTATAAGACGGTTTTATTTTCGGTGTCGATTTTGACCCAAATTAGTCTCATTTTATTGGAAACGGCCCACTGGGCCTGAATTTGAGGTCGATTTTGTGAGATTTGTACTCCGCTAAAAGCCCATGCCTGACATTACTGGTTCCGAGCCCATATTCGAGCGCGTTAAAGCACGTTTGCGTCCGATAATCGTCGGGTGTTTTTTTGGAAACTGCTATAAACACCTAATAGCCAAATGCGGGTGTCTACACTAATCAAATTAAATTACAAGAAACAACAAAAATTCTACGCTAGAAAAAAAATAAACGAAAACTGAAATTAAAATTACTACGAAAACAAAAGATGAATTAAGACGAGAATTAAACTAGAAAGCTGAAATTGAAATTAAAATTAAATGTATCGATACCGAATAATTCGAGATCTGAAAAGGGAAGAACGGAGTTCAATGTATCTCGCGAAGGAAAGCGGAAAAGAACGTAAACTTCGAAATTAAGAAAAATAGAGTTGTACGTGAATTCTAAAGTTGAATGAATGTGTCTGACAAGGAAGTCAAAAGACTGATTTAAAAGAAATCAGCTAGACATTGAGACAGGCCCAATATCTACATAAATTAGAAATCTAATCCGCGGCTCGGGTAAGACGCACTCGATCGAGTGCATGCATTGCTACTCGATCAAGTGGATTCGTAATTGCTCCAATTCTTCTTTCTTTTGGGTCAAAGGGGAGGAATAAACCCAGTACTTTAATCCGATCCAGTCGGGCGCTGAAGTGAGGTACTCAATCGAGTGCTATAGCACCGCTCGATTGAGTGGGCCTGCTGGAACTCGTAGCAAGAGTTCTTCTTTGCTTCTCGGCTTTTCGTTTTCTTCCTCGACCTCCGTTCTCGTCTCAGCTATCTGGGCTATTACTCCTAAATATGCTCGAAATTGCACCTAACCTGCAAGATAGCACGAGAATCGGCAGTATCGACTTTCTAATAAAAATCGACATTAAATATATAATTTAGGAAGAAGAAAAGCTTAAAAACCGTTGTCCGGGGACAATAAAATACGATATAAAATATGTTGATCAAACTCCCCCAGACCAAACTTTTGTTTGTCCTCAAGCAAAAAACTGATATATACATACGGGGACAAGTGATGTGAAACACGACTCAGAGCTGAATTACAAATATTCTCCTAAAATCGGCGAGAAAATATATAATGCTCAAGAATGCAACAAGATCAAAATCATGCCATAGTCAAACAATTGCTTGCCAAATTTTCAATCTTGCAAGACCAATAATGTCGGACTTCCTTACGGTTGTCGCTCAACACTCATAAGTGCGGGTAAGTATATATGTGAAGATAGGGAAGAATAAAGCAACACACTCACTCGACTTATGAAATATGCATACAGTCGAATATGAAATCAATCTCCCCAATCAAATACGTGTTCCACCAATCAGGACCATAGTACATGCCAAGGACTTACAAAGAGTGGCTAATATGTGATGGAATAAAATGGATTGTGCTTAAAGCCCGTATGGAAATGTGGGGCTAAGACCAGTAGTCGCAGCTACACAATAAAAACTATCCATCTAAAAACCTCATTTATGAATTCCGGCTATTTACTAGAAGTAAGTCTCAAAAGAGCATAAGAGGGAATTTTGTCATCCTCCTAATTACAATTCAATTCTAGTTATAGCATCTCGACCGTTCCCCGAAAATTACAAGAAGCATATATGCATTTTTTTTCTTTTCTTTTTTCTTCTTTTTCTAATTCCATTTTTCCTTTTCTTTCTTTCTTTTCTTGCTTCTATATTTTTTTCATTTTCGATAAGAGGAAGGCGAATACAAAGTCACATAACAATATTACACACTAAGATCCAAAAGATGTAAAAATCCCAAATTATGATCTATTAGTGAAGTAATTCCTATTACGTTCACTGCGACTGTCCTGGTAAGGTAGGCTATTCTGGTTGTAGCTGATTGATATATATAATAAAAGCAGGCTTACAACAGCTGAAATGGGCTAAACAGAGGAAAATAACCTAGATCTATAGGGTAGTAAAAATGGGTCGTTTTGGCTATGTGGAGCTCATCAAAAACAGAAATGCCTTTCCTCATGTACCTTCTCCTCAAACTAAACACATATTCAATATCAAGAGACGAATGTCATATTTATGCAATTTTATGTTACACATTCCATAAGGAGAAACCACTCAATACCGAATTATAAATGAGACCAGTTATGGATGTTACCGGCCTAGGAAGCTCTAAATCTCAGAATTTTTGTGGTTTACTGACAAAATGGTCAAATTTACTTATTTGGCAATTAATAGTTTAATAGGCAATCATATCAAAATCATCTCATCTCAAGTATTACATGCATTCAGGTACGGAGTCAGCTCTCAATTAAGAGAAATCATGTAAAATGCAATGTCATTATCGCTGTTTTGCATGTTTCACATCATACACAAGACAAAGCACACAAAATAAAAATCTTTTTGGATTTTTCTAATTTTTCAATTTTTCAGGATTTTTAAACTTTTTGAAAGCAGTAAAAACACACAACGAAAAATGAAAACACACAAAAACACACAAACTCTCCCCCAAACCTAAATGTGACAGTGTCCTCAATGTGACTTTATAGCATATAAGACAGACAATTCCACAGCCAATCCTAAGGACAACTCGACCTAAAGGGAAGAAAAAATCTAAGAAAACGATAAAAACAGAAATAAAAAGGAAAGAAAGTATCGTATATACAGTGGTAGCTCCCCCAAACCTGCTAATCAGTCATCTCATCGTCTCCCCCGGTCCCAGATGGACCGGCTCCAGTATCGCTTTGACCTGAGCCGCTAGTACCACCCTAATGACCTGGTTGTCTCAGGTCTCCCAACCACTGTGCTCCTAGGCCGCCGTAGGTGTGCCCGTAATCAGGACCCCAGGCCAAGCAGCTGGATCGACCTCGTAGTCGTGGAATATACCACTGTTGTCACCCGAACCTCTTCAGTAAGTCGGGTGGTGAGGGGTCGAGATCCCTAGAGTAGTCATCTACTCGTGGATCCGACGCTGGTGCTCATAAAATGGGTCATACATAACCGGGTACGGGTGCGGGAACTCGGCACCCGGAGTGTTGACCGGGAAGGTCGGGGTGGGTGTAGGGTGTGTGCTTAGGGGACTCGGTCTCGTCAGGTTCGGTCTCTAAAAGAACCCTACGTCAAGAGGGTTGAACGCCTTCGTCGAAAATGAAGAGCTCCTCAGGAATGAGGTAGCTCGGTGGGTCGGGTGTGTTCCCACCCTCGGTAGTGGGTGGTAGTGCAAGTAGTGGTGGTAGGATTGTCCCTTCGGCAACCGGAAGTTTCATCCAAACATTGTCCTCGACACGCCACTTGAAGTTCGGGGCATCGTTCCGAATCCACTTCAAAGTGGAAGTGAGATAGTTACGTCCTAGCAGTGGGACGTGCTCGGTGGACTCTCATATTTTTTCGTTGTCCCGAAACCCCTAATATAGCGCTTTGCTAGCACGGTGACAATGGCTCCACAACCGAGCGGCCCAAATGCACTGATCTGTCGCTCGATACCGACACAAATCATCCCTGGGGCACTAAATATCTTCAGGAATTTCCTAAATGGGTTGAGGTGGTGTCCTAAAATCAACACCTCCAATGAGTGAAGTTTACTCATGTCGGAGCGTGAAAAGACTAAATGACTAAGAATCTGCATGAAGAGGCGGATGGTGGGGTGTGGGATTGCATTAAGTGGCATTGCCGTGACAGTTGCAATGCGACCCGTAAATAGCTTAAAATAAGGAGAGGCTTTCGAACTATCGGGTATGTCGTTAAGGTCGCTATCTTGGTCGCAGGTAAGCCCTAGACATTCAGATAAGGTACTAAGGGGGATACATCGCTGAATATTATCTAAACGAAAGGATATTGTTTTGTCTTGTCTATCGTACTCAAATGAACTAAGGAATTCTAAAGTGAGTACTCGGTAAGATAACTCACGGAATGTCCATAGTCTACCAATTCTGGTCATGGACAAGAGCTGCAGCAGTTGCTCGTTCAAACCTAGCTCGATCGCGAACTGCGACGAGCAACACCGGGTGGCTTCCATCGTCCTTGGTATCAAGGCAAGTAAACGGGCTCGCTGAGCCTCGTTCCTGAAGACAATCGTCTCATAGCCTGGTACAGGCTGAATAGCTGGGACAACCGGGACATCGGTTCCTCCGTGCCCTGCTCGAAATTCCTATTCCTATTACGATTCCAGGGTGAGTTTCTTCTTCCTGCCATGACTATAGCATAATAACAAAACATAATTACACAAAAAGTCCCACAAAAATATATAATTTCGGCCAAAATCAGTCCTCATATACAAAAATCAAATTTTGAGCACAAAGGGGTGAAATTAACATAAAATGAAGCATGCAATGGGATTAGTATGGAATTAAGGATGAAATTAAACAATAAAATCAAGAAAGGAAGCAATGAATTGAAAAACCCGGATTGTACCTAATGGGGGATCAAAAATGACGAAGAATGGGGAAGAGTGGATGAAAATTTCACAAAACAACACCAAGGAACACAAGTAGATACTACTAATTGCAAATTAGAAGCAAAAATCGTAAATTTTGGTGAAGATTTGATGAATTGGGAGTGATTTCGGTGAATTGGGGGTTAGGGTTCTTAAGAATTATGAGGGGAGAGTGGTTTTAAGTTAGAAAAACTGATTTAAAATAAGAATAAGAAACAAGTAAAGGGGACAGAAAAACCGACGCTGAACCAGGTTCAGGGGCACTCGACCGAGTGCTTAAAGGGTACTCGATCGAGTAACCCCATGAAAAACAGACAGACTTTTGTTCGTCAGGGCACTTGATCAAGTGCTTGGGCCACTCGATCGAGTGACCTCTGTAGCTGCTACTACTCGCTTTTTGTGTCTTTAATTGCTTCAAAATTCCTGAAATTAAATCAATTAAACCGTAAAATTCCCTCGTCCTCAATCGATAATTAATACTAACTCTCAAATTAGAGCTACCAAGCTAACTAAAAAATAAATAAAAATGTGGAAAGGGAAATTACAAATATATACAAGTGGAGTCGGGTTGCCTCCCAGTTAGCGCTGGTTTTACGGCCCAGCTCGACCGGTTTACCTCAATTGGGTTGGGTGGAATCGAGGATGCCGTTGAGGTTCATGGCCTCTACGACACCGACGTGTGCACCCTCATGATAAAGCTTGAGGCGTTGACCGTTCACTTTGAATATTTCGCCTTTGTCGATAGTGAGTGTAACCGACCCGAATTTATTCACTTCAATACCGTGAACAGTCCAGACCGTCGGGATTTAAGTTTCCTGGGAAAGAGTCGAAGTCGGGAATTAAATAAAAGTACCTTATCGCTGACATTGAACTCTCGGGGGATAATGCGCTTGTCATGCCATCTTTTGGTCTGCTCCTTATAGATTCTTGCGTTATCATAGGCGTGGAGACGGAATTCATCTAATTCGTTCAATTGAATGAGGCGCTTCTCTCCGGCTAGCTTCGGGTCGAGATTGAGCTCCTTTAAGGCCCACATAGCCTTAAACTCGAGCTCTATGGGTAGATGGCAAACTTTGCCATAAACGAGCCTATACGAGGATGTTCCCGATAGGAGTTTTGAATGCGGTCCGGTAAACCCAAAGAGAATCATCGAGCTTCGAACTCCAATCTTTCCTCAAGGTATGGACAACCTTCTCGAGAATAGATTTAATCTCTCGGTTTGAGATCTCGACTTGCCCGCTAGTCTGTGGGTGGTGAGCTAGCCCAGTACGGTGGTGAACACCGTATTTCTTCAATAGCTTAGTGAGTTGGCGTTCATGAAAATGTGAACCGCCATCACTAATAATAGCCCGTGGGACTCCAAAACGAGGAAATATGGTCTTCTTAAAGAGCCGAATCACCACATTAGCATTATTTGTAGGTGAAGCGATGGCTTTCACCCACTTCGAAACATAAACGACGACAACTAAAATATACCGGTTCCCATAGGAAGAAGGGAACGGTCCTTGATAATCGATACCCCAAACGTCAAATAATTCTACTTCAAGAATCCCGGTTTGAGGCATTTCGTGCCGTCGAGAAATATTTCCCGTTCGTTGGCATGCATCGTAAGAAATGATAAAAGTGGTGGCATCTTTTAGAATAGTGGGCCAGTAAAATCCCGATTGCATTACCTTCACGAAAGTCTTCGAAGGACCGTGATGTCCACCATAAGGGGAGGAGTGACATCTAGTGAGGATAAAATGTACCTCACTTTCGGGAATACACCTCCTAAATAGGCCATCTGCACCTTCTCGTAAAAGATATGGGTCATCCCAGAAATATCGCTTCACATCATGTAAGAATATCTTCTTCTGCTAATACTGAAGGTCGGGAGGTAGAGTACCTCCAACTACGAAGTTAGCATAATCAGCGAACCATGGAGTATTCATGGTAATAGCGAGCAAATGATCATCCGGGAACGAATCATCAATTGGGGCAAGATCCCCACCACCATATCTTAGCCGGGATAGGTGATCGGCTACGACATTCTCGGCCCCGGACTTATAATGGATCTTCTAATCGAATTCCTGCAATAATAGGATCCATCTAATAAGCCTCGGTTTGGCCTCCTTCTTGGCTAAAATGTACTTCAAAGCTGCGTGATCTGTATACACTATCACCTTCGAGCCAATGAGATAGCCTCGAAACTTGTCTAGAGCATAGATAATGGCCAATAAGTCCTTCTCCGTGGTAGCATAATTAATCTGCGCCATATCTAACGTCCGACTAGCATAATAGATCGCATGTAGAGCTTGGTCCTTCCTTTGACCCAATACAGCTCCTATAGCGTAATCGCTAGCGTCGCACATAACTTCGAAAGGCAAATCCCAATCGGGCGATTGGATAATCGGTGCGGAAATAAGAGATTTCTTAATCCTGTCAAAGGCTTGAGCACACTCGTCAGTAAATGCGAACGGGGCATCTTTGAAGAGCAGCTGAGTCAGAGGTTTGGCAATCTTGGATGAAACGGCGGTAAAAATCCGCGTGACCAAGAAAACTCCTCACACCCTTAACGTTAACCGGGTATGGTAATTGCTCAATCACCTCGACTCGCTTTGTCCACTTGGATGCCACGTTCGGACACTAAATGACCCAAAACGACTCCCTCAGTCACCATGAAGTGACATTTCTCCCAGTTTAAGACCAAATTGGTCTCCAACGTTGCAGGACCCGTGAAAGGTTAAGTGAACATGGATTATAATCAGTGCCATATACACTGAAGTCATCCATGAAGACTTCCATGACAGACTCGATAAGTCCGAAAATATGGACATCATACAACGTTGAAAAGTGGCTTGGCCACTACAAAGGCCAAATGGCATCCTTCGGTATGCGAAAGTGCCGTAGGGACAGGTGAATGTTGTTTTCTCCTGATCGTCAGGGTGAATTGGAATTTGAAAGAATCCCGAGTAGCCGTCTAAGTAGCAAAAGTACTTATGGCAAGCGAGACGCTCTAGCATCTGGTCAATGAAGGGGATTGGGAAATGGTCTTTCTTTGTAGCTACGTTTAGCTTACGGTAATCAATGCACATCCTCCATCCAGTCACTAATCGAGTAGAAATAAGCTCATTCTTCTCGTTCGTGATAACCGTGGTCCCTCCCTTCTTAGGGACCATTTGAACTGGACTAACCCATTTAGAGTCAGAAATGGGATAGACGATGCCAGCATCTAGGAGTTTCATAACCTCCTTTCTAACCACATCCTGCATGTTCGGGTTCAACCTACGTTGTCCCTAAATAGATGGTCTATGGTCTCCCTCTAGATGAATACGGTGCATGCAAAATTCGGGACTAATGCCACGTAAGTCATCAATACTGTACCCAATAGCCTTCTTATGTCGTCATAGGATGACTAACAACTCCGAAAGTTGGTTATTCGTGAGTTCAGCGTTGACAATTACGGGGTTTAGACTCTTATCAATTAGGAATGCATATTTCTGATTAGAGGGGAGGAGTTTTAGTTCAGGTTTACTTACCTTGACCTCCTTTTCAGGGGTGCCGAGATTGTATACCTTTTCAGTAGCACTCTCCTTCCCGTTCAGCATGAGTTCTAGCTCATCCACTTCCGCGCTCCATGATCTCTTCTCGGCATCAGCATCGCCGGATGTCAGTAATTTCTCCAAAGGGTCCCTGCCAAGATAATCGTCAATATAGTTTTCAATTTCCAAATCAATGACATCTATACTATAGCAGGACTCTTCTATCATGGGCTTCTTAAGAGCTTGATCGAGACTGAAAGTCACGGTGTCATCTCCTACGGAGAGTGTGAGCTTCCCATTTTGGACATCAATGATCGCCCCTACCATGTGTAAGAAAGGGCGACCAAGGATGATGAGAATTATGGCATCCTCAGCCATGTCTAAGACTACAAAGTCAACGGGAATGAATAATTTCTCTACTTGGACCGGAACATCCTCTAAGACACCTAGAGGATATTTGACCGATCTAGCAGCCATTTGCAGAGTCATATTAGTACCTTTTAAAACACCCATATACAATTTTTGACAAATAGAACACGGGATGACACTGACGCTAGCTCCTAGATCACATATGGCTTTATCAATGGCTAATGTCCCTATAGTACAAGGGATAGAAAAACTCCCTGGATCCTTGAGCTTGGGCGGGGTACGACTTTGTAGCAGCGCGCTGCATTCCTCAGTGAAAGCAACTGTCTTAGTTTCACTAAAAGATCGCTTACGAGTTAGTATTTCTTTCATAAATTTCGCGTAAACATGAACTTGAGTGATCAAATCAGTGAAAGGAACACTTACCTGCAGATTCTTAACCACTTCCATAAACTTACCGAACTGTTGATCAAGCTTTGTCTTACGTTGTCGGTGGGGAAATGGAAGCATGATCGGAATCGAAGTTTCCTTGACTTGAGACGGGGATGTTTTAGAAGAACTAGCAGCCTTGGTTGAAGACGGGAGAGGAACGATAGGCGAATCCCGTGTTCCAGGTCCCACTCCATCGAGTCTGGGTTGACTCGGTCGAGTGCCATCATACTCGATCGAGTCACCTGGAGGCACTCGACCGAGTGGTATCGTTGATGTGCTTCTGGTCGATTTTGGAGGGTCTACTCGATCGAGTGGGCTGACTGTACTCGATCGAGTGACCTCCAACTCGATCGAGTCTGGCATGACTCGGTCGAGTGGACTACTTGATTCCTCTCTGCCGGATTTTAGGAGGTCTAATCGACGAGTGATGTGGTGTTACTCGATCGACTAGCCTCAATCCGTGGCCTACTCAATGCTTCCTCGGCTAACTCCTGTTTCTCTAACTCGATTTCATCAATCATAACGTACTCGGGCATTTTTGGACCGTCATAATGGGTTCCGCTTCTCAATGTTATTGCGTTGGCTTGCTCGTGCGATTGTTCGCCTTGAGGAGGTAGAGTACCCGGTGGCCTAGCTTGCTTTTGGGCAGCAAGTTGGGCAACTTGGGTATCTAGGATCTTGTTATGGGCAAGTATTTTGTTGATTATTTGGGTTTCTTGGTTTTGGTGAGCTTGAATACCTTGCATCAATAATGCCTTGATCTCTGAATACTCGGTGTTGGTTGGAGCTTGAGCTTGGGTTTGTTTTTTTGGGATCGGTTGGAATTGTTGTTGGTTCCTCCACCCTTGTTGATTACCCAAAGGTTGGTTTCCCCATTGTTGGTTACCCCATTGTTGGTAACCCCAATTTTGTTGTTGCCCTCCTTGAAATTGTTGTCGGTTATTATTATGGTTTTGGGAAGGTCGGTTATGGGGTGCTACATAAGGGACGGTTTTGTTACCACCGGGTGGTGGTGGGTTAAGCACGTTCTGGCTCGTATAAGACAACAAGGACTTGTCATAGCTTGGTTAGTTCATGTATGGGAGGTGTGGTCTCATGGATTGGAACGCATTTGCCGTTTCTAAGCTTGCACACTCTTGTGCATAATGACCCATATTCCCACAATTCTCTCAAACAACCTCGGACATTGCATTTACTTGGTACATTTCCCTTGTTGTTGTTGCTGCTGGTTTCTAGCAATCTCCATAGAGTCAACCCGCCTAGTTAAAGCGGCTAGGTGGCTAACTATGGCATTTGATGACTCGGAGTCACCACTATTACCTCGGGTATTACCCCGTGGATTTCCCCAACATGAATGATGAGTTGCCATATCTTCAATTAGCTTTCATGCTTTATCATCATCAACGTTGTTTTGAAATCTGCCATTAGCTGCAGAATCGAGCGTAGCTCGGCAATCGTCATATAAACTGTTATAAAATTGATTGCACAAAAACCATACCTCAAAACCGTGATGTGGGCACTCCTTGACTAGCTTTTTAAATCTTACCCCCGCCTCATAGATATTCTCGTGAAATGTTTGTCGAAAGTTAGTAATCTGACTCCTCAACATATTAGTCTTCTGCGGCGTGTAGTAATGCTTGTAAAAAGCTAAGGCTTGGGAATTCCAGTCTGTGATTCCCTCGGCTACTCGGTCTAGATCCGTGATCCAGTCTCTTGCGTTATCACGTAAGGAGAACATGAATAGCATCTCCATTACTTCTTCTTGTGTTCCTCCCCCGGGGAGTGGAATCGTAGAGCAATAGTCGGTGAAGAGCTTCATGTGCTTCACCGGGTCTTCATCGGGACCTCCACCGAATTGATTTCGCTCCACCAATGTGATAAAGGCGGGGCGAATGTCAAATGTACGTGTAGTGGCCGTGGGCCTCTTCAATGGTTTCGATAGGAAACTTTGCTCCGACTCGGAATGGCTAGCAAGTTTGGGAGGCATCTTGACCTAGCGGTGTCTCGGGAGCAGTAGTGGAATTATCCTCTTCAAAGGACATTGATTCAGACACGTGCTCGTCGTCCGAATTTTCCACTGATTCTGATCTTTCCGTCTCAGAAATCTCCTTGTAGAATTTCCTAGACCTGCGGAGAGTTCTCTCTGGTTCAGGATCGTATGGTGGTATGTAGCCAGAACTTCGAGAGGACCTAGGCATACAAGGAAACTACAGGAAAAATGTGAGAAACGATCTCAAGGAACTAAAGTTCATTGAGACAAAGTAATCTAAAGACTAAAACACAAAACAAGCAAGTAAATAACACCGTCTCCCCGGCAACGGCACCAAAATTTGACAGGGGTTAGTCGTATCCCTAATCAAAGATACCCTAAGGCCCACTAACTAATGTAGATAGTGAAGTAGGGGTCGAACCACTAGGAGACGAGACTTAAATACTTATTCTAAGGTCTTGGCTTAAGACTACAGGTCACTATTTTTCTGTTGTTTAAGTGGACTAACAGCTAATTACTAAAAAGTAAATCAATAATAAAAGAGTCTAGGGTCTAAGGTTCACAATGAATATCAATCGGGTTAGGGAGTCAACTAACAGGTCAATAATCGAACTGTCTATGATGTAGGTCCGATCGATACTTCTACAAACTTTAGAACTAAACTTAACCTGCGGTCGCTAGAATTAAGCTAATCTACCCAAAATATCGTGACCTAATTAGTCCTTAAACCGGTCGGCGAAAAGTCCTAATTGTGATATTAATTAATTAATCATGGCCAGTACACGTGGAACAATAAGCAACGGCCTGAAGATAGAATCTATAGCAGGCTCGATAGATTCCTTGTGAATCAAGCCTTGTTGGATCAATACTCGACTCATTTTGCACATTTCCTCCCTGAAGGAATGTTCGATCATACCCCATGCTTGATTCAAAAGAAGACCCTAGAGGACAAGAAGAACAGACCTTTCAAGTTCTTTAACATGTGGTGCATGTCCCCTAATTTTAAGGAGATTGTTGCACATGGTTGGAAGAACAAGAGATTTGGGACTCGGATGTTTGGCCTCGTGCAAAATCTGAAAGAGATGAAGCCTTTGCTTAAAGGCCTGAACAAAGCGCAATTCACTGATGTTGAGAACAACACGGAGATTGCTATGATTAAACTTAAGGAAATCAAGAAACAACTTGGCGTGGATCCTACTAATAGATTGTTGTTGTAGTAGGAAACTGAAACCAGGGAGGCTTTTGAAAACTTAGACAAGGCGCGTTATGCATTCTTGAACCAAAAGGCTAAGCTGAACTAGAATATGGAGGGAGACGCCAATACTTCGTATTTCCATGGGGTTTTAAAGGCAAGAAGACGACAGAATCAGGTCTTGCAAATAGAGGACCAGTTTGGAAATGTGCATACTGAACAGCGTGAGATACATGACAGTTTCATCAATTTTTATCAGGACCTCCTTGGGTCTACAACAGCTACTGTCAAAGTTAATAGGAAGATTATGATGTATGGAAATAAATGTGAGGATGACCAGATTCAGACTCTTATGAGACCTGTCACTGACGATGAGATTAACGCAATTATGTTTAGCATTCCGGATGACAAGAGTCCGGGTCTGGATGGCTACGCAAGTAAGTTCTTTAAATCATGCTGGGATATTGTGGGTCGGGACACTTCTGATGCAGTTCATGTGTTTTTCAGGAATGGCAAGATGCTCAAACAGCTGAATACCACAAATATTACGCTTATTCCAAAAACTAATAATCCTTCTAATGTAATGCAATTTAGACCAATCGCGTGTTGTAACGTGGTTTATAAATGCATCTCCAAGGTGATTTGTAACAGACTGGCAGACGTTCTTCCCCACCTTGTATCCAAAACGCAAGGCCAATTTATTCATGGAAGAAATATCCTTGAAAATATTCTCATATGCCAAGATCTCGTGAAACATTATGGAAGGAAAACTATTTCCCCGAGATGCATGTTTAAAATCGACCTTCAAAAGGCCTACGACTCGGTGGAATGGAATTTCTTTTTTCAAATGCTCCAGGATCTCAAATTGCCGGAAAAGTTCATTGGTTGGATTAGAGAATGCGTTTCTACTGCTTCCTATTCATTGAACTTAAAAGGAAATTCTTTCGGGTAGTTCAAAGGAAGGAGAGGTCTGAGACAAGGGGATCCACTATCACCGCTCTTGTTTACGATATGCATGGAGTACCTCTCGAGGCTGCTTGCTTATACTACGACTAATCTGGACTTCAATTTTCATCCACTTTGCAAGCCGATGAAACTGAGCTGTCTGATGTTTGCCGACGACCTGCTACTGTTCAATAAAGGGAATGTAAATTCCATTATGGTCTTACTTAGGACTTTCGCTACTTTCTCGAAAGCATCAGGACTTAAGATGAGTCCGGGGAAATCTAATGTCTATTTCAATGGGGTCCCGGATCATATAAGACAGGAGATTATCCATGTCTCGGGTTGTACTGAAGGAACTTTGCCATTCAAATATTTAGGAGTTCCGAGTAAGCCGGCCAAACTCACGATAAAAGACTGCCTACCGCTGATCGACAAGGTTCTGGAGCGAATAAGATCGCTTGGCTCCAGGAAGCTCTCATATGCCGGCAGATTAGTTCTTGTTAAATCGGTTTTCAGGACTCTACCCACCTATTGGGCATCTATTTTCTTGCTCCCAAAAGGAGTATTGGTCAAAGTATAAGCGGTGTGTAGAAACTTCCTTTGGGACGGTAATGCCGAATTCACCAAAGTACCTACAGTAGCATGGAACAAAATCTGTAAGGGGAAGAAGCAAGAAGGTCTCGGTATGAAAGATGAGATAGCCTGGAATAAGGCTAGTATAGGTAAACTTGTTTGGTGGATATATTATCTTCCAAATAAGCTTTGGGTTCAATGGATACAACATACATACTTACATAATGGGGAATGGGATGCTCATTCCCCCCCCGACTCAAGCAAGTTGGTATTGGAAGAAGATCTGTAAATTGAAAAGTGAGCTACAAGGAGCCTATGATAATCGGGAATGGATCAATATTCCAGGAAAGGAATATACTATAAAGAAAGGCTACGACATACTGGCAACTGCCGGGCAGGACTGCGAATGGCACCACTTCGTATGGAACAAGTGGGTAATTCCCAAACACGCATTTACTTCGTGGTTATTCTATCAAAGAGGTCTAAATACCAAAGATAAACTCTATAGAGTTCACATTAGTGCTGATAATGCATGTTGTGTTTGTGAGCAAGAGGAAGAAACGTTGCAGCACTTGTTCTTCAAATGTCCGTATAGTTCGAGAGTTTTTGCAGTTTCTTAAGGACTGGACTGGCGTGAGGATGGCGAATAATGAACAGCCTTGGAGACGCCATAAGCGTTTCTCGAGACTAAAGAATGGTATCCTTAATAGCGTCATTAGTGATGTTATTTATTACATATGGTACCAGTGGAATAGCAGCAGGATAGAGCATCAAATTTATAGTCCGAGAAGATGTTATAACTGAGGTTAGAAATAGAATTAAAAATCAATGTAAGGGTAAATTGATAGATAGAGATCAGGTGTGGCTTGATAGACTGATGTAGAGCTTTTTCACTCTAATTGGTCTATGACTTGACTACGTGATGTATTCGGTTACTCGTTTTTAATATAATTTACATTTTACCAAAAAAAAATAAAAAATCCTGGCCAGTAATCAATCAATCAGAATTAAAACAATATTCAGGCGACAATTCATACGATCAGAAACAGGTCAATTTACTATAACCTAATTAATATGCATCGATCCCCTTAAACCCTAGATAAAATTTAGCTACACATGATGATTGTAATCAAACAAACACAAGACAAATTGCAAACAATCATGATAATACTAATCGAATTAAATTACGAGAAAAAACAATAATTCTACGCTAGAAAACAATAAACGAAAACAAAAATTAAACTTACTACGAAAACAAAATATGAATTAAGACGAGAATTAAACTAGAAAGCTGAAATTGAAATTAAATTTAAATGTATCGATACCAAATAATTCGAGATCTGAAAAAGGAAGAGCGGAGTTCAATGTATCTCGCGAAGGAAAGCGGAAAAGAACGTAAACTTCGAATTAACAAAAAATAGTTGTACGTGAATTCTAAGGTGGAATGAATGTGTCTGACAACGAAGTCAAAAGACTGATTTAAAAGAAATCAGCTGGACTTCGAGACAGGCCCAATATCTACGTAAATTAAAAATATAATCCACGGCCGGGTAAGACGCACTCGATCGAGTGCACGCATTGCCACTCGATCGAGTGGATCCGTAATTGCTCCAATTCTTCTTTCTTTTGGGCCAAATGGGAGAAATCAGCCCAGTACTTTAATGCGAACCAGTCGGGCGCTGAAGTGAGGCACTCGATCGAGTGCTATAGCACCACTCGATTGAGTGGGCCTGCTGGAACTCATAGCAAGAGTTCTTCTTTGCTTCTCGGATTTTCGTTTTCTTTCTCGACCTCCGTTCTTGTCACGGCTATCTTGGCTATTACTCCTAAATATGCTCGAAATTGCACCTAACCTCCAAAATAGCACGAGAATCGGCAGTATCGACTTTCTAATAAAAATTGACATTAAATATATAATTTAGAAAGAAGAAAAGCTTAAAAATGGTTGTCGGGGGACAATAAAATACGATATAAAATATGTTGATCAACAAGACTAAAGGTTTCAGAGTAATCAACCCCGGGGCATTGATAGAAGCCTTTGTCTATAAGATGGGCCTTAAATTTGTCGATGATTTTATCAGGTTTATATTTGGCTCGAAACACCTATTTACAACCTATGACATTATGAGAAGGATGGGGGATAAGGGACCATGTGTGGTTGGACAAGAGCGCATTATGCTTGGCTACCTTAGTCGCACGCTAGTGAGGTTGAGAGAGAGCGGATTTTGTAGTGAATGGAGGATGGTGGGGGCGGATAAGGTGGCAGTGTGAAGGTACTTGGGGTTTGGCTTATGGATTCCCGAAGATAAACGGGTAAGGACTCGAGAGATGGTGGCGGGCTCAAGAGGAGAAGAGGGGATGATAGAGGACAAGGAAGGGGGCGAAGATGGGGCAGAGGGGAGGGTCGTCGGGAAGGGGGCAGCGGGGGAGGGGGAGGAGAAGTGGGATTCTGGGGGGCACGACAGGAGGTGTAGGTCGGGGGGACGGGGAGAGGAAAGAGAAGGGGAGGGGGATGGGTAAGGGTAAGGGTAGGGCGAGCAGGGACAACGGGTGAGGGAGGCGAGAGGATGGGAAGGGAGAAGTGACACTAATGATTACGGGAAAAAGTGGGGATGTCGGTCGTGGATTAGCCCCTCCATATCTAAAAGATTGGTCTCGTTTAATAGAAATGCTCCTCAAATATAATGAGGAAATATGACAATCTTTAATAAACAGAGATAGTATTATACAAAATTGTAGTACTAAAACCAAATCAAACAAGGTCTAAATGATTATAGTTTATCTTATATATTAATATTAAAAATAAGGAAATTTGTTTCTTTCACATACAGTGTGTAAGATTTGGGGAATTTTTTTCTATATTATTCAATGAATAATCAATCACGGGGGGATGGGGTGCAACTGCTCCCCTCCTCTACCAAAGTTCTTTAGTGGTTTGATGAATTGGAAGGTTCTTTAGTTACCTAGAGAGCCTGGGCTTGAGTTCTTCTACAGCCATTTTATGGCTCAACCTTTTTCTTTTTTATGTGGTCATGTGAGCTATAAATGGACCCTTGCATAAAATATAGTAATATACCTTGTTCGCTTTTGCATAAATTTGGTATCTACTTCACATACACCTCTTAATTATGAAATACGTGTATAATGGACAATAATTATGCTTATATTTTTTGTATTATATTGGTAAATGTTTTTTTCATTGAAAAATATAATTATTAAGCCTTTTACGTCATTTTCACACTCACATTATAAAGGATTTTGCATAAAAAAATGACGTTTACGAAAATATAATAGGTGTCATTTTTTTTATAAACCCAAACTATACAGTTTTGGAAGCAAGACCTATTATGTATTACTTACCTAATGTCTTGTAATTGATTTATTTTTGCACCCTCTCTGCCCAAATTCTAGAATCGACACTGCCTACATCATATGCTTATACAATATTAATGTCTTACACAATAAAGAAAACCTAGAATTAGTAAAGACAAGTACTATTGTACACACCCGCATTTCGCCTGCTAGTGTCTATAATAGCTTCCAACAAAGCACCCGATGATGATCGGACGTAAACGTGCTTTAATGCGCTCGGATATGGGCTCAAAATAATAAGTATTTGGCTTGGGCTTTTTACGGAGTACAAATCTCACAAAACTGACCTCAAATTCAGGTCCATTGGGCCGTTTCCAATCAAATAAGACTAATTTGGGTCAAAACCGACACCAGAGATAAAACCGTCTTTTGACGACCGGGTCGAAACCCGATCAAAGACAAATCCGACACAAAAAATCAGCTACATACGTTTCTAGAAAGAAACCCCAACCACCAAATCTCTTCAAAAAAGGATAGAATTTCCTTCTTAAAATATCTCACTCCGTCCAGAACCACTCGATCGAGTGGTTCAGGACCACTCGGTCGAGTAGGCTTGCGAACCGGGCGAACCGGCGTTAGACCGGATACTCAATCGAGTGCACCTACACCACTCGATCGAGTGGTCCCTTTTTACCCTAAACCGGAGTAATTTCTTATAAATACCCCATCACCCATCACAACTTTACAACTTTAATCAACCTTAATCTCTCCAACTTTTTACAACCTTTCAATCACCTTCAACTTTTCACAATCTCCATACATACTTAGGCTTCTTTAGAGTCCTCATACACTCTAGTATACAAGCCACCCCCCGAGATCAAAACTCGTCAAAGACCGAGAGCAAAACTCGTAAAATCCCTTCCCTAATCATACACACCATAACTCTCCCATATACATCTCGACGTTCCCGTGCCTAAGCCACTACTATACGAACCGATCTCTAAGACAAAGCATGTAGGTTGAGGGTGTAAAACTCAATCTCGACACTTCTCCTTTCTCTCTTCTCTTCTCCCTTTTTTTATGTATTCTTATTTACTTTTTTTTTTATTTCTTTTCTTTTGTTACTAGTATTATTTATTTATCGTTGCTTTTAAATACAACCGCGCATACACAAATTCTTAAAATAATTTTGAATCGAATATGTTTAAAAATGCATCTCGTTGAAGACCCTTTTAATCTCTTTACGAGTTGTAATAGTGGTGACGCCCTTTTGAGGAGCGCCACCCTAAACACTCAAGGGCGTGATGCGATCCCGGATATTCGTCAATAAATGTGTTCGAGTTAGTACGAAACCTGTTGATGCTGAATCGTACACCATGTAATCCGTAAGGATTAATAACGGTGTTGCGACGCGGAGGGAATCAATTTTGTCCTAATTCAGTTCAAAACGACATTATAACACTTTTTCTAAAATCCCCGATACCGATCTCGTAAATAATAAAATATATGTTAAGAGTATCGAAAACTGAGCGAGTATAAATTATATCGTATTTTTATGCGGTTCAGTTAGCTATCGACTTAAAACTAAAAGCAATTTCGAATTCGACGTCTATTCGAAACGGACAGCAGTCCGTACAGGGGGCACTCGATCGAGTGGCACCCCAAAAAACAGACAGGAGATTTTCACATAGGACACTCGATCGAGTCCCTCCCATTACTCGATCGAGTGGCCTTCATCTCGTCTAAACCGTGAACCTCCTACATACAATAAGCCTTATCAAAATCCTTTTTTTTACGACTTTTAATCGTCGCGTGTCAAGCCTAACATGTGCCTATATTTTCAAAACCATGCCTCGCATCTTTGTTCCAATCTATTCATATCATCATTGCTATTTCAATTGCTTCAATTTTCGCGTTTGTTGTATAGTAATTCCGGGTTGTATTTCGCCTGTGTATTTGTAATCTATTTTCGCACTTTTTATTTTTGTTGTTTTTTTTATTGTACTAAAACGAACCTCGCATGCTAAACCACTTTGCCGTGAATTAAATGCATTAAATCGACATAGCAACCTATTCAATTTCTATATCTCGTAAAACGTTGTTTGCATAACATTCCACCGAATTACTAGCACGCGTATTAAAAAGTCAAACGATATCTTAGTAGAGGCCGCTAAGTGCGGGCGGGGTTGGGTGTCCTTTGTGGGCTTCCCAACACGTACCTTCATCCCTTACTCTAAACCTTGGTTTCTGGATGCCCGAAACCGTTGGCGCACGAGAGTCATTTGATATACGATACCCAAAAACTTGGCATCGGTATCGTAATGCAAAGGGACGAACCCCACAAGCTCTAGTATCGAAGTGGGCCATATTTTGTGCACGGTCCACCGAAATATAGAGTGGGTTTGAATAGGCCTGAACTCCCACAAAGTTCAGTGGCGACTCCAAATTCGATTTAAATTTCAACCCGAGAACCATCTCACATGATATTCATTCGCCTACCTAAACCCGCGCGTGGCCGCGTCGAGGTGGACCTATGTCATGTCCACAACTATTAGGAAAGATTATAAGATACTACAATATTTTAAGCTATATACCATACCTTCATACTCCCGATCTCCCTCTCAGGTTGGTGGTAGTGTACTCCAGCTACCCAACTTGCTAACGATATGCTCGAACTGTGGTCTTCCTAAGCTAATGCTTTTGTAAATATATCAAACAATTGCTCATTCGATCGTAAAAAGCTTGTCTCGATTGTGCCATCTAGTAAGCGTTCCCGCACAAAATGACAATCAATCTCAATGTGCTTCGTCCTCTCAGGAAAAACAGGATTCTTAACTATATGCACAGTTGCTTGATTATCTCAATATACCAAGATGAGTCGTGTGTACTCAATGCCCAACAATCCCAGGAACAATTTTACCCAAATCAATTCACTTGTTAGGTACGTCATCGCCCTATACTCTGCATTAGCTGACGAACGTGAAACCATCACTTGCTTTTTCGTTTTCCAAGAAATAGACGACCCTCCAATGCTAACAAAATACCCAGTTAAAGACCGTCTTGTTAAAAGACATGAAGAATAATCTGAATCCGTACAACCAATCAATTCTAACTCCCTGCATCTCTCGAGCATTATGCCCCGATTAACCGAGCCTTTGATGTAATGCTGATTTCCAAAGTTCTTTTCGTGATTCTTGAATAAATTGACATAAAATATGAATGGGATAGGCTAGTTCAGGTCTTGTAATTGTCAAATATATACTAACTTCGCAACTAACCTCCGATATTTCGAAACATCACGCAATACATACCCCTTAGCCTGTGCCAACTCATGTTGTTGCTCTATGGGAAACAGACTCGGGTTCGCTCCTGCGAGTCCTGCTTCCTTTACTAATTCAAGGGCGTATTTTCATTAACTTAAAAACAAGCCTCGCTTGCCATGAGCAATCTCAATTCCTAGGAAAGATTTCAACTTATTTTCTTAAGTCGTTAATTCCAAATTTATCATTCAAAAATGTCTTAAATGCCGCCCATGCTTCAATAGATTTTCCTTCCAAAATCATGTCATCCACATACACTAAAACGGCCAAGAATCTCGTTCCATTATTGTTGGTAAATAGCGAATAGTCAACAAGAGATTGTTTAAAGCCATACCGTTTAAGCGACTCAACTAATTTAGTGAACCACATCCTTGAAGCTTGTTTTAGCCCATAAATTGACTTCAGTAATCGGCACACTTTGCTTGATTACACCATTCATTTTAATGTACTCAGGGTGACATTATCATGTAGACTTCTTCATGCAAGTCGCCATGTAGAAAAGCATTGCTCACATCGAGCTGTCATATGAACCAGCCTTTATTAATAGCTATTGTCAAAAAACACCGTACACTGACCATCTTAGCTATTGGGGCAAAGGTTTCGTGAAAATCAATTCCTTCTACCTGTGTGAAGCCTTGAGCTACTAGTCTCGCTTATACCTCTCCACACTCCTGCCGACCTTATATTTGATCTTATAGACGACGCATTTGCATCCTATTGGTTTCTTTCCAACGGGTAGATCAACTATCTTCTAAGTATCATTTTGTTGTTCTAAACCCAGAATCTCCTTTCGCATGGCATCTGGCCAACGAGAGTCTAGTGATGCCTCATTATAATGTTTGGGCTCTTTGTTTTCTGCAATTCTTGTCAAAAAATTTCTATGCCTAATAGAATAAGCATTACATGTGAGACTATCAATTAATAGGTAATGTGTATGCAACCTTGTTTCAACAAGGTGGACTTTGGCAGGGTCGTTACATCGATGGTGTTTCTCACGACTGAGGTGCAATAGTAATCCTTCCTCCACACCGCCAGTTCAAAATTCTCACGAGCCCCTCTTCCCATTTCTCCTACTAGCTACTACAGGTGATGTTGAGGGTGTCTAATTCTCCATTGCCCTGCCCTCTTTGACACCCATGGGTTGCTGCCCATTCATACGTAACTTGTCTTCACCTAAGGCATCACGTATCTCTCCAATTTCTATATTATTTGAAGTATTATCATCTTGCTCGACCTTCCTTGGATCAATAAAAAACGTCTCTCATCATACCTCGTCAAGGAATAAACTCCATCTTGCAAAGGATAAACATGTTCCATAAACATCGCATCTCTTGAGGTGTAAGTCTCATGCTTTCCCAAATCATATACCTTTCATCTTTTTTCCATAAGGATACCCAATAAACATACATCATCTTCCTCTAATCTTTTAGCTAATTTATTCTTCTTTCTGATTTTATTATGGGCATAACACAAGCACCCAAAAACCCGAAGATTTTCCATACTTGGGGCATGATTATATAACATTTCATAGGGAGTTTTTCCATTCAAATAAAAGTGGGGTTGGTGTTCGATTGATTAAATAAACTGCTGTTAGAACACACTCCCTCCAGAATTTTAAAGGTAACTCCAACTTAAAACGTAAAGCTCTAGTCTTTTCCAATATGTGTCAATGTTTCAGCTTCACTCGACCATTTTGTTGGGGAGTATCGACATTACTCTTTCAAATATAATGTTATTCAAATGATAATATGCTAGCATATTTAAAGACTGAAATTATGTTCTATTATCGCTTTGAATGACATTCACAAGTCAATTATTTTATCGTTGTGCCATATTGCCAAAATTAATCAGTAATTTTACGACTTCTTTATTATCTTTCATCAAATAGACTCGGCCCACACACCTCTACTACAATCATTCATAATAGTTAAGAAATAATGGTCACCGCTCAACTTTATTATTGGATTTGACTAGACGGGGTAAATTTATTACTGGATAATGTTAGAGCATCCCCAAGCAAGGGCCACAACTATGCTTTTACCTCTCTGTGGACATGACATAGGTCCACCCCGACGCGGCCACGCACGGGTTTGGGGAGGCGAATGAATCTCCATATGAGAATGGATCGAATTGAAATTTAAATCGAAGTTGGAGTCGCCACCGAACTTTGTTGGAGTTCGGGCCCGTTCAAAGCCACTCTATGTCGTAATGGGCCGTGTACAAAATACGGCCCATTTCCGATGTCAGAGTTTATTGGGTTCGTCCCTTAGCATTTGATACCGATACCGACTTGATCGGATATCATGTATTGAACGACTCTCGTTGCCAATGGTTTCGGACATCCGGAAACCGAGGTTCTGAGTAAGGGGTGAGGGTACGTGTTGGGAAGTTCACAAAGTACACCCAACCCCGCCCGCACATTAGCGGCCTCTACTAGGATATCGTTTGATTTTTGAATACGCGCGTTAGTTGAACGATGAATGATATGCAAACATTGTTTTCCTAAGCATGTGAATAATTGAATGGGTTGCTAAGTCGTTTAATGCATGAAAATTAACATCAAAGTTGTATTTTAGCATGCGAGGTTCGTTTTAGTATAATAAAACAAATGATGAAAAGAAATTGCTAAAAAGATGAACAAACGTGTTAGTAACGATCGAATGAAAATATGAATGCAATGAATAACATATCGAGAACTGAAATCTTGCTAAAAAAACGTTGTTTTGTCCAAAAAACGATGGTCGAAAAAGGATAATAAAAAAAGAAAAGACGGGTCGCGTTTCAGCCTTCCATGCGACTCGCCCGGGGTGCTCGCGACTCGCGCCCCGGCTTGTTTCGAGGTCGATTTTCTGAAAATCGATGTTTTTATTAAATCGCGTACAAATAAAGCATAATTTCTACTCGATTCAATATTTTCGATATTCGTTATATTCGATATTCGATTATGAAATCGATATCAAATATTCGGAATAATTTTGGAAAAGATAAAAAAAAGGTTTTAAGAAATCGTTTTGTAAAAAATGAGGTTTAAGAAAAATTGAGAAAGCGAAGAAGAGGAAAAAAGAGTCGCGGGTTTCAGGCTTCCGCTCGAGTCGCCTGGGAGGGGGCGCGACTCGCGTGAGGGTCTGTCCCGGTTCGAGTTTTTTTTTCGAAAGTCGGTAATTTTGATAGATCGCGTATAAATATGAATTAATTTATACTCGATTTATGCTTTCGATATTCGTCGTATTCAATATTCGACTATGAAATCAATATCGAATATTCGGAATGACTTTTAGAAAAAGTTTTATAAGATTGCTTTGAAAAGAATTTGAGAAGAAAAGAATGTTAGTTCTCTCCGCGTTAGAATCGTTGTATTATGTAAAAAAAAGTAACGATTTTTAGCATCAAC
This sequence comes from Agrostemma githago, assembly GCA_958450325.1. NCBI lineage: Eukaryota > Viridiplantae > Streptophyta > Magnoliopsida > Caryophyllales > Caryophyllaceae > Agrostemma > Agrostemma githago. The sequence goes on from OY288239.1 coordinate 13,556,705, forward strand.
GAGATTAATGTAATTCTTTTAATACGATACTCGATTAGAGAATCGGTATCATATTTTTAAGAATATTCGTTATATGAAAATAGTTTTTAGTAATATCGATATTAGATAAAAAAAAATGATGGACGACCCATAATAAATGACCGACGCGAGACGGACGAAAAGAAAACGAGAAGAAGAAGGAGAGAAGAAAAGAGAAGTCGGGTTTGATTACACCCTCAACCTACATGCTCTCGTTAACTCGGATCGTGGCTCGTCGGAATGTGGCTAAGGCACGGGAGCCTTGTGTTAATGTCGGTCATTTGGTGGTGGCTTCGGTCGGACGTGAAGGGTGACGGGTATAGAGGCCGGTTCCTTCGGTTTTGGACGTAGGATGTCGGGAATTGTATGTGTCGATGTATTAGGAAAAATTGTGTGTCAATGCTGTATGTCTCGGTATATTTGTGTGGATGTAGGTATCTTCGGTGTTCATGCAGAGGGTCCTATTTATAGGAAAAGAAGGTTGAGAGAGGTATCTTGCTTGTACGACAAGAAATACCAATCGGGATAGGAAATGTAAGAAGTTGTGAGGAACGAGAACTCCGTTACTTGGCAAAGAAGAAATGGAATCCCGGTTTGGGAAGAGGAGCTCGGCTGAAACAGGCCACTCGGCCGAGTGTCCTAAGCTCGGTCGAATGTTTGATTCTGTTTTCGGATAGAATTCCTACTCGAGATCGAATTCTACCTTTGACGAAATTGTTTAGTATTTGTGTAGCTGATTTTTTGTGAAGTTTGAGCTCGAGTCGGTCACGTGAGGTGACACGGCTGACCCGCAAGTCTCGAGAAAATATCTTTGACCGGGTTTGACTCAGTCGCTAAAAGACGGTTTTGCCCCTGGTGCCGGTTTTGACCCAAATTAGCCTTATTTGACTCGAAATGACCCACTGGGCCTGGTTTTGAGGTTCGTTTTGTGAGATTTGTACTCCGTAAAAAGCCCAAGCTAAATATCCATGATTTCGAGCCCATTTCCGAGTACGTTAAAGCATGTTTGCGGCCGATCATCATCGGGTGTTTGTCGGGAACTGCTATAGACACCTGGCAGCAAAATGTGGGTGTCTACACTCTCATCAAGATCATCAACTCTTCCAATAAATGTTGATGCATCTGGAAAAATATGATGGAGCTAGACTTCAACAATATGCTGTTAATAAAATGCTTTGTCAACTTTAATCATTTCCTTTTGGCACTAGTTTAATATTTTAATCAATCAATCAATATATATATATATATATAAGAACTTTTCGAGCGATATGATTGATCTGTTGCATCAAAACTCAATTTAGGAAAGTATCATTAATAATAATAAAAAATCAAGTAGAGAATCTTTTAATTATTATAATACTCCTTCCATATTTTTTATATAACGTTTTACTTTTTCGAGGTGAGACTTTGACTTTAATTTTATGTAAGTATATTAGTCCAAAATTTTTAAAAACTGTACCATAAAATTCTTTACGAAAAGAGTTTTAAAATGAGAACACATTTCATGATATTTTTTCTTATGTTGTGAGAGATATTGAAGAGAGAAGAGTTGTCTCGAAAAGTGATAATGACTTATAAAAAAATATTGAGGAAGTAATATATTTAATGTATCATATTAATGCGATGTTTTATAATTTTCATCTTAAAATGTTTAAATTTCGTTTAACGAAAATTTATCGTAAAAAAAATTATAAAAATGAAATAATTAGATTTTTGGTAGAAAATACTTTCATTTGAGTATATAAATTTCATATAATTTGTTTCATATTATTTGCTCGAAAAAGTTATGGATTTATCACATATAAAAATAGTGAAGTTATCTCACATCGACAAATTATAATAAGGTGATGAAATACAATATTATAAATAAGAGTAATCATCCGTCTTTGAATTTCCACCAAAAATCTTTTGAGTCATAAGGAACTCTTAAGATTATAACCTTAAGTAATTATCCACATCAAAAAATCATGATAAGGTTATGGAATTCTATAATATAAATAAGAGTAATCATTATTTTTGAATATCGACTAAAAATCTTTTGAGTCTTAAAAAACTCTTAATAAGACTACAAACTTAAAATTGTCCCACATCGAAACAATTAAAATAAGATGATGATTCTATTATAAATAAGATAAGATGATGATTCTATATTATAAATAAGAGGAATCATGTGTTCTTTTGGGTCTTAAAAGAAGTTCTTAAGATAGTAAATTATCCCACATCAAAAAAATTATGATAATGGAATTCTGTATTATAGTAAGACTAATTATTCGTTCTTAAAATCAATAAAAAACTTTTGAGTCTTAGAAAATATTTTAATAAGACTACAAACTTAAGTGACATAATCTCACATCGAAAAATTATAACAAGGTGATGAAATATATTATAAATAAGAAATAAGAGTAATTAATTCTCCAATAAGAGGATGAAATTATATTATACAGATAAAAATAATCATTCTTCCAAATTATGACTAATCATTCGTTATTAGATATCTTCTAAAACTTAATTGAGTGTTAAAAATTTCTTAAGACTATAACAAGTAAAATTATTACAAGAGTTCTTAAGACTATATCTAAACTTAAGTCAAAATTATTCTATATCGAAAAAGTAAAAACAAACTCTTTTATTGTTATAATTATCTTGTCTCACATCAAAAAATTATGATGATGTGACGAATTCTATATCATAAATAATAATAATTTGTCCTTGGATATCAGCTAAAAAAAAATTGAGTCTTACAAATGCTCTAAGGATCGTAAGCTAATGGAAATAGAAATCATTAGTATTTAGGTATTCACAAAAATCTGAATTCTAAAAAAGAGTTTTTAAGACTATAAAAACAAATGGCTAGAATTATCGCATATCGAAAAATTATGATGAGGTGATGAAATTCTATATCACAAATAAAAGACATCAGTCGTTTTTAGATATTAACCAAAAGAATTGTCTTATAAAAGTTCTTAAAACTATACATTTAAGTAAAATCATCCTACATTGAGAAATTATAATAAGGTGATAGAAATTCTACTATATAAATACGGAGTAAAAGCAATCATTTATTTTTAGATTCAACAAGAAATCTTTTGAGTTCTAAAAAAACTTTTTAAGACTATAAACTTAATTAAAATTATCCCACATCGAAAAATCATGATGAGGTGATGAAATTCTACATCATCAGTAAGAGAAATTATTCGTTTTAGATATTAATCAAAAAATTTTGAATCTTATAATATTCCTCTTAAGGTTATAAATTGAAATAAAAATTATCTCACATCAAAAAATTACAAAAAAGTGATAAAATTCTATTGTATAAATAAAAGTAATTGTCGTGTTTAGATATCAATCAGAAATCTTTTGAATCCTAAAAAGAGTTCTTAAAACTATAAATTTAAGTAGAATTATCACACATCGAAAAATTATGATGAGATATCATAAATAAGAGAAATCATTCGTTTTAGATAATCATTTGTCCAAAAGTATACTCTGTAATAAGGTGATAGAATTCTATTATACAAATAAGAGTAATCGTTCGTCCTTAATAACTTAAATGGAAAAACAAACTCTTTTGGGTCTTAAAAAAAAATTTAAGACCATAAACTTAATTAAATAAAATTATCCCACACTTTTGAGTCTTAAAAAAAAATCTTAAGACTATAAACTTGAGTAAAATTTCTCACATCAAAAAATTATGACAAAGTCATGAATTTCGTAGATATAAACCAAACATAAGCTCTTAGGACTATAACAAAAACTTAAGTAAAAATTTCTCTTTTGAGTCTTAAAAAGCTCTTAAGACTATAAACGTGTGTGAGATTTTTCAACATTGAAAAGTTATTATAAAGTTATGAATTTCATATTATTTGTTTGAAAAAGTAATGAATCCATTACACATAGAAATAGTAAAATCATCTCGCATCGAAAAAATCATATTAACGTGATAATTTTTTACTATAATATAAATAAGAATAATAATTCGTTCTTAGATATCAACAAAAAAATCTTTTGACCCTTAATCTCTTAAGACTATAAAATTAAGTAAAATTATCCCACATCGAAAAGTTATTGATGAGTTGATTAATATCTATATTATAAATAAGAGTAATCATTCGTCCATAGATATTAACCAAACGTCTTTTGAGTCTTAGAAAAACTTTATCTCACATCGAAAAATTATATAATACGGCGATGAATTTTCATTATATAATTCATCCTTTAATATCGACAAAAATTAAAGAGTTTTTAAGACTATAAAATTAAGTAAAATTATTTTCACATTGAAAGAATAACGTCATATGTATAAGTTAAATATTTCTCCCTTCTATAATTATAGTTATAAGTAAAAAAGTGAGGTTAATGTAGTAAAAAGGTTGGACCAAAAAAAATATTTTTGATGGGAAGAAGATAGAAAAACGAACGAAAATAGAATATGGAAGGAGATAGAAGGAAGGAAAAAGTACTTCGTAGTATAATTGTACCACATTGAAAGATTATCATAAGGGGATGATCCTATGATTATAAATTAAAGTCATTATTGTTTCTTAGATATCAACTATCAACCCAAATATTTACCGAGTATTGTCTTAAAGAGAGATATTACGAGTTTTAAATATAATGCACGTGTATAATTTAATTTGACGTTTACCGCATATATGACCTCCCAAAATACACATTCACGTATGTGGATAGTATTCCTTTACTATTAAACGTACTCTTAACTTCAACTTACTTTCTACTGTTGCATAGTCTCACAAATTTATGCAATCCTCCAACTTGGTGTCATTATCATTGCCACTAAAAATCGGCGCGTGCATCGCACGGGCTTTCCAACTAGTATATATATAAAGGAGGAACTTTTCGAGCGATATGATTGGTCCGTTACATCAAAACTCAATTTAGGAAAGTATCATTATTAATAATAAAAAATCAAATATAGAATCTTTTAATTATTATAATAATACATTTATATTAATGTGATGTTTTATAATTTTCATCTAAAAATCTTTAAATTCCGTTTAACAAAAAGTTATTGTAAATAAAATTATAAAAATGAACTCATTAGATTCGTGGTAGAAAATGCTTTCGTTAGAGTATAAATTTCATATTATTTGTCTCGTATTATTATTTATTTGCTCGAAAAAGTGATGAATTTATTACATATATAGATATTAAAGTTATCCCAAATCGACAAATTATAATAAGGAGATGAAATTCTATATTATAAATATTAGCAATCATCCGTTCTTAGATATCCACCAAAAATCTTTTGAGTCATAAAGAACTCTTAAGATTATAACCTTAAGTAATTATTTCACATCGAATAATTATGATAAGATTATGGAGTTCTATAATATAAATAAGAGCAATTATTGTTTTTGAATATCAACTAAAAAATGTTTGAGTCCTAAAAAAAATTCTTAATAAGACTACAAACTTAAAATTGTCCCACATCGAAACAATAAAAGTAAGATGATGATTCTATATTATAAATAAGAGTAATCGTCTGTTTTTTTGGGTCTCAAAAGGAGTTCTTAAGATAGTAAATTATCCCACATCAAAAAAATTATGATAATGGAATTCTATATTTTAAATAAGACTAATCATTCGTTCTTAAAATCAATAAATTAAAAAAAAAATTTGAGTCTTAGAATTATAAATTAGAGTAATCACGTGTTCCTTTGGGTCTTAGAAAATATCTTAATAAGACTACAACTTTAGTGACATAATCTCACATCGAAAAATTATAACAAGGTGATGAAATATATTATAATAAGAACAGAGCCGTCTCAGAAAATATGGAGGCCCGGTGTGGATTTCAAAATAGGGACCTCATTTTATGAAAATAATAATTTTAAAGTGGAATGTCCAAGTTATAGTGTTAAATTATGAGGTTTTTCTCAAGTAATTTTCTCTTTTATAGAGTTTTTTTCTTCACAAATGTTTTATTTTCTGACTAGAATTCTTATAAGTAACATACAAAATCATAAAATAATTGCGACTACATCAATAAAATTATTGAAATTTGTATAAATATTCTATTTATAGATTCATTTTATACAATACAACTATAAAAGACTTCAAAATGAAAATAAGTAAACTATTTCATAATCGTACCATAACAAACAAATAAATAACAATAAAAAAGGGTTATTTCATAGGAATAATATCAACTATGTGTAGACACCCGCATTTGACTGTCAGGTGTTTATGGCAGTTTCCAAAAAACACCCGATGATGATCAGACGCTAACGTGCTTCTATGCGCTCGGATACGGGCTCAAATCCATTAATCACTGGCTAACACACTTACAGAGTACAAATATCACAAAATCAACCTCAAATCCAGGTCCAGTGGGCCGTTTCCAATCAAATAAGGCTAATTTGGGCCGAAACCGACACCGGAATTAAAACCGACTTTTTGCGATTGGGTCAACCCCGGTCAAAGTCGTTTCCGAGACACACAAAACAACCCCTCACATCATCAAAAGTCCAAGTCAAACGCAAAACCCATCAAACATCCAAAGTCAAGGTCCAAGTCAATGGGCCCGTGCAACCCGTTGGGCCACTCGATCGAGTGCCCGACCCACTCGATCGAGTGGGCCTGTTTCGAGCCCGGCTGCAGGTGTAATGGGCCACTCGACCGAGTTAGCCACCTACTCGGTCGAGTAACCCTAAACCGGGTGCCCTAGCCTTGCCTATATAAGCAACCCCCAAGCAATACTTTATACAACTTTTGACCACTTCAAAAAACCCTAATCTCTACACACCTTTGAGCAATCATACACATACAACCCTAAGCATTACACTAGCAAAAACCCTAAACCTAGTTTTAGGAATCAATCCCGAACCACCATAACTTAACCTTCATTCACCTCCAAGACTCTTGTGTTAAAGCCACGGTTACGAGTTCGATCCGAGACAAGAACATGTAGGTTGAGGGTGTCAAAACCCTTTCTTTTCTCCTTCTCTTCCTCACGTCGTCTTCATCTTCTTCTCGCATCCTTTTTTTTTGTTTTTTTTCATTTTGTTCATTGCATCATAATATCGATATTATAATTAATATCAAAGCATTAAAATACTTATCAATTTGTGTCGAATAAGAGGGATATCGGAATAAGAAAACACGAATATACAAGCGTACTGCACACAGCGTTGACGCTCGCTTATTCCGGTACCCCGACTATTTGATTATTGAGATAAGTCAACTTAAACAATAATTTTTTTTATTTCGCCTTCATCATTATTCGAGTCATATAATCACATCGATTTTCAAAAGTAAACATTGTATTTTAATAAGGGTCGAAACCCGTTGATGCGGATCCGACGTCAAACAGTTCGCGAGAATTAATTATGACGTCGGGTTGCGGAGGGAATCACGTCTTTCAATTTAGCGAAGCGTCGATCTATAAAGTTCGATTCCAATTCTTTAATTGGATGTCGAATCTAAAGATCTAGTCACATAAGTTAACTAACGCGATTTTCCGTTGATGCTAAAGTAATTGTCAATACAATTCAATAGAATTACGACATTATTTAGCGCGGAGGAAATCTACCATATCGCGGTAGTTAATTTAAGTCGAATTAAATTAATCTTCTATCGTTTTCACTCTAGTATGCCATATCGATTCGATAATCGAATATGGGATACGACGAGTATTCAAGTCCCAAATTGAGTATAAATTCCGCCATATTTATGCCCAATTCGTCAAGTCATCAAAAATCAAAAGCAATTTCAAAATCGATATTTAAAATTGCAAACGACACGGTTCGTACAGGTGCCACTCGACCGAGTGCCTACGCCACTCGATCGAGTGACATTATAAAAACCGAGACAGAACGTCTCTTACGACCTCCACTCGGTCGAGTCTCACAATGACTCGGTCGAGTGGCGATGTACTCGATCGAGTTGGTCAATAGCTCGGTCGAGTAGGGTCCGTAATACGAAACAGAATGTCTCTATGACCTCCACTCGGTCGAGTCTCACAGTGACTCGGTCGAGTGGCGATTTACTCGGTCGAGTTGGTTAGTAACTCGGTCGAGTAGGGTCACAAAACCTGGACAGACCGCTTTTCAGAGGTCCACTCGGTCGAGTCACACAACGACTCGGTCGAGTGGCCCTTAATCACGTCAAACCGTGAGTCCTACACATCACATTTGAGTCTCGTTAATCGTTTTCGTGGCTTAAGTCAACACGTGCCTAATCCATCACGTGAAACACCTCTTTCAAAACCATGCATTAAATCATTTGCATCATTCTATATCATTCAATATCTCATAAACCGTTATATCGTTACTAACGCATTTATTGTTTCTCTTGTCATTTTTTTTGGTTGTTTATTTTATCGCACTAAAATGAACCCACATGCTAAATTCAACTTTGACGTTAGAATTAATTGCATTAAATCGACTTAGAAACCCTTTTCAATTCCATTCACATGTTTAGGGAAAATAATCTTTGCATATCATTTTCCCGTTCAACTAACGCGCGTATTGGAAAGTCATTCGAATTCTCAGTAGAGGCCGCTAATGTGCGGGCGGGGTTGGGTGTCCTTTGTGGGCTTCCCAACACGTACCCTCACCCCTTACTCAGAACCTCGGTTTCCGGATGCCCGAAACCGTTGGCGCACGAGAATCATTCAATACACAATATCCGATAATGTCGGTATTGGTATCAAATGCAAAGGGACGAGCCCAATAAACTCTGACATCGGAAATGGGCCGTATTTTGTATACGGACCACTACGACATAGAGTGGGCTCGAATGGTTCCGAATAACCACAAAATTCGGTGGCGACTCCACATAGACCTAAATTTCAATTCGATCAATTCTCATATGGAGATTCATTCGCCTCCCCAAACCCGCGCGTGGCCGCGTCGGGGTGGACCTATGTCATGTCCACAATTTGGCGACTCCGCTGGGGATTAACTGATGCGTGACTTACCATCGGTATCCTCAGGGTGAGATTCGAATAGAAATCGTTTGACTAGTACAATACGCGTTTTAGTTTTACGGTTCATGCATAACCCATATTTTCCCGGGCCGGTACTGGTGACCAACGTCCCACTATACCGTTGATGTACTCCAATATGGATATGTCAAAAGGTGTCCATAGTCGATTCGAGTGGGTTTCGCGGCATGTTCTATGCTCAACTCGACTTAGAGAGTCCGTCCCGATCAACGTCTAGACTACGTACACTGGTATAGACCCTCTAGACCGACCGAGACTTAGTGTAAAGCATACATGGCGTCGTTATAATGCTAGTGTGACTACATGCTACTTGGTTTCTGTGTCATTTTCAAAAAAACCGTCAACTTTTCAAAAATGCATCTTTTTTCAAGATATCCAAATTCAAAACCCGGGACATGCCGAATTCAGGACTTATGATTTTACTCAAAATAGTCTATTTTCTAGACGGTATGTTGCCCAATTCAAAACTCGAAATTACTTTCAAACTTTCAAAACCCACGGCCCGATACCCTTTTAGTTTTTCTCGAAAATTGGGCCCTCAACCAAGTTTTCTCGGACTTCTTCAAAAACAATCAATTTTCAAAACTTCCCTCTTCTTAGGACTTCCCGTTTTTAGTAGTGTCGGGTCATGTCATAAGTTGTCGATTTCTCTAGCGTCGAAACTCTGTCGATCTTACATCACGGGTTTCTTCCCAAACCCAGTCCGCCTTATTAGACTAAGGCAGGGCCAACCTAAGTAGGACATACTCTTACGAAGGAGGGCCCGTCAACACAATCGAGTCAAAAGTCTGGGGATGTCTCACGTGAACCTTCATTCGAATAGGACTAGGCCCACCCGCCGAATCCTAAGGAAGGCCCACACTTCACAAGTCACCCGTCTAAACGTTCTTTCGAGTCATTTCCTCTTTTAGTCTTGTTCGGGATGTACTTTCTATTCTGGGATTCGGGCTAGTTACTGATTACGCGGTGTTCTTACAGACAGGCCACCCGCAACCCGACATCAACGCAAAATGGAAGAGTTGAAAGATGCCCTAACCAAGATCGAGACTCAACTAACCTCCATTCAGGCTAACCAAGCAACGTTAGCTACCCGCCTGAGCGCCGTGGAGAAAACGGCCCCAGTTGAAGGAGCTGAGCCCACTGGGCCCATAGCCGAGTTGATCAGTGTTCTTCGTAGGCTCGAAGAGCAAGTTCACTTATCGACGAACAACTCGATCCACACCGAAAATGCTCGTACTTATTCACCTTTGAATGACGAGCTACCTGCCAACCTCAACTTGGCGGGAATTCCTATGTTTGAGGGTACCGAAGACCCGGTCCATCATATCCGGGCCTTCAAGGACTTCATGGCGGTCAAAGGGGTAAAGTCCACCATGTTCAAGCACCTATTCCCTTCCTCTTTGGAGAAGCATCCAAAGGCCTGGTTCTACAGGCTCGACCCCAAAAAATACAAGACTTGGGACGATGTGGCGACCGAATTTGCTCGGAACTACGCCGATAACACTGAAATCCAGACTAAAATGCGTACTCTGGAAGTCATGGATCAAGAGCCCAAAGAAGGGTTAACAAAATACTTGCAAAGATGGAGGGCCGAGAGCGTGAAGTTGGTCGACAAGCCCGGGGAGAAGGCCCTAGTGGAGGCTTTTGTCAAAAACCTCCTCCCATCCTACCGGGTCCATCTTCGGTATGCCATCATCCCCAACTTCGCTGTCCTTACTGAAATGGGCACGAGAATCGAGGATGACTTGAGACTGGAGAGCCTGACTACGGCCTCTACTGAAGGTTATCAAGGGGCTAGTTCATCTACAAACAAGACCACACCTGCAGCTGCAACTCGCAGCATCTTTGATGAGGTAAATCTGCTTGACACCTCATCTAAAAAGAATACACCAAATTGGGTATTCACAGATATAGGGACTACCTATACTTATGCCTTACAAAGGCTATCTTTAAAGGGCCTGATCCAACCGATAGGCCCGACTGCAGAACCTCTGGTAGAGAAGAGGCCCAAAACTTATAATGCCCAAGCCTACTGTCAGTACCATCGGGGTAACGGGCATGATACTGAAAAATGTTGGAGGTTAAAGCACCTGATCCAAGATCTTATCGAGAGCGGGAAAATCCTGTTGCCCGGAGACAAGCCGAGCAACAAAGAAAACCCGTTCAGTGCCCACGCAATATTCACCGGTGAGGTAATTGACTGTTCTCACCTCATCTCTCCATATATCCCACAAATCAACGGGATATGGTTCGATGACGAGGATGATGTGTACTTAACCAAAGGGGAAGCTGTCCCCATCACCCTTGAAGAGGTCCGAAAGGCTAAATCCAAAGCCTTAGTCACCAATCACCTCGCCGCAGCTGGGCGTTCTACTCCTATATCCGTCACTGAACCTGCCAGGACGGAACCTACCCTTGAAGAACCAAGCAACGACACCGCCTTGGTCCAGCAATTGAAGAGGGCTCGCGCTGAACTAACCATATGGCAATTACTGGTTAGCTCACAAGCTCATCGGGAAGCACTGACTAAGGCTCTCGATGAAATCAAGGTCGACTCACAGACTACCCCATCTGAAATGGTAGCCGCTATCATGCCTTATCTCAAAGGCAAATCCAAGGAAGATGGCCCACTCATCACCTTCTCCGGGGCCGACCTACCTGTATTTGGGCCCAATCATAATCTGGCCCTATACATTACCGTCATTTGCCGAGGCAAATACCTCCCAATGACGCTTATCGATGACGGATCCGCCGTAAATGTCCTTCCTCTATGGACCGCAAAAGCCCTCGGCATCACCGATGCCGATTACCTTCCGACGGCGCAGACCATCCAGGCTTTCGACGGAAGCCCAAAAACCGTTGCCGGGGCCGTTAAACTAAAGATAATAACGGGCCCGATCGAAAAAGAGTTAGAGTTCCAGGTGATTGATGTCACCTCATCCTTTAACCTACTACTAGGGAGGCCGTGGATCCATGCACTCAAGGCCGTGTCCTCTACCTTACATAGGAAAGTCAAGATGCCACTTCGGGACGACATCATCACACTAGAGGCTACTCCTATCACCGTGGCTAGCTGTAATGCCACAAACCGGGCCGAACCACGAGGATTTGACTTCGTGGGCATGATTTATGAGACATATCTCTTCAAGCCTTACTTCACCGTTAGCATCGACACGATGCTACAAAATCTGGGTTACCTACCCAGAGCCACCTCAAGGCCGTACCTTCCGGCAGGGAAGATCATCGAGGACCTGGACAACGGGGAGTCTAGGCTCGGTTTGGGATATACTATGAGCTCAGAAAACGTGGGCCGGGCATATGCAATCAAGTTCGTCACTCCCGTGTTTGGAGCGATCCAGGTGGGCCTCTACCAACCCACCATCACATATCCCGAGACCAAAATGGCTCGAGAATGCAACTACATCCCCGACGATACATTCACCATCATCCAGGCCGAATCCCTGGAGGATGAAAACAACGCCGAGCCCGTGCTGGGGCTCCTATTCGGAGAAGATAAAGCCGTCCCTGCTCCAAAAGATGACTTGGTCAATCTGATCCTCCGCACCGATCGGTTCGACCCAACGAAGCTGATCACCGAAGTTGGTGCAGACGCAGGAAAAAGAGCATGGAGAAAGACCATCAAATGGACCGACAATCAAGGATGGGTCTACAAGCTAATGATAAGTGTGGTTTGTAGTGCCTATTTTGTAGGGTTTTGGTCCCATTTTCCTTGTAGAATCGCTCCTTGGGAGCGGTTTAGGGACTTCTTATGCTTCCTTTAGTTCGTTTCAGGTTCCCGAGACCGATTTGGAAGAGTTGGAGCGATTCCGACTCGATACATACACATTTTGGAGCCAACGAGATAAAGGAACGATGACTCGATGCTTTGGAATCGACCCCGAGACCTTGGGACCCAATCCCGAGCCTCCGAGACCCGATCCCGAGTCCCGAGAATCGATGGGAAGTCCATGTGAAGCAAGGAGGAACCAAAAAGATCATATTGGAGGCCTACAAGACTCATCCCCGACGGGTATGACCTCATCCCGTCCGGGATGAAGTGCACAAAAGAGAGAGCTACTGTTTTGGGTCCATCCCGACCGGGACCAGTTCCTCCCGGCCGGGACCGACACCTTCCCGACCGGGACCACCTCCTCCCGGCCGGGAAGGGCACCTGGCAGCCGCGCTTTGTTTCTTCTCTTCTCCCTTCCATTTGTAACCCTATATATACTCTTCCCTTGTTATCTTAGCTTATGTTCTTTACCTCTCCATAAACCCTAGACTACTTTAGGTTAGATTAGATTAGATTAGTGTAGATTAGTCGGTAATTAGTGGTTAATCTTAGTTTAGTACTTGTATTAAGGGAATTCTTCAAGATCTTCACCAAGCTTGACAACCTTGGATGTTTGTTTTGGGTTTTCTTCATTAATGCAAGATTTCATCTTTCCTCTTTACTAGTTGGTATAATCTTCTTCTCCTTTTACTCTTAATCCTGTATTGTTCATCAAGTTTGAATCTTTAGTTCTTGTTTATTGTTTTGTTCATCATATTTGGTAGTTTCATTATGGATGTTTTGTTGTTTGTGTTGATTCATCTTGTTAGTGTTAGTTTTAGTTTAGATATGTTAGAGTAGTGTTCTTTCTAGGGTTAGTAGGGTGATTAGGGTGTTAATTGGGTGATTAAGGGTTTGTTGGAGATGTTGGTGGAAGATTTGAGGTTTCTTCTTGAGTGATGCATATTACATGTTTGTTGGAATGCTTGAATGACTAAGTAGGTTGGAATGCTTGTTTTTCTTGCCTTCCTTTGTCGTGTGTGTCGCCGGATGGGTTCCATGAGGAACCTCTCGGTCGTGTGTCCTAGATTACTCTACTACCTCCTTCACTCTACTTCCTCCTTGACCATTCCGTTACCCCTTTGACCCCGACCTAATCTTAGCCCGTTTTCCTTGTTGTTTCTCTTAGTCATAGTCTAGCTCTCTCCCCTTCTATCATTCTATAGTTTAGCTCGTTGACTTAGTCTAGTATTTGGGCCGACCTAGTCTAGACGCCTCTACCGTCCCCGTGGATTCGACCCGACTTACCCTAGCTACCCTAGTTAGGATTAGCCGGTTTTATTTGATCGGTGGGATTCACGACAAATCCCACCATCAATTTGGCGCCGTTGCCGGGGACGGTGCTAGTTTAGACTTTGTTTTCTTAGTTACTTGACTTTGTCTTTGTGTTTGTGTTTTTCTTTTTCTTTTTGTTACCTTGCTTCTTGTGTGTGTGTGTGGTTTATTTCTCTCTTGTCTAGTGCTCAAAAAGCATTAGACTTCTCACGTTTGTTCCTAGTCTACAGTTTATGCTTAGAGGTGGTGACTATCTTCTTCTTGCGATTAAGAGCCGCTTTAACGGACGGTTGCTAGAATGAGTGGTTTCCAACCGGGTATGGACTACGATTTTCGAGCAAACATGGGGTTTGATCTAAACTCCACACACTCGGGAGCCGATATGAGCTACTCCTCTTCTTCCATGAACCAAGGGTATGACATGACGTCCCCCTACCAAAATCAAGCTTCTTGGGGTAATCAAGATGGGTATGATCCTCAAGAGTACGGAAACGGCTACCAACAAGTGAATGACTATCAATCCTACGATCAAGGTGGCTATTACTCAAGTTATCAATGTGAACCCACCATGTTCAATCAAGATTCACCTTATGGAAGCCAATACCCCCAAAACCCACCATATTACCCTCCACCCCAACCACAATATGAACCCCATGACCCACAATACTACGAACCACCCCAACCTTGCTACCAACAATATGATGCCCCACCCCTTGGGCATCATCAAGATACCATGTTTAATCAAGATTATCAAGATTATCATCAAGATTGTCAAGATTATCAAGGAGCCTTACAAGACCCCAATGATCACCAATTGCCCGACATGGAGGAGTTTCAATCGCTTCTTCAAATGCAAAGGAGCATCCAAGAAACGGCCATTCAATTGCGAAAAGAACAAGAGGAATTAATGGCCCAAATTCGAAGGGCAAACGAGGCGAGGGATGCTCGGTTAAATGCATTATCGGTTCAAACCGTAATGTATTTATCCCGAACATCGCAATTAGATGAAGGGTGCCCACTTGAGAGAGAGGAGCAACCTAACCATGAAGCCGCCAACGTTGTTCCCTTTGATAGAGAGATTTGCTTTGAAGAACCTCAATCGTCTACCCAAAAAGAGACGAATGAGGAGATGACCCTCGGTGAAGACAACATTGGTGAGGAATTGGAGGAGGATGGTGAGTTGGATGGTTTGGTGGAATTTGTGAGGATGTTGGGTGAAATTGTTAGCCTCGAGTTGCCCTTGTCCGAGAATGTGGATAAGCATCAAGAGCCCCTAGCTAGTGAACCAAGCAATGACTTGGAGGAGATTGAAACCGCCGGTAGAAGTTTCGATCCTCTTCTCCAAGATGATGTGGGGCCGAGTGATGAAGATGGGGAACCACAACTTGAGGAAAGTGTGGGGGTGTGCAACGAGGAAGTGAGGCCAAAACCGCTTTTTGTGCCTCGCTTCTTGGAGATGAAGCTTGCTTGTGATTGGAGGCGATGCCTAGGGAGGAAGAGGTCGGTTAAGCTCGTGGGATGGATAGACCCCGGAGATGACATGAATGATGACAATGGGTCTTGGAAATCCTACTTCTTGCCTCCACCTTGGAGGCCGTGGAGGTTGGCAAAGCTCGAGCGCTTCTTGGGCCTCCACTATGATGTCGGTAGCGCGTTCGACTTGCTCCTCCATGCCCTTGAGGGCTACGGTTGAAGAAGAGTCCACCATCCTAGGTTTGACGGAGTTCCTAAAGAACCGTCATGTTGTATATTCTCCTCTCCTCTTTAGAGTATTTGTGTTTGTATTTGTGTGATTTTTCTCTTGATTTTGTTAGTTTTGTGGTATCCTTGTAATATTGGATTGTTGATGAGCGATGTGAGGGAGTGAATTTGATGTGTACTTTGAGTTTATTGTGATAGGTGAAGTGAAGGTGACTCCCAGAAAGGAGTGGTTAGTGATAGAGCTTGGACCGTGAGTAAGGGAGTCGGTTTTTGGGGTCATGGGAGTCATGAAGACCCTTCCCAACCGGGAAGGGTGTGTCGTCCCGACCGGGATGGGGCCGTCCCGATCGGGATGAGGGTGCCAAAAATCGAGTTCACTGGAGTGTCATCCCGATCGGGAAGGAGGCTTCCCGACCGGGACGGGTATGTCATTCCGACCGGGACCACCCATCCCGACCGGGATAATCCCCTACTCCTTTTTGGTGCCTCTTCTTCGACATTTAAGCCCACCCAACCATTATATACCCCCACCCAACCTCCCTACCTTCCTTGCACATATCATACCACCCATGTACCTCATTTACATACCTTAACCTCATTTCCTTCTCACTTTAGACCGATATACACATCAATCTCTACCCCCTCACACCATTACTACCTTAGCCATGTGGTTTTCTTAAGCTTGAAGAAGGATGACAATGATGAAGACAAGCAAGTACCTATATTGATCATTGAGACGATGGAGAGAGTGAGTTGCTAACCGGTCGGTACGGCAACTATCCTTTCTTTTCCGTTTTTTTTATTGCTTGTTTTCCCCTTGTTTCTCCCCTTCCCCTTAGTCATGGTGGCCTTCGAGGCCTTGGTTTTGGTCGCTCCCGATTCTCGATGATGTGACTACATCGAGAGTCATTTTCAAAATCCAAATTTTACAAGTGTTTCACTCTTTCTTTTTGAGGATTTAGTCGGATTTAGGCGGAATCCGGGCTAGCTGACTTGATTACACCTAGCCCTCCCCTCCCATTTCCCTTTATTTCCTTCTTTTTATTTCTTCCCCCATCCATATCTTTTTCTTGTCTCGGCCCATGGTGACTTGACTACACCCCGGCCGGACACATTCTACCATTTTCTCCACTTTTTGATTTTTAGCTTTATTTTCGTAGTTTCTTTTGTACTCCCATGCACTACGGTCGAGCATGAGGACATGGCTCGACTTAAGTGTGGGGGAGTGGTATTCTAGCATAGTTAGCTTTATTTTTGTAGTCTTTCGAAAAAATCTTTAAAAACCCTAAAAATTTGAAAAATTTTCAAAAAAATAAAAAAGATTTTCTTTTGTGTGTTTTCCTTTTTGTGTCGTTATGTCGTATTTTTGCTTTGTTGTGCGTGTTTTGCCCCCCTTTTTTCCTTATAGGTTGCCTAATCGCCGTTAGCTTTGGTGAGCTTTCAAGACTTCCGGTAACATCTCTTCATTCCGTTTTCCCTCTTTGCTTCTTGTGAGTTTGGGGGAGATTTGTGGTGATGTGTGCTCGGGAGGAGCTTTGAAAGATTGTGGTGGATTTGGAGACTTGTTTGAAGATCGGGGTGGTGTTTGTGTTGTTCATGTGTTCGTTTTGTTTTGTTTTCGTTTTGTTGCTTTTGTTTCTTTTTCTTTCGTTTTCGTTGAGTCTTTCACTACTGCAAATACCTTCTTATCCTGATGCTTTTTAAGGTTATTTTCGACACTTTAAAGCGTCGGTATTTTCTTTCTCGACGCTTTTGTAAGCGTCAGGTTTCTGGGCGTCAGGATTTTTCGTCACTTTTAAGCGTCGATTTCTGCGACACTTTTTCTTGTCAAGAATTTTTTACGACGCTTCAATGTGTCAAGGATCTTTTTAAATGCCGACGCTTTTAAGCATCCAAATTTTTCTTCCTGACACATTTTACCAACAACCTAAAAATTTTGCCGCCATTTTTTCATATGTATCAGTATAACATTTTATAACATATATATTAAATGATAAAGATTACAAGACGACATCATATAAAGGCATAGAAAGAAATTGACGAGTATATCTCCAATATAAAATTACGTAGCATAAAGTTGCATCGTCAAATCAAATACATTTCCAATTCATAAAAGTGTCGTCATAATTTCATCCCACTAGAGAAATTAGAAAACATTATCATTTCTATTGTCTACAAAATAAAAATCTTAACCACATGGTGCGACTAAATAGGTCCCAAAGTGAAGTCAAGAGTTGCATATTTCTTATTTAATTTAGATGCTCCGTCCAAAGAATTCATGATCAGAGTTGCTTCAACAAACTACGATTTATGTGAGAGCCTTCCTTCAATCATACACAGAAGAAAACGCCTGAGGCACCCTCACTTCCCGAAAAACCAACATTCTGCAAACAAAAGTTCAAAAATATGAATTCCTCAAATTTATAAATTTTTGCCAAACCAAATTACTGGGAGCATATGAATAAACAACAAGTCTTGCATGAGATGGTATCCATGGGATACCAATCTACCCAAATACCAATTAATTCCTCATTCGACATTAATTCCTTATTCAAATAAGTGGCTGATGAATTGCTTACATGTCACAGTAAAAGATTTTTTTATCTGACGAGCTGCAAGGCTGCTATAATGATTCTTGTCCAGATATTGTCAAGGTTAGCTATCAATTCTCTGCAAAAAAAAATACACTTCCTCTAACTTTCTAAGATCTTCCCACTTGATTATTTAATACTCTCTCAAATGAATATCCTATGGGAAGATCATAGAAAGTTGGAGAAAGTATCAATTCCTGCCCATTTACTCTCGAGGTTAGGTCGTACTGTGTTCTTGAAACCGATGTCCCTAGCCATGAATCCGTTTCCAGATACAGCAATACACAGCATGACATTGCGTTATTCAAATTCAACAACATATAAAATTTAGATATAGAAGATAAGATATGTACCAATTGTGGCGAGCTTAAAGGTGTAGACACCAACGAAAAAAATTCATGTTTCTAGTAACGATTGTCTTGATAGGACGATCACTAACGGAGATTACATTCATCATCTTCATACCAACGACCACGTGTTCATTGTAAATTCCGACATTAATGTGGATGATGAAGGGATCCATATTCTTTGGTGAAACGGCCTTCAAAGCATCACCAATGGTTATTAACCCATTCTGGGCGACAGATGCTTTAGGCCTGATCTGGAAGACTACGACATCCATAATCTGACATCTCGGGTTATTAACCCAAGCTAGGATCTGACCAGCAATCCATACCCCCTTACCTAGCTCAGTTAGGAGATATCGCCCATGTCAAGCCATGAAAAGTGAAGGTAAGAAAAAATTGACTTAACCTCGGTTATAATAGTAAGCGCATTGCTGGTTAGTTGCGTATACGCGTAACCTGCAACATATAAGTGTCCATTGGTCAAAAGACCCTATTTACAATAAGTACACAAACAAATGAAAATAGAAACGTTAAACATAAACGAATATAAAGAACACTAGAAAGATACCACTGATGTCACTAAAATCACAAGAAAGACGAAAGTTGGAAATTTTCCACTTTTCTATGATAGAACATTTTACAACTATAATGATAGGGCAAACATATTAATTAAACAAACACCCATCAAGCAAACTCATTAAATTATGCAGTCTTGGAGCCTCTATTTATGTTGTCATTAAAAGCTAACTTCTTCTAAGCATCTATATTCTCTCAAACGCCTTGCGAATAAATGCAACAGATCTCAAAGTAATATATATATATATATATATATATATATATATATATATATACATATAAAATCAGTTACAATAAACAATGAAGGTCATCCGAAATCAAGAGTTTTGATGTTATGCCATTAAAATTTAAGCACGACCATTCAATTCTATAGAATCGGAAATTAATTAAAACAAAAAGCATAACGCATCCACATCATATCATATTCTTAAAGCTGAGTGATGTTATTATACATTAAAGAGTATACATTTAAAAACCCCATGAACTACCTTGTACAGATATTAGAGAGCTTAGGAGATTTAGAGCTGGAAGAGAATGTGTAAACAAAGATAGACGGAGTATCTAAATATGACGTACGAATACTAGCAGAGAATAAGCAAGTGTACAAAGTGATTACCATTACAACAAGAAGTATATAAAGCTTCTCTGCATATATTTCTTGGTTTTTGGGACTTTAGAATTTTTTTAGTTTCATAGTTCGGAACTGCCCATTTGCAAGCCCAATACCTCACATTTTCCTTGTCAGTTTGTGTTGTTGACTTGACCGAATCACATGTAATGAATTATATGAACAGATTATTCCAGCTAGCTTTCGAGAATTTGCTCAATGAAGAAAAGCTTGAATTCCATACTCTACGACAGTCACTTTCATGAAAAGAGAGAGCATCCCTTCCAATTAAGCGACTCGGGCACATTCCTGAGTACGAAGTACAATTTTTTAATAATTTCAAACAACGGGCTTAAGCAAAGAAGAGAAGCAAAATGAAAGCATATCTTGTATAGATTAGATAAACTTTGCAAACTAACCAGATATGATAATCCGTAGTTAGGCATGGTAACACACATAAATAGTAGCATATTTTGACTTGGGTTCTATCATTTTCCTTCAATACAAGTAATGATAAAAAGGCAAAAATTTAGTTCATTAGTAACATATTATAATTCATCATATGAATGATGAGTCTGGTCCAAAGTACATAACATGGAAAGTAAGTAGTGAATCATATTTGTACATTGAGTATAGGCCTAGGTTATAAAACTGTAAGCACTTGGAGCGGTAAAAAGGAAAATGTAGAATCCACAAAATATCTTGTATATCAACCTCTTGTACCTCAAAAATCTAGAAGAACCTATGAAAAGTTTTCCATTCTTTTCCTGAGATATGAGTTGCATTATTTCCTCCTCTACGGTGGAATCAATTTCAATATAAGTGTATTTTCTCAGCATGTACCTGCGACAATTGTTTCATCACTACTCTCAATATCAACATAATAAAATACAAAAAATTGATAAATCCTGGAGTCATGTCTCGCTAATATAATAAATGGGGATCGAAATTATATTCCAACTTGAGAAGACATCTTAAGGTAAGCATATAGAACTGAGAGCATCTCCTGTTCTTTTTCCCCAAATGTCTTCAATTCCTTATTACCCACATTTGCTACATTATCTGATACATATCTATTACAATCAACCATAACTATTAACTAATTTCTCAACTAATTTCTCAATTGTTCTGTCATAAAATTGATTTGATATAGTCAATATGATCCAGCACTCAAATACATGCTTGTGGACCACATAAAAAATAGAGAACAACATTTAGACAGAAGACAGATATAATACTAAACAATAACGACAATAAAATGAAATGAAAAAATGAAATTAATTAAACCCTAACAAAGAGGATTATGATTCGAAGGATGCGACGACATACCCAGAAAGAGTGAACAAAATCAAACCCTAATGGAGAAGTCGTATTGGGAAGGATGATGAGAACAACTCTATGGATCTCACGATTGATGAAGATGACAATGAGTGAACAAGAAGATAGAGAGACTGCGAGAGTAAGAGATCTACAGGGGATCTCGCGTGATATGTGTGAATGGCAAGAAGAAGCGGTGATAGTTTTTTCTTAGAAGAAGCGGTGATAGTGGTATAACCTGAGTTTTTATTTTTTTATTTTTTTACGTGATTGGATATAAACCGCCTATCTTCCCCCTTGACGCTTGGTCAAACCGTAGAGGATGAAGCGTCAAGATATGAACCCATTTCTTGTAGTGTTTGTTTGGTGTTTTGTTGTGTGTCTTGTGTGTAAACCGTTTTCGAAAACCAGGTTTAGAGGCTAGTGTGTGAGTGTGTACTTTCCCTTCCTAGTAGTGTAAATCGAGTCTTGGACTTTAGTCTAGTAGAATGACCCTAAATCAATGATTTCGTTGGTCCTTTACCTTGAGTCCACCTAGCTTACTGGGGATTTACTACGGGATTTGCACTTTTGACCATTATGACCACCCACGGTGTGAAAAGGCCTTGGTTACCGAGTCCCGTCCCCTAGGTGACCGTGTTTGGGATTGTTTGATTAGTCCAAGTTCTCCACTTTTTGTGGGTTTGAAGGGAAGGACGCTCCCCGACTCTCCCATTTACCTACCTCCTACACATATCCACCAATAAATTGCAATTTGTTGAATTCTCCCTTTCTTGTCATACAAAGAAATGCCAAAAAGCCAAATCAAGCCAAAAGGGCAAAGAAAAGAAAATGAAAGAAAGAAAAGAATGAAGAAAAAGAAAAGGCACAAAAGCCAAAAAGAAAATAGAAAAGAAGAAAAAGAATGGCATGGCAAAACAAAGCAAAAGTGCAAAAGAAGAAGAAAATGCCAAAAGAAAATCGTCTCACAAAAATAGAAACCTCACACCACAAAAATAAGCCTTTTTCCAACTTTTGTCGTGAAGAGCCTACCAAAGGACCGAGTCCCGAGGAAGGATGATAGCGGCATTAGTCGGTCTTCCCTCATTTTGCATATTTTTCCACCTTTTTACTTGGACTAGTTAGGCGGTTTCGGGCATGGGACGACCCTCTCGGCTCTTTGCTAAAGGGGGCGGGGTCTCACTTACCTACAGTGTCGACTAACACCGTGGATCATCACTTCCCACTCCGCCGATCGTCCCGTAGTACATTTTTAGAAAGTTAGGAGGACCTAGGTAAGTTACCAACGTTTTTATTGCTTTGTCGTCATACTATTAGGGTTTAGTCCATCTTGGTTTGTATTGCTAGCTTGGGAACGTTGTCGCTTGCCTCGAGTCCTAAACCGGTGCTTCTTTCACTGCTTTTAGAGGGAAGCGGTATTTGTTTTTCTTTTGGGTGCAACCTTTTGTGTGTTTGTTTGTGTGTTTGTTTATGTGTTTTGTGTCCGGTTGCATCCACAGTTTTGTCGCAAGACCCGACTTGCCTTGCGGAGTGCACTTTTCCTCTAAGTGCACTCGCGTGAGTTGAAAGGGCGTAGGGTGCGCTAATACCCATTCGGCTAGTATAGTAGTTAGTATGTGCTTACTCGAGGGCGAGTAAGGGTTAAGTGTGGGGGAGTTGATAAGTGTGGTTTGTAGTGCCTATTTTGTAGGGTTTTGGTCCCATTTTCCTTGTAGAATCGCTCCTTGGGAGCGGTTTAGGGACTTCTTATGCTTTCTTTAGTTCGTTTCAGGTTCCCGAGACCGATTTGGAAGAGTTGGAGCGATTCCGACTCGATACATACACATTTTGGAGCCAACGAGATAAAGGAACGATGACTCGATGCTTTGGAATCGACCCCGAGACCTTGGGACCCAATCCCGAGCCTCCGAGACCCGATCCCGAGTCCCGAGAATCGATGGGAAGTCCATGTGAAGCAAGGAGGAACCAAAAAGATCATATTGGAGGCCTACAAGACTCATCCCCGACGGGTATGACCTCATCCCGTCCGGGATGAAGTGCACAAAAGAGAGAGCTACTGTTTTGGGTCCATCCCGACCGGGACCAGTTCCTCCCGACCGGGACCACCTCCTCCCGGCCGGGAAGGGCACCTGGCAGCCGCGCTTTGTTTCTTCTCTTCTCCCTTCCATTTGTAACCCTATATATACTCTTCCCTTGTTATCTTAGCTTATGTTCTTTACCTCTCCATAAACCCTAGACTACTTTAGGTTAGATTAGATTAGATTAGTGTAGATTAGTCGGTAATTAGTGGTTAATCTTAGTTTAGTACTTGTATTAAGGGAATTCTTCAAGATCTTCACCAAGCTTGACAACCTTGGATGTTTGTTTTGGGTTTTCTTCATTAATGCAAGATTTCATCTTTCCTCTTTACTAGTTGGTATAATCTTCTTCTCCTTTTACTCTTAATCCTGTATTGTTCATCAAGTTTGAATCTTTAGTTCTTGTTTATTGTTTTGTTCATCATATTTGGTAGTTTCATTATGGATGTTTTGTTGTTTGTGTTGATTCATCTTGTTAGTGTTAGTTTTAGTTTAGATATGTTAGAGTAGTGTTCTTTCTAGGGTTAGTAGGGTGATTAGGGTGTTAATTGGGTGATTAAGGGTTTGTTGGAGATGTTGGTGGAAGAGTTGAGGTTTCTTCTTGAGTGATGCATATTACATGTTTGTTGGAATGCTTGAATGACTAAGTAGGTTGGAATGCTTGTTTTTCTTGCCTTCCTTCGTGTGTGTCGCCGGATGGGTTCCATGAGGAACCTCTAGGTCGTGTGTCCTAGATTACTCTACTACCTCCTTCACTCTACTTCCTCCTTGACCATTCCGTTACCCCTTTGACCCCGACCTAATCCTAGCCCGTTTTCCTTGTTGTTTCTCTTAGTCATAGTCTAGCTCTCTCCCCTTCTATCATTCTATAGTTAAGCTCGTTGACTTAGTCTAGTATTTGGGCCGACCTAGTCTAGACGCCTCTACCGTCCCCGTGGATTCGACCCGACTTACTCTAGCTACCCTAGTTAGGATTAGCCGGTTTTATTTGATCGGTGGGATTCACGACAAATCCCACCATCAGCTAACCACCGGCGAGGGAGACATGCCAGATACCAGGTCTGAGTCAGGGTCAGAGTCTGAGTCTGAGTCTGAGTCTAGGGGGTCCGGTGCTAAAGTCGAGTCTGTAACTCCCTTTCCTTTAGCCACATCCACTGAGGTCTCGGGGTCTGTCCCAAGACTTCTCCCTATCCCGCCTCTGACCAATGATCAGATGGCAGCTCTATTCGAGCTATTTTCAAAATTTACCATTAATAATAATATCGAAAACCGTTCTGCTTACGACTTGTCTTATTTACAAAATTTTCTCAATTTCAAAAATTTTATATGCAATGACATTGTGCAACCTGACGAACAGGTACCTCTACCTCCACATCTGATCGAGCAGCTCGAACAAAGGGAGTCCCGAGATCCGGTAATCGAAGAAACCGAGTCCATCAACGTGGGAACCACTTTAGAGCCCCAGATGCTTAAGTTGGGCCTATCCTTAGATCCAGAGGAGAGAAGACAATTCACAGACCTCCTCCAGGAATTCAAAGACGTTTTCGCATGGTCCTACAAGGACATGCCGGGTATAGATCGGGAAATAGCGGAGCACCGAATACCCATCAAAGATGGGTGCAAACCGGTAAACCAGAAGCTCAGAAGGATGAAGCCCGAATGGTCTCTTAAAGTCAAGGAAGAGGTCGATAAACAATTCAAAGCGGGCTTTATACAAGTGTCTGAATATCCAGACTGGGTTGCAAACATCGTGCCGGTACCCAAGAAGGACGGCAAGGTGCGGGTATGTGTGGACTTCCGGGACTTAAACAAGGCCAGCCCAAAAGACGATTTTCCGTTACCACATATCGACATACTGGTGGATAACACGGCCGATCATGCCCTTCTATCGTTCATGGACGGGTATGCCGGATACAATCAGATCAAGATGACAGAAGAAGACATGAGTAAGACCACCTTCATTACACCTTGGGGTACTTACTGTTACACCGTTATGCCATTTGGGCTTATCAATGTCGGAGCCACTTATCAACGGACCGCCACTACTTTACTACACGACATGATGCACAAAGAAGTGGAGGTCTATGTCGACGACATGATCGTCAAATCTAAGGACCGAAGCGGGCACATCGTAGCCCTAAGAAAATTCTTCACCAAGCTACGCAACTACAACATGAGGCTAAACCCACAGAAATGCAGTTTCGGGGTAACGTCAGGCAAATTACTGGGCCATATCGTTAGCCAACGTGGCATCGAGGTCGACCCAGCTAAAATCAAAGCCATCACCGAGATGCAACCACCCAAGACCGAAAAAAAAATACGGGGGTTTCTCGGAAAAGTCCAATATATCAGTCGGTTCATTTCAAAATTAACCATGGTATGTGAGCCCATTTACAAGAAGCTGAAGATAGGGGAACGGGTACTGTGGGACGACAAATGTCAAGCGGCTTTCGATAAAATCAAGGAGATTCTGTCTGCTCCGCCAGTATTAATGCCACCTCAACCCGGCTTGCCTTTGTCGTTATACCTAACAACGACCGAGACAGCCATGGGGGCTATGCTGGCCCAGACAATCGATGCAGAAGAACGGGCTATTTACTACATCAGTAAAAAGTTCCTCGAATATGAATGCAAGTACACAATGCTCGAGAAAACGTGCCTAGCTCTGGTTTGGGCTACTAAAAAGCTCAGACACTACATGCTTAGTCACGAGGTACACGTGTTATCCAAAATGGATCCAATCAAATGCCTGTTCGAGAAGCCCATCCTCAACGGCAGGATGTCCAGATGGACTTTAATGTTATCCGAGTTCGACCTCAAATTTGTACCGCTAAAAGCCATCAAGGGACGGGTAGTAGCCGAGTTCCTCGCCGATAGCCCAATATCCGAAGACGGACACACCGACACTTGGTCCTTTCCTGATGAAGACATATTCCATACCGACACCGAAACATGGGATTTGTATTTTGACGGAGCATCCAACTTTCGAGGATTCGGGGTCGGGATTCTGCTAATCTCACCACGAGGGGAACACACTCCCTTATCCATCAAATTGGACTTTGACGTGACCAATAATGCAGCCGAATACGAAACATGCATTCACGGGTTGCAGGTCGCCGTTGATTTAGGGGTAACAAACCTCCGGGTCCACGATGATTCATCATTGGTCATCAATCAGGCTCTCCAAAAATGGAAAACTCGGAACGCCAATCTCGTGAATTACCAAGCACAGGTAAGGGTTCTAGAGAAACAATTCTAGAAGGTGGAATATATATACCTGCCTCGGGAAGAAATCAGTTTGCAGATGCGCTTTCCAAATTAGCATCTTTACTAAATATCCCGAATCACCTGACCAGCATGCCAATCTGTGTCGAAAGACGGTCCGAGCCAGCGTATGTACACGCCATCCAAGACATCGAGCTAGGTGATCCAGAACCTTGGTATCAGTCAGTCCTAACCTACTTGGCAACGGGAGAGTATCCCCCGGGAACTGAAAACCGGGCCAAGAAAGCCTTGCGGAGATTGGCGACCCAATTTATTCGCACGGACGACGGGCAATTATACAAAAAGACGGCACAGGGGGCTCTTCTCCTATGCATCGACAAAATAAAGGCCGAAAAGGTAATGGCCGAAGTACACGACGGTGAAAACGGTCCGCATATGAACGCCCATATGCTAGCCCGCAAAATCATGAGGCTCGGGTACTATTGGAACACCATGGAAACAGACTGTCAGTTGTATGTCAAACACTGCCGTAACTGTCAGATCTTTGCCAATGTACAGCATATGCCGTCTTCCCTCTTATATACCATGACATCACCACGGCCATTTTCGACATGGGGCATAGACATAATTGGAAAGGTACACCCTTCCGGGACGGGAGGTCATTGTTTCATTTTGGTGGCCATCGACTACTTCACCAAATGGGTCGAAGCCGAGTCATACCGTGTCTTGAACGCCAAGCACGTGGCCAAGTTTATACAGAATAAGATCATATGCCGGTACGGGATCCCTCACGAATTTATCAGTGATCACGGGACCCACTTCCAAGCTGAAACTGCCGCATTGCTGGCAAAATATAAAATTCAAAGGCATACATCTTTGCCTTACCGACCTCAAACAAACGGAGCGGTAGAAGCGGCCAATAAAACAATTGTCACCATACTTAAAAAGATGACTGAGAATTATCGGGACTGGCCCGACAAAATACCTTTTGCCCTATGGGAATATCAAACCTCGATCCGCACCGCAACCGGAGCAACCCCGTATTACTTGACATATGGAATGAAAGCGGTCCAACCGGTCGAGCTAGAAGTACCATCCCTCAGGATTTTACTTGAAAGCCAAGTACCTGAAGCAAATTGGGTCCAAGCCCGATACGATTCGCTAGTCCTTTTAGACGAACGGCGATCCCGGGCCCTCAACAATATCCAAATATATCAGAAGAGGATTCAACGGGCTTTCAATAAAAGGGTTAGACCCCGAAACATTAAAGAAGGGGATTTGGTCCTGAAATTGGTTCGTGCCTTACTACCGGTTGACCCAAGGGGTAAATTCAAACCCAATTGGGCTGGGCCATACTTAGTCAGAAGGTCCTATCAGGAGAAGCGGTGATGCTGACAGACTTGGACGGGAACGAATTTGTCAACCCAACCAACTTGGACCAACTGAAGCGCTACTACCCATAAACCCCATCTCAATGTCATTTGCAAAAATTTATAAAATTCGTCTTTCTATAAATTTTCAAAAATTGTGGACAAGTCAATAAGTTAGAATTAACTATTCTACCGTCAAACATCTCGAATTAATAATCTTGATGTATTTCGAAAATTGCAAAAATCAATCAAATCAATTTTTGAACTACGTTTGGTTTGATTCCGCTAATCGTGGATACGTAGGCAACCCCTCAAAAGGGTACAACAACTGCAATAAACGAAAAGACGGGAACGGTATTCTTTAATACGTCTTTATTTAACCGATAAATTCGGGAATTACAAAAAAAAAAAAAGCGTCGGACACGGCATACACACATAAAAAATCACACCACTAAAAAAAAATAATAATATTCAAATAATAATAACGGAGACTAATATCCGGGCATTTTCCTCTTCCCCTTGTTCTTCGGATCACGTGGAGCCTGAGGTCTTCGGGGTGGTGGCAAGCGTTTCCGAATCACAAGTGGAACCTCTTTAGCACGAGCCCATTTCTTCGACGATGGGTCTTTTATTACGGTCTTCGGTCCAATGCGAGCCCGCAGGTGCTCGGGTAATCTATCCCGTGGGCCAAGTCGGTCCTGCACGGGTAGTCTCGGGCCCAGTCTCCTTTCCAAGTCAATCTGGAGGCTCACCTTCCCCCAAGCACCTTTAGCACTGGACCCTTCAACTTGAGTCTTAGTCTTCTTTTTGCGACCTGACATTAGACGAACCATGGTAGCCGAGGTGTCACCGTCATCGAAAAAGCCCCTGCTGTCTTTAGCTTGTTCCCTTCTCAACAGGCCAAAAAATTTCGTCAACCTTCAGCGCAGCTCGGGCTTTAGCATCAGCTGCTTTGGTCCACTTCGTGTAAGAATCTGAAACCCAGATTGAGTGGCGAGATTTGACAATAGGCCAAGTATGCCGTGTGTACCATCTTTGCATCCAGGTATCACACATCACATCAGTCAGTTGGGTAGGGTCACTCACAACTGCTTCAACTTCAAGGATTCGCTGGGTCCATCCATATTGCCTTAGTATGCGATCTGGGTAGAGATGAACCGTTTGCCTGAAAGATAGAATCACCTGATAGCGGGTTCTGTCCCTCAGGTCCAAGCCACTCCAAAGGTAGATGGGCCACCACGGAACGACCCATCGAATTAGCGGACCACCATGGAAAGACAAAACCTCGTCCCAATACTTTTGCGTAATCTGACGAGAGAAATCAATGGCCCGCCTCCTCGTCATCACCTGGTTATGACGATAGTTGCCCGCATCAAGGGGAGGATCTATCACTGATAGCCTCTCATAAAGCCAAATCTGCAAAAAAGGAAACAAAAACATGAGTTCCCGAGGTGAAATAGGCGTCCGCCTAAGGCCACTCGGTCGAGTGCCTATGACACTCGGTCGAGTGGTACCCCTGAACACAAACAGGGGGCTTTTTACGAGGGCACTCGATCGAGTGCCAGGGTGACTCGATCGAGTGCCCACTGCAGCAGATCCTCCGCGAAAAAAAAAATCAAAAAATCGAGAAATAAAAAAAAAAGTAAATTGCAAAGTAATATACTTGCAGCAAACGGGTGCTCCCGGTAAGACGAATTGATGAGTCCCTCTTGCGGCTGTCCAACCCTTGGATAATCTCGCCCGTGATCAGCCAAGCCGGGCTGTGTTCAGTCTCCATCAAATCTACTACGGTCAGAAGACAGGTCTTCCCCATGCAGGACAACAAATCCATGTGGCCCTCGAAAGCATATACATGGAGCATACAGAAAGAAAAAGACCTACGGCTGTAAGCCGGTCTCACCCGGACGTCAAGAGAATTCATAAATTTCTCAGCCAAGTCGATCAGAGAAATCTTATCACCTTCCATCATGCGGGATACCTCGTTGTGGGAGAGCCCCAGAAATTCTCTCAGCTTCCTCCTCGGGTCATAGATCGAGTACGGGACAGCGGGACGGAGTATCGGGTTCCATCCTCCTATAGCTGCAATCTCCTCAGGTAAAGGGCAGACTTCGCCCCGAGGAAAGGCAAAGACAGGATATATGTCGTCCCAGTAAGCCAAGCATGCATCCAAAAAGTAACGATCAACCACCATCTGACGGAACGGGTACAGCTGAGTTATACCCGTCTGGTTAAGCGCCACCCTATCTGCGTCCCTGAAGCGCCGGGACCACTCCTGCAGCATAACGGTCAATCTATCGATTCCCATGACTAATTCCTTAAGAAAATGAAGGGATTTTCTTTTTTCCTTAAGGGAAATAAAGAGACTTTCTTTAAAGAGGGATTGATTTGTGATGAGAATTAAGGAGAAATCAAGAGCAAGAGAGGGCTATATATAGCATTAGCCTTGTAAACTGTTTAGGAAAATTTCCTAATCCTGATTGGAATCAAACCGCAAGCCTAGTTTCGATACTAGCACGGAAATCTCCATCCCGAACTTTCCTAATCTTTGTTAGGAGTCAAAAATCTCAAAGTTTCCAAAATTCAAAAATCTCGAATTTTCAAGATTTCAAATTTTCAAATTTTCAAAAAATCAATTTTCCCCAGCGCGAGTCTTTTTACTACCTACGTGTTGCGTGCATTTTATGTGACTTATACAGGTACGACTCAAACAGGGACATGCAAACCACTACACCTCCCTAGCATTTTCACGGGATGGGCCTACACACAGCCAGACACCCAGGACTTACGGGACAGGTCCAAATGCCCCACGGAGTATTATCATCATCCCAGGTATGGTTTCTAGCTTATGGATGGCGAGCCCTTCAAGCGAGTCTAATGGACTATAAACGACCCGACCGGAAGTCCGCCAGGTTTCAATCCTTGATTGGCCTGGTGGCTACTCTGAATTTCGCCTTGTCCAAGCCTCAGTCAGAGTGGGGGCTCTGTAGACACCCGCATTTCACTGCCAGTTGTCTATGGGAGTTTCCAAAAAACACCCGATGATGATCGGACGCTAACGTGCTTCTATGCGCTCGGATACGGGCTCAAATCCATTAATCACTGGCTAACACACTTACAGAGTACAAATATCACAAAATCAACCTCAAATCCAGGTCCAGTGGGCCGTTTCCAATCAAATAAGGCTAATTTGGGCCGAAACCGACACCGGAATTAAAACCGACTTTTTGCGATTGGGTCAACCCCGGTCAAAGTCGTTTCCGAGACACACAAAACAACCCCTCACATCATCAAAAGTCCAAGTCAAACGCAAAACCCATCAAACATCCAAAGTCAAGGTCCAAGTCAATGGACCCGTGCAACCCGTTGGGCCACTCGATCGAGTGAGGCACTCGATCGAGTGGGCCTGTTTCGAGCCCGGCTGCAGGCGTAACGGGCCACTCGACCGAGTTAGCCACCTACTCGGTCGAGTAACCCTAAACTGGGTGCCCTAGCCTTCCCTATATAAGCAACCCTCATGCAATACTTTATACAACTTTTGACCACTTCAAAAAACCCTAATCTCTACACACCTTTGAGCAATCATACACATACAACCCTAAGCATTACACTAGCAAAAACCCTAAACCTAGTTTTAGGAATCAATCCCGAGCCACCATAACTTAACCTTCATTCACCTCGAATGCTCTTGTGTTAAAGCCACGGTTACGAGTTCGATCCGAGACAAGAACATGTAGGTTGAGGGTGTCAAAACCCTTTCTTTTCTCCTTCTCTTCCTCACGTCGTCTTCATCTTCTTCTCGCATCCTTTTTTTTTGTTTTGTTTTTTTTAATTTTGTTCATTGCATCATAATATCGATAGTATAATTAATATCAAAGCATTAAAATACTTATCAATTTGTGTCGAATAAGAGGGATATCGGAATAAGAAAACACGAATATACAAGTGTACTGCACACAGCGTTGACGGTCGCTTATTCCGGTACCCCGACTATTTGATTATTGAGATAAGTCAACTTAAACAATAATTTTTTTTTTATTTCGCCTTCATCATTATTCGAGTCATATAATCACATCGATTTTCAAAAGCAAACATTGTATTTTAATAAGGGTCGAAACCCGTTGATGCGGATCCGACGTCAAACAGTTCGCGAGAATTAATTACGACGTCGGGATGCGGAGGGAATCACGTCTTTCAATTTAAGCAAAGCGTCGATCTATTAAATTTGATACCAATTCCTTAATTGGATGTCGAATCTAACGATCTAGTCACATAAGTTAACTAACGCGATTTTCCGTTGATGCTAAAGTAATTGCCAATACAATTAAATAGAATTACGACATTATTTAACGCGGAGGAAATCTACCATATCGCGGTAGTTAATTTAAGTCGACTTAAATTAATCTTCTATCGTTTTCACTCTAGTATGCCATATCGATTCGTAATCGAATATGGGATACGACGAGTATTCAAGTCCCAAATTGAGTATAAATTCCGCCATATTTATGCCCAATTCGTCAAGTCATCAAAAATCAAAAGCAATTTCAAAATCGATATTTAAAATTGCAAACGACACGGTTCGTACAGGTGCCACTCGACCGAGTGCCTACGCCACTCGATCGAGTGACATTACAAAAACCGAGACAGAACGTCTCTTACGACCTCCACTCGGTCGAGTCTCACAGTGACTCGGTCGAGTGGCGATGTACTCGATCGAGTTGGTCAATAGCTCGGTCGAGTAGGGTCCGTAATACGAAACAGAATGTCTCTATGACCTCCACTCGGTCGAGTTTCACAGTGACTCGGTCGAGTGGCGATTTACTCGGTCGAGTTGGTCAGTAACTCGGTCGAGTAGGGTCACAAAACCTGGACAGAACGCTTTTCAGAGGTCCACTCGGTCGAGTCACACAATGACTCGGTCGAGTGGCCCTTAAACACGTCAAACCGTGAGTCCTACACATCACATTCGAGTCTCGTTAATCATTTTCGTGGCTTAAGCCAACATGTGCCTAATCCATCACGTGAAACACCTCTTTCAAAACCATGCATTAACTCATTTGCATCATTCTATATCATTCAATATCTCATAAACCGTTATATCGTTACTAACGCATTTATTGTTTCTCTTGTCATTTTTTTTGGTTGTTTATTTTATCGCACTAAAATGAACCCACATGCTAAATTCAACTTTGACGTTAGAATTAATTGCATTAAATCGACTTAGAAACCCTTTTCAATTCCATTCACATGTTTAGGGAAAATAATCTTTGCATATCATTTTCCCGTTCAACTAACGCGTGTATTGGAAAGTCATTCGAATTCTTAGTAGAGGCCGCTAATGTGCGGGCGGGGTTGTGTGTCCTTTGTGGGCTTCCCAACACGTACCCTCACCCTTTACTCAGAACCTCGGTTTCCGGATGCCCGAAACCGTTGGCGCACGAGAGTCATTCAATACACAATATCCGATAATGTCGGTATTGGTATCAAATGCAAAAGGACGAGCCCAATAAACTCTGACATCAGAAATGGGCCGTATTTTGTATACGGACCACTACGACATAGAGTGGGCTCGAATGGTTCCGAATAATCACAAAATTCGGTGGCGACTCCACATAGACCTAAATTTCAATTCGATCCATTCTCATACGGAGATTCATTCGCCTCCCCAAACCCGCGCGTGGCCGCGTCGGGGTGGACCTATGTCATGTCCACACTATGTGTCTACTTCTTAAAATAATCCAAACTATACGTAATCTCATTATAATATGAACTACGCATTCATTAATCTCGCTTTGCTATGTGTGAAATTATAACTTGCTATTACCGGTCACAGTGACTTGTTGTAACTTTCTCGAGTTTTATAGGTCCATTGTAGTCATCGTGAAAGCCAAAATTATAATAGAAATATATTTTTTCATAGCTTCTATAAGACTAATTGAAAATGAAATGGACGATGAGTTTTCGGAAAATTTAATTTTTCTTATCAATGACCGAAAATGAAAACGAAATGTGAATCAGATGAAGAAGAGTTAGAGAAAGAGTTGAATAAGAGAGGTTAAACAGGTAGCCGGCCACCCATAGCAAAATGAGGTTAATGAAGGCGTAGTTCATATTAAAATGAGATTACGTATAGTTTTGATGGGAAGGATTTATCGTGAATCATACTAACAAATAAAACCAACTAAACCTAACTGGGTAGATAGGGTAATTAAGTCGGGTCGAATCCACGGGGACGGAAAAAGGTGTCTAGACTAAGGTCTACCTAAGGACTAGACTAAGTCAACTAAGCTAAACAAACTAAAACGATGAAGGGGGATAAAACTATGACTAGGAATGAACTAAGTACAACAACTAAAGCTAAAAGAATAACTAACTAGAGAAACAATGGCTAAAAGGATAGAGAATTCAATAGAAAAAGGACTAGGATTAGGTCGGGTTCAAGGGTGATGAAATGATCAAGGGGAAGCAAGAATGAAAGGGTAGTCAAGCTATCTAGGCATAGTCCAGGCTCTCGCTACTTAAACCTACCTAGAGGTTCCTCACTCTCGCGCAAGAACCCATCCTAGCGACATACAAGGTCACAAGAAGAAGGCTAGAAAACATGCATTTGCAACTACAAGTCATTCAAGCATTTCATCAAGCATGGTCTATGCATACAACTAGGAAGCAACCAAAACTTCCACCAACAATCTATACAAACCCTTAATCACCCATGTAGACATCCAATTCCCCAACTAATCCTAGCAAGAGACTACTCACACATATCTAATGGAAAACTAACAAGAACAAGAGAAACCAACACAAGAAAAATCACATTCATAATGAAGAACTAACAAGGAACAATGAACAATACAATAAACAAAAGATAAAGAATGAAACTTGAATGATAAAACAAAGATCAAAGGAAAGGAGAAGAGAAATTATACCAAACTAGTAAGGATGAAAGATTGAAACTTATAATAATAAGAAAACCCAAATACATCAACCAAGGTTGTCAATCTTGGTTGGATTCTTCAAGAATTCCAATAATACAAGGATTAAACTAAGATTAAGGATTAATTAAAGAGGGATTAAGCTAATCTACACTAATCTAACCTAAAAGTTTCTCTAATCTAAGGGTTGGTGCTTAAAACAATACAAGAGGGAGATATATATAGGGTTTCACGAGCAAAAGAGTTTAAGAAATGACGGAACCCGCCTGAACTGGGTCCTTCCTGACCGAAAAGGGGATCTTCTCGACCGGGAAGGGGCTGATCCCGGCCGGGATGGCCTCCAGAAGCCGCTGTTTGCTTTCCTTCTTCGTCTTGGTCCTGATGGATGTGATCCCGACCGGGATGGGTCATGTAGGCTTCAAATAAGATCTCATAGATCTCTACTTGCTCTTCATAGGCTTCTTATCGATTCTCTATGTTCGGGATTGGGTCCAAGGGCTCGGGATCAAGTCTAAGCTACCGAGTGATCATCGCTTCTCCTCGTTGGCTCCAAATGTGTCGGAAACGAGTCGGAATCGTTCCATTTCTCCAAGATTGTTCTTAGGAACCTAAAACAAACTGGAAGAAGCGTAAGTAGACAAGAAACCGCTCCAAAGAGCGATTCCACAAGAGAAACCGGGACCAAACACAAGGAATAAGCACTACAAAACACACTTATCAAGTTTAGATTAATTTAAGAAGCAGACGCATAGTTGATATTATTCCCATGAAATAACCCTAAAAAAATAGTTAATTCAAACAACAATTTACCTACAGATTTTCTCCCACTAGCAAGTGGTTACTTGATGATTCAACTTGATGGTTAATCATTTTATAAGTGTCTTACTGTGTATTTTTTATCGTTTTCATTTTTTTCCTTAATGAGTTGTTAGTATAATTTTTACGGTTGAGTGAACAATTATAACGAATTTTTCAAAAGAATAAAAAAATTTAATTTAGCCTTGGAACTTGTCTTATTTATTGAGTAGGGAGTTAAATAGCCAATCAATATGATAAATTTTCTTAATTTAAGAAAGTTTCCATACAAAGATTCATTATTAAATTGAGTAAAAAAAAGAGCAACATGGGATTCGAACTCCTGCCTCCACTGTACAAAACAAACCACTCAACCACCAAACTACTTTTAAACCACCAAACTACTTTCAATATATGAGTAATTTGGACTTCAAATAATTTATGAGGCCCCCAAAACTTTGAGGCCCAGTGCAAGTGGGCCTATAGCGCTACCCCTAAGACGGGCCTGAATAAGAAAAAGAGTAATTAATTCTACAATAAGACGATGAAATTCTATTATACAAATAAAAGTAATCATTCCTCAAAATTATGACTAATCATTCGTTATTAGATATCTTCCAAAACTCAATTGAGTCTTGAAAACCTCTTAAACTATAAACTCAAGTAAAATTATTACAAGATTTCTTAAGACTATATCTGAACTTAAGTCAAAATTATTTTATATCAAAAAATTGTGAGGTGATGAAATTTGATATTATAAATAAGATAAATCATTCGTTCTTAGATATCAAAATAAAAGTTTTTTGAGTCTTACAAAAGTACTTGAGCCTATAAACTTAGGTAAGATTATCCCACATCGAAAAATTATAATAAGGTGAACGAATTTTATTATATAAATATATAAGAGTAATCGTCCATTCTAAGTTAGATATAAAAACAAACTCTTTTATTATTATAATTATCCTAACGTTGTCTCACATCGAAAAATTATGATGATGTAATAAAATTCTATATTATAGATAATAATCATTTCTCCTTGGATATTAGTTTGAAAAAAATTTGAGTCTTAAAAATGTTCTTAGTACCGTAAGTTGATGGAAAAGAGAAATCATTCGTGTTTGGATATTCACAAAAATCTGAGTTCTAAAAAGAGTTTTTATTAAGACTATATATAAACCTAAGTAGAATTATCGCATATCGAAAAATTATGATGAGGTAATTGAAATTCTATACACAAATAAGAGACATCATTCGTTTTTAGATATTAACCAAAATAATTGGCGATATTAACCAAAATAATTGTCTTATAAAAGCTCTTAAAGCTATCAATTTAAGTAAAATTATCCCATACCGAGAAATTATAATAAGGTGATAGAAATTCTACTATATAAATACGGAGTAAAAGCAATCATTTTTTAGATATTAACGAGAAATCTTTTGAATCCTAAAAGAACCTTTTAAGACTATAAACTTAATTAAAATTATCCCACATCAAAAAATTATGATGAGGTAACAAAATTCTACATCATCAATAAGAGAAATTATTCGTTTTAGATATTAATAAAAAATCTTTCGAATCTTATAATACTTCTTGTAAGGCTATAAATTGAAATAAATATTATCTCACATCGAAATTTTTTTTTTTAAAAAAAGTGATGAAATTATATTATTTAAATAAAAGTAATCATCGTCTTTAAATATCAATTAGAAATCTTTTAAGTCTTAAAAAGAGTTCTTAAAACTATAAATTTAAGTAGAATTATCACTCATCGAAAAATTATGATGATATATCATAAATAATAATTAGGTGATCAAATTCTGATACATAAATAAGAGTAATCGTTCGTCCTTAATAACTTAGATGGAAAAACAAAATCTTTAGATCTTAAAAAAAATTCTTATGACCATAAGCTTAATTAAGAAAAATTATCCCACACTTTTAAGTCTTAAAAAAACTCTTCAAACTATAAACTTGAATAAAATTTCTCACATCAAAAAATTATTACAAAGTCATGAATTTCATAGAAATAAACCAAACATCTTTTGAGTTTTAGAAAAACTCTTAGGAATATAATAAACTTAGCAAAAATTTATCTTTTGAGTCTTAAAAAAGCTCTTAAGACTATAAACGTATGTGAAATTTTCCCAAATTGAAAAATTATTCTAAAGTTATGAATTTCATATTATTTGTTCGAGAAATTAATGAATCTATTACATATAGAAATAGTGAAATCATCTCACATCAAAAAATTGTATTAAGGTGAAATTTTTTTATATTATAAATAAGAATAATCATTCGTTCTTAGATATCAACAAAAAAAATCTTTTGATCTTTAATCTCTTAAGACTATAAAATTAAGTAAAATTATCCCACGTCAAAAAATTATGATGAGCTAATTAAATTCTATATAATAAATAAGAGTAATCATTCGTCTATAGATATTAACCAAACATGTTTTGACTCTTAGAAAACCTCTATCTCGCATCGAAAAATTATATAATATGGTGATGAATTTTCATTGTATAATTCGTCCTTAAATATTGACAAAAATTAAAGAGCTTTTAAGACTATAAAATTAATTAAAATTATCTCACATTTAAAGAATAATGTCATTGAAAGACTAACGTCATATGTATAAATTAAATATTTCTTCCTTCTATAATTGTAGTTATAAGTAAAAAGTGAGGTTAATATAGTAAAAAGGTTGAACCAAATAAAAAATATTTGCGATGAGAAGAAGATAGAAAGACAAACAAAAATAGAATATGGAAGAAGATAGGAGGGAGGAAGTTCTTCGTAGTATAATTGTACCATATTGAAAGATTATCAAAAGGGGATGATCATATGATTATAAATTGAAGTCATTATTGGTTCTTAGATATTAACTATTAACTCGAATATTTACCGAGTATTGTCTTAAAGAGAGATATTACGAGTTTTAAATACCATGCACGCGTATAATTTAATTGACGTTTACCGCATGTATGACCTCTCAAATTACACATTCACGTATGTGGATGGTATTCCTTTACTATTAACTATATTCTTACCTCTTACCTTCGACTTACTTTCTATTTTTGCGCATTCTCATTTATGCAATCTTTTAACTTGATGTCATTATCATTGTCACTAAAAATCGGTTCATGCAGCGCGAGATGCAGGAGCAGAAGAGGACGATAGAGATGCTGAAGGAGAGGATGGTTATGTCCGATGAAGGCTGCTTTTCCATGCCACGGGGTCAGAGGCGTGACGATAACGCTGACGATGGACACGCATTTGGTAGTAACGTGGAGGTAGACCCGACCCATTAGGTAGACTCGGTAATATGGATTTTCTAATTACTAGTCCTCGAACTTGTTAACTGAATATATATTAGTTTTTTTCGAATTAGGTTGACTTGTGAACTTGGGTATTAGGTAGGTGTGAACTTGGGAACTTGGTAACTTGTGAATTTGTGAACTTGTGAACTTGGGATTAGGTAGACTCAATAATATATTAGTTTTTTTTGGATCATTGAGCATGTTCTGCTTCTTCTGCTTCTGCGTGAAAGATTCGATGGGGAATTTGCTTGGGAGGAGCACATTTGGTTGCATGTGATGTGCTTTTATTTTTTCATGTTGCTTTTCATTTTGGGGACGTTGTATATTCGGTAGCTTCGACCCCATACACAGAAGCTTTCGTCGGAAATTTCGACGCAATTTGGTCGCGCAAACTCATTTTGAGTGGGAAAATTCCGCGCAAAACTGGTCGCACAGACCCATTCTGCAAGGGAAAATCCCATGCAAAATGGTCGCATATACCCTTATATGTGTGGGAAAATCCGCCGCAAACCAACCCATTTCCGACGTTTTAATAGTTGACTACAAGTCCCCTTTGACTTGTCAAGCGTCGCCAATTCTGCCACAAGTCTGATGCATATATTTTTGCGTCGGCCAATCCGACGCACATCGTCCCCTTTGCGTCGAAAATTAATGGCGGCCTTTCACGTCGCGTAATCCACCGCAAACTTGATTTTGCGGCGGATTTTCTTGATTTGCGGCGGATTTTCCGCCGCGACAGACCCTTCATTTTTATAGTGCATCACTAGTATGATATGTTAAAGTAAGAGAGATGTTGTAGAGGAGTTAAACATGGTTGAAGGATGTTTTTATGCTTAGATGAAAAATCGATAAATAGTGAGATAAGTGTAAAATGAAGAGATGATGAAGCTAATTAGGGGATTGAGCATTGTTGTAGATAATAATCTTAACTTTCAAGTTTAACACTACTATATACGTACTTCGTACAATAGAATTTACTCTGTACTATATAATAAACTTTCCATGCGTGAGTGTTAAATTCATGCGAACAAGAAAAGTTGTAAGTTGTCAAACCAATCAAAATA
The DNA here is from genome assembly GCA_958450325.1 of Agrostemma githago. Lineage (NCBI taxonomy): Eukaryota > Viridiplantae > Streptophyta > Magnoliopsida > Caryophyllales > Caryophyllaceae > Agrostemma > Agrostemma githago. The sequence continues at coordinate 13,596,716 of OY288239.1, forward strand.
ATCACAAAGTAAATCAAAATTGATTCAATACTAAATATTTAAGTTTACTATGGTAACAACATCAAATAGTTTCACTTTCTTAAATAAGATTCTTCAACTTCTCTCTGCATCAAAACTTCTCAAACCCTAATTTAACCGCCGCCACCCTTCTGCTCATCTACTCTCAGCACCGATCTCCACCGCTGGTTGGAGATAAGGTCGTTCTTGACCTATCTCCGACCAGTCTTCCACTTTTCTCTCTGTCGGTCCTTCCTTCCCCCACAATTCGCTTGAGAATCGCCGCTGGAGATCCTCTCCCTTCCGTCACTTCAATCAACACCACCGCCCTTGGTTCTTGGAGGCTTTCTTGTTTTGGTTTTTCGTCTTCCTCCTCTTTGTCCACCCCCCTTGTCCGTCGTCGCCTGTGTCGGTGAGTATTCCCCCTTCCCCTCGCCCCTCCCCCACTCTCCGGTGATCGGGTTCTGTAGATCTGAGTCGGGTGTCTTTTTTTCAATTCCCTCGGTAAATTCGGAAGGTTTCCCCCCTCCTCTCGCCCCCCCTCCACCTTCTAGAACCGACTTGGGCCATTTTCGTGTCTCACCTTGTTTTGTTTGTCCACCCCCCTTGTCCGTTGCTGATTCTAGTCGGAAAGTGTTTCCCTCTTTCTTCGCCCCCTCCCCCACTTTCCGGTGTCCGAGTTGGTTGGGTTCTGGGTCGGGTGTTTTCGTTTCCCGTGACGATCTCAGAATGTTTCGCCCTTCCCTTCGCCCCCCTCCCCACCTTTTGCAATCGTCTGATCCTGTTTGTTTTTTCGCTTGTTTTGCTGTGGTCCGTTTTCTGAGTCTCCTTGTTTCCTGCCTTGGGTGGCTGTTGGTTTGTCGGCTTTACGGTGTGAGAATCTTTCAGCGTTGGCATTTATGCAGTTGTGCTAGTGGATTTGTTTTGGCTGATGGATTGTGCTAATGGCGGTTCTGGTGAGATTCAATTTTCAGAGTGGCTGAGTTATGGGTGGCTACTTCCATTATGATTTAATATGTTTCACTTGTTTGTTTTTCATTTTGGTTTGTTGTAGTCTTTTGTTTAATGCCTCCAACGTCCCTTTGGTGAGGGCCCTTGGTTGGATAGTTATGTTTAGCAGGTTGGTTATGGAGGGATTACTCAAGTGCTTCTTCCAATTGGATTGTCTAAATTGTTGGTATTATGGTCACCTGGATCGATTACCCAAGTGTAGGAGATTCGTCTCCGTTGCTGGATGAACATGTTGTCCTACCATGCCTCTTTTCTTTCTACGTTATTCTCGTAAGAACGTAAGTACACTTAGTGCTTGTCAATCTTGTTTCTGTAAGATTCAACAGTCCATGGTGGTCAGCAATCCCCTTTCCACTAACAGAACAACACATCTTAAGTTTTTCTTTCCTACTTTGCATGGGTTATTGGTTGGGCCTATCCTGGTTGGATCATTTAGTTGTTAAGGCGGTTGGACTTATCCATCATTCGTCTACTAAATTATGTACTTAACGTGATCTTTACGACATAATTATAGAATTCATATAATTTCATATAATCTACATTAATCTACATTACACATAATTATGTACTTAACTCATATGTTTGACATAATTCCATATAATCTACATTAATTATAGTCTATATAATTATGTCATATATCAATCTACATTATTTTGCATATAATTATTTATAAATTCTTAATTCTATGAATGTTTTGTATCTATCTAATCTTATCAATCTTAACAATTATGTCAATCGTTATCTATATAATTATGTCATATATCAATTTACATGCAATTTTTCATATAATTATGCCACAAATTCCGAATTCTATTAATCTTTTGTATCAATCTATTCTAATCAATCTTAATATTTATGTCAACTGTGATCCATATAATTATGTCATATATCAATCTACATTATTTTCCATATAATTATGCCATAGATTCTGAATTCTATTAAGTTTACAAAGAGTAATAATATTAATGAGTTAATGAGTCAATCTTTGTAGTTTGTACAATCTATAATTTCTATAATAGGTCAACTAAAAGAATCAAATGTGATCTTCCAATCTTCTATAATAATAGGAGAACTTCAAATATCAATTGTGTACATTTTATTAATAGCTTACTAGCTTAGGCCCCGTGCAAATGCACGACTTATTATTACGATAATGTGTTAGCAATAACGATAATAGACTAATTTAAAATTATATCTATTGTGCAAAGATCTCACATATCAAATTTTTAAGAGATACTCTAATATTTGGACTGATTTGCAGTCAATAAATATATTTACCTCCTTTTATATAGATCTCTAATTATTCGTTATTCTTGGAATTTTTTACAACAACTAAAATTTAGGCGGGAAAAAAATGCATAGAATTGCGACACGTGTCCATTTACTTATCTTGTAGTTTCTCTTTTAGTATAATAGAGATTGCACGGGGTCTAGTATATCATTTACATTTAATTTAATTTACATTATACCAAAAAAATGGCTACCTCTCAATCCCGACGTTTCAATATGGTCAGTGATATTAAAGACACCAAGGAAACATGGAGAATCAGGGTAAGAGTCATTAGGATGTATTCCGTACCGGCTTGGAATAATCAAAATGAATTAAGTCGGATTGAAAAGATTCTACTCGATGAAAGATATTAAATACAACACGTAGATTCAACATGTATATTTTTGACTTCTATTTTCTTTTTAATTGCACTTTTTAATTATGGAAATAACTAACTAAAAGAAACAAACCACCAATTAATTTTCTTATAATTATAAAACTCAAATCAAAGAAAATATTTATGATAAATAAAAAATAGAAAACATAAAAAAAAATCGCAAGTTTATATAAAATTTTTATTCAATTTGATTAAAAGAGTCAATTAATAAGTATATTAATTGAAAATATCATTTCCATTTTCTTTTTATATATTCATGTATTATACTATTAAGGCTTGGTATCCTAATATTAACATCATAATACAAAGTATACATGGTTTATGACCAAATAAAAGATTTGTAATTAGGTTAATTTTTTATTAATTATATATTCCTTAGAAAACCATGCAATTGCATGGGATCTACACTACTGAGGATAATATTGGCTCAAGCAGTCGTGGTCAATCTTCCATTCACAACACTCATCCAACCAGATGGTAGATGTTTATGTTCTTAGATTCTTTGTTGTGTTTTTTTCGCTTTTAGTAGAAGCATATGTAATGTAGTAACTTTCGAACTCTAGTGAAAATTTGTTTTATGAAAAAAGTAATACCACTTGCCAAAAAAAAAGTTTGTGTATGTATTATCTACGGAGATAGTACAAAAATTGCGACAATAATTAAATCAATTAGGTTAGACTTGATACAAATGACCGACGGAGTATTATTTAATTAGATCGAGATTAGGATGAGGAAATTATACCCATTAAAAGTTAACATGGACCCGACACGTGTTCTGTTTTTGAGGACTAAAATCCCCTATACACTAAGAGATTAACTCTCCCTTAGTTTTTCCCTCCAAAAAGTTACTCCCTCCGGTCATTATTTATCGCCATGCTCCCTTTTGTACATAAAATAAGAAATAAATATAAAATTGTAAAGAAATGATTGTGGGGTAACGAAGAATAAATATAAAATGATAAAGAAATGAATGGTGGACCTTAAATTGTAAAATTCAATGACATTTCTTGTAAATAAAAGATAGAAAAAAAAGATAATATGGTAAAAGGGTAAGATATAAAATAAAAGTGGAGAAGTAGGACAAAAAATAAAGGCTACCAAATAAGGAAAGTGGGGCGAAAAATAGTGACTAGAGGGAATAATATCTAAATACGGAAACAATCATTAATAATAATTAACTCTAATATATCAAATTTATGGGGTTATTTAACGATAATAATACCAACTATAGGGCGTCTTCCCAAAATAATATCAGTTTTAATAAATCTGATAATAATACGTATTATTGGAGTAGTTCAACAATAGTAGTATATGTGACCGGTTACATGTAGAACCCTTCCACCATCCTTTTTCACCTTCAATTTTATTTAACGACAATAATACCAACTATAAGGCGTCTTCTCCAAATAATATCAATTTTAATAAATCTGAGAATAATACATATTATTGCAGTAGTTAAACCTGATAAGCTAGTCGTGTGCCTATCAAAAATAACCAACTACGGTCCAACTAAAAATATAGCTAGGGAAGTCGGGATCGATTTCACAGGGAGACAAATAAATCCTACTTGCAATTAAAGTCTATCTAAGTAACAAATTGGGGGTTTATGTTTGTTTTAACTAATCTAAAGTAATGAAAGAAAGGGAATTAAAGGAAAAGAATCAACTAAAATAAATACGATGAATTAAGACAAATTGATATATGGAGAGAAAACTAGGATTGTCGGTTCACTAAGAATCTCATATGGCCATGGTCTAAGTTACAGGTCTGTCGCAGATATTGGTCTAAGGGGTAATGAAAAGGTCCTTTCGGTCCGCTATTCATCCTAACATGCGTCTAAAGGCTTCCGATCTTATTAGGGCATACTAATGTGTTGTAGCAGGTCTAACTTTTACCAGGCTTTCGATCTTAGGTTCAAGTTTATCGAATTCAATTAATCAATCATGCGCATTAACTGACTAATCACGATTATATGCTACAATTGACAACTCTGACACAATATCATTGACACAACTATAAATTATTTAGCGACCACATTCAATTCGCAGATCCCCTAAATCCTAGCGAAGGAAATTAGCGACTCATAATTAAATCAAGAACAACAAGATTAATTAGAGATTTTACTAGATTAAACATGATGAATAATAATAAATTTATGACAAGCATAAAACAAGGGTTAAGAATAATTACATAAGAAGAAGAAGAACAATCAGGAATGAAGAAGGAAGAAGGATGAAATAAAATTACCAAAAGGAATGAAGGCGATTAGAATGTTGCAATCTTACAATAACCGAGTTTTAAAAGAAGAAATTAAACTAGAAGTAATTTTAAGAGAATAAGGAGAAAAAATCTAAAGAAGAGTCTAAGGAGAAGTAAAAGAGAATAAGGGAGAAGTAGAGAAGTCTAAAAAAAATTAAAAGAATAAAAGAAGAGATTGTCTAATTCTATTCTAATAGTTTCTTAAATACTGAGTTAAACAAAAGCCCAAGAGTCTTGTTAACCCTAAACATTAAATTAGGAAAGTCTCGGTCTTCGTCCAGTCTCGAAAATAGTCGGTCGACTATTTTGAATAGTCGGTCGACTATTTGGATAGTCGTTCGACTATCGTAGACCTGTTTCCGTTTTCAGCACTGCGTACTCAACTTCAAATGCTTGTCATTTCTTTGTTACTTCTTCAAATCAGACGTATAATATACCGTTGGAAAGCTAAGAGAAAGATCTTTCCAACGCAACATGAATAAGCTCAATTGAAGTTGTAGAAATCAAGATCTTCACGTTTTAATTTGACCTATTTGGAAACGATCATTCTCTTTTCTTATTTCGCATAATATTTCATCTTTAAGCACGATTTTTGCCTTGTTTATCCATCCACGGGTTCAAACCTGCATAAGATGCAACATGACCACAAAGTATCAAATTCGGGGGAAAATAGTAGACAATGCTACTCGATATGCATGGAAATGCGTGCGTAAAAGACGTAATAATCATATATAAATCGCACGTATCAAACCTCCCGCCCCCAAACCAAACCCTTGCTTGTCCTCAAGTAAGCACAAGACAAAGAAAAACATCCTAATGGAACCGTATACAACTCAAAGCTAATTATGCTTCTGACTCGCCTAAACCAATTAATGCATATCGATTAAGGCCAATGCACACAACCACATACAACAAGCCTTATCAATGACAACAATACTGAACCATAAACATTCCGTTCTCACCAAACTTCAGTCAAAGAAATTAGGCATAAAGACAAGCGCCTTATCAAAATCGCTTCCCACTAACAACTATGAAATTGGAGAGATCAATTCTTTTCTCATAGCAAAAACACATTCTTCTTCTAGTTTCACTTTATTTTTTTTTCTTCTTTTTTTTCTTCATCGATTTTTTCTTGTCAATTCATTTTTTTCTCAATTCCCATCTTCAATCAACATGGTACCATATCTCACCCGAAAAAAAACAATTCCGTCTAATTAACCAACTAGCTTGACTAGGATAGACAATTTATGATATGTAGTTAATAAATGGGTCAAACAGGTCAATTGGGCTATGTGAGGCTCATGGGAATTAGATAAAAGAAAGAATTTGCCTTTTTCGCACATGTCAAAACCACGAGTCAAAAACGTACAGGTACTTAAGAGACAAATGTCATGCTTATGCAGTTTGATGTTACATGTCTCATAAGGAGTACTACTCTCAACCTAAATGAAACTGATCATGAATGTCATCAGTTTAAGGCTCTAATTCCTTACAAATCTGAGTAGTTTGCCAACAATGAGTCAAGTTTATTCGTCCAGTAAAGTCAATCAATGACAAGAGAATGATGCATGTAATTATGTACAAAAATGCTAACGATGCAAGGCATAAGCAAGCTAATGAAGACATAAAAGCAATATCATCATCGTTATATAACCATTCCGACTCGACTATATGCAAAAACATATTTTTGATTTTATGCATACGGAAATGCAAGAAATATGCAGATGGATGGAAACAGACAGAAGCATACCCTCCTCAAACCAAATCGCATAATGCCCTCATTGTGTACAACAAACAATAAGAGGCAACAAAAATACGGGAAAGAAATGCAAGACAACGGAAGTGCAAAAAGAAAATAGAGAAAATAAAAGAACTACTTACAAGATGTATATACAAACGGAGACCTCCTCAAACCGTCCTAATCGTCAAAATATATCAAATTCGCCATTTTATTTAGGGTTATTTCATGGGAATAATACCAACTATGCGTGTGCTTCTTAAATTAATACAAACTATACGTAACCCCTTTTAATACGAACTACGCCTTCTTTAATCTCGCTTTGTTATGGGTGACCGGCTACCTGTTGAACCTCCATTATTCAACTCTTTCTCTGACTATTCTTCTTCTGATTCACATTTCGTGTTCATTTTCGGCCATTGAAAAAAATAATTAAATTTTCCGAAAATTCATCTTTCATTTCTTTTTCAATTAGTCTTATAGAAGCTATGGAAAAAAAATGTTTTTATTATTATTTTGGTTTTCACGATGACTGCAACGGACCTAATAAAACTCTAGAAAGTTACTACAAGTCACTATGACCTGTAATAGCAAGTCATAATTTCATACATAACAAAGAGAGATTAATGAATGCGTAGTTCATATTAAAATGAGATTACGTATAGTTTGTATTAATTTAAGAACCACGCGCATAGTTGATATTATTCCCATGAAATAACCCTTTTATTTTAAAAACAAGTCAACGCCCTAAGTAGCATGTCATATTCCTGCGCATGTGAAATATGAAAGCAAATATAAGCACATGATAAGATAAAAGTATCAAATGTCAAAAGTATGGAATGAAACATCTTATCACGGAGTGGAGGACCAATTTTCACATGAAGTACTGCACTAATCTCCTCGTCCGCAAGACATGGAGCACCAAAGTTAAAATCAGAAAACAAAGTGTTAGTGGTCGTAGGAAAATAGTCAAAAATTGGCAGCAGTGGGGCCGATAAGCATAAAGGTGGAAAAAGGTGTGGAACAGGAGGAACTAAGCCCAAAACCTTAGAAGAAGAGAGGATAACAGGCAAAGTAACCAATAATGGTTCATCTACAATGTTGTGCTCATACTCGTCCCATCCAACCTCGATTTTCGAATCAAAAGGTTCTTTATGAACCTCATCACACAGATTCTCACAAAATGGAACCAAGGCACTCATGTCATAACTTTCGTCATAACCTATCTCATTGTCAAAACAAGGTCCCTTAAACATAACCGCATTACTAGTCTCACCAACAGGCTCATCATTAGTCAAATAAAGTGAAAAACCGGACTTCACACTTTCTTCAGCTAACCAGTCAAAGTACTCTATCACCTCTTCATAGGACTTGCTTTCAAAATCCTTACAAGTGAAAAATGTATAGGTTTTTGTAGAATCTGTCATACCTTTAATGACTATTAGAACAAGTGTTTCATTAGTGAAACGAGCGGATTTGAGAGAGCTAAGACAATCGCAAAACCTCTCCATATAAGCTCCAAAAGTCTCATCGGGTTCCTGTGGAAAATCTATAATAATCCTCATGAAAACGGTGAGAACAGTCTCAAGGAACTGGAGTTCCCTGAGACAAAAGATAAACTAAAACGACAAGTAAAATTCACCGTCTCCCCGACAACGGCGCCAAAATTTGATAAGCTAGTCGTGTACCTATCAAAAATAACCAACTACGGTCCAATTAAAAATATAGCTAGGGAAGTCGGGATCGATTTCACAGGGAGACAAATTAATCCTACTTGCAATTAAAGTCTATCTAAGTAACCAAATTGGGGGTTTATGTTTGTTTTAACTAATCTAAAGTAGTGAAGGAAAGAGAATTAAAGGAGAAGAATTAACTAAATTAAATACGATGAATTAAGACAAATTGATATATGGAGAGAAAACTAGGATTGTCGGTTCACTACGAATCTCATATGGTCACGATCTAAGTTACATATCTGTCGCATATATTGGTCTAAGGGGTAATGAAAAGGTCCTTTCGGTCCGCTATTCACCCTAACATGCGTCTAAAGGCTTCCGATCTTATTAGGGCATACTAATGTATTGTAGCAGGTCTAACTTTTACCAGGCTTCCGATCTTAGGTTCAAGTTTACCGAATTCAATTAATCAATCATGCGCACTAACTGACTAATCGCGATTATATGCTACAATTGACAACTCAGACATAATATCATTGACAGATCTATAAATTATTTAGCGACCACATTCAATTCGCAGATCCCCTAAATCCTAGCGAAGGGAATTAGCTACTCATAATTAAATCAAGAACAACAAGATTAATAAGAGATTTTACTAGAATAAACATGATGAATAATAATAAATTTGCGACAAGCATAAACAACGGTTAAGAATAATTAAATATGAAGAAAAAGAACAATCAGGAATGAAGAAGAAGGAAGAAGGATTAAATAAAATTACCAAAAGGAATGAAGGCGATTAGAATGTTGCAATCTTACAATAACCGAGTTTTAAAGGAAGAAATTAAACTAGAAGTAATTCTAAAAGAATAAGGAGAAGAAATCTAAGGAAGAGTATAAGGAGAAGTAAAAGAGAATAAGGGAGAAGTAGAGAAGTCTAAAGAAAATTAAAAGAATAAAAGAAGAGATTGTCTAATTCTATTCTAATAGTTTCTTAAATACTAAGTTAAAACAAAGACCCAAGAGTCTTGTTAACCCTAAACATTAAATTAGAAAAGTCTCGGTCTTCCTCAAATCTCGAGAATAGTCGGTCGACTATTTTGAATTGTCGGTCGACTATTTGGATAGTCGTTCGACTATCGTAGACCTGTTTTCGTTTTCAGCACTGCGCACTCAACTTCAAACGCTTGTCATTTCTTTGTTACTTCTTCAAATCTGGCGTATAATATACCGATCGAAAGCTAAGAGAAAGAGCTTTCTAACACAACTGAAATCGGCTCAATTAAAGTTGTAGAACTCAAGATATTCACGTTTTAATTTGACCTATTTGGAAACGATCATTCTCTTTTCTTATTTCGCATAATATTTCATCTTTAAGCACGATTTTTGCCTTGTTTATCCGTCCACGGGTTCAAACCTGTATAAGATGCAACATGACCACAAAGTATCAAATTCGGGGGAAAATAGTAGACAATGCTATTTGATATGCATGGAAATGCGTGCGTAAAAGACGTAATAATCATATATAAATCGCACGTATCAAAACCAAAGTAGTATAGGTGACCGATTCTGGTGGAACTCGTTCACCTTCTTTTTTCGCCTTTAATTTATTTCATATTACTTCACTCATTTTCAATTCCTCAATGTAAGGAGGACTAAACGTGATTAATGTCTTCCGCCTTCCTCTTTCTTCATCCTCACCACTAACAACACAATCCTACAACAAAATCAACACATTAATATAAATGAAACGTATAGATAAAAAACCAAAGAAGGATGAAGGGGGATGGAGAGAGGGTGAAGGAGAACTAAGGAGTAGACCAAACATAACGACTTGACCCGAATGAGCAAATCAAACCCGATCTGACACACGAGTTGAAGACCCAATTTTGACCTGTGACCTGAATTGACCCGAGCTAACCCGAAACTGACCCAACTAATATTATAGAAAATGAGTCGATATCCCTAAAAACGTTGAAAATAGCAAACCCGAAAATGAACCCAACCTGAAATGATTTGACCCGACCCGAAGTCAACCCGACTATTATAACTCGAAAGTGACCAGAGCCGAACCCGACCCAATTCACCCGTTATCCAAGTCTAAGAAGGGTGATGGAGGATAAGTAACCGGTTAAATATTAACTAGGTGACCTAACGTAGGAGGTTAAAAAGTCACCTATAGTACTCTGGTGTAACTACTTCAATAATACGTATTATTCTCAAATTTAATGAAATTGTTATTATTTTGAGAAGACGCCTATAATTAGTATTATTGTCGTTAAATAACCCCCTTTAATTTTATTTAGCGACAATAATACCAATATTATATATAAATGCAATTAATAAAAAAAAGTTAATGTTACATTAGTTGTATTTTATAAAATCTTACCAAATAAATGCAATTTAACAAGATAAAAACGTAATTAAAATAATTTGAGCAAATTTATCTACTGTATTATGCACTTCATGTTGAAATGGATTATAGAACATATGTAAAAGTTACAAGTAAAATATATCGTGCGAATATGCACGGATTTATGTATGAATAAATGCGTTAACATATTAATTATCATTAATGCGAAAAGAAAATGGCTAAAAAACCTTTATATGAAAATTGTTCCGGTCACGGAAACAATTAACCCGGCTCTGGATCCGATTTGTGTGATCGGAGTGCTGGTAAGTAACGGATCGCCTGATTTCCTTCAACCTCTCCTTTATCCCTCTTCTTTGATCGGACCTTCCCGGCGGAGTTGGCTTGCTCCCTTCACAATGAACGCACAGGGCCCCGGAGGTTGTCCGAGGGAACCCTCTCCGATGCCTAAGTTAGTCCGTGAAATGCCTTGATGAACCTAGCTCGTGAGGAACTAGGTGGCGTTTTTAGGAGTGAGAGTCTAGAGAGAGAAAATCCAACCCCTTTCTTGTGGGAAATGGAAGGGTATTTATACCTTCCCACAAGAGAGGGAAGTAGGAGGAGAATGGATGGATAAGGAGATGACAAGTGGCGTCTTCTCATCCACCCATTCCCAATTACCTTATGCGAAATGACGAGAGGGCCCCTGGGGATCTTGGCCCTGTCAGCAGGGATGTCCCCAAGGTAGGCGGATTTTGAGCCGTGGGCGCTGGGCTCTAGCAGGCTGCGTTGGCCTGATGGCCCAGCGGTCGGCTGTTTTCCTTAGCTTTTATGTTCTTTTATTCTTGCTACTTGCCAGGGGCTGGCTTTTGGGCTTTATAAGCGATCCTCTGGAGGCCTGTCTTGCAGGCTGTTAGTGTCAGGCTGCCGACCCCAATCAATTGGCCCTCGCCAGCTGGGAGGAAAGCAAGGCTTCCCTTCTGCTGGTGACTCTTGCTTGGAGGGAGGTTGACTTGTTTATATTTTTGCTGCCGCATTTAATGCTTTGTGCCTTCCCAAGGAATGAAGCACAGTTTGTGTCAGGTGTACAAAGGGTTGAGAGTGTCTTTGTAATGATTACACTTCTCTTCTTGATGGATTTTTGGGAACCGTGAAGAGTTCGTGATTGGTGGTTTTCCCTTCCAGGGTGGTTGGGATGTCATTAATGCTGCGCCTTCACTTGTATAAATCCCAGTTCTCTTCGTCATATTTGCTTAACCCATTTTCAATCTTTCCACTTTCTTTGTTTAATCATGGTTTGGATCAAAAAACTCGTGACTCATCGTGGAGTTCGCTCTGTCCCTTTCCTTTTCAGAGGATTCTGGAGGCTCCGATACGCTCGAGCTGCTCATCGAGCCATTCGTCGCAGCCGTTGTTCACGGCCTTATTCTCATCGGAGTGGCAGGAAAGCCTCTATCAGGTCGAGCAAGCGTCTTAGGAGATCTTCGCCCGCTGCTGTCCCCAGATTTAGGCGGTGTCCTCAGGGAGGGGGTTGTTTTGATCGGGGGTGCCACGAATGCTTTCCGTGGTTGCACCCTGAACAATTTGACCCTGACTTTTCTGACGCAGATTCCTCCCTGAGGTCAGGCCCCTCTTCTCCTGTGAGGAGAACAGGTTGTCGTACCTGTGACGAGTCCCAGGCTGTTCCCTTCGGCAGGGATTGGGAGGACAGTAGCCGAGACTCCGATGACAATGAGTGTCTTGGTTGCTTGAGCGACAAGGATGGGGATGGACTCCCTGATGATCCTTTCAAGGACTCCCCAGACTGGGATTGGGGATCGGATTTTGGGAGCCAAGGTAGCCCTGGAGACCACTCTCCAGATTTAGATGTCGATTAGGCCTGCTTAGCAGGGTGCGGGTGTGTCGGGCCGGAAGTTTAGGCCTTAATGTATTTTCTTTTTCTTGCTTGGCATGATATGTAATTTGCCCCTTTTTCCCTTTAAGGCTAACGAACCGGAATATAAGCAACTTTGGCTCTGTTGTTATTAATTATTTTTTTTTTGAATGTGGGGATGACGTCGTCAGTCGATTTTCCCTCTGACATTTTAGTTTTTCGAGGCCCTTCTTGGGAAGGAGTGAACAGCTTGTGTTCAGTGTGCGACACGTGGGAGGTTGTTGGGGGCGTCTTGTCAGAGAGGTCACCTCTTGGGCTTCTTGGGCTTTATATAAGCCCCTCTCCTCCTCCATTCTTTCTTTTTACCTTTTCTGAAATTCATAACTCTTCTCACACTCCCAAACCGCCTTTGTTGCTGAAAAATTCTGCGAGGAACATGAAGTGCCTTCTGTCACTTTTTCCGGCGACTATCGGCGTTCTAGGTTAGAAGCTCTTCTTTAAGCCTTTCCCCCTCTATTCCCTTTCATAGGTATTTCCCTTCATAGCCAGTATGTCGCGAGTTCGCCCCCTTTCTTTTAATTCTTTGCTTGGGGGAACTAGGGATGGCGACGGTGGTAGGCGTGACCTAGCCTCTTCCTCCGGGGTTGGCCCCCGGGGAGAGGATGATCATTACAGGGGGGAGGGTGCAGAATCACCCGAACCTGCTCCCTTCGATGTAGTTGATTCTGATGACGAGGCCCTGGAGGTGGATCCTTCCAGGATTGTCGGCCTCCTCATCCGTAGGGAGAGGGGGAGGACTTATTACTTGGATAAGAAGAAGTATTTGATCCCCTTAAAAACTTACCCTGAGGCCAAGAACAGGGACTTGATACTGGAAAGCAATGCTGCTAAGGCAATTGAACAGTTCTATAACTTTGGGGAAGGGTATACAGTCGTAATTCCGGGGGAAAAAGACATAGTGTGCTGTCCCCCGGAGGGTTGCGTGGCCGTCTACCACAAGGCCTTAGAATTTGGCCTGCGATTCCCTCTTCATCCTTTCCTGGAGGAAACCTACAGGAGGATGAATGTCGCCATTGCTCAGCTTACAGCTACAGCTATTAGGTCTTTAGTAGCTTACACTTGGATCTGCCTTTTTCATGGCGAGGGGCCTTACATTGACGCCCTTCGCTTCATGGTCGGTCTTCAAATGGTGTCCTCGTCAGGGGGGGATGGCTCCCCCGGTTATTGGTCTCTGCAGAGACAAAAGAAATATGCCCTAGTCTGGCCGGCTTTGAGCAGCCTGAAGGACTGGAAAATTAATTTTTTGTACATCCATAGCGCGTCAGGGTGGAAGATTCCTAGGCATTTTAGGAATCATGTCCTCACCCGTATGGAAACACGCGAGGAGTACCACCCAGGTGTCGGGGGGAAGGCCCTGGAGGTCAAGTTGAGCGCGAAGGAGGAGATTTTGGTTAAAAAGTTTGAAATTGTCGCGGACAAACATGGCACCTTTGGCCCTGCTTTTTGGCTCCCTCACGCGGAGCTTATAGCGACAGACAAGTACTTGCTCCCCTTGGGCCTGATTCCTGGCCTTGAAGGTAGTTCTAGGGGGTTTTTTACTGTCACAGTTTTCCAAGGACTTTATTTCTCCTTGCTTTTTAGCTGACCGCCTTTCCCTTTCTGCAGATTCCATCACTTGGCGCTGGACAAAGAAGCAAGTTAGGAGATTGGGCTTGAGTGAGGAACTTGTTGTTCTCTCGAGGCGTCCTTCTCTCCCTGCGAATTTCAGGAAGGGGAGCAAAAGCCTGATGAAACTTGTAAAGGACTTTGCTGCTGGGCGAAGACTGTCTCTCCCTCCCCGGCTGCCGTCGTCGAAGCCGGCGACCCCTACCCCCAGCACCCATGAGGGGGAGGCTGAGGTTACTTCAGGGGCCACCCCTTCCCCTGGTCAGAAGCAGGACGCTTCTCCAGCTGGGCCCCGAGCTTCTCAGGGAGCGCACCCTGTGAACTCTGAGGGAACCGGGGAGAGTGTTCCTTTGGAGCTGAGGAGAAAGAGGGGTAGGGAACTCTCTGGAGCTGATGTGGTGGATTTAGAGGCGGATGTTACCACCCTTGAGGCGAAGCGTCCCGCTCGCGAGCTTTCGAGTACTCCCTTTCCGAAGGAGAATGCGGAGTTCCACTACACTGCTGGGGATAGTGTGGACGTATCAGGTCTGCTTTCCAACTCTGGTGCCGTCTTGGCTGACCGCCTTACAAAGTCTGTGACCTCAACTTCTCATCAGGTGCTTCAGTATATCCAGCGTACCTCTAAGGTTTTGCTGGCGTCCGCCGAGCTGGCGGCCCTCAGCCGCCTGAGTGACGAAGAACTGACGGTCACACCAGGGGCTCCTCCTCCCGACTGCCTGGCTATGGTAGAGAGGGATATTACTTTGATAAATAATTTGAAGGATAAGCTGGCAAGGCAGGAGGGTGAGCTAGAGGAGGTAAAGAGTCAGGCTGGTCAGTGGAGACTGCATGGAGAGAGGGCTGTGAAGGAAATAGCCAAGCTGGAGGCTGATCTGAAGGAGAGCCGTTTGCCAATGGAGCGGGCTAATCTCTCTCTGGTTGAGATGGGGCATTTGAAGGGAAGAGTAGCTGACTTGGAAGAGCAGTTGTCCAGAGCTAACTCGACTTTTGAACAGGCCAAGGGAGAGTGGAAGAAGGAGAAGGAGACCCTGGCAGAGGAGACCGAGGCTGCGGTGGATGCCAGCTTCGCAAGTGGTGCCAACTCTTCCCTGGAGTTGGTAATGGAGGTGATTGGGGAAATGTTCCCCACTTTTGATGAAGAAACCTTCCGGAATCTCTATTCTGCTAAGAATGAGCCTCGGGCGGCCAGACCACCTGAGGCTGATGCCGGCCCTCGCCAGGACACATCATGATGCTCTTTCTTGTAATAGTCTTACTTTCTGCGCTGAGCCTTAATATTTTCTCTTTTGGATTCTTGCCTTAGCTTATTTTGTAAAGACTTTCTACCCTTCATGGGTTTGGCTATGGAATGCTTTTTCTGGTTTTACTTTTCTTCTTTTAAGGTATGCTTGATCTAGGACTCGGGGGATCTTTCCCTAATTTTCGTTAGTTGCGGGGCTTCTTGGCCTATTGTCGGCCTCTGCTCGGAGTCCAGGGGGCTTACCCTCTGCCTGCCCAGAGGTAGGCAGGGAGGGCTTTCTGTGTTTTTTATACAAGGTTGGGGGAATTGCCCCCAGTCCTTGTCGGTTGTGCGTAGCCTAGCCCGTCCCTGGTTTATGTTTGGAATCCAGGAGGCCTGCCCCCTGCCTGCCCCTGGGCAGGCAGGGAGAGCCTTTTGCGTTTTTTATACAAGGTTGGGGGAATTGCCCCCAGTCCTTGTCGGTTTTGTGCGTAGCCTAGCCTGTCCCTGGTTTCTGCTCGGAATCCAGGGGGCTTGCCCCTTGCCTGCCCAGAAGTAGGCAGGGAGGGCTTTCTGCGTTTTTTATACAAGGTTGGGGGAATTGCCCCCAGTCC
The DNA here is from genome assembly GCA_958450325.1 of Agrostemma githago. Lineage (NCBI taxonomy): Eukaryota > Viridiplantae > Streptophyta > Magnoliopsida > Caryophyllales > Caryophyllaceae > Agrostemma > Agrostemma githago. The sequence continues at coordinate 13,612,785 of OY288239.1, forward strand.
TTGTCGGTTTTGTGCGTAGCCTAGCCTGTCCCTGGTTTCTGCTTGGAATCCAGGGGGCTTGCCCCCTGCCTGCCCAGAGGTAGGCAGGGAGGGCTTTCTGCGTTTTTTATACAAGGTTGGGGGAATGGCTCCCAGTCCTTGTCGGTTTTGTGCGTAGCCTAGCCTGTCCCTGGTTTCTGCTTGGAATCCAGGGGGCTTACCCTCTGCCTGCCCAGAGGTAGGCAGGGAGGGCTTTCTGCGTTTTTTATACAAGGTTGGGGGAATTGCCCCCAGTCCTTGTCGATTTGTGCGTAGTCTAGCCTGTCCCTAGTTTCTGCTCGGAATCCAGGGGGCTTGCCCCCTGCCTGCCCAGAGGCCGACAGGGAGGGCTTTCTGCGTTTTTTTATACAAGGTTGGGGGAATTGCCCCCAGTCCTTGTCGGTTTGTGCGTAGCCTAGCCTGTCCCTGGTTTCTGCTCGGAATCCAGGGGGCTTGCTCCCTGCCTGCCCAGAGGCCGGCAGGGAGGGCTTTCTGCGTTTTTTATACAAGGTTGGGGGAATTGCCCCCAGTCTTTGTTGGTTTTGCGTTTTTGTTGGGGGGGTCCATTTTTCTTGGTCCTGGCAACAGGGGGGCCTCCCCCTATTGCCCCCTGCTCGTTTGTGTGTGTGAGCGCAAGCTTGTACAGACAACGAGTATAAATCCTTGAGTGTTATAGAAAAATATAAGATTGGTCGGAGCCGTCGACATTTCTTTTTTGATCGTTCTCCGCCAGTACTTTTAAGACTTTTAAGACTTAGTTACACATAGTACTTTTTTAAGGTGTCGACATTCCAGTGTGCGTTCAGCTCTTCGCCAGTCAGGTTGGCGATTTTGTATGTTCCTGTTCCCAAGATCTGTGGGGATCGAAACCACGTGGTCGTGGGTTCGATCCCCACAGACGGCGCCAAATTGTTCCGGTCACGGAAACAATTAACCCGGCTCTGGATCCGGGTTGTGTGATCGGAGTGCTAATAAGTAACGGATCGCCTGATTTCCTTCAACCTCTCCTTTATCCCTCTCCTTTGATCGGACCTTCCCAGTTGGCGCTTAGTTTGCCATGCTCCTTAGACTTTCCCACAGCCTGTGTTTTCCTTAAAACCAGGCCGCCTACCTGGAATCTTCTTTCATGCACCCTCTTGTTGTATGTCTTCCTTATCCTTTGCTGGTAGGCTGCTATGTTGATGCCGGCTTCCTCCCTGATTTCTTGGACCAGGTCAAGAGCTTCGGCCATTGCTTCGTGATTGTCAGCCTGGTTGTATTGCTGAGATCGCAGGGTAGGAATTCGCACTTCGATGGGTAGTAAAGCCTCGGCTCCATATACCAAACCAAATGGTGTCTGGCCTGTTGACTCTTTTCGGGTGGTCCTTATTGACCAGAGGATACTTGGCAGCTCGTCTGCCCATCTTCCTTTGAGGTCATCTACCATTTTTCTGAGTCCATTCAAGATCTGCTTGTTTGCGGCCTCAGCTTGTCCATTGGTCTGGGGGTGACAGACGGCAGAATAGGCGACGGCTATCCCATGCCCCTCCAGCCAGGCTCTTAGGGGGTCATTATCAAATTGTCTCCCATGATCAAATACTAATATTTTTGGGATGCCAAATCTTGTTATAATATTCCTCCAAATGACTTTCCTGACCGTCGGCTCGGTGATGTTTGGGACTGCTTCAGCCTCAACCCATTTTGTGAAATAGTCTATCCCTACGATCAGAAATTTTCGCCCTGTTGTAGCTGTGGTAAAAGGACCCAGTATGTCCATCCCCCATTGGGCGAAAGGAATGGGAGATAGAATTGTTCTAAGCTCTTGGGCCGGGACATGGATTGATGGAGCGAAGAGTTGGCATTTTCTGCACCTCCGGGTTAAGCTTCTGGCATCTGCAAGCATGGTAGGCCAGTAGTAGCCTGCCCTCAGGGCCTTGTGGGCCAACGATCTTCCCCCGACGTGATGTCCACAGATTCCTGAGTGGATGTCCTCTAGGACATCGACAGCCTGTCCTGCCCCTAGGCATCTGAGCAGGGGGTAAGTGAAAGATTTCTTATAGAGTTCCCCGTCAATGATTATGAACCAGGCTGCTTTGGCCTGTATTCTCCTTTTTTGTACCGGATCTGGTGGCAGGATGCCGTGCTTTTTGAACTGGATGAGGGGGGTCATCCAGCTTTCCGGTCCTTCCTCGATGGTGCTGATTGCCTGATAGGCGCTGGTGGACTTTTCATGCATAACATCAACCCACACCGACCTCCTTATGTCTTGTAGGCTGGAGCTGGCCAGTTTCGACAGAGCGTCGGCTCGATTATTCTCTGATCGAGGTATTTGCTGGATTTCGTAGGACTTCAGGCTTGATAACTCTTGCTTCACTTTTTCAAGGTATGTGACCATGGTCTGATCTCTGGCCTCATATTCCCCGTTAATTTGATTAGCAATGAGCTGAGAGTCTGTTGCTAGTATAACTCGCTCTGCCCCTGCGGCTTTAGCCAGCTTTATCCCTGCGAGTACAGCCTCGTATTCTGCCTCGTTGTTTGATGCTGGGAAGGTGAATCTGAGCGCATGCTCGAAATCCACTCCCTCTGGGCTGGTTAGTACGACGCCTGCACCTACACCATTGGCTGTTGAGGATCCATCAGTGTGTACGATCCACTCTTCGGCGGGGGGCTCCTCTTCCCATGAATGGGAGCATTTGGCCATGAAATCAGCCAAGGCTTGTGCCTTGATGGTTGTCCTTGGATGGTATGATATACCCAGCCCACTCAATTCGATCGCCCATTTTAGCAGCCTTCCTGATTTCTCAAACTTTTCCAACACTTTTTCTAGTGGCTGGTCGGTGAGGACCACCACGGGATGTGCATCAAAGTAGGGTCTGAGTTTTCTGGCTGCGATGACGACTGCATAGGCGGCCTTTTCTATCAAAGGGTAATTTCTTTCAGCTGTTCCCAGGACGTGACTCACAAAGTAGATGGGTTGTTGTGAGTTTGCTTCCTCCCTTAGGATGACGGCACTTACTGTCGTGTTGGTTACTGCAATGTACAGATACAATTTTTCTCCGGCCACTGGTCTTGCCAAGGTAGGGAGTTTCTTTAGGTGTTCCTTCAATTGCTCGAAGGCTTTCTTTTGCTCATCCTTCCATTTGAATTGCTTGTTGCCCTTTAATACTTTGAAGAAAGGGGTGGACTTGTCTGCCGATCGGGCGATAAACCGGGCCAGGGCGGCCATCCTGCCTGTAAGCCGTTGAATGTCCCTGATGGTTTTAGGCTCCGGGGGATCTAGGACCGCCTGAACTTTTTCAGGATTGGCGTCTATCCCCCTGGAGCTGACCAAGAATCCCAAGAATTTCCCGGATCGGACCCCGAATGTGCATTTCTTTGGGTTCATTTTCATCTTGTATGACCGCAGGGAAGAGAATGTCTCCTGATGGTCTGTTAGGTGCTCCCTGTCCCCCTTGCTCTTGACAATCGCATCATCGACATAGGCTTCTAGATTTCTCCCTTTTTGATTTTCAAAGACTTTGTCCACCAACCGCTGATAGGTAGCGCCTGCATTCTTCAGCCCGAATGACATCATTTTATACATGTAGGTGCCATGGCTGGTTATGAAGGCGCACCTCACTCTGTCTGGCTGCGAGAGGTACACTTGGTGGTACCCTGAGAATGCATCCAGAAAACTTAGCGTGGTGTATCCACTAGTGGCGTCCACCAGTTGATCTATCCTGGGCAGGGGGTAGCAGTCCTTCGGGCAGGCTTTGTTAAGATTTGTAAAATCTGCGCAAATTCTCCATGCGCCTGACGACTTTTTTACCATGACAACGTTTGCCAACCATTCAGGGTAGTCACAGACTTCGATGAAATCTGCCTTTAGGAGTTTGTCTATTTCTTCTTTTATCGCCGCATCTTTTTCTACGGACATGTTCCTTTTCTTCTGCTTCACAGGGCGAGCCTCCGGATTAATGTTCAGCTTGTGAACAATAAAAGCCGGGTCGACCCCTGGCATCTCATCTGCAGAGTAAGCAAATACGTCCCTATTTTCTCTCAGGACTGCAATTAACTCCCTTTGGTAGGACTCCTTCAGGTCGGCCCCTATGAGGACCTGCCTTCCTGGTTCTAAGTCCACTAGCATGCTTTCCCCCTCAGGCCCTAGGTGGACTGATTCTTGCTGGGCAGTCGGGATCTCACCTTCCCTGCTGGGAGAGCTTTCGGCTTTTCGCTTTCCTTTTCTTTCTGTCTCATGGGCTTGCAGGGCCACGGAGTAACAGTGTCTGGCCGACTCCTGATCCCCGTGGACCTTCCCTTCCATGCCAAAGTCTGTCACATAGGCTATGGTGAGGGCCCTAATTGACACAGCAGCTTCTATTTCATCTAGGGTGGCTCGACCTATCAGGGCGTTGTACGCAGACTTGGCATCCACCACAACAAATGACGCCCTGACATTTCTGGCCGAGGCCCCCTCCCCAAACGTTACCGGCAGGTCGATAACTCCCATGGGTAGCATGCCTGCCCCATTGAACACATACAAAGATCCAGGGGCCGGCTTCAGATGTCTTTTTTCTAGATTCATTTTCTCAAAAGCGTCTTTGTATAAGAGATTTGTGTAGGCGCCAGTGTCCACCATACATCTCTTGACAATGTGATTGCTAATTTCAAGGGTTAAGACCAGAGGGTCACTATGCGGGTACACGACTCTCCCTGAATTCTCAGGGGTGATGCTTAGGGTAGTGCCTCTTGGACTCCCTGCCCTCTCGGCGTAGCAAATTTGGTTTCGTAGTTCGCGGATCTGCCGTTTCTGGCTACGTCTGCTGGTCCGCCCTTCTGCATCTCCTGATACTACATGGATGACCATGCGATTTTGGGCTAAGCCTTCAGGTTTGTCCGCCGCCTCTTTCTGGGGTTTGTTCCTTGCTGCATAGTTACTCAGCCAGCCGTTCCTTATAAGTTTCTCTATTTCGTCTTTTAAGTGGCGGCATTCCTCCGTGGTATGGCCTATGCAATCGTGGAACGTACAGAATTTTTTGGGGTCTCCCTTTGGGCTGCGTGGCTTGTTTGGACAAGTCCATTTTGCTGTTTCTTTTTCTAACTCGAAGATTTCTGCTCTCGACCTATTGAGGGCCGTATAGCTGTCAAATCTTGGTTGGTAGGTTGTGCGCTCTTTTTTGAGGGTGTCTCCTTCTTCCCTCTGTTTGCCTGGCTCATTTCTGCTGCGTCCACCCTGCGGTCCCCCTTGCGGTTTTGCTTGGCCTGCAAGGGTGTCCGGCAGGTTGTGAAACTCTTCCTGCAGAATAAACTCTTCAACGATCTTCCTGGCCTTGGCCAAGGTTTCTGGCTGGGCCCTGATCATCTGATTCTTCATTTCCCCTGGGAGCAGGGAGATTGTCAGGGCGTAAGCAGCGGTGGAATCATCGATCTCCCTGACTTGCTGATAGGATAAGTCAAATCGCTTTAGGTACTCCCTTACACTTTCACCCTTTTTCTGCTTTAGGGTCATAAGATCGAAGCGAGTGAGACGTCTCCTTTTGTTCCCTGCATATTGTTCGAGGAAAGCCTCGGCCAACTCTATGAAGAAGCTGATCGATCCTTGGCGAAGGTCCCTGAACCATCCTTGTGCGAGCCCTACCAGGGTGGTTGAGAAGATTTTGCACCAGATTGCTTCATCCACGTCGTACATGCCCATGTGACTCTCGAATGCCGCCAGATGGTCCTCTGGATCTGTTGTCCCGTCAAACTTGACGGTGGGCATTTTAATTTTCGGGATGGGGTATTCTTGTACATCCGGATGAAGAGGGGTTTTTGTGGGCCTGCCTACCATTCGTGACCTGCTTTCCCCAGACTGGTTACCGTGGATATCCCATTGTCTATGGATCGGTTTCCTCGAGCTGGGGGAGCGGTGCCTCGGTGGCGGCCTGCTTGCTGCTTCGTCCTCTGTCTCAGAGGAGATTTGTCTGGGTCTCTTTCTCTGAGAGTGGCAGAGGTTGAAGTCCTGGTGGTATCTGGATTCAAGCGGTTGCCCCCGGTTAAGCCTAGACTGCAGGCTTTGGGACAAACCTGGGGCTGGCTGTCCCTTGGCCGCCGGTGTTAACCTGGAGAAGACCCCGCCCTGCTTTTCTCCCAGGCGATTAGATACGGGTTCCTTGTGCCTCATCCGCTCCTGCAATCCCTGGGATAAACCTCTCTGCTCTCCAGACGCGGATTCTGTTGTGTGAATGGAGAACACCTGTTGTTGGGCAGGTGGCTTTTGGCTGCCTGTTGTGATACGCCTCTGCACCTGCGCGTATACTTGAGCCGTCCTTCTTGCTTTCCTCTGAGCGTTTCTGGCGGCGGTTCGCTTCGTGCCCCCGGCTCCATCCCTGCTCAGTGAGGGTGGCTGCCTGGGGATCGTTGCGACCCTGCCTACCAGGTCCTCAGGAGTGAACTCCTGGTTTAGCATTGCAGAGAAGAAGGCGGTTGTCTGTACCATCTGAGCTGGGGTCAGGTTCAGAGTGTGCCCTGGGTGTGCCCCCAACTCCGGCGCTACAGCAGCGTTTGGTACGCCTAGGAGGCTGGTTCCTCCCACCCCCAGGATCGTGGCGGGAGGAGCCCTCTCAGGCTGTGGCATGCCGTACAGGGGGGTCACCGGTGGGACCGTCGGACCCGCCCCTATACTGGCGTCAACGATTTCCGGCATGATTACTTTGATTGGTTTAGTTTTTGTAATTGGGAATGGTTGATTTTTGTGGGTAATTCGTGAGCACAACCGTTCTCCCCACAGACGGCGCCAAATTGTTCCGGTCACGGAAATAATTAACCCGGCTCTGGATCCGGGTTGTGTGATCGGAGTGCTGGTAAGTAACGGATCGCCTGATTTCCTTCAACCTCTTCTTTATCCATCTCCTTTGATCGGACCTTCCCGGCGGAGTTGGCTTGCTCCCTGCACAATTAACGCACAGGGCCCCGGAGGTTGTCCGAGGGAACCCTCTCCGATGCCTAAGTTAGTCTGTGAAATGTCTTGATGAACCTAGCTCGTGAGGAACTAGGTGGCGTTTTTAGGAGTGAGAGTCTAGAGAGAGAAAATCCAACCCCTTTCTTGTGGGAAATGGAAGGGTATTTATACCTTCCCACAAGAGATGGAAGTAGGAGGAGAATGTATGGATAAGGAGATGACAAGTGCCGTCTTCTCATCCACCCATTCCCAATTACCTTAGGCGAAATGACGAGAGGGCCCCTGGGGATCTTGGCCCTGTCAGCAGGGATGTCCTCAGGGTAGGCGGATTTTGAGCCGTGGGCGCTGGGCTCTAGCACGCTGCGTTGGCATGCTGGCCTGGCGGTCGGTTGTTTTCCTTAGTTTTTATGTTCTTTTATTCTGGCTACTTGCCAGGGTCTGGCTTTTGGGCTTTATAGGCGATCCTCTGGGGGCCTGTCTTGCAGGCTGTTAGTGTCAGGCTGCCGACCCCAATAAAAAATGATTTAAGAAATTTTGTAATACGATGTCATTAACTTTGTGACAACAAATTTATTTCATTGTATTGCAATTTAATTTTAATTTTATTTTCAAGATGAGTTTTTTACGTTAACTTTTTTTAATAAGAATATGTATAAAATATGAAGTATACCAATAAACACGCTACGAAAAAGTTTCACAACTCATGGAGTAAGAAGATCAAATACATGAGACGATTCATTTTGTAAAAATATTCTTCATTTAATATTGAAATATATGACTTCTTTAATATACAAACCACGAGATCATTCACACAATAACTACTAAAAAAGTTTTCATTACTACTCATTTATTAAAAGAACATTTATATATTTTACAATATATTAAAAAGAAATGTGAGTATCTCGAAATGGGAGATGACATATCCAAGACTATAAAAATATAGGAATTGTTTAAAATTTTAAACAAATATTTAAAATGAGATGAATTAATGTTTAAAATTACAAAAGATATACTATAAAATATTTTTATTATAAGTATGTGCATAATTGCACGGGGTTTATACTACTTTCTTATTAGTATCATACATTGTTCCTACGTTACGAATTTTATAGTTTTTGTACTTCCAAACAAATTTCACAATTTAAATGCTTACCTATACTATTATCAAAAAAATGTCGATCCTCTTAACTAATACTCCGTATATTTTTTTTGCTTAAATAAGTAACCACATAATTAGTATACATCTCATGCAATTGCATGGTTTTTAAATTTTAATATAAATGTAATAATTGAAATTAAAATATTAATAATTTATAACTCCTTACAATTTTGTTTTAAAAATGAAAATACGTAGTAGTAATTGCTTAAAGTATTAGCGTAAAATGAAAAGATTGATAAAGAAGAAAAAAGACTTACTCTTTTTTTAAAATATATATTTGTAATTTTTTATGTACGGAGTATATTTTTTAATTTTTGTGATTTATCATAAAAGCTAATTTGTATAATGAGAATTTCATAAATTAAAAGTGAATTAATTGTTGATATGTTCTCTTAATTATTTGTTTCTATAATTGAAAATTGAGAGTTTGTACGAAAAAAATTTAATGCGAGGATTACCGATAAACTAATGTTATTCTCTTAGACCAGCTCCAACAATAATTTTTTCTATCATCAAAAAATTGATGAACACTTCATCATGCTCTCCAACAATGATGAAGTATCATAAACAAAATGATGTGTTCGTAAGGGGTATTTTAGTGATGGACAAACTTGGTACCATTGTTGAGCCTAGTTTCACATTGTTTGTCCTTAGAACATGTACATTGAACGAATGATGCGAGTGCGAGAATGAACCAAATAGTGAAAATATTAATAAAAAAATGACATGTAGGATGGAAATGGGATGAGAGAGAAGGTTCCGACAACCGAGAATCTCACACAGGCGAGAATGGACGAGAAAAGCAGGGTTCAATTTTGGTGGGCCATCTTTTCAATCAAGTGGCAAAACTCTTTTTTTTTATTACTAAAATAATCATTGTTATTAGTAAACTAGGTATGTGTCCCGTGAAATTCACGGGTTTATCTGTTTCAATTTTTATCGTAATGTTAATATATTTTCGACCAAGTATCGCGTTAATTTTAGAAATGTGAAATACATAAAAGTTATCAATGTCAATATTATAATACTAATTTATTGCATCGGACAGTAGAAATTGGACATGAAATTATACCGTTAATGTAGATGTTGCATCTCATTTCTGTTGGTTGTAACCGCGGACTGGTGATGTTAAGTACGGAGTATGTTGGATGCTTCAAAAGAAGCTTCCTTAGTTGTTGTCCCACATTGAGAAAATAAGGAAATATGAGACTTATCCACGTTGACAAAGTTTGGTTGTTTTTAGCTTCCATTGTGGTGTTATCCCACATTGGAAAATTAAATAGGAGGAAGACTTGATGTTTATAAGCTTCCTTCTTCCTATTGTTATCACTTGTAGTAAAGTGAGTCTTTTATGGAGGTGTGTGGGTTTGGCCTCTAACCACACACGTGCGCTCGCTCGCCTCGTCTCGTCTCGACTCGGCTCGGGTCCGGGCTTTGGGCTTTGTTTGAGCACCTGCGGTGCGGGCTTCAGCCCACTTTTATGTACAAGGACTATAAGCATTAATTCCAGTAGCTTTGTTTTCTCCATCAAGTTTGCTATATAAACCCCCCTCTACACTCAGTCACAACACACAACAATCATCTTCTCTCTTCTCTCTATATCTTTCTCTCTATAGTATTTCTTCCGAAGTTACTTGGCAATGTTCTTGGTGGTGTTCAATTTGCAGTTTTGTCTACACCGAAGCTGCAAAGGTTGTGTACTCGTGGGGGTTGATTGTCGTGACAAACCGTGTGTAGTGTATTTACCTGCAATTAAAACGGGTAACAAAGTGAGTTGTTTACTACGGAGTAATACATTGAGACTATTATTATACTAACAACTACGCAAATACTTGAAATGTGTTGTCAATGTTGTTTTAGCATTTCTCCCGCTATTTATATTACAATACTTAAAATTAATTCTCATAAATGAGGACAACTATTTATTTGTAAATAATTAGTAAATATAATGATTAAGAGAATTTTGAAAGTTGTTGATTAACAATTTATTGATGTATTTATTTATGATATTTATGTTTTTTAATGAAGGCAAGTGAAAAGGTTTTTAAAGAAAACTAAATGTACTAAGAATAAATTTGAGCTAAAGGCAAAAAATTGTAAAAACAAAAACATTAAATTTAAAAAGGTTGTGTAAACATTTAAATTTTAAAAATAATTTAATAAGAATAAAATTGACTAAAAGGATAAAATTGTAAGAATAAAATCATTAAATATAAAAGAGTTGTGTAAATATTTAAACATAAAAATTAATTTAATAAGAATAAATTTGGCTAAAAGAAAAAATTGAATAAATAAAAAATTTTAATAAAAAATGGTTATAGAGAGAGAGAGAGAGAGAGAGAGAGAGAGAGAGAGAGAGAGAGAGAGAGAGAGAGAGAGAGAGAGAGAGAGAGAGAGAGATTCACATAAGGACACCCTTCCCTATAAATGCGTAAGTCCTCTTTTAAGCCACTGGATGAGAGATGATGTATGGTTAAGATTTGATCTAAATACACAAATTTCCACCATAATTTACACTCCCTATGTAGCAATTACTACCCTCCCAAATCTTTTCTCTCTTCTTCCACCACACTAATCAACTTCCATACAAACTTAATTTTAAAAAAAAAAACAAATTTCTTTAATTACTCTAATTTCCTCTCTTCTTGTTTTATTTTCGTTTTATCTACACCACCGTCCATTTTGTTAATTAGTGGGAGTTTTTTTGCATGATATACGAACGTGATTACAGTTACAATATATATGATCTGAAATTACAAAATATATGAACTGAAGTTACGTGATATATAAACTGAAGTTACAAAAATATATGAAATGATTAGAATTGAAGTTACAAACATGGATTTGAGTTACAACATACGATCTGAAGTTACAAAATATGTGAACTGAAGTTACAAATATATGGACTGAAGTTACAATATACGATCTGAAGTTATAAAATATGTGAACTAAAGTTACAAAATATGTGAACTGAAGTTACAAATATCTATAAAAAGCAACTCATTTACAAAGCTCGTCCGGTCTTATCTCCATTTTTAATTCTTCCTCTTTGTCTTCATCTCCATTTTTAATTCTTCATCTTCATCAAAAATCTGCAATTATTAATAGAAAACACATACTACATTAATTGAAAATCAAAAACAAAAAGAAAAAAATATCAATTAGCATATAATAGTGAAAACAAATGAAAAAGGTGGAAATAAAGATGCAATGAAATAAAAACCCAGAAAAAATCAGTAAACACCATAGAAATTTGATTAAACACCATAAAAATTGATTAGGAACAATATTACCACCAGAAATTGATTAGGAACAATAAACCTAGAAACCCCCCAAATTGAAAAAAAAAACCCTAAATTCGCTGAAAACCCCCAAAAAACGTGAAATTAAACAACGAATCCCCAGACTATACTAAATATAAGAAGAAAAAACCAAAACAAATTAACAGTAAAGAGCAAAAGATTTACCTGAGAAAAGAGCGAAACTTTGGTGCAGTTGGATGACGATGGCGATGGAGCAAAAAGAGGATGGCGGTGGCTGAGAATTTGGAGCAATTTGATTTTTTTTTCGATCATCAGTTTTGGAAAAAATATTGAATGACGATTGAGAATTTGGTGGGAGTAGAATGAAGTATGGTGGGAGTAGAATGAGAATTTGGAAGAGATGGAGAGAGAGAGTATGGTGGGTGTAACACCCGCTATTTTTCCTAAGCATTTTTATTCTTTCCGTAAGGACTCCGTCTTAACTCTGTCACTTTTTGGCCTCATATTTTATCATTTTACTAAGCTCTATTTTAATTTTTGAGTTTAATAATTTTTATTTTTAATTTCAAAGATTTAAATCCATTTAAATCCATTTATTTGGTTTCTTCGTAAACTAATTAATTTTTCCGCAAGGAATTCTATTTCTCTTCGAATTTACATTTTTAAGCTTGGATTTGAGTTATTCCTTTTCCTAAAAATGTTTGAATACGTTTCTATAATATTTTCAACTAGTAAATATTTTTATTTACAAAAATTAGTTGTTAATGATTTTTATTACGAAGCTTCGCGAATAATTATTTTCTTACGCGAGGTTTACTCGAATTACTTTGAAATGCCTTTAACTATTTTACGATTATACTTTTTATCAATTTATAAATTATTTGAGACCATTTTCTCACATTTTGGATCGACTAAGCTCTTGGTCACAAGTTTTATTACGTTTTATTTAAACGTTTCATTTTATCACGTTAAAACGTAAACATAAGATAGTTTTTATTTCATTCAATTGTTGCATTAGTGTCAAAACTTTTCACACTCCCTTTCCCATTCATTTGGCCAGCCACCTTAGCTTATTCCACCTTGTTTTCATCAACTTTAAATCCCATTTTAATTAGGAAACCATCCATTTCCTTACTACATTTCATTCATTTATCAAAAGTAAAAAAAAATCTATCTTCATCCTCACTTTGGGTCGTGGCACTCACCTCTATTCTAGGATTATTTTTGCTTCAATTCTAGTCTTAATCGACTCAAATTCATCGTCAAATAATTCTCTTTCCGTTCTCTTCGTTAAGGTATTAATCCACGTCGTTTTCGATCAATTCTTACCTTGATTTTTATTAGTTTTCTCATGGTATTTTTCTGCCATGATTTTCGTGTTTGGTAGGCTTTTTGGACGATCCCGAAGCCGACGAATATATTATCGACTCAGACTTGGAGTAGAGGTAACGTCGATGTTACTCGGTATTTCAAGATTTTAATTGAGTATTTGCATGTATATACTTTTATATTTTATTTTGGCAATATATGTATGTCACGGATTCTGGAAAAATTTTTAAAGTTGAAAATTTGCATGTTTCGATATTTTTGTCGCTTTTACGAGATTAACGATTAAATTTTATATTAATTTGTAAAATCGTAATAATCGGCCTAAACATGTAATATATGTTTATATTCTGGAAAAATGTTGTTTTTAATGATTTTTAATAATTTGGTATTTTTCTGATATTTTTGATATCGATTATTGAATTATTACCGTTTTCGGACAAAAACGATTAAAAGCCGATTTTTAGTTCTAGTACTTAAACATTTTATTTTAATCTGATTTTTGACGTGGTGAAACTTTCTGGTGAAATAGAATTTTCTGAACTTTTTCATAATTTTTCGGAATTGTTAAGTGGATGAATTAATTAATCACTTTAAATCATCGTTTATCGTTAAAACCGTGTTTGTTGTTTAAATTCTCGATTCTGGTCTTTGGTTTAAATCTGGAAAAAATTTTGATTCTGATGATTTCATATTAAAATGTATTTTTATGATTTTTAGTACTTTAATAAAATGTTAGGAACGATAGGTTTATTAATGAAATCGTTAATTGCGAAAAACGGGTTTAAATGACGGTTTTGTTGAAATTTGTTAAATCTGGAGTTTTGGAAAAAAAATCTGGAAAAATTTATATTCTGTAAAATCAGGATTTTAAAGTGTAATAATAATTTTCGGATATTAATACTTAAATCGTTTTGTAATTACTATTTTTATTAATCGTTATTGTCGAGATTGGACGATTAACGAGAAAACGCTTTAAAAACCGAGTTTTTAGAATTCTGGAAATTTTCTTTTCTGGACAGAATGTCCATAAATATATTTTAACTATTTTACGTAATTTTTGTACTATTTATTAAAGTCTTTAATTAATAAATATTGATTTTCGGACAAATTGTGATTTATCGTTAAATGCTTCGTATTAACTAAAAGAATTATTTTTCCAGCAATTTTGAAAGTATTTAAATCTGAAACTTTAAGATTTAAATCATCCCTTAACATATTCTAAATATATTCAATGGTTTAATTAAATAAAAGACGTTAAAAGATTTAATTTGACATTTGTCGTAAAATCCTATTTATAATTTTATTGTCGAAGCTAATAATAATTAGGGAATTTTAGCTTTATAACTTTTGAAAACACCCTAATTAGTAATATTAAAATGTTTAAGACATTTTTAATCATCTTATAACACTTATACGATACTTTAATAATTTCATAAAATCAAATGATCTTACTTTAATAATTAATATCGTTAAGGCCGAAAGTATTAGTTTTATAAACCTATATCGTTTACTAAAAATGTGGATGAACTAATATTTTCACTATTTTGATATAATGCTATTTTTAGTAAAGTTTCTAAAAATAGAAGTTTCCTAAAATAGAAAGTTTCCTCTTTTGGAAAGTGATTCCTTTTTCCCTTTTGTTCTCTTATTATTATAATGATCATATCTCTTAAATATATCGATAATGACTTTGTTTTGGAGTTATGGAATAAGGATAAGTGTGGGGTTAGAGTAATACAGTCTAGGATGTACTGTTTTGCCATCAACTATAAGGCTGGTGTACCCATTTGGGATGCATTGGTTGTTGAACTGGATACATTTGGTGTCCAGGAGTATATGTGCATTGTGCCCTTAAGCTAGATATCGCATCGTGTTAGTCGCCGTCAGTTGAACTGGATACATTTGGTATCCAGGAGGGGTGTATATTACTTAAGCTAGGACCTCGCATGATAAGTCGACGTCCTATTATGGTTGAGTTGCCTAGTTAGAGACCTTGGATCTTCGCTGCGTGTGAAGTTGGTGTCTGAGTTCTCGAAGCTAGTTTTTAGTATATCCCTAGTGAAAGTCTAGCCTTGTGCACACTGATCGAATATCCATAACGCCATTTTGATTGTTTTATTTATTATCGATATAAATTGGTGCAGGTTGGCAAATATCTTTATGTTTCTTCGGAAACCCTTTTGATTAATTTGTTTTACGCTAAAGCTTATTTTAATATGATGTTTTACTGTTTTCCATTTTTACTATTTTTCCTAAATTAGTAATTACTGTTTTTAAATCCTGTTATACGGCTGGGAGAACGTTGGCGTTGCTCCCCACTGATTGTGGCTGTTATGTTTTAACATGGCAGGTATACGTGTTTATTTTCCGGTGGGTGTGGGCTAACGAGCGGTCTTGGATCCTGCTTGATCTTTTTAATAATCATGTCTTAAGGATTGTTTAACCTCTTTATGGATTGTTTTAAATTTTTAGCCATTTTTATGTATGGCGTATGTTTGACTTTACCAATTTAATTTATTAAGACATAGTTCTGTGTGTTTTAATCACGACTCTACAGTGTTTCCGCCACTGTATCGCGCTAGAATTTTTAGGGGATTACAGTGGGATTGTAAGAATATTTTATGAAATAATAATATTATGGGATAGGTAATATATCTTCCTTATTATTATGGCAATATTTCTTCCCATAATTATGGTCTTATTGGAAATCGAATCTTTAATAGATATGCTATCACAATAATATCGGACTAAATAAGGAGTTTTTCCATATTTACTCAACCTTGATGGAAGGTCGAGATTACCGTAATCTAAAACCCTAATAGGAAACCGGTCCTCTTTCTGCCTATATAATGGAGTCTTCACCATTAGAAACTCTATGCGTATTATTAAGGTCAAACAACACTTATTACGTTATGGGACAAGAGGAAGAAACCATACCTATTAATTATGAAACTGTACCTTTTATTATTATTATTATTATTTGAAGATCATATGAAGACATATTATTATTATTTCAAGTCGTCTTATTATCGTCTTATTATTTATGAAGTCTTCTTACAGAGATCTAATATCGTTCGTATTAGATTTCGACTTATTCCGTAATGAGGTATGTCTTAATCTCGTCTTAATTAATCTTTTGTGACCTTCATGTTGTTCAAAGATTTATGGGAATTATATTTTATTTATGTCATGTTAATAATATGCTAACATGTGGTATCAGAGCTTAGGTTATTGAACTCATGATTGTCCATTAATTAAGATTGTTATTACAGAATAATGACGTATTATACATTATAGTATAATAGTATGTGAAATTACTTGTGTTCCGTTTTGCGACTGATTTTATGTAATCACCTATTGTTACTACTCCATAATAGTCTACACAATTAAATCTCCTTCATGTGTGTAAATGTATAGTATGCAAAGCAATTATAGATTACAAAATCACACAACTATGATGCTAAGTAATTGTTTGTAGTATGCATGTCAAATTGGTTTATGCTTTTCCTAGTCCCATTATGTTATTCATGCAATTTGTTTAACTACCTCATCGATTTGTACTACTCGTATATATTATGTGTATATACGTAAATTAGGTTTAATTGTTGATGGTCTTTATGGATTTGGTAATATTAAGTTCAAGTGATTTTTCCATATTCAATTCGATCATGTAATGTTTGATGATGAGTAGTTATCTCCTGAATTTCTTACCACGACAAAGTTCTTATTATTTATATGGAATTAATGAAAGTTTAACTTGAAATTGATATCATTATTGTCTTGATTATTCTGTTAAACTGATTTTGTCATGATTATATGATTTACTATATGCATATTGATTAGTATATGGATTAAAGTTTTAATATGAAGTGAATTAAAATTCTATTATTTGAGAAGTAATTCCATGATAATTTGATAATGAATGATGATATACTCCGTATGATTATGATTTACTGAAACATGGTTTCACCTTATTGTTTATGCTCATTCGATATAATTATTCGTTTAACAAATAATGATTTATGATAAGTAATAATTTCATATTTTTTGGTTTTAGATAATGTAAATATGAAATTCTTATGGCTAAATTTCACCGCAGTGAATTTACAACTCAAGTTCAATTTTGACATAATAGTGTCATTATATCGTTCACACATATAAAAAGATATATTTACCCACAGGTAGATTATATTGACATGTGTAACATTCTATAGTCATTATATCGTTCACATATAAAAATATATATTTACCCGCACTCCCGCAGGTAGATTATATTACCATGTGTAACATTCTATTTATTTAAATATTTTAGTGACTACCCACAGGAGCACTATTATTAAAGACGTGTTGTTTACATATTGAAGTCTTATTATTTATGTTGTCTTATTTTATTACAACTAAAATTTACCTAATCAAATGCAATCTTATGGTATAATTCTGTTTTCGAGCTTAATGGAACGAACAAACTACTCTAAATGAAAAGAGTAATTAATTTAAGTTCACCTTGAAGTTGATGAAACTGGATATTTGCTTGTCTTCGCAAAGACAAGCCGACTGACTTAACTTCTGCAAGTATTGCTCAAATCAAATATTTCTCCATGAATTTTGGGAGAGATCTGACAGATTATGCATTTTATTCTTGTGTTGGATGATTGGAACCAACATTAAGACTTAACAATTCATTGTATGGACTGGAACAAACATCGAGACAATAACTTAAAGTTCGATAAAATCATTACAAATTTTAAAGAAAATATCGTTGATCCATGCATAAATCTCAAGATCAGTGGGAGTAAGTTCATATATTTGATTCTATATGATGATATTTTATTAGCCAGAAACGATCTTGGTTTATTACAATAGAACCAATACTTATGTCTTAAATGGCTAAATAATATCCTTATGTATGGTTGGTAACTTAATGTACGCTCAGGTAAACCTGACATTAGTGATGCTCACATATAGAAAATTAGATCACCCACAGGTGACTGATTATTCTGATTCAGATTTTGGGGATATTATGACATATGACACTGTACTCACAGTTGCTTTATATTTCCACCATGGAAGCTGAATATGTGGCTTATTCCGAGGCTTTAATATAAGGAGCATGATTGCATAATTACCGTGATATTAATGAAATTGCAATC
This sequence comes from Agrostemma githago, assembly GCA_958450325.1. Taxonomy (NCBI): domain Eukaryota; kingdom Viridiplantae; phylum Streptophyta; class Magnoliopsida; order Caryophyllales; family Caryophyllaceae; genus Agrostemma; species Agrostemma githago. Next base: position 13,630,602 of record OY288239.1, read on the forward strand.
CTTTTCTCCATGAATGATACGATATCTAAGGGAGCAAAACACATGAACCTTAAATATCTTTTATCGAAGCAAGATGTTAGATCACAAAATTAATGAGATCTAACGATTCTACACTTGCAATAATAATATTTTTTTCTGTTTTACATTGTGTATACATTTATTATTGGATGAATGATAACAGATATATAGTCTTTTTTATTAAGACATTATGTGGACCATTACGTAGAACTCCACTTATGGCCTAATTGTTCAATTCGTTGATGTAGTGGTACATGGAAGTAATCATGTTGCATATTGACATGTGCACGCCATGACTCTCTTTAATGATTGAATTAGTCAAGGTACTTACGAACCCCGATTTAAAATATATGTTTTAGCATATGATGCGCAACTTATATTCTCTAAAGAACATTACAGATGTTCCAATCGACCAAGTGGGAGACTGTAAGAATATTTTATGAAATAATAATATTATGGGATAGGTAATATATCTTCCCTATTATTATGGCAATATTTCTTCCCATAATTATGGTCTTATTGGAAATCGAATCTTTAATAGATATGCTATCACAATAATATCGGACTAAATAAGGAGTTTTTCCATATTTACTCAACCTTGATGGAAGGTCGAGATTACCGTAATCTAAAACCCTAATAGGAAACCGATCCTCTCTCTGCCTATATAATGGAGTCTTCACCATCAGAAACTCTATGCGTATTATTAAGGTCAAACAACACTTATTACGTTATGGGACAAGAGGGAGAAACCATACCTATTAATTATGAAACCGTACCTTTTATTATTATTATTATTATTATTATTTGAAAATCATATGAAGAGATATTATTATTATTTCAAGTCGTCTTATTATCGTCTTATTATTTATGAAGTCTTCTTATAGAGATCTAATATCGTTCGTATTAGATTTCGACTTATTCCCTAATGAGGTATGTCTTAATCTGGTCTTAATAAATCTTTTGTGACCTTCATGTTCTTCAAAGATTTATGGGAATTATGTTTTATTTAAGTCATGTTAATAATATGCTAACAGGGATGACAGGGGAAGTCGGTTGAATGAATGAATGAAATTAATTAGGGTGGGGGACAAAGATATGTGTGTATACGTGAAATCAGTATAGAAATTTGGGTTATAAAAACAATCTCAACCATTCATTCCATTTTGATCTAAAGGATGAAAATGGAACTTATGCACTTATAAGAAGTTAAGGGACTTATATGATCCCTTCTCTCTCTCTCTCTCTCTCTATATATATATATATATAAATATATATATATAAATGGGATCAAGGGAGTTGGTAGTGGATTGGGAAGTTGAGAAGTTGTGTTGTTGACCCTTCATCTTGGGTTGAATGGATGACTTAGATGGATGATGTGTTAAAAAAAGATACAGTAAACTGACACAGCAGCGGTGGAGAGAGGGAAGCAACCCTCCCCTCAATCACACTTCGCAGCAGTGGAGAGAGGGAAGCATCCTCTCTTCAATCAAACTCTCACTTCTTTATTCTCCCTCCTTACAACTTGATGCTCTCTCATCTTCATCTCCATCTACCAAACAAAAAAAGCATCATCATCTTCAAGATCCATTCATTCATTCAACAAAAAAAACATCCCCATCTTCAAAATTCATTCATTCAACAAAAAAAAGTTTCTTCATCTTCAGGCTTCATTCATCCAACAAAAAATAAGAACATCTTCATCTTCAAGCTTGATGAATGACGAAAGTTTGTAGAACATCATCATCCTATCATCATCTTCATCATGCGTAATGTTCTTACAGAATTGCAAGGTCAGACACTTTCAGTTGTATAGTCACACTCATTAGGTTGCATAGTCACACTCATTAGATTGTAGAATCACACGCAGCTGTATTCTCATTGTAGTCACATATTCAGTTGTATAGTCACACTCATCATGTTGTATAGTCACACTCGCTGTGTGGTAGAATCCCGCAGCTGTAGAATACCTTGGATTAAGGTATCATTCGTCTAATCATCTTCATCTTCATGATTGTTTTTTTTCATACCTTCTTTTTTTGGTATTTATAAAATTATTCATCTTCATTATCCAAAAATAAAATTAAAGTTGAATATGGATGAATGGACGATTGTGACCTCAGTAACGACATTCTAAAAAAATGAAAGTATTAAGCACATACAAAAGTATTTAAATATTCATTAAATATTCAACCTCCATTCATGTTGGTTTCTTCTATAGTTGATTTCTTGTTTGTAAGCCGCCTTTAAAATTTTGAAAAATTACCGAAACGTTCTACTCTCCTATCACAAATATTACCACAGGTGATTTTTAGACGTAAAATGAGCGACTTCGATTCATCCAACAAAAAAAGAAGAATTTCTTCATCTTTAAGATTCGTTCATCCAAAAAAAAGAACAGCTTCATCTTACAACTTCATTAATCCAAAAAAAAAACATTCTAATTAATATACGTTCTAGTTAGAAAAATTATTTTGATTGACTGTAAAAACATTTTAATTAAAAAAAAGAACAACTCATTTTGTGCGTAATGTTCTTGCAAAATTGCAAGGTCACACACTTTTAGTTGTATAGTCTCACTCATTATGTTGTATAATCACACTCATTATGTTGACGTTTGACATTATGCACAAAATGAGTGTGATTCTACAACATAATGAGTGTGATTCTACTGCATGACGAGTGTGACTATACAAAATAAAAAACCAAAATCTGTCCCGATTATACAATATTAGCAGTGTGACTATACAACATAACGAGTGTGACTATACAACAAGGCGAATGTGACTATACAAATACGACCACCTTTGGCTACAAACCAATTGGTGCACAACTGCGTGGTTTTAAAGGTGAAAGGATAATTGATTTTGCTATAGACCTCGCGTGATTAATTATGAAACCAGAAAATAGCGATAAAAATATATTTACATTGGAAAAGTCCATCATTTACCTATAGTACGTCAAACATAAACACATTCTAACCCACCAAACATCCCTTACATATAGTACGTTCATCCTAAAGTAGACATTTTATCCCATATAAATACCCAAGAGTTTAACGATGATCTCCGGTACGTGCGCAACAATATATTGTCCAATTACGTGGTCGGTCGCTGTATCTTCCACGACCTTCTTCTTCCCACCACCCCTTTTACCAACATTCCTTTTTCCACCAACCATTTCTCTGCAACAAAACACACAATCAATCTAAATCACACAACACAACTGAATATGTGACTACAATGACTGTACAACGGCATGATTGTACAACATAATGAGTGTGACTATAGAAATTTAACGGCGTGACTATACAACATAAACGGTGTGATCCTACAACATAATGACTGTGATCCTACAACATAACGAGTATGACTATACAATTTCAACTGTGTGACTATACAACATAATCTATGTGACTATACAACTAAATTATACTCGTACTTATCTATATATATTATTAAAAGTGAAACAAAATCATCTAATTTCACCACTTCACTTTCAAAGGTTTTGGAGAGACCATGTCATTGCTTCTCATAGGTCAATTTTAATTGGCTCATTAAATGAGTAATATTAAATGCAAATACTAAGTGAAATTTAAATTTTGATTTATACTACATTTTATTAAAATATTTATCCACTTTATTCAAAATTAGTATCATTATTATAATTATAACTTTAATAATGTTACGTTGAAATTGTTGTTGTCGTCGTCTTCGTTATCATTATTTTTAGTCAGCAAAGTCTTATTTATCGATAATCATATTACTATATATAACACTTATCTTTTGTGATACAATAATTCTTATTGTAAAACGTTAATTATAAGACTTAAGTAAAATGAATCATTTCAACCTACGATAAAACTTTTTTGTTCATTTCAAAATTCGATATTCTTCAATTATAAATGCACCCTAGACATAGGTAGTACGAGTTAATATATATGTCAAATAAAATATGATAGATGCAGAAGAAAAAACATAGAAAAACACCCACATTCTCGGAAAGTTCACGTGATATAATAGTAGTATATAATAAAAACTCTAACAAATCACCCTTCATCCATAATTTAGTTGATCTCACACCTCATATTCTAATGAAACGAATGTCAAAATACAACTTGACATCCTTTATTTATTAAAACAGAGACCAAGGCAGCTGAGGTGGCGCAGCTCATTGGTCTCCATTCTAAAATACTCAACCCACATTAATCCAGAGCTATTTTGGGTAATTACGCAAAATCTTTCTAATCAAGGTATAATATGTTGCATTCAACGTCTTGGGCTGTACAGTTTGGGCTGGACAATCCCTCTTCACAATCCCGTTTCCGCACTGAATTAACCTGAACATTATACCGGCTAAATAATCTTTGATTCAAAATATGAATCCCTAATCCTTTATATATTAAAACAGAGACCAAGTGTGGACATGACATAGGTCCACCCCGACGCGGCCACGCGCGGGTTTGGGGAGGCGAATGAATCTCCATATGAGATGGTCAAATTGAAATTTAAATCAAAGTTGGAGTCGCCACCGAATTTTATAGTTATTCGGAACCGTTCGAGCCCACTCTATGTCGTAGTGGGCCGTGTACAAAATACGGCCCATTTCCGATGTCAGAGTTTATTGGGCTCGTCCCTTTGCATATCGATACAGATGCCGACTTGAGCGGTTAATCGTATATTGAATGACTCTCGTTGCCAATGGTTTCGGACATCCGGAAACCACGGTTCTGAGTAAGGGGTGAGGGTACGTGTTGGGAAGTTCACTAAGAACACCCAACCCCGCCCGCACATTAGCGGCCTCTACTAGGATATCGAATGATTTTTTAATACGCGCGTTAGTAATACGATGAATGATATGCAAACATTGTTTTCCTAAGCATGTGAGGAATTGAACGGGTTGCTAAGTCGTTTAATGCGTGAAAAATCTAACGTCAAAGTTGAATTTTAGCATGTGAGATTCGTTTTAGTATAATAAAACAAATGATAAAAAAAAAGAATGGATTTGCTACAAAATAAACAAACGAGTTAGTATCGATTTGTAAATAATAATATAGCAAATAAAATAAACGAGATCGAGAAAATAAATATTAATCGAAATCTGAAAAATATTGTTGAAAAGACGTTGTTTTGTATAAAAAAAACGATGTTCGAAAAATAATAAAAAGGAACGAAAAAGGCGCGTCGGGACAGCCGGCCGCGCGGCTCGCCCGGGACGCCAGCGGGTCGCGTGTCGGTCCGTTTTTGACACGGTTTTCTGAAAGTTCGATTTATTAAATCGCGTATGAATATTGCATGATTCGTACTCGACTTAATATTTTCGATATTCGTTATATTCGATAATTGACTACGAAATCAATATCAAATACTTGGAATAGTTTTAGAAAAGATGTAAGTTTTAAAAATCGTTTCGTAGAATAAATAATAAAACGACCGAAAAAGTTAAAACGGTCCGGGTTTCAGGCCCGTGCGCGAGTCGCCCGTGCGTGGCGCGACTCGCGTGCGGGTCTGTCCGGTTTTTTATTTTCAAAATTGCTAATTTTGATGGATCGCGTACAAAATATGAATTAATTTGTATTTGATTCATGTTTTCGATATTCGTCATACCCGATATTCGATTATGAAATCGATATCGAATATTCGGAATGGATTTAGAAAGGGTTTTGTAAAAAGGTTTGTTTTGGACGAAAAGTTTAAAAAAAAGGATTTTGAACGAAAAAATGTAACGATATCGTCGAAATCTTAATATAATTCTTTTCGATACAATATTCGATTATATAGAATCGATATCATATTTTTGAGAATGTTCGTTATGAAAATAATTTTATGTTAATATCGATATTAGAAATAAATAATAAAACGACGCTTGACCCGTAAAAAGGAAACGAACGACGAGGAAGAGAAGAGAAGAAAAGGAGAAATCGGGTTTAGTACACCCTCAACCTACATGCTTCTGTTAACTCGGATCGGGGCTCGTCGGAATGTGGCTAGGCACGGGAGCGTCGAGGTGATGTCGGTCGGTTTGTGGTGGCTCGGCTAGGTGACGGGTGAAGGGTGTCGGGTATCGGGACCGGTTTCCTTCGGGTTTTGGACGTACTATCGGTTTCTCGATGCTAAGAAATTATGTGTGTGTTATGATATTTTCTGACTTCTCTCAGGAATTCTGTCTGTATGATAGGATGTTTTCTGATGATTTTTCTGATGTCGAAAGTGTTGTATGCAAGGGGCTATTTATAGGGAGTTCCCGACCTTGGCTAGGAGAGGTGTATTTGAATTAGAATTACCGCTTGGGTAAGAAGCTGAGAAGAACGAGAATTCCGTTTTCTTGGTGAAGAAGCAAGGAAAACCGGCTGGTTGTGTGCTGCTCGGCCGAGTGTTTGCACTCGGTCGGGTGTTTGAATCAGTTTTCGGATAGGATTCCTGCTTGAGATCGAATTCTACCTTAAACGGAATTGTTTATTATTTTGTGAAGCTGATTTTTTGTAGAGTTGGAGTCCGAATTGGACACGTGAGACATCACGGTCGGTCCACAAGTCTCGGGAAATATCTTTGACTGGGTTTTGACTCGGTCGCTAAAAGACGGTTTTACCCCTGGGATCGGATTCGACCCAAATTAGTGTTATTTGACTCGAAACGACCCACTGGGTCTGAATTTGAGGTTGGTTTTGTGAAATGTGTACTCCTTAAAAAGCCCAAGCTAAATATCCATGATTTCGAGCCCATTTCCGAGTACGTTAAAGCATGTTAGCGTCCGATCATCATCGGGTGTTTGTCGGAAACTACTATAGACACCTGGCGGTCAAAATGTGGGTGTCTACAGAGCCCCCACTCTGACTGAGGCTTGGACAGGACGAAAGTCAGAGTAGCTACCAGGTCAATCAAGGATTAAAACCCGGTAGCTTCCGGTCGGGTCGTTTAAGGTCCATTAGACGTGCGTGAAGGGCCCACCGGCCACAGACTAGAAATGTACCTGAACTGATGATAACTCCGTGGAGAATTGAATTCGTTGCATAAGACTTAAAATGGGCCTATATGTGGGCTCATCTTGTTAAATGCCGCTGGGGAGTTATGTGAATTGCGCTGTCGTGATTTGTACCTGTATAAGCTACATAAAATTTTGCATGCAACACGTAGGCGAAACAAATATGACTCGCACTGGGGAATAAAAATGATTTTTGCTGCATTTTGAAATCGAAGTCCTGAAAGCAACTCACGTGCTAGGAGATAGGTTTCCAAAATTGAAAGAGGTGGAAAAGAAATTTGCCGTTTAAATAGACTGAAATTTGACCTTGTCGAAAAGGATTTTTTTCAAATGGCAAAGTTTTGCAAATTTTGAAGTAAGAATTTAAAGATAGGTCTACTGACAGACTCGACTCTGGACGCGACCGGACGAGTTGACAGACATGACTGGACTCTCGAAGGGTTGGACCGTGACTCGGTAGGGGGTGGGCCACCTAACAAGACTCTTAAATTGCGCTATTCCGTAGCCTAGGCGAGTAGCAACACGGTCGTACATCGAAATGAGAAGGATGCGTTATAGGGGAATTGCAGTAGTCTGTAATGAGACTGTTTTTGCAGGACTTAGCAGTGGAACGCTGTAGACTAGTGCTCTTTTGAATCCTTTTCGATTTTAGGGTACATTTCCAAAGTGGGCATTGCCTCGAGTCCTGTTAGATTCTTGTCCTCGAGTGAGCCGAGTACTAGGACACACTATAGAAAAGAGGCTAGATTTTGAAAGTATTTGGATTATGTGAGTGGATGGAGAACTTCTGCCTAGGAGAAGCCCCCAGAATGACAAAGCTAACTGTCGAGAACATGACAGTGTCGTGACCGGAATGATGGTGCTTTTGAATGTGTGTCAATGTGGGTGGTTGTGCCTCTGTTGAAAGGCTGCCTACGTATTCACATGTGGTGAAATCAAACCAAGCCGTAGTTCAGTGGATTGTGGTGCCTAGTTTATTAGGGCTTTGTGTGTAACTAGCCATAGCAATGGTGTAGGCTAGGTGCATTCCCAGTGATGTTTTGATCAAAGGGCTAGAATGGTTAGGATATTGATCCTGTGACTGTGAGGGTTCTCCGGGATAGCCCCCAGAGGTGGTGTGCACTATTTGGGCATGTTCTATGCCGACCGCAACTTGAGTTCCCGTGTTTGGGGTTGGTAACTGGTTTGAATGAGAAGAATTGGGATGGGATTTTAACGAGTTCTACTCTCGGGGATTTTAACGAGTTCTGTTCTCGGGGATTTTGATGAGTTTTGCTCTCGGGGATTTTAACGAGTTTTGCTCTCGGGGATTTTAACGAGTTTTGCTCTCGGGGATTTGATGAGTTTTGCTCTCAGGGGATTTGACGAGTTTTGCTTGCTCTCGGGTGATTTGACGAGTTTTGCTCTCGGGGGGATTTGACGAGTTTTGCTCTCGGATCTTTGTATGGTGATTGTGAATTTTGTTATGTAAAGGGGAAGTCGAGTAGAATGGCTCGAACTTTGATCGGGATAAGTTTTGATAATGCGAGATCTGATTTCCATGTCTGGCCCTAATGGTTAGGGGTATCCTATGGAGCTTGAATCCTCAAAATACCGGGTTGTCTCTGGCCTGGGTCTCGGGAAGGTCTTGAGGGTTGAATGTGGGAAGGCTAAATGTGTTGTTAGTTGACCAGCTCGATTATCTCTCCCTTATTTGATGGTATGAGTATTGACCGTACCCTGGTAATGAGGCTTTCACGTGAATTGACCGTTGATCATGGTCATGGGTTTTTGGGAGTTCTTTTTTTATCATAGCCAGCTCTTTTGTTTCGGGCCTTTTGCTTTTTCTTGGACTTTTGTTTTTTTTTGTCCAGTTTTTTTTATCATGGCCAGCTCTTTTATTTTTGGCCTTTTGCTTCTTTTTTTTCGGTTGGTCAGACTAACACCTAAGGTAGGGATCGGTTAGTCTTATTGGATGGGTGTTTTATTGTGGGAAATGGGCTTGCCTCCCGTCTTTAACCCAAACTAGGAGATTACCTAGATTTGTCATAGGATTCGATACCGCTCCTGCTAAGGGTAGTTATGTGGCTTTCTATACTAGACATGGAACAGGTAAAGGAAAACACGGGTCTCATTTCCTGCAGTCATTATAGATGTGCCTATAATAGTCACGTACGTGTGCTCACACTGTATGATGGTGTTCATCATGTTCTCGGAAACACATAAGGAAAGTATATATGAGAAATAGAAAAGCTGATTTTATTGAATTTTGAAAAAAGAGGACAGAATACAATTGACTCTGACTCTGACTTTGAAGTTGAAATAAATAGTATATCCTAGACTCGGACTCAGACTTGGACTTAAATCAAATCCGGACTCTTGGATGCATAAGAGGTAGATTGGATGCTTTGGTCATCGGGCCCTGTATAGTCCATGAGGGGCTTTACAAGTGATAATGTTTCCAAAACGGGAGTCTTCCCGGCATCGAGGAAGTCTTGAATGAGGTGTTTCAGTTTCCAGCACTGTTTTGTATCGTGTCCCCTCCCTCTGTGGAATTTGCAGTAATGCTCGGCGTTCCATGCTTTGGAGCGTTTTTCCAAAGGTGGGTCGACTGTTGGGCCTATAGGTAGTATTAGGCCCTTCGGAACCAACCTCTGGAAAGCGACGGTGTAGGACATATCCAAGTGGGTAAATGTCCTTTCCTTTGACTGGTTCTTGATTTTTGGAGAGGTGACTTGAGGGTTACCTCTCTCGGTCTTGCCATCTTGAGGGTATCAGACAGTTTCGTAAGAGTGTTCACCTTTCAAATGGTTCGGTTGGGTGATTGGCTGTCTTACCCGCTCTAGTTGTGTTAGATGGGCTCGGGTTCTTATAAGGTCTTCTTCGATGGTGGTCACCCTGGCATTTAGGTTGTCTAGGGCGGTATTGATTTTCGAAAAGATATTGTTAATGGAGCAAGATAGCATAAGCATACTCCCATGGATATCCCCTTTCTCGATGGCGCGGGATTTGTTATGGTTTGGTAGTGTCTCGTTCATAGGGTCCCTGATCGGAAGAAACGACAGGTGTTAGAACTCGCCTAAACTCGGTTTTGCGCAAATGCAAGAGAGAGAGTCAAACTAGGTACGGCCCGGGGGCGGGAATGACTAAGATTCTATGACCGGGCTACTTAAACGTTAATCCAGACAAAATAACGACTGTGACCTAGACTCGACCACGAGACTCGAGCTGTACAAGGATAAGTCCGAAAATGGGGCAACTGTATTTGACCGTGCCGCGTGGTTGGACCAACCGTGGTGACCTAACCCTAGGTGACCCGAGTATTCGTAGCGTGGGTACGACTCGAAGAAGGCATCATAAGGACGCCGGTGTAGGATGAACGTAGGGTACTCTCTAGGGTAACCGTGGTTGACTGCTCGGGTGTATGACAGCCCCCTGAGTAAGGCTAGAGACTCAGATGGTGTGACATCTAAGTGACTCGAAAGTGGGATACGTGAGACAACACGTGCAAGACATGACCTTTAGAGCAACCGTGATTGATCGCTCTGCTGAAGGGTAGCCCCCGAGTGGGGAAAAACCTGAAAAAGGAAATGACTCGGAAAGGACACCTAGACGGGTGACTCGTGAAAGGTGGGTCTCCTTTAGGATCCAGCTGTGTGGGTTGGGCCCTGTTTGAAAGGAGGTTTACGTGAGACATTCCCCAGACTTTTAGACTCGATTGAGTAAGTGGGCCAACCTTTGTAGGAGTATGTCCTACGCAGGTGGGCCTTGCCTTAGTAAAATATGACGGACTGGGATGGGGAGGAAACTCGTGACGTAAGATCGACAGAGTTTCGATGCTAGAGACTTCAACGACTTATGACACGACACTGCTAAATACGGGAAGTCCTAAGAAGAGGAAGGTTTTGAAAAAGAGACTTTTTTGGAAAATCCGAGAAGTCTCAGTGGATGGCCCAATTTTCCGAAAAAACGGAAAAGTGCATCGGGTCACAATTTTGAAAGTTCGAAGAAAAAAAAATTGAGTTTTGAAATGGGCAGAATACCGGCTGGAAAATAGGCTACTTTGAGTCAAATCGTAAATCCTAATTTCGGTAGCATTCCGGGGTTTTGAAAAGTTGAATATTTGGAATTTTGAAATTTGAGTACCGAAATGAATTTCCGACAATTTGAAAATTGAAGATGAGATCCCGAAGATTTGAAAATTGAAAATGGCATCTCGAAGATTTTGAAAATCGAAACTGGTACCTCGAAAATTTTGAAAATCGAAACTGGCATCTCGAAAATTTTAAAATCGAAATTGAATTTTAAAAATTCGAAAATCGAATGGTGGATCGGAAATTCGAATTTTGAAATGGGCAGCATGCCGGCTAGAAAATAAGTTTCTTTTGAGTCAAATCTTAATAAGTCTAAATTTTGGCAGCTTTCTGATTTTTTTTTTTTTTTTAAAAGATGCATTTTTGGAATTTCGGAATTTTGAATATCGAAGATAAATTTCCAAAAATTTGAAAATTGAAAACAGGATCCTGACTTTTTAAAATTGGCGGAAATGTCATTGGGCTTGAATTTTTTTGAAAAGTCAGAAATTTTGAATTTTTGAAATGGATTTTTGAAAGCCCGAAGAGAAATTCGGGGGATGGCCCGATTTTTTTTCGAAAGAAAAGAGAAATCGAATCGGGCGACGGTTTTGCAAGTTCGAAAATAGTTTTGAGTTTTAAATTGGGCATAGTACCGGCTAGAGAAAGGGCTATTTTGAGTAAAATCGTAAGTCCTAAATTGGGTATATGCCCGGGGTTTTGAAATTGGATATTTTGAAAAGGATGCAAATTTTGAAAATGACGTTTTTTTTTTGATAAAAATGTGGATCAAGTAGCACGTAGTCATGGAAACAGCATAATGACGCCATGTATGCTCTTAAGCTAAGTCTCGGTCAGTCTATAAGGGTCTATACCAGTGTACATAGCCTATCGAGAATCGGGGCGGACTCCCTAACTCGAGTTGAGATTAGGACATGCCGTAAAACCCATACGAATCGGCTAATGGACACCTTTGACATAACCAATTTGGACTATATCAATGCTATAGTGGGACGTCGGTCACCAGTATCGGCCCGGGAAAAATGGGGTTATGCATGAACCGTAAAACTAAAACGCGTATTGTACTAGTCAAACGATTTCTATTCGAGTCTCACCCTGAAGGATACCGAAGGTTATTAACGCATCAGTAAATCCCCAGCGGAGTCGCCAAATTGTGGACATGACATAGGTCCACCCCGACGCGGCCACGCGCGGGTTTGGGGAGGCGAATGAATCTCCTTATGAGATGGTCAAATTGAAATTTAAATCAAAGTTGGAGTCGCCACCGAATTTTATGGTTATTCGGAACCGTTCGAGCCCACTCTATGTCGTAGTGGGCCGTGTACAAAATACGGCCCATTTCCTATGTCAGAGTTTATTGGGCTCGTCCCTTTGCATATCGATACAAATGCCGACTTGAGCGGTTAATCGTATATTGAATGACTCTCGTTGCCAATGGTTTCGGACATCCGGAAACCACGGTTCTGAGTAAGGGATGAGGGTACGTGTTGGGAAGTTCACTAAGAACACCCAACCCCGCCCGCACATTAGCGGCCTCTACTAGGATATCGAATGATTTTTTAATACGCGCGTTAGTAATACGATGAATGATATGCAAACATTGTTTTCCTAAGCATGTGAGGAATTGAATGGGTTGCTAAGTCGTTTAATGCGTGAAAAATCTAACGTCAAAGTTGAATTTTAGCATGTGAGATTCGTTTTAGTATAATAAAACAAATGATAAAAAAAAAGAATGGATTTGCTACAAAATAAACAAACGAGTTAGTATCGATTTGTAAATAATAATATAGCAAATAAAATAAACGAGATCGAGAAAATAAATATTAATCGAAATCTGAAAAATATTGTTGAAAAGACGTTGTTTTGTATAAAAAAACGATGTTCGAAAAATAATAAAAAGGAACGAAAAAGGCGCGTCGGGACAGCTGGCCACGTGGCTCGCCCGGGACGCCGGCGGGTCGCGTATCGGTCCATTTTTGACACGGTTTTCTGAAAATTCGATTTATTAAATCGCGTATGAATATTGCATGATTCGTACTCGACTTAATATTTTCGATATTCGTTATATTCGATAATTGACTACGAAATCAATATCAAATACTTGGAATAGTTTTAGAAAAGATGTAAGTTTTAAAAATCGTTTCGTAGAATAAATAATAAAACGACCGAAAAAGTTAAAAACGGTCCAGGATTCAGGCCCGTGCGCGAGTCGCCCGGGCGTGGCGCGACTCGCATGCGGGTTTGTCCGGTTTTTTATTTTCGAAATTGCTAATTTTGATGGATCACGTACAAAATATGAATTAATTTGTATTTGATTCATGTTTTCGATATTCGTCATACCCGATATTCGATTATGAAATCGATATAGAATATTCGGAATGGATTTAGAAAGGGTTTTGTAAAAAGGTTTGTTTTGGACGAAAAGTTTAAAAAAAAGGATTTTGAACGAAAAAATGTAACGATATCGTCGAAATCTTAATATAATTCTTTTCGATACAATATTCGATTATATAGAATCGATATCATATTTTTGAGAATGTTCGTTATGAAAATAATTTTATGTTAATATCGATATTAGAAATAAATAATAAAACAACGCTTGACCCGTAAAAAGGAAACGAACGACGAGGAAGAGAAGAGAAGAAAAGGAGAAATCGGGTTTAGTACACCCTCAACCTACATGCTTCTGTTAACTCGGATCGGGGCTCATCGGAATGTGGCTAGGCACGGGAGCGTCGAGGTGATGTCGGTCGGTTTGTGGTGGCTCGGCTAGGTGATGGGTGAAGGGTGTCGGGTATCGGGACCGGTTTCCTTCGGGTTTTGGACGTACTATCGGTTTCTCGATGCTAAGGAATTATGTGTGTGTTATGATATTTTCTGACTTCTCTCAGGAATTCTGTCTGTATGATAGGATGTTTTCTGATGATTTTTCTGATGTCGAAAATGTTGTATGCAAGGGGCTATTTATAGGGAGTTCCCGACCTTGGCTAGGAGAGGTGTATTTGAATTAGAATTACCGCTTGGGTAAGAAGCTGAGAAGAACGAGAATTCCGTTTTCTTGGTGAAGAAGCAAGGAAAACCGGCTGGTTGTGTGCTGCTCGGCTGAGTGTTTGCACTCGGTCGGGTGTTTGAATCGGTTTTTGGATAGGATTCCTGCTTGAGATCGAATTCTACCTTAAATAGAATTGTTTATTGTTTATTATTTTGTGAAGCTGATTTTTTGTAGAGTTGGAGTCCGAATTGGACACGTGAGACATCACGGTCGGTCCACAAGTCTCGGGAAATATCTTTGACCGGGTTTTGACTCGGTCGCTAAAAGACGGTTTTACCCCTGGTGTCGGATTCGACCCAAATTAGTGTTATTTGACTCGAAACGACCCACTGGGCCTGAATTTGAGGTTGGTTTTGTGAAATGTGTACTCCTTAAAAAGCCCAAGCTAAATATCCATGATTTCGAGCCCATTTCCGAGTACATTAAAGCATGTTAGCGTCCGATCATCATCGAGTGTTTGTCGGAAACTACTATAGACACCTGGCGGTCAAAATGTGGGTGTCTACACCAAGGCAGCTGAGGTGGCGCACCTCATTGGTCTCCATTCTGAAATACTCAACCCACATTAATTCAGACCTATTTTAGGTAATTACGCAAAATCTTTCTAATCAAGGGATAATATGTTGCATTCAACATCTTGGGCTATACAGTTTGGGCTGGACAATCCCTCTTCACAATCCCGTCTTCGCACTGAATTAACCTGAACATTATACCAGCTAAATAATCTTTGATTCAAAATATGAATCCCTAATGCATCTATTACCGTATCCTTTAATATTTGCAAACATTTTTTCTGATCTGACTTTTTAAAAAAAAAATTATGTTCATTTCAGATTCTATTTTGTCCATCAATTTTTATATATTCTTTAAAACACTAATTAATTTGACACATACCTTCTAATAATGTTACTTGAAACAGTCTGGATTATTATATACTGAAATTATAGCAAAAAAGTAAACTAATATTTACCGGATATTATATTTTTATTTTACAGAATAGGGCCTGATGCTACAAAATAAATCTATATCCTAATAACTTAAGTGATATGAAACTAAACCTTTTAAATAAAAAATCACCCAATCCACTTATTCTTATCGATCAATAGCGAATGTATATCTCTTCTCTTATATATTAAAGAAAACACCACTAACAATGAAGTTGCGCCTTATTAATCCACTATTTGGAAATCAAGCTCTCTCATTCAATTTACTTCCATAGGGTAATTTTACAAAACAGGCAATGATTTACTTCCTATAGGGTAGTTTTACCCAGCATGAACAACTAAAAAATCACTTCAAACTTCAAAGAATTGCATCATTGAGTTTCAAACCCAAAACCTTCAAACCAAATTCCAACACCTTAAGCACTACACCACTCCAATATTCATTGTTAAAATTGTATAAAAACAATAATATACTGTTTTATATAAAATCTCTATGTCATTTAGAAGTGGTATAATAAGGAAGAAATTAGATGGGTCAGTTAGGTAGAAGAAAAACTGAGAAGTTTTATTGAAATTAAGTCTCGAGTTCTGAGATTGATCAAATGTGTTTTAAATCTTGAGTTATGAGAATTTCACTTCAAATGCACATTTTATCCTCACTAAAGACAAATTTTATTTTTATTGTTCTAATTTCTTTCAATTGAAGAATTAGGCACATTGATTCTACATAAAGTATACTTTTTCGTTTTTCCAAGTCAAATTTGTGTCCACAGACCCACATGAGTTCTTAAACTTAGATACTGATCCTACCGTAAAAATATTATTTCTCTAAATTCAATAATTTCACAAATGTATCACACAATAGCATCTTTCTGTTATACTGCTTATTAATTTTTTTGATATGTTATAATGTCAAAGAAAACGCTTCAACCCCGTGAATTTTCACGAGTTATTACACTAGTTTATACTTCAATCATCATTAGCAAAGATGATTACATACACTAATCACTGCAACAATTTGTATGACTCTACAATATAATGAGTGTGACTATACAACATCAACTGTTTGACTATACAACCTAAAGTCTGTGACTACAAAACTGAAACCGTAAAATGGAAAATAAAAGCCATACAATCAATTATTCTTCAATCATCATTAGCAAAGTCACATTCATAATTAGAAAGATGATTATACATACGAATTAGAGCAAATTATTTAAACATTCCTTAAATATTCAACCTTCATTCATCCATATTCAACCTTCATTTTTTTGTGAATAATGAAGATAAATAATATTATAAATGCCAAAAAAAAGAAGGAATGAAAAATAAAACAAGCATGAGGATGAATTGAAGATGATTAATTATTTAAAAGATGCTCTAAAAAGATAAAAACAAATACCTGAAAATCGTCGAGGTTTGGAAGTAGAGATTTGACGAACGTGGAATCTTGAACATAGATAAAAACATACCTGAAAAAAGTCACACACTTTAAGTTGTATAGTCACACACTTTCAGTTGTATAGTCACACTCATTATGTTGCATAGTCACACTCATTATGTTGTAGAATCACGCAGCTGTAGAATATCTTGGGATTAGTGTATCATGCGTTTAATCATCTTCATCTTCATGCCTGTTTTTCATACTTTTTTTTGAATTTATAAAATTATTCATCTTCACTATCCACAACAAAAATGAAAGTTGAATATGGATGAATGGACGACTGTGACTTTAAAAAAACGAAAATATCTAAAAATTCATTAAATATTCAACCTTTATTCATCCATATTCAATCTTCATTTTTTGGATAATGAAGATGAATAAATTTATAACTACCAAAAAAAAGAAGGTATGAAAAATAAAACAAGCATGAAGATGAAGATGAAGATGATTAAACGTATGATACCTTGATCCCAAGGTATTCTACAGCTGAGTGATTTTACAACATAACGAGTGTGACTATACATCATAATGAGTGTGACTATACAACTGAATATGTGACTACAATGAGTGTACAGCTAAGTGATTCTACAACATAATGAGTGTGACTATACAACTGAAAGTGTGTGGTCTTGCAATTCTGTAAGAACATTACGCATTAAATGACTTGTTCATCTTCATCTTCATCTTCAACCTTTATTCATCCCACAAAAAAAGAACAACTTCATCTTCAAACTTCATCTTAAAGATGAAGTTGTTCTTTTTTTGTGGATAATGAAGATGAATAATTTCATAAATACCAAAAAAAAGGTATAAAAAATAAAAAGAAGCATGAAGATGAAGATGAAGATGAAGATGATGAAGAAAAAGAAGCATGAAGATGAAGATGAATATGATGAAGATGAAGCATGAACATACCTTCGTATGATGATCGAAGTTACTTACGAAGTATGTTGCGTTAAAAACGCAGTATGGTCGGAGTAGTTGACAGACTATGGTCGGAGTAGTTGACGGAGTATGGTCAGAGTTATTAATGGAGATTATTTGTTGAGGTTTTGTTAGAGAGAGATGAATTGAGTTGGGAAATGAACTGAAAAGAAGGGGATTGGGAAGGGTATGAGGGAAGTAATGTAGGGATTGATTTGAGTAAGGGGATGTTTGGCAGCCTTATGACAGTCTTCCCCCTTTTTTTTCTTTTTTCTTTTTAATTGAAGCCCATCCATCCATCCATCTTAAGATGAATGGAAGGTTAGGATTAAGACTAAGGGACTCTTGGAAAGAAAGTTAGTAACTCCCTTGATCCCCTCTCAATATATATATATATATATATATATATATATATATATATATATATATATATATATATATATATATATATATAGAGTAAAGCTCAAATGAGTCCCTTACTCTTTGTGAGTCCTTAAGTCCTCATCCCATCCATTGGATGGGATGAGGATAGATGGACAAGATGCATCCAATTAAAAAAATAAAAAAAATAAAGGGAGATTCATTTTCCTAAAATAACTCACAAGAATTTAGGAAACAAATAACTTCCTATCATTCACGTTCATTCTCATTCACGTTCATTTCAATCCCACGCTCATTCACACCTAAAAACCAGAAAAACCCTTTCTTCATTCACGCTAATTCATCGTTTTTGATTTCGAAAATCTGCTACAATGGATTCAATGACCGCATCATCGTCTTCAACGGTTGATAAGCAACTAATCGATTATAACAATGGTGAGTTTCTGTGATTCATTCACGTTTTTATTCGTTTTTTCTTCACGGATTTCAATAGAAATATTGCTTTCAATCTCCGTTTTCATATCAATGTTTTATCGCGTAAAATTGCGTTTTTTTTTACGTCGATCTTCATGTTTATAGTTCTTTCAATGATATTTCGTACCAATTTGCGTCTTTTTGAATTCACTGCGTTTTGATTCATAGTTTCGTATCAATGGTATTTTGATATCTCGATCTCCATAGATTACAGGTCTCTATGGTTTTTTTTAAAGATTTTCCCTGATATCCATTGACACACATTTTTTTGATATCAAATAACGCAGATTCGTCGCTGAAGTAACATGCCTTCTGAATTAAAGTAACACTTAATTGTAATTACAGTAACACAACTGAAACGTTAAGGAATAGGGTTTTGATGATGCTGGAGTAACGTATTGTACACGTTAGGGTAACACCACTTACCAATTATAGTAACACAGTATTTGCATTGATGTAACGCTGTTTGATTCTATGCAGGTACCTGCGCCACAGATGCGAACGCACAAGAGAACACTGGAAAAGGTGAAATTTAATTCGTTTGATTGATCATGGATTAATATTATGGTTCATTGATATTATTGTTTCACCGATATTACTGTTTTGCTTTATGTTGAAGCACACATTGCATTGAAGTAACACAAGTAATGAATTAAAGTAATACCTAATTGTAATTAAAGTAACACAAAAAATGTAACTCTAAAAAATGATTTTTCGCGCTGTCGTTGGAGTAACATCCTCTTATATTTAAAGTAACGCAACTTATGAGTTTGATTAATCATGGATTAATATTATGGTTCATTGATATTATTGTTTCACCGATATTATTGTTTTGCTTTATGTTGAAGCACACATTTCATTGAGGTAACACAAGTAATGAATTAAAGTAATACCTAATTGTAATTAAAGTAACACACAAATGTAACTCTAAAAAATGATTTTTCGCGCTGTCGTTGGAGTAACATCCTCTTATATTTAAAGTAACGCAACTTATGAGTTACAATAACACTTATTCCCATTGGCGTTACTCTTCTTACCTTTTGGCAGGAAGCATTGGTAAAGAGCCGAATGCACAGGAATGGTGCAGAGATGTGGGTGAGGTTTTCACTCCATACATGGAGCAGGTATTCGGGACAATTGATGAGGAAGTGGAATTTTACAAAATCTACGCGCTGGCTTGCGGTTTCGATGTGAGGAAGTACACCACGAAGCGATGGCACGGTGGTGAGATAAAGTCGAAGCTCCTAGTCTGCAACAGACAGGGTTATACGAACTCTGTTAAGGCTGTCAACAATACACCTGCAGCTGTGAAAGTTGTTAACGGTGTAGATGGGGAAGTAGTTGTTGTGGACGCGATTAAAAAGAAGACGAAAGTCCGTCGCTGCGGTTGCAAGGCAAGGATTAGGCTGTTCAATAAAGGAGGCATTCTCAAGATTGATAGGTTCCACATCGGCCACAACCACGAACTAATCTCACCGAAAGACAGAGAATTCCAAAAGCTCTCGAGGAACCTAACAAAGTACCACAAGCAAATGATCTTGAATAATTCGCGGGTATGGAGTAACACAATTTTTTTTTATAGAAAGACATGTGAGTAGGTCGTAACAGCTTGATCAGACCAATATGTGCATGATCTAGTTACTTCTGCTAAAGTAACACAAGTGATTCTATACAGTAACAGTACGTAGGCATAAGAGTAACACCTGGATTAGAACATTATGTACATAATCTGGTGTAAAATTTGATAGAGTAACACCAGTGAGTCTATAGAGTAACACTGCTTAAGTACAAGAGTAACACAACTGGTGTATTAACGTCATATTGCTGCAACGCTTTATTCTTATTTACAGCTGAAGATCGGCGCAACGCGGACATACAACTTGTGCAAGGAGCAGGTAGAGGGATTCGCAAACGTGGGTGCGAGCTTGGTTGACTTCAAAAACTGGGGGGAGAGATATAAAGTGCTTCCTACATGAGAGGGACGGTCAGCTATTCATCGATCGATTCAAAGACATGGCCAAGAATAGGAAGGGTTTCTATTTTGACTACGACCTGGACGAGGATGGGAGTGTGAGCAAGGTTTTTTGGGCTGACGGTGAGGTGCGGCGTAACTACCAGTTATTTGGGGATGCAGTTTCGTTCGACCCAACGTACGGGACGAACAAATACAGGATGATATTCACGCCGTTCACAGGCGTTGATCATCACAAACGATCGGTAACCTTTGCTGGCGCTTTAATAGCGCACGAGGATTATGAATCGTTCGTCTGGGTGTTTGAGAGATTTCTGACTGCAATGGGAGGTAAGGAGCCGGAGTATATAATTACCGACCAAGATCCGGGCATTATACCAGCGGTGAAGAAAATGTTTAAGACGGCGCTACACCGTTTCTGTATGTGGCATATCTTGAACAAGGTTCCTGCCAAATACGGTGCAGCCCGGAGCGACTACCAGGATTTTTTGAAGAGATTAAATGCTATAGTATGGGATGTGGAGATTGATGGAGACGAGTTCGACGCAGAATGGTGTGCCATAATGGAGGAGTTCCATGGGGGCGATGACGAGTGGTTTTCAACTACATACTCCATCAGGGGACAGTGGGTGATGGCACATTGCAGGGATTTGAAGATGGGCGGCTTAATGCGAACCACGCAAAGGTCGGAGAGTGAGAACAGTTTCTTCAAAAGATTCGAACAAAAATCGGGGACGTTGGTCGAATTCTGGATGCGATTCGAGAGTGCCATGGACCAGCAACGGTATACACAGAAAAAACTCGACAATGACAATGCACAAGCTTCTCCAAAAACAGAAACCCACCTGCCAATTGAACATCACGCTTCGAAAATTTACACCCACGCCGCATTTGAAGAATTCCAGAAGGAGGTGAAATTTTCTGTGGGTACTTGCAGCGTGAGGGGCTTCCTTGAGAAGGACGGGATTGAGGAGACTTTGGTTAGGGATGCTACGAGGGATAAGGAGTTTACGGTCAAGTATATATCAGGTACTCCTTAAAAATCACTCATTAATCCTTAAAGTAACACCAGTCGTTCATTACTGTAACACATATAATGATTTGGAGTAACTATGGATGGCAATTGGACATCTGTGTTGTAAACGCATAAAAGTAACACAGACCATGAATTACAGTAACATTTCACATTCCAAAAAGTAACACTCTCTGCAATACATTACATTTTGCAAACCATTATATCCAATGTCTTTGCTGTCTCTGCTGATTGAAAGATTGGATGTGAATCTGTCCAGGTACGTCTGAATCAAGCTGCACATGTCGGTTGTTCAATTTGCGAGGGATATTGTGTAGACACGTAATCTGGATATATTCATCGAAAGGGCTGAACACTATACCCGAAAACATGGTAACCAAAAGGTGGACAAAGGAGGCTGTTCGCATTGCTCGTATCAGTGATGAAGGATTAGACGGCGAAAACACTGACATCATCGACGGAAAACAGATAGAGATGTCGAGATTGTGGTCGGAAATCCATGAGACAATGGGACTTCTAAGGGCAGGAGACAAGGCAGATGTGGAAAGCTTGTGCGGATTAATTCGGGAGTTCAGGTTGCAGAGGCAGCCAGTTTCTGGTGGGGGGAATATTGGCAAGACACAGGAACTGGAAAATATGCTTGGTTGTACGACATCAGAAAATATCACGATACTTCCTCCCAAGTTTTCTAAGACAAAGGGAAGCGGAAAGCGGATGTTGTCAAGCAAGGAAAAGAAGGTCGCACTTTCTAGAAAGCCGAAACGCATGTGCAATAACTGCAAGCAGATGGCGCACCACGACAAACGAAACTGCCCGAATCCTTACGCAGAACGACCCCCTAAACAGCCTACCAAGCAAACCGATGATGCGGATGACGAGGATGAAGTAGATGAAGACATCGATGGAGAGGAAACTGAAGAAGACACCGACGATGAAGAAGTGCTTTGATAATACTCAAGTGTTTTTGACATTATAAGAATTTTTTCGATTTCCCTGGTTTACAAAAAAAACTATTCCTGTACACATTTTTGCAATTAACACTATATTTACTTAATACGTGCGTTTTTGGTTAGAGTAACATCTAATGTGGGTTGAAGTAACACTATTCACTTGTTACAGTAACAGAAAAAATGCATCGAGGTAACTGAAAATAGGTGAGGACAGTAAATTGGTGATTGACAGCAGTGTTGGTGATTGCAATATCGTTGTACATTAAAGTAACATACTTAAAGTAACAAAAATTGTACATTAAAGCAATCTCATGAGGACAGCAGTGTTGTTCATTCATTGACAGAGTACCAAAAATTGGTGATTGCAATATCATCGTACATTAAAGTAACATACCTAAAGTAACGTAATTTGTTCATAAAGTGTCAAAACCGGCATTAATCACTTAAAGTAACATAATTTGTTCATTAAAGTAACACTCACAGTGCTTCGGTATAACACACAGATTGTGAGACCAAGAAAAATTGTTAATTTCAATAATTCCAATAGTAACACCAAGGGTGAATTAGAGTAACAGGTGGAGCTGGTCATTGTAACAGAGTTTCACAGCTTCAATGTATTGGTGATAGTGAAAAGACAAATGTAATTAGACAGGTTAATAAAGAATAGAAACCATTAAATCGTAGTTACAAAAGAGGTGACATGGTTCAGTAGACACGCTATTTTTTTCGGCCCTTTGTTGGCTTGCTCTTCGGACCATCGTTAATTTTTTGTCTAGTGATCTCATACTTCGCTACGTTGTCCAACAATTGCGATCGCACATTGTTATTGTCTGCCAATAGAAGTGTGGCTGCAAGTTGGACCACCAGATATCGTCTATTGACCTTCCTCTCAAGGTCTATGTGGTGGAATGTACGGCCCTCGTACATCAACATGTGCATCATGGTGAAAATCCCAGACTCGTCAGATGTTACGCCCGGTTTCTGCCACTTAAACTTGACCTCCTTAAACTCGAAATTAACAATATCAGCTGCATTAGGGACTTTGTGCTTATCGAGGAAATCGCTGATTGTTGACACCTGTGTGTACCCACAGCAACATTATTAGGTGAGAAACAGATGGCCGTATGCAATAATAAATATTAGAATATATATACTAACCATTATCGTTGCGGCCTTGTACAACATTGTTTCTTCCACGTTCTGGTAAAGTTGGTGGTCAAGGAGATCTATTGTCCTATTCTTACGGTTGATGCACACGCATGAGTAGTAATAATCGATGTTGATCGGGACAAATATGAGATCAGCTTCCAAATTAAGAGAACGACCACACTTCCTTTTAAAAAGACTGAGATGGGACATCAAGATGTCCACTGCCCGCGTGGATGGGCCGTCTTCAACCTCGTCAAGCATCCCATAGAGACAGTCCTACAAACATATTCAAAGTGTCTCAGATTGGATTCAACTGTGAGGAAGTAACACATTCACTACGCATCAGACAAACACCATTCATGTACAGCAAAGACACAGATTAAGGTAACATGTCTCCTACATTACAGTAACGCAAGTTCATATTTAAAATAACACCATTCAGATGTTGAGGGACGTGTATTCTCCTGGAACCATGGTCATAAATAGAAATATATGTACACAAATGCAGCAGTAATGCGTACCGTATGTCTTAAACCAAAGTATGCTGTAGTAGGTGTCTCGCCCGAACCAGTGGCGGGAGGTGGAAGCCTGTTCAACAGCATCGACCAGCATTCGATGATGCACGACTGCATATTCTGACCCGGTAACATAGAACGTATGTCACTCCTCTCAATTGTAGCCAGAAAAGAATAATTTGCAACCTCGTCGCTGAAGGAAACACAAAAAATACCTCGTCAAAAAAACTGTTTTAATATTCACCCATTAATGTTACAGTAAATGCATACCAATTTTGGAGAGTTGTAAGCTCCACAAGGCAGTAGTCTACGACGTCTTTGCGACGGACGGGGATCTTGCTTAACAACGTCCTGTTGTTCAATAGAAACGGTGACAGCATGGGAGAGTTTGCATCTTCAACGCCACAGTCAATTGAGCAGCCAAGTCCGTCACCCTCACCACGGTTCCGGCTCTTCAGAGCGGATCTTGTCCGCGTTGAGAAGTCAGAGTCAAGCACTGTCTCTGCGACAGGGGTTTCAGGGGTTTTAGGGGTTTTAGGGTCAGATGTCGACGGTCGTTTCTTCTTCGACGGTCGTTCAACATTCTCTGTCCCGCTTGCCCTCTTGGCGGTACCCCCGGTAGACCCCGCAACACTCGATATAGTTCTCTCGATGGCGATATTCGCTTTATCGTGTAGAAACTCTCTCACCCTCGCTATAACCTCATCTCTATCCTTATTGTTGTCACACAGGATCAGAGTCGCCGCAATCTCCGCTCTATAGAGGTTATTCGCCTCCATTGTGCCAAGGCAACATTCGAACACTTCCACCCTGTAGAGCATCATGTGTATCATGAGGTAGACACCACAGTCGTTCGCCGAGAAACCTCCGCCCTGCCATGCGAATGGGACGTTGACAACAGGGAAGCCCGCGACATCCGTTCCCCTCACGATACCTTTTTTCAACATGTACTTTCCCATTTCCACAGCCTAAATCATACAAAAGACAACAAAAAAAATGAGACGGAAGGTAAAATAATGTACGATTATATATCAACACAAAATTCACTTACGGCGATTTTTGCCATCTCGACATATGGCAAACTTTCGAAATCCTGTTCTTCATAACTCCGGTTGTCTAGGTACTCAATCTGCTTTGACAGGAAGTTGATACATGCACAGCTGTAGTGGTCGTTGTTGTCCGAAAGCACCGGGACGAATACCTGTTATTTGGTAATTAAGATTATGGCGATTATTGTTAAAGAGCTGTAATGAAGGGTAATAAAGAGTTTCATATAGACGTACCAAGTCAGAGTCTAGGTTTATGGTGTCTTTATTCACTTCGGTCCAAATGTCCCAGAAGTTGAACAATTCATCGCCAACGTCGACCTTTGCACCACTCTTTGTGCCCTTCCACAGCTTCATTACTATTTTCTGCATGACACATTTTGAAGTAACAGTTCATGATCGTGGTAATAAGAAAGAGTAACACTAATTATTAATTAAAGTAACACTATGAAACCCTTACAGTAACGCCTGTTATTGTGATAGAGTAACAGTATTAATGTGTAAGAGTAACACTAGTTATGGATATAAGAACAATGAGTAACAGTATACACACCATACTCATTCTGAATGTTGATTCCTAATGTGAAATAAAACCCATGATAATGGTTATTACGAATGATCATTCCAGATATGTTAGTGATCTAATCAAGAGAACATAAGAAAGAGTAACATGTTGAAGTAACAGTTCATGATCGTGGTAATAAGAAAGAGTAACACTAATTATCAATTAAAGTAACACTATGAAACCCTTGCAGTAACGCCTGTTATTGTGATAGAGTAACAGTATTAATGTGTAAGAGTAACACTAGTTATGGATATAAGAACAATGAGTAACAGTATACACACCATACTCATTCTGAATGTTGATTCCTAATGTGAAATAAAACCCATGATAATGGTTATTACGAATGATCATTCCAGATATGTTAGTGATCTAATCAAGAGAACATAAGAAAGAGTAACATGTTGAAGTAACAGTTCATGATCGTGGTAATAAGAAAGAGTAACACTAATTATCAATTAAAGTAACACTATGAAACCCTTGCAGTAACGCCTGTTATTGTGATAGAGTAACAGTATTAATGTGTAAGAGTAACACTAGTTATGGATATAAGAACAATGAGTAACAGTATACACACCATACTCATTCTGAATGTTGATTCCTAATGTGAAATAAAACCCATGATAATGGTTATTACGAATGATCATTCCAGATATGTTAGTGACGCTATTTATTGATTGTGTCGGTGTGATAAAAATAACACAGACAAGCTTACGCTGTGGCTAACGCCAAAGAAGCAGCGTGATGTAGGACGTGGCGCAGTCTGACTCGCGTCCAGGCTGTTAAGAAGTATACACCAGGTATCGATAACAGCGTTCGACAGCTGCTGCCCCGGCTGGAGTGTCGAGAGCTCATCACGAGGGACGTTGAAAAAGTCGTCAACCCTGACCAGCATCTCACTAAAAGAATTTGAATGAATTATAAGACAATCGATAAAAAAATAACATAGATAAATAAAATCAGGTAAAGAAATTAGATCACTATTGAAAACATACCTCGCACTGTACTTGTCATTGTTATAAAAGACGTAATCCATTACGTCTTTCCGAACACTCAAAACCGACCTGAACAATGTACTGTTTCTGACAAGAAAATCATATACTATTATCTGGTCTGGTTCAGGTGTTCCACAGTCATAAGAGCATCCAAGCTTCTCATCGACAACTTGCATGCAATCTAAATATTTTTCAGAATGGAGGAAGTAAGGATGGAAGACCTTCCGTCCATCGACTTCTACCCACAAATCCTCAATAACATTCGCTTCATCAATTTGCTGATCCCTGTCCTCCGAACCACCGTTAACAGCCTCAACCATCTCCGCCGTCGTGTACAGTTCGAAGTCGGAACAGCCTCGACTCTCATCAGCAGTGACAACATCCTCATCAGCAGCGACAACATCATCAACCCCCGCCACATTTGTACGCATGCTCGAACCTGCTGTTTGTGTGGGCTGGCCTGTGAATGCAGGGCCTTGGGTCGCTGCGTTCTTCGCACGTGCGTACGCCTCGCACACTTCATCGACCGTCCGGTGCAGCTCTTCTCCACTCCAGAAGTCTTGCGAGGCCTGTGACGGAACGGGGTCATCGTTCAGTGGTTTGCCGGATGTTATTCTTCTGAGTTTGGAAGTGGCTGATATCCACCAATCATGGAATGCAACTGCATTCCTTGCCATCATGAGGTACAATTCATGTACCTCCTGCATCAAAGAATAAACAGATGGTTTTAGTTTGAGGGGGTGACTTTAACTTATTATTTGAATTAAAGTAACACCACTGGTTCATTAGAGTAACATGTGATCAACATTAAAGTAACACATATGGTAGTTATAGTAACATAATTAGGCAACTACAGCAACAACAAAAATCGTTTTCTGAGTTCCATTAGATCAGGGGAACAAATGGACAAATACCACCATTCTTGCGAACAACGCGTATTCAATGAACACAGGAACATAAACACATTGAATTTATTGAT
Source organism: Agrostemma githago (assembly GCA_958450325.1). Taxonomy (NCBI): domain Eukaryota; kingdom Viridiplantae; phylum Streptophyta; class Magnoliopsida; order Caryophyllales; family Caryophyllaceae; genus Agrostemma; species Agrostemma githago. The sequence goes on from OY288239.1 coordinate 13,658,091, forward strand.
GAAAATTCTTATTACTTACATCAACCGCCTTAGCTCTTAGATCAGCATCATCCTCAACGCCATCTGCTAGCTCGATGTTTATGGACTTCACAGATTTGTGCGCGGATGGTGTTTGGGCATTCGTTATCCTCAGCGGCACCACGTCATCCACCACCTCCTCGTCCACCACCTCCTCAAGTAGACAACGGGGGTATTTCACCTTTGACTTGGTAAGACGACCAAGCCCACCACCAACAAATTCACCATACAGCCTATCTATCATCCGCTCGCGATCCCAATGCTTAATAAGCGGCAGATCGTGCGGACAACGATGATCACGGTACTGGAAACGGTGAAAGTATGTGATCATCAAAAATGGCAGACAACCGAGCAGGTATGTCGGTTTATGAAGAACATAGTCTTGACAGGCTGCAGCAAGCCCATTCAATACAAGAGTGCACCAATCATAGTTCCTGATCTGCTCTACGTTCTCCACACACCTCAGCAGACTTAGATCAACGGTGTAATTCAATGTTGGATTAAGAAATATAGACATGCTGTACAGAACAAACAATCTACAAAAGTCATCCCCCCCGTGAACGTCCTTCTGTAGTTCTTCCAACAACAGAGACAAAGGGATCGTGTCGCTTGCAGTAGGAATATTGAACCGATCCCTAAATGCTTGTTTCAGACTGACGACATCCTCAGCCACTGCTTCCTTCGACCGACCCATTGGGAGCAATTCAGCGGGGTTCGGACCGTATGGAATGAGGAAGCAATCGTGGACATCGTGCTTCGTTACCAAGAATTGATCGCTTTTCCTTGGTAGCCTGAAAATCAGCGTGTCATCCGCGAAAAGCGTCATGAACTCGACCACATACTTACCGGGGAAACTTTTGAGTCGCATTGAAAGTAGGCCCCCAAAACCTATTCTGATGACAGAATCCCGCTACCGATCATTGAAATTTGAGATCAACTCGATGAGGCTCTGTGGCCTACACCTGAACTGGATCTTATTAGCTACAACAACTTCTTGTTCCTCCGCTTCTTCCCTCTGAAAAGGGACAAACGTAAAGATAATTAGTATGTTCAACTGTTGTTAGACCTAAATATGCACCACTTAATAGGTGAACATAAACAATACTAATGCCTGCAACTGACCTTCATCTTGGTCTGCCTCCTGCTTTTGCCATCTGTGGCACGAGATTTTCTAGACTTGTCACCTCCTTTTGCCATCTGATCAAAACATACAGCTGATACGCGTCAAAGTAAGATAAAAATAGAACAAACTGCAAGCACAACTGTTAGATTAACTAAAGTAACACGTCTCCTAGATCACAGTAACACAATTAGTTCTTCAATGTAATACCATAAGTGTTGCATTAACACTATAAACTGCAAGCACAACTGGTAAGCATCAAGGTAACACAAAGAAAGTGTTAGAGTAAAATAAGAATTAGAATAACAAATCTACATAATTGAGTGTACCAGATTAAAATGATTCAGAGTTTCACGAAGTTGATAGTTAGAGTAACACCTCTTCTGCATTACAGTAACACAATAAGTTCTTCAATGTAATACCATAAGTGTTGCATTAACAGCATACAAAGTAACATAAAAATAGACCAGAGAGTAACAAACTGCAAGCACAACTGTTAGATTAACTAAAGTAACACGTCTCCTAGATCACAGTAACACAATTAGTTCTTCAATGTAATACCAAAAGTGTCACACCACCACCATAAACTGCAAGCACAACTGGTAAGCATTAAGGTAACACAAACAAAGCGTTAAAGTAACATAAGAATTAGAATAACAAATCTACATAATTGAGTGTACCAGATTAAAATGATTCAGAGTTTCACGAAGTTGATAGTTAGAGTAACACCTCTTCTGCATTACAGTAACACATTGTTGTCTTCGAAATAACACCATACATATGACACATACAGATTACACGAAACAAATGAGAACCCAGAACAAGGTTAATCAATCAATAATGAATTCAATTATACGAATCAGATGAAAACCCAGATAATGATGATAACAAAAAAATTAATTATAGGGCACAAAGAACAGCAAGGTTAATCAATCAATAATTAGCAAAAAAATTAATGAAATCAAACAATGATGATAGTGTTAGCTGAAGTTAGAAAGTAACCTTGCTCGAGTTGAAAGTGAGCGACTGAGTTGAGTTGAACGATAGGGTTGAGTTGGATGATTGAGTGCTCGAGTATGCTCAGAAGCTTCAGTTGGCGCAAAGTTGAGAAATTGAGTTGAGTTCGATTGAGTGTAAGGGTTTGCTTGAGTTGAGCGAAGAGTTTGAATGAGGTGAAGTTGAAGGGTTTCTTAGACGAGCGTTTGAATGAGGTGAGATGAGAGAGAGTTTGCGGTTGGCGCTAATCTAGGGAGGAGGAAGATTTTTTTATTTTTTTCCAAAATTTGGTAGTTACTACCTTAATTACAATATACAATCTCACCCATCCATCTTGTTTAGATCAATGGCTAAGATTAGGACTCATGGACTCAAAAAAAATAAAAGGACTCACTTGATCTTTACTCTCTATATATATATATAGTAGAGATTAAGTAAGTTCACCATATGTAATTAAGTCTAATTAAAGTTACAGATGACATACGATAAAGTTGCATTTGTTTAAAATTGATATGTAACTAAAACATTCAGCACTTTTATCACTTCAAATGATAAAGTGCAACTTTATCACTCATCTCGTGTAACTTTAAGCACTTTTTGGGTAACTTTAACACTGGAACTTATGAACTTATAAAAGTTTTTGACCTTATGATAACCTCCCCCCCCCTCTCTCTCTATATATACGTATATATATACGTATATATATATATATATATATATAGATATGTATGAGTAATATGTGAAATATTGAGGTGGATAATGTGAGGTATAAAAAAGTAGGAGAGAAAGGTGAAAATGAATTATTGTTGATGTGAGATGTTTTCGATGAAAATTCAATGGTAAGTAGAAAGCTGAGGTGGATGCTGAAAATGGTAAAGAAAAACTGAAAAAGTAGAAGATGAGAATTGGGTATTTCTTGTTAATGTATATGGTCTTAATGGTTTGTGCAAAAGAACTAGGGATGACAACGGATCTTGGATCCGATCCAGATTCGCAAGATCCGATCCGCACGGATCGGATATGGATACTAAAATTTCATACCTGTTGGACATGGATCGGATCCGGATCCGCTATCTTCAATAAGATCTGGCTCTTGTTAAGTTGATCCGGATCCTATCCGCATATCCATTTAAAAAAAGAAAAGAAAAAAGAATACATGCTGCTCTATTGGGTCGTGGTTTACTGAAGTCAAATTCCCGAAACAATCCACTCATACTCTCATCTCTAAATTTTAAAGCTAGCGTTCTCATTACTCCCATAATCTCAACTTTTATATCACCTTCATCATTCATCACTATCCTCAGTCACTCATCAATATCACACTATTAGTAATTTACTACACACTACATAGCCCATAGTACAACTTAAATAATCAATTCACATACCCTCTTATTCAAAGTACGCTCGACTCTTGGAGTGTTATGCAGTTATCAGTTTTTATTTTTACATTTGATAAAAAAAAAACATAGAAGAATAGCCGAGACAGATATTGATACTAAAGAAAATGATTAGCATAAAAAAGGTAGAGTAATGTAGACACCCGCATTTTGCCTGCTAGTATCTATACCAGTTCCCGACAAAACACCCGACGATGATCGGACGCAAACGTGACTTAGTATACTCGAATATGGACTCGGAATCAATAATATCCGACGTGGGCTTTTAGCGGAGTACAAATATCTCAAAACCAACCTCAAATTCAGGCCCAGTGGGTCGTCCCGAATAAAATGAGACTAATTTGGGCCAAAATCGACACCAAAAATAAAAACTGTCTTTTGGCGACCGGGTCAAAACCCGGTCAAAGACGAATCCGTCCTCAAAATCAGCCAAGTCCGCTTCTAGAAACTTATGCCCAAACACAATTTTTAAAAAATCAAAAAATTCAACCATTTCCTAAAATGGCTCGCCAACCCTATCCACTCGATCGAGTTGATTGACCTCACTCGATCGAGTGGAGCCACAAAAACGCAACAGACCTCTTTTTTAGGGCACTCGATCGAGTGCACTAGGGCCAGTCGATCGAGTGACCCTAGGTCGAGGGGTAAACTCTATAAATACCCCTCCTTGTGCCCTTCATTTTAAAAAAATTTCATATGCCGTTTACTCTACATCTTCTACCCTAATCCACCCATTCTCTCTACACTACAACCCTAAGCAACACTAAGCAAACCGAGTCATTGTCCCTCGAAAAACCGACAAAACCATCCATACACACACACATCATAACTTTACGTACATCCTCGATACTCTCGCGTTCCCGTCGCTATTACGAGTCCATTGCCGAGGCCATTCTAAGCATGTATGTTGAGGGTGTCATCAACCCCGTCTCAATCTTTACCATCTCTATTTATATTATGCATTTTTATGCTTTATATTATAATCGTATTAGTATACTAATACTAACATTTGATTATCGTATACTAACTGTTTTAAATTTTGTTACTAACCTTTTTTATTCTTTCGCATTCTAACATTTAACATTTATATACCGCGTATACATACATAATATTAAAACTCGGATTCGAACACGTTTGACTATGATGACCATCTCAAGTCCATTTAATCCCTTTACGAGCTACGACGGAGGTGGCACCCTTTCGAGGAGCGCCGCCCCAATGTACTCAAGGGCGTAACGTGATTATGGTCATTCGTAGTTGAACGCGTACGATTCCATTTCTAAGATTAGCACGAAATCCGTTGATGCAAAAATCAACATCACATAATCCATTAGGATTAGTATCGATGTCATGGCGCGGAGGGACACAATTTCGTCACTAATCAAAGTTTTCAATCCCATAATGACATTTTTCACAAAATTCCGATGACGGTATTATAATCGTGTAGTACACGATTATAGCACCGAAAACCGAGTTAAAATTAAATCATGTCATATTTCTATTTAACTCGGCAAACCATCGATTTTAAAATAAATAAATCGGAATAGCCACCTTTTCCGAAACAAGTTATAACTCGTACAGGGGGCACTCGACCGAGTGCCATGGGCCACTCGATCGAGTAGCACCCCAAAAACCGGGCAGTAGCTACCTCGAAGGCACACTCGATCGAGTTCAGGCCATGACTCGATCGAGTGGGTCCTTTAGCCCAACAAATCCGAGCGCTTCAAGCATCATCCGAGCCTCATCTTTTTTTACTACTTAGTCGTAGCGTGCAAAGTCAATCACGTGATCTACCATTTCAAAACTCATGCATATCATTTCACTTAAACGACTTTGATCGATTGTCTTTCACTATTAGTCTTGTGTCAACGACTCTCTAGTTGTATCCGACACATGACTAATTTAGACGCCAGTTTCTTCGATGTGATAAGTCGGGACAAGGCATCGAGGTTTGGGATCGGGCTAGCCCCACGTCTAGGTCCCACATCTCCGTCCTTCGTTTAGTACACAATATAATGTGTATTTATCCGAAGTTCGTCCATTTGAGCAACTGACGATCTATTTTGCATTTATTGTATACGGGTTCGTTTCAAGTTATTATTTATCATTTTTTATACTTTCCGTTTATGCTTTTTTATTGTTCGTTATTTAGTATTGGCCGGGTTGTATTTCCGCCCGTGTATTTTGTACGTATTTACGAGCTTTGTTTATTTTGATGCTTATCGCTTTATAAATGCTCGCATGCTAAACTACTCCGACAATAATTTAGATGCATTAAATGACGTAGCTAACAAATAAGTCATATGCTTAGCCAAAAAACGCTGTTTGCATATCATTTAATCATTTTACTAGCGCACGTACACGAACACGAACGATGTCTTAGTAGAGGCCGCTAAGTGCGGGCGGTGTTGGGTGTCCTTAGTGGGCTTCCCAATACGTACCCTCACCCCTTACTCAGAACCTCGGTTTCCGGACGTCCGAAACCGTTGGCGCATGAGAGTCATTCTATACACGATAACCGGTAGTAACGGTATCAGTATCGCAATGCAAAGGGACGAGCCCCATAAACTCTGAAATCGAAATGAGCCGTACTTTGTGTACGGTCCATGACGACATAGAGTGAGCTCGAATGGGTCCGAATTCCCATAAAATTCGGTGGTGACTCCAACTTCGACTTAAATTTCGAACCCGAGATCAATCTTACCACGGGATTCATTCGCCTACCCAAACCCGCGCGTGGCCGAGTTGGGGTGGACCTACGTCATGTCCACAATTTGGCGACTCCGCTGGGGATACCTGATGTACAACATGTCATCGGGATTCCTAGGGTGAGACTCGAAGAGAAATCGTTCGTATATTAGTGTGCGCGCATTAGTTTAATGATTCATGCATAACCGCTTTTTGCCCGGGCCAGTTACTTGTGACCGACGTCCCACTATATACCGCGGTGCATTCCTAAATAGGTGCATTAAAGACTTCTATGGCCGAACTCGTATGGGTTTTGCGGCATGTCCTAAGACCAACTTGGCTTAGAGAGTTCGTCCTGATTTACGAGAAAGCCATCGTTGTTGGTATAGACCCTATTTCGACCGACCAAGACTTAGTGTAAACCATACATAAGCGTCGTTATAATGCTTGTTTGACTACGTGCTACTTGGCTTCCGTGTCATTTTTCAAAAAACCGTCATTTCAAAAAATGCATCTTTCCAAAAAACTCCAAATTTTGAAAAACCCGAAATACTGTCCGTTTCAGGACCCGCCTTTTCAAAAAATATTCAATTTTCAAAATTCGGAATTCCGCCGAGACTTAGGATTAACGATTTGACTCAAAATATCCTTTTCTTTAGCCGGCATGCTGTCGGTTTTGACTATCAAATTTACAACACTCTCTCGATTTTCTGAATTTTCAAAATTCTAATCTCGTTTTTTCGAAATTCTGTTTTCGGTTTTCAAACTCTCGGAAATTCGCTCATTGTATATCCAAATTTTGAAATTTCAAACATCCGACTTTCCAAACAAATCTTCCTTATTATAGGACCTACCGTTTATCCGTGTGTCGGGTCTTTGCATAGTATGTCGAAGGTTTATAGAGTCAAAACTCTGTCGATCTTACTTCACGAGTTTTCCCCTCTTTCCCGAGTCCGCCTTATTTGTCAAGGCACGACCAACCCGCGTAGGGCATACCCCTACAAAGGAAAGTCCGTCTGTACACTAGAGTCAAAAGTCTGGGGAAAAGTCTCACGTGGACCTTCCTTCGAACGGAATTAGGCCCACAAAGCCAAAGTCCTAAGGAAGTCATGCCACCCACGAGTCATCCGTCTAGGTGTCCTTCTCGAGTCTTTAATCCTTTTATTTTTGTCGCTCGGGAAGTACCTTTTTTATGATTCCAAGATCGGGGTTCAGTTTCTGATTACACGGTGTTCTTACAGACAGGCCATCGTCCACCAGACACAGCCGCAAAATGGAAGCAGCTCTGAACAATCTGAAGGCCTCCGTGGATGCCATGGCCGACAAACAAACCGACATTGATGCCCAACTGACAGAAATGAAAGCCGGTCAAGTGGCTATCGTTGCTCGTATGGCTGCAGTGGAGCAAAGGACTCCTAATGCCGAGGCTACTGGGCTTCTAGCTGAACTAGTTAGCGCGGTGCGCCGACTAGAGGAACAAGTCCATTTGGCTGGGAGTAACAATATCCATCGGGAGAATAGCCGTGAGTATTTCCCGGTGAGTGACAAGCTGCCCGCGAACCTGAATCTCACGGGCTTACCCATGTTCGAGGGGACCGAAGACCCGTTGCTACATGTACGGGCCTTTAAAGAATTCATGGCTATCAAAGGGGTAGATTCTTCGATGTTCAAGAATCTTTTTGCTGCATCCCTTGAGAAGCACCCACGGGCTTGGTACTATAGGCTAGACCCGAAAAAATACCCTACCTGGGATGATGTGGCCACGGAGTTTGCTCGGAACTATGCTGACAATACCGAGATCCAAACCACAATGCGGTCTTTAGAGGTTATGGCCCAAGAGCCCAAAGAAGGTTTTACTAAGTACCTTCAACGCTGGAGGGCTGAGAGTGTGAAACTGGTCGATAAGCCCAGTGAGAAGACTTTAGTGGAAGCTTTCGTCAAGAATCTCCTCCCCTCCTACCGGGTTCATCTCCGGTACGCTGTCATACGCAATTTCACCACCCTTACTGAAATGGGTATGAGAATTGAAGACGACCTGAGACTGGAGGGCCTTACTAAGGCCTCTAGCAAAGGATACCAAGGGGCCTCCTCTTCCACTACCAAGCCCCAGGATGCAACCCGCAGCATTTTCGACGCGGTTAATCTACTAGATACCCGTCCAAGAAGAACACCCCACCTCGGGTTTTCACTGATATACGTACCACCTATACCTATGCCTTACAAAGGCTATCCTCGAAGTGCCTGATCCAACCGATAGGCCCAACTCCTGAAGTTCCGGTCGAGCGACGCTCCAAGAACTACAATGCCCAAGCTTATTGCCAATACCACCGAGGCAATGGGCATGATACTGAAAAGTGCTGGAAGCTAAAGCATTTGATCCAGGACTTGATTGAGAGCGGTAAAACCCCACTGCCTGGAGATAAGCCGAGTAACAAGGAGAACCCTTTCAGCTCCCATGCCATCTTTGCCGGGGAGGTGATTGATTGCTCTCATCTTATTTCTCCATTTATCCCGCAAGTGAACGGGATCTGGTTTGACGACGAGGATGATGTCTACCTTGTTAAAGGGAAAGCTATCCCCATTACCCCTGAGGAGATACGAAACACCAAATCCCGAGTCTTAGCCAGTAACCACCTTGGTCATCCCTATCAAGCCCCTAGCTCTAGGGACACCCATATCCTGACAACCGTCACCGAGCCACTCGGGACGGAAGTCGCCCCTGAGGAGCCGACTGCTGAAACGGCTCGCGTGAAGCAACTGAAGAAGACCCGAGTTGACCTCACCATATGACAACTCCTAGTTAGCTCAAAAGAACATCGAGAAGCACTCACTAAGGCTCTCGATCAAGTTAAGATCGACTCTTTGGCTACCCCTGCTGAAATGGTAGCCACGGTCCTGCCCCACTTGAAGGGCAAAACCAAGTAAGGAGGCCCAATGATCACTTTCTCTGAAGCCGATCCACCGCCGTTCGGGGCCTCCCATAATCTGGCCCTCTACATTACGGTGATCTGCCGAGGGAAATACCTCCCGATGACCCTAGTTGATGATGGGTCTGCTTGAATGTCCTCCCCTTGAGGACCGCCAAAGCCCTCGGGATCACCGAGGCCGATTATATTTCGACTGCTCAGACCATCCAGGCATTTGATGGAAGCCCAAAGTTGGTAGCTGGGGCCGTAAAGCTGACTGTTATAACAGGCCTAATAGAAAAGGAGCTGGAATTCCAGGTGATCGATGTCACCTCATCCTTCAACCTTCTCCTAGGAAGGTCGTGGATTCACGCGGTCAAGGCGGTATCCTCCACCCTCTACCGAAAGATCAAGTTGCCTTTGCTCAACAACGTTCTTACCTTAGAGGCAACCTCAATGACTGTGGCTAGCTGCAATGCCACGGGCCGCGCAAACCTCTGGGGGTTCGACTTTGTGGGGATGATCGAGGAAGAGTACCTTTTTAGGCCCTACTTCACCACGAGCATTGACACGATGCTCCAAAACCTAGGGTACTTTCCGGGGGCTACTTTTCGACCCGATCTTCCAGCTGGGAAGATCATTGAGGTCCTTAAGGACGAAGACTCTCACTTCGGCCTTGGCTATGCCGCCACCCCGGGCAACATTGTCCGAGCAGGAGTCGAAAAGGCCTGCAACATTATTAAGGGTATCCACTTGAGCCCTTATAGCCCACGGTTGACTGACTACTTTGTCACACCAGTGTTTAGGGCTATTCAGGTTGGTCTGTACCAACCCAATGTTGCGCACCTCGGGACCCAATTGGCCCGGGACTGCAACTACATCCCGGATGACGTGTTCGCCCTCATCCAATCTGATGGAGCTGACAATGCTGAGCCCGCGCTGGGGCTACTTTTCGGGGAAGACACCATAGCCCCGACTCCAAAGGAAGACCTGGTCAACCTGATTCTCCGCAGCAACAGGTTTGACCCGACCAAGCTGATCTCGGATGTTGGCTCCGAGACGGGAAACAGGGCCTGGAGGAAGACTGTCAAGTGGACTGACAGTCAAGGAAAGATCTACAAGCTGGTCGCTGGAGAGGGAGACATGCCTGAGTATGAGTCCGAGTCTGAGTCGGAGTCTGAGTCCGAGTCTGAGGTCGTGTCTAGGGAGTCCGGTGCTAGAGTCACTCCTGTAACCCCTCTCCCACTTGTCATTCCTGCTGCTGGCACTTCGGGGTCTGTCCCGCGTGCCTTACCAATTCCGCCACTGACCAATGATCAGATGGCTGCTCTTTTCGAGCTGTTTCCAAAGTTTTCAATTAATAATAACAACCGTTCTGCTTACGACTTGTCTCTTTTAAATTCCGCTTTCAAAAGTATTTTATGCAATGACATTGAGAAACCCGACGAACAGGTATCCTTACCTCCACACGTGATCGAGCAGCTAGAGCAAAGGGAATCTAAGAATCCGTAATTGAAGAGACCGAATCCATTAATGTGGGAACAACCTTAGAGCCTCAGATACTTAAGATATGGTTATCCTTAGATCCCGAGGAGAAACAACAATTCACGAACCTCCTCCAAGAGTTCAAAGATGTCTTCGCATGGTCCTACAAGGACATGCCGGGGATAGGCCGGGAAATAGCCGAGTACTACATACAAATCAAAGACGGGTGCAAACCGGTTAAGCAGAAGCTCCGCAGAATGAGGCCCTAGTGGTCTCTCAAGGTAAAAGAAGAAGTCGATAAAGAGTTCAAAGCCGGCTTCATACAGGTGTCCGAATATCCGGACTGGGTTGCAAATATCGTGCCGGTTCCTAAAAAAGATGGTAAGGTGCGGGTATGCGTGGATTTTCGGGATCTTAACAAGGCGAGCCCGAAAGATGATTTTCCGTTACCGCACATCGACATACTGGTGGATAACACGGCCGATCATGCCCTTCTATCATTTATGGACGGGTATACCAGGTATAATCAGATCAAGATGGCGGAGAAGATATGAGTAAGACTACCTTCACCACTCCGTGGGGTACTTACTGTTACACCGTCATGCCATTCAGTCTCATTAATGCGGGGGCCACGTACCAAAGAACCGCTACCACCTTACTGCACGACATGATGCATAAAGAGGTAGAAGTTTATGTAGATGACATGATCATCAAATCCAAAGAACGGGACGGCCACATCACCGCCCTAAGAAAATTCTTCACCTGATTGCGCAAATACAACATGAGGCTAAACCCTCAAAAGTGCAGTTTTGGGGTAACATCAGGCAAATTATTGGGTCATATCGTTAGCCAACGAGGTATCGAGGTCGACCCAGCTAAAATTAAAGCCATTACCGAGATGCAACCCCCTAAAACCGAAAAAGAAATAAGGGGATTTCTCGGGAAAGTTCATTATACCAGTCGGTTCATTTCCAAACTAACCATGGTGTGTGAACCGATTTTCAAAAACCGAAAGTAGGGGAACGGGTACTATTGGATGACAAGTGCCAAGCTGCTTTCGACAAGATCAAGGAAATCCTGTCTGCTCCGCCAGTCTTAATGTCACCTCGATAAGCCCGGTTTGCCTATGTCATTATACCTAACGACGACCGAGACAACCATGGGGGCTATGCAGGCTCAGACAGTTAACTCCGAAGAACGAGCTATCTATTACATCAGCAAAAAGTTTTTAGAGTATGAGTGCAAATATACCATGCTTGAAAAGACGTGCTTGGCTCTAGTTTGGGCCACTAAGAAGCTCTGACATTATATGCTCAGCTTCGAGGTCCATGTGCTATCCAAGATGGACCCAATCAAATACCTCTTCGAAAAGCCCGTTCTCAATGGCCGAATTTCTAGATGGACTCTAATGCTGGCAGAGTTCGACCTAAAATTTGTACCGTTGAAGGCCATTAAAGGGCGAGTAGTAGCTGAATTTCTCGCCGATAGCCCGGTAACCGAAGAAGAACACACCGACACCTGGTCCTTCCCAGATGAAGATATCTTCCATACCGATACCTAAACATGGAATTTATACTTCGATGGAGCGTCCAATTTTCGAGGGTTCGGAGTCGAGATCCTCTTGATCTCACCAAAAGGGAAGCATACTTCCGTGTCCATCAAACTGGACTTTGATGTTACCAATAATGCAGCCGAGTACGAAGCATGAATTCACGGGCTACAAGCCGCCGCAAATCTGAGGATCACAAATCTCCGGGTACATGGTGACTCATCCTTGGTCATAAACCAAGCACTCCAAAAATGGAAAACTTGGAACGCTAATCTCGTGACCTACCAGGCACGAGTAAGGGATCTCGAGAAACAATTCCAAAAGGTGGAGTGCATATACTTGCCTCGGGAAGAGAATCAGTTTGCAGATGCACTCTCAAAATTGGCATCTTTGCTGAATATGCCCGACCACGTGACCAGTATGCCAGTTTGCGTCGAAAGACGGTCCGAGCCGGTATACATTAACGACATTGAAGACATTGAAATAACTGATCCTGAACCATGGTATCAGGCTGTATTAACGTACCTGACAAACGGGAAATATCCTCTCGGGACTGAAGGCCGAGCCAAGAAAGCCTTACGAAGGCTAGCTACCTAGTTTGTCCGCACCGATGAAGGGCAGCTGTACAAAAAGACAGCACAGGGGGCTTCCTTTGTGTCGATAAATATAAAGCTGAAAAGGTTATGGCTGAAATACATGATGCTGAATGCGGACCACATATGAATGCCCAGACGCTGGCCCGAAAAATCATGAGGCTCGGGTATTACTGGAATACTATGGAAGTCGACTGCCAATTATATGTCAAACATTGTCATAACTGTCAAATCTTCACCAACGTGCAACATATGCCGTCATCTCTGCTTTATAACATAACGTCGCCTTGGCCGTTCTCGACATGGGGTATCGACATAATCGGGAAAATAAATCCCTCTGGAACCGGAGGACACTGCTTCGTTTTGGTAGCTATCGACTATTTCACCAAATGGGTCGAAGCTGAATCCTATCGCGTTCTCAATGCTAAACATGTCGCCATGTTTATCCAGAACAAGATAATATGTCGGTATGGGATCCGACACGAGTTTATCAGTGATCACGGGACTCATTTTCAAGCCGAAACGGCAGCCCTTTCTCAATGTCATTAGCAAAATTTATCAAAATCATTTTTTTTTACAAAAAACAAGTCAATAAGCTAGAATTATTTATTCTACTGTCGCAAGCATCTTGAACCAATAGTCTTGGTGTAATTCGAGATTTCAAATCTACTGTGCTTGAACTACGTTTGGTTTGATTCTGCTAATTGTAGATACGTAGGCAGCCCCTCAAAAGAGCACAACCAGTGCAATCAAGAAAAGACAGGAACGGTTTAATAATAAACTTCTTTTATTAATTACTAAAACCCCGATAAACTCGGGAAATTACAAGTGCAGGAATTAAAAAAAAAGCCACAAAAAAAGAACACAACAAAATATAGTAATAATATCTAAATAATAAAAAGCTAAGGACTCGGTGTTCAGGGCATCTTGCCCTTCCCCTTGTCCTTGGCCTCCTTGGTCGTCCATTGACGACGACGCGGAGGGGAGCGTTCCCGAATCACCACGGGAACCTCTTTAGCTTGGACTCGTTTCTCTGAACTTGAGTCCTCAATCACATCAATGGGCCCAAGTCGGGCCCTCACAAGCTCAGGAAGCCGGTCACGTGGTCCTAGTCAGTCTCTAACCGCCAGTCTTGGACCAAGTCATCTCTCCAAATCAGTCTGGGAGTTTGGCTGCCCCCGATTGCTGCTAGCACCAGCATCCTTAGATCGAGTCTTAGTATGTGACTTAAGACCCGATTCTAATCGGACTAGAGTAGCAGGAGTGTATCCCTCGTCGAAGAAACCCCTGTTGTCTTTCGCTGTCCCCCGACGAACTAATTCGAAGGCTTCATCAACCTTCAAAGCTTTTCGAGCTTCCTCGGACTCCTCGGAAGTCCACTTCTCATATGCACGTGAAACCCAAGCGGATTGGCAAGGATTGGGTATAGTCCACATGGGACGAGTGAACCACCGTTGTAACCATGTGTTGCACATAGCGTCGATCAGTTGGAGCGAGACGCTAATGATCGCCTCAGTCTCAGGAATGCGCTGAGACAAACCGAATTGCCTCAGGAGGCGGTCCGGGTAAATGTGAACCGTCCAGTCAAGAGACAGAATCGCCAAATAGCGGGCTTGGTCCCTCTTAGCCAGTCCCGTCAGTTTGGAAAGGAACCACCAAGCGACAATCCACCTAATTAAGGGACCACCGTGAAACACCAGCTCCTCATCCCAATAAGCTCGGTTTATATGATGACTTGAGTTTATTCGTCGCCTCCTCGAGCGAAGTTGGCTGCTACGGTAGTTGGGGATACTCGGAGAGGACTCTATATTCGACAGACGTTCCGACAACCAAATCTAAAGAGTATACACAAAATTCGTAAGCAATGGGAAAGTTCGCCAGAGCCCACTCGATCGAGTACGGTAGCTGACTCGATCGAGTAAGCCCTCTGAAAACAGGCAGAAGCTTGACAGAGATGTCACTCGATCGAGTGATAGGTCCACTCGATCGAGTGACCTACGTATATCAGAAAATTCGCGCAAAAAACAAAAAAATCGTATACCTGCAAAAGGCGGATACTCCCCGTCAGCTGTCGGTCTGGGTCAAGCCTCCTAGCGTCGAGACCCACAATGATCTCCCCGGTGGCTAGCCAAGCAGGGCTATGACCAGTCTCCATCTGGTCAACCACACCAATCAGCCTGATCTGACCCAAGCACGAGTCAGCCTTCATCATCCCTTCAAAAACATAGCGGTGCGGCATGCAAAAGGTGAAAGCCCTACGCTTATGAGTAGCAATAATCCTCACGTCTCGGTTATTCATAAACTTGTCGGCCAAGTCGAAAAGGGAAACAAAATTTACCCGCACCATTCGATCTGTCTCGGCATGAGACAAACCCCGGAAATCCCTCAGCCTCCTTCTTGGATCGGGATAGAATGGAGGGATAGCAGGACGAGCAATAGGGCTCCAACCACCTATAGCGGCGATTTCCTCAGGAAGAGGGCATATTTCTCTTCGTGGGAACGCAAAAACGTGATGGGTAGTATCCCAAAACGTTAGGCAGGCGTCCAAAAAGTGTGAGTCAATTATCAGACGTTGAAGTGGGAATAAATTGACAATTCCCATCTGGGTCAGTTGAACCTTTTCCTCGTCCCGAAAATGTTGGGACCAAGCAAAAAGCAGTGCAGTCAGGTGATCGATACCCATGACAGATATTTGAGTCTTCTTTGAAAGTCTAAGAGATTTCGAGGAGAAGGAGTTTGTGATTTGGGATATAGTAAGTTGAAGCAGGGATTCCTATATTTATAATAGGAAAACCTAACTGAACCCTAACTGCCATGCCTCCTCAGCAAATATAGGCCCTATGCACGCGCGCAGGCCTGATTACAGTTCAAAACCCAGAATAGGAATCAAGTCATCCCGAGCTATCCTAAAATTTCTAAAAAAAATCCTTCAAAATTCTGCGTTTCGAAAAATTCAATATTTTATTTTCCCCAGCATGAGTCAGTGTTTTGCCTATGTGTTACATGCAAGTTTTTATGTGTCAGCATACAGGTACACCCCAGACTTCAGAAGCACGTCTCCGCGCAGCTGCTTTACTCCCCAATGTGAGTGAGTGTTTCTCCCGGAATGCTACATCCAAGATGTGATGTATCGGCATACGGGTACACCTAGGACTTCAAAAGCAAATTCGACTCCCCACGTAGCTACCATCATCAGGACAGGTATGACCCTCTGCTTATGACTGGCGAGCCCTTCACGCAAGTCTACTGTACTATAAACGACCCGACTGGAAGGCTGCCAGGTCGTAATCTGCGATTGGCCTGGTAGCTACTCTGACTTTCGCCTTGTCCAAGCCTCAGTCAGAGTGGGGCCTCTGTAGACACCCGCATTTTGCCTGCTAGTGTCTATAGCAGTTCCCGACAAAACACTCGATGATGATCGGACGCAAACGTGACTTAGTATACTCGAATATGGGCTAGGAATCAATAATATCCAACGTGGGCTTTTAGCGGAGTACAAATCTCTCAAAACCAACCTCAAATTCAGGCCCAGTGGGTCGTCCCAAGTAAAATGAGACTAATTTGGGCCAAAACCGACACCAAAAATTAAAACCGTCTTTTGGCGACCGGGTCGAAACCCGGTCAAAGACGAATCCGTCCTCAAAATCAGCCAAGTCCGCTTCTAGAAACTTGCGCCCAAACACAATTTTTAAAAAAATCAAAAAGTCAACCATTTTCTAAAATGGCTCGCCAACCCTATCCACTCGATCGAGTGGATTGACCTCACTCGATCGAGTGGAGCCACAAAAACACAACAGACCTCTTTTTTAGGGCACTCGATCGAGTGCACTAGGACCACTCGATCGAGTGACCCTAGGTCGAGGGGTAAACTCTTTAAATACCCCTCCTTGTGCTCTTCATTTTCAAGAATTTTCATATGCCATTTACCCTACATTTTCTATCGTAATCCACCCATTCTCTCTACACTACCACCCTAAGCAACAGTAAGCAAAAAACCGAGTCATTGTCCCTCGAAAAACCGACAAAACCATCCATACACACACATCATAACTTTACATACATCCTTGATACTCTCGCGTTCCCATCGCTATTACGAGTCCATTGCCGAGGTCATTCTAAGCATGTATGTTGAGGGTGTCATCAACCCGCCTCAATCTTTACCATCTCTATTTATATTATGCATTTTTATGCTTTATATTATAATCGTATTAGTATCCTAACACTAACGTTTGATTGTCGTATACTAACTTTTTTAATTTTTGTTACTAACTTTTTTATTCTTTTGCATTCTAACATTTAACGTTTATATACCGCGTATACCTACATAATTTTAAAACTCAGATTCGAACACGTTTGACTATGATAACCATCTCAAGTCCGTTTAATCCCTTTACGAGCCACGACGGAGGTGGCACCCTTTCGAGGATCGCCGCCCCAATGTACTCAAGGGCGTAACATGATCGTGGTCATTCGTAGTTGAACGCGTACGATTCCATTTCTAAGATTAGCACAAAATCCGTTGATGCGAAAATCGACATCACATAATCCATTAGGATTAGTATCGATGTCGTGACGCGGAGGGACACAATTTCGTCACTAATCAAAGTTTTCAATCCCATAATGACATTTTTCACAAAATTCCGATGACGGTATTATAATCGTGTAGTACACGATTAAAGCATCGAAAACCGAGTTAAAATTAAATCATGCCATATTTCTATTTAACTCGGCCAACCATTGATTTTAAAATAAATAAATCGGAATAGCCACCTTTTCCGAAACGAGTTATAACTCCTACAAGGGGCACTCGACCGAGTGCCATGGGCCACTCGATCGAGTAGCACCCCAAAAACCGGGCAGTAGCTTCCTCGAAGGCACACTTGATCGAGTCCAGGCCATGAGTGTCGGAGTAGCTACCTCGAGGGCAGTACCTAGTTTTTCGAAGTGTCGATCATCTGTCAAATTTTCATGTCTCAATACGAGACTCCTTTCATACGTTTGGTCTAATTCGCTACATTTGAAGGAATTTATTTTTTTTATTAAGTTGAAAATTAGACCCACGGATTATAATTGGATCTAATCCGGATCCGTCAGATCTGGATCTAGATCTGTACTTTTGAGATCCGTTGGATCTAGATCGGATCTGGATCCATTGGTAGGGGCACAGATCTGGAAACTGAATCCATGTGGATCTTGTCTGTTGTCATCTCTAAGAAGAGCTCGTTCTTTGCTGGAGATAGAGAGGAAACATAAGAAATGAAAAATAAAAATGAGTGGGGTTAAGTGTGAGGAACGCATGAAAGTTGAGACGGAAATATGGTGCGTGGTATTCACTTGAGAGTGAGTCGGAAAAATAGTGGAGTAGTGGTGGGCTCCACTCCATTTAATTCTCCATTTGCTCACACTTTTCCTTCTCAATATCTTTGCGATATCAATTTTTACCATAATTAAGTTACCGTCATATTTAAGAACATAACCTCATATACTTTTTAATTTTTATTGTTTGGTATTATTAATAGTTTTTTATTTACAATCTTAATTTTTTACCATAAATATGAATACATAGTTTCATAAAAAAAAAAACTAATTGTATCGTGTTTAATAATGTTTAACTTTGTCTTATGTTATTATCTAGGGAAAAACACATTTTCTAATACTATTGCCAAAATTTTTTTGTCTAATTTATTACTATAAACATCAATACATACTTACATAGCTTACTCTATAAAAAAAACATATATTTCTTTATCTGACAACTTATCTTATCTAGACCTTAACATGTATTATTCCTCCAAAAAGAACCAGAAGTTTAGTGATAAGGATACTCTTTTTCTATCTTGCCTTTTGAGACCTCTCAGTAAACGATTTAACCATGTAATATTTGATATTATTAATATACTTACCCTTTTAAAAAAAACTTATCTTATCTTTAAGAAAGCAAAATCTTATTATAGTTTTTGTTGGGGAATACTCACTCCATTTCATTTGATGGTTTGAATTTGCTTTTTGGGCACTATTCATAGATGGGTGAAATCGTCAATGTAACTTCTAATATATAAAGATAAAAAATAGTCAGTACGATCTTGTTTAAATTGTCTAATCAAGTACGTTATAAATATCAAAATTTTATAATTTTTAAAAATACATAACTAAAGTTATAGACAAAAGAAAACGTGCATTGACATGTGTGAAAAAGCAAATGCAAACAATCAAATGGAACGGAGGGAGTATTATTTATGTTTTTAGAATGTTAATTTATAATTAATAATGTAACTTAAATTAGGGTGATTTAACGATAATAATACCAACTATAGGGGGTCTTCCCAAAATAATATCAATTTTAATAATATGAGTATAATACGTATTATTAGTGTTCCGATATGGAAACAATTAGACCCGATTCTGAATTCGGATCTTTACTAATGTGATTGAAATCCAAAGTGATGAATGTAAGTCTTCTTTTGACTCTCCCCTTCTCCTCCTCCGATGGTCGAACCTCCCCGGCGGAGATGGCCTTCCCCTGCACAAGGAACACACAGGGCCTCGGAGGTGTCCGGGGGAACCCTCTCCGATGCCTAAGTCAGTCCGTGAAATGCCTTAACGAACCTAGCTCGTGAGGAATTAGGCGGCGATTTTTAGAGTGAGAGTCTAGAGAGAGAATTTCCAACCCCTTTCCTGTGGTAAATGGAAGAGTATTTATACCTTCCCACAAGAGAAAGGAAGGAGGAGAGAGAGTGGGAGAAGGGGTGGATGAGGGAGTGACAAGTGGCTTTACCTCATCCACTCATTCCCCTTTACCTTTAGGCAAAATGACGGGAGGGCCCCTGGTTTCCCCTGCCCCTACTGGGTGTGTGGACACCCTGGGGACCAGAAGGCAGGGGGGTCTTGGTTGCCCTGCTCGGCGGGCGGTAACGCCCTGCCGGGCAGGTGTCTGCCTTGAAGTGCTGGCTTCTCGCCTAATGACTTGCCTGGCAGGTCCTTCTTTATTCCTGGGTCGGGCTGCCCTGAGACCCAAATGGCGGGCGACCCACTGCAGGCTTCCGACCCCCATCAATTGGCCCTCGCCGGCTAAGGGGAAGCAGGGCTCTCCTTGGCAGGCGATCTCTGGGATGGGAGGTTGACTTCTTAGCATTTAATGCGTTGCATGTTCCCGAGGAAGGAAACTCAACTGCATTGAGTATGCAAAGAGTCGGAATATTTTTCGGCTCATGATTACCTCTTGCGAAGAGGATTTTTGGGCAGCGTGCCCCCTCAGTGATTGGTTCTTCTCTTCACTAAAGTGGTTGGGGTGCCATTAATGGTGGTTCTTATCCTTGTATAAATTCCAATCCTTGCCACTTCTTACGTTTCATCTTCAATTCTTCCTCTAGCTTCATTTTCTCTTACAAGAACAATGTCTTGGGTTAAGAAAACAGTTCTTCGCTGCGGAGTTCGTGTGGGTACGTTTCGCTTTAAAGGATTTTGGAGATTAAGATATCCAAGGGCGGCTTTTCTAGCCCTGTGTCGCAATAGGCGAATTCTGGTTCGACTTGTCGCGAGTCTCCAAATTAGTAATTTTATCCACTACAAACTCAAACTAATAGCAAGTGTAAGTAGGGGTCGAGCCCACGAGGAAGGTGTAACGTCGATTGAATGTGCGTAGAGATTGTAACTAAAGTAACCAATTGGGGGGTGTTTTGATTTTGATTCTAAGTCTACTAAAAATGAAATGCAATATTATGATGATAAAGATATTATAAAACGAATCTTGGAATAATCGATTTCCACCAACAAACTAAACATTAATCATTGACTCAATTACTCTAAATTGTCTTTAAATACTTCGTCATGTAAAATCACAATTTACCATTCCAATTAAGTCTAGCCATTTACTACGAAAGCGTACACAAATAGCCCTTACGAAAATGATAACCTAGTCAAAGCGTCTAAGTTCAATCACAACGTAGAATAAATCATAGGAATTGACAAAGATAAACGATTGCATACACAAGCGGTCATACAATTCGATTCACACAAGTATTGTTTATTTATAAATCACCAACGATGAATCGCCATACAAATTGATGAAATATATTCGCTACAAATATCTAGGTAACATGAACAATCAGATTCTATTACCCAAACTAGCAATTGATTATCAAAATAATTCTAGGTGATCAAACTAGAAATAAATTAACAATCAAACAATTATATAAAACAATACTTGATATTCAAAAGACAAAATAGAGATTAAAGTCTTACAATCAACTTAGTTTGAAGGTTTCAATCTCCTATTCCAAGAATTGGGAAATTAGCCTTCCATGGATGATAAGAAAATGCAAAAGAAAAATATGAAATTCTATGTGGAAAAATGATGAATAATAATCTAACGTGTGTTTTTTCCTAGTAGTAATGGGAAATGATAAGATAAAACTAATGTGTAATTATTCTCATAAAATCCTAAGTTAATGTAGTAAAAATAAGTGTAACATCAAATAAGAGAATCCAAAGAGACATGGTGCAGTCCAGCCGCTATAAGCGGATTCAGCCACTCGTAGCGGCTCTCTCATCTCAATTCTTCTTGGCGGACTGATCTATCCGCTTAGAGCGGATCCAGCCGCTTAAAGCGGCTCTCATTTTCTTCCGTGTTTGCTTCCTTGCTTGACTCGTGCCTTGACCTATGGTGTTTGGGCCTTGACTCTTCCATCAAATACAACTCCTTATGCTTCTCTTGGCCCATGTCAACCATCACAACTTCACCTTACTTCACTAGTCCAATAAAAGTTACATATTATCTCAAAATAGCACGTAACTCGATAAAAACACCGTTGGAAATAAGATACACAATAAAGCTCTTCAAACACCTTCTCCAAGCAACAAAACTAGCACAAATTATACCATCTTACACCATACAAAATCCGTCTCATCAACTTCGGCTTCGCTCTTCTCTGAATGCCAGGAGGAGAGCTGCCAGAAGGAAAGCTGCCAGGGTAGGCAAGCGTCCTATCCAATCTTCATCTCCACCCGGGCCCATGACCGGGCGATGCTCTGGCTGCTTTGATCCGGGGTGCTATACGTGCTTCCCCTGGCTACACCCCGAACAATTCTTTCCTAATTGTCCCGAGTTTAACTCATCCCCTGAGTCGGGCCCTTCTTCCCCTGTGAAGAAGACGAGTTGTGGCTCCTGTGATGATGTCAGGACGGTCCCTTATGGCAGGGACTGGGATATCAGCAGTCGCGATTCTGGGGATAGTGAAGGTCAAGGCTATTCCTCCGGTGGTGGCGAAGACTTCCCTACTGATCCTTTCAAGGACTCAGACGATTGGGACTGGGGGTCAGCTCTGGATGACTACAGCCCAAGGAATTACTCGGGCCCTGATGATGACTAGGTCTGCTCAGGGCTTGCAGGCTGGTAAATTGAGCCAGAAAGTCAGGCTCTTTTCTGTACTTTTTATTTGTTGCTGAATCAGGCTGTTTGGTTACGTTTTTGTTGATTTTTTTTTTATGCTGGGATGACGTCATTGGGTGATCAGTCCTCTGACACCCTTTGCCTTCTTGAGGCCTTTCTTGGGAAGAGGTGGGCGGTTGATGTTCAAAATGCGACACGTGGGGTAGTTCTTGGGGAAGTACTGTCAGAGGGGCGACCCTTTGGCTATCTGGGCTTATATAAGCCCCTCTCCTCCCCCTATTTCCCTCTTTCACACTTTTCAAACTCAAAAACCCTCTTCATTCCTCCATTGTTGAGAACTCTTTTCTCAAGACTGAGAAGCTTCCCCCCTCGGATTTTCAAACGGCGATCACCATTTCTAGGTTAGAATCTTGCCCTTAAAACCCTTTTCTTTTTAATTTCTTCACATCTTCTCTTCTTGAATCGATGTCTCGCGCTCGTATTCTTATTTTTATCGATCCTTCGTTTGAGAGGACGGAGGATGGAGAGGAGGGTAGGACTAACCTGGCCCCCTCGTCTGGGGTTAGGTCTACTGGGGAGGGTTACCTTGAGGGAAAAGATGCCAGCTCCCCTGAAAAGATAGCCGGTCCCCTTGTCCGTAGGGAGAAGGGGAGGACATATTATCTAGATAAGGTCAAGTACCAAATCCCCTTGAGGACTTACCCTGAAGCCAAAAATCGAGATTTGATTTTGGCACTTAACGCTGCTGAGGCCATTGAGGACTTTTACAATTTCGGGGAGGGGTATACAATTGTAATTCCTGGGGAGAAAGACACAGTGTGTTGTCCCCCTGACGGCTGCATAGCCGTCTATCACAAAAGTTTAGAGTTCGGCCTGCGATTCCCCCTGCACCCTTTCCTGGAGGAGGCCTTCAGGAGAATGAATGTGGCCATAGCTCAGTTAACAGCCACTGCGATCAGGTCGTTAATATCCTACACTTGGACCTGCATCTTCCATGGGGAGGGACCCACTATTGATGTCCTGCGTTACATGGTGGGGTTACAAATGGTGTCCTCATCAGGGGGGGATGGCTCCCCTGGATACTAGTCCCTTCAGAGGCAGTAGGGCTACACCCTAGTCTGGTCGGCTTTAAACAACCTGAAAGACTGGACGAACAAATTTTTGTATGTACACAGCGCTTCTGGGTGGAAGATTCCCAGGCACTTTAGAAATCATGTCCATACTCGTTTGGAAACTCGTGAGGAGTACCACCCAGGCGTTGGGGGTAAGGCCTTGAAGGTAAAGTTAAACAGGCTGGACGAGAAAGTAATCAAGAAATTTGCGGCTGTCACTGATAAGTCCGGCGTTTGCGGCCCTGCATTCTGGCTTCCTCATGCAGAGCTTATTGCTACGGATAACTATTTGGGCCGCGTGGGCATGATTCCTGGCCTCGAAGAAGGTATCTCAGGGATTTTTATCGGCCTTGTTGCTCTGTTTTTCTACGTTTCTTTCTAACTGGTTGTTCTTTTGCCCTGCAGATTCCAATTCTCGCCTCTGGTCGAGGAAGGAGGTAAAGAGACTTGGTTTAAACGAGGATTTCTTGATTATTTCAAGGCGCCCCTCCCTTCCCTCGAGTTATAAGAAGGGTGAGAAGAATCTAATGAGGTTCGTGAAGAGTCTTTCAGCCAGTCGAAGGCTCCCTCTTCCTCCAAGACTGCCGCCTGCAAAACCAACGGCTCCTCCCTCTGATGCTCAGGGTGCAGAGGCAGAGGTCACTTCAGAGGCCACCCCTTCCCCTGCTGGTAAGCGAGGTGATTCTCTTGCGGGGACCCACACCCCCAGGGATCACGCCC
Organism: Agrostemma githago; assembly: GCA_958450325.1. NCBI lineage: Eukaryota > Viridiplantae > Streptophyta > Magnoliopsida > Caryophyllales > Caryophyllaceae > Agrostemma > Agrostemma githago. The sequence continues at coordinate 13,682,063 of OY288239.1, forward strand.
TGCTGATTCTGAAGGAACTGGGGAGAGTGCCCCCCTGGAATGCAAGAGGAAAAGAGATAGAGAACCCTCTGGGGCTGCTCATGTGGTTGACCTAGAGACCGACGTTGAGACCCCTGAGCCCAAACGCCCTGCCCGTGAGATTCCAGGCACTCTCTTCTCAAAGGAGAACACGGAATTCCACTATACCGCGAGCGATAGGGTGGATGTCTCTGCCCTGCTTTCAGATTCTGGGGCCGTCCTGGCAGACCGCCTAACCAAGTCTGTGACTTCTACCTCCCACCAAGTGATTCAGTATATTCAGCGCACTTCCAGGGTGCTGCAAGCCTCTGCTGAGTTGGCGGCTCTCAGCCGCCTGAGCGATGAGGAGCTGGTTGTCACTCCTAGGGTTCCCCCTCCTGATCGTCTGGCCATGGTTGAAAGGGATGTCACCTTGATCAGCAACTTGAAGGATAAGTTGGCAAAGCAGGAAGGTGAGATGGAGGAAGTGAAGAGTCAGGCGAATCGATGGAAACTCCAGGGGGAGAAGGCCATGAAAGATGTGTCGAAGCTGGAGGCGGACTTGAAAGAGAGCAAGCTGGCGGTGGAGCAGGCAAAGAAGTCTTTGGCTGAAATGGAGCATACAAAAAGAAAGGAAGTTGACTTGGAGGAGCGTTTGTCGAAGGCTGACTCGGAGCTTAAGCAGGCTCAGGCTGATGTGAAGGTCAAGGGCGAAGAATGGCAAAAGGAGAAAGATACCATCCTGGAGGAGACTGAAATCGCAATGGATACGAGTTTTCAAGATGGGGCCAACTCTTCGCTGGAACTCGTCACGGAAGTAATCAGGGAGATGTTCCCTGATTTCGATGAGGAAGCTTTCAGAAGCCTTTACTCCATTAAGAATGAAGCTCAGGCTAGCAATCCGGCTGAGGAAGCTACTGGTGCCAGTAAGGATGCCCCCAACGTTTGATGTGCAGGGGCTTTGCCATCTTTTCTTGCTTTGATCTTGCTATGCCTTTATCTTCTGATAATTTTTAACTTTGTGCCCGAGCTCTGATGGGCCGGCTATCTTTGTAATTTTTGGTCCCTTTGTCCTCGGATCTTTCTATTTTTTTTGTAAAAACACTTGAATCTGTTATGAATGTCTTTTATTTCAGCCTGTTTTTTTTTTTCAAAGGTATGACCTGACCCTGGCTTCCTATTCGAAGTCCAGGGGGCCTGCCCCCTGTCTGCCCAGAGGCAGGGAGGGGTTTTGGCGTTTTTTATACAAGGTTGGGGGGATTGCCCCCAGTTCTTGTTATTGGCGTGCGAAGCCTGGCCTGACCCTGGCTTCCTATTCGAAGTCCAGGGAGCCTGCCCCCTGTCTGCCCAGAGGCATGGGAGGGGTTTTGGCGTTTTTTTTTATACAAGGTTGGGGGGATTGCCCCCATTCCTTGTTATTGGCGTGCGAACCCTGGCCTGACCCGGGCTTCTTATTCGAAGTCCAGGGGGCCTGCCGCCTGCCTACCCAGAGGCAGGGAGGGGTTTTGGCATTTTTTATACAAGGTTGGGGGGACTGCCCCCAGTCCTTGTTATTGGCGTGCGAAGTCTGGCCTGACACTGGCTTCTTATTCGAAGTCCAGGGGGCCTGCCCCCTGCCTGCCCAGAGGCAGGGAGGGGTTTTGGCATTTTTTATACAAGGTTGGGGGGATTGCCCCCAGTCCTTGTTATTGGTGTGTGAAGCCTGGCCTGACCCTGGCTTATTATTCGAAGTCCAGGGGGCCTGCCCTCTGCCTGCCCAGAGGCATGGGGGACTGAAAGTTTTCTTGGGGGGCCTATTTTCCTTGGTTTCAGCAACAGGGGGCCTCCCCCTATTGCCCCCTGCTCATTTGTGCGTAAAAAACTGCATATTTTGAACGGACAACGAGTATAAACTGCTATGTTTTTCATTTCTTCGGGATTTGTTACAATCATTTTGTGGCCGGAGTCGTCGACAATTCTGTTTTGACCGTCCTCCGCCGGCTTTTCTTTGACAAGTAGGGTAAAAGAGCTATCTAGTTTCCTATTTTTAAACATAGTATTTCTTTAGAGTGTCTATATTCCAGTGTGCGGCTAACTCGTGGCCTTCAAGGTTGGCGATCTTGTAGGTGCCTGGCCCCTTAATCTGGGTTACCTCGTATGGGCCTTCCCAGTTGGCGCTCAGTTTTCCATGTTCATGCGCTTTTCCTACCGCCTGCGTTTTTCTTAGGACTAGGTCTCCCACCTGAACGCTCCTCTCACTTACTCTTCTGTTGTATGCCCTTCTCATTTTTTGTTGGTAGGCCGCTATGTTAATGCTGGCCTCCTCCCTGACTTCATGGACTAGGTCCAGGGCTTCAGCCATTGATGCCTCGTTATCTGCCTGATTATATTGTTGGGACCTCAGAGTTGGTATCCGGGCTTCTATGGGTAACAAGGCCTCTGCTCCATAGACCAGGCCAAAGGGTGTCTGACCTGTAGACTCCTTGCGTGTGGTTCTGATTGACCATAGAATACTCGGCAATTCGTCTGCCCACCTGCCTTTGAGGTCATCTACCATTTTCTTTAATCCATTCAGGATCTGCTTATTGGCAGCTTCAGCCTGCCCATTAGTTTGTGGGTGGCAGACGGCGGAGTAGGCGACTGCTATTCCATGCCCCTCCAGCCAGGCTCTCAGGGGGTCATTGTCAAACTACCTTCCGTGGTCGAACACCAGCATCTTTGGTAAGCCAAATCTGGTTATGATATTCCTCCAGATGACTTTTCTAACTGCAGGTTCAGTGATGTTTGGGACTGCTTCAGCCTCGATCCATTTTGTAAAGTAGTCGATCCCTACTATTAAGAATTTCCGACCTTCGGTAGCTGCAGTAAAGGGGCCCAGTATGTCCATTCCCCATTGAGCGAAAGGAATGGGGGAGAAGATTGGCCTGAGTTCCTGGGCTGGAGCATGGATTGAAGGGACAAAGAGTTGGCATTTTCTGCATTTTCGAGTCAGATCTCTTGCGTCTGCTAGCAGGGTCGGCCAGTAGTACCCTGCCCTCAGGGCTTTGTGTGCCAGGGACCTTCCTCCTATGTGGTGCTCGCAAATTCCTGAATGAATGTCGTCTAGAACTTCCCCCGCCTGCCCTGCCCCCAGGCATTTGAGCAGGGGTGAGGAAAATGACCTTTTGTATAAGTCTTCTCCTATTAGTACAAACCATGTGGCCCTTGCCAGCGTTTTTCTCTTTTAAGCGGGGTCAAGTGGTAAGATTCCATGTTTTTTGAATTGGATGATTGGAGTCATCCAATTTTCTGGGTCATCCTCTTCAAAGATATTAACCGGCTGGTGGGAGGTGGTAGATTTTTCTTGGACCACGTCCACCCAGACCGATCTTCGTATGTCTTGTAAGATTGAGCTGGCCAGATTTGATAGGGCGTCTGCCTAGTTATTCTGGGACCGGGGAATCTGTCTGATTTCGTAGGACTTAAGTCCTGACAGCTCTTGCTTTACCCTTTCCAAATACGTGGCCATAGCCTGGTATCTTGCTTCATACTCTCCATTGATTTGGTTGGTGATGAGCTGGGAGTCTGTTGCCAGAATTACCCGCTCTGCTCCGGCGGCTCTAGCCAATTTTATGCCTGTAAGGACGGCCTCATACTCGGCCTCGTTGTTAGATGCAGGGAAGGTGAACCTGAGAGCGTGCTCAAAGTTCGTTCCTTCAGGGCTGGTCAACACGACCCCTGCCCCTGCAGCGTTGGTCGTGGAAGATCCGTCCGTGTACACTACCCATTCTCCGGTGGGGGGATCATCCTCCTCTGAATGGGAGCATTCAGCCAGGAAATCCGCCAGGGCTTGTGCTTTTATGGCTGCCCTGGGCTGATAGGATATTCCTAGTCCGCTTAACTCGACGGCCCATTTCAGCAGTCTTCCTGATTTCTCAAATTTTTCTAAGACTTTTTCCAATGGTTGATCTGTCAACACTACAACGGGGTGTGCTTCGAAGTAAGGTCTGAGTTTTTGGGCTGCAACGACGACTGCGTATGCTGCCTTCTCAACCACAGGGTAATTTTTCTCAGTTGCCCCCAGGGCATGACTCACGAAGTATATGGGCTGTTGAGAGCCTGCTTCCTCTTCCAAGATAACCGCACTTACTGTTGAGTTGGTGACAGCGATGTAAAGGAAAAGTTTTTCCCCTGCCACTGGTCTCGCCAGGGTGGGGAGTTTTTTCAAATGTTCCTTTAGTTGTCCAAAGGCTTCCTTTTGCTCATCCTCCCACTTAAACTGTTTGTTGCCTTTCAAGACCTTGAAGAATAGTGTTGGTTTATCTGCTGATCTGGCAATGAAGCGTGCCAGGGCAGCCATCCTGCCAGTTAGGCGCTGGATATCCCTAATGGTCTTCGGTTCTGGAAGGTCCAAGACTGCCTGAACCTTTTCAGGGTTGGCGTCTATTCCCCTTTCACTGACCAGAAAACCTAGGAATTTTCCGGAGCGAACCCCGAATGTGCATTTCTTGGGGTTGAGCTTCATCTTGTAAGCGCGCAAGGAGGAGAAAGTTTCTTGCAAGTCTGTTAAGTGCTGATTATCTCCCTTGCTTTTTACGATTGCGTCGTCGACGTAGGCCTCCAAATTCCTACCTTTCTGTTTTTCAAAGACCTTGTCCACTAATCACTGGTAAGTGGCCCCTGCGTTCTTTAGTCCGAAGGGCATCATTTTGTACATATATGTGCCATGGCTGGTGATGAAGGCACACCTCACCCTGTCAGGCTGCCATAAGTACACCTGATGGTACCCTGAAAATGCGTCCATAAAGCTTAGCATGGAGTACCCACTGGTGGCGTCTACCAGCTGGTCTATTCTGGGAAGAGGATAGCAGTCTTTTGGGCAGGCCTTGTTGAGATTTGTGAATTCTACGCACATCCTCCATGCGCCTGAGGACTTTTTCACCATTACAACGTTTGCCAGCCATTCAGGGTAATCACAGATTTCAATGAAATCTGCTTTCAAAAGTTTTTCTATCTCTTCTTTTATGGCCAGGTCTTTCTTTGCTGACATGTTTTTTTTCTTTTGTTTGACGGGGCGGGCCTCCGGATTTACGTTCAGCCTGTGAACGATGTAAGCTGGGTCGACCCCCGGCATTTCGTCTGCCGAGTAGGCGAACACGTCCCTGTTATCTCTCAGGACCCTGATTAGCTCCGCCTGGTAGAACGCCTCCATATCAGCTCCTATGAGGACTTGTCTGCCAGGCTCCAGGTCCACCAGCATACTCTCCCCCCAGGTTCCAGGTGGTCAGCTGTCCGCTGTCCGGCTGGGATCTCACCCTCCCTGCTGGGGGAACTGTCTCCTTTCCTTTTTCCCTTTCTCTCAGTTTCATGGGTTTGGAGGGCCACCAAGTAGCACTGCCTGGCTGACTCCTGGTCCCCATGAATTTTCCCTTCCATGCCAAAATCTGTTACATAGGCTACAGTCAGAGCCCTGATTGATATGGCTGCTTCGATTTCGTCCAGGGTAGCTCTGCCTATCAGGGCGTTGTATGCAGACCTCGCGTCTACTACAACAAATGAGGCCCTGACATTTCTGGCAGAGGCTCCTTCCCCAAATGTTACGGGCAGGTCAATGATACCCATGGAGAGTACACCTGCTCCGCTGAACCCATATAAGGATCCAGGGGCTGGCTTTAGGTGCCTCTTTTCCAGGCCCATCCTCTCAAATGCGTCCTTGTACAGTAGGTTGGTATAAGCTCCTGTATCCACCATGCATCTCTTTACGATGTGGTTGCTGATCACTAGTGACAGTACCAGAGGGTCGCTGTGGGGGTATATTACCCGCCCTACATCCTCTGGGGTGATGCTCAGGGTCGCGCCCTTGGGACTCCCTGTCCTCTCAGCATAGCAGACTTGGTTTCGCAACTCTCGGATCTGCTTTTTTTGGCTTCTCCCACATGTCTGGCCCTCTGCATCCCCTGATATCACGTGGATTATCATGCGAGTCTGCGCCGAGCCTTCAGGCTTATCTGCCACCTCTTTCTGGCTCTTATTTCTTGCTGCGTAATTGCTCAGCCAGCCATTTCTGATAAGCTTCTCAATTTCGTCTTTCAGGTGGCGGCACTCCTCAGTGGTGTGCCCCACACAATCGTGGAATGTGCAAAAAAATTTCAGATCCCCTTTTGGGCTGCGAGGCTTGTTTGGACAATTCCATTTTGCCGTCTCTTTCTCCAATTCGAAAATTTCTGCCCTGGACTTGTTAAGGACTGTGTAGCTATCGAATCAGGGTTGGTATGTTGTGCGTTCTTTTCTAGGGGTATCTCCCCCCTCATCTTTCTGTCTGTTTTGTTTGTTCCTGCCACGTCCCCCCTGCGGTCCCCCCTGCGGCCTGGTTGGCCCTGCGGGGGTATCCCGCAGGCTGTGGAATTCTTCCTGCAATATGAAGCCCTCGGCAATTTTTCTGGCTTTAGCCAGGGTCTCAGGCTGAGCTCTGATCATCTGATTCTTCATCTCCCCTGGGAGCAGTGAGATGGTCAGGGCGTACGCAGCCGTTGAGTCATCGATCTCCCTGACCTGCTGGTAGGACAGGTCAAATCTCTTTAGGTACTCCCTAACACTTTCCCCCTTCTTTTGCTTCAGGGTCATCAGGTCAAACCGAGTGAGCCGGCGCCTCTTGTTTCCTGCATATTGTTCTAAGAAAGCTTCAACTAGCTCTGATCTATGAAGAAACTGATCGACCCCTGACGTAGATCTCTGAACCATCCTTGTGCCAGTCCAATCAGGGTGGTTGGGAAGACTTTGCACCAGACTGCGTCGTCTACGTCGTACATGCCCATGTGACTCTCAAAGGCTGCCAAGTGATCTTCTGGATCTAAAGTTTCATCGAATTTGACGGAGGGCATTTTAATCTTTGGGATGGGGTACTCGTGTACGTCAGGGTGAAGTGGTGTTTTGGTGGGCCTGCCTACCATTCGTGACCTGCTCCCTCCAGAGTGGTAACCGTGGTCATCCCATCTTCCAGGGGTCGGTTTCCTTGGACTGGGGGAGCGGTGCCTTGGTGGCAGCCTGCTTATTGCCTCATCCTCCCTATCAGGGGTGGGATGTCTGGTTATTTTTCTCTGGGGCTGGTCAAGGTTGTCGCCCTGGCGATGCCTTGAATCGAGTGGTCTCCCTCGGTTGAGCCTGGATTGCAGGCGTTGAGACAGCCCTGGAGCTGGCTGTTCCTCTACTGGTGGCGTCAACCTGGAGAAGACTCTGCCCTGCTTCTCTCCCAGATGTTTTGATGCAGGCTCTTTATGCTTCATTCGGTCTTGAAGGCTTTGGGATAGTCCCCTTTTTTCTCTTGCAGCCGTGGACTCCGTAGTGTGTATGGAGAACGCTTGTTGTTGAGCTGCTTGCTCCTGATTCCCGGTAATACGTTTCTGGGTTTGCTGGTACCCCTTGGCCACTTTCAGTGCTTTCCGTTGGATATTCCTGGCGGCAGTTCGCTTCGTACCCCTGGCACCCTCTCCACTCTCAAAGTGAAGTTGCCTGGGAGTAGTAGCAATCCTGCCAACCAAGTCCTCTGGAGTGAACTCTTGGTTAAGCATTGCTGAGAAGAAGGCTGCAGTTTGCAGAACCTGGGCAGGGGTGAGGTTTAAATTAGGTCTTTGATGGCCAACCTGCCCAGCTGTGACTGCAGCACCTTCCTCAGGCGTCTCGCGAAGGCTGGTACGCCCTCCCCCTGGGATTGTTGCAGCGGGCGTTCTCCCAGGTGCAGGCATTCCATATGGGGGGATCACCGGTGGTACCGTCGGACCCGCCCCGGAGCCTGTCTCTATGATTTCAGGCATTTTTGTTGTGATTGATTGAGGTTGATTTTCGTGGGTACAACCAGATCGTCCTCACAGACGGCGTCAAATTGTTCCAGTATGGAAACAATTAGACCCGATTCTGACTTCGGATCTTTACTAATGTGATTGAACTCCAAAGTGATCGATGTAAATCTTCTTTTGACTCTCCCCTTCTCCTCACTCTGATGGTCGAACCTCCCCGGCGGAGATGGCCTGCCCCTGCACAAGGAACACACAAGGCCCCGGAGGTGTCCGGGGGAACCCTCTCCGATGCCTAAGTCAGTCCGTGAAATGCCTTAACGAACCTAGCTCGTGAGGAACTAGGCGGCGATTTTTAGAGTGAGAGTCTAGAGAGAGAATTTCCAACCCCTTTCTTGTGGGAAATGGAAGAGTATTTATATCTTGCACAAGAGAGAGGGAGGAGAGAGAGTGGGAGAAGGGTTGGATGAGGGAGTGACAAGTGGCTTTACCTCATCCACTCATTCCCCTTTACCTTTAGGCAAAATGACGGGAGGGCCCCTGGTTTCCCCTGCCCCTGCTGGGTGTGTGGACACCCTGTGGACCAGAAGGCAGGGGGTCTTGGTTGCCCTGGTCGGCGGGCGGTAACGCCCTGCCGGGCAGGTGTCTACCTTGGAGTGATGGCTTCTCACCTAATGACTTGCCTGGCAGGTCCTTCTTTATTCCTGGGTCGGGCTGCCCTGAGACCCAAATGGCGGGCGACCCACTGCAGGCTTCCGACCCCCATCAATTAAAGTAATTAAACCAGAGTAGTATAGGTGAATGGTTACCTGTAGAATTCTTCCACCTTCCTTTTTCACCTTTAATTTTATTTAATGACAATAACACCAAAAATAATGCGTCTTCTCAAAACACATTAATCTATACGAAACGTATAGAAAAAAAACTGAAGAAGGATGAAAGGTGATGGAGAGAGAGGATGAAGGAGAACTAAGGAGTAGACCTGATAAAACGACCCGACCTAAATAAGCCAATCGAACTGAAGGGTTACAATCCTTTAAGCCAAGGACTTGTTACGAGTGTTAACCGAAAAGAAGAAAATAGAGGGATACGATTATACCTTATTGGCAGCGGAAGAGCGTATTAATAAGAATAATAAGAAATATAATAACCCAGAAATATATATAATTCCCCACGGACAGAATAAAGCAACCCAGATGTGATGCGTCCGTTGGTATCCACACAGGTACGGAACTGCGGCGTATATGCTAGTATAAGGCTTTTGTAAGAAGGTCTCACAAAATTCTCTCTCTAAGCTTGGAAAAGAGGTTCTTATTAAGGTCATCGCGCAAGCTATCCCGACTTACATGATGAGTATCTTTGTTATCCCGGATGGTATCATCTCTGAACTCCATCGAACTATGGCACGATTCTGGTGGGGGTCTACGGATACTAGAAGGAAGATCCACTGGACGAGTTGGGAAAAATTGTGTCATCATAAGGGTAGAGGGGGTCTTGGTTTTCGTGATCTAAGGGTGTTTAATCAGGCTTTGCTTGCAAAACAAATTTGGAGGCTTTACACACATCCGAGGAGTCTTGCAGCACGGGTTATTAAAGCTCGATATTTCAAACATGACTCGATTTTAGATGCTCGCAGAAGATATGACCCTAATTATTGTTGGCGGAATATGTGGGGTGCTAAATCACTGCTTCTTGAGGGTCTTAGGTGGTAGGTGGGGAATGGGGTGGATATTAACGTTTGGGTGGACCCTTGGTTGCTCGGAGCATCTTCTAGCTGAGTCCCTATTCTTAATATAAATGAGGAGAGTGGTTTGAAGGTGGCAGAGTTTCTGGATTTGGAAAATGGGACTTGGAATGTTGGGAGTATGCGTGAGGTTCTGGTTGAGGAAGATGTTCTCTATTCCCTTGAGTTATCCGTGAGCTCTGTGGGGATGACGGATGAGATGTTCCGGTGGCCATCTCCTGATGGAATGTTTACTGTGAGGTCGGCGTATCGACTCGGAACAAACGGTATGAATGCTAATACTAGTGATGGTACAATTGGTGATGGGTTATGGAAGACTTTGTGGGGACTTCCCATTCCGCCCAAGCTTGCCCACTTCGCTTGGCGTGCTTGTGGGGAGCTCCTTGCAACGCGTCACCAACTGTTTTGACGCAAGTGTTTGGAGAGTCCGATATATGGTCTTTGTGGGGAAGCTGGAGAGACGACAACCCGTGCTCTGTTCGATTGTCCGTAAACGAATGGTCTTTGGTTGGGTTCGGGGATAGAGGAGGTCTTGATGCTACACCTAGGATGTCATGTGCTGTAACTTTGGAATGGGTCATGGAGAAGCTGGATGGCGCTGATAAGATCAGGTCTCTCACCATTGCCTGGTCTGTGTGGTCGGTCCGGAACTCCATGATATTTGAAGATGCCCCTGGCTCTCCCTTGTCAATAATGCGTGGGCTCCATTCTCTCGTGTCAGATTATGCGAGTTATATGGAAAAAGTGCATAAGACGGGAAGTGTGTCGCGCGAGGGAGTTGGCAGAGTAGCTGGACGCCACCGGAATAGGGGAAAGTGAAGGTAAACTTTGACGCTGCTGTCCTGGGAAACTGCGAGCTCGGTCTTGGCTTTGTGATCCGAAACGGGAATGGGTAGATTTTACGCTTGGGAAGTAGGAGGGTGGTGGCGCGGTTTGCACCTGTTATTGCTGAAGCGATGGGGCTAGATTTGGGGTGACCGAAGCAATTAAATGGGGCCACACTGATATCCTTTTGGAAGGTGATTCGCTCGAAGTCGTGAACAAGGTAAAAAATCGAATCGAGAGGGGAAGCCTGATTGGAGTCAGCCTTAGTGATATTTCTTGTCTGTTAGCTAATTTCTCCTCTCATAGATGTGTGCATGTTAAACGGGGCGGGAACACCATCACTCACTGGTTTGCTAGATTATGTACCACCCGAGACGGTCAGATTGTATTTTCGACAAACTTCCCGCGAACTGCTCACGATTTGGCGGAAGTTGATTTAATATAAGAGCCTCGTTTTCTCCTCAAAAAAAATATATGAATTAATACTCAGAATTGTATGATTTGGTTCATCATATGAACCTCCTTATATAGGAGTGTTAGGTTACTTGCTTAACCTAAAAGTTATTCCATAACTCTAATTGGAACAATTAGATTATCACAATAACTCTAATTACCATAATTAGATTATTACTATAACTCTAATTACCATAACCCGACAACACAGCTGAGTTGTATTACTACTGACCCGATATATTAATAATATCCCGCACACATTGTGTGTGACCCAATGGGCCCACTTAAGACTACCAGACACGTAACCTATTTACATGTCAACCCGACATCGACCTCTAGCGAGGCATATCGGATACATAGACTTAAGCGGGTAAATCCGTAGGACAGTGGACATAACTCCTTCAGTCTCCCACTTGTACATGTCCTCTCATTAATGACGTTATGTCTCTTTGCTACTATTGTCTCCAATTGAGAATGAGGTAAGAAAAAGTGTCATCCTCGCACGTCTCAATCTTTTACTCGAATCTCTGAGTTGACCTGTTAAAAGAGCAGATGTATGACATTCATCCCATCTGAGCGCGTCCACACATTTGAACAAGTCACACTCTTCGAGTGGCCAAGAAACAATAAAATCCCTTTAATAAAAGACGAGCAAATCTCCTCTTGTCTAACCACATCCTATCACATGATCCATGCATGCCCAATAACCATCCATAGCCCCCTTTCACAGCTGACGAGGAATAGCATCAAAGCATACACGTCACATGTACAGAATAGTCAAAGACTCAAGTCTAAGACCGTACAAGTTCATAACTTGCAAAGAACTTTACTGACACTAAGCGAAATCTTAGTAAAATCCTTTTCGGCGGGTCTGTCTAATGCATGTTCTTAACATACACCCGTGTGCCTGGTTTTGTATCTCAATACCTATAACTCAAGGAACTTAGTTATCAACCAACTCACACACCAGTCATTTAAGGGTATTCAAATGTCCCAACACAATACCCTAACTAGAGACAAAATAATTACATCATCCAAATAGAGTTCCAAGACTAAGTCACGTACTTAGTGGTCTATTTCATCAATGTATTTTATTTAGGGACAAAAAATCCATACAAGAATTGAATAAAATTGCACTTTATTAAATAAAAGCAATAATAAAAGTTACAAAGTTCAGCATAAAATTAATACTCCCATAAAACAAGGATCTCCTAAATAGGAGTTAAGACCATTCGCTCATGCGTCTAATGCCTATCCCAACTCTATGACTCTCATGCTTAGGCTGCGGGAGGGGATATGTCAAGGGATCAGCAACATTTGCTTCCGTTGGTACTTTGCATATCTTGACATCACTTCTCTCAATGAACTCTCTGATTAGATGAAATCCTCTGAGTATGTGTTTGGATTTCTGATGATACCTAGGTCCTTAGCTTGCGCTATGGCACCATTATTATCACAATAAAGGTCCACGGGGCTTGAAATGCTAGGGACGACTCCCAGCTCCTCGATGAACTGCCTAATCCAAACAACTTCTTTTGATGCTTCCGAAGCATCAATTTACTCAACTTTTGTTGCATAATCTGCCACTGTGCTTTCTTTGGAACTTTTCCAACTTATAGCACCACCGTTCAAACAAAAGACAAAACCAGACTGTGATTTGGAATCATCATTGTCTGTTTGGAAGCTAGCATCGGTGTAACCACTTACAACGAGCTGCTCTTCACCTCCATATACCAAGAATAAGTCTTTAGTCATTCTCAAGTACTTTAGAGTATTCTTGGCTGCTATCCAGTGACTTTCACCTGGATTCGACTGGTACCTACTCGTCATGCTTAGAGCACAAGCTACATCACGACGAGTACACAACACGGCATACATGATGGATCCTATGGCCGAGGCATAGGGAATCTTACTCATGCGCTCTAGCTCATCGGGTGTCGAGGGACACTGACTCTTGCTTAGATTGACTCCATGTGACATTGGTAAGAACCCTCTTTTGGAATCCGTCATATTGAACCGTTTGAAGATCTTATCAATATAAGTTCCTTGACTAAGTCCAATAAACCTCTTTGATCTATCTCTATAGATTCTTATTCCTAAGATGTAGGCTGCTTCACCCATGTCTTTCATGGAAAAACAACTTCCAAACCAACCTTTTACGGATTGCAACAATGGAACGTTATTTCCAATTAGGAATATGTCATTGACATATAGAACCAAAATTGCTCTTGCACTCCCAGTAACTTTCTTATACACACAAGGCTCAACTTCGTTTTTACAGAGGCCAAAGGCTTTAACTGCCTCATCAAAATGAAGATTCCAACTCCGAGATGCTTGTTTCAGTCCATAAATGAAACGCTAAAGTTTGCATATTTTCTTAGCATCCTTTGATATGAAACCCTCGGGTTGTGTCATGTACACATCCTCTTGCAGATTCCCGTTAAGGAAAGCTATTTCACATCCATTTGCCAAATTTCATAATCATGAAAAGCTGCAATTGCTAAGAGAATCCTAATGGATTTAAGCATCGCTACTGGTGACTAAGTTTCATCAAAGTCGATACCATGAGTTTGCTTGAAACCTTTAACCACCAAGCGAGCTTTATATACATCTACATATCCTTCCATGTCAATCTTTTTCTTAAAGACCCATTTGTACTTGATGGTTTTGACACCTTCGGGTGCGTCTATCTAAGTCCATACTTTGTTATGGTACATGGAATCCATTTCGGACTTCAAGGCCTCAAGCCATTTCTCAGAGTCTGGTCCCATCATTGCCTCTTTATAGGTTTCAGGTTCATCATTTTCTATCAAGTATAAATCAAGATGATACCTAGCCGGAGTTTCCCCAAGGTTAGGTCTTACAGACTTACGAGGGACAAAATCATTAGAAACAGGCGTAGGTTCTTCTTCAAGTGGTGGGATCGCAACATCTTGCACATTCCCCTCCTCATCCTCAACTTCCTCATTAGGAATTGTGGATGCCTGAATATCCCAAACTTCTTCAAGATCAACCTTACTCCCACTACTTCTTTTGGAAATGAACTCTTTTTCCAATAAGACTCCATTCCGAGCAACAAACACTTTGTTCTCAGTAGGATTGTAGAAGTAATAGCCTCTAGTTTCCTTTGGATAACCAACAAAAATGCATTTGTTAGATTTAGGTCCTAGCTTTTCAGGAATCAATTTCCTAACATAAGCTTCGCAACACCAAATTTTCATGAAAGACAAACTAGGAACCTTTCTTGTCCACATCTCATGTGATGTCTTTTCAACTGACTTAGATGGACACCTATTAAGTGTAAAAGCAGAAGTTTTGAGTGCATAGCCCCAAAAGGATATAGGAAGGTCTCCATGACTCGTCATAGATCGAACCATATCTAGTAAGGTTCGATTTCTCCTCTCAGACACACCATTCCATTGTGGTGTTCCAGGTGGAGTGAGTTGTGAAACAATTATCATTTTAATCATGACTCAAATATTCACCACCTCGATCAGATCAAAGGGCTTTAATTGTCTTGCCTAGTTAATTCTGTACTTCATTTTGGAATTCTTTGAAATTTTCAAATGATTCCGATTTGTGCCTCATCAGTTACACATAACCATATCTACTGAAATCATCAGTAAATGTAATGAAGTATGAAAATCCTCCCCGAGGTGTGGTACTCATTGGACCACATACATCCGAATGTATTAGCCCCAATAAGTCGGACGCCCTTTCATTATATCCAGTGAAAGGCGTCTTAGTCATTTTGCCAAGCAAACAAAATTTGCATATATCATATGATTCATAATCAAAATGATCTAAAAGTCTATCCTTATGGAGCTTTTGTGTGCGTCTCTCGTTTATATGACCCAAACGACAATGCCACAAGTAAGTAGGATTAGAATCCTTAAATTTCAACCTCTTTGCATTATTAATATTATATAGTTGTTTAGGTGAATCAAGAACATATAAGCCATCAAAAATGAAAGCTTGATATTACACAATACCATTACGTGAAATGGAACAACATTTGTTCTTTATTGAAATATCAAAACCTTTCATGTCCAAACAAGAAACGGAAATAATATTCCTGCTAATGGCAGGTACATGATAACAATTATTTAGTTCTAAAACTAAGCTACTTGGCAACTCTAAATGAAATGTTCCTACAGCTAAAGCAGCAACTCTTGCTTCATTGCCTAGGCGCAGGTCCACTTCACCTTTTGCTAAAGCCCCCACGTCTCTCAATCCCTATACAATACAACAAATATGAGAACTACATCCAGTACCAAATACCCATGATGTAGAGCAACTAGTAGTAACATTTACTCATATAACATTAATACCTGAAGAGGTGGAAGCAACATTCTCATTCTTCTTGTCTTCTAGGTATTTTGGACAGTTCCCCTTCCAATGCCCCTTTTCACTACAGTAGTGACAAAAGGCCTCATCAGATTTCTTAGGCAAATTCTTAGACTTCGGCTTGGCCTTAGCAACGTTTGCCTTAGCCGCCTTTCCTTTTTTTTGCTTTTGAAACCCTTTCCCTTTTGTACCATAAGTACTTCAGGGGTTAAACCCTTCTTGACGTTTGGTTCAGCCGTCTTAAGCATTCCGTGCAACTCTTGCATTGATCTCTTTAGATCATGCATGTTAAAGTTCAGCAAAAAATCCTTCCAAATAGATGATAAGGATTGAAGTAAAATATCAGTCTGCATTTGGTATTTGAACCCCGCACCAAGACGATCAAGGTTATCAAAATAAGCCATCATTTTCGTGACATGCGGGCTGACCGGGTCTTTGTCACCCATTTTGCAATTAAATAGTGCAGCGACAGTATTATACCTCTCGGTCCTAGCTTGCTCCTGAAAGATTGATTTCAGGTTCTCAATAATCTCATATGCCGACTCAGTGTTTTCATATTGCTTCTGAAGCTCAGAATTCATAGTCGCAAGCATGAGACAGCAGACGTTAGTACTATGTTTCTTATGAGTGATGTATGATATCTTTATATCATCCGCAGCATCAGAATCTGGTTCTAAAGGAAGTTCCTTCTAAAGGACATATTCCTTTCTCTCCTGTTTGAGAACAATTCTCAAAGAGCGATACCATTCCTGAAAATTTGAACCTTTCAATTTTTCTTTCTCAAGCATTGAACGGAGCGAAAAGTTGTTTGACGACGACATATCTACAATAAATAAATGCAGACTATTTAATATGCTGAAAATGCAACAAAATCTTAAAAGGTTTTAAGACAAATTATGAAAACTACCCTCAAATTCACATAATATTCCAAGATCCTAAACCTTTTGTCGCTTAAGTGAATTTGGGCTCACTGCTCAAACTCCAAAAGTAAAGGTAGACAACTATTTGTCGATTACATACCATGTAATTCTTGGTTTGGCGGTATAAGTCATCATATGAAACCAACTATTTGCCTCAAAGCGCAAGTCCGACTTGATAGCGATGTTTAAGAAAACCAAACTAAACCTATGGGTAACCGTTACCCACCTACTCAGTCCACACACATCGAGAAAGCACCGCTTAGGCAGTCACTTTAACCAATAATCTGAAATTATTGTAGTGGTTAATTCTGGAAAGGCAATATTTAAATATTTACGAGGGAATAATTGCATTATGGGTCCTAACCATATTTCGAGGTCATCTAACAAGGCGACCTATTAGTTATAAGCACACAAGTCTCATAAAATAAACATTCATGCATCGTATGACATAATATTCAATTACTATCGTGTATAGAACAAGGTTTTTTTAAAAGGAAACCGAATGAAATTAATATACAACATGTAAAAGTGACCAAATTCTATTAATTCGTCTATTTTACAAAATCAAGTCGTGTCTTAATCATATTAGGACTCATCGTTAATAAAAATTCTAGAAATTTTAATTTCTCAATTTCAATCGAATCTTGACCAATCTTATTAGCCTCATCGTCAACAAAGAAATCGAGGATTATGATGGGTCAATAAATTAAAACACAATCTATATTATATCTTAAAATTTAGGAGTTAATTTCATAATTTAACAATTTAAATTCATAAATTAAGACACCCTTAACATAATCGATAATAACTAGACTAGTCGCATATAAAGTGATACGTTTTCAGATTATAATCTTAAAGTGGTCGAGGAATCTCAATGTATTATAATCAATTACAATGACTAGAACAAAATAATCATGAAAGTATTACAAACATATACGGAGTGAGGGGTAGAAACAACAATTTAACACGTGCATGTTACATCATCGTCAACAACTCAGCTAAGAAATCAGCTAATAATCAAAGTATTACAACTCATCGTCAACAAGCAAACAAAATTTCTCTGACAATAGCTAAGAAATCATCATGATGACATCATGTAATGATAAGTGTTATGCATATACGAGCATATGAATCGAGAACAGTTCTCATAAAACAAATTAACACGCGCAATTGAATCCCTCATTACCAATTATGAGACATAGATTCATGTCAACTTGATTAATACTACATAATAGAGGCTCTGATACCGCTGAAGGGTTATAACCCTTTAAGCCAAGGACCCGTTACGAGTGTTAACCAAAAAGCCAAAAATAGAGGGATAACGATTATACCTTATTGGCAGCGGAAGAGCGTATTAATAAGAATAATAAGAAATATAGTAATCCAAAAATATATATAACTAGATTAAAGCCCGTGCGATGCACGGGTTAATTGGTTTCGGGTTAAATGACTTAATTACATTGATGATGTATATTCGTTAAATAAGAAACTTGATGAATCTATATCATTATAATAAATAAAATGATCACATGTTATTAATAATCAAACTTAATTTCAACTAAGTTTATATTCTTAAGAGCTTATTTTAAAACTCAAAAGAATACATGCGAATAAATTTTTTGATTGATATATAATATAAAATTCTATCGTCTCATCATAATTTTTCGATATAGGATAATTTACTCAAGATTTATAGTTTTAAGATATGCTTTTAAGACCCAGAAAAACGCACAATTACTCTTATTTATAATATAGAATCTATCACCTTATTTTAATTTTTTCAATATGGGATAATTTTAGGTTTGTAGTCTTTTTAAAAAGTTTTTTAAGACTCAAAAGATTGTTAGTTGATATTTAAAAGCGAAAAATTACTCATTTATGATATAAAGTCGATCACCTCATCATAATTTTTCGATGAAGTAAAATTTAATTACTTAATTAAGTTTATAGTTTTAAGAGCTATTTTGAAGACTTAAAAGAGTTTGTTTTTAATCTAAGTTAAATGATAGACGATTACTCTTTATTTATATAATCGAATTTGATCATCTTATTGGAGTATATACTTTTGATGAATGATTACTCTTATTTATATAATAAGAAAAATCCACTTTATTATAATTTTTCAACGTGGAATAATTTTACTTAAGTTTAGATATAGTCTAATTAAGAACTTTTATTTATAAAAGGATGCATGATTATTCTTATTTATAATATATAGAATTCCATCACACCATCTTAATTTTTCGATGCGGGATAATTATACATTAACTATGTGCTTTAATTATACTTTTTTTTTAGTTCAAAAGATTGTTCGTTAATATCTAAGAACGAAAGATTACGTAGAATTATATCACCTCATTATAATTTTTCGATATGTGATAATTTTAATTTAACTTTATTTGTAGTCTTATTAATAGTTTTTTTAAGACTAAAAGTTTTTTTGTTGACATCTAAGAATGAATGATTAGTCTTATTTATAATATAGAATTTCATCACCTCATTATAATTTGGAGAAATGGTTACTTTTATTTACAATAAAATTTTATCATCTTATTATGGTCTTAAGAGTTTTTTGAAGACTCAAAAGATTTTGATTGATATCATATCTAAGAACAAATAATTAGTATTATTATTATAATTTCTCAATGTGGGATAATTTAACAAAAATTTGTAGTCTTATTTATAATATAGATACACTTATTAAAAATTTTCGATATGTGATAATCTTATTTAACTTTATTTGTAGTCTTATTAAGAAATTTTTTTAGGACGAATGATTAATCTTATTTATAATATAGAATTTAATCACTCATCATAATTTGGAGAAATGACTACTTTTATTTATATAATAAAATTCAATCGTCTTATTATACTCTCTTCGTTCACTATTTTTGTCTCCATTACCTTAATATTTGTGAGGGGTATTTTAATGAAATGATGCAAGAAATAGTGACCGGAGGGAGTATAATTTTTTGATGTGGGATATATAATTTACTTAAGTTTATAGCCTTAAGAGTGTTTTAAGACTCAAAAGAGAGGGGAATAATTTTTCGATGTGGGATAATTTACTTAAGTTTATAGTCTTAAGAGTTTCTTTAAGACTCAAAAGATTTTGATTGATATCTAAGAATCTCAGAACAAATAATTAGTCTTATTTATAATATATAAATCCATCATGTTATTATAATTTATCGATGTGGGATAAATTTAACTAAAATTTGTAGTCTTATTTATAATATAGAATCACTACCGTAACTTATTTTAATTGTTTCAATGTGGGATAATTTTAAGTTTGTCGTCTTATTAAGACATTTTTTTTAACTCAAGACTACAAATTTATGACCTCGTCACAATTTTTCGATGTGGGAGAAATATAACTTCGTTGATGTCTAAAGAATTTTTTAAAATTTTATTTATAATATAGAATTTCATAAACTTATTATAATTTTTTAAGTTAAGTTTATAGTCTTAATATATATTTTAAGAATCAAAATATTTTGGGTTAATATCTAAGAGCACATGATTACTACGGAGTATTATTTATAATATAAAGATTTGTCACCTTGTTATAATTTTTCGATGTGAGATTAATTTTACTTAGGTTTGTAGTCTTATTAAGAGACTTTTTAGACTTAAAAGTTTTTTTGATTGATATTTAATAACGAAGGATTGGTTTTATTTATAATATAGAATTCATCAACTTATCATATTTTTCGATGTGAGATAATTTATTTAAGTTTATAGTCTTCCATCAGCTCTTTTTAAGATTAGAAAAATACATCATTAATCTTGTTAATAATGTATTATATATCAAAAGTTTTTTGGTCGATATTTAAAACCGAATGATTACTAATATTTATAATATAGAATTCCTATCACCCCATCATAATTTTTTAATGTGGGATAATTTAAAAGTTTTTCTTGGTCAATATTTAAAACCGAATGATTACTCTTATTTATAATATAAAAATTTCATCATCTCGATGTAGGATAATTACTTAAGTTTATAGTCTTACAAAGTTTTTTTGAGATTCAAAAGACTTTTGTTAGATATCGAAGAACGAATTATTACTCTTTATTTATAACATAGAATTTCATCATCATATTATAATTTGTCAATGTGGGATAATTTTAAAACTGTTATATGTCATAAATTCGTCACATAATGTGAAACAAATGATATGAAATTTATACTCTAATGAATGCATTTTTTACCACGAATCTAATTATTTGATTTTTATAATTTATTTTACGATAATGTTTTTAAAAAATGAAATCTAAAGGTTTTTACGTCAGAATTGTAAAACATCATATTAATATAATAGATTAAATATATATTGTAATAATCAAAAGATTCTCTAATTGATTTTTTATTTATTTATCATACTTTCCTAATTTGAGGTTTGATGAAACGGACCAATGAGATCGCTCGAAAAAAGCCTAATATATATATATATATATATATATATATATATATATATATATATATATTGATTTCCCACGGACAGAATAAAGAACCTAGATGTGATGCCTCCGTTGGTATCCACACAGCTACGGAAATGCGACGTATATGCTAGTATAAGGGTTTTGTGAGACTGTCTCACAAAATTCTCTCTATAATAATTTAGGAATCAATACTCAGAATTGTATTATTTGGTTCATCATATAAACCTCTTTATATAGGAGAGTTAGGTTACCTGCTTAACCTAGAAGTTATTCCATAACTCTAATTGGCACAATTAGATTATCACAATAACTCTAATTATCATAATTAGATTATTACTATAACTCTAATTAGTATAACCCGACAACACAACTGAGTCGTATTACTATTGACCCGATATATTAATAATATCCCGTACACATTGTGTGTGACCCAATGGGTCCACTTAAAACTTCCAGACACGTAACCTATTTACATGTCAACCCGACATCGACATCTAGCAAGGCATATCGGATACATAGACTTAAGCGGGTAAATCCGTAGGACAGTGGACATAACTCCTTCACGAAGCCGATCCGACACCCGAATTGAAGACCCAATTTTGACCTGTAATCCGAATTGACCCGAACTAATCTGAAACTAACTAGACTATTATTATAGAAAATGAGTCGATATTCCTACAAAAGTTGAAAATAGAAAACCCAAAAATGACCCGAACCCGAACCCGAAATGATTTGACCCGACCAGAAATCAACTCGATTATTATAGTAACACCCCGTTATTTTCCGAGTCATTTATAAGGCGTTACTATTCTATATTATTTAAATCGATTTTTAAGTTGGAAAAACATTTTCAATGTCGTTATAAAACTTTAAGTATTTTGGGCCTTCTTATTATAAATCGGTTTTGACTATTTTAAAAAGTGAAACGTTATTCTATAAACCGACTTTGTATCGGGTTTAGATTTGATTCAAACACTATAAGGAAAAAAAGGAAAACCCTCATACCCCCTCTTTTTCCAATTACCTTCTTTTACTTCATTCACTCACCTTTCCCCTACCGTTAGAGCATGTACAATAAAGATGATTTACTCTCCTCTTAGCCCTCTCTCTCCTCTAAGAGGAGGTTCTCTGTATTATATATGCTTCCTCTTCTTGTTAAGAGCATTGTCTCTTCTTCCTCTAATTTTAGAGTAAAAACAATATTGGCCCTTGTGCAATGCTCTTATTCCATTGGCCAAAAGTATATACTATTTGATGGGGGTCGGTAGTCAGCCTCGGGTCGCCTGCCAGTCAGGCCCCAGGGTGCCCGATCCAAGAATAGGAGAAGACCTGCCCAGCAGATCTCCCAGCAACATCATTGAGACCTCCAAGTAGGTGGTCTTAATCATTTGGCTGCCTGACATGGCCTTGCCGCCTACCGAGCAGGGCAACCAAGCTCCCTGCCTGCTTCCAGGGCACTCCCACCCAAGCAGGACCAAGGGGAGAACCGGGGACCCATCCGTCATTTCGCCTAAGGTAAGGGGAAGTGAGTGGACAAGGTGAGTCCACGTGTCGCACAAGCATCCACCTATTTCCCTCTCTTCTTTTCTCTTTTCCTCTCTCTTGTGGGAAGGTATAAATACTTTCCCATTTCCCACATGAGAGGGGTTGGATTTTCTCTCTCTAGACTCTCACTCCTAAAAACGCCACCTAGTTCCTCACGAGCTAGGTTCATTAAGGCATTTCACGGACTAACTTAGGCATCGGAGAGGGTTTCCTCGGACAACCTCCGAGGCCCTGTGCGTTCATTGTGCAGGGAGCAGGCCAACTCCGCCGGGAAGGTCCGACCAAGGGAGCGAGACAAAGGAGAGGCTTAAGGAAATCAGACGATCAATTGCTCACCAATAAATCCGATTATACAACCCGGATCCATAGCCGGGTTAATTGTTTCCGTGACCGGAACAATTTGGCGCCGTCTGTGGGGAAGATAACGGTTGTGCTCACGAGTTACCCACAAAAAATCAACCATTCCTAACCACAAAAAACTAAAACAATCAAAGTGATCATGCCAGAAATCGTTGACACCAGTACGGGGGCGGGTCCGACGGTCCCACCAGTGACACCCCTGTATGGTATGCCACAGCCGGAGAGGATTCCTCCTGCCACGATCCTGGGGGTGGGGGGGACCAGTCTCCTGGGTGTACCAAGCGCTGCTGTAGCACCTGAGTTGGGGACACACCCAGGGCACACTCTGAATCTGACCCCAGCTCAGATGGCGCAGACAGCTGCTTTCTTCTCTGCAATGCTAAACCAGGAGTTCACTCATGAGGACCTGGTAGGCAGGGTCGCATCGGCCCCCAGGCAGCCACCCTCGATAAACAGGGATGGAACTGGGGGCACGAAGGGGACCGCCGCCAGAAATGCTCAGAGGAAAGCAAGAAGGACAGCACAAGTGTATGCGCAGGTGCAGAGGCGTCTCACAGCAGGCGGCCCAGAACCACCTGCCCCGCAACAGGCATTCTCCATTCACACAACAGAATCTGCGTCTGAAGAACAAAGAGGCTTATCCCGGGAATTGCAGGAGAGAATGAGGCCCAGGGAGCCCATGTCAAAGCGCCTGGGGGAAAAGCCAGGCGGAGTTTTCTCCAGGCTAACACCGGCGGTCAAAGAGCAGTCATCCCCTGGTTTATCCCAGAGCCTGCAGTCAAGGCTCAACCGGGGGCAACCGCTTGAATCTAAGTATCACCAGGGTGAGAATCTCTGCCACTCTCAGAGGAAGAGACCCAGGCAAGTCTCCCCTGAGACAGAAGATGAAGTAGCAAGCAGGCCGCCTCCAAGGCACCGCTCCCCCAGTACGAGGAAACCGACCCATAGACAATGGGATGCTCACGGTAACCAGTCTGGGGAAAGCAGGTCACGACTGGTAGGCAGGCCCACAAAAACCCCACTTCATCCTGAGGTACAAGAATACCCCATTCCAAAAATTAAAATGCCCACCATTAAGTTTGATGGGACGACAGACCCAGAAGATCACCTGGCGGCATTTGAGAGCCACATAGGCATGTACGACGTCGACGACGCCATCTGGTGCAAGGTTTTCCCAACCACCCTAGTAGGGCTTGCGCAGGGATGGTTCAGGGACCTCCGCCAGGGATCAATTAAGTTCTTCATAGAGTTGGCCGAGATCTTCCTCGAACAATATGCTGGGAACAAAAGAAGACGCCTCACTCGCTTTGATCTTATGACCCTAAAACAGAAAAAGGGTGAAAGTGTAAGGGAGTACCTGAGGAGGTTTGACCTGTCCTACCAGCAGGTCAGGGAGATCGATGATTCCACCGCCGCTTACGCCCTGACAATCTCCCTGCTTCCAGGGGAAATGAAAAATCAGATGATCAGGGCCCAGCCAGAAACCTTGGCCATGGCCAGGAAAATTGCTGAAGGGTTCATTCTGCAGGAAGAGTTCCACAGCCTGCCGGATACCCCTGCAGGCCAAACAAGGCCGCAGGGAGGACCGCAGGGTGGGCGTGGCAGAAATGAGCCAGGCAAGCAAAGAGAAGAGGGAGACACTCCCAAAAAAGAACGTACCACGTACCAACCAAGATTCGACAGTTACACGGCCCTCAATAGGCCGAGAGCAGAAATCTTCGAATTGGAGAAAGAAACAGCAAAATGGTCTCGTCCAAACAAGCGTCGCAGCCCAAAAGGAGACCCCAAAATATTCTGCACGTTCCATGACTGCATAGGTCATACTACAGAGGAATGCCGCCACTTAAAAGACGAAATTGAAAAACTGATAAGAAACGGCTGGCTGAGTAACTATGCAGCAAGGAACAAACCCCAGAAAGAGGTAGCAGACAAGCCTGAGGGCTCAGCCCAAAATCGCATGGTCATCCATGTAGTTTCAGGGGACGCAGAGGGGCGGACCAGCAGGCGCAGCCAGAAAAGGCCGATTCGCGAACTGAGAAACCAAATTTGCTACGCCGAAAAGGCAGGCAGCCCAACGGGTACTACCCTGAGCATCACCCCTGAAGATGCAGGGAGAATCGTGTACCCACATAGTGACCCCCTGGTCTTAACCCTGGAAATCAGCTATCATCTTGTCAAGAGATGTATGGTGGATACTGGCGCCTACACAAATCTCTTATACATGGATGCTTTTGAAAAGATGAACCTTGAAAGAAGGCACCTGAAGCCAGCCCCCGGATCCTTGTATGGATTCAATGGAGCATGCATGCTACCCATGGGGGTCATCGATCTGCCTGTTACATTTGGGGAGGGGACCTCAGCAAGAAACATCAGGGCGTCGTTTGTTGTGGTGGACGCCAAATCCGCATACAACGCCCTGATAGGCCGAGCCACCCTTGATGAAATAGAGGCTGCTATATCAATTAGGGCCCTCACCATAGCCTATGTAACAGACTTTGGCATGGAGGGGAAGGTGCACGGGGACCAGGAGTCTGCCAGACACTGTTATTCCGTGGCCCTGCAGGCCCATGAGACAGAAAGAAAAGGGAAGCGAAAAGCACAATGCTCTCCCAGCAGGGAAGGTGAGATTCTGACGGCCCAGCAAGAGCCAATCCGCTTGGAGCCTGAAGGGGAGAGCATGCTAGTGGACTTGGAACCAGGGAGACAGGTTCTTATAGGGGCCGACCTGCAGGAGTCCTATCAAAAGGAACTTATTGCAGTCCTAAGAGAAAATAATGATGTGTTCGCCTACTCTGCAGACGAGATGCCAGGGGTCGACCCGGCCTTTATTGTTCACAAGCTGAACATCAGTCCGGAGGCCCGCCCTGTAAAGCAGAAGAAACGAAACATGTCTGCGGAAAAAGATGCGGCAATAAAAGAGGAGATAGACAAACTCCTGAAGGCAGGCTTCATCGAAATATGCGACTACCTGGAATGGCTGGCAAACGTTGTCATGGTGAAGAAATCGTCAGGCGCATGGAGAATGTGCGTGGATTTCACCAATCTTAACAAGGCCTGCCCTAAGGACTGCTACCCTCTGCCTCGGATAGATCAGTTAGTGGACGCCACTAGTGGATACACCACCCTGAGTTTTTTGTATGCATTCTCAGGGTACCATCAAGTGTACCTCTGGCAGCCAGACAGAGTTAGGTGCGCCTTCATAACCAGCCATGGCACCTACATGTACAAGATGATGCCATTTGGGCTGAAGAATGCAGGCGCCACCTATCAACGGTTGGTGGACAGAGTCTTTGAAAGCCAAAAGGGAAGAAACTTAGAGGCCTATGTTGACGATGCGATCGTCAAAAGTAAGGGGGACAAGGAGCATCTGATGGATCTTCAGGAGACCTTCTCTTCCCTAAGGTCGTACAAGATGAAGTTAAACCCGAAAAAATGCACATTCGGGGTCCGCTCCGGGAAATTCCTAGGTTTTTTGGTCAGCTCCAGGGGGATAGACGCCAACCCTGAGAAAATTCAGGCGGTCCTAGACCTCCCAGAGCCAAAGACCATCAGGGACATTCAGAGGCTCACAGGCAGAATGGCCGCCCTGGCCCGGTTTATCGCCAGGTCAGCAGACAAGTCCACCCCTTTTTTCAAAATATTAAAAGGCAGCAAACAATTCAAATGGGAAGACGAGCAGAAAAAAGCCTTCGAGCAGCTGAAAGAGCACTTGAAAAAACTCCCTACCTTGGCAAGGCCGGTAGCCGGAGAAAAATTATACCTGTACATCACTGTTACAAACACAACGGTAAGTGCCGTCATCCTAAGGGAGGAAGCAAACTCCTAGCAACCCATCTACTTTGTGAGTCACGCCCTGGGAACGGCAGAAAGAAATTACCCCCTGATAGAAAAGGCCGCATATGCAGTCATCATTGCAGCCAGAAAGCTCAGACCCTAGTTTGACGCACATCCTGTCGTGGTCCTCACAGACCAACCGCTGGAGAAACTGTTGGAAAGGTTTGAAAAATCAGGGAGGCTGCTGAAATGGGCGATAGAATTAAGTGGTCTGGGAATATCTTACCAGCCAAGAACAGCCATCAAAGCCCAGGCCTTGGCCGATTTTCTGGCTGAATACTCCCATTCAGGGGAAGAGGAGCCCCCTACCGAGGAGTGGATCGTACACACTGATGGATCCTCAACAGCCAATGGCGCAGGCGCAGGCGTTGTGTTGACCAGCCCCGAAGGGGTGGACTTTGAGCATGCACTCAGGTTCACTTTCCCGGCGTCAAACAATGAGGCGGAATATGAAGCAGTGATCACAGGGATAAAATTGGCTAAGGCTGCAGGGGCGGAACGAATTACACTAGCTACTGATTCTCAGCTCATTGCCAATCAAGTTAACGGAGAATACGAGGCCAGAGATCAGACCATGGCCACATACCTTGAGAAAGTAAAACAAGAATTGTCAGGTCTGAAATCCTATGAAATCCAGCAAATACCTCGGTCGCAGAACAACCGAGCCGACGCCCTGTCAAAGCTGGCCAGCTCCAGCCTACAAGACATACGGAGGTCGGTGTGGGTTGATGTTTTACACGAAAAATCTACCAGCACCAGCCAGGCGATTAACACCGTTGAGGAAGAACCGGAAAGTTGGATGACCCCCTTCATCCAGTTCAAAAGGCATGGTATCCTACCATCAGACGCAGTGCAAAAGAGAAAAGTGCAGGCCAAAGCAGCCTGGTTCATAATCATTGGTGAAGAGCTCTATAGGAAATCCTTTACTTACCCCCTGCTCAAATGCCTGCGGGCAGACCAGGCTGCTGAAGTATTGGACGATATCCACTCAGGAATTTGCGGACATCACATCGGAGGGAGATCGCTGGCCCATAAAGCCCTAAGGGCAGGCTACTACTGGCCTACCATGCTGGCAGATGCCAGAAGCCTGACCCAGAAGTGCAGAAAGTGCCAACTCTTTGCCCCGTCAATCTATGCCCCGGCCCAGGAACTCAAGCCAATCCTATCCCCCATCCCCTTCGCTCAATGGGGGATGGATATACTAGGACCCTTCACGGTGGCCACTGAGGGCCGGAAATTCCTAATTGTGGCTATAGACTACTTCACCAAATGGATAGAAGCTGAAGCCGTGCCAAACATTACCGAGCCAGCAGTCATAAAAGTGATCTCGCGAAATGTTATCACCAGATTCGGCCTACCAAAAATGTTGGTATTTGATCATGGCAGGCAGTTTGACAATGATCCCCTGAGAATCTGGCTAGAAAGCCACAACATCGCAGTTGCCTACTCAGCCGTCTGTCACCCTCAAACCAACGGACAAGCAGAGGCAGCCAACAAGCAAATCTTAAATGGTCTGAAGAAAATGGTAGATGACCTCAAGGGTAGGTGGGCTGATGAACTTCCAAGCATACTCTGGTCAATTCGAACCACCCGAAAAGAGTCTACAGGCCAGACTCCATTCGGTCTAGTATATGGAGTAGAGGCTCTGTTACCTATTGAAGCAAGGATCCCGTCTCTACGCTCCCTGCAATACGACCGTACTGAGAATGAAGCTGCAATGGTTGAGGCCTTAGATCTGGTCAATGAGATAAGGGAAGAGGCCAGTACCAACATCGTTGCCTACCAGCAACGAATGCGAAAAGCCTTCAACAGCAGAGTGCGCCAGAGAAATTTCCAAATGGGTGATCTAGTCCTCAGAAAAACGCAGGCAGTTGGAAAGTCAAGGGAACACGGAAAATTGAGTGCCAACTGGGAAGGTCCATACCAAGTGACTAAAATCCTGGGACCAGGCACATATAAAATCGCCAACCTTGAAGGACAAGAATTGCATGCTCACTGGAATGCGGACACCCTGAAGAAATATTATGTCTGAACAAAATCCGAAGATCGTTTTTATTTTTTGCTAAAAACAAATGGCGGAGGACGGTCAAAGAATGTCGACGGCTCCGACCACCCTAATGTCACAAGTTTTATAAAGAAATAAGAAAGATTCAGATTTATACTCGTTGCCTGTTCAAACTTGCGCTTTCACACACAAACGAGCAGGGGGCAATAGGAGGAGGCCTCCCTGTTGCCAAAGTTAGGAAAAATGAACCCCCCCAACAAAAATCCAAGACCCCCTGCTTACCTCTAGGTAGGCAGGGGGCAGGCCCCCTGGACTTTGAACAAAAGCCAGGGACAGGCCGGATCAACAAGGACTGGGGGCAGGCCCCCCAACCTTGTATAAAAAACGCAAAAGCCACCCTGCTTACCTCTGGGCAGGCAGGGGGCAGGCCCCCTGGACTTTGAACGAAAGCCAGGGACAGGCCGAGTCAACAAGGACTGGGGGCAGGGCCCCCAACCTTGTATAAAAAACGC
Organism: Agrostemma githago; assembly: GCA_958450325.1. Lineage (NCBI taxonomy): Eukaryota > Viridiplantae > Streptophyta > Magnoliopsida > Caryophyllales > Caryophyllaceae > Agrostemma > Agrostemma githago. The sequence goes on from OY288239.1 coordinate 13,710,799, forward strand.
AAAAGCCATCCTGCTTACCTCTGGGCAGGCAGGGGGCAGGCCCCCTGGACTTTGAATAAAAGCCAGGGACAGGCCGGATCAACAAGGACTGGGGGCAGGCCCCCCAACCTTGTATAAAAAACGTTAAAGAGCCTCCCTGCTTACCTCTGGGCAGGTAGGGGCCAGGCCCCCTGGACTTTGAATAAAAGCCAGGGACAGGCCGGATCAACAAGGACTGGGGGCAGGCCCCCCAACCTTGTATAAAAAAGGTTAAGGAGCCTCCCTGCTTACCTCTGGGCAAGCAGGGGGCAGGCCCCCTGGACTTTGAATAAAAGCCAGGGACAGGCCGGATCAACAAGGACTGGGGGCAGGCCCCCCAACCTTGTATAAAAAACGTTAAGGAGCCTCCCTGCTTACCTCTGGGCAGGCAGGGGGCAGGCCCCCTGGACTTTGAATAAAAGCCAGGGACAGGCCGGATCAACAAGGACTGGGGGCAGGCCCCCCAACCTTGTATAAAAAACGTTAAGGAGCCTCCCTGCTTACCTCTGGGCAGGCAGGAGACAGGCCGTGCATCAAACTCATACGAGAAATCGAATGAAACCAGACAAAAACAAACAGAAAGATCTACATAAAAGGAAATAAAGCGTCAAAAATACACAAGATAAAAAGTTTTTCCAACAAAGGAGATTACAGTTAAGCACGGCAGCCGGCCAACAAAGATCTCGGCGCACAAAGAAATAAAGTTAAACCATCGGCGTAGGCGCAGCGGGAGACGAACAAGAGCCCTCTGAGGAAGACTGCCCTCCATATTAAGCAAGGGGAGCATCTGGGCCAGAAGTAGCAGCTCCTTCAGACAGTCTGCGCATCTGAGCCTCGTCCTTGGCGGCGTAGAGGGCCCGAAAAGCATCTTCATCAAAACCAGGGAACATCTCCCTGACAGCTTCCATGACTACCCCCAAACAAGAATTAGCGCCATTTACAAAACCCGCCGACACAGCCGTCTCCACCTCCTGGATTATTTCGTCCCTCTCTTTCTCCCATTCCTTGCTCTTCGCTGCTAGATCACCAAGAGTCGCCTGCAGATCTGAATTTGCCTTGGAAAGGCGCTCTCCCAGGTCGACAACGCTCTTCTTGGCGTGATCCAGCTCAGCCAAGGCTTTCCTGGCCTGCTCCAACTCCGCGAAGGCCTGTTGAGCTCTCTTTGACTCCTCCCCCAGGCGGGACACCTCCCTGACAGCCTTCTCATTCTCAGACTTCCAGTGGATCGCCTGACCCTTGGCCTCTTCCAGCTCGATCTCCCTTTTCGCCAACTGATCCTTCAGGCTGTCTATGAGAGCAACGTCCCTCTCAACTGCAGAATGGCGGTCAGAGTTAGACAGTTCCTCATCACTCAGGCGATTAAGGGCCGCCAGCTCTGCAGAAGCTTGGATGATCTTGGCAGTACGCTGGACGTACTGAGTCACTTGGTTGGTGGCAGAATGAACAGTATTGAGAAGATGGTCCGCTAGAACTGCCCCAGAATCAGAAAGTAAGGCGGAAACATCTTGGCTATCGCCGGCGGTGTAATGGAATTCAGTATTCTCCTCGGAAAAGAGGGTAGCAGGAACCCCCTGAGCAAAGCATTTGGGTTCAGGCGTGGCAGTCTCCAGGTCCACCACTTGGTCAGCATTTGGAGCCTCCCTGCCCCTCTTTCTAATCAGCCCTTGGGGAGTGCTCTCCCCAGTCTCTTCGGAGCCCGCAGCCCGCGGCCCCGAGGGAATCTGAACCCCTGAGGAAAGGCCCCCCCTGCCTGCCAACAGGTGAGGGGGTAGCCTCACAGGCAATCACCTTCGCAACTGGAGAAGGGGTTGCCTCAGAAACCGCCGTTTTTGCAGGCGTTGCTCTGGGAGGGGCAGGGAGCCTTGGTCTGCTGAACAACAATCCCTTCAGGTGCTTCATCAGATTCTTCTCTCCTTTCTTAAAATCAGGAGGAAGAGAAGGGCGACTTTGAACGACAGTAAGAGTTTCGGTCAGACCCAGGCGCCTTACCTCCCCTTTTCTCCAAATAAAGGTAGCAAGAGCTGCAAGGCAGACAGACGATCTGTTAGAACCCTTTAAAAGAAAAAAGAGTAAAAAAGAATCATCAACACTCCTGAACTACCTTCATCTAGACCCGGATTCATGCCCAACCGGGTCAGGTATTTATCAGTCGCAATGAGCTCCGCATGGGGGAGCCATAATGTAGGGCCATATACCCCATACTTATCAGTGTGAGCGGCAAAATAATCCGTCAATTCCTTGTCTTTCTCGCTCAACCTCACCTCCAAGGCTTTTCCACCCACACCAGGGGATACTCCTCGGGGGTCTCTAGTCGGGTGTGGACATGATTCCTAAAATGACGAGGAATCCTCCACCCATGGATGCTATGCACATAAAGGAAGTTGTTCTTCCAGTCTCTCAAACTATCCATGGCTGGCCACACAAAAGAATGTCCCTTCTGCCTCAAAAGGGACCAATACCCAGGGGAGCCCACACTCCCAGAAGAAACCATTTGCAGGCCAACCATAAACCTCAGGGCATCAATGGAAGGCTCGGTGCGGTGGAACAGGCAAGTCCAGACATATGAGATCAATGACCTGACAGCTGTGGCTGTCAGCTGGGCGATGGCCACATTCATACGCCTGAAAATCTCTTCCAGGGAAGGATGGAGGGGAAAGCGAAGGCCGAACTCCAGGCACTTATGGTAAACCGCTATGCACCCGTCGGGAGGGTTGCATACGGTATCTTTTTCGCCGGGGATAACGATTGTGTACCCCTCCCCGAAGTTGTAAAACCGCTCAATCACACCGGCGGCGTTTTTTGCAAGGATCAAGTCCCGATTTTTCGGGTCAGGGTAAGTACTCAATGGAATGCGGTATTTGAATTTATCTAAATAGTAAACCCTACCCCTTTCCCGACGAATGAGGGGGCCAGAGGTTCTAGAAGGGTCAATTTCAAACGCCTCGTCATCCGAGTCAATGGCGTCAAACGAAGAGGGGTCAGGAGAGTTACCGCCTCCGCTGTCCGCCGAATTCTCTTCCTCAAAACCAACCCCCCTAGAGGAGGAGGCGAAATTCACCCTACCTCCTTCCCCTTTGTCAGTAAAAGGTAGGATCCGCCCACGAGTTCTAGACATAATAACTCTAATGGAAGCGGATAACAAGAAATCAAAAAGAAAAAGCGAGAAATGGAAGACAAAAGTCTAACCTAAGATCGCCTGCCGGTACGGTGAAAGCCTGAAGAGGAAATCTCCTAGAAAAATGGGGGTACAAAGTGGGGTACAAGTCGTCAACACCCAAGGGTTTTGCAGGAAAAGAGAATAGGAAGATTTCAAGAGAAGAAAGATAGAAGAAGGAAAAAGAGGAAGAATGGGTGACTGAGTACTTTTATAGGGAGAAGGGCATACAAAGAGTCGCCAAAACCTCAGGAGTCCTCCACAGACTACTGTCCACGTGTCACTTCCTCAGAAGTCAGCCCTGTGTAGTTCCCGAGAATAGCCTCGAAGGGACCAAAGAGTGTCAAAGGATTGATCACCCTGTGACGTCCCCTCTTCACTTCAAACAAAAAGTAATAAACAAATATTAAAAATACAACATACAAACACATTGCCTGAATTTCATTTCATTAAACCTTAAAAGGGAAAATTACATTCAATGCCAAACAAGAAAAGAAAATATACAAGGGCCCAGAAATTCCGGCCCAACAAGCAAACGCCCTGCTACGCAGGCCTAGTCATCATCCAAATCAGGGGAAGGGTCCCCAGGGCTGTCTGGGCCCCCAAAATCTGAGCCCCAGTCCCGGTCTGGGGAGTCTTTGAAAGGATCATCAGGGATCCCATCCTCATCCCTGTCACTCAAACAACCAAGACCTTCGCTGTCGTCGAAGTCTCGGCTGCTATCCTCCCAGTCCCTGCCAAAGGGAACGACCTGGGATTCGTCGCAGGTGCGACAACCTGTCCTCTTCACAGGCGAGGAGGGGCCTGACGCCAAGGAAGAGTCAGTATCAGAGAAGTTAGGGTCAAACTGCTCAGGGTGCAGCAACGGAAAGCATTGGTGGCATCCCCCGTCAAAGCAACCCCCTCCCTGGAGGCAACGCCTGAATCTAGGAGCAGCGGGGGGTAAGGACCTCTTGAGACGCTCGCTCAACCTAGTAGGAATTTTCTTGCCCTTCCGACGGGAATGAAGCCGTGAACGACGGCTACGACGGACAGCTCGATAAGCAGCCCGAGCATACCTAAGCCTCCAAAACCCTCTAAAAATGAAAGTAACATATCGAACTCCACGGCGAGTCACAAATTTCTTAATCCAAACCATGATTAAGACGAAGAAAGAAAGGAAAGTTGAAAATGGGTCGTGAAAATGATGAAGGAAGATGCAATTTATACAAAGAGCAGAAGCAGGACATTAATGGTGCTCCAACCACCTCTGCAAAGAGGAGGGCCAATCATCAAACTGGCACGCTGTTCGAAAACCTACTTTGCAAAGAAGAATAATCATGAAAGAAGACGTTTAAACTCTCTGCATACCCAGAGAAGTTAAAGCTTGTTCCCTCGGGAACATGCGACGCATTTAATGCAAGAGTGTTCAAGGAGTCAGCCTCCCGCCGTCCCGAAACAAGATGTCGCCTGCCGAGCAGGAGCCCCGCTCCCCCTCAGCCGGCGAGGGCCAATTAATGGGGGTCGGTAGTCAGCCTCGGGTCGCCTGCCAGTCAGGCCCCAGGGTGCCCGATCCAAGAATAGGAGAAGACCTGCCCAGCAGACCTCCCAGCAACATCATTGAAACCTCCAAGTAGGTGGCCTTAATCATTTGGCTGCCTGACATGGCCTTGCCGCCTGCCGAGCAGGGCAACCAAGCTCCCTGCCTGCTTCCAGGGCACTCCCACCCAAGCAGGACCAAGGGGAGAACCGGGGACCCATCCGTCATTTCGCCTAAGGTAAGGGGAAGTGAGTGGACAAGGTGAGTCCACGTGTCGCACAAGCATCCACCCATTTCCCTCTCTTCTTTTCTCTTTTCCTCTCTCTTGTGGGAAGGTATAAATACTTTCCCATTTCCCACATGAGAGGGGTTGGATTTTCTCTCTCTAGACTCTCACTCCTAAAAACGTCACCTAGTTCCTCACGAGCTAGGTTCATTAAGGCATTTCACGGACTAACTTAGGCATCGGAGAGGGTTTCCTCGGACAACCTCCGAGGCCCTGTGCGTTCATTGTGCAGGGAGCAGGCCAACTCCGCCGGGAAGGTCCGACCAAGGGAGCGAGACAAAGGAGAGGCTTAAGGAAATCAGACGATCAATTGCTCACCAATAAATCCGATTATACAACCCGGATCCATAGCCGGGTTAATTGTTTCCGTGACCGGAACACTATTCTTGGTACATATCCTACTCTTAGTAAGAGGCCGCGCACTACTATAAATCCCTTCTAATTACCACGCTTCATCATGGACGCTTCTAGAAGCGTCAAGCTGTAATCTCCAAGTAACCATATTTACCTTGATAAGCGCGTATTTGAAAATTTTAAAAGTCTAAACCTATTATCACATACGCGAGATTCTTTCTTGTTTCTCAAAAATAAACCCTAGCAAGTAGCAACCTGCAACCCCATCTCTGAAATCCCTCTTCATCTTCGGTAATTCTCTCGATAAAAACTACTCTATATAACTACTCAGTTGAGTTCATTTTATAAGAATATAAGATGTATTCAAGCGTAACTACTCAGTTTCTTAGACAATCGATTCAAATATATTGCCAAGGATTCATAACTAATATCTGCGTTGTGATTCCCTTCGTGTTACGACTCGCGCTGCCCACTAATTTTGTTTCCTGCTTACTGGCCATCTTATTGTGATTTCCATTTCAATGGATAATCGAGGTGCGTTGCTATTTACTCATTAATTTTGTTTTATTTGAGGAAACCCTAAAAATCGAATTGGGGATTTTTCACTTTTTGCCTAAACATGAAAAATAATTCCTATCTTAAATCAAAATAGGAATTCTATTAAAGATAAGCGGAGGTTGTATTATACCGGTGCCCTAGATAGAGTTTGGTGAAATCACCCATGTTTCAGTTACTTGATTTTGATATCTTTGGGCATGTTATTGATGTTTCTAGTAATTTGAGAAAAAATGTGATAGATATGGTTTGATTTCAGTTTGGCAGTCTGTCTTGAGAACAATGTCATGCTATGGAATATATATTGCAAACATCTAAACACCAAGGTCTTTTACCAAGGGCAATGTTTTTCTCATGTTCTGTATATTTCTATCATATACTATTCAGGTTGATTCATGAAATGTCTCATGTAAATTAATTTTGATGTCATGTCTCCCCCATCAAATTGATCCATCAATTTGTGGGTTGATTGATATCTAAAATCATCAATATGGCCATGTGCAGCACCCTCTTAGTAATCTAAATCATTTTTTTAACTGCTCATGTTTATTCCAGATCTTTAGTTTGTTTAATGACTTTTGTTGTAGAAGTCCCAAACGCATACAATAACCGAGTTCATTTCTATTCCAAAACAAGGCATCATATCCCAAATAAAAAAATTAAGGGTGATGAGGGTCAGGAGCCTGCATCGGGCCGCCCGCCTAGCAGGCCCCGTAAAGACCCCGTCCAGGGAACCGAGGAGCCTGCCCAGCAGGCCGTCGGGATAAGATACCAGGATTTCCCCAGTAGAACAAAGCTACAAGGAAGCCGCCTGCCCGGTAGGGTAAGGCGACTGGCTGTGAAGGGCGTGCAGGCACTCCCTGCTCGCCTGCCTCCGGACGACCTTCTCCCTGAGCAGGGCCGAGGTTCCCAGAAGCCCCCTCCGTCATCTTGCCTAAAGGTAAGGGAGAACGAGTGGATGAGGTAAAGCCACATGTCAATCTCTCGTCCACTCATTCTCCCTCTCTCCTCTTCTCTTTTCCTCTCTCTTGTGGGAAAGTATAAATACTCTTCCATTTCCCACATGAAAGGGGTTGGATTTTCTCTCTCTAGACTCTCACTCCTAAAAACGCCACCTAGTTCCTCACGAGCTAGGTTCATCAAGGCATTTCACGGACTAACTTAGGCATCGGAGAGGGTTCCCTCGGACAACCTCCGAGGCCCTGTGCGTTCATTGTGCAGGGAGCAGGCCAGCTCCGCCGGGAAGGTCCGATCAAGGGAGAGGGATAAAGGAGAGGTTCAAGGAAATCAGGCGATCTGTTACTTACCAACAATCCGATTACACGACCCGGGTCCAGAGCCGGGTTAATTGTTTCCGTGACCGGAACAATTTGGCGCCGTCTGTGGGGAAGAAAACGGTTGTGCTCACGAATTACCCACAAAAATCAACCATTCCTAATCACAAAAAACTAAAACAATCGAAGTAATCATGCCAGAAATCGTTGACGCCAGTGCAGGGGCGGGTCCGACGGTCCCACCGGTGACCCCCCTGTATGGCATGCCACAGCCAGAGAGGATTCCTCCCGCCACGATCCTGGGGGTGGGGGGGAACCAGTCTCCTAGGCGTGCCAAACGCTGCTGTAGCACCTGAGTTGGGGGCACACCCAGGGCACACTCTGAATCTGACCCCAGCTCAGATGGCGCAGACAGCCGCCTTCTTCTCTGCAATGCTAAACCAGGAGTTCACTCCTGAGTACCTGGTAGGCAGGGTCGCATCGGCCCCCAGGCAGCCACCCTCAATAAGTAGGGATGGAGCTGGGGGCACGAAGCGGACCGCCGCCAGAAACGCTCAGAGGAAAGCAAGAAGGACGGCACAAGTATACGCGCAGGTGCAAAGGCGTATCACAACCGGTAGCCCAGAGCCACCTGTTCAGCAGGCATTCTCCATTCAAACACAGAGTCCACGTCTGGAGAACATAGAGGTTTATCCCAGGGATTGCAGGAGCGAATGAGGCACAGGGAGCCCATATCCAAGCGCCTGGGAGAAAAACAGGGCGGGGTCTTCTCCAGATTAACACCGGCGGTCAAGGAGCAGTCAGCCCCGGGTTTGTCCCAAAGCCTGCAGTCTAGGCTCAACCGGGGGCAACCGCTTGAATCTAGACACCACCAGGATGAGAACCTCTGCCATTCTCAGAGAAAGAGACCCAGGCAAACCTCCCCTGAGACAGAAGATGAAGCAGCAAGCAGGCCGCCTCCAAGGCACCGCTCCCCCAGTACAAGGAAACCGATCCATAGACAATGGAATATTCACGGTAACCAGTCTTGGGAAAGCAGGTCACGACTGGTAGGCAGGCGCACAAAAACCCTACTTCATCCTTAGGTACAAGAATACCCCATCCCGAAAATTAAAATGCCGACCATTAAGTTCGACGGGATAACAGACCCAGAGGACCACTTGGCGGCATTCGAGAGCCACATGAGCATGTACGACGTGGATGACGCTATTTGGTGCAAAGTCTTCCCAACCACCCTGGTAGGGCTCGCACAAGGGTGGTTCAGGGATCTCCGCCAAGGATCAATCAAGTTCTTCATAGAATTGGCCGAGATCTTCCTCGAGCAATATGCTGGGAACAAAAGGCGACGCCTCACTCGCTTCGATCTTATGACCCTAAAACAGAAAAAGGGTGAAAGTGTAAGGGAGTACCTAAGGAGGTTTGACCTATCCTACCAGCAGGTCGGGGAGATCGATGACTCCACCGCTGCCTACGCCCTGACTATCTCCCTACTCCCAGGAGAAATGAAAAATCAGATGATCAGGGCCCAGCCAGAAACCTTGGCCATGGCCAGGAAAATCGCTGAAGGGTTTATTCTACAGGAAGAGTTTCACAGCCTGCCGGATACCCCTGAAGGCCAAGCAAGGCCGCAAGGGGGACCGCAGGGTGGACATGGCAGAAATGAGCCAGACAAGCAGAGAGAAGAGGGAGACACTCCCAAGAAGGAACGCACAACATACCAACCAAGGTTTGACAGCTATACGCCCTCAACAGGCCAAGAGCAGAAATCTTCGAGTTGGAGAAAGAAACAGCAAAATGGACTCGTCCAAACAAGCCGCGCAGCCCGAAAGGGGATACCAAAAAATTCTGCACGTTCCACGACTGCATAGGTCATACCACAGAGGAGTGCTGCCACTTAAAAGACGAAATAGAGAAACTAATAAGAAACGGCTGGCTGAGTAACTATGCAGCAAGGAACAAACCCCAGAAAGAGGCGGCAGACAAGCCGGAGGGCTCAGCCCAAAATCGCATGGTCATCCATGTAGTATCAGGAGATGCAGAGAGGCGGACCAGCAGGCGTAGCCAGAAGAGGCAGATCCGCGAGCTGCGGAACCAAATTTGCTACGCCGAGAAGGCAGGCAGCCCAAGGGGCACTACCCTAAGCATCACCTCTGAAGATGCAGGGAGAGTTGTGTACCCGCATAGTGACCCTCTGGTCTTAACCCTGGAAATCAGCTATCATCTTGTCAAGAGATGTATGGTGGATACTGGCGCCTACACAAATCTCTTATACAAAGATGCTTTTGAGAAAATGAACCTTGAAAAAAAGCACTTGAAGCCAGCCCCCGGATCTTTGTATGGATTCAATGGAGCAGGCATGCTACCCATGGGAGTTATCGATCTGCCTGTGACGTTTGGGGAGGGGACCTCAGCAAGAAATGTCAGGGCGTCATTCGTTGTGGTGGATGCCAAATCCGCGTACAACGCCCTGATAGGCCGAGCCACCCTAGATGAAATAGAAGCTGCTGTATCAATTAGGGCCCTCACCATAGCCTATGTAACAGACTTTGGCATGGAGGGGAAGGTCCACGGGGATCAGGAGTCGGCCAGACACTGTTATTCCATGGCCCTGCAAGCCCATGAGACAGAAAGAAAAGGGAAGCAAAAAGCCCAATGCTCTCCCAGCAGGGAAGGTGAGATCCCGACTGCCCAGCAAGAATCAGTCCACCTAGAGCCTGAAGGAGAAAGCATGCTAGTGGACTTGGAGCCAGGGAGGCAGGTCCTTATAGGGGCCGACTTGGAGGAGTCCTACCAAAAGGAACTAATTGCAGTCCTAAGAGAAAATAGGGACGTATTCGCCTACTCTGCATACGAGATGCCAGGGGTCGACCCGGCCTTTATTGTTCACAAGCTGAACATTAATCCGGAGGCTCGCCCTGTGAAGCAGAAGAAAAGGAACATGTCCGTGGAAAAACATGCGGCGATAAAAGAAGAAATAGACAAACTCCTGAAGGCAGACTTCATCGAAGTATATGACTACCCTGAATGGTTGGCAAACGTTGTCATGGTAAAAAAGTCATCAGGCGCATGGAGAATGTGCGTAGATTTTACAAATCTTAACAAGGCCTGCCCTAAGGACTGCTACCCTCTGCCCAGGATAGATCAACTGGTGGACACCACTAGTGGATACACCACGCTGAGTTTTCTGGATGCATTCTCAGGGTACCATCAAGTGTACCTCTGGCAGCCAAACAGAGTGAGGTGCGCCTTCATAACCAGCCATGACACCTACATGTACAAGATGATGCCATTTGGGCTGAAGAATGCTGGCGCCACCTATCAGCGGTTGGTAGACAGAGTCTTCGAAAGTCAAAAAGAAAGAAACTTAGAAGCCTATGTTGACGATGCGATCGTCAAAAGTAATGGGGACAAGGAGCATCTGGCAGACCTTCAAGAGACTTTCTCTTCCCTGCGGTCACATAAGATGAAGCTGAATCCGAAAAAATGCACATTCGGGGTCCGATCCGGAAAATTTCTAGGTTTTTTGGTCAGCTCCAGGGGGATAGACGCCAACCCCGAGAAAATTCAGGCGGTCCTAGACCTCCCGGAGCCTAAAACCATCAGGGACATTCAGAGGCTCACAAGCAGAATGGCCACCCTGGCCCGGTTTATCGCCAGGTCAGCAGACAAGTCCACCCCTTTTTTCAAAATGTTAAAAGGCAGCAAACAATTCAAATGGGAAGACGAGCAGAAAAAAGCCTTCGAACAGCTGAAAGAGCACCTGAAGAAACTCCCTACTCTGGCAAGACTGGTAGCCGGAGAAAAAATGTACCTGTACATCGCTGTCACGAACACGACGGTAAGTGCTGTCATCCTAAGGGAGGAAGCAAACTCACAGCAACCCATCTAATTTGTGAGTCACGCCCTGGGAACAGCAGAAAGAAATTACCCCTGATAGAAAAGGCCGCCTATGCAGTCATCATTGCAGCCAGAAAACTCAGACCCTACTTTGACGCACATCCTGTCGTGGTCCTCACCGACCAACCACTGGAGAAAGTGTTGGAAAAGTTTGAGAAATCAGGGAGACTGCTGAAATGGGCGATTGAGTTAAGTGGGCTGGGGATATCTTACCAGCCAAGAACAGCCATCAAAGCCCAAGCCTTGGCCGATTTTCTGGCTAAATGCTCCCATTCAGGGGAAGAGGAGCCCCCTGCCGAGGAGTGGATCGTGCACACTGATGGATCCTCAACAGCCAATGGTGCAGGCGCAGGCGTCGTATTAACCAGCCCCGAGGGAGTGGATTTTGAGCATGCACTCAGGTTCACCTTCCCGGCATCAAACAACGAGGCGGAATACGAGGTTGTACTCACAGGGATAAAACTGGCTAAAGCCGCAGGGGCAGAGCGAGCTACACTAGCTACCGATTCTCAGCTCATTGCCAATCAAATTAACGGAGAATATGAGGCCAGAGATCAGACCATGGCCACATACCTTGAGAAAGTAAAGCAGGAGTTGTCGGGCCTGAAGTCCTATGAAATCCAGCAAATACCTCGATCGCAGAACAACCGAGCCGACGCTCTGTCAAAGCTGGCCAGCTCCAGCCTACAAGACATACGGAGGTCGGTGTGGGTTGATGTTTTGCATGAAAAATCTACCAGCGCCTGTCAGGCGATTAGCACTGTCGAGGAAGGGCCGGAAAGTTGGATGACCCCCTTCATCCAGTTCAAAAAGCATGGTATCCTGCCATCAGACACGGCGCCAAAGAGAAAGGTACAGGCCAAAGCAGCCTGGTTCATAATCGTTGGCGAAGAACTCTATAAGAAATCTTTCACTTACCCCCTGCTCAAATGCCTAGGGGCAGACCAGGCTGCCGAAGTCCTAGAGGACATCCACTCAGGAATCTGTGGACATCAGATCGGAGGAAGATCGCTGGCCCACAAGGCCCTAAGGGCAGGCTACTACTGGCCTACCATGCTAGCAGATGCCAGAAGCCTGACCCAGAAGTGCAGAAAGTGCCAACTCTTCGCCCTGTCAATCCATGTCCCGACCCAGGAACTCAGGCCAATCCTATCCCCCATCCCCTTCGCTCAATGGGGGATGGACATACTAGGACCTTTCACGGTGGCCACTGGGGGCAGGAAGTTCTTGATTGTGGCTATAGACTACTTCACCAAATGGATAGAAGCTGAAGCCGTGCCCAACATTACCGAGCCGGCAGTCAGAAAAGTGATATGGCGGAACATTATCACTAGATTCGGCCTGCCAAAAATGTTGGTATTTGATCATGGCAGGCAATTTGACAATGATCCCCTGAGAATCTGGCTAGAAAGCCATAGCATCGCAGTTGCCTACTCGGCCGTCTGCCATCCTCAAACCAACGAACAGGCAGAGGCAGCCAACAAGCAAATCTTAAATGGCCTTAAGAAAATGATAGATGACCTCAAGGGCAGATGGGCTGACGAGCTTCCCAGCATACTCTGGTCAATCCGGACCACCCGAAAGGAATCTACAGGCCATACCCCGTTCGGTCTAGTATATGGAGCAGAGGCTCTGTTACCAATTGAGGCAATGATCCCATCTCTGCGCTCCCTACAATACGACCGAACTGAGAATGAAGCTGCAATGGTCGAAGCCTTAGATCTGGTCAATGAGATAAGGGAGGAGGCCAGTACCAACATCGTTGCCTACCAGCAACGAGTGAGGAAAGCCTACAACAGAAGGGTACACCAGAGAAATTTTCAGATGGGTGATCTGGTTCTCAGAAAAACACAGGCTGTTGGAAAATCAAGGGAGCACGGAAAGCTAAGTGCCAACTGGGAAGGTCCATACCAAGTAACTCAAATCCTAGGACCAGGCACATACAAAATCGCCAACCTTGAAGGCCAAGATTTGAACGCTCACTGGAACGCGGACACCCTGAAGAAATACTATGTCTAAACCAAGTCTAAAGATAGTTTTTATTTTGCCGAAAACAATGGCGGAGAACGGTCAAAGAATGTCGACGGCTCCGACCACCCTTATGTCAAAAAGTTTTATAAAGAAATGAGAGAACTTCAGATTCATACTCGTTGCCTGTTCAAACTTGCATTTTCACACACAAACGAGCAGGGGGCAATAGGGGGAGGCCCCTCTGTTGCCAAAACTAAAGAAAATAAACACCCCAACAAAAATTCCGAGCCTCCCTGCTTACCTTTGGGCAGGCAGGGGGCAGGCCCCCTGGACTTTGAACAAAAGTCAGGGACAGGCCGGATCAACAAGGACTGGGGGCAGGCCCTCCACCCATGTATAAAAAACGCAAAAGCCTCCCTGCTTACCTCTGGGCAGGCAGGGAGCAGGCCCCCTGGACTTTGAACAAAAGCCAGGGACAGGCCGGATCAACAAAGACAGGGGGCAGGCCCTCCAACCTTGTATAAAAAACGCAAAAAGCCTCCCTGCTTACCTCTGGGCAGGCAGGGGGCAGGCCCCCTGGACTTTGAACAAAAGCCAGTGACAGGCCGGATCAACAAGGGCTGGGGGCAGGCCCTCCAACCTTGTATAAAAAACGCAAAATGCCTCCCTGCTTACCTCTGGGCATGCAGGGGGCAGGCCCCCCGGACTTTGAACAAAAGCCAGGGACAGGCCAGATCAACAAGGACTGGGGGCAGGCCCTCCAACCTTGTATAAAAAACGTATGGGTTTGACCGAGACTCTTACCGTTGTCCAAAGCCGCCCTTCTCTTCCCCCAGATTTCAAGAAAGGTGAGAAGAACTTGATGAAGCACCTGAAGGGTTTGTCTTTTAGTAGGCCAAGGCTCCCTGCCCCTCCCAGATCAACGCCTGCAAAAACGGCGGTTTTTGAAGCCACCCCTTCCCCGGTTGCGAAGAAGGTGATTGCCTGTGAGGCTACTCCCTCGCCTGCTGGTAGGCAGGGGGGCCTTTCTGCAGGGGTTCAGATTCCCTCAGGGCTGCGGGCCGTGGGCTCCGAAGAGACTGGGGAGAGTACTCCCAGAGGGCTGATCAGAAAGAGGAGCAGGGAGGCTCCGAATGCAGACCACGTGGTGGATTTGGAAGCCGCCACGCCTGAACCAAAACGCTTTGCTCAGGGGGTTCCTGGTACCCTCTTCTCCGAGGAAAACGCCGAATTTCATTATACCACCGGCGATAGCCAGGATGTTTCTGCCTTACTTTCCGACTCTGGGGCAGTTTTGGCGGATCGTCTCCTCAAGACTGTCCACTTTGCCACTCATCAGGTGACTCAGTACGTCCAGCGGACCGCCAGAATCATTCAGGCTTCTGCGGAGTTGGCGACCCTTAATCGTTTGAGTGATGAGGATCTGGCTAATTCTGACCGTCTTTCTGCAGTCGAAAGGGATGTTGCTCTTATTGCCAGTTTGAAGGATCAATTGGCAAAAAGGGAAAATGAGCGGGAAGAGGCCAGGAATCAGGCGATCCACTGGAAGTCTCAGAATGAGAGGGCTGTCAGGGAGGTGTTCCGCCTGGAGGAGGAGTCGAAAAGAGCTAAGCAGGCCTTCGCAGAGCTGGAGCAAGCCAGGAAGGCTTTAGCTGAGCTGGATCATGCCAAGAAAAGTGTCGTCGATCTAGGGGAGCGCCTTTCCAAGGTGAATTCAGATCTTCAGGCAGCTCTTGGTGATCTAGCGACGAAGATTGAGGAGTGGCAGAAAGAGAGGGACGAAATAATTCAAGAGGTGGAAACGGCCGTGTCAGCGGGTTTTGTGAACGGCGCCAACTCTTGCTTAGGGGTAGTTATGGAGGCTGTCAGGGAGATGTTCCCTGGCTTTGATGAAGAAGCTTTTCAGGCCCTCTACGCCGCCAAGGATGAGGCCCAGATGCGCAGGATGGCTGAAGGGGCTGCTACTTCTGGCCCAGATGCTCCCCCTGCTTAATATGGAGGGCAGTCTTCCTTAGAGGGCTCTTGTTCGTCCCCCGCTGCGCCTACGCTGATGCTTTGACTTCTTTATTTCTTTGCGCGCCGAGCCCTTTTGTGGCCGGCTGCCGTGTTTACTGTAATCACCTTTTTAGCAAACTCTTATCCTGTGTACCCTTGCCACTTTATTCCTTTTTAAACACCCCATCAAAAATTCCGAGCCTCCCTGCTGACATTTGGGCAGACAGGGGGCAGGCCCCCTAGACTTTGAACAAAAGCCAGGGACCGGCCGGATCAACAAGGACTGGGGGCAGGCCCTCCAACCTTGTATAAAAAACGCAAAAGCCTCCCTGCTTACCTCTGGGCAGGCAGGGAGCAGGCCCCCTGGACTTTGAACAAAAGCCAGGGACAGGCCGGATTAACAAGGACTGGGGGCAGGCCCTCCAACCTTGTATAAAAAACGCAAAAAGCCTCCCTGCTTACCTCTGGGCAGGCAGGGGGCAGGCCCCCTGGACTTTGAACAAAAGCCAGGGACAGACCGGATCAACAAGGACTGGGCGCAGTCCCTCCAACCTTGTATAAAAAACGCAAAAAGTCTCCCTGCTTACCTCTGGGCAGGCAGGGGGCAGGCCCCCCGGAATTTGAACAAAAGCCAGGGACAGGCCAGATCAACAAGCACTGGGGGCAGGCCCTCCAACCTTGTATAAAAAACGTCTGGGTTTGACCGAGACTCTTACCGTTGTCCAAAGCCACCCTTCTCTTCCCCCAGATTTCAAGAAAGGTGAGAAGAACTTGATGAAGCACCTGAAGGGTTTGTCTTTTAGTAGGCCAAGGTTCCCTGCCCCTCCCAGATCAACGCCTCCAAAAACGGCGGTTTTTGAAGCCACCCCTTCCCCGGTTGCGAAGAAGGTGATTGCCTGTGAGGCTACTCCCTCGCCTGCGGGTAGGCGGGGGGGCCTTTCTGCAGGGGTTCAGATTCCCTCAGGGCTGCGGGCCGTGGGCTTCGAAGAGACTGGGGAGAGCACTCCCAGAGGGCTGATTAGAAAGAGGAGAAGGGAGGCTCCGAATGCAGACCACGTGGTGGATTTGGAAGCCGCCACGCCTGAACCAAAACGCTTCGCTCAGGGGGTTCCTGGTACCCTCTTCTCCGAGGAAAACGCCGAATTTCATTATACCGCCGGCGATAGCCAGGATGTTTCTGCCTTACTTTCCGACTCTGGGGCAGTTTTGGCGGATCATCTCCTCAAGACTGTCCACTCTGCCACTCATCAGGTGACTCAGTACGTCCAGCGGACCGCCAGAATCATTCAGGCTTCGGCGGAGTTGGCGACCCTTAATCGTTTGAGTGATGAGGAACTGGCTAATTCTGACCGTCTTTCTGCAGTCGAAAGGGATGTTGCTCTTATTGCCAGTTTGAAGGATCAATTGGCAAAAAAGGGAAAACGAGCTGGAAGAGGCCAGGAATCAGGCGATCCACTGGAAGTCTCAGAATGAGAGGGCTGTCAGGGAGGTGTCCCGCCTGGAGGAGGAGTTGAAAAGAGCTAAGCAGGCCTTCGCAGAGCTGGAGCAAGCCAGGAAGGCTTTAGCTGAGCTGGATCATGCCATGAAAAGTGTCGTCGATCTAGGGGAGCGCCTTTCCAAGGCGAATTCAGATCTTCAGGCAGCTCTTGGTGATCTAACGACGAAGACTGAGGAGTGGCAGAAAGAGAGGGACGAAATAATTCAAGAGGTGGAAACGGCCGTGTCAGCGGGTTTCGTGAACGGCGCCAACTCTTGCTTAAGGGTAGTTATGGAGGCTGTCAGGGAGATGTTCCCTGGCTTTGATGAAGAAGCTTTTCAGGCCCTCTACGCCGCCAAGGATGAGGCCCAGATGCGCAGGATGGCTGAAGGGGCTGCTACTTCTGGCCCAGATGCTCCCCCTGCTTAATATGGAGGGCAGTCTTCCTCAGAGGGCTCTTGTTCGTCCCCCGATGCGCCTACGCTGATGCTTTGATTTCTTTATTTCTTTGCGCGCCGAGTCCTTTTGTGGCCGGCTGCCGTGTTTACTGTAATCACCTTTTTAGCAAACTCTTATCCTGTGTACCCTTGCCACTTTATTCCTTTTTAAACACCCCATCAAAAATTCCGAGCCTCCCTGCTTACCTTTGGGCAGGCAGGGGGCAGGCCCCTTGGACTTTGAACAAAAGCCAGGGACAGGCCGGATCAACAAGGACTGGGGGCAGGCCCTCCAACCTTGTATAAAAAACGCAAAAGCCTCCCTGCTTACCTCTGGGCAGGCAGGGAGCAGGCCCCCTGGACTTTGAACAAAAGCCAGGGACAGGCCGGATCAACAAGGACTGGGGGCAGGCCCTCCAACCTTGTATAAAAAACGCAAAAAGCCTCCCTGCTTACCTCTGGGCAGGCAGGGGGCAGGCCTCCTGGACTTTGAACAAAAGCCAGGGACAGGCCGGATCAACAAGGACTGGGGGCAGGCCCTCCAACCTTGTATAAAAAATGCAAAAAGTCTCCCTGCTTACCTCTGGGCAGGCAGGGGGCAGGCCCCCCGGACTTTGAACAAAAGCCAGGGACAGGCCAGATCAACAAGGACTGGGGGCAGGCCCTCCAACCTTGTATAAAAAACGTCTGGGTTTGACCGAGACTCTTACCGTTGTCCAAAGCCGCCCTTCTCTTCCCCCAGATTTCAAGAAAGGTGAGAAGAACTTGATGAAGCACCTGAAGGGTTTGTCTTTTAGTAGGCCAAGGCTCTCTGCCCCTCCCAGATCAACGCCTGCAAAAACGGCGGTTTTTGAAGCCACCCCTTCCCCGGTTGCGAAGAAGGTGATTGCCTGTGAGGCTACTCCCTCGCCTACTGGTAGGCAGGGGGGGCCTTTCTGCAGGGGTTCAGATTCCCTTAGGGCTGCGGGCCGTGGGCTCCGAAGAGACTGGGGAGAGCACTCCCAGAGGGCTAATCAGAAAGAGGAGCAGGGAGGCTCCGAATGCAGACCACGTGGTGGATTTGGAAGCCGCCACGCCTGAACCAAAACGCTTTGCTCAGGGGGTTCCTGGTACCCTCTTCTCCGAGGAAAACGCCGAATTTCATTATACCGCCGGCGATAGCCAGGATGTTTCTGCCTTACTTTCCGACTCTGGGGCAGTTTTGGCGGATCATCTCCTCAAGACTGTCCACTTTGCCACTCATCAGGTGACTCAGTACGTCCAGCGGACCGCCAGAATCATTCAGGCTTCTGCGGAGTTGGCGACCCTTAATCGTTTGAGTGATGAGGATCTGGCTAATTCTGACCGTCTTTCTGCAGTCGAAAGGGATGTTGCTCTTATTGCCAGTTTGAAGGATTAATTGGCAAAAAGGGAAAATGAGCGGGAAGAGGCCAGGAATCAGGCGATCCACTGGAAGTCTCAGAATGAGAGGGCTGTCAGGGAGGTGTCCCGCCTGGAGGAGGAGTCGAAAAGTGCTAAGCAGGCCTTCGCAGAGCTGGAGCAAGCCAGGAAGGCTTTAGCTGAGCTGGATCATGCCAAGAAAAGTGTCGTCGATCTAGGGGAGCGCCTTTCCAAGGCGAATTCAGATCTTCAGGCAGCTCTTGGTGATCTAGCGACGAAGACTGAGGAGTGGCAGAAAGAGAGGGACGAAATAATTCAAGAGGTGGAAACGGCCGTGTCAGCGGGTTTTGTGAACGGCGCCAACTCTTGCTTAGGGGTAGTTATGGAGGCTGTCAGGGAGATGTTCCCTGGCTTTGATGAAGAAGCTTTTCAGGCCCTCTACGCCGCCAAGGATGAGGCCCAGATGCGCAGGATGGCTGAAGGGGCTGCTACTTCTGGCCCAGATGCTCCCCCTGCTTAATATGGAGGGCAGTCTTCCTCAGAGGGCTCTTGTTCGTCCCCCGCTGCGCCTACGCTGATGCTTTGACTTCTTTATTTCTTTGCGCGCCGAGCCCTTTTGTGGCCGGCTGCCGTGTTTACTGTAATCACCTTTTTAGCAAACTCTTATCCTGTGTACCCTTGCCACTTTATTCCTTTTTAAACACCCCATCAAAAATTCCGAGCCTCCCTGCTGACCTTTGGGCAGACAGGGGGCAGGCCCCCTAGACTTTGAACAAAAGCCAGGGACCGGCCGGATCAACAAGGACTGGGGGCAGGCCCTCCAACCTTGTATAAAAAACGCAAAAGCCTCCCTGCTTACCTCTGGGCAGGCAGGGAGCAGGCCCCCTGGACTTTGAACAAAAGCCAGGGACAGGCCGGATTAACAAGGACTGGGGGCAGGCCCTCCAACCTTGTATAAAAAACGCAAAAAGCCTCCCTGCTTACCTCTGTGCAGGCAGGGGGCAGGCCCCCTGGACTTTGAACAAAAGCCAGGGACAGACCGGATCAACAAGGACTGGGCGCAGTCCCTCCAACCTTGTATAAAAAACGCAAAAAGTCTCCCTGCTTACCTCTGGGCAGGCAGGGGGCAGGCCCCCCGGAATTTGAACAAAAGCCAGGGACAGGCCAGATCAACAAGCACTGGGGGCAGGCCCTCCAACCTTGTATAAAAAACGTCTGGGTTTGACCGAGACTCTTACCGTTGTCCAAAGCCGCCCTTCTCTTCCCCCAGATTTCAAGAAAGGTGAGAAGAACTTGATGAAGCACCTGAAGGGTTTGTCTTTTAGTAGGCCAAGGTTCCCTGCCCCTCCCAGATCAACGCCTCCAAAAACGGCGGTTTTTGAAGCCACCCCTTCCCCGGTTGCGAAGAAGGTGATTGCCTGTGAGGCTACTCCCTCGCCTGCGGGTAGGCGGGAGGGCCTTTCTGCAGGGGTTCAGATTCCCTCAGGGCTGCGGGCCGTGGGCTCCGAAGAGACTGGGGAGAGCACTCCCAGAGGGCTGATCAGAAAGAGGAGAAGGGAGGCTCCGAATGCAGACCACGTGGTGGATTTGGAAGCCGCCACGCCTGAACCAAAACGCTTCGCTCAGGGGGTTCCTGGTACCCTCTTCTCCGAGGAAAACGCCGAATTTCATTATACCGCCGGCGATAGCCAGGATGTTTCTGCCTTACTTTCCGACTCTGGGGCAGTTTTGGCGGATCATCTCCTCAAGACTGTCCACTCTGCCACTCATCAGGTGACTCAGTACGTCCAGCGGACCGCCAGAATCATTCAGGCTTCTGCGGAGTTGGCGACCCTTAATCGTTTGAGTGATGAGGAACTGGCTAATTCTGACCGTCTTTCTGCAGTCGAAAGGGATGTTGCTCTTATTGCCAGTTTGAAGGATCAATTGGCAAAAAAGGGAAAACGAGCTGGAAGAGGCCAGGAATCAGGCGATCCACTGGAAGTCTCAGAATGAGAGGGCTGTCAGGGAGGTGTCCCGCCTGGAGGAGGAGTTGAAAAGAGCTAAGAAGGCCTTCGCAGAGCTGGAGCAAGCCAGGAAGGCTTTAGCTGAGCTGGATCATGCCATGAAAAGTGTCGTCGATCTAGGGGAGCGCCTTTCCAAGGCGAATTCAGATCTTCAGGCAGCTCTTGGTGATCTAACGACGAAGACTGAGGAGTGGCAGAAAGAGAGGGACGAAATAATTCAAGAGGTGGAAACGGCCGTGTCAGCGGGTTTTGTGAACGGCGCCAACTCTTGCTTAAGGGTAGTTATGGAGGCTGTCAGGGAGATGTTCCCTGGCTTTGATGAAGAAGCTTTTCAGGCCCTCTACGCCGCCAAGGATGAGGCCCAGATGCGCAGGATGGCTGAAGGGGCTGCTACTTCTGGCCCAGATGCTCCCCCTGCTTAATATGGAGGGCAGTCTTCCTCAGAGGGCTCTTGTTCGTCCCCCGATGCGCCTACGCTGATGCTTTGACTTCTTTATTTCTTTGCGCGCCGAGTCCTTTTGTGGCCGGCTGCCGTGTTTACTGTAATCACCTTTTTAGCAAACTCTTATCCTGTGTACCCTTGCCACTTTATTCCTTTCTAAACACCCCATCAAAAATTCCGAGCCTCCCTGCTTACCTTTGGGCAGGCAGGGGGCAGGCCCCTTGGACTTTGAACAAAAGCCAGGGACAGGCCGGATCAACAAGGACTGGGGGCAGGCCCTCCAACCTTGTATAAAAAACGCAAAAGCCTCCCTGCTTACCTCTGGGCAGGCAGGGAGCAGGCCCCCTGGACTTTGAACAAAAGCCAGGGACATGCCGGATCAACAAGGACTGGGGGCAGGTCCTCCAACCTTGTATAAAAAACGCAAAAAGCCTCCCTGCTTACCTCTGGGCAGGCAGGGGGCAGGCCTCCTGGACTTTGAACAAAAGCCAGGGACAGGCCGGATCAACAAGGACTGGGGGCAGGCCCTCCAACCGTGTATAAAAAATGCAAAAAGTCTCCCTGCTTACCTCTGGGCAGGCAGGGGGCAGGCCCCCCGGACTTTGAACAAAAGCCAGGGACAGGCCAGATCAACAAGGACTGGGGGCAGGCCCTCCAACCTTGTATAAAAAACGTCTGGGTTTGACCGAGACTCTTACCGTTGTCCAAAGCCGCCCTTCTCTTCCCCCAGATTTCAAGAAAGGTGAGAAGAACTTGATGAAGCACCTGAAGGGTTTGTCTTTTAGTAGGCCAAGGCTCCCTGCCCCTCCCAGATCAACGCCTGCAAAAACGGCGGTTTTTGAAGCCACCCCTTCCCCGGTTGCGAAGAAGGTGATTGCCTGTGAGGCTACTCCCTCGCCTACTGGTAGGCAGGGGGGGCCTTTCTGCAGGGGTTCAGATTCCCTTAGGGCTGCGGGCCGTGGGCTCCGAAGAGACTGGGGAGAGCACTCCCAGAGGGCTGATCAGAAAGAGGAGCAGGGAGGTTCTGAATGCAGACCACGTGGTGGATTTGGAAGCCGCCACGCCTGAACCAAAACGCTTCGCTCAGGGGGTTCCTGGTACCCTCTTCTTCGAGGAAAACGCCGAATTTCATTATACCGCCGGCGATAGCCAGGATGTTTCTGCCTTACTTTCCGACTCTGGGGCAGTTTTGGCGGATCATCTCCTCAAGACTGTCCACTCTGCCACTCATCAGGTGACTCAGTACGTCCAGCGTACCGCCAGAATCATTCAGGCTTCTGCGGAGTTGGCGACCCTTAATCGTTTGAGTGATGAGGAACTGGCTAATTCTGACCGTCTTTCTGCAGTCGAAAGGGATGTTGCTCTTATTGCCAGTTTGAAGGATCAATTGGCAAAAAAGGGAAAACGAGCTGGAAGAGGCCAGGAATCAGGCGATCCACTGGAAGTCTCAGAATGAGAGGGCTGTCAGGGAGGTGTCCCGCCTGGAGGAGGAGTTGAAAAGAGCTAAGCAGGCCTTCGCAGAGCTGGAGCAAGCCAGGAAGGCTTTAGCTGAGCTGGATCATGCCAAGAAAAGTGTCGTCGATCTAGGGGAGCGCCTTTCCAAGGCGAATTCAGATCTTCAGGCAGCTCTTGGTGATCTAACGACGAAGACTGAGGAGTGGCAGAAAGAGAGGGACGAAATAATTCAAGAGTTGGAAACGACCGTGTCAGCGGGTTTTGTGAACGGCGCCAACTCTTGCTTAGGGGTAGTTATGGAGGCTGTCAGGGAGATGTTCCCTGGCTTTGATGAAGAAGCTTTTCAGGCCCTCTACGCCGCCAAGGATGAGGCCCAGATGGGCAGGATGGCTGAAGGGGCTGCTACTTCTGGCCCAGATGCTCCCCCTGCTTAATATGGAGGGCAGTCTTCCTCAGAGGGCTCTTGTTCGTCCCCCGATGCGCCTACACTGATGCTTTGACTTCTTTATTTCTTTGCGCGCCGAGCCCTTTTGTGGCCGGCTGCCGTGTTTACTGTAATCACCTTTATAGCAAACTCTTATCCTGTGTACCCTTGCCACTTTATTCCTTTTTAAACACCCCAACAAAAATTCCGAGCCTCCCTGCTTAGCTTTGGGCAGGCAAGGGGGAGGCCCCCTGGACTTTGAACAAAAGCCAGGGACAGGCCGGATCAACAAGGACTGGGGGCAGGCCTTCCAACCTTGTATAAAAAACGCAAAAGCCTCCCTGCTTACCTCTGGGCAGGCAGGGAGCAGGCCCCCTGGACTTTGAACAAAAGCCAGGGACAGGCCGAATCAACAAGGACTGGGGGCAGGCCCTCCAACCTTGTATAAAAAACGCAAAAAGCCTCCCTGCTTACCTCTGGGCAGGCAGGGGGCAGGCCCCCTGGACTTTGAACAAAAGCCAGGGACAGGCCGGATCAACAAGGATTGGGGGCAGGCCCTCCAACCTTGTATAAAAAACGCAAAAAGTCTCCCTGCTTACCTCTGGGTAGGCAGGGGGCAGGCCCCCCGGACTTTTAACAAAAGCCAGGGACTGGCCAGATCAACAAGGACTGGGGGCAAGCCCTCCAACCTTGTATAAAAAACGCAAAGAGCCTCCCTGCTTACCTCCGGGCAGGCAGGGAGCAGGCTCCCTGGACTTTGAACAAAAGCCAGAGACAGGCCGGATCAACAAAGACTGGGGGCAGGCCCCCCAACCTTGTATAAAAACGTTAAGAATCTCCCTGCTTACCTCTGGGCAAGCAGGGGGCAGGCTGTACATCAAACTTATACAAAAAACCAAACGAAAACAGACAAAAACAAACAAAAAGATCCTCATAAAAAGGAATAAAGTGGCAAGGGTACACAGGATAAGAGTTTGCTAAAAAGGTGATTACAGTAAACACGGCAGCCGGCCACAAAAGGGCTCGGCGCGCAAAGAAATAAAGAAGTCAAAGCATCAGCGTAGGCGCAGCGGGGGACGAACAAGAGCCCTCTGAGGAAGACTGCCCTCCATATTAAGCAGGGGGAGCATCTGGGCCAGAAGTAGCAGCCCCTTCAGCCATCCTGCGCATCTGGGCCTCATCCTTGGCGGCGTAGAGGGCCTGAAAAGCTTCTTCATCAAAGCCAGGGAACATCTCCCTGACAACCTCCATAACTACCCCTAAGCAAGAGTTGGCGCCGTTCACAAAACCCGCTGACACGGCCGTTTCCACCTCTTGAATTATTTCGTCCCTCTCTTTCTGCCACTCCTCAGTCTTTGTCGCTAGATCACCAAGAGCTGCCTGAAGATCTGAATTCGCCTTGGAAAGGCGCTCCCCTAGATCGACGACACTTTTCTTGGCATGATCCAGCTCAGCTAAAGCCTTCCTGGCTTGCTCCAGCTCTGCGAAGGCCTGCTTAGCACTTTTCGACTCCTCCTCCAGGCGGGACACCTCCCTGACAGCCCTCTCATTCTGAGACTTCCAGTGGATCGCCTGATTCCTGGCCTCTTCCCGCTCATTTTCCCTTTTTGCCAATTAATCCTTCAAACTGGCAATAAGAGCAACATCCCTTTCGACTGCAGAAAGACGGTCAGAATTAGCCAGATCCTCATCACTCAAACGATTAAGGGTCGCCAACTCCGCAGAAGCCTGAATGATTCTGGCGGTCCGCTGGACGTACTGAGTCACCTGATGAGTGGCAAAGTGGACAGTCTTGAGGAGATGATCCGCCAAAACTGCCCCAGAGTCGGAAAGTAAGGCAGAAACATCCTGGCTATCGCCGGCGGTATAATGAAATTCGGCGTTTTCCTCGGAGAAGAGGGTACCAGGAACCCCCTGAGCAAAGCGTTTTGGTTCAGGCGTGGCGGCTTCCAAATCCACCACGTGGTCTGCATTCGGAGCCTCCCTGCTCCTCTTTCTGATCAGCCCTCTGGGAGTGCTCTCCCCAGTCTCTTCGGAGCCCACGGCCCGCAGCCCTAAGGGAATCTGAACCCCTGCAGAAAGGCCCCCCTGCCTACCCGCAGGCGAGGGAGTAGCCTCACAGGCAATCACCTTCTTCGCAACCGGGGAAGGGGTGGCTTCAAAAACCGCCGTTTTTGCAGGCGTTGATCTAGGAGGGGCAGGGAGCCTTGGCCTACTAAAAGACAAACCCTTCAGGTGCTTCATCAAGTTCTTCTCACCTTTCTTGAAATCTAGGGGAAGAGAAGGGCGGCTTTGGACAACGGTAAGAGTCTCGGTCAAACCCAGACGCCTCACCTCCCCTTTTTTCCAAAGGAAGGTGGCAAGATCTGCAAGGCAAACAGACGAACAGTCAGGACACTTAAAAAGAAAAAGGGTAAGGAAGAATCATCAGCACTCCTGAACTACCTTCATCTAGGCCTGGGTTCATGCCCACCCGGGTCAGGTATTTATCAGTAGCAATGAGCTCCGCATGGGGGAGCCATAATGAAGGGCCGTACACCCCATATTTGTCAGTATGGGCGGCAAAATAGTCTACCAGTTCCTTGTCCTTCCTGCTCAGCTTCACTTCCAGGGCTTTTCCACCCACGCCAGGGTGATACTCCTCGTGGGTCTCTAGTCTAGTGTGGACGTGATTCCTGAAATGACGGGGAATCCTCCACCCATGGGCACTGTGCACATAAAGAAAATTGTTCTTCCAGTCCCTCAGGCTGTCCATGGCTGGCCAGACCAGGGTATGCCCCTTCTGCCTCAAGAGGGACCAATATCCAGGAGAGCCCTCACTCCCAGAAGAGACCATTTGTAGGCCGACCATAAACCTCAGGGCATCAATAGAAGGCTCGGCGCGATGGAACAGGCAGGTCCAAACATAAGAAATCAATGGCCTAACAGCCATGGCTGTCAGCTGGGCGATAGCCACATTCATACGCCTGAAAATCTCTTCCAGGGAAGGATGAAGGGGAAAACGAAGTCCAAACTCCAAGCACTTGTGGTAAACCGCTATGCACCCGTCGGGAGGGCTGCATACGGTGTCTTTTTCGCCGGGGATGACAATTGTGTACCCATCCCCAAAGTTGTAGAACCGCTCAATCACACCGGCGGCATTTTTCGCAAGAATCAAGTCCCGGTTTTTCGGGTCAGGGTAAGTTCCCAAGGGAACGTGGTACTTGACTTTGTCTAGATAATAAACCTTACCCCTTTCCCGGGGGATAAGGGGGCCGGAGGTCCTAGAGGGGTCAATTTCCAGTGCCTCGTCATCCGAATCAATAACGTCGTAAGGAGGAGGGTCAGGAGAGTTACCACCTCCACTACTCGCCGAATTTTCTTCCTCAACTACCCCAGAGCCAACCTCCCTAGAGGAGGAGGCAAAGTTCTCCCTACCTTTTTCCCCTTCCTCCCTCCTCGATGGGTCAGTAAAAGGTAGGATCCGCTCACGAGTTCTAGACATTGTAACTCTAATTGGAATGGAAAACAAGAAATCGAAAAGAAAGAGCAAGAAATGGAAGTCAAAAGTCTAACCTAAGGTCGTCTGCCGGTGCGATGAAAGCCTGAAGGAAAAATATCCCAGAGAAACGATGGTACAAAGGAAGGCACAAGTCGTCAACACCAAAGGGTTTGCAGAGAAAGAGAAAGGAAGATTTGCAAAAGAAAGAAGGTTTGAAAAAGGAAAAAGAGGAGGAATGGGTGGCTGATTGCTTTTATAGGAGAAAAGGCATACGAGGAGTCGCCAACCCTCGAAAATCCGCCCAAAGGTTACTGTCCACGCGTCACCCCCTTGGAAGTCAGTCCAGTGTAGCTTCCCAAGGGTAGCCTCGAAAGTACCAAAGGGTGTCAGAGGATTGATCACCCTGTGACGTCCTCTCTTCATTCAAACAATAAGTAATAAACAAATAGTAAAAACACAACACACAAATAAATTGCCTGAACTTTCTTTCATTAAGTCTTAAAAAACCCGGAAAAACGGGCAATTACATCCAGGACAAACAAAGTACAAAAAGAGCCCCTATTTTTCGGCTCATCACGCCTGTGCCCCAAGGGCAGGCCTAATCATCATCAGAACCTGGGGAGTATTCCCCAGGGCTGTGCCCTCCTGCATCGGACCCCCAATCCCAGTCGTCGGAGTCCTTGAAGGGGTCCGCAGAGTCGTCATCACCATCTCGACCGGAGGAATAACCCCGGCCATCACTGTCGCCGGAATCCCGGCTGCTGACATCCCAGTCCCTCCCATAAGGGACTGTCTCAATATCGTCACAGGAGCCGCAGCCCACCTTTATCCTCAAAGGGGAAGAAGGGCCCGACTCAGAAGAAGAGCCCGACTCTGAGTGATCAGGGTCAAACTGCTCAGGGTGCAGCCATGGGTAACATTCAGGGCACCCCCTATCAAAACAACCCCCTCCTTGGAGGCAGCGTTTAAGCTTTGGAACGATAGGAGAAGCCCTCAGAGGACGCTTGCCCGCCCTGACATGAGACCTCCTCTTAAGACTCCTATGGAGTCGAGTGCGGGGTCGCCGGCTGCGGCGCAAGATGAGAAAGGATGCCCTGGAATACCTCAGTCTCTGACGGCCCCTGAAACGGCGGGTCACCACACGAGCCCCTTGGTAAAAGAATGTTTTGGTAATCCACGACATTTTCTTAGAAAAAAGAAGAAGAGGAAAGCTGAAGATGGGTCGTGAAAATAGCAAAGGAAAAATGCAATTTATATGGGGGAAGCCAAGGCATTGAATAACGCCCCAACCACCCTGACAGGAGAAACGGCCAATCAGCACACCAGCACGCTGCCCAAAAATCCGTTTGGTGCACAAGGCAATCATGACCCAAGAAACAATTAAACTCTTGGCATGCCCAATACAGAAGAGACTCCCCCTCGGGAATACGCGAACGCATTAAATGCAGTGGAAAGAGACGCAAAGTCAACTCCCCTCCATCAAGAGTCCACATGCCGAAGGGGAACCCTGCTTCCCCCCCAGCCGGTGAGGGCCAATTGATGAGGGTCAGGAGCCTGCATCGGGCCGCCCGCCTAGCAGGCCCCGTAAAGACCCCGTCCAGGGAACCGAGGAGCCTACCCAGCAGGCCGTCGGGATAAGATACCAGGATTTCCCCAGTAGAACAAAGCTACAAGGAAGCCGCCTGCCCGGTAGGGTAAGGCGACTGGCGGTGAAGGGCGTGCAGACACTCCCTACTCGCCTGCCTCCGGGCGACCTTCTCCCTGAGCAGGGTCAAGGTTCCCAGAAGCCCCCTCCGTCATCTTGCCTAAAGGTAAGGGAGAACGAGTGGATGAGGTAAAGCCACATGTCAATCTCTCGTCCACTCATTCTCCCTCTCTCCTCTTCTCTTTTCCTCTCTCTTGTGGGAAAGTATAAATACTCTTCCATTTCCCACATGAAAGGGGTTGAATTTTCTCTCTCTAGACTGTCACTCCTAAAAACGTCACCTAGTTCCTCACGAGCTAGGTTCATCAAGGCATTTCACGGATTAACTTAGGCATCGGAGAGGGTTCCCTCGGACAACCTCCGAGGCCCTGTGCGTTCATTGTGCAGGGAGCAGACCAGCTCCGCCGGGAAGGTCCGATCAAGGGAGAGGGATAAAGGAGAGGTTCAAGGAAATCAGGCGATCTGTTACTTACCAACAATCCGATTACACGACCTGGGTCCAGAGCCGGGTTAATTGTTTCCGTGACCGGAACAAAGGGTTTTTCTATGAACTACCCCTCAACTATCGGCTTTTCCAAGTGGTATCCCCGCCTTTTTTGAATTACAAGGTATACCCCTAAACTTTGTAAATTACTCTATATCGTAACCAAAGTTAAAAAATTTCGACAAAAATTTCTCAATTGATGATATAAATAGTAATTATTCCCTATTTAACTTTCATCAACCATGATATATTTCTTCAATTTACATCATTTCCTCGAAAAACATCATTCCACTACACTACGACATAGGGGCGACGAAGAGATTGAGGTTGAAGGATTTAAAAGAGTGAGGGAGATAGGTCGACGTCGGCCGACAACAGAGGTGCGTTGTGATGAGCATTTGGTGGCTTGGTGAATGGTAAAGAAAAAGAGGTGGTTTGAAGCATCAAATTGGATTGATTAGTATGTTAATTATTGATTTTTAAAAAAAATAATTGTAATACACTTATCACTTGGTTATGATATGGAGTGATAAGTAAAGTTTAGGGGTACACCTTGTAATTTGAAAAAGGCGGAGGTAGCACTTGGAAAAGCCAAAAGTTGAGGGGCACCCATAGAAAAACCCAAAAACTAAAGTTATTAGTCATCTTGTTTTAGTGAAGTTTAATATTGTTAATGGGAGTTAGTGCACAATAACTGACTGCGATGGTTTAGTTTCCTTTATTTAACATGTACAACAATGATCTGATATGGTGTAGGCTAAGGTGCTGACCTAGGAAAGCTCATGCTAATGTTCACAATGGCTGACTTGTTGTAGTGTTTACTCTTTCTATTTTTTTTTACTTTAGAACATATACTTTTTACTAATAGTTAAAGATTATGTTGGTGCCTACTATGGATCACTTCTCACATGTCCAACCCTATTTTACACTTCTATTATATGAAATGTTTGGTGAGATTGTGAATTGGTGTTGTTTTGACTGCTAATGCAGATTATACATTTTTACTTTCTGTAGTTTTAGTTCCTGCAGACTCTATGGGGGTTAGTTCTAAAGAATTAATTATGCTTAGTCGCTTAGTGAAATCATTTTCTTGCAGATCCTACAGTATGACACAGGTTTGATGTGGACATATTATTATTGTGCGAGTATTTAATTGTGCATATGAGGTGAAAATATTTTTGGTTCATGGTATGAAGTTGTAAAATTTATTTGGATTTGAAGTTTGAAAGGGTAAAATAAAAGAGTAGGTCTCCTGAGAGACGATCTCTCATTAACTTTACTAAGAGACTAAGTACAAATGGAAGTAACAGTGGTACTAAACCTAATAGAAGTAGGTTCGATTAACATAAAAGAGTATACAAATATAAAGAGGGTACACTTCCTATAAAAACAGATACAAAACAATGACTCCCAAGATTTTGTGAAAATAAAAATAAAAATTCTTGGGGAGAGACGGTCTCTCCATAAGTTATATTGAGAGACGACTTGTGAGTACCACTTTATTTATTATTCGTACCTATTTTATTATATGTACCTCTAAGTGACAATTTTGTTTTGTACCTATTTTGTATTATGTAGTAAGACTTGATTCACCCATTCTCAATTGAGTGGATTTTTTTTAAAGTATCATTTCAAAGCCATAAAAACCGGAGTGTTCATTTACCCTTTTTTTCATCGTCTTAGGCCATTGAATTAATTAGGTAATGTTTTTGTTTTAGTTTTTAATGGTTGGCCATCCCACTTTCTGAGTTCGTCTGGTTCTCTATTTCTCTTCAGGTTGCGAGATCGTACAAGGAAAAATAGGATAATGATGGAGGCACATTTTTTTTCTTTATGGTATATATCTAATCCCTTTAAGCTTAATTATTTCAAATTTTCAAATGTTTTTCTGTGTTGGTGTTGACATCAGCTGCGGACGTCATATGGTTTGCTAGCAAATTGACTAATAATTGTTCGAATTTCGTGAAGCGTGACTATTGTACATCAACAATAAAAGATCCTATAGCTATTGGAAAACTCGAGCAGCCTAAATTCACCAGCAGATATAATTTTAATTTGAGCATGATGTAGGAATATTTGGAATTCTAGCATGCTCTGATATTCGAGCTGAATATTTTATGTTTCTTATTTTGGTATTAGTATTTAATACTCCTCTTCGTCGGAAGGTAAGCTGTTATCTCGACAATAGTCGTTGAGGTTTATGCAGGCACATATATAGAAGAGAAATAAAGTACCCTCCATATATTCTAATACTTCGTATATGTCTACTTAAGGTTCTCTTTAATGTCAATCCGATTATCAATTGTCTCTAGTGCGAAATTCCTTCTTTATATCATTCGGTAATCTTTTTGTTTATAGGAACTTCCTTTCTTCCGTAATATGTTTACTTTTGTCTATCAGATTTATCAAAACTTGTGACAGTGCATCCAAATGAAAAGAGCAATTTCCGCATACTCTTGGGAGCTAATTAGCTAGGATTTAATATTTATGTACACTTTTTTTAAATTTTATTTTGCTTGAGGAAAGTTGTAATGATTTTTATTTTCTGTTTTTCAAGATTGGATTAATTAATGACGATAATTCCTAACTAGGATTGGAAAATGTATTTAATATCATAATGCAATTTATAGTCCTATATTATTCTTGTCACTAATTATCGATTTATATCTCCAAAAAAATTATAAACTACTCATATTTTCTTAATATGTAAATCTTGATGCTTTTTCCGTCAATGTTAGTTACCCCCAATTTTTTTTCTTTACACATATTAGTGTCGACCTCTGTATTTTTGACAGATAAAAGCGTCTCGACACAATAAAGTGTCGCGTAAACTGTTGACACAAAAGTGTCGAGAATATCGACGCTTTTAAGCGACAAAAATTCCTGACGGTCCAAAATCCGACGCTTTTGTAAAGCGTCGAGAATATAATTCTCGACACTTTAAAGCGTTGTAAATCAAAGAGAAAAGCATCGAGATTCAAAGGGATTTGTAGTAGGATATCATTTTTATTTATATCTTTTATAAAAATTGAAAATGATTTTATTTGTTTTTATTTTCTCTATTTTTATTTTTCTTTTTTTCTTTTTGGCTCCATATGATTTTTATTTATTGCCCTATTTCATACACACACATACATATAAGGTGAAGTATATGCTCGTATTATTATTTACAATGGAAAATAATGATGACATGTATTATTATGCACAACATGATCGGGGAAGATGAACGAGATGAATATTTAATTTATACTAACCAACAAGACTATGTTCAAGAACTACTTGAAAATGATGTTGACTCATCTACCTATTTTTTTGAGTCATTTGTTGTTACTCCTAGAATGTACGCGGAGAGAAATTTACACAACTTTATGGCTAGGAGAGAAGAATTACGTGACAAACAAACACACATGTCATTAAAGAACGATTTAGTCGAGCATATATAAACTATGTTCCAAGGCTCGAACATAAATTAATAAATATGTACTTCTAATGTTATGTTTCATGTATTTTTCATTTAACGTATTTTATTACGATTTTTATGTTACTAGATTTAACTTAATTAACACATGTTTTTAAAATTAGCTTTAGTAAATTATGAAAACAATATAAGTAAAGCAATATTAATTATCCAATTATTAAAATAACCTCTCTATTATGGAGAAAAATTGAAGAAGGGAAGAGGAAGAGGAGGTAGATAGGGGAAAATATAGTAGAGGAAGGAGGGTATGAAGTTTCAATAAAATAGAGGGTGGAAGAAGAAATAAGAGGATGGAGATGTACTCTCCATTGTCCATGGTCTTATACTACTACCCCTTTTCCCCATTTTGTTTTCCAATCATCCGTTTTGTCATCGGAAATCGGTCTCGATTCTTGCTTACATCAACACGTTTTACCTTCTTCTTCTTCAAACTTGTAGGTATTTCACATAACTAGTATTCTTTTATAATTCTTTCGGAGTGTTTTAAATTCTTGTTTCTTAAACGTTTTCCCAACATAAATTATTAATTGTGGGAGTATTAGCTTTGAACATACCTGCGTGGTACTGAGTTTATGTTGAATTAATTATGATTGAGTCTGTACTACTACTATAATTATGTTATGATTGAGTTGGTGGAAGAAGAGCGGCGAGTTGTACTTATTATAGATTAGTTTTGGCATGAGCATGGGTGATTATCATTGAAACTAGAAGATTATGACACGTAATGGGTATGCCATTCATATAAGGGGAGGGAGTAAGTACAGCGAAGAGAGAGTGAGTGATTATTTGGAGGCTAGTTTTGGAGTTTTGAGAGTAACAATGGAATACAGTTAGGTAATGGACTTAATTAATAATAAGTTGGATGATTTAGTTTCCTAATTATGTAAAGGATTTTTATGAGCGTAAGTTTGGTATTTAAGAAAGATGTCAACCATTAAAGCTTGTTAATAGACTGAGACCGTAATTTATAAATCAGTGAGATTAGATATTGAATCACTTGTATTATTTGTAGCTTGTGGGTTCGAGGAGAAAGATTTGTTGGAATAATCTTAGCTTGAATTCACCGTCTTGAGAGGTAAGGATGTTTTAACCTTTTCACTTTTAAGTAAAGAGCATGTTCGGTTTAAAGTATATTTTTGAATCGATTTTATAATTATTTTGTCAATGGTGATTTTTTTATGATACTCTTGTGATATTTTGGATATTGGAACTTTGTGACACAAGTCACATATTGGTATTATTTTGGTATAAATTTTGGTGGTTGTAACAGATTCTGGGAGCTCTGTTGGTCTATGAGGCTAAGGTGCATCTGAGACGTCCCTGAGATTTCGTCCCAAAACTGAACTCCTGGATCGAGTTGTGTTAAGTGGGGTTTTCCGGCCCCCACTTGCTAGATAGTTAGATTTTCTCCTTTGGCAGCCTTATCCTACTGACTGCCCAAATGTGAGTTGTGCGCACTATAATAAGTTTAGCTAAGCATAGGTGGTACCTCTAGACCGTGCAAAAAGGGTAGGACTTTGACAAACAAGTGGTGACAAAATATTTTGGTTGGTTTTGGTTTTGACTACTGTTTTTTACAGTATTTTGGTTTGGTATCGAGACGGTGACATTTAACTCCGATTTCATTTTACTTCAAATTATAATTATTGTTTACGTTTTCATTATAATATATTTTACTCAGCTTTGCTGACGTCCTTTTGTTTTGGGTCGTTCCCTCGCTGGAACCTGTACCTATTTGTGTTTTGGGTACAGTTGATAGGTACACTTAATATGCTGCATGGGTGCATTTTGGTTTTGGGATGCTGAGCAAGGAAGGATTTTATTATCTAACACTACCGCCGAACTATTTATATTTATGTTGAATTTTGGTTTGAAGTTGTTTTAAACCGTTTTGGATTTTGTGGGACTTAAGTCTTCCGCTGCAACGTTTTCATTTAATTAGCTATCGGATTATATTTTTCTTTTAATTCTTATAGAGTACTATTCCTTTGTCTTGCATTCGGCCTTGTGAGCTAAGTGCGGAGTAACGACTTTGAGTTTTCCATTTTTATTCTTCTATCTTGCTCGCGGAAATTTAGGGCTGTTACAATTATAACCCGAAAGTGACCCAAGCCGAACCCGACCTGGTTCACCCGTTATCCAAGCCTAAGGAGGATGATGGAGGATAAGTAGCCGGTTAAATATTAATTAGGTGACCTAATGTAGCAGGTTAAAAAATCACATATACTACTCTGGTTTAACTACTTCAACAATACGTATTATTCTCAAATTTATTGAAACTGATATTATTATTTTGGGAAGACACTCTATAATTGTTATTATTGTCATTAAATAACCCTTTAGATTAAGATTTAGTAGTTTCAAGTGTATTAAATAATTAATTTTATTACTCCCTATGTTCTATTTATTTGTTTGTCTTTGATTAAAATACTCCTCACTATGAACATAATAGACAAACAAATAAATCAATCACAAATAAATCAACGAAACAGAGGGAGTAATTATTTATCACAAATAAAATTGTAAGATGTTAAATTAAGGGTTATTTAATGACAATCAATCAATCAATATATATATATATATATATATATATATAGTCAAGATCGGGTGAGAACCTATGTTATAATGAGAACTGTGAGAACCCCTTACAGCCCTTAGATCTTATGTAAATCATGCGGCTGATATTACTCTAAACAAAAAAATAAAAATTTTGCAGGGGTCAACTCCCTTTCATTCACTCTCTAAATAAAATCCCCCTCTTCCTTCACTCCCTTCCTTCTCGACTTTCATTAATTGAAGAACAAATTCAACAAAAATCACCAAAATCACGAAAACCAACAAATTCAGCTTAGATCTTATGTAGATCGGACCTTGATTCATCCATGGCGAATTCGTCATAACTTCAACAATTCAATTTTATTTCTTTGAAACTTTTCAATTAAACCTCCAACCCTAGAACTAGAGTAGAGCTAGATTTGATTATGGGTAAATTAGGTATTGATTATTGGTTACGATTCAAGAAAAGGGTTAATCTCGTTGATTGTAGTACCCAGATTACTAAAGAAGACGAATTCAGAAACCGTAAATTCAAAGATTTACGTAGTTTTGTTATCACAGTTTGTTGGTGATACAGTTAATTATCACATTTCCTTGCATTCATTAGAAATAATGTTTTCATACAGTAAATTAGGGTTAGTTGCATTGTAAATTATAATATGATTTCTCACTAAAAATTAGAAAGGGAAAAACTTGAAATTTGAAAACTTGCGTCGGTATTCATCTCATCTTCCTAATCTATTCATTCTTTGTTTGTTTATTTATTGAAATTTGAGTTTTTGGAGTTTAGGTGTTGGTGGAATTAATCTCAAGGTTTGAATTTGCTGATCTTGTTCAGTCAATCAACTAGTGAGATTCGTTTGTTGTGATCTCTTGGATCAATATCAAATCTCTTCTCGTTTTTGATCCATTTTGATGTAAATTGAGCCTGCATAAGTTAATTATTGCACCAATTAATCTGACGGAAAAAAGAATACGATAAAATTAAGAAAATGTATGCTACAAGGTACACTAACATTTAAAAAGGGTACACTAAGTTTGGAAAAGGTATACTAAAATTGAAAAAGGGTACGCTAAAATTGAAAAAGGGTACGCTAAAATTGAAAAAGGCTACGATAAAATTAAGAAATACTCCCTCCGAGTTCCTATCATTTACCCATATTCCTTTTTGGACTGAGTTTGATCTTTTAACCTCTTTCCATTTTAGAACATAAATATGTGGTTCACATTTACCCATCCATTTCTCTCTCTTCATCCTCCCTTTTGAACCACTCATTTTCCCTTCCTTATTTTTCACCCCAAAACCAAATGGGGCAATCATAAGAACTCGGAGGGAGTAATACGCTAAAATTGAAAAGGGGTACACCATAATTAAAAAGGTACGCTAAAATTGAAAGAAAAAAAAGTACGCTAAAAGTTAAAAATGGTACACCAAAATTTAAGAAAAGTATGCTACAAGGTACACTAACATTTAAAAAGGGTACACTAAAATTGAAAAACTAAGGGTACGCTAAAATGAAAAGGGTACGCTAAAATTGAAAAAAGGGTACACCATAATTAAAAGAGGGTATGATAAAATTAAGAAAAAGGTATGCTATAAGGTACACTAACATTTAAAAAGTGTATAGTAAAATTGAAAAAGAGTACACTAACATTTAAAAAGTGTATAGTAAAATTGAAAAAGAGTACACTAAAATTGAAAATAGATACGCTAAAATTGAAGAAAGGTACGCTAAAATTGAAAAAGGGAACACCAAAATTAAAAAAGGGTACGATAAAATTAAGAAAGGGTACCCTAAAATTGAAAAGGGGTACACCATAATTAAAAGAGGGTACGATAAGGGTACGCTAAAACTGAAAAAGAGTACGATAAAATTGAAAAATGTTACGCTAAAATGGTAATGATAATCTGAGTGCGTGGACAACTTTCTATTTCATTTTCTTTTTGGAATAGTACTTATATTTTTTATAGCATGACCTTATATAATTATGTTAAACGTTGTATTACTGGCATAGTAAAGGGAATCTCTCATATCCCGATGAATTCCTAGAAACCGCTGATACAATGTTAAGCCCTTAGTAACACTACCTAAATCATCAAAATGTATCACTCAATGTAACCCAAAGAAAGCAACACTCAATTTTGTAACTGACGGTATCGAGTAGCACTTGAAGATGAAGTGTTTGTATTCCATATAAAATCCGTACAAAAGGAAATTAAAGGACAATATTTTAGATAAACTCTTAAATCAATCAGGAAATTTGGAAAAAAAAAACGATAACATACCGTTGTGGGGATTATTGCAATTACTGCAATTATGTTTGCCTACAATAATACTATTACTATTGTAATGAATTAGCGAATTTAATCGAATAAGTTAATCGTAAAATGATGAATTTAAAATTAAAAAAAAAATCAAAACATACTTAGGTTACTGGGGTTCAATACCCAATTGTGATGGATTGAAGAAAAGTCGATTGAAAAATTGATGGATTAAAGAATCGGATTCATTGGTCTATTGAAGAATTTATGGATTAAAGGATTACAGGTCGATGAATTTTGTAGAAGGAGAAGGAGTTACGGGTTGAAGGATGAAGGACGAAGCAATTGTGATGAAATGATTGGATTGAAGAATTTTGAAGGATCCAACTAATGAGATTGAACACTATGATCCAATGGTTCATATCATAGTCCTCACGGTTCTCATTAGTGTTCAATCTCATTCGTTGGATCCTTCAAAATTCTTCAATCCAATCATTTCATCACAATTGCTTCATCCTTCATCCTTCATCCTTCAACCCGTAACTCCTTATACATAAATACATACATATATATATATATATATATATATAGAGAGAGAGAGAGAGAGAGTAAGGCTCTTATGAGTCCTTTACTCTAGCTAAGTCCCTAAGTCCTCATCCAATCAATTGGATGGGATGAGGATGGATGGACAAGATGCATCCTAGTATTTGCATTAAAAAAAAGATTTACGTTCCTAAATTAGCTCCCATGAATTTAGGAAACAATAACTCCCTTGATCACGTTCATTCATCATTCACGTTCATTCAAACCTGAAAAAAAAACCTTTCTTCATCACGTTCGTTCATTCATTCATTCATTCAATCAATCAATTTTGTGCTCGAAATCCCGTTACAATGGATTCAATGACCGTGTCGTCTTCTTCAACTGTTGATAAGCAATTGATCGAGTATAACAATGGTGAGTTTCAATATTTCTTTCACGTTTTGATTCAATTTTTATCCATGGATACATCGTGCGTCAATTTGCGTTCTTTTTTTACGTCAATTTTCATGTTGATATTGCTTTCATTGTCATTTCATTCATCATAGTTTCGTATCAATGGTTAATTGCTCACTCGATCTTTATAGATTCTAGGATTTTATGTTTGTTATTTAGATTTTTCATTATATCCACTGATACTATTGTTTTGATTTCTATTAACGCTGAAACGTCGTTGAAGTAACATACCTTCTGAGTTAAAGTAACACTTAATTGCAATTACAGTAACACAAATGAACGTTGAGAAAAGGGTTATTACAGGAAACTGAAGAAGACACTGAGGAAGATGAGGAGGAGGAACAAGTGTTTTGAGAATACTTGTGTTTTTGGTCATTCTAAGAATACTTTTTTTTGGTTTGCGAGAATAACTGATTTTGTACACATTTTTTTTTACACATAACGTTGTGCTACGTTGCAATTAACTCTATATTTTATTTAATACATGTGTATTTGGTTAGAGTAACATCTCATATCTATTAGAGTAACCCCTTTCTCGAGTTACAGTAACAGACATAATCCAAAATTAACTCTATTTTATTTAATACATGTGTATTTGGTTAGAGTAACATCTCATATCTATTGGATTAACACCTTTCTTGAGTTACAGTAACAAACATAATCCATGAAAGTAATTGAGCACATCAGCGTTGTTTAAACAAACGATTACCAAAGTAACTGAGGATAACTTGGATTAGAACCATTCATTAGAAATTAACAACTTTCGTTCTTTAAAGAATGAACCATATATAATGCATCAGAGTGATTGATGATAATATCAATGAAAGTGATTATGAGACCACACCATTAATATCAATGAAACTTAATCATGAGACGTAGAATAACATCATTAATCAATTAGAGTAACTTCGTTTGTTTATTAAAGTAACAGTTATAATGCGTCAGTGTAATACACTGATTATGAGACCACATTTGTATCTTGGGTAAACTCCATTCATTCCTATAATAACATCAGTCGTTACTTAGAGTAACAGGTACAGTCAATCACTATAACAGAATGAACAAATTCACAACCAGAAGAAGAAGGTGACATAATTCATAATATTTCATAATCAGAAGAAGGTGACATAATTCATTAGACACATCATTTTTTCAGACCCTTTGTTGGCATGGTCTTGGGACCGTCGATGATCTTTTGTCTCGCGTCCACATAGTTGTCTACGTTTTCCAACAACCGCGACCGCACCCTTTTCTTGTCTGCCAATACGAATACGAAGATTACCTTTGCTTGAGTTGAAGATGAAGTTGAAGATGAAGGTGAAGGGTTTTGTTAGGCGGATGTGTTTGAATGAAAAAATTGAATGGGATGAAAGAGAACGTGTTATCACTTGAAGGTAATTAAGGGAGGAGAGAGAGGATTTTATTATATTTTTTCCAAGATATGGTAGTTATTACCTTAATTACAACACTCAATCACCGCCATCAATCCCTTTTAGATCAATGACTCTAAATAAGACTTATGGACTCAAAAAAAAAGGGGGACTCACTTGATCTTCATCCATCCCTTTTAGATCAATGGCTCTAAATAGGACTTATGAACTCAAAAAAAGGGGGACTCACTTGATCTTCACTCTATATATTTGGATATGAGATGTTACTCTAACCAAATACACATGTATTAAATAAAATAGAGTTAATTTTGGATTATGTCTGTTACTGTAACTCAGGAAAGGTGTTACTCCAATAGATATGAGATGTTACTTTCATAGATTACGTCTGTTACTGTAACTTAAGAAAGGTGTTACTCCAATAGATATGAGATGTTACTCTAACCAAATACACATGTATTAAATAAAATATAGAGTTAATTCCAACGTAGCACAACGTTATGTGTAAAAAATGTGTACAAAATCAGTTACTCTTGTAAACCAAAAAAAAATATTCTTAGAATGACCAAAAACACAAGTATTCTCAAAACACTTGTTCCTCCTCCTCATCTTCCTCAGTGTCTTCTTCAGTTTCCTCATCTTCATCAACATAAAACAAAACAATAAAATCAGTGTCCTCTTCAGTTTCCTCATCTGCTTCAACATAAAACAAAATAATAATATCAGTGAAGAATACGTTAAACCTGGAATCTATACTAAAATGAGAGCAATGAACCATTGTTATTAATCCATGATTAATCAAATGAATAAAATTCCGCCTTTTCCAGTGTTGTCCCGTGCGTTCGCATCTTTGCCAATACCACCTGCACAAAATTGAACAGCGTTACACCCATGCAAATAATGTGTTACTTCAATTCCTAAGTTGTGTTACTCTAACGAGTACAGTACGTTACTTTAACATCATCATCATAACCCTTTTCTCAACGTTCATTTGTGTTACTGTAATTGCAATTAAGTGTTACTTTAACTCAGAAGGTATGTTACTTCAACGACGTTTCAGCGTTAATAGAAATCAAAACAATAGTATCAGTGGATATAATGAAAAATCTAAATAACAAACATAAAACCATAGAATCTATAAAGATCGAGAGAGCAATTAACCATTGATACGAAACTATGATGAATGAAATGACAATGAAAGCAATATCAACATGAAAATTGACGTAAAAAAAGAACGCAAATTGACGCACGATGTATCCATGGATAAAAATTGA
Organism: Agrostemma githago; assembly: GCA_958450325.1. Lineage (NCBI taxonomy): Eukaryota > Viridiplantae > Streptophyta > Magnoliopsida > Caryophyllales > Caryophyllaceae > Agrostemma > Agrostemma githago. The sequence continues at coordinate 13,751,068 of OY288239.1, forward strand.
ATCAAAATGTGAAAGAAATATTGAAACTCACCATTGTTATACTCGATCAATTGCTTATCAACAGTTGAAGAAGATGACGCGGTCATTGAATCCATTGTAACGGGATTTCGAGCACAGAATTGATTGATTGAATGAATGAATGAATGAATGAATGAATGAACGTGATGAAAGAAAGGTTTTTTTTTCAGGTATGAATGAACGTGAATGATGAATGAACGTGATCAAGGGAGTTATTGTTTCCTAAATTCATGGGAGCTATTTTAGGAACGTAAATCTTTTTTTTTTAATGCAAATACTAGGATGCATCTTGTCCATCCATCCATATCCCATCCAATGGATGAGATGAGAGAGTAAAGGACTCATAAGAGCCTTACTCTCTCTCTCTCTCTCTCTATATATATATATATATATATATATATGTTAGGAAATAAGTGCCTTGCAATTGTCCTTTTGGATCTCGAATTGGTTTCCGACCTGAATCTGTTTAATTAGGAAAGTTTCCTAATTAATATCTGATTGATTGGAGTTTCGTAATCAATATCTGAGTATCTGACCTAGGATTTCCTATTGTATAGGTTTCCTAATCTGTTTAGGGTTTCTGTTTAGGTTGAGAGTATATATAAACTCTCATACACTTACCCTAAGAATTATGATATCGGTCTGAAATCTGTAACATCTCCTCAAATTAATAAAACTATCCCCTCCTTCTGCCCGTGGATGTAGCTAACAGGTTGTTAGTGAACCACGTAAATCTGTCTGTCTCTCGATTTTACGTTCTTATTTGTTTGTGTTTCTCTTCCGTTATAACAAACTGGTATCAGACCTTTGGTTCTTCCGATCTGTGAGAAAGATGTCTGGGATGAACGTTAAAATTGAGAGTTTTGATGGGAGGAATAGTTTTAGTCTGTGGCAGATCAAGATTCGGGTGTTGTTAAAGCAACAGAGGCGGTGGGCGCCATTTGTGAAGAAAGACGACACAGTCACCGCTGAGATGGCCGTTCTGGAGGAGAGTACAGTTTGTCAGATGATATCATCACTGAAATCGGAGGAAGATAGAAGTAGTAGTCACTACTAGAATTAGTGCAAATTCCGACGGATTAATTCCTACGGACCTTGAAAGGCGTAGGAAATTAAATAGTTCCTACAGATATTTCCTACGGAATCTCAACTCATCGCTCCTTTAAACCACCCCTACGAAATTCCTACGGTCTTGTGGTAGGAAACATTTTAGGCTACGGAATGTTCCGTAGGAAAATTTGTAGCTCCAAAAAATTAGTTTCGTGAACGATTTAACTAATGTTAATACATACATTAAAAGTCCTTTCACTACTAGAATACGTCTAAAAGGAATCATTAATAAGTAATCATTTAAGTATAATCAATGGTGTCTTTGGCTAAAGAAATCAATTCTCTCAAATAAATGGTCTATTATCTACTAACAGATACACCATTTATCAAAAAAATGATTTCTAATCAAATTCAATATAATACAAAGACATCATTTAAAAAAATGATTTCTAATCAAATCCATTTTAAGACAAAGACACAAATTTTTTTAAATATGATTTCTAACAAAATTCAATCTAACACAAAGACACCATTTTTCTCCCCCAAGAACCATTTTTCTCTCCCAAAAAATTGTGTTGAAGTAAATGGTTTCTAATTGTGTAAAATCTAATACTAAAGACACCATTTTTTAAACAAATGATTTCTAATCAACTCATTAACATAATTTTTTAAATTTTTAAATTTGAGGCAACACTTTCTCTACCACCGCATATCCCTCTATTAACATTTTTTAATCTCTCTATTATTCTAAGTTCTCTACAACTGCATCTCCCCTTTCTCTCAAACCCTAATCCCCCTCCTTCCACCTTCGTCTCCGACATCCTCCTCGCTCAGCTCGGCTTCCGTACTTCTTCCTCCAGCGATTACTCTGTGTGCAGTTTCTACATCTCCAACGACCTTCAGCGCCTAGCTGGTCTATCTCTGACTCGTCCTTCTCCCGAGTCACTTGAATCGGAACTCTGCGTCAGTTTTCTTCAGAGAAAATCCTTCTCTATCGTGATTATCGATAACTCTCATCTGAAGACCTCACTTATCGTCAAACTCAGTTTCTTCATAGAGAATCCTTTTCTGCTTGTTTATGTTTTTCCCATGTTGATACTAAAGGCGACGCAAGGTTGTGTTCTTCGCCAATTTTTTTCCTTTTTTTTCTTTTTGATTGCTTTGCGCTGCTATTGATTTTGGAGAATAAGAAATATGAGTTTTAATTCAATTTATTGTGTGAATTCTTGTTTGAATTCCAAGCCGTATTAGCATATTAAGAACATGGAGATAAGAACTGTATTCAGGGATAAATATTCATGTTTATGTTTACTGTAATTTTGGTGCAGTAGGTTTAGTAGGCATCTTCTGATTATTTGATTGTGAAGTAATCGTCAGTTGTTTGAAAACGTTATACGAAGTATGACTTATTCCTGATAGTAGGTGAAGATGTTGGTTGGCCTGATATTGTTTGTTCGAAAATGTTTTCTGTTAATTGTGTTAGTCGGAGTAGCATTAAGACTCATCTACCCATTTTAGTGTACGATAATTACTACTCGGACAATTGAATTGAAATCTGTAATTTGACATTTTCTTAGCTTAGTTCAAACAATCAATCTTTACCATCCTATGAACTGATTTTCAGTATGAGTCAATTGATTAGACTTAACCTAACATGTTGGTGCAAAGACACTTTAGTGATCTCACACGGGTGCGTATCCAAGTGTTAGACTCAACTAATTTTACAAAAGTTCGACTTATTTTGGTTTAAAATGAAGAGTTGGACACGGATACCCGAGATAATTAGAAGAGTCAGAGTAACATAGAAGCATACACGATTCCACTGACTAGTCTTTTATAATATTCATCAACCTAGAGACGATTTTAACCGTCAACAACACCAACCAAGTCGAGGCTTCCTTGTCGCAAAGAATCATCGAATTCTATATCTATATCTTTTGCTTTTATGTTGAAAATAGTTAGTCCTTGTTTTTCTTAAGCACCCCGAACGTGTAAGTCGCCCTCATATTACTTTTTCTCTTTAATCTACTTATGAATCAAGTCCATAGGTTTCATTGATGTTTATGAATCAAGTTTATAGGTTTCACTAATTGTTTTCTTCAGTTTACCAATAAAAAACATGTACACAACAGAGAAGATCTACCATGAATTAAGGGATAAGACACCCAAGCTCGTCGTTCATTATTTCAACGACTATGAATTAAGGGCACTTTTTGTTGCTTCTTCTAAATGCATTTCTAGGAAAGAAGAAGAAAATAATGAATGATGAATAGTGTTGTGTGTGACTAATTACTAGGAGTAGTAGTAGTAGTTAATTATTCACTTGCAAATCCATGTTATGTTTGTCAACATGGATTAATATATAATGTTATGTAACACCATTCATTGTCTGCTTGCCTACAACCATGCGAATGACCTATCTACAAAATGACTGTTTGTCACTCTACAACTACTCACTACTTGGATCCTGAGAAACCACTCAAACATTTTTGGTTTTTTCCCACCATTCATTCTACTCGCATCGATCTCCGATATCAAATGATACAGATTACTCCCTACTTACTTTAATGATGAGTTTTAAATGTATTCTCAATTATTCATATTCATATTCATATAATAATAGTCTTTAATGTCTTGGAAGATGAAGAAACAAGATTGAGCAATGAAAAACAAGAGTAATTGATAATGGTATATATATTGAAGGAATCTGAATAGTGGGTGGGGTGAGTGAAGAAACAAGATATGATGTGTTTTGTTGATGAATGTTGGGGATCTATTGTAATTTTGGATGTTTGTAGTTGTTTGACTTTGATTGTTCGATTCTGTTATTTGATGTTCTCTATTTTACATAGTCTCTTCAGTTCTATTTTACATAATTGTCCCAGTGTCTTTATTTTTTTATTTGTTCAACGACTGCTGCATTATTAAGTGGTTGTGGATTTGTTAGAGCTGCTGTGACGTCGAAGCTCAGGATACTAGTCTGCTTGTCTGTGTCTGGAGTATAAGCAGAGGAAAAGATGAAATGTGACCTCCTGATTAGCTGGCCAGGTTTGGTGACAATTACTTGTTAACTTAATTTTTTTAGTCATTGTGTTTAGGTCTTCAATATATATCCATCATAGAAGACTTTCTTATTACTAATGCTGTGTATGTAGTCGAGGAATTTTATCGATGAAAGCTGATGTAAGATTTAACATTAAACTTAGTTAATATAAAACGTGCTTACAATGATGTTATAGTTGAGTAATGCCATATCATATATCGTAATTAACATAAACTTTCCGCCATAGCATAAATAGTACTTCGTAATACGGAGTAACTTTCATTGAGCGGCAAACTTCTTCCTGATTAATTCATATTTCTGCCCAATGCTCTTCCTCTAATTCTTTCCTAAATCCTTTGATTTTTTCAATATATGAGGAACATGCTATCCCTAATTGTCTTAGTATTCACCCCCAAATTGACGAGAATCTTCAGAAATCCAAACCCGGTATAAAATTTCCCACTTTCTTTTTATTGTATTTTAATTTATACTCGTAATTGTTTTGATTTATTTCACGTTTTTTAATTTGTTTGAATTGTTTGCTATAACTCTGAGTTGTGATTTAACTTTTGATTCAAATTGTGGTTGAGATTTAGACTTTGTTCGTTTATTTTGTGGAATTGTGCTGAAAGTTACGTTTTAGAATTAGTTTGAGCAGCAGGATCCCATCACAGCTATTTTCAAATCAGTCATTCAAGTAAATTACTAATTGGTGCAACTTGTTTTGGTAATCTTTTTTCAATATACTCAGCTTCCACTAATAAAATATTGCGTCAGTTTTAGAGGAACACGCCTCTCTTGTGATGCTAAAGTTCAGAAACCTTGTGATTCTGGTGCTTATCTTGAAGGTAAGAAACTAAGAATCATGTAACCAATTGATCTTTTTGAATTTTTTTATATCCATTTAGTGTCGTTGAAAATAAAAATTTGTGAGCAGTTGCAACTAGAAAATAAAAAATGGAGCTAATCATGATTGCTGCAAGCTGTGGAACGTTCTTTCTTTTGTTACTGGGGGCTGCCTTCACATATAGATAGCATCACCAGAAGAAACGCAAGGGAGACATATTTGTTGATGTTGCAGGTATTCTTTTACCAGCCTTCACTTCAATCTGAGTATTTCCCAGACTCTATAAATTCTCTGTGGTGATACTAAATTACTGATGAATTAGACTACAATGCATCATCTTGACATCAAAAATTTAAATGTTTGTGGTTTTGGTTAGGCGGCCTTAAATTGACCCTACATCCATTTATTGGGCTCTATGCACTTACATAAAGTGGGAGCCTCAAGGGAGTATGCAATTGTAAAAAGAATAGCTTTGCTTGAAATTCTTGTAAGAAGTCTAAATAAAAGGGTAGTGAAGTGAGTATTCAAATATAATGGCAAATTTAATGGCGATGAAGTAACTTGAAATGAACTAAGTGAGGTGAATTGACTAAGAGAAACTAAAATTAGTGAGACTAAACTTAACTTAACTATATTGAATAAGAATGAACTTAATTAGTTCAAGCTGAAAATAAGCCAAAAAGAACATGGCCTAACTAATACTTCGTATAAGACTTGAAACACTGATCCAATCTTAATTAACCCAATGTTTCCCGTGTTTTGCTAGCTATGTAATTGACCCTTACCCTTAAATGATCTGATAGAAACTCACAAGCCCCTGGTTTCGGTTGTCATTTGAACTGAGTATCTAGTTTCCTCCTCTATAGGTGAAGATGAATGCAAGTTCTCTTTTGGACAAGTGAAGCGGTTTTCATAGCGTGAGATACAAATTGCGACCAACAGTTTTAGTGAAAGTAATGTAATTGGGCAAGGAGGGTTTGAAAAGGTGCACAAGGGGAAACTGATGGACAACACAAGGGTGGCCGTAAAATGCCTCACAAACTATCATAATCCAGGCGGAGAGGCTGCCTTTCTAAGGGAGGTCCATTTAATAGGTGTTGTTGTTCACAAGAATCTCCTCCGACTCATTGGTTTTAGTACCACCGGAGCTCAGAGAGTCCTTGTCTACCCCTTCATGAAAAATCTCAGTGTTGCTTATCGCTTAAGAGGTGATTATGTTTATGCATCTTTTAGCCTATTGCTTCTCACTTTTTTTTCTCCTTGTTGTGGTTGTTAAGATTTTTATGATGCTTTTCTTTGTTTATGCATGATCTTAATCTTAATGTGAGCTGTACACGTGAAACCTAAAAAAAACTCAAAACATTCATGTGGACCTAGTGTTAGACAGTCTCATCCAGTGACAGTTTCGCCATAAGATTGAACTTTACCCATATTTTTCACAACAAATTGTTTCACTCTCAAAAAGAACATTACTTTATTGTCAACTGCAGACATAAAGGTGGGAATGAAATATAAGCATCAACATGTGATTGTTTTGTTTTAAAGTTTATTTTACAATTCTTTATATTTTGTTTTTTTCATAAAATATTTGAGTGTCAAAAAGCACAAGCGATTGTGGAAGGGGGTGAATTTGATGACGATGAACTTTTTATCGAAGTTGTGGGTGGATTTCAGAAGAGACGATTGTATGGCATAGGTAGTGTTGTTGATTATTATTTCAAGAAGGCGCCATCATATACAACATCTTCGGCCTACAGATATCACCTCCAATTCTTATGTTGTTGTTGGGTTGCTAAGTAGGGTTCAAATAGATAATGCTAAGGTGCTAGAGGATAATGTTAAAGTGCGAGAGGAGAATGCTAAGGTGTTAGAGGAGAATAAAAGAATGAATGAAACAATCCTAGAACAACTGGACACTCTAATGAATGTTTTCGATGGCTAGAAGTTTTGGAATGAGATACTTTTTGTTTTATTGTAATGTGATATCTGAGATTATTTCATTTTTAACAAATTTGAATTGCGTTTTCGTATCACACATTTATTTTGTGGAATTGTGGCCTCTCGCTTTGCGGTGGAGTGTTAACATATGTCGATAATGTTTATAGGGTTTTCGTATACTAGGGATGACATGAAGAAGTGAAATTATGCCTAAAATAAGGTTTTATCCTACGGAAGTTCTACAGTTTCCCACGGAAATCTGTAGCTTGAAATATTTAATAATATATTTTTCTCAATCAGTGCCTCCTACGGAAAGATATTGTCCTACGAAATTTCCGTAGGAAATTTGAACCCTTCCGACAATGTTTCGTAGGAACAAATTTTTTGTCAACAAATACTGGTCACAAGCCATTCCGACGGAACATTCTGTAGGAAAGTTATTTCCTACGAAAAATGTCGTAGGAAATTTTTTTATTTCCGACGAAGTATACCGACGGAATGGTTCCTACGAATTTTCCGTAGGAACGTGCTTATTCCGATGGAAATAGGCATTTCCTACGGATCGGGTCCGTAGGAATGAATGTTCTTTCTTGTAGTAGTTGTAGTACTGATAAACAGGTGGAGCAGCAAGTAACTCTTGGTGAGAGTGAAGCAAAGTCTGAAGATCAACCACTACAGTACGAATCTGAATCTGAACCATCGGGTTCTTCATTACCAGTTCAGAAGCAGCAGAGTTTGGCCCGTGAGCGGTCAATCAAGTTTCTGAACGGGTATGGTAATGAAGATGAGGTGGGTTTGTCTGATCTGGTTCCAAATAGCAAGTTCCAACATGGTTTGGACTTGCTAAATTCTGGAAGTACCTGATTGCCCCTTGTTGGGCAATATCTGAGGCAGAAGGGGGTGTAGACACCCACATTTGGCTGTTAGGTGTCTATAGCAGTTTCCGACAAACACCCGATGATGATCGGACGCAAACGTGCTTTAACGTACTCGGAAATGGGCTCGAAATCATGGATATTTAGCTTGGGCTTTTTAAGGAGTACAAATCTCACAAAACCAACCTCAAATTCAGGCCCAGTGGGTCGTTTTGAGTCAAATAACACTAATTTGGGTCGAATCCGACACCAGGGGTAAAACCGTATTTTAGCGACCGAGTCAAAACCCGGTCAAAGATATTTCCCGAGACTCGTGAGTCAGCCGTGACACCTCACACAGTTGGTTCGGACTCCAACTCCACAAAAAATCAGCTACACAAATATTAAACAATTCCGTTTAAGGTAGAATTCGATCTCAAGTAGGAATCCTATCCGAAAACCGAATCAAACACTCGACCGAGCTAGGATACTCGGTCGAGTAGCCTACCAATCAGCCGGTTCCCTTTCTTCCTTCACAAGAAAACGGAATCCTCACACCCCTCAACTTCCTATATTTCCTATCCTAAGCGGTAGTTCTAATTCAAATGCACCTCTCCTAGCCAAGGTCGGGATTTTCCTATAAATAGCCCCTTGCATGACACAAAAACAATAACGATTATTCATTATCAAACATCAACACCTTTTTACAAAGCATCAACTTTTACATCGAGAAACCGATAGTGCAAAAAACCAAAGGAGCCGGTCCTATACCCATCCCTCTTTTACACGTCCCACCAAACCACCATAACCCACCGACGTTAAACTCGACGCTCTTGTGCCCAAGCCACGTCCCGACGAGCCCCGATCCGAGTAAACCGAAGCATGTAGGTTGAGGGTGTACCAAACCCGATTTCTCCTTCTTCTTCTCTTCTCCCTCTCGTCGTCCGTCTTGTCTTTTTTTTGGGTCGTGTGTCGTCCTTTTTATGAGTCCTTCGTCGTTTTTTATTATTTCTAATATCGATAATACTAAAAAACTATTTTCATATAACGAATATTCTTAAAAATATGATACCGATTCTCTAATCGAATATCGTATTAAAAGAATTACATTAATCTCGTTGATGCTAAAAATCGTTACTTTTTATAAAATACAACGATTTTAACGCGGAGAGAACTAACACTCTTTTCGATCAAATTCTTTCCGTTCAAATCTCTTTCAAACTACTTTACAAAACTTTTTTTTAAAAAAATTCATTCCGAATATTCGATATCGATTTCATAATCGAATAACGGTACGACGAATGTCGAAAACATAAATCGAGTATAAATTAGTTCGTATTTGTACCCGATTTATTAGCAATTTTCGAACAACAAGCGCGACCGGGACAGACCCGCACGCGAGTCGCGCCCATCCCAGGCGACTCGCGCACGGGCCTGAAACCCGAGTCCTTTTTTTTAGCTTTTCGTCCGTTTTTTATTTATTCTACAAAATGATTTCTCAAAATTTGCATCTTTTCTAAAAGTATTCCGAGTATTTGATATCGATTTCGTAATCGATTATCGAATATAACGAATATCAAAAATTTTAAGTCGAGCTCGAATTATGCAATATTCGTACACGGTTTAATAAAAACACCGATTTTCAGAAAATCGACCTCGAAACAGGCCGGGGCGCGAGTCGCGCGCACCCCGGGCGAGTCGCGTGGCAGACTGAAGCGCGACCCGTCTTTTCTCTTTTATTATCTTTATTCGAACATCGTTTTTTTTACAAAACAGCGTCTTTTTAGCAAGATTTCAGATTTCGATATATTATTCATTGCATTCATATTTTTATTCGATTTATTCAACCGTTACTAACACGTTTGTTCATCTTGTAGCAAATTCATTCTTTTTTTTTATCGTTTGTTTTATTATACTAAAACGAACCTCGCATGCTAAAATACAACTTTGACGTTAAATTTTTCATGCATTAAACGACTTAGCAACCCATTCAATTATTCACATGCTTAGGAAAACAATGTTTGCATATCATTCATCGTTCAACTAACGCGCGTATTCAAAAATCAAACGATATCCTAGTAGAGGCCGCTAATGTGCGGGCGGGGTTGGGTGTTCTTTGTGAACTTCCCAACACGTACCCTCACCCCTTACTCAGAACCTCGGTTTCCGGATGTCCGAAACCATTGGCAACGAGAGTCATTCAATACATGATATCCGATCAAGTCGGTATCGGTATCAAATGCTAAGGGACGAACCCAATAAACTCTAACATTGGAAACGGGCCGTATTTTGTACACGGCCCACTACGACATAGATTGGGTTCGAACGGGCCCGAACTCCCACAAAGTTTAGTGGCGACTCCAAATTTTAATTCGATCTATTCTCATATGGAGATTCATTCGCCTCCCCAAACCCGCGCGTGGCCGCGTCGGGATGGACCTATGTCATGTCCACAATTTGGCGACTCCGCTGGGGATTAACTGATGCGTTACTAACCATCGGCATCCTCAGGGTGAGACTCGAATAGAAATCGTTTGACTAGTACAATACGCGTTTCAGTTTTACGGTTAATGCATAACCCCATCTTTCCAGGGCCGGTACTGGTGACCGACGTCCCACTATACCATTGATGTAGTCCAAATTGGTTATGTCAAAAGGTGTGCATAGCAGATTCGTATGGGTTTTACGGCATGTTCTAAGCTCAATTGGACTTAGGAAGTCCGCCCCGATTCTCGAATAGGCTATGTACACTGGTATAGACCCTTATAGACTGACCGAGACTTAGTTTAAGAGCGTACATGGCGTCATTATACTGTTTCCATGACTACGTGCTACTTGATCCACATCTTTTTCAAAAAACGTCATTTTCAAAAATTTGCATCCTTTTCAAAATATCCAATTTCAAAACCCCGGACATATACCGAATTTAGGACTTATGATTTTACTCAAAATAGCCTTTTTTTCTAGCCGGTATTATGCCCAATTCAAAACTCGAAATTATTTTCGAAATTTTCAAACCGTCACCCAGCCCACCTTTTCCGTTTTTCTCGAAAAAGGGTCGGGTCTCCCCGGATTTTTCGGTCTTTTCAAAATATCATATTGCAAAAACTTTCTCTTCTTAGGACTTCCCGTATTTAGCACTGTCGGGTCGTGTCATAAGTCGTTGAAGTCTCTAGCGTCGAAACTCCGTCGATCTTACATCACGAGTTTCCCCCCTATCCCAGTCCGCCTTATTTTACTAAGGCAAGACCCACCTACATAGGACATACTCCTACAAAGGTTAGCCCAACTACACAATCGAGTCTAAAGTCTGGGAATGTCTCACGTGAACCTTCCTTCGAACAGGGCCCAACCCACATAGTTGGATCCCGAGGAAGGCCCACCTTTTCACAAGTCACCCGTCTAGGTGTCTTTTCCGAGTCATTACCGTCTTAGTCTTCTTCCTTTTCCCTTGCTCGGGATGTACTTTTCTTAGGATTCGGGTTAAGTTGCTGATTACGCGGTGTTCTTACAGACAGACCACCCTTCACTCGAACCATGACGAAAGAAGCCATCGATGAGTTGACAGCTTCGTTGACCAGAATCCAAGACCAATTGCGACAAATGAGGGAGGACCAGATTGCCATCGTCACTCGGGTTAGTGCCGTAGAACAAGGAACCCCCAATGCTTCGATCGAAGATGGTGGACCGTTGGCCGCATTGGCCGGCGCGGTCCAAAAACTGCAAGAACAGGTCCACTCGACCACCAGAAACACTATTCTCGCGGAAAATGCTCGTATCTATTTGCCCCTGACCGATGAACTGCCCGCTAACCTCAACTTAATGGGCTTGCCAATGTTTGACGGAACTGAAGACCCGGTACTCCACATTCGGGCTTTCAAGGATTTTATGGCTGTTAAGGGGGTCAAATCGACCATGTTCAAGCATCTCTTTGCTTCCTCTCTGGAAAAGCACCCGAAAGCCTGGTACTACAGGCTTGACCCCAAGAAATACAAAACCTGGGACGATGTTGCAATGGAATTCGCGCGAAAGTACGCGGATAATGCTGAAATCCAGACTACCATGCATACTCTGGAAGTTATGGCCCAAGAGCCTAAGGAGGGTTTCACTAAATACCTTCAAAGGTGGAGGACCGAAAGTGTTAAGCTGGTGGACAAGCCCAGCGAAAAAGTGCTAGTGGAGGCCTTTGTCAAAAACCTCCTCCCCGCTTACCGAGTCCATCTCCGGTATGCCATCATACCCGACTTCGCCACTTTGACCGAAATGGGTACTAGAATCGAAGACGATCTAAGGCTAGAGAACCTTACTAAGGCCTCTACCAAGGGGTATCAAGGAGCCAGTTCATCCTCCAGCAAGCCCGCAACCACAACGGCGGCCCGAAGCATCTTCGACGAGGTTAACTCATTGGACACCTCGACCAAAAAGAATACTCCAAATCGGGTATTCACCGACATAGGGACAACTTATGCTAATGCCTTACAAAGGCTGTCTTCAAAAGGCCTAATCCAACTGATAGGCCCAATTCCGGAAGTTCCCGTGGAAAAGCGATCCAAGAGCTACAACATTCAAGCCTATTGCCACTATCACCAAGGCAACGGGCACGACACGGAGAAATGCTGGAAGTTGAAACATCTCATTCAAGATCTGATCGAAAGTGGGAAGATACCACTACCCAGTGATAAGCCAAGTAACAAAAATAATCCTCTTGCTACTCATGCCATTTTTACTGGAGAGGTAGTCGACTGCTCTCATCTCATTTCCCCTTTCATTTCCCAAATCAACGGGATATGGAACGACGATGAAGATGATGTTTACTTAGCCAAGGGGGAAGCTGTCCCCATCACCATCGAAGAAATCCGGAAAGCTAAAGCCAGAGCTCTGGCCGGCACACACACCATCACGGCCGGTCTCGCCACTCCGGAAACCGTCACTGAACCTTCCAGGACGGAACTCACTCCCGAAGAGCCAAACGCTGACACGGCCCTAGTCAGACAACTAAATAGGGTCCGAACTGATATTACTATATGGCAGCTTTTGGTTAGTTCTCAGGTGCATCGGGCAACACTTACTAGGGCTCTTGATGAAATCAAGGTCGACTCATCGGTTACCCCCACCGAGATGGTAGCCACTATCTTGCCACACCTCAAGGACAAGTCTAAAGGAGAAGGCCCACTTATCACTTTCTCCGAGTCCGACCTTCCACCATTCGGGACCACCCATAACTTGGCCCTATACATCACGGTGATCTGCCGAAACAAGTATCTCCCGATGACCCTGATTGATGACGGGTCCGCAGTAAACGTCCTTCCTTTAAGGACAGCCAAGGCCCTCGGCATTACCGAGGCTGACTACCTTCCAACTGCACAAACTATCCAGGCTTTTGATGGAAGCCCAAAATCAGTGGCTGGGGCCGTTAAGCTAACAATCATAACGGGCCCGATCGAGAAGGAGTTAGAATTTCAAGTGATCGATGTCACTTCATCTTTCAATCTGCTACTCGGGAGACCATGGATTCACGCGGTCAAAGCCGTGTCTTCCACTCTTCACAGGAAGGTCAAGCTACCTTTACAAGATGGGATCGTCACTCTCGAAGCTACTCCTATAACCGTGTCAAGCTGCAACACGGCAGGCTCAGCTGACCCACGAGGTTTCAACTTTGTGGGAATGATCGAGGAAGAATACCTTTTCCGGCCATACTTCACTACTAGCATCGATACGATGCTACAGAATCTGGGTTGCCTACCAGGAGTCACATCAAGGCCCTATCTTCCAGCTGGGAAAATTATCGAAGCCCTGAACAACGGGCAATCTCGCCTCGGTCTAGGTTACACTATGGCGCCAGGATGCACGGACCAAACCAAGGCGGTCACGTTCGTCACTCCAGTATTTGGAACTGTTCAAGTGGGCCTCTATCAGCCCACCATCTCATATCCCGGGACCAAACTGGCTCGGGAATGCAATTTCATCCCGGATGATATCTTTGCCCTTATCCAGGCCGAATCAAAGGAGGGCACAAACAATACTGAGCCCATCCTAGGACTCCTATTCGGAGAAGACAGGGTCATCCCAACCTCTAAACAAGAGTTAGTCAGCCTGATTCTCCGCAGCAGCAGGTTCGATCCAACCAAGCTGATCTCCGATGTGGGTGCCGACACCGGGAAGAGAGCTTGGAGGAAGACAACTAAGTGGACCGACAGTCAGGGTCGAGTCTACAAGCTAACTACTGGTGAAGAAGATATGCATGCTGCCGAATCCGAATCCGAGTCCGAGTCAGAGTCAGAGTCGGAGTCTAAGTCGAAGTCTAGAGGGTCCAGTACTAGGATCGAGTCTGTAACCCCTCTCCCTTCTTTAGTCACACCACCGGGAGCCCCAGAGTCTGTCCCGAGGGCTCTCCCTATCCCGCCTCTGACCAACGATCAGATGACAGCTCTCTTCTAGCTATTTTCAAAATTCACTATCAATAATAATGATAACCGTTCTGCTTACGACTTGGATTATTTTCAAAATATTTTTAAAAATCTTACTTGCAATGACATTGAGAAATCCGACGAACAGGTACCATTGCCTCCGCATCTAATCGAGCAAAGGGAGTCCCGAAATCCGGTAATCAAAGAAACCTATTCCATCAACGTAGGAACCCCTTTAGAACCTCAGATGCTTAAGTTGGGCCTATCTCTAGATCCCGAGGAGAAACAACAATTCACGGATCTCCTCCAAGAATTCAAAGACGTCTTTGCATGGTCCTACAAGGACATGCCGGGAATAGACCGGGAGATAGCTGAACACCGAATACCCATCAAAGACGGGTACAAGCCGGTAAAACATAAACTTCGAAGAATGAGGCCCAAATGGTCTCTCAAAGTCAAGGAAGAAGTCGATAAACAATTCAAAGCGGGCTTTATCCAAGTGTCTGAATATCCAGACTGGGTTGCAAACATAGTACCAGTACCCAAAAAAGATGGCAAAGTCCGAGTATGTGTAGATTTTCGGGACCTTAATAAGGCCAACCCAAAAGACGATTTTCCGTTGCCACATATCGATATACTGGTAGATAACACGGCCGACCATGCCCTTCTATCATTCATGGACGGGTATGCCGGATACAATCAGATCAAAATGGCGGAAGAAGACATGAGTAAGACCACCTTCATCACACCTTGGGGGACTTACTGCTATACCGTAATGCCATTTGGGCTTATCAACGCTGGTCCCACTTATCAACGGACCGCCACCACTTTATTGCATGACATGATGCATAAGGAAGTGGAGGTCTAATTGGACGACATGATCGTCATATCCAAAGACCGAAACGGGCATGTCGCGGCCCTAAGGAAATTCTTCACCCAACTACGCAGGTACAACATGAGGTTAAACCCTCAAAAATGCAGTTTCGGGGTAACATCGGGCAAGCTACTGGGCCACATTGTCAGCCAACGTGGCATCGAAGTTCACCCAACCAAGATCAAGGCCATTACCGAGATGCAACCGCCTAAAACCGAAAAGGAGATAAGGGGGTTTCTCGGGAAAGTCCAATATATAAGTCGGTTCATTTCAAAGCTAACCATGGTATGTGAGCCCATTTTCAAGAAACTGAAGATAGGAGAACGAACACTATGGGACGACAAATGTCAAATGGCTTTCGATAAGATCAAGGAGATTCTATCCTCTCCACCGGTGTTAATGCCACCCCAGCATGGTTTGCCTCTGTCGCTATACCTAACAACGACCGAGACGGCCATGGGCGCTATGCTAGCCCAGACGGTCGATTCCGAAGAATGGGCTATTTACTACATCAGTAAAAAGTTCTTGGAATACGAATGCAAGTACACAATGCTCGAGAAGACATGCCTAGCTCTGGTTTGGGCCACTAAAAAGCTCCGACACTACATGCTTAGTCACGAGGTACATGTGCTATCCAAAATGGATCCAATCAAGTATCTATTCGAGAAGCCCATCCTCAACGACCGTATATCCAGATGGACTTTAATGCTAGCTGAGTTCGACCTCAAGTTCGTACCTTTAAAAGCCATCAAAGGCCGGGTAGTAGCGGAATTCCTCGCTGATAGTCTGGTATCCGAGGAAGAACACACCGATACTTGGGCCTTCCCAGATGAAGACATATTCCATACCGACACCGACACATGGGATCTGTATTTTGACGGAGCGTCCAACTTCCGAGGATTTGGTGTCGGGATTTTACTAATGTCACCACAAGGAGAACACACCCAGTTATCCATCAAGCTAGATTTTGACGTGACTAACAACACAGCCGAGTACGAAGCGTGCATTCACGGGCTGCAAGCCGCCGCCGATTTAGGAGTAACAAACCTCCGGGTCCACGGTGACTCATCTTTAGTCATAAATCAAGCCTTACAAAAATGGAAGACTCGGAACGCAAATCTCGTGGCTTACCAAGCACGAGTAAGGGTTCTCGAAAAACAATTCTAAAAAGTAGAGTACATTTATCTGCCTCGGGAAGAAAACCAGTTTGCAGATGCTCTCTCAAAATTAGCATCTTTACTGAATATCCCAACACATCTAACCAGCATGCCCATTTGCGTCGAAAGACGATCCGAGCCGGCATACATCCACGCTATCCAAGATATTGAGATAACTGATCCAGAACCTTGGTATCAGGCTATTCTAACCTACTTAACGTCAGGGGAATATCCTCCGGGAGCTGAAAACCGGGCCAAGAAAGCTCTACGAAGATGGGCAACCCAGTTCATCCGCACAGATGATGGACAGTTATGTAAGAAGACAGCACAGGGGGCTTTACTCCTATGCATTAACAAAACTCGAGTCGAAAGAGTTATGGCCGAGGTACATGATGGTGAAAACGGTCCGCATATGAACGCCCATATGTTGGCCCGAATAATCACAAGACTCGGCTACTATTGGAATAGCATGGAAACTGACTGTCAGTTATATGTCAAACACTGCCATAACTGTCAGATTTTCGCCAATGTTCAGCATATGCCTTCATCCCTATTATATACAATGACATCACCATGGCAATTCTCAACATGGGGAATTGATATAATTGGGAAAGTAAACCCTTCTGGGACGGGAGGTCACTGTTTTATTTAAGTGGCTATCGACTATTTCACTAAATGGGTCGAAGCCGAGTCATACCGGATCTTGAATGCCAAACATGTGGCTAAGTTCATCCAAAACAAAATTATACGTCGATACGGGATTCCGCACGAGTTCATCAGTGATCACGGGACCCATTTTCAAGCTGAAACTGCCACTTTGCCGAAAAAGTACAAGATCCAAAGGCATACATCGTCGCCTTCTCGTCCCCAAACAAATGGAGCGGTGGAGGCAGCCAATAAAACAATTGTCACCATACTTAAAAATATGGCTGAGAATTACCGGGACTGGCCCGACAAGATACCCTTTGCCTTATGGGGATATCAGACATCAATTCGAACTGCAACCGGAGCAACTTCATACTATCTGACATATGGAATGGAAGCAGTCCAGCCAGTCGAGCTAGAAGTACCATCCCTTAGGATTCTGCTCGAGAGCCAGGTACCTGAAGCAGATTGGGTCCAAGCCCGATATGACTCACTAGTCCTCTTAGACGAACGGCGATCTCGGGCTCTGAATAATATTCAGATATATCAGAAAAGGATCCAACGGGCTTTTAACAAAAGGGTTAGGCCCAGGAATATCAAAGAAGGCAATCTAGTCCTAAAATCTGTTCGAGCTTTACTACCAGTTGACCCAAGGGGAAAATTCAAACCCAATTGGGCTGGGCCGTATATAGTGAAGAAAATCCTTTCGAGAGGAGCAGTAATGCTAACAGACTTGGACAGGAACGAGTTCGTCAACCCAACAAACTTGGACCAGCTGAAACGTTACTACCCATAAGCCCTGTCTCAATGTCATTTGCAAAATTTATAAAATTTTTCTTTTTATGAATTTTCAAAAATTTTAAGCAAGTCAATAAGTTAGGATTATTTATCCTACCGTTGCACATCTCGAATTAATAATCTTGATGTATTTTGAAAAATTGCAAAAATACATCTGAACTACGGAAGGTTTGATTCCATTAATTTTGGATACGTAGGCAACCCCTCAAAAGGGTACAACCACTGCAATAACGAAAAGACGGGAACGGTATTCACTAATATGTCTTTTTATTATGTAAGAAAAACCGATAAACTCGGGAATTTCAAAAATACATCACAAAAAAAAAAAATCACACCACAAAAAATAGTAGTAATACTTAAATAATAAATTTAGGAGACTACTCGTACATATTGTCCTTTCCCCTTATCTTTTGGGTCACGTGGAGCCCGAGGCCGACGGGGCGGGGGCGAACGTTCCCTAATCACAAGGGAAATTTCTTTAGCTCGAACCCGCTTCTTCGATTTTGGGTCTTCCACCGCTTGCACCGGTCCAAGCTGAGCCCTGATGGGCTCGGGAAGTCTGTCTCGAGGACCAAGTCGGTCCTTAACCGCCAACTTTTACCATAGTCTCCTTTCTAAATCCGTCTGGGGGCTCACTTTCCCCCGTGCACCCTTAGTACTGGACCCTTCAGTCTGAGTCCTAGATTTCCCTTTCTGACCTGCCGGAGTAGTGTCTTCGTCAAAGAAGCTTCTATTATCTTTAGCATGTTCCCGGCGTAACAGGTCGAAGGCCTCGTCAGTCTTCAAGGCAGCTCGGGTTTTAGCTGAATCAACTCGTGTCCATCTCACATAAGAGTCAGATACCCAGATCGAATGAGGATTTTTAGGAACGGGCCAAGTAGCTCGTGTATACCACCTTTGCATCCAGGTGTCACACATTACATCTGTCAGCTGAGTAGATTCACTCACGACTGCCTCAATTTCTGGGATACTTTGCGCCCGTCCATATTACCTAAGTATGCGAACGGGAAAGAGGTGAATTGTCTGTCTAAAAGATAGGATTACTTGATATCTAGCCCTATCTCGAGACTCCAAACCGGTCCGAACATAAATGGGCCACCACGGGACGGTCCATCGGATCAACGGGCCTTCATGGAAAGATAGCACCTCATCCCAGAATTTTTGGGTATTGAAGCGGGAAAAGGCAATAGTCTGTCTCCTCATCATCACTTGCTTGGGTTGATACCGGCTCACGTCTAGGGGAGGATCCAAGATCGATAGCCTCTCGAACAGCCACAGCTGAAAAACCCACAAAAATCAAAATCGCGAAAAATTGTCAAAATCGCGTAAAAAAAACGTGAAAAAAAAACGCGAAAACCGAGAAAACCGCAGAAACCGGGAAAATTGGGAAGAAACCGCAGAAACCGAAAAACCGAAAAAATCAGAAAAACCAGAAAAAATAAAAAAAACCGGTATACCTGTAGAAGACGGGTACTCCCAGTCAGCCGGGCTGACGGATCCCTCTTGCAATTATCCAAACCATGGATAATCTCTCCTGTAATCAACCAAGCCGGGCTGTGCTCCGTTTGCATCAGGTCAGCCACAGTGAAAAGTCTAACATGACCCACGCAAGATAATAAATCCATATGGCCCTCGAAGGCATAGACACGGAGCATGCAAAAAGTAAAGGCCCTACGGCTGTGGACCGGCCTGACCCGGACGTCATCTGGGTTCATAAATTTTTCAGCTAGATCGATCAAGGAAACGGTATCTCCTTCCAGCATACGGGATACCTCCATGTGAGAAAGCCCTAAAAATTCCCGTAACTTCCTTCTTGGGTCAGAAACCGAAAAAGGGATAGCAGGGTGAAGTATGGGATTCCATCCTCGTGCAGCAGCAATTTCCTCAGGGATAGGACAGATTTCGCCTCGAGGAAAACTAAAAACCTGATAAGTATCGTCCCAGTAGGACAGGCAAGCATCCAAGAAGTGACGATCTACTTGCATTTGACGGATCACGAACAATTGAGTAACGCCATTCTGATTTAGGATGACCCTATCTGCATCTCTGAAATATTTGGACCACTCATGCAGCATTCCAACTAATCGGTCGATTCCCATAGTTGGATTTCTAAAAGAAAGAATAAATTTCTCAGGGTTTGTTTTTTTTCTCTAAGGAATTGTGGGAATTGTGGGAATTATGAGAATTTATGAAGCAAGGAGGGGGTATTTATAGCATAAAACCAAATTCTCCGCCTCACCTTAGGATTCCCAATCCTAGAGTATTTAGCGTACAATCTTTATCCTGAGGCTTAGCTAAGTCATCCCGAGCATTCCTATTCCTTTTCAAATTCAAAATTCTCTAATTTTCAAAGACTCCTACAAACTCAAAAATTCAAAACTTTTCTCAAAACTTTTATTCCCCAGCGCGAGTCATTTTTCCTACAAATGTTACATGCAAAACTTTGCAACTTTGCATAAATATGTACAGGACGACTCAAATAGGACCGTGCAATTCGCATAACTCCCCAGCGGCATTTAGCAAGATGAGCCCATATATAGGCCCATTTTAAGTCTTATACGACGAGTTCAATCCCCCACGGAGTTATCATCAGCTCAGGTACATTTCTAGTCTGTGGCCGGCGGGCCCTTTACGCAGGTCTAATGGACCTTAAACGACCCGACCAGAAGCTACCAGGTTTTAATCTTTGATTGATCTGGTGGCTACTCTGACTTTCGCCCTGTCCAAGCCTCATTCAGAGTGGGGGCTCTGTAGACACCCTCATTTGGCTGCTAGGTGTCTATAGCAGTTTCCGACAAACACCCGATGATGATCGGACGCAAACGTGCTTTAACGTACTCGGAAATGGGCTCAAAATCATGGATATTTAGCTTGCACATTTCAAGGAGTACAAATCTCACAAAACCAACCTCAAATTCAGGCCCAGTGGGTCGTTTCGAGTCAAATAACACTAATTTGGGTCGAATCCGACACCAGGGGTAAAACCGTCTTTTAGCGACCGAGTCAAAACCCGGTCAAAGATATTTCCCGAGACTCGTGAGTCAGCCGTGACACCTCACACGGTTGGTTCGGACTCCAACTCCACAAAAAATCAGCTACACAAATATTAAACAATTCCGTTTAAGGTAGAATTCGATCTCAAGTAGGAATCCTATCCGAAAACCGAATCAAACACTCGACCGAGCTAGGATACTCGGCCGAGTAGCCTACCAATCTGCCGGTTCCCTTTCTTCCTTCACAAGAAAACGGAATCCTCACACCCCTCGACTTCCTATATTTCCTATCCTAAGCGGTAGTTCTAATTCAAATGCACCTCTCCTAGCCAAGGTCGGGATTTTCCTATAAATAGCCCCTTGCATGACACAAAAACAACAACGATTATTCATTATCAAACATCAACACCTTTTTACAAAGCATCAACTTTTACATCGAGAAACCGATAGTGCAAAAAAACCAAAGGAGCCGGTCCTATACCCGTCCCCCTTTTACACGTCCCACCAAACCACCATAACCCACCGACGTTAAACTCGACGCTCTTGTGCCCAAGCCACGTCCCGACGAGCCCCGATCCGAGTAAACCGAAGCATGTAGGTTGAGGGTGTACCAAACCCGATTTCTCCTTCTTCTTCTCTTCTCCCTCTCGTCGTCCGTCTTGTCTTTTTTTTTGGGTCGTGTGTCGTCCTTTTTACGAGTCCTTCGTCGTTTTTTTATTATTTCTAATATCGATAATACTAAAAAGCTATTTTCACATAACGAATATTCTTAAAAATATGATACCGATTCTCTAATCGAATATCGTATTAAAAGAATTACATTAATCTCGTTGATGCTAATAATCGTTACTTTTTATAAAATACAACGATTTTAACGCGGAGAGAACAAACACTCTTTTCGATCAAATTCTTTCCGTTCAAATCTCTTTCAAACTATTTTACAAAACTTTTTTTTAAAAAAATTCATTCCGAATATTCGATATCGATTTCATAATCGAATATCGGGTACGACGAATGTCGAAAACATAAATCGAGTATAAATTAGTTCGTATTTGTACGCGATTTATTAGAATTTTCGAGCAACAAGCGCGACCGGGACAGACCCGCACGCGAGTCGCGCCCATCCCAGGTGACTCGCGCACGGGCCTGAAACCCGAGTCCTTTTTTTTAGCTTTTCGTCCGTTTTTTATTTATTCTACAAAACGATTTCTTAAAATTTGCATCTTTTCTAAAACTATTCCGAGTATTTGATATCGATTTCATAATCGATTATCGAATATAACGAATATCGAAAATTTTAAGTCGAGCACGAATTATGCAATCACTACAAGAATAGATGGGCCTGGCGTCCATCCATTGGCTTCCGTTAGTGGACGCTGTATGAGTCCTGGCGTCCGCAAACAGACGCTAGAAAGTGGATGCCACGACCAGTCGCCTTTTTTTTAAACGGGCGTCCACTATTGGACGCCAAAGAAATTGGCGTCTGACAGCGGACGCTATGAATGGCGTCTTACTGTGGACGCCAGATGGGCCAAGGTGGCGTCCATAGTCGGACGCCATGTGCATCATGTTGGCGTCCGACTATGGACGCCATCTTGGCCCATCTGGCGTCCACAGTAAGACGCCATTCCCCTGAATAGAAGATCGTCTTTAGTTCCCTCCGGCGTCTGGCTTGGCGTCCGTTATTGGACGCCATTTATGCTGATGCATTACCGTAGCCAAGCGTTCGATGTCTAGCCAAAACCTGCAAAATAAAACAAATCCACAACTGTCGACCATCGACAACACACTCTCAATCAACCAAAACACTTGATCTCCCGCCACATTTACGCTAAAAAACCATTTATATAAAAAAGTTTTAAGATACGGTTTAAAGGTACATAAATCTAAACTAGTTCGAAGATACATAATCCATAAATCCAGTTACAACACCAACAACAAAAAACAATCAGCTAACTGTGAAGCTAGCTGAAGCACCAGAGTTACCGCCATCCCCGCTAAAGGGGTCTCTGTCGTCTGGAGGGGAAGGGGGACGACCTGGGTTGCATTTGTTGAACATGGCCTGAAACATGGCCATCTGTTCCTGCATCTTCTTTATCTGCTCCGCCTGCTCCTTCAGTTGCTGCTTCATGGCCTCCTTTTCTTGGTCGGGCTGCTGAGACTCGGGTGGCGTATACTCCATCTGTGTGGAGGTGCCTAGACGCGCTGTGGGAGGTGTGAAGTACATCCCGTGTGCATTCCCAACACCATACACACTACCTTTCTTGTACCCCTTCACGACCTTGAAATAGGTCTCATTCGGGTCTACTTCGGCACCACTAGTAGAACTCTCGTTATTTGCTAACTCCTCTTGGTAGGCATCCTGCGTACACAACAGTGATTTCAATTCAAGTTATTAGAAAATGAAATCAATAAAGATACTTATCTACCACCTAAAGTAAATATATAGGCACAGTTGATTTGTTTGAAATAGTAAGT
Organism: Agrostemma githago; assembly: GCA_958450325.1. Classification (NCBI taxonomy): domain Eukaryota; kingdom Viridiplantae; phylum Streptophyta; class Magnoliopsida; order Caryophyllales; family Caryophyllaceae; genus Agrostemma; species Agrostemma githago. The sequence continues at coordinate 13,774,170 of OY288239.1, forward strand.
ACTCACCCAGATTGCCTGATCTCTACTCGTCATAAAAGAAGTCCCTTCCGAGTCGGTCTTCCCGTGCATGTCTAGGAACACCTCAGGGGCGGTTGGCGTCCTCCCGAGTTCAGCTTGTAGCTGTTAAATAAATACGACCGTTAGGCAAACGTATTTTACGTGAACGTAGTTTATGATTAATCAAGTAGGAGTACGATATTATTAGAAATCATACCCTCTTGAGACGAAGAAACGAAGACTGTGAACCCCGATGATGTGTCGGGTCGGCCTTCCCCACATGCTCACAGTTCTTCAATTTGTTTTGTGATGCCCTCTCCGATCTGACCTTGAACCCCTGGTCGTCGTGGTACTTAACCCACCTCTCCAACGCCTCACCTGAAGTATGACAACACTAATATATTATTAGTTAATATTGTAAAAGATTGAAGTTAGATTTTTCTTTAAAATTGAGTAATATAAAAAACTACACCTTTCAGGTCTTTCAGCGCAGTCCCCCGCTTGTGGCGCTTGTTCATTACGTCCTTGAAGCGGCGTGAGCAAGTCTCATTGTACCGCTCGTATACCCTTCCTTCGAGCTCCGGCTTCCAACAGAACTTCAACTACAAAATCAAGGCGGATTAGTAATTAGTAAAAGAAATAATAAAAAACTACACATTATGAGTGCGGAACTCGGTAGCAAAAACAGTAAACGAACCCGAAAGTTGTTGAACCACTGCGCCCGCTGATCCGTCGGCACCTGAGTCCAACAGGCATACCCTAGACCTTTGTCGGTCATGTAGCTGTTAGTACAGCCAGTGGTCACCTCCCCATGGAGGAACCTGCACCAAGTCGAGAGACACAGACATGTACGAAATATTACAAGATGTATGTAGTCCAAAAGTTCATAAGTTAAAAAAGAGTGGGCATGTTAGATTATATTACCATACGCGACCGGGGTCGAGAATCACACGCCCGTTCTCGTCCTTTTGTAGCTCCTCCGTGTTCCCCTGCCGTTGCTCCTCGTCATTCTGCTCCTGTTGCGGCGTTTCAAGGACCACTTCCTCCTCCTCCTGCTGGGAGGTCGATGCGTGAACAGACCGACTACCTCCGCCACGTTTCCTCGTCGATCTACCGCCTGCCATTATCTTAACCTTGCAACAAATTAGCAACAATTAGCAATTACAATCTAACACAATAGAAATAACGTACACAATAAGTAACACAATGATTAATGTGGGTAACCTACTACAACAAGTCTAGAGGTCATCTTCGCTGTCGTTATTGCCCTCAGCCTCACTGTCCTCACTCTCTCGAGCAAGGCAGCAATACCATCGACACAGGCAAAGGGTAGGTTGAACTCACATTTAAGGCTGACTACCATAGATGCGACTTCTAACAAAGTCACCTCGCACCCTCCGTATAACGGTTTCTCCGAAGCGTTCAACATGTCGAAGAACGCCTTCGCTCGTGGGTTAGGTTCTTGTGGGTTGGGTGAGTCGTGTTGGTTGGGTGAGTCATTCCCATATGTGTTATCGTTGTTAAACAAGTTGCACTCCACTACGTCAACTATCATACCTCTCAAACCCCCCTCATTTTGACGGTTTTCGGGTTCCTCAGACTGAGCTGGCTCACCATGACAAATCCAATTATAATAATTTGATGAAAAACCATTATAGATGACATGTTCCTTAACTACAAGGACATCAAAAAATTTAATGTTCTTGCATTTAGTGCACGGACACCTAACCTCCCCCCTCGATGCATAGTCTACTGACTTTTTAGCGACCTCGACAAATGATTCCACACCCCTCAAAAATTCTACGGTGGGATGTCTCTTCTTATCAAGTCTACCCTCATACATCCATTTGCGTTCAACTCTCTTCATTTTCTATGTTCAAAAAATATATATAACAAATAAAAGTTTAATTTCCGTAACTTAATTTAGAACTTACTAAACGAAAATTTAATCAACACTTAACTTAAACTTAATTTCTCTAACTTCATTTCCATAGCTGAGTATCCTCAATTTAACTTAATACGTCAAAGTAAACCCATTTTTTTAATTTGCAACTCTCATATTAATTTTTAATTGACCTTACAAAAATTAGTCACCGAATTTATTCACAAATGTAATCACAATTTAATCCCAATTTACAAAAACTGTAGCTAATTTATCAAAGTAATCCAAATTCAACCGAACAAAACACAACAATTCATGGCTCATGTCAGACAGAAATAGCTTAAACAGGTCAAAAAAGGGTCAAATTTTCGAATGCAGAAATCAAATTTCCAAAAGCGCCGCTAACACCTATTTACAACCCCAATCAGGATAGAAGTGGTTTCGGGAAAATTCGGCATTATTACGACACCATTTGGTCCGTCCTAAGTCACACAAAACCTCACGGAAGGCCCTAGAGGTGATTCTAGCTCAATTCAACCAACTTCATCAAACCCTATTCATAATTGTGATGGGCAAATCTAATCTACCTAATCAAATTTCAACTAAACTAATCAACCTAAGCGAATTTGGGCTAATTAAACTAATCAACCTAATCGAATTTTAGACCTAAACAATATTAACGAGCAAACTATCAATAAAAACGATAACAATCAAAAATAAGAACTAATTATAATAAATAACAACTAAGTAAAGTAAGAAAACATACCACAAATTAAGAAAAAGAATGAAAATTGGGGAGGAAATTCAAAGGAAATCGGCGAGGGAGTGCGGAGAGAGTTTAGAGAGATAAAAAAAAATTTAGAGAGTGAAGGGGGAGAGGGGGGTGGGCGGGTATTTGTCGCCGAAAACATTTGGACGGGCGTCCACTATCGGACGCCAGGTGGACGCCCGTGTTTTCCCTTTGGCGTCCGACAGTGGACGTCATTTGGGGTATATGGCGTCCGTCTGTGGACGCCTGTTGGCCTGAATTTCGTCCTCCATCCTCAGTCGGACGCCAAGTTTGGCGTCTGACGGTGGACGCCCGGAAGTATTTTCAGACGCCATGTGGGCGTCCATATGCCCAGGACGCCAAAATAGCGGACGCCTGGGACTGTTTTTCTTGTAGTGAATATTCGTACGCGGTTTAATAAAAACACCGATTTTCAGAAAATCGACCTCGAAACAGGCCGGGGCGCGAGTCGCGCGCACCCCGGGCGAGTCGCGTGGCAGACTGAAGCGCGACCCGTCTTTTCTCTTTTATTATTGATACGGGTTAGTCGCGTCACCGTAATCAAAATAATCCTAGATTACTACTAACGGGTAGCTAGCGGTAAGCAGGGTCGATTCCACAGGGAGGCAGGTTGAAAATTATAAGTTAGTCAATTAAATTATCGGAGTCACGATTTTATGGTTTGGTGAGCTGACGGTCTAATAAAATCTAAATAATAAAAATAATGAATTAATCAAAATAAGAAAAGCACCAGAGTCTTCGGATCATCACGTATTAAAACAAGCATACATACAATTTCCAAATAATCAGTTAAGACGAGTTAAAGGATATCGACACGGTCCTCTCGGATCACTAGTCATCCTAGAAGTCACCTAACGGGCTCTTGCTACTTATTAGGGAATTCTATCGATTACAACGAGTCTAATCCGTTCCAGGCTTTCGGTCTTAGGTCGGGATTTACAAGATACAAACAATCAATTACGGCCTATAATTAATTATTCGTCGTTATAATGTTGCAAGAGCGATTTAACTCGTAAAGGTCGATTATTCAGTTATCACATATAAACTCAATTCAATTCGCAGTTCACCTAAACTCTGACGGAAGATTAGCTAAACATATTTACAGTAATCCTAACAAAATAAAACATGATGAAGGATGAAGGAGAATGAGAAAAAGCTAAAAATAAAAGAGGATAAAAGTTACAGGAAACAAACGGAAGGAAGAAAAAAATAAAAGTTACAGTAAACTAAGACAGAGAGAGGTTAGGGAAGAAGAAGGAATTACCGAAATTGGAATAACTAATTAGAACGAAGACGGAGAATAATAATGAAAACCGAGTCTTGATTGAAAATAATAAATACTGAAATTGTGCGAAATACTAAATATTTACAGTAAACTACAAACTAAAACTAAACTAAAGATGAAGATGAATGATGAGATGATTACTGAGGAAGAAGATAGATGAAAGAGATCATAAAATTAAAGCTGTATTTAAACTGCTTAAGCCCTCCATAACTGTCCTCCCTTTCCTGCTATCTTCAAGCCCTTTCCTGCTATCTTCAATCCCATTAACTAGGTAGTGGGAAGAACTGAAGAGCGTAATAGGGGGAGTAGTGGGTAACGTCAACTGAATTAGTCTTGGAGTGGTATCCTATCCTGCGGACTTGGATTTTAGGCTGGTAGACTTGAGATCCAAGTCTGCAGACTGAGTTCAATCTAGGCTTCCAACGGACTTCTCCTCAGTCTACGGACTGTCTGCTGCACTTTCTCAGTCTATAGACTTGTTTCCCAGTCTATAGACTTGTGCTTTAGTCTTCAGCTTTATTACTTTCTTCTTCTCAGTCTATAGACTCACAGTCTAGTCTATAGACTTGCTTCCTTCTTCTTGGTCTACAACGAATCGGTTTCAGAGCTTTAAGATTTTTGATGCAATTTTTAGCTCTTTTAACTACTCGGTCTCAATTATCTGCAAAACAACAAAAGAATACCCGAGTAGCACATATGGGAGTACCACTTTTCTTTTTTCTTTTCTTTTCTTTCCCCGGCAACGGCGCCAAAATTGACACGGTCTAGTCGCGTTACCGTAATCAAAATAACCTAAATACAACTAACTGATAGATAGTGATAAATAGGGTCGATTCCACAGGGAGGCAAATTGCATTTATAAGTCGGTCGATTAAAAGGTCCAATTCACGAAGTGCGATTTAGTTGAGTTTATAAACTAACAGACTACAGCAGACAATAAACTATGATGCTAAAATTGAAACAGTAAACTAGTATGAAGATAATAAAATTAATGGAAGAAAAACACCAAAGTTACAGGATCGTCATAAACCAAAATAAGCACAAATACAGTAATCAAACAATCGATAAATATGAACTAAAGGGTGTAGACACGGTCCTCTCGGATCACTAGTCTCCCTAGAATTTACCTAACGGGCTCTCGCATCTTATTAGGAAATTCCAACGATTACAACGAGTCTAATCCGTTCCAGGCTTTCGACCTTAGGTCGGGATTTAAAGGATACAAACAATCAATTAAGGCCTATAATTAATTATTCGTCATTGAGATGTTGCAAGAGCGATAAAGTTCATAAAAACCGATTTATTTAACTACTGCATAAATACGAAAATTGATTTATAAGTCACCTATAACTCTAGTGAAAACGGATTTAGCTACTCATATTTACAGTGACAATTTGTATACTAATAATGATGAAAAAAATGGAATATGTCATGATAACAGGATGAATATGAAAGATGAAGAATGATGGAATAATTATAAAAGTAACTGAATTACAAAACTATTGGAGAAGGAAGAAACATGAATTAATAAAATTAAAAGGATAGAATAACGTAAAATCTAATACTACTGGAAGAGGGAGATAGGGAAGAAGAGAAATTTACCCAATTTAAGAGAATGCAGAAATAAAGAAGAAGAAGAAGAAGAAACCCGAAAATAATAATACTGAATAATTCCCAAAATGCTTGAATTAATTACTGAAGGCTGATTACAGAAAGCTTCAAAATAAAAACTAATTTTGTTTTGATTACAGAGAGAACAAGGAAGAATATGAAGCAGAGAATATGTTAATAAAAGATGATCCAGATCATGAAATTCAAGCTGTATTTAAACTGCTTAACCCTCAATAGATGTCCTCCTTTTTCTGCTATCTTCAATCCCACTAACTAGGTAGTGGGAAGAACTGAAGAGCGTAATAAGGGGAGGAGTGGGTACGTCAACTGAATTAGCTTGCAGTGGTATCCCATCCCGTAGACTTGGATTGTAGGCTGGTAGACTTGAGATCCAAGTCTACAGACTTGTCTGCTGCACTTTCTCAGTCTATAGACTTGTTTCCCAGTCTATAGACTTGTGCTTTAGTCTACAGCTTCTTACTCCCTTCTTCTCAGTCTATAGACTCACAGTCTAGTCTATAGACTTGCTTCATTTTTCTTAGCCTACAACGAATCGGTTTCAGAACTTTAAGATTTTTGATGCAATTTTAGCTCTTTTAACTGCTCGGTCTTGATTTTCTGCAAAACATCAAAAGAATACCCGAGTAGCACATGTGGGAGAAAATAGCGTAATCCGACTCCTAAAATAATAAAACGACACGGGAATGCGTGCCAAAATAGGTGAAAAATCAAATAGGAACGGCACACATCAATTATCTTTCTTCGAACATCGTTTTTTTTACAAAACAGCGTCTTTTTAGCAAGATTTCAGATTTCGATATATTATTCATTGCATTCATATTTATATTCGATTTATTCAACCGTTACTAACACGTTTGTTCATCTTGTAGCAAATTCGTTGGAGTGCATCTGTCTGATCGGATTGTGAGACAATTCAAGTCAAGGTGGAGATTGTTAGGAAATAAGTGCCTTGCAATTGTCCTTTTGGATCTCGAATTGGTTTCCGACCTGAATCTGTTTAATTAGGAAAATTTCCTAATTAATATCTTATTGATTGGAGTTTCCTAATCAATATCTGAGTATCTGACCTAGGATTTCCTATTGTATAGGTTTCCTAATTTGTTTAGGGTTTCTGTTTAGGTTGAGAATATATATAAACTCTCATACCCTTACCCTAAGAATTATGATATCAGTCTGAAATCTGTAACCCCTCCTCAAATTAATAAAACTATCCCCTCCTTCTGCCCGTGGACGTAGCTAACAGGTTGTTAGTGAACCACGTAAATCTGTCTGTCTCTCGATTTTACGTTCTTATCTTTTTGTCTTTCTCTTCCGTTATAACAATATATATAAATATATATATAGAGAGAGGGGGGGGGGTGATCAAGGGAGTTACTAACTCCCCAAGAGTCCCTTAGTCTTAATCCTAACCTTCCATTCATCTTAAGATGGATGGATGGGCGGACTTCAATTTAAAAAAAAAGGAAAGACTATTATAAGCCTGCCAAACATCCCCTCACCCAAATCAATCACTACATTACTTCCCTCATACCCTTCCCAAACCCCTCCTTTTCAATTCATTTCCCAACTCAATTCATCTCTCTCTAACAAAACCCCAACAAATAATCTCCATTAATAACTCCGACCATACTCCGTCAACTACTCTGACCATACTCCATCAACTACTCCGACCATACTCCGTTTTTAACACAACATACTCCGTCAGTAACTTCGATCATCATACGAAGGTATGTTAATGCTTCATCTTCATCTTCATCTTCATGCTTCTTTTTCTTCATCATCTTCATCTTCATGCTTCTTTTTATTTTTCATACCTTTTTTTGGTATTTATGAAATTATTCATCTTCATTATCCAGGAAAAAAAAAGAACAACTTCATCGTTAAGATGAAGTTTGAAGATGAAGTTTTTCTTTTTTTGTGGGATGAATGAAGGTTGAAGATGAAGATGAAGATGAACAAGTCATTTAGTGTGTAATGTTCTTACAGAATTGCAAGACCACACACTTTCAGTTGTATAGTCACACTCATTATGTTGTAGAATCACATAATTGTACACTCATTGTAGTCATATATTCAGTTGTATAGTCACACTCATTATGATCTAAAGTCACACTCGTTATGTTGTAGAATCACTCAGCTGTAGAATACCTTGGGATCAAGGTATCATGCGTTTAATCATCTTCATCTTCATGCTTGTTTTATTTTTCATACCTTCTTTTTTTTGGTATTTATAAATTTATCCATCTTCATTATCCAAAAAAAATGAAGATTGAATATGGATGAATAAAGGTTGAATATTTAATGAATGTTTAGATATTTTTGTTTTTTTAAAGTCACAGTCGTCCATTCATCCATATTCAACTTTCATTTTTTTGTGGATAGTGAATATTTCAATTATTTAAACTAATATTCATCGTACGTACTTTATATATTTCAATAAGTTTTTAAAATATTTTATAATTAAAAGATAAAAAATTCAATTGAATATTACTTTATATTTTTAATTAAAATATCGAATCATAGATAAGGATTTAGAGATCTTGACTCTTGACCTACAAAAAAACGAGTTGGGCATGTCGGGTCAAGTATTGTCTTATATTAATGTTGAGTACTATTTAACACGATAATACAAGTTTTGTCTCCTATGTGCAACTGTACAAGAGAGTAAGTTACTAAAAATGCTAGATGATTTAAGTTAAGATTAGACATAAAAGTATATTCAAATAAAAAGATAATAGATACAGAGTAATAATTAATTTCTCCCAAAAGTGCTAGAGTTCATGACCCAAAAATTAACAGATTGGGTAGGACGGGTTTGCGGGTCAGGTCGAATTTAAAGCGAGATGATTGCATGCATGCAAATATATTAGATGTGGTAGAGTCAAATGGTTAGCGAGTAAAAGATATAGATAAACTTAATCTTTGCAGATGAGTTGTCATGGTCTCACGGACATATTAATATTGCTCACAGGCGCAAGATCTGGTATTTTGATGAGTGTCATTTGTTTCACGTTTCACCCAGGTAACTAATGTAGACACTAGAACTATCGAGTGGGTCGGGTCAAATACTGATCCCGTATTGGGTTATGGTCAGAGTACGGGTCATAAATAGTTTTGAATGCCTAATTTTTTACTGTTTTTAAGCAAAAAAAAAATTGATATTGGATTTTTATTTATTTTAATACTATTAGTATTATTTTCTTTAAATTATAATTTTTATATTTAAAAAAAATCAAAATTTTCTTAGCCTGTCTCAATTTTTTATTTCTTTCGATGTTGTCCCCTTAAGATAAACATTGATAAGCGGTGTCAAATCTTCGAAATGACAATGCTTTGAAATAATCATAGTCAATTCGTCGCATATATAACTCATACTCCATCCGTCTCACTAAAAGGGCCACTTCACCTTAGTGAGAATTAAGGTGTATAGAAATGTGTAATGGAAAATGAAAGTTGGAAAATAAGGGAGGTTTGAACCAATGTCAACTACAAAAATCAGACAAAATAAGAATAAAGCAAAAATTGACTTTTAGAGAGATAACCCAAAAAAGAAATAGTGACTCTTCTATAGACAGTGGGAAAACTATTCTGTATGTTAAAATTTGAGTTTTAGCGAAATCCATACATTAAAATAGATGGCTAGAGATTGACTTTTAGACTAAAATTTTGTGGTATCTTCTTTCCAACGAATTGCACAGGTCGGGCTAGATCATGACCCAAAATCGGGTCATTTAGGATTCGGGTTAAATGGGATGCGAGTAAAAAAACAGGCTCATGCCTCTAAAAACGTGTCAGGTGGCTCAGGTCAAATTTAGAGCGAGATGATGACATACATACAAATATATTTAATGCGAAAGTCAAATGCTTAGAGAACAAAAGACATAGATAGACCCAATGTTCCAAATGTGTTGTCACAGACATTAAAATTGCTAACAGTGACCAGGTATTGATGTATTATGACAAGCATCGTTTGCTTTAGCCATGTAGCTAATGTACACACTAGACTTGTCACCTGTCGGGGTATACGGGTCATGCTCAGAAATAGTTTTGAACGCCTAATTTTGTTACGACTTTTAAAGTAAAAAAATAGTATGTATTAAATTAGGGTCGGGTTTATGGGTCGAGTCGAATTTGACAAGTCTAATCGTCTAAGTGTAGAATCATAACTCGCGTCTGCTACTTTTCGTATAAAATACATGCAAACGTGGAGTGCTAATCCTCTAAAATGATAATTATTTGAAATAATCGTAATCATTCCATCGCAGTTAATGATTATAAATGTATTAAGATTGATTTAATAACGTTATTGTTACACCCGTGCATCGCACGGGCATCAAAACTAGTTTTATATTATAATCAAGAGTAATGTTGAAGTATCATGTATGTTTTTCGTTTTAAAAAGAGTTCTTAAGACAATAAGCTTAAATCTCACATCCAAAAATTATTACGAGGCGATGGAAGACTATAAACTTAAATAAATTATCCCACATTGAAAAATTATGATAAATTGACGAATTTTATATTATAAATAAGACTAATCATTCGTTCTTAAATATCAATCAAAAAAATTTAAGTCATAAAAAGTCTCTTAATAAGGCTACAAACTTAAGTCAAAATAATCTCACATCGAAAAATTATACTCCCTCCGATTTTTATTATTCTTCCTTGTTTTCTTATTGGGCTGAAACACCATTTCTTCCCTATTTTTATTTTGGGTCATCAATATGTGATCTAGAATTACCCTCTCTCATCCTTCTTCTCTTTTGAGTCACACATTCTTACCCCCTTATTTTTCACCCAAAAGTCAAATGGGAAGATAAATAAAAATCGGAGGGAGTAATAAGGTGATGAAACTTTATATTATAAATAAGATAATCATGTGCTTTTAGATATTAACCAAAAATCTTTTGAGTCTTAAAAATATATTAAGACTATAAACTTAAGTAAAACTATGCCACATTCGAAAAATTATAAAGTTTCATCAAACAAAAATCTTTTGAGTCTTAAAAAAGTTCTTAAGACTGTACACTTAAATAAAAAATTATAATAAGGTAATGAAATTTTATATGTAAATAAAACTAATAATAATTCTTCCTTAGATATCAACCAACTTTAAGTAATTCTCCCAGATCGAAAAATTATGATGAGTTATGAATTTCTACTAAATATGAGTAATTATTGTTTTTAAATATCAACCAACAATATTTTGAGTTTAAAAAAGGTCTTAATAAGACTACAAAGTTAAAATTATCCCACATCAAAACAATTAAAATAAGGTACGGTGATGATTCTATATTATAAATAAGACTACAAATTTTAGTTAAATTATCCCACATCGACAAATTATAATAAGATGATGGATCTTTATATTATAAATAAGACTAATTATTTGTTCATAGATATGATATCAATCAAAATCTTTTGAGTCTTAAAAAACTCTTAAGACTTTATACTTAAGTAATTATCGCACATCGAAAAATTATGCGCCCTCTCTTTTGAGTCTTAAAAAACCCTTGAGACTATAATAAGACGATGGAATTCTATTATAAATAAAAGTAACCATTTCTTCAAATTATGATGAGGGGATGAAATTTTATATTACAAATAAGACTAATCATTCATCCTTAGACTAATCATTCAAATTTTGTATTTGTTAAAACTTGACCTTCAAAAACCCTATAGAGCGGACTCGGTATGGCGATGCGAACGTTGGCTACGTGATCCTTGACGGTGAACCCTATACCGGTTCCTGCGGGTTATACGAGCCTACTCGACCGAGTGGGCTGGTCCACTCGATCGAGTAGGTCTAGACGGGTGGGAGGACTCTTTTAGAGATAGAGTTTCATCTCCAATGAAGTTGTTTAATCCTTTTTGTAGCTGATTTTTTGTGCAGTCTTTGACTTCGAGTCAGATTTTCGAAATGGCGTGACAGATTTTTATTTCTTGGAAATGTCCTTGAACGGGGTTTGACTCGGTCGCTAAAAGACGGTTTTGCCTTTGGTGTCGGTTTTGACCCAAACTAGTCTTATTTGACTGGAAACGACCCACTGGGATTGAATTTGAGGTTGGTTTTGTGAGATTTTTACTCTGCTAAAAGTTTGCGCCAAATACTATTGATTTCGAGTCCAAAATCGAGCGTATTAAGTCACGTTTACGTCCGATCATCATCTAGTGTTTTTTGGAAACTGCTATAGACACCTGGCGGACAAATGTGGGTGTCTACAAATATCAACAGATGTAACAGGTAAAACAGAAGGTGATTCAACATTCTTCTTTAATGGAAAAACATGCTCAAAAAATTCAGCATCTCTAGCTTCAGATATAGAACGATCATTGAAAGACATAAATCTATAAGCAGAGCTATTCTGTGCGTATCCGATAAACACACAATCGTAGGTTTTTGGTCCAACTGTGGGTCTCTTAAACTCAGGTAAACCCACCTTAGCTAAACAACCCCATACCCTAAGGAAGCTTAGGTTAGGAGGGTAGCCCTTCCAAATCTCATAAGGAGTCTTTTCAATTTTCTTATGGGGAACACGGTTAAGAATATGACAAGCCGATAAAATCGCTTCCCCCCCACATATCGTCATAAAGGTCAGAACTTAAGAGCATAGTATTCATCATTTCCTTTAAAGTTCTGTTTTTACATTCAGCTACACCATTAGACTGAGGTAAGTAAGGTGGACTATACTCATGAATTAATCCGTTTTTCTCACAGAAATCAACTAAGTAATTAGACCCATACTCGCCCCCTCTGTCGGACCTTACCCTTTTGATTTTTCTGTCGAGCTGATTTTCGACTTCGGTTTTAAAGCTTATAAACGATTGTTCTGCTTCGTCTTTAGTCCTAAGCAGATATACTCTAGTGTATCTCGAACAGTCGTCTATAAAGGTGACATAATAATGCTTACCGCCTCTACTTGCAGTATTCTTGAAATCAGCTAGGTCGGTGTATTAGGTTTTTTTTGTGAATTTAGCATCAACGCAGCTAGCACATTTCGAGAATTCTTTAATAGTTAAGCTTTGAATTAGACTCATCTTTCTAAGCTTTTTAATATAATATACATTCACGTGACCCAATCTACCATGCCAGATATCAAGAGATTCAACGAAATAAGCAAAAGTGGAAGCAATATTATTAAAATCAGAATCAGTGTTCAAAATAAATAAACCCCCAGACAAATATCCCTTCCCGACAAAGTCCCCATTATGCGACATTACGACCTTGTTAGCTTCAAAAACAAGCTTCAAACCAGATTTGTTAAGTAAAGCACCAGACACGAGGTTTCGACGTAAAGAAGGAACATACAACACATTTGTCAGAGCAAGAGTTTTCCCTGAAGAGAGTTTGAGAATGATCTTGCCTTTTCCGGAGATCACTGCAGATGAAGAATTACCCATGTAAACTCATTCTCCTTCGGCCACTTCCTCGAACTCAGCGAACATCCCCTTTTCAGCATAGAGGCGTCTTGAAGCACCGGTATCCAACACCCATTCAGCAGCATTTCCCACCAAATTAGCCTCAACAACCACAGCAGCAATGACTTCATCATCAGTAACAGCAATATTTGCTTCAGCAGTTTTCTTGTGAGTACACTGGTAAGCCTTGTGACCGGTTTTCCCACACACGTAGCAGACAAGAGTACCCTGAGGTTTTTGGATTTTGGGAATGGGCTTGGTGTGTTTCCTTGGACCATTTTTCTTACCCTGACCATACTTATTTTTTCCCTTATTCTTTCCCTTGGACTTGTCAGCATTAGACTGACCACCAGACTCAACTACAACCATATTAACTTTAGCAGCATTAATAGGTAGAGCAACTGGTTTATCTTTAAGACGATTAGCCTCTTCGGTTCTCATATGACCTACAAGTTCTTGGAGGGAGAAATCCTTTTTCTTATGTTTAAGGTGATTTCTATAATCAGACCAGGAAGGAGGGAATTTTTCGAGTAGTACATTAGCAAGAAAAGCATCACACAGTTTCATCCCTTCATTTATGACATCAGCACACAAATTTTCATAAATATGCACTTGCTCCATAATTGGTTTACCATCCTCCATAACAAATTCCAACCATTTCCGACAACATATTTCTTTTTCCCAGCATCATCAGACCCATATTTTGACTCTAACGTCTCCTAAATAAATTTAGCCGACTTATTAGGAGCAACTAAATCAAACAGGGTGTTAGTCATGTTGTTCAGAATATGACAACGAACAGTCTTATTATCTTTTTCGTACTTTTTGATAGTATCAGCGTTAGACTTGATAACAGACGCGATAGGAGGAGTAGCCTATACAGTAGTGGACGCAGCAACAGGGACGGAACAATCCCCAGACAACACATAATCAATATCGAGTTGTTCAAAAAACATCAGTAGTTTCTGAGACCATCTTTTGTAATTGTTACCATCCAATTGTTCAATTTTAGACAAATCAGGAACCAATTTTGACACAATAGACATTGTTACAGCAACAAAAATAGTTTTCAAATTGTTGTGACAATGGAGTACAAACCGAACAGAAGGGAGAAGAGGTAACCGAGAAGTAGAATGATTTTGTAGCGACGAGGTACGGAGGCCTCTACCTTGAAAACTATTTTCGGTTCGACCAAGGTGGCGATCAGCAGGTACTAGTACTTCCCCAAGGTTTGACACTACTGCACCGAGACTCATCCACTTGAGGCCCAGAGCATCGGAACGACAATTGTAACGTAACCCAGGAACTTTTATGTGCAAAGAAGAAAAGAAGGAGGAAGAGGAGTTACTGTGTATTGTTGTGTGTTTTGTGCTGCTGCAAGAGCGGCTTATATAGCAAAAACAGGCAGGAGGAAGGTGCAAAACTGACAGTAGCAGCAGCCACAACGTACACTCACAGTGAACCCTAAACCTAATCTGAGTTAGGCCCAAAAGGTAGGCAAAGCCCGTCGCAGGCGATTTGCCAAATCCTGAATCTCGAATCCGGATCTGGGCCAGGCTCGGGCACGGGCTCGCGCGCGCGTGTGCGAGCTGAATTAAGCACCTTGCAGGTCCATATAAAATGACCCCCTTTCACCACTAGTGATACCCATAGTGAGAGTAGTGTATATAAACATCATAAAACACTACTATCTCACCTATGTGGAACAATTAGGAATAAAGACTTAGCCCCTATTTTCCAACAATGGGAGTACCGAACAACAAGGCATTTAAAATCAAACATGTGCTTTATTTGATGCTACTCAAACTAGGATGTTACATTAGGTTACCCGACGTAGCAGGTTATAAAGTCTCTTATACTACCATGGTTTACCTATTCCAATAATACGTATTATTCTCAGATTTTTTGAAATTGATATTATTTTGGGAAGACGCCCTATAATTGGTATAATTGTCATTAAATAACCCTTAAATTAATTATGAAATTTTATAGGTAGAAATCAATTTTTAGTAGTGAGAGGATTGTGGGTGGGATTCATTTACAAACTTGGATAAACTTGTACTCCCTCCTTTTCACTATAATAATCTACTTGGTGTTTTATGGCACAAAATTTTAGGGAAAAAGAATATGTGGTTGTGGTTGAGTGAAATAAAAGTTGAGTTATTTCTAGCCATGTATTTTGTATCAAAAAGGGATGAGAAAGATATCAGAGAAAATACACAAAAAAAGGAAATGAAGAAGATGTTAGTGAAAAGGAGGAAGTGCTATTGTTGACATTGGTTCTATGAAGTTTGAGTTTGTAGTTAAGTGATGTGGCATTGATGTGGCAACAAACAGAAAAACATACATGTCAGAGCAAAAAAAAAGGGAAGAAGGGGGGAGGAAGGGGGGAGAAATTGGGTATTTTTCGTTTTTCTAAACTTTTTCTATGTAAATTAGTGAGGGAGAAACTGGATTTATTTTCTACCTTTTTTTCTAAACTTTTCTTAAGTAAATTAGTGAATAAAAAATATATTAAAATGTTTGTATTTTTCTCTACAATTAGAGTTCAATTGTAATAATATTTTGAATAATTTTATGATAGAAAAATGGTTGATGAGAGGTCAATAGATGAGAGACAGTCTTTTGTTAAGTTTACTAGGAGATCAATTACAAATAAAGGTAACAGTGGTATCAAACCTAATAAAAATAGGTATGCTTAACCTAAAAAAATATACAATTATAAACGGGGTACGCTTGTTATATAAAACGGTACAAACAAAGTTGTTATTTAGATGTATATCTAATAATAAAATAGTTACGAATAAGACTTAAAGTGGTATGGTCAAGTGGTCTCTCACTAACTTATGGATAGAACGTCTCTCCTAAGACTATGAAAACAATTTTTAAAAATTCATGAAAACGATTTTGGAGGCCGGAAAATTGTAAGTAGTTATGTTTCCCCTTTTTGGAGGAATATAATGAGATACTCCCCTTTCCGTTCTTTATTTTTCACTCCAAAAGTAAATGGGACAATGTTAGAAACTCGGAGGGAGTAGTTTTTTGCAAAAGAAAATAAATAAAAAATTGGAAAGAAATGAAAGTAGACACATGGGATAGAGTCAAAATTCAAAACTTGCCCAAGTCATGAAACCATCAATTATGGATAAAAAAGTGGGGTGATCTGTGTGAATTTAGGATTTCAAGAAATGATATACGTATAATACTATGTATAGTTTAGAGCAACCACGATGGATGAACTCTATATAAAGTTTTTACTATGTCATGTCATTTTGCACTATCTTCCAAATATAAGAACTTTATCTTACAATGAAAGAACTTTTGGATAATTTTTTTAAAATTGAATTAAATTAAGAAAAATTGTTGATTGGCCTCACTTTATTGATTTAAGGACAAATTTGGTTCTTAAATACTCCAAAACCAAATTTCTCAACTGTAGCATAAACTTTTCCCCATGGATAAACTTTATAAAATAAAGTTCTTACTACAAATCTAAGGTGAAGAACCACCCATTATGATTGCTCTTGGTAAAAGGAATGTAAATTAGTACGAATTTTTCGCAAATTATTTTAAAATCCATGCATCGCACGGACACTAAACTAATACTCCCTCAATTTTTTTAAGGGAAAAGCTCATGGTACCCCCAAACTATGTCACATTACACATGGTACACCCGCTTTTAAGTTTGTTCACATGGTAACCTTGAGTTTTATAGTTTAGTTCCCGATTTGCCCACATCCCATTTTCTGTCATCACGCCGTTAAATTATGTTTAAGAGTTGCATCATTAAGTGTTAATTAATTTTGAAAGGGAAAATTAATTACATCCCACAACGACTGCTTTTCAGAATCCTTAGTATAAAGAGAGGCGTTCCCATGGTACCCCTAAGGTTTGATGGTTGTTTCCATAGTACCCCTAAGGTTACATTTTTGTTCACAAGGTACCCCTGAAAGCACAGGGGCGACTCTTTGAAGCAAAGTAATAACTAGATTATTGAACTAGCCTTACACAAATGCTTATAAATGCAGACCCCTTTCTATTTTGACAGAATATGAACAAAAAAATCCACACAAATCAAACTTCCAACAATGCCGGTTTCACATTCAAGTTCAACTCTAAGAGGAGTTCAAGTGGAAAACAAAACATGTGTAAGATGCAATAGAAGAGCAAATATTCGAGCATCCGGATCAACTGCTGCAAATCCATTTAAGCTATACTATAAATGTGATGAATGTGGATGGTTTCAATGGTGCAAAGGAAGAACGGAAGAAGTTACAAATATCAACACAATGGATGTAGTTGATCAAGTGTCCATTCAACAAGATTTGAAGAAAAAGATGAAGAAACAAATGGAAATAATTTGTGACATCAATAGAAAGATAGATTCTACGTCGAAGTTGCTAAATCTAAGCATCATATAATTAGTTCGGTCATGTACTTTAGTCTACTTTATGTTGTTATGAACAAAATGTGATATGTATGGAAAGCAAGCCTAATGCAATGAAATAAGATTACTACTAATATATTCCCACCGCCACATTGATATGTTCGTTAAACAAACGAACTAAAAAGGGAACAACATCGACGGAATAATTGTTTGTGTGATATGCAAATCACCAAAAGAGAGTTTACGTACCAAATTACCCAAAATATAGGAGCAACATCTGTGCAAAATATACGTACCACTTACGAGATTATTCATATTCTAAGACCAAGTATGGTGGATTGGTGGTATAATAAGAGACCTGTGCAAAATATATACCCCTAGCTAAACCATACACAAAGGATAAACATGCCTTCTCCTTCTCTTCCTTAGCTTGACTCCGAAATTGAAAGAAGATACGAAACTAATAATATTCTGCCAATATAACATTCAACCGTAAATAACATGACAAATTTAACATTCAAAATTAGAAGGGACTTACCTAAGTGTTGGTTGTTGAGGCTCCATGATTTTTCTTCTTCCTCTAGCCTTTCTTTAGTTGATCAGCAACCATTTGGAACACTTTCATGGGTTTGTTTTTCCTCTTAAGCCAAACCTTAATGGTTTCTATACCATCAAAATATGCAAACATACTCATCAGGTCTTCGTCACTCTTTATGTACATCTTCTTACCCCATGCACCTTTATAGTACAGATTATAAACCTCGGGTATAAGAACATTTTGCTTCAAAGACACCCCATCAAGGTCGCCAATTACGTCCAGTAATTACATCAAGTCAACGTCGTTCACAGGATAATCGAAACACTTTCCGTCATATTGAAATTCAATCCATATTTTAGCTGACATTCTGGATGTACACAAACATCAACGATAAATGAGAATTCATTGAACACAATGATAATAAGAACATAACACATTGAAATATAACACAATTGAAATGTATAACACAACAGAAATATTCAATAATCATGATGCATATAGGAAAATTGACAACTAAACAAAGTACGGAGTATTTAAATGCAAACCAAGAAAATTTCATAAACATTCGTAATTGAACATAAACCCTAATTTTGTATAGAGCAGATTATCATATCCAGTTTCACAAAAAGTATTTGTTTTGCTTCTTCCATCAATGACTCGTCCACTTGATCGCAACTATGCTCTATACCTCAACTTCTCACAAAGTATAATATCCAATTTAACCCCCATTTTAATGAACAATATTAGATTAAAATTCAATCTAGTTTCACCAGAACATAGCTTAGATTGAGAACTGAAATTTTTTACTCATACAAAACCCTAATTGAAACATATAATCTGAAACCCTAATTTAATCAGAATTCGAAATCAAAATTTATAGACTAAACCTATAAGATGTATGGATATAAACCATAGTACAATCACCTAATAGCATAGAAGAAGATGTACGAAGCTTTAATCACATAAATACGAAAAAAATTTAGAGAGTTAGTAGTATTTACCTTGCTTATTGGAAGAAACGATTTTAATCACTTGGGATAGAACTTGCTTATTGGATTAGGTTGATGTTGAAGGATGATCGAGCTAGGTTATGGGGATGAAGTTTGATTTTGCCTTTTTTTTTCATAAAATGAAGAAGATGAAAGATGAAGGTGAAAAGGTTGAGAATAAGTGATTAATGCTTGAGTGATTAAATGAGTGAGTAAGTGTGTGTCATTGATTAATGCTTGAGTGTGTCAGTGGTTAATTGTTAATCACACGGCGTTATGACGGAAATTGGTGTAAGGACAAATTGGGAAGCAGGGTTCCATGGGAACAAACTTAAAATCGAGTGTACCATGTGTAATGTGACATAGTTCGGGGTACCGTGGGAAATTTCCGTTTTTTTAATGTTCACCACATTTTTCACTTTGAGTCTTTTTTAATGTTCATCCAATTCGTGTTCTTTCTATATTAGTCTCTCACATCTTCATTTTTTAATACTTTTTATTATAACCCACTTGTATAAACTTCTCTCTTATTTTCATTCTTTATTATTTTTTTCCTTAAGGAATTGTGCAAAAAAAACATGAACATTAAAAAAAAATGGAGGGAGTATTTGTTTATTTATGATTAATGCAATTGGAAAAATAGAATTATATACCTGGTTGTATAAGTAGCATTCTACAACCAAACGCGAGTTCTTGAACTTTCGTATATACTTCCCGAAATTATACAAGTTTCTAAGTTGAGTTGTAAGTTTTTTCGAGCTGAAACATGTATGTGATTTAGCTCGATAACTTTGCACTAGAGTTCAGAAAGCTTACAACAAAACTAAATTTTTTTGTGATAAAACTCAAAATCATAAAATCAGTTGTACATGAAGCTGTGTACGTGGTTGTATAATCTACTCATTGATGCAATTGAAGGTATTATTCCTTGATGTCAATTTATATATTGAACCTTATTAACTTGTTTGAATCTTGATTGGATATATATACTCAGTTCTGCCCAAGGTAGTTACAATTGTTTTCACTTCAAATTAGCTTTAATCGTATGATGTTTTATCCAATAAGCTTTTCTAAGTAAGCATGTGCGTGACATCCAACGTTTGCTCAATTCACAAGTCGTTTTGTTCTTCTTTCAACTCCACTATAATTTGGTGTACCGAAAAGTGGCAACAATTGACTGTTCAATTTTTTTTTCCTGCCTAAATAACTATCATAATCTTGACTTTAATGAATCTCCACCACTATAAATCAAATTTGTAAAAGAAACTGATAATTTGAGGAAATATAAAAGGTTAAAATGATTAGAGCAGAGAAAAGGGTGGAGATTTGACAAGGTAATAAGGGAGGGGCATTGCTAAAAAACAATCCTCCACCGTCTCCACCACCGTAATAGCCACCGTCGTCTCCCGGGGGAGCATTACCGCTGCCACTGTACATGCCACCTGGGACTGTACTGGGACCACCTGGTACTAGCCCGCCACCGACACTAAACCCACTGCCTCTTGATCCAGGACCTATTATTCCCGCTGGTGCACCCCTGCATCCATCATTCGCAACGTTAGCTAGAAAAAATAGAATCCTAGTTAGGCTGATATAATTTACGTTTATATTGATGTCATTGACGTTTGATTTAAGATTTTAGTACGAAGTACGTATTTCTTTTTAACAGGATAGTCAAATAGAATGTAGACTTGAGCAACTATCCACCAATGATATCAATTCTCAAAAGGATTAAAATGCCATCAGAAAGTTCATGCCATGAAAGCATTTCAACAAAATCCACTACAAAGTTAAGAACTACTGCCTAATTCATGCATATAAATAATGTGCAAAAGCTCAGCCTACATTACATTCAGATCTTTTGGTATAGAGAATAATTTATTTCAGAGACCGTCTTATACTAAGATAATACGGAGTAAGAGCTATACTCCGTAATTTACAAGATAACTATTTCATCGTGTGAGAGGTCTTTATAACCATCAATTCTAGTCCAGTAGTCCATCTCATTTGAGATCTTGATATAAGAAAGGCCCTTAATTAAGGTCCCTGATAGCGAAATAGCAGGCATTGGCCATGCTTCCCTAGCTAATAATGTTATGCTCCGTATGATATTGTTTTCTTGTCATCAATCCAAAAATGCCATGCTTTCTTGTCTTCTAGACATAATAATCAAACTAATAATGCATGAAAATGGTTTATGTCTATTTGACAAAGACTTTAAAATGTCTATATCTCAATGCGTGAACTTACCATTGACAAACAATCATCAAGAATTCAAGAGTAATTCGGCTAATAGTAGTTCTAGGTGCTTAATTAATTTCCTTTTTTTAGTTATTTTTTCACCTTACCCTTTATTGTATCGCAAATTGACGATGACAATGGATCGTGGATCCTGTGCAAAATCTAAAATATTGACCCAACGAGTCAGATTGGATCACAATATTTAGATTGTGAGAAATGGATATGGATCAAAATCATATATGTGAAAAAGGATTCGAATCTTTTCATTTGTTTGCTTTTATATTCATTGTAAGAAAGTATTTTAATCAAAGACAAACGAATAAATGAGATGAAGGAATACAAAAAACTAAATTGGTAACTATCTTTTGGGAAGGGTCTCCTCATTAGAATAGGGTACCTAATGATAAGTAGTCCGATTTTTTTGGTGAAACAAAGTCGAAATGAGATGCGCTAATTAATCCCTCATCTTATTGATAAACCCTGCTAGTCTTTGTGTGTCAAATATTTATTTACTTTTATATTATTATGATTGGGGAGCAGTAATATTTGTATAATGGAAAAGGAGGGAATATAAAAGATATAAGTAAGAGAAAGAAAAGAAAAAAAGTAGATGCGCACCCATTGGGAAGAAGGATGCCAGCATTGATGGTAAGTTGGTCAATATAAGCGGCAGGTTGAGGCTGCATACTTGAAGCCAAAGTGTATTGAGGAGTGACTCCATCTCCTGATGGCACAAAGTACGCCCCATTCACCATCAAGTCTCCTTCTGTTCTCCAGTTCCAGTTCTCCCATTCCTCCCCATTCGCATCCAACCGCTTTGTCACCTGTATCAGTATTTCGAACCTCAGTATAGTACGGAGTACTATAATAACTAGATGCCGTCCAGATTCTGTACGACCACGTGACCGGACATTTTTCATTTCCAAAACAAGTCGATCAAAGTCATAATTTCAGATATAGTCCGTCCATATTTTGTGGTTTTACAACAAAAATGCCTATATAACAAACACCAATGCCTATGAACTGAGGTTAGATCATTGAACTTGGAAAATTAAGGGTCAAGAATCAATAGGTAGAAAAGTAGTAAGGGCAAGCATTAACAAATTATTGGCAAACACAAATCCTTCAGCCGTATATTATCCCGAAAACTTGTGAATGTAGAAAGATTTCATGAAATTAAATTACTTAATGAAGGTCAAGGACACAAGACCAGTGTAACTCAATACTGTAAGACCATTGTAAGTCACTTAATCTAGTGAACTCATTCACAATTTAATTGATAAAATGAGTAGTCCTAATCGAAAGTGTGAACGCTGATTTGGTAAATTGTTACTAGCTGCTACTACTACTACTAATACTACAAGAAAGCAACATGTCAACTACTTGGATAATTTGGATTCCCTAATGCAAGTGGAGCTTAATAGTAGAATATCACCACATGGAAAAATTAGGACTTTTTGAGACTCGGCCTTTAGAAAAAAAAGCACACTATAGTACAAACTAAAGATATAAAGGGGATATGATAAATCAACAATGGGCATGCATGATATATAGGGACTATGTATGTATGTGTGTACCTCTTTGGCATTTGGATTTGGTGGTGCAATGTACCGATTTCCTTGACTATTTATGGTCGGACGAGAGCTTCCCCCGACTGCGTACTCCCCCCAGCTCGTATAGTCATTGTTGACCACATGGAAATATCCGAACCTACACCTAGGCATCCTTTGAATCAACGCTTGGCCGAATCTATTAAACGCCACAGTAATCTGCATACCGCGGTCTGGTGTATAATCATCACTGTGTCCTAGTAACATAACCTTGTCATGGTGTGAAAAATAGTTGTTAGATATTGTTATGGCGGTGGACCCCACCGTGCAATCTATTAGGCCGTCCGCGCAATTGGACAGAGTGCAATGGTCCACCCACACATTACTAGAAGAGAATATGTGGAGGCCGTCACCATCAGAGTTCTTGGGGTAACAATGGTGTATGTTAATGTTGTGAATTATAACATTAGTTACATGTTCAATGGAAATGCAGCCTCCACCGGTTATCTCAACATGGGCACCACGTCCATCAATAGTCTTAAAGCTAGTCACCATTAGGGGGCTCTTAAGGTTGATCAGCATATCGGTCGCAAATATTATCCAGACGGGACCCGGCTGGCTTACAGCATCCCGTAGAGTTCCGGGCTTGGGTTGGTGCGGGTCTGGGTCTGAGGAGTCGGTGACCACGTAAATGGGCCCACCTTGGCCTCCAATTGCCTTATAACCAAACCCAATTGCACAATCAGCTAAATGTTGCCTGTTTGCAGCCCAATTTGGGTCGCATTTCCAACAATCATCAATTGGGTTGCCTGTAACACAAGTTAATTGGTCCTTTTCTTCCAATGTAGCAGCAAGGGTTTTCCTCCTCCATAGAGAAACATTGACTCTCCTGCAAGAAAAGCAGAGAACATTCAACAACCCTACATTAAAAGCAACCAAAAATATTACTACGGTATATTAAAATTCAGCAGTACCCAATTTTAAAATTGACAATATCCAGATGAAATTTGTGAAAAGGGAAGAAACTTGGATACTCTAAAATTTGACATACCCTAATGGAATTTTTTTTACCAAAACAGAGGGAAGACACAACGACAGTCTTCAACAACAGATTTCATTGGAAGATACGGAATTTAAGAAGCATTTTATGCAAATTTTGTAGTTGGTTAAAAAACAAATTAAATTTATCCACAAGATTGTGACTTAAAACAGAAAGTATATATACGTACTACAAAAAGGGGAAGAAAAGAAAGAAAGAAGGATTTAATTACTACCTGTGAAATTCTTGAACAATGTGTTGAGGATAAGGGTGTTGATGTGGGAGAGTAAGATTTAAAGCGTTGGAAGAAGCAAAAAAGCTGGAGCAAGAAGAAGAAGAAAAAAGTATGATGAGAGTGACAAAAATGCAAGATATTTGTAGCATATTTGCCATTGAAATTGTCGAGGAGGTGGGCAATGGTAATGGGCCCAAATAAATAAAGATGCTGCAACGCAATAATAATGTGGTTACCAAAAGACTTGGTGGGCATTACAAAATATATAGAATGCAGAATATGTATATATGTATATAAACTACGGAGTATATGTATAATAGTAAATGCAAGTGGATTGAAACAAAATTATTATGATAATAATAATAATAATAATAATAATTGTAATGGGAAAAGGGTTTAACCAAGATTTTGGGTGTATATGATTATTTGATTCACAAGAAAGAAAGAAATATTTATTAGTGATTGTGACATATAGTGAGTGATGAAGGAAAGAAGAAGAAGATGAGGCGGGAAACAAGGAATCACCCGCCATTACTTCCTTGGCTACTCTCTACCTTAGCTTCCTCATCTTTGAAAACATTGCGGCTATGTTTCTTTATTTTTGTGACCGGCCATTTTCTTTATTTTATTCACGAAAAAAAATCTTAAATGAGACCGTTAGAGCAATAGCAATAGAAGAATTTTGCATAAAGTTCTTATTATGTCAAATCATATTTTTTCAACCCCAAGATTTAAGAACTTTTATCTACAATAGATAGACTTTTTTTTGTTTGGGAAATAGATAAAATTTAAACGTATCTCACATTATTCTATGTCATGACCAATTGATTATTGTTCATCACACTTCTCCATGCTTACAAACTACGGAGTAAGTTATTATTTTAGAACTTAGTTCTTAAAATTAAGGACAAACTTTATGATTTAGTGGAAGAACTTCATAAATAAAGTTCTTGTTGACAACCCCGAGAATAAAAATCATTGTTGCACTTGCTCTTATAAATCATGTTTATTGTAATAATCCGGGGTTACGGGTGTCTTGGTTATAGATGTGTCTTACCCTATTTATCCTACGATCGTCTTTTAGGAAACGGATATGCTTATATATAAACATGATATACTACAACTCTCCAGTTATGGATCATTTTTCATGAATAATGTCGCCGAGAAAACAAAATAATTGGATTACTTCATATATACTCTTTGTAATCCATTTTTTTTATAATTTCATTTCTATTTTGAGCGAAAAAATAAGATTTTTTTATATATAAAGTGAGATGATCAATATTTAAAATTCATTGTACCATTTATGAACCCCGTGATTGTCGTAATATAAGGTGTGGACATGGTGAAGCTCACTTGCGCTGTCACATGCGGTTTGGTTGTGGAAAATGAATCTCGTGGTAAAATTGATCTCGAATTGAAATAAAATCGAAAAGGAGTCGTTGCCGAACTTTGTGGGAGTTCAGACCCGTTCGAACCCACGCACTCTGCTCTTATACTTACCAAGCACAAAGCAATAGCACTTCGAATGTTGAATTTTGAGTGACCCTTGTGACCTACGGTTGGGCATCTTAAAGGCTGAAACTATAGATTCGAGTAAGAGATGAAAGTACGTGTTGGGAATCCCCTTTGTAGGACACCCAACTCTAGCCACATATAACAGCCTCTACTAAGATGTCGATGATTTTTGAGTGTGCGCGTTAGTAAGACCATTAGGCATGACAATCATTATTTCGAATCTAGAATATGTAAAATATTGTACTACATCGCTTAATGCACATTTTGAATGGTCGAAGTTGAATTTAGCATGTGAGATTGATGTATCGTGTTTATATAGCTTTATTCCCTTGATTTCGTTGTCTTTTCCGGTCGGAACGTGCTCTTTAGAGCCGTTTCTTCTAACATTTTGCCTTGAGTGAGTGTTTTTGTAGATTTTTACATAATTCCAAATTTCTATGCGCATCTACACTCATTTCCGGTTAGAAGAACGATCGCGAAACAAGACCCATGCCATAAGACGTTTAGGCAAAGATGAAATTGAGACAAGTTGATTCATTGGGCCAATCGAAAGCGGCCCAATCCATGTTTCAAAGATGATGTGCGCGTCACCCTACAGAGGACAGGCCCCCTGTGGGCCGGCCTAAGTGTACATTCACTTAGATTTGAAGATTTTAAGCTTAAATTTCTTCGTACCTCGTCCCCTGCATGTGACCGGCTCACTGCCGGCCGGCCGCCACGCGCACTCAGCCTTTTCCGCCTTGTATTACTAGGGGAGGACTTATTTTTTTATCATCACTTCATAACTTAGAATTATTTTCCATTAGAAATCTACTCGTGACTCTTAGCATTCTAGCACTCCGTCTCAAACTCGTACTCGATTTCGGTCAATTTGTTTATGCAATTCTTAATTTTATGAAATCTTCATCGTGAAATACTTAGTTCGTCGTAATTTTCCCTATTTACAATTTTTTGTTCCGTTTAGTTCACTAGATTCTCGTTTGTTTATCGTTAGATTTAATTGTTTCCCTTTTTATCATGAATTATTTACTTGCGATTTGTTGTTCCGTAATTATTATGAGTAGCTAAAATTCTCGCTAGGGTCGAGGGGGATCGATGGGTTATCACACGATTTTGTTACTTCGATAGTAATTCGTAATTATGCTAGTGTCATTTTCGCGTGTTTTATTTGCTGATTAATCTGCTAAAGGCCACAACTTTTTAATCTGTTTGGGAAATTCTAGTTTTTGTGCAAAAGCCGAATTAGGATTAGATCACGCACGATTTGATAGGAAGTCTAATAAGTTGCGAAAGCCCGTTAGATCCTTCCTAGGTTGATACGATTCGAGAGGACGTGTTATAGCCGACTAGCATGTTTATGTGTTTATTATCATCGTCGCATAATTGTCAAACATCTATCGTGAACCCGTGACCTTAGTTTTCATCTCATTGTTAGAATCTATTATTCACTATCACATTCTAGAAGTCTTTTAATTATTTTCTACCAAACAACCGTTTAGATCATCTTAGAATTGCCATTGCTAATAGACATTTTAACTGCTTCCCTGTGGATACGATACCTTACTTGCCGCTATCTTCTTGTTAGTAGCATTAGGTTCTTCTTGATTTGGTGAGACGACTTAAGCCATATCAAATTTGGCGTCGTTGCCGGGGAAACGGCTTTTCTTGTTTTTTTTAGCTTGTTTCTTTTTTGCTCTCTTTCGTCTCAAGGAATTAAAACTCCTTGAGATTGATCTCACTCTTCTATTGTAGTTTTTGCTTATGCCCAGGTCTTTTCGGTCATCAGAGCTTACTTCGTTCGATCAGGAACCCGAGAAAACCTTTCACAAGCGACGACAATTTTGGAGAGAGATTTTCGCAGCTTCCGATCTTGAGACTTCGAAAGTTATTCATACCGAATTTGTAGCTGGGAATCAGTCCTTTGAAGAGGGAAATGAATCTCAGTCTGAGATCCACCTCCGATCATAAAAATGCCGAAACTTTCTAGTCACTCGGAGCCCGAGCAAACTGCTCTTCCTAAGTTGGTTAAACAACCAACTGCCACCCAGGATACATTCGAGATTCGACCCGCCTTTATTACTTTGGTGGAGAAGAATCAATTTGATGGTGACCCTAAGGAGGATCCTCACAAGCATATGAGGATTTTTACCGACTATTGCTCAACGATTCCACTTCCGGCCGGGTTAACTCAAGAACCAGTCATGGAGATGCTCTTCATGTTCTCATTACGGGATTCCGCTAGGGAGTGGATTACTGATCTTGATAAAGTCACCGAGGGGATCAGTGATTGGAATTCTCTTGCCCTTGCCTTCTACAAGCATTATTATCCGCCGCAAAAGACGAACATGCTCCAAAGTCAAATCACCAATTTTCGTCAAACTCCGGACGAAAATATTTATGAATCGTGGGAGCGGTTCAAGAAGCTTGTGAAAGAATGCCCGCACCATGGTTTTGAGGTTTGGTTTCTTTGCAACCAATTTTATAATAGGTTATATGATGATTGCCGAAGTACACTTGATTTGGCATGCAATGGGCATTTCCAATGTAACGTGGATGACGATAAAGCTTGGCAAACCATTGAAGAAATGACATATCACCACTCCCGATGGGGTAATCCACGTGGTAATACGTGATCTAATTCCGGTGATAGTGGGTCCTCTAATGCCGTGGCTATTCAATTAGCTGCTTTAGCTAAGAGGTTCAATTCCTTCGAATTCTCAAGGGGGAGGAGGCATGCATCAAGTGCATGCCATACAAGATTATGCATGTGTTCGTTGTGGTGCCGCAGACCACCAAGCTCAAGATTGTTTAGGCTCCATAGAACAAGTGAATGCGTTCCAGTCCATGCATTCATATTATCCTTATATGAATCAACCGGGCTATGACGCGTCTCTCTTATCTTATCGGAGCACTAATGTCTTGAACCCGCCTTTACACCAGCCTATGTACCCCCAGTCAAGCAGCAATTCCACAATCAAGGGAATTTTCAGAATCAGCAAAATTTAAATAATCAAAGGAATTTCCATAATGAAGGAAATTATTAGCAGCGACCTCACTTGGGTCAACAACAAATTTTTTTTGGTAATTCTTATCAGAACTTCGGGAATTCTCATCAGAATTTTGCTACTAGTCAGCAGAATTTCCGCCAATCCTCCACACAAGCTCAAGGTAATTCCTCTTTGAGTTCTAATGAGATGACCGAGCTTAGAAATATGTTCCAGATGATGGCAAAGACCCAGGACTCTATGATGGCTCAAATGCAAAAGAATGATCAAGCCAAAGATAATACGATTAAAAATTTGAAGAACCAGGTCGGACACCTTGCCACGTCACAAGTAACGCGTCAACAAGGTAAACTTCCTTCTCAAGGTGATCAACAACATGATACGACTAATGCGATCACTCTTCATAGTGGCACACACTATGAGGGTCCATTGATGCCTAAGGATGATAAACCGGCCGAAAAAAAGGAGGTTTTAATGGAAGATGTCGATGAAAGTGTCATTGTGGAAACTCCTAGAGATGATCACGTTCCACCACCTACTACTCTCGTTCCCACTCCGACTAGTCCAACAATCCAAGTACCATTTCCAAGTCGATTGAAGAATCGAAAGGAGACTACCCAATTTGGCAAGTTCATGGAGGTTGTGAAGAATTTGCAGGTTACGGTCCCATTTACCGAGCTCATTATGCAGGTCCCATCTTATACTAAGTTTATGAAGGACATCTTGACTCGAAAGATAGCATTGGTGAGGTAAAAACCATCGCTCTTACTGCAGAGTGTAGTGCATTTTTACAGAACAAAGCCTCACCAAAGCTGAAGGACCCTGGCAGTTTCTCGATCCCTTGCACTATTGGCACCTTATCGATCGATAAGGCTTTATGTGACTTAGGTGATAGTATAAGTGTTATGCCTTACTCCGTTTGTGAAAAACTTGATATGGGTCATCTTAAGTGTAGTAGTGTCACTTTGCAAATGGCGGATCGTTCCATAAAACGCCCTTTGGGAGTTTAAGAAGACGTACCCGTTAGAGTCGGAATTTTTTTTATCCCGGTTGATTTTATCGTCATTGACATGACTGAGGACACCCAAATTCCTATAATTTTGGGTAGGCCATTTTTGCACACCGCCGCCGCGGTGATTGATGTCAAGAATGGTAAATTAACTTTGGAAGTGGGTGGAGACACCATTGTTTTCTGCTTGGATAGTACACTTAAGAACCCGATGGTAACAGATTCTTGTTGTATGATAGATGTGGTTGATGTTTTAGTTCATAATTCTATGGAGGCGTCCCTTATACGGGACCCCCTAGAGGCTTTGATATGTTTGAAAGCGTGTGCAGGTGATGCTTCCGTTGACTCTGCTGTCATTGATGCTTTAGAAGCTGCTTTGGAAGGAAGGATGCTCACGAAGGAGCAAGGTGTCCACGTAACCAACATCGTACACACCTCATTTGCCATAGACATAACCGTTCCAGAGCGTAAGCCACTTCCGTCTCACCTAAAATATGCCTTTTTAGACCATACCGAGAGCTTCCCCGTGATTGTAAGTGCTGATTTAACTGAGCAACAACTTTCTAATTTGTTAGTTGTTTTAAAGAAAAATAAGAAAGCTTTGGGGTATAGTCTTGATGACTTGAAGAGAATTAGTCCTGATTTCTATATGCATAGAATTAATCTCGCGGAAGGTCATCATCCTTGTGTCCACGGTCAACGTAAGTTGAAACCGAATATGCAAGAAGTTGTCAAAAAGGAAGTTATGAAATTGTTGGATGCGGGAATCATTTATGCGGTTCCCGATTCAAAGTGGGTGAGTCCGGTACAAGTCGTACGTAAGAAGGGAGGGACTACTGTTGTCCCGAATGAAAAGAATGAATTAACCCCTACACGAATTGTGACGGGATGAAGAATGTGTGTAGACTATAGAAAGCTGAACACTGGTACTCTTAAGGACCATTTCCCATTACCCTTTATCGACCGAATGCTTGAGAGGTTAGCCTCTCATAAGTATTTTTTCTATTTAGATGGATATTCGGGATTCTTCCAAATCCCGATACACTCCGCCGTCCAAGAAAAGACCACGTTTACTTGTCCCTATGGCACTTTCGCATATCAGAGGACGCCATTCGGGTTATGTAATGCACCCGCCACTTTCCAAAGATGCATGATGTGCATCTTTTTCGACTACATCGAGTCCATCTTGGAAGTGTTTATGGACGACTTTAGTGTGTATGGTATGAGTTTTTCAGCTTGTTTAGCTAACTTAGATACCATCTTAAATCAATCTGTCGAGGTCGGTTTGGTCTTGAATTGGGAAAAGTGCCATTTTATGGTCACTGAGGGTGTAATTTTGGGTCATGTGGTCTCCGAAAAGGGCATTCAGGTGGATAAAGCAAAGGTGCATGTGATTGAGAAATTACCCTTGCGGGTCAATGTGAAGGGAGTGAGAAGTTTCCTTGGTCACGCGGGATTTTATCGCCGCTTTATCAAGGACTTTTCAAAAATTGCTAAGCCACTTACACAATTGCTCCTAAAGGATGCCCCTTTCGATTTTACTGATGAGTGTGTGGAATCTTTTAACAGGGTTAAGCAGGCCCTTATTTCGGCTCCGATTATTCAGTCACCGGATTGGAATTTGCCATTCGAGATAATGTGTGACGCAAGCGATTATGCTGTGGGAGCGGTTTTGGGTCAAAGGAAGGAAAAGACCTTGCATGCTATATACTATGCTAGTAAAACACTTGATAATGCTCAAGTAAATTATGAAACCACCGAGAAGGAATTTGTAGTTATAGTATATGCTTTGGAAAAGTTCATAACCTACTTGGTTGGATAAGAAGTCATCGTATTTATCGATCATGCGGTTCTTAAGTACCTCCTTGCTAAGAAAGAAGCGAAGCCCCGACTACTTCGATGGATCCTCATCCTCCAAGAGTTTGATTTATCGATTTGGGATAAGAGAGGAGCGGAAAATACCGTTGTGGACCATCTATCGAGGCTAAGAGTTGAGGAGGAAGGAGTTGTCATCCCCATAAATGACTCTTTTCCCGATGATTCTCTCATGGCCTTAACCACCGGTGAGAGCGAGAGTCCTTGGTATGCAGATTATGCTAATTACTTGGTCAGTAAGGTACTACCTTTTGATCTTTCTTATCAACAAAGAAAAAAATTTCTACATGATGTCCGACAATTTATCTGGGATGATCCTTATTTATTTAAGAAGTGTGCTGATGGTATTTTTCGGCGATGTGTCCCTCAATGGGAAGTTCGAGGAATTTTAGAGAGTTGTAATTCATCACCGTATGGTGGTCATCATGGACCTAGCGAAACCACGGCCAAGGTCCTCAAATCAGGTTTTTATTGGCCCACCTTATTTCGTGACGCCCAAGCCTTTATTATGTCCTTCGACGCATGTCAAAGGACCGGTAATATTTCTAGGAGGCATGAAATGCCTCAAAATGGGATCCTTGAGGTAGAAATTTTTGATGTCTGGGGTATAGATTATCAGGGTCCGTTTGCGGCCTCCAAGGGCAATCGATATATTTTGTTTGCGGTTGATTATGTCTCCAAGTGGGTGGAGGCCGTAGCATCTCCTGCTAATGATGCTAGGACGGTAATATCTCTATTCAAAAAGACTATTTTTCCCCGCTTTGGTGTTCCAAGGGCTATAATTAGTGATGGTGGAAGCCATTTCCATGAAAAGCGATTTGATGCTTTGCTTGCTAAGTATGGTGTCTCCCAACGTACTAGTCTTGCCTACCATCCTCAAACGAGTGGGAAAGTCGAGGTGTCCAACCGAGAAATAAAGTCTATTCTTTTGAAGGTTGTGTCAAAAGCTCGAAAAGATTTGAGCTCTAAGGTAGATGATACGTTGTGGGCTTATTGCACCGCCTTTAAAACGCCTATTGGTACTTCACCTTACTGATTGGTCTATGGCAAAACATGTCATTTACTCATCAAGCTCGAGTACAAGGCTTGGTGGGCGATCAAGGAGCTTAACTTGGACCCGTATTTAAGTGGAGAGAAAAGACTCATGCAACTGAATGAGTTGGAGGAATTCCGTCTTGGTGCCTATGATAGTGCTTGGGTTTACAAGGAGCGCACCAAGCGGTGGCATGACAAGCATATCCTTTCTCGTGAATTCAACGTAGGGGATAAGGTACTATTGTCCAATTCTAGACTCCAGTTGTTTCTCGAAAAATTGAAATCTCGTTGGTCCGGACCTTTCTCCGTCACCCATGTTGGTAAATTTGGCTCGATTGAAGTCGAGAGTGATTCGGGTGAACATTTCAAAGTGAATGGTCAACGATTGAAATTATATCATCAAGGTGCTCATGTTGGAGCGATTGAAGTTATACAACTTCATCCCGTTCCCTCAACTCACTAAAGATTTGAAGCTCACCAAGTCGTGTGAGACTTTAAACCAGCGCTACCGGGAGGCAGCCCGGGTATGTACATAATTTCCCTTACGCTTATTTTCTTTCTCTTTTGTTGTCTTAGTGAGGAAGAGAGGAGAGACTAATGTTTTTGGAGATGCGCAAAATCATCGGAAATGACTTGAAATGAAGATATTAGAAAAGAGGAAAAAAAATTATTGTGCTTGTGATAGTATAGCAGGTCACCTCAGCCTAGGCCTAGGGGGCCTATTGATTCTAGTTGCCGAGGTACAAAGAAAAAAGGAAGAAATTTGAGCAAAATCTTGAAATTGAAGAGAAAGGTGAGTCAGGCCGGCCAGCCGGGGGCCGGTACCAAGCCAGGTGGCTGTGAGAGGGGGATTTAATATTTAAAAAAAGGAAGGGGCATCAGGCCGGCTAGCCGGGGGCCGGTCTCTACCGGCCTAAGCGCACAAACCCCCCAAAACCCAATTTTTCTCGCCCAACAGTCATTCATTTCGCCCCCCTTCTCTCTCTCTCTCATCCCCCTTTCAATTTTCAGCTTCTCCCTTCCTTTTCTTCACTCTCTCACCTTAAATTTTCCCCATATTTTCCCAAGTACTGCTATTTTCAGCCAATTTGTGATGAGTTCTCGGAACAAACGCACCAGGTTAGATCATGTTCAACCAGACCTTCCTTCCGACCCAGTCTTTCCGGGCGTAATTTTTTTGACTATTGACCAAAAGGTACGATTTCAGAATTTAAGAAAACGATCTATTGTTCCTAATCGTTTTATCGATCGCGATGCTATGAGAACTTTGGGCTTAGATTCTGCTTTAGAACTTTTGTTTAAAGGTGTTGGTATGAGTACGTTATTTACGATGCGTCGTAATACGTATGCTCAGCTTACGTTGGAATTTCTGTGTTCATTTGAAATGAGTAAGAATAGACGGTCTGGGGCAATTTTTTTTGGTTTCCGTCTTCTGAATACTAGTTTTGAGTTGAGTCTGAAGCAATTTGGGAACTATTTTGATTTTAATGATTATGAGGACCATGCACCATCTGAACATGCTAATTTCAGGGTGAGTGATTTCTGGAAGTATATTGCTGATTCCCCGTACACTAATTCGGGGCATATGAGTTCAAACCATATTCATAATCCGGTTATTAATGTTTGACAGAGGTTTATGGGTTGGACGATCTTTGCTAGGAAAGAGCCGCACAATGTGCGTACTGAGGAAGTTTTTATTCTGGGCTCGTTTTTGCGGCGTAAGCCGAAGGTGTGGCATATTAATATTGCCTATCACCTTGTCCACCAGATTAGAAGAATTGCTACTGCTTTTGTCGATGTTCCGATTTATATAGGCGGGTTAGTCACTCATTTAGCTCTTTGGATGACCGCTTTTTGTGAAGCGGATCACAATCCAGTCTCGGGCGAGACTACCCTTAGCCTTCGGTATTTAGCTTCTCTTAATTGGATTTCTTCTAGGAATCAGAACCGTTGGGCTTGGCTCATTAATGAGCGGGTGACTATCATTTTGAAAGCCGGGTCGGTTTTGTCACTTGAGGCCGATCAGCCTAATTACCTTTTGCCCGTTGCTACCCCTAGCTTTCCTCCCTCTTCGCCAGCTATTACCTACACCCGTCGTCCTACGACCGAGTTTAGCACCTCCCAGCCCACCTCTGAGCCCGGTCCATCTCAGCCTACTTTCGAGCCCACCACCACCACTAACTATGTGCAACCCCCTCATCCACCCCAGTATGCTCCCTTCCATCCCGACCTTATTGCATGGATGGAGCACATGGAGCTGGATGCCGGTTCTTCCTGTTCTGACTTGGATACCCTTCACATGGAGACTCGTGCTGACACCGCGGCCACTCATGCTTGTCTAGACCGTTTATATGCGGATCAGTGTCTTGGGATGTATCCAGTCTATAATGATTATGCTCGGCGTGATGTTGTGCCACCTCAGGGCCCTTACCCTTCATACTTTTCGTGGCCCGTGGGTGGTTATTCTGACCCTTCCATTCATGGCGGCTTCCATCTTAACACTGATTATTTCAGTGCCCCGACGGGCCCTGATTTTGGAGTCGCTAGTGAGTATCAGGGGGGTGGTTGGTATACAGGTGATGCGTCTGGTTCCGGGGCTGCTGCAGATGATGATAATGATTTTGGTGATAATGATGATCAGTAGCGGATTGCTGATTCAACTACCTCTCCTTGTACATAATTGGTGTGTCTTCTCTCTATTCTCGTTTTTTATTTGCGCCCCCCACCAATTTTGAGTCTGTATGATATGGACATTGAGGTCAATGTTGAGCCTAGCGTGGGAGAGTTAAGTATTTCTTTAGTTTTATTTTCTTGAGTCTTAGTGTTTGTTTATGATGCCGATCATGCAGTAATGATAATATTTTGCACTCTTTAGGCTACCTATTCGTTTCTAATTGGCATTCATTTGACCTTTGTTAT
The DNA here is from genome assembly GCA_958450325.1 of Agrostemma githago. Classification (NCBI taxonomy): domain Eukaryota; kingdom Viridiplantae; phylum Streptophyta; class Magnoliopsida; order Caryophyllales; family Caryophyllaceae; genus Agrostemma; species Agrostemma githago. The sequence goes on from OY288239.1 coordinate 13,809,515, forward strand.
GTGGAATGATAATTAATCGATAAGTATTCAACCAATTAAGCTCTAATTTGTGGTTCCCATTTAGACTGACCCTGCATCTAGGCTTTAGCTACAAAATTGGTGAGATTTAGAGCCTCCTGTAGCCAGTACATTCATACCTGGCTACCACTTAGGTTATGTGTGTAGGTCTCCTCGTGGAATATGCTATGTCAATACGCTTAAGTATGGTGTTTTCCCCTTTATTTTGACTAACTTGTCTGGTGATCATTTTTGGGTTATTCTCATTTTCATCCATTTCTATTTATTTTCTCTTCTCTCCTCGACCGTAATTTCAAGAATTCACAAAATGAACTACAAAATCAAATTTGCCTACCTAGCCAAGCTTGATGGAGTAGGTCACCTAGTGCATTCTATGCTCGTTATTGTGTAATTATGGAGATTTTCAAGGGAGTGTATGCAGATCTTGATCGGGTCAATTTGAGTCATTGTGTTTTTGCCTCTAATTTTATCAAGCTTTGAAAAAAAAGACAATAATATCTCTACAAAGAAAAAAGTTCAAAAAAAAATCAAAGAAAAGAAAAAAAATCAAAACAACAAAAATATGTTATTCTCGTTACTTTTATTTTCCGTTTACTTGATGAAATTTGAGCACCCTCTTTGACTCCGGACTCTTTCTCATTGATTGGTGACTTGTATGTTTTGTTTATGGAAGTGGAAGAAATTTTGAGTTGAGCATTATCGCACTAGTTAGTTCACTGGCTTGACCTTAACCTCACATGACCATATTGATTTCCACCTTCTACCTTGTTACCACCATCTTTGCCTCCCTATGTGATCTTGGCAAGTTTTGTAAAATTTACAGGTCGATACCATACTAGATTGCGGGCATATTTTCATGAGTTGGAGTAGTTGAGCGTATTCACATATATTTTACATTACACACCCTTCTTAATTGAGCGATGAGTGGCTCCATTAGTAGCCTATGCAAGGTTTTGGTTGAAAATGTCGTTTCTATATGTTATGCTTGGTGAAGTTGTGTACTTTCTGATGACTTATCTTTCCTATTTTCCCGTCTTGGAATTCGTTTCTTATACTTGGTTAGATATTGCCATGATGGATTTGAGTATTTTGGTAGCCTACTATTTGCTTTGAGTAGTTTTCTTACGGGTCTTGCTTGAGGACAAGCAAGGGTTCGGTTCGGGGGAGTTTGATGTATCGTGTTCATATAGCTTTATTCCCTCGATTCCGTTGTCTTTTCCGGTCGGAATGCGCTCTTAAGAGTTGTTTCTTTTAACAACTTGCCTTGAGTGAGTGTTTTTGTAGATTTTACATAATTCTAAATTTCTATGCGCATCTACACTCATTTCCGGTTAGAAGAACGATCCCAAAACAAGCCCGTACCATACGACTTTTGGGCAAAGATGAAATTGAGACAAGTCAATTCATTGGGCCATCAGAAGTGTTCCAATCCATGTTTCGAAGATGATTTGCGCGTCACCCTACAGAGGACAGGCCCCCTGTGGGCCGGCCTAAGTGTACAATCACTTAGATTTGAAGATTTTAAGCTTAAATTTCTTCGTACCTCGGCCCCTGCATGTGACCGGCTCCCTGCCGGCCGGCCGCCACGTGCACTCAGCTTTTTCCGCCTTGTATAACTAGGGGAAGACTTGTTTTTTTTATCATCACTTCATAACTTAGAATTATTTTCCATTAAAAATCTACTCATGACTCTTAGCATTCTAGCACTCCGTCTCAAACTCCGTCGTAATTTTCTCTATTTACAATTTGTTGTTCCGTTTAGTTCACTAGATTCTCGTTTGTTTATCGTTAGATTTAATTGCTTCCCTTTTTATCATGAATTATTTACTTGCGATTTGTTGTTCTGTAATTATTATGAGTAGCTAAAATTCTCGCTAGGGTCGAGGGGGATTGATGGGTTATCACACGATTTTGTTACTTCGATAGTAACTCGTAATTATGCTAGTGTCATTTTCGCGTGTTTTATTTGCTGATTAATCTGTTAAAGGCCACAACTTTTTAATCTGTTTGGGAAATTCTAGTTTTTGTGCGAAAGCCGAAATAGGATTAGATTACGCACGATTTGATAGGAAGTCTAATAAGTTGCGAAAGCCCGTTAGATCCTTCCTAGGTTGATACGATTCGAGAGGACGTGTTATAGCCGACTAGCATGTTTATGTGTTTATTATCATCGTCGCATAATTGTCAAACATCTATCGTGAACCCGCACTACTACAAAACATCAAATAGACATGGGTCGATTTGATTAATAGACATGGGTTTTGCGACCCATGTTAAGTTGAGTGACATCTATTGTCAAATACTTAGACATAGGTTGCACGACCTATGTCTATTTAAACATAGACATAGGTTTTTCTAATAACCCATCTCTATTTCTATATTAGACATGAGTTTGCAGAATTAACCCATGTCTATAAAAACAACAGACATGAGTTTTTTTATGCCCTATGTCTATTTATAAATATAGACATGGGTTATTGGTTTGCCCCATGTTTATCGTCATGGTATAGACATGGCTTATTTTGTATGCCCTATGTCTATTGAACTGCTAAGTTACAAAAAAAAATACAAAATATACGCACCACTTTCACATAAATAGTAATTAAATTTTATTAATAACAACAATTAATTACAAGACATTATCTCTCTTCCTTCCACACTATAGAGATATACTACAAATCTAAATTGGATACACGATTAAGAAACCTAATAAAGCGGCTAGAATCAAGACACCGTTGCTCATGATGTTCCTATTAACCTTTTTCCGAACTATCTCCTGTAAATCAAACAAGGGTTAACAACATTAAAGAGTGAGTTTCCAAGGATGAAGTTAACATTTAATGATTCATATTTAATGCTAATTATGTTGATTGCGTTGTTAAACGGATAAAAGTTACGTAAATATGGTTGAGTAAGTACTAACCAATTTATACTGAAGTTCCCGATTTCCTGATTAACACTTGCAAATTTGGGGATTAATCCAGTAAAATTTGAAAAAATCACTAAATTATGTAAACTCACCCGATAAAATTCGAAGAAAAACAAAAAAACAAACACTAAAAAACACGAGTTGAAATGAAAAAATCAATTAACAAAAAACAAATACAAATAAAAGTAAAAAATCAGCAGTAATAGAAATGAAAAGAGATGAACATATAGAGAAAAAAAGGAGCTGAAGAGGATGCTACGAATTTTCACTTCTTGGTCATTTACGAAAAGGAGTTGCATAATAATGGTTAGACTATATAGTCAATAAAAAAGTCTACAGAAAAGAACTCATACAGGAACATCAAATGGGTTTCGTAACTGTGTGATTACATAATGATTCGTAATGGAGTACATACCTTCTCAAAGCCAAACGTAAGTGTCATCCATTTTATATCCCTGGTGATTAACAAGTTTGATCTAGCTAGAAGAGGAGCAATTGCACCTGTAGAAGACATAAACCAAGTGTAAGTAGATGTTATAATTCAAAGATCATGCCCAAATCTTTACATTTGTAATTTGAAGAAGAGTTTCTTTAATTTAAACGTATTTTAAGTAGTCGTACCTTAGACTTGGAGGGTCATTGACTCATTTCCATGCAAAGCTCATTGTATTAATGACATCAGGTGGTTGTCATGGATTGGCAGATCGATTGATGTTGATCTCTGCAGAGCAAGGAGAGATGAATATTGAAGAAACAGGTAGGATTGAAGAAATGAATATTGAAGAAACATGAAATAGATTGAAATTGAAGAAAATGAGAAACGAGAAGTCGAACCAAGCGACCGGGACGCCAGTAGGTGAGCGTGGGTCTGATCGTAAATTGAAGAAACTGAAGTTGGGTCGAGGTTGTTGCCATCTAGAAATTGAAGAAACGACTACAGTCTAGTAATCACTAACACAACAAAAACAACGAATAAAAACCGAAATGAAACACATAAGATCAAAGAATAAACCGAAATTCAATCTTATTCCGAATAGCGCGAGGAAGAAGCTATGACCCGCTGGCGTAAAGGAGTTGATATGACTTTAGATCCGAGGCGGTCATGGCAGTCGTCCAGGAATTGGTCAGAAAGACCAGTGCCTAAACGGTAAATGAAGAAAAAAACATTAAGATGATGAAGATACATGTGATGGCACTAAAGAAAGGTCATATAGTTGTGCATTTGGTTCAAACCAGCGTTGCTTATATATGGTTTGAAACTCCTCCGTGTCAGGGTCATAGCAAGCATGAAGAAATTTACCATAAACACCTAATGTAAAATTAAGCAAAAAGTAAGAGACGGAAAAGAAAAAAGTAATATGAAGATGGCAACCAAGAAAGTAAAAAACTGAAATAGAATGGAAAGTCGATTACCCGTGCGCTTGCCACAGCCATAGAGGTTGTTTTTCAGTATGAACCACAATCGAGGCCACTTTTGAAAAGTAGAGTATATATATACACGTACGTACGTTCTCAGAAATGCAATTCAGATCCCTACTAATTAAAAGGCTTATGTACAAATGAACTAAAATAACATTAGTAGCTTTAATTAATCAATACCAATGACTAACATTACCTTTAAACTATGTTTCACAATAATGGGCTAAAGTACAATTTTTTTTAGTTAAATTTACTAATTAACCTCCCTCCCTCATGAAATAATCAACCCCTGGATAGTCTACGAAACTCTTTCCAAAATAAAAATATACGAGTAATTTTTTTTGATAAAGGTGCAAACTGCTAACCTATATGAATATTACCCATAATATGAGTATGTAGCATTGTAGCAGGAGTAATTCATCAGTGCAACCCATTGAAGGGAAATTGGCATTGATGATGATTATGATCAAGTAAATCACCCCATACTCCATTCAAATTACCCGCATCAACAACATTCTCACCATTATTATTACCTCCATCATCATTTCCACCATAATTACCTGGAGATGGAGATGATGTCTAAATTTGATTAAACAACCACTCTGTCGAAATTGGACCCACGTGATCTATTTTTCCCTCTAATAGTAGCACCGAGTACTAATTAAATAATCCTACCTTCAGAATTATCACTTTTTACGATTTAATTTGGGATGTTCTTAAGGCAAGCGATTACCCAAAGATTTGAATATCAGACCCTCACAGCTGCAATATATCTCAAACACTATGTAAGGCAGAACTCATTCATTTGCTTTGGTTATGAATCAATTTACGCTTGGATTTTGAGGACATGAAATAGAGTAATTTGCCAAATTATTGAGGGATTCATATTTCATAATAATCACACCTCATACTAAGATAAGCATAATCAACACATTACAGCGTTTATAACTGAATCATGAAACAAGCAATGCAAGTACCTTGCAGAAGTAGATTCTTCCAAAAACATCTGCAATAATATTGGATCATTTAATGAAAAAGAAGTTGCAAACTCAAGAAACTCAAGAAAAGATTGTAGTAGATGTTGCACACAAAAAACTACGTGAAGCCGAACTTTTTCAAAATAACAACCTTAAAGAGAAATAAAGGACATAATCCTAAAAACTTTATAATATAGATGGCAGAGCTTTACCCTCTGATGAACACCAAGTTGCTCTTCAATAAGTGATTTGCCATTCAAATGCAACAAATCAAAAGCAAAGACGCATATATTGATCTCGATATCATCAATATCAACTCCTTTACGCCGGCGGTCATAAGTTTCAAATAGGTGATTGAGTACAGAGCGAAGCAATAACCCGAGGAAGAAGCTTAGAGAGCAAGTTTTGAAGCTTAGAATCTTTGGAAAAAGATAAACTAGTGAGCATTTTCTCCAGCATTATGTTCTGCATATCAAGGAAACGCGTCGAAGAAACAGCAGCACAAACACAATCAAAAGTCTTAAAATCAATAAATAAAAAACTAAAACCTGCAAAATTAAACCACGAACAAATAGAAATACGAAATATAAACCGATATCATACAGAAAAGAAGAGAATAAGCTGAATTCTACCTTACTACCAACTACATGCGGTTACAAAAATTAATCGATGACTACAATTCAATAAAATTGCTAAAACCTAGAAAAATGCAATGGAAACCAGAAAATCAATCCAAAAACACTCACACTTCCATAATCAAATCACAAAAAAACACAAGCACGTACAAACGAGAACCGAAATCGTGACGAACAAACTGAATTTCGACCTCATTTCAAATTACAATCGATTGCAAAATTCTAATCAACGAATACAGTCTAATAATCAGTAACACAACAAATGAAAATCAAAATCAACCACAAAAAATAAAAGAAAGTTAAACTGAAGTTCGACCTTATTTCGAATAACAGGCGATTAACTACGAAGAGAAGCAATGGCAGATTGAAAGACGTGAAGGCAGATTGAAAGCAGAAATGTTGATTGATGTCGATTAGGACTGTTCGAGAAGGCAAATTGATGTCGATTGAAGGCAGAGAAATGATGTGAGCGTCGATTGAAGGGAGAGGAATGACGAACGTGGGTCGCCGGCCGGTGATCGCGTATTGAGGAGCGTCTGTGGAGCACTGCGTTATTTTCTTAGGGTTTTGAAGTTGTTGTCGAATTGGGTTTCTATTTGCCTGAGTTTGAAGACCGACAATTGGGTTTTTTGGGTTTCTCAATATACGTTGGGTATTTGGGCGAACTGGCGAAGGGGTTGATTAAGTTTTTATTTCAATAATATAAATGGATTTTTCATGTGCCCATGTCTATTCATATACTATTATACACATGGATTTTAATTGGACCCATGTCTATAATTTATAGACATGGGTTTCAATTTTAACCTATGTATATTCTCTTTTATATACATAGATTTTTTAAATAACCTATGTCTATTAAAAAAAGACATGGGTTTTTCTTTAACCTATGTCTATTAGGTCATGTCTATGACTAATTTTGTAGTAGTGCCGTGACCTTAGTTTTCATCTCATTGTTAGAATCTATTATTCACCATCGCATTCTAGTAGTCTTTTAATTATTTTCTACCAAACAACCGTTTAGAGCATCTTAGAATCGCCATAGCTAATAGACATTTTTAACCGCTTCCCTGTGGATACGACACCTTACTTGCTACTATCTTCTTGTTAGTAGAATTAGGTTCTTCTTAATTTGGAGAGACGACTTAAGCCATATCAGAGATTCATTTGGAAACGATAAATTGCCAAACAAGTAAGGTAAATGAACTTGAAATAATGTTGATTAGAAGTTAATTACATGAGTGGAATACAACCCGGACACAATATTGTGTACAATTGCGTAATAATATTGAATGTAGAATGCACGCGTAAAACAGTAACTTATTTGTAGTTAGAATACGAAAACTGTACATCAGACATACTCCAATAAGCTACGCACTGTACAACATGCTGACTAGAGGACATGTGGATAGGCGTCGTATTTTAGGCACCCTAGAAGACAGAAAACTGACACTAAGCGCCTCAACATTTAAGCGCTTGACCTAAGGCGCCTCTTTTAAGCGATGCCGCCAGACTTAAGCGTTCATGTTGGCTTGATTCAGACGTTTGAAAAGTGTCTCGGCTTGACGTATCATTAGGAATGTTAGATCCTTCGCATTTTGACATCATTTTTCTACTTATAAAGTCTACGATGCTAGCGTTATCAGATATTCGTTCTAAGTCGTATTTTGAAAATAGTTTGTTACTATGCGCGATACTAATAGTTAGATTAGACTAAACTAACGAGATGCACATTTTGACTTGATCTCGTCATCAGAATGCTTGTATGAGTTTGAAATTAAGGATTGACTCATCTTAAACGGATAAGACAAAATTCGGTTAATTCCAACCCAACTTTCGATTATAGAATCGATATCAGATAGTAAAAATTTAGTCGAATTACGCATCGACGGTAAATGATAACTAATTCCAAAAATTGCGAAAACACCCCCGCGTAGGCGCCTGGAACTGAGCGCCCTAGTGTTTAGGCGTCTGATTCCAGGCATTTGAAGGTTGACGTACCTATAAAGGTACCTCTTTTTTGTGAGGCATTAGTATTGGCGGTTTGGCAAGCCTTTTTTTCACCCTATCGAAGGCTTTCTGGCATTTGTCGTCCTAGATGGTAGGTTCGGTGATCTTGAGTTTCTTGATGATCGGCTCGCAAATCCTGACCAACTTAGCGACGAATTTGCTGATGTATTGTATTTTTCCAAGGAACCCTCTATTTTTCGTTCCTGGGTGTAGGCATTTCAAGTATGGACTTAATTTTCGATGCGTCTATTTCTATTCCCTGTTGGCTTACCACTTGACTTAAGATTTTCCGGACGTGACTCCGAAGACGCATTTCTGAGAGTTTAATCTCTTGTTGTATCTGCGTAAGCTGGTAAAGAATTTCTCGAGAGCATCAATGTGACCCTCTCGGTCTTGGGATTTGACAATCATGTCATCTATGTAGACTTCAACTTGTTTGTTCATCATGTCATGCTGAAGCGTTGTTGCGGTTCGTTGGCAGGTTGCCCCTGCGTTTTTAAGTCCGAATGGCATTACGCTATAATTTAACAATACGCCCTCCATGTCGTGGTGAACGTTGTTTTAGACATATCTTTTTCGGCAATTTTTATTTGATTGTACCCGGCATACCCATCTATGAAGAAGAGTAATGCGTGATCAGGGGTGTTATCAACCAAAATGTTGGTACGCGGTAGAGGAAAGTCGTCCTTTGTACTTGGCTTGTTGAGGTCTCGGTAATCAACATAAATCCGGATTCTCCCATCCTTTATGGGAATAGGGACTATATTAGCCACGCAGTCAGAATACTCGGAAACTTGAATGAATCCAGCTTTGAATTGTTTGTCTACCTCTTCCTTGACTTTAGGTGCCCACTCTGGTCGCATGCGGCGTAATTTTTCTTTATCTGGTTTAAACCCTGGCTTAATCGAGACTCAATGTTCAGCTATATCCCTGTCTATGCCTGACATGTATTTGTATGACCAGGCGAATACGTCCTCGTATCACTTAAAGAAATTTATGAATTGTTCCTGCTAGGTAGGATCTAAGTTAGTTTCTATTTTGAGTGTGTTGATTTCTAGAGGGGTTCCTACGTTTATGGATTCGGTGTCTTTGATCACCGGTGCCCCTAACTCTTGTTTTTCTAACTCTCTTACGGTTTCTGGCGAGAGGAAAGAGTTGTGAGTGTCCTCCTTATCGTGATCGTTTTTGTTTTGATCGTTATCGATAATGTCATTGCATGTTAAGTGCAACGAGTTGTAAGAAAATTTGTTTAAGCTCAGGATGAGCCGCTACACCAAAACCTCCAAGCACGTCGTATACCTGGAGAAGGTCCTCATAGGATCCAGTTTCTGCAAAATCAAACAAAGCTCATTATTCTACACTACTCTTATGCTATTTGAGAAATGACAATTGAATATCGAAGTCACGATCTGCATCAAGACGTATGAAGCCGTTTATGGTACGACTATACACATGTAAGGTTGGACGGAACATCAACTGGCTCCCGTCCTAGTCCTTAGCCCACTTGGGGTCTAAGTAGGATGCCTCACCCTCCTCCTCAGCCCTAGCTATCCTCGAGGCTCTCTGCCTCTTATTGGAAGTCTGTGGAGTTCTTCTCTTCGTTACACAATCGAATTCCTGTTCTTCAACAACTCCAACCTCCAGTCTCGGCTAACGACCGCTCATACGCTTCTTACGGGCGCCCCTAGAATAAAAAATGCCCACCTCATCACCAGGATCACCTTCCTGATTTCCATTAATTAAGGCATTAAGAGGCTCGATGTCATCTCCAACTAAGCATTATGGGAATTTTTGGTCATTTTGGGTCAATCCGAAAAGCCAAAACGGGTTAAAATTCAAATTCAAGGCGATTGCCAATCTCCACAACTAATGAAATGCTCCTAAGTTCACATTTCAGGTCACGCTCGCGTTAAAAACAGTTTCAGGAAAATCAGACATCGTTACGACCATATTTGGCTTATTTTCGTACTCTACAGACCTCCAAAGTACGACTTATAGGGCGATTCGAGTCGCAAAAATCGACATATGAGCTACCCACAACAATATACAGATAAAATTCACAAACTTTCAGGAATCAAAGACGGGAATAAAATGGAAATGGACCCTAAACCCTATATGGGACGTTATTCGGCCATTGGAAGTCATTAGAGGACCTTTAAGCACCTAATCAAGGTAGTATACGTACTTCCATGTCCCAGCTACTGTAAATCTTTATTAGAGCCATAAACGAGCATCAAATCAAGATAAAACAAAAAAAAAACCCAAATTGATTTCTATGGTTTCTCAATATTTTGACCCAAATCAACTAAGCCAAGCTCAAAATCGACATAGATAGGTGGGTTAAGAACACTTTACCTAGGGTCGAGATTGTCGAAACAAGCAAGAACTGGAGCTTTTAATTGCAACTTTTCGTCAACAATGGCGAAGTGGCGAGTATGGGAAGAAGAAAGAGTCGTGCATCTGTTTTCGCGAAATGAATAAGACGCCCTGGCTTCCACGCCAAAATGCAAGATCAAATTAAACCAGCGCCGTGAAGGAGAAACTGAGGAGTTCAATGAACAATCTTCCAATTCAATCATCAATTTTCAAGACATCAATTTCTATTCGATTTCAAGCGGCTCGCCAAGAGTTTAAGCAGTTCGCCGAGAGCTTTTTCAATGACCCCTAAGGGGATAAATTCAATATCAATTTAAAGCGGCTCACCAAGAGTTTAAGCAGTTAACTGAGAGCTTTTAATTGACCCTTGAGGGGATCAATATCAATTCAATTTCAATTCAACTTTAAACGGCTCGCCGAGAGTTTAAGCATTTCCCCAAGATCTTTGAAAACCCGAGGATCTCATTTCAATTTTGAGAATGGAGGGCCGGTATAAGAGTGTATTTCACCATTTCAATTTTGAGAAGAAAGTCCAAGCCTAAGAGTGTACTTCATTCTACAAATTTCAAACCCAAAAAAAGTTCGTTCGATTATCAATTCTATCAAGGTTACGTGAAGACTTCAAGTCTAATCAATGATATAAGAGAAAACTCTCATTCAAGTTACCCAAAGTAGAATCCAGATCGATGGAGACTGTTTAACCAATTAAGATTTCCATTCCATTACTCAACCTCAGAAGTTATCTCAGATAACAGAGGTTAGATATGATTTCTATATTATGGCTGGCGAGCCCTAACGCGAAGTCTAAAGGACAATAAACGACTTATTCAGATAGCCACCAGGTTGTAATCCTCGAGAGATGACCTGGGGGCTATACTTTGACTTTCGTTGTCCAAGCCTCAGTCAAAGTGGGGGCTTTTGTAGACACCTCAATTTGGTACCTGATGTCTACTTGAGTCGTCGACCAACACCCGATGATGATCGGACTGCAACACATTGTGATTATACGATGTTTTTGATGATTTTTCTATAGTTCGGATCAAAATACAACTCGGAAATATTAATTGAACATGTAGATTGTCTTATTCGAGTCATTCCCATCTTGTTGACACTATCCTATTTAAAGTCAATTTCGACTCCCGGAATGCAAAGTCAAACCCGAGTCAACCGAGTGAAGCATAAAAAACCAAGCTCGAGGTTCAAATAACGAACCATATTACCTTGACACTTAAGAAAACCCTCGACATATTAAAATCTTATGCACTCGCCGTTAAGGAAAATTTTGCAAGTTGCGGCGTCAAGCAGTTATGGCGCCTACACTTAGGCCATGTTCTTTTCAACTTAATTTCAACTCGTTTCATATCAGCTTAGCTTCTATCAGCTCAGCCCAACATCTACTAGCTCAGTCCAGCTCTTATCAGCTCAGCTCCAATCTTTCCACCAATAATAATAACGATAATAATGACAATGACAATAATAACGACAATAACGAGAATAATGACAATAATGACAATAATAAAAATAATAGTAATAATAATAATAATAATAATATCATCATCATCATCATCATCATCATCATCATCATCTCCTTCTGGTGGTTTTGATTTTTACAGAGGGTGAGGATGTGTGCGATCAACCATCCCCGCCTAGGGTTTCCGTCGCCCGTCGACTCTGTCCACGGTCGCCGTCGGCCTGGGGTTCGCCGTCGTTTCTCCCATCTCCAGGTGTGGTCCGTTGTTGGGGGTCGGGGTTATCTCCTTCTGATGGTTCTGCTGTTGTTGCGCTCGTTGGTGTTGCTCTTTGTCGGCGGTCTGTTGCCGTTGCTGCTGCTCTCTTGGTTGCCGGCTTTCTATGCTGTCGGCCGTCTCTTCTTGTCTTCTGCCGTCAAGTCCTTTGTGAGTTTTCCGTTTGCCCTTTTCTCCTCTGCCGACGTTGCTCTACGCTCGAATTCCGGCCGTCAACGTTGGTTTTCTTCCCCCTCTGCTGCCTCCGATTACCGTCTCTGGCTGGTCGTTGGTTTTTTTCTTTTTTTTCCCGGAGGCACACTGCTATTGTGTTCGGCCCTTGTTCTTCGTCGCCGGAAACTGGCCTATTGCTTTTCCAGCTGTTTTTCTTCTGTTTGGCCTGGGTTTTTCCGCTGTTTTCGTTTCCGACCAGCCTCGCCTTCAAGCACTTCTCCGACCTGCTGTTTCCTTGCTTGTCGTTTTCTATTTTTGTCTTCTATGAGTCCCACATTTCTCTCTTTACTGCTGCTTGTATTTCTGTCTCGTGTGTTGTGGTTTCGGTGACGGTTTGGTTGATGCTGGTGTCTTTTGCTGGGAGGTTGGTTTCTTTTCTGGTACTGCTTGTGGGTTTTTGGGCCTTTGGCTTCTTTGAATGTTTTTTCGAGCATCGGTTCCTTGCTAGCCCCTGCTTTCGCTTGGAGGTCGTTCTTGCTTGGTCTTTCCATGCCTCCTTCCGTTCGCTTCCATTGCCCTTTCGTGGGTCTTTCTGAGTGTCGAGATGGTCGCGGAAAAGGTCTTACCCAACAATCTTTGCTCGTTCACTTGCGCGACCACCATTTTTGTGCTGGTGCTCAGGTATTAACGCATCAAACCCTCTCCACTAGTTTGTCTGTCTACTCTTCGGCTGAGGTCACCTTTAAACGTATGAGTATTTGGTTGTGTGGTGTTTGCCTGGCGACTCATTCACTCACTTCTCATTGCCGGCACGATGCGGGGGACCATGTTGAGGCGCCTGATTGTGGGGATGGGTTCGTTCGGTTTATTCTGTATGACCTTCCTCGCCCCATTCCGTCCCTTGCGCCGTTAGTAGCAGGTGTTGACCAGGACATACTCTCTTGTCTTTCCTTGGCTTCTCTTGATCGTTTGTTCTCTAAGGGGTTACGCACGGTTAAATCGATTCCTCGTAGATGTCGGCTTGGGTTTGCGCGAGTATTAAAGGGTTCCCTGGATGATGTCACGGGTTCTCCTTTTGATTTGTCTCGTTGGGTTGCCTTGCTTATGTTACCTCTTTCTGTTTTGAAGACCTTTGCCCCCATGAGTAATTTGGAATGTTGATCTGCTATTAGACGCCACCGTCAGGAAGAGGTTATTGCCGGTGCTGTTCATACTTGGGGTATGCCGGCGGGGAAGTTGTTGCTCTTACGCGAAGCCCTAGCAGATGTCTCCCCTTCTTTTTGTGCGGAGGAGAAGCTTGACTTAGGTGAGCTCAACATCCGTCAGTGTCGTAAGAAGATTTCTGATGGTCATTACACGGCCGCCGTTTGTGTTCTTTCTTCGTTCGGTGTGGCTCCTTACACTGATGACACCCTTCGAGCCCTCCAGGATAAGCACCCGGCTGCTCTTCCTCCTGCCCTTCCGACCGAGCCTTTTTGGCCACTGTCTCGATGCGTTGGTGTCTGTCGTTTTGGACATGATTCAGAGTTACCCCCGGGGTACGTCTTGTGGGAGGGGTGGGCTTCGGGCCCACATCCGCTTCTTGATGGGAAGTGTCCACAGGTGTTAGGTGAGTACATTGCCAGTGCTCCGCTCACCCCGCTCGTTAAGCCAGGGGGAGGTGTCCGCCCTATTCCTGTGGACACCATTTGGAGGCGCCTTGTTTCTAAGGTTGGAGGTTACTTGATTAACCCATCTTTAGGTGGCTATTTCGAGGGCCTTTAATTCGGGGTAGGTGTTTCTACCGGGGGTGAAGCTATTCTACATCCCTTGAACCGCCTAGTTGAGGATCGTGGCGAAGATGTGGGTCTCTACATGTTGCTTGTCGATTTCCAGAATGCCTTTTACTTGGTTGACAGAGAGACTATGCTGCAGGAGGTTTGCCATCAGTGTCCTACCCTCTCTCGGTGGGTTGAGTTTTGCTATTCCAGTCCTGCTATGGAGAGCACTGCCTCCGCTCTTGTCAGGGGGTTCAGCAGGGTGACCCCTTAGGCCCCCTCCTTTTCTCTCTAGTTCCGCATCCCCTGGTTTGTAGGATCAGGGACTATTTTGATCTTTGCTTCCAGGCATGGTACCTCGTCGATGGTACTGTGGTCGGGGACATGCTTGTTGTGGGGAAGGTTCTTCAGATGATTATGGATGAGGGCCCCGTTTTGGCATCCATCTCAATGTTGCAAAAACGAAGGTTTTCTGTCCTACCGTAGACCCGAGGATCAGGTATACTGGAGTTTTTCCCACCGCTATTGCCAGGCCCTTGGATGGTGTTAAGGTCCTAGAGGGGTCGGTTCGCGTGTGCCCAGCTTTCAGTGGCGCTCTTGTCTCGAAGAGGGTTGCCCGTACAATAAAGCTCATGGAATTGGTTGCTAAGATCGAGGATCCCCAGTGTGAGTTACTTCTTCTCCGGGCGTGCACAGGTATTTCTAAGTTATACTTTGCTTTGCGCACTTGCTCTTCCCGGGCTTTTGGGTGGGCCCACCTTTCTTTTGACACTGCCCTCCGGTCTAGTCTAGAGCGTATTGTCACAGCGTCCGGGCCCGGCTTCGGGGATTGGCAGTGGCGGTTGGCCACCCTCCCCTTTTCACTAGAGGGGCTCGGTGTCTTTGCCGCCACTGATGCCCTGCACTTTGCCTTTCTTGCTTCTCGTCTTCAGTTTGCTGATTTGCAAGCTAAGCTGCTTCGTCCCTCCGAGATTGCCGCCACTAGATTTGCCTTTGAGTCTGCCTTGAGTGGGTTTGTTGAGCCTACCGGTTCTGACTTCTTGAGTATCCCCTCTGTGATCGCTGGCCCAAAACTTATGAAGAAATTGGCAGATATACATTTCACGAGGGTTGCTACAGCAGCGGAATCTACTTTCTCCTTAACTCCTCGAAAGGTTGCCTTGTGGAAATCTCAGCATGGTGACCATTCTTCTGACTGGTTAAGGGTCGTCCCTATTACTGGGTGTGGACATGACATAGGTCCACCCTGACGCGGCCACGCGCGAGTTTGGGGAGGTGAATGAATCTCATGTGAGATGGATCTCAAATTAAAATTTAAATCGTAGTTGGAGTCGCCACCGAACTTTGTGGGAGTTTGGGCCCATTCGAACCCACTTTATATCTTAGTGGGCCGTGCGCAGAGTACGGCCCATTCCGGTTTCAGAGTTCATGGGGTTCGTCCCTTTGCAATGCGATACCGATACCGACATTATCGGTAATCGTGTATCGAATGACTCTCGTATGACAACGGTTTCGGACATCCGAAAACCATGGTTCTGAGTAAGGGGTGAGGGTACGTGTTGGAAAGTTCACAAAGAACACCCAACCCCGCTCGCACTTAGCGGCCTTTACTTAGATATCGTTCATTTTTCGTGTACGCGCGTTAGTTTGACGGTTAAATGATATGCAAACAGTGTTTTGACTAAACATGTGAATTATGTTTGATCTACGTCGTTTAATGCATCTTTGAATTAGTCGAAGTTGTATTTAGCATGTGAGGTTCGTTTTAGTACAATAAAACAAACAATAAAAAATAAAGCGCCAAAATAGAAATAAACGGGTTAGTAACGATAATAATGGAACAAAAGTAGATTTGAATGGTATGATGCACGGTTTTGAAAAGAGTGAATCACGTGATGGACTTGACACGTGATGACCGAAGTCGTTAAAAAGATTTACCGAGACTTGGGATATGTTGAAGGACTCACGGATTTGTCGTGACAAAGGCCACTCGATCGAGTCATTGAGGGACTCAACCAAGTGCACCTCGAAAAAAACCTTCTGCCCAAATTTTGGGGTGCCACTCGATCGAGTCATGGAGGGACTCGACCGAGTGATCCTCAAAAAAAGTTTTTTGATCCGACTTTGGGGTGCCACTCAATCGAGTGGGCTAGGCACTCGGTCAAGTGCCCTTTGTGTGAACGGTGGTTCGTACATTTGCTTTTAATTTTAAAATCGATATTTTTGCTAAATCGCGTGAAAATATAGTATGATTTACACTCGATTCAGTTTTCGATACTCATCATATTTGATTCTTGATTATAGAATCAATATCTAATATTAAAGTCAATTTTGTAAAAGATGTTCATAAATCTTTTTAAACCGAATTAAGATGAAATAAATCCCTCTGCATTGTAATGTCGTAATTAATCTTTTTGGACCATGTGACTATTATTTCGGCGTCAACAGGATGGTATTATTGATTGATCCTTTAGATCCGATAGTCGACTATAAAGTCGATATCGTATCCTAGGAAATAATGTTTTTTGAAAATAGTACGATAATATCGATATTAAAAACAAGAAAAGAAAAAAATAGTAATAAAAAATGTGAGGAAAGAGACGAGGAACGATGGACGAGAAGAACGAGAAAAAAAAGGAGAAAAAGAGAGAACACCCTCAACCTACATGCTAAATTATCTCGAAAACGGACTCGTAATAGCGGCCTAGGTGCGGGAGCGTTAAGATGTATATAGGAGAGTTATGGTGTGTATAATTGGAAAGGGATTTGACGAGTTTCGCTCTCGGGTTTCCTAAAGGATTTCTAGAGGAAAGATCGGGATTGTATGAGTGTGTAATCTTCCTAGGATTGTTGAAATTATGGCTGTGAATTGTGTGTTCTGTCGTTGTTGTTATTGTGGTGTATTTATAGGAGAGGTTCCCGACTTTGGCTAGGAAAGGTAGTAGTCTTGGATGAGAAGAAACCTAGATTGGATAGGGAAGACTGGTTGTAGATGGGAGGAAACACCCGGTTTGGATAGGAAAGGATTCCTATTTTGGGTAGAAAAAGAATCCGGTTTTAGCTGGAAAAGGGGCCACTCGATCGAGTGGTGCATAGCACTCGATCGAGTACCCGGTCTGACGCCAATTTTGGTGGGTTTTACGAGCCTACTCGATCGAGTGAGCCGGTCCACTCGATCGAGTGGGCCTGGGTCGGGTATGAGTCTTTTTAGAGGTAGAATTTTATCTCTAACGAGTTTGTTTGGTTGCTTGATTCTTCTTGTAGCTGATTTTTGTGGTATTTGACTCTGAATCGGATTTCCGAAGCTGCGTGACAGATTTTTATGCCTCGGAAACGCCTTTGACCGGGGTTTGACTCGGTCACTAAAAGACGATTTTGCCCTTGGTGACGGTTTTGACCCAAATTAGTCTTATTTTACTGGGAACGACCCACTGGGCCTGAATTTGAGGTCGGTTTGGTGAGATTTTTACTCCGCTAAAAACTCGCGCAAAATGGTATTGATTCCGAGTCCAAAATCGAATGTATTAAGTCATGTTTACGTCCGATCATCATCGGGTGTTTTTTAGAAACTGCTATAGACACATAGCGGCCAAATATGGGTGTCTACAGTGGGCCTTGGCAAACCATGAACGGTCGGAAATATCGCAATGTGCTTAGTTACCGCCTGGGAGTCCCTTTGTTCCCGCTTTCCGGGCCTTGCACTTCCTGCTCCAGGGTCCTTAGAGAGGATATTTTGGTGATCACGCGGTTTCATATGCTGGTACTGTGGGGATTAAACACCGCCATAACCTTGTCCATGACACACTGTTGGATATTTTCTTCCGGGCGGGGATCTCTAAAGGCAAGAAGGTGGAGATTGGCCTCTGTGACGATAACGACAATCCCTCACGACCTGCCGACCTTCTGCTCTACTCGTGGGACAAGGGGCGTGATGTTTGTGTTGATCTGACTGGGCCCTCTCCTTTGACCCAGTCCGGCTTGACTTCTTTTGAGCCTGGACGGGTCGTTGCTGATGCTGCTCGTTGTAAGTGTGCCAAGTATCAGGCTCGCTGCACGACCATTGGGTATGGTTTCCTTCCTTTCTCGTTCTTCTTTCTCGGTGAGCTCGACACGGATGTTGTTTCTCTGCTCCAGCGGATTCGTAAATTTGCTATATCTCAGGTTGCTGGAGCGTGTGCCGCAGTTCATATTTTGACTAGAATTAGCTTTGCGATTGCTAAGGAAGTGGGAGCTCAGATAGTATCTCGGCTTCCCGCTAACTTCTTGTAATTTGTTCTGGTGTTAATACAAGTTCTGTTTTTATAACAATAACAATAACAATAACAATAACAATAACAATAACAGTAACAACAACAAAGTAATAATAATAATAATTGTAGGCACTCATATTTGGACCTGATAGCTGCAAGAGCACCCGACAAACACCCGATGATGATTGGACTGCAACACGACACGATTTTACGATGTTTTAGATGATTTTTCTGTAGAACGGATCAAATAACTAATCGAAGAAATTAATTCAACATCAAGCCGGTCTTAGTCGTGTCATTAAGGTTGTGTCGACACTAACTAGAGTCAATTCCGACTCTGGGGCTCCGAATCGGTCACGAAACACGCAGAGTCGAACCCGAGTCAACGCGTCAAACCGAGTCGAACCTCAGGACGCGCGCCCGAGACCCAATGGCGCACACGCTAGGGGAAAGGTCGGAAGACTTGGCGAATAAGCAATCACAATGATCACATATATCTCCATTTTGGAAACTTTTCAAATCGGATCTTCAAAATCTCGGACGTCCGGTGGGACGCGCCTGAGAATCGCGTCGCCTGGTGCCAGACGCCTCACTATTGGGTCGCACGACGTGCTGTGCCTAAAATCTCGGATTGAACTACGATAAGAACTATAAATACCCTCCTCCTCCGCTCATAAACGACACCACAACCTTTTACTCTCTTACGAGCTCCACACAACTTGCAACTCTTCTTTAGCGTCGTACTCCACGACATTAGGAACGATCCAATCGATCGTCATCTCCTTGTTTCGCATTCCACGAATTAACACTACTCTTCGGAGTTCCTACGAGTTCCTGACTCACAAGGACGAACAAGGGCACTTGTGTTGACTCGTCGACTTGCTCCACCGTAGCGAAACTCTGTCAAAATCATCGCAGGACTCTAGGAGGATCATCTTGTCAAAGTCGATATCGTCACTAGGTTGTCATCTAAGCCAAACTTCACATATCGCACTTTAATTATGCATTTTGACGTCGTCAAGTCTGACCTATGTGGATACTAATTCCCCGATGCGTCCACCATTTGCACTCCGAATGGTGTACAAGCCTTACTCCTGTTTGGCCCAGTCAATACCAACTCCTCTAAAATACATAACGTCCACAACTTCAACCTCAAGTACTAAAACACCTAAATCAAATCCGAGTAGTCGTTATTAGATCCATTCTTGATTGTCTACACATCGTACTTTGTTAATTCCCTTAAGACTAGCCCAAACACCTCTCCGCCAAACCAGGAAGGTAGAGGCGAGTTCATCCAAAGAAGACGAACCCCTAGAGAGTTCACGAAACTAGACATCCAATACAACGAAGCCCTGAAACTCTCAGTCAGGTGCGGTCTATTATCCCCTCTAGAACCAACCCCCGAACCTCCTTCAAGACAAAAGAGTAAATCATGGGATCCTAAAGCCTTTTGCTTCTTTCACCAAGGGCATAGTCATAAAACCCAATCTTGCACCAAGTTAAAACATGGTATCCAAAATCGGATCGAGGACGGAGCCTTTCCTCCCCCTAAGAGTCCGAAATATATCCAATTTGGTACAATCAACTTCGAACAATATCAACACGATCATGCCATTCATGGAGTCTGGGCGGATAATGACGAGGACATATACAGCCCATACCATTAGTCGTAATTCCACCGACACTCCCACGAGCCAAGAACGTAAGCCACGTAACCAGGTCAACGACCTTACCAAAACATCACCCCTGACGTATCAGTCACCAAAGATATCCCTGAAACGCCGTTACCACTGATGATATCCCTATCACCAACCGTGAGGTCCAATAGTCAAGCAACTTCATATGGCAAAACTGACCTCTCCATATGGCAACTCATCAGCTCATACAATCATCGCATAGCGTTAGTCCAAGTCTTAGGAAGAATGAACATATCTTCAACAGTTATACTCAAGGACATGGTGGGGCATGTTCTCCAAGAAACAAGGGAACTAAAGGATCATATCACATTTTCCAACGAGGATCTTCCATCCTTTGGACCGAAACACAATCTAGCCCTCTATGACACCGTAACGTGTTTAGGCAAAAGGTGACAATGACCCTTGTAGATGACGGTTCCGCAGTAAACGTAATCCCTCTCAAAACAGCTCGTGCTCTAGGCATGACAGACACAGACTTCATTCCTACCGAGTCCGGTGTACGTGCCTACGATGGCACCCGATGCCCGGTTACATGGGTCACAACCGTTAATACAATTGTTGGTCCAATAGAAAGAAAGATGGACTTTCAAGTCTTAGATGTCAAAATGGGATCGTATAACATGATTTTGGGATGACCATGGATCCATGCCATTAAAGCCATACCATCCACCTTACATCAAAAAGTGAAAGTCCCTCTCAACGGGGAAATAATTACTATTCATGCCTCACCTATGAAAGCCTTTATAGGAAAATCCACTACCTCACAAGTCACTGAAGACGCCGACACCGAACTAAGGGGATTTCACGTAGAAAACCTATTAGAGCAAGAACTCGCCCCTTTCGACTTTGATCAATATTCAAAACTCGTCACCAACTTTATGATGAAACAACAAGGGCATTTCTCGGGACTGTCATTAGGAAAAACCCGAGCACCGCAGCTGAACTTCAAGACCCCATTGGTCAAACACACACTATAGGTTTTGGGTACCCCGCAACCAAAGATAAGATTCGTGAGCACATAACTATCATGCGATCCCGTAAAACCGAGGGCATCCAAATCCCTCAATACAATCCAACTCTGTATGGTTATTTCACAAGGGAAGGAGAAACTGAGCCTTACATGGCATTTTATGAACCCATCTATATCGAAGGCGTACGCCACCCAGGAATAGAAATATTCCAGGATTGCTACTTCATCCCTGAAGAAATACCGAATATACTGAAACCCAAGCAAACACCGTATCTAGATGGCTTAGCTAACGGGTTTATTGCTACTGAACCCGATAAACTAATCAACATAGTCATAACCGACAAACAATTTGACCCATAACCCTTATCGTCAACACCGACGAAAACAAAGAGAGTAAGGGGTGAAGAAAGTCCATCACTTGGGTCAATGAAAATGGTAGGAGATTCAAGCTGATTACAGGAGAGGGAAAGATATTCGAGAAGTCCGAGTCCGAATCCGAAACAGAGTCTGAATCCGAATCCGAATCTGAGTCTGAAACGAGTCAAGAGTATAGTATTTTATGTCCTCCATCCACTTCTACGTCTATCGTAAATAAGCTGGGGCATGTCCCGGAAATTCCTCTATTGTTTTCTTTGTCAAATGAACAAAGGGTATCCTTGTCAAAAGTCTTCGACATGCTTGATTTAACTAATAATAAAAAAAACTTCCGCTTATGACGCGTCACACGTAACATGCAATGTCATTATCAATATCGAACAAAACATAAATAATCAGGATGACAATTACAACTCTTTCCTCCCACCTGAAGCCTTGAGGGAGCTAGAAAAACAAGAGTTAGGAGCACCGGTAATCGAGGACACAAAATCCATAAACGTCGAAACACCTATAGAAATCCAAAGCCTCAATATAGGAAGTTTTCTAGATCCCACAGAGAGAGAACAATTCATAAAACTCCTCACACAATACAAGGACGTCTTCGCCTGATCTTACAAAGACATGCCAGGCATAGACCAAGACATAGCCGAACATCAAATCCCAATCAAACCCGGGTTTAAACTAGTAAAACAAAAATTGCGCCGTATGTGACCTGAATGGGCCCTTAAGGTGAAGGAGGGGGTAGACAAACAATTCAAAGCCAGATTCATCCACATTTTCGAGTACTCTGAGTGGTTGGCTAACATAGTCCCTGTTCCCAAAAAGGATGGGAGAATCCGAGTTTGTGTTGACTTTAGAGACCTCAACAAAGTTTGCCCAAAAGATGACTTCCCTTTACCATACATAGACATCTTAGTAGGTAACACCGCCAACCACACCCTACTCTCCTTCGTGGAAGGGTACGTCGGCCACAACCAAATAAAAATGGCCAAAGACGACACGTACAAAACAACCTTCACAACACCATGGGGAACATATTCTTACTCAGTCAAGCCCTCCGGACTTAAAAAAAAATTATGGGGCAACCTACCAACGAACCGCCACCACACTCTTACATGACTTGATGCACAAAGAAGTCGAAGTATACGTTGACGACATGATAGTCAAATCCCAAAACCGAGAAGAACATGTTCCCACTCTCGAAAAATTCTTCAAACGCCTACGACAGTACAACATGTGACTCAACCCTAAAAAATGCCCTTTGGGGTTACATCCGGAAAACTTTTAAGTCACGTCGTAAGCCAACGAGGGATCAAAATAGACCCATCAAAAATAAAAGCCCTACTAGACATGCCAACGCCCGAAAATGAAAAGGAGATCTGAGGATTCTTGGGTAAGATACAATATATTAGCCGCTTTATCGCCAAAACTAACCATGATCTGCGAACCTATTTTCAAAAAACTCAAAATTACCGAACCAACTGTCTAGGATGACAAATGCCAGAAAGCCTTCGAAAGAGTGAAGGAAATACTAGCCCAACCACCTGTACTAGTGCCTCCTAAGAAGGGAATACCGCTCTCCCTCTACCTTACCGTAACCGAAACTGTAATGGGAGCCATGCCGGCACAAACCATAGGCAAAGAAGAGAAAGCAATTTATTACATCAGTACAAAGTTCCTCGAATATGAATCAAAATAAACACCTCTAGAGAGAACATGCCTCGCCTTAGTATGGCAACCAAGAAGTTACAACATTATGTGGACGTCCGTCCGCACCGCCCGCGCCCGCGCGGGACCAACCCGATTTCATCACGGCGGCCACCCACGCAGCCCCCTCCCGGTCGGGCCGGTCCAATCTCGCGTACGAGGCGATGTGTCGGACCTTGATTTGGATGACGATTTAGAATAGTACTAGACGGTTGCGGGCACCCGTGTTTCCGTTGGAATCGATCGAGTCGTGGTTGTAAATGCTTAAGTTGAAACTAACATGAACTAGAGAAACAAACACAAAAGCAAACACATTCATTATGTAGAAACAACAAGGAGAAACAATAAACAAAAGATAAAGATTGAAACTTTACTAACAATGAAAGATTAAGAGAAAAGAGAGAAGAAGGATTATACCAAACTAGAAGATGAATGAAAAGATTGAAACTTGTATATAAGAAAAACCCAAAAACATCCACCAATGTGGTCAAGATTGATATATTCTTCAAGAATTCCAATAATACAAGAGTAACTTGCTAAGATTAAGCTAAGATTAAAGGAAGATTAAGGAAAGATTAAAGAAAGATTAATCTAAGGATGAGAGTTTTCTATTTAGGGTTTCATGCCTAAAACCTTACAAGAGGGGGGTATATATAGGGTTACACAAATAAGGGAAGTGAATTGACGAAGCGCAAGAGGAGCAGAGGCCTCGCGGCCGTGTTAGTAGGCTCCCGACCATGAGCAAGTCCCATCCCGGCCGTGAGACTGGCACTCACGGTCGTGAGACCCTTCAAGT
Source organism: Agrostemma githago (assembly GCA_958450325.1). Classification (NCBI taxonomy): domain Eukaryota; kingdom Viridiplantae; phylum Streptophyta; class Magnoliopsida; order Caryophyllales; family Caryophyllaceae; genus Agrostemma; species Agrostemma githago. Next base: position 13,833,329 of record OY288239.1, read on the forward strand.
GTTAGTTTTCTTCTCGTCTTTACTTCAGGTGTCGAGTTTGTATTCCCGATCGGGAATACAGGTGACATGGTCGTATAGCTTCATGGGTCGATAATCCTTTACTCCTAAGCGATGCCGTGACTCGGGATTGGTTCGTATGATGATGAAAAGGACTTAGAAAGCCGATTTCAGCGCCAAATGAACCTACAAGCACAATCATAGCTACAAGAGACATTAATAGCACAAAACCGCTTCTAAAAGCGGTTAAATCAAAGGAAAATCAAGTAATGCATGAAGGAAACACGGTATAAATCAAGCATATCAAACAACCAACTTACATCCACAACATCGAAACCAATGATACCCTTGAAGAGCCCTGGAACAAAATAATCCTAGATTTCAAAACCGGCGGATCATACCCACTCAATACAAACACCAAAAACAACCGAGCCTTAAGAATGTTCGCCACCCAATACGTCCAAAACCAAAGGCTATTATACAAACGAACCCCACAAGGAGTACTCATTAGGTGTTTAGATGAAACCCAATCCAAAAGAGTCATGGAAAAAGTACATGACAGAAAATGTGGACCCCACGTGAGTGCCGCACACACTAGCCCGTTAAATAATGAAGCTAGGTTACTACTGGATAACCCTAGAAGCAGACCGTCAGCATCATGTCCGTCATTGTCACGGCTGCCAAATATTTGCCAACATCCAACATATACCACCATACCCACTCCACACTACAACTACACCCTGGCCCTTCTCCCTTAGGTAATCGACATCATAGGAAAAGTACACCCATCCGGAACCGGCAGACACTGTTTCATACTAGTGGTCGTCGGTTACTTTACCAAGTGGGTCGAAGCAACATCCTACACAATACTAACCTCCAAACAAGTGGTTAAATTCCTACAAAACAACATTATCTATCGCTAAGGCATACCACACGAGATCATCAATGATCAGGAGGCTCATTTTAGGGTCGACACCCAAGTACTCCTAGACAAATACAAAATCCAACGACACAAATCATCACCCTAGAGGCGTCAAACAAACGGGGCTATAGAGGCAGCAAAAAAACCATCATCATCATCCTTAAGAAGATGATAGACAACTACTGGGATTGGCCCAACAAAATACCATTCGCATTATGGGGATACCGAACATCCTACCAAACTCCCACCGGAGCCACACCATACTACCTAACCTACGGTTTAGAAGCGTGCAACCAATAGAGTAAGAAATACCTTCTCCAAGGATACTAGCCGAGAGTAGTATTCCTGAAGAGGAACGAAACCAAAAACGTTATGACGAGCTAGTTCTTTTAGATGAGCGTAGAATACACGCACTATCCAATATGCAAGCCTAACAACAAAGAATACAACAAGCTTTTAACAAACGAGTTAAGTCTCAAAACATACACGAGGGAGATTTAGTGGTTAAGTCCATTAAAGCCCCACTTCCCGTCAATCCTAGAGGAAAGTTCAAACCTAATTGGGCAGGTCCTTACCTTGTCAAGAAAATACTCACGAGAGGCGCCATGATCGTCACTGATCTAGACGGACAAGAGTTCTCAGCCCCCACCAACATGGACAAGCTTAAACGCTATTACCCTTAGTCTCCTAACATCCTCATCCTGATCTTTTAACTGGGGTGAAAACTCACGCAAAAGCACTCTAAACATCTCGCATTGATAATTGGCATAACGAGTCTAAAGCACAAAATAACTCGCACATTAGGAACTACAAACATGATTTGATTTCGTCTAACCACGGATACATAGGCGGCCCTCTCCGGGGTACAACCAAACTAACAAAGTCGACTACAATCGATTCGTGCGCAAATCGGAACTCATCATATGCTTCGATTCACAAAGTGATTACAATGAAAAAGCATACCAAAAAAAAGAAGCAAATAAAAAGACGAGCCGAGAATGAAGTAAAAACGCGAAAGGGCGCTCCGGGCAAAATGAAGAATCGAGTTGCGAGCCGTAGAAAAAAAAATGAGGACGAGCCGAGGACGGAATGAAAACCCGAAAGGGCGCTCCGGGAAAAATGAAGAATCAAGTTGCAAGCCGTAAAAAAAAGAGGAAAAAAAAGAGAGAAAAGCTGAGCCGAGGACGGAGTGAAAACTCGAAAAAAGAGCGCTCCGGGCAAAATGAAGAATCGAGTTGTGAGCCACCAAAAAAATGTGTGCTTCTCATTAATGCAAATTAAAATCAAGCCTTTGTTGAGGCCTTTACATCAAGCATCTTTCACCCGGGTACTCCGGAAACAAAGACAACGTGTCAGCAAACTCCACAAAAAAAACTAGTACGAATACGCTACATAGTATTACATAATATGACATAATACTAAACCTGGATCCTACCGGTCTATCTTTTCCTTTCCCATGCTCTTCAGGTGCGCTTCCTTAGGCCTCTCATCATAGGCCTCTCGAATACAAGCGTTCATCTTTTTCAGCCAATTGATGGCCCAACCAATCCCACGCGTCTTCCTCATCCGCGTCTTTAATATGGGTCTTGTTCGTCTTGACCTGCTTGGACGAATTGACAATACTAGGATCGGTAACACTGTCTTCTGTTAGGCGCTTAGCGACGTTAGCTCGCATAACTGCATTATTCTGTAGCTCCGCAGCCTCCACGGTCCTTAACCTCTTCCGCTTCGTTGGATCTTCACAAATCTTCCACCGAACATAGAAGGGGGGCATCCATCGAGTGTTAGCCTCAAAAACGGGACGTACAGTCTTCCGTCTCCAAGCCATTTCAAATTCCCAAGAGCATCCTTTTCCCACGGATGGGAATTGATAACATTAGTGCCAACCTCAAGAATGGTTTGTACCCCACCCATTTGGCGCATTAACCTATCCAGATAAACGTAGACACATGCACTCAAGGACAATATCTGCATAGTACGGGCTGACGATAAGAACGGGAGTCTGATATATCTCTTAATATGCCACCATGGGGCGATCCATTTAGTGACAATCCCTCCATCTGCATGCAGGCGAGAGAACCACTCGTCTTCGGAACCATTAAAATCCCAGAGGGGTACTACACTTCGCATAACAAGTCTCTTACAGTTATAACCCTCGATGAGTCGAGGTGGCTCGATTAGACGTAATCTCTTCTGTAGCCAAACCTGCACAATACAACACATTGTCACAACTTCGAACTAGGACATATTCGAATAAAGTGGAAAATAGCAACATGACATACCTGCAAAATTGTTTTAGAACCATGAAATGGAGCACGATGAATTCGTGCGCGCGTGTCGAGACCCATTATAAGCTCACCCAAAATAAGCTAAGAGGGCGATCACCCATGTTCCATCTCCATTACAACATCTATGACGTAAGGGTTACCCCAAGCAGCATGCACTGATGCATCCTCGAGCAAATAGAAACACACTATCGCAATGATAAGAAAATTCTTACGAGCTAGAGGTGAAACACAATAAGCATCTGTAAAACCCCGGCCCAAACTAGGACCGGACATGTTAGTCGGGGTAACTTGCCAGACTCTGTACTGGTCCCACAGACCAACACGAGTCCTTTCCTGCGCATTTTGTCCTCACTCATGCGCATCTCAGAAATCTTTCCAGGAGGTCACCCATCCTAAGATTACTCCCACTCAAGCACGCTTAACTGTGGAGTTCTTTTACATGGATGACGAGAAAAGAAAGTGCACTTTGTTGATATGAGTAGTATATTGATAGAAGGTGTCCTATTTATGAGCTTGAATGACTAGTGCTTAAAGGGATTGAAAATACTACTCATATCAACAAAGTGAACTTTATTTTCTGCTCATCCACGCAAAAGAACTCAACAGTTATGCGTGCTTGAGTGGGAGTAATCTTAGGATGGGTGACCTCGTAGAAAGGTTTCAAGGATGCGGATGAGTGAGGTCAAAATGCACTGGAAAGGACTAGTGTTGGTCTGTGGGACCAGTACAAAGCCTGGTGAGCTACCACGACTAACATTTTCGATCTTAGTTTGGGTCGGGGTGTTACAGCGTCCTTCCGTGAGAATTCCATAACAAGGTGCTCTAAATTAATACCACCTGCACCAAAGAAAACCTTAGCCTCTTCTAGTAAGGGAATATAAAAAAACCACCGAAACCGCTCTACGGGAACATCACCTTGAACTAGGATAGAAGAGTGAAACAAACGTCACCGTCCATCTCCTCGGGCAGAGGACATACATCACCCCTCAAAAATGCAAAGACATGATACTTAGAATTCCAAAAGTAGCGCAAACATGCAATTAAAAAAAGGTCATCTTGCACTTTAATTTGCTTCAACGAGGTAATAGCGCAGAAACCGCCACTTGAACAATCTTCAAGTTCACCTTTCTTGAAAGAATTCATCTTCTCGGTCAAAAGACGGCTGAAACCCGATATGACTCGATAAATCAAAGAAGAACTACCAAGACACTTGGGTGTTAATTATGTCTAAAAAACACTCATAACCCATATATATATATATAGCTATAATGGCGTTGTAATTAAGAATTTACGAAATTTTTCATAATCGAGAACCAGGTCGCCCCAGGCAAGGCGCATGAGAACTGGGTTGCCCAGGGCCGGGCACCTGAATACAAGGCCGCGGGAGGTCAAGCGCCTGAATTTCAGGCCGCCCACCGTACCGCGCCTCACTCCGCTGTTATTCGGCAACTTCGAGCGATAGGAGCGGTTACCTAAAACAATCGTGTCCTTTTCCAAAGCTCAAAAGCACGATACAAGCACCATGCAAAAATGAAAGTTCCCTCATCAGCAACAGACGATTCCGATCCATCAGACTTAGACGTTTTTTTTTCTTTGGGGGTAAGCTACCCCACCAAGCCGTGTTGTAGCCCTACGCGGCATTGTCAAGCACTTTCAATAAAGCATAAAAGTGGTCCAACATTTTTCATTTCATTCTGCTTTGTCCACAAGCGTCATTGTCCAGACACGACTATACACCTCAACAACATTGCACATGCACTCGGTCAAAACGTTTAATCATAAAACGCTTTATACGTTTCAAGTCAAATATTTTAATCGACGTACTACTTGCTCCAATTCTTGCCTCAAACTAGCAAATTTTAACCATCCCGAAAAACATTTTTGCGCTCTCGTTCAACCTTAACGCCTTAGAACACCTTAAATCACGGCTCAACCATAAGCAAATCAACCCTGAAATGTTTAACTGATTACGTGTTATCTAAACCAACATTTAGTAGCACAACAAAGGCAAACCGATCAACCACAAGAAATTTTGACCAAATATACAAATATGCAAAACCGATAGAAATTTGAGTTTACAAGTTACGGAGGACCCCTATAGGCCGCCGCCACAATCAACACAAGCTCACCGAGGTTATCATTTAAGCCTAGGTCCTCCAGATCAAAAGTAGGACACCGCGTACCGTCATCTACTGAGCGACCCAAACCCGTCAGCATATCCATGGTAGTCATCCTTGTGCTAGGAACTCCTCATGTACACTCAGCCTCTTTGGTAACACCAGTAGCCTGATCCTCAGCCACAGCCTCTTCTTTTACCTCAACCTCAGCCTCAGCCCTAGCGTCGCCCTGCACCGAGGTCTCACCCTGAAACCAAGCAAAGTGTTCTTTCAGCCTAGCGTTTTCGATATCCCGAGCCCGCAAAGACTGGATCAGCGACCCGTGCTCCCAACTGCGCTACCATGTCAGGGACGTCCTGCAAAACACATACTACCCTTAGAAAAGATAAGACAGAACAACTAGCGTAAAACCGTTCACAACAAAAACACTCACCGATCGAGGCCCCAACGTGTCGCGAGCCAAGTCAGTAGTCCTCCCCGATGCGTAGGCCCGAAAGTGGTTTGCAGCCTGCCATAACCGCTGATGGGTAGCCGACGAAGCCCGAACAAGAAAACCAAACAAGTTAGTCGATAAAACCTAACCCACAAAAGTGACTTCAAAGCAAAATCACAAAAAATTTACCTGGTACACCCGGTCGCGCCACTTCATTCGGGCCTTCAACTCCTCCATAGTGCAGGAAGGAAAGGCTTAGTGAAGGCCACCCCGGCCGCATCTATCCTGAGTGGTGTCAAGGGGAAGTCAGCGGGTTGAACAACATTAGCCGGATCGGCCAACTAGAACAAAAATGCACCGTCTCAAACACTTGACAAACCCAAACCACAAAACAAGACAAAAAACAAACAAAGAACAATCAGATACTTACCACAATACGGTGGCAAGCCAACCGTTGGCAAACATGAGACACGTATGAGGCACCCGGAACCAGTAACGCCTCACCTCCTTCACCGTCCCTATCCTCGCGGGCCTCAGCCATAGTCGGAGGCCTAAACATGGTCCAGGGAGGGTAAATCGACATCCTGAACCCGTCATAGAGGCACTAGCACACTAGCCTCTTCCCCAGATACCATACCGGGCGGAATAGCGCGGGGAGGAGCATCCTCCTGTAGCTCCTCGGCCTCAACTCTACCGCCACATACTCGGGCATACCCTCATAGTTGGCCCAAGGACGGGCCACAAACTGCAAAACCAAACGTACATTACAAAACTTCTAACCTTGGGGTTACCTAAGAAAGCAAATAAGGGGAAACTTACATCCTCGAGACGTAGCTGGTTCACCAGCACGTTCTCCGTCGAGTAGTGCCTCGTTGTTGTTTTGGTCTGAGCCAACCTCCACTCGATCCCAGACATGAACCTGGTCGGGCGAACCGACACCGCCTTAGGCACCAAGCACGAAAAATAGGAATAGATCCAAGCCTGCAAAACCGGAGACACTGTCAATAAAACGAAACAAAACCGACAAAATCCAAACTAAATACAAGATTGGTAACTAACCTCAAGCACTAGACCTGGACCTACGATGGGTATGGCTGAGTCCGAGGCCACCCTCTGCGGCCTCACCATAGCCTACAGACAACGGGTCATCTCCACAAAACCCGCCGTCACCCAGTCAAAACGGCCCAGCTGACTCAAGTCGGCTAGGAAAGGTAAAATCGTAGTGCTAAACCTCTGGCCCTTGTCCGAGAAGTGGGTTGAACCTAGGAAATACCACAACCACAGACGGGCGTCCTGCACCGCTGTGTTGGGCTCTCGGCCCTCCAAAACCTCCTGTCTCTCAAAATGGTCGGTGATATAATAACTAGCAAAAGCATGGGGCGAGCCATAAGACAAAGGCTCTAAGCAATCCCCGATCTAGACCCTAACCCCGACGCTATCCAACCTAGGGCCCTCTTATGCCAACCTAATCAGTTCAGGATCCTAAGGCAGTCTCGTAATCACCTCAAAGTCCTTTAAAGTCATGACGACCTCCCCAAACGACATGTGAAATGTCGAGGTTGTGTCATGAAAGCGATCTACCATTGCTCTAATTACCATAGGTTGCTCTTAGTTTGGCAACCTACCAGTCAAACCCAATGCCCGACTAGGGGACCCAAGGCCGTCCCCATAATCACCTCCTTAGCCTCAGGGATAAGCTTCTGGGAGTATATCTCCAGGCACGTCGTAAATCCCGAAAAGGTCCTCATTGGACCTGGGGACTGCAAGTCACGACGATACAAATATAAACAAACCGTACAAGTACAAACCAATATCAAATGCAAATCGATAACAAAATAACTAGAGGGACTTACCTTGCCGTTAAAGGTACGACTAGACACATGCAAATCCGAACGGAGCAACAATTGTCGTCCATCTCAGCTCCTAGCCCAAACGGGATCTATGTAAGCGGCCTCCTCAGATTCATCAGTAGGCCTAGGTACCTGCCTTCTCCTATGGACCCTCAGGGGCAAGGCACACCTTTTAACTCTATCAAAATCAGCTTCGTTTACCACCCCGGGATCCAGTCGAGGCGAAGGGACACTTTGACGTCTCTTGCGGGCCATCCAGGGAGTTAAGGAACTCGAACCGGGAGCCTCACCAGTAGTACCAACTTTACAGACCTCATCGACATATCTCTTGCCATCTTCAGCTGAAAAGCAATGCAAAACAAACACCCTGGGTCGAGTCAAGATAGCCCAAACAAGTCAAACCAAGCTCAGATTTTTAAGCAAGATATCAAACTCTCAAAAAGCCTACTAGCACCCATTTTAGACCCCGGTCGCAATAAAAGTGGTTTCGTGAAAATCCGGCATCGTTACGGTCTCATTTGGTCCGTCATAAGCATCACAATCTTACACAAAATGACCTAGAATGCATTCCGGGCCACGAAAATCGAAATACAAGATACCCACAATATCATAAGCAAGAAACTAGGAAGTTTAAAAGAGTCAAGAACGGCAAAAATTGCGAAGGCGGTCCCTAAACCCTAATTTTTGAGATTTAGCCATCAGAGACCATTATAGGACCTTCAAGCTTTCATATTAAGCAAACAACTACACCTACAAGCTCTATACTACCCTAATTCGAAAAGGGAACCAAGAACAAACATCAAAACATAGAACGAACAAAACACCCAAATCAATGTCCAGGGTTTAAGCAAATTCGATTCGAAATCACACCAATCAAGTTCGAATCGACAAAGCGGGTAAAAGACACTTACTAGGGGTCGACATCGTCGAGATTGAGGGAAAATCAATCTTGAAATCGGTGACAATGGAGGAAAGACGGATGAGAGGCGAGAGAATGTAGGCGTCGGGTTTTTGGAATAAGGAACCGTCGCCCCTTCAATCGCGCTTTTATTCTGGTTTGGTAAAACAAGAACTCAACCGCCTCCTTCCTGGGTCCATTTCTGCAAAGCTGGCACAAATGCGCCTCTGTATTGGGTCGCCCGGGGACAAGCGCCTAACCTTATAGCATAAGGCAAAGTCAGAATAATTCGGACACATTCCCCAGTACCCGAAAGATGTAAACTCATAAATTAGCAAAGAGACAACAAGCAAACCACATTATCATACCCAACAAAGCCACCCGAACTATACTTCCTCACTAGCGGAGCACCCCGTAAGCCGGCACGACCCGTCATGCAGACAAACGTAAATCCCCAGCCGTACCAATAAATTCAAGCCACTCTCCCAATACCGAGTGCAAGTAGACCCTTCAACAAAGTTACGAATACGAATCAATTACCCCCGCAAATCCTCAATCTGAAGCAATTAAACTTACATTCCCAGCAGGAAACCGCTAACCGGTCCAAAATACAAAAGATCAAAAAGCAATGCAAAATACAATTATGCACTCTTCCAAGAGTTTATGCAATGATCCCAGAAAAAGATCAAAATGCGAGTACAAAAACAAAAGAAAACCGTGCAACACCCAATGATGATCGGACTACAACACGACACGATTTTACGATGTTTTACTTGGTTTTTCTATAGAAAAGATCAAACAATTACACGGAAAAATTAATTCAACATCAAGACGATCTTAGTCGTGTCATTACGGTTGCGTCGACATTAATTAGAGTCAATTCCGACTCCGGGGCTTCGAATCGGTTCCAAAACACGCAAAGTCAAACCCGAGTCAGCACGTCAAGCCGAGTCAAGCCTCGAGACGTACGTTCGTGGCCCAACGGTGCACGTGCTAGAGCAAAGGACGAAAACTTAAACGCCGAAGCAATGCAAAGATCACGTATAATCTCCGGTTTGGAAACTTTTCAAATCGGATCTTCAAAATCTCAACCGCCTCCCCTCAGGCGCCTGAATTCTTCATCGCTTGAAGCCAGGCATCTCAATTCTGGGTCGCATGACGTGTGGCGCCTGAAATCTCAAATTGAACTACGAGAAAAACTATAAATACCCCCCTTCTTCGCTCATAATCAACACAACTGAAAAACTTTTCCCTCTACGAGCTCCAAATAACTTGAAGCTCGTCTTTAGCGTCCCACTCCACGACATTAGGCACTATCCACTCGATCGTTATCTTTTCGATTCGCATTCCACGAATTAACACTACTCTTCGTAGTTCCTCGAGTTCCTGACTCGACAAGAACGAAAAAAAGCACCTTTGTTGGTTTGTCGACTTGCCTCACCATAGCGAAGCTCTTCCTGAATTGCCGCAGGACGCTAGAAGGATCATCTCGTCGATTTCAATATCGTCACTAGGTTGTCAACTAAACCGAACATTACATGTAGCAATTTAAATTATGTATTTCGATAACATCGAGTCTGACCTATGTGGGTACTAATTCCACGATGTGTTCATCACTTGCACTCCATGTGGTGTTGATGTGTGCTAAATTTAGCCTATTTTTCCTCTCATTTAGACTCGCTTTCCTCCGTGTCCAACCTTCCACGAGCACAAGAGAGTGGAACACCGTCCAAAAGCAACACACAATGCGTAAAGTCCAAACAATCAAACGACGAAGAGCGAGACCAGAAAAGAGGTCAAGGAAACCATCAAGTGAAGTTTCACCCGATGAGAAACCACCGGGCGAAGTTTCGCCCGACGATATATCGACCTCCCGGAAGATCTTCAGGAAAGTGAACCCACTGGGCGAAATGACCGAGCAAAACGTTTACTCACCGGGTGAAGTTTCACCCGACAGTATTGGTACCCTCAAATGCAAAATCTGGAAGAAAAGTTCACCGGGTGAAACCACCGGGTGAAGTTTTACCCCACCCGGTGAAATTGGTTCGTGAAAGTCAGAAATTCGCAGGGCGAATTTTCACCCTCTGAAGATCCATAAGGCAAAATTCTCACTCAAAGTGCAAAAATCAGATTTGGGCTTGATTTAGTGATCCATTAAGTTACTACTATATATAGTTTAACCTAATTAGACTACCATATAACTTACATTAGAATAACTTAGAATTAGGTAGAGAAGCTCATTAGGAGATATTCATAGAGGCTACATAGTTTTTTTATCAATCTTCATCTTCTTCGTCTAGCTTTAGATTCAAGTTATGGTAAGGTATTCTAGCTTTAATCAAGAAGTTTATTTGGGAGATCATCAAAGGATTAGTGACAAATCCAATGTTTTCTTCATCAAGGCTTCACCTTTATTTACATGCATCTTCATCTTCCTTATTTCTATTTTGTCTCCATTGTTGGTATAATTCTTTTCCTCTCCCTTTTCTCTAGATTAGTTTTTACTCTTACTCTTTATTTATTGCATGGTTTTCTTTGATTTTTCTTGCATTGTTTTTAGTTTAATTTGTTGATCTTAGTTTTCTTCATTGTTTTAGTTTAAATTCCTCTAGTTTTCATCATTATGCATGTTGTTCTTATGATCACCATTGTTATTGTTTTTCCTATTCTCTATATGAAGTGTGAGTAGTTTCTTGTTAGGAGGTTAAGGGAGGAGGATTTTGGATAATGTGAATTAAGGAATTGTGGTTTGATTGCATGCTTGTGGATCTATCTCGTTTGTGGTTATTGTGTCTTTGTTGACTTAGTTTGGCCAACTAGATCGACCTTGACTCACTTCTATCAATATGAGGAAACTCAGGCTAGGAGTTACATACCTTGACTTGAGACTTACCCTTTTCACCGCGAAAGCGGGATTTAGATAAGTTGGGTGAAGAAATCGAAAGGTGACATTCTCCCTTTATCGACTTTGTGACCATCCTCATAATTCCTTGACTCGCAGAACCCGATTTCCGATTTCCCAACTCCCCCTAACACCTCTTCCTTATTGATTATTATTTGTCATTTATCGCTTCATTAGTATAGATTCGACTCAAAATCCCCCATTAAGACCCCAAACGCATTCGCTATTTCTTAATCAACTCATCATCATCCCTGTGGACCGACCTCGACTTACCATGACTATATTTTTTTTTGTTATTTTCGAGTCTTATAAATATTGTTCGATCCACTATCCAATCATTAACGACCGATCCTAGATAGACGGAGATCAGGTGTACAGGCCTTACTCTTGTTTGGCCCAGTCAAGACCAAATTGTATAACATACGTAACGTCTACAACTTCAACCTCAAGTACTAAAATACCTAAATCGAATTCGAATAGTCGAAAGACCCATTCTTGATCGTCTACACACCATACTTCGTTTAATGTACATTCTGTGTAAGGATGTCAACGGGTCAATTTCGGATCGAGTGGAGCCTCACCCGAATCCATCACCTGAATCCGGATACTCCACCCGATCTATCCATCACCCAATTAACCTTCCACCCGAATCCAATCCATCCGTCATCCGCGGGTGATTCGGATGGATCAGGTGCTTAACGGATGAAAAAATATTTTTAAAAAATGCAATAGCAAATATACAAATTATAAGCTGCGTAAAGATTTTGGAATTTTTTGGTGGTCGAATTTTAAGAGAAAGAAAGAAAATTTAAGATGGTGGACGGCAAAGTGATTACTGAAAATCTTTTCTTAGTGTTTTAGGAAAAAAAAAGATAATGAGTATACAAATAGAGTGATTTTTTTTTTATTCATTCAATTTTTTTTCATTTTTAATCTATAAATGGGTGAACGGATTGGATGACGGGTGAAAAATCTCCACCCGAATCTGACCCGATCCATCACCCGATTCATCTGTCATCCGCTTTAAATCCATTTAGTTTAGGTTTTCGACCATTAATTTTATTCGGGTGGATCGAATTTAGATCAGGTTAAAGTCGTATCACCTATATCAAAATAATCTAACAAACAACTAACAGGTAGCTAGCAGTAAGGGTCGAATCCACAGAGAGACGGACGATTATCGCTAATTATCTAGTAAATGATTCTAAACTATTCTAATTCCGATTGTTTGTGTTGTTGTCTAAACTAATACGAAAATGTAAATTAACGATTTTCTAATAATATTAAAGAGATCTAGGGTTTTATGGTTCACTATGCAATTAAATTGGGTCAAGTTAATTAATCATTCAATCAATCAATCAAGGTTATTTAGGGCAAAGACACGATCTTTCGGATCTTTTGTGAACCTTAGGACAGATTCTAAAGGGCTCTCGCAACTTACCAGATTATCCTACCCACTTACTTGTAAGTTTACCCGTACCAGGCTTTCGATCTTAGGTTCGGGTTCCTAAGCATTCGACTAGTTCAACGTCTCAAACTAATCAAACAATTATACAAAACAAGCAGTAAGGCAATAACATATGAATGATCAATCAAACAATTAATTAAACCAACATCCCCAATTCAATTAACATAGATCCCCTTCAAACCTAGAAGAATTATTTAGCTACTCATATTAAAGGTTAAAACAATAAAGCAATAAAGCATAATAGAAGACAATATGAAACTAAGAGAAAAAAGAAAAATACCAATTACGTAGAACTGAAAAATTGAACAATAACTGTAAACTGAAAAGTACTGCTACAAGCTTGCAGAATTCCGATGCTAATAATAAAACTAAACTAAAGTTCTGAATCTGAAAGTGTAATTAAACCTAACCCCCAAGAGGGGTATTTATACATATTACAAGAGTCTAAATAGGAAATTAATTAAACTCTAATGAAATAATCCCGTATCGCATTAATTAAAGTACAATATGGACTCTTCAGCAATTTAGGAAAGTCCCACTGACGCACAGCGAACCGCGCGGTAGAAGATCATACCGATCGGTTCACCAACGAACCGACCGGTTCGCCTTCAAACCGACCGGTTCGGCATCAAACCGACCGGTTCGGCATCAAACTGACTGGTTCGGCTCTCGTTATCAGCTCCTTCGCCTTGTTTCTTTTGTATTCTTCATTTGTAGCTCTTAACTCTATATTTTGCTATGTTTACTGCCAAAACGTAAACGAAATACCCGTCATAACAAACTACGGGTAAAAGCTACCAAAACAATTCCTGAGACATGTGAAATCGGTAAAAACTGAGGATAAAATGAGACTAAATAAGCATATGAACTGAGTTAATCAAATCCCCCCAAACCGAACATTTGCTTGTCCCCAAGCAAACTCACATCGAACAAAAAAAATTGTGGCTTTGAGTAAACTTCATCAACATGCACCATCCCAAATCTAATACTCTAACAAGCAAATGACACCCTGGCTAAAGAAACGAATTCTATAGCAAAAAGATGAAGAGTAGAAAATTCAAAAGATCAAGCACCAATTAATATTCAAATGCCAAACTTTTAATCTTGCACAACCTTCTATGTCGAGATTTCTTACGGTCTACACTCGTCACTCAATAAAGGCAATCTTGTGAGTTTATGTAGAATCGGAAAGACAAAACACTCACCCAACTGCGACTTATAAGAACATGCATGCAATCTAACATGATACCAATCTCTACCAACCGTGCATATACATTCAATCGAACCAAGACACATGCCGAGGACTTATATATGGCATAAAGTGAGGCTAATCGGGTAAGAAGGGGCAAAACGATTTGGATATGTGGAGGAAAAGTCAAACTAGTACCAACCGTAACCAACATTGGAGTTATTCCATTTTTCCCAAACTTCAATCAACGGAATAAGACATGATACTAAGCGTCTTACTTTCGACACTTATCGAAATCGACTTTACACTCATAACTACGAAAATAGATAGATCAATTCTTTTCTCATAGCAAAAATATATTCCTCTTCTTGTTTCACTTCATTTTTTCTCTTTTTTCCAACTATCTTCTTTCTTTTTCTTTTCTTTCATTGATTTTTTTTCAATTCATCTTCATTTTTTTTCCAATTCCCTTCCTCAATCGACAGGATACCAAATTTCACCCGCAAAAAAATAATTCCGTCTAGTTAATCAACTAGCTTGACTAGGGTAGGCAAATATGGCATGTAGTTAATAAACGGGTCAAAACAAGTCAAATTATGGCTATGTGAAGTTCATGGGAATTAGATAGAAGAAAAGGGATTGCCTCTTCTACAATTGTCACAATCACAAACCGAATGCATACAGGTATTTAAGAGATAATTGTCATGCTTATGTAATTTGATGTTACATGTCTTATAAGGAGTACTATCCTCAACCTATATGAAACTGATCATGGATGTCATCAGTTTAAGTGGGCTCTAAATCTCACAATTTAAGTAGCTTACTCGACAACAGGTCAATTGACTTATTTGGCATTCAAAACATAATCGGCGACAAGATCAAATAAATACTAAACTCAAATAACGGGAAATAAGTGTCATTCACAAGAAAGAGCAAAGAACTTGGGAAAAGCATGCGACGAACGCAATGTCATCATCGCCGACACGACTCTATACTAAGGCACACAAAAACAGAAAAATAAAAAAATAAAAAACTTTTTTTTTACACACACAAAACATCCCCCAATCCAAATCACACAATGTCCCAATTGAGAACCAAGGTATAAATATTAGGACAGAAAGTATAACAGGGAATGGAAGAAAAACAAAAAGAGTAAGAGAAGGTACCGACAATATATATACTGCAGATAAGTCCCCCAAACCAGCAACCTATCGAGACTAAGAATCAGACTCATACCCATCAATGTCATAATCATCCTCAGCAGCCTCTGAACTAGACACAAGATCCACAAACTCACGACCACCATGTCGGGTCTCATCAGCGAAAGTAGTACCTCCATGTAAAGAAGCATCATGGCAGGCGTAAGCATCATCGTGTCCACAGTAGCTGACACTGTGATCAAAGTCATACTGGACTCCAAAGTTGGACTGACCAAGAGGAGGTGGACCGGTAGGTCCTTGAAATGAACCGTCAGGATCTATCCTAAGGTTGACATAAGATCCGAAAGGCCATGTCTTACTGAACTTACTGAATTGACTGTCGATCTTGTTGTTGCGTTGATGACCTGGGCATGGGAGCTTCACGTGTTGGGTTGTAGTAAACTTTGGCTGCTCTGATGGACGAACCGATCGGTTTGACTCTGAACCGATCGGTTCATCTTTGTCTCGAGCGGTTTGATCTTGTACCGGCCGGTTCGTATCTGTACCGGTCGATTTGTCTGTGTCTCGACCGGTTTGTGTGTCGTCTTCTGCCTCCTTCACAACTTCGTCTTCTGATTCTGGCATCTTTGGACCATCATAGACCGTCCCACTCCTTAAGATAATAACATTGATATGTTCATTCCCTTGAGGTGGATTACCTTGAGGCGGCAAGGTTCATGGCTGATGAGTAGCTTGAGAATTAGCTAACTGGGTGGCTTGCCTATCGAGCACCTTATGACTTATCTGGAATTAAGTAATCATGTTCATCATCATGTTCCTCAGTTCGGCTATTTCAACGGATTGTTGATGAGCTTGGGCTTCTAATGAAGGAAGTGGTAGAAACTGTTGATGATTATTATGAATTATGTTTTGTCCTTGAGGTCTTTGAGAATTTTGTTGATTTCCTTGCATTCGACCGTGAGGAGGCACATATAGTGGATTGCGAGGTGGGGGTGTTGTAGGATTCAACACATTCTGACTTGCATAGGACAATAGAGCACGATTATAGCCAGGTTTATTCATGTATGGCAAGTTCTGGTACCGTTGGAATGACTGATAAACATTAACTTGTTCTTGCGTTCCCATGCATTCGGGAACATGATGTCCCGATACGCCACAGTCGTCGCATACTATCTCTTGGGTCATAGCGTGCATTCAATGCATTCCTTTATCAGAGTTAGATGCTTCATAGGAATCGAATCGCTTAGTCAAAATAGCTAATTGACTAGCGATTGCAGAATCATCCTCATTACTATTACCTCGAGTATTGCCGCGTGGATTTCCCCATCGTGCATGATGAGATGCCATATCCTCAATATTTGCCATGCCTTATCATCATCAACATTAGATTGGAACCTCCCGTTGAATCAAGTGTGTTACGATAATCGTCGTATAGGCCATTATAGAACAGATTGCAGAGGAATCGTTCTTCAAACCCGTGATGAGGACATTCTTTGACCATCTTCTTGAATCTTTCCCATGCTTCATGAATATTCTCATGTGGTTTTTGACGGAAATTAGTAATTTGACTTCGTAGCATATTCGTCTTCTGGGACGGATAATAATGTTTGTAGAAGGCCAATCCAAGAGAATTCCAGTCATTGATTTCGGCTGTGACTTTCATCGAGATCGGTGATCCATTCTCTAGCTGCATCACGTAGAGAGAACATGAAAACCATCTCCATGACTTGCTCCTAACTGACTCCTGCAGGAAGTGGAATAGTAGAGCAATAGTCAGTAAAAATTCTCATGTTTTTAGCGGGGTCCTCATTGGCATTGCCTCCAAACTGATTCTTCTCGACCAAGGTGATGAAAGCGGTCGGATCTCAAAGACGCCATTTGTAGCGGTTGAACGTTTAACCAACTTGGAAAGGGCAGTCTGTTCTGGCTCAGAGTGGCTAGCAAGTTTGGGCATCTTGACTAGCGGGGGTGGTAGTAGATGGAGAGGTGGTGAAGTATCGGAAGCCGGAGAGTCCTCTTCTACGGACTGAGATTCCACGAAGAATTCCTGGTATAAATCTTGCAAAACTGAAAGATCTGATGTTTCTGCGATCTCTTGAAGAAATTTTGTCGCTTACGGAGGGTCTTCTCTGGTTCAAGATCAAACGGATATAATTCTGAACGGGAGCACCTGGGCATAAGCAAGAAACTAAAATAAAGGAGTGAGAAACTGTCTCAAGGAATTTGAGGATTCCCTGAGAGGAGGAGAAATAATCTAGAATCTAAGACAAATAAAAAACAATAAAACAAAACCATCTCCCTGACAACGGCGCCAAAATTGATAAGGCTAAAGTCGTATCACCTATGTCAAAATAACCTAACAAACAACTAAAAGGTAGATAGCAGTAAGTAAGGGTCGAATCGACAGTGAGACGGACGATTATCGCTAATTATTAAATAATTGATTCTAAACTATTCTAATTCCGGTTGTTTGTGTTGTTGTCTAAACTAATACGAGAACGTAAATTAACGATGTTCTAATAATATTAAAGAGATCTAGGGTTTTACGGTTCACTATGCAATTAAATTGGGTCAAGGTAATTAATCATTCAATAAATCAATCACGGTCATTTAGGGCAAAGACACGGCCTTTCGGTTCTTATGTCAACCTTAGGATAGATTCTGACGGGCTATCGTAACTTACCAGATTATCCTACCCACTTACTTGTAAGTCTTCCATTACCAGACTTTCGATCTTAGGTTCGGGTTCCTAAGAATTCGACCAGTTCAACGTCTCAAACTAATCAAACAATAATATAAAACAAGCAGTAAGGCAATAACATATGAATGATCAATCAAACAATTAATTAAACAAACATTCTCAATTCAATTAGCATAGATCCCCTTCAACCCTAGAAGAATTATTTAGCTACTCATATTAATGGTTAAAACAATAAAGCAATAAAGCATAATAGAAGACAATATGAAACTAAGAGAAAAGAGAAAAATACCAATTACGTAGAACTGAAAGATAGAATAATAACTGTAAATTGAAAAGTACTGCTACAAGCTTGCAGAATTCCGATGCTAATAATAAAACTAAACTAAAGTTCTGAATCTGAAAGTGTAATAATTAAACCTAACCCCCAAGAAAGGTATTTATACATATTACAAGAGTCTAAACAGGAAATTAATTATACTCCAATGAAATAATCCCGTAAAGCATTAATTAATGTATAATATGGACTCTTCAGCAATTTAGGAAAGTCCCACTGACGCACAGCGAACCGCGCGGTACAAGATTATACCGATCGGTTAACCATTGAATCGACCGGTTCGCCTTCAAACCGACCGGTTCTGCATCAAACGGACCGGTTCGGCTCTCGTTATCAGCTCCTTCACCTTGTTTCTCTTGTACTCTTCATTTGTAGCTCTTAACTCCGTATTTTGCTATGTTTACTGCCAAAACATAAATGAAATACCCGACATAACAAACTACGGGTAAAAGATACCAAAACTATTCCTGAGACATGTTAAATCGGTAAAAACGGAGGATAAAATGAGACTAAATAAGCATATGAACTGAGTTCATCAAATTTAAGATGGTTCGGGTGAAATTGACACGCCTAATTCTGATGGTGCAACTTCTCATATAATGTGATTTACTTATATTTTGCATTTTACGATTTTCGTATGATTTAATGTTTTTATGACTATAATCGCATGCTAAATCACCTAACACGTTCAATAACGTAAACAAACTAAAACTGAACAAGCAGTGGTCCAGGCCTGTATTAATCTCGATGCTCACCCCTCACATGTGGTTTGATGCATCCTTAATATTCGTATTATCATATTAAAACTGATTTGCTAATACGAATACTATCTAGTACTCTCTACTCTCCTACATGCATCATTTCGTGGCCTGCTTGTCACGTGAAATTGCATGCAAAGAATGTAAGGGCAATTACTTCGACGACCAACTCACTTGTCCTTAAACAACCGACGTAGCAAAGGCATAGAAACAACAGATGTTAACACATTTACACCACAATTGGAACAAACTTATGAACTCATCGATTGATTAGTAGAGGTCGCTACGTGTGGGTGGGATTGGGTGTAGACACCCAGATTTGGACCTGGTGGCGAGTTTGCGATGTTTTAGATAGTTTTTCTATAGAACCGATCAAATAATTACTCGAAAAGATTAAATTAAAATCAAGGCAGGCTTAGTCGTGTCATTACGGTCGCGTCGACACTAATTAGAGTCAATTCCGACACCGAGGCCCTGAATCGGTCCCGAAATATGCAAAGTCAAATCCGAGTCAACGTGTCGGACCGAGCAAACCTCGAGATACGCGCCCGAGGCCCACCCTGCGCTCGACGCTCTAGTGTTAGAGGGAAGCCTTAACCTCCAAGAAAGATTAAGATATGCATCTGAAGCCTTAACCTCCAAGAAAGATTAAGATATGCATCTTCTCCGTTTTGGAATGTTTTGATATCGGATCTTCAAAACTTCGACAGCCTGAGCTCTGGCGCCTGAAGACTAAACTGCCTCACACCAGGTGTCTGAAGACCGAGTCGCATGACCTCGGGCGTCCATATGGGTGACGAGGACTGAAAACACCTATAAATACTCTCCCTCACCTCAACTTGTTCTTCCCTCTCTCTTTCTCGCTAAAGGCTCGCACTCCGACACCCGAGGCAAACGATCCACTCGATCGTAGTTCCGATAAGCGACATCGACGCTACTCCTCACCTTCGAGCACTCCACTCGATCCCGAGGTGCCTGTGTTCGACTAGCTATAGTCTAGCAACAAAACTCTGCCGGATTCGCAGAGCCAGCCAGTATTAGCGGAGCTCTGCCGGAATAGCCGCAGGAAGGGTCAACGGTAACGAAACTCTGCCGAAATCACCGGGAAAGCTAGGAGGATCCGCCTTTGAAGTCGAGTCGTCACTAGGTTGTCATATAAACAAAACTTTACATTCTCGCACCTTTATTATTATGCACTACGATAATACTAAATGTCGACACTAGGTCCACGACACTTACTAAAACACGTAACGTCCCAACTTCAACCGCAAACACTGAAATACACTAAATAGACCCGAGTAATTCCGAGATCCGTTCTCAACTATCTATGCATCGTGTCCCGTTTAATGTATACTCCGAGGGTGCAACTCCTCACAATGTGATTTACTTATATTCGCATTTACAGTTTTTCGTATGATTTATTGCTTTTATGACCTTATAATCGCATGCTAAATCACCTAACACAGAATTCAAAACGTAAAACAACTAAAACTGAACAAAGTGATGGTCGGGTTCCGTATTAGTTCGGATGCTCGCCTTACTAGCTTGACGCATCTCTATTAATACTGAACCGACGAATCCTAAGCAAAATACTAGGTAAGGTATGTCACGAGAACGACTAATATCCGTATTATCGCGTTAAAACTGACTTGCTAATACAAATAATATTAGTACTCTCTACTCTCCAACATGCATCTTTTCATAGCCTGCTTGTCACGTGAAATCGCATGCAAAGAATGTAAACACAACTATTTTGACGACAAAACTTACTTGTCCTTAAACAACCGATGTAGGAAAGCTATAGGGTGAAAACAACGGATGTTACAGTATTTGTAATCCCCTAGAAAATCTAACGCGATACAGTGGCGGAAACACTGTAGAGTTGGGATTAAAACACACTGTAACTATGTCTTAGTATAATTAAAATGGTAAAGTCAAACGATAGGCCTTAACTAAAATGGCCAAAATTTAAAACAATCCACAAAAGAAGGTTTGAACAATCCATAAGACATAATTATTAAAATAAATAAGCAGGATCCATAACTGCTCGCTAGCCCACCCGTAGAGAAACACATATATATCTGCCATGTTAAAAACATAACAGCCACAATCAGTGGGGAGCAACGACAACGTTCTCCCAGCCGTAAAACATGATTTTAAAACTGTAATTACTACTATATGAAAATAGTAAAAAAACGGAAAACAGTAAAACATTATTCATAAAAATAAGCTTTCAGCGCAAAACCAAAATATTAAAATGGGTTTCCGAAGAAACATAAAATATTTGCCAACCTGCAACCAATTTATATCGATAATAAATAAAATAATCAATGTGGCGTTATGGATAGGGTTAATGTAGAATCTAGACTTTCACCAGGACAATACTAGAAACTAACTTCGAGAACTGTAGACTTAACTCATAACAGAATTCAATCTCTAACTTGGCAACTCAACTATAATAGAACTGCGTGCAGCGAGGTCCTGGTTTAAGTAGTATATACCCCTCCTGGATACAAACCATATCCAGTTCAACCCGACGCGACTTACACGACGCGATATCTAAGTTTAAGGTAAATATACACTCTCCTGAACACAAACGACCATGCTCAGTTCAACAACCAATGTGCCCCATAAAGACACACAATCCTTACAGTTGATGGCAAAACGTACATCCCAGACTATATTACTCTAAACCCACACTTGTCCTTATTCCATAACTCCAAAACAGGGTCATTATCGATACTTAAAAGATATAATCATTGTAAACAATAAGAGAACAAAAGGGAAAACGGATCGCCTTCCAAAAGAGGAAACATTCTATTTTAGGAAAGTTCTATATTTAGAAACTTAAAAAAGATAGCATCATATCAAAATAGCGAAAATATTAGTTCATACTAATAAAACATTTTTAGTAAAAGATATCGATTTATAAAACTAATACTTTCGGCCTTAACAATATTAATTTCCAAAATAAGGATAAATGGGTTTATGAAATTATTGAAATATCATACAAGTGTTTATAAAATGATTAAAAAAGTCTTAAACACTTTAGTACTACTAATTAGGGTGTTTCCAAAATTTATAAAACTAAAATTCCCTAATTATTAATAGTTTCGACAAAACAAGCGTAAATAAGATTTTACGGCAAATGTCAAATTAAATCTTTTAACGTCTTTTCTTTAATTTAAATCAATAAACAATTTTAGAATATGATAAGGGGTGATTTAAATCTCAAAGTTTCAGATTTAAATATTTTCAAAATTGCTGGAAAAATAATTCTTTTATGTAAGACGAAGCATTTTAACGATAAATCGTAATTTTGTCCAAAAATCATTACTATTAATCAAAGACTTTAATAAATAGTACAAAAATTACGTAAAATAGCTAAAATATATTTTGGACATTCTGTCCAGAAAATAGAATTTTTCAGAATCATTAAACTCGGTTTTTAAAGGGTTTTCTCGTTAATCGTCTAATCTCGACAATAACGATTAATAAAAATAGTAATTACAAAACGATTTAAGTATTAATATCCAAAAACTATTATTAAACTTTTAAAATAATGATTTTCCAGAAAATACTATTTTTTTCAGATTTCCAAAATTCCAGATTTATTTAAAAGGCCAAAAATTGAGAATTTAAACAACAAACACGGTTTTAATGATAAACGATGATTTAAAGTGATTAATTAATTCACCCACTTAACAATTCCGAAAAATTACGAAAAATTTCAGAAAATTCTTTTTCAAGAGAAACATCATCCACGAAATATTTCAGATTAAAATAAAATGTTTAAGTGCTAGAAATAAAAATCGGTTTTTAATCGTTTTTGTTCATAAACGGTAAAAATTCAATAATCGATATCAAAAATATCAGAAAAATACCAAATTATTAAAAATCATTAAAAACTTCATTTTTACAGAATATAATCATACATTACAAGTTTAGGCCGAATATTACGATTTTACAAATTAATATAACAATTTAATCATTGATCTCGTAAAAGCGATAAAAATATCAAAACATGAAAATTTTTAACTTTTAAAAATTTTCCAGATTATATGACTTACATATATTGTCAAAAATGAAATATAATAATATACATGCAATTACACAATTAAAATCACGAAATACCGAGTAACATCGACGTTACCTCCAATCCAAATCAGAATCAATAATATACTTGTCGACCTCGGGATCGTTCACGAAACCTACCATACATGAAATTCATGGTAGAAAAATAACATGAGAAAAACTAAGAAAATCACGGTGAATAACGATCAAAAACATCATCGATTATTACCTTAACGATAGGCTCGGAAAGAGAATTAATTCGACGCTAAAAATGAGACGATTAGGACTCGAATTGAACACAAATCAGCAAAGAGAAGATGAGGAGTAACACGGCCAAAGGATGATGAGGAAGATGATGTTGTAACAATTTTTTTAATGCACAAATGAATGTAAGGGAGAGAGGAATGGTTTTATGCATAAATGGAATTAAAATGGATGAAGAATCCAATTTGGTATCATCAATGTGGAATCCAATAAGGAATCCAATGAGGTTAAGAGGGAGTGTGAAGAGTTTGAGCAAAAATGCAACAATTAAATGCGACGGGAAATAATCATATCTTTTCGGTTTTACGTAATAAAATGAATCGTATTAATAAAACGTAGTAAAATTGTGACAAGGAGCTTTGTCGGTCCAAAATATGGGGAAAAGGTCTCAAATGATTTATAAGTTAGAGGCATTTCAAAGCAATTCGAGTAAACCTCGCGTAAGAAAATAATTATTCGCGAAGCTTCGTATTAAAATCATTAATGGCTAAGTTTTCGTAAATAAAAACATTTACTAGTTGAAAATATTATAAAAATATGTTTGGACATTTGTAGAAAGAGGAATAACTTAAATCTGAGCTTAAATACGTTAATTCGTAGACAAATAAAATTCCTCACGGAAAAATAAATAATTTACGAAGAAAATCAAATAAATAGATTTAAAAGAATTAAAATCTTTTAAAATAAAAATAAATATCTTTAAACTCAAAAATTAAAATAAAGCTTGGAAAAAGAGGAAACGAAAGACCGAAATGTGAAAGAGTCATAACGGACAGGATAAAAATGTTAGGAAAAATAGCGGGTGTTACAGTATTTCCGCCACAACAAAAGAACAAAGTTATCAGCCCACCGATTGATTAGTAGAGGCCGCTATAGTGCGGGTGGGATTGGGTGTTGACATCTATCGGATGTCGGCTTCCCAATACGTAGCCTCACCTCTTACTCGGAATCGACGGTTTCTGGATGTCCGAAACCATTGGCAATGAGAGACATTCCAGGCATGGAGTGCTTAAGGGTACAAGTCTTTATCTTTAGGTCCCGTGCCCCTCAACTTTGAGCCGGCTAGGGATCAAAGTTTACTTGAACGGTTTCCGAGTCCCCATAATTGACTCGGTGGCGACTCCACAAATCGGCAACGAATTCAGTTCACTAAAAAACTCGCCTTACCAAACGAATCAGCCATTAAAAATTTACAACCACGACTCGATCGATTCCAAACGGAAACACGGGTGCCCGCACCCGTCTAGTACAATTCCGGATCATCATAGGAATCGAGGTCCGAAATATCGCCCCGTACGCGAGATCGGACCGGCCCCCGACTGGGAGGGGCCGCGTGGGTGGCCGCTGGCACAAGTTGAAAAACCGGGTCGGTCCCGCGCGGGGCGTCGGGCGGTGCGCACGGACGTCCACATTGGGTGTTGACATCTATCGGACGTTGGCTTCTCAATACGTACCCTCACCCCTTACTCAGAATCTACGATTTCCGAATGTTCGATACCATTGGCAATGAGAGTCATTTTAGACATGGAATGCTTAAGGGTACAAGTCTCTATCATTAGGTCCCTATGTCACTCAGCTTTGAGCCGGCTGAGGATTAAATTCGACTTGAACGGTTTCTGAGTATCCCAAAATTACTCGGTAGCGACTCCACAAATCGGCAACGAATTCAGGTTACTAAAAGATTGTCAGACCAAACATATCGGCCTTTAAACATTTATTACCATATCTCGATTGATTCAACGTAAACATAGATGCCCTCCCATACATCTATCTAGTACAATTCAAATCGTTAACCAAATGAAAGTACGACACTTCGTCCCGAATGCAAGATCGGATCGGCCCGGACACGAGCGTTGGATGGGCAGTGTGCGTGGCCACCGCGAGGGTCCACGCGTGTGTGCGTGGCCGCCGCGAGGGTCCGCGCGTGTGTGCATGGTCGCCGCGAGGGTCCGCGCGTGTGTGCATGGTCGCCGCGAGGGTCCGCGCGTGTGCGCACGACGAGCGGGTGGCAGAGTCCACACCAAGGTTCGGGATCGGCTATTTCAATATCCTCGATGGCGTTGATATATGCCTGTTCGGACCGTCTTTCGACGCAAATTGGCATACTGGTCAGGTGATCGGGGATGTTCAGCAGAGCTGCTAATTTGGAAAGTGCATCTGTGAACTGATTTTCTTCCCGGGGCAAGTATACATACTTTACCTTTTGCCCTAATTCGTGCCTGTTAGGCCTTGAGATTGGCGTTCCGGGTTTTCTAAATTTGGAGAGCCTGATTGATGACCAAGGATGAGTCCCCGTTTACCCGAAGATTTGTGACTCCTAAATCGGCGACGGCTTGTAACCATTGGATGCATGCTTCGTATTTGGCGGCGTTATTAGTCACGTCGAAGTCTAGCTTGATGGATACGGGAGTATGTTCCCCTTTTGGTGAGATTAAAAGAATCCCAACTCTGAATACTCGAAAGTTGGATGCACCATCGAAATATAAATTTGATGTTTCTTCGTCGGTATGGAATATGTCTTCGTCTGGGAAGGACCAAGTATCGGTGTGGTCGTCTTCGGATATGGGGCTATCGGCGAGAAATCTGCTACTACTCGGCCTTTGATGGCTTTTAGTGGCACAAACTTTAGGTTGAACTCTGCCAGCATTAGAGTCCACCTGGATATCCTACCGTTGAGGATGGACTTTTCAATAGATATTTGATGGGATCCATCTTAGATAATACATGGACTTCGTAACTGAGCATATACCGCCGAAGCTTTTTTGTTGCCCGGACTAGTGTCAGGCATGTTTTCTCGAGCATGGTATATTTGCATTCATACTCTAGGAACTTCTTGCTGATGTAGTAGATGGCTTGTTCATCCGAGTCAATGGCTTGTGCCTGCATAGCCCCCATGGCTGTCTCGGTAGTTGTTAGATATAAAAACAGAGACAAACCGGGTTGAGGTGGCATTAGATTGGCAGAGAAGATAGAATTTCCTTGATTTTGTAAAAGGCCGCTTGACACTTATCATCCCACAGTTTTCGTTCCCCCACTTTCATCTTCTTGAAAATCGGTTCACAAACCATGGTTACCTTGGAGATAAACCGGCTGATGTAGTGAAATTTTCCAAGGAATCCCCTTATTTATTTTTCGGTCTTGGGAGGTTTCATCTCGGTGATGGCTTTGATTTGTGCTGGGTCGACTTAGATACCATGTTGGCTAACGATGTGACCCAGTAATTTGTCTGACGTTACCCCAAAACTGTGTTTTTGGGGAATTAGTCTCATGTTGTATTTACGCAGTCTAGTAAAGAACTTTCTTAAGGCGCTGATATGCCCGTCCTGGTTCTTCGATTTGACGATCATATTGCCTACAAAGACCTTTACTTCCATATGCATCATATCATGTAATAAGGTACTAGCGGTTCTTTGGTAAGTGGCCCCAGCATTAATGAGGCCAAATGACATGACGGTGTAACAGTAGTACCCCAAGTTGTAGTGAAAGTGGTCTTGCTCATTTCTTCTTCCGCCATTTTGATCTGATTTTACCCAGCGTATCGATCCATAAATGATAGAAGGGCGTGATCATCGGTATTGTCTATCGGTATATCGATGTGTGGTAATGAAAAATCGTCTTTTGGGCTCGCTTTGTTAAGATCCCGGAAATACAAGCATATGCGCACCTTAGCATCCTTTTTAGATACCGGCACGATGTTTACAACCTAGTCTGGATATTCGGACACTTGTATGAAGCCGGCTTTGAACTGTTTGTCGACTTCTTCTTTGACTTTGAGAGACCACTCGGTTCTCATTCTGCGGAGTTTTTGTTTACCGGTTTACACTCATCTTTCATTGGTATGTGGTGTTCGGCTATTTCTCGGTCTATCCCCGACATGTCCTTGTAGGACCATGCGAAGACATCTTTGAACTCTTGGAGGAGGCTTGTGAACTGTTGTCTCTCCTCGGGATCTACTGATAACCCTATCTTAAGCATCTGGGGCTTTAAGGTGGTTCCCACATTGATGGACTCAGTCTCTTTGATTGCCGGGTTTCGGGACTCCCTTTACTCTAATTGTTCGATCAGATAAGGAGGAGGTAGGAGTACCTGTTCGTCGGGTTTCTCGATGTCATTGCATAAACTATATTTTTGAAACCACAATTGTATTTAAAAAAGAGACAAGTCGTAAGTAGAACGGTTGTTAATATTATTAATGGAAAATTTTGAGAAAAGCTCAAATAGAGCGACCATCTGATCGTTGATCAGTGGCGGAATTGGAAGGACTCTCAGGACAGACCCCAAGGCACCAGCAGAATTGACTAAAGGGAGAGGGGTTAAAGGTTGGACTCTAGCCCCGGACTCCCTAAACTTGACCTCAGACTCTGACTCAAACTCAGAATCGGAAGCAGACATGTTTCCTTCACCGGCAACTAGCTTCTAGACCCAGCCATGACTGTTGGTCCGTTTGACAGTCTTCCTCCATGCTCTGCTTTCCATTTCGGAGCCAACTTCCGAGATCAGCTTGGTCAGATCAAACTTGTTGCTGTGGAGGATGAGATTCACAGAATCTTCCTTTGAAGTTGAGGTTATCTTGTCATCTCTAAATAGTAGCCCTAGCGCGGGCTCAACATTATCGGCATCCTCCCTTGGTTCCGGCTAGATGAGTGTGAACATGTCATCTAAAATGTAATTGCAGTCTCGGGCCAGTTTTGTCCCGGAGTGCGCAGCAGTTGGTTGGAATAGACCAACCTCGGTGGCCCCAATACCGGCGTGATAAAGTAGTCAGTCAGCCGTGGGTTATAAGGGCTGAAATGGATATCCTTTATGAGGTTGCATACCTTTTTGGAGCCTACTCGGACGATATTGCCCGGCGTTATTGCAAACCCTAGGCCGAAGTGGGCATCCTCATTTTTTAGGACCTCGATGATCTTCCCAGCTAAAAGATATGGCCTAGAAGTAGCCCCTTGGAGGTACCCCAAATTTTGTAGTATCATATCAATGCTTGTAGTGAAGTAGGGCCTACAGAGAAAGTCCTCCTCAATCATACCCACATAGTCGAACCCCCAAAGGTCCATTTCAAAATGGCTCGTGGCGTTGCAACTGGCCACCATCATAGGTGTTTCCTATATGGTGATAATGTCATCACGCAGAGGCAATTTGATTTTCCGATGCAGGGTAGAGGATACTGCTTTTATAGCATGGATCCACGAACGTCCTAAAAGTAAGTTGAAGGAGGAGGTGATGTCGATCACCTGGAATTCCAACTCTTTCTGTACGGGGCCAGTTATAATAGTCAACTTGTCGGCTAAAGCTACCAACTTTGGCTTCCATAGAAAGCCTGGATGGTTTGAGCAGTTGGGATATATTCGGCCTTGATAATACCAAGAGTAGCTTTAGCGGTCGTTAGGGGTAAGACGTTGAAAATAGACCCATTATCTATTAGGGTCATAGAGAGATACTTCCCACAGCATATCACCGTGATATAGAGAGCCAAGTTGTGGGAAGCCCCAAATGGTGGTAGATCGGATCGGAGAAGGTAATTAGTGGGCTTTTTTCCTTAGCCTTGCCTTTAAGGTGGTACACAACGGTGGCTACCATTTTAGTAGGGGTAGTGGTTGAGTCAATCTTGATTTGATCGAGAGCCTTAGTAAGTGTCTCTCGATGTTCTTGCGAGCTGATTAGAAGTTGTCATATAGTGAGGTCAAATCGGGTATTCTTCAGCTATTTTACAAGAGTTGTGTCAGTAGTTGGCTCTTCAGGGACGACTTTCGTTCTGACTTGATCAGTGACAAATGCCAGAATAGGGACGTCCCTAGAGCTGGTAGCTTGGTAGGGACGACCAGACCTGGTGAAGTGGTTACTGGCTAGGACCTTAGACTTAGGGCTTGCTTGGGATGGGGTAATACATTAAGGGGTACTGGAGGTTGAAATGTGAAGAAAATGGAGGTGAGGGGTGGTTAGTGGTGGTGATTTATGGTGTAAAGAGGAGGTGAGGTAGCAACAATTACCCCCATATGGAGATAATACATTACTCCCCTCTCCCCCTATCCCCATATGGAGGTAATTATTACTCCCTCACCTTCCCTTTACACTATAAAACACCATCACTATCCACCACCTTCCTCCATTTTCTTCATATTTCAACCTCCATTACCCCTTAATGTATTACCCCCATCCCAAGCAAGCACTTAGCCTTCCGGATTTCTTCACTAGTGATGGGGACAGCTTCCCCTTTGACGAGATACACGTCATCTTGATCATATCATTCCAAATCCCGTTCACTTGTGGGGTGAGAGGGCAAATAAGGTGGGAACAATCAATCACTTCCCCGTTAAAAATGGCGTGGGAACTGAAAGGATTGTCTTTGTTGCTTGGTTTGTCCCCGGGCAATGGAATCTTACCTCTTTCGATCAAATCCTGGATAAGGTGCTTAAGTTTCCAGAATTTCTTGGTATCATTTTAAGGTGCTTCAGTTTCCAGGATTTCTCTGTATCATGCTCATTGCCCCTATGGAATTGACAATAGGCTTGTGCGTCCTAGTTTTTAGAGCGCATGTAGACCGGGACTTCCAGAGTTGGGCCTATCGGTTGGATTAGGCCTTTGGAGGAAGGCCTTTTGTAAGGCGTAGGCATAGGTGGTACCTATGTTGGAGAATACCCGTGGTAGGGTGTTCTTCTTGAATGAGGCATCTTGTGGATTAACCTCATCGAATATGCTGCGGGCTGCAGCTGGGGCCTTGGCCGAGGAGGAGGCCTCTTGATAACTCTTGCTAGAGGCCTTGGTTAGACCCTATAGCCATAAGTCATCTTCGATCCTCATACCCATTTCGGTGAGAGTAGTGAAGTTGGGTATAACAGCATACCGGAGATGGACTCGGTAGGACGATAGTAGGTTCTTCACAAATGCTTACACCAAGGTCTTTTCTCTTGGCTTGTCAACCAGCTTAACACTCTCGGCCCTCCAGCGCTGAAGATACTTTGGGAACCCTTCTTTGGGCTCTTAGGCCATGACCTCCAAAGTGTGCATGGTGGTCTGGATCTCAGTATTGTCAACATAATTCTGAACAAATTCGGTGGCCACGTCATCCCAGGTTGAGTACGTCTTAGGGTCTAGCCTGTAGTACCAGGCTCTCATTTTTTTCGAAGGATGATGCAAACAGATTCTTAAACATGTTAGAATCCACCCCTTTTATGGCCATGAACTCTTTGAAGGCCCGTATGTCGAGTAGCGGGTCTTCAATCCCTTCGAACATTGGTAAACCCGTGAGATTCAAGTTTGTGGGCAGTTTGTCATTCACCGGCGAATAATCACGGAAGTTTTCTGAGTGATGTTTTTGCCCCCGGACAAATGGACATGTTCCTCTAACCGGCGTACCGCACTTATCAGTTCAGCCATGGGTCCAGTGTCCGTAAACCCAAAGTTTGGATTTCCTTGCTCTACGGTGGCCAGACAAGCATTCGTAGCCGCTTGATCGGCTCTTATGGCTACCAGTTGACTTTCGACATTTGGTCTGCTTGTTGACCATGGTTTTCATCATAGGTTTCAATTCATTCATAGTTTGTTCCATTCTAAGCCTAGTTGAAGGTAGCCTGTCTGGAAGAATACCACATAGTCAGAAACGTTGAGTCTAGATCTTGGAATCAAAACATCCCGAACAAAGAAAACGGAACGGGGGAAACTGAGTCGAAAGAGACTCGACTAGACGAGTGACAAGCGAGTGGTGTGACTCCCTTAGGACACGATTATGTGGGCCGATTCCTGTTCAAAGGGAAGACCACGCGAGACTTCCCTAGACTTTGGACTCGAGTGTCTAGACGGACTTTCATTTGCAGGGGTATGCCCTACGCAGGTTGGTCATGCCTTTATGAACAAGGCGGACAGGGATTGGGGAAACCCGCGATGTAAGATCAGCGGAGTTTCGACGCTATGGATCTTTGATGAACTATGAAAAGACCTGACACATGGATTATGGTAGGTCCTATAATAAGGAAGGTTTTGAAAAGGGTTGAGTCTTGATGAAGATTCAAAGGACGATCCTGGCTTTTGAAATTGGCAACATGCCGACAGGACCGATTTTTTTTTTTTTAAATTTCTAGAGTTTTGAATTTCGAAATAGATAGCATGTCGGCTAAAAATAGGCTATTTTGAGTCAAATCTTAAGTTTAAATTTCGGCAGCATTTCGGGTTTTTAAAATTGGATATTTTGAAAAGATGCATTTTGAAATGATGATTTTTTTTTAAATGACACGGAAACCAAGTAGCAAGCAGTCACACAGGCATTATGACGACAACATGTATGCTTTACTAAGTCTTGGTTGGTCTAGATAGGGTATATACCAGTGCGCATAGCCTTTCTGATAATCGGGACGAACTCCCTTAGCAATTTGCCTAAGGGCATGTTGCGAAACCCATACGAATCAGCCATGAACACCTTGATATAACCAATTGGGAATACATTGTGGTATAGTGGGACGTTGGTCACAAGTAATCGGCCCGGGTAAAAATTGAGGTTATGCATGAACCATCGAACTAACACGTGTACTTTAGTAATCGATCGATTTCTTTTCGAGTCTCACCCTGAAGACCCCGATGACAAGTTGTACATCAGGTATCCCCAGCGGAGTCGCCAAAACGTGGGTTTTGGTAGGTGGATGTTCTCGTGTGAGATTGATCTCGAATTGAAATTTAAATGATAATGGAGTCGCCACCAAACTTTGTGGGAGTTCGGACTCATTCGAACCCACTCTATACTTAGGCGTATCACGCACAAAGCACGACTTGCCTCATAGTACTAGAGATTGTGGGGTTCGTCCCTTTGCATAACGATACCGATGTCGAATTTTCGAGTGTCGTATATCGAATGATTCTCGTTGCCAATGGTTCGGGCATCTGGAAACCAAAGGTTCTGTGTAAGGGGTGAAGGTACGTGTTGGGAAGCCCACGAATGACACACAACCCCGCCCGCACATAGCGGCTTCTACTAAGGTATCGATTGGTGTTTAAGTACGTGCGCTAGTATGACGCTCGGATTGACAACATTAGGTTTCGCATTAGGTCGATTTTTTATGACTCTTTATCTATGAACTTCAATTACAGAATCGACATCAAACATTTCAGAGTGACGATTATTAACGATATCGAAAACATACGACAACGGATTCCGCGATCGCGTCATAACCCGAGAGTCAGGCGCCACCTTGGGGCACCCAAACCTTCAAGCGCTTGGGGTGTTGCAGCTCAAGTGTAAGGCGTCACCACTCTGACCCTTTTTCTGGTGGTTATGCGGACTTTGGGCAGAAACATTAGTCGGATGCGCTCGTTTCAAAAGGAAATCGATTCGGATTAAATGATTTGCATTATTCGACGTTTACATTGACCATGGGTCCATGATGTGCGAATTTTGCTCCATACGACGTTTACCCAGAAATGATAACCACTTGTCCCTGTACACTACAAGAAAATCATCCTCGGGCGTCCACCTGGTGGGCGTCCTGGGCATATGGACGCCTATATGGCGTCTAAAAATTAAAACGAGCGTCGACGTCCGACAGAAGTTAGGAAGGAAGAAATTCAGGCTGACAAGCGTATTCCACTAAATGGCGTCCACTGTCAGACGCCATTTAGTGTAATATGGCGTCCACTGTTGGACGCCCGTTTGGTTGATTATGGCGTCCGATAGCGGACGCCCGTTCGCCAGCCTCGCTTCAAATACACACCCAGCCCCCTCTCCCCCTTCATTCATAATTTTTTTTACTCTCTAACCTCTCTCTACACACACGCGCCGAGCCCCTTCGCCATCCTCTCTTCCATTTTCCCTTCTTCTTCCTAGTTTTCGGTATGTTTTCTTACTTTACTTAGTTCTTAATCACTATAATTAGTTCTTATTTTTTATTTTTATCAGTTTTTATTGCTAGTTTGATAGTTAATATTGTTTACGTCTTAATTTCGATTACGTAGATTAGTTTAGCCCAATTTCGATTAGGTAGATTAGTTTTGCCCATTATCTCAAATTTGATTAGGGTTTGACTAATTTGGTTGAATTGGAATTTAATTTATTAATTAGGATTTGAGTAATGTTTGAGTAGTTCGAAATGTTAGGGTTAGAGACCGTACTCCCGGATATTCCCGTACTTGTCATGCGTATTCTTGCCCGATTAGTGTTTGTGATGATGTGGGAGACTTCTTTGTCGCTTTTTGTGAGCTAGAATGACTTCTAGGGTCTTCCTTGAGGTTTTGTGTGACTTACGACGGACCAAAAGATGTCGTAACAATGCCGGATTTTCCCGAAACCACTTCCATCTTGATCGGGGTCGAAAATAGGTGTTAGCGGTGCTTTCGGAGTTTTGATATTTCTATCCAAAAATTTGACCTTATTTGACCTGTTTAAGCTGTTTCCGTCTGACCTAAGCCATGGGTTTTTGTGTTTTGTTTGGTTAAATTGGGATTAAATTGATGAATTGGGGTTCTCGTAAATTGGGATTAAATTGTGAATACATTTGTGATTAAATTCGGTGATTAATTTGTTATATATATATTTTTTTGAATTTGATGTCCGTAATATCCGATTTATTTCAATTTATTAAAGTTATTATTGGTAGTTATATATAGTTAATTTTGATTAGGTAGATTGTTGTTGTAAGCTTAGGGTAGTCAATTCTTAATTAAGGTCAATTCTAAATTAAGCTTAAATATAGTTAATACGTTAAGGTCACTTCTAAATTAATAAGACATTTGGGTTTACTTTGATGTATTTGTGATTAGATTGTGATTACATTTGTGATTAAATTCGGTGATTAATTTTCGTAAGGTCAATTCTACATTAATAAGACATTTGAGTTTACTTTGATGTATTTGTGATTAGATTGAGGAAATTCAGTTATGGAAATTAAGTTAGAGAAATTAAGTTTAAGTTAAATGGTGATTAAATTTTTGTTTAGTAAGTCCTAGATTAAGTTAGGGAAATTAAACTTTAATTTGTTATATATATTTTTTGAACATAGAAAATGAAGAGCATTGAACGGAAATGGATGTATGAGGGAAGCCTTGATAAGAAGAGACGTCCCACCGTCGAATTTTTGAACGGTGTTGAATCATTTGTCGAGGTTGCTAAAAAGTCACTAGACTATGCATCGAGGGGGGAGGTTAGGTGTCTGTGTACTAAGTTCAAGAACCTTAAAATTTTTGAGGTCGTTGTGGTTAAGGAACATGTCATCTATAATGGTTTTTCACCTGATTATTATCATTGGATTTGTCATGGTGAGCCATCTCAGTCGGAGGAACCCGAAAACCAACAAAATGAGGGGGTTGAGAGGTATGATAGTTGACGTTGTGGAGTGCAACTTGTTCAATAACGATAACACATATAGGAATGACGACTCACCTAACCCACGAGACTCGCCCAACCCACAAGACTCACCTAACCCACAAGAGCCTCACCCACAAGCAAAGGCGTTTTTTGACATGTTGAACGCTTCGGAGAAACCGTTATACGGAGGGTGCCATGTGACGTTGTTAGAAGTCGTATCTATGGTAGTTAGCCTTAAATGTGAGTTCAACCTACCCTTTGCTTGTGTCGATGGTATTGCTGCCTTGCTTGAGAGAGTTATCCCAAAAGACAATATCATGACCCGAACTTTCTACACAACCAAAAAAGTTGTGAAGGGCCTTCAACTCCCGCATGAAAAGATTGATGCTTGTCCCGATGGATGCATGTTATTTTAGAAGGACGATGCGATGCTTGATCAATGTAGGAGATGTGGTAAATGTAGGTATAAGACGGTTGAGGGGGATATTATTTTGAGAGGTAGAAAAGGGAAAAGCGGTGTTAGGGGTAAGAAACTGATCCCAATCAGTCGGCTTACGTACTTCCCTATTGCACCTAGACTTCAAAAATTGTATGCCACAAAAACCATGGCGGAGCAAATGAGGTGGCACAAAGAGGACATTAGGGTACCAGGGAAGATGTGTCATCCGAGTGACGGTGAGGAGTGGAAGCGTTTCGATAAACTACATCCCCACTTTGAGTTAGAATCCCAAAATGTAAGGCTTGGGTTCTGTACTGATGGATTTGCACCTTTCGGCCAATTTGGTAAGTCGTACTCTTGTTGGCCTGTGATGATCAGACCTTATAACCTACCTCCTTGGTTGTGTTTGAAGCAGTCTTTCATCTTCCTATCTCTTATTGTGCCTGGACCTAAAAACCCGAAAAATCATTTGGATGTTTACTTGCAACCTGTTATTGAGGAATTGAAACAACTCCGGGAGGTAGGGGTGGAAACTTATGATGTCTCTTTGAGACAAAACTTTCAGTTGAAAGCAGCTCTGTTGTGGACTATAAACGACTTTCCCCCATACGGTATGCTCTCGGGGTGGTCTACTGCGGGTCAGAAAGCATGTCCGTTGTATGGATGAGAGCAAAGCTTTTTATCTTCCAAATTCTAGTAAAATAAGTTGGTTTGACTGTCATAGGCAGTTCCTACCAGAAGGTCACCCGTATAGAAAGAATAAGAAGGCATTCAAGAAGGGTGAGGTGGTGCTTGACGACGCACCTGATCGACTCCCAGGAGATGAAATATGGAAGTTGATTTCCGATTACCCGTCCACTGTTGACGGTACCGAGCAGGAGTTCAAACACCTCAAAAAGTTGAAAAATGGTTGGTTTAAACGTAGCATATTTTTTGACCTACCGTATTGGAGGACTTTGTTACTTCGTCACAATTTAGATGTGATGCACATAGAGAAAAACTTCTTTGAGCAGTTAATTCACACTGTGATGGATGTGGAGGGGAAGAGTTGTGACACTACAGGCTCCCGGCGAGATGTAAAGAATTTTTGTGACCGTCCTCAACTGCACATAAAACGGGATGGATCCAAACCGAGAGCCTTGTTTACCCTTGACAAAGCTCAGAGAAAGGCGTTGCTGGAGTGGGTAGAGAAGTTGAAGTTCCCTGATGGGTATGCCTCCGACTTTAAACGCTGTGTTGATCTTAAGAACCTAAAGCTGCAAGGGTTAAAGAGTCATGACTGCCACGTCTTCATGGAGAGGTTACTTCCGGTATCACTAAAGCAACTTTTGCCACCGACGGTGTGGAATTCTATAACTGAGATATCTCAGTTTTTTCGAGATTTGTGTTCTTCTACATTATCAATTGAGGACATGACTCGGTTGGAGGATCAAATTCAAAAGATACTATGCAAACTTGAGATGATCTTCCACCCGTCGCTCTTTGATTCCATGGAGCATCTAGCTGTCCACTTGCCCTACGAGGCTAAGGTTGGAGGACTTGTCCAGTATAGATGGATGTACCCATTTGAAAGGTACATTAATTTGAGTAACTTCATTTATAAATTTAATTTAAACATATCGAATTTTTATTAATTGAAATACATAACTTGTGTATTTAGGTTCCTCAATCATTTGAAGAAGAAAATTGGTAACAAGGCTAGGGTAGAAGGTTCTATTTGTAATGCATATTTGACAGAAGAGATTGCAAACTTCTGCTCCCTCTACTTCGAGAAAGATGTTCAAACAAAATCCAAGAACCTGAACCTAGAACATTCGGTGTCCATTGATCCAACTATACCCGAGTTTTTTCAAAAGAAGGACGATGAAGGAACTTCATCCGTTGAGGGTTCTAGGACCTAGATGAGAAAGAGTACAACCGAGCGCACCTTTACCTACTCTCTAATTGTGAGATCTTAGAGCCTTATGAGAAGCAATTTGTAACTGAATATATCGCTGCAAACCCTGATGTGAACCCTGATGACGTTTAGAGTAAGCATGACGAACATTTTCCTAAGTGGCTCAAGGATCACGTAGTTGCCTTCGACATACATGATGATTTGGTAAGAAGTTTGGCATACGGTCCAGTGCGAGCGGTTAAAACTTGGAACCGGTACTCAGTGAATGGGTTCAATTTTCACACATTCAACTACGGGAAGAACAAGGCTAGATGCCATTTTGGTGTAAGTGTGTCATCTCTTGATGGTGATGAGTACTATGGTATTTTAGAGGATATTTTCGAGTTGTGTTATGCTGGTAAAGAACGGGGGTATAGAGCTGTGATATTCAAATGTGAGTGGAAAGACAGCTCCATGAACGGGACCCGAGTACATGAACGTTACAAGATTGTGGAAGTTAATCACACCAGGAAATATCCTACGTACGATCCGTTCATACTCGCGCATCAGGCAAAACAAGTCCGCTTTGCTCCTTATCCTTACACAAAAAATGACAGAAATCAAAGTCAACGGTGGGCAGTCTTTACGACTAAACCGCGGGGGCAAATAGACAGTTCTCTGTTCCAGGAAGATGCAGCTTCAAGTGGTACACGCTTATCTCCAAGTAAAAAGACCATATTCTCCAGTGAAGATCAAAATGAAAGGGCAGAAGAAGATTTAGAGGATGATGACGATATCGATGGACTACGAGATTACATGGTTACGGATGTTCGGGAGATCCTTGAGGAGGATGACGGACACGATGAAGAGAATTTGGAGGACGATCAAGTGGAGGGCGAGGAGACAGAGGAGGAAGATCAGACTGAGGAGGATGAGGCTGACGACAATAACGACAGCGAAGATGACTACTAGAGTTGTTGTAGTAGGTTATATTGATCATTGTGTTAACTATTTGGTACATTATTTTAATCAAGTTAGATTATGATTGCTAATTGTTTAATTTGTTGAAAGGTTAAGATGGCAGGCGGTAGATCGACCAGGAGACATGGTGGGGAAGTAGGTCTGTTCAGACATCCACCACGCAGCAGGAGGAGGAGGAACGGGTCCCCGAAACGGGACTGGAGCAGAATGAGCAGCAGCAGGAGCTGGAGAAGGACGAGAATGGTCGGGTGATTATCGACACTGGTCGCGTTTGGTAATATAATCTAACATGCCAATTCTTTTGTAATATATGAATTCTTCGACTATATATTGTAAGATTTCATACATATATGTGCTTCTCGACTCGGTGCAGGTTTCTGCATGAGGAGGTCACCGGAGGCTGTACTACCAGCTACATGGTCGACAAAGGGCAGGGGTATGCTTGCTGGTCTCAGGTGTCG
The DNA here is from genome assembly GCA_958450325.1 of Agrostemma githago. Lineage (NCBI taxonomy): Eukaryota > Viridiplantae > Streptophyta > Magnoliopsida > Caryophyllales > Caryophyllaceae > Agrostemma > Agrostemma githago. Next base: position 13,871,725 of record OY288239.1, read on the forward strand.
TTGGACGTACGGAAGTGGTGGTTCAACAACTTCCGGGTATGTGGATTGTTTTTGTTACCGAGTTTTTATTTTACAATGTAGACATTGTAAATATTTTCGCTACTAATTAATAATCTGCCTTGATTGTGTAGTTGAAGTTCACTTGGGATAAGGAGTTAGAAGGAAGGGTGTGGGACCGATATAACGAGACCTGCACACGACGTTTCGCTTGCGTCATGAACAAACTCCACAAGCGGGGGACTGCGCTCAAAGACCTTAAAGGTGTAGTTTTTAATAGTACTCAGTTTTAACAAACAATCTAACTTCAATCTGTTACTGTATTAACTAATATATTAGTACCTTCATATTTCAGGGGAAGCGTTGGAGGGGTGGGTTGCGTACCACAACCGCGCCGAATTCAAGGTCAGGTCGGAGAGGGCACAGCAAAACAAAATGAAGAACTGTGAGAAAGAGGGGAAGGCAAACCCGACACATCATCGGGGTTCTCAGTCTTTGTACCGTCGTGCCAAGAGGTTATGATTTCTATTAATATCGTACTATTACTTAAATAATCATAAACTATGTTCGCATAATATATATTCGCCTAACGTTCATACTCATTTAATAGCTGGAACCTGAACTCGGGAGGATGCCAACCGCGCCCGAGCTATTCCTCGACATGCACGCGAAGAGCGATGATGAAGGGACGACCAGTTTTGTCACGAGGAAAGATCAGGCAATCTGGGTGAGTACTAACTATTTCAAATAATTCAACATTGTCTATACTTTAGGTGATAGATAACTATCTTTAATGATGTCATCTAATAATAACTTGAATTGAAATCATTGTTGTGTACGCAGGATGCCTACAAAAATGAGCAAGCGAACCTCGAGACTGCTCCTGATGCTACCGAAATCAACCCGAGTCAAACTTTTTTCAAGGTCGTCTCGAGGTACAAGAAAGGAAGTGTGTACGGTGTAAGAAATGCACACGGCATGTATTTCACACCTCCCCCACCGCGTCTCGGCACCTCTAAAGATGGAGTACACGCCGGCAGGATCTCAGCAGCCCAACCCGGACAAGGAACAAATGAAGGAACAGCTGACACAACAGCAGCAGCAGCAAATGAAGGAACAGCAGGAGCAAATAAAGAAAATGCAGGAACAGATGGCCATGTTTCAGGCCATGTTTGAGAGATGCAACCAAGGTCGTCCCCCATCCCCTCCAGACGACAGAGACCCCTTTAATGATGGTGGTGGTAACTCTGGTGCTTCAGCTAGCTTCGTAGTTAGCTGATTGTTTTTTGTTGTCGTTGTAACTGAATTTATGAATTATGTATCTTCGAACTAGTTTAGATTTATGTACCTTCACACCGTATGTTAAAACTTTTTTATATGAATGTTTTTCAGCATAAATGTGTCGAGAGATGAAGTGTTTTGGTTGATTGAGAGTGAATGAGGTTGAGGTATTGTGGATGGTCGACAGTTGTGGTTGGTTAAGAGTTGTGGATGTGGTTTATTTTGCAGGTTTTGGCTAGACATCGAAAGCATGTTTACGGCCATGCAACAGCACACATGGCGTCCAATAACGGACGACATGCCAGACGCCATAGGAAGCTAAAATCGAAGAAAAGAGGTAGATATTCAAGGGATATGGTGTCTGACAGTGGACGTCAGTTACCCCTGGATGGCATCCACAGTCGGACGTCAACATAAAGCAGATGGCGTCTGACTGTGGATGCCATCCAGGGGCACCTGACGTCCACAGTCAGACACCAGGTGTGGCGTCCACTGTCGAACGCCCGTTTTGAAAATGGGCGACCAGTCGTGGCTTCCACTTTCTGTACCCGTATAGCGTCCACTGACGGAAGCCATTGGGTGGACGCCCGGGCCTGCTTTTTTTTTAGTGGTAGGCATTAGGGCCTACGTATCTCGACATCGTAATTTGATCATTAGGATCTACGATGTCGATACCCACTCAAGTCGTGTTAAAATAGTTTTAAGTATACATACTTGGTAGTAATAGAACAAAATTGTAAAAGTGTTTTAGGGGGTTGACTTGCCTTAACAACCAAATACGCGGGTTGACGAGATAAGCGACCGGCGACGCGAGTGCGGTACTCTTGTGTTTGGGTTTCCTTATTTCATCATCCTTAGTACTCGATACGTAAAAGAACGAGTATTTTAATGTCGAATGATGTTAGTAGTTAAAAGTTAGTAACGAAAAGTAAAAATGTAAGATGTGAATAATAAAATTTAGTAATGTTAGAGTACAATAAACAAACAAGTTTAGAGATTAGAAATGGGATTTGAACATCCTCAACCTTCATGTCAAATGCTTCGAGATACGGGCTCGCGGAGTATCGTTGTAGACACGGGAGCGGCTCGAGGTATATAGTAAGAGTTAAGGTGTATTTGTTATGGTTTTGAGTATGTGTGAAAGAGGAAGAGCTCTCGACCCCCTAAATGGTGTACATGAGGGTGTATTTTTATAGAGTTTTACGAAATATTTCTTGTTTCAAAATTTAGGAGCAGCAAAGCCAGTGGCCTGATATTGGGGTGGCTCAGTTGTGAGGCGACTGGTCTCAGGCGGTTGAAATCGCGCGTATCGGAAGTTGCTCAAAATACGGATTGATATCCGGGTTATTCGAGGTAAATAAAGATTCTGTTTTGACTTTGAATGATTGCGTATTTGGACGCTATTGTGGCTTACTTTGTTTTTGGATTTTGACTTTGACCGGGTTTGACTCGGTCGACAAAGACGGTTTTGCCCCCGGTGGCGATTTTGGCTCAAAGTAGCTTTATTTTATTGGAAATGATCCACTGAGTCTGGATTTTGGGTTGGTTTTGAGAGATTTGTATTCCGCTAAGTGCCCACGTCAGATACTATCGATTCTGATCCCGTATTTGCGCGTATTGATGCATGTTAACGTCCGATCATCACCGGGTTTTTTGTTGGAGACTGCTACAGACACGAGCAGACAAAACGCGGGTGTCTACAAATATAGCGTTAAATTAAATATTAATTTGTCAAGTATTTTAAAAAAATCACGTGAGAGAAAGAACGACAAAATTATCAATATTGATGTAATTGTGTTACTTATAATGATATAACAGTAGTACAAAGTATATATGATGCCATGATTTCAAATTATCCGTAAACGTGTGATATTTTATTATAATGTAAATAAATTATTCGTTATATGATGTAAGCATTATTAATCCCGTGCTCTATATAACTTTTTTTCAATATAATTAAGTTAATTAACTAGTGTGGTTCACCGGCTTTCAAACTAGTCACTTATAAAAGTAACGTATCCAAATTAAATCAATTATAAATAGTACGATTTCATAAGTAATGCATAAACTATCCCACATTATTCTCTTGGATCATCGAATGGTACAACAAAGGAAAACGTAATTATTTATGATGAAAAATGATCATTTTATATACAAAAGTAAAAACATATTTTTTATAGAAAATGGTTTTTATTAACATGTTCCTTTTGGCCAGCAAAGACAAAACTACCCTACAACAAGTTCAGAGTCAACACTAAATAGTGTTCTCTGTTGTTAAGGGATCGGAGGAAACATAATACATCAAGAACATTAAAAAAAATATTTAAAGAACGCCTAGGTCCAAGAGCAAAAGCATGCTGACGGAGATCAGTAGAAAGGACACGAGCTTTAGCATCCATCATAGCATTGTCCAAGTTGTAAACTCCAAACGATCGCTGATAGGACGACTGACACACACAAAATGCACTAACGCCATAAAGACGTAGAAGAGAAACGAGGCAAACAAGTCTAGAGGACTTGTCATCAGTGGAGTAAACACTCCTGCATTTTCGTAGTCGAACACGCCTAGAACAAGGTCAGCAAATCAAAGAGCAAACCCAAACGACGAAATGAAGTCTACGCCATCCAATAACCTTCCTATACAGCACCACCACTCTAGTAAAGAACCAACACACCCATAACGCCCGAGGGCCAAGCTTATTCTAAAAAGGACAATCAAACTACAACATAGACTCCTAAAGAAGATTATTGTGAATAAAAAAACGCAGTATTAGAAAATAAAGAGGCATCATTGTGAAAGAAGGGAATTCACCGTCACAACCAACCACACAACACCCAAATCAAACCAAACTCCAAGTCAACCAAACACCAATTACTCCACAACTAAGAAGACCACACCAAGAAGCAACCACAATGATCACATGCATCGGGAGTCGGTCACCGCACACGACCAGAAAAAGACAAAACATCAAAAGACGGAAAGAGAAACAAGGCCCAATCAAAACCCACCCGAAGAGAACGGCAAGACCGATCGTCGGAAACAACCATCAACAACGTACTCAGACGAAAGACACAACCCTAAACCTAAAACAACCCATAAAGAAAAGGCCAAATCTCAGATAGTCTTGCATAGGGCTACGGTGGGGGTGGGGGACGAGGGGACAGGGGAACACCTAGCCAGAACCATGCAAGACAACCCCGAGACCAAACAAGAAAATTAAAACAAATCAACAACATACTAGAGATGGGGGGAAGGGGACGAGAGGAGGGGGGATCACCTCTAGTAGTTGAAGACAAGACCACCAGGAAAGGGAGCCCGGAACGACACGACTCATGCAGGCAGAGGCCGATGCCGACATAACCGGCGGGAGGGAGGCAGACGAACGAGGACCGGGAGAAGGGGGCAGACGACGATCGGAAGATGACGATCGGAGGGGATCGGGCACAACGAAACTCAGACCGACAAAAAACCTAAAACAAAGGAACGAGAGGCGAGGGACGGACCCAAAAACCCAGAATTAGTGGGGAAGCGAAGTAAAAATGGTTGACCAAAGGTGTAGAATAATTGAGTGGCCGAAGATGAGGCTAATATAGCCCCATCTCCGGAAAAGGTTGAAGAGTTATAAAGGATAGGGGTGGTGGTGGGTATGATGGTGATCAATTAGGGTTTAGATTTGGGTTTTTTTGTGTGGAGAGAAAGAGGGAATTTGTAGTGAGAGAAAGTAACATTAACAGAATTAAGTTTTCTATATTGATTTTTATTAACATTAAACCTAATAAGATACAACATCAGGTGCATTTCTTGATTGATGCTTACCTGAATAAGGCAACCCAAACCCAACCCTACACCCGAACTAAAGACCCGTAACCCCAATTGACCCAGACTAACCCGAAACTGACCTAATTATTATTATACCAAACGAGTCGATATTTATAATAGCAAATCCGAAAATGACCCAAACCTGAAATGACCCTCCTCGACCCGAATTCTATAACCCGAAAGTAACCTAACCAAAGGCTGGCACGAACCGGGTTGACTCGTTTGCCAGGTCTAGTTACGGGTTGAAAAACGGGTTCATGGCCCTTATAAAATGGGTCGAATGGATCGGATTTGCGCGAGTCAAGTTTTGATCTGAAGAAATTAAAGGTAATAATTCAGGTAAGTTTTTACTAATTATTTTACACTGTTTTCAAATTACTATCGATTGAAGATGGAGATGTGATAGCACTTTTTTCCTTTTAATTAATTTTTTTTGTAGAGAGAATGTTAGAAAGAGTTTAGGGATAAATCTCAAATGTCGATCTTATTTGATGGTTAGGATTAGAGAAAATCCATTTAGTAGAGTTATTTTCCACTCTAGAGGATCCATAAGCATATTTTGTATGTATATAAGGCTATCAAGAGCATTGCATGTAACTGATACTCTTTTCCGATCACTAAGATCTTTAATATTTTCTTTTTAGGTAACTTCATTAAGATGTTCCAAATTTTTTTCAATACATCTCTTGTGGTTCCTATTATTTGTGACCACATTTTCTTTTTTTCTCTTTCATTTTCATCCACATATTCCACAATTATTAATTTTCTCCCCAAAACAATTGTGGAAGATCATTAAGAACGGCGGGGGTGGGGAGGTGGGTGAGTACAATATTCTGGTGAATACTAAGATATGAAAGTCTCCAACATATATATAGAAGTAAAACGGGAATTGATTGATATTGAGGTGATTAAATCAAGTACAAATGCAGGCTACTTATACTAATGACTCTTAACTTACTTGTCCTACAAATAAGAAAATTGCCCATAACATTAGGCCACTAATTCCACTAAACGGCTACTTTATTAGTTCCTAATTTGACTCCAACAACTAAGAGCATAAATGACAGATTACCACATGTTCCTAAACACTAGGATGACTTTGAATTAGTTCCAACACTCCCCCATGATTCAAAGTCGATTACTCCTAACTGAGCCATGAAGAATTGATGCTTTGCTTGCGGAAGTGACTTTGTAAATATATCAGCAGCCTGCTCATTTGTGCTACAAAAAGGCAACACCACTTTATCATCGGATACTAGCTTGCGTATAAAATGATGCTGAATATCAATATGTTATGTTCGTCCATGAAATGCCGGATTTTTTGCCATGGCAATAGCGGACCAATTATCACAAAATATCACAGTAGCATCATTTTGTTGAACATGGAAATCAGCTAGTACCTTTAACAGCCATAAAGCTTGTCGACCTACTGAACTTGCTGCAGCATACTCCGCTTCGGAAGATGATAATGCAATTGTGTCTTGCTTCTTCGATCTCCAAGTGATGGCACCAGAACCAAGGCTAAAAACATGATCGGAAGTACTTTTCCGATCATCCAAACAACCAGCCCAATCGCTAAAAATAACGAATATAAAGGAATTTTGGTTTGGGTTGCTTTATAAATTGCTTCGGCACAAAATAAGAAGCGGTCTCTCCACTTTCCTTCCTTTCCTTTAGTTATGTTTACGACGTAACTCTCATCAACTAGTTTCGAATATTTAAGTTATTTAGTAATTCCTTTTGGGTATCACCTTGTTCATCAGTAAAACCAATTAGCTGGAAAGTTGAATCTAGTACCTTACTATACCAGATGCCAAAGTTCAAAGTTCCTGATATATAACAGAGAATCCTCTTTGTTGCTCTAAGATGCTGCTTGGTTGGGTTGTGCATATATCTAGAGACCACACTAACCGGAAAGGCAATATCCGGTCTAGTGTGAGTGAGGTAGTTCAAACCTCCAACCATGCGCCTGAAGAGTTTTCCATCAGTAGGCTCGGTTCCGTCTTCACGCTGCAACTTTTCGTTTACATTCATAGGTGTAGACGACACTCCACAATTTGACATGTTAAATTTTTTCAATAAATCTCTAGCATATTTCGCTTGACATATAAAGATACCATCTTTATCTTGCTTAATCTCAAGTCCAAGGAAATATTTTAACATGCCTAGATCAGTCATCTCAAATTTTTTCATCATGCACGACTTGAACTCGTTGACTAAAGACTCACATGAACCCATAAAAATCATGTCGTCAACGTAAAGACAAACCACCAAAAAAAGCTTTACCTCGGTGCTTGATATAGAGTGTGGGTTCGTTTTCACTCCTCTTGAACCCGCTTTCCACAAAGAAAGAGTCTATTTTGCTATACCAAGCATGTGGTGCTTGTTTTAGCCTGTAGAGAGCTTTATGTAGCTTATAAACTTTGCCTTCACTTTCATTACCAAAGCCCGGAGGTTGTGAGACATATACCTCCTCTTTTAATTCACCATTAAGAAATGCCGACTTCACATCAAATTGATAGACCGGAAGCTGAAATTGTGCCGCAATAGCAAGAAAAATTCTTACTGTCTCAAATCTCGCAACAGGTGAGAAAGTCTCATCGAAATCTACCCCTTGTTGTTGCGAATATCCCTTTGCGACTAGCCGAGCCTTGTGTTTTTGAATGCTTCCATCGGAGTTGTACTTTGTGCGGTACACCCATTTGAGTCCGATGATGTTCTTGCCAACCGGTTGATCAACTAGCTCCCAAGTCTCATTCTTTTCTATGGATTTCATTTATTCTTCCATTGCAACCTGCCATACATCACTCTCAACAGCCTCATCAAAAGTAAGAGGGTCAGACATATACAAAGCAAAGTTACATGTCTCATAAATATCGCGGAGTGAACGATAATGCTGTGGAGAGCTCTCGGCTGATGAATTTGATGATGAACTTGATGAGGAGTGTGTTCTGGGAGTTTTCGGAGTGTTTGGAGGTGAGCTAAGAGGTGCGGTTGGACCACTGTTCTGCTGGAGAGGACCGCCATCAGTATCACCTAGTATTGGCTCATGATGTACCAAACTAGGTTCCTCATCATTTTTCCAAATCCATCTTTCTTCTTCATTAAACCTGACATCTCGACTTATAACAAGCTTACCATTTGCAGGGTTATTTTACTTATATGCTTTTGACTCACTACTATAGCCAACAAAGATGTATTTTTCTGACTTACTATCAAGTTTGCTACGTAGATTTGAAGGAATCAAAGCATAAGCTAGACACCCAAATATTCTCAAGTGTTTTACCCGGGGTTTCTTACCTCTCCATGCCTCAAATGGTGTTTGATTCATCACGGATCTGGTGGGAGATATGTTCAGCAGGTACACGGCCGTTGCTACTGCTTGCCCCCAAAATTTATTTGGAAGACCCTTTGCCATCAACATGCTTCTGGCCATCTCAACCACGGTTCTGTTTTTACGCTCTGCCACACCATTTTGCTGAGGCGTGTAGGGTGCAGTGAGCTTTCTTCGTATGCCATGCTCATCACAGAACCCATTGAACTCAGCAGATAGAAATTCACCTCCTCGTTCACTTCGGAGAGCTTTGATGTGCTTGTCACTTTGGTTCTCCACCAAAGTCTTAAACTTTTTGAAATACTCGAATGCTTCTGATTTGAATCTTAATAAATAAACCCAACTCATTCGGGTAAAATCATCAGTAAACAATATAAAATAACGACTACCTCCAATTGACTCGGTTTTCATAGGCCCACAGAGATCAGTATGTACCAATTCCAGAAAATTTGAGGCCTGCCAAGCCTTTCTAGAAGGAAACGGCAATCTACATTGTTTCCCATAAACACACCCTTCACAGAAAATATGTTGACCAATTTGTGGCAATCCAACAACCATTTCATTTTGACTCAAAACTTTCAAACTTTTCACATTCAAGTGCCCAAAACGCATATGCCATAGCCTAGTTTCATTATCTCCTTTAACTAGTAATGCATTGCCAACATCACTTGACACATCTAGAGGGAACATCCTATTTTGTGTCATAGGCACAGTAGCTACAATTTTTCCAGATTTGTTGTCAGTTATAGTGCATTTATCATCCTCAAACACAACAGAATAACCACTGACCATTAATTGACCAACACTTAATAGGTTATAAGCTAAACTTGGCACAAAATTCAAATTATGAATAAGTTTAGCATCACCTTGCTTGGTAGTGATAGCTACTGTCCCTCTACCTTCAACTTGAACCGGCTTGTCATCTCCAAGTCGTACTTCACTTTTGATCGCCTCGTTAAGATCTTTGAACAAGGATTTTGAGCACGCCATGTGGTTTGAACATCCACTATCAATGAACCATAACTCACTTGCAGGTCCATTGATTGGAGAATGAGCCATGAACAGCTTGGACTCATCGTCGGCATTCTCGGCAAAATTTGCCTTCTGGTCATCGTTTTGCTTGAACCAGCAATCAGCTTCTTTGTGGCCATACTTCTTGCAACACCTGCATTGTATCGAAGTGTTTCCATTTCCCGAACGCCCTCGTCCGCGTCCTCCTCCGCCACCACCACGGTCGCGGCCTCGGTCGCGAGAACTTCCTCTACCGTGACCTCCTCTTCCGTGACCTGTACCAGCATTATCAGCTGCTGTCTTATTTTGATAAAACTCCCCCTTTGCTGAAAATGCTTTCTCCTCCACTTTTGATACAGATTTTCGACCCCGAGCCTCTTGTGCTAACAGAGAACTCATCATTTCATCAAAGGTATATTTACTCAAATCCTTTGACTCCTCAATCACAGGGACAATATGATCAAAATTAGCATTTAAGCTACGCAAGACTTTACTTACAATAGTCTCGCTAGTCATCTGTTCACCTAACGACCTCATCTGACTGATGATTTCAGTCACTTTTTCGACAAATATGATTGCACGGACTCGATATCCCCCATGGTCAGCTCAGCAAACTCACGACGGAGAGTTTGTAGGCGCACCTTAATCACCCTCTCGTCACCCATATACTCTTGTTTGAGTATCTCCCAAGCCTCATGAGATGTGGTTGCTCCTGAAATACGCGGGAAAATTTCATCATCAAGTGCAGGCTGGAGGAGAAATAGCGCTTTTGCATCTCGTTTGCGGTTCTCCTTCAGTTGCTGATCAGGCACAGTTGGTACCGGATTCGGTTCAGTGTAACCGACATCCACCAAGTCCCATAGCTCATAAGACTTGAACATGGTCTTCATTTTCAGACTCCAAAGATGATATTTTTCCCCCTTAAAAACATGAATTAAGGGTTGAGACGAAGAATTGGTTCCATTTCCAGCCATTTTCGTCAATTAATTTGGGGTAATTGAAGGGGTTTTTTTTTAATTGAATTTTACGGAGGAAGAGGCAAATTGCAGAGGATTTGGTTTTGATTGTTTCTTTTTGGTCAACAGAGGGGTAATTGGACTTTTTGTGTTTTTGGATCAAAACTTGGTGCTCTGATACCACATATAGAAGTATAACGGGAATTGATTGATATTAAGATGATTAAATCAAGTACAAATGCAGGCTACTTATACTAATGACTCTTAACTTACTTGTCCTACAAATAAGGAAACTGCCCATAACATTGGGCCATTAATTCCACTAAACGGCTACTTTATTAGTTCCGAATTTGACTCCAACAACTAAGAGCATAACTGACAGATTACCACATGAATTAGTTCCAACAATATATGGTCTTTAATAAAACCATTACTTGTGACCGTAAAATAATTTTATTTTCTCCACCAAATCATACAACACATGAAATATCGTAAATAAACAAATATATATAATCTCATCTCATTGGAAAACCTTATGAAAAGAATGGACTAATCTACAGATGATACCATTCCTACTCACGAAAACGTCGTCGCTGCAGCTTAGGCAAAAAACGCCTTAACAACCAAATAGCAACATATTTGTTTGCTTGTTGAGTCATATGGATACCATCCCAATTAATTAGCCTTGTCGGGTCTGGACATACCGGAACTCCTGGACTCCCACAAGCCTGTCTCAAGTCAAAGTTGTATGGGTTGTGACCCTCGGAACAACATGCTCTCTCCGGTCTCTCATTCTCGAACCCTGCCCAAGCCCATCATTACTTTTAGTGGTCAAATTACTTAACTAATTGCTTTGTTTTTCTTGTTTATACACTTTATTCAAGTTATTTTATCAAGTTAGGGTTATTGTATTCTAATTGAGGATAATTATCGTCTGGTGGACGTACTTATTCGATTTCATATTCATATTCACATGTTTTTTTATTGATTCTCCGAATCCCTTTTTTATTATTATGAGGGAATTATTACTATATAATTTCAATAATTTTAACTAATATACTTTATATAATGAAAAATATTAACGACACAAAATACCATTGACAAGCGTGAAAAAGTAAAGTGAAATTTGTATATATATATATATATATATATATATATATATATATATATATATATATATATATATATATATATATATATATATATATATATATATATATCAATTATTTTTAACAGAGTTAGATGTTGGAAAAATATTTTTTACGCATTTCCATTTCCTACTAATCATGATAGATAATTACTGTAGATTAAATAATACTAGTACTTTTTCTTAAAAAGGAATTGAAACCAAAAATTTACGAAAAAAGTTGTTACTTTCATATCATTCAAAAATGATGGGTTAACATTCTTACAGTATCATTATGTATGCGCCAGCGTATGGGCTATTGACAAAGCAGAAGCAAGAATGTCGACTTGAGTAATGCAAACATTTGTGAGATCGAATCCATATGGACTAAACATTTTTTTAGCATTCAAACCAACCATTGTTTTCCAACTCTTTTTTAGGGATTGTACTTGTTACTCCGTGACATAGACTATGTCCATCCATAACATTTTCATATGAGAAGATAAAAAAAATCATTAAGAAGTAATATACAAAGTAAAATTTTATGAGAATAATCCAAACATCATTCATCTTTTTAAAATTATCTCCACTATATTTAATTTCAAAATAAACTCAACAATTGATAACCTATTCTCAAAATAAACTAGGTGACTTACTATGTCCTAAGAATATTCTTATTGTTTTACCTTCTTACAAGTTCGGGTAAAGTTTTATTTGGATAGGAGAGAGTATATGTTATCCTACTAGCTTCCTGTTTTTGTTCAGCTTTTGCCTTTCTGGTAGTCATTGTGTGGGATAACGACTAGCTTGAACAAGTAAACAAAATAAAGGCAGAATGTCCACATAAAATAGAAGCTGAATGTATGCCAATAATAATGGAAGAGGGAACTACTACCGAGATAATGCGTTTCGCAATAATATTGGTAAATCATAAGAAAAGAATACCTAAGGACGGGGCATGTCGAAGAAGCCATGTCATGGCGGAGTAGTAGTCAGCGTAGGCGATAGCGACACGTGGGTACTGGTCTTGCAAATCTTGAATGGCTTCATTCAAATGTTGATTATGAAACCTTGAGAATTCATTGTATTCCTTGAGACAACCAAGTTCATCATACTTTGATGCATCAGTTTCTCCAAACTGTCCTAGGTACATCGGTACGCAACCTATTGGAAAATTTCCCGGCACCACAATGTTCCGTGCCCCAAACATGATGACTTCCTACCATTTAACATCTAATTAATTTTAGTAATTACGTAAGAAGTGCATATAAACATGATTTTTCATAGTCAGGCAAATTCATAACTAGTCCAAATAGAATAATGAGATGGCGCACCAGGTGACGTCGAATTTGTGCACCACCGAGGATATTTTAGTAATTTACTATACTTATTTTATTTATTTCCATTAAAATATGGCTTTAAATTAAGTTGGTTGTTAAGGGTAAATTTGGTAATTCACATATTTAAAATAACTTATAATATATAATTAAAAAAGAGAAAAAATCAAAGAAAATAACAAAAACAATCTGAAGATTGTGTTATGAAGATTTGCGTGATGAAAAAAAAGAGCATACTGAAATAAGAGCATTCACGTAAAAATAATTCGAACAAACTAAATACGATTACCAAACTGAAAAATTACGAGGATAAATACGTACATACCAAAATTTGAGAATAGTTTTCTAATCGTAACTAATTTTCGATCTTCTTTCAAGTTTTAAAGTGGTAACGGTGAATTTTTTTTTCCAAAAACTAATGATGAACCAGTAATACGTAAAATATTGGTGAATAATCAATTAAAAGATACGGTAAATATTAATTTATTTAAAATATTCTTAATTAAATAATTTATAATAAATAATAAATGGTAAAATTACATGAATGTCCTTTTGAATTTTACCCAAAATCAAAATAAAGAGTTTCAAGATTTCTTTTTTATCATTATTTTATTCCGGTGGCGCAGAGATTCGGCGCCACCCGGTGGCGCCTATCACTGTCCTTCTAAATAACTATTTAAGCATCAATGTCCCAACATAGAAATCGCACAATAAATACATCGTAATTCATAATTCTCTTTTGCACTATGCTTTTACTCAACGCAATCACAATACAATTATCATAATTTATCATATGTTTCGAAGGTACTCAAGTTTGGGTGGTTCAATTGCGGTCAAAGAACGATGGGGTGGAGGGCCAGTGGCCCAGTGAGATGAAACACGACAATTGGATTCAAGTGGGTCTCTTAATATCTCGCTTAGGACATGATTGAGATATGGGGAGAGTATGATCAAGGGAAGTGATGTGATTGTATGTTACTCGATGTCGAAGGGTGGTAACATCTTTGGCTTCGACGTGGTGGAACTATTAATGGTTAAATTCGTGGCACAAATGTTAAATTTTATGGCTAAAGTAGTTTGCCATGAAAAGAAGTTATATTGCACAGTGAGATAATTTCTTACAATAACAATAACAAGACAATAATAATCACCCATTTTACATTTAACTTTTACATAATTGATAAACCTATTATTTAAAAATAATAATAATAATAATAATAATATTCCGTGCTAATAATATTATTTAAAAATAATTTTCTATAAAAATATTACGCCTAATATATCATGAACTATATCGACTTTTATAGAACGACAAAATAGAGACAAAACTTCGTGCATAACTAAATTATTATTGTGCTTTAATTTATATGAGAAAGTTACATAAATAAAACAAATAAAATAATTATATACGGAGTAAGAAGTATTTATCCTTTAATGTGATTAACAAGTTGATAATAATGTGAAAACTGACGAGTAATTTAATATTGACTTACTCGGACCGCATTTTTAATGGCTTGTACAATTTGAGGCACAAGTGTATACACTTCTTTCATGGTTCTTCCTTGAGAGAAGGCAGCATTATAGTCATTGCCTCCGATTTCTCCCATTATCACTAAAGAGTTTTGTAATCGACGTCTGCAACCTGTAAACACTCACGCCTTTATCGTAAATATTAAATGTTGAAGTCTTACGAAAGACAATTTCTAATATAAATTCACCTGCTTGTGTAAGGTTGAAATATTTGTAGATCATTTCTTAATAAAGTCAATATGACTATCCGAGACATCTATATATTCATAATTTCAATGTTTAATCACGTGATCAAAAATCCAGAAATTGATCACGAAATTGATGGACTTTCCCGTTGTTACGAAATCAAAATTACGAAAAATTCTGAATTTTGGGTTGTTATGAAGTTCAATTATTGTGCTCAATCTTTCACCCAAAATTCTGAATTTTTAGGGTTCAAACTTTAGATTGAAAAAAATTGACAAAACGCGGTACGATTGATTTTTTTTTTGAAAAAAGGATAAACGCACTGTACGATTGAAAAAAATTGAAATAAACGCAGTCGCAGTACGATTGATAAACGCATAAACATGTTTATACGAAATTGAAAAAACATGAAATTGATTTTTTTTTTGAAAAAACGCAGTAGATTCAAACGCAATAGATTCTTCCAGAAAAAAAACGATTGAAATTAATACAGTACAAAAATTCTAAAATTGAAATTAAGCAATACGATTGAAATTGATCAAACAGTACAAAAAAATTGAAATACAAAAAAAATTGATCAAACTAAAGATTAAAATACCTTATTTGGATGAAAAATTGTATGTAGATATTGGTCAGATGCGATTTCGGGACGGTTTTTCGTGAGATGCGAGAAGGTTTGAGCGTTTTGTTTCAATTTTGATATAGGAATTTTTGTTTCAGTTTGGGTATAGGGCTTGAACGTGGATTGTGTATAATGATGGGTTGTGTTTGAGACTTCACTTCTTAAGTTTAATATTTAATCTTGACCCTTGATGTAAATAGATCTATGGCTTTGCAAATTCAAGGTAAAATGTACAAAAAAATAAGGTGGGTAAAAGATCCCACTTCTATATATATATATATATATATATATATATATATATATATATATATATATTTAGGATCGTATGAGAACCACTTGTATAATGAGAACCATGAGAACTAATTACATCCATTAAATCAACTGATGAACCTACGTATGGGATGCGGCGACAGCCCAGGTCTGAAGCATTGCTTAATTATTATTTTTGACGTAAAATGCTCAATTTCGTCTTGTGTCTTAGTTGGTTGGGAATGAATCTACTGGTTAGGAGGTTATGGGTTCGAATACCCACGCTCGCATTTGAAGTCTTGACTTAGCGGTCTAATAAATATACTTCCTGAATTTTTAATTTTGGAAACAAATTCCAATTTTATTCTCATTTTTTTTATATGTTTTAATTAAGGTAACATTTCGTTTTCATTCTCAATCTTTTTAAAAGGGTTTAATTGTGGAAATACATTTCAATTTCATCCTCAATCCTTTTAATTAATAACTTGGATTTCAATTTCTTTCTCAATTTCATTCAATTTTAGCATTACCCTTTTTCACTTTTAGCATACCATTTTTCAATTTCAATTTTAGTGTACCATTTTTTTCTATTTTAGCGTGCCTTTTTTTTCTATTTTAGCGTACCCTTTTCAATTTCAATTTTAGCGTACCCTTTCTCAATTTTAGCGTACCATTTTTCAATTTTAATGTACCCTATTTCAATTTTAGCGTACCCCTTTTCAATTTTAGCGTACTCTTTTTTATTTGAGCGTACTCTTTTTCCTGTTTTAGCGTACCCTTTTTCAATTACAATACAATTTTAGTGTACCCTTTTTAATTTCAATTTTAGCGTAGCCTTTTTCCATTTTAGTGTACCCTTTTTCTATATTAGCGTACCCTTTTTCAATTTCAATTTTAGCATACCTTTTCTCAGTAAAGATTTAAGTTCATATGACGCCAAAGATCAAAGCTTCAAAAGATTGTCAGAACCTGAAACCACTGATTTACTTAATGAACAAGACCATCGGAATAAGTACTCCAACAACTTAACCACACAAAATTAAAAAAGAAACCAAACGGAAAGAGACTGAACTGAGAAAATTAAGCCAAAAGATCACATCTTCAAAACATCAACATAAATTGTTGTCACTAATTGAATTACTGAACAAGATCGTCAAATTAGCAATGCTTCACATAGATTCCACTAACAATTTAACTAACACAAACACATTAATATTCTAAAAAAACTAAGATGAAAAACATCAAATTGAGCAAACTGTGATAACAAAACATTATTTCTAATGAATGCAAGAAAATCTGATAATTAACTGCATCACCTACAAACTGTGATAACAAAACTACGTAAATCTTTGAATTTACAGTTTCTGAATTCATCTTCTCTAGTAATCTGGGTAGTACAATCAACAAGATTAACCTTTTTCCTGAATCGTAACCAATAATCAATACCTAATTTACCCAGAATCGAATCTAGCTCTACTCTAGTTCTAGGGTTGGTGGTTTAATTGAAAGGTTTCAATGAAATAAAATTGAATTGTTGAAGTTATGAAGAATTCACCATGAATGATTCCAGCTCCGATCTACATAAGATCTAAGCTGAATTTGTTGATTTTAGTGATTTTGGTGATTTTTGTTGAATTATTTCTTCAATTAATGAAAGTCTAGAAGGAATGAAGTGAAGGAAGAGGGGATTTTATTTTTAGAGATCAGAGTGAATGAAGGGGAGTTACCCCTGCAATTTTTTTATTTTTTTGTTTAGAATATTAGCCACATGATTTAAATAAGATCTAAGGGCTGTGAGGGGTTCTCACAATTCTCATTATAACAGTTTCTAAACATTTAATTTTTTTTTGTCACGTGACACATTAATGATTTTTTTTTTCAATTTTGTATTTTATTTAATTTTGAATTGTTTTATTACATATGTGTTGTACATTTTCATTTTTATTAAATTTATTTTTATCACAAGTATCACAAACTTTTCATTTACCCATAATAAATAATTAAATTTATTATTATTCTTATTTTTCAAAACATTTGCACCCACCTTTAATTACATTATTAAGGATCACAACAACTTTACATTATTTACATTTATATTTACTAATTTGTCGATATATTATATTCTAAAGACAACTTAAAGAATTAAATTTTATTTCACATGTCAAAGTTTTTTTTTTGAAGGCAATAGAAAAAACTTAATATTTCACTAAAAGCATACGTTTATTGTTATTAAAAAAAATTAATGATTTTTGAAAAGAAAAAAAAAACCTTAATCATTTGGAGGTGAAACAGGTAATCCCGTGAATTTCACCTACCACATACCTAGTGTTAGGTTCATAAATTTTATGATTAGTAATTAATACAAAAGTAATTTCATACCATGTTCTCCCAATGTCATGGTTATGTATTTTTATCCGTAGTAATTAATTGAAAGTAATTTCATACGAAATATCATTTTCTCGTCGCCTCACTATTTATATTGGGTCATTCGGAAACAACCTATTTAACGTTGGAGCCATTGAGGTACTGAAATAATCTTGTTCTTGTTGTAGATGATAAATTTACGAAATTACTTTTTTTTCTAACGAAGTTTTACTCAATCTTAATGCATTTTCTTTAAATTGTACACTTACATCCTTTTTACCATCTCTTCCATCAATCCTCTAATTACCATTAATATCTACAAAAAAAAATTACGATAAATCAATCAAACTCTCATGAATTCAACTACGGATGTGTTTTAACTTCAGTTTTTTAAACAATCTACTATAAAGTTGATCAGTTATGATTTATCTCGATATTGATTTTTAGGATTAATCATTTTAATTACCTTTAATTTCTACCAAAAAATCCGATCAATCAATCTAACTACTATTTTGAATTCAACTATGGATCTTAGTTCTCCAATTAATAATGATAATTAATATAATTGCTTTAAGTTTTAACTTTAGTTTTTTTAATCAATTTATCGTAAAGTTCATCAATTAACTTTACTTTGATTTTTAGGGTTTTGGATCTAGACCATCTAGTTTTTTTTGCTATAAGATTGATTGATTGATCGATCGATTAAAGAAGTGTTTTAATGCTTGTATTTCATTGCACCATTAATGTCCAATGTAACTTCGAAAATTAAGAAAATGTTGATGTTCATTTTTTTTAAAGAAAAAATCATTAACCCAGAAGAGTAATGAAATACAAACCTTAAAACATTGAGGCACTATGGGTAACGTTGGAGCCATTGAGACACAGGGGCAATGTTGCTTTCATGGGTGAGTGTACAAAGTTATATCTGATCTTAGCTAGTCCAAAGATAAAGGTAGTTATCCCCTCGTTGAAGTCGAGATAATTAGACGCAAAAATCATTCGTTAAGTTTCTCATTTATAAACACATTGTTTACCTCATAGCCTTTAGCCGGTAATGGCACGGGTCAATGGTTTCACTTTGAATACGGATTTGAAGTCATGACTAGCTTTAAGGGAATTCCACCACTAAACTTGGGCCTGGTTGGAACTCGGGTAATTATAACATTGCGTCGCATATTAGGTCATTGGAAGTTTTCTACGTTCAACATAGTTATGAAATACAAGTCTTAAATTTTGAGGCACTGGGTAATGGTGTTATTGGAGATGATAAATTTATTAGAAGTACAAAAAATATCAAATTCAAACAAATTGTGACAATTTAAAAAAATATATATATGACAAAGGTTTTAAGAAATACTTCGTACATCATTATTATTGTGTTTGTTTTCTTATTCATTCAACAATTTTTTTTATATACGGTAAAATGTATAGAGTAAATTAAAAATTACTCCCTTTTAAGATGTCAATTTTAAAATTTACTCCTTTTGAAATTTTTGTTAAAAATAACTCCCAAAATGTATTAAAAGTTCAAAAATTGCTCCAAAATATAATTTTTGGACGAAAATGCCCCTAACTTTTTTTATGCCATATTACTTCAGCTCACCCTCTAACCAAGGGCATTTTGTCCTAAAAATAAATTTGGGAGCAATTTTTGAACTTTTGATAGATTTTGGAAGTTATTTTGGGAGTAAATTTTAAAATTGGTATCTTAAAAGGGAGTAATTTTTAATTTACTCAAATATATAATTAAACTTATATATATGTCAACAATTTACTTTATAATATTTTAACACAAGATATTCAAACATTTAAGCGTAAGTTTAAACAATTTACCCGAAGTACATCCGTGATTTTCATGGATAAAAAACCTAGTTTGTTGTTTATACACTAAAATAATTGTACTTAAATTTAAATTTTAAATAATAAATTAAAGAATGCAAGGTCCATGCACACGGACCCTACAAGGCTACAAATTCGTTTAAGAGGTCGAGTTATTTAAGATAATAAAGATAGAAAAAAAAGGGAAACAAAAACAAAAGAGTAATTTTCACAAACTTAGGAATGAAGGTAAAAATGGCTTAAAAATTTACGCAAATCTTGACTCCCTCTTTTTAAGACCATTATTAGCAATGAATACGATTTCTCTCCATGGAGTACCCCGCTCCTTTCTCCTCACTTTTTCTACCAATTTTCTCTTTCTTCTAAAATATTCATACATCTATGGATTGTGCATGGAGAACCTCACTCATTTCACTTCATTTATCTTACTTTACCCATTAATTTTTATTTTATTTTAGAATTTACAATGGTATTATATTCCGTAAATTTTAAAATGTTTTTTAAATAAAATTGACATGCTACAAATCAATTTTTTGACTTGAAATTATTTAATTATTTTTTCTTAGTGCATATATTTAATTCTTTTTTATTTTGAATGTAGTTTAATATACAGTATTACAAACAACGGAGAATTAATGGCTTTATTAAAATTTTGAATACAACTTGGAACTAAAATGCAAGAAGAATTTTAAAAATTAGAACATTTATCGAAATATAGAGATTCAACAAAGAATAGAAGGAAACAAGATACAAAATCGAAAATGAAAACAAAAAAGAAAGACTCAATAATACTCTCTCCGTCCAGATGAATTCTTTACGTTTGGTTTTTGACACTATTCATGAGGTAAAATCAGTGGCGGTGCCAGGATTTTCACATAGGGGTTGTAGAAAAATAAGCACACCAAGTGGGAAAATAGGATTATACACCTGGTTGTACGATAGCATTGTACAACCAAGACAAAGTTTCTGAGCTTTTGTGTATATTTGCTGAGCTTATAAAAGTTTCTGAGCTGAGTTGTAAGTTTTTGAGCTTAAACATTTATGTTATTTAAATCGACAACTTTACACTAAAGCTCAGAAAGTTTACAGCAAAACTCGAAATCTTTGTGATAAAGCTCAAAATCTTAAAACCAATTGTACATAGAACTATGTACAACTGGTGGTATAATCCTCTAATTGCACCAAGTGGCACTAGGCTAGATCAGCGGAAGATTTCTATTTTTGACATCTTGACTCAAATTTAAACCCAAATTATTTTTTGTACGCTAAAACTTAACTATTACCTAGATTTTTTGATTTTCCTCTTATCTAGAGTGATAAAAATTTGTTACAACTATGATTAGAATTACCAACTAAAAGTTATGGAGTACTCCGGTAAAAAATAAAAAAATAATAAAAAAATATATACTCCCTCCTCCCCACAATGATGTTCTCATTTGTAAATAGCACAAGGAATAAGAAATGGGTAATGAAAGGTGATAAATTGTTTGGTGGGGTTCAAGATGTCAAATCAGAAAAAGTAGCCAATAGGAAGAGAGTATAATGGATGAATAAGGAAAGTTTTGAAGTGGAAAAATCTTAGTGGAGTTTACTTTTAAAAAAAGTAGGAAAATCTTAGTGGTGGGAAAAGAGTATAATTTTTTACCATTGTTTAAATAATAAACATCTATTAATAAATTGATACAAATAAATAAAACAGTATTTTTGAAAAATACAAGAAAAATTTACAAAAGAAACTTATTCTTTGATATCAGACATAAATCCTAAAATGTTTATTAATGGTCAATAATTAGAAAACCTTGTCATTTTATTTTGAAATATACCATTTTCTCTTAAGATGAATATATAATATGATTTTGGGGTATAAGATGATTATGACCAATCTATAAAGTAAAACATAGTCATGTGAGATCTTTTTAAAATTGTCTTAATGAATACATTAAGAATATCAAAATTTTACGATTTTTAATAATGTGTAAATAAAGATAAAATCGAAACCAAACGTGCATTGACAAGTGTGATAAAGCAAACGTAAAGAATCAAATGAATCGAAGGGAGTACATTATAGTGATGTTTGGCCTAGCTTGTCTAGTTTAGTTTTTACTTCTTGAAAACAGTTTATTCAAAAGCTATTTCTTGGGAAAACTCTACGTGTTTGTTTATTATTTTGCAAAAGTGTTTTTCAATAAGCGTTTTTTGCTTTAACAAATGAAAAATGTATATTTAAAAGTAATCAAAATGGGTGTCTATTTGTAGAGAATGAAAAAATATGAATGAACAAGTATTTATTTTATTTTATTGAAATGTCTAAAACAAAAAAAATTGTGATATATGCATTAAATATCTAAAGGTAAAACTAAAACCTAGATGCATCAAATTGATTTAGCTACTAGTTTATCAATTGATCAAAATTCAGTCGCTAAATAAATATATTATTCAGCTACTAATGTTGAGACATAAATATATTTAGTCTCTATTTTAGAGACCAAATTGAAGTGGTGGCTAATTATGTCTCTATTTAGATATTAAATAAAGTCGATAGTAAAATTAGTATCTAAGTTATATTTTTAGATACAGAAAAATGTTAGTAACTAATTATGTCTCCATTATAGAGACTAAATAAGGTGGATAGCAAAAGTAGTATCTAATTTAAGTTCTTAGATACGGAAAAAAAACGTTAGTAGCTAAAAAACGATTACAATACTACGAACAATGCATTAGTGAATATCTAGGAGACCAAAGTAAATTAGTGGATAAGTATGTAATTATTATGGAGACGTAATCAAATGAGTACCAATTTTAATACTCGTATCTAGTTTAATTTTTTAGCACTGACATACATTTAGTTTTTTTTGTATATTTCATATAAATGTGTGCGATTGTAAAATATACTTTTAAATTACTAAGATTTATTTATTATTTTATCATAGGAGTGATTATTAAAAAGTATGTACCTTATAATCCACGTGTGTAACAATTGTTTTTACTTTTAAGTTGACAATTATGTCCAATGTAAGCATTAATCTTCATGTGGCCTAATGGTTAGAGTGTGTACTATATTGTTGTTGCTTCGGACTTGTACTAGTATTTCCAAACTTTATTTTACTTTACGTACTTGTTCACCCGCTTTTTTTGACGCGGCTAAGCTTTCCCTCGACGCGGCACTTCGTTCTCATCTAGAGAGTATTGTTATTTCATCTGGGACTGGGTTTAGCGATTGGCAGTGGCGGCTTGCCACCCTTCCCTTTTCTTTTGGAGAACTTGGGGTGAATGTCGTAGGAGATGTCCTTCATCATGCATTTTTGACATCTCGCTTGCAATCCGCTGATTTACAAGTTAAACTGTTGTGTGTCGCTGGTATTTTAGCATCTCGCCCTGCATTTGATGCAGCGTTGTGTGGGTTCCAGGATGTTCTGAGTTCTGATCGATGTGTGTAATCCTAATGCGATCGTTGTTCCCAAACTTATGAAGTCCTTGGCAGATATATATTTCACGAAGGTTGTCGCTACTGCAGAATCAGATTTCTATTTGACTCCTCGTCAAGTTACGTTGTGGAAGTCTCGGCAGGGCAGTCATGCGTCTGATTGGCTACGCACCGTCCCTATTTCCGGGTTGGGCCAGACTATGAATGGTCGAACTTACCGATGTGTGTTTAGCTATCGGTTGGGCATTCCCTTGTTTTCAGTTCTCGAACCATGTTCACCTTGCTCACGGGTCTTTGGTGAGGATATCTTTAAGAATCATGGTTTGTCATGTGCGGGGGTCGTCAGCATCAAACATCGGCAAAACCCCATTTCACGACACTCTTTTGAATATCTTTTTCCGATCCGGGATCTTTGCTGGTAAAGAGGTCGATATTGGGTTGATTGACGACCATGACAGGTCCTTGCGTCCGATAGATTTGCTACTTTATTCTTGGGACAAGGGCCATGATGTGTGCGTCGATCTAACCGAGTCATCTCCTTTTACTTGGTTTGGGCTATCTGACATCATGTCGGGCCATGTTGGGACGACGTTGCCCGGCGCAAATGCGCCAAATATCGGGGTCTTTCTGTGGGGTTTGGCTATGAGTTCTTACCTTTCTCATTTTCTTCACTGGGAGAGCTAGAGAGAGATGTCATTGGTCTCCTCAAGAGGATCCAAAATTTTTCGATCTCACAGAATACTGGGGCACACACTGCTTCTTTTATTTTTACTCGGCTTAGCTTCGCTATAGCTAAGGGGGTGAGGGTCCAGATAGTATCTCGGCTGCCCATCAAATTTTTGTAAAGTTTGTTTTGATTCATCAATATAATTCCTCTTTATAATAATAAAAAAATGAAATGATATAATGATAGTAAAATAGAGTTAATGACAATGTTGTAAAATTTGGAGAAGTGGAGGGGCAATTTAGTCCCTAAAATGTTACGCAAATTCAAGTGCACTTGGGACTTCTCTCTTTTTATATAGGTAGAGGTAGAAATAGATATTATGGTGGCTACGTTAACTAAAAAGCACTAGAAAAGTTCAGTAAACAACTACGAGGTGGTTTGTAAAGGGGTATATACAATATTTTTTTTTTTTCTACTCCCTCCATTTTCTTGATTTAGTTTCATATGAGTTTGAAACAAGTTTTAAGAAAAAAGTGAAAAAAGTGAGAAGATATGGTTGATAGAGTCCACATAATTAGAGAAAATACTAATGAAAAAGTATGTTTAAGAAGAAATGAGACTAACTCCAAAAGATAAGGGATTATTATTTATTTATGTTACATATCAGATTGAGTTTAAGAGATAATATTACCTTGTGATTAATGTTATAAACTTTGAGCCTTCAAAAATAATGTGGAAGATTAAGGAGGGAAGAAAGTACATACCTCGAAGATTGTGATAATTTGTGGCGAGGTGATATTTAAACCATCGAAGTTGTGTGGACAAGGAACTGTAGGTGGTGAAGGTGGAGACGTTCATTGTGGCCAAAGAAATATAATCGAGAGCAGTTGCACCAGCAACTGCGAAATTAGCTCCATATGTGAAGTCACTTCCTCTGGCTAAAAATGGGTTTAGCAAGGGAAGGTGAAAGAACATCGCTGTAATTTCAAACAAAAAAAGATGCAGAGGTATATATGTGGTTTAACCAATTGGCCTAATTAAATAAAAGCTGTGAAAATTCTTGGGTTTGCTGTAATTTTTTTTTAACATGAATAGCTATAAAAAAATTGTGAGAATTGTGACACAGTACCATATTGTAACATACTCCCTCCGTCCCAATGAATTGTT
This sequence comes from Agrostemma githago, assembly GCA_958450325.1. NCBI lineage: Eukaryota > Viridiplantae > Streptophyta > Magnoliopsida > Caryophyllales > Caryophyllaceae > Agrostemma > Agrostemma githago. The sequence goes on from OY288239.1 coordinate 13,896,635, forward strand.
TGCCTATTCCATATTGGGGCGTCTCAATGAATTGTTTGCCTTTCTATTTTAGGAATGTTTTTTATATGCAATTTGATCTTCTCATGAGTTTTGCTCTACGTATCACTCCCTCATTGGTTCCCTTAACCTTGGTGCCAAAAGGAAAGGCAAGCAATTCATTTGAACGGAGGGAGTACTATTTTCTCTCTTTCTCTCTAAATTAGATGTATAAAAACTCATATACTCCGTAGTTGTATTTGCAATTATAATGATTACTTTTAGGAAAAATTACAAATTACGCATACATCAATGCAATTAATACATATATTGAAAAATTATTTCCTCATAGTCTCCTAAATACAACCATTAAGACTGTTTTCATCATTTCCTAAAAAATAATTACCATCTCTCTTTCACACATAAGTTCCTTGAAATTACTCCGTAAATTTTTTCATTAAAAAAATTTGAACTATTATTATATAGAACTAAAAAAAGAGAAATTCTCAATTGTACCCTCTTTTTTTTGCAGAAATTTTTTTGACTGACAATAACTCTCAGCTACGGTTTCGGAAAATGGTAAATCTTTTTTCAATATTGTATGTCTTTACAAGATCTTCAGTTTGAAAAAAAAATGTCATTTTTTGAACTTTTACTCGGGAGTTTTAGCCGGTCAAAGTTTATTTCGTCGAAACACTTTGACCGATCATAAATCCCGATTACGAATTCAGAAAATAACGATTTTTTTTCAAAGTGAAGATCTCGTAAAGACGTACAATTTGGAAAAAAGATTTACCGTTTTCCGAATTCGTATCAAAGATGTATTGTCAGTCAAAATTTTTTCTTCAAAAAGGAGGGGTACAAGTGAGAAAATGAAAAAGTAGAGGGGTGCAAGTGAGAATTTCCCAAAAAAATTAACCCTTCTCTTCAACTCTCTTTAATTTATTTTGTATTACTCTTATAATATAGAATCGTTATTCTAACTAAAGTTTGGTGAAACTCTAACGAACATCATTCAAATATGATTACAGTGATTTCAGAATTATATGCCTCAGTTTTTTTTCAATTGTTATATAAACTATTTTTGATATATGGAAATATTTGTTGTATCTTAAATCTCACATTATGGTGAATTGTATAAACCCAAAACTATTACATTTATGTCACTGTGTTACTCCATCGTTTGTTCATTGAAACTCTAACCTTGTCATTGTGTTACTCTAACAAGTTACTGTAACTCCACAAAGATTGATCATTTTGCTACTGTGTTACTCTAACATTGTGATTATGTTACTTTAACCATGTCACTATGTTACTCTAACATTATCAATGTGTAACTCTAACAAGCAAAATATGTATTTCCTAATGAACGTGATGTTATTTCCTAATAAGCTGTTTGTTATGGTCCTTCAAAATAGGAAACAATATCTTTGTTTTTTTTTAAATGAAGCAATGAATGAAATGATCTCATCCATTCATTTTATTGTCATCCAATTGATGAGAGGAAGACTTAGGGACTCAATATTACAGAAGAACTTATAAGAACCTCACTCACTCTCTCTCTCTTTCTCTCTCTCTCTCTCAAAGAGGGATCAGGTGAGTCCTCCTATATATTGAGTCCGTGAATCCTCCTGGATTAGGGGTAGATGAATGTTATTTCAACGTATGACTAATGTTACTCTAACATATGACTAATGTTACTCTAACATATGACTAATGTTACTCCAGGAACTCATCACATCCACTGGATTAAGGGTAGATGAATGGTACTCCAACGCATAACTAATGTTACCCTAATGTTGGAATTTGGTTTAGTATAGATTTATATTTGTATTACTCTAACATATACTCTAACGTATGAATAGTGTTACTCCAACGTTACAAACGTGTTACTCTAATATATATATTGTGTATTACATGAACATTGTAACTCCAACATATGAATGATGTTACTCCAACGTAACAAACCTGTTACTCTAATAGATAATGTGTGTTACTCTAAGTAATTCTGTTACAAAGGTGTTACTTCCAAGTCATCTCATTCATCCATTGAATTACCATCCAATGGATGATATAAGGACTTACGGACTCAAATATATAGAAGAACACAATATGGACCATTAGATTAGAACTAATAATAAGGACACAATTCCGGTGAGACAAGGGAACTGCTTACATCAGCTAAGACACAATATGGACCAGTAGATTAGATCTAATAATCCAATGATCCATATTAAAATAACATACGGAGAAGATTAGATGACAATAATCAACCTTCATCACCCATGTAATCAAACTATTTCTCTCATCCCCACCCTTGGAGACCTACCTCCCTCTTAATCAATATTTAATAATCTCAACCTGACACTTCATCCTCCCACCCTCCATTGCGTATGTTATCCATCTTTACTACTTTTTTCCTTTGACTTTTTTCTTTATTTACTTAGTTTTTCATGATTTGGGAGTGCATATGTTGATCACGGAAATTAAAATCGATTTAATTGACTTCTGGGTTATGTTGGGTGATCACGGAAACAAAGCTTTGTTATGATTTTAACGATGATCGATGATGATTATAGTTTAAATTTTATATTAGAAAATATTTTTATATATGAACTAAAAAATTAATTATATACACTACTAAACTTAATATATACATAAAAGAACTGGTATATACACTACAAAAGTAATTATATATACACTGCGAAACTTACTATATATATATACACACTTAAAAATTCAATATGTACTGTAAAATAATTGTTATATACACCCAAACGTTACTATGTATACCAATTAATCAACATATATATATACACTAAAATAATTGTCATATGTATTTAATTATATGATTATTTGATATAGTAGAATTGTTATATATGCTAAAACAGTGAGTACTAATTTACTATGTACACTGAAATTCTTTTTTATATACATCAATTTTATTTTCATATAAACAAAAATAATTAATGTATACACAAAAAAAATCGGAAAAAAATGCACTTAATAAAGAGGGAGTGTATTATATCAATAAAAGTGATGGTGGATTGAAAAAAAAGTAAGAAAGATGAATGTTATATTAATTAATTAAATGAGAAAAAAAGATGGATTGAAATAGTATGAGAAAAATATTATATTAATTAATGAGGAGTAATTGATACTCCCTCCGTTCAAACGAATTGTATATGTTTGGTTTTTTTGACACTATTCATTAGTGAGAAGATTTTTCAATATAACTTTTAATATATAAGATAAAAGATAGTCATGAGGGATCTTCTTTAAATCGTCTAGTCGAATACATTATAAATATCAAGTTTTTATAATTTTTTGTAATACGTAATTAAAGATATAGACAAAAGAACACTAGCATCGACGTACGTACATAAAGCAAACGTATACAATTCGTTGGAACGGAGGAAGTATAATATAAAAAAAGTAGTGATGGTAAGATGGTAAAGTTATCTAAAAGAGTTTTTTCGAAAAGTGAGACAAATATCAAACTCAACTCAAAAAGAAAAGTGAGACAAAAATAAGAATTCATAGAGAGTATTTAGTTATTGTACTGTAAATGATTTTTTTTTATTGAAGTACTTCGTAATTTTTATTTGGTAATCTCATCATAGTTGCATCAAATTTTTATCGCTTTAAATCTATCTATAACCTTATCTATCTATATCTATAATAAATAAATATATGACAAATTCTTGTTTGTGACGGGAATATATATCCGTCACAAATGTTGACGGGTCAAATAATTCTCACTTGGTTAGATAAAAACAAATTCTTGTGCTACATAGCTTCCTAACTTGTCTTTTCTAACAAAGTTATCGATATTATTTGAATTGTCACCGATTTATGACGGATATATCCGTAACAAGAGAGACCTACCCCAAATTTATAAACTTTCAAGATGTTTCTTAGGAACAGTGTGTCACTGTAGATTCACATGACTAACAACTTTTTTTATTCTTTTTGTTTCTAAACTTTTATTTAACTATGCTGATAATTGTTTTAATTTTTAAAATTATTTTCGTAAAGTTAAACCGTCTTTTTCGATTATCGTCATAAAGTAAAACCAAGTTAATACAAAATCTATCTATATCTATAACCTTATGAATGTATAAGGTAGCAAAATGTTTGGAGTTGTGTGTCACTACTCACCGTTCACATGACCGGCCACCCTTTTTTTTCCTTAACTTTTTTAATTAACTATTAATATAGACCCGTACAATTATGCACGATATTAATAAAAAATACATTTAATTTTATATTTTTTTTAGATTTAAAATTAAGAATCTAATATTTTAATTTTAAATGTATCTATCAACTGATAATCGTGTACTTCAGATAGAAGAAAATATTTTTGAAATGTCATTAAATGATATTTTAGTAAATATAATGTCAATAATGTTTATACTTCGTATATGTCAGCTCGTAACTCGACATACTCACTTTTATCTTCAATATACCGTAAAATGTATTAAATATTTATTAAAAATGTAGCATAATAATGATTTTTGCAGTAGTTAACATGTCGTGAAACTCCTTTCAATATCACGTAAATGAAAGATCATTTTACAAAGTCGTAAGTGTATTTTTTTGTGAGACTATGTGTCTTCATTTATAGTTTGTGAAACTTTTTCATATATAAGAAGTTTAATGATATACTCCGTACTTTGCACTTTGTATATTATTTTAAAATTAAATTAAAAACTCATTTTGAAAATAAAATTGCAACTCAGAGAAATTAATTTTTTTATCCCAAAGTTAATGTAATTTGTACATTTGTATGTATGGTAATAGCAATTTGTACAATATAATATTACATATGTATGGTAATTTGGTATATGGGTATATATATAAATATTAGTCTATTATTTGTACAATAGTATATGGTAATACTATTATTTTATACAAATTAATTATGTTATTATTTAATATACTTACCATATATATGTGGGAAAGTTATTGGGCGGGAAAATTTTTACTCTGGTGTTGACACGTAGGCGTATTTCTAACTTCTCCTATTCTTTTAGTAGAAGAGAGATGTTGATAATTGTTTCGATTTTTAAACTGTCTCCATAAAGTAACACCATTTTTTTATAATCGTCATAAAGTAAAACCGAGTTAATACAAAAGAGTTTCAACATAAAAAATTTTAACAATTAATTATTTAAATCAGTTAATTATACGTAGTTAGCTATTTACTTAATTAAGAATTTTAATTACGTAATTAACTCTAATTTGTCGTATCACAAAACTCGAGGATCGAAAAAAAATACTCCCTCCGTTCCAACCATTTGTATACGTTTGCTTTATGCACGTACGTCGATACTCGTTTTCTTTTGTCTATATCTTTAGTTACGTGTTACTAAAAATTACAAAAAATTGATATTCATAATGTATTTTATTGGACGATTTAAACTAGATCACACGTGACTATCTTTTATATTATATATTAGAAGTTGTATTGAAGATTCTCATCACTTGTAAATAGTGTAAAAAAACCAAATGTATACAAATGGTTGGAACGAAGGGAGTAAGATTCACATGGACGGACCCATCGTTCTACAAGCCTAGTCGAGCAATAAACCCATTACTTGACTTGGTCGGTGCGTGTGAATTTCATTTCCTTAATACACGGAGACTGTGACTATGTGAGGGTATTCTGTAAAAGTTTGTAAACATGTAAAGCCTATTCCATTTCCTTAAAATAGGATAAACATTAAAAATTGGAGAGGTCTTAAGTTTGTAAAACATGTTTGCTTAGTATATTTTAAAAAATAGTTCTTTATTGTGACAGATATATTTGTCACGTCATAAATCGAGACAGAACAAATAATAATACACATGATGAGTGAAAGACAAACCTAGAAAGTGATACGAAGTAACTTATTTATCTATCTATCTTAAGTGTGTATTATTTGATCCGTCGCTAAATTATGACGAATATTCTAATCACAAACAAGAATTTGCCATACTTTAATTATACTTTACCCCTCTTTACTTGGTTAATTAAACTCTTAGAAACCATGACATAGATACATGTCCTTAAAATGAGATCCAATAATTATTACTGTTCGCAGATCGCCAGCAACAAAACATCGAGAAAAAGGGCAAAATAGTCGATATAATTTGATTAAATGCATGATTGACATACGAATGTATGAGGCATCGCGCGTAGCGGGCAGTCAAGCCACTAGTGACTAGTGAGAACAAAAGGAGGAAAAAATTAAAATAAATCTAGGTAATAATTGAACTTTAGCAACAAAAATTAATTTTGGGTTATATTTGAGTTAGACGTCAAAATTAAAATTGCTCGACTGATCTAGTGTCACTTGACGTGCTTATTTTCTACACCCCTATGTGAAATTCCTTGCAGTGCCACTGGACTGGCTTATGTGTGATTTATATTGGTTCTTCTATTTGTAAGTACATCTTTTTTCTTTGCCTCTCGATCAATAACTTTGGAGACAAACTTCTTTGAAAAAAAACAATTAATTTAGGATAGATAAATGAGAAAATTGGGAGTAACATTTCAAATAATTGGGATGAATTTAACGAATCCACACCGTACCAACCATTTCAAATAGTATAAAGTCTAAACTGGCTTTCTAAGTTGATTTATCCTAAGGCAAAAAAGAATTGCATGCATGTGATGAACATAGTAACATACCAAAGAAATCCACCATGAGGAGGCCGTCAGAGCAACGTCCAGTAGCGCGATGAAAATATGTCTGGCCATAAGGCAGCCTTGCAAAGTTAACGGCACGTCCATTCCATTCACGGACTAGATTGCCGGTGTCGGAAAGGGAATCTCCGAATTGGTAGATTGCGTCAAAATGCATCGTGGGAATACTACCTACATTATTTCTTGTAACAAAAGATGTCATTCGCTTTGGAGTTATGATAGCACAAAATATGATGAACAAGTGCAATAAGAACTGCCTCATTTCGATGGTTAATGGAACAACTAACGATAATGACGCTGTACATTTGGTAGTAGGGGATGGAGTGTTTATATAGGGAGATCATGGAATGTTATGATGGGCTAATGTAACTAACTTTCATGTCGTATTTTCTTCCGGAAACTATTATAGGGACGAAGAAAATGATGATGTTTGGTTTTGGACGGTACAAAGTTTAGCATTAATATTTGATCAAAAAAATTAAGGTTATACAAGTAGTCATATTATTTAACGAGAATAATACAAACTGTCAAACTATATATTAAGCGTCTTCTCAAAATAATACCAACTAGTTGGAAAGTTCGTGCGATGCACGAACCGATATTTAGTTAAATTGATAATAACACTAAGTTGGATGATTGCATAAATTGGTGAGATCGACTACACAATATAAAAAATAAGTCAAAGGTAAGAGCATGCGTAATAGTAAATACTATTCACTCGCGATAAACGTCAAATTAAATCAGAGTCATTAGAAAGACTAATTAAATTACCCCACACATAATTATATTGATCATTTACCAAAAAATATTAACGTACCAAATTACAGTTAAAGTGTGTTTCTTTTTGAGGAATGCATTTCAACTATCTTGTATAATATGTAGACCGATGATATATGTTTCTTATTTTCAGAAATATTTTTGGTTGATATCTAAAGTTGAATGATTATTCTTATTTACTAGAATTTCTATCCCCATATTATAATTTCTTGATACGAGATAATTTTTTTTAAGTTTATCATTTTAGAAACTCTTTGTAGGACTCAAAATATTTCAATTTAATAGCTTAAAATGAATGATTAAAATACTATCAAACCCTTAGCTTCTACTTTACTCAATTGTGAGATAATTATATTGGTGTATTTTGAGATAAAATATTTATTGATAGTAATAAGATATTGACATGAAATTGACGAGAAATTGAGCAATTATTGATCGAAAAAAAATAAAAAAGGTTTAATTTCACATATTGATAAAGTTAAGGGTCTAATTTCTTCAATCAAGAGTTAAGAGATTTGATTTCACAATTGAGCAAAGTAGAGGGGTTAAATCACGACTTTCGCGCTTAATTATAACTTAAAATACTATTAAAGGTACAATAATTTGGGACAAATTAATATTTAATTATCCAAAGTGTAATATTATAATGACATATGATGTAAATATGTTAGTAAGTTAGGAATAGTTTGGTCCAAAAAATGGACTAAAAAGAAAAGAGATCAATCAGATTTAAACGACTCAAAAAGAAATATGTACCCTTTGTATACAAATTTAAACAGCTTATAATCTTAATTATCTGTTAACTTTTACATATGCAGTTTACAAAATTTGGACTCTCTAATATCACTCGAAAAGTTCATGCCTTACTACAAAGTTTTCTTGGTGGACTTATTTCAAAAACTTTTTTTTTTTGCCAAAATTAGTCCATCAATGTATGCATTTAGGCGAAATTTTTTTAACGTGTACATTACACGTGTTCCCTCCTTCTTTAATGAATTCTCATTAATACTTATAGTTGTAGATTATAGATTTTGTGACCTGTAATTATTAGTTACTCCGTGTGTGTGTGTATATATATATATATATATATATATATATATATATATATATATATATAGAAATTGCATCCGGTGAGTTGGTCTTCTTTAAATGAGTCCGTCCCGCAAATCACAGCCACATGATCAAATCACATGAATGGCTGAGATTCAATCTCAGCGTCATCTTCATCGTATATAATCTTACTGTTACAGTAACATAACACTATTTTTTTTTTTAAAAAAAAAAAAAACTATTACAGTAACACAAATATCTTACTGTGACACTGTCACAGTAATAAGGAATTACAATAATACTGTCAGAGTAATACGGTTACAGTAACAGAACACTATTACAGTAACACAAAAATCTTACTGTCACAGTGTCACAGTTATAAGAAATTACAATAATAATGTCACAGTAATAATGTCACAGTAATATGAAATTAAAGAGTTATAAATATCTTAGTGTGACACTGTCACAGTAATAAGGAATCACAGTATGTCAAAATAATAATGTCAAATTCATTTATCAATTGACACTACAAAGTAACGTCAATATGAGATTAACAGTAGCACTGTTACAGTAACAGAGCACTATTACAGTAACACAAATATCTTAGTGTGACACTGTCACAGTAATAAGAAATTACAGTAATAATGTCACAGTAATAATATTACAGTAATATGGAATTAAAGAGTTATGATGTTTGTGTATGCAAAGGCTGCCTTGTTACTCTTCCTTAATGACGTGGTCCAATCTCAGTCATTCATTCTTGTTTGATTGTGTGGTCCAGATTGAAAGGACGGACTCATCTAAAGAGGGAGACTCACCGGATCCTCACTCTATCTATATATATATATATATATATATATATATATATATATATATATATATATATGTTATGGATGGGAAAATAGGGGTACAAAACCGTCTCATATGTGTTCTTGGGTGGATTGCCAAGTTAGAGGAATTTGAGAGTGGATCGGAGCGAGGGTTTTTCTGGCGTGTAATTCAATCAATTGAACGAATGATCAAGTGTTAGTTGTTTGTGTGCAAAGCTAGCTAGCTTGCCACCAATCCAAATCTCATTAGTTAAGCGGAAAGAAATGAAATAAAATGTATGGATGCTACTTAATTTGAGCACTAATGTGACGATTTGATATGATATAAAATAATGAAAATTGAAATGATCTTGTTTAAGCAATCTATAATTATATGTTCATATCTACTCGACGCTTGTATCATGACAAATTCAAAATCTTAGTATGGCTCAATAATCAACTCAATGAGTACATTACATGGGACTGCGAGCCTCCAACCACCAGCAATATATAATAATTCTCATGTTTGCTTCTGCACAAAGTACAGAAAAAAGAATATAATGCACGCACCCGCATACCTTAGAAGTTAATAAAGAGCAAGAAAGATGATAGAGATACACCTAGTATATAAGAGACCTCATACACTACCACCCTTGTTGTGCCGCATGGTCAACTAAAAAAATCTCACTTTTGAAAGATTCATTCATTTAATCATCTTCCCATCTAATTTTCACCTAACTTTATTGGTATTTGTATAATATTTACTCCATATTTTCTCAAATACAATTTACTAGTAATATATATATTAACACATAGTATATATTTGTATGTATATCCCTTTGTATGTGTATATATGTACGGTACATCCATTTACACGGTACTTACCCATCTATACGTATAAGTATATATATGGAGTATTTTGTATGTATACGTATGTACGATTTAATATACTCCGTATTTGTTTAATTCCATTCTTTTTTTAAGTGGACCTATAAAACGTTAAGTTTTATTTTAATTAATTTTTTTTAATTAAAATTTTCTACGGAGTCGTTTCTTACTAAAATTTTGTAAGTCATTTTAAAAATAAAATTCTTTTTTTCAAATAATTTTCGATGTACTTGTATTTTTTTCTTAATTCCCAAAAACAATCTTTCATTTTTACTCATATGAAGTTGTCTTTTAAAAATATTGTTGAATTTCATTAACATTTAATTTGGTAATGTGTTTTTTTTTGTGAAAAGATATAAGAGCGGAAAAAACATAATTTCAGCGTACGATATTAATGACTTTTCTACATGTTTTTATTTCAAAACTAATTTCATATGCAAAAATAACATATAATGGAATAAAAATACGATACAATGTTCAAACACATATGGAGATCAATCGACCGGCCACGTTAACGTCGTTATTAGTTCAGTTGAATGACCTTTGGTTACGATCCAGTGACTAAATATACTCCTTAAGACAAAAAAAAGGCAAATAAGATGGAGAAAATAATAAGACGGAGAAAATAAGATGGAGAAAATATTTTGTTATGTCAAAAAAAAATAAGATGGAGAAAATAACAACAAAACTATGTCTTCAATGTTATAAGACAATTAAAAAAAAGGCGGTACAATGTTGAAATGCATATGAAGCTCAGTCGATAATTAACCGACCAATTTATGAGTACCATCGACCGACTTTACTTTCGTTCCGATCGGACGACTAAATATACTACTTAAGGTCATTTGTCAATGAACTGACCTAACCTTGCCAAATCGCTCAAAATAAATTTAAATCACTATATTAGTTCAACTTTATAGAGAATTACAAGGGATTAACCTCTTTTTAATAAATTATTTATTCCCAACAACAATAATGACTTTATCTCATACAGATATTTTTTTTATTAAAATTAATTTGGTACGTATGCAAAAATAAAATAAGATGAAATATAATAATGACAAAAATACATCTTCAATATTATCAAACAAAAGCCAATACATACAATGTTGACGAACGACCAACTAAATAATCAGTTCAGTCGACTGTTTACAACAAATCTACAACCAAACGACGAAAATGCATAATTAATTAACATATACACAATTCTTGTCGATCGACTAAACACGGACGTAACTCGAATAAATTACGTGTATATATATATTGCACTCTAAATATAAGTAAAACGATTTTGTTTACACGTATGATACAACGATCAATCTTAGTAAATAATAATCGTACAACATTAATAATACATCATTTATGCTAAAGTACAAATAAACAAATTTAAGAAAAGTAACCGAACGATGTAAAACTGTATAAGTAATAATATATTTTAATAACAAATGTGTTTTTCGCACAAAAAAAACAAATGTGCATTAAAATACTTAAATTTAAATTATATTTAAAAACGTTTAAGTAAATACATTGCATAAAAAATAATCGTAATTTTTTTTACACAGAACACAAACCAAATAGCGAAGATATAGATACATGTGCCAAAATACGAAATTGTGTACAATTATACTTGACGTACGTAACTGCTGGCCGTACAAATATATGGACCAAATACATAAACAGTATTCGTATAAATACTGAAAATATAAACTCTATTAATTATTAAAGTAATATTAGTATTAATGAAAGACCATTTATTAAGGCCTAATTAATGATGGAATCCAACTAATTAAATAAAAAAATAAGATTCTTTACCTAGACCAAGTGGAAGATTGTGATTGGTGGTGTATGAGACCTCTCATACACCAAGTGTATCTCTAACCTTTTTGTAAAAGTGCACTAGTGTCGCTTGGAACTTGCTTGTAACTAACCAAAATTATTTTCTCTATTCTTAAAAGATTGTCCCATTACACTAATAATGTGACAATTTGAAGTTACTAATAAGTACTAGCTCACCATTGTCTTTGCTCTAATAATGAACAAGTTCGACATTGATTACGACTAAAATTTTAAAAAATTTGTTAAATATTCCCTTTAATAAGTGATACTTTGAAAACTATTTGTACTTCCTAATTTTATTTTTAGGGCTCGTTTGGTTCACCATGGGAAGATGAAGTTACCGGGAACTTTAAATTCACGTGAATTTGTATTTCACGGGAATTAAAAAATATTGTTTGGTTGCCATGTGGGAAATGACTTCATGCGAAAAGTTTTACACACCAAGGAGGGCTTGGTGAGTAACTTTCCCCATTGTGGAGGAAGTGGCAATTCCCGGTAAGTGGCAATTCTCGGGAAGTGAGCAACCAAACAACTCCCTGAAAATGCACTTCCTGAGAACTTGCACTTCCCGGTAATTGGTTGAGTAACCAAACGACTACTTATTTTTTGTCTAAAACTCCTTATGTATCATTTTTTTAATGCTTACAAACCAATTTTATCAAATATATTCCCTCTTTCTTTAAACTTCACTTTCCTTTTGGAGATTTATTTTTGGTTAACCTCATTTCTCAACACTTTTACTTCTTGTCGTCCATAAATTTACTTAGCGTCGTCCGTATTTTAACCGTATTATCACGTTTACCCCCTCACTTTATTAACTCTTCACCTTCCTCTTTATTCACCTTCTTCCTTATCCTATCCACCTTCTTCCTTTTTACCTTCCTCCTCTACTTCACTAAAAAAATTAAAATTTGAAAGCGGTTTCAAGCAATCTCACTCCAATTAATCATGTCGTGTCATCTCAATTCCGGTCCAAGGTAAATAATTTCTTAATTTCTGTACTTTAGGGCAAATTGATTTCCGTTTGTTGTACTTTTTTTTAATTGCATACTTGCTTCGTAGCTAGAAATTGATTTTTCTTCTGAGAATCGAAATACGAATGAAATTAATTTTTCGTTCATTGGAGAAATATAAAATTAATTTACTAAATACGAATAAGTCAAATAAAATTGGCTAGGTTTCATGGCCAACTCCACACTAATCACTTTGATAAAGCGTGGAAAATATGAGTTACAACTCACGACAAATCGTTAAATTTTTAGTTATTTTCCTGGGCAGAGGCGTGGGAGATCTACACCTCTACCCCAGGAAGGGGCATAGAACTCCCACTTCTCTTCCTGGGCAGAGGCGTGGGAGATCTACACCTCTACCCAGGAAGGGGCATAGAACTCCCACTTCTCCTCCTGGGCAGAGGCGTGTTGAGATCTACACCTCTACCCAGGAAGGGGTGTGGTTCTCCCACGCCTGTTTTTAGGGAGAGACGTGGATACAATGTAGTTATCATCGTCCAAATAAAACAATAAAACAACTCCATTGACAGCGTAGTTATAAGCGTAATTGAGTACTTGAGTTAACGTAATTTTTTCGCATATCCAATCAAACAAGTCGAATAATAACTACATTGACACCAACGAAAACTAACATCGACAATGTCATCATCGTCCAAATTGTTCTCGGTATAGGGCAAATTCAAATCAAAAGGAATATTATTTTCCGTGTTCAACATGTTCCGAACAATTGTAGATCAATTAAATTTCAAAAGATAACCGTTTTGTTAATTCGATAATTAACGTTTTTGTGGTCAGAGTTTTAATTTCAATTAGCTTAATAATCAAATAAGGTAAATTAGGTTATTGTAGTTAGGTCAAATTTGGTTACTAAATTTGAAAGGGACAAATCAGTAAATTACTCATAAATTATGGACGACGCTAAGTAAATTTATGGACGACAAGAAGTAGTCCCCTTTCTTAATAAGGCGAAATTTGAATTTTTTGTGACCATATTATCTTTATCAACATTTTTATATATTACTCTTATCTACCCTTATTTAACAACACCTAATGAAATTGTTTTTATATGCTCATTCAAACTACCCTTACCTTTTGAAGTTAAGATCCTCTCCATTACCTTTCACAATCCATTATAATATCATTTCTTTTCCTCTTTCATCATCTTATAGCATTGATATAAGAATCGTTGGATCGTTTCGAAATAAAATCTGATCCATTGATGAGTAATGGAGAGGACGTAGTGGAGAGGATCTTATTCCTACCTTTTGCTTTTTCCTGTTAGAATTTATGATAGACTTGATAACTGATTAAATTGTTTGATCAGTTTAGAGTTACTGAATTGTGGTCCATTTGGTGATCAACCTAAACTCTATTAAATATCTATCTCTTATCTCCTACAATCCTATATTCCATTAACCACTATACAGAAACTTTATCTAGTTGTAACTTTATCTTTGATAGAAAGATTAGTATAAATACAACATCATTCATGGTCACTAGATTCATCTTCTCTATTCATCTATACACCATCTATATCTGAGAGGAAAGAGTTTAGAACCGACAATATAGTTAAGACGGTCGACGGTATTCGGGGACGGTATTTTCGGGTTGTAGATAAAGCTGTTCAGGAATCCGATAATAAGCAATGGCCGGAGGTTATTTCTAGATCTTATTATTTAGCTTCCGCTTTTGAGTTTAACGTTATGTTCATTTATTAATTAAGAACATGATAAATTCATTTAAAGAACTTACATTTGGTATCAGAGCTTTGGTTTATATCTCTGCCTTGCTTGTCTGTTACGTATCTGATTTATCTTATTTTTTTGAGTTTCCGTCATCCGTAATTGTGTGTCTCGACTGATTAATGAGCATCGTTTGAAATCTGGATTTTTTTTTGTTTTTCTGGGCATGTTTTATTGTTTTGACGAAGGTGAGGGATGAAGTCAAATATTACAGTTTCTGAGGGATGAAATTAGACATTAAAGTTTCTTTTGAGTCTGATCTTGTCTCAAGTTTTTGGTTTTATCTTGCTTTTCTATCCATGTGTACGTGTACCACATATGAGCAATCCTTGTTTTTATCATTTGCTCTTGTCAGCTGTATAGTTACATTGGTAAATGAGTTTGAAAAAAGTTTTCTTTTCATTGTGTTATATGGTTGTATGCATGAATAATTTGTTTATCTAAAGTCAACAACGTGATTTGGTACATTATTGTACGTGATTTCAGTATAATTTTTGCATGTATATTATTTCGTATGACATTCAAATATTATTTTGTTAAGTCAGAATTATAAGTTACATTTTGGATCATATGAATATTAAGTTTCACATAATAAATCTATTATTATTATTATTATTATTATTATTATTATTATTATTATTATTATTATTATTATTATTATTATTATTATTATTATTATTATTATTATTATTATTATTATTATTATTATTATTATTATTATTATTATTATTATTATTATTATTATTATTATTATTATTATTATTATTATTATTATTATTATTATTATTATTATTATTATTATTATTATTATTATTATTATTATTATTATTATTATTATTATTATTATTATTATTATTATTATTATTATTATTATTATTATTATTATTATTATTATTATTATTATTATTATTATTATTATTATTATTATTATTATTATTATTATTATTATTATTATTATTATTATTATTATTATTATTATTATTATTATTATTATTATTATTATTATTATTATTATTATTATTATTATTATTATTATTATTATTATTATTATTATTATTATTATTATTATTATTATTATTATTATTATTATTATTATTATTATTATTATTATTATTATTATTATTATTATTATTATTATTATTATTATTATTATTATTATTATTATTATTATTATTATTATTATTATTATTATTATTATTATTATTATTATTATTATTATTATTATTATTATTATTATTATTATTATTATTATTATTATTATTATTATTATTATTATTATTATTATTATTATTATTATTATTATTATTATTATTATTATTATTATTATTATTATTATTATTATTATTATTATTATTATTATTATTATTATTATTATTATTATTATTATTATTATTATTATTATTATTATTATTATTATTATTATTATTATTATTATTATTATTATTATTATTATTATTATTATTATTATTATTATTATTATTATTATTATTATTATTATTATTATTATTATTATTATTATTATTATTATTATTATTATGTCGGTTTTGAGCTGTCTACATACTTAAGTTGAAATATATAGATTAATATAGTAATGTTGAGTGATTCGTAAATTTTATTGATTAGGGAGTAGCCACAGCATCTCTAATTGTTTGAAATTTCGTTTTGAGAATCACATGTAGTAACTAAACATTAATTGTAATCAATCGTACATAATATAATAAAATATACCCACAAGAAATTTTGTTATATTTGTATGATTAATTAGGATGAATATTAAACTATATTTCTTGATCTACCCACAGGAGTTAAGAAATAAAAATTTGATAGTCTCATCATTGAGTTAATTAAAATAATTAAAATTATTTTGAGTCTAATTTGAGTAGGACTTTAGCCCAAAGGCAAGTTTTATGTCAGTAGATTCATATTAGCATGATTTTACATTGGTAAAGCATGATTATAGTTATGTCTCAAATTATTAATAAGCATGTTATTTATTTTTTTGTAGTTATTTTGTCTGGTAGTTCTTCTGATGTCAAATTTGACATTCCTGAATTGAATGGTGAAAATTATAAGGTCTGGAAAGAGAGGGTACTACTGCAGTTAGGATGGATGGATGTTGATTATGCTATAAGGAAAGACGAATCGCCCAGTATAACGGACGCTAGTCAACCTGATGAGGTAGATCTTTATGAAAAGTGGGAGAGATCTAACCGTCTCTCCATTATGTTCATAAAGACCAGGTTATGTGCTAGTATTTGTGGTTCAGTTGATAAGTATGATAAGGTTAAAGACCTAATTAAGGCCATCGATGAGCAGTATGTGACTTCAGACAAATCTCTTGCCAGTACCTTAATTATGCAATTTTCATCCCTAAAGCCCACTCAAACTAAAGGCGTGCGTGAATATATCATGCGCACGAGGGACATTGCGGCTCAACTTAAAGGCTTGGAGGTTACTATGTCCGACTCCTTTCTGGTGCACTTCATTTTATGCACTCTTTCTTCACAATATGCCCCTTTTAAGATATCCTACAACACACATAAGGATAAATGGTCTATTAATGAGCTTATGACCATGTGTGTTCAGGAGGAGGGTAGATTGCTACTGGAAGAAGTGAAAAGGTGAACTTTACCACTTCTAAAAAGAAGGGTGATGATCACAGTAAAGACAATGGAAAGGGAAAGGTTCCAGCTCTGTCAGTCATAAAGAAGGAATCTTCGTGTTTCTTCTATAAAAAGAAGGGACACACGAAGAAAGATTGCCCTAAATTCAAAGCCTGGCTGAAAAAGAAAGGTAATTTTCCAGCACATGTATGTTATGAATCTAATATGGTTTTGAATCATAATACATGGTGGATTGACTCTGGCACTACAATCCATGTTTCGAATACCTAGCAGGGTATGACAAACCTAAGGAAACTGGTGGGCAGTGAAGCCTCTATCTATTCAGGAAATCGGATGAGATCACATGTGGAAGCCATCGGGGCATGCACTTTAATTCTTAGTAGTGGTTTTAATTTGGTTTTGCAAGAGACATTTTATGTTCCTAAATTTGCTAGGAATTTGATTTCAATTTTCAGACTTGTACGCTTTGGATTTTCTTTTAATTTTTCGGATTCCGGTTTTAATATGTTTAAGAATTTTGAAATAATTGGTTGCGGTATTTTGTCTGAAAATTTATATCGTCTCAGTTTCCAAAATGATACCACTGAAAGTACTATGCATGTCAATACTGGTTTGAAAAGATGTATTATGGATGAGAATTCTTCTATGTTGTGGCACCGGAGATTGGGACACATCTCCATTAAGAGGGTTAAGAGATTGGTGAAAGAAGGGGTACTTAGTACCTTAGATTTCACCAATTTCAAGAATTGTATTAGTTGCATTAAGGGAAAGCAAACTAATACTCATAAAACTGGTGCTAAGAGGAGTTCTGAGTTATTAGAAATCGTACACACAGATATTTGTTGTCCGGACATGAACGCTAATGATCCAAAATACTTTATCACCTTCATTGATGATTATTCGCGATATATTAATCTCTACTTACTTCGTTCCAAAGACGAAGCTTTAGATGCTTTTAAATTGTTTAAGGTTGAAGTAGAGAACCAATGTGATAAGCGCATTAAAATCGTAAGATCAGATTGAGGTGGTGAGTACTATGGTAGATACACCGAGAACGGACAAGCACATGGTCCTTTTGCTAAATTTCTTCAAGAGCATGGGATTGTTGCCCAATACACCATGCCTGGTTCTCCGGACCAGAATGGTGTAGCGGAAAGAAGAAATCGGACATTAATTAACATGGTGCGGAGTATGCGAAGTAATGTTAATCTTCCATCATTTTTGTGGGTTGATGCTCTCAAAACATCAGCGTATATATTAAATCGGGTTCCTACCAAGGCTGTCTCTAAGACACCTTTTGAGTTATTCAAAGGTTGGAAACCGAGTTTGCAACATATACGCATTTGGGGATCTCCGTCTGAAGTGAGAATTTATAACCCGCAAGAAAAGAAACTTGATCCAAGGACTATTAGTGGGTATTTCATGGGATATGCTGAGAAGTCTAAGGGTTATAGGTTCTATTGTCCATCTCACAGCACTAGAATTGTGGAACCAAGAAATGCTAAATTTCTTGAGAATGACTTGATCAGTGGGAGTGATCAGTTTCGGGAAATTATTCCTGAAAAGGATCACAATGAGGTTCCACCATCTGATTCAGGTGTTCAGTTGGTCGTCATTCATACTCCTCAAGTCCAACCAAGTGTTAGACGACCAAATAAGGAAACTCTACATATTGTTGACCAAAATGTGGTAGAGATTGAGGAGGTTCGGCCTGAGGGTGAACAAGGTCCACCCGAGGGTGAACAAGCTCCATTAAGAAGATCTACCCGAGAAAGAAAAACAACTATTTCTGGTGATTTTATGGTGTATTTACAAGAATTGGATTATTGTGTTGAAGCCGATAATGATCCTTTGTCATTTTCACAAGCCGTAAGTTCTACAGATTCAAACTTATGGATGAATGCTATGAAAGATGAGATGAATTCTATGGAATCTAATGGAGTATGAGATCTCGTCGAGTTGCCTGATGGTGCAAAAACCATTGGATGTAAGTGGGTCTTTAAGACAAAGAAAGACTCGCTCGGCAACATCGAGAGGCATAAGGCAAGACTCGTTGCTAAATGATTTAATCAAAGGGAAGGAATCGATTACACAGAGACTTTCTGTCCTGTATCGAAGAAAGATTCTCTCCGAGTCGTCATGGCATTAGTAGCTCATTTTGATTTCAAGCTGCATCAGATGGATGTGAAAACGGCTTTTCTCAATGGAGATCTAGAAGAAGAGGTTTATATGAAACAACCTGAAGGATTCTTCTCTAGTGATGGTGAGCATTTGGTTTGTAAGCTGAATAAGTCTATATACGGTTTGAAACAAGCTTCTCGACAATGGTATAAGAAGTTCCACGAACTTATTTCTTCATTCGGTTTCGAAGAAAATATTATGGATCAGTTTATATACCTTAAGGTCAGTGGGAGTAATATTTGTTTTCTTGTGTTGTATGTGGATGATATTTTGCTAGCAACCAATGATAAGGGATTTCTATAAGAGGTGAAACAATTTCTTTCAAGTAACTTTGATATGAAGGATATGGATGAGACATCTTATGTCATTGGCATTAAGATCTATAGAGATAGATCCCGAGGCATTTTAGGCTTGTCTTAGGAGGCCTATATCAACAAAGTACTCGAAAGGTTCAGAATGAAAGATTGTTCACCAAATGTAGCACCCATTGTAAAAGGTGACCGGTTCAGTTTGGACCAGTGTCCTGGGAATGACATTGAGAGGGAACAAATGAAAAATATTCCCTATGCTTCAGCAGTTGGTAGCATTATGTATGCTCAGGTCTGTACCAGACCCAACATTGCATATGTTGTTGGAGTATTAGGCAGATATCAGAGTAACCCAGGAATCGATCACTGGACAGCTGCAAAGAAAGTGTTGAGATACCTTCAGGGTACTAAGGCTTACATGCTTATGTATAGACGAACTGAGAGTCTTGAAGTGATAGGGTATTCCGATTCAGACCACGCTGGCTGCATTGATTCACGAAAATCCACCTCAGGATATGTGTTTATGCTAGCCGACGGGGCTATTTCTTGGAGGAGTAGCAGACATACAGTGGTAGCCACTTCTTCTATGAAGGCTGAGTTCATTTCTTGTTTTGAGGCTACCTCACATGGTGTATGGCTGAAAGGCTTCATATCTGGTCTTAGAGTTGTTGACTCTATTAATCGGCCAATACAAATGTATTGCGATAATACATGTGCTGTCTCTATGGCTAAGAATAATAAAAGTGGAGGTGAAAGTAAGCACATCGACATTAAGTATCGAGCCCTTATAGAACGTGTTCAAGAGAAGAAAGTGACTGTTGACCATATTAGCACTGATCTTATGATTGCCGATCCCTTGACTAAAGGCATGCAAATTAAGAACTTCAAGGGTCATGTAGTAAGTATGGGACTTGGTCCCGAAATGTGATACATTTATTATGTTATTTTGAACCTTTCATTCAGTTGGATATTATCTCATTTTAATTTATACACGTACGTATTTTGTTACCTTTATTTATAATATCATTTTGTTTTGACCTAGAGTAAACATATGGTTTATTCATTAAGTTGAGAGTGGTGAAAGACCGAGTATATTGTAATACATGGAAGGTTAATTCTCGTTTTAAATAAGAGGATTAGTCGCTATGATTCGTATATGCGGTTTCTCGTTTAAATGGACCAAGTGGGAGAATGTTAGAATTTATGATAGACTTAATAACTGATTAAGTTGTTTGATCAGTTTAGAGTTACTGAATTGTGGTCCATTTGGTGATCAACCTAAACTCTATTAAATATCTATCTCTTATCTCCTACAATCCTATATTCCATTAACCACTATACAGAAACTTTATCTAGTTGTAACTTTATCTTTGATGGAAAGATTAGTATAAATACAACATCATTCAGGGTCACTAGATTCATCTTCTCTATTCATCTATACACCATCTATATCTGAGAAGAAAGTGTTTAGAACCGACAATATAGTTAAGACGGTCGACGGTATTCAGGGACGGTATTTTCGGGTTGTAGATAAAGCTGTTCAGGAATTTGATAAGCAATGGCTGGAGGTTATTTCTAGATCTTATTATTTAGCTTCCGCTTTTGAGTTTATCGTTATGTTCATTTATTAATTAAGAAGATGATAAATTCATTTAAAGAACTTACATTTCCTTGGTTTTAATGCCAAACCCTTATATTATGGAATTTATTCAAGAAAGGAGTGGGTATTTGTTTTTTGTTTACTGTTTCACACGTGCTAAATTATACACCAAAAAGATCTCCTAGAAATTAGTTTACAATTATTATTTTTAAGTAAATGAGAATTATATATAACTGAATCAACTTGTAATGTGCAAACTAAGCAAGATATATCAGTATTACATCATAGAAATGCTCTTAAGCCATTCCTTCTATTTACAACTAATTAGAAGTCTTATTCTGCTCTAAATTCTCTGTTTAATCTCTCTAATGACGTGAGTTGGCAATCAATTCTGTCCTTCCCTTATTCCTTTGGGACATTGTTACAAGCACATATAAACCCAAAATAAGTTTATAATTTATTCGTAACACTCTCTCCCGAAATATGAACCCAAAATTAATTCAACATTCAAATTAAACTCCAATCCTAAAATAAAACTCTATAATGTATGGTTGTATTCTTAAAAAAAACAAATATAATGTATGGTTATACCGTGATATTGTTGTATTAGACATCTTTTGTCAATGGAGCTTCTATACTAAATTAAATTACGTACAAGTTGATGATTTGGATGTGAATATAATTTTTTTTTGGCATTTATGTATGGATGTATCAATTGATGAATTTTCGTCATCATATTTTGTTGAATAACTTTTGTTGATGATGACAAGTATTACATTCAATTTAGTTGTCATCCATTTAGTTTAGTTCATACCAACCACATTTAGTTGAGAAAGTTTAGTTGAATCTCATTTAGTTGAGTTTAGTTTAGTTCAGTCTCATTGATCAATTGAACAATAATTTTGTTCAGTTTCAGCCCCATTAAGGGAGTGTTTAACGAAAAAAATTTGGAATATAATTCCACACGTGTAAATGGTTGGAACTTATGAGCTGTAAGCAGTAAACAAAGAAAATGGTATACAAGAGAGTATTAGACAAAATAATTTTTGAAAGCAAGTAGTCTGCATTGCAAAGTATCATTTATAAATTAGAGTGTGTGACAAATTTTTCACTAAAAAAAAGCCAAGTTAAGGTAAAACTAGATGTTTGCCCATGCTTTGCACGGATACTAAAGCAATGGGTGATAAATGTATAACTTTTAATGAATGTTATTAATTCGGTTGTGTATGCAAATAATATTGTGTTAATTAAATTAAATGTTTTAAATTTAAATTTGCCTCTTGATAGACTGTCTTTCACGGCAATATATGAGATAATAATTAATTGAATAATTACAAACTAATTAATGCAAGAAACTCTTGTTTGAGAGGTGATCTCATGCTAACATCAACGTGACATCGTCTCATTTGAGAATTGGTCATAGAATTTATTACATTACTTGCGCTAATTCCAACAAACTTACCCTACATTCTTTCATGCTTAATCAACATACATCCACCTTGAAACAAACCCACTTATTGTCACATTAATCATGGCTCGTTGATTGCACCTAAAATGTTAAAACGATGAGCATCATCCTTTGAAACATCACCATACCACAAAATGAACATTCCTTGGAAAAATCAAAATACCATATGAATCTTAGTCCTTATTGTTCGCACCCAAAAAAACTCAAATCCGAAAAGAAAAACTAAGTATCAAAGTGAGTAGGATAAAATATTCCTTACTAGAATAAGTTAGTAGTACGTACACTCTTAAAGTTAATAATCCAGTCTTAAAAGACTTCTTATATTTCCTTTCAGGTAAATTGTATTATAAAAATAATGTTTTGTACAACATTCAACCAGAAAATACCAAACAAAAACATTACTAGTCACTCAATCTGTGAAACCATATCATATCCTTGCGAGGGAGAGAGCCTCTGATGCTCGAGTAATTCATATCATAATAATGTCAGCTCAAATCTTGTTTGCGACATAGGTCGGGTAGAGTACTAGTAACGAACTCCAAATAATCCTATATCGATTATGCTGCAGCCAAATATTATACATAAGGGCAACTAGCACTGTACGAACCCTCTTCCTTTGAAATTTGGATTGCCTAAGACGCACAACTTGCTGCTAGTTAGTGGGCAGCCGAATGCCCGGCCTAGCCATGAGGCCAATTCCTGCCTTAGGACTGTACTATAAGTACAATAAAAAAAGAAATATGTTGTCTCGTCTCAGCTACAGCTTCACAGCAGCATCATAAATCAAACAAAATATATAACACTAAACCTCTACAATTGAACTCTAGTAAGCAGTGCATCCCTCAAAATCAACCATGAGATGGATTGATGGTTCGGAGTAGACCAACCATTCCAAACAAACCTGAACAAAGTCACAACAGAAGCTCTAGGGCGCAATAACGCGTACCCCTCAGCCACAACCCACAGTGTAGCCTACATTAAGGTCATTCCAACTCCCCGTACTAAATTGAGCTGAAAACTTGCCCATCAAGGCACAGATCTTCTTCCAGTTCCAAGACGAAGCAACGCCAGACTCATAAGTACTCCATGATTGTCCTTGCAGGTAAACATTGTGTACCCACATTACCCACAATCAGTCTGGTTGCTCAAATATCGATGCAGCCAACTTGACCATTGCTGGTTCTAATGAATAAGACTACATATACCCAACCCTCTTTCCTATTTAGGAGCGCAGATCTTCTCCCAAGCGACTAGCGGAGGTGCATCTCACTCGAACCATCCCAAAGAAAATTACAACACACAACGACATCTATGCGAGCCACGACGACACACTTAGGTAAAATGAGGATCATTGCCCAATACGTGTGTATGTACTTGACTGAGGACAACTTGAACCAAGGTCGGTCTCCTAGCATAGGACAGTTTACAAGCACCCAAACTTATAATACATTCCACTAAAAGGGCACTGTCACGACGGGATTGTTTAATAGTTTGAATAGGAATCCCTAAATACCTGAAAGGCCAGCACCTTTCAGGCATCCAGAGTATTCCAACAACTCCCGTTGAAGCTCTAATCTTATGCCTGCATAAGGTAACAAAAGCCCGCATAAGTAATTTCACATATTCAACCTCCCCCTTTATAAAACAGGAGGAGGTCATCGACAAAAATAAGATGACATAATTTCAGCTCCCGAAACCTAGGATGGTATCTGAAGGCATACTGCTCACTAACATAGGATAGAGTACGAGACAGGAAGCTGAAGGATCATACTGAAATAAGGCAATATTCGGACGAACTTCAAACAGAGAAGGGGATAAAAACAAGAAAAATATATTAAATTAATTGTCAAGAAAGGTGGGATATTTGGATATACCTATCCATACAAAAGGGGCCAAAGTAAGACCCGTGTCACACCTATAAGGCCAATGCCTTCGCTGCACTGACAGGTCGGCTCTACAAGATGATGACGCACGTACCTACCTTCGACCGACTTCATTGACAAATAAAAGTGCGTGGCAGGGCCCCTGGGCTCGGGTATCAAGGAAGAGGTGGACCGAAAGCAAGTTGGCAAAGCAGCTCAGACCAAAGGGATAAATAACCTGAATCTCCCCTAGGAGAGGAAGGTGTGATGGATAACGGGGATGCAATTTGTAGCAAGGAAGAGTTGCTAGTATCATTCTCCTACTCAGAACATCATAGGCAGCCGACACGAGCAGCATTGGAGGAATCTCGGCCAGAGGATTGTGAAGAAGGCAAGCCCCCGGAGGAAGGTTCGTTAGGGCCCTTGACGCGCGGGAGAAGTCGGCGCTATTGCTTCTTCTTAGGCAACGGCGGTGGGGTCACTCACTTGAGTGAGGCCGAGTCTCTAGTCCCGATAACAGGGGCATTACAACGCCTCGCTTGCAACACCGCTTCACTGAACGCCGAAGGAGGACCCCATGCACAAAACATTTCGCCTCTACGGAACACCCTCCATTTAAAGGATGTCTGATACTCCCCGACATGGGTCCCTCATAAAGGGCCTAGCACCACCTCAGAAACACGATCAGAGGAAGACATTTCCTACAAGAAGGGAGAAGGAATCTTGACAAGGGAGTGTCCCAAAAAATGACTAGGATCACCCTCTTTTATAGGGGGAAAAGTTGCATTCACTGCCTAAGACATCTCTAACTAACCAAAGCCATCATGACGCGTGCCTTCCTGAGAAGGATGTATACATCCCATAAAGTCATCTACCGAAGAAGGGTGTGACATACGGCACTAGAAAGAACGCTTTGATCGGCGACCGAGCGTGGTCGGGTCACTACAAGAAAATAGGAAACAACCGACCGACATCGGCGACCGTCTTCTGTCACTAAAAAAGACGGACGACCGATACCGGTCGCTAAGAGGCAGTCGACCTTTGTGATCGCGTGAAAAGGAGGCGGGCGACCGATGTCGGTCGCTAAAAAATGCGTGACCGACTTCGGTCGCTAAAAAACGCGCGACCGACTTCGATCGCTAAATGTAACGTCCATCTAGCGATCGTTTTCAGTCGCTATGGAGACTACTTAGCGACCGATATTGGTCGTTATATGAGAAAATATAGCGACCGATGTCGGTCGCCCTGCGCTTCACTTAAAGGTCTTTTGGGACCTGGGGCGTCTACATTAGCAAACGATATTGGTCGCCATTTATCCCACATTGCGACCGAAATCGGTCACTACTAGAGCTGTAATTGGCCGATTAATTTTGTTTCATTTCTAGCCAAAATATGCACAAAAAAAACCACACAACACTGATAATACGTGCGAACACATTTCAAACACCACACCATATCGTCCACATAATGCCAGCTTCACACATCCTCAATTGTCAACCAAGGTAACTAAATGTCATAAACAAACTAAATTTAGAATCAGGTTACAAACTTCCAAAATGAACATTAAAAAACTATGAGGTTTTTCAAACTACAACTACTAACAATATCTAATCATCTAACATGGAAGCTAGCGGTAACACCACTCTCACTCTCATTGAAGGGGTCTCTAGGGTTTGGGGGTCAGGGAATGGGTCCAAAGTTGCACTTATGCTGCTGAAGACTCCTCAGGCGGACGAGTTCTTCGAGTATTTGTCGGTTTGTCTTATTGGTTTGCCTGATTTGTTCAGCAAGCGCCGTACGTCGTTCCGCTTTCCCTTCATCCACCTCTGTCCTCAGTTGAGCCATGGCGGAGGGTGCATAATCGTTTTGGGTCGAGTAGCCTCCTAGAGCATTTGGTGGGGTGAAGTATAGTGGCTGAGCATTCCTCGTACGATACACCCTTCCCTCGTGGTACCCATTGACAACCTCAAACCATATCTGGTTTGGATCTTTACCTTCAGCTTCATCGATAGATGTGGCTTCCTTATATGTTTCCTAAAAAATGATTTGATGATTAGGTGATCTTTCATCCACAAAGTTACAATATAAAGAACAATATAGATTTTCTTATGTTAAAATCTCACTCAAATTTCGGCATCCCTCTTCGTAATGAAGCCTCTTTGACCGTTGCAATCTACTTTACTTTTTGTCTGCATAAACAACTCCGCAGCCTCAGACAATTTTCCGGTTTTCATTTGAATGTATTAAGAATATATAAATTTCTTGTTAATAATTACAATGAAAACATAAAATAAGATTCCAAAAAAATGAGAGGTTTGAAATACTTACATCCACAGTGCGCTGGTAGTTGGATGTGACCCCCCGTAATGTGTCGACTTAACTTCATTCTCAATGTTTCCCCGCCTCTTGTTTATTTTCACTTGGACGGATCTCTTTTGGAATGCATTGGAAGACCGGACCGCATTAAATTGCTCGAGTGCGGGGCCTACATTTTATATTGAGTGATGAATTAAGAGAAAAAAAACTTTCGATTCAAGTACGAATATTAACTATATTGAGTAATCAAACCTTGAAGAACTTTCTCCGCCTTGTTCTCGTTGGCAATCTTCCACATGTTGTCTTTAAAGTGTGTCTTAGCAACTGCCATACAACGCTCTCGTGCTACAACCTCAAGGCTCGGATCCCACCAGAATTTTAGCTACAGGAATGTTTGTTGTTAGTAGATTATTAATCCATAAACGATAAATACAAGAGGTAAGGTAACTAATAAACAAAAAAACAACGTACTTTGAACGAATTGAACCACTGCTCTTGTTGCCTCGCAGCCACCTGAGTCCAGCTGGTGTAAAACGCAGTCATTTTGGTCTTATAACTCTGTGTCACACCATTGATAATGGGTCGACGCCAAAACCTACACCATTTACGAAAATGTATGTAACATTTGAAACAAAATATTTAAAAACCTTAACCAATAATAAGGTTGCTAATATGATGTTTTACAATGTTTTTTTGAGACTTAAAATTATACGCCTAATAAGCTTGCTTTGTAATTTTAGTTTCACGTGCTTTATCCCTTTTTCTTTGCCAGAACCGCTCTTGGGAGCGGTTTTGAGGCCTCTTATGCTTCTTCTAGTGTGTTTTAAGGTTCTAAGGTCGATCATAAAGAAATGGAACAATTTCATCTCGTTTTCGACAAATGAGCAATATGAAGAGAAGCGATGAGGACTCGATGCCTTAGACTCGATCTCGAGTCCCTTGGAGCCCACTTGAGATAATCTCGAGCACCGAGTATCGATAATAAGCCAAGAAAGAGAAAGTATGAGCGTCCCTAGAGGCGACCCTAAGGATCATAGGCCTATACGGTGTAGACACCCCGATTTTGACCTGGTGGCTGCAACAGTGCCCGACAAACACTCGATGATGATCAGACTGCAACACGACACGATTTTACGATGTTTTAGATAGTTTTTCTATAGAATGGATCAAATAAATACTTAGAAAAATTAATTCCACATTAAGACGGTCTTAGTCGTGTCATTACGGTCGCGTCGACACTAATTAGAGTCAATTTTGACATCGGGGCTCCGAATCTGTCCCGAAACACGCAAAGTCAAACCCAAGTCAGCGCGTCAGGCCAAGTAAGCCTCGAGACGCGCGCTCGAGGCTCATCGGCGCAACGTGCTAGGTCACGGCGGAAACCTTAATGCCTAAGCAAGTTATGAGATTACGTATAATCTCCATTTTGGAAAGTTTTGAAATCGAATCTTTAAAATTCCAAACGCCCCCCTCTAGGCGCCTCAATCCTGATGCGCTCACACTCTGGCGCCTCAATCCTGGCGCGCACGCCACCAGGCGCCTAAGAACTTGATTTGAACTACGATAAAAACTATAAATCCTCCCTTCTCCGCTTATTTCAAAACACACCTCAAGAATTCGAACAAACGATTCACACTCCTCCCCTCCTCTCTGCGAGTTTCTTGTTCTAACTTAGCGTCGCACTCCGACTCTAAGTACGATCCACTCGATCGTTTTCTTCCGATACGCGAATCGATAGTACTCCTCGTAGTTCTTCGAGTCCTTGGCTCGATGCGAATGAAAAGGGGCACCAGTGTTCGACTAGCCACTTCGAAACACCGTAGCGAAGCTCTGCCGGGTTTGCCGCAAGAAAGCTAGGAGGATCCGCCTAAGAAGTCGTATCGTCACTAGGTTGTCATCTAAACACAACTTTACATACTGTTCTTTTTATTATGTACTTTGATAACGTCGAGTCCAACTCTTATGGACACTAGCAGGTCCATGGCACGTCGTAAACATACGTAACGTCCACAACTTCAACCATAAGCACTAAAACACCCTAAACTAAACCCGAGTAGTTATGAGATCTGTTCTCAATCATCTACGTATCGTGCCTCGTTTAGTGTACACTTTGAGGGTGCAATTCCTCACAATGTGATTTACTTACATTCCGCATTTATCGCTTTCATATTATTTACCGCTTTCATGACCATAATCGCATGCTAAATCACCTAACAAGGAATTCAAAACGTAAACAAGCTAAAACTGAACAAGTGGTGGTCGGGTTCCATATTAGTCCCGATGCTCACCCCTCACATGTGGTTCGGCGCATCCTAATTAATACTGAACCGATGCACTTTATGCAGAATACCAGGTAAGCTATACCACGAGAATGACTAATATCCGTATTATCACGTTAAAACTGATTTACTAATACGTATAATATCTAGTACTCTCTACTCTCCTACGTGCATCTTTTCATTGTCTGCTTATCACGTGAAATCACATGCGAAGAATGTAAAAACAATTACTTCGATGACAAAAGCTTACTTGTCCTTAAACAACCGACGTAGCAAAGATATAGGGTTAAAACAACAGATGTTATCGTACTTCCGCCACAATTAAAGAACGAAGTTATCAGCCCACCGATTGATTAGTAGAGGTCACTACGTGCGGGTGGGATTGGGTATCAATGTCTATCGAACGTTGGCTTCCCAATACGTACCCTCACCCCTTACTCATAATCTACGGTTTCCAGATGTCCGAAACCATTGGCAATGAGAGTCATTCTAGACATTGAATGCTTAAGGGTACAAGTCTTTATCTTTAGATCCACATGTCACTCAACTTTGAGCCAACTAAGGATTAAAGTTGACTTGAACGGTTTCCGAGTTCCCAAAATTACTCGGTGGCGACTCCACAAATCGGCAACGAATTCGGTTCACTAAAAAGGTCGTCTTACCAAACGTATCGGCCTTTAAACATTTACAACCATGTCTCGATCGATTCTAATGGAAACACGAATGTCTGTATCCGTCTAGTACAATTCAAATCGTCAACCAAATCGAGGTCCGACACATCACCCCGTACACGAGATTGGACCGGCCCCAGGACGACGGGGCCGCGTGGGTGGCCGGCGCGACCAGGTTTTGCGCAGGGCAAAGCAGTGTGAGCGAGCGTCTACACACGGCCGTGTCCTACACCTACACTGCCGTGTAGAAGATGCATAAGAAGTCGGACCACTGGAGCTCAACACGGCCGGGTTGCGAAGGACGCAACCGTGTCAACACAAGCCTACACGGTCATGTCCTACCCTACACGGTCAAGTCGGGCAAGCTACACGGTCGTGACCAGCCCTACACGACCGTGTAGCCCCTGTAGAGCCCGATTTCGATTTCTCGCCTCCTCCCCTTTTCCTACCTTACAAATATTCCCTCTTGTAATCATTTGGAGAAACGAAACCCTAGATATACTTTAGGATAGATTAGCTTAGATTAGTGTAGATTAGATTAATCCCTCCATAAATACTCTTAAATTAGTCGTCCTTAATCTAGTTTAATACTTGGGATTCTTGGTTTGTAATTGAAGATTTGGGTTTCCTATTTCTCTAATATCAATCCAAGTTCCTCTATTCATCTTGTTTGGTATTTTTTCTCTTCTCCCTTATCTATCTCTAGTTTAATCTTTTTTTCTAAGTTTTCCTCGTTGTTTATGCTAAGTATTCTTCATTCCTTCAATATGAATGTCACTGTTATGTCGTGGATGTTGAATGCGAATGTGGATTATCTTAGGATGAGTAGTGAGTAGTTTCTTGCTAGGGTTAGTAGGGAGATTGTGTGTTGATTATGGGTGATTAGGGTGGAATTAATGGTGTTTGGTGTCATTTACTTTGCCTCCTATCATTGTGCACATAACATGTTTGATGAAATGCCTAGTATACTTGTGATTGAGAAAATTCATGTTTCCTTGCTTTCTCTTGTATGTTATTGCACGTTGGTTTGTTGTATATCATCATTTATTAGTGAAAGCATAGCGTAGAGACTCCATCGGCCGTTTAAGTGCGTGGGCCCGGGCGTAGCCAAGATTAGTGGATTTCACTGACACCCTTATTCCTCCTTGACCACCTAGACACCCTTGAACCCGACCTAACCCTAGTTCCCACATATCGTTTCATTATTTGATTTTATTTGCTTTGCATTGTTTTAGATATTAGACCTTGGTTTAGGACTTAACTCAAACCAATCACCTTCATTCGTCTTGAACGTAGTCTAGAACACTAGCTTGTTTTAGTCCGACTTACGTTTCTGAGGAATTCGACCCGACTTACCATTTGCTACCAAGCCTAGGTTAGTTAGTTTATCTTGATCGGTTGGGATGCACGACAACCTCCATCAACCCCCGTCCTCTGACCTCTGCTTGATCGCATGAGGTGGCGGTGGATCTTCTAGTTGTTGTTCTTCACCATCCTCCTCGTTCTCATCCCGCTCCTCCTCCTTCTGTTCCTGTGAAGCTTGCATGCTCCTCCTGCTGCTCTTAGCCCTAAATCGATGGCCCAACGTCATCTTCGCTGTCGAAGATAGAAAGTTAGAAATCAAAACAATTAAAAATAATATAATCAACTAATCAAAACAATTAATAATGATGTAAATGGTTAAATAATAGTACAAATAAAAATTATACCCATCTAGTAATCATCATCGCTATCGTTGTCCTCTCCCACCTGGCTACTCGAACCACCCAGATCCTCCTCATCGTAATCATCTTCCTCCTCCTCGTCATCGACCTCAAAATCATCGGTGTCTTCCACTTTGCAGTCCTCCACCTCCTCAACCATATCCCCAACATCTATTGCACCGTCCTCATTGTCCTCACCAGCTTCATGATCTTGTGAATCCTCCTCCCCACCTCATTATCATTCTCATTTGCGAAAAGAGTTTCATCAGTTGGAGACAATGTTGTACCACTTTTAATTACCTCTTCTAGAAAAAGGTTAGTGTCAATTTTCCTCCGTGGCTCAGTTTTAAACACCGTCCACCACTGCTTTTGATTTCTATCATTTTTCGTGGTAGGATAAGGAGCAAAATACACTTGGTGCGCTTGATGTACACATATAAATGGATCGTACTTAGAGTATTTTCTGGTATGATTAACTTCAACTAGTTTGTACCATTCATGTACTCTTGTACCATGCACTGAGTTGTCCTTCCATTCGCATTTAAATATCACAGCTCTATACTCACAGTCACTTCCAGCATAGCACAACTCAAATATGTCCTCCAATAGACAGTAGTAGTAGTCACCATCAAAAGAAGAAACAGTCACACCAAGATTACATCTAGCCTTACTGTTGCCATGGTTAAATGTATGGAAATTATAACCATTAACCAAATATCGGTTCCAAGTTCTAACCTTCTGCAAAGGACCTAATGCTAAACTCCTAACCAAATCATCCACGATATTTGAAGCAATTACATGATTCTTAAGTTAATTAAGGAATTTTTCTCATGCTTATTCCAAACATCATCAACATTTACATTTGGATTAGCAGCGAGAAATTCCGTTACAAACTGCTTCTTATAAGGCTCCAAAACCTCACAATTTGATAATAAATAAAGGTGAGCACGATTGTATTCCTTTTCATCTACATCCTCCATCTCTCAACTGATGTAGATCCTTCATCTACCTTACTTTGAAAAAACTCGGGTATATTAGGATCAATCATCTCAGGTTTTTCTAGGTTATGATTCTTGGCTTTGGTGTTGACTTCTTTCTTGAAATACAGAGAACCGGAGTTGGCGATCTCCTTCTGTTAGATAAGCATTACATATGGAGCCCTCGACCCAGGCCTTGTTACCAATTTTTCTTCGTCAAATGGTTAAGAAATCTATAACAATTAAGAAATTATATTAACAATAATTAATTACAATATTAAACATTAGTATTTCATTAAGTATTTTAAAGTAATCACTTCTCAAATGGGTATATCCACCTGTATTAGACAGGTCCTCCAACTTTAACTTCGTAGGGAAAGTGGACCGGTAGATGCTCCTTTGAGTTAAAGGAGGGTGGGAAGATCATCTCAAGTTTACACAGTATCTAAGGAATTTGATCCTCCAAACAAGTCATGTCGTCAATTGAAACAGTCGATGAACACAAATCTCAAAAAAACTGAGACATCTCTGTAATAGGATTCCAAATCCCTTGTGGCAGAAGTTGCTTCAACGACATAGGCAATAACCGCTCCATGAAAACGTGGCAGTCATGACTCTTTAAACCTTGCAACTTCAGATTCTTAATATCAAGACACCGACTAAAATCGGAGGCATACTCATCAGGGAACCTCAATCTCCCTAACCACTCTAACCCAACCTTTTTCTGAGCCTTAGCAAGGCTAAAAAGTCCCTCGGCTTGGACCCATCCCGCTTGTTGTTCTATTTCGAACGGTCATAGATTTTCTTCAAATCTTTTCGAGAGCCTGTAGTGTCACATGTCTTACCATCTACATTCATCACAGTGTGAATCTATTGCTCAAAGAAGTTCTTCTCAATATGCATCACATCCAAATTATGTTGGAGTAATAAAGTACTCCAATATGGAAGGTCAAAGAAAATGCTTCTTTTAAACCAAGCATTTGTTAACTTCTTTAGCTCCTTGAACTCTTGATCGGTGTCATCAATAGTAGATGAAAATTCTGAAATCACCTCCAATATCTCATCTCCCCGGAGAGGAATAGGTGCATCATCAAGCACCACCTCACCCTTTTTGAAAGCTCTCTTGTTCTTCCTGTATGGGTGACTCGGATAGAAACTGTCTATGACAATCAAACCAACTAATTTTAATTTACTGAAATTTCTTAGATAGAATGCTTTGCTTTCATTCATGCAACAAGGGCACACTTTTTGGCCTACCGTAGACTAACCAGACAACATAACATATGCAGGAAAATCATTTATAGCCCACAAAAGCGATGCATTAAGATGACAATTTTGTTTCAAGGACACATCATATGTCTCCACCCTGACTTTCCACAAGTGTTTCAATTTCTCTATCACTGGTTGTTAGTAAACATCCAAATGGTTTTTGGGATTTTTTGGGCCGGAAACAATAAGAGAAAGAAAGATGAACGGTGGTTTCAGACACAACCATGGGGGTAAGTTGTATGGTGTGACCATCACAGGACAGCAGGACTACGACTTACCAAACTGACCGAAAGGGGCAAACCCATCGGTACTCAACCCAAGTTGCACATTGCGGGGTTCCTTAGCAAAATTAGTGTAAATTCTATCAAAGAGCTTCCACTCATCGTCGTTACTAGGATGACACATCTTTCCCTCTACACGAGTTTCTTCTTTATGCCACCTCATTTGTTTGGCAATGGTTTTGGTTGCATATAATTTTTGAAGTCTAGGGGAGATAAGAAAGTAAGTAAGTCGACTAAGTGGTATAAGCTTCTTATCCCTCGCATCACTCTTTCCCTTTTTACCCCTCAAAACAATATTTTCATCAACACTTTTGTATCTACCCTCACCACATTTCTTACATTTCCTTCCAAAAAGCATGCATCCATCGGGACAAGCATCAATCTTTTGTTGTGGAAGTTGAAGACCTTTTACTATATTTTTGATAGTGTAAAATGTTTTGGTCATTATGTTATCTTTTGGGATGACCTTCTCAAGCAAGGCACTGAAACCGTCTATACACCCAAATGGTAGGTTATACTCACTTTTAAGGCTCACTATCATATATGCGACTTCTAACAATGTCATATCACACTCTTCATATAACGGCCTTTTCGAAGCATTTATCATATCAAAAAATGCTTTTGCTCGTGGGTTTGCTTGGTCATCATCATCATTAGTATACATGCCCACGTCATTGAACACATTACACTCCACTACTTCAACTATCATTCCTCTCAACCCGCCCTCATTTTGTTGGACCTCAGATTCCTCAATAGGAGACGTCTCACTATGACAAATACAACGATAATAATTTGAAGAAAATCCATTTGAGATAATATGTTCCTTAATCACAATGATCTCCAAAAATCTGAGGTTCTTACATTTAACACAAGGACATCTAACTCTACCATCCAATTCATACCCAGGTTGTTGTTTAGCAAACTCCAAAAAACTATCAACATCCTTTAAAAATTGTGTAGTGGGACATCTTCTCTTATCAAATCTTTCCTCATACATCCATTTTCGTTCAAATCTTTTCATTTTTTTTATCTAAAAAAAGTTAGACAACCAAACACACATTATTTCCACTAAATTAATTTACTAATATACACTACTCACATATTTAATAAAAATTCACAATTCACCTAAACTTAGTACTATTTATATCTAATCGGCCTAATTATATATATCATTCATATTTCCACTTTCAATTTTCTAACACATTAAAAAAAACCAATTCATTCAACTTTTCAACCCTAAATCCTAACTTTATATTAACAATCTACCTATTCAAAATTGGATGAACCTATGGGCGGCAATTAACATGCTAACTGTATTAAATATTCCAACAACTACAAAATTAGAATAAAAAACAAACACTACAAACATCTAACTAAATAACTAACTTATTAAAATCAATAAATAAAAAAATTAAGGAATTATTTAAACTAATTATAAACATAAAACATAGCTTAATCAATAAAACAGGAAGAAAGTAGGGAGGAAATGAAGAAGAGAAAGACGCGCGAGTAAGGGTGAGGTAGAGAGATGTTAGAGAGATAAATCGATTATGAGAAATGAGGGAGGAGGGGTGCTTGTCCAAGTTTAAAAAAATCCGCAAAGCTTAGCGACCGACAAGCGGTCGCCCGTGTTTTTCTGTCGGTCGCTAAGCGTCGTTTATTATTTTTTTAATCGTTGGATAGTGTTGTGTGTCAAATTTGGATCATTTTTCCTCCCATTTAAGCCCGTTTTTCCTCTGTTTTGCGAGAATAAAGTGCGATTATCGCCGTATTTTGAGTAATTCTCGCATTAGAGTCTCTCTTTTACATTTTACGTGTTTTCGGTAGTTTTCTGTCTATTTTGATAGGATTTTCGACCAAAAACGCGTCCAAGCTTCTATGAGCATGGAAGAGAGAGATACCGTCCGAAAATCAAAGCACACAACTTAAAATCCAAAGTCCAAACCCAAGAGGTGAAACCTTGAGCGAAAAGGAAAAACTATAGTCCATTGGGCATCTTCACCGGAGAGGTCGAACTTTAAATAAATATATCTAGGGTTCTAGACCTCGGATCGAAGAGATTATAGTTGGAGGTGAAGGCTTAT
Source organism: Agrostemma githago (assembly GCA_958450325.1). Classification (NCBI taxonomy): domain Eukaryota; kingdom Viridiplantae; phylum Streptophyta; class Magnoliopsida; order Caryophyllales; family Caryophyllaceae; genus Agrostemma; species Agrostemma githago. The sequence goes on from OY288239.1 coordinate 13,933,037, forward strand.
CTTCTTAGCTTTCCAACGACATATCACACGCTCCAATCGGAGTTCAAACGAGAGAGTTATGGCCCTCTGAAGTCACAGGGCAAAATTTCACCCGATGAGAATTTGACCGGGCGAAATTTTGCCAGACGGTGTTCCTTCCCAGATTGCCATTTCGGACAAAAAAGTCACCAGGCGAAATTTCACCCTATGAGATTTTGACCGGGCGAAATTTCACCCTATGAGATTTTGACCGGGCGAAACTTTGCCTGACGGTATTTCGGCCATATTGGAGAGAATCCGTGGAGCAAAACTTCACCCTATGGGATTTTGACCGGGCGAAACTTCGCCTGACGATATTTCGACCATATTGGAGAGAATCCGCAGAGCAAAACTTCACCCTATGAAGACTCAAAGAACAAAGTCTCACTCAAAAAGTAGAAGTCTCACTAAAGGAAGAAGGATTGGATTATGGGCTTAAGTAGTGTGACCCATTAAGGGTTAGTATATATATTAACCCTAGGTTTTCATTTCATTCTTGTGCCTTAAGTGTGCCTCCCTCCTTAGGGTAGGAGTAGTGGATCTCTAGTAGTAGTAGTAGTAGTAGTAGTAGTTCACATAGTAAAAAAACTCAATAGATTAGAAAGCTTTCTTAGTTTAGATTAAATCTACTCTATAATTCGCAATCAAGTTATCATCTTTGTTGAAGATTTGAGCTTTATTTTGAAGATTGAAGAGTATTGCAAGGATTGGTGACAAGTTCTTGTATTATCCCTTTCAAGATTCAATTTTTATGTAATCTTCATCTTCCTCTTTCGTTTTCTCCATAATTGGTAGTTTCTTTCATCTCCCTTTCTCCATTAATTAGTTTATGTTTTTCTCCCTCCTTTGTTTAGTTTCTCCATAGTTTGTGTGATAGTTTATTTCTCCTCCTTAGTGTTGCTTGTTAGATTGTAGTTTCCTTATCATTTAGTTATTATGCATGCTTTAGCTAATTTCTCTTTTATTAGTGTTTTGATGTCCTTCATTATGAGTAGTGAGTAGATTTCTTGTTGGAGAATTTAGGGATGAGGATTTGGATTATTTGACTCAAGGGATGTTGGTGGGTTGTTTACTTGTTAATTTATCAAGTTTGAGGTTTTTGTGTCTTTGTTGACCTAGACTGCAGCTAGATTGAACTTGACTCATTTCTATCAATATGGGGAGACTCGGGATAGAAATTATCTTAACTTGAGACTTGCCCTTTCGCCGCGAAAGCGGGTATAGGTGGGTTGGGTGAAGAAACCGAAAGGTGGCATTCTCCCTTATCGATGTTGTGACTAAAACTCGATTCCGAGACTCTTAAACTTCAATTTCCAAATCCGACTCTCCCCAACGCCTTTCCTATTATTGTTTCTAGCTTTAGTGTCTAATTCGCTAGCATTAGTTCAACTCTTCTCGTCCCAAAACCCCCATTCTCAACCCCAATCGCAATTAGACATTAGACTTGACCGATAGCACTTAACCGCCTCCCTGTGGTTCGACCTCGACTTGCCGCTACTACATAGTAGTGAGTTGGGACTAAAAATATTGTTTGCATGCGTGTCAGCGACAGCGCGCATCAGATAGCGACCGATATTGGTCGCCCGCGTTTTCACTTAGCGACCGATATCGGTCGCTGTATATATTTTAATTATAAATTTAGCGACTGATATCGGTCGCCCGCTTTTTTGATAGCGACCGATATCGATCGCTACATTATATTTTTTTTTAATAATATTTATTCTCACTCGGTCTCTTCGCTTAGTGACCGATATCGGTTGCACGTGTCTTTATTCAGTCGCTATAAGAGCGACCGACATTTTTGGACGCGCGGAGGCCGCCCTTGGTATGTTTTCTTGTAGTGGGTACTAGCCCGCCTGGGCTAAGTCGGCCACGCCTCGGTTAGGAGTCGGCCATGGCTCTGCCGGCCACCACCACCCTCGGCCTCGACTTCCAAGCTCATAATGCTTATTTTATAGAAGAAGTTCACCCTGGGCTTCTTCTATAGATACATTACTATTCCCCCCCCCCCATCAAGGGATTACAACTCAATACATTATATCTCACTAGAAATCAAGGTAAAAGTTCACCCTTAGACTTAAATCAAGGGAATAGTCCACCCTTAGGCTGTAAATAGGCTTCCCTACCTGTCATCAATCCCTCACTGACTTAGGCATCAGAAAGGCAATCTCGGAGATCCTTCGAGGTCCTTATTTGCTCCTTGTGCAGGAGTCGAGGCCGACCACCGTATACGAAGGGAAGTGAGGAGAAGTGGTCGGCCAGACGAGACCGACACTATTCTGATTGTTTGTACCCAAACATATATTAATATGGAAAGGCATCATGACCTTTATTATACATAATATTTCTTGTTTTTAACTAAATAATTTTATTTATATTAAAGTAAAAAAAATCAAAATTATATATATTTTTTCGATCCTCAAAAAAACATTCAGATACACTACAATTTTAACTAACTTCTAAAAAGAACTTTGAACAAAGTGTATATTTTATGGTGGTTTAGTTAATCATTTAATGAAATTTATTTTTTCTCTTCTCCATATGCTAATATCATCCTATTGCTCACAATTTAAAAGTAAATACGGAACAATTTTATATATAGTCTCTCCGATTTCGAATGTTCTTCCCCTTTGCTTTTGGGGAAGAAAATAAGGAGGGAGTATTATATTATTAAAGTGTTACAGTGGATTGAAAAAAAAGTAGGTGAGAGAAATATCATATTAATTAAATGAGAAAAAGTTGATTCAAAAAGTATGAGAGATGAATATTATATTAATTAATAAGGGGTAAGATGGTAAAGTTGTGTGGAAAAAGTTTTTTCATAAATGAAATATGGAAAAGAGGTGTTTCAGTCATTTAGAAAATAGGGAAGATCATTCAAAATCAGTGAAAGTATTTTGTTAAATCAATACTCCTTTCGTCTCGTTCGTATGATTAAAATAAAAATATTCTTCACAATGAATATAAAGGACAAATAAATGAACAAAACGTAGGGAATAATACGTCATTGCTTGGATAAAAAGAATGAATGAAATTTTCCTCCCTATGTTTTTTTATAAGTCATTCTCACTTTTCGAGACATCTCATTCTCTCTTCAATATCTATCAGAATATAAGAAAAAATATTATGAAATGTATCTATATATATATCAATTGAATGCATCCACTGCTGACATGGCAGCGTGGATGCATCCCTTCGCTGACATGGCGGCTTTACATGCGTATATTATATATGGAAAAAAAATTCTACTATAGTATTTAAAACATCCTACTATAATACAAAGTATATAGATATCATCTCATACGAGTATTTATATGAATAATCTGTATTAATATTATACGAGTACTCATACGAGTATAATTATATAATTATTCATATAAAATATAAAATTTATGATAAATTATTATTAATTTAACATTCTATTTAACATCTTAAAATTCCGTAATCTATATTACTAAAAAACATAATTGGTAATTTAATCATTCTACATATATACGTTTTCAACTTAATCTATTTTATGTAACATTTACATCATTTATTTACTTTTATTATTCATATAATATATAGTCCAACATTTACGTTAAAGTATCAGTGTTAATTTTAACATTTTAAATTTCACATTATTAGAAATATTAAATATATTTAAAAAAAACATAATATTAATATTTTGTTTGATAAATATTTAACATTAAATATATTAATATTAATATATTGAAGATCATAAAAAGTAATATTTTGGAGCATCGATATACTATTTAGTACACATAATATTCCCACTTAATATTCTTACTCTATACGAAATACATAAAAGATTATATAGTTTATTCGATTAGATAAAAATAAAGTACATTTCCAACGTAAAGATTTTTTTTTTATAATTATGCTTATTTAGATTGATTGCTTTACATGCTTATTCAGATTGATTGACTGACTCACCGTTTATATATTCTTATAACATTTATTAGGCTTAATAGTACTTCCTCTGTTCCATTTGATTCCATACGTTTTCCTTTTACATCCGTTCCATTTAATTTCATACATTTCCTTATTTGGTCATCCATTTGGTTAGTAAATGACAACCTTATCCAATATTTGGAGTTAGGAAATTTGGTGGAAGCAAAAGTAATTCAAAGGTAAAATAGTAGTTTCAACAAAAAAATACTCCGTACATCTTTCCAACACCACCTAATTTTTTTTGCTAAAAGCAAATGTATGATATCATATGAATCGACCTCGCACTGAAGACTCGAGTTTGACCTATAATCTGAATTGATTCGACCTAACCCGAAACTAGCATGATTGCTATCATAGCAGTGAAGTCAATTTCATTCAGAATATTCATGATTTTTATCTGAAATCAAGATTATGAACCGTTCAACCATAATATTCCGTTGCTTACTTATTTATAATAACGGTTTTTCTAACGTGTGTCCACTGGGCACACGTTAAGATGCCAATTAAGGAAGAAATCATAATTATACTATCATGAGATATTAACATAATAATCCATAATTACCATACTTAAATAACATCATTATGATTTCTTCCTTAATACGGGTCGCGGTCGGGTTAGAGTTAGAAATAGTTTCGAACACCTTTATTTTTTACCAACTTTTTTTTTACATTTTATTTATTTTAATATTATTATTATTGTTGTTGTTGTTATTATTATTATTATTATTATTATTACACTCTTTAATAATAATGTTTATATTTTAAAAAATATTAAATCCAAATTTTAAAATTATTTCAGTATTAAATGATAAAAAAAAGTTGTATTAAATTGAATATTTGTAATTTAAAATATTAAATTCTTAATTATAAATCAAAATATAATACTTAAATATAAACATTTTATTAATTTTAATAATTCTCATTGACCGAACAGTTCGAATTGGTCGAGCCGAATTTTGACCCTAAATTAACAGATCATTTTGGATTCGGGTCAAACGGGTTGCTGGTCGAAAAAACAACTTCATGACCTTAAAAAGGGGATCATTTTTTTTTCTTTTATCTAAATTTTGGGAGCGATAATTTAATATTAAAAATTTACTTTTTGGACTTAAAAGCTGTTGGGGTCATACGGGCTGAGTTCAAATACGGGTCGGTACAAATATATAATTCAGATTATACGGGTCACAGGTTGAGTTAAGGTCATAAATAGTTTCGAACGCCTATATTTTTTTACTAACATTCTAAGTCGAATAAAAATATTTTTAATATTACATTTTTTATTTATTTTAACAGTGTTATTATTATACTCTTTAATAAATGTTTATATTTTAAAAAAATATTAAATTCAATTTTTAAAACTATTTTAGTATTAAGTGATAAAAAAAGTAAATATTGAATATTTTTAATTTTATTTATATTAAAATTTAAATTATAAATCCAAATATAATATTTAAATATAAATATTTTCTTAATTTTAAAAAAATTCGTTGTTCGTACAGGTCGGATCGTGTTTTTAGCCTAAATTAAGTAAACGGGTCATTTTGGGTTCTGGTCAAACGGGTTGCGGGTAAAAAATGGTTCATGATGACCTAAAAGGGGCTCGATTTTTTATTTATTTTATCTATTTTCGGGAGAGATAATTTAATATTAAAAATATATGTTTGGACTTAAAAAGCCGGTAAAAAAATATATGTTCAAAAATATTTTGGACCCATATTCTGACCCTAACCCGATCCGTGACCCGCATAGCCTGACTCATACTCGATTCGACCCGTATTCTTAGCCGACCTATATATCAATTTAATATATAACACAATTATATTAAACAGCCCGTGAATCTTCACGGGTTGTAAAACTAGTATTCCTTTGAAAGTTCTGTTCATAAAGAATTGGAAAAACTGATAAGAATAATATCACTTTTATAACATCTTTCACAAATGATAACATCTTTCAATAATCCAAAAATGATATCATCTTTTAACACCCTTTTTTTAAGTAGTACAAAAAACTTGTTACCTGCTCAGCAGGTTAATAAATTACTAAACCTGCACTTTAATTAGTTAGTATTACTCGTTTTCATACTCAATTTTTCTAAATTAATATTTCTAGGACCGGACCCAAATATTACCCAAAATGATAGTGCGTCTAGGACCAGACCAACACCTAGAGGATCAGGCCTAAATGAGTCTATGGGTGTTTACTATCTAAACTCAGACCAGACAAGACCGGATAGACCCGAAGATCAGTCATCCCAAAAAATCCAAACCTGGATACCGAACCGGTATGTGTCTGGTTTTATCTCGATGGTCTAGGTTCGGACCACTTTTTGAACACCTCTAAATGAGTTGGATTTGGGTCTCATTTTTTCCAGACCCGGTGAGTTTGGGTCAGTTACGGATCTCATTTAAAAAAAACGGGTATGGGTTTGGGTCTACGTTATTGTGGATTTGTCGGAGCCGTAGCTGACCCACTGGCTCGATACTGTCATTTATGGGTCAAAAAAAGGCCATTGATGGGCCGATGTAGGAAAACAATGGACTGTCATTTGAATTTCGACAAGTCGTCGACGTCATTTGAAGCCCGTCGGAAATGTCTGAGACTATCATTTGGTGTTTTGGGGAATACAACGGACCGTCGTTATCGTTACTATATCATTTATAAGAGTATAAATTATACTTCGTAATTTATTAGGAGCTGTCCACAAATAAGTACTGTTATATAGTTTTGCTTGTAATAAGGTAATTTTTTACTTACAAAAAGAATTATTTTTTGTTACAATGACTTACAAAAAAATGGATAGCAGTTTGTTGTAATGGTATTAAGATGATAAAATTATCGTCCATTAAATTCGACATTCATATTAAAATGCAAGTTACGTTACCTGCTATTACAAGTCAATTTTAAAAGAGAACCGTTTTAAGAAGATAGTGTAAAAAGGTGATATCATTTTGGAATTATTGAAAGGTGGTATCATTTGTGAAAGATGTCATAAGGATGGTATCATTTTTATCAATTTTCAGAAGAATTTTATAGTGTAATTTTTAAATTTTTTTAACATTCATATTTACATAAAAATTAAAGTTAAAGCTCCTCGAAAAACTAAAACGTGATAGAGAGAGTATAAAAGATTTAATTAATTAATTAATTAATTTTTTTAGTTATTAATACCTTTGAATGTACTTTGACAGTTTGGCGTCTAAGGCATAAGTGCCTAACCTTGCTTATAATTCCATAATGATAATTGAAAATAACTTCTACCAAAATAAACAAATTTCAATATCAAATCCATAATAGCATCTTTGTCTTCCAAATCAAGCCAATCCATAGTTCCATTCTAAGCAAGAAAATGTCTTCCTTTTCAAAGTGCCTTGTAAACGGCACTTGAGAAAGAGTACATACAAAATTAAAAAATAAAAATTAAAAAAAAATTAGGTAGTATTGTGATTCCTGGTTTTGACTCCTTTTTACCCTAACGTACATGTGTTATTTTCATTTTATTCTTGTCCTCTAAACTTGTATGTACTTATATACAAAGAATCAGATATACAACTCGAATTATAACATAAGATTACATATAATCAAACCCGTTTTTGATTCACGGGTCAGCAAGTTGTCATTTCACCATTTCCATCATTTACGGAGTATATAATTCCCCAACCATATCAACTCTAATTAGTAAACCCCCTTGAAAATCATAAGAATCTTCATGCAGCAGCATTATCATTACCATTACCGTTACTGTTACCATAATCATATTGGTAAATGAGATGAGAAATTGGAGGCTTCAACTTTTGTTTCCAATAATCTCGCTCGGGACCGACACCTTTTTCCCTCCACCTCACCTCCACCACCACTAACTTTTCGGTTAGCCTGTGAACCTCGACTATCAACCTGAAATAACCTTTCTGGCCCTCCAACATCACCCCCGTTCCCGTTCCACCCTTGACTCTCTCCACTGTAACCCTCGGGGATTCAACCTCATCTGCCACTTCCTCCACCCTTCCGATTATCATTTCTGCATCCGCAGTTGACAGAAATGTCTCGCTGCAATTCTCACCCCAATTCTCAATAAACAACCTTGACAAATTAAACCCGGGCGAAAATAGTATCAAATCAAATGCGTTTAAAAACCTTGAATTATTATCTTCATTAATATTTCCCCTTCCGCCTTGATCTCCCTTCATGTTCATCAAATCGTCGTCGTAAAATATAGAGTTAATCTCTTTGTACCCTTTCTTGAACCAAGGATCATTAATAATCTCCTCAATAGTAATCCGAGTAACTGGATTAACATCAAGCAGACGTCTCAACAAATGTTTCAACTCACTCGACATCCACCTCGGACACCTAAATTCACCCTTGTAAATCTTTTTATATAAGCGCATCAGGTTGGTGTCGTTAAAGGGTAAAAACCCCGAGGTTAGAACGAACAAAATGATCCCACACGACCAGACATCGGCCTTGTCCCCAAAATATCCTTTCTTCCCTAAAATCTCGGGAGCCAAGTAAGCAGGTGTCCCACATAACGTGTACAGCAGTCTATCCTTGTTGTCGTTGTTGTTATTTTTAACATCTTTTACGGCGCTAAGCCCAAAATCAGTTATTTTGAGATCCCAATTTTCATCAATTAAAAGATTCTCCAACTTCAAATCACGATGGTAGACCCCACGCGCATGACAATACCCGACGGCGGAGATCAATTGTTGAAAGTAACGACGGCTGAGATCTTCACTAAAGCGGCCTTTGGCAACCCTGGTGAACAATTCACCACCTTTAGCGAATTCCATGATAAAGAACACCGTAGTTTTAGTAGCTAAAAGTTCGATGATACGTATGATATGAGGGTGGCGTAACCTTCGCATTATAGCAACCTCCCGTTTCACGGCGGTCGTGAGACCGTCTTTCTCAGCTCGGATTTTGCTCATGGCTTTGACGGCCACGCTGTGCCCCGTGCGTATATCACGCGCGTGGTACACTTTAGCGAAGCCGCCATGGCCCAGGAGCCTCCCGAGCTCGTATTTACCCAAGAGGGTTCGTCTTTCTGGTGCAGTAGTTAGTGAAAGGGTTTGGATTTCTGACATGGGTGTTGCATGAAATTGGGTGATGGGTATAAAGGAGTCTGAGATGTGAAGTTGATTTGGGTATGAATTGCAGTCCTGGTATTTAGAATTTTTTGGGGAAATGTTGATTCGGTAGGGGGGTTGTTTTAGTTGGTTGAGAAGTGAAAGACAAATCTCAAATTGAGACGGGGTGACTTAGGATGTTTATATAAATATTTAGGAGAGGTTGAGTGTGTGTGATGTGGTTTACCATCAGGGGTTTGTTTTATTGCTTTTTGTCCTTTCTGTTATGAATGTGAATGTTCAGTGGACTTTTTTTAAAATTATTTTTTGCATGAAAGGTAAGTAATACTCCATCATTCATCAAAAACTGTGTATAATTAGCAATACATCACAGATAGTATAACCACGTCACTGCAGGTCATATATCAAACTTTCGGTCCTTCAAACCAAGCTAAGGCCCTATGTGTATAGTTAGCAATACATCACATATAGCAGGACAGATGCACGATTTTAGTTAAGGGAGGGCACAACTTTTTTTTCGTGTATTCCGTATTTTATTTTCTAAAATTATGTCATCCAATAAAAATAATCGGCTCTCCATTAGACCTTTTATACTACAACAATATTATGTTGGTCCATTTGGTATGGTTAAATTATATACTTGTAGAAATATTTAAGTTCTATTTATGCATAAAATAATAAGTAACCTAATGGTTTGGAATTGTGTACTTTTGTTACGAGGTCTATGGTTCGATATCCATTGCAAAAATATATTTTTAACTAGTTTAATTGAATGGTGAAAGGTCACAAGACCCACAACTAATTGGATTTGAACCCAGATCTTCTCCTTCGAGAAGAGAGCCAAGATTACTAATTAAAATATAATTCTTGAACTTGGGGGTAGGCACTTGCCCACCTAGCCTACCTCCAGATCCGCCCCTGACAGATAGTATAACCACGTCAGTGCACACAATATATCAAACTTTTGGTCCTTCAAACCAAGCTAGGACCCTGTTTTTTTCGGTTGAAATGACTTTCGGTCCTTCAAACCAAGCTAAGACCCTATTTTTTCCGGTTGAAATGAGGCTAGGCTGAGCTGGACTGATAGAAATTGAGCTGAACTTATAAGTTATAATAGCTGAAACTAATAACTAATTATATAAATGTTCTAATACGTAGTAATAATTACAAAATGAAAAAAAATATATACTACGTATAATAAAAACGAAATAATAATAATAATAATAATAATAATAATAATAAAGAGTTCGAATGTTATGTTTAGAGAGGGGGAGGATGAGGGAGTGCGATCAAGGAGTGCGGGTGCCTGATAGGGTTTCTGCCGCTCGCCTGCCGCCGGCCACGGCGGTCATCCTCGCTGATGAACCTCTACCGTCGATCTTCCTCTGCCGCCGGCTGTACTGTCGACCTTCTCTCCCTCCACTGCCGCTCTGTTCGCTATTTCTGGTCTGGGTCTTCGCTGCTGCTCTTCTGCTGCCGTCGCTTGGCTTCTGCTTCCGCCCTCTGCCGCCTCATCCTGCCGGAGATTTGCCGGCGCCTCGCCGGCTTTTCTGTCGTCCTTTAATTCTGTTTTTTTATCTGCTTTCTGTGTTGGCTCAACCGTGGTTTGGCCTCCGCTGCTGTTGCCGGAATCCGCTCGTTGGTGCTGCTCTTGCCGGAATTCCCTTGTCGTTTCTTGTCGCCAGCCTGCTCCCGCCTGAGGGTTCCTTCTCCGGCAAGCTGGTGCCGGACTGTCAGTTTTCCTCTCTTTCGTGGGTTTCCCCTGTTTTGTTTTGTTTGCTGCTCTTTTTGGGGTCTATTTTGGCCTCAGGTTTTGTGTTTTTCCGCTGCTTTGGTCTGCCTGCTTGGTGTTGTTGGGTGTTGGTGGCTGCTGCTGTTTCGTTCCTTGGATCGGTTTTCGGTTTCCCGCTGGTTGCTGCTCGTTTGCTGGTGTTTCTTTCTTCTTTTTGTGGTTTCGGGTTTCGGTTTTTGTTGTTTGCTTCTCGTGTTATGTTATTTCCTTCTTCTTTTTGTGGTTTCGGGGTTCGATTTTCTTTTTCCTCTTTTGCGTCCTTCGGGTTTAATTTGTGGTTCGTCCTCTGCTTTGCTCTACCATGCCTCCTTCAGCTCGGTTCCATTGTCCTTTCGTGGGTCTTTCTGATTCTCGGGATGGTTGTGGAAAAGGTCTTACCAAACAATCCCTGCTCGTTCACTTGCACAACCGCCATTTTTGTGTCGGTGCTCAGGTATTAACGCGACAAACCCTCTCCAGTAGCTTGTCTGTTTATTCTTCGGCTGAGGTCACCTTTAAGCGTATGAGTATTTGGTTGTGTGGTGTTTGCCTTTCGACTCATTTGCTCACTTCTTGTTGTCGACATGGGGCGGAGGATTATGTTGAGGCGCCGGATTGTGGGGATGGGTTTGTCCGGTTTAATCTGTATGACCTTCTTCGTCCCGTTCCGTCCCCTGTGCCGTCGGTGGGAGGTTTTGACCAGGACATGCCCTCTTGCCTTTCTTTGGCGTCTCTTGATCGTTTGCTCTCAAAGGGGTTGCGCACGGTTAAATCTATCCCTCCTAGGTATTGACTTGGATTCGCGCGGGTTTTGAAGGGTGCCCTAGATGATGTCGTTGGCTCCCCTTTTGATGTTTCTCTTTGGGTTTCCTTGCTTGGCTTACCTCTTTGTGTCTTGAAGATCTTTTCCCCGAGGAGCAGTTTGGAGTGTAGAACTGCTATTAGACGACAACGTCAGGAAGAAGCTATTGCCGAGGCGATTCGTACTTGGGGAATTTCGGGGGGGAAGTTGTTGCTCTTGCGCGAAGCCCTTGCGGAGGTCTCTCCTTCTTTTTGTGAGAAGGAGGAGATTGACTTAGGCGAGCTCAACATCCGTCAGTGTCGTAAGAAGATTTCTGATGGTCATTACATGGCCGCCGTTCGTGTTCTTTCTTCGTTCGGTGTGGCTCCGTACACTGATGCCACCCTTCGGGCCCTCCAGGATAAGCACCCGGCTGCTCTCCCTCCTGCCCTCCCGTCTGAGCCTTTTGGCGACTGTCGGACTCACGGTTTGACGTGATTAAGGGCCACTCGACCGAGTCATTGTGTGACTCGACCGAGTGGACCTCTGAAAAGCGGTCTGTCCAGGTTTTGTGACCCTACTCGACCGAGTTACTGACCAACTTGACCGAGTACGTCGCCACTCGACCGAGTCACTGTGAGACTCCACCGAGTGGAGGTCATAGAGGCATTCTGTTTCATATTACGGACCCTACTCGACCGAGCTATTGACCAACTCGATCGAGTACGTTGCCACTCGACCGAGTCACTGTGAGACTCGTCGTAAGAGACGTTCTATCTCGGTTTTTGTAATGTCACTCGATCGAGTGGCGTAGGCACTCGGTCGAGTGGCACTTGTACGAACCGTGTCGTTTGCAATTTTAGATATCGATTTTGAAATTGCTTTTGATTTTTGATGACTTGACGAAATGGGCATAAATATGGCGGAATTTATACTCAATTCGGGACTCGAATACTCGTCGTATCCCATATTCGATTATCGAATCGATATGGCATACTAGAGTGAAAACGATAGAAGATTAATTTAAGTCGACTTAAATTAACTACCGCGATATGGTAGATTTCCTCCGCGTTAAATAATGTCGTAATTCTATTGAATTGTATTGACAATTACTTTAGCATCAACGGAAAATCGCATTAGTTAACTTATGTGACTAGATCGTTAGATTCGACATCCAATTAAGGAATTGGTATCGAATTTAATAGATCGACGCTTTGCTTAAATTGAAAGACATGATTTCCTCTGCATCCCGACGTCATAATTAATTCTCGCGAATTGTTTGACGTCGGATCCGCATCAACGGGTTTCGACCCTTATTAAATTACAATGTTTGCTTTTGAAAATCGATGTGATTATGTGACTCGAATAATGATGAAGACGAAATAAAAGAGATTATTGTTTAAGTTGACTTATCTCAATAATCAAATAGTCGGGGTACCGGAATAAGCGACCGTCAACGCTGTGTGCAGTAGACTTGTATATTCGTGTTTTCTTATTCCGATATCCCTCTTATTCGACACAAATCGACAAGTATTTTAATGCTTTTATATTGATGGTATTATCGATATTATGATACAATGAACAAAATAAAAAAAACGAAAGAAAAAACGAAGAAGATGAAGACGGACGACGAAGAGAGAAGGAGAAGAGAACGGGGTTTCGACACCCTCAACCTACATGTTCTTGTCTCGGATCGAACTCGTAACCGTGGTTTTAACACAAGAGTCTTCGAGGTGAATGAAGGTTAAGTTATGGTGGCTCGGGATTGACTCCTAAAACTAGGTTTAGGGTTTTTGCTAGTGTATTGCTTAGGGTTTGTAAAGATGTTGTGTGTGTGTGGGTGTAGGGTTGCTCTAGGGTTTCTTGGAGTTGTCAAAAGTGTGTCAAGTGGTGTTGCATGGGGTATATATATAGGCTAGGTTAGGGCACCCGGTTTAGGGTTACTCGACCGAGTAGGTGGCCAACTCGGTCGAGTGGCCCGTTCAACCTGCAGCCGGGCTCGAAATAGGCCCACTCGATCGAGTGGGTCGGGCACTCGATCGAGTGGCCCAAAGGGTTGCACGGGTCCATTAATCCTTGACTTTGGATGCCTGATGGGATTTGTGTTTGACTTGGACTTTTGATGCTTGATGGGACTTGGCCCGTGATCGCCGTTCGTCCAGAAGGACTAGCGAATCGTATCGGGCTTTGACCCAATCTGCCTCAGGTACTTGGCTTTCAAGTAGAATCCTAAGGGATCGCACTTCTAGCTTGACCGGTTGGACTGCTTCCATTTCATATGTCAGGTAATATGGAGTTGCTCCGGTTGCAGTGCGAATTGAAGTTCGGTATCCCCATAGGGCGAAGGGTATTTTGTCGGGCCAGTCTCGATAATTCTCAGCCATCTTTTTAAGTATGGTGACAATTGTTTTGTTGGCCGCTTCTACCGCTCCATTTGTTTTGGGTCGGTAAGGTGAAGATGTATGCCTCTGAATTTTGTATTTCGTCAGTAATGCAGTGGTTTCAGCTTGGAAGTGGGTCCCGTGATCACTGATAAATTCGTGAGGGATCCCATATCGGCATATGATCTGATTTTGGATGAATTTGGCCACGTGCTTGGCGTTCAAGACACGGTATGACTCAGCTTCGACCCATTTGGTGAAGTAGTCGATGCCCACTAGAATGAAGCAATGACCTCTGAAGAGTTATGGATCCTAAGTACCTAAGAGGGGGAGGGGGTGAATTAGGTACCTTTTTAAAATTTTAACTCAAACTTTATTAATTAAAGTGAGTTAGACTACGTGGACAACTAAAAGTTTGAATAAGTAAAAACTGGGAAATGTAACAGTCAGCCTGACCGTAACAATTTTGCCTTGGCAAGGGATTTAGCCACAGAGCAAAAGTTACAGTATGGTAGACTGTGGTCTGACTGCCTCTATTTCTCTTAACCAAAGATGATGTTACAGAGAAATATTACAGTATATCGACTGTTACAATTACTTTGAAAAACGCAACTAAAACTAATATTGATCCATGAACAAATGAGAGCGAAGCTAAACGACATGTGTTCTACTTTGTATGCAACGGAAGTAAATAGAAAAACATGAACACATTTGCGTTTTTGAATTGGTTCGGCCAACACTCTAAAGGCCTACGTCCAATGCTTTTCTTGTTAATAATTGTTAAGTAATCTACTCCGAAAACTTAAACCCTTACAATAAGAACCAATAACCTACTCCGGTTACGACTCTCGAGTTAGGAGGACTACTCCGTCTCCTAACTCTCCAATGACCTACTCCGGTCACGACTCTAAACAACTTACAAAGAAGTTACAATATTACAATCTAACTAAGTTAGACAAGAGCACTCATGATAAGTAGTAGCAGTTCATTCGACTGTGACTTTTGAAGACTTTAAAATATTTTGCAAAGACTTTTCTTAGCTTTTGAAACTTTAAAATCACAATTTGCAAAGGGAGATTTTGGCTGAAAAGTCTTGAGTATTGTGTGTGGTAAGCATCTCCTTAAATAGTGGAGCAAAAGGAAGATTGAACCTTCTTAAGAAGTCAACACTTTTTGAAATACACAAAAAGGTTGTAACTTTTATCAATGAAGCATAAGGAAGGCAATCTTGAAGGAGAGGAGCAAGGAAAGCAACTAAAACCTTTACCAAATGAGTAGGAGTGAAAGGGTTCTCGGTTGGGACAAGCACAAACAAGCCAAACACACTTTTTGAGGTTAACTCTTTGGGAGAGAGAGAAGCCTATCTTTTATTGTTTGGTAAAAAGGTATTCCAACCATATTGGGGATTATTTGGGAAAGTGTTTTGATGACACAAAATCAGTTGCTTGCATACCACAACAAACTCCAAAGTCACTTTTGAAAAGATTTGAAAGAGTAAAACTTTAAGGCTTGAAATCTTTTCTTTTAGATGAAGCATGTCGAATAGAAGTAACAGTCAACCAGACTGTTACAAACAGTTTGGTTGGCTAGTTACTTGAACTAACTACAAGATGTCAAAAGTTCTTATCTTTACATTGTGACACTCTATTTCATTCTCGATTCTTTGGGTGACTTGTCTTGATCTTCATTCAATCGTTCTCAACATTCATCGACTAATTCTTGATTAATCATAACCTGAAAAGTTTAAACTAGAAAAACACAAATTAAATAGGCTAGTCATCATCAACAACCCAACAAATTCCCCCTTTGATGATGACAAGCCCAATAAAAAATAAGTGTTTAGAAGTTCCCCCTCAACAAGTTAGTCGATCACAATCATCACGATTGTAGATATCACATAGAAAAGGAAGATTAAGCAAAAAAAAGGTTAGCAATACTTAAACCGATTAACTAACATATTTACTTAGACACAATTAGCAAGGAAGGACCAAAAGACGACTAACTACGCATGCTTTACCCTTTTCCCCCTCTTGGCATCATCAAAGAATCACGAATGCAAATCCCGGTCACAGCCATATCATAACAAAATAAGCATGAGATCATTAAGAGCAAAGTTAAGATAGGTTCAAGGGGTAACAGTCACATGGACTGTTACAAACAGTATCACAGTTACAAACCAAGGAGTTTTAAGAAGAGCAGGATAAAAAAAAAGAATTAAAATAGGTTTTTAAGTTTTAACAGAAGGATTAAAAGAGGGATAAGGTTCATAGATCATCATCATCAATTTCATCATCATCACCCGCCTTCACTTGAAGGGAGGTGAGCACATTCACATCCGCTTGAATTTCTGCCAACGCATCCCTAATCGGACGAAGTTCCTGTTCCATCCAGACTTTAAATTGCTTTTCCATCCATTCCTTTAACCCGGAAATACCCGATTGCACAATAGTAGATACTTCTTCACCCGTTATACCTACCTTATCCGTTTCGACCCCGACATTTTTGGTAGCAAGACGAAGCGTTACAAGCTTATTTTTAAGCACTCCAAGATGCATCCTCTTAAGGTTCACCGAGTTCATAAAATCGAACATATGAAGAGCACCCACGGAAGTGGTCAAAAGAACTCCCTTGAATTTTAAGATAGAGGATAACCACATACAATAAGGGTAACTAAGTTGTGACTCGCGGTTCGGTTCTGAATCTCGGTTGCCATTCGGGTAAAACGGATCATTAGGAGCTTGGGTAGGTTAACGGGTTTGTGTTTGACAATATGGTAGAGTACGTACTGCTGAGCAATGGTAAGTTTTCCCCTATCATTTGACGGTTTGTGCTTAGGCAATAAGGTCCGACCCAACAAATTAAAGAGAATTCGGTGAGGGAGCCTAAGTTGGTGGGCTTTTAGAGGACTTAGGGGCTCGGATTTTGGATCAAGGGTCGGGGTAATTTCGTTAGAAGAAACACCCGGTACAGCAACCCAGTTTGTAGAAGGCAGTATATCAAACCCATCTTGAGGAATTCCCAATATTTCAGCAAAGTCATCACAGGAGATGGTCAAAGATTTTCCATTAACTTTTGCACTTAGGTTTTCGGTAGTAGTCAATTTGAGAGTGGCAAAAAACTGAATTACCTCACAAATAAAGACGGGTTCTTGCATATTTAGAAGGTCGACCCACCTTTGTGCTTCTATGGCCTCACGAATAGAAAGAAAGGCAGGAGAAGAGTCATACCAGTCGGGAGGAAATACTCGGGATGTCCGGATTGTGTCAGTTCTGAGTATGGTTTTGCATTTTTGAAGGACAGTGGTAGAAAGTTGAAGCTTACCAAGCTGCTTCAAAACCGACTCTTTGTCCCACTTGGGGGTTAATTCCACCGGATCATCTTTGCCAATAAAAGACGCATTTTCTTTCGATTTCGGAGCCTTCTTCGTAGGAACCGGGTTAGATACAGTATGTTCCTCTGAATTTTGTGACCTAGACCCGGAATGATGAGACTCAGTAGATCTTGCCTTTTTGTTTGAGACCGTTTTTTCAGACCCATCAATATCATGCAGTACATCTCGAATTATGCCAGAAGGGGAAGGAGTTCGTTTTTCTGACACAATTTTGGGTTCCTCAACAGGAGTAGATTGAGCCTTTTGCCCTCTCGTGCGCTTTCGAACCTTCGGAACCGGTGACTTATCCCTAGCCGAAACTTCAATGGCCGTATCAGGTTGGGTCTCAGTTTCTTTTGCCTTAGAGCTTTTGGAGAGTTTCTTGGATTTTTTATTTTTGAGATTTGAGATGGGAATGTCATCTTTGAAGGCCATTGTAGCAGTTTTGGAGTTTGGAGAAGGAGTTGTGGTGACTTCTACCATGGTGGCAAGAGGAGTGATATGAAGAGGGGTATTTAGGGAGGTTTTCACCATTGTTAGAGAGAAAAAAAAACAGAGAATAAGGAAGGTAGGGGAAGGAAAGAAAAAAATGAGTTATTAATATACAGGCAACTGAGAAGAAATAACGTTTTTTTTTTTTCCGTTTTTTTTTCTTTTAAAATAAAAATCAAACTAACACCTTGAATGAAGGAGTAAATTCAAACGGAGTAGGGCGAGATGATGATGATGATGATAAAGGTGAGATTGGGAGAAGGTTAATTAAAGGGAGGAGTGAGAGGAATTAAAGAGGGGAAGGAAAATTCAAAGAAGCAGACATAGGGAAGGGGAATATTAAAGAAAGAAGGATTAGGGAGTAGGCTTTTCAGGGGTAGGTTTTAGGGGTGAGGGTAGGGAATTTATTTGGTGGGTGATGGGATGATACGTAAAACAACACAATTAATTTGTGGGTAAAAGATGGGAGGTAGTTTATGTAGGGAAGGATACTCCAATGGACCGTAACAAATAATACCATAACACACATGAACACAAATATTAACAGAACACATACAAATCACACTACTTAAGAATATATGATATCACTAGAAAAAGGGAATGCGACTCTTCTAACCAATCGTACGAGGAAGCAAGTAAGCACACGGAATTAGGTCGAACAAGTAATCAAACCAAGTTCAAGTCGGAATTTCTCGAATTGGTCTCTTGCTAATGGTTTAGTAAATATATCGGCTATTTGGTCCTCGGTATTGCAAAAAAGAACCTTAATATGACCTTTTTCGACATGATCTCTAAGAAAATGATGACGGATATCTATGTGCTTAGTTTTTGAATGTTGAATCGGATTTTTGGAAATGTTAATCGCACTAGTGTTATCACACATAATGGGAATTGAGTCAAAAAACATACCGTAATCTACAAGTTGTTGACGCACCCACAAGACTTGAGAACAACAATGAGCGGCACTAACGTACTCACTTTCAGTCGTTGATAGGGCAACCGTGTTTTACTTCTTAGACCCCCAAGAAATGAGGCACGGACCCAAGAAGATGGCAACACCGGATGTACTCTTCCTATCGACCGTGCACCCCGCATAATCTGCATCGGTATAACCTATAAGATCAAAAGGACTATGTGAGGGGTACCATAAGTAGAGTACTTGTGTTCCAACCAAATACCGAAGAATTCTTTTAACGGCCTTGAAGTGAGATTATTTCGGATTTGCTTGGAACCTAGCACATAAACAAACACTAAATAGTATATCGAGCCTACTAGCGGTCAAGTAGAGCAACGAGCCAATCATACCTCTATACACCGAATCGCTAATGTTCTTACCACTATCGTCTTTATCCATTTTGGATGAAGATACCATGGGTGTAGAGAAAGGCTTGGCATTGGTCATCCCGAATTTCTTTAGCATTTCCTTTATGTACTTTTGTTGGTGAATCATAATTCCTTCTTTCGATTGCTTGATTTGAAGTCCAAGAAAGAATCCAAGTTCACCCATCATGCTCATCTCAAACTTCGATTTCATTAGATTAGAGAAATAAAGATTAAGGAGTTCATTAGTTGCTCCAAATATGATGTCATCGACATATACTTGGACAACTAACAGTCCATCTGACTGTGACTTTATAAACAATGTCTTATCCACCGAACCTCTTTTAAAACCATTTTCAAGCAAGAATTTCGACAAACGGTCGTACCAAGCTCTTGGAGCTTGTTTTAAACCATAAAGTGCTTTGTCGAGTTTGTAAACATGTTCGGGATAATCATTATCTATAAAACCCGGAGGTTGCTCCACAAAGACATCTTCTTCTAGGTAACCATTTAGAAAAGCGGTTTTAACATCCATTTGAAAAAGCTTGATGCCTTTGTGGGCCGCAAAAGCTATTAGGAGACGAATTGCCTCAAGTCTAGCTACCGGTGCATAAGTTTCATCATAATCAATACCTTCTTGTTGATTGTAACCTTGCACCACTAGTCTAGCCTTGTTTCTTACGATTTCACCGGAATCGTCTAGCTTATTGCGAAAGACCCACCTAGTACCAATAACGGTACGATTAGGTGATCTAGAGACAAGATGCCATACCTCATTCCTCTTGAATTGATTGAGCTCTTCTTGCATAGCAATTAACCAATCGGCATCGGTCAAGGCGGCCGTGATATTTGGTGGTTCGAATTGAGAGACAAAGGCATTGCATGCATAGTAGTTGTTGAAGGATGATCTTGTCCTAACTCCGGATCTTAAGTCGCTGGTCATATTTGAGAGAGGATGTGAGCTTTGATGCTTCCATCTCCTTGGAGTGAAAGCTTCATTTTCCTCCTCGACTGTAACAGTCCCTTCGACTGTAACTTCATGGCTGGAAAGTAACTCCACACCAGATTCAGTGGACTCTGTTGGTCCCTTTCCCTTAGAAGCTGCTTGGATGGTACGTGAAGAGTCAGTATCAGGAGGGTTGTCTGTTCCCCCTGAACTTGTGCCCTCGTCAGAAAGTAACGGTCCATCTGACTGTAACTCAGCAGCTTCACCATTTTCTCCTTCTTTAAGTATGCTTTCATTTCGAATGAGTCCAATCTCAAAGTCATCGTCTTCTTCATCATTTTGTACCTGTTCAAGAAGACTAGATTCATCAAAAATGACATGCACACTTTCTTCCATAGTCATAGTTCTCTTATTATAAACTTTATAAGCCTTACTATGACTAGAATAGCCCAAGAACACGGCCTCATCACTACGTGGGTCAAATTTTCCTAGATTATTTTTACCATTATTGTGTACAAAGCATTTGCTCCCAAAGCATCTAAAGTAGGAAATATTAGGTTTTCTTCCACGTAGTAATTCGTATGGTGTTTTGTTGATTATGCTTCTTATCATGACTCGATTATGAATGTAGCAAGCGGTGTTAACGGCCTCGGCCCAAAAACTTCTAGGCAACTTACTACACAAAAGCATCGTTCTAGCCATGCTCTCAAGGGTTCTATGCATTCTTTCAACAAAACCATTTTGTTGAGGGGTTCTAGGGGCCGAAAAGTTGTGATCAACTCCATTTTCATCACAATAAGCACCAAAAGATGAGTTCTTAAATTCGGTTCCATGATCGGTTCTAATAGACACTAATTTTAGGTCAAGTTTGTTTTGAATCCTTTTTAACCAAATAAGAAATTCATCAAATGCTTCATCTTTGGAACTTAAGAATAAAGTCCAAACAAATCTAGAGTAGTCATCAACAATCACACAAGCATATCGACTACCACCTCTACTCCTCACTCTCATAGGACCACATAAGTCAATATGTAACAATTGTAGAGGTCGAGTCGTACTAACAATCTTTTTGGATTTAAAGGAGCTTCTAACATGTTTGCATTTTGCACATTGTTCACATACTTTATCAAACTCAAACTTCATGTTAGGGAAACCATCTACTAGATCTAGTCTTTTAAGAGTATTTAGAGTTTTAGTGCTAACATGCCCAAATCTTTTATGCCACAACCAAGGGTCATTTTTCATAACACTCATGCAAGACAAAGTTTGACCATTTAAAGTGTTCAAGTCGGTTAAGTACACATCTTTGACTCTTCTACCTTCAAGAACAACTTCATGAGAAGTGGCATCAATTATACGACAAAAATTAGCACTAAATTCTACCACATTACCACGATCACATAATTGAGAGATGCTTAAGAGATTATGCTTCAAACCTTTGACAAGCCGCACATTGTCGACACAAACCGATGAAGACTTACCAACCTTTCCAAGACCTATAACTTCACCTTTCTTGTTGTCTCCAAAGGTTACCGTGCCACAATTATATGCTTCAAGTGAGAGGAATTGGCTCTTGTCTCCCGTCATGTGACGAGAGTATCCACTGTCTAGGTACCAATAGCGGCGGCCTCTCACCAAGCCCTACAAGCAAATCAAGGTTTAGTTTTAGGAACCCAAACTTGTTTGGGTCCCTTAGTTACAGTCGATGTGACTGTATCTTTCCTAACCCACACCATTTTGTTTTTTTTCGGACCATTGTTCCTTTTTGGACCATTTTTCTTTTTCGAACCATGATACTTAAGCTTACAATTGTGGTGATAGTGTCCGGTTTTACCACAATGATAGCATATGATGTACTTGGGAAGTGCGACATATTTTCGTTTTCTAAAATCTCTTTTAGAGGGATCGGGGTCGTAAATGTTACAGTCTTCACGTCTGTTCCATTTGAACCCTTTTCCACCCTTTTTTCGACACAAATCATCTTGTTTAGTAAGAAAGTTTAGAACGGTTTGACTTCCTTCCCAAGTTCTATACACACGCCTAGCCTTGATTAACTCGTTAATGGTGGTTTGAATGGTCGAAGTGAGCGACTCATTTTCTTTAGACACTTTCTCAAAATTTTCTTCAAGAGTGTAGCATTTGACTCTGTATTCACGAATAATCCTATCTCTTTGCTCAATTAGACCCTTTAAGTTATGAGTACATGCTTCAAGATGTAAAATCTTGGGATTTGAAGAATTAGACTCACAAATTTTTTCTTTAGCAACATTTTCTTGAAGTTTTCTTAAATCCCCTTCGAGCAAGTTGAGATTGACCTTAAGACACTCATTTTCTGTAGACAACTCAATCAACTTCGAGTTAAAAGACTCATTGCTCTTAGGTTGATTAGAGGTTTCCCTTTTTAGACTTGGAAGTTCATTTATTAGACTCTTGTTAGTCTTTTTCAGATTTTTTTATCTCTTCTTTAACTTCAGAAGTCACAGTCATACTGTCTGTTGCTTGGAGAGTTTCTTTAAGACAGACGTTTTCCATGGCTATTTCTTCTTGCATAGCCAACGACCTTTTAGTTTGGCTACGACATCTATCAAATAGACTATCAAGAAGCTTACACACTTTATCTTTAGAGTAAGTTCGGACCTTGGCTTTAAGTTTGATTACCTCATTATCGGAATCGGAGTCGGAATCGTCGGGATTAGCCATGAGACACCTAAGGTGTTCAATTTTGGAGTTATTATTTTTGGTGAGACAAATTTTAGCTTCTAACTCCTCTTCTATGGTTTCCTCTTCCTCGGAATCCGCCATACCCCAAATAGCCGACATGACTTTGTGTTTATATTCCTTTTTAGCCTTGTCTCATTTTTCCCTAGACCTAATATCATCCCATTTAGGACATTCCTTAATTTGGTGATTTTTATCACCACACTTAAAGTATCCTATAGTTGAGTTAGGTCGTTTTTTAGGAAAACGTTTTTTATAAGAGTTGTTGTTGAACTTACGGTTTCCTTGACCATTTACCAATCGGACTAGATTCTTTGTAAACATGGCAAACCCATCCTCTTCGTCCTCTTCCTCATCACTTGAGGTGGACTTTAGAGCAAGACCCTTTCCCTTGGCGTTGTCACTAGAACGCTTCACGATGTTTAGTTCGTGAGCCATTAGTGACCCCATTAGTTCATGAAGGGTCAATTTGGATAGGTCTTTGGCTTCCTCTATGGCGGTGACCTTGGGTTGCCATTTATCGGTAAGACTACGAAGAATTTTTCGAATGATGTCTTCCGACTCGAAATCTCTTCCGAGACTCTTAAGCCCATTAATGATACAAGAAAACCGACTAGACAAAATATTAATGGATTTGTCCTTGGACATGTGAAACATCTCATATTGTTGCATGAGAAGATCAATACGGTGCTTATTGACTTGAGACGTACCCTCATAAGCAAGCTCGAGGGAATCCCAAATCTCCTTAGCCGAAGGAAATCCACTAATGCGACTCACTTCCTCCTCTCCGACACATCTTTGGAGAATAGACATGGCTTTGGAATTTTTCTCGACAATTTTAAAGTCATTTTCATCATATTTAGACTCATCTTTGGTTGTGACTTTTCCGGTCGTGGTATCGACAACATTAATCTCTATAGGTCCATCTTTTATAATTTTCCAACATTGATAGTCAATACTCTTGATATAGTGTTCCATTTTAAGTTTCCACCATCCAAAATTCTCATCGGTAAAGACCGGGATCTTGGAGTGTTTTGAAGAATCCATATTGTAGGATCAAACTCTTGGGTGGTTAGCCTTTTGAAGAGTAGTAGGCTCTGATACCAATTGAAGAGTTATGGATCCTAAGTACCTAAGAGGGGGAGGGGGTGAATTAGGTACCTTTTTAAAATTTTAACTCAAACTTTATTAATTAAAGTGAGTTAGACTACGTGGACAACTAAAAGTTTGAATAAGTAAAAACTGGTAAATGTAACAGTCAGCCTGACCGTAACAATTTTGCCTTGGCAAGGGATTTAGCCACAGAGCAAAAGTTACAGTATGGTAGACTGTGGTCTGACTGCCTCTATTTCTCTTAACCAAAGATGATGTTACAGAGAAATATTACAGTATATCGACTGTTACAATTACTTTGAAAAACGCAACTAAAACTAATATTGATCCATGAACAAATGAGAGCGAAGCTAAACGACATGTGTTCTACTTTGTATGCAACGGAAGTAAATAGAAAAACATGAACACATTTGCGTTTTTGAATTGGTTCGGCCAACACTCTAAAGGCCTACGTCCAATGCTTTTCTTGTTAATAATTGTTAAGTAATCTACTCCGAAAACTTAAACCCTTACAATAAGAACCAATAACCTACTCCGGTTACGACTCTCGAGTTAGGAGGACTACTCCGTCTCCTAACTCTCCAATGACCTACTCCGGTCACGACTCTAAACAACTTACAAAGAAGTTACAATATTACAATCTAACTAAGTTAGACAAGAGCACTCATGATAAGTAGTAGCAGTTCATTCGACTGTGACTTTTGAAGACTTTAAAATATTTTGCAAAGACTTTTCTTAGCTTTTGAAACTTTAAAATCACAATTTGCAAAGGGAGATTTTGGCTGAAAAGTCTTGAGTATTGTGTGTGGTAAGCATCTCCTTAAATAGTGGAGCAAAAGGAAGATTGAACCTTCTTAAGAAGTCAACACTTTTTGAAATACACAAAAAGGTTGTAACTTTTATCAATGAAGCATAAGGAAGGCAATCTTGAAGGAGAGGAGCAAGGAAAGCAACTAAAACCTTTACCAAATGAGTAGGAGTGAAAGGGTTCTCGGTTGGGACAAGCACAAACAAGCCAAACACACTTTTTGAGGTTAACTCTTTGGGAGAGAGAGAAGCCTATCTTTTATTGTTTGGTAAAAAGGTATTCCAACCATATTGAGGATTATTTGGGAAAGTGTTTTGATGACACAAAATCAGTTGCTTGCATACCACAACAAACTCCAAAGTCACTTTTGAAAAGATTTGAAAGAGTAAAACTTTAAGGCTTGAAATCTTTTCTTTTAGATGAAGCATGTCGAATAGAAGTAACAGTCAACCAGACTGTTACAAACAGTTTGGTTGGCTAGTTACTTGAACTAACTACAAGATGTCAAAAGTTCTTATCTTTACATTGTGACACTCTATTTCATTCTCGATTCTTTGGGTGACTTGTCTTGATCTTCATTCAATCGTTCTCAACATTCATCGACTAATTCTTGATTAATCATAACCTGAAAAGTTTAAACTAGAAAAACACAAATTAAATAGGCTAGTCATTATCAACAACCCAACAACCGTCCCGAAAGGGTGCACTTTCCCAATTATGTCAATACCCCATGTCGAAAATGGCCATGGTGATGTCATGGTATATAAGAGGGAGGATGGCATATGTTGTACATTGGCGAAGATCTGACAGTTATGGCAGTGTTTGACATATAACTGACAGTTTATTTCAATGGTGTTCCAATAATACCCGAGCCTCATGATTTTGCGGGCTAGCATATGAGCGTTCATATGCGGGCCGTTTTCCCCGTCGTGTACTTCGGCCATTACCTTTTCGGCCTGTATTTTGTCGATGCATAGGAGTAGAGCCCCTTGTGCTGTCTTTTTGTATAATTGCCTGTCGTCTGTGCGAACAAATTGGATTGCCAACCTCCGCAGGGCTTTCTAAGCCCGGTTTTCAGTTCCCGGGGGATACTCTCCCGTTGCCAAGTTGGTTAGGACTGACTGATACCAAGGTTCTGGGTCAGCTAGCTCGATGTCCTGGATGGCGTGTACATACGCCGGCTCGGACTGTCTTTCGACACAGATTGGCATGCTGGTTAGGTGATCCGGGATATTCAGTAAAGATGCTAATTTGGAAAGCGCATCTGCAAACTAATTTTCTTTTCGAGGTAGGTATATATATTCCACCTTCTGGAATTGTTTCTCTAGAACTCGTACCCGTGCTTGGTAAGCCACGAGATTGGCGTTCCGAGTTTTCCATTTTTGGAGTGCTTGATTTACGACCAATGATGAATCACCATGGACCCGGAGGTTTGTTACCCCTAAATCGGCGGCGGCTTGCAACCTGTGAATGCATGCTTCGTATTCGGCTGCGTTATTGGTCACGTCAAAGTCCAATTTGATTGATAAGGGAGTGTGTTCTCCCTGCGGTGAAATTAGCAGAATTCCGACCCCGAATCCTCGAAAGTTGGACGCTCCATCAAAATATAAATCCCATGTCTCAGTATCGGTATGAAATATGTCTTCATCAGGAAAGGACCAAGTATCGGTGTGTCCGTCTTCGGGTATTGGGCTATCGGCGAGGAACTCGGCTACCACCCGTCCCTTGATGGCTTTTAATGGTACAAATTTGAGGTCGAACTCGGATAACATTAAAGCCCATCTGGACATCCTGCCGTTGAGGATGAGCTTCTCGAACAGGTATTTGATGGGATCCATTTTGGATAACACATGTACCTCGTGACTAAGCACGTAGTGTCTGAGCTTTTTAGTGGCCCAAACCAGAGCTAGGCATGTTTTCTCGAGCATTGTGTACTTGCATTCATATTCGAGGAACTTTTTACTGATGTAGTAAATAGCCCGTTCTTCTGAATCAACTGTCTGGGCCAGCATAGCCCCCATGGCTGTCTCGGTCGTTGTTAGGTATAATGACAGAGGCAGGCCGGGTTGAGGTGGCATTAGTACTGGCGGAGCAGACAGAATCTCCTTTATTTTATCGAAAGCCGCTTGACATTTGTCGTCCCACAGTACCCGTTCCCCTATCTTCAGTTTCTTGAAAATGGGCTCACATACCATGGTTAATTTTGAAATGAACCGGCTAATGTATTGGACTTTCCCGAGAAACCCCCGTATTTCTTTTTCGGTCTTGGGTGGTTGCATCTCGGTGATGGCTTTGATTTTAGCTGGGTCGACCTCGATGCCGCGTTGGCTAACGATATGGCCCATTAATTTGCCCGACGTTACCCCAAAACTGCATTTTTGTGGGTTTAGTCTCATGTTGTACTTACGTAGCCGGGTGAAGAATTTTCTTAGGGCCGAGATGTGCCCACTTCGGTCCTTGGACTTAACGATCATATCGTCCATGTAGACCTCCACTTCTTTGTGTATCATGTCATGTAGTAAAGTAGTGGCGGTCCGTTGATAAGTGGCCCCGGCATTGATAAGCCCAAATGGCATAACAGTGTAACAGTAAGTACCCCAAGGCGTAGTGAAGGTGGTCTTACTCATGTCCTCTTCTGCCATTTTAATCTGATTGTATCCGGCATACCCGTCCATGAACGATAGAAGGGCATGATCGGCCGTGTTGTCCACCAGTATGTCGATGTATGGTAACGGAAAATCGTCTTTTGGGCTTGCTTTGTTGAGGTCTCGGAAATCCACACATACCCGCACCTTGCCGTCCTTCTTGGGTACCGACACGATGTTTGCAACCAAGTCTGGATATTCAGACACTTGTATAAAGCCCGCTTTGAATTGCTTGTCGACTTCCTCTTTGACTTTGAGGGACCATTCGGGCTTCATTCTTCGGAGTTTTTGCTTTACCGGTTTGCACCCATCTTTGATGGGTATTCGGTGTTCGGCTATTTCCCGGTCTATACCCGGCATGTCCTTGTAGGACCACGTAAAAACGTCCTTGAACTCTTGGAGGAGGTCTGTGAATTGTCTTCTCTCCTCTGGGTCTAAGGATAGGCCCAACTTAAGCATCCGGGGTTCTAAAGTGGTTCCCACGTTGATGGACTCGGTTTCTTCGATTACCGGATCTCGGGACTCCCTTTGTTCGAGCTGCTCGATCAGATGTGGAGGTAGAGGTACCTGTTCGTCGGGCTTCTCAATGTCATTGCATATAAAATCTTTGTAATTGATAAAATTTTGGAAATAAGACAAGTCGTAAGCAGAACGGTTTTCGTTATTATTATTAATAGTAAATTTTGTGAAGAGCTTGAAAAGAGCGGCCATCTGATCGTTGGTCAGTGGCGGAATAGGGAGAGGTCTTGGGACAGGCCCCGAGACCTCAGTGGATGTGGCTAAAGGAAAGGGAGTTACAGACTCGACTTTAGCACCGGACCTCCTAGACTCAGACTCAGACTCCGACTCTGACTCAGACTCGGACTCAGTATCTGATATGTCTCCCTCGCCAGTGGTCAGCTTGTAGACCCGCCCCTGGTTGTCGGTCCATTTGACGGTCTTTCTCCAGGCCCGCTTCCCTGTATCTGCACCAACTTCGGTGATCAGCTTCGTTGGGTCAAACCGATCGCTGAGAAGGATAAGGTTGACCAAGTCGTCCTTCGGAGCGGGGACGGCCTTGTCTTCTCCAAATAAGAGCCCCAGCACGGGCTCAGAATTGTTTCCACCCTCCTGGGATTCGGCCTGGACGATGGTGAATATACCGTCAGGGATGTAGTTGCATTCCCGAGCCGTTTTGGTCTCGGGATATGTGATGGTGGGTTGATAGAGGCCCACCTGGATCGTCCCAAACACGGGAGTGACGAACTTGATTGCATATGCCCGACCCACGTTTTCCGAGCTCATAGTATATCCCAAACCGAGCCGAGACTCTCTGTTGTCCAGGACCTCGATGATCTTCCCTGCCGGAAGGTACGACCTTGAGGTAGCTCCGGGTAGGTAACCCAGATTTTGTAGCATCGTGTCGATGCTAACGGTGAAGTAAGGCTTGAAGAGATATGTCTCATCAATCATGCCCACGAAGTCGAATCCTCGTGGTTCGGCCCGGTTTGTGGCATAACAACTAGCCACGGTGATAGGAGTAGCCTCTAGTGTGATGATGCCGTCCCGAAGTGGCATCTTGACTTTCCTATGTAAGGTAGAGGACACAGCCTTGACTGCATGGATCGACGGCCTCCCTAGTAGCAGGTTAAAGGATGAGGTGACATCAATCACCTGGAACTCTAACTCTTTTTCGATCGGGCCAGTTATGATCTTTAGTTTAACGGCCCCGACAACAGGTTTTGGGCTTCCGTCGAAAGCCTGGATGGTCTGCGCCGTCGGAAGGTAATCGACATCGGTGATGCCGAGGGCTTTTGCGGTCCTTAGAGGAAGGACATTTACGGCGGATCCGTCATCGATAAGCGTCATCGAGAGGTATTTGCCTCACAAATGACGGTAATGTATAGGGCCAGATTATGATTGGGCCCAAATACCGGTAGGTCGGACTCGGAGAAGGTGATGAGTGGGCCCTCTTCCTTGGATTTGCCTTCGAGATAAGGCATGATAGTGGCTACCATTTCAGATGGGGTAGCCTGTGAGTCGACCTTGATTTCATCGAGAGCCTTAGTTAGTGCTTCCCGATGAGCTTGCGAGCTAACTAAGAGTTGCCATACAGTTAAGTCAGCTCGAACCCTCTTCAATTGGTGGACCAGAGTCGTGTCCGGGGTTGGTTCTTCGAGGGTAGGCTCCGTCCTGGCAGGTTCAGTGACGGATATAGGAGTAGAACGCCCCGCTGTGGCGAGATGGTTGGTGGCTAAGGCTTTGGATTTAGCCTTTTGGAGCTCTTCAAGGGTGATGGGGACAACTTCCCCTTTGGTTAAGTACACATCATCCTCGTCATCGAACCATATCCCGTTGATTCGTGGGATATAGGGGGAGATGAGGTGAGAGCAGTCTATTACCTCTCCCGTGAATATAGCATGGGCGCTGAATGGGTTTTCTTTGTTGCTCGGCTTGTCTCTGGGCAACGGGATTTTCCCGCTCTCGATAAGATCTTGGATCAGGTGCTTTAACCTCCAACATTTTTCAGTATCATGCCCGTTACCCCGGTGGTACTGACAGTAGGCTTGGGCATTATAAGTTTTGGGCCTCTTCTCTACTGGAGGTTCTGCAGTTGGGCCTATCGGTTGGATCAGGCCCTTTGAAGATAGCCTTTGTAAGGCATAAGTATAGGTAATCCCTATATCTGTGAATACCCGATTTGGTGTATTCTTTTTAGATGAGGTGTCAAGCAGGTTTACCTCGTCGAAGATGCTGCGCGTTGCAGCTGCAGGTGTGGGCTTGTTTGTAGATGAACTAGCCCCTTGATAACCTTTAGTAGAGGCCTTAGTCAGGCTCTCCAGTCTCAAGTCATCCTCGATTCTCGTGCCCATTTCAGTAAGGGAAGCGAAGTTGGGGATGATGGCATACCGGAGATGGACCCGATAGGATGGGAGGAGATTTTTGACAAAAGCTTCCACTAGAGCCTTCTCGCCGGGCTTGTCGACCAGTTTCACGCTCTCGGCCCGCCATCTTTGCAAATATTTTGTGAACCCTTCTTTGGGCTCTTGAGCCATGACCTCCAGAGTACGCATTGTAGTCTGGATTTCAGTGTTATCGGCGTAGTTCTGAGCAAATTCGGTCGCCACATCGTCCCAAGTCTTGTATTTCTTGGGGTCGAGCCTGTAGAACCAGACCTTGGGATGCTTCTCCAAAGAGGATGGGAATAGGTGCTTGAACATGGTGGACTTTACCCCTTTGACCGCCATGAAGTCCTTGAAGGCTCGGATATGATGGACCGGGTCTTCGGTACCCTCAAACATAGGAATTCCCGTCAAGTTGAGGTTGGCAGGTAGCTCGTCATTCAAAGGTGAATAAGTACGAGCATTTTCGGTGTGGATCGAGTTGTTCGTCGATAGGTGGACTTGCTCTTCGAGCCTACGAACAACACTGATCAACTCAGCTATGGGCCCAGTGGGCTCAGCTCCTTCAACTGGGGCCGTTTTCTCCATGGCGCTCAGGCGGGTAGCTAACGTTGCTTGGTTAGCCTGAATGGAGGTCAGTTGAGTCTCGATCTTGGTCAGGGCATCTTTCAACTCTTCCATTTTGCGTTGATGTCGGGTTGCGGGTGGCATGTCTGTAAGAACACCGCGTAATCAGAAACTAGCCCAGAAATCCCGGAATAGAAACTACATCCCGAACAAGATTAAAAGAGGAAATGACTCGAAAGGACGCTTAGACGGGTGACTGGTGAAATGTGGGCCTTCCTTAGGATTCGGCGAGTGGGCCTAGTCTTGTTCGAAGGAAGGTTCACGTGAGATATCCCCAGACTTTTGACTCGATTGTGTTGACGGGCCCTCCTTCGTAAGAGTATGTCCAACTTAGGTGGGCCTTGCCTTAGTCTAATAAGGCGGACTGGGATAGGGAAGAAACCCGTGATGTAAGATCGACAAAGTTTCGACGCTAGAGAAACTTGACAACTTAAGACATGACCCGACACTGCTAAATTCGGGAAGTCCTAAGAAGAGGGAAGTTTTGAAAATTGATTGTTTTTGAAAAAGTCCGAGAAAACAAGTAATTTTGAGTTTT
This sequence comes from Agrostemma githago, assembly GCA_958450325.1. Lineage (NCBI taxonomy): Eukaryota > Viridiplantae > Streptophyta > Magnoliopsida > Caryophyllales > Caryophyllaceae > Agrostemma > Agrostemma githago. The sequence goes on from OY288239.1 coordinate 13,964,485, forward strand.
GAATCGGGCAGCATACCGTCTAGAGAATAGGCCATTTTGAGTAAAATCATAAGTCCTAAATTCGGCATGTCCCGGGTTTTGAAATCGAATGTCTTGAAAAAGATGCAATTTTTGAAAAGTTGACATTTTTGAAAACGACTCGAAAACCAAGTAGCACGTAGTCACACAAGCATTATAACGACGCCATGTATGCTCTACACTAAGTCTCGGTCGGTCTGAGAGGGTCTATACCAATGTACATAGTCTAGACGTTGATCGGGACGGACTCTCTAAGTCAAATTGAGCTTAGAACATGCCGCGAAACCCACTCGAATCGACTATGGACACCTTTTGACATATCCATGTTGGGGTACATCAATGGTATAGTGGAACGTCGGTCGCCAGTACTGGCCCGGGAAAATATGGGTTATGTATGAACCGTAAAACTAAAACGCGTATTGTATTTGTCAAACGATTTCTATTCGAGTCTCACACTGAGGATGCCGATGGTAAGTCACACATCAGTTAATCCCCAGCAGAGTCGCCAAATTGTGGACATGACATAGGTCCACCCCGACGCGGCCACGCGTGGGTTTGGGTAGGCGAATGAATCTCCATATGAGAATGGATCGAATTGAAATTTAGGTCTATGTGGAGTCGCCACCGAATTTTGTAGTTATTCGGAACCATTCGAGCCCACTCTATGTCGTAGTGGTCCGTATACAAAATACAGCCCATTTCCGATGTCAGAGTTTATTGGGCTCGTCCCTTTGCATTCGATACCAATACCGACATTATCGGATATTGTGTATCGAATGACTCTCGTGCGCCAACGGTTTCGGGCATCCGGAAACCGAGGTTCTGAGTAAGGGGTGAGGGTACGTGTTGGGAAGCCCACAAAGGACACCCAACCCCGCCCGCACATTAGCGGCCTCTACTAAGAATTCGAATGACTTTCCAATACGCGCGTTAGTTGAATGGGAAAATGATATGCAAAGATTGTTTTCCCTAAACATGTGAATGGAAATGAAAAGGGTTTCTAAGTTAATTTAATGCAATTCATTCTAACGTCGAAGTTGAATTTTAGCATGTGGGTTCATTTTAGTAAAATAAAATAAACAACCAGAAATTGACAAGAGAAACAATAAGCGCGTTAGTAACGATATAACAGTTTATGAAATATTGAATGATATAGAATGATGCAAATGAGTTAATGCATGATTTTGAAAGAGGTGTTTCACGTGATAGATTAGGCACGTGTTGACTTAAGTCACGAAAATGATTAACGAGACTCGAATGTGATGTGTAGGACTCACCGTTTGACGTGATTAAGGGCCACTCGACCGAGTCATTGTGTGACTCGACCGAGTGGACCTCTGAAAAGCGGTCTGTCCAGGTTTTGTGACCCTACTCGACCGAGTTACTGACCAACTCGACCGAGTACGTCGCCACTCGACCGAGTCACTGTGAGACTCCACCGAGTGGAGGTCATAGAGGCATTCTGTTTCATATTACGGACCCTACTCGACCAAGCTATTGACCAACTCGATTGAGTAAGTTGCCACTCGACCGAGTCACTGTGAGACTCGACCGAGTGGAGGTCGTAAGAGACGTTTTGTCTCGGTTTTTGTAATGTCACTCGATCGAGTGGCGTAGGCACTCGGTCGAGTGGCACCTGTACGAACCGTGTCGTTTGCAATTTTAGATATCGATTTTGAAATTGCTTTTGATTTTTGATGACTTGACGAATTGGGCATAAATATGGCGGAATTTATACTCAATTCGGGACTCGAATACTCGTCGTATCCCATATTCGATTATCGAATCGATATGGCATACTTGAGTGAAAACGATAGAAGATTAATTTAAGTCGACTTAAATTAACTACCGCGATATGGTAGATTTCCTCCGCGTTAAATAATGTCGTAATTCTATTGAATTGTATTGACAATTACTTTAGCATCAACGGAAAATCGCATTTGTTAACTTATGTGACTAGATTGTTAGATTCGACATCCAATTAAGGATTTGGTATCGAATTTAAAAGATCGACGCTTTGCTTAAATTGAAAGACATGATTCCCTCTGCATCCCGACGTCATAATTAATTCTCGCGAATTGTTTGACGTCGGATCTGCATCAACGGGTTTCGAGCCTTATTAAAATACAATGTTTGTTTTTGAAAATCGATGTCATTATGTGACTCGAATAATGATGAAGACGAAATAAAAGAGACTATTGTTTAAGTTGACTTATCTCAATAATCAAATTGTCGGGGTACCGGAATAAGCGACCGTCAACGCTGTGTGCAGTACACTTGTATATTCGTGTTTTCTTATTCCGATATCCCTCTTATTCGACACAAATCAACAGGTATTTTAATGCTTTTATATTGATGGTATTATCGATATTATGATACAATGAACAAAATAAAAAAAACGAAAAAAAAAACCAAAAAAGATGAAGACGGACGACGAAGAGAGAAGGAGAAGAGAACGGGGTTTTGACACCCTCAACCTACATGTTCTTGTCTCGGATATAACTCGTAACCGTGGTTTTAACACAAGAGTCTTCGAGGTGAATGAAGGTTAAGTTATGGTGGCTCGGGATTGACTCCTAAAACTAGGTTCAGGGTTTTTGCTAGTGTATTGCTTAGGGTTTGTAAAGATGTTATGTGTGTGTGGGTGTAGGGTTGCTCTAGGGTTTCTTGGAGTTGTCAAAAGTGTGTCAAGTGGTGTTGCATGGGGTGTATATATAGGCTAGGTTAGGGCACCAGGTTTAGGGTTACTCGACCGAGTAGGTGGCCAACTCGGTCGAGTGGCCCGTTCAACCTGCAGCCGGGCTCGAAACAGGCCCACTCGATCGAGTGGGTCGGGCACTCGATCGAGTGGCCCAAAGGGTTGCACGGGTCCATTGACTTGGACCTTGACTTTGGATGCTTGATGGGATTTATGTTTGACTTGCACTTTTGATGATGTGAGGTTGTTTTGTGTGTCTCGAAAACGACTTTGACCGGGGTTGACCCAATCGCAAAAAGTCGCTTTTACTCCCGGTGTCGGTTTTGGCCCAAATTATTCTTGTTTGACTCAGAATGATCCACTGGGCCTGGATTCAAGGTTGGTTTTGTGAGATTTGTACTCTGTAAGTGTGTTAGCCAACAATTAATGGATTTGAGCCCGTATCCGAGCGCATAGAAGCATGTTAGCATCCGATCATCATCGGGTGTTTTTTGGGAAACTACCATAGACACCTGGCAGTCAAAATGCGGGTGTCTACAGAGCCCCCACTCTGACTGAGGCTTGGACAGGGCGAAAGTCAGAGTTGCCACCAGGCCAATCGAGGATTGAAACCTGGCGGACTTCCGGTCGGGTCGTTTATAGTCCATTAGACTTGCGTGAAGGGCTCGCCAGCCACAAGATAGAAACCATACCTGGGCTGATGATAATACTCCGTGGGGCATTTGGACTTGTCGCGTAAGTCCTGGGTGTGCCTGTGTGTAGGCCCATCCTGTGAAAATGCCGGGGAGGTGTAGTGGTTTGCGTGTCTCTGTTTGAGTCATACCTGTATGGGCTACATAAAATGCATGCAACACGTAGGTAGTAAAATGACTCGCGCTGGGGAGAAATGATTTTTGAAAATTTGAATTTTTCGAAATCTTGAAAATTTGAGATTTTTGAATTTTGGAAACTTTGAGATTTTTGACTCCTAACAAAGATTAAGAAAGTTCGGGATGGAGATTTCCGTGCTAGTATCGAGACTAGGCTTGCGGTTTGATTCCAATTAGGATTAGGAAATTTTCCTAAACAGTTTGCAAGGCTAATGCTATATATAGCCCTCCCTTGCTCTTGATTTCTCCATAATTCTCATCACAAATCAACCCCTTCTTTAAAGAAAATCTCTTTATTTCCCTCAAGGCAAAAAAGAAAATTCCTTTATTTTCTTAAGGAATTAGTCATGGGAATCGATAGATTGACCATTATGCTGCAGGAGTGGTCTCGTCGCTTTAGGGACACGGATAGGGTGGCGCTCAACCAGACGGGTATAACTCAGCTGTAACCGTTCCGTCAGATGGTGGTTGATCGCTACTTTTTGGATGCATGCTTGGCTTACTGGGATGACATATATCATATCTTTGCCTTTCCTCGGGGCGAAGTCTGCCCTTTACCTGAGGAGATTGCAGCTATAGGAGGATGGAACCCAATACTCCGTCCCGCTGTTCCGTACTCGATCTATGACCCGAGGAGGAAGCTGAGAGAATTTCTGGGGCTCTCCCACAACGAGTTATCCCGCATGATGGAAGGTGATAAAATTTCTCTGATCGACTTGGCTGAGAAATTTATGAATTCTCTTGATGTCCGAGTCAGACCGGCTTACAGCCGTAGGGCTTTTTCTTTCTGTATGCTCCACGTATATGCTTTCGAGGGTCACATGGACTTGTTATCTTGCATGGGAAACACCCGTCTTCTGACCGTAGTAGATTTGATGGAGACTGAACACAGCCCGGCTTGGCTCATCACGGGCGGATTATCCAAGGATTGGACAGCCGCAAGAGGGACTCATCAATTCGTCTTACCGGGAGCACCCGATTGCTGCAAGTATGTTACTTTGCAATTTATTTTTTTGATTTCGATCTTTTTTGATTTTTTTCTTCGCGGGTGGTTTGCTGTAGCGAGCACTTGGTCGAGTCACCCTGGCACTCGACCGAGTGCCCTCGTAAAAAGCCCCATGTTTGTGTTCAGGGGTACCACTCGATCGAGTGTCCTAGGCACTCGATCGAGCGGCCCTGGGCGAACGCTTATTTCTCCTCGGGAACTCATGTTTTTGGTTCTTTTTACAGATTTGGCAATATGAGAGGCTATCAGTGATAGATCCTCCTCTTGATGCGAGCAACTATCGTCATAACCAGGTGATGACGAGGAGGCGGGCCATTGACTTTTCTCGTCAGATCACGCAAAAGTATTGGGACAAGGTTTTGTCATTCCATGGCGGCCCGTTAATTCGATGGGTAGTTCCGTGGTGGCCCATCTACCTTTGGAGTGGCTTGGATCCGAGGGACAGAGCCCACTATCAGGTGATCCTATCTTTCAGGCAGACGGTTCATCTCTACCCCGATCGCATACTAAGGCAGTATGGATGGACCCAGCGAATCCCTGAAGTTGAAGCAGTTGTGAGTGACCCTACCCAACTGACTGATGTGATGTGTGATACCTGGATGCAAAGATGGTACACACGGCATACTTGGCCCATTGTCAAATCTCGCCACTCAATTTGGGTTTCAGATTCTTACACGAAGTGGACCAAAGCAGCTGATGCTAAAGCCTGAGCTGCGCTGAAGGTTGACGAAGCTTTTGACCTGCTGAGAAGGGAGCAAGCTAAAGACAAAATGGCTTTTTTGACGAAGGAGACACTCCTGCTACCCTAGTTCGTCTTATGTCAGGGCAGAAGAAGAAGACCAAGACCCAAGCTGGAGGGTCCAGTGCTAAAGGTGCTTGGGGGAAGGTGAGCCCCCAGACTGACTTGGAAAGGAGACTGGGCCCGAGACTACCCGTGCAGGACCGACTTGGCCCACGGGATATATTACCCGAGCACGTGCGGGCTCGCATTGGACCGAAGACCGTGATAGAAGACCCGTCGCCGAAGAAACGGGCTCGTGCTAAAGAGGTTCCACTTGTGATTCGGGAACGCTCGCCACCACCCCGAAGACCCCAGGCTCCACGCGACCCGAAGGACAAGGGGAAGGGGAAAATGCCTGGATATTAGTCTCCGTTATTATTATTTGAATATTATTATTATTTTTTAGTGGTGTGATTTTTTTTTGTGTGTATGCCGTGTTCGGCTTTTTTATTTTTATTTGTAATTCCCGAGTCTAGTCGGTTTAATAAAGACGTATTAAAGAATACCGTTCCCGTCTTTTCGTTTATTGTAATGGTTGTACCATTTTGAGGGGTTGCCTACGTATCCACGATTAGCGGAATCAAACCAAACGTAGTTCAAAATTTGATTTGACTGATTTTTGCAATTTTCGAAATACATCAAGATTATTAATTCGAGGTGTGTGACGGTAGAATAATTAATTCTAACTTATTGACTTGTCTATAGTTTTTGAAAATTTATAAAAAGACAAATTTTTATAAATTTTTGCAAATGACATTGAGACGGGCTTTAGGGGTAATAGCGCTTCAGCTGGTCCAAGTTGGTTGGGTTGACAAACTCGTTCCCATCCAAATCTGTCAGCATCACCGCTCCTCCTGATAGGACCTTCTTGACTAAGTGTGGCCCAGCCCAATTGGGTTTGAATTTACCCCTTGGGTCAACCGGTAGTAAGGCACGAACCGATTTCAGGACCAAATCCCCTTCTTTGATGTTTCTGGGCCTAACCCTTTTGTTGAAAGCCCGTTGGATCCTCTTTTGATATATTTGGATGTTGTTGAGGGCCCGTGATCGCCGTTCGTCCAGAAGGACTAGCGAATCGTATCGGGCTTGGACCCAATCTGCCTCAGGTACTTGGCTTTAAAGTAGAATCCTAAGGGATTGCACTTCTAGCTCGACCGGTTGGACTGCTTCCATTCCATATGTCAGGTAATATGGAGTTGCTCCGGTTGCAGTGCGAATTGAAGTTCGGTATCCCCATAGGGCGAAGGGTATTTTGTCGGGCCAGTCTCGATAATTCTCAGCCATCTTTTTAAGTATGGTGACAATTGTTTTGTTGGCCGCTTCTACCACTCCATTTGTTTGGGGTCGGTAAGGTGAAGATGTATGCCTCTGAATTTTGTATTTCGTCAGTAATGCAGTGGTTTCAGCTTGGAAGTGGGTCCCGTGATCACTGATAAATTTGTGAGGGATCCCATATCGGCATATGATCTTATTTTGGATGAATTTGGCCACGTGCTTGGCGTTCAAGACACGGTATGACTCAGCTTCGACCCATTTGGTGAAGTAGTCGATGGCCACTAGAATGAAGCATTGACCTCCCGTCCCGGAAGGGTGCACTTTCCCAATTATGTCAATACCCCATTTCGAAAATGGTCATGGTGATGTCATGGTATATAAGAGGAAGGATGGCATATGCTGTACATTGGCGAAGATCTGACAGTTATGGCAGTGTTTGACATATAACTGACAGTCTGTTTCATTGGTTTTCCAATAATACCCGAGCCTCATGATTTTGCGGGCTAGCATATGAGCGTTCATATGTGGGCCATTTTCACCATCGTGTACTTCGGCCATTACCTTTTCGGCCTGTATTTTGTCGATGCATAGGAGTAGAGCCCCCTGTGCCGTCTTTTTGTATAATTGCCCGTCGTTCGTGCGAACAAATTGGATTGCCAACCTCCGCAGGGCTTTCTTGGCCCGGTTTACAGTTCCTGGGGGATACTCTCCCGTTGCCAAGTTGGTTAGGACTGACTGATACCAAGGTTCTGGGTCAGCTAGCTCGATGTCCTGGATGACGTGTACATACGCCGGCTCGGACCGTCTTTTGTCACAGATTGGCATGCTGGTCAGGTGATCCGAGATATTCAGTAAAGATGCTAATTTGGAAAGCGCATCTGCAAACTGATTTTCTTTCCGAGGCAGGTATATATATATTCCACCTTCTGGAATTTTTTCTCCAGAACTCGTACCCGTGCTTGGTAAGCCACGAGATTGGCGTTCCGAGTTTTCCATTTTTGGAGTGCTTGATTTATGACCAATGATGAATCACCATGGACCCGGAGGTTTGTTACCCCTACATCGGCGGCGGCTTGCAACCCGTGAATGCATGCTTCGTATTCGGCTGCGTTATTGGTCACGTTAAAGTCCAATTTGATTGATAAGGGAGTGTGTTCTCCCTGCGGTGAAATTAGCAGAATTCCGACCCCGAATCCTCGAAAGTTGGACGCTCCATCAAAATACAAATCCCATGTCTCAGTATCGGTATGAAATATGTCTTCATCAGGAAAGGACCAAGTATCGGTGTGTCCGTCTTCGGGTATTGGGCTATCGGCGAGGAACTCAGCTACCACCCGTCCCTTGATGGATTTTAATGGTACAAATTTGAGGTCGAACTCGGATAACATTAAAGTCCATCTGGACATCCTGTCATTGAGGATGGGCTTCTCGAACAGGTATTTGATGGGATCCATTTTGGATAACACATGTACCTTGTGACTAAGCAAGTAGTGTCTGAGCTTTTTAGTGGCCCAAACCAGAGCTAGGCATGTTTTCTAGAGCATTGTGTACTTGCATTCATATTTGAGGAACTTTTTACTGATGTAGTAAATAGCCCGTTCTTCTGAATCAACTGTCTCGGCCAGCATAGCCCCCATGGCTGTCTCGGTCGTTGTTAGGTATAATGACAGAGGTAGGCCGGGTTGAGGTGGCATTTGTACTGGCGGAGCAGACAGAATCTCCTTGATTTTATCGAAAGCCGCTTGACATTTGTCGTCCCACAGTACCCGTTCCCCTATCTTCAGTTTCTTGAAAATGGGCTCACATACCATGGTTAATTTTGAAATGAACCGGCTGATGTATTGGAATTTCCCGAGAAACCCCCGTATTTCTTTTTCGGTCTTGGGTGGTTGCATCTCGGTGATGGCTTTGATTTTAGCTGGGTCGACCTCGATGCCGCGTCGGCTAACGATATGGCCCAGTAATTTGCCCGACGTTGCCCCAAAACTGCATTTTTGTGGGTTTAGTTTCATATTGTACATACGTAGCCGGGTGAAGAATTTTCTTAGGGCCGAGATGTGCCCGCTTCGGTCCTTGGACTTAACGATCATATCGTCCACGTAGACCTCCATTTCTTTGTGCATATCATGTCATGTAGTAAAGTAGTGGCGGTCCGTTGATAAGTGGCCCCGGCATTGATAAGCCCAAATGGCATAACAGTGTAACAGTAAGTACCCCAAGGCGTAGTGAAGGTGGTCTTACTCATGTCCTCTTCTGCCATTTTAATCTGATCGTATCCGGCATACCCGTCCATGAACGATAGAAGGGCATGATCGGCCGTGTTGTCCACCAGTATGTCGATGTGTGGTAACGAAAAATCGTCTTTTGGGCTTGCTTTGTTGAGGTCTCGGAAATCCACACATATCCGCACCTTGCCGTCCTTCTTGGGTACCGGCACGATGTTTGCAACCCAGTCTGGATATTCAGACACTTGTTTAAAGCCCGCTTTGAATTGCTTGTCGACTTCCTCTTTGACTTTGAGGGACCATTCGAGATTCATTCTTCGGAGTTTTTGCTTTACCGGTTTGCACCCATCTTTGATGGGTATTCGGTGTTCGGCTATTTCCCGGTCTATACCCGACATGTCCTTGTAGGACCATGCAAAAACGTCCTTGAACTCTTGGAGGAGGTCTGTGAATTGTCTTCTCTCCTCTGGGTCTAAGGATAGGCCCAACTTAAGCATCTGGGGTTCTAAAGTGGTTCCCACGTTGATGTACTCGGTTTGTTCGATTACCGGATCTCGGGACTCCCTTTGTTCGAGCTGCTCGATCAGATGTGGAGGTAGAGGTACCTGTTCGTCGGGCTTCTCAATGTCATTGCATATAAAATCTTTGAAATTGAGAAAATTTTGGAAATAAGACAAGTCGTAAGCAGAACGGCTTTTGTTATTATTATTAATAGTAAATTTTGTGAAAAGCTCGAAAAGAGCGGCCATCTGATCGTTGGTCAGTGGTGGAATAGGGAGAGGTCTTGGGACAGGCCCCGAGACTTCAGTGGATGTGGCTAAAGGAAAGGGAGTTACAGACTCGACTTTAGCACTGGACCTCCTAGACTCAGACTCAGACTCCGACCCTGACTCAGACTCGGACTCAGTATCTGATATGTCTCCCTCGCCGGTGGTCAGCTTGTAAACCCGCCCCTGGCTGTCGGTCCGTTTGACGGTCTTTCTCCAGGCCCGTTTCCCTGTATCTGCACCAACTTCGGTGATCAGCTTCGTTGGCTCAAACCGATCGCTGCGAAGGATCACGTTGACCAAGTCGTCCTTCGGAACGGGGACGACCTTGTCTTCTCCAAATAAGAGCCCCAGCACGGGCTCAGAATTGTTTCCACCCTCCTGGGATTCGGCCTGGACGATGGTGAATATACCGTCAGGGATGTAGTTGCATTTCCGAGCCGTTTTGGTCTCGGGATATGTGATGGTGGGTTGATAGAGGCCCACCTGGATCGTCCCAAACACGGGAGTGACGAACTTGATTGCATATGCCCGGCCCACGTTTTCCGAGCTCATAATATATCCCAAACCGAGCCGAGACTCTCCGTTGTCCAGGACCTCGATGATCTTCCCTGCCGGAAGGTACGGCCTTGAGGTGGCTCCGGGTAGGTAACCCAGATTTTGTAGCATCGTGTCGATGCTAACGGTGAAGTAAGGCTTGAAGAGATATGTCTCATCAATCATGCCCACGAAGTCGAATCCTCGTGGTTCGGCCCGGTTTGTGGCATTACAGCTAGCCACGGTGATAGGAGTAGCCTCTAGTGTGATGATGCCGTCCCGAAGTGGCATCTTGACTTTCTTATGTAAGGTAGAGGACACAGCCTTGACTGCATGGATCCACGGCCTTCCTAGTAGTAGGTTAAAGGATGAGGTGACATCAATCACCTGGAACTCTAACTCTTTTTTGATCGGGCCCGTTATGATCTTTAGTTTAACGGCCCCGGTAACAGGTTTTGGGCTTCCGTCGAAAGCCTGGATGGTCTGCGCCGTCGGAAGGTAATCGGCATCGGTGATGCCGAGGGCTTTTGCGGTCCTTAGAGGAAGGACATTTACGGCGGATCCGTCATCGATAAGCGTCATCGGGAGGTATTTGCCTCGGCAAATGACGGTAATGTATAGGGCCAGATTATGATTGGGCCCTCTTCCTTGGATTTGCCTTTGAGATAAGGCATGATAGTGGCTACCATTTCAGATGGGGTAGCTGATGGGCCGTATTTAGTCATGGTTATAATGACAATTTAAGTGTAATTGAGTTACTAAATCGGTGTTTATGTCCCGTTGGTGAAATATTTATGATGTCATTGTTATAAGTCTATTTGAGGATTTTCGGTTCGGGTCGTGAATGAAAAGAGAAAACAAGACAAGGTGGGCCCAAAACAAGGAACCGGAAGAAAAAGCTCGAGAACTGAAGACGGATGCTGAATCGTGTTGAATTCCGTCTCAGCTTATTATTTACTAATTATTATTTATTATTATATTATATTATTAGAGTTAGGAAATTACTAGACTTTCCTATTATTATTACTATTAGACTACATATCATTAGATTGATTTTAATTATTGAAAAATACACGTTACGTTCATCATGAAAATAAAGAAGAGAAGAACCCTAATTATTATGAGATCACTATTAGTATAGATTATTATTAGTTTAGATATGATTAATATTCCATCTAGGAAGTTGAACGTTCATTAGAGTTTTCTCAAGAAAACTATGTGTAACTAATCTTCTTATCTCGGTTCAAGACATTGAAGCGCTTAATTATCGATTGTGAGTTTGAAAGTTCTAATTTTTATTCTTGATTATTGATTAATTGCTCCGTTTAATTATATGAATGTTGTTATTGATTTCTAGAGTGATCAACTAGTTTTCTATTTCATCGTTCTATTGTTAGTTTTGTTAATTGAACATGATTTGTTGATTAACTTGACCTGAGTAACATCTAAGACTTAATTATTGAACGGGATTCGTTGATATTAAGATTTAGGAGCAATTATCATAGATCTATGACACAACTGGATTGTATGTGTTTATTTATCTCTTTATCGAATTCTTTATTTATTAATGCTGCTGTTGAATTAAATCTAGAACTGGATTGTTTAGGTTGTTTAACAGTTAGATCTAATTAAGAACGGGATACGTTTTAATTAGTTATTCGTAAGGAGAATTAGAATCTTCGATTCACGATAAAGTAGTCAAGAATAATAATTTGAACCGGATTTCGATGATCAATTGTGATTAAGTTATGGATTTGTACTTGACTCGAGACCGTTTTACTTATTTGATTTACTTAAAGTTTTTATCTTTATCAGTTTTAGTTGTTAGAAAATCAATCAAAACCCCCCATATTTATTGTTTAATTAATTAGTTTATTATTGTTCTACATTAGTACACAGTTATAATTAGTCCAATTCTCTGTGGGTTCGACCCTTATTTTCATTATACTATTGTTTTAGTTAGTTGGTTATAAGTGATTATAAATTAGTAATTTGAGGCATACGACTTTAGCCTGTCAAATTTTGGCGCCGTTGCCGGGGACTTGACGTTAATTATTTTTGTGTGTTAGTGTAGAGATGTTTAGTTAGTTTTTTTTAGTCGTTATTTTTTTTAGAGTCTAGTTTAGTTTTAATTTTTGTTTGAGTGTCTTTAGTGAGTCTTAGTTTTTTCCGATAGATGGCGACTAAATATTTTCCTCAATATGAGCATGAATTGTTTTACAAATATTTCGATAGATTGAAGGAGTATGTCTCTAGATGTCGTCACCGATATCAAATTTGGGAACTCTGTCATGTGGTATACAATGGGTTAAATGATGAAACCTTGATGCATGTTGATTCTTTAAGTGAGGGGAGATTCGTTGATGACTTAGTTATGAGGAGAAGTGGGAACTTTTCATATACTTGGCTCACGACACTGAAGAATGGGAGTTGGAAAACTCACGCTCTAGGACATCTTCAATGAGTCTCAATAAATATTTGAACACCCAACATGATTCTCGTATATCCACGGAAGACATGATTAGAGACCTGATTACTGCACAAATGACCCTTCAAGCTAGTATGGCTCAATACGAGCAAGAGAACAATGCTAGTATCAAGAACCTTGAGAGCCATGTAGTGCAAATAACGACATCTAATGATACACTTGAGGCACATGATGAGTTTTCTCTAAATTTTAAGGAGTCTGGAGTTAATAAGAACATGGACTTTGATGAGACTCTTCCCCTTGAACCGGATGGGGTATATCACTCTTATAAAGAGTATGATGTTGATAGTGATGATGGTTTTTGGGATGACGATGAAGATGACTATGATGATTCGATATACTCCCCACCCTCTTCCACAGTTTCTACACATATTGATTACTCTTGCACTGACGAAACACGCGTTATGGAAGATTCTTTAAGTCACAATGATACGAGTGATATTTCAATCTTGGAGGATTCTCTAGTTATGACTGTTGAGAATGAGCAAGAGGAAATGAGTGTGACCATTGAGGAGACTGTGGAGGTTGGAGCAGGAGAAGAAGAGGTAGTTGTTGATGAGGCGAAAAACGATTTCCCTACGAGACGTGAATTAGTGAACATGAATTGTGATGAAAAGGTGGGTGAAATAGGGGGCATGAATACTGAATTTTATATTCACAAGGAAGTACCACCATCGATACCCTTCGAGTATTCATCGGTGTCAATTCCGGAAAAGTTTTATGTTTACCCTCGAGCCTATTTGACTATATCCATGAAAAACCCATCTTATAAAGAGGAATACATTGATATGAACTCATTTTTTGAGCATAGTGGGTCGAAAACAAATTTTTTGCATGATTATTATGATGTGCTTATTAATAGATGGTGTCAATTGATATATATCTCTTATTGTCACGATTCTAATCTTTGTGCAAGTATTTTTGATCGATTGCTAAGGGCATTGAGTTGTTCCGCGCCTAATGTAACATTCACTTCACTCGATTGCTCCATTGTCGGTTGAGGTAAGTAATTTAGTAATATTATAATTCGGGTCAGTTTTTCACAAGAAGTCGAGCGAACGACAATAAACAAAAGCGCTTTCGGGAGGCAACCCGTGTCTGGTATGTTTTTATTTATTTATTTATTTATTTCAAATTATATTAAGGGTCATTTTTCATAATTATTAGATTAATAAATGTTTTCGTATTTTTCGTAGAATAAGTCATAAATATATTTAGGGTTTTTCTATGGGGTACCCCTCAACTATCGACTTTTCCAAGTTGTACCCCCGCCTTTTTCGAATTACAAGATGTACCCCTAAACTTTGTAAATTAGTCTATATTGTAACCAAAGTTATAATTTTCCAACGGAAATTTCTCAATTGATGATATAAATAGTGATTATTCCCTATTTTACTTTCATCAACCATGATATATTTCTTCAATTTGCATCCTTTACTCGAAAAAATCCATTTCACCACACTACGACATGGGGGTGACGGAGGGATTGAGGTTGACGGATTTAAAAGAGTGAGGGAGATAGGTCGATGTCGACCGACAACATAGTACGTTTTGATGGGCATTTGGTGGCTTGGTGAATGGTAAAGAAAAAGAGATGGTTTGTAGCATCAAATTGGATTGATTAATATGTTAATTATTCATTTTTAAAAAATAATTGAAATACACTTATCACTTTGGTTATGATATGGACTGATAAGTAAAGTTCAGGGGTACACCATGTAATACGAAAAAGGCGGGGGTACCACTCGGAAAAGCCAATAGTTGAGGGGTATCCCATAGAAAACCCCATATATTTATTTCTAATTTTAAGTCGAGTCCTAATTTTTAGTACTTATAGGAAGGAGGAAGACGGTTTTTCAGAATTTCGTGCGACTAGCATGACGATCCCCTGAAATTGAAGCGAAATCGACGAGGAGAATGAATAATCAGAAATTGGGGCGAGTCGCGGACCATCCATGCAGGTCGCGCATCTTTCTTCACATACAGGTCAATCTTCTTCTTTAAAAAAAAAAATCAAAAAAAAAAATCAAAAGAAAAATACGAACAGACTTTCATCACTTTCCCAAATCTGGATTCCAATCCCCATTTTCTTCCTATTCACCTCCTTTTTCTTTAATTTTTAATCCCCCAAATTCCTTCTTCCAATTTCTAAATCCAGTTCATTAATTTCCTACTCCATTCCATTCATCTCCATCCCTTAATCCCATCATCGATCTCCCTTTCCTCTGTAAAATACGCTGTGAGGATTATCACCGGACTCTTTTCAATTTTCGCCGGTGCCGTCATCTGCGTCGCAGCCCTAGGGTTGCGCGTCCGTGTCGTTCGTTGCCGGCCAGTCAGGTTCGCCTGGTCAGGAGTTGGTTGTCAGTTCGCCTGGTCAGTCTGTGTTGCCGGCGTTTCGTCGGCCGTCTGCACTGCCGGCCGCTGTCGTCGCCGGTGGTCGAGCCCAAATTTGAAGTCGGGTGGTGTATGGTTGCCATATCTACGTTACTCAAAGTTTTACATGGTTCGGGTACGAACTCTCATCCTTTCCTTGATTCATGCCCCGATTTGAGCTGTTCGTTGTTGTAGTTGCTATGGCATACTGTCTATCTTTTGGCCGAGTAAGTTGGTTATGTTATGGCTGTATCTTTTTGGCCAAGTTTAATGATACCGAGTTGTTGCTGGTTGGGTTATATTTTCGATTTCGGCTAGCTATGCTGTTGGTTTGCTAGTGTAAGCATTGTTGTCGGTTGTGTTTCCTCCTCTAGTTGACGGAGTTTTGGATGGTGCCCTCTGTTTGGTCTACTCTGTAGTTTTATGGAGTTGGGTTTGTTCACAAATTAAGAGTGTTTGGTGCGCTTTTGTCTCGAGAACTATAAACGAAGGTGAAGGGAGCTTGAGACGGGTGTTCAACTGATATTCTTAACCTGCACTTAGGTGACTGTCTTATGATAATATGATGGTGGTGACGAGTTATTTATCGGTCTTTAAGGTTTTTTTCCGTTTATTATTTCTATCTATGTCCTTAATCTCACATTGAGGACAATGCTCGGAATAAGCGTGGGGAGGGATTTATATTTGTCTCGTCTTTGTAACCGTCTTTCGTGCTATAATGAAAAAAAATGATAGAAAAAAAAACAAAAGAAACAAAAGAAAAAGAAAAAATCTCGGCTAGGTGAGAACCCGGAAAGGGCGCCTAGGCAAGAATGGGAAAGTGGCCGAGGACGGAGTGAAAACCCGAAAGGGCGCTCCGGGTAAAAAGAAAAATCTAGTTGCGTGCCACGAGAGTAGTGCGAGGAAAAAAAAAAGAAAGGTAGAGTGAAAATCCGCAAGGGCGGACGCTCTAGGCAAAATGAGGGAATTAGGAAAATAAAAAAACTCACAATTACTTTAACCGTTCTTGGTGTTGGCGTCATAAGAAGGGTGACATAGAAGGTCGGTCGGGTAGGATAGTTGGCAAAGGTGAGAAGGATCGCGGTGCGGAGTAAGGTGATTGCACCTTATTTATGCGATTGGGTGTAATTGTTTTGATTTGGCGATTAGAGGCGATTAGGTAATTCACATGGTTTGGTGTTGTATTGGTTGTGATCATTATTGATGTATTTTTGTGATTATTTGAAACCGTGTGAATCTGTGTTAGGATTGGAGCGATAAGGGGCGTTAGAGTTTGGTATTAGTTTCTATTGATTTATGATGTCCTGTTGTCGCGATGATAATTCTAGAGTTGATGATATTTTGTCGGTGACATATGTTGTCACATGAGGGAGTTTGAAGGAAGTGAGCGAGGGACGTGAGTGTAATGTTTTTCCCGCGCATTTGGACTAGTGCACGTTGTTGTTATTGCATTCTGTGAGTTTTACTCGAGACGAGTAAATGTTCAAGTGTGGGGTTATTTGATGGGCCGTATTTAGTCATGGTTATAATGACAATTTAAGTGTAATTGAGTTACTAAATCAGTGTTTATGTCCCGTTGGTGAAATATTTATGATGTCATCGTTATAAGTCTATTTGAGGATTTTTGGTTCGGGTCGTGAATGAAAAGAGAAAACAAGACAAGGTGGGCCCAAAACGAGGAACCGGAAGAAAAAGCTCGAGAACTGAAGACGGATGCTGAATCGTGTTGGATTCCGTCTCAGCTTATTATTTACTAGTATTATTATTTTATTTTATTTTATTATGAGAGTTTGGTAAGTAATAGACTTACCTAAATTATTATGAGATCACTATTAGTATAGATTATTATTAGTTTAGATATGATTAATATTCCATCTAGGAAGTTAAACGTTCATTAGAGTTTTCTCAAGAAAACTATGTGTAACTAATCTTCTTATCTCGGTTCAAGACATTGAAGCGCTTAATTATCGATCGTGAGTTTGAAAGTTCTAATCTTTATTCTTGATTATTGATTAATTGCTCAGTTTAATTATATGAATGTTGTTATTGATTTCTAGAGTGATCAACTAGTTTTCTATTTCATCGTTCTATTGTTAGTTTTGTTAATTGAACAAAATTTGTTGATTAACTTGACCTGAGTAACATCTAAGACTTAATTATTGAACGAGATTCGTTGATATTAAGACTTAGGAGCAATTATCACAGATCTATGACAAAACTGGATTGTATGTGTTTATTTATCTCTTTATCGAATTCACTATTTATTAATGCTTCTGTTGAATTAAATCTAGACGCGTGGATTAGGTTGTTAAATAATTAGGTTGCTTGGTATCGCGTTTCGACCTAAGTAATATTATCTACGGAACATTTGAGACTTTCAGTTTCACAATAGAATACTCAAGGATTAAATTAGGATTAGTAGTCGATGATCAATTGTTTAACTAGTTAGTGGATTTTCTTTGAGTCGAGTTTCTTCATTATATGAATTCTCATTATTAGTTATTTTACTTTCCTTATATTAGTTATTAGACAATTCAATCACAAAACCCCCATTATTCTTGTTACTTTTATTTATTTTATTCACACATTAATTTACATCGCCTTCCCTGTGGATTCGACACCCGACTTACCTCTACTATATTGTTAAAGATAATAGGACTTAATTATTTATCTTTGGGAGCATACGGCCTAGGCTCACCAGTAGCCTGTGAGTCGACCTTGATTTCATCGAGAGCCTTAGTCAATGCTTCCCGATGAGCTTGTGAGCTAACTAAGAGTTGCCATACAGTTAAGTCAGCTCGAACCCTCTTCAATTGCTGGACCAGAGCCGTGTCCGGGCTTGGTTCTTCGAGGGTAGGCTCCGTCCTGACAGGTTCAGTGACAGATATAGGAGTAGAATGCCCCGCTGTGGCGAGATTGTTGGTAGCTAAGGCTTTGGATTTAGCCTTTCGGACCTCTTCAAGGGTGATGGGGACAACTTCCCCTTTGGTTAAGTACACATCATCCTCGTCATCGAACCATATCCCGTTGATTCGTGGGATATAGGGGGAGATGAGGTGAGAGCAGTCTATTACCTCTCCCGTGAATATAGCATGGGCGTTGAACAGGTTTTCTTTGTTGCTCGGCTTGTCTCCGGGCAACGGGATTTTCCCGTTCTCGATAAGATCTTGGATCAGGTGCTTTAACCTCCAACATTTTTCAGTATCATGCCCGTTACCCCGGTGGTACTGACAGTAGGCTTGGGCATTATAAGTATTGGGCCTCTTCTCTACTGGAGGTTCTGCAGTTGGGCCTATCAGTTGGATCAGGCCCTTTGAAGATAGCCTTTGTAAGGCATAAGTATAGGTAGTCCCTATATCTGTGAATACCCAATTTGGTGTATTCTTTTTAGATGAGGTGTCAAGCAGGTTTACCTCATCGAAGATGCTGCGCGTTGCAGCTGCAGGTGTGGGCTTGTTTGTAGATGAACTAGCCCCTTGATAACCTTTAGTAGAGGCCTTAGTCAGGCTCTCCAGTCTCAAGTCATCCTCGATTCTCGTGCCCATTTCAGTAAGGACAGCGAAGTTGGGGATGATGGCATACCGGAGATGGACCCGATAGGATGGGAGGAGATTTTTGACAAAAGCTTCCACTAGAGCCTTCTCGCCGGGCTTGTCGACCAGCTTCACGCTCTCTGCCCGCCATCTTTGCAAATATTTTGTGAACCCTTCTTTGGGCTCTTGAGCCATGACCTCCAGAGTACGCATTGTAGTCTGGATTTCAGTGTTATCGGCGTAGTTCCGAGCAAATTCGGTCGCCAGATCGTCCCAAGTCATGTATTTTTTGAGGTCGAGCCTGTAGAACCAGGCCTAGGGATGCTTCTCCAAAGAGGATGGGAATAGGTGCTTGAACATGGTGGACTTTACCCCTTTGACCGCCATGAAGTCCTTGAAGGCCCGGATATGATGGACCGGATCTTCGGTACCCTCAAACATAGGAATTCCCATCAAGTTGAGGTTGGCAGGTAGCTCGTCATTCAAAGGAGAATAAGTACGAGCATTTTCGGTGTGGATCGAGTTGTTCGTCGATAGGTGGACTTGCTCTTCGAGCCTACGAACAACACTGATCAACTCAGCTATGGGCCCAGTGGGCTCAGCTCCTTCAACTGGGGTCGTTTTCTCCACGACGCTCAGGCGGGTAGCTAACGTTGCTTGGTTAGCCTGAATGGAGGTCAGTTGAGTCTCGATCTTGGTCAGGGCATCTTTCAACTCTTCCATTTTGCGTTGATGTCGGGTTGCGGGTGGCCTGTCTGTAAGAACACCGCGTAATCAGAAACTAGCCCAGAAATCCCGGAATAGAAAGTACATCCCGAACAAGACTAAAAGAGGAAATGACTCGAAAGGACGCTTAGACGGGTGACTGGTGAAATGTGGGCCTTCCTTAGGATTCGGCGAGTGGGCCTAGTCTTGTTCGAAGGAAGGTTCACGTGAGACATCCCCAGACTTTTGACTCGATTGTGTTGACGGGCCCTCCTTCGTAAGAGTATGTCCTACTTAGGTGGGCCTTGCCTTAGTCTAATAAGGCGGACTGGGATAGGGAAGAAACCCGTGATGTAAGATCGACAGAGTTTCAACGCTAGAGAAACTTGACAACTTAAGACATGACCCGACACTGCTAAATACGGGAAGTCCTAAGAAGAGGGAAGTTTTGAAAATTGATTGTTTTTGAAAAAGTCCGAGAAAACACGGTTGAGGGCCCAATTTTCGAGGAAAACGAAAGAGCATTGGGCCGCGGGTTTTGAAAGTAATTTTGAGTTTTGAATCGGGCAGCATACCGTCTAGAGAATAGGCCATTTTGTGTAAAATCATAAGTCCTAAATTCGGCATGTCCCGGGTTTTGAAATCGAATGTCTTGAAAAAGATGCAATTTTTGATAAGTTGACATTTTTGAAAATGACTCGGAAACCAAGTAGCACGTAGTCACACAAGCATTATAACGACGCCATGTATGCTCTACACTAATTCTCGGTCGGTCTGAGAGGGTCTATACCAGTGTACATAGTCTAGACGTTGATCGGGACGGACTCTCTAAGTCGAATTGAGCTTAGAACATGCCGCGAAACCCACTCGAATCGACTATGGACACCTTTTGACATATCCATGTTGGAGTACATCAATGGTATAGTGGGACGTCGGTCGCCAGTACCGGCCCGGGAAAATATGGGTTATGTATGAACCGTAAAACTAAAATGCGTATTGTATTTGTCAAACGATTTCTATTCGAGTCTCACCCTGAGGACGCCGATGGTAAGTCACACACCAGTTAATCCCCAGCAGAGTCGCCAAATTGTGGACATGACATAGGTCCACCCCGACGCGGCCACGCGTGGATTTGGGTAGGCGAATGAATCTCCATATGAGAATGGATCGAATTGAAATTTAGGTCTATGTGGAGTCGCCACAGAATTTTGTGGTTATTCGGAACCATTCGAGCCCACTCTATGTCGTAGTGGTCCGTATACAAAATACGGCCCATTTCCGATGTCAGAGTTTATTGGGCTCGTCCCTTTGCATTTGATACCAATACCGACATTATCGGATATTGTGTATTAAATGACTCTCGTGCGCCAACGGTTTCGGGCATCCGGAAACCGAGGTTCTGAGTAAGGGGTGAGGGTACGTGTTAGGAAGCCCACAAAGGACACCCAACCCCGCCCGCACATTAGCGGCCTCTACTAAGAATTCGAATGACTTTCCAATACGCGCGTTAGTTGAACGGGAAAATGATATGGAAAGATTATTTTCCCTAAACATGTGAATGGAATTGAAAAGGGTTTCTAAGTCAATTTAATGCAATTCATTCTAACGTCGAAGTTGAATTTTAGCATGTGGGTTCATTTTAGTAAAATAAAATAAACAACCAGAAATTGACAAGAGAAACAATAAGCGCGTTAGTAACGATATAACAGTTTATGAAATATTGAATGATATAGAATGATGCAAATGAGTTAATGCATGATTTTGAAAGAGGTGTTTCACGTGATAGATTAGGCACGTGTTGACTTAAGTCACGAAAACGATTAACGAGACTCGAATGTGATGTGTAGGACTCACGGTTTGACGTGATTAAGGGCCACTCGACCGAGTCATTGTGTGACTCGACCGAGTGGACCTCTGAAAAGCGGTCTGTCCAGGTTTTGTGACCCTACTCGACCGAGTTACTGACCAACTCGACCGAGTACGTCGCCACTCGACCGAGTCACTGTGAGACTCGACCGAGTGGAGGTCATAGAGGCATTCTGTTTCATATTACGGACCCTACTCGACCAAGCTATTGACCAACTCGATCGAGTACGTTGCCACTCGACCGAGTCACTGTGAGACTCGACCGAGTGGAGGTCGTAAGAGACATTCTGTCTCGGTTTTCGTAATGTCACTCGATCGAGTGGCGTAGGCACTCGGTCGAGTGGCACCTGTACGAACCGTGTCGTTTGCAATTTTAGATATCGATTTTGAAATTGCTTTTGATTTTTGATGACTTGACGAATTGGGCATAAATATGGCGGAATTTATACTCAATTCGGGACTCGAATACTCGTCGTATCCCATATTCGATTATCGAATCGATATGGCATACTAGAGTGAAAACGATAGAAGATTAATTTAAGTCGACTTAAATTAACTACCGCGATATGGTAGATTTCCTCCGCGTTAAATAATGTCGTAATTCTATTGAATTGTATTGACAATTACTTTAGCATCAACGGAAAATCGCATTAGTTAACTTATGTGACTAGATCGTTAGATTCGACATCCAATTAAGGATTTGGTATCGAATTTAAAAGATCGACGCTTTGCTTAAATTGAAAGAGATGATTCCCTCCGCATCCCGACGTCATAATTAATTCTCGCGAATTGTTTGACGTTGGATCCGCATCAACGGGTTTCGACCCTTATTAAAATACAATGTTTGCTTTTGAAAATCGATGTGATTATGTGACTCGAATAATGATGAAGACGAAATAAAAGAGATTATTGTTTAAGTTGACTTATCTCAATAATCAAATTGTCGGGGTACCGGAATAAGCGACCGTCAACGCTGTGTGCAGTACACTTGTATATTCGTGTTTTCTTATTCCGATATCCCTCTTATTCGACACAAATCGACAGGTATTTTAATGCTTTTATATTGATGGTATTATCGATATTATGATACAATGAACAAAATAAAAAAACGAAAGAAAAAACGAAAAAGATGAAGACGGACGACGAAGAGAGAAGGAGAAGAGAACGGGGTTTTGACACCCTCAACCTACATGTTCTTGTCTCGGATATAACTCGTAACCGTGGTTTTAACACAGGAGTCTTCGAGGTGAATGAAGGTTAAGTTATGGTGGCTCGGGATTGACTCCTAAAACTAGGTTTAGGGTTTTTGCTAGTGTATTGCTTAGGGTTTGCTTAGGGTTTGTAAAGATGTTATGTGTGTGTGGGTGTAGGGTTGCTCTAGGGTTTCTTGGAGTTGTCAAAAGTGTGTCAAGTGGTGTTGCATGGGGTGTATATATAGGCTAGGTTAGGGCACCCGGTTTAGGGTTACTCGACCGAGTAGGTGGCCAACTCGGTCGAGTGGCCCGTTCAACCTGCAGCCGGGCTCGAAAGAGGCCCACTCGATCGAGTGGGTCGGGCACTCGATCGAGTGGCCCAAAGGGTTGCACGGGTCCATTGACTTGGACCTTGACTTTGGATGCTTGATGGGATTTTTGTTTGACTTGCACTTTTGATGATGTGAGGTTGTTTTGTGTGTCTCGAAAACGACTTTGACCGGGGTTGACCCAATCGCAAAAAGTCGCTTTTACTCCCGGTGTCGGTTTTGGCCCAAATTATTCTTGTTTGACTCAGAATGATCCACTGGGCCTGGATTCAAGGTTGGTTTTGTGAGATTTGTACTCTGTAAGTGTGTTAGCCAACAATTAATGGATTTGAGCCCGTATCCGAGCGCATAGAAGCATGTTAGCACTACTACAAAACATCAAATAGACAACTGTTTTTTTTGTAATAGACAACTGACTTACAACAGTTGAGTAGTTTGGAGTTGTATATTAGTGTAAGTATAGACATCTGTTTTACAACAGTTGTCTATTCACTAATAGACAACTGTTTTCTTAAATAACAGTTGTCTATTATGTGTATAGGCATCTGAGTTTTTAAAAAATTTGATGTATATTATTTCAGTAGACAACTGTTGTATTTCCAGTATATATGAACTACACCATACACATATTTGAACTATATATTAATGAAACATAAGAAATGAATATCATATGAAATTGAACAAGAAGTTCCATTTATATATAATCTAACATCCAAAAGGTACAACCATTATCCAATCACATCCAAAAGGTACATAAAAAACATATATAATCCAACATAATAACACCTCGTCTATATAACCATTATCCAACTACATGTAAAAGGTACAAACCATTATTCAACACAACTTTTTGTCAACACTGCAGTACCTCGGTTATTTGCTTGAATACGCTCCAAAGTGGCCATAACCCCGCAATTTGATCCTCACTATGCGATCCTCTTCCCCGTATTTGCGATCATCTAAAAAGTTTGTTAACTCCTTGATATAATGATGTTTGGTTAGAGTCTTTCATCTTTGGCTGATTCAAATTTCTCATAATTTCAAAGATTTTGCTGTAGTGTTTGTCTGTTCAATTACAAAGAAAATCACACACAATGAGCAACTATCGTTTAAGCCGATCGAGTCATTTCGGGTCTGGGATAATCAACAGGTTATAGAAACCGCTCACACAATGAAAGAAGATACTAACCAGGTTTGATGACTTCCCCTGGATTCGACTTGATAAGCAGCTGCCTGCCATCGAGGTGTGTCAAGACAAATCAGAACCCACAAAGGGCCTCAGTGAGGCTTAAAGTGTGCTCGAAAAACTGGTCTTGACCCTTTCTCTTAAATTTCGGGTGCTCTTTCTGCTGAAGGACAAAGACAATGTCTCCTGTGATGGTTTCAGGCTGCAGAAACATACAAAACACAGTCACTAAACCCAGTGTACCAGGAAAAACAGGTTTTTCTACTTACGAGTTTTTTCAGAAAACGTACTGCTTCATCAGCTTCCCCGGAGAAGGTAATCTTCTGTCCACTTTGCATCCCTTTTTCAACAACCTCAAGAACTTTCTTCTCAGGCACAACTTTGTCACCCTTGCACTAAGAGCAGCAATCCTTGTCGTCGATGGTCTCTCCAGTTCCCTTACATTCATTACAAGGATGCTGCATCTGTTGAATCATCGATGGGCCAAGGTGCCTGACTGACACATTCATACCAGTTCCTTGACATGCACCACACTTCGTCAAAGCACCAGATTTTGATGCCTTACTATTTACAAGCATAACCAAAAATTGATAATACTGTTATTAACCTTCCTACGATTAAAACAGGTCAAATAGCCTCGGGAAAACAGGAAAGTGTACATACTTACTGCACTTGGAGCAGTTGACATTGCAAGAAAGAGAGAGTTTCTTTGTCGTACCACTGTAAAGATCCTCGAATGATACCTTGAGAGAGTGGATCACGTCTTCACCCCTCCTCTGCCTTCGACCTCGGCTGCTGCCGCCACTACCATCACCTGTTCACGCGCGAGATATAAGAAAATCTTATTGTTACTATCCTTAAGACCCCGAGAAACTCAAAATAAAGCAAACGGGTCAACAAGAACCCAAAATAAAGAAAATTATATCTAGAACCCAACAAGAACTGTCAGATGAACAAGACGATATGATTAATCCTATCCACAAGAACCCAAGCTAAAGAATGCGGATTAAAAAGAACCCAAGATAAAGAATGCGGATTAGGAACCATCAAGTGGACAAAATGATATCATTAATTCATTACTATCCACAAGAGCCCAAGCTTAAGAATGCGTTAGGAACCATCGGTGGACAAAGTGATATCATTAGTTCATTACTATCCACAAGAAGCCATGCTAAAGAATATGGATTAGGAATTATCAGATGAGCATGATATCGTTAGTTCATCACTATCCACAAGAACACAAGCTTAAACCGGAGGAAGTACTATAAGCTAGATTGGTTTACTACAAGATAGAGTAATACTCGGATTTAATTACTGCGGAGTTGGGTTAACACAAGAAATCCAAATAATTGAATCCATGTTGTATGTATGTATGTCAGGGATTGTGCTCCTTCTAACCATGTGTAATCCCTTCCTTCACACAATCACACATGCAGACATGCTTATGTTATGTTATCCTCAGCCCCTTCCTCTGGGGTTAGTAGCTACTCATAAAAGAAAGAAAGAAGAATTGAAGGGCTTGGATCTACCCATTACTAATACACATCAATAAATAAACGATTTATTTCACAATGATCTACGACCGGTTATTATTACGTAGACCAGGTTAAAGATGACACTCGATCATTCATTTCAAAACAGTTTATTATGTAATATGTAGATCGGATTGAGACGAATGATGTACTCCAATATATGAAGTTCAACTACAAATTTTATGATCGATCCAAAAATGAATAATTTCGTTTTGAACCGAGTTAAAGAAAGAAGCATACAAAGGACTAAAGTACTCGTAGTATATAACGTTGTGATAATGCATAAGAGCATATATTACGGCGAAGTCACTTGAAAAATCACATGGTGATGAAGGAGGTGCACATGTACGTGTTATTGTATATAGACATATAGGCTATAAGGCGTGCAATCCCACTTTTCGGCATGTACCCTCTATTGCCTCTATGGCCCTATCACTATATATTCTATCCTTTCACCTTCTATTCGTTGCATCATCTAATCTAATTAAAATTATGTATGAGTATTTCATTTAAATATCTTAACGTGCTTTTGATCACTTGATCAATTACTCTATGAGACAACCATATGGAGTACTCCATATTTATAAGAGATCGGTTATAT
The DNA here is from genome assembly GCA_958450325.1 of Agrostemma githago. Lineage (NCBI taxonomy): Eukaryota > Viridiplantae > Streptophyta > Magnoliopsida > Caryophyllales > Caryophyllaceae > Agrostemma > Agrostemma githago. The sequence goes on from OY288239.1 coordinate 13,990,470, forward strand.
TCAGAAACTTAAACCAGTAATTGTTTACTTGATCCATGCAAATTTCAGTGGGCAGTAATCCCCTCACCCCAAATAAAGATGAACCTGTAGTAGAAGTAGATCAATCAATAAAAAAAACATCACCACATTATCAATGCCCTTACCTCAGAGCATATTGCCTTGTGAATGCCTTCACATAGCCTAGAGTTGACAGACCCCATCGGTCTGTCTCAGTTAAATCAGAACCAAAAGATCCTCTGGCACCATTTGGCATGCTGTCAAAGACATGTATGTAACAACAATCAACACAAACCTGGAAAATTAAATGTAAATTTGACTGAACAAAAAAGAAAGGAAAACCTGTTAACTAGTTTATCTTTATCCACATCCATCATTACTTGCTCATCAGAGTCAACAGCCATTGTTTCAGCCTGACCGTAATCCAAGCTACCAAATGTCCCAATAGAAGAGTCCACTGCCAAACGGTCACTCAGCACGACAGAGAAGCTCTTATACAATGACAAGAACAAGGCCTTCATTTGCAGGGTAAGAAAATATTTAGGGCGAGCCACAATCCAAATCAACTAGTTAAGCTAATTTATATCAACTACTTCATTTGCAGGGTAAATCGTTTAAGCTTGCCGAGTCATTGTTAGATAAGAGAAACAGTGTGAGGCAATACCTGATGCAAGTTAAGCTAATTTATATCATCTCTTTAGTTAGATGAGCATGATGTCATGAACACCCAAAACATTATAGGAGCACTCAGAGTCAAGGATACGATTCCAAAGAAAAAAAGTGAGAATCACATGGAGAATTATGGTACAAAAACATTATGATTACATAGAAAGAACTCAAAATCAATCAATCATGATATATAATCACTGAAGTAATTCACTCACTGAATTTAAAACCAAAGGTAATTCAATTCGATTCACTTCAATCCTGCCAATCTAAATCACTTGAAATAAGATGAAATTATGAAAATAGAGTGTTAATCTGAGATTGAACAAAAAAATCAGCCATAAACCCTAATCTTAATCTAAACAACCAAAGCTGATTAACAATCTTAATCCCCATAGAATTAGCAGTACCAACAATCGACTTACTAATACTCTCAATCGACAAAAGTTGATAATACGCAGCAGAGAACACGGAGGTGAAGAAGGAGAGGCGGCGAACAGCGCGCAAGAACACAAAGGAGATGAAGGAAGAAGGAAGGGAATACCAATAACAGAGAGATGAAGAACGAAGAAGGAGAGACGTCGGGAGAATGGCGACCGGCGGCGAAATAGGAGACGGCGAGATAATTTTGGGTTGAACGGCGAGATCGAGAATAGAGTTTCAATTGATAGTGGAGTTGTTTTTTATTTTGATTTTGTTTCGGGATTAGGCAGAGTATGTGATTTTGTTTCAGAAGGAAGGGAAAAATAGAGTATATTGATACTTTGATTTAGGGTTTAGCCATAGATCCTTTGATCCATAGAGTGATATGGGTTGGGTAGCCACAAATGATAGTGGTTTATAATATTTTAATAGACAACTGAGTTTAAGAAAAACAGTTGTATAATATATAGACAACTGATTTTATAAAGTTCAGTTGTCTATAAGCCTATAAAGACAACTGTTTGTCAAAAAAAATAGTTGTATATAAATTATACATGAGTTGTTAACAATGTTAGATGTCTATCAGGAGTTGTCTATTTGATGTTTTGTAGTAGTGTAGCGTCCGATCATCATCGGGTGTTTTTTGGGAAACTACCATAGACACCTGGCAGTCAAAATGCGGGTGTCTACAGGTTGACAGGGAGACTATGCTGGGGGAGGTTCACTGTCAGAGTCTTGCCCTCTCCCATTGGGTTGAGTTTTGCTACTCCAGTCCTGCTAGGCTCTACTACGGGGAGCACTGCCTCCGCTCTTGCCAGGGGGTCCAACAGGGTGACCCCTTAGGCCCCCTTCTTTTCTCCCTGGTTCTGCATCCCCCAGATTGCAGGATCAGGGACTCCATCGATCTTTGTTTCCAGGCTTGGTACCTCGATGATGGTACTATTGTCGGGGATACGCTTATTGTGGGGAAGGTCCTTTAGATGATTATGGATGAGCGGCCCCGTTTTGGCCTCCATCTTAACGTTACTAAAACTGAGGTTTTCTGGCCTACCGAAGACCCGAGGAGTAGGTTTGCTGGTGTTTTCCCCTCCGCTATTGCCAGACCCTTGGATGGTGTTAAGGTCCTGGGAGGGCCGGTCAGCGTGTGCCCGGCTTTCAGTGGTGCTCTTGTCTCAAAGAGGGTTGCCCGTACTATAGAGTTCATGGACCTGGTTGCTACGATTGAGGACCCCCAGTGTGAGTTACTTCTTCTCCGGGCGTGCACAGGTATTTCTAAGTTATACTTTGCCTTACGCACCTTCTCTCCCTGTGCTTTTGGGTCGGCCCACCTTTCTTTGGACACTGCGCTCTGTTCTAGTCTTGAGCGTATTGTCACGGTGTCTGGACCCAGTTTTGGGGAGTGGCAGTGGCGGCTGGCCACCCTCCCCTTTTATTTCCCTAGGGGGCTCGGTGTCGTTGCCGCCATTGATGCCCTGCACTTTGCCTTCCTTGCTTCTCGCCTCCAGTCTGCTGATTTGCAAGCTAAGTTGCTTCGTCCCTACAAGATCGTCGCCCCTGGATTTGCCTTTGAGTCCGCCTTGAGTGGTTTTGTTGAGGCTACCGGTTCTGACTTCTTGAGTAACCCCTCTGAGATCGCTGCCCCAAAACTTATGAAGAAATTGGCAGATATATATTTCACGAGGGTTGCTACAGTAGCGGAATCTATTTTCTCCTTGACCCTTCGACAGGTTGCCCTGTGGAAATCTTGGCAGGGGGACCATTCTTCTGACTGGCTGAGGGCTGTCCCTATTACCGGGCTTGGGCAAACCATGAACGGTCGGACATATCGCAGTGTGCTTAGTTACCGCCTGGGAGTCTTTTTGTTTCCGCTTTCCGGGACTTGCTCTTCCTGCTCCAGAGCCCTCAGAGAGGATATTTTTGGTGACCACGTGGTTTCGTGCCCTGGTACTGTGGGGATTAAACATCGCCATAAACTTGTCCGTGACACACTGTTGGATATTTGCTTTCGGACAAGGATCTCTGCAGGCAAGGAGGTGAAGATTGGCCTCTGCGACGATAACGACAAGCCCTTACGACCTGCCGACCTTCTGCTCTATTCGTGGGACAAGAGACGTGATGTTTGTGTCGATCTGACTGGGTCCTCTCCTTTGACCCAGTCCGGCTTGACTTCTTTTGAGCCGTAAGTGTGTCAAGTATCGGGCACGCTGCACGGCCATTGGGTATGATTTCCTTCCTTTCTCCTTCTCCTCTCTCGGTGAGCTTGACAAGGATGTTGTTTCTCTGCTCCAGCGGATTCGTAAATTCGCTATATCTCAGGATGCTGGAGCGCGTGCCGCAGTTCATATTTTCACTAGAATTAGTTTTGCGATCGCTAAGAGAGTGGGAGCCCAGATAGTATCTCGGCTTCCCTCTAACTTCTTGTAATTTATTCTGGTGTTAATGAAAGTTCGGTTTTTTTTTAAAAAAAAAAAAAAATTAATAATAATAATAAAATTATCAATAATGTAAATTGCATTTTGATTTATAAATAAAATTCTCCTTTATAATAATAATAATAATAATAATAATAAAGGGATTTTTGTGCAGCAATGATAGAATTTTTCAGGAATGGGAAGATGGTGAAGCAAGCCAACACCACTCTAAACACATTGATTCCTAAAAAACATGTCTGTCACTCAGTTCTTAACTTTAGACCTATATCTTGTTATTCTGTTCTTTATAAAACTATACTCTCTCCTATCCATTCAATCATTTACATGGAGGATTTCACAACTTTTAAGAAAAGTGGTAAAAGTAAGGGTATTATTGGTAAATCAAATAGTTTTATGGGTCCACCAAACTAAAAGTAAAGAAAAAGTGGTGACATTTTGTATAAATAGTGTTCTGGTTAGGAAACAATCAACTTCAAATCGGATTCGGATCTAGCTTGAATCGTATTCTTTGGACCTTGCTTAGTTTCCACGCCTCACTTTCTTGTCCTCTAGTGTCGGACCTTCCAGACGAATCAGATCTGCCACACCTGCACAGGGAGCAAACAGGGCCTCGGAGGTGTCCGAGGGAACCCTCTCCGATGCCTAAGTCAGTCCGTGAATGCACTTAAGAAACTTTGTTCGTGAGGAACAAAGTGGCGATTTCTAGAGTGAGATTCTAGTGAGATAAAATCAATTACCTCTTTATGAATGATATAGTGAGGTATTTATAGATTATAAAAGAGAGAGAGAGAGAGAGAGAGAGAAAAAGAGAAAGGGGGTGCGTGCTTGGCACGTGCCCCTTACCTTAGGCTGGAGTCAGGAGGGTCAGCTGGATTATTCCTGGGGTCGGTTGGATCACCCTCGGGGTCAGAGCGACCGAGGGTCAGCAATCCCTCGAAGGGAGTGCAAGAGGGATCGGCCTAGCAGACTGGTGGTCGGAATTCAAGTCCGGTCCAAAGGTAAAGGGAAAACGACCTTCTCCGGAGGTGTGCCCACGGGAATCGGCCAGGTGGATCCGACCAGCGGATCTGGTACTAGGCCCGCTGCCGGTCTGGGGCTCCTTCAAGGTCGGGTCAGATCTGGCTCCCTAGCTATCGGGCGACATCCAACAGGTAGGTGACCCCATCAATTGCCCATCGCCAGCTGGAGGGGAGCAAGGCTCCTGCCGGTTGTCGACGCTCGTCTGTACTAGTGGGAACCTGTTCTGCCATCTTACCCGCATTAAATGCTATGTTCATTCCCTAGGTGGGATGTTTGTCATTTGGGATAAACGAGGCGTCAGAATATCCTCCCATGATGATTACTTTTTTAGAAGATCCCTCGAGGTGTGCGCTGCAGCGACACTTGTCATGCCCCCAAGGAACGGTTGGGACCTCATTAACTGCCCTGCCTCCTCCTTCTCATGGTTATAAAATGGGGGGATCATTTTGTAATACCCCGAGTTTAGAGAGTATATATTGGATATGGTGCTCAGAGGAGCGTGTATTGGATATGGTTTAAGAGGCTCGGATGAGTGCTTAAAGGGATTGATAGTACTACTCATGTAACCAAAGTGCACTTTCTTTTCTGGTTGTCCATCCAAAAGAACTCTGCAGTAAAGCGTGCTTGGCTGAGAGTAGTCTAAGGATGGGTGACCTCCTGAGAAGGTTCCGGGATACGCATGAGTGAGGTCAAAATGCGCTGGAAAAGACCCGTGTTGATTTGTGAGGCCATTACACGACCTGTTGAGCGCCATAAGTGATACCACCATCCACAAGTAGTGGCTGGGGTGTTACACGTTTGCCCCAGTTTCTCCAACTTCTTGAACGCTTCCACTGCTCAATTCTTCCTAGAAACAATTGTTTGGATAGTAGATAAGGTTTTCAAAAGAGGCGTCCTTACTGACGTCAGCAGACACGTAGGTCCTGTCCCAAAGTTCAAGTATCCTCGGCTGGATTATCGACCGATGTAGGTTGGTGGTCCTTCAGTCCCCTTATGCTCCTGGGGCTAACGAGCTGTCGCCGGCCATCCACCATCCAAGGAAGGCCTCCTTCTATATGAGGTCGAAGGCCGACTTCTGCACTCTAGTGGGAGGCTGCGACTACCGGGGTTGTCGCCGGTGTTTCCCTTGGTTGACGCCGGAGAACATTGACCTTGATATTCCTAACTCTGGGTCCCCTCCTTCAACTTCTTGGGAGCCGAGGGGTGACCTTGGCTATCCCGAGGGCACCAAGCTTGCCAGCTTTGACGAGGACTGGGTTGTCAGCAGCCATGCCTCAGATGACAGTGAAGGTAGGGGCGGCACGGTAGATAGCGGGATGAAGTAAAGTGATGAGGAATGAGATGACGACCCTATGGACATCCCAGATGGCTGGGTCTGGGGGTCTAACGACGCAGGTTGCAACAGCCCTAGGGACTATCCATTGTCGGGCTCTGAAGAAGACTGAAGCTACCTGACCTCCTGCTGGCCAAACCGAGCCTTAAGCATATTTAGGTTTCTTATGATACTTTGTATTGTCTGACCTGTAACTCCGACCCTTGGGTCCTTCTTTAATGAAGAAATGTGGCTTCAGCTGACAGAAACTACACTAGTCAAATCATCTAATCCAGTCTACCAGCTCAAAGTATGACCAGGCATCATAGCCTTTATCCTGATTTTCACGTCTGTCCTAATTCTCGCAGCAACGTACTCCGGTCTGATAATCATCCCATTTATTCTTGCATTATTCCGTTGTGTCCAGATATAATAATAGCAAGCAGCAAGCATGACTACGTTAGTCTTCCATTCAATTCTGTCCTTAGCATTTCCAATCAGGTCGCTCAGTTCCTTGACCTGTCCACATCGATCCTCAATGCATCCCAAGATCTTCCTGCTAAAAGTACATGACATGAACATATGGTTTATAGTTTCAGGGTAGTCCTAACATAACCAACATCTGTCCGTGTCGGTGCATCCAAAGCTATGAAGGCGTCCCATGGTGTTTATTCCTCCCATCTGAGCCATCCACATAATGACCGAGTGCTTAGGAATGATCCAGTTGGACCAGAGCACGTCTGTCCAAGCCTTAGGTGAATGTTTTGTTCTAATCCATTCATACCCTTTTTCCCTTTTCCCCTTTTCATTTCCCCCTTTCCCTCTTAGGTGGATGTTGGGATCAGTTCGGGAACCCTTTTCCCCCTTCATTTCCCCTTTTCACTCCTCTAAACGCCAAATCCCAGTCTCCTTTAAATCTTCACCTTTCTCACTTGAATCTTCATCGTTGTTGGAGTGATTTTGCTATAAGCTGTCCAGGCACCTACCTCTGGTGATTTCGAAGATTCGAATAGGTTAGAATTCAAACCCTAGCCTTTTGCTTTCTTTTCCTTCTTGCCTGTTTTAGCTTTTTCTGGGAAAAATGACGCAAAACCGTCGTCGGGTATTGTTGTTTTTTGGCCCTTCCACTGGTGCTCCATTGGAGAATGACGATGAAACTTGCATTAGCCGCCCCTCGTCCTCCACCGGCCCATGTGTTACCGTGGCACGGGCACTACCTTCGTCGGCGCCTATTGATGAAAGTGAGGGTGCAAGCTCCCCTAAACCTGCCCCCTCTGATATCCCGGATACGGACTCTAAGGCCCTGGAAATTGACCCACTCACTATTGCCGGCCCCCTAAGGGCGAGGGTAACTGAGTGTACCTACCTCCTGGATAAGGAGAAATATAGGATACCTCTCCATATATGTACTCAGACTCGGGGGCGCATGCGGAGCTCCTTATTAACAACGCTACTGAAGCTATAACAAATTTTTATGATTTTGGGCCGGAATATTCGGTTATCATTTCGGGAGAAAAAGATACGGTGTGCAATCCTTTGGCGGAGTGTATTGTCGTATACCACAAATGTTTGGAGTTTGGGCTTCAATTCTCTCTCCACCCCTTTCTTGAAGAGGCCTTCCACCGTATGAATGTGGCCATCGCTCAGTTAACGACGGTGTCCGTCCGGATCATGGTGTCCTACGCCTGGGTTTATTTGTTTGAGGGGTAGCAACCCTCAATTGATGCCTTCAGATTCATGATGGGCCTACAAATGGGTCACTCAAAGGAGAATTCTTCGGGTTATCTTTCTCTGAACAGGATGAAAGGCTTTTCGCTGGTTTGGCCGGTGTTGTCTAGCGTCAAACAGTGGAAAAATCACTTTTTGTACATCTGGCGAGAAGCGGGGTGGTCCATCCCTCGCCATTTCAGGAACAATGTCCACACTCGTTTAGAAACTACTGAGGAGCATCATCCTGAGGTCGGGGCAAACACCCTGGAGGTGGAGTTGATGGCGGAAGAGAAGAAAATAGTTAAACTCTTTAAGTGTGAGAAATATGGGAATTCCGTAGCCCCGACAGGTGGCTTCCTCCAGTAGAACTCATAGTGACCGACGAGTTTTTGACCCCTGTGAGGTTGAACCCCGAACGCTACAAAGGTAGCTGGTGGCCCTTTACCTGTGTGTACTGTTCCACGGATATCACCTACATGCTAACTTCCTTGTCACTTTGTCTTTTTTGCAGATACCTACGGTATTTTCTAGACTGGCCGACACTTACGCGCTCTTGGACTTGATAAGAGCTACAATCCTACCACCTCTCGCCCCACTACTCCTTCGGAATATAAGAAAGAGAGCCTTCTGGGACATGTGAAGAGCATATTGGCGGGGAAGACCCGATTCCCTCCTAGGGGGTCATCTGGCCGCGCTCCGACGTCGGCGCCTATTGTCAGGCCAGCCTAGAGGGGGTGAAAGTCTTGAGATAACGCGTCCGTCGGCGGCTATATGTGAGGGTTTCCCTACCACTGGTCGCCCTTCGGCTGCTGCTGCGATGCCTACCCCATCGGCCGAGGAGGCCGAGGAAACATTCTACCCCATGACCGGGAAGAGAAAAGATAAAGAGCCTATGACCGCCAAGCAGCAGATCGACCTAGAGGCCGAGGTCAGCACACCTTAACCCAAGCGCCATGCCCCCAACTTCCCTGAGATGTTGTTTGGTCTGGGGAACATGGAGTGGAACTATATATGTTATGGACAACATCGACGCCTCTGCTCTTCTTTCAGACTCTTCAACAGTTACCTTGGATCAGACTGCCAAGGTGCTGGGGCATGTCAACGCTCAGGCCCAACAACTCGTCTATCGCTGCTCCCTTGTCTTTCAGGCGTCTACCGAGATGGCAGCTGGTAACCGTCTGAGCGACGAGGATCTGACCATCACTCCAGGGTCCTCCCTCTCTGACCGTATTGTCGTGGTCGAGAGAGATGTTGCCCTCATCGCCAGCCTGAAGAACAAGTTGAGTGGGTGTGAGAGCGAGCTGAAGAAGGCTCAGCACCAGTCGGCCGGCTGGAAGGAGCGAGGGGAGAAGGCCGTGGAGGAGGTATCAGGGTTGGAAACTGAGTTGGGACAAGCGAAGATGTATTTCAGCGGAGCTGAAGGGACGACTTAAAGACTTTGCTGATCGTTTATCTAGGGTGGAGTCTGAGCTGGCCGCGGCCCGGAACAAGTGCCAAGAACTGGATACTCAAAAGGAGAACTGGCTGAAGGAGAGGGCAGGGATTGTAAAAGAGGCAGATGAGAAAGTGAACCATGCCTTTGGTGAAGGTGCCAACTCAGCCACAGACTTCTGTGTGGAAGTTATCAAGGAGCTGGTGCCTGATTTTGATGAGGAGACCTTCAATAAGCTATACACTGTTAAGGATAAATCTAGGATCAACAAGCCGTTGCAGGAGGGTCCTGATGGGTCGCCGGGTCCTGCCCAGGGAGCGCCCCCTGCATAGGATTTAGGGTCGTCGTCCTCTGAAGGTTCATGCCTCTACCCTTGAAGAACTAGGGCCTTGTGTCTCCTTCTCGTGACTTTTATGTCCAGCTTTTAATCTAACTTTTCTTTTGTGTGCGTCGAGCTTGGATGTGGCCGACTGTCGGTTTTGATGTAATTTCTTAATTCCTTGTCCTTTGAACTTGTTTGTAAGCTCTTGTGAACTCTGCTTACTTTGGTTGACTTTGTCGATCTTTTTATCGATCTTTGTTCTTTCTCTTATGTCTGTTTTTGTCTCTTCTGCTTTCCTGGAGGTAGGTAAGGGGATGCCCCCTGCCTGCCTGGAGGTAGGTAGAGGGATTTATGCTTTTTTATGCAAGGTTGATTGTTTATCGGACCTCGATAGTTTGGCTTTGATGCCCGGCCTGTTTCTGACTTCTGGTCGAATTCAGGGAGCCTGCCCCCTGTCTGCCTGAAGGTAGGCAGAGGGGCTTATGTTTTTTATACAAGGCTGAATGCATATCAGGCCTTGTTGGTTTGGCTTTGTTGCCCGGCTTGTCCCTGACTTCTGGTCGAGGTCAGGGGGCCTGCCCTCTGCCTGCCTGAAGGTAGGCAGAGGGACTTATGTTTTTTTATACAAGGCTGAATGCGTATTAGGCCTTGTTGGTTCGGCTCTGTTGCCCGGCCTGTCCCTGACTATTGGTCAAGGTCAGGGGGCCTGCCCCTTGCCTGCCTAGAGGTAAGCAGAGGGACTTTGTTGGGGGGGTCCATTTTATCAGGGATTTGCAACAGGGGGGCTCTCCCCTATTTTCCCCTGCTCGTTTGTGTGTGAGGTGCAAATCGAACAGACAATGAGTATAAGCGGAAGACAGATCTTTCATTTCTTGAAAAAAGCTAACAGTTTGGACGGAGCCGTCGATAATGTTCTTTGAACGTCCTCCATCATTTTTTAGGGAACTTAAAAAAAATCCTGGAACCTTTACTAAACATAGTACTTCTTTAGAGTGTCTATATTCCAATGTGATGCCAGCTCTTGTCCCTCAGTTTTGGCAAGCCTGTAGGTGCCGGGGCCCATGACCTGAGTGACTTGGTAGGGGCCTTCTCAGTTGGCGCTCAGCTTGCCATGCTCTTTTGCCTTCCCCGGTGCTTGGGTTTTTCGTAAGACTAGGTCCTCTACCTGGAAACTTCTCGTACTTACTCTTCTGTTGTAAACTCTTCTCATCATCTTCTGATAGGCCGTGATATTCAAGCTAGCCTCCTGTCTCACCTCACCCACTAGGTCAAGGGCTTCAGTCATTGCTGCCTCGTTACTAGCTCTATCGAACAACTGGGACTTGAGAGCTGGGATCCTGGCTTCAATGGGTAAGAGGGCGTCAACACCATAGACCAACCCGAAGGGGGTCTGTTTGGTGGACTCTTTCCTGGTCGTTCTTATTGACCATAGGACGCTCGGGAGTTCATCTGCCCATCTTCCCTTGAGATCATCTACTTTTCAGCCCATTCAAAATTTGCTTATTGGCAGCCTCAGCTTGGTCATTGGTTTGTGGATGACATAGAACAGAATAGGCAACTGTGATCCCATGACCTTCCAGCCAGGTCATTAGAGGGTCGTTGTCGAACTGTATGCCGTGGTCAAATACCAGTACTTTGGGCAGGCCGTACCGTGTGATAATGTTCCTCCAAATGACCTTTCTGACCGCTGGTTCGGTGATGTTTAGGACTGCCTCTACCTCCACCCATTTGGTGAAGTAGTTGTAGACACCCATATTAGGACCTGGTTCTGCAAGAATTCCCAACAAACACCCGATGACGATCGGACTGAAACGCGACACGGGTTCGCGATGTTTTAGATAGTTTTCTATAGAACAGGCCAAATAACTTACTCGTAAAAATTAAACTAACATCTTGGCAGCCTTAGTCGTGTCGTCACGGTCGCATAGACACTAATTAGAGTCAATTCTGACACCGGGACCCCGAGTCGGTCCCGAAACACGAACCGAGTCAACACCGCGCCAAGTGAACCCCGGGATACACCATCGAGGCCCACTAAACACCACGGCGCTAAGTCAATACCGGGGAAGACTTAATCCCCAAGCTTCGTATTATACACCCGCTTCTCGGTTTTGGAAAGTATCAAAATCGTATCTCCAAAGTCCCGAGCGCCTCACCTTTCGCGCCTAAACCCAGGCGCCTGAGTCCTGGTTCGCCTAGGTTCAGGTGCCTATCCAGGGTGACGAGGACCGAAAAACACCTATAAATACCCCCCTTCACCCCCTCATTTCGACACACAATCGATTCTCTTCCCTCTTCACTCATAAAGAGTTTCTCGCTAAGGGCTCGCACTCCGACACCCGAGGCAAACGATCCACTCGATCATAGTTCCGATTAAGCGACATCGACGCTACTCCTCACCTTCTAGTACTCCACTCGATCCCGAGGTGCCTGTGATCGACTAACTACACCAAGTCTAGTGGGGTTCTGCCGGATTAGCCGCAGAACTAACAAGTAGTAGCGGAGCTCTGCCGGAATAGCCACAGGAAAGGCCAACGGTAATGGAACTCTGCCGAAATCACCGGACAACCTAGGAGGATCCGCCTTTGAAGTCGAATCGTCACTAGGTTGTCATCTAAACAAAACTTTACATTCCCTCACCTCTATTATTATGCACTACGATAATACTAAATGTGGACACTAGGTCCACGACACTTACTAAAATACGTAACGTCCCAACTTCAACCGCAAACACTAAAATACACTAAATAGACCCGAGTAATTCCGAGATCCGTTCTCAACTATCTATGCATCGTGCCCCTTATAGTGTATACTCCGAGGGTGCAACTCCTCACAAACGTGATTTTACTTACATTCGCTTTTATGACCTTATAATCGCATGCTAAATCATCTAACACAGAATTCAAAACGTAAAACAACTAAAACTGAACAAAGCGAAGATCGGGTTCCGTATTAGTCCAGGTGCTCGCCAAGCACGGTTCGACGCATCCCTATTAATACCGAACCGACGCATCTTAAGAAGAATACCAGGTAAGGTATATCACGAGAATGACTAATATCCGTATTATCGCGTTAAAACTGACTTGTTAATACCTATAATATTAGTACCCTCTACTCTCCAATATGCATCTTTTCATGGGCTGCTTGTCACTTGAAATCGCATGCAAAGAATGTAAACACAACTACTTCGACGACAAAACCAACTTGTCCTTAAATAACCGACCTAGCAAAAAGGTATAGGGTGAAAACAATGGATGTTACAGTACTTCCGCCACAACAAAAGAACAAAGTTATCAGCCCACCGATTGATTAATAGAGGCCGCTATAGTGCGGGAGGGATTGGGTCTTGATATCTATCGGATGTTGGCTTCCCAATACGTACCCTCACCCCTTACTAAGAATCGACGGTTTTCGGATGTCCAAAAACATTAGCAATGAGAGTCATTCCAGGCATGGAGTGCTTAAGGGTACAAGTCTTTATCTTTAGGTCTCGTGCCCCTCAACTTTGAGCCGACTAAGGATTAAAGTTGACTTGAACGGTTTCCGAGTCCCCATAATTGACTCGGTGACGACTCCACAAATCGGCAACGAATTCAGTTCACTAAAAAGGTCGCTTTACCAAACATATCGGCCTTTAAACATTTACAACCACGACTCAATCAATTCTAACCGGAAACACGGATGCCCGCACCCGTCTAGTACAAGTCCGGATTGTCATCCGAATCGAGGTTCGAAACAATGCCCCGCGCGAGATCGAACCGGCCCCTGACCGGGAGGGGGCCGCGTGGGTGGCCACCGCCATACATTGAAAAACTGTGTCGGTCCCGCGCGGGGCGCTTGGCGGTGCGAACGGACGTCCACAATAGTCAATCGCCACAAAGAGAAATATTCTACCCCCAGTTGCAACAGTGAAAGGACCGAGGATATACATTCCCCACTGAGCAAAGGGGATGGGGGACAGGATCGGCTGGGGCATGTATTACTGGTGCAAAGAGCTGCACTTCCCGCATTTGGAGGCTAACTCTTTGCATCGGCTAGCATAGTGGGCCAGTAGTATCCTGCCCTTAGTGCCCTGTGAGCGAGGGTTCTTCCTCTGATATGGTGTCTGCAAATTCCCGAGTTGATATCAACTAGGACCTAGGTTGCCTGTTCTGTCCCCAGGCACTTGAGTAGGGGTGAAGAGAATGACTTCCGGTACAACTCACCCTCAACTAGTATATACCAAGCAGATTTCGACGGCAACCTGTTTTGTTGCGCAGAGTCTTCGGGCAGGGTTCCGTCCCTTTTGAATCTGCTAATTGGCGTCATCCAGTTTTCGGACTCTAACCCTTCAATCACGTTGACCTGCTGGTGGGGTGTCGTTGATCTTTCTTGTATCACATCTACCCAGACCGACCTCCTGATGTCCTATAGGCTAGAGCTTTCTAGCTTAGATAAGGCATCAGCTCGGTTGTTTTGCGATCTAGGGACTTGCTTAACTTCGTAGGATTTGAGTTTCGACAGTTCCTGTCTGAATTTTTCTAGATATGAAGCCATGGTCAGGTCCTTGGCCTCGTACTCCCCTTTGATATGATTGGAGATGAGTTGGGAGTCGGTGGCCAGTACGATTCTTTCTGCATCGGCGGCTACAGCTAGATTAACGCCTGCCAGGACAGCTTCATATTCCGCCTCATTATTAGACGCTGGGAAGGTGAACCTAAGTGCATGTTCAAAGTCGACCCCTTCAGGACTAGTCATTACGACCCCTGCTCCTGCACCGTTGGCTGTGGATTAGGGGTGTAAATGAGCCGAGATGGCTCGGGAGCAGCTCGAGATCGGCTCGGTCAAAGCTCGACTCGTATGAGCTCGGCTCGGATCATTTATGAGTCGAGCCGAGCAAGACCTGGCTCGACTCGAATAGCTCGCGAGCGGCTCGATATTATTCTAAAACTACACTTTTCTTTCCGCTACCTAAATCAAATATACATTAAAAAATATAGTAAATCGTATATTGTTCATAAAAAAAAGTAAATCGTAATTTACTCATATTACCTTAAATATTTGACCGTATATTGTTAGTTGTTACCATAATTTACTCATATTACCAAACCAAATTAACCCTAAAGGCCTAAACCATTCAAATCCCGTCATATACGCCTCTTATTAAGACGATTTTATTTTATTACTATAAGGTTGCGAATTGCAATATTCAAGACATCGATTCTTATCTTTCATCATTACAATTCGTATTTTTATTTCTCCTTTCATCGTAATAGCTTAAGACACCCATAAATAATAATGTATTGATTTAATTTCCGTTTCATTAGTCAAAAACTCAAATAAATTGAGCACTTAAGCTGCAGCCCAACCCATCATGCGAGTCGAGCTCAACACGAGCCCGCGAGTCGAGCTCAACTCCAGCCCACGAGTCGAGCTCAACTTGAGCCCGGAGTCGAGCCTTTTTCCGAGCCACGAGTCGAGCTCGAGCCACGAGTCGAGTTAACGAGCTCGAGCTCGAGCCTTTGTTTTTGAAGCTCGACGAGCTTGAGCTCGAGCCGAGACTCCCCTTTTTCTTTTCGAGCTCGAGCAGAGCAGCCCCAGGCTCATGCTCAACTCGGCTCGTTTACACCCCTACCATGGATGATCCATCCGTGAACACCAGTCATTCTCCGGCGAGGGGGTCGTCCTCCTTCTAGTGGGAGCACTCAGCGAGGAAGTCTGCCACTGCTTGGGCCTTGATGGCGGCTCTGGGCTGGTAGGATATACCTAGGTCGTTCAGTTCTATAGCCCACTTTAACAATCTTCCATATTTTTCGAACTTCTTAGGGACCTTTTCCAGAGGCTGGTCTGTGAGTACGGCAACGGGGTGTGCGTCGAAATACGGTCGAAGTTTATGTGCTGCTATTACCACTGTATATGCCGCCTTCTCGACCACCGGGTAATTCTTTTCGGCTAACCTCAAGGCATGAGAAGGGAATACCGTCCTAAGAGTAAAGCACACAACTTAAAGTTTAAAGCCATCCAATCAATTAACGAAGAATGAGACAAGAAAAGAGGCCAGTGAAATGACCGGGCGAAATTTCACACGGTGAGACACCACCGGGCGAAATTTCACCCGACGGTAAAAATGCCTCCCCGAAGATTTTCCGAGACTCTCCACAGGGCGAAACTGACCGGGCAAAATTTCGCCCACCGGGTGAAATTTCGCCCGATGGGAAGAAGTGCTAAAAACGCGAAAAAAGGAAGAAAATCTGACCGGGTGAAATTTCACCCGGTGGGAATTATTGTCAAGACCGCAGGGCAAAGTTTCACCCCATGAAGATGCTAAGGGAGATTGTCTCACTAATGAAGCAAGAGTTGGATTTGGTCTTTAGGTTAATTATCCATTAAGAAGATTACTATATATATGTAACCCTAGATTGTTGCCCAAGCATCCATTAGCATCCTCCATTAGTGTAGTAGTAGTATCCATCATCCACCAGTAGTAGAACAATCTAGTAGTAATTCTCTAAAAATCAGTAGTTTACATAGTAATTAGTAGTAGATCTACTTAGTTTACATCATAAATTCTCTAGATTACAAGTTTGTAAGAAGATTATTAAAGTTTTATTGAAGATTTATAGGTTTATTGAAGAATTAGTGACAAGTTCTTCACTATCTTCATCAAAGCTTCAACCTTTATCCATGCAAACTTCTTATTTCTTGTAGATCTTCATAATTGGTACATTTCTTTCCACTCTCTTATCTCTAGTTTAGTTTTAATTTAGTTTTCTCATTATTATCTAGCTTAGATCATCTTAGTGTAGTTAGTTTCTCTAGATCTTGTTCATGTTGTTCTAGATTATTCTCTAGATTAATTTGGTAGTTTAATAGTTTTGTGGGTAATTGTTAGATTGTAGTTTTCTCATCATATTGTTGTTAGTTTCCTTAGATATAATCAATATGCATGCTTTAGATAGTTTTTCCATAGTTAATGTTTTGTTTTCTTTCATTATGATTAGTGAGTAGATTTCTTGTTGGGGGGGTTTAGGGATGAAGGCTTGGATTATTTGAATTTAGGAGTATTGGTTGATTGCTTGCATGTTGGTTTACCTTGTTTGTGGTTGTTGTGTCATTGTTGTTTTAGTCCGGCCAACTTGACCGACCTTGACTCATTTATATCAATATGGGGAAACTCGGGGTAGAAATTACCATAACAAGAGACTTACCCTTCTTACCATCAACTTGATCTCGACCTTCTTACATTCCATGTTCCGAATCCCGACTTCTCCCCAACGCCTTTCCCTAGATTAATTACCCTTAGCTATTCTCGTAGTGATTCCTCTAGCATAGACTTGACCATAGACTCGACCCTTAGAAACCCCCCTCTAGACATCAAACACATCGCTTTAAACTCGTCAATTCCTCCGTTCCCTGTGGACCGACCTCGACTTACCATGAATACTTGTTTGTTTTTGTGTGTCATCTCGAGTCTTATAAATATCGTTTGATCCCTCGTCCTTCGTTAACGACCGATCCTATTGGGAGGCGATCAAAGTGACGCCGTTGTCGGGGAGCGGCGAGTAATTGTATTGTTTTTAGTTGTTGTGTTTGATTCTTTTCCCTTCTCACTTTTCCCTAGTGCCGCAAGGTGCTAGGAGTCTTATCGTCTAAATTGAGTTTTATGCCCAGGAACACGTCATCGCCCTTGTGGTTCGATCCGGAGCCGGAAAGGACTTTTAGAGCATTACGTTTTTGGGGAAATAACTCAACTACTATTATTCCACATCCTTCATTATCACCTCCTAACCTTAATCCCATCCTACCACATACACCTTCTACACCTTCTACATCACATAATCCCACTCCAAATAACCCTTCCATACCTTCCACTTCACAAAATTGACCACCATCACCGAAAACTCCACCACAAAATCAAAATCCATCCCCTCCAAATCATCCAACTTCAAATCCATCATCACCACCTATTCATCAAATGGCAACCCTAGGCTCTCATTCCCAACTCACACATGAAGAAACACCTTCTCCCGTCGATTTCGGAGATATTCCTGAGGACTATGAATTAAAAGCCTCTTTGACAAATGCGGTTCAACAAGACACTTTTCACGGTTTTTCTCAAGAAGATGCTCAAGAGCACATTGCTTCATTTAAAGAAAAATTAGTAGGAGCCCGTCTCAATGGATTAACTTCATGCCAATTGCATCGTCTATTATTTCCAAAGACCTTAAGAGATGGAGCTCGTAGATGGCTTCAAGGCCATCCCGCTAATACATTTACAACATGGGCTCAATTATCTAATGTCTTCTTGGAGAAATATTTCCCGCCATCAAAGACTAACCAATATCGCATAGAGATACAAACATTTAAACAAGATGAATTTGAAAGCCTAAGTGAGGCTTGGGAAAGATTTAGAGATTTGTTGCGCAAATGTCCACATCATGGAATACCCGATTGGCTAACTACCCAAACATTTTTCAATACCCTTTGATCGAGAACCAAAGAAAACCTCAATTCGGCTGCCGGAGGAGACTTTTCTTCTCTCACCGATGAGGCATCTAAGAGTCTTATTGAGAAGATGGCAAGGAGTGACTCTAGAATGGGTCAATCGAGGGATTCTAGAAAGAAAGTTGAAGTGAACTCATCTACGAGTTCTAATGATTTGAAGCTTCAAGCGGAACTTGAAGAATTAAAAAAATGAATGGATGCCATGAGTTTAAGGCCTACTCCTAGAGGTATGTACCAAGTTCAAGGGAGTGTTCCACCAAGGCAACCATCTCCTCCAAAGCAATTAACATGGGAAGTTCAATGTTATCATTGTGTCAATTATGGCCATGATTCTAGCTCTTGCATTCCTAATGAAGAAGTTTATGTTGAAGAGTCGAATGAAGTCCAAGCTATACAAGTGTATGGGCAAAAACCCCAATTTGATCCCTTTTCCAATACTTACAATGACGGCACAAGATTTCATCCTAATTTTTCTTATGGCAATCAAAATGTCCAAAATCCGATGCCACGTGCCCAAGGGAGTCCATTGAGGCCATTCAATCAAAGTCAACAAAGGCCCTTTAACCAAGGTCCTCCAAGGATGCCTCCATATATGCCTACTCATCAAATGAGTAACTTCAATCAACAAAGTAACAACTTCCATGTTCCTAACAATTACAACAATTACCAAAATCAACATGGTAATCATTTTAATCATGGATACAATCAAGGGTTCCAAGGTAATTTTCAAGGAAACCAAGGTTACAACCAACCACCATTTAATCAACCCTCTCAATCTTATGGCCAACAAACAATTCTCAAATTGGTCAAGGAGGAGTCCCATGGGAAAACTATAATGAATTGCAAAGGACCGTTGGGCAACTATGGAATGAACATCAAGACACTAAGGCAAGGCTAAAGGTTTGGGAATCTCAAGAAGTAACAAAAGCCTTAGCCGCCCCAATTCATCCACCCCATGGTTTGCCCGGACAACCCCAAAACCCAAGAGACCCTTCGCACTAAGTAAATGTCGTTATTTTGAGAGGTGGCAAAGAACTTGAGGACCCATACAAGAACTTGAACTTGAACATCAAAAGCACTCCATCCAAAGTCAATCAACCAAGTGAATCACAAGAATCATCTCCCACTTCCCCCAAACAAAACCGGGGAATACAAGCGGAGTTCGATATCCTTCAAAATGCGGAAAGAGAACAAAGAAAGAAGAAAGAGCAAACGGAAGCGGAAGAAGAAAAAAGAAAACAGGCGGAACGATTAGCCGAAGAAGAAGAAGAAGAATCCAATGTTCCACCGCCTCCAACCTTTGTCCCTCCATTGCCTTTTCCCGAACGAGCTAAGCCACGCAAGGAGTATGCTCAATTTAGCCGTTTCGTGGATATGTTGAAAAAGGTAGAGGTAACTTTACCCTTCGCCGAGGTAATTTCTCAAATGCCCCTCTATTCTAAGTTTTTGAAAGATGTCTTGACTAAAAAGAGAACAATAGAGGATAAAGAATGTATTTCTCTCACGGAACAACGTAGTGCCATTCTTATGAACCAAATACCAAAGAAACTAGAGGATCCCGGTAGTTTTTCCATCCCTTGTCGGGTTGGAAATGTTGTTGTTAATCAAGCTTTATGTGACCTAGGGGCTAGTGTTAGTTTGTTACCCTATTCTATTGCCAAGAGACTTAGTGTGGGGGAGATGAGACCCACTAGCATGTCAATTCAACTTCCGGATAGGTCCGTTAAGTACCCACTTGGGATACTTGAGGATGTACTCGTTCAAGTTGGTAGATTCTTCATCCCCTCCGACTTTGTTGTCATGGATATGCCCGAAGACACTATTACCCCCATAATTCTAGGTCGACCTTTTATGGCTACCGGAGGTGCTATAGTTGATGTTAAGAATGGAAAGTTATCTTTTAACATAGGGAACGAATCGGTAGAGTTTTCCCTTTCTCAAGCTCTTAAACAACCAATGATTGAACAAATGAATTCCATTGAAGTTATTGACTGTTTGGTTGAGTATAGCTTGATAGATGGTGATAAGCAAGAAGATGAACCATTTGACTCTCCACCCCTTGAAGATGAATGTTTGCATGATGAAAAGGTAGAACCACTACCGGTGGGTAAGAGTATGGTATCTTCTCCTCCTAATCTTGAACTTAAACCACTCCCCTCTTCCCTCAAATATGCTTTTCTTGAAGGAACTAATTATCCCGTTATCGTCAATGCTACCCTTGATGGACCTCAATTAGAAAAACTTTTGAGCGTTTTGAGAAAACACAAAAAGGCCATCGGGTATAGCATTGCCGACCTCCAAGGTATAAGTCCAAACGTTTGTATGCATAGGATCATCCTTGATGATGACCACCGTCCTTCGGTTGAGGGTCAACGTAGGTTGAACCGCACCATGAAAGAGGTTATCATGAAGGAAGTCCTCAAGTTGTATGAGGCTAACATTATATACCCAATAACCGAAAGTAAATGGGTTAGCCCCGTACAAGTTGTGCCGAAAAAAGGGGAAATGACGGTAGTTAAAGGAGAAAAGGGTGAGTCAATTTCTACTAGGACTATTACCGGTTGGCGTATATGTATAGACTATCGAAAATTGAACACGGCCACCATAAAAGACCATTTCCCTCTTCCCTTTATTGATCAAATGCTTGAAAGATTGGCGCATCATTCTTATTTTTGTTTCCTTGATGGTCATTCCGGATTTCTTCAAATTCCCATTCATCTCGATGACCAAGAGAAAACAACTTTTACATGTCCCTATGGCACCTATGCTTATAGAAGAATGCCATTCGGACTATGCAATGCGCCGGGAACGTTTCAAAGATGTATGATGGCTATTTTCTCCGATTTTATTGAAAAATCCATGGAAGTTTTTATGGATGATTTTACTGTCCATGGTACATCTTTTTATTCTTGTCTTGAAAATCTTGATCAAGTGTTAGCCCGATGTGAAGAGTATAGACTTGTTTTAAATTGGGAAAAGTGTCATTTTATGGTTGAACAAGGTGTTGTCCTAGGTCATATTGTTTCTAATAGAGGAGTCGAAGTCGATAAGGCGAAAGTCTCCGTGATCGAAAACTTGCCACCACCTACAAATGTTAAAGGGGTGAGGAGTTTTCTAGGTCACGCCGGTTTTTATAGACGATTTATTAAAGACTTTTACAAAATTGCTAAGCCTTTGACCTCTTTACTTATGAAAGATACACCTTTTTTTTTTTCGATGACTCGTGTCTTGAGGCCTTTTGCAGGATAAGGACCGCTCTTACTACCACTCCGATTATCAAAGCTCCCGATTGGAATCTTCCATTTGAGATCATGTGCGATGCTTCTGATTTTGCCGTTGGTGCCGTTCTAGGTCAACGGATTGACAAGAAGCTACATGTGATATACTACGCAAGCAAGACATTAGATGAAGTCCAATCGAGGTACACCACAACCGAGAAAGAGATGCTTGCCGTTGTCTATGCCATGGAGAAATTCCGAAATTATGTTACCGGTTCCAAAGTCATAATTCACACCGATCATGCGGCGATTCGTTACATCATGTCCAAAAAAGATGACCAAGTCCCGACTCTTTCGGTGGGTCCTTCTTTTACAAGAATTTGATATTGAGATTAAAGACAAAGCCGGATCGGTGAACTTGGTAGCGGATTATCTTAGTAGAATAACGGCTAGTAAAGAGAACAATGAAGAAGATGGTATCCCCATCAATAAAGCTATGAGGGATGAGGCCTTGATGGCATCGATACTATTACACCTTGGTATGCCGATATCGTCAATTTCTTAGTATCTCAATTTATTCTGGACGATTATTACAAGCAAGAGAGGAAGGAACTATGTTATGAAGCCCGACGCTAATAATGGGACAAACCATATTTATTTCGTCGTTGTGTAGATGGAATTTACCGACGATGTGTCACGGCCGATGAAGGTTATAATATTGTGAAGCATCTTCACTCGATACCTTATGGTGGACACTTGGACAACCAAAAGACAATTGCCAAGGTTCTCCAAAGTGGGTTTTGGTGGCCTTCCATGTTTAAGGACATTCGAGCTTTCATTCTCGCATGCGATGCTTGTCAAAGAAGTGGGAATATTACAAGAAGAAATGAGATGCCCCTTCAACCCATCTTAGAGATTGAATTGTTCGATGTTTGGGGCATTGATTTCATGGGTCCGTTCACATCCTCTTTTGGTAACAAGTATATCTTAGTAGCGGTTGATTATGTCTCAAAATGGATCGAGGCCGTAGCTTCCCCCACCAATGACTCCAAGGTTGTAATCAAGCTTTTCAAGAATGTAATTTTCCCGAGATTCGGTATGCCTAGAACCATAATTAGTGATGGAGGCTCTCATTTTAGGAAAGATACCTTTGAACACCTTCTTAGGAAATATGGTATCACTCACAAGATGTCCCTAGCCTACCACCCTCAATCAAATGGGCAAGCCGAGATCTCCAACCGTCAAATCAAGGGAATTTTAGAGAAATTTATAAATACACACCGAAAGGATTGGTCATTGAAGTTAAATGACGCCCTTTGGGCATTAAGGAAGGCTTACAAAGCGCCGATTGGAACCACTCCTTATCGTCTTGTGTATGGTAAAGCTTGTCATTTACCGGTGGAATTAGAACACAAAGCCGAATGGTCAATCAAAGAGCTAAACTTCGATGAGAGTGTTGTAGGAGATAACCGCCTTCTCCAACTACAAGAATTGGAAGAACTAAGACTTGAAGCCTACGAAAATTCAAAGATTTACAAGGAACGAACTCGCCAATGGCACGATTCTCGAATACTTCGTAAGGACTTCTCCGTTGGTGATAAGGTATTACTCTT
This sequence comes from Agrostemma githago, assembly GCA_958450325.1. NCBI lineage: Eukaryota > Viridiplantae > Streptophyta > Magnoliopsida > Caryophyllales > Caryophyllaceae > Agrostemma > Agrostemma githago. The sequence continues at coordinate 14,013,099 of OY288239.1, forward strand.
CAACTCTCGCTTTAAGCTCTTCCCCGGTAAGTTGAAATCAAAATGGTCGGGTCCATTCGAGGTGACCAAGGTGCAACCATACGGATCAATAGAGATATCTAGCCCGGAAACCGGGAAATTTATGGTTAATGGACAACGTTTGAAGATTTATTACCCCGGTCACGTTCGTGAGACCTTCGCTACCATGAAGATTGGTGAGCTCCCATTGGGGAGCGATGTCTAACCCCCTCTCGAAATTGAAGTAGGTTTGGTGGTATCCTCAACAACCACCTTGTACATATGTATTATATTTCTTTGTGTTGTTAGTTTGTTTGTTTGAGAAGAATGGTTGAACTTGGATTTCGCCATGAAGCACTTAATTTGGATGAAGATCACGCTTTTTGGAGAAGTTATGGAGCTAAATTGAAGACCACAAGCATGTTTGTGGGAGATATTGATTATGTAATGTGAGTCGAGTCAATATTTGAATCTTTAGGTGACTATTGGAAGAGCCACAAAATGGCAAGGCGAAAAAACGAAGAAAACAAGACCGTCGGGCGAAATTTCGCCCGGTGAGACCTGACCGGGCGGAACTTCGCCCTACGGAAAGTTGCCAGAATTGTCGAAATCGAATACCACCGGGCGAAATTTTGACCAGGTGAAATTTCACCCGGTGGGCAGAATGGCAGAAAACAATTTTCACGACGAAAAGTCCTTAACGCACGCGGTCGTCGACACGCACAATTAAACAATATTTTTAACTCCGACTAACCTAACTAACGTAGTAGTGGTAGGTCGGGATCGATCCGCAGGGAGAGGGGTTAAGCAGTAATGGTCAAGTCTAGGGTCTAATCGTGATCGGGGGATTGAGATGGGGGTTTTGGGTCGAGAGAGAGGTCGAACTATTGCTAGCAAACTACACTACTAAAACTAGGGGCAATAATAGGGAAAGGTGTTGGGGAGATTCGGGATTCGGAAATGGGGTCTTAGAGTCTCGGGATCGAGTTTTTGTTACAACGTTAAAAGGGGAGGTTGCCACCTTTCGGTTTCTCACCCAACCTACCTAAACCCGCTTTCGCGACGAAAGGGTAAGTCTCAATCTAAGGTAATTTCTACCCCGAGTTTCCCCATATTGGTAGAAATGAGTCAAGGTCGGCCTAGTCGCGATTCTAAGTCAACAAAGACACAAAAACCATAAAATTGATAATTAACAAGTAAATAACCCACCAACATCCCTTGAATCAAATAATCCAAATCCTCCTCCCTAATTCCCCAACAAGAAAATCTACTCACTAATCATGGTGATAATCAACAATACACTAATAAGAGATAAATTGTCTAAAACATGCATAAAAACTACACTAACAATTATACTAATGGAGAAAAGGGAGAGAAGAGAATTTTACCGACTATGGAGAAGATTAAAGAGAAAGATGAAGAGAAACATATAAAAGATTGAATCTTGGAAGAAATACACAAGAATTTGTCACCAATCCATGCATAGATCTTCAATCTTCAATACAAGAAATATGAATCTTCAAGAAATAAAGCAAGAGCCTTGTCACATAAACCCTTGCAAAACCCTTGAGTCTTCAACAATTAAGCACAATCTTCAATAAAGATGGAGACTTTTCTACTAATTAAGGAGTAATTATACTAATACTAAGTAGATCTATTAATTGTTTGTAGAGAATTTTCTAAGAGAGCTTGCTACAATCTACTACTACTACTAGAGAGTTTTCTACCCCACTCCTACTCCTAAGGGCTAATCCCAAGGCTCACTTAAGGCACAAGGAGGCACTAAACCCTAGGAGGGGTATATATAGATTTCTTAATGGGTTGCACAAACTTCAAGGCCCATGATCCAGTCCTTCTTCAATTAAGCTAGACCTTCACCCTTTGCATCTTCATGGGGTGAAACTTCACCCTGCGGCTCGACCTAGTAATCCCACCGGGTGAAATTTCACCCGGTGAGATTTTCTTTGGTTTTTGCGTTTTCGGCCCGGTCTCTCCATCGGGCGAAATTTCACCCGGTGGGCAAAATTTCGCCCGGTCGTTTCGCCCGGTGGTAGCTACCATGAAAATCTTCGGGGAGTGGAAAATGTCGTCGGGCGAAACTTCGCCCGGTGATGACTCACCGGGCGAAGCTTCACCCGGTGGTCAGCCACCTCTCTTCCGGTCTCTTTCTTCGTCGATCAATTGGATTACTTGAACTTTCAGTTGTGTGCTTTGCTCTTGGACCGTATCTCTCTCATGTTCGTAGAAGCTCAAACGCGTTTTCGGTCGAAAATCCTATCAAAATAGACAGAAAACTACCAAAAACACGTAAAATGCAAAAGAGAGACACTAATGTGAGAATTACGCTAAATACGGCGATAATCGCACTCGAATCTCACAAAACAGAGGAAAAAAGGGTCTAAATGGGAGGAAAAACGGTCCAAATTTGGCACACAACAAGTCTGTCGGGTGAACTTTCACCCGGTGGTGCTTGACCTGGTGAAATTTCACCCGGCGGCATGGGCTTGGCCAATTCACCTAAAGCACACCTCCTCATTACAATTTCAATTCCCTCCTCCATATTTACCACATATAACTTTCCCTCCAAAAAAATTTTACACCAAATTATTACCACCAACTTTAAAACTTTCACTTTCCCTCCCAACCACCCTTATTTATATCACCCTTTTACCTAACAATTCACTCCACATTTTCACCCATCATAAACACATTAAACCACCTTCCATATCAATCACATTCAAACCTCCACTCCATTTCCACTTGGTGATTATATTCTTGGGTTTTTGAAGAGGAGAAGCTAAAGTTTTGGGATTTTTCTTGCAACTATTATGGAGACAAGAGCTCAACGAGCCGCGCGAAAATAAGGTATGGCTTCGATTTCTAAACCTCTTAAATGTTCATCTTCTAGTAAGTCTTCGAAGCCTAAACTCTCACCTTGTCCTAATACACCTTTGGCTCGAACCTTTTATGAAAAAGCTTTTCAGAGTACAAGGTGGCCTTGTCCATTCACAACGAAAATTTTAGGAATTAAGAACGATATTAGAGAGTTATCGTCTAAGATTGGTACTAGTAAGCTACTTAATTTTGTGCCATGCACAAATAAAGACTTGACTTGTGAATTTTTAGGTACCTTTACCATCGATAACCCGACCACACCAAGAGAGTTCAAATGTAGACTCTTCGGTAGAAATCACTGTTTAAATGTTTCCGACTTTGGCTTAGCTCTTGGTTTACCCTCATCGGGTACCGGACTAAGTGAACCCCTAAGTGATTCGCAAAGTAGTGCGACTAGGAGAGACTTGTGGAGGCGAATAGCGCCGGTTCAACGTGATTTCGAACCAAATTCTAGCTTTACCGCCGAAATCCGTAACCCTGCCATCCGTTATTTTGCTGAAATTCTTTCCCAGTGTTTTTTGCCATCTACCGATAATATTATTAACCTCAATGTGTGTGTCTTGCAATTAATTTGTGACTCTTTGCACGGTAACCCTACCCCCATTGACCTACCTATTGTCGTGGCGTTACACTTTCATCAAATCATAGTTGCCCAACGCCCCTCTGTCGACTGTGGTGGTCTTGTGACTGTAATAGCAAGAAATTTGGGTTACGCGACCGACCATCTTATCCCACATGATAACCGTGTCTGGCTTGACGAGGCCTACTTCCTTAATTGGATTTTTAAAGTACCTGATCTTCGCCTCGTCTCCATTAGCCATGACCGTGCTTTAATAGTCCCCAACAAAAATCGAACCAATATTTATAACTGTCAAAATTGGGACCTACCTCTAGGTCCCTGTGAATTCCGACTGACCGAATCGGGGGGAAGTGGGAGTTTGGGAGTATGCCGGTGAGGGAACTCCGACGGCTTCTTTTGCGTCAAATGACTATTCGAATTAGACACCCCCACAAGAGTCGGTAGATAATATGGTTTGTATGTGTTGTGGGTATTTGTGTGGATTGTGTCGGTGAATCTTTAATCAATCTTTGAAATGATATTGTTCCTTGTTCCTTGTCCCATCATTATAATCGTTGTGATTGTTTTATATCGAACCAAATTACATTGTTCCATTGTCCCATTGGTATTTTTGCGGCCGTCGCGGCCTTGGTTTTGTTCCCGGTCTTTAGGCGATGTAATTACGCCATTGACCCTTTTGAAAATCCAAATTTTAATCAACTTTTCTCAATTTTTCTTAATCCGGGCTAGGTGACGTGACTGCACCTATGCCCAATTTTTCACCCCTTCGTTTTTATTTCTTTTCTTCTCTTTTATTTCTTTTTCGACTTCTTAGCCACTTGGCTAGGGTCTAGGTGATGTGATTGCACCTAGGCCCGCCACTATTTTATCGCTTTCTTCATTTTTCATTTTCTTTTCTTTTCTCAAAAAAAAAAATTGAAAAAATCCAAAAACACTTGAAAAATCCTAAAAAAATCCAAAAAGATTTTTCTTTTCCGTCTTTTTCGTTCTTCCCCTACTTGTTCATTGAGGACAATGTACAGTTTTAGTGTGGAGGAGGAGTCTACTATCTTTTATTTTGCAAAAATCTTTTCAAAATCCATAAAAATTTGAAAATTTGAAAAATCAAAAACATTTTTCTCTTTCCTTTTCCTTTTCCTTTCTCGTTCTCGTTATGTTTTCGTGTCCCGTGTATGGTCTTGTTCTCCACTATTACAGGTAACCACCACCTTGATTGCGCGAATTGAAGAGATTATGAAAGCATCCGCTTGGTAACTTCCTTCTTTCTTTCTTTAATTTTGTAGAGGAGTTAGGTTGTTGCTATTGGAGGCTCTCGAAGTTGAGCATTTTGGGTGTTGTGGTTGATTGTGTGCTTGTATGTCGATGGAGTATGGAGTACATGACTTTACTTGTGTTTTATTTTATTTTTCCTTTTTCTTTTTCGTGTGTTCCTTTTGCTTTTGTATAGAGTGTCTAGGACTAAATATTTTCGAAAACCCGATTACAAAACCTTTTACAAGAGTTTACATTCCATTGTAGATAACCCATTGTAGATTTTGGACCATAATCTAGTAGAATGACTCTTAATCAATGAATTTGTTGATCCTTTAGCTTGAGTCCACCTTTTCTACTAGAGGTTTACTTCGGGGTTTGCATTTGACCACCTTGACCACCCATGGAGGAGTTAGGCCTTGGTTCCCGCATCCCGTTTTCTAGGTGACCTTGCTCGAACGACCATTATTGCACCTTTAGTCCAAACTCTTTCCGTCTTTTCGTGGGTTATCCGGGAATGACGCGTGTTTTCGTTTACCTAACTTCCTCCACCTATACATCACCACAATAAGTTTACACAAAAATAACCTTCAGGCTTGGTTATGAACCACATCAAAATCAAAAAGCTAAAAAGAGGCAAACCAAAGCAAGAGAAAAGGGCACAAAAATATGAAAAACAAGGAGAGAAAAGGAGCTTCAAATGAAATCATATCATCAAAAACATCTCCTTAAAAAAAAGCCCTTTGATCGATTTATCGCCGTGAAGTGCCAACTAGAGGACCGAGTCCCTAGGTAGGAAGATAGCGGTGATTAGTCAATCCACCCCAATAATTGTAAACACTCCATCCTTTTCTATTTGGGCTAATTTAGGAAATTCGAGTTTGGAACGACCCTCTTGGCTTAGCCAAAGAGAGCGGGACTTCACCTATCTACAGTGTCGAACGAATCCATGGTTCACTTTTTCCACTCTGTTATACGCCCCGTCGTACCCCTTTAGAAGACTAGGAGGACCTAGGCTAAGTTATCAACATTTATATTGCTTAGTTGTCATAGTATTAGGCTTTGGTCCTTATTTACATGGGTCATTTATCTAGGAAGTTTATTATTGTTTTAGGTAATTAATCGGTGTCTTCCCCGCCGTCTCGATGAGGGATTCGGTGTTTTAATTTTGCTTTGGATGCGTCTATTCTTTCGTGTTATGTGTTTTCGTGTGTTTAGTCGCATCCACCATTTTGAGCAAGCCCCAACTTGCCTTGCATGGAAGTACCTTACCTCATGGGTATTTCGATGTGAGTTGAAGGGACGGAGCGGGCCCGTTAATTGCCCCGTATCGGCTTAGCGTAATCTAGCTAGTAGTAGTAGTGGTAGTTTCTTTTTGGGTCTTTGCTCGAGGACGAGCAACGGTTTAGTGTGGGAGAATTGTTGTGTGCTAAATTTAGACCGTTTTCCCCCTAATTTAGACCCGTTTTTCCCTCGTTTTGCGAGTTTAGAGTGCGATTATTGCCATATTTTGTGTACTTCTCGCATTAGCGTCCCTCTTGTGCGTTTTACGTGTTTTTGGTAGTTTTTTATCGATTTTAATAGGTTTTTGCACCGAAATCACGATCGAGCTTCCACGAGCACAAGAGAAGGGAATACCGTCCTAGGAGTAAAGCACACAACTTAAAGTTTAAAGCCATCCAATCAATTAACGAAGAATGAGACAAGAAAAGAGGCCAGTGAAATGACCGGGCGAAATTTCACCCGGTGAGACACCACCGGGCGAAATTTCACCCGACGGTAAAAATACCTCCCCGAAGATCTTCCGAGACTCTCCACCGGGCGAAACTGATTAGGCGAAATTTCGCTCACCGGGTGAAATTTTGCCCGATGGGAAGAAGTGCCAAAAACGCGAAAAACGGAAGAAAATCTAACCGGGTGAAATTATTTCACCCGGTGGGAATTATTGTCAAGACCGCAGGGCAAAGTTTCACCCCATGAAGATGCTAAGGGAGATTGTCTCACTAATGAAGCAAGAGTTGGATTTGGGCTTTAGGTTAATTATCCATTAAGAAGATTACTATATATATAACCCTAGATTGTTGCCCAAGCATCCATTAGCATCCTCTATTAGTGTAGTAGTAGTAGTATCCATCATCCACCATTAGTAGAATAGTCTAGTAGTTTACATAGTAATTAGTAGTAGATTTACTTAGTTTACATCATCAATTCTCTAGATTACAAGTTTGTAAGAAGATTATTCAAGTTTTATTGAAAATTTATGGGTTTATTGAAGAATTTGTGACAAGTTCTTCACTATCTCCATCAAAGCTTCAACCTTTATGCATGCAAACTTCTTATTTCTTGTAGATCTTCATAATTGGTTCATTTATTTCCACTCTCTTATCTCTAGTTTAGTTTTAATTTAGTTTTCTCATTATTATCTAGCTTAGATCATCTTAGTGTAGTTAGTTTCTCTAGATCTTGTTCATGTTGTTCTAGATTATTCTCTAGATTAATTTGGTAGTTTAATAGTTTAGTGGGTAATTGTTAGATTGTAGTTTTCTCATCATATTGTTGTTAGTTTCCTTAGATCTAGTCAATATGCATGCTTTAGATAGTTTCTGCATAGTTAATGTTTTGTTTTCTTTCATTATGATTAGTGAGTAGATTTCTTGTAGGGGGGTTTAGGGATGAAGACTTGGATTATTTGAATTTAGGGATATTGGTGGGTTGCTTGCATGTTGCTTTACCTTGTTTGAGGTTGTTGTGTCATTGTTGTTTTAGTCCGGCCAACTAGACCGACCTTGACTCATTTCTATCAATATGGGGAAACTCGGGGTAGAAATTACCTTAACAAGAGACTTACCCTTCCTCGCCGCGAAAGCGGGTTTTTTAGGTGGGTTGGGTGAAGAAACCGAAAGGTGGCATTCTTCCTTTATCAACGTTGCAACAAAAACTCGATCCCGACCTTCTTACATTCCATGTTCCGAATCCCGACTTCTCCCCAACGCCTTTCCCTAGATTAATTACCCTTAGCTATTCTCGTAGTGATTCCTCTAGCATAGACTTGACCATAGACTAGACCCTTAGAAACCCCCCTCTAGACATCTAACACATCGCTTTAAACTCGTCAATTCCTCCGTTCCCTGTGGACCGACCTCGACTTACCACGAATACTTGTTTGTTTTTGTGTGTCATCTCGAGTCTTATAAATATCGTTTGATCCCCCGTCCTTCGTTAATGACTGATCCGATTGGGAGGTGATCAGTAATAGCTATATATAAGAAGAGTTTTTTCCTAGTTACTGGCCTAGCCAGGGTTGGTAGTTGCTTCAGGTGCTCTTTCAGCTGTCCGAATGCCTCCTTCTGTTCAGCTTCACATTTGAACTGTCTGTTTCCTTTTAGGATTTTGAAGAAAGGCGTTGATTTATCGGCAGACCTGGCTATGAACCGTGCAAGGGCGGCGATCCAGCCGGTCAACTGCTATATGTCCCTAATTGTTTTGGGCTCTGGTAGGTCTTGGATAGCTTTTACCTTCTCAGGGTTGGCGTCAATACCTCGGGCACTGACCAAGAACCCAAGGAACTTGCCTGACCGAACCCCAAAAGTGCACTTCTTGGGGTTGAGTTTCATCTGTTAGGCCTAGAGTGAGGAGAAGGTTTCTCTTAGATCCTTCAGATGTTCTTCGTCCCCCTTGCTTTACATTATTGCATCATCAAGATATGCCTCCAAATTCCTACCTTTCTCTTCTCAAAGACCTGATCCACCAGGAGTTGGCTTTGGGAGTCCAGTTCCCGGACCATCCTTCGCCCCCGCAGCCTGATGATGCCTCGGCTCAATCGGCTGACCCTGGTTGAGTCTAGCCTACATGTTTTTTGACAGCCCTGCAGTTTTTGGTCGTTTTTCAGCTGGGGTTATCCTGTCAAACACTCTTGCTTGCTTCGGGCCCAACCATGTCGTAACAGGCTCCCATGGCTTGGGGCGCTCCCTCATGGCTTGCGATAGGGATCCTTTCTCGGCGGATGCGGTTGACTTTATGGTATGGACCGAACCATCTTTTCTCAGAGGCTTTGGCTCTTGTGTGTCAACCACCAATTGCTTTTTGTCCTGAACATAACCTCTGGCAGCTATCTTTGCCTTGAGCTGGATTTTTCTAGCGGCGGTTTGCTTCATTCCCCCTGCGCCTGCGAAGTTTTGATATTGCAGGCACCTGGGGGTCATTGCTAGTCCATCAACCAAATTCTTAGGCGTAACCTCCTTATTGAGAATGGCTGAAAACAAAGTAGCGGCCTGCATGGCTTGAGTGGGAGTACCACGGCCCCCGCGGCCCCTACTCATTTGCTCGGAGTACCACGAGGCGTGACCTGTCCGCCTCCCGAGGGGGCACCTGACACGACATCTCGTGGCGTCGTTGGCATGCCGTATCATGGGACGATGGCTTGCCATGTTTGATCTGTACCTGTGTTGATCTCTTCGATCTCATGCATCTCTTAGTGACTTTTTGTACTTTGAGGATTTATAACTCGATAATCCCCACAGACGACACCAAATTGTTCCGGTTAGGAAACAATCAACTTCAAATCGGATTCGGATCTAGCTTGAATCGTATTCTTTGGACCTTGCTTAGTTTCCACGCCTCACTTTCTTCTCCTCTAGTGGCAGACCTTGACGGCGTAGGTGTCCGAGGGAACCCTCTTCGAGGCCAAAGTCAGTCTGTGAATGCACTTAAGAAACCTTGTTTGTGAGGAACAAAGTGGCGTTTTCTAGAGTGAGATTCTAGTGAAAGAAAATCAATTACCTCTTTATGAATGAAATAGTGAGGTATTTATAGGTTTCCCAAGAGAGAGAGAGAGAGATAAAAAGAGAGAGAGAGAAAAGGGGCACATGCCTCTTACCTTAGGCTGGAGTCGGGAGGGTCAGCTGGATCACTCCTAGGGTCGGCTGGATCACCCTCGGGGTCGGACCAACCGAGGGTCAGCAGTCCTTCGGAGGGAGCGCAAGAGGGCTCGCCTCAGCCGACTGGTGGTCGGACATCAAGGGTGGTCCAAAGGTAAAGGGAAAACGGCCTTCTCCGGAGGTGTGCTCCTGAGGGGTGGCCGGGTGCATCCGACCGGCAGATCTGGTACTGGGCCCGTTGCCAGTCTGGGGCTCCTTCAAGGTCGGGTTGGATCCAGGTCTCTGGCTATCGGGCGACATCCAGCAGGTAGATGACCCCATCAAATAATGGAGTAAGGATATGAGGATTATAAGGTAAAGTGTTCTACCAAAAGGGGAATGTAAGGAATTGATTGGCTTGTCCATTTATAGTAAGTGTAAAGAATTGAATGGATGAGAGGAAGTAAGTAAGCCACTTGTGAATAGACTCACAACTGTACTGGGAGAGATTATAGGATAGGAGCAAGCTGCTTTCATTAGAGGTAGAAATATTCATGAGAATATTGCTCTCTCTCAATCTATTAAAGGAGGATATGGTAGAAAATACTTCACTCCAAGATGTTTAATGAGAATTGATCCAAAGAGAGCCTTTGACTCATTACAATGGGAGTTCTTAGGGAGCATGTTGCAGGGTCTAAATTTTCCTCATAATTTTATGGATTGGATAAGGAACTATGTTATAAGATCATGGTTTTTTCTGAAGATTAATGGCTCTAGTCATGGTTTTTATAAAGGGAAAAGTGGGGTGAGGCAAGACGGCCCATTAATTATCTCCTTACCTTTTTGTGCTTAGCATTGAGGTACTATCAAGACACCTCAGATCAATTCGATATAAAACACAAGAATCATTCCACCCCAAGTGCAGGAAACTCAACTTGAACCATTTAGTCTTTGTTGATGATTTGATGGTGTTTATGAGACGTGATAATCCTTCTGTAATGGCAGCAACTTATGCTCTGGACAAGTTTGCAGTACTTATTGGGCTACATGCTAATAAAGAGAAGAATGACATTTTGGAGGAATAAGGGTAGAAGTGAAGGATCATATCCTCACGAACATAGGTTGCAAGGAAAGGAGTTTCCCTTGTCGATATTTGGAGATTCCACTGAAGGACATAACTAATAAAATGGTACATTATTCCAGTCTCATACAAAGGATTCAAGATATTATATATAAATGGTCATCCAATTGCTTAACCTATCTTGGCAGGCTGCAACTCATTAACTCCAACATCATTGGGATTTTGAATTACTGGTGTAATAACACTTTAATTCCTGCAAATGTGATGGATAAAATCACGAAGATGTGCACGAGCTACTTCTGGAATGGCATAGGGAAACACAAAAAGCTTATCTCTCCATCCATTTTTAATCTTCATACTTTCCTTAAAGGATCGTCCATCTTTAAACTTTTTACCTACAATCTTTCTTTTTTTTGGTTGATTTTTGTGGCCAATTGTAGACACCCAGATTTGGACCTGGTTGCTGCAGAAGTGCCCAACAAACACCTGATGACGATCGGACTGCAACGCGATGCGGATTCACGATGTTTTAGATAGTTTTTCTATAGAACAGATCAAATAAATTACTCGGAAAAATTAAACAAACATATTGGCAGCCATAGTCGTGTCGTTACGGTCGGATAGACACTAATTAGAGTCAATTCTGACACCGGGACCCCGAGTCGGTCTCGAAACTCGAACCGAGTCAACACCGCGCCAAGCGAACCCCGGGATGCACACCCGAGGCCTGCTAAGCACCACAGCCCTAGGTAAAGGAAGATGAAGCCTTAACCCTCACGAGTTTGGTGAAGTTCATTTCTTAGTTCCTAGTTGTGGTCACTACAGGTTTTGGCCCTAAAAGCCCACCCTAACCAATATCAGGACCAATCGACCTCTTTGCGGTAAGATCTTTTTGGACACGTGAAGAGATCCTTGGTTGACGCTCCGGCCGCCTAACGCGTACCTCGCGGGAATATTAAACGGATAGCTCTGAACGGACGGTATGACACTTGTCACCCCAGATGATTTGTCAATACCTAAGTAAAGACTATTCGTGGAGAGGTAGCCTACCCTAACCTACCCGTGTCTGCATCCTGCATGAGTGTATGCATTCCTAGTTATATGTAGCGTGTTTGAACAACCCAAATAAAACACCAAAATTTGGATTCAACCACGCCAACGTATTCAACCGCACCCAACTCGGTTTTCGAAAAGGTCATCTCCAAGATTGTTGTTATAGCGCCAATACTCCGGCCAAGTCAAAATGATTTTCGAAAACCTTTTAAAAGCACCGTCATCGTGACAGATTCTTCAAAAGATCTTTTTATTAAAAAGAAAAAAAATGGCATCACTTTGGCCAAAGTAAAAAGCCAAATACCGTTAATACCACCAAGACTTCCGATCAATGGGATCGAGGTGCCTCAAACAGTTACATTTTATTTCAAAAAAAAAGGAAATGTTTTTACGCACATACCGTTAACACGACCGAAGCTTCAATTAATGAAGAAGCCAATGAATCCGAAATGGTCACATTCACAAAACATCATTTTTACACACCGTCACCACCATCAAAATACTAAGGATGGACAAATGTGACCGAACATAAAAAAGGGGGCTTTCTAGAAATTATCTTTGTTACCAAAACTCGGTAACAAAACCTGGTCACGTTTTCAAAACACTATCACCAGACATCACGCTCTGTCACAAACACCACCTACACCATAAATGTCGAATTGGCTAATTAATAGTAGTTCGATAAAAGCACCACGTCATCACTTTCAAAACCGGTTCCCTTAAGAATTGTGCTTCTTTTGAAAAAACCACCATTTGCACTTTTGCTATCATCGAATCTTCGACGCACATATAGCAACACACTTTCGCATCACAAACGATGTCACCACACCATCGTCACCCCAATTTTATAAATCGAAAAAACTTCCTTTGCAAAAGCGTGACCGTTTTCAAAAAAACAAAACATCAACTCTTTGATCCTGAGTCGGAATCGCGATCAACTCCTTACGTCGTACAACCATGTGGTTAACTGTCTGTGTTAGTTACTAGGCTCGCCTCTATTCGAGGTCTTACATTTTGGGTTGTCTCATCCCGAGAAGTCCTCTTTAAATCTCCCCTCCGAGGTTTGTGTCAAATCGTCTCGTGACAGAGACATAAATTCGTTAGGCGTTTCGCCGAATACATGAAAGAGTCTAAAGCACTTGAGTCCCTAAGCCAGTGACCGCACACACGCGCAAATCAAGGGTCTTATTACCGTGTCGCTCTACTAGGAGCATTCCTCGAGTCTCTAAGTCATCCGGTGGATCCGATCTAACCTTTTGATCCTTTCCCACTAGAATCACTCCCCAACATGTCGGTAGATTCGAGCGCCATCGAAAGCATCCGCAACGATGTCAATACCCTAACCAAATTGGTTCGCAACATCCATACTTCAGTGACCCGCTTGACTTTCTCCGTTCAATACATCGATAACCGCCTCAATTTCCTTGAGAGTAGAGACACAGAAAGTGAAACAAACGCCAATCCGGGCAATTACCATGCCCAAGAGCCTACCCAGGATAGATTATCCCAACGCTCCGCCCGATCGAAGCTTACCAAAGTCGATACGGAAAGAACACCAAGACCTTATAAGACCACATCCAAAAAAGTAGAAAGATCACCGAGTGAGTTTATCCCAATCAATTCATCTTACACCGAAGCTCTTAAGCACCTAGTCGATCAAGGGTTGCTCTTGCCCATGGGTTCCACTCCGGACCCACCAGTCGGCAGACGAGGCAAAAGCTGGACCCCTAATGCTTATTGCCTATATCACCAAGGTAACGGGCACGATACCGAATCCTGCTATCGACTCAAACATGTCATACAAGACATGATCGGAAATGGGAAGGTTCATCTCCCTCCACTCGAGAAACCAAACAATACCACAAACCTCTTTAGCGTTCACGCTGTCCTTGACGACACCATCGGTTGTTCCCACCGCGATCCTGTAAAGGAGAATACCCTGAATATCGAGGAAGATCCCAACGACCCACGGGCACCCGTCAAGACGAGCAAATCTTTGTCCGAGTCAGAGTCTAGTTCGTCTTAGAGCCTAGACCTAATAGTATAACAAATGTCTTTTGTTCACATCGAGTTAGGAGGTGCGAGGGGATCCGTCCTCCACTTCCCCGAAAACAATATCTCGGGCGCATGGCCCACTTATTTCTATCAATAAAAAGAAAATCACTTTTCCTCTTTACAATGTGCCTCGACAATCGCTTGATTTTAAAATAACATACCTTCTTGCTTACGACTCGATGCTATGCCATTTATCGATAACAATCAAACATACTTCGAAACAACGAGGAATTACGAGAACTGAGATCCCGTGTTCTTTTTTTTACCTATTCCATGTCTGGTATAGAAAGCCACAAACTATCCTTTATAACGAGCATTCCCGAATTCTATGACAAATCTAGATAGTCTCTTAGCTTGTGATCAACGACGGAGGGCAAACCTATTTCCCCACAATAAATACCCCTCAAATAAAGACTGACCAATTCCTACCATAGGTGCTGGTCTAACAAAAAGAAAAAGAAATCTGAAATGAGCAAAAGGAGCCAAAGAAAAAAATGAAACCAAGGCCAAACTAAACCAACCCAATTCAATGATCAAGACCAAACTCAACGGTCAAAATGAAACTCCCAATCATTCAATTCGACTTTAAGTGCAAAGTCCGAACAAAAAGCAAAAAAAAAATGAAAAGTGAACAGACCAGTCAACTAGCACCCAAATACTAGCCTCCATACATTACAACCCTTAAGACCTTCCCGAGACACTTGTTAGGAGACAGTCCGGAATTTTGAGGATTCAAGCTCAATAGGATAATCCCAACCGTAAGGGCCAGACATGGAAATCAGATCCCACGTAATTTACATCCCACCCGATTGAAGTCTGAGTCATTTTTACTCAACTTCCCCTTTCTTACCACATTACGAAACCTTAACCCATAGCCTTAACTCCACAAAATCAGCTTCAGATTTTGGTCTATCGAAACCACTTACTACCTAGCTCCACATTCCAAATCCATCCAAGCCAGTCACCTTGACCCAAACACGGTATCTCGATAATTGTCACTTTCAAGGTGTCACACCCAACCACTCCACCTTAGTTCTTCAACTAGGGTGAATACACTCTAAACATCTCACATCAATAATTGGCATAACAAGTCTAAAGCAAAATCACTTACACCTATTATGAAATACGAACATGGTTTGATTCCGTCTAAACACGGATACGTAGGCAACCCTTCCAAGGGTACAACCAACCAAACGACAAAATCGATTACTCGATCCACATGCAAATCGGAACCCCCCCCCCCCATGTTCCGGTTAACGAGTGATTTTAATGACGAAGCGCATACGACGAGTCGAGGACAGGGTGAAAACTCGAAAGGGCGCCCCGGGCAAAATGAAGAAACGAGTTGCGAGCCGTCGTAAAAGAAGAAAAAAGAAAAGAAAAAAGGCAAAAAAAGGGTGAGCCGAGGACGGAGTGAAAACCCAAAAGGGCGTTTTGGGCGAAATGAATAATTGAGTTGCGAGCCACCACAAAAAAATATGAATAAAGAAAATGTGCTTCTCATTAATGGCAAAATCAATTAAGTCAAGCCTTTGTCGAGGCCCTTTTACGTCGAGCAACCCAAAGTCCGGTTACCCGGAAAGTGACAACGTGTTAAATAAAACCCTACAAAAACTAGTACTAATACGCCACATTATATCAATTAATACAACATAGTACTAAGCGGCTGGTCTCTACCGGTCCAACCTTTCCTTTCCCTCGCCATTCGGGTGTGCTTGCGAGGGTCTCTCACCATTGGCCCTTCAGATTACGAGCTTCCACAACCCTAGCTAAAGGCAAGCCCAACCAATCATAATTCCTCTCATCACTCACACTTTCAAATTGGGTCTCGTCGGTCTCGGCCCGTTTAGACGAAATGACAAATACTAGGATCGGTAACGACGTCTTCGGTCGGGCGCTTAGTGACATTAACCCACATAGCTTCCTTATTTTGTAATACGGTCATCTCCAAAATCTTTAACCTTTCTCTCACATCCGACAACCCCGGACGTCAGGAACGACCTCTTGAAGTCGCTAAACCCCTTTCCAAAAGCCGAAATGCCCGCGCAAGAATGACATGTCCACGCGGATAATACAATACGTCTATTGGGTCCACCAGACTTAGACGTTTTGTTTATTTTCTTTTTAGGGGGATAAGCTACCCCACCTAGGCGTGTTGTAGCCCTGAATGACGTCATCAATTCGCGTCTGTAGCCCAATACGGCATTGTCACTAAAATATAAAAAGTGGGCTAACTTTTTTTCAAAAGTGATCTAACTTAACACCGGACACACACTCGGTCGATACACTTTAGCTACAAATCATTTATTACATCTTTACACATCTCGAGTCAAACATTTTAATCGACGTATTACTTGATCCAAGTCCCGACTCAAACTAACGCATTTTAAGAATTCCGAAAAAGCATTTTCCTACTCTCATGCAATATCAACGCATTCTAAAACGTCCTAAACTACCACAAAATCGCAAACAAACCGAACTTGAAGTGATTACTGGTCAATCAAGGTCAACATTTCACCAAACGAAAACACAAGACTAATCCAACTAATTCAAATACTAAAAAACATACAAATCCATACACAAATCGAGTTCATAAGACTAGGGAGGACCCCTAGAAGCCGCGCCAATGGCTATCACAACCTCACAAATGTTGTCGTCCAAACCTAGATCCTCCAGATCCAGAAGAGGAGACACACAACCATCCATTCCCGACAACATGTCTAGGGTAACTGTCTCGGGGACTGCTCCAACCTCCTCAGTAGCACCCGTAGCTGATAAGTGTAGTTTGTAGTGCCTATTTTGCTGAGTTTTGGTCCCAATTTCTTTGCGGAATCGCTCCTTGGGAGCGGTTCATGGGCTACTCATGCTTCCTCTAGCTCGTTTCAGGTTCCCGAGACCATTCATGAAGAG
The DNA here is from genome assembly GCA_958450325.1 of Agrostemma githago. Classification (NCBI taxonomy): domain Eukaryota; kingdom Viridiplantae; phylum Streptophyta; class Magnoliopsida; order Caryophyllales; family Caryophyllaceae; genus Agrostemma; species Agrostemma githago. The sequence goes on from OY288239.1 coordinate 14,029,777, forward strand.
TTGGAGCGATTACGACTCAATACATACACTTTTCGGAGCCAACGAAGCGGAGGAACGATCACTCGATGCCTTGGATTCGACCCCGAGACCTTGGGACCCGATCCCGAGCCTCTTAGACTCGATCTCGAGACCCGAGAGTCGATAAGAAGTCCATGTGAAGCAAGGAGGAACCTTAAAGATCATATTGGAGGCCTACAAGACTCATCCCCGATGGGTATGGCCTCATCCCGTCCGGGATGAGGTGCGCATTTAGCACTACTCCTGTTTTGGACCCTTCCCGGTCGGGACCAACCCGTCCCGGTCGGGACCAATATGCTGTAGCCGCAACTCTTTAATTCATCCTCCCTCATTCTTGTAACCTTATAAATACTTCCCTCTTGTATTGTTTTTGTATCTTACCTTACCCTAGACTATCTTAAGCCTCTCTTAAACATTTAAACCCTAGATTTAGTTCTCCTCTCATTAGTTTAATCTTCCTTTAATCTTTAGTTAATCTTTGTAATTAGTCTTGTTTTAAGGAGATTCTTGAAGATTATTCCAAGCTTGACAACCTTGGGGTTTTATTTGGGTTTTTTATTAATTCAAGTTCTCATCTTTTTCATCATATTGTAGTGGGTATAATTTCTCTTCTCTACTCTTGTTCTTGTTTATTTATTCAAGTTTGAATCTTTACTTAGTGTTTATTGTTATTGTTCTTGTTCTTGATAATGGATGTTTGGTTTGTGATGTTGTTTTCTCTTATTGTTGTTAGTTTATTCTTGATAATGAGTGAGTAGTTTCCTTGTGGGTTAGTAGTGGGATTAAGGGTAGATTATGGGTGATTAGGGTTTGATTAGGGGTAAAGGGTGAATCTTTGTTGTTAGTCACATATTGGGCACTCTATGTGTTTGTTGATATGCTTGTGTGAGTAGCAGTGGCCATGCTTCCCATACTTGTGCTCATCTTCTCATTGTGTGCCTATTATGTGGTTGTGTTGAGGTTAGTCTTAGATGCGAGAGCGCAAACTTACCTCGGTGTTGGTTTACGTAGCGAGAGCCCGGACCGACTCTAGCAATTAGGAGACACCTACACCCTTGACCACCCCAATTACCCTACTACACTTATGAACCCGACCTAACCCACTTTCTTTCATATTTGATTTCATCTTCTTAGTTAGTCATCGTTTCTTTTAGGTTACTAGTTTTTTTTATCATTAGTTATTCCATCTTAGCATTGTTTTAGTCTAGTCATTGTTAGTCCGCTTCCTTCATCTCCAACCACCATAGTTTACCAATTATCGTTCTCTTTGTGTTTGTTTGGTAGCATAGTCTCGTTTTAGGTGGACATAGTCTAAACTTTGCAACACCGTCTCCGTGGATACGATCCCGACTTACCCTAACTACCGTTAGGTCTAGCCAGTTATATTATTGACGGTGGGGACATGACAAATTCCCACCATCAATTTGGCGCCGTTGCCGGGGACGGTGCATTGTTTAGACTTAGTTTGCTTATAGCTAGATTTAGTTACCCTTCTTTGTGCTCTTCTATCATCTCCTGTGCATATTCTCTAAATTTTTCTTGTTTCATTAGTTTTATTTCTCCTTCTTTTCTCTTTGTCTTTCGATTGTGCTTGTTTATTGTCGTTACCTAGTGCCCATAAAGCACTAGGTATTCTCACGTTTGTTCTAGTGCGTAGTGTATGCCTAGGCGGGGAGGCGACTTCTTTCTCTTTAATCCAGAGCCGGAAAGACTTTTTCGAGCCTTTCGCCAACGGACGATTAACCGGGTTAGAATCTCTCAACCAAGCGCAAGCAATACTCATCAAGAGCAAACTCAAGGAAACGATTTTGAGGAAGCATCTCGAGAGACGGCCGAAGGGAATTTCACCAATACCTTTGGATATTCTAGTCCTAGTTCCCCCTCTACATCTACTTCAACTCCGTCTTCACCACCATCTCCCTTACATCCAATAATGCCGAAGTTTTCGTCTCACTCCACATTTACGGAAAATGTCTTGCCGGGACCGAATGCTCTACCGGCCGCTTATGCCGGAAATTTTGTGGCCAAGACTCATTACTTGTGGAAAGGAATCAATTTAGTGGTTTGCCCACCGAAGACCCGCACCAACACATGGAGACTTTCTCCAATTATTGCGACGCTATCTCTCAACCCGGAGTTACACAAGATCAAATCCGATGGGTGTTATTTCCATTCTCATTACTTGGAAAAGCGAAGCAATGGATCAAGGGTCTCGATAGGGCAACCATGGGCATCGACACTTGGAAGAAACTTTCATTGGCGTTCTACCAAAAGTTCTACCCTCCAGAGAAGACTAATTTGCTTAGGGCCTCCATCACCGGTTTCCAACAACGGGATGAAGAGAGCCTTTATGAAGCTTGGGAGAGGTTTAAATCTTTGGTGAGATCGTGCCCCCACCATGGACTTTCACAATGGTTCTTAGTCCAACAATTTTGGAACGGTCTTTATGAGGACTCAAGAACTATACTCAACATGGGCTCCAATGGTAGGTTCACCGAGGTCGATGATGATCAAACATGGGCAAGAATCGAGGAGATGGCGGTTCACAATTCTCAATACTCAAGGCCTAGGAAGGCAAATCGAGGAGGTAGGCACGAGGTTGATGCTATTACTCAATTAAGCATTGACCTTGGAGCTCAATTGAAGACACACATGGAGACCATTGATAAGAAGCTCCAAGGCCACCTCAATCAAGTTCAAAGCGTTAGTTCCTCCCATCAACACTCGATTCAAGAAGTGAATGCTTTGGGATTTGCACCTCCTTTGCCTTATTATGGGATGTGTAACACTTGTGGAATCGTTGGTCATGATCCTATGCATTGTCAAGGAAGCGTTGAGCAAGTGAACGCCTTTCAAGCGTTCAAGCAAGGTGCCTCCTATTCCAATCAACACCAAGCTTCCAATCAAGCCCATCAACAACAAGCTATGCAACCTCGTCCCTATGTTCCACCTCCCTTAAGGGACAACAACCAAGGTTATCAAGGCAACTCAAGGCCCTTCAACAATTTCAAGCAAAATAACCAAGGTATTTCCCACAACAACAATCAAGGGTTCCAACAAGGGAACTTCAATCAAGGTGGTTTCCAAGGAAACCAAAACTTTCAAGGACAACAAAACCACAACCAAGGGTATCAAAATCACAACAATGGCAATAATCAAGGCCTTAATCAAAGCAATTCTCATGGGTTCCAAGGGAACCATCAACAACAACAAAGCAAGCCTAGAAGCCGATCTCCTACTCATGACTATGGCATTCCTCTAGCCATCACCGATACTCCGCATAATCCACAATCTCCACCTCGGGATTTCAACATGCAAAGGCAAATGATGGATATGCAAAGGAGTACTCAAGACATGCAAAGGAGTCAATTGGAGACGCAAAGATCACAACAGGAGATCATAGCCCAAATCTTAAATGAAAACAAGGAGACAAGAACTCATCTGAAGATGCTTGAAACTCAAATATCTCAACTTGCATCGGGAAGTTCTTCAAGACAAAGGGGGCAACTACCTCCTCAAGGCGAAATGGCGAAATTTGAGCATGTAAATGCTATTACCACGAGGAGAGGTACATCTTATAACCCCCCTTCATTCCCTAATGAGCAAGAACCAATGCAAGAGCACATCCAAGATGATGTATCTCCGATTCAAGAAAACTCAAGCAAGGAAAATCCTATAGAGGAGCAAGTCTTATGGGAGATTGAGAAACCCCAAGAAGACAAGCTTCCCCCACTTCAAGGAAAAGACAAGGGTAAAAGGAAAGTGTCATTTGAAGAGTCCACTCCTATTGAGCAAAACAAGATCCAAATCAAGTTGCCTTTCCCAACAAGGCAAATGAAGACCAAGGTGGATAGCCAATATGACAAGTTTCTTAATATTGTGAAGAAGTTGGATGTGAGTGTCCCATTTACCGAGCTACTTACCCAAATCCCGGCATATGGAAGATTCATGAAAGAAATATTGGCTAGGAAGAGATCCATCGACAAGGAAGAGACCATAGCGTTCACAAGAATGGTGAGCGAGCTTATTCAAGGTTCTACGCTTCCCAAGTTGAAGGATCCGGGTAGTTTCTCAATCCCTTGCACCATAGACAACTACAAGGTTGAAAAAGCTTTATGTGATTTGGGTGCAAGTGTAAGCATCATTCCCTATTCCATTTGTGAGCGACTCGGGATGAAGGAGCTCAAGAGTACTTCCATTACACTCCAAATGGCCAATAGCTCTCTCAACCGACCTTTGGGGATGTTGGAAGATGTGCCAATTAGAATCGGGAAGTTCTTCATTCCGGTCGACTTTCTTGTACTCGACATGCGGGAAGATGCTATCACTCCCATTATCCTTGGGCGCCCATTTCTACACACCGTCGGTGCTATGATCAATGTGAAGAATGGTAGGATCACCTTCGAGCTAGGCGAAGAGAAGCTAGTGTTTGACCTCCAAGGCAACACTTCGCCTACTAATGATGAGTCTTGCAAAATGATCCACGCCACGAAAGACATTGATCTAGGGGTTGAGTCGGGACAAAGCTTGAAGAAGAACTCTTGTGAACTTGAGGATGATGACTCCGAGATTGGAGAGGATGAGTACCCATATCATGGGTTTGATGAAAAGTTGAAAGGCAAGAAGGAAGATGAGCCTCCCTTGGGGCCACATGAGGATCGATGGACGTTTGGGTATATCCCAAAGGATCAAAAGTATAAGTTCAAGCCATTAAACTTGGTAGATCGGGATGCCCCGGGAACGTCAAGACAAGGTCATGAAGAACCTTGGGATGTGGACGGTTATATCACGAGCTTGATTGAAGACTTTGCTAGGGCCTTCGACTTGTTTCTTCGTGCCCTTGATGGAGATGGAACTAATCATTGTTGTTGAAGAAAAAGATTGAAGAATGCACCATCCTTGGTTTGACGGAGTTCCACAAGAACCGTCTCTTTGTATATATTTCTTTCTCTTGTAGTTTGTTTGATTTCGTGAATTTCTTGATTATTTGGATTATTGATGAGCGATGTGAGGGAGGGAATTTGATGTGGTATTTGAGTTTATTGTGATAGGTGTGACGTGAAGGTGATTCCTAGGGAGGAGTGGTCATTGTTCGAGCTTGGATCGTGTGAAAGGGAGTCGGTTTTTGAAGCTTGGAACGAGCTTTTGGGAGCTATAGAGGGTTAGGAGACTCTTCCTGGCCGAGAAGGAGTCATCCCGACCGGGAAGGATGAGCCATCCCGACTGGGAAGAATGTCATCCCGTCCGGGATGGGTGTGACAAAAGATAGGTCTACTGACAGGTCATCCCGAACGGGACGAGGTCTTCCCGACCGGGACGGACAGGTCATCCCGACCGGGACCACCCATCCCGACCGGGATGGACCGCCTGTCCTCCTTTGGCCTTTTCTTCGTCGTTTGAGCCCACCCAACCACTTTATACCCCCTCCCAACCTCTCTACATGTCCTTACTCTCTTTATATGACCCCTACACCTCCTATGCACATTTTCACCTCACTTTCTCTTCGCTTTAAACCGACTTTCACATCAAAACCCACCTCACTATACCTTTGTACCCCAACCATGGATGCGTATCACGATTGGAGAGGAAGAACAATGACGACGACAAGCAAAGTTCTTGTATTGACCATTGAGACGATGGAGCGAGTGAGTTGCTAACCGATGGGTACGGCAACTATCCTTTCTTTTCCGTCTATTATTGCTTGTTTTCTCTTGTTTGCCCCCCCCCCTTCCCTTGAGTCTTGGTGTCTTGGTGGCCTTCGAGGCCTTGGTATTTGTTGCTCCCGACTCTCGATGATGTGATTACATCGATAGTCATTTCAAAATCCAAATTTGCAAGATTTTCACCCTTTTTGGTAGGAATTAGTCGGATTTGGGCGGAATCCGGGCTAGGTGACTTGATTACACCTAGTCCTCCCCTCCCATTTCTTTTTATTTCTTTCCTTTTATTTTTTCCCCCATCCATATCTTTTCTTGTCTCGGCCCATGGTGACTTGACTACACCCCGGCCGGACATATTCTACCATTTTCTCCACTTTTCTTTTTGATTTTTAGCTTTATTTTCGTAGTTTCTTTTCTTTTGTGCTCCCATGCACTACGGTCGAGCATGAGGACATTGCTCGGCTTAAGTGTGGGGGAGCGATATTCTATCGTAGTTAGTTTTATTTTCGTAGTTTTTCTAAAAATCTTTAAAAAATCCTAAAAATTTGAAATTTTTTCACAAAAATCAAAAAGATTTAACTTTTATGTGTTTTCCTTTTGTGTCGTTGTATCGTATATGTGTTTCATTGTGTGTGTTTTGCCTCCCTTTTCCTTATAGGTTGCTTGAATCACCGTTAGTTTTGGAAAGCTTTCAAGACATCCGGTAACATCTTCTATCCCTTTCCCTCTTTATTTCTTGTGAAATTTGGAGAAGGTTTGTGATGTGGTGTGCTCGGGTGGAGCTTTGAAATGCTTGTGTTTGATTTGGTGACTTGTTTGGAAGCTCGGGGTGGTGTTTGTGTTGTTTATGTGTTTGTTTTGTTTTATTTTTGTTTTGTGGCCTTTTGTCTCTTTTTCTTTCGTTTTCATCGCGTCTTTGTTTTGTGTTGTGTAGTTGTGTCTTGTGTGTAAATAGGTTTTTGAAAACCCGGTTTAGAGGATAGTGTGCGAGTGTTTACTTTCCCCTCTTAGTGGTATAAATCGAGTCTTGGACTTTAGTCTAGTAGAATGACCCTAAATCAATGATTTCGTTGGTCCTTTACCTTGTGTCCACCTAGTCTACTAGGGATTTACTACGGGATTTGCATTTTAACCATTATGACCACCCACGGTGTGACAAGGCCTTGGTTGCCGAGTCCCGTCCCCTAGGTGACCGTGTTCGGAATTGTTTGATTAGTCCAAGTTCTCCCCTTTTTATGGGTTTGAAGTGAAATCGCGACCCCCAACTTACCCATTCCCCTACCTCCTACACATAACCACAAATAAATTTGCAATTTGTTGAAATCTCCCTTCCTTGTTGCAAAGAAATGCCTACAATTCGAATCAAGCCAAAAGGGCAAAGAAAAGAAAAAGAAAGAAAAAGAAAGAAAGAAAAGATTGAAGAAAAATAAAAGGCACAAAAAGCCAAAAAAAAATAGAAAAAAAGAAAAAGTAATGGCATGGCAACATGCAAAGCAAAAATGCAAAAGAAAGAAAAATGCCAAAAACAAAATCGTCCCACAAAAAGATCTTAACCCCACAAAAATAAGCCTTTTTCCGACTTTTGCCGTAAAGAGCCTACCAAAGGACCGAGTCCCTAGGAAGGATGATAGCGGCAAAGGTCGGTCTTCCCTCACTTTGCAAATATTTCCACCTTTTTACTTGGACTAGTTAGGCGGTTTCGGTCAAGGGACGACCCTCTTGGCTCATTGCTAAAGGGGGCGGGGTCTCACTTACCTACAGTGTCGACTAACACCGTGGTTCATCCTTTTTCCATCCCGCCGATCGTCCCGTGGTACGTTCTTAGAAGGTTAGGAGGAACCGAGGTAAGTTACCAACGTTTTTATTGCTTTGTCGTCATACTATTAGGGTTTAGTCCATTTTGGTTTGTATTGCTAGCTCGGGAACGTTGTCACTTGCCTTGAGTCCTAAACCGGTGCTTCTTTCACCGCTTGTTTGAGGGAAGCGGTATTTGTTTTCTTTTGGGTGCAACCGATTTTTGTTTGTTTGTGTGTGTGTTTGTTTGTTTATGTGTTATTGTGTCCGGTTGCATCCACAATTTTGTCGCAAGACCTCACTTGCCTTGCGGAGAGCACTCATCCTCTAGGTGTTCTCGCGTGAGTTGAAAGGGCGTAGGGTGCGCTAATACCCGCTCGGCTAGTTTAGTAGTTAGTTTGTGCTTACTCGAGGGCGAGTAAGGGTTAAGTGTGGGGGAGTTGATAAGTGTAGTTTGTAGTGCCTATTTTGCTGAGTTTTGGTCCCAATTTCCTTGCGGAATCGCTCCTTGGGAGCAGTTCATGGGCTACTTATGCTTCCTCTAGCTCGTTTCAGGTTCCCGAGACCATTCATGAATAGTTGGAGCGATTCCGACTCAATACATACACTTTTCGGAGCCAACGAAGCGGAGGAACGATCACTCGATGCCTTGGATTCGACCCCGAGACCTTGAGACCCGATCCCGAGCCTCTTAGACTCGATCCCGAGACCCGAGAGTCGATAAGAAGTCCATGTGAAGCAAGGAGGAACCTTAAAGATCATATTGGAGGCCTACAAGACTCATCCCCGACGGGTATGGCCTCATCCCGTCCGGGATGAGGTGCGCATTTAGCACTGCTCCTGTTTTGGACCCTTCCCGGTCGGGACCAACCCGTCCCGGTCGGGACCAATCCCGTCCCGGTCGGGACCAATATGCTGTAGCCGCAACTCTTTAATTCATCCTCCCTCATTCTTGTAACCTTATAAATACTTCCCTCTTGTATTGTTTTTGTATCTTACCTTACCCTAGACTATCTTAAGCCTCTCTCTAAACATTTAAACCCTAGATTTAGTTCTCCTCTCATTAGTTTAATCTTCCTTTAATCTTTAGTTAATCTTTGTAATTAGTCTTGTATTAAGGAGATTCTTGAAGATTATTCCAAGCTTGACAACCTTGGGGTTTTATTTGGGTTTCTTATTAATTCAAGTTCTTATCTTTTTCATCATATTGTAGTGGGTATAATTTCTCTTCTCTACTCTTGTTCTTGTTTATTTATTCAAGTTTGAATCTTTACTTAGTGTTTATTGTTATTGTTCTTGTTCTTGATAATGGATGTTTGGTTTGTGATGTTGTTTTCTCTTATTGTTGTTAGTTTATTCTTGATAATGAGTGAGTAGTTTCCTTGTGGGTTAGTAGGGGGATTAAGAGTAGATTATGGGTGATTAGGGTTTGATTAGGGGTAAAGGGTGAATCTTTGTTGTTAGTCACATATTGGGCACTCTATGTGTTTGATGATATACTTGTGTGAGTAGTAGTGGCCATGCTTCCCATACTTGTGCTCATCTTTTCATTGTTTGCCTATTATGTGGTTGTGTTGAGGTTAGTCTTAGATGCGAGAGCGCGAACTTACCTCGGTGTTGGTTTACGTAGCGAGAGCCCGGACCGACTCTAGCAATTAGGAGACACCTACACCCTTGACCACCCCAATTACCCTACTACACTTATGAACCCGACCTAACCCACTTCCTTTCATATTTGATTTCATCTTCTTAGTTAGTCATCGTTTCTTTTAGTTTACTAGTTTGTTTGATCATTAGTTATTCCATCTTAGCATTGTTTTAATCTAGTCATTGTTAGTCCGCTTCCTTCATCTCCAACCACCATAGTTTACCAATTATCGTTCTCTTTGTGTTTGTTTGGTAGCATAGTCTCGTTTTAGGTGGACATAGTCTAAACTTTGCAACACCGTCTCCGTGGATACGATCCCGACTTACCCTAACTACCGTTAGGTCTAGCCGGTTATATTATTGACGGTGGGGACGTGACAAATTCCCGCCATCAGTAGCGTGACCCGTAGCCTCAGCCTCTACCTCCCTCTCAATCCGATGCCTAGCCTCACCCTGCGCGGAGGTCTCGCCCTGAGACCAAGCCAGCTGCTCCTTAAGGTGAGTGATCTCGTCGACCCGAGATTGCAGGAGCTGTCGTGCCTCAACCGCCTCCGCCTCAAGCTCGGTCACCCGAGTCTCCAGCTGCCCCACCATATCAGAGACATCCTACAAGTACACCTAAGCGTTAGGAAAACACGCAAACAGCCTTGAAAGTCACGCTAGTCACGCAAACTCACCGATCGAGGTCCCGAAGTGTCACGGGAAACCCTCGAGGCATAGGCCCGGAAGTGGTTGGTGGCCTGCCACAACCACTGATGGCAAGCTAATGAAACCTGAAAGGTGAAACCACGGAAGTTAGACAAACCAATCCTAACTCTTAGAACCCAAACCCAAAACGAAAGCCAAAACTTACCCGGTATACTCGGTCACGTCACTCTATCCCAGCGTCCATCTCCTCGGCAGAAGACGGGGGGAGAGGCTCAGTGAAAGTTATCCCGGCCGCATCCACCCTAAGCAGCATCAAGGGGAATTCTGGGGGCTGAATAGCATCAGCCGGATCGGCCAGCTGAGAGAGCAACAAATCGGTCGGTCAGAGGCAAGTAAACACCAAACCATGAAACAAACCTTAACAAAAGATTAAAACCTTACCACGAGGCGGTGGCAAGCTAGCCGCTGGCTGACATGAGATAGATAGGAGGCACCAGGCACCAGGAGCGCATCGCCTCCTTCCCCATCCCTACCCTCGAGGACCTCCGCGGTGGTCGGTGGTCTAAACATGGACCGGGGAGGATCAACCGGCACCTTGAAATCGTCATACAAACACTGATGCACCAACCGCTCGCCCAGATACCAAACTGGGCGAAACAACGCGGGAAGAAGCATCCTCCCATAGCTCCGAGGCCTCAACTCCGCAGCCACATACCCAGGCACCACTACTACAATTTTGATATTAGAAGACGCCCAAAATAGGATGCCTTTATAAGGAACCGTTCTCTATAACAAGAGAAATTTTGGCTCCCATGACCTTGGTTAAATAGCACGGTTCAGCAAAAGAACCATCCTTTAATATTTATTATTAGCGCGGTTGGTCAATGAAACCGTCCTAATTAATATAAAACCATGGTTATAAGTTAAACCCGTGCTATTAAATATAAATTATAAGTGCGGTTATATATTATACCCATCCTATAAATACATGACCCGTCCTATTCAATCCTAATACAGGGTTATAGGTTTCCATCAAAAAAATTATTGCTACATTTCGTCGTCGACATTTCAGCCACGTCGTCGACGCTTTATACGTGAATTTACTCTTTTACCCTTCCATAATTATGATTAATGATATTAATTAAGTTTGTTAATTAATCTAATTAATATTTTCGAGTAAATTAAAATTATGGTTTTTGTACTTTTGAACGGTTTTTGAGGCACGTATCTCAACGTAATTCTTTTACCCTTCTGTAATACTGATTAATGAATTTAATTAAGTTTCTTAACTAACGTAACAAATATATTCCCGACTAATTTAAAATTACGGTTTTTTGAACTATTGAACGGTTTTTGAGACACGTGTCTCAATGTAACCCAGGAATATGTTTAGGAAATTTCTATATAAACCCCCCTTCTCCTCACAATTCACTTTCACTTCTTTCTCTCTCTTAAACAATTCCTTAAAAAATCGTTTTTCAAATAAAAAACCGCTTCCACTCCCACTCCAAATCCGTACTCAAGTAAGTAGATCTATCTATTTTGTATTACCTTTTAGCTTGTATTTGATTATTTTAGATCGATTAGTTTGATTATAATTAGTATTAGGTTGATAGTTTAGGTTCTCCGCAGCTAATTTGTGCTTGATTAATATATGTAATACCTGATTTGAGTAGTTATTGTTTTCTATATTTGAATTTGGTAGCGGTTTGGGTGACGGTGGGATCGGTTTTTGTAAAATGGGGCACGATTTCTGGGTTTAGGGACGCTGGAAACGAACCTCGACGCCGGAAAACCCCGTCTGGGGGGTCCCCTAAACGCCGAGAATTCGCGTCTGAGGGCTCCCTTGAACGCGGAATAATCGCGTCTGAGAGGTCTCCTCGACGCGAATTTCTGGCGTCTGGGGGATCAATGCGACGCTCAAAATTCGCGTCCGAGGGGTCTCCTCGACGCGAATTTCTAGCGTTTGTCTCTGTTTTTGATTTTTTTTTAATTTTTTTTGTTCTACGTTATGCGTTACGATATCCGTATAGTTCGTTTTTTTTTTTCGGTAGATGTTTATATCGTTACTTGGGTGTTGTTATTTAGAATTATTATTATGGAATTATACGAAATGTTTATATGTTTAGGATTATTAATTTGCATATTATTAGAATTATTATTATGAAATTCAGGACTAATTGTTGATAAATTTAGGTTTTGAAATATTTGAGAAAAAATGTAATCAAAAAAAATATTGGATCTCTAGGTACAAAATATCAATTTAGCTTGAGAAATAACTAAAAAAGTTGAATTTAGGTGAAAAACTTGTAATCCTTCTCTCTCGCTAAAATCGGCCACCCAATTGAGATAACGATGAGTACTAATTTTAAGGTTACTAGTGTTTACTTAAAAAAATAGCCTTCTTTGAAAATAATTAAGTTGAGAAGAATATACGTTATCAGTAATTTGATTCTTCAAATAAATTTAATATCAAGTGACATAGTTGAAAGTAATAAGAATAATAATTTCTTATTATTTCCTTATTATATCAATTGATTTTTCAATTTATATATCAAATTGGATATTAATTGATTTTTTAAGTAATAAGAATAGTACGAGCACGTTAAATTAATTTCTTATTATTATTAACAAGTGACATAGTTTCGTTTTATCACCGTGTGGAATTTATAAAATTAGATGGCTGGTAAGGAAAAGAGTAGCCGGGTAGACGGTAGGGTCGTCACTGCGTCCACTCGTGCGAGGGGTAGGCCACGGCCGCCATCTACCGGCCCACCATAGCCATCCTCTTCGTCTCATGGGGGACACATGAAATTCCTGTTCCACCTTTCCGTATCACGAGCGGTACACCTGACGGTTCTTCGGAGGGAACCGCGAGCGGTGGTGTCCACGAGCCGTCCAGGTCGTTGCTGTCTGCCGACCTGGACATGGAGTTCGATGAGACAGATAGGCGGCACGCTTTTGCGGACGACTTCTCGAAGCAGCACGCGAAGGAGCGGGAGTAGGAGACGGACGCGGAGACATCACAGCAGGATAAGGCTGTTGTCTACAGGAAGGGGCCTGGAGGAACTTTCCAGGGTAGTGTAGGTACTATGGGCTCGAGCGCCTCCCGGCGTACACGGACCGACACTTCGTGGCGTTTGCAGGGACCTAGTCCCGGAGGTCCCATCGATCCATCGGTGATCCCGAGCTTCGGGGGTCATGTTGCGCGTCTGCTTTGGGCAGAGCCAGAGCACGAGCTGACTTTGTTGACGACGTACAACCGTCCTAGGATTGTGAGGGAGTTGGAAGCGTTCGACGTACTTCTTGAGGTAGTGGATGTTGTCCGACAGTCTGGCCTGATGCACCTACGGGCGTGCATTCTACGCCATTTGAACATACTGCTCATTACAGCGTTCGTCGAGAGGTGGAAGCCGGATACGAACAAATTCCACATGTCGTTTGGGGAGATGACTATTATGCTGCACGATGTGTATAGGATCTTAGGGCTCCCTATCGAGGGTGAGCCATGCGTGGTTCGTAACGACGCTGGGGTCTGGTTGATAGAATGTCCGCTGTAGGGAACTTCTTCGTGATGAATGACGCGCAGCTGAAGGCACCCACGGGGGGAGGGGGCCCTCCCATTTACAGGAGCGGGGCGGTACTAGCGAGGGCCGTGCGTGAGAAAATGCGCACTGGGACCCGTGAGCAGACTGTGCAGGGTTACCTGATCACGTTGTTGGGGGAGTTTCTCTTTGTGGATAGGTTGAGCGATCGTATTCGTCCGTCAGTCTTCCCACTGACGAACAGCTTGGACTCGGTTCCTCGTTTTGTGTGGGGTGCTAGTACGTTGGCGTGGCTGTACAGGAACTTAGGGATGGCTTCGAGGGAGGGGTTCACCACTTTGGCCGGGTGTTTGACTTTGCTTCAGGTCTGGATCTATGAGTACTTCCCCGACTTTAGGCCGGGGACACCGATCCCGATTATGCCGTCTTCGCCACTCGCGACTGCATGGATAGGCGTCGGGAAACCAGTGGCGCAGGGGAGCAACCTTTTGGCGTACCGACGATCACTTGACGGATTGACAGCACATCGGGTCTATTGGGAGCCCTTCGTGAGGAACGCTGACACGGTGCACCGTACTACTACCTTCTACGAGACACTCCGCTTTATGGACATCGTTGAGCCTTACCAGGGAGACCGGGTCATCAGACAGTTAGGCTACGTCCGGACGATACCCGAGTCGATGCCCACGCCGGTTAAGTTGCATCGACCGAGGCAGGGGGTGGGGTGTACCTAGTTGAGTTCGGTGCGGGGTACGAGGACCACCCTTGGAGGAGTGTCTATGTTAGTCGCGCTGACCCGCGGAGGTTCTCGCGGCCCGTGGACTACCCGGGGGAAGTGACTCCGGATTACCACGCTTGGTACACGAGAATCTCTCACCCGAGGATCATACCACCATCCGCCGCCGAGGTGCAGGCACAGGCGACGCTCGCTGGGGGATCACAGCAGGTATTAAGTTTGTATTTTGGTGTGTAACAATAATTTTTTGCAGGTTTATTTATACTAACCTCTGCCACGTTGTTTCAGGTCGCTTTCTCGTTGATGGAGCGCTTTTCTGCAGCGCAGCACTTTAGGGACGATCCGGAAGTCCGACTTGCGTATCTTGACGACTTGATGGCGTCGTTTCAGCCCGTTCTCCCCCACCCGGGTGACCGCCCACCCCGATCCTTGGGGAAACAAGGTCGCCGTTGACTGGTTTGGATTTTATTTGTAATCTTTCTATGTCTTCAGTGTTAGGGATTTCATGTTTTATTTCGGATGATTTCGGATTATTTGTAATTTGTTTATGTTGACTACTCGTTTCTTTTTACATTTCGGATGATTTGGATGTTCGTTTGTTTCTTATTAGTGGGATTTGCAGTCGCCCCAACAACAGCAGCAGCGCATGCTTACTAAAATTTACGAATGAATACAATACTGGTCTAAAATATGAACATAATACATATGCTGGTCTAATATTTATACTTACTAAAATTTACAAATGAATACAATACTGGTCTAAAATATGAACATAATACACATGCTGGTCTAATATTTATACTTACTAAAATTTACAAATGAATACAATACCGGTCTAAAATATGAACATAATACAAATGCTGGTCTAATATTTATACTTACTAAAATTTACAAATGAATACAATACTGGTCTAAAATATGAACATAATACAAATGCTGGTCTAATATTTATACTTACTAAAATTTACAAATGAATACAATACTGGTCTAAAATATGAAGATAATACAAATGCTGGTCTAATATTTATACTTACTAAAATTTACAAATGAATACAATACTGGTCTAAAATATGAACATAATACAAATGCTGGTCTAATATTTATACTTACTAAATTTACAAATGAATACAACACTGGTCTAAAATATGAACATAATACAAACGCTGATCTAGTATTTATACTACACTACAAGGTGAAAGGGTTGTTCACACCACCTGGGTCGTTGGGATCGATCTGCGCACACGGAAAGTACTCATTCCACTCCTCGACCCACCTGTCTTGACGTTCTCGGTAAATGTTAGGATAATGTACTGTAGTACCGTGATGCGCGCGGTGCCAAAGGCCATGTGTAGGAGGCATCGGACAGTCGTCTGACATTCTCATCAACCTCATCCAGTAACCTCCCCCGCGTTGAACGTGCATTATCCACATTATGCCGAACGGGACATGGTTACCTGGCATGCCTCGCAATGGGTAGTAGGTAGTGCAGTCGAGGATTTCGGATACTCGACATATAACCCAGTTCAGTTGTCTATTGTGGCAAAACCGAATAAATCGCAGTCTGCGAGATAATGCTCCTCGCCTACAGGGAGGGGGGTCGTCGTACCTACACGGATTATGACGCCTTCTCGACCGTCGTCCTCTAAGACGTACACGGGGTCGTACATGGGGGACTGGATGTGCTCCCACAAAGCCCTTCTCTGGCGAGTAAAACTGGACTGGTCACCGTATACTGCATGAGCCATGACACGGAATCCGCAGTGACCGTCCCCAATAACATCTATCCAGTTCACGAGGTACGAACACATGAAACCGACAAGTTTGCTCATGTCCGGGAAGGGCCCCCTCATGTAGTTCACCTCCAGAGGGGCGTTTAGTAGCCCTTCCCATGTGCCCGTGGTGGACTGGCTGACGGTCGGTGTGGGTGGTTCGGTCGACTGACTACTCCCTGGCGTTGACGCGTGCGTAGTCCTGGCCGACTTACTCGGGGTGGCTCCCGTGTCGGTGGTGCCGTACCTCAGCCTCGCGTGTTCGACTCCGATAAGCATCCTCCTTGTCCCCTTAGATTTTCTGGGATTCGGATTCGGGGTAGGATCAAGTAGACCAGATTCCTCGGGACATAATGCTGAATTCAGCACATCAATGTAATGTCGCCACATACTCGGATCGCTCTTACGTATTTCCTCGATCAACCCGTCAAGCTGAAATCTATCGCTGACGGGCATAGCTTCCTCCCCGGCAAATTCAAGCGTCCTCCAAAACACATGAACGTCGGTCAACTGCACTACGGAATTCCGCGCCATCAACCCGGCAAGTTGACATGCGCAAGGCAAACCCTTGGACATCCTCAATACACACCGGCAGTCATAAAAAAACCGATCTCCCAACTCTTGCATCCTATTCAGTTCCCCGGTCAGCAAGTCCAACGCCTTAAGACTTACCCGGAGTCTCAAGTTCATCAAAATTGGTGGTATAGTAGTTGATCGCTTCCTGCGGGATGTCTCCAACTTCTTCTGCAGTTTCGACTGCTGACGACCAATTAGCCTGTCGATCCTATCGAACAACCGATCTAAGGACGCTGTCGACGTGCCAAGAGCCTTCTTCAAAGCCGCATGAGCAGATTCGACGATGGATGTGGTGGTGTTGCCGAAGTGGAGGTATCGGTCAGTGTACGCGTGATTCCATTGGTTGAAAGTACCCCAGGTGTTATAAACGTAAATAGGAATTCCCGACAACCTCCACTTCAACTTCATGTTGTTCCATTTTGTTTGGAGGTCCGCCATACTTGTAGAATACAGGAGAGGGTACCACACTCCATGCATGAAGGTCGCTACTCGGTCTTTCTGACCATGAAAGAATTCCAGGGCACGTTTTTCCACACAGTTAGATATGTGCCACGTGCATAGCAGATTCTGGGTCTGCGGAGCCGAAAAGACCTTCGATACTGCCGCCGTCAACGCCTGAGCCTTATCCTTCACAATCACGTTCGGTGCCCGGTCCCCAATTAGCAGCTTCAACTTCTCAAGCACCCAAGTATAGGACAACGTGTCCTCGTATCGAAGTAGGGCGTACGCTATCAGATAAGGTTTCCCAACGGGAGTCACCCCGACCATCTCCACTAACTTCATATCGTACGTGTTCGTCTTGTAGGTCACATCCATAGTGACTACGTAAGGCCAAGTACGAAACAGTTTCACGAACTCGGAGTGAGCCATGAATATACGTTCCACGACACTCGTAATCTCGTGCTCGAAGAAGAAGTGGACGTATAGAGCCCGACGCGCTAGTACCATCATCTGCTCGATGGCATTACGACCTTCCCTTGCCTCCGCCCTCAACTTCCCCCCGATATTGTATATTGTCTCGATCGAGGGGCGTGCTTTCTCCGGATTTCTCTGATGAAGGCCCTCGTGTATTTGGGCTGGTGTCAAGTGGTCTCGAATACAGTTCCGAACAAACTCTTTCTCGGTCTCGACAAGGGCGGCTAGACGTCTGTGCCCGTCAGCGTGAACCCGTAACGGGTGGTTGTGCGTGCCGCATGGACCGATGGCTAAAATCCATCGTTCCCTGTCTAAGCTCTCGCATGTCCTCACCCAAAACTTACAACCGATCTTCTAAGAATTCTTGATACTTTTTCCCGGTTTCCCGTTAAGCTTGCATTTAATGTAATTCTGACCAAGACGGTTCGGGTTCACATTACTTTGCGTTTTGTTGCTCGCTTTCACCAAGGTGAACCCAAGAGCCAAAGTTATCTCATTAGCGTAGTTGAATGCCTCATTCGAACTACCGAACGCTGGCCCAAAAATAAAACAAACGCGATAGTCAATACCGTCGCCACCAAAGTCCTCCTGATACACCGATAAAAAATTGCTGATTAGTTAAAGAACAGACGATCAACATATTTACCTATTTTAAACTTACAAAGTAAAACGCAAAATGGATACGCATAGTCACGAAACAAATTGATACGCATATCGTAACGCATTTACAAAATTAAAATATTATTTAATTTCATAATTTCGTATACAAACATATGAACATTTACTCATGATTTTGAAAATAATAATTCTAATAATATTCATAATAATTCTAATCATATAAACATCTAGTATAATTTCATAATAATATTTATTATAAATAACGACACCCGATTCACGATATTTAAAAAAAAATAGACGATATCGTAACGCATAATGTCAAACAATAACTAAAAAAACCCGAAAACAGATCCAGACGCTGGAAAATCGCGTCCAAGAGGCCCCCCAGACGCATGAAATTCGCATCCAAGAGGCCCCCCAGACGCATGAAATTCGCGTCCAAGAGGCCCCCCAGACGCATGAATTTCGCGTCCAAGAGGCTCCCCAGACGCATGATTTTCGCGTCCACGAGGCCCCCGGAACGTTTCTTTC
The DNA here is from genome assembly GCA_958450325.1 of Agrostemma githago. Taxonomy (NCBI): domain Eukaryota; kingdom Viridiplantae; phylum Streptophyta; class Magnoliopsida; order Caryophyllales; family Caryophyllaceae; genus Agrostemma; species Agrostemma githago. The sequence goes on from OY288239.1 coordinate 14,048,234, forward strand.
CTGCGTCTACGAACATTTTCGCCCACTCCGGCTCTATTTTAACCTCGATTCCTATTTCAACATTGATTTTCACAACAAATCCAGCACATAAACGACATGTTACACAACAAAATGCGATTTCTCACGCCTAACTAACACACATTTCTCACAAATTTTAATCAAAAGAGAGAAAGACAAGGACGGATAATATAAACAAAAAATGTACTAACCGCAGGTCGATCCATTTCAGGCGGAATCGGGTCTCTAGAAAAATCGGGTCTCTCGAAGAAAAAGACGGTTTTTTTTAGTGAGAGGAGAAAAAATAATATTAATTGTTGTGAGTGGGGTGTTAGTGGAGTGTGAGTGGGGTGTAGTGTGAGTGTGAGTGTGAGTGTGAGTGGAGTACATAAAATAATCCAATCTAACTAAAATTTAAAAACCGCTTCGTTAACGAGTTTGAAAATTTAAAAACCGCTTCGTTAACGAATTTCATTACCAAATCTAACTAATCTAACTTCATAACATTGGTTAACTAATCTAATTAAGGCAATGACAAGATCGTCTTTTACATTAAAAAGCGCCGACGACGTGACTGAAATGCCGACGACGAAAAACAGCACTCAAAAAAATACTCCCTCCTAGTTTTTTTATCTTCTCTCTTTCCTTTTTGAAACTAGTTCAACAATCTTTCCTCTTTCCATATTTCTACTTTATACCTACATTTTCTTACTTTAATCAATTCTTTAATACTTTCTTAATTTTTGTGCCAAAAAAGGGAAGAAATAAAAAACTAGAAGGGAGTAACTAAACGCGCTCAACCACGCACCTCTCTCAGTTTCATCAATTTCAATCTGCCGGCTCACCTCACGCTCACCTGCCGGCGACCCCTCCGACTGTATCCTCCCCGCCACCTGTAGCGACTCCGCCTCCTGCCATCCCAGCGCCAGCTCCCTCTTCTTCTGACAACACCGCTCTCACTCCCCTTTCTTTTTCACGCTGTATGTCACCTTCTCTCGTTTTTTTTTCTGTTTTCAATTCACAGCGCCATAGTGAATTCATCATGTTATTGGAAATTTTAGTGTTATTTGATATATTTGTGTTACGAAGATTATTGAGAAGATACATTAGAAAATATTGAAGATATCTTGTTATACGTTTCCTTAGTGTACCATAATTCTAGGTGATATACTAACCATAATTCTAGGTGATATGCTAACTTTTAGTTATTCAGTTTTCCTTTTTTAGGAGATACATTAGGAACTAGTTCCTAATATTAAGTCTATGTTTTTGTATATAAGGTGATGTATGTAGCCTGTATTAGGTATTCAATATTTTCAATAATAATCACGTAATCCTCATCTTCCTTTTCTTCATGGTATCAGAGCAGGACTCTTAATTAAAAAAAAATTAAAAAAAAAAAATTGATCTTCATTACCATGACAGGATCAAATGCATCAGGTTCATCAAAGGCTGATTTTATTTCACCATCTTCTCCACTTTATCTTCACCCGAATGAAAGCACAAGTCTATCATTAACTCCAGAGAAATTCAATGGAGAAAATTACGATTTGTGGGCAGATGCAGTGAAAAATGCTCTTGATGCGAAAAACAAACTAGCCTTCATCGAAGGAAAAATTAAAAAGCCTATCACAAAGGAGGGACAAGAAGAGTCTCTCGAAGCAGTAGCGTGGCGACAGTGCAACGCTATGTTAAAAGCATGGATACGGTGTTCGATCGATGAAGATTTACATGCTAGTATAAATTTTTCAGGAACTATCATGGAAGTGTGGAAGGAATTAAAGGAAAGATATGCTGCCGGAAATGCTCCTCGTGTACATCAATTAAAGGCCGAATTAAACAATTGCAAGCAAAAAAAGGCCAGTCCATCGTTCAATACTACACAAATTTGAAAACCATATGGGATGAGTTGACCAGTTATAGCAAGGTACCTGAGTGTACTTGTGGAGCAGCCAATGAAATGTTGAAGGAACGCGAGGAAGAAAAAGTACATCATTTCCTCATGGGCCTCGACACGGGTCTCTATGGTCATATTCGGTCAAATTTGTTGATGGATGACGAAATGGCTTCATTGAGTATGGCTTACGCTCTGGTATTGAGGGAAGAGCGGCATAAAGCCGTGACATCAGGCCAAGAAGAGACGATTGAAACGAATGCTGCCATGGCTACCAAAATCACAGAAGGTTACACTCGGGGTCGACGTACTGACAGTGCATCAGAAAAAGGTGAGAAGGATATTTTTTATTGTGAGCATTGTGGTAAGCCTTGGCACACTGAAGAGAATTGTTGGAATAAACCCGGGAATTAGAACCGAGGAAGAGGACGAGAACGGCGTGGTGGAAGAGGAAGAGGCAGCCGTGGTAACCACCAGAGAGCCAATGTCGTAGGAGTAGCAGATGAAGGAAGTCATGGCAGTGATAGTTCAGGTTTAACCTTGGACGAATTGACGCAACTCCGTACCCTCCTAGCCAAAAGCGAAGGTAGTAAGAACACAGGTATTATCAATAATAGTTGTAATAGTTGGCTTCTTGACAGTGGTGCTTCGCATCACATGACGGGTCGACGAGAATTACTAACAAATTTACGAAGCCTAAAGCCGTCTCCAGTAGGACTTCCAAATGGTTCTAAAATTGTGGCCGATGAACATGGAACGGTTAACTTGTATGACAACTTCGTGCTTCATGATGTTCTTTATGTTCTGTCCTTGACTTGCAATTTGATCTCAATCCAACAATTAATCAAAGAAAACAATTGCGTAGTGACCTTTTATGTTGACCATTGTGTAATACAGGACCTGTCTACGAGGATGAAGATTGGACGAGGTGAGCATGAAGACGGGGTCTATTATTTCAAGATGAGTCGAAATCAAATAGTTGCCCGGATGAGTACTGATGGCGATTCGCGTCTATGGCACAAGCGACTTGGTCATCCGTTTGCCAGTATTTTACCACTTTTCTCTAATTTGCTTGGTTTTAATTTATCTTGGAACTCAAAAGACGTTTGTGATCCGTGTTGTCGTGCTAAACAAACACGATCCTCTTTTAAGTTGAACAATAAGCGTAATAATTCTTTGTTTGGTCTCATCCATTGTGATATATGGGGTCCTTACCATGCTAAAAGTTTGAATGGTGCAAAATATTTTCTCACTATTGTAGATGATAAAAGTAGAGCTGTTTGGGTCTATCTTATGAAAGACCGAGGTGAGGTAAACCATTTACTCGTTAATTTTTGCAGCATGGTTAAAACCCAGTTCGATAAACATGTTAAAATTGTGCAAAGTGATAATGGTACGGAATTCCTGTCGGGAGCTTTAAAGGAATATTACAATGAACATGGGATTGTCTTTCAAACTAGCAACATTGACACCCCTCAGCAAAATGGGAGAGTAGAGCAAAAACATAGGCACATTTTAGAGAAAGCTCGAGCTCTCCGTTTCCAAGGTAATTTACCTATTGAGTTTTGGGGGGAGTGTGTTGTCACTGCTGCGTACCTAATAAATCGAACACCCACCCATGTCTTAAATGGACTAACACCCTACGAAGTGTTGTATGGTAACAAGCCGAACCTCGAAAATGTACGAGTCTTTGGAAGTCTATGTTATGTGCACAATAAAGAAAGACCAAAGGACAAATTCAAAGAGAGAGGTACACGTGTTTTTGTTGGATACCCGGCAAGTAAGAAAGGGTGGAGAGTATATGACCTTAAACGGAGACGAGTTTTTGAGAGTAGAGATGTGTTTTTTTATGAGCATATTTTTCCCTTCATTGATATTCGTACTACTTATGAGAGTGATGGGGGAGATGGGTCGAACATGACACAATTAGGAGATCCACATAATTATTTTTTGGAAGCAAGCACTGTTGAAAATGAGGGGTGCAATCAGGAGTTTTCAAAAGAAAATGAAAACATCACCACTGATGTCAAAGACAAGGAACATGATGAGAATAATCTTGATAAGAATGACGAAGAAAACCAAGAGAATGTTGAGAACAACCAAGCAAACAGTGACAAAGTGGTGTCAATGGGACGTGGTGCACGGGATAAATTCGAACCACACTGGAAGAAGGATTATATTTGCAAGTCGACCCGAATTATAGACCCCGCAACTTCACAGCCAGCTCACTCCATTCAATTAAACTCCACAAAGAAAGGTACCCGTTATCCCTTGGTTAATTACATTACTACGCATTACTTTCCGATATCTTCAGTCCAAGTTGGGAGTGACACTTCCAACTTGAGGGGGAGTATTGAGAAGATACATTAGAAAATATTGAAGATATCTTGTTATACGTTTCCTTAGTGTACCATAATTCTAGGTGATATACTAACCATAATTCTAGGTGATATGCTAACTTTTAGTTATTCAGTTTTCCTTTTTTAGGAGATACATTAGGAACTAGTTCCTAATATTAAGTCTATGTTTTTGTACATAAGGTGATGTATGTAGCCTGTATTAGGTATTCAATCTTTTCAATAATAATCACGTAATCCTCATCTTCCTTTTCTTCAAAGATGCAATTATTTGCCGAATCTTTGATTTCAGCAGTATAGAAATGGTGTATTCGTAGTTTTCACTGTGCTTTTGAGCTAAATGTCGGATTTATCTGAATTATTGGCTTTATTTGAAACTGATGTTACTAATTCTAATCTGTAGCGTGAATGGAATTTATTTGATGCAATTCTCAACTCAATCTTTGATATGAGCTGTATAGAAACCCTGTGTTCGCAATTTTTAGTGAGTTTCCAAGCTAAATGTCGGATTTGTTTGAACTATTGGCGTCATTTGATACTGTTGTGACGTATTTTGCTTCGTAGTATGTGAATGGCAGCTATTTGATGAGTTTCTTGACTCAATTTTTGATGAGTTGTATGGAAACTATGTATTTCCAGTTTTCAGTGAGTTTTCGAGCTAAATGTCGGATTTATCTGAATTATTGTCATCATTCGATACCGATGTTATCAATTCTGCAACATAGTTTGTAACTTAGCGTTATTTGATGCAACTCTCGACATGATTTTGGATATGGTATGCATGTAAATCAGCTATTTGGCTTATAATGTATTCCGTATAATTAAGTCATTTGATGCAAGTTTAGATTCAATTTTCATATTCGATGAAATTTTAAACACATTCATTACTAAAATCGTACGAGTATATAATATTCAATCTCAAATGTGTAATGCTGTGATTTTTATTGTTCCTAAGATTTTGTATTCAGTTAGCATTAAATTTTTGTGAGGTAAAGGTTATTTAGCTAAGGATTTTTGGGTTTGAAATTTGATTTGAAAATGGCTACTAAATACCTACATTTTGATTTATGTTACAGGTAATGTGAGGCTAGAATCTTAACATTTTAGCCAAATGATGTTGGATTTTGAACAGTTTCAGATGAAGTGTTTTCGGTTGGATGCCTGAAAAGTCTCTGTTGCTGATGTTGAAGTCCTGACTACTGAGTTTTCGTGAATACTTTTGAGCGACAAGAAAATGAGTACATCCAAGAGTTTGTTCCATAAACTTCAACCCCGTGATAAGCTGAGGTATATTTCTAAAAACAAGGATTCTGGAATGGGGGGCAAGGATGGTTTGGGCTCAACATCAGATGACGACTCACCGTCAAACATTACAAAACAGAGGGTTGCAGCAGCAAAGCAATATATCGAGAAGCATTAAAAGGAGCAGATGAGAAATTTGCAAGAGAGGAGGGAACTGTATGCTTTCAAAATTTGTGCCTACCCAACAAATGAAGGTCATATATTTATTGCTTAAGCTGCTACATTTGTCATCATGGCTTTCCACTGTAGGAAGAATGGTGTCTTACTCTGGTGTCGTCATTTAGTCTATTTTTATGTTTTTGCATTGTGCCTCGAAAGGGCACATATGCTTGATTTATATATATATATATATATATATCATCTCATTTTTTATTCTAGACTTGTTAGATTTTTTTTTTGGCTGTGTTTTTCCTATTAGACATTGCATGTTTTGTGGTATCTATAACTTTATTGTTAAATATAATTGGGATTTCATATAAAATCTAGTGGAAAATGGTTTCGGGCCAATTTAATAGTACAACGCGGTATGTGTGAACAGTCGGAATGAATTAGAGAAGAAGTTGGCTGATGCTGATGTATCTGAAGAAGACCAGAACAATCTACTTATGTTTTTTGGAGAAGAAAGAGATTGAATACATGCGTCTTCAAAGGCATAAAATGGGGGCTGATGATTTCGAGCTATTGACAATGATTGGGAAGGGGGCATTTGGTGAGGTACGTAATCTGGACTTTTTACTCACATATAGTTTCCTGTGTCTTTGCCTCTTTGGATGGCATTCTTATTTCTTTTGTTTGAATTTGTATTCTATTTATATCTCATGTATCCTTATTTTGCAAGAGATACTCCGTACTTTTTTTATACATTATATGTTGAAGTTCTACTTCATAGCAAGCATTCCAAACAGAATCTCTTGCGATGTTTACTATCCACGAAATAGAAGCATTTCTGCTCCCTGTTTATTATCCAGTCCAAATAGCCTCTTCTGCTCGAGTCCTCTTTTACTGGCTTTGTCAATCTTGTTAAGGCCTACCAGCAATCCAGCATTGCTTTAGATTTCTTTGACTTGCTTTTATAGGAATTATGTTTGTTACTTCGACTTTGAAGTCTTTCACATTGTGCTATCAATATCAATATGTGCTGTATGTAGGCATTGATTAGAAGGTCCCCTTCTTATGAAATAGGTAAGAGTTTCTATCTTGACTGTGCAAGAAGTGATTCAATCTGCTATTTGTAAGTATCTACTCCACTATATTTTGCTTTTATGCTTGAATGTGAGTAGTGGCGGACCTAGGATTTTTCAGCTAGGGGGGCACTATTTTTTTCCGACATTTTTGCATTTTAAAACTATTTTTACGATATTTTGTTTCTATATAATAATGAACAATGAGACTTGTCAAAAAATGTTTATATATGTTTTAAATCATATTTTTATCACACGATTATTAAAATCATTACCAAATTAAATAAACTAATTACATTATATAGGAAAAAATTGAGACAAATATTTGCAACGTGTCGTGAATAATCTATAAGTAAAAGAGTGAAGGTTTTGAGAAATAGTTTTAATAAAATATATAGAAATTTTCATTAAGTTATCACATTAAATATGAGGTGGTAAAGTTGGTTACATGATTGAATAACTACAAAGCTTAATTATTCAAAAAAAAAATATTTGCAACGTGTCGTGAATAATCTATAAGTAAAAGAGTGAAAGTTTTGAGAAATAGTTTAAGTATAATATATAGAAATTTTCATTAAGTTATCACATTAAGTATGAGGTGGTAAAGTTGGTTACATGATTGAATAGCTGCAAAGCTTAATTATTGAAAAAATGTGCGAAAGGCAAATGCCTAAACCGCTACAACATCATTAATATAATGATAATTGCTCTTACTAAAACCTACTTATTTCTAAATGGACTGGAGGCCCTTGACCTCCAGGGCCCCCTAGGTCCGCCCCTGAATGTAAGGCCCGATATACCCGTTTGCAACTATACTATACTACGCCAACCTAATAAACTTTTTAATTACACGTGTGATTTATTTTCCTGAATTAAAAGTTACTGGTGCATTACCTCAAATAAGATCCTCACCATTACCCCTCTCCATTATTCATCAATGAATCGGATTTTATTTCGAAACGATCCAACGGTTCTTATATGAATGCTATAAGATGATGAAAGAGGAAGAGAAATGATATTATAATGGATTGTGAGAGGTAATGGAGAGAAAGTAATGGAGATGATCTAAACTCGCATTACCTATCCATACGAAGACTTGATTGTGAGTCACATACTGATTGTTGAGACTTATTGGAGAGGATGGAATTCAATTTGGAGATCTTCGGAAATATTTATCTGGATTTTACTATACCAATGTTGGGTAAGTGCTAATATTATGCCTATTTTATATAATTGTTTTATTGGAGACGACTTGACGGTTTCGGATAATGATTCATGTTAGCCGACCCCAAATCTTTTTGAGAATAAGCCTCAGATGTTGTAGTGTTGGGTAAGTGTTGTGTTCCAGATCAAACAAATCAAGTTGCTGATATTTCTTTGCTCTCGAGCGGCAGGAACTAAAGAGAGACACACAGCTACATAGAAATCTGCCAGTCGCTGGGAGTCGATAACCCATCACAGATTCTCTTCATAAATGACGTTTATCAAGAGGCCACCGCTGCAACTGCAGCTGGTAAGTTTCATTTCACAGCTACTCGATTATCCCATTATATGTCAAACTTTGAAAATGGAAAATATTACTATATATGATTCATGAATTTTCCCTTCTTTTTTTTGTTTACGTTTTGGAGTGATATACGAGAATATTGCCAAGATTACGATAATATTTCTAACTTTTGCTACGATTATTGTCATTTCAGGCCTTGAAGCCATAATTTCTGTCCGTCCTGGAAATGAACCGCTCCCTGAGAACCATTGGTTCAAGATAGTGAGTTCCTTTGCTGAGATATGAAAATTGAGCAAGGGTGAAGACAGTACTCGAGTAATTTGCTATTCTTATTTACTTTAATAATTGAGGATGATTTATCACTAACGATTAGTGGCAGCACTACAATGATGATGATTGATCGACGACAGTGATGCAGTTTCTGTTAAATTCATCACGAAATCACGATTTCCGACGTATTATTTAGCTTTTATTTACTTAATATATACATAATACTTGTGGTTTCTTCGATTTAGGAGATAACATTATTTCTAGATCTCTAATATGACTTAGTTTTTAATTGTCGTTCGTTCTATTTTCGTTCATCTGGTTAAAGAACATTACTTACAGTTCGTTCAGTCCGGTCATATGTTTTCCTTCTCTAAGTAAAGTTTGTCGTATATCTTGCAGATACTTGTAGCTAGACTTACAAGAACCAGCTGTCATCCGACGTGTCTTGAAGTATACCATCCTTCTTTAGAAACGATTACTTAATTCTATCCTTTAGTTCAAAAATTCTTGGAAGGCTTTATGTAATTAAGCTAACTGTACAATGTTTGCAAATTTATGATTTATGAATATTGGTTGGATTATTGTGCTTGTTGTTTTTGCCAACATTATTGTGCTTATACACACACACACACACACATATATATATATATATATATATATATATATATATATATTATATACTCCCTCCGTTTCATTGAAAGATTCCACCTAAAAAGTGACACAGTTTTTAAGGATAATAATAAAATATTCAAAAAGAGAGAGGGTGTAAAGTAGGTGGGCCACTAGGAAAGAGGGAAAAAGTTATACCAAAAAAGAAAGTGGAAGCTATCAAAGAAATTTACGAAAAAGAAAAAGTGGAAGCTTTCAATGAAACGGAGGGAGTAATTTTTTTTATTTTTGAAGCGTATTAAAAAGAACGGTTCAGTAGAATAACCGTTCTATTTGTAAAGAAATTAATAGTACGGTTCTGCCTTCAATCGTCCTATTTGTAATCAATTTAATAGAACGGTTCCGCCTTCAACTGTCCTATTTGTAATCAATTTAAGAGGATGGTTTTGCCTTCAACCGTCCTATTTGTAATCAATTAAATAGGACGGTTTGACCTTCTTGGAACCGCGTTGTTTGATTTAATAGGACGTCGACCTAAAGGACGGTTCCTTATCCATTATAATCTTATTTGTAGTAGTGACTATATGCCTCACGCTCCAAACAATCCCCGATGAGGCCCAGCACCTCATCACTGTCTAACCTAGGGTCCTCAGCAGCCCACTTAATTCTCTCCGGACCCCAGCGCAAACCGGTAATCACCCCGAAATCCTCTAAAGTCATCCCGGCCTCCCCAAAGGACATATGGAAGGTCGAGGTAGTATCACGAAAGCGATCTACCATCGCTCTAATCACCATAAGGTTGCACCTAGTCTTGCAACCCACCAACCGGACTCACTGCTCGACCACAGGACCTAAAGCACTCCTCGCGATAATTCCCTTTACCACGGGGGTCAACTTTCGAGAATAAATCTCGAAACATGTAGTAAAGCCCGAGAAAGTTCTCATCGGACCTTGGGACTGCAAAACAAAGCAATACAAGTATAAACGAAACAAACCAAACCCAACCCGAGCTAAAATCCAAAACATAACTAATAAACACGAATAGGACACTCACCAGACCCTGCACGATGCGGTGTGAAACGTGTAGGTCAGGACGAAACAACAACTGGTGACCATCCAAACCCCGGGCCCACTCGGGATCCTCGCAGCCAATCTCCTCTTTCTCCGGTACGGGAGTCGGAACATGGGCCCTCCTAGCAACTGTCTCGGGAAGCCTACGCTTCCTCACCCTATCAAAATCGGCCACATTTATGGTCTCCGGATCACGACGCTGAGATGAAATGCTCCGTCGTCTCCTGTGAATACCGCGAGGAGTCTGTGAACTCGCCCGAGCGGCCTCGCCACTAGCACCAACCGTGGAAGCTCCCTCGGGACGCTCCGTATCATCTCTAGCTGTAAAATCAGACAAAACACGAAAAACCCATGCCTCAAGTCAAGCTAGAGCAGCTTAAACAGGTCAAAATAGGGTCAAAATTTTGGATAAGGATATTAAAACTCCGAAAAGGCCGCTAACACCCATTTTTGATCCCGGTCACGATGAAAGTGGTTTCGGAAAAATCCGGCATCATTACGACACCTTTTGGTCCGTCGTAAGACACACAAAACTATACGGAAGGCCTTAAGAGCCATCCTATCCCATAAAAATCGACAAGGAAGCTACCAATATCCTCACAAACACTAATCGAGCAAGATTATGCAAAACAAATGCGGGAATATCCGGGAAAACGGCCCCTAACCCTAGCATCTCGAACCTATCACTATAGGGAGCCATTGTCGTACCTCGAAATCTCCTATCAAGCTTACAACTGCCCTAACGAGCTCTAATCGACCCTAATTAAGCAATGGAATTAAGCACAAGCATCGAAACTTAGTAAATAAAAAAAACACCCAAATCAATTTTCTAGGGTTTTAATAAAACAAACTCACAATCAACCGAATCAAGCAAAATCGACAATAAACGAACGAAGAACGCTCACCCGGAGTCGACATTCTCACGTATGGCGGAAATCGAGACGGAAACCGAGTTGAAAAATCGAAAAGGCGATATTGGGACGAAAGAGGCGACGCGTTCGATTTTTGGGACGAATGAACGAATCGCCACAACCTTCACCAACTTAAACAAACCCGATCCACAGAAACCCGACCGCCTCAAGTGACGCGCCCAAATCCTGAATCACTGGGGGCTAGGCGCCTGATGACTGGGGCGAAGATGTACGCGCATTTGAACAGTCCAGCACTGACTAAGACGGAAACAAAGGAGGTTTAACATCCGATATACACGAAACACGCACCCTTTTAAGACAAGCAAAATAATAATGACGAAGCAATTACTAGCCGATATCGATAAAGCACGCCCATTACAAAACGATAATGAAACAAGCATAAGAACCACACTTAGCATGAACGCTGCACTCGAGCACGTAATAAAACGAACCAAATCAAAACTAGCTAGGCAAACTCCGAACAAATCCCAAAATGCATGACACATCAAAGCAAAGCAAAAGCAAACCCAAACAAAATAAGACAAACCCGCAAAACAAAAGCCACTTAACTAAAACAAATAAACAACAATTTTTGCCTAACGGGTCTTAGTTATCCGAGAGGCATTAGAGTCCTATACCTCCACAACAATTTTTGCCTAACGGGTCTTAGTTATCCGAGAGGTATTGGAGTCCTATACCTCCACAGCAACTTTTGCCTAAGGGATCTTAGTTATCCGGGAGGCATTGGAGTCTTATACTTCCACAACAATTTAATTTGAGTGGAGACCTACGCCCTCGAAGGAGTCTTATACCTCCACATCAATTTAATTCGAGTGGAGACCAACGCCCTTGAAGGAGTCTTATACCTCCACAGCAATTTAATTCGAGTGGGGACCAACGCCCTCGAAGGAGTCTTATACCTCCACAGCAATTTAATTCGAGTGGAGACCAATGCCCTAGAAGGAGTCTTATACCTCCACAACATTTTTCATTCGAGTGGAGACCAACGCCCTCGAATGTTTTATATTGCTTTGTTTTGTCCTAGGGGTCATGGGCATCCCGAAAGACAAGTGTTCGAGTGGAGATCGACGCCCTCGAGTAGTTTATCTCGTTTTGTTTTGTCCTAGGGGTCAGAGGCATCCCGAATAGAAGTGTTCGAGTGAAGACCGACGCCCTCGAACATTTTATCTCGTTTTGTTTTGTCCTAGGGGTCAGAGGCATCCCGAAGACAAGTGTTCGAGTGGAGACCGACACCCTCAAACATTTTATCTCGTTTTGTTTTGTCCTAGGGGTCAGAGGCATCCCGAAGACAAGTGTTCGAGTAGAGACTGACGCCCTCGAACATTTTATCTCATTTTATTTTGTCCTAGGGGTTAGAGGCATCCCGAAGACAAGTGTTCGAGTGGAGACTGACGCCCTCGATCATTTCGTATTGCTTTGTTTTGTCTTAGGGGCCGTAGGCATCCCGAAAGACAACTATTCGAGTGGACACCAACACCCTCGAATAGTTTATCTTGTTTCGTCCTAAGGGTCGTAGGCATCCCGAAGACAAGTATTCGAGTAGAGACTGACGCCCTCGAACATTTTATCTCGCTTTATTTTGTCCAAGGGGTCATAGGCATCCCGAAGACGACCGCTCGAGTGGAGACTAACGCCCTCGAACGTTTTATTTTTGTTTCATTAAGTCCAAGGGTTCATAAGCATCCCAAAGACATTTGTTCGAACGGAAGCCAACACATACGAACATTTCTTCGCATCTACGCTTAACGCGTCACCCACACACAAGGCATTCAAAATTGAACAAACTTTTAAGCAATCCGAATAGACAAAACACACGAGCATGAAGAACTGAGAATAAGATGACAAGCACCGGCCCGGCCCCAAACAAGCAACCGCAGGCGAAGACGTCAGGTATGATTTTTAATCCTTTGCTGGCGAGCCTCAACACGTAGTCCTCGATTGACCTGGATGGTTATACTTTGAATTTTGCCTTGTCCGAGCCTCAGTCAAAGTGCGGGCTTCTGTAGACACCCAGATTTGGATCTGGTGTCTATAGCAGTGCCCAACAAACACTTGATGACGATCGGACTGAAACGCGACGCAGATTCGCGATGTTTTAGATGATTTTTCTATAGAACGGATCAAATAAATAACACGGAAAAATTAAACGAACATATTAGCAACCTTAGTCATGTCGTTACGGATGCATAGACACTAATTAGAGTCTATTCTGACACCGGGACCCCGAGTCGGTCCTGAAACTCGAACCGAGTCAACACCGCGCCAAGCGAACCCCAAGGTGCACCCCCGAGGCCCGCTAAGCACCACGGCACTAGGTCAAGGGAGAGGAAGCCTTAACCCCTAAGCAATGAATAATACGTACCACTCTCGGTTTTGGAAAGTATCAAAATCGTATATTCAAAATCCCGAGCGCCTCACCTTGCGCGCCTGAGTCTTCACACGCCTAAACCCAGGCGCCTGAGTTTTGGTACGCCTGAAATTAGGCGCCTATCTGGGTGACGAAGGCCGAAAACACCTATAAATACCCCCCTCCTTCCCCTCATTTCGACACACAACTTCTTCAATTCTCTTCCCTCTTCACTCGTAAAGAGTTTCTTGCTAAGGGCTCGCACTCCGACACCCGAGGCAAACGATCCACTCGATCGTAGTTCCGATAAAAGCAACATCAACGTTACTCCTCACCTTCGAGCACCCCACTCGATCCCGAGGTGCCTGTGTTCGACTAGCTATAGTTCAGTAACGAAATTCTGCCGCATTAGCCGCAGAATCAGCCAATTGTAGCGAAGCTCTGCCGCAGTAGCCACCGGAAGGGTCAACAGTAAGGGAACTCTGCCGAAATCACCAGACAAACTAGGAGGATCCGCCTTTTGGAGCTGAGTCGTCACTAGGTTGTCATCTAAACAAAACTTTACATTCTTGCACCTTCTTTTATTATGCACTATCGAAGATACTAGACATGGACATTAGGTCCACAAACACATACTAAAACATGTAACGTCCCAACTTCAACCGCAAACACTAAAATACACTAAATAGACCCAAGTAATTCCAAGATCCGTTCTCAACTATCTATGCATCGTGTCCTGTTTAGTGTATATTTCGAGGGTGCAACTCCTCACAATGTGATTTACTTACATTCGCATTTACAGTTTTTTGTATGATTTATTACTTTTTTGACCTTATAATCGCATGCTAAATCACCTAACACGGAAATCAAAACGTAAATAAGCTAAAAATGAACAAAGTGATGGTCGAGTTCCACATTAGTCCCGGTGCTCACCTTACTAGGTTTGACGCATCCTTACTAATACCGAGCCGACGCATCTTAAGCAGTATATCAGGTAAGGTATATCACGAGAACGACTAATATCTGTATTACCACGTTAAAACTGATTTGCGAATACCTATAATATTAGTACTCTCTACTCTCCTACGTGCATCTTTTCATGGCCTGCCTGTCACGTGAAATTGCATGCAAAGAATGTAAACACAACTACTTCGACGACAAAACTTACTTGTCCTTAAACAACCGACATAGCAAAAGGTATAGGGTGAAAACAATGGATGTTACAGTACTTCCGCCACAACAAAAGAACAAAGTTATCATCCCACCGATTGATTAATAAAGGTCGCTATAGCGCGAGCGAGATTGGGTGTCGATGTCTATCGGATGTTGGCTTCCCAATACGTACCCTCACCCCTTTCTCAGAATCGACGGTTTTCGGATGTCTGAAACCGTTGGCAATGAGAGTCATTCCAGGCGTGGAGTGCTTAAGGGTACAAGTCTTTATCTTTAGGTCTCGTGCCCCTCAACTTTGAGCCGAATAAGGATCAAAGTTGACTTAAACGGTTTCCAAGTCCCCATAATTGACTCGGTGGCGAATCCACAAACCGGCAACGAATTCATTTCACTAAAAAGGTCGTCTTACCAAACATAACGGCCTTTAAACATTTACAACCACGACTCGATCGATTTCAAATGGAAACACGGGTGCCCGTACCCGTCTAGTACAAGTCCGGATCGTCTTCCGAATCAAGGTCCGAAACATCGCTCCGTACGCGAGATCAGACCGGCCCCCGACCGGGAGGGGGCCACGTGGGTGGCCGTCGCCATACATTGAAAAACCGGGTCAATCCCGCGCGGGCGCGCTCGGGGCGCCGGGCGGTGCAGACGGACGTCCACACCAATGCAATATCACTTCTTACCCCACATATTCTCTCAACTTTCATTTTCCCCTTAATATTTGGTCCACCTCCCCCATGAAGAATAAAAATGGATGGAGGGAGTATGTTTCGAGAGCTAGGACAACATTTGTGTCCCTTAGGAGGAAGAAGGATCCCAGGTCAAGCAACTAACAACTTGGAATAAGGCTCTAATTATGCATTGGATATGGAAACTGATACACAATCACATAGGCATATGGGGCAGATGGGTGCAAGCTTATGTCATTGGGCAACGATCTCTTTGGGAATACGTAAACATGATAGCCTTACAACCTTACAGGCACTCTAACTAGCATTCTTGCTTTAAGAGATGAGCTTCTGGCACAGACAAGAGGTATAGAGTAGGCAAGCGATTGATTCAAAGCTGGACAAAAGGGGAAACTTTGAGAACTACACTAGCATATGAATGGTTCAGAAATAAGCAAATAAAAAGAGTGTGGCTAAGGGGGCTGCAAGGGCAAGCAGTGATCGATACCAAAGCATATGGGTTATCACTTCACTGGTGAGTCAGGGGAAGCTGGCTACCATTGATAACTTCCAACAAAGGGGAATATATGTAGTCAACAGATGTGGGTTATGTAAGCAGGCGACTAAGTGCCATGATCATCTATTCTTTACTTGTCCCTATACTCAGAAATTATGGCAGGAGATGAAGGCTTAGATGCAAGTTCAGGGGCGCAGCTGTGTCTTGAGAACTGAACTCACTTGGAGTTTCACTGGTAGGCAAAGGAAGCATTGGAAGAGGAAGTGGTACATAACCACCATGGCAGCAACAACTTATCACATATGGGAAGAACGGAATAGAAGAATATTCGCAGGCTGTGAACAGGGAATTGATGTCCTAGCAAAACTCATCAAATTTGAAAGTTTGGTACATTTGCGTAGTTGTAACATAGACTTAGCATTGCATATGAGATATGGGTGCATTCTTACACATTATAAAAGAGACATGTCTAACACATTATAGGGGATAGTTTTTGTATGTCTAGGCTTTTTTCCCCTTGATGGAAGAATATAACATTCTTGCAAAAAAAATAGTACTAATAACAAGAACAACAACAACATAGTACTCCCTTTAACTCATTTCATTTTTACTTTTTTTTCATAGTACTTAGCAGTAGATGATGATGATGATGATGATTACTGTTGTTGTTATTGTTGTTGTTGTTGTTGTTGTTGTTGTTGTTGTTGATGTTGTTGTTGTTGTTGTTGTTATTGTTGTTTTTATAAACCGGAACATGCAACGAAACAAATTACACGAAGTTAGTGGGTAGCCGAGATACTATCTGGGCACCCACACCCTTAGCAATAGCAAAACAAAGTCTAGTGAAAATAAAAGCAGCTCCGCGAGCCCCATCGTCCTGAGAGAGAAAATTTTTGAATCTGCTTGAGCAATGCAACAACCTCTGCGTCAAGCTCCCCCAACGAAGAGAAGGAGAAAGGCAGGAACCAATAACCAATTTTGGTACACAAATATCCATACTTGGCGCACTTACGCTGAGCAGAATCAACGACCACGCGACAAGGCAGAAAATCAGACATCGTAGACTGAGTCGAAGGGGACGACCCGGTCAGATCGACACACACATCCGCCCACTCCCAGGAATAAAGAAGCTAATCCGCTGGGCGAAGGGGCTTGGCGTGCCCATCAATCAAACCGACATCCACTTCCTTACCGGCAGAGATACCAGACCAGAAGCAGATATCCAGAAGGATGTCGTGAACCAAGTTATGTGGATGCTTAATGCCAACAGTAACAGCACACGACACAGCATAATCTCCAATAATGTCCCCAATAACTCGAGAACAGGCGGGAGAAGTAGGTACCGAGAACAAAGGGACACCCAACTGATAGCTAAGCACAAAGCGGTAAGTCCTCCCATTCATGGTTTGCCTCAGCCCGGAGATAGGCATCGCGCGCAACCAATCAGACGTGTGAGCCCCCTGTAGAGACTTCCAAATTGCGACCTGTCGCAGAGTCAAGGAGAAGTCTGATTCTATCTAAGCGGCAACCTTCGTGAAATATATATTTGCCAAAGTCTTCATGAGTTTGGGGGCAGCGATCTCACTAGGATTACGCGGGAGGACGGAACCGGTGGTCTCGTTAAAAAGAACCGGTGGTCTCGTTAAACAGAACCGGTGGTCTCGTTATTATTACTATTACTACTATTATTATTATTATTATTATTATTATTATTATTATTATTATTATTATTATTATTATTATTATATATATATATATATTTTTTAATCAACACCGGAACTTGTATTAACATCGAAATAAATTAGAAGAAGTTAGAGGGACGCCGAGATACTATCTGGGCCCCCACTCCCTTAGCGATTGCGAAACTAATTTTAGTCAAAGTATGAGTTGCTGCACGCACCCCAGCATCCTGTGATATAACGAATTTCCAAATCCGCTGAAGTAGAGAAATAATATCCGTGTCGAGCTCGCCGAGGGAGGAGAAGGAGAAAGGTAAAAAACCATACCCAATCGTCGTGCAGCGTGCCTGATACTTAGCACACTTACGACAAGCGGCATCAACAACGACCCGTTCAGGCTCGAAAGCAGTCAAGCCATAATGGGTTAAGGGAGAGGACTCGGTCAGATCAACACAAACATCTCGCTCCTTGTCCCACAAGTAGAGCAAAAGGTTGGCAGGTCGTGAGAGCTTGTCATTATTGTCACCGAGGCCGATTTCCACTTCTTTGCCTGCAGAGATCCCTGTCCAAAAGCAAATATGCAACAGCGTGTCACGTACAAGGTTATGGCGGTGTTTAATCCCCACTGTACCAGCACATGACACTGCGTGATCACCAAAAGTATCCTCCCTGAGGACCCTAGAGCAGGAAGAGCAAGGCCCGTAAAGAGGAAACAAAGGGACTCCCAAGCGATAACTAACCACACTGCGATATGTCCGACCGTTCATGGTTTGCCCAAGCCCAGTAATAGGGACGACCCTCAACCAGTCAAAAGCATGGTGACCCTGCTAAGATTTCCACAAGGCAACCTGTCGAGCAGTTAAGGAGAAAATAGATTCCGTTGCTGTAGCAACCCTCGTGAAATATTATTATTTATTTTTTTTGCAAGAAAAGTATGTCTCATATATAACCATGAAACAAGGATCTTACAAAAGTCATAACCTCTAGAGAAATCAACAAAAGACTAAGAACCTACAACAATCGACGAGCTATATCTATATTCTTTCCTCTAAGTCTAGTAAATATATCAAACTTAAGCTTCGCAACAATACTCGGGATAGAACTTCTATTATCCACAAAAATTCTATTATTCCTCTCCTGCCAGATCCCATAGGCTGCAGTAGCAACACAAGTGTTAAACCATCGATTCTTCCAATGTCTCATCTTACTTCTAGTAGTGCACCAATTCTGTCTTCAAGTTGCAGCTTCTACCAGTTATTTACATCAAATTGAGAAGATATTGCCAAACTTACCTCGAAAAAAGACATCTAAAGAACAGATGCTCAACTGTCTCCAAGTCCTGATAGCACAAAACGTATCTGTTCACAGTTGGGACTCCTCTTGCTTGAATTTTATCTTGTGTTGCTAACATCTTCTGACCGGCCATTGCAAGGATTACTGCCTGCTTAGGGATTAAATTGGGCCCTTTGATTCTGCCCATCCAAGGCACCACAGGTTTCTTCAGCCTAAACCACTCATACGCAGCATGAGCATGAAAGACTCCCTTTATAGACCAGCTTCGAACCAAGTTTTCACTCTCAGATCCTGCTTTCAAGAGTATTTCATCTCTAATTCTTAGGACACTCCTAAAAGTAGTCGTATGTCTATCCTCACTAGCAATGGTCCAAATGTTACCTCCTTTAAGCACATACTTTCGATGCTAGTCACACCAAAGACCTTGCTTCATGGTGACAATCTTCCATAGCCAGTGAGCTATTAAGGCTTTGTTCCAATCTAATAAACCTTTGATGTTAAAACCTCCCTCCCTCCATGGAAGACAAATACCAAACCAGCTCTTAAAGACCATCTTTTGTTGCGTTAACCCACTAGTCCAAAAGAACTTTCTACTAATCTACTCAATTTTGTGATGGACATTAGTAGGGAACAAAGCATTGACGGTCCAAAAACTAGTAAGACCAAAGATAACAGAGGAGAGCAGCTGCAATCTTCCTGCATAAGTCAAAAACCCCGATGACCAGCAATTAATCTTCATTTGGATTCTACTAATCAGTGTTTGATACTGATCTCTCTTGTTATTCACAGAGTTGAGAGGAAGTCCTAAATATCGGCAAGGAAAGTCTCCTTGAACAAAACCAGTTTGAAGCAAGATTCTTTTCCTTTATATCCAGAGACACACCCCTAAAGAAGATGCTTGTTTTTTCCTTATTAGCTTGCAACCCAGATTCTGTAACAAATACAGTTAGTGTATTAACTACAACAGCTACAGAAGGACAATCACCCCTTGTGAAAACCATTAAGTCATCAGCAAATATCAAATGATTAAGCTTGAGTTGACAACATTTCGGGTGATAAGAAACCTGCTTTTGAGCATTAATTTGCCTTAGTCTTCGAGAGAAAATTTCCATGCTTAGAACAAACAAATAAGGAGAAAGAGGGTCTCCTTGTCGAATCCCACTCTTACCCTTAAAAAAATCCATGAGTCATACCATTAATCTTTAAGGTGAACCAGGAACCAGATATGCAACTCATCACCCATCTCACAAAACTAGGAGGGAAGTTATAACCTATCAGCTTGTCATCATTGATGCTCCATTGAAGAGAGTCAAATGCTTTCCTTAAATCAATCTTCATTAAGCATCGAGGCATTAAGTATTTTCTCCTATAATTCTTTATGAGTGCTTAAGAAAGAGAGATATTTTCATGGATACTTCGTCCTTTAACAAAGGCAACCTGTTCATGGCCTACCAGTCTTTCTAACACTCTTTGAATCCTAATAGTGATTAGCTTGCTAACTGTCTTGTAGAACACAGAGCAGTAGGATATAGGTCTAAAGTCAAGGACTGGATGATAGATCTCTTTCTTAGGAATAAGGGTAATCATCGTTGCATTTGCCTGCTTTAGCATCCTCCCTTTAACAAAGAACTCCTTAACAGCTTCATAGAAATCATTTTTAATCACATTCCAGGAGGCTCTGAAGAACTCAGATGAAAAACCATTTGGCCCAGGACTCCTATCCACCCCTGTGGAGAAGACTACATCCCTAACTTTACTTTAAGTTGGCAATTTTTGCATTTGTTCCCAGTCCTCTTCCTGGACAGTCTTTCCTACCTTGAAGATCATAGGATCAAGTGGAAGAAATTTCTGAGATTGACCCAAGAGTCCTTTATAATACTCTTCAAAGCTCAAGGCAACCTCTAATAATCCCTCTCTAAGAACACCCTTACTATCAATTATACTACTAGTTATCTACTGATGTCTTCTCTCCCTAATCCTGGAATAGAAAATTTTTGTGGATTCATCTCCTTGAATAATATTCACCATCTTTGCTCGTTGCTTTAAGATGCTAAGTTCAGCTTCAACCAAATGTAAATAAAAAGCAGAAAGGTCCCTCTCTTGGTTGATCAATTCCAGAGAAAAAGTTACCAGTTGCAGCTGCTCTTGGCAAAAACTCATATGCTTCTTAGCCTCTACAATCCTCCTTGCTATATCTGAATAACTATTCTTGTGCATAATCTTAAGAGCATGTTTAACTCTTTTCATTTTGCTAAAGAGCCGATAAGAAGCAGTCCCATGCACAACTGAGTCTCAGGCTCTCTGCACAGTGCCATGATACTGAGTAGATTTGCTCCAGCAGTTCAGAAAATTAAAGAGTCATCTTCTCTCCTCTTGATGAAGTATAGTGATTTGTATGGGGGAATGCTCTGAAATTCTAGGGCTTAAGACAGATGCAAAGGATGAAGGATAAGCATCTAACCACTTCCCATTGACTAAAGCTCTATCCAATCTAGACCAGACTCTATCCTCTTGATTCTGTTTGTTCATCCAAGTATACTCATGCCCTTGTCCATTCAACTCCTGCAGACCATTGTCAAAAATGCATGAATTGAAAGCAGCCATCTCACTAGCATCTGGAGCTGTACCACCAATTTTTTCCTCTTCAGTACGAACAATATTAAAGTCTCCTAAGATCAACCAGCCAGCATTATGAACTCTCACTTTACTTATAGCCTGCCAGAGCTCTTCCCTTTCCCAACCTCCATTACACCCATAAACAGCTGAAAAGTACACCTCCTGCCTAGTGGCATAATGGTGCACATGACGATGAATTAACTGAGCATGAAAGAACAAGATAGTCACCCTAACCGTACTTTAGTTCCAAATGAGCCAAATTTGGTCATTGTAATGTTGATCATAATTACAAGCTACCCCAAAGCCTCTAAACTTCCTCTTAATTATTGAAGGAGCCTTAGCTGCTTTGATACGAGTTTCAAGCAGACCAAGGACATCAAGTTTATTATTCCAAATAAGCAAGGATACTTCATTTTGCTTAGTCTCCTCATTACTTCCCCTTATGTTCCATGTGGCAAACTTCATTGATTTAAATCTGGTGGAACTGGCTCTCCCTCTTGAACCCCAAGTTCCTCTCCCTCTAGTTCCTGATGTTTCTGCAAAACCTCAAACTTGTTGATTTGCAAAATTTCAATTTTTCTTTCCCTGGTGATAAGAGAACCATCAAGTTACTCTATTATTATTATTATTTAATTATTATAAACGAAACTTGTATTAAACACCAGAACAAATTACAAGAAGTTAGAGGGGAGCCGAGATGCTATCTGGGCCCCCACTCCCTTAGCGATTGCAAAGTTAATTCTAGTGAAAATATGAACTGCGGCACGCGCTCCAGCATCCTGAGATAAAACAAATTTCCGAATCCGCTGGAGCAGAGAAACAGCATCCGTGTCGAGCTCGCCGAGAGAGGAGAAGAAGAAAGGTAAGAAACCATACCCGATCGCCGTGCAGCGTGCGTGATACTTGGCACACTTACGACGGGCAGCATTAGCAACAACCCGTCCGGGCTCGAAAGCGGTGAGGCCAGTCTGAGTCAAGGGCGAGGACCCAGTCAGATCGACACAAACATCACGCCCCTTGTCCCACGAGTAGAGCAGGAGGTCGGCTGGTCGCAAGGGCTTGTCGTTATCGTCGCAGAGGCCAATCTCCACCTCCTTACCTGCAGAGATCCCGGTCCGGAAGCAAATATCCAACAGTGTGTCACGAACAAGGTTATGGCGATGTTTAATCCCCACAGTACCAGCACACGAAACCGCGTGATCACCATAAATATCGCCTTTGAGGCCCCTGGAGCAAGAAGAGCAGGTCCCGGAAAGCGGAAACAGAGAGACTCCAAGGCGGTAGCTAAGCACACTGCAATATGTCCGACCGTTCATGGTTTGCCCGAGCCCAGAAATAGGGACAGCCCTCAACCAGTCCGAACAATGGTCCCCCTGCTGAGATTTCCACAGGGCAACCTGTCGAGGAGTCAAGGAGAAAATAGATTCTGCCGCTGAAGCAACCCTCGTGAAATATATGTCTGCCAATTTCTTCATAAGTTTTGGGGCAGCGATCTCAGATGGGTTACTCAAGAAGTCAGAACCGGTGGCCTCAACGAACCCACTCAAGGCAGACTCAAAGGCAAATCCGGAGGCAGCGATCTCGGAGGGACGAAGCAGCTTAGCTTGCAAATCGGCGGACTGGAGGCGAGAAGCAAGGAAGGCAAAGTGAAGGGCATCCGCCGCGGCAAAGACACCGAGCCTCCCTAGGGAAAAGGGGAGGGTAGCCAACCGCCACTGCCACTCCCCGAAACCGGGTCCGGACGCCGTGACAATACGCTCAAGGCTAGATCGGAGCGCAGTGTTGAAGGAAAGGTGGGCCGACCCAAAAGCACGGGGAGAGCAAGTGCGCAAAGCAAAGTATAACTTAGAAATACCTTTGCACGCCCGGAGAAGAAGTAACTCACACTGGGGATCCTCAATCGTAGCAACCAAGTCCATGAGCTCTATAGTACGGGCGATCCTCTTTGAGACAAGAGGGCCACTGAAAGCTGGGCACACGCTGACCGGTCCCCCAAGGACCTTAACACCGTGCAAGGGCCTGGCAATAGAGGTGGGGAAAACACCAGCACGCCTGCTTCTCGGATTTTCGACAGGCCAGAAAACCTCCGTTTTAGTTACGTTGAGATGGAGGCCAGAACGGGGTCCCTCATCCATAATCATTTGGAGAACCTTCCCCACAACAAGCGTATCCCCAATGATGGTACAATCATCGAGGTACCAAGCCTGGAAGCAAAAATCAAAGGAGTCCCTGATCTTACAAACCAGGGGGTGTAGAACCAGGGAGAAAAGGAGGGGGCCTAAGGGGTCACCCTGCTGGACCCTCTGGTAAGAGCGGAGGCAGTGCTCCCCGTAGTAGAGCCTAGCTGGGCTGGAATAGCAAAACTCAACCCAGCGGGATAGGGCAGGACACTGACGACGGACCTCTCCCAGCATAGTCTCTCTGTCAACCAAGTTAAAGGCATTCTGGAAATCGACAAGTAACATGGAGAGACCCACATCAGCACCACGATCCTCGACAAGGCGGTTCAAGGAGTGCAGAATAGCCTCACCCCCGCTAGAAACACCTACCCCGAATTGAAGGCCCTCAAAATAGCCACTCAAAGATGGGCTAACCAAGAAGGCACCAACCTTGGAGACAATGTGCCTCCAGATGGTGCCCACAGCAAAAGGACGAACCCCTCCCCCTGGCTTAACGAGCGGGGTGAGCGGAGCACTAGCAATGTACTCACCTAGTACCTGGGGACACTTCCCCTCGAGAAAAAGGTTGACCACCCGAGTGATAGAGGCAATCAGGTCATCAGAAATGGCAATAGCAGCACCACTCAAACAATCCAGCAGATGTTGGGCCCGAAACCCATCCCTCCCACAAGACGTGCCCCGGGGGAAACTCCGAATCATATCCAAAAAAACAGACACCGACGCATCAAGACAATGGCCAGAAGGCTCAGACGGAAGGGCAGGAGGAAGAGCATCCGGATGCTTATCCTGGAGAGCTCGGAGAGTGGCATCAGTGTACGACGCTACACCGGACGAAGAAAGAACACGAACGGCGGTTGTGTAATGACCATCAGAAATCTTCTTACGACACTGGTGGATATTGAGCTCACCTAAGTCAAGCTCCTCCTCCGCACAAAAAGAAGGGGAGACCTCCGCAAGGGCTTCGCGCAAGAGCAACAACTTCCCCCCCGACCCACCCCAAGTGTGAATGGCTCCGGCAATAGCCTCTTCCTGACGCTGACGTCTAATAGCAGTTCTACATTCCAGACTACTCCTTGGAGCAAAGATCTTCAAGACACAAAGAGGCAAGACAAGCAAGGAAACCCAACAAGAAATATAAAAAGGGGAGCCAACGACATCATCCAGGGCACCCTTCAAAACCCGCGTGAATCCAAGTCGACACCTAGGGGGGATAGATTTAACCGTACGCAACCCCTTAGAGAGCAAACGGTCAAGAGAAGCCAAAGAAAGGCAAGAGGGCATGTCCTGGTCAATATCTCCCACTGACAGCACAGGGGACGGAACGGGGCGAGGAAGATCATACAGAATAAATCGAACGAAACCATCCCCACAGTCAGGTGCCTCAGCACAATCCCCCGCCTCATGCCGGCAACAAGAAGTGAGCGAATGAGTCGAAAGGCAAACACCACACAACCAAATACTCATACGCTTAAAGGTGACCTCAGCCGAAGAGTAGATAGACAAGCTACTGGAGAGGGTTTGTCGCGTTAATACCTGAGCACCGGCACAAAAATGGCGGTTCTGTAAGTGGACGCGCAGGGATTGTTTGGTAAGACCCTTTCCGCATCCGTCCCGACAGTTAGAAAGACCCACGAAGGGACAATGGAAGCGAACTGAAGGAGGCATGGCAGAAGAAAAAAGCAAAGCACAGGGATCGAACCACAGGAGCAAAGCAGAGGACGAAGGAGAAAGAAAAACTGAAACCCAAAACCCCAAAAGAAGAAGGAGACAGCAGCAAAGCAGTAAATCAACCAAAAAGAACCGAGAAACGAAACCCGAAGTCACAAAAGAAAGAACGAAACAGCAGCCTACAAGCAAACAGCAGCAAACCAAAATCCGAAAACCCGACCCAAGAAGCAAAACAGCAGCAGCTACCAATACCCGACAACACACCAAAACGAAAAAGCAGAGATACAGAAAAAAAAACGAGGCCAAAACAGCCCCAATAAGAGCAGTAAACAAAACGAAACGGGGGAAACCACGAAAGAGGAGAAAACCGACAGTCTGGCACCAGCTTGCCGGAGAAGAAAGAGCCTTCAGGCGGGGGCGGTCGGCGACAAGCTGAAGACGGAAAAGCAGGCGGGCTCCGGCGCAGCGCAGGCACCAGACGGCAGACCTGAACCAGTCGGCAAAACGAAGCTACAGAACAGAACAGACGGCAGAGAGAATCCGGCGGCAGAAGAACGGAAGACAAAATTACGGGCAAGGCGCCGACGACGCTCCGGCACCAGGTGGCGGCAGAGGGGCCCAAGCGCCGGCAGACGGCAGAACAGCAGCAGCAAAACCCCGAAACAGAACCAACATAAACAGCGGCAACGACGGTCGTCGACAGCTCAGACGGCGGGCGACGGCAATGGGTGGCGGTAGAGGGCGGAGGAGGGGCCCTAGCGCCGGCAGACGGCAGAACAGCAGAACAGTAGTAGCAAAACCCCCGAACAGAACCAACACAAACAGCGGCAGCGACGGTACAGACAAACCAGACGGCGGCAGAAGGCAGACGACGGCGATTCGCCGGCAAGCAGGGCGGCCGTCGCGGCCGGTGGCAGGCGGGCGGCAGAAGCCCTAGGAGGGGGGACCTGATCGCACAACCTTACCCTCCCCCTCTCTAAACATTTCAAAATTATTATTATTATTATTATTTTTTTTTTTTTTTGCAAGAAGGTATGCCTCATATTATTAAAATGAGACTAATCTCTTACAAAAGATATATCCACTATGATCATCCTCTATTGCGACCATCTATCTAAAAGATTATACAACTCAAAAACCGAAAGCAAATTATATCTTCGCCTCAAGCTGCTGCTACTACCTGCTGTATTGGTTTAAGATCGTTCCGCCCAAGTTGAAGAAGGAGCCCCCTAAGGATTAAGAGTGACCGGCTGTTCCGTAGTACTCTGGTTAATAGAATTCAGGGTGACCGGCTGTTCCGTAGTACCCTTAGCTCATATGGATGACCGGTTGTTCCGTTGTATCCATATCTCTCATCCTCATTCCCGAATTCTGGATGATCGGTTGTTGCGTAGTATCCATAATTCCTTAATACGCGAAGCTCCAGTATCACAGGACAAAACCCTCCACAAAAAGAAGATCTTTTACATCAGTAGCTTCAAAGCCAAATCCGTTCTAATAACTCGTAACCTAGTACAAACTTCAAATTTGATTCGACTAACAAGGCTTTCAACTGTAGTTCTAGTTGTAGAGAAAATTCTATTGTTACGCTCCATCCAAATCCAGTAAGTAACAGAAGCAATGGTACCTCTAAACCATTTATTCTTCCAATGATTCTTTCTATGTCGAGCAGTACACCGATTCAATTCAGATTCCAGGTCCCAGCCCCGTCCAGTAATCTGCATCCAATTTAACAGGTGTTGCCATACCTGCCTAGAGAAGGAACGACCAAAAAATAAATGCTTAGTCGATTCAAACCCATGTTTGCAAAGCTCACATCTGTTTGCCAACTGAAGTCCTCGAGATTGTAATCTGTCCTGCGTAGCCAATGCTCTCTGCCCAGCTAAAATCAGGATGATTCTGTGCTTAGGGATAACGCTCTTGCCCTTGAATCCTGCCATCCAACGAATCATTTGCTCAGACTTCCGAAACCAGTCATAAGCAGCACCAATATTATAAGAGTTGTTGCAGGTCCAACTCTTCACTAAATCAATAGCATCATCCACGCTCCCACTTGCCTGTAGAATTTCATCACGAATCAGGAGAATGCTTTTCCAAGTAGATGTTTGATTATCTTTTTTCTTGATAGACCAGATGCTATGGTTATGAAGAATATATTTGAGATGCTATTCTTTCCAAATCCCGGGTCTATTATGAATAATTTTCCATAACCAATGTGCGACTTGAGCTTTGTTCCAAGTTTTTAAACTCTTCACATTGAGCCCTCCCTCTGCCCAGGGCAGACATATGCTGGACCATTTCTTAAAAACCATGCGCACTTTATTATAGCTTCCCGTCCAGACGAACCGTAAGCAAAGCTGATCAATTCTTTTAAGGACGTTAACAAGAAAAACTGCATTAGGACACCAGTAGTTGGTAAGACCAAAGATTACAGAAGTAATCAACTGGAGTCCACCAGCATAAGTAAGGTGACTCGACGACCAACAAATAATCATGGTCTGAATTCGATTGAAAAGCACCTGATATTGCTCCATCCTATTGTTCACTGAATGGAGGGGGAGTCCCAAGTATCGACAAGGAAATTCTCCTTGCGCAAATCCAGTTTGGCTCAGAATAAGTCTCCTAATCTCCTCTCGCACCCCACCAAAAAAGATGTGGGGTTTCTCTTTATTTGCTTGTAATCCCGATTCAGAAGCAAAAATCTCGAGTTCCCTCGCAACTGCAACAACCGAAGGACTATCACCTCTAGTAAAAATCATTAGATCGTCCGCAAACACCATATGATTAAGCCTCAATTGGCAGCATTTCGGGTGATAAGAGACTTGAGGCAACTGATTGATCATTCGAAGACGTCTAGAGAGCACTTCCGTACTCAACACAAAGAGATAGGGAGAGAGTGGACATCCCTGACGAAGACCACTTCTACCCTTGAAGAACCCATGATTTGCTCCATTGATTTTCAACGTAAACCATGAGCCAGTAACACAAGTCATTACCCAGTCAATAAAAAGAGGAGGAAAGTTAAGCTCCCTGAGAAGATTCTTTATAAAACCCCATTGAATGGAATCAAATGCCTTATGAAGATCTATCTTCATTAGGCATCTAGGAGTTAAATACTTCCTTCCATAGTTTTTCACCAAAGATTGAGATAAGGCAATGTTTTCGTGTATACTCCTCCCTTTGATAAAAGCGGCTTGTTCAAACCCAACTAAGTGTTGCAAAGTTTCCTGGATACGCTGTGTGAGCAGTTTGCTTATAGTCTTGTAAAACACAGTGCAGCATGAAATTGGCCTGTAGTCTAAGACAGAATGGCAAATATCCTTTTTAGGTATAAGAGCTATAGAAGTTGAATTGGCCTGTTTGAGCATCCTCTTCTTTTAAAAAAACTCTAGGACAGCAGAGAAAAAATACCCTTTAATGATATTCCAAGAACTCTTGAAGAAAGCAGAAGAGAACCCATCCGGACCTGGGCTCCTATCATCTCCAATACTGAACACAACCCTCCTAACCTCATCCTCAGTGGGTAGCCTGATCATTAAGTCCCAATCATCTGCCAAAACTCTAGTACCCTTGGTAACAATATCATCAAGAGGTTGAACCTGCTTGGACGTACCAAGCAGTTCAGTATAGAAATCGATAAAACCATTAGCTACCTCAGAGAGCCCCTCTCTGAGTCTTCCATCTTTATCACAAATAGAACCAATAATTTGTTGATGCCTCCTTTCATTGATTCTCGCATGGAAATACTTAGTTGATTCATCCCCTTTCATGATATTGTCAATATTTTCTCTTTGTCTGAGGATACTAAGTTCTGCCTCTTGTAATGATCTATAGGTTGCCAAAATCTGTGCTTCTTTATCTGCATAAGCATCAGATGAAGGATGATGTACAAGATGTTGCTGACAATCCTCCAGTTCAGCTTTTGTCTCCGCAATACGCCTACTGAGATGAGTATAGTTATTCCTATGCATCATCCTTGGAGCCCCCTTAACCCTCTTGAGTTTGGTGAAAAGAATGAAACCAGCAGTTCCTGTAGCAGGACATTTCCAAGCAGTTGAAACCACAGATTGATACGTTGGGCATTTAATCCAACAGTTCAAAAAGCTAAAATTATAAGTTTTCTTCTCGCCAGGTAGGATATTAACACAAACCGGAGAGTGATCCGAGATGTTTGGACTGAGATAAGTAGCAAAAGAAAGGGGGAATGAATGAACCCATCCTCCATTAACCAAAGCTCTATCAAGTCGCGACCAAACTGTATCTTCTGGGTGCTGCTTATTAGTCCAGGTGAATTCCTGACCCTGCCCAATTATTTCCTGTAGACCGGCCTCCAATAAGCAGTCATTGAAATCATCCATATCATTAATATCAGGCGGGGATCCTCCAATCTTTTCTTGTTGGTTCCTAACAATATTGAAGTCACCAATCACAACCCAACTTTCCTGAACTTCTTTAAAAGAACAAATTGCCTGCCAAAGTTCCTTTCTCTCCTTCCCTTCATTATACCCATATACAGTGGTCATGTAAGTCTCTAATCCCGAGGCAAAATGATGCACATGACTGTGGATAAATTGAGCATGAGTCGCTAAAATAGTAACTCTAACAGTGGTAGGATTCAAAATCAACCAAATTCGTCCATTATAGTGTGAGTCATAGTTAGATATAACATTATAAGCCTGAAATTTCCTCTTAATAATAAGAGAAGCTTTCTTCTCCTTTATTCGAGTTTCGAGTAACCCCAAAACATTAATACTTCTACTCCTAATGAGACTAAGAACAGCATGCTGCTTTATTTCCTCATTACCACCCCTAATATTCCATGTAGTAATTTGCATTAAATATTAGGAGAGGGTGGAATATCAACTTCTATTAGGCCAAGGTCTCTCTTTAGTCCTCCTTCCTGCGCGTCCAGGTTATCAGAATCATTTTACTGGAGTAACTCAAATCTATTGGACTTCATCAGTTCTAGTTTTACCTCTTTGCTAATATGCAATGAAGATCTACTAGAAAGAGAAGTGCCTCCAATGCTTTTATGCACAGATACAAACCCATCATTGTCCCTCCCTAATCCGTCTGAGCCTGATGAATTCTCTTCCATTTGCTGCAGATTGTGATCTGACCTAACCTCATCCCTCCCCAATCCACCTGATGGAATAAAGGAGGCAGCCTCAGGTTGCTGCTCATTACCCACACCTGCATCACCAGTTCCTCCATCAACTTTCTTTACCGGAGTGTATCTTTGAGGCTGCACTATTTTTTGCTGTACCAACTTAGACTTCCTCTTCTCTAGCTTACAAGTACTCTTCAAATGCCCCAATTTACAACATCAATGGCAATAAAATGGAAGCCATTCATAAGTAATTCGCTGGACAGATTTGCCTATAATAGGAATATTAATAGTGACAAAATCTGGTAAATCCTGCGAGAAATCAACCTCCACCATAATGCGAGCAAAAGACAAGCGCGCCTTGTACGTTGTAGTCAAGTCAACAAACATTGGCTTTCCGATCTTGCTTGCCATCTTACTAAGTATCGATTCCGTCCATAGATTAGGATCTAGGTCAGGAAAGAGGACCCAAGTAGGAACCATAGAAACTTTTTCCATCTCAGTAGAGAAAGAAGGACTCCACTGCTTGAGAATCAGTGCGTGAGAGCCAACCTGCCACGACCCACCTCTAAGCACTTCATCCATCGTCTCCTTGCTCCCAAATCTGAAGGAAAACCATCCTTTTTTGAAGTATTGTGCGCCTGGAGATAAAACTTGATTCCAGTTCTTAGCTACAAACTCTTCCATTTGCTTCAGCGTAGGTCGAGCACTAATAACATGTCCCATTAGGGTAAACTGCCATCGTTTGAGTTCATCCACATAATCCTATTTTTTGATGATGATCTCATCTGCTTCAGCACAGTATTCATCGAAATAGAGGCCCATACCTTGCTTGGAGGAAGCAGCCCGGTTCGCCCAAGTTGGTTCCCCCTTCTCCTGAGCTGACGGACCTTCCTTCCCGCTTTTCACCGCACTGGATGTCCCCATATCTTCTTTGTCCGCATCGTTACTGGTCGCCTGAGATTTCTTCCCCCCACTACTGTTAAGCTTGATTGCCGATTGCAGAGCTAGATCTATTAGGTCGTTAATAACGTTCGTTCCCTTTTTCTCTGCGTTGTGCTCCTCTAGGATAATCAAATCATCTTGCGAGACCTCCCAATTAGTGTCTTTCGAGCTCCCCTGAGAATTACCATCATTCCGAGCATTTTTCCGCGGTCGGCCTCTCCCCCTTCCCCTCGGCGCCGACGGAATCATCAAAATCGACGAGAGAATCTTCTCCTAGAGAGAGAGAAGAGAGAGAAGCGTTTTTTATTTTTTATTATTATTATTATTATTATTATAATTATTATAATTATAATTATTATTATTATTATTATTATTATTATTATAATTATTATTATTATTATTATTATAATAATAATAATAATAATAATAATAATAATTATTATTATTATTATTATTATTATTATTATTATGAATTTTATTATGAATTTTATTGAAGAATCAAAACGCAGTTTACAAAAAATTGGTGGGCAGCCGAGATACAATCTGGGCCCCCACCCCCTTAGCTATAGCAAAACTAAGTCTAGTAAAAATAAAAGGAGCAGCGCGTGCTCTGGCATCCTGTGCTATCAAATTTTTTTGAATTCTCTTGAGTAGGGCGACAACATCCGCTTCCAATTCCCCCAACGAAGAAAAGGAAAAAGGTAAGAGTCCATAACCAAGCCCCACACACAAGTCCCGATACTTAGCAACTTGGCGCCGAGCAGCGTCACCCACAGCACGACCTGGCATGAAATCGGAAAGCCCGGACTGGGTCAAAGGAGAAGACCCGATGAGATCTACACAAATGTCACGCCCCTGGTCCCACGAATAAAGGAGCAAATCCGCAGGACGGAAGGATCTGTCATGGTCATCGATCAAACCAATATCGACCTCCTTACCTGCCGAGACCCCGGAACGGAAACAGATATCCAATAGAGTGTCACGAACGAGGTTATGCTGATGTTTAATACCAACACCTCCCGCACATGACACGGCATGGTCCCCATAAATGTCGTCCCGAAAAACCCGAGAGCAGGCAGAACACGGCCCAGGCATGGAAAACAAAGGAATGCCCAACCGATAACTAAGCACACACCGGTATTATTATTATTATTATTATATATTTTTTTTTAGAAGAAGAATTTTATTAATGAATCAAAACGCAGTTTACAAAAAATTGGTGGGCAGCCGAGATACAATCTAGGCCCCCACCCCCTTAGCTATAGCAAAACTAAGTCTAGTAAAAATAAGAGCAGCGCGTGCTCCGGCATCCTGCGCTATCGAAAA
Organism: Agrostemma githago; assembly: GCA_958450325.1. Classification (NCBI taxonomy): domain Eukaryota; kingdom Viridiplantae; phylum Streptophyta; class Magnoliopsida; order Caryophyllales; family Caryophyllaceae; genus Agrostemma; species Agrostemma githago. The sequence goes on from OY288239.1 coordinate 14,080,876, forward strand.
TTTTTGAATTCTCTTGAGTAATGTGATAGCATCCTGCGCTATCGAAAATTATTATTATTATTATTATGATGATGATGATGATGATGATGATGAATTTTATTGAAGAATCAAAACGCAGTTTACAAAAAATTGGTGGGCAGCCGAAATACAATCTGGGCCCCCACCCCCTTAGCTATAGCAAAACTAAGTCTAGTAAAAATAAAAGAAGTAGCGCGTGCTCTAGCATCCTGTGCTATCGAAAGTTTTTGATATCTCTTGAGTAAGGCGACAGCATCCGCTTCCAATTCCCCCAACGAAGAAAAGGAAAAAGGTAAGAGTCCATAACCAAGCTCCACACACAAGTCCCGATACTTAGCACATTTGCGCCGAGCAGCGTCACCCACAGCACGACCTGGCATGAAATCGGAAAGCCCGGACTGGGTCAAAGGAGAAGACCCGATGAGATCTACACAAACGTCACGCCCATAGTCCCACGAATAAAGGAGCAAATCCGCAGGACGGAAGGATCTGTCATGGTCATCGATCAAACCAATATCAACCTCCTTGCCTGCCGAGACCCCGGAACGGAAACAGATATCCAATAGAGTGTCAGGAACGAGGTTATGCCGATGTTTAATACCAACAACTCCCGCACATGACACGACATGGTCCCCAAAAATGTCGTCCCGAAAAACCCGAGAGCAGGTAGAACATGGCCCAGGCATGGAAAACAAAGGAATGCCCAACCGATAACTAAGCACACACCGGTATTATTATTATTATTATTATTATTATTATTATTATTTTTTTTTTTTATAAAAACGGAACTTGCATTAAACACCAGAACAACTTACAAGAAGTTAGAGGGAAGCCGAGATACTATCTGGGCTCCCACTCCCTTTGCGATTGCAAAGCTAATTCTAGTGAAAATATGAACTGCGGCACGCGCTCCAGCATCTTGTGATAAAGCTAATTTCCAAATCCGCTGGAGCAGAGAAACAGCATCCATGTCCAGCTCGCTGAAAGAGGAGAAGGAGAAAGGTAAGAAACCATACCCGATCGCCGTGCAGTGTGCCTGATACTTGGCACACTTACGACGGGCAGCATCAGCAACGACCTGTCCAGGCTCAAAATTGGTAAGGCCAGACTGAGTCAAAGGCGAGGATCCAGTCAGATCAACACAAACATCACGCCCCTTGTCCCACGAGTAGAGCAGGAGGTCGGCTGGTCGCAAGGGCTTGTTGTTATCGTCGCAGAGGCCAATCTCCACCTCCTTACCTGCAGAGATCCCCGTCCGGAAGCAAATATCCAACAGTGTGTCGCGGACAAGGTTATGGCGATGTTTAATCCCCACAGTACCAGCACACGAAACCGCGTGATCACCAAAAAAATCGTCTCTGAGGCCACTGGAGCAAGAAGAGCAGGTCATGAAACCGATGTTTATTATTATTATTATTATTATTATGAATTTTATTGAAGAATCAAAACGCAGTTTACAAAAAATTGTTGGGCAGCCGAGATACAATATGGGCCCCCACCCCCTTAGCTATAGCAAAACTAAGTCTAGTAAAAATAAAAGGAGCAGCGCGTACTCTGGCATCCTGTGCTATGGAAAAATTTTGAATTCTCTTGAGTAGGGCGACATCATCCGCTTCCAATTCCCCCAACGAAGAAAAGGAAAAAGGTAAGAGTCCATAACCAAGCCCCCCACACACAAGTCCCGATACTTAGCACATTTGCGCCGAGCAGCGTCACCCACAGCACGACCTGGCATGAAATCGGAAAGCCCGGACTGGGTCAAAGGAGAAGACCCGGTGAGATATACACAAACGTCACGCCCCTGGTCCCACGAATAAAGGAGCAAATCCGCAGGACGGAAGGATCTGTCATGGTCATCGACCAAACCAATATCGACCTCCTTACCTGCCGAGACCCCGGAACGGAAACAGATATCCAATAGAGTGTCACGAACGTGGTTATGCTGATGTTTAATACCAACAACTCCCGCACATGACACGGCATGGTCCCCATAAATGTCGTCCCGAAAAACCCGAGAGAAGGCAGAACACGGCCCAGGCATGGAAAACAAAGGAATGCCCAACCGATAACTAAGCACACACCGGTATTATTATTATTATTATTTTTATTTTTTTTTTTATTTTTTTTTAGAAGAAGAATTTTATTGATGAATCAAAACGCAGTTTACAAAAAATTGGTGGGCAGCCGAGATACAATCTAGGCCCCCACCCCCTTAGCTATAGCAAAACTAAGTCTAGTAAAAATAAAAGGAGCAGCGCGTGCTCCGGCATCCTGCGCTATCGAAATTTTTTGAATTCTCTTGAGTAAGGTGATAGCATCCTGCGCTATCGAAAATTATTATTATTATTATTATTATTATTATTATTATTATTATTATTATTATTATGAATTTTATTGAAGAATCAAAACGCAGTTTACAAAAAATTGGTGGGCAGCCGAAATATAATTTGGGCCCCCACCCCCTTAGCTATAGCAAAACTAAGTCTAGTAAAAATAAAAGGAGTAGCGCGTGTTCTGGCATCCTGTGCTATCGAAAGTTTTTGAATTCTCTTGAGTAAGGCGACAGCATCCGCTTCCAATTCCCCCAACGAAGAAAAGGAAAAAGGTAAGAGTCCATAACCAAGCCCCACACACAAGTCCCGATACTTAGCACATTTGCGCCGAGCAGCGTCACCCACAGCACGACCTGGCATGAAATCGGAAAGCCCGGACTGGGTCAAAGGAGAAGACCCGGTGAGATCTACACAATCGTCACGCCCCTGGTCCCACGAATAAAGTAGAAAATCCGCAGGACGGAAGGATCTGTCATGGTCATCGATCAAACCAATATCAACCTCCTTACCTGCCGAGACCCCGGAACTAAAACAGATATCCAATTGTGTCAGGAACGAGGTTATGCCGATGTTTAATACCAACAACTCCCGCACATGACACGGCATGGTCCCCATAAATGTCGTCCCGAAAAACCCGAGAGCAGGTAGAATACGGCCCAGGCATGGAAAACAAAGGAATGCCCAACCGATAACTAAGCACACACCGGTATTATTATTATTATTATTATTATTATTATTTATTTGTTTATTTATTTAATTTTTTTTAAAAACGGAACTTGCATTAAACACCAGAACAAATTACAAGAAATTAGAGGGAAGCCGAGATACTATCTGGGCTCCCACTCCCTTAGCGATTGCAAAGCTAATTCTAGTGAAAATATGAACTGCGGAACGCGCTCCAACATCTTGTGATAAAGCTAATTTCCGAATCCGCTGGAGCAGAGAAACATCATCCATGTCGAGCTCGCCGAGAGAGGAGAAGGAGAAAGGCAAAAAACCATACCCGATCGCCGTGCAGCGTGCTTGATACTTGGCACACTTACGACGGGCAGCATCAACAACGACCTGTCCAGGCTCAAAAGCGGTAAGGCCAGACTGAGTCGAGGGCGAGGATCCAGTCAGATCAACACAAACATCACGCCCCTTGTCCCACGAGTAAAGTAGGAGGTCGGCTGGTCGCAAGGGCTTGTCGTTATCGTCGCAGAGGCCAATCTCCACCTCCTTACCTGCAGAGATCCCCGTCCGGAAGCAAATATCCAACAGTGTGACGCGGACAAGGTTATGGCGATGTTTAATCCCCACAGTACCAGCACACGAAACCGCGTGATCACCAAAAAAATCGTCTCTGAGGCCCCTGGAGTAAGAAGAGCAGGTCACGAAACCGATGTTTATTATTATTATTATTATTATTATTATTATTATTATTATTATTATTATTATTATTATTATTATTATTATTATTATTATTTATTTATTTATTATGCAAATGGAGAATTTTATTGATGAATCAAAAAGCAGTTTACAAAACATTGGTGGGTAGCCGAGATACAATCTGGGCCCCCACCCCTTAGCTATAGCAAAGCTAAGTCTGGTACTATCGAAATTTTTTGAATCCTCTTGAGTAAGTCGATAGTATCCGCCTCCAATTTCCCCACCGAAGAAAAGGAAAAAGGCAAAAACCCATACCCAAGCCCCGAGCATAGGCCCCTGTATAGTGGATTTGCGCCGGGCAGCATCGCCCACAACACGGCCAGGTGCAAAATCAGAGAGCCCGGACTGAGTCAAAGGAGAAGACCCGGTAAGATCTACGCAAACGTCACGCCCCCTGTCCCACGAATAAAGAACCAAATCTGCAGGACGCAAGGATCAGTCATGATCATCAATCAAGCCAATATCGATCTCCTTACCAGCCGAGACTCGGGAATGGAAACAGATATCCAAAAGAGTGTCACGAACGAGGTTATGTCGATGTTTAATACCGACAACCCCCGCGCAAGACACGGCATGGTCCCCATAAGTATCGCCGCCAAAAACCCGAGAGCAGGCAGAACACGGTCCAGGCACAGAAAACAAAGGAATGCCCAACCGATAGCTAAGCACACATCGGTACGTCTGACCGTGTTCATAGTCTGGCCCAGCCCAGAAATAGGGACAGCGCAGAGCCAATCAGAAGCATGACGGCCTTGCTGAGACTTCCATAAGGCGTCCTGACGGGAGGTCAAGGAAAAATCCGATTCCGCAGTAGCCACAACCCTCGTGAAATATATATCTGCCAAAGACTTCATAAGTTTGGGGGCAGTGATCTCACTTGAATTACACTCAACAGAACCCAAAACTTCCTTAAGCCTACACAAGGCCGCTTTGAAAGTCGGGCCAGGGGTCAGTACGCCCGCAGCGCGAAGCAGCGTAGCCTGCAAACCCGCAGATTGCAGTCGGGATGCCACAAAAGCATAATGCAAGACATCTCCAGCGATATAGACCCCAAGCCCCCCAAAGGAAAAGGGAAGGGTGGCAAGCCGCCACTGCCAATCCCTAAACTCCGGTCCAGACACAATAACAACACGTTCTAAATGAGAACGAAGAGGCGCGTCAAAAGCAAGCTGAGCCGACTCAAAAACAGTCGGTGGGCAAGTACGCAAAGCAAAATAAAGTTTGGAGATACCAGTACAGGCCCGGAGCAACAGCAACTCACACTGCGGATCATCAAGCAGAGCGACGGAACCCATAAGAGCGATAGTTCTGGTCACTCTACTCATCACGAGCACACTGCTGAAATCATGACTCGCACTAACAGGCCCACCAAGGACTTTGACACCACACATCGGCCTGGTGATAGTAGGGGGGAAGACACCGGGGAGCCTGCTTCTAGGATCTGCCGAAGGCCAAAAAACCTCGATTTTACTGACATTAAGATGAAGTCCCGAACGAAGACCATCATCCAAAATCAGCTCCAAAACCTTCCCAAAATCAAGGTATCCCCAAAAATGGTGCCCTCATCCAAGTACCAAGCCTGCAGCCTCAAATCAAAAAAGTCTCGGATCTTACAAATCAAGGGATGTAACACCAAAGAAAAAAGCAGAGGACCCAAAGGATCACCCTGCTGGACCCCTTGACAAGACCACAGACCATGCTCACCAAAATATTATTATTATTATTACTATTATTATTATTATTTTATTATTATTATTATTATTACTATTATTATTATTATTATTTATTATTATTATTATTATTATTATTTTTATAAAAAGGAGAATTACATTGATGAATCAAAACGAAGTTAACAAAAATTTGGTGGGCAGCCGTGATACTATTTGGTCCCCCATCCACCTTGGCTATAGCAAAGCTAATCACAATCATAATCACAATAATAATAATAACAATAGTAATAGTAATAGTGATAATAACAATAGTAATAATGACAATAATAATAATAATATTCGGTTTGTTTCGTTATTAATGCAAGCTCCGGTTTTTATAAAAAAGAAAAAATAATAATAATAATAATCCTAGATTCTCCTTCCTTAATTGTTGGATCACTAATCCCAACTACCATGATATTGTTAAGCAGGCTTGGGATGTAAAAGTTTTTGGCAAAGAGGGTTTCAAATTATTTGCTAGGCTCAAGAATGTTAAGATTCAGCTAAAACATATGCATAAAAATTGTTATTCCCAATTGGAAATAAGGATTAGGAATGCTAAATTGGCTCTTGATAATTGTCAAAAAGCTTTACAGGATAATCCTTTATCCTCTGAGCTGATGAAGGCTGAAGTTGATCTTCTTACTGATTACAAAAGTCTTAGATCTGCTGGTATGAGTATACTTAAGCAAAAGTCTAAAATTGATTATATTACTCTTACTGATGCCTCCTCTAGTTACTTTTATAATAGAATTAAGGAGAGCCATAAGCAGCAAATTGTTGGTAGTATTCGGGACATGAATGGAAATATTTTTAATGGTCAGGATGCTGTAGCAGAGGGATTTATTGACTACTATAGGAGTCTACTTGGATCAACTACTACAGTTATGCCTCTTAATACTCAGCTCCTTCAAAAAGGCTCTATTCTTTGCACAGATATGTGGCAAAGCTTACAATCTTTGCAGATTTTTTCAAAGCTAGCTGGCAAACTGTTAAACATGATTTTTCTATGGCTATTTTGGATTTCTTTAAAAATGGAAAATTGAGTAAGCAAGCGGCTACTACTCTCCTTACCTTGATTCCAAAGAAGGCCACTTGTAATATTGTAATGGATTACAGACCGATTGCCTGCTGCACTACGGTTTATAAAACCATTAGTAAGATCATTGCAAATCGAATGAAGAAGATTTTGCCCCATATTCATGATAATGTGGTCCTTTCTCATGCCCTTATTAAAGGCTATAACAGATCTTTGCTTACTCCTAGATGTATGCTCAAAATTGATATGAAGAAAGCTCATTACTCACTTCAATGGCCATTCCTTAAGAACATGTTGGAGGTTCTAAATTTTCCTACTAAATTCATTGATTGGATTATGTGTTGTTTTACAAGCCCTTGGTTCTCTCTCAAATTAAATGGAGGAATTGTTGGCTTCTTTAAGGGAAAGAGTGGTATAAGGCAAGGGGATCACATCTCCCCATATCTCTTTGTATTGAGTATGGAAATTCTTTCTAGGTATCTCAGGCGAATGAATAGCCTAGATAATGTTTCTAACCACCCTAAGTGTGCTAAACTCAGGCTTACCCACCTTGTTTTTGCTGATGACCTGATGATCTTTACCAGGGCTGATGTTCCCTCTGTGATGGCTGCTAAGGATATTCTCCTGCATTTTGCTTCTCTTTCTGGTTTGCACATTAATAAAGACAAAACTGAAGCATTTTTTGGTGGTATTAAACCATTAATAAAGGATGAGATTTTGAGGAAGTCTGGTTTTATTGAGGGTCAATTCCCCTACAAGTATTTGGGAATGCCCTTGAATGCTATCAAAAATAACATTGCTACATATGGGAATCTTATCACTAAGATTCAAGGGGCTCTTATGCACTGGTCTACTAATTCCTTTTCATATCCAGGTCGAATTGAGCTTCTAAATTCTGTTATTTTTGGAATCTCCAACTACTGGTGTGCTGCTGCTCTCCTCCCTAAGATTGTGTTGCAGATTATTAATAAATTCTGCAAGAATTTCTTCTGGTCTGATAGAAAGATGCAATATAAGGGGTGGAAATCCATTTGCTCACCTTGGATAGAGGGAGGTTTCAATGTCAAATAATTGCTCTCTTGGAATAAAACGCTCATTGTTAAGTGGATTTGGCAAACTGAAACTGGTTACAATAGTCTCTGGATCCATTGGTTAAAGGCATATGTGTTTAATGATACAATGCTTTGGGACCTAGAAGCCAGAGATAGCCATTCTAAAGCTATCAGAAGTATTATCTATGTTAAAGATGAAATTCTTAGGAGAACTAGTTCAGTTGAAGACAGTAGGTCATAAGTTCGCTACCGGAAAGGTATATGAGTGGTTCCGTGGGAGATACAATAAACTGCAGTTCCTTAAAGTCCTAAAGATAAATGCAATCTATCCAAGGCAAAGGGTGATTACTTCGTTAGCTGCTCAACATCAATTCCCAACTGTTGATAATTTACAGTCTCGGGATTTGGTGTTAGTAAACAGATGTGTCTTATGCAAGGTTGCTTTGGAAACTCATAGCCACTTGTTCTTTAAATGTCAGTATTCGAGGCAACTCAGAGTTGAAGTTCAGCAATGGTTACAGATGAAACCATACCAGCAGGATCTCAAGCAAGAGCTTAGAAAACTAAGTTTTCAGTCCAAGATACAGATTGAGTATAAGGTAGCTATTTGCTCTGTTGTTTATAACATTTGAGAGGAGAGGAATCAAAGAATTTTTAATAAAAGGGAGGCAAGTATTGATCAAAGGCTCGAGAAGATAAAATTAGAAGTTAGAGCTAGATTGGGTCAGTTGTAGCATTGTTGCTTTGTTTGGTTGTTTTTTCCAAACTAAAGGATATGTCTTTGTAAGATCATCTCTTTATTTCCCCCTTTGTGGATGAATAAAGATATTAAACTTCTTTCAAAAAAAAAATAATAATTACCCTCACCTATTCTTCAAATGCCAGTTTTCTAAGGCAGTTTGGGAGTGTGTTCTAAATTGGTTGCATCTGCGGAAGTCTGAATCTAGTCTACACAAGATCCTGCAGTGGATGTTGTCAGCTAGTAACCGAGGACATTGGAAGATGATTTGGATCAAGGTCTATCTTGCGGCTACTGTGTATACCCTGTGGAAGGAGCAAAACAAACGATTTTTTGTTGATAAGAAAGCAACGGTCGAGGCTATATTTTAACAGATCAAATTTTGGGTAATTACTAGATTCGCAAATTATAGAGATAGTAAGAAATTGTATAGAATCATTAAGGCAATAAATGTCTAAGAGGATGTAATTTCTCTAGTGTGGTAGTGTTTTGCAATGTTGTAATTTCTTTCACAATGAAATGAAATGATATCTTCCTAGCAAAATAATAATAATAATAATAATAATAATAATAATAATAATAATAATAATAATAATAATAATAATAATAATAATAATAATAATAATAATAATCGCTAGGTGAGAGAAAGCTTTCTCTCTCAAGAAAATCTCTGTAATTCTGTTACATTGTAACGACAATTCTGAGCTTGACACCATGGCTACTGCTCTGATAAGGCTATAGTCGTATCACCTTAATCAAAATAATCCTAACGAACAACTAACAGGTAGATAGCAGTAAGTAAGGGTCGAATCCACAGAGAGACGGATGAAAATCGCTAATTATCTAATAATTGATTCTAAACTATTTAAATTCCGGTTTGTTGAATTGTTATCTAAACTAATGCAATAATATAAACTAAGAGGTTTTAACAATATTAAAAGGATCTAGGATTTTCCGGTTCACTATGCAATTAAATTGGGTAAAGTTAATTAATCATTCAATCAATCAATCAAAGTTATTTAGGGCAAAGACACGGCCTCTCGGATCTTATGTCAACCTTAGGATAGATTCTGACGGGCACTCGCAACTTACCAGATTATCCTACCCACTTACTTGTAAGTCTATCCTTACCAGGCTTTCGATCTTAGGTTCGGGTTCCTAAACATTCAACTAGTTCAACGTCTCAAACTAATCAAACAATAATACAAGACAAGTAGTAAGGCAATAACATATGAATGATCAATCAAATAAATAATTAAAATAACATCCCCAATTCATTTAACATAGTTCCCCTTCAACCCTAGATAAATAAATTAGCTACTCATAATAAACGATAAAGCAATAAAAGAATTAAGCATAATAAAGAACAAATATGAAAATAAGAGAAAAAGAAAATATACCAATTACGTAGAACTGAAAGATTAACGATCTAAAAGTATGGCTAAAAACTTGAAGAATTCTAATGCTAATAAAAAGTCTAAACTAAACTAATGAATGAGAAAGTGTTATTAAATCTAAACTAATGAATATGAAAATGTAAATAAATCTAACCCCAAGGAGGGTATATATACTAATAATAAGGAGTCTAGCCTCTTCTCCTTTTCTAAATAATTAGGAAAAACTAATAAGTTAAGAATATCACGTAATATAAGAGTTATGGTAAGTTACGAAGTCTAAAAACTGAAAATCCCACGAAACAGCTTCAAACCGATCGGTTCGGGTCTGAACCGACCGGTTCAGTGTCGTCCCGACCGGTTCGAGTTTCTCTGCACTGCGCGATGAATTTGAAATGCTTGCTGTTTCTTCTTTATTTATTGTATTTGGACGTGTGATATACCGTTGGAAAGCTAAGAGAAAGATATTTCCAACGCCACAAAAATCAGCTCAATCGAAGTTGTAGAACTCAAGATATTCACGTTTGAAGTTGACCCTTTTTTTTGCGATCTTTATTTCTTCTTGATTTACATTTGTTTGATCTTTCCAACTTATTTCTTTGTCGTTTCTTATTGTTTCTTCACTCACGTCCTTCTTCAAGCATTCAGTTAGTATCCTTTAACTTTTATCACTTCTTTCTTGTAGATTTCATTGCTCGACTCTCGTCATTGTCCAAAATATAGCTCCATCGCCTTTATTTGTTTCGTTTCCTACAAAACGTAAACAAAATACCCGGCATAACAAAGAAGGATGAAAAGCTATAAAAACAACTCCTAGGATACATAAAACGAACCAAAATAAAGGAAAAGTTGGGGTTAAATATATATACGAAATGAGATCATCATGCTCCTAGTAATCCTCGAGGTCGTGGAAGACCTCCAAAGAACTCCAAATCATCAGGTAATGGATCTGATGGCTTCAATTCATTGAATGATGAGGAACAACGAGCTACCTTCCAAATCCAACTTCGCTCGAAAATGGCGGGAAACTCTGGGAATTCCTCAATAGTTGATGACCTCTCTATAGATGCCAATCGTCCATTAGAGGATGCTGCACAGGAATCTTCTGTGCGAGGTATTACTCTTCTGAATGATTTCATCTCTAATGCGCTAAATATGAATTCGCGATCGAAACAAAATCTAGATAAAACACATGATTTGGTGATTTCTGGTTACAAGGCTGATAAGTCAGTGTTGAGTCAATCTAAACTGTCTGAATCTTTGATTGATAATACAACAACTGATTTAGCTGTGAGTAAGGGTACTTTCAATCCTGAATCAATGGTGCCTGTGAATAAACAATGGTCTGAGGTTGCAAAGAATCGAGGTAATGCGGGTACGGATCTGTACTATGATGAATCTTGTGCTAACGCTACTGAAATTAACCTTGACCTTAAAGATTTTGAGGAAGCACTAGGGAAATGGACACTCACTTTAATGTGCCATGTAATTGGTACGAAGCCTACTTTAATTTGCAGGGTATAAAGGACTATGTTACCAAAAATTGGGGTAAAATTGCTTTACCTTCGGTTTAGATGTTCAAAAAAGGGTGGTTTAGCATGAGATTCTCCTCTTAGGATCAGTTGGATGTTGTTCTGAGGGGAGGACCATGGAAATATGGTCATTATTCAATGATTTTGAAAGAATGGTCACCTACTTTCTCCATGGAGATGGAGAGGGTATCTCTTGTACCAGTTTGGGTCCTTTTTCATGATCTGGATCCTGTGCTTTGGAATGATACCGTTCTGAGTAAGCTGGCTAGTAAGATTGGTAGGCCATTATTCGCTGATCTTACTACTACTTGTTAGGCAAGAGTTACCTTTGCTAGAGTCCTTGTTGAGATTAATGTCTCTAAGGACCTTCCTGAGTCTATTTCCATCAATGCTCCAATGCTTGGTCATTTTTACTCAGCTTATTGAGTATGAATGGGTTCCTTATTACTGTAAAGAATGCGGGAAACTTGGGCATCTTCAAGATACCTGTAAGAAGAGGAACGAAGAAACAGGCTGCTCAAGTTAAGGTGAAGCAAATGTATATTCCAGTCCGGCCTACTGTAGAGAAGAATTTGGATTCAGCTGACACTCAGTATGCGGGGATGGAGCAGCAGGTTAGAGACTAAGAAATAAGTCCTCCCTTGGTCTCCCAACCCTCACATCTTGAGGTTAAGCAGGCTGGAAGCATTGATATATCTGCCTTTATTGAACAAGACAGGAAAAAAAGGCTATAAATCCCCTGCTGATCGGTCTGCTATCAGAGCTAAAGCTCAGAAAATTACTACAGCTAATAGCTTTGCAGTATTGGAAGGTATGGAGACTGAAGCTAACCCCCCACTAGGTGGTACCTCAGATGAGTCACAGGGATCGTTGGCTCATGCTGTAAAGCATCAAGAATGTGGGAACCAGCAGCTGAGTACTGCTAGTATAGAGGTAGTTTCAACTCTGGGTCAGATCTCTTCCCCTTCTCTACTAGAATGTGAGAGTATAGTGCATAACACTATCAGTGATGATAGTGGTAGGGTGAATAGCATCCCCCTTCCCCCTGATATATGATTGTGGCCTCTTGGAATGTAAGAGGTGGTAATGATCCTCTGAAGCAGAGCAGATCTCTCGTCCCATTTTCGTGTCTCACTCCGTGTGCCACACCATACACTGGATGACACCTCACCTACCCAACAAATAAAATAAGTAACAAATATCATACACTTGTTGATGTGTCATTCAATGTATGGTGTGGCACACAGAGTGGGACACAAAATGGGACGGGAGATCTGCGAAGCAGGCTGATATTGCAAAAATTTTGAGGATTAATATGGTTGATGTTCTAGGTTTGCTGGAAACAAAAATAAAGAAACATAAAGCCAAATCTGTGATGTTGAAACATTTTGCTGGCTATAATGTTGCTCATAACTATAACTCCCATTATAATGGAAGAATTTGGGTTATTTGGAAGGTTTCTACTCTCTCTCTGTCCGTAATGATAGATGATGCTCAATTTATGCATTGTATGATTCATTATTTGGTGGCAAATAAAGACTTTCGTGCCACTTTTGTATATGGGAGCAATGATGCCCAAGAGCGTATTTCTCTTTGGAAAGGACTAGGGCATATAAGTAACAGTCCTGGACCTTGGGTTACTCTAGGTGATTTTAATGTGGTACGTTGTGCAGAAGAAAAAGTGAGTTCCGTAGCTTCTATTCTCTCTGAGATGATGGCTTTTAATGACTGTATTCACAGCTGTAGCTTGGAAGAATTGTCTTGTACGGGTTGTACGTTAACCTGGACAAGTAAGCAAGACGTGCAGTCGAGAGTATGGTCTAGATTGGATAGGGCGCTTATGTAACACCCGCTATTTTTCCTAGCTTTTTTATCCTTTCCGTTATGACTCTGTCATTATTCTGTCACATTTCGGCATTATGTTTCTTCATTTTTCCAAGCTTTATTTTCATTTTGAGTTTAATAATATTTATTTATATTTTTAAAAGATTTTAATTCTTTTAATTCTATTTATTTGATTTGCTTCGTAAACTATGTATTTTTCCGCGAGGATTTTATTTCTTTACGAATTAACGTATTTAAGCTCGGATTTGAGTTATTCCTTTTTCTACAAATGTCTAAACATATTTTTATAATATTTTCAACTAGTAAATATTTTTATTTACGAAAATTTAGCCATTAATGATTTTATTACGAAGTTTCGTAAATAATTATTTTCTTACGCGAGGTTTACTCGAATTGTTTTGAAATGCCTTTAACTATTTTACGATTATTCTTTTTATCAACTTACAAATTATTTGGGAACTTTTTCCCCATGTTTTGGACCGACACATCTTTTTGTCACACTCTTACCACGTTTTATAGTACGTCTTATTTCATTACGTACGTTAAATTTTGTTGCATAGTATTCTTTTTCTGCATTTAACCATGACTTAATGAGCAAACCCTTCATACTTCTTTTTATCCGCTTTGGCCGGCCACCTTGAATGATACCACATTGGATTCCTCAACTTATTTATTCTCATTTAACCTTTAGAAACCTCCCAACTCTTTTACATTCATTTCTCATAAAAATCATTCAACACCCTATTTCCTTCTCCCTTCCTTTGGCCGTGGCATTTCTGGTTTTTCAAGGCCTAATTTTGCTTCATTTTCGAGTCATAATCGTCTCATCTTTATCATCAAATTAATCCTTATTTCGATCCTTTCGTTAAGGTAATAATCGATGTTGTTTTCGATCATTATTTACATTGATTTTATTGGTTTTTATCATGGTATTTTTCTGCCATGGTTTCGTGTATGGTAGGATTTGTGGACGATCCCGAGGCCGATGAGTATATTATCGGTTCCGATTTGGATGAGAGGTAACGTCGATGTTACTCGGTATTTCGTGATTTTAATTGTGTAATTGCATGTATATTTTTATATTTCATTTTTGACAATATATGTATGTCATATAATCTAGAAAATTTTTAAAAGTTGAAAATTTGCATGTTTCGGTATTTTTATCGCTTTTACGAGATTAACGATTAAATTGTTGTATTAATTTGTAAAATCGTAATATTCGGCCTAAACTTGTAACATGTGATTATATTCTGTAAAAATGAGCATTTTTGATGATTTTTAATAATTTGGTATTTTTCTGAAATTTTAGTTATCGATTATTGAATTATTACCGTTTACGAACAAAAACGATTAAAAGCCGATTTTTAGTTCTAGTACTTAAACAATTTATTTTAATCTACGATTTGACGTGAGTAAACTTTCTGGTGAAATAGAATTTTCTGAATTGTTTCATGCTTTTTGGGATTTATTAAGTGGGTGAATTAATTAATCACTTTAAATCATCGTTTATCGTTAAAACCATATTTGTCGTTTTAATTTCCGATTTTTTGGTCTTTGTTTTAAATCTGGAAAAAAATTGATAGATTATGGAAAATCATGATTTTTAAGTTTAATAATAATTTTTGGATATTATTGCGTAAATCGTTTGGTAATTACTATTTTTATTAATCGTATTGTCGAAACTAATAATAATTAGGGAATTTTAGTTTTATAAATTTTGGAAACACCTTAATTAGTAGTACTAAAGTGTTTAAGACATTTTTAACTATCTTATAAACACTCGTATGATATTTCCATGATTTCATAAACCCAAATGTTCTCACTTTAACAATTAATATCGTTAAGGTCGAAAGTATTAGTTTTACAAATCTTTATCTTTTACAAAAAATGTTTTATTAGTATGAACTAATATTTTCGCTATTTTGATATGATGCTATTTTTGTAAAGTTTCTAAATATAGAAGTTTCCTAAAATAGAACGTTTCCTCTTTTGGAAGGCGATCCTTTTTCCCTTTTGTACTCTTATTATTTACAATGATTATATCCTTTTGAATATTGATAATGACTTTTTTTTGGAGTTATGGAATAAGAACAAGTGTGAGGTTAGAGTAATATAGTCTTGGATGTACGTTTTGCTATCAACTGTAAGGCTGGTGTGTCTTTATGGGGCACATTGGTTGTTGAACTGAGCATGTTTTGTGTTCAGAAGAGTGTGCATTGTGCCCTTAAACTTAGATATCGCATCGTGTAAGTCGCATCGGGTTAAACTGGATATGGTTTGTATCCAGGAGGGGTGTATACTACTTAAACCAGGACCTCACTGCACGCAGTCCTGTTATAGTTGAGTTGCCTAGTTAGAGACTTGATTCTGTTATGAGTTAAGTCTACAGTTCTCGAAGCTAGTTTCCAGTATTATCCTAATAAAAGTCTGGCCGTCTACGCTAATCCTATCCATAACGCCATTTTGAATATTTTTATTATTATCGATATAATTTTGATTTGCAGGTTGGCAAATGTTTTATGTTTTCTCCGGAAAACTCATTTTTATTATATTATTTCGATACGTGAAGTTTTTCACTGGAAGTTTATTTTTATTATAATGTTTTAGTGTTTTTCATTTTTACTATTTTTTCTATAGTAGTAATTACAGTTTTTAAATCCCGTTATACGGCTGGGAGAACGATGACGTTGCTCCCCACTAATTGTGGGTGTTATGTTTTAACATGGCAGGTATACGTGTTTCTGGGTGTGGGCTAGCGAGCAGTGTAGATCCTGCTTGTTTATTTTAATAATTATGTCTTATGGATTGTTCAAACCCCTTTTATGGATTGTTTTAAATTTTGGCAATTTTTATTCATTGCCTATTGTTTGACTTTACCATTTTAATTTAATAAGACATAGTTACAGTGTGTTTTAATCCCGACTCTACAGTGTTTCCGCCACTGTATCGCATTAGAATTTCTAGGGGATTACAGCTTATTAACCAGGAGTGGATGCAAAATTTTCCTCATTCTTCAGCGACTAGTCTCCCTCCGGGTATTTCTGATCATTCGCCCATTTTGGTGAAGGTTTTTCCTGATTTTGTTCATGTCCCTCGATTCAGTTATCTGAACTGTTGGTCTTCGAATGTTGATTTTTTTAGCACTGTGGTTAAAGCTTGGAGTATACGTGCTGTTGGTACTGCTGGTTACAAGTTATTTTGTAGACTAAAGCAGGTGAGAAAGGGGCTTAAAATTATGCACAGGAACTTCTATTCTAATATCTCACAGAGAATTTTGCTAGCAGAGGAAAGTCTCGCAAAGTGTCAAACTGAGATTCAATGCTCTCCACTTTCTGAGTCTCTTCTACAGCAGGAAGATGTCCTAATTCAGGAATATAAACAACTTAGGAGAGATGAATTGAGTATCTTACAGCAAAAGGCTAAGGTTGATGGCATTAACTTAAATGACTGCTCTTCGAAATATTTTCTTGCCAGGATTAAGGAGCGAGTTAGTCATCTGTTTATTGGGGCTATCAAGGACAGGCATGGTTGTCTGAAAGCTACTCCTCGGGATGTTGGTTCTGCCTTTGTGGAATATTATGAGTTCCTTTGTGGACATGACGTAGGTCCACCCCGACGCGGCCACGCGCGGGTTTGGGGAGGCGAATGAATCTCATGTGAGATGGATCTCGGATTGAAATTTAAATCGAAGTAGGAGTCGCCACCGAACTTTGTGGGAGTTCGGGCCCGTTCGAACCCACTCTATGTCGTAGTGGGCCGTGCACAAAGTACAGCCCATTCCGATTTCAGAGTTTATTGGGTTCGTCCCTTAGCATTGCGATACCGATACCGACATTATCGGTAATCGGGTATTGAATGACTCTTGTATGCCAATGGATTCGGACATCCGGAAACCATGGTTCTGAGTAAAGGGTGAGGGTACGTGTTGGGAAGTTCACAAAGAACACTCAACCCCGCCCGCACTTAGCGGCCTTTACTAAGATATCGTTCAATCTTGGTGTACGCGCATTAGTTCGACGATTGAATGATATGCAAACAAGGCTTTTTAGACTAAACATGTGGATTATGTTTGTTCTACGTCGTTTAATGCATTTTGAAGTAAGTCGAAGTTGTTTTAGCATGTGAGATTCGTTTTAGTACAATAAAACAAAAGAGATGCCAAAACTGAAACAAACGAGTTAGTAACGATTTATAGAAAAGATTATAATGATATAAAAGCAAGGTTTTGAAAAGATTTAGACACGTGATAGACTCGACACGTGCTGACCAAAGTCGGTAAAAAAGTTTTATCGAAGATCGAAATAAAGTTGAAAGCTCACGGGTTTGTCGTGACAAAAGGCCACTCGATCGAGTCATGGCTGGACTCGACCGAGTGGTCTCTGGAAAAACCTTCTGTTCAGGTTTTGAGATGCCACTCGATCGAGTCATGACGGGACTCGGTCGATTGATCCTCAAAAAAGCTTTATGACTCTGTTTTTGGGTGTCACTCGACCGAGTGGCTATGGCACTCGACCGAATGGCTATGGCACTCGACCGAGTGCCCCCTGTTCGAGGGGTGACTCGATTGCAATTCTCTAAATTGCTTTTGATTTTTAAAAAAATTGATAAACTTGTTACGTCGTGTAGAAATATGACATCATTTATACCCGACTTAAGACTTTCAAAACTCGTAAATATCTTATATTCGACTATGAAATCGATATCTGATACTTAGAGTGATTGTAAAAAAAACGTTTTTAGAAAAGGTTTTGCATTGAAATGAATCCCTCCGCGTTGTATTGTCGTATTAGTCTTTTAAGACTATGTGACAATTACTTCCGCATCAACGAGAAAAAGAAAAGGTTTTTTTTGAAAATGGTTTTATTCGACTGATTCCTTTTAGATCCGATATTCAACAAATAGAGTTGATATCGAATCCTTTGGGACGACTTGTTGATAGTAACAATAACGATAAAAAGACGATGATGATAGACGAAGACAGACGATGGACGAGGAAACGAAAAAAAACGTGAGAAGGGAAGAGAAGAAAAGAGAAATCGGGATTTGGAACACCCTCAACCTACATGCTAAATTTGGTCTCGACTAGGAACTCGTAGTAACAGCGCTTGCGAGAATATAGGAGGAGTTAAGGTGCTGTATTTTCGGTATGGTTTGCCTAAGGTTTGCTAGAGTTTCGGGTTGTAGCTTGATGTCGGAGATTATGGATGTTGAATGTGTGTTGAATGTGAATACGTGTGTGTCGTAGATGTATAGATGTATGATACGTGTGGGGTCTTTATAGGATGAAACACTGACTTGGGATAAGAGATTCCTAGTGTTTGGATAGGAGAAGTGGTTTCTTGCCAAGGAAGAAAGCAATGGTAGGGAGGAAGTATGATTCCCGGTTTTGGCTAAAAAAGAGGTCACTCGATCGAGTGCCTGGTCTAAACTCGGATCAGACTGCTTTTTGCAATCCCACTCGACCGAGTGAGCACTCCACTCAATCGAGTGGAGCTGGCCGGGTGATACAACACTTCAAGAGATAAAATTTTATCTCTTACGGAATTGTTTATTATTTTTGTAGGTGATTTTTGTGAGGAAACCGATTTCGACTTGGCTTCTCAAATATCGCGTTACAGATTTTTATGTCTCAAAAAGGTTTTTGACCGGGGTTTGACCCGGGCGCTAAAAGACGGTTTTGCCTCTGGTCTCGGTTTTGACCCAAATTAGTCTTGTTTGAATAGAAACGACTTTCTGGGCCAAAATTTGAGGTCTGTTTTGTGAGATTTTTACTCCGTTAAAAGCTCGCGCCAAGTACTATTGATTCCGAGTCCATAATCAAGCGTATTTAGTCATGTTTGCGTCCGATCATCATCGGGTGTTTTTCGGAAACTGCTATAGACACTTGGTGGTCAAATGTGGGTGTCTACAGAGCCCCCACTCTGACTGAGGCTTGGACAAGGCGAAAGTCAGAGTAGCTACCAAGTCAATCGTAGATTAAAACCTGGCAGACTTCCGATCGGGTCGTTTATAGTCCACTAGACTTGCGTAAAAGGCTCGCCAACCATAAGACAGAAATCATACTTGGATAAACGTTGATAGTTCCGTGGGGACCCGCCTAAAATGTCTTGGGTGTGTCCGTTTGCTGACACATCCCGTGTTTTTCGCTGGGGAGAATTGTATAAGCTTGCTTCTGTAGTCTTGGGTGTACCTGTATGTTGACACATAGCTAATCGTATGTAACATTTAGGCGAAACACCGACTCACGCTGGGGAAGCAATTTTGAAAATTTTGAATTTTTGGAAGAAAATGATTTTTTTTTGAAAATGTTAAGAATTTGGATTCTGCTGAAAAATAGGAGTACTCGGGATGACTTGACTCCTGTGTCAGATTCTAAAGCGGATTTCTAAAGTCTTAAGGTTAGGCATGTATGCCTATGTGAATTAGGAGGAATAAGAATCCCTATTCCTAGGGTGACTAGGAGAGGATTTTTTTCTACTATAAATAGAGGGTTCTTACCCTTTAAACTTCATATTCAAACCCAAATAATCTCTTCTTTCTTAAAATCCTTTAGACTTTTAAGGCAAAAAAGTTCTTGCTATGGGTATCGAACATCTGACCACGATGCTTCAGGCGTGGGCCCAATTTTTCCGAGATGAAGACAAAGTTCAGCTAACTCAAATGGGAATTGTCTCTTTATTCCTGCTTCAGCGACTTAGGGTAAATTTGCACTTCCTCGATGCTTGCCTATCCTTTTGGGATACTACCCACCATGTTTTCGCATTTCCTCGAGGAGAAATATGTCCCCTTCCTGAAGAAATTGCAGTCATAGGCGGTTGGTGCCCTAACGCTCGTCCATTTTATCCTGATCCAAGGAGGAGATTAAGGGACTTTCTTGGTTTGTCACATGTTGAGACAGCCCGTATGGTAATGGGAGATTCTGTTTCCCTATTTGACTTAGCCGATAAATTTATGAATTCTGACGACATAATAATTACTCCGACCCAGAGGCGTAGGGCCTTCGCTTTTTGCATGTTGCACCGATACGTCTTTGAAGAAAGAATGGAGGCTGACTCGTGCTTAGGTGAAATCAGGCTAATTTGCATAGTTGACCAGATGGAAACGGGTCACAGCCCGACTTGGCTGGCAATCGGGGAGATTATTATGGGCCTTGATGCTAGAAGACTTGACCCGGATCGGCAATTGACGGGAAGTACCCGTCTTTTGCAGGTACTGGATTACGCTTTCCTCTTCTTTCGAATTTCCTTTTTTTTTGACGTACAGAAGCCACTCGATCGAGTGGACCTGTCACTCGATCGAGCGACCTTGATAAAAAAACCTCTTGTTCGCTTCCAGTCAAGTCACTCGATCGAGTCAGATATGACACTCGATCGAGTGTCTGCCCGTGGACAGACTCTTACTTACGTAAACCCGTTTCTTTTTTGCCAGATCTGGTTATCCAAGCGCTTGTCGATCATAGAGCCCCCGGTGAGCATATCCAAATACCGTAGTTGCCAGATTAGTTCTAGGAAACGGCGAATAAGCTCGAGCCATCACATAAGTCGAACTTATTGGGACGAAGAACTAAAATTCCATGGTGGGCCCTTGATTAGGTGGACTGTTATTTGGTGGTCTCTCTCGAAACTGACGGGGTTAGCTAAGAGAGACAAAACCCGCTATTTGGTGATCCTGTCTTTGGATTGGACCGTTCATATCTACCCAGACTGCATCCTGAGGCAGTTCGGTTCGTTTTAGCAAATCCCTGAGACTGAAACAATTATTAGCGTTTCGCTCCAATTGACGGACGCTATGTGTGACACGTGGCTACAACGTTGGTTTACCCGTGCCATATGGACTATACCTCGTCCTTGTCAAACTGTTTGGGTTTCTGAGTCATATCGAAAATGGGCTTCCGAAGAGTCTGAAGAGGCCCGTAAAGCTTTGAAGACTGACGAGGCTTTTGACTTGGTCCGTCAGGAAACAGTGAAAGATAATAGAGGATTTTTTGATAAAGGAGAAACTCCTGCTACCCTTGTCCGACTGGAGTCGGGTTCTAAGTCAAAAACTAAGACTCGAGCTAAAGAGACCGGTGCTAATGACTTGGAGAGAAGACTTGGACCGAGACTAGCGGCCCGAGACAGATTGGGCCCACGAGACCAGTTACCAGAAAAAGTGAGGGCCCGACTAGGACCGATTGATGTGACTGAGGATTCGAGTTCGAGGAAACGAACCCGGGCTAAGGAGCTTCCCTCAGTGATTCGGGAGCGCTCACCTCCACGTCGTCGCCAGTGGATGGAAAAGGAAACTAAAGACAAGGGAAAGGGCAAGATGCCCTAAACGTCGAGCCCCTAGATTTTTATTATTTAAGTATTACTACTATTTATTTTAGTGTGTTTTTTGTTTTTTTTTTGGATTTTTTTTTATAATTTGTAATTTTCCGAGTTTATCGGATTTTTTGGAATAAATAAAGGAATTTTATTAAAAACCGTTCCTGTCTTTTCTTCGATTGCAGTGGTTGTGCCCTTTTGAGGGGCTGCCTACGTATCCACAATTAATGGAATCAAACCAAACGTAGTTCAGATTTTTTAGTAATTTGCAATTTTGAAATACATCAAGACTATGGTTCGAGATGTTTATAACAGTAGAATAAATAATTCTAGCTTCTGACTTGCTTTTGAAAGTTTATTTTAGAAGAATGATTTTAATAAACTTTTTGCGAATGACATTGAGAAAGGGCTTAAGGGTAGTAACGCTTTGGCTGGTCCAGGTTGGTTGGATTAACAAACTCGTTCCCGTCCAGGTCCGTCAGCATCACAGCTCCGCCTGATAAAATCTTCTTAACCAAGTATGGCTCGGCCCAATTAGGTTTGAATTTTCCCCTCGGGTCTACTGGTAGCAAAGCTCGAACAGACTTGAGAACTAAATCTCCTTCTTTAATGTTCCTAGGCCTTACCCTTTTGTTGAAGGCCCGTTGGATCCTCTTTTGATATACTTGTATATTGTTGAGGGCACGAGATCGTCGTTCGTCTAACAGGACTAGCGAGTCATATCGTGCTCGAACCCAATCAGCTTCGGGTACTTGACTTTCGAGTAAGATTCTGAGGGATGACACTTCTAACTCGACAGGTTGGACAGCTTCCATCCCGTATGTAAGGTAATACGGCGTTGCTCCGGTTCCAGTACGGACTAACGTCCGATAACCCCAAAGTGCAAATGGTATTTTATCGGGCCAGTCCCGGTAATTATTAGCCATCTTTTTTAGTATGGTGACAATTGTCTTATTAGCTGCTTCTACCGCACCATTGGTTTGGGGTCGGTAAGGTGAAGAGGTATGCCTTTGAATCTTATACTTAGTTAAAAGGTCTGCCGTCTCGGCTTGAAAGTGGGTCCCGTGATCACTGATAAACTCGTGCGGGATCCCATACCGGCATATTATCTTATTCTGGATGAATTTAGCTACATGCTTGGCATTGAGGATGCGATAAGACTCAGCTTCAACCCATTTGGTGAAATAGTCGATAGCTACCAAAATGAAGCAGTGTCCCCCTGTTCCCGAAGGATTTATCTTCCCATTATGTCGATTCCCCATGTTGAAAATGGCCTGGGTGACGTTATGGTATATAACAGGGATGGCGGCATATACTGTATATTAGCAAAGATTTGACAGTTACGACAATGCTTGACGTATAACTGGCAATCAGTTTCCATGTTGTTCCAATAATATCCGAGCCTCATGATTTTCCGAACTAACATCTGGGCATTCATGTGTGGGCCGCATTCGCCATCGTGTACTTCGGCCATAACCTTTTCAGCGTTGGCTTTATCGACACATAGAAGGAGAGCCCCCTGTGCCGTCTTTTTGTAAAGTTGTCCGTCGTCGGTACTATTGAATTGGGTTGCCAGCCTTCGTAAGGCTTTTTGGCTCGGTTGTCGGCTCCGGGAGGATATTCCCCGGTTGTTAGGTACGTCAAAACAGCTTGATACCATGGCTCGGGATCGGGTATCTCGATATCTTCGATGTCGTGGATGTATGCCGGCTCAGATCGCCTTTCGACACAAATTGGCACACTGGTCACATGATCGGGAATGTTTAGTAAAGATGCCAGTTTTGAGAGTGCATCTGCGAACTGATTTTATTCCCGAGGTAGGTATATATACTCTACCTTTTGGAACTGTTTCTCGAGATCCCTTACTTGCGCCTGGTAGGCCACGAGATTAGCATTCCAAGTCTTCCATTTTTGGAGTGCTTGATTAATAACCAGAGACGAATCACCGTGTACTCGGAGGTTCGTGACCCCTAAGTTGGCGGCGACTTGTAGCCCGTGAATACATGCTTCATACTCAGCAGCATTATTAGTAACGTCAAAGTCTAATTTGATGGAGACGGGAGTATGTTCTCCTTTTGGTGAGATTAGAAGAATCCCTACTCTGAAACCTCGAAAATTAGATGCCCCGTCGAAGTATAAATCCCATGTTTTGGTATCAGTATGGAAAATATCTTCATCTGGGAAGGACCAAGTGTCGGTGTGCCCTTCTTCAATCACGGGACTGTCGGCGAGAAATTCGGCTACTATCCGGCCCTTAATTGCTTTTAATGGTACGAATTTTAGATCGAATTCTGCCAACATTAGGGTCCATCTTGATATCCTGCCATTGAGAATGGGTTTTTTGAAAAGGTACTTGATTGGATCCATTCTAGATAGCACCTGTACCTCATAGCTGAGCATGTAATGTCGGAGCTTCTTTGTGGCCCAAACCAGAGCTAAACACGTCTTTTCGAGCATGGTGTATTTGCATTCATACTCTAAAAACTTCTTGCTGATGTAGTAAATAGCTCGTTCTTCGGAATTGACTGTTTGAGCTAGCATAGCCCCCATGGCTGTCTCTGTCGTTGTTAGATATAATGACAAAGGCAAACCGGGTTGAGGTGGCATCAAAACTGGTGGCGCAGATAAGATTTCCTTGATTCTATCGAAGGCCATTTGGCATTTGTCGTCCCACAATATTTGTTCCCCTATCTTCAGCTTCTTGAAAATGGGTTCACATACCATGGTTAGCTTTGAAATGAATCTGCTGATGTAGTGAACCTTCCCGAGAAACCCTCTTATTTATTTTTCGGTTTTAGGAGGTTGCATCTTGGTGATGGCCTTGATCTTAGTTGGATCGACCTCGATGCCACGTTGGCTAACGATATGTCCCAGTAATTTGCCAGAGGTTACCCCGAAACTGCATTTTTTAGGGTTTAACCTCATATTGTACTTGCGTAATCGGGTGAAGAATTTTCTTAGGGCGGTGATGTGACCGTCCCTGTCTTTAGATATGACGATCATGTCGTCCACAAACACTTCTACTTCTTTATGCATCATGTCATGTAATAAGGTTGTAGCAGTTCGTTGATACGTGACCCCGGCGTTAATGAGACCAAATGGCATAACAGTATAGCAATAAGTACCCCAAGGTGTAATGAAGGTGGTCTTATCCATATCTTCTTCCGCCATTTTTATTTGGTTGTACCCAGCATACCTATCCATAAACGATAGAAGGGCATGATCAGCTGTGTTATCCACCAGTATGTCGATATGTGGTAACGGGAAATCGTCTTTCGAGCTCGCCTTGTTAAGATCCCGAAAGTCTACACAGACACGCACCTTACCGACCTTTTTAGGAACCGGCACGATGTTTGCGACCCAATCTGGATATGCGGATACCTGTATGAAGCCAGCTTTGAATTGTTTGTCGACTTCCTCTTTGACTTTAAGGGACCATTCGGGCCTCATGCGGCGGAGTTTTTGCTTAACCGGCTTGAATCCTTCCTTGATCGGTATATGGTACTCGGCTATTTCGTGATCTATCCCTGGCATGTCCTTGTAGGACCATGCGAAGACGTCTTTGAATTCTTGGAGGAGATCCGTGAATTGCTGTTTCTCCTCGGGATCTAAGGATAACCCTATCTTAAGTATCTGAGGCTCTAAGGTTGTTCCCACATTGATGGACTCGGTTTCTTCGATTACCAGGTTCCGGGATTCCCTTTGCTCTAGTTGTTCGACCAGATGTGGAGGCAGGGACACCTGTTCGTCAGGTTTCTCAATGTCATTGCATAAAACATTTTTGAAAGTATTTTGAAAATGAGACAAGTCGTAAGCAGAACGGTTGTTATTATTGCTCATAAATTTGGAGAAAAGCTCGAAAAGAGCTGCCATCTGATCGTTAGTCAGTGGCGGGATAGATAAGGTACTCGGGACAGACCCCGGAGTACCAGGAATAGCTAAAGGGAGAGGGAGAGTTACAGGAGTGACCCTAGCACCAGACTCACTAGACTCGATCTCAGACTCTGACTCAGACTCAGACTCAGATTCAGGCATTTCTCCTTCTTCAGCGATCAGCTTGTAGGTCCTTCCTTGACTGTCAGTCCATTTGACAGTCTTCCTCCAGGCTGTCTTTCTCGTATCGGATCCTACGTTCGAGATTAGCTTAGTCGGATCGAACTTATGGCGGCGAAGGATGAGATTGACCAGCTCTTCTTTTGGTGGCGGGATCGCGACCTCTTCTCCAAAAAGCAGCCCTAGCGCGGCCCCAGCATTCTTAGCATCATCGGACTGGATAAGCACGAAGATATCGTCTGGTATGAAGTTGCAGTTCTGGGCCAAGTGGGTCCCAGGGTGCGCGGTACTGGGCCGATATAGGCCTGTTTGGATTGGTCCAAATACTGGAGTAACAAAGGTAACAGTGTTAGCTCCTATTTGGCCCATATTTTCCGGGGTAATGGTATATCCTAGCCCGGTTTGAGATCTGTCGTTGTCTAGGACTTCAATAACCTTCCCTGCGGGGAGATCCGGCCTGGAAGTAACCCCCGGTAGAAACCCTAGATTTTGTAGCATCCTGTCGATGCTAGCTATGAAGTAGGGTTGGAAGAAATACTCATCTTCAATCATCCCTATGAAATCAAATCCCTAGAGATCTGTGCGGCCCGAAGTGTTACAGTTAGCCACAGTCATAGGTGTTGCCTCCAAAGTGATGATGCTATCGTGCAAAGGCAACTTGATCTTCCGATGTAGAGTGGAGGATACCGCCTTGACGGCGTGGATCCATGGTCTTCCTAGGAGCAGGTTGAAGGAAGAAGTGACATCGATCACCTGAAATTCCAATTCCTTTTCTACTAGGCCGGTTATGATGGTAAGTTTCACGGCCCCGGCTACCGATCTTGGACTTCCGTCGAAGGCCTGGATGGTCTGAGTTGTTGGAATGTAGTCAGCCTCGGTAATGCCGAGGACTTTGGCGGTCCTCAAGGGGAGGACGTTGACTGCGGACCCATCGTCTATTAGGGTCATTGGCAAGTACTTTCCACGGCAGATCACCGTGATGTAGAGGGCCATGTTGTGGGTAGGCCCGAAGGATGGTAGATCAGCATTGGAGAAGGTAATTAGTGGGCCTTCTTCTTTAGCTTTGCCTTTTAAGTGAGGCAGGACCGTGGCTACCATTTCAGCTGGAGTAGCCAAAGAGTCGATCTTGACTTGATCGAGGGCCTTAGTGAGTGCCTCTCGATGTTCCTGTGAGCTAACTAGGAGTTGCCATATAGAGAGGCCAACTCGAGTCTTGCTTAGCTGCTTCACGAGAGCCTTTTCGGTGGTTGGCTCTTCGGGGGTGGCTTCCACCCTAGCTGGTTCGGCGATGATAGGAATATCCCTAAGGTGGTTAGTGGCTAAGGCTTTGGACTTAACCTTTTGGATCTCCTCGGGAGTGATGGGGACAGCTTCCCCTTTGGTGAGATAGACGTCGTCTTCATCGTCGCACCAAATCTCGTTTATTTGCGGGACAAGTGGAGAAATGAGGTGTGAACAGTCGATAATTTCTCCGGAGAAAATGGCATGGGTGGCTAAAGGATTTTCCTTGTTACTGGGCTTGCCTTCAGGTAAAGGGATCTTTCCACTTTCGATGAGATCATGGATTAGGTGCTTCAGCTTCCAACATTTCTCTGTATCGTGCCCATTGCCCTGGTGGTATTGGCAATAGGCCTGAACGTCATAGGCCTTGGAGCGACGCTCGACTGGGACTTCGGGTGGTTGGCCTATCGGGTTGATCAGGCCTTTTGATGACAGCCTTTGTAAGGCGTTTGCGTAGGTGGTACCTATGTCGGTGAATACCCGAGGTGTGGTATTCTTCTTGGACGGGGTATCAAGTAGATTGACCTCGTCGAAAATGCTGCGAGTAGCAGCTGCAGTCGTGGGCTTGCTTGTGGATGAGCTGACCCCTTGATAACCCTTGGTAGAAGCCTTAGTAAGGCTTTCTAATCTCAGATCATCTTTAATTCTCGTCCCCATTTCTGTTAGGGTGGCGAAGTTGGGTATGATGGCGTACCGGAGATGGACCCGGTAAGAGGGGAGGAGATTCTTCACGAAGGCCTCCACTAGTACTTTCTCACTGGGCTTATCGACCAGCTTGATGCTCTCAGCTCTCCATCTCTGAAGGTATTTCATGAATCCCTCCTTAGGTTCCTGGGCCATCACTTCCAGGGTGCGCATTGTGGTCTGGATTTCCGTGTTGTCGGTGTAGTTCCGAGCAAATTCCGTTGCCACGTCATCCCAAGTTTTGTATTTCTTGGAATCGAGCCTGTAGTACCAGGCTCTTGGGTGCTTCTCAAGAGAAGAAGCGAACAGATCCTTGAACATGTTTGACTTAACTCGTTTAAGGGCCATGAACTCCTTGAAAGCCCGGATATGGTGGACCGGGTCTTCAGTACCCTCGAACATTGGCAGGCCTGTCAAGTTGAGATTGGCAGGCAGCTCATCGGTCAGAGGCGTATAGGTTCGAGCATTCTCCCTGTGGATTGAATTTTGGGTCGACAGATGGACCTGCTCCTGCAGTTTGTGGACTGCGCTGGCCAATTCAGCTAAAGGCCCAGTAGTCTCGACGGAACTACTAGGAGTTCCTTGTTCTACGGCGCTTACCCGGGTAAGGATGGCGATCTGATCCCCCCTCATCGTCGTGATCATAGTCTCCAACTTGGTCAACGAGGCCCTCAACTCATCTATGGCTTTCTGCGTCATGGTTCGGGTGAAGGGTGACCTGTCTGTAAGAACACCGTGTAATCAGAAACGGATCCAGATCCTAGAATCAAATAGTGCATCCCGAGCAAGGAAAAGACTAGACGAGAAAAAGACTGAAAACCGACTCCTAGACGGGTGACTCGTGGACGGTGGGCTTTCCTTAGGATTTGGCAAAGTGGGCCTAGTCCCGTTCGAAGGAAAATCCACGTGAGAAATCCCCAGACTTTGGACTCGAATGTGTAAACGGGCTTCCCTTTGTAGGAGTTCGTTCTACGCAGGTGGGCCGTGCCTCGACAAATAAGGCGGACTGGGATGGGGAAGAAACTCGTGATGTATGATCGACGGAGTTTCGACGCTATAGAAACTAACAACTTATGACAAGACACGACACTACTAAATACGGGAAGTCCTAAGAAGAGGAAGGTTTTGAAAAGGAAAATTTGGGCTTAGAAAAAATCCGAGAAAAGTTGAAAGGATGACCCGATTTTTTTGAAAAATCGGCAAAGGGACATCGGGCCGAGTTTTTCGGAAATTTCGATAAGGTTCGGGCAGCATACCGGCAAAAAATAGGCTATTTTGAGTCAAAAATCATAAGTCCTAAATTCGGTAGCGTCTCGGGTTTTGAAAAATGGATAATTTTGGAAAGATGCAAGTTTTTTGAAATAAAGGCTTTTGAAAAAGGTGATCAAGTAGCACGTAGTCATGGAAACAGTATAACGACACCATGTATGCTCCTAGTCTAAATCTCGGTCGGTCGAAATAGGATCTATACCAACAACGATCGCTTTCTCGCAAATCAGGACGGACTTCCTATGCCGAATTGGACTTCGAACATGTCGTGAAACCCATGCGAGTTCCGCCATCGAAGTCTTTACTGCACCCATTTAAGAATGCACCGTGGTATAGTGGGACGTCGGTCACAAGTAACCAGCACGGGAAAGATTTGGGTTATGCATGAACCATTGAACTAAAACGCGTACATTACTAGTCGAACGATTTCTTTTCGAGTCTCACCCTTGGAACCCCGATGCAAGTGGTACATCAGGAATCCCCAGCGGAGTCGCCAAATTGTGGACATGACGTAGGTCCACCCCGACGCGGCCACGCGCGGGTTTGGGGAGGCGAGTGAATCTCATGTGAGATGGATCTCGGATTGAAATTTAAATCGAAGTAGGAGTCGCCACCGAACTTTGTGGGAGTTCGGACCCATTCGAACCCACTATATGTCGTAGTGGGCCGTGCACAAAGTACAGTCCATTCCAATTTCAGAGTTTATTGGGTTCGTCCCTTAGCATTGCGATACCGATACCGACAATATCGGTAATCGGGTATTGAATGACTCTCGTATGCCAATGGATTCGAACATCCGGAAACCATGGTTCTGAGTAAGAGGTGAGGGTACGTGTTGGTAAGTTCACAAAGAACACCCAACCCCGCCCGCACTTAGCGGCCTTTACTAAGATATCGTTCGATTTTTGTGTACGCGCGTTAGTTTGACGATTGAATGATATGCAAACAAGGCTTTTTAGATTAAACATGTGAATTATGTTTGTTCTACGTCGTTTAATGCATTTTTGAACTAAGTCAAAGTTGTTTTAGCATGTGAGATTCGTTTTAGTACAATAAAACAAAAGAGATGCCAAAACTGAAACAAACGAGTTAGTAACGATTTATAGAAAAGATTATAATGATATAAAAGAAAGGTTTTGAAAAGATTTGGACACGTTATAGACTTGACACGTGCTGACCGAAGTCGTTAAAAAAGTTTTATCGAAGCTCGAAATAAAGTTGAAAGCTCACGGGTTTGTCGTGACAAAAGGCCACTCGATCGAGTCATGGCTGGACTCGACCGAGTGGTCTCTGGAAAAACCTTCTGTTCGGGTTTTGAGATACCACTCGATCGAGTCATGACGGGACTCGGTCGAGTGATCCTCAAAAAACCTTTCTAACTCTGTTTTTGGGTGTCACTCGACCGAGTGGCTATGGCATTCGACCGAGTGCCTCCTGTTCGAGAGGTGACTCGATTGCAATTCTCGAAATTGCTTTTGATTTTTGAAAAAATTGATAAACTTGTTAAGTCGTGTAGAAATATGACATGATTTATACCCGACTTAAGACTTTCAAAACTCGTAAATATCTTATATTCGACTATGAAATCGATATCTGATACTTACAGTGATTGTAAAAAAAACGTTTTTAGAAAAGGTTTTGCATTGAAATGAACCCATCCGCGTTGTATTGTCGTATTAGTCTTTTAAGACTATGTGACAATTACTTCGGCATCAACGAGAAA
The DNA here is from genome assembly GCA_958450325.1 of Agrostemma githago. Taxonomy (NCBI): domain Eukaryota; kingdom Viridiplantae; phylum Streptophyta; class Magnoliopsida; order Caryophyllales; family Caryophyllaceae; genus Agrostemma; species Agrostemma githago. Next base: position 14,111,284 of record OY288239.1, read on the forward strand.
AAGAAAATGTTTTTTTTTGAAAACGGTTTTATTCGACTGATTCCTTTTAGATCCTATATTCAACTAATAGAGTTGATATCGAATCCTTTGGGACGACTTGTTGATAGTAACAATAACGATAAAAAGACGATGATGATAGACGAAGACAGACGACGGACGAGGAAACGAAAAAAAAACGTGAGAAGGGAAGATAAGAAGAGAGAAATCGGGATTTGGAACACCTTCAACCTACATGCTAAATTTGGTCTCGATTAGGAACTCGTAGTAACAGCGCTTGCGAGAATATAGGAGGAGTTAAGGTGCTGTATTTTCGGTATGGTTTGCCTAAGGTTTGCTAGAGTTTCAGGTTGTAGCTTGATGTCGGAGATTATGGATGTTGAATGTGAATATGTGTGTGTCGTAGATGTATAGATGTATGATATGTGTGGGGTATTTATAGGATGAAACACCGACTTGGGATAAGAGACTCCTAGTGTTTGGATAGGAGAAGTGGTTTCTTGCCAAGGAAGAAAGCAATGGTAGGGAGGAAGTATAATTCCCGATTTTGGCTGAAAAAGAGGTCACTCGATCGAGTGGTTGATGGCACTCGATCGAGTGCCTGGTCTAAACTCGGATCAGACTGTTTTTTGCAATCCCACTCGACCGAGTGAGCACTCCACTCGATCGAGTGGAGCTGGCCGGGTGATACAACACTTCAAGAGATAAAATTTTATCTCTTACGGAATTGTTTATTATTTTTGTAGCTGATTTTTGTGAGGAATCTGATTTCGACTTGGCTTCTCGAATATCGCGTGACAGATTTTTCTGTCTCGAAAAGGTCTTTGACCGGGGTTTGACCCGGGCGCTAAAAGACGGTTTTGCCCCTGGTCTCGGTTTTGATCCAAATTAGTCTTGTTTGACTAGAAACGACTTTCTGGGCCTGAATTTGAGATCTGTTTTGCGAGATTTTTACTCCGTTAAAAGCTCGCGCCAATTACTATTGATTCCGAGTCCATAATCAAGCGTATTTAGTCATGTTTACGTCCGATCGTCATCGGATGTTTTTCGGAAACTGCTATAGACACCTGGCGGTCAAATGTGGTGTTTACACCCTCTTAGGCTCCTCCGCTGAGGTGCAGCCTTTGGATAGAGATTTCATTGCTAAAGGGGCTGGCGTTCGTACTAACAAATGGGATTTCCTTACTGCTCTGCCATCAAGAAAGGAGATCCATGACACTCTTTTTCAGATTGGCACTCATAAGAGCCCAGGCCCGGATGGGTTTTTTTGCAGAATTTTTTAAGTCAGCTTGGAGTATAGTTGGTAATGACTATACAGAAACTGTTCTGGATTTTTTCAAAACTGGGAAAATGGGAAAGCAGGCCAATACCACACTCATCACCCTAATTCCCAAAAAGCCTACTTGTGCTAGTGTGTTGGATTACAGGCCGATCTCCTGTTGCACTACTGTATATAAAACGATTAGCAAGATCATTGCTAATAGGATTAATACTATACTTCCTTGTTACATTGGTCCTGAGCAAGCAGCCTTCGTCAATGGTAGATATATCCAAGACAATATAGCTCTCTCCCAACGATTATTGTAGATTCTGGGTCAACGATTAGCAAGATCACTGAAAAATCTGAGATTTATTTTGGAGGAGTCAGACCTGAAGTAAAGCAGCAGATTATTGTAGATTCTGGGTTTGTAGAGGGTGGGTTTTCGTGTCGATATCTTGGTATGCCTTTGAACTCTGTTCGGAAAAACATTGATCATTTCAGTTCCTTGATTATAAAGATGCAGAATGCTATTAAGCATTGGTCGAACCACCACTTACCCTATGCTGGCAGAGCTCAACTGATTAACTCAGTTGTTTTTGGAATTGCAAATTACTGGTGTGCTACAGCGCTACTGCCCATGAATGTGATTAAAATTATCAGGAAAATCTGTAAAGATTTTTTCTGGTCGAATGTCCCAAATCAAAACAAAGAAGTATACAAAAGTTGGGTTACTATATGCGCTCCTTGGAGAGAAGAAGGTTTCAATATGAAAGAGATTTTAGCTTGGAACAAAGCACAGGTGGCGAAGTGGATATGGCAGCTTGATAATAATCATAATAGCCTGTGGTCTTGCTGGATAAGGCACTATGTGATTAAGGGTGGTTCCATTTGGACTGTGGAGAATAGAGATGCTATCTCTGATACACTGCAGAGCATCATTAAGATAAAGAACTCTATCTTATTGCAAGAAGGTGGCATTGAGGAGGGAAAGAAGTTGGTCCAATCTTGGTCGCGTAAGGGTTCCGTTCTGATGCAGCGTACAACTGGTTCAGGATTAAATTTCCTATTGTGTCCTGGCATCAGGCACTTAAGCATTCAGTAATTGTACCGAGGCATAGATTCATTTGCTCCTTGGCTCTTCAGGGAAGACTCGCTACAGTTGATCTGTTAAGGCTGAGAGGCGATTGTATCCTTAATAGATGCATCCTTTGCAAGAATCAGGAGGAGATGCATAGGCACCTGTTTTTCCGTTGTTCATACTCTCAAGACCTGATGCAGTTGGCAGGTACATGGCTTCATGCGTTCTGGTGTCTGGATCTTGTCTCCATGGCACGTAAACTGAGCTATGCGAGATCAAGATTGAAATGGATGGCAGCTTGGAAGAAGACTCTCCTTTGTGCTAGAGTTTATGGCTTATGGAAGGAGAGAAATTGCAGGTTGTTTGCGGGAAAAGAAAAGACAGTGGAGCAGTGTTTTCAGCTTGTAAAGTCGGAATTAGCATTAGAATGGCTTGTAAATACCCTACCCTTCATCAATTTACAAGGTATTAGGGGTTTTTGACTTGTTTGATTGCCTTGGCAAATGTTGGATATCCTTATAAGTCTTGTTCTCTTGTCTACCCTTATGGATGAATAAGAGTTCTAAAATTCTTACAAAAATAATAATAATAATAATAATAATAATAATAATAATTATTATTATTATTATTATTATTATTATTATAAAACGGAACTTGCATTAACACCATAACAAATTACATGAAGTTAGAGGGAAGTCGAGATACTATCTGGGCCCCCACTCCCTTAGCGATCGCAAAAACTAATTCTACTGAAAATATGAACTGCGGCACGCACTCCAGCATCCTGTGATATAACGAATTTACGAATCCGCTAGAGCAGAGAAACAACATCTGTGTCGAGCTCACCGAGAGAGGAGAAGGAGAAAGGATGGAAACCATACCCAACGGCCGTGCAACGTACCTGATATTTGGCACACTTACGGCGAGCAGCATCAGCAACGGCCCGCCCAGGCTCAAAAGAAGTCAAGCCGAACTGGGTCAAAGGAGATGACCCACTCAGATCAACACAAACATCACGCCCCTTGTCCCACGAGTAAAGCAGAAGGTCGGCAGGTCGTAAGGGCTTGTCGTTATCGTCGCAGAGGCTAATCTCCACCTCCTTGCCTGCAGAGATCCCCGTCCGGAAGCAAATATCCAACAGTGTGTCACGGACAAGGTTATGGCGATGTTTAATCCCCACAGTACCAGCACACGAAACCGTGTGATCACAAAAAATATCGTCTCTGAGGCCCCTGGAGCAAGAAGAGCAGGTCCCGGAAAGCGGAAACAAAGGGACTCCCGGCGGTAGCTAAGCACACTGCGATATGTCCGACCGTTCATGGTTTGCCCGAGCTCAGTAATAGGGACAGCCCTCAATCATTCAGAAGAATGGTCCCCCTGCTGAGATTTTCACAGAGCAACCTGTCGAGGAGTTAAGGAGAAAACAGATTCCGCTACTGTAGCAATCCTCGTGAAATATATATCTGCCAATTTCTTCATTAGTTTTGGGGCAGCGATCTCAGAGGGGTTACTCAAGAAGTTAGAACCGGTAGCCTCAACAAACCCACTCAAGGCAGACTCAAAGGCAAATCCTGGGGCAGCGATCTCGGAGGGGCGAAGCAGGTTAGCCTGCAAATCGGCAGACTGGAGGCGAGAAGCAAGGAAGGCAAAGTGGATGGCATCAGTGGCGGCAAAGACACCGAGCCCCCCTATGGAAAAGGAGAGGGTGGCCAGCCGCCACTGCCACTCCCCGAAACCGGGTCCGGACGCAGTAACAATACGCTCAAGACTAAATCGGAGCGCAGTGTCGAAAGAAAGGTGGGCCGACCCAAAAGCACGGGGAGAGCAAGTGCGTAAAGCAAAGTATAACTTAGAAATACCTGTGCACGCCCGGAGAAGAAGTAACTCACCTTGGGGATCCTCAATCGTAGCAACCAAGTCCATGAGCTCTATAGTACGGACAACCCTTATTATTATTATTATTATTATTATTATTTTTTTTTATTTTTTTTTTATAAAACGGAACTTTCATTAAACACCAGAACAAATTACAAGAAGTTGGAGGGAAGCCGAGATACTATCTGGGCACCCACTCCCTTAGCGATAGAAAAACTAAGACGAGTAAAAATAAAGGCAGCTGCCCGAGCTCCCGCGTCCTGAGAAATAGAGAATTTCTGAATCCGCTTGAGTAAAGCAGCGGCCTCCGCATCGAGCTCCCCTAGAGAAGAGAAAGAGAAAGGCAGGAACCCATACCCAGTCTTGGTGCACAAATCTCCATACTTGGCGCACTTGCGCTAAGCAGCATCAGCGACTGCGCGGCCAGGTAGAAAATTAGACATCGCAGACTGGGTCAAAGGGGACGACCCCGTCAAATCGACACACACATCACGGCCCCTATCCCAGGAATAAAGAAGCAAATCCGCCGGGCGTAAGGGCCTGTCGTGCCCATCAATCAAACCGACATCTACCTCCTTACCGGCCGAAATACCAGATCGGAAACAGATATCCAAAAGGGTGTCACGAACCAAGTTATGTCTATGCTTAATACCAACGGTACCAGCACATGACACAGCGTGATCTCCAAAAATGTCCCCCTCAAAAACCCGGGAACAAGCAGAACATGGCTTGGGTATCGGGAACAAAGGGACACCCAACCGATAGCTAAGAACAGAGCGATAAGTCCTCCCATTCATGGTCTGTCCCAACCCGGAGATAGGAACCGCGCGCAACCAGTCAGACGTGTGAGCACCCTGCAGAGACTTCCACAAAGCCACCTGTCGTCGAGTCAAGGAGAAAACCGATTCTAAAGAAGCAGCAACCTTCGTGAAATATATATCTGCCAATTTCTTCATGAGTTTGGGGGCAGCGACTTCACTAGGATTACGGAAAAGGTCGGAACCGGTGGTCTCGCTAAACAGAGTCACGGCCGCATCGAAGGTCGGCCCGGGAGTAGAGACAGCTGAAGGCCGAAGGAGCGTAGCCTGCAACTCAGAGGTCTGAAGGCGAGAGGCCAAAAAGGCATAGTGCATGACATCCCCGGCGCTATACACACCCAACCCCTCGAGATTAAAAGGCAGTGTGGAAAGACGCCACTGCCAGTCCCCGAACCCGGGGCCAGACGCGGTGACAATGCGTTCCAGGCTAGACCGCAATGCCGCATCAAAGGTCTTAGCCGAGTCGAAGACCGTAGGAGGACAGGTCCGCAGAGAGAAAGAAAGCTTAGAAATACCAGCGCAAGCGCGAAGTAACAGCAGCTCGCACTGTGGGTCCTCAATCCTGGCAACCGAATCCATAAGCTCAATGGTTCTCGTAACTCTCTTCGTCACAAGATCACTGCTGAAAGTACGGCAGATACTGACGGGACCACCAAGAACTTTGACACCACGCAGCGGTCGAGAAATATCGGGGGGGAAAACACCAGGAAGCCGACTCCTAGGATCTTCCTTAGGCCAAAAAACCTCGGTTTTTCCTACGTTAAGGTGAAGGCCCAAGCGAGGACCATCCTCTATAATTAGCTCCAAAACCTTCCCCACGACCAAAGTATCCCCAACGATGGTGCCGTCGTCCAAGTACCAAGCCTGCAAGCTCAAGGGAAAAGAGTCTCGGATCTTACAAATCAAGGGATGCAAGACCAAAGCGAAAAGAAGAGGGCCCAAAGGGTCACCCTGCTGGACCCCCTGACAAGACCAAAGGCTGTGCTCCCCGTAGAAAAGCCTGGCAGGCCGAGAGTAACAAAACTCGACCCAGCGGGAAAGAACAGGGCAACAACGACGAACCTCACGCAACATGATCTCCCGGTCGACCAAATTAAAAGCATTCTGGAAGTCGACCAAAAGCATGGAAAGGCCCACACCACTACCACGATCCTCAATAAGCCGATTCAAGGCGTGCAGAATGGCCTCTCCTCCACCGGAAACCCCGACCCCAAACTGGAGGCCCTCAAAATAACCACAAAGCGACGGCCCAATCAGAGTAGCCCCAACCTTAGAGACAAGACGTCTCCAAACCGTACCCACAGCAATAGGACGGACCCCACCACCTGGTTTAACAAGCGGGGTGAGCGGGGCACTGGCGATGTACTCACTGAGAACCTGCGGGCATCTGCCCTCGAGAAACAGGTTAACCACCCTAGTGATAGAGGTGATCAGATCATCCGAGATAGCCACCGCGGCCCCGCTCAAACAATCCAGAAGATGTTGGGCACGAAAACCGTCCCGTCCACAAGAAGTGCCACGCGGAAAACTCCTGATCATATCCAACACGACGGTCGTGGACGCGACGAGCTGTGGGTGGGCGGCTGGCAAAGGCGGCAAGGAAGGGGGCGGAAAAGTGGGGTGCTTGTCTTTCAAAGCCTGCAGAGTATCGGCCGAGTAAGGGGCAACGCCGGACGAAGAAAGCACCTGGACAGCGGCAGCGTAATGACCATCACAAATCTTCCGCCGGCACTGCCGCAAGTTAACCTCACTATAGTCAATGTCCTCCTCCAAACGAAGAGAAGGACCCTCCTCAGCTAAGGTCTCCTGCAGAAGCAGAGCAATACCACCAGGGGCACCCCAAGTACGAATGGCACTAGTAATACACTCCTCCTGACGCTGGCGCTTCACGACAGCTCTACACTCAAGGTTACTCCTGGGGGAAAAAGACTTAAGAACACAGAGAGGTAAAACAAGCAAGCTAACCCAGCGAGAAAGGTCATCAGGGGAGTCAGCCACAGCATCAAGGGCCCCCCTGAAGATCCTAGAAAACCCAAGGCGACATCTGGGAGGGATAGATTTCACAGTGCGCACCCCAACCGACAGCAAGCGATCCAGAGAAGCCACGTCAGGACAACCCAACCCAACAGGCCCCACAACAACGCCAGGTGACGAAGATGGAGCGAGCGGCCGAGGGATGCCATAAACAAAAAAACGAGCAACTCCGTCACCACAATCAGGGGTGCAACAAAATCAGACCCCGGCCCGTGCCGACACTTAGCAGAAAGAGAATGTGTGGTAAGGCAAACCCCGCAAAGCCAAAGACTCATACGCTTGAGGGTAACCTCAGCCGCAGAAAAAATAGATAAACTAGAAGAAAGGGTTTGGCGCGTAATTACCTGAGCGCTTCCAAGGCCATGTCGATTTCGGAGGTGGATGATCAGGGAGGTTTTAACCAGACCCTTCCCATTGTTGTCGCAACACCCAGAAAGGCCAACGAAGGGGCAATGGAAACGCGCGAGTCCCGACATGAAAGAGTCGCGGGACGAAACACCGAGCACAAAGACGCGGGGAAGAGAAGACACACAAACAAGCAACTCGACACAACCCGAACCGAAAAACCGAAACAACCGGCAGCGGCAGAGACACCACCAAGAGGGCGAGAAAACGGCAACAGAAAGACAGAGGAACAAAAGCAGAAAAATCGACCCAAATCCGACAGGGAACAGAGAAGGCAGAACGAAAACGGAGGAAACAAAAGGCAAAACCAGCAGCAGCGACAAACCAACCAAAAAGACTCACCACCAGGAGTCAGAACGCCGGACAGAGACGGAGCTCCGGCGACGGCAAGCAACCCAGCAGCGGAGACGAATCAGACAGCAGCGCAGCAGCAGAGTTCCAGCAGAAGCAGCAGAATTCCGGCCAGAGGAGCAGGCCGGAAAAGAAACGCGAAGCAGGAAGCAGGAAGCGGGACAGGGGCCAGCACTGACGACGGCAAACAGAGAGAAGAAGAACCGGCAGAGAAAAGCAGCCCCGGCAGAGAGAAGCAGGACCGCAGACAGCAGCAGGAGACCGACAGGAATCCGGCCGGAAATCGGCAGAAATCCGGCAGAGAAACAGACGGGGACAGGGAAAGGAGGAAGGAGGAAGAAGAGAAACACCGGCCAAGAGGCGAGCGCGGCCGAGCTCAGGCGGCAGAACGGAGAGACCCAGGCGGAAGACCCGCAAAAGGGACCCAGAGAAGCACCGGCAGGGCGGCCGGCAAAGCCCAGGGGAAGCCGGGAGGGAGGCGAACCGGAGGAGGGAGGGGGCCGCCGCGGTCAGCGGCCGCCGGCGGCCGGAACCCTAGAGCAGGGGAGAAGAGATCGCAGGGGGAAATTTTGAATCGCAGGAGCTGAAGATTATTATTATTATTATTATTATTGGTTCATTTCATAGTAGGTTCTTTTGCAATCCACTTATTATTATTATTATTATTATTATTATTATTATTATATTTTTGCAAGAAAATGGCATGCCTCTTTTATTCAAATAACATCGTGCTTACAAAAGAAAAAACCACTAAGAGAAAACTCATGAACAAGTCCCCTATAAACTCCTATTAACACCTTACTCCTCTATCTCGTAATTTTGTAACAACTTCAAACTTTATCTGAACTAATAGCTGTGTATATGATCTAACAGTGTCCGAAAAAATCCTCCTATTCCTTTCCCCCCAAACATGATATACTACTGCTGCAATTGCTATACAGTACATCCTGTTCTTCCTGTGCTTTCGTGGCTTCCTTCCTGCACTCCATCTCAGTTCCATCTGCAGATTATCACTACGCCCCACTACTCCCATCCAGTCCTTAATTTCATGCCAGATTGCCATTGCAAATGAGCATTTGAAGAATAAATGGGAATGTCACTCATAGTCTCGCTTGCAAAGAACACATCTATTGACGATATAAATGGACTTCTTCATCATATTATTTAATGTTGCAAGCTTCCTTTGTGCTGCTAAGACTGTAATCAGACCATCGCACTTCCTTGGACAACCTTCATCCAACCTCTCTTTTCATATTTCACTTTAAACCAGTCATAGGCTAAACCGACTCGGAGAGCTCCATCAAATTGTCAGCTCTGCAACAATGTTTCAACAGCCTCCTTACTTCCTTTCTTTTCAACGAGCTCATCCCTTATCTTTATGATGCTCTTTAGAGTGGAAGTATAGCGATCATCATTCTTAATTGTCCAAACTGTCTGCCTCTCTAAAACATAATGACGGATCCACCTTCCCCAAACTCCTCCTGCAGTGTTCAAGATCTTCTATAGCCAGATGCTCATCATTGCCTTATTCTATGCTTTCATGTCTTTAATTCCCATTCCTCCTTCATCCCATGGAGCACACATACTCTCCCAACTCTTCTGAGACTGGTGACTTCTCTCTGCCTCTCCAGTCCAAAAGAAATTTCTGCATAATTTTGTGATCCTCTGCATGACATTACCGGGCAGCAAGGTGTTTGCGCACAAGTAATTTAGCACACCAAAGACCACTGAGTTAATAAGTTGGACTCTTCCTACATAAGTTAGCCTGTTAGAAGACCAAAACTGAATAAAATGCTGGAGCTTCTGAAATAGCACCGAATAATGCTCCATTCTGTTATTGATATCATTCAAGAGGAGTCCTAGATACCTACAAGGAAAGACCCCATGCTTGTAGCCTGTCATAGAGAGTATACTCTCCCTTACTTCCTCCTGCACCCCTCCAAAATAGATCTCCATCTTCTCTCTATTTGCTATCAGACCTGATTCATGCTCAATGTTTTCCATAATTCTGCTAACAGCCTCGACTGATGGAACATCACCTCTTACAAACACCATAAGATCATCAACAAATATTAGATGATTAAGCTCTAGTCTCCTGTACTTTGGATGATATGAGATGTGCCTTTTTTTTAACAATCTCTCTCATTTGTCTAGATAGGACTTCCATACTTAAAACAAACAGATAAGGGGATAGCGGGTCTCCTTGTCTCACTCCACTTCTCCCCTTAAAAAATCCTTGAACCTCCCCATTTATTTTAATTGAAAACCAAGATCCTTGAATGCAACCTCTAATCCAATGTATGAGAGTTGGAGGAAAGTTAAATTCCTCCAACATATTATCCAGAAACGACCATTGCAGCGAATCAAATGCTTTCCTTAGATCAATTTTCATAAGGCACCTTGGTATCAAGACCTTCCTACCATACCCCTTAATCAAAGACTGAGATTGTGCAATATTCTTTTGAATACTTCTCTCAGCAATAAAAGCAGCTTGCTCCTGTCCCACTATTTCATGGATCACTAGTTTAATTCTGTTAGTTAATATCTTACTAACTGTTTTATAAAACACCGAGCAACAAGATATTGGCCTGTAATCTAACACAGATTGGCAAACCTGTTTCTTAGGAATTAGAGATATAATGGTTGCATTAGCTTGTTTTAACATTTTCCCTTTACCAAAGAACTCATATATTGCCTCACAAAAGTCCTTTTTGATCATCTCCCAAGCTGATTTGAAGAATCCAGCCGAGAACCCATCAGGTCCTGGGTTTCTATCCATGCCAATTGAGAACACTACCCTTCGAATTTTGTCCTCAATTGGTAAAGCTGTTAAACTAGCCCATTTTCCCTCTGACACCCTAGGACCAGAATTGATGTTAACTCTCTGCACCTCCTTTCTTTGCCCCAAGAGCGCTTCATAATATTCTATAAATCCTTGTGCCACAGCATCTCCCTCTCTAATCCTTTTTTGAGCATCAACAATAGATCCTATTACCTGTTGTTGTCTTCTTTCTCTCAGCCTACTGTGGAAATAAGCAGTTGCCTCATCATCCAAAGAGATCTTCTCCATCTTTGCTCTCTGCTGAAGAATGCTGAATTCAGCCTTCTTAAGAGTACACCATTCACTCTGTATCCGTCTCTCTTCAGTTATTAGGTGCATATCTAACGAATTCTTTTGAAGTAAGCTAAATCAATCCTCCATATCCTTCTCAATCTCTGCAATTCGCTTCCTTGGACTTGAGAAATTGTACTTATGCATAGCTTTAAGGGCCCTCTTAACGTTCTTTAGTGTGCTAAAAAGTTTATAACCTGTCGTTCCATGGACTCGTTTCTCCCAAGCATCTTTAACCACTGACAAGTATGAAGGGTGTTGGATCCAACAATTCAAGAAACTAAAGCGCTTCTTAATCATTCTCTCCTGTAGGAAATTGACCATCACTAGACAATGATCAGAAACTCCCGGATGAAGAAATTGAGCATTAGAATTAGGAAAATTGACCACCCATTGATGATTAGTTAAAGCCCTATCCAACTTTGTCCAAACCCTAGACTCGGGTTCTTGATTGTTTGTCCAGGTATATTCAAACCCCTGCCCTACCAATTCCTGCAAGTCACACCGAGATATACAGTCATTGAAGGCTTCCATGTCTGCATCCTCAGGAATCACCCCTCCCACTTTCTCACTAGCATTTCTGATAATATTAAAATCCCCTAAGGCAATCCAACTCTGGGTAATGCTACTAATGTTCATTAGTCGCTCCCAAAGACTTTCCCTACTTGCTGCACTATTAGCCCCATAGACCATAGTAACAAGAATCTCCCTACCTGAAGCATTATGCTTTACTCGACATTGCACAAACTGATCATGCTCCTCAATAACTGTAAGATGAACAGTACTAGATTTCCAAAGAATCCAAACTCTTCCATTATTGTGACTTTTATAATTGCAAACAACTTCGTAATCCTTAAACATCCCTTTAATTATCCCCTAGCTTTATTTTCTTTAATTTTAGTTTCTAATAAACCCAACATGTCAATACCTCTATTCCTCATCAAATTTATTACTGCTTGTTGCTTAAGAGGCTCATTCCCTCCTCGAATGTTCCAAGTACAAATTATCATTTCAGTTTATCTGGCGGGACAGCCCCCTCTACTGGAGCAAACAAATCTTCCACACTCATATTCCTTGCTGGACTTTCTAGCCCTTCCTGCAGTATTGCATACCTGTTAGGTGTGTGTGTAGCAAGACCAACTTTTCTGAACTCAACTCTTCATGGTCATGACTAGAGTCCTTGCCCTTTAAGCTTACCCCAGAGTTTCCTGAACGCCTTACAACTGAGGTGAAGCCATTCTCAACCTGGTTGCCACCTATCTGCTGATGCGAATTAAAAATGCGAAAGCTCCAATAAAAACTTGTTTTTGTATTTTTTTTTTTGGATAAAGGTTAATTTAACCTTGAAGTTTATTGACGAACGAAAATAAACGATAATATAAAGGGATATTTAGCCCGTAGTTCAACCTTGAACCCGGAACTAATCACGAAAGAGATTGGAGCCCAATCTTTTATCGCCAATTCGAAGTACCTTCTCGAATTTAGTAAACACCATGATCAAAAGATCAAAATGCAACAAGTTTTTTTTAATTCATCATTCATATTCTTCTCTTACATTATTGTCGTGTGGCATATAAATAGCCTACATGTGAAAATCAACTCGATATCTCGAGTGATATTATTTCCTAAATAATACTACGATAAATGGGAAACAAATACTAGAAAATAATTTACTATATCAACTAAGTAAATCCTTGCCAAAATTGTGAGATGCTTGATTTCCTTCCATTTCTTGAGATCACGACATCTTCATGATTAAGGCAATATCCACTTAATTTTATTCTTTATGTATTAGTAGGAAAGATCTCGGCATTTCCACTACTTTGGCAAACAATCATTTTGGTTCATCTTTGCCATTTATTCAAGATTCATAATCTATTAAATATGTCAGCCGCATCTCCTTTTTATTCACTACTATATTTGTGAAGATTACAAGATTCTCCACATCTTGTCAAGATATCTGAATGCACCTAGATGAGGTTCAAGTCACATTCAGTTCATCTGCTGCAGCTCTGATTCAACAGTAACAGTAGGAGGAGGTTGCACTAGCATCTTCTCCTCAGGATTTCCCTGAGAGACATCCTTCTTTGGTGTGTACCGCATTGCCTTTGGCATTCGACCCTCACATTTATCATTTTTTTCTCCTTCTTACAAGATGACTGAACATGACCCATTTTTCCACAGCGATGGCAGTAAAAAGGAAGCCATTCATACTCAATTTTCTGCACTGATTTCCCCAGGAGTGGGATATTAATTGTAACAGTTTCAAGCAAATCTTCTGAAACATCCACTTTTACCATGATTTTGACAAAGGATAGACGCTCTTTGTATGTTGTTGTAGCATCAGCATACATTGGACGCCCTATCTTGCTTGCCATTTTGCTCAATGTCAGGTCAGTCCATAGATATGGATCCAATTCAGGAAACAAAACCCACACAGGCACAATAGAGACACGATCCATCTCCTGAGAAAAGAGCGAACTCCATTGCTTTAGGATAATTGTATTCCTTCCCAATTGCCATGGCCCTCCTCGAAGAGCTTGATCCATTTCTTTCTGATTACGAAACTTAAACGAAAACCAACCTTTCTTGAAGTATTGAACAATTGGATAAGCATGATTCCAATTTTTCTTAGTGAATTCACTCATCTGTTTAAGCGATGGTTTAGCTCCAATAACATTGACCATCAACGTAAAATTCCATTGCTTCAATTCATTCATAAAATCATCTAATTCTATTTCAATTTCATTTGAATTAGCACTAGTTTCATCAAAGTCTCATACCAATTTTTGTGTTCTTCATCTGTTTTGCCCAGCTTGAATTAGCTAGTGGCTGGCTGTTCTGTCAACACTGGTTCTAGAGTTATATTAGTCGGCTATTCCATAGCTACCGTGTTCAAAATTATAGTAGTCGGTTGTTCTGTCGCTACTGGTTCCAAAATTATAGTAGTCGGCTGTTCCATAGCTACCGTGGTCGAGTTTATAGTAGCTGGTTGTTCCGTAGCTACTGATTCCAAAATTGCAGTACCTTCGCCATTATCATTCTTCTCAGCTTCATCTTCCTTTGATTTCACCTTCCTACCACCCGATGAACTATCTCCTCGGAAATTGCGGATTGACTGCATCGCTTGATTAATCAGATCATTCACAATCGGAGTGCCCTGTTTTTTCACCTGAAACTGAGATTGCAGATGGTCCTCTTCACCATTATTTACCAGACCGGTTCCAATAGCTTCACCATGGTTATGTGTATCCGATTCCCTGTGTTTTCGCGGCCTCCCTCGACCCCGTCCCGTGCCTGCCGTCGTTTTCTGCATCAGTCGGTGTAATCTCTTGGAGAGAAAGCTTTCTCTAGAGAGAAAGTATTATTATTATCATTATTATTATTATTATTATTATTATCATTATTATTATTATTATTATTACTACTATTATTATTATTATTACTATTACCATTATTACTATTACTACTGTTACTATTATTATTACTATTACTATTATTATTACTAGTACTACTACTACTATTATTATTACTATTATTACTATTACTATTACTATTATTACAGAATAAATATGGGGGATTTGGATGATTGTCTAACAACTAAAACAATAAAGATGAAAACTTTAAGTAAATCAAATGATTAAAAAGGTCTCGGGTCAAGTGCAAATCCACAGCAGCATTAATATATAGAGAATTCGATAAAGAGATAAATAACCACATACAATTCAGTTGTGCTATAAATCTGTGATAATTGCTCCTAGGTCTTAATATCAACGAATTTCGTTCAATAATTAAGTCTTAAATGTTACTCAGGTTAAGTTAATCAACAAATCCTGTTCAATTAACAAAACTAACAATAGAACGATACAAAAGATAACTAGTTTAATCACTCTAAAAATCAATAACAACATTCATATAATTAAACTGAGCAATTAATCAATAATCAAGAATAAAGATTAGAACTTTTAAACTCACAACCGATAATTAAGCGCTTCAATGTCTTGAACCGAGATGAGAAGATTAGTTACACATAGAACTACGGTTCATAATATTCTGTCTAATGTTACGTTAACTAAAAGATGAATAATAGCTAAGCTAATAATAATCTATACTAATAGTAATCTAATACGAGTAATAATTAAGGAAGGTCTATTACTTACCAAACTCTAGTAATAAAAAAATATGATAATAATGCTGATAATAATAATCAATATATATTAATAAAGCAGGAACTTTTCGAGCGATATGATCGGTCCAAATTTTTTAATATATTTTTAAAGTTAAATAAAGAATATAAAAATTTGTATATGAAAAAAGAAAATCCTACTCCACCTAAAACTCGATTTTTTTTATTGAAATAAAAATTATAAGAATTTGTGTAAAAAAAAATCCTACCCCATTTAAGACTCTAACAATTATCACTATATAAACCGACGATTATTCCCTCATAATGCGACAAAATTTGGACCGCGATAGTGTATAATGCTTAGTCAATTCTGTTTGATAATTGTTTTAATATTTATTTATTTACCCTCAAAAAATATATAATTAAAATTTTGAATTCTTTAAATAATTTTTATTAATAATTATATTATAGTTTTAATATATTTTTTGATTTAAATAAAGAAAATATAGAAATTTGTGTGGGAAAAAAATAATCTTACACGAGTATTATGATGAGTTGATGAAATTCTATATAAATAAGAGCAATAATTCGTTCATAAATACATTAATCAACAATCTTTGAATCTTAAAAAAGTTTCTAAGATTACAAATTTAAATAAAAATTATCCCATATCGAAAAATTATGATGAGGTGATAAAAATTCTATATAAATAAAAGTTACCATTTGTTCATAGATACTCCTATCAATCAACAATCTTTAATTTTGAGTCTTAAAAAACTCATTAGATTAAAAACTTAAAGTAAAAAATCTCACATCGAAAATTTATGGTGAGGTGATGAAATTCTCTATTATAAATAATAGTTATTCGTCAAATTATGATGTGATGAAATTCTATATTATAAACCAGATTTCATATTATTTTACGGAATTACTTTTTCCTACGGAGAATTTACTCAATCCTAACGAATTTTTCTAAAATTTTCCAATTATACCCTCCACATAAATTTTATCTTTTCAATGAGATTCAACTATGCTTCTTTCGATTTCCTCCATCAATTTAGATAATCAATCGCTCCGAATTTGATTTTGACTTCTAATTCAATTACAAATCATGTAAAATCAATTATTTACTTGCCTAATTATTTTGTTTATTGTTTGGTTAATTATTTAGGGTTTATAAAGGGGTGGTGGTTGACATGGTGGTCCTGGGGGACGGACTCGCCGGCGAGGACGGTTTTGTTGGTTGCTCGTGGTGGTTCGATGGAAGGGGATGGCTGGGTTCGTGGGTGTGTGAGGGTCGGGTTAGTCTGGTGGTTAGTGGTGGATGAGGTTAATGGTGGTGGTGGATTGGTGGTTCGTGGCTTCGTGGTGATGGTGGGGTGTCGTGGGTTGGTGGGTGCAGGGATCGGGTCAGTGGGGGTGATGGAGGTGAGGGTCGGTGGTGGGTGGGTGGTTAGGTAGGGTCAATGGTAGGGGAGGGTGGCCGTAAGTTTTTTTTAAAAAAATTGTTTTAACTTTCCTTTTTTCCCTTTTTTTCTTATTTATTGTTGTAATATTTTTGTTATTTCAAAATTTTCCTTTTTTCTTATCTTTTTTTATATAGTGTATTTTTTGTTACTTCGTATTATATTTTTATGTATTTTTTCTCTTTATTTTGTAAAGAATTAAAGTTTCCTTTATAAATTATTGTATTTTGGGTGTGATCGACCTGACTTACCCAGCCCTGCCAAGCCTAGCCATCGGCAACCCGACCCTAGCCATCCACCGATCCCGGATGGTTTCGATATTTGTGGAGGTTCAAGGGGGCTTTATTGGTGGTTGAATCTTGAGATATTGGAGAGAGAAACAAAAGAATAACTTTTTGATGGGATGAAATGACAGGGGTAAAGCGGTAAAATGTCATTAGGATTGAATAAACGCTCGTTAGAAAAAAAAAAAGTGATAAATTTATTTCGCACTCCATAAAAGTAATAAAAGTATACCACATCTAATAAGGTGATATAATCAATCAATCATCAATATATATTGATTATTATTATTATTATTATTATTATTATTATTATTATATATATATATATATATAAAGCAAGAACTTTTCGAGCGATGTTATTGGTCCGTTGCATCAAAACTTAACTTAGGAAAGTATCATTAATAATAATAAAAAATCAAGTAGTGAATCTTTTAATTATTATAATATAATTTAATCTACCATATTAATGTGATCCTTTATAATTTTCATCTAAAAATCTTTAAATTTTGTTTAACAAAAAATCTATCATTGTTGTGAAAGGAAGAAAGAAGATAAAGTAGAGGATGAGAGAAATCAGAGAGGTGATGTATTCATCCCATCAAGGGGTATGTATATAGTACATGCTATATCCTAGGGTTACATTGTAATGGGCTATAAGGTCCGATGGACATCCACATATTATTCTATAACACTCCCCTTGGATGTACATCACTGAAGAACATGCCTCGTTAAAATCTTGACTAAAAAAAACTCGGTGAGAAAAAAAAAACTAGTAAAGGAAAAAGAGTACATAGATCTTCATACACGCATAACAGGTTGCCTCGTTAAAACTTTTCCATGGAAAACCCAATGGGACAAAACCATGGCTTAGGAAAAAGAGTACAACACGTGCTTACTCCCCCTGATGATTACACAACTTGATATTTCTTGAAATACTTCACGTCTTCATGTAACTGCAAGGCGTTGAAATAAATTTGTCGTAACCAACATACTTGGTATCTTCAATCAATAGGAATCCGTGATAATCACATTTCTTCGGACATCGTCAATCATGACTCTTCAATGCATTACCAAATATGTATCTCGTCATCTCAAAATTATGATATCATAACTATAGCGTATTAACACGTCTATAGCGCAGCGCTACCTCGTTAAAAACCTTGCTAGGAAAAAATCCATTGAGAAAAAATAACCTAGTCGAAGGGGAAAAGAGTGTAGCTAACATTATTTCTCAACTGATTATCGATCTTCAGGAGAATCAATCAATCCCATTTTATCTTAAATAATAATTGATCTTTCTTGTCATTGTACGGATTCACATACTCATTGTAGCATTTCACTACATTATTTTGCAACTATTATGGCGCTTCTGGACCATAAAATATTTTCACATGACAAGAAATTTATTCATATATGATTTCTCATACGCTCAAACTTCAAGTTGAGACAATGAAATCGTGCATTCACACCATATCACATGCATGTTGAATGCTCTCATAAATACACTTATCGTGTAAAGGTTCATATACTTAAGCATGAGTCCTTCAGAAACTCATTTGATCAACCACTGTCATGTTCTAATTATTTATAATATAAGCTCCTTCCCGGAGTACTTATCAATCTAGAAGTATGATCTCCTTTTAAACATATATCCTGCAATATAACAATAATAATCTCGTGCATGCATGTAATAATATGAATTATGCTTGATAATGTATATTCTAAATTGATGCAACGATGCAATCTTAAACTAATATGCAATGATAAAATAACTATATTACATGCACATGAGACACAAATGCAAACTGTACAGTATATTCTCCACCAACATTCATAATTGGATTAACTTCAGGCCAATACGTGGACTACAAGTCCATGAGCTCATTTTTAACCATAGATTGTACGGCAGCAATCAAAATGGACTTTTATATAAGATCCCTATTAGGGTCGAATGCGCAACTATTATTCGGTTCCACGAATTAATATATCGATATAATCTCTTATCATTAGTACTGATTATTGATATCTGAGTCTGAATATATGTGGTACCAATCTTTTTATATAGGCCATCTATTATCATCAGATATCTATGCCACTTCGGGACAATTTCATTACTCTTTACGAGTACCAACTGCACATGCTTGCCATTTTCTTATAACAAATGAACCGAATAAGACCCCCACACTATATCACGTGTGAGTATTGAAAATTTGGCAAGAATCTCAATGTTCAGTACATCTACTATCCATGACTGATCTATAGCTCGCTACACCACAAGGAGGGTGAATCTGTCTATAGTGAAATCATAAATTTCAATGTATAACATATTTAATAAGATAAGTAATCAAGCTGATATATCATCATATACATCATCATAACACAATGATCGAATCATTATTCATATTTCATGAACCTCTAATTGATGTATTTTATATTCAAAACAAGACTCTGAACTTCTGGTTCAGTTGGGATCAACATTACTTATTTGTTTTTACCAGCTTATCCTTATCAATCTCCCCCTAAGGTGGTAAAAATTATAATTACTTGATAGATTTAAGGGGCAAAATCTATCTTAGAATTCGTCTCATATTTCAAGGACTTTATCAGCTGATTCTCTTCAGTAAAATAATATATTTGGGAGGTCAACTTAACGCAGTTGGTTTTCCACGTGCTGAATTAAAATTGCCCATTCGGAAGATCACCATATTCAAATAATATTTACATTTGTAAATTTTGATTACATGAACTACTCGTAAAATTCTCTGTGACTATAGGTCACATAATTAAAACCTTAAAGCTAAGGTCAATCGGATATGGATGTTCATCTCCATTATCCAACTACGAGTAGTATTTAGATCTCCAATATTTCACATACTCAATCTCATCAGTGTATTGTCTTGCCTTAAATATAATTTTAATGGTACACTAGAGAGTTTGATCAGCACGCCATTAAATTCTTTCAAGATAAACGTCGGGTTTATCGAAACGGGTGTAAGAAGAACCCGGATGGCCTCAATTTGTCACATCTTTAATATTTTCGTGTCAATTTTACCAGTTGACCGATTCTCATCCTCGTAAACTTCTGTTTAGCTACATTCAATCATATGTGCACACTAATTTTATTTAGTCATATGGCCATAGCAAATGATAGTGACATGACACAATTGGTGTCTAATACAATAGGCAAGACCCGTCAATATTCCTTCCCGGAATATGACTATATATATTACTCTTAGAGTTATTCAATTCCATGTGATAATAATAACTGTAAATTGATCATTAATCAATTGATCATTTATTTCACCATATAAATACATAGTCGCATTATCACATTGCCTTCACAAGATATTGTGATCATTACTATACTGTTTCCGGTAATTAAAATATTTGAGTTTTTAAATACACATAATTAAAATATTCACCTCCTTGTACTTATTCAGTGTCGGTGACATAATTTTCATCACTTAATCAATATTTTATTCGATGTCATATTCGTTTTACGAAATAATGGTCGTTAATCGAATATTTTGTTCATGGCATATCCATTACCAGGAAAAATGACTATTAATCACCTATACGAAACTCACGATTTTAATATCACATTAATTTGCTCAACCATGACATGCGGATACGAGATATCATGCATAATTTCTTTAAGCCATATTCAAAATAATGTGTCTTTACGACTACATAATTTGTATGAAAATAAAATATACGAATATTACATCAAGAAAATATGATAATACCATTCGCTTCAGGAAATGGTTTATATTATTTTGATACGAATATCAACTGTTAAAAATATCTCATACTTTGCAAACATCCGTGAATAAACATCAAGTTTATTCTTAATTTTGATACTTAAAATAATATTGGCTACACGCAAAACGAAAATTTGTAAGACACCGTGAATTTCACGTAACTGTTTCAATATTGGTCAACAATTCAACACTATGATTTCTCATCATAGGTTCAGTATATGTAAGCACTATGAATTTCAGGTCATAGTGCGCGTGTCAAAATTCCAACTCGTATATAATTTTTCTTCCCCATATCGAACTTCGCGTATATGAGGGTCACTTCGCGTGTATGAGGGTCACATGATTTTTCATGAGTTATGTAATTTAATTGACCGAATCAGACTCAATTAAGGCCGCATTATCATTAGGCTCAATTAAGGCCACAATATTTGGCTTATTTTTCTGTCATGTTCTCGACTTCTGCTTCTGATAGAGTCTTTATCGAATGTCACATTCGCTTCAGGGAATGGACTCATCCAATTGAAAGAGATTCGTCCGTCGTCTTTCAATATTAATTATATTATATTATTCTGTTCAACTTCGGATGAACATTAAATTAATTCAGAGGATTTCTCATGACCTCTCTTCACGATATCTTTTCTTCAGGACAATAATAAGAAGTATTAATAAATGGTATTAAATACAGTACAATTTCGTGTACTTTTTCTCCCACATAATTTTTATTTCAATTTGAAATTGATATGAAAATGGTACAATTTCATGTACTTCACTCACACGGAATATAAATTTTACCAACTTCAATTTTAAAGTGATACTTATCTCGATACAATTTCATGTACGTACTCACATGAAGTATATTTTTCACGATACAATGTCTTTGAGACTACTTTATTTCCGCGATATCATATTTTCTGGGACAACTGTATTACCATATTTATGGTACAAAATAATCGTGTATACTTCAGGTATACAATTTTTATGAAACTTCTGTCCAAAATATTTGTCACCATACAGGATAACATTATTTCACCGCTCATAATTAAAAATTAAATAGTTTTGGAACTTCAGTTCAAATATAATATGAGCTTTCATCATATGGATTGAAATTGATCCATAGATATATATGCAGTCTACGTGACTGGATTAAATGAAAACACCTTTGAAGGATAGAAAACCTCGTATCCTCATATGAATTCCTCGTATATTGGATTATTACGTCCAAGAAAATAGATACATTCATATATACAGTCTATAAGACTGATTTATCATACCTCTTCTATTAAAAGAAGAAAATCTTAAATTGGCCTATTTCCATATCTTTCTTTTCTCTTGATAATATGAAGAAGATCATTAGTATAAATTAATCTTGACGAAAGTATTCGAATCAATAAATTCAAATTTGACAAAGTTCGACATAATTAGTATAAACGGAGTAATTGAAAGAAAATAAAAAAAAATTGAGTAAACAATAATCGCATAAAAGATAAAGAAATTGTCGAGTCTTATGACTATAGATGCTAACAGACTGACTTAATACTCTCTCCGTACATGAAAAAAATTAAGTTTTCATCAAAAATATATATTACATCAGATCAAAGGAAAAAAAACAAATAGTACGAAACTGTCTTATTTGATAAATAAAATACGATTTTATATTAAGATCCATATTATTAGATCTGAATAATAGATACTCAATTGGTTAAGAACTTATCAGATCTGAACTTATCAGTTTGAAGCATAAATTATATACCTTACATGAAAAAGTAAAAAAAAAAAAAAAAAAAAAAAAAAAAATTAAAATAGGGGAAATAAAATAAAGGTAAAAAAAATTAAAATAGAGAAAATAAAATAAAGTTAGAGACTCGTGCTGATAACGTGTTGCGAAAGGAAGAAAGAAGAGAAAGTAGAGGATGAGAGAAATCAGAGAGGTGGTTTATTCATCCCATCAAGGGGTATATATATAGTACATGCTATATCCTAGCAGGGTTACATTGTAATGGGCTATAAGGTCCGATGGACATCCACATATTATTCTATAACAATCATAAAAAAATCATAAAAATGAATTATTTAGCTTAGTTTCGTGGTAGAAAACTCTTTCATTAGAGTATAAATTTCACATTATTTTTCTCAAAATTAAAAGCGGTGAATTTATTACATATAAAAGTAGTAAAGTCATCCCACATCGAAAAATTATAAGAACGTTATGAAATTTTATATTATAAATAATACTAATCATTCATCCTTAAATATCAACCAACAATCTTTTGAGTCTTAAAAAAAATCCCAAGATTAAAAACAATTCTATATTATAAACAATATTTCATACTTCATAAAGTGATGAATTTATTACGTACTCCATAAAATTAGTAAAATTTATTTTACATCGAAAAATTATAATAAGATGATGAAGTCAAATGAAAAAAATATGTATAAAAGAGACTTATCGAAAAATTATAATAAGGTGATGAAGTCAAATGAAAAAAATATGTATAACTACCATCAATCGTCACGGGACAACTACGGGGCAAATGGCCAAGTCCCAAAATTTCACCAACCATATCAACCTCATCAACAATCTTACGAATGCCCTCCATATGGTTACCATGAAAGTTGTCAAGGATCATCACAACATCCTAACAACTACCAAACACCCTCACATAACCCACAACCAATAACCCCCAACTTCAAGACTTGTCAAATGTTGGCCCCAATGCAAAAGAGTCAACAAGAGGCGATAATGCTATTGCAAAAGGGTCAACATGAGATGATGATTTTAATGCAAAAGAGTCAACAAGTGATGATGACTCACATACAAGAGGTTAAAGAGGAGCTCAAGGCCCAAATAGGAGTGCAAGATGCTCGCATCAATGCACTCATGGCTCGTATCACGATGTCGGCCACTAGAGCTTCACGACTTGTTGAGGAAGGTTCATTTGGGCAACAAGGTCGGGTGTCTCCACAAGAAAGTCAACCCGACCATGAAGCCACGAATGAAGAAGAGAGGGTAAATCAAGAGACTATTGTTGAGTGTTGCTTGGATGGTGAAGATATGGGAAGAATGGAGGAAGTTGAAGCTTCAAGGGTCGACAATGAGGAGGGGTGTGAACATGATTCTCGAGATAACTCTTGGGGAGCCGATGTATTGGCTATCAAATTGGATTTGTTCGATTTTCTTCGTGATGAACCGGATCTTGACAATCCAAAGCCAAGTGAAGACATACCTCCTCTAGGCCATGTAGACAAGGTGAGTGAAAAGGAACGCAATACTTGGGAAAAGAGGTAGATGCCTTAGAACTCGCCTTGAATGGGAAATTGGAGGATCCTAAAGCCTCCAATGAAGAAAACTTGATGCCTTCACCTCCTTTATCGCACTCGATTCCAAGTTCCTTGTCTTGTGAGACGGTTGATGAAGAGGGTCCTTGTCGGGCGGTGGAAGAGAACTCTACTCTCGACTCCGTAGAAGAAGCAACCCCCTTAGGATGTGATCTCCCAACTCATAACACCGAGCATGACTCTAGACCACTATACCTACCGGATGGTCATAAGAGTTGTTGCTATCATGGTTCGGAAGACCCGGAAGATCATGAGAACCCCGAGCATAATAAAGATGATTGCTTCTTGCCTCCGACTTGGAAGCTCTTGAAAGTGGCTAGGCTCGGCCATGTGAGCTTGAATGAAGATTTTTCTAGGGCATTTGACTTACTCCTTCGAGCTCTTGATGGCTATGGAGGTGTAGATGGTGAGAGTATCCTATTGTAAATATCTTTTTGAGCTTTTGTGTGTGTATATATGTTTGTTTGGATAGTTTGGTTTTTAGGATTGTTAGTTTTTGTGGAAATCTAGTAATTTGGTATTTTTGATGAGCGATGTGAGGGAGGGATTTTGATGAATGTGTTTGAGCTTACTTGTAGGTGTGAAGTGAAGATGAATCTTAAAGAGGATTGGTTAGTGATAAAGCTTGGGTTGTAAGCAAGGGAATCGGTTTTTGAAGCTTTGGACAAGCTTTTGGGGTTATAGAGGGTTAGAGGACTCTTCCCGGCCGAGAAGAGTGCATCCCGACCGGGAAGGATGAACCATTCTGACCGAGAAGGATGTCATCCCGATCAGGATGAGTGTACCAAAAATTGGGTTTTTTGGAGTGTCATCCCGACGGGGATGGGAGCTTCCCGACCGGGACGGGTGTGTCATCCCGACCGGGACCATCCATCCCGACCGGGATGATGTCGTGCTCCTTCTTTTGGCATTTTCTTTGTCATTCGAGCCCACCCAACCATTTTATACCCCCTCCCAACCTCCATACCTATCCTTGCCCTTATCATATGACCCCCTACACTTCATATACACACATTCACTTCTTTTTCTCTTCACTTTACACCGACTTTCACATCAAATCCCACCTCCTTATACCTTGGTACTTCAACCATGCGGCCTAGTTGAGAAGGAAGAGGAATAGCAATGACAAAGACAAGCTATGTGCCATTATCGACCTATGAGACGATGGAGCGAGTGAGTTGCTAACCGCATGGTACGGCAACTATCCTTTCTTTTCCGTCTTTTATTGCTTGTCTTCTTTTGTTAGTTCCCCTTCCCCTTATCATTTGTGTCATGGTGGCCCTCAGGGCCTTGGTAATGGTTGCTCCCGACTCTCGATGACGTGACTACATCGAGAGTCATTTGAAAAATCCAAATTTACAAGATTTTCACCCTTTTTGTAGGATTTAGCCGGATTTGGGCGGAATCCGGGCTAGGTGACTTGATCACACCTAGTCCTCCCCTCCCATTTCCTTTTCTTTTTCTTTTTATTTCTCCCCCCATCCATATCTTTTCTCGTCTCGGCCCATGGTGACTTGACTACACCCCGGCCGGACGCATTCTACCTTTTTCTCCGCTTTACTTTTGATTTTTTAGCTTTATTTTCGTAGTTTCTTTCCTTTTTAGTGTCTCCATACACTACGGTCGAGCATGAGGACATTGCTCGGTTTAAGTGTGGGGGAGTGATATTCTATCATAGTTAGTTTTATTTTCGTAGTTTTTCGAAAAATCTTTAAAAATCCTAAAAATTTGAAAAAATTTCACAAAAATCAAAAAGAATTTCTTTTGTGTGTTTTCCTTTTGTGTCGTTGTTTCGTGTATTTGTTTTGTTGTGCGTGTTTTGCTTCCCTTTTTCCTTTTAGGTTGCTTGAATCACCGATAGCTTTGGAGAGCTTTCAAGACATCCGGTAACATCTTTTATCCCTTTTTCCCCTTTGTCTCTTGAGGAGTTTGGAGGAGATTGTGATGTGGTGTGCTCAGGTGGAGCTTTGTGCATACTTGTGGTTGATTTGGTGGCTTGTTTGGAAGCTCGGGGTGGTGTTTGTGTTGTTTATGTGTTTGTTTTGTTGCTTTTGCTTCTTTTTCTTTCGTTCTTTGTTGAGTCTTAGTTTTGTGATGTTTAGTTGTGTCTAGTGTGTAAAAAAAAAGGGTTTTCGAAAACCCGGTTTAGAGGCTAGTGTGCAAGTGTTTACTTTCCCTTCCTAGTGATGTAAATCGAGTCTTGGACTTTAGTCTAGTAGAATGACCCTAAATCAATGATTTCGTTGGTTTCTTACCTTGAGTCCACCTAGCTTACTAGGGATTTACTACGGGATTTGCATTTGACCATTATGACCACCCACGGTGTGAAAAGACCTTGGTTGCCAAGTCCCGTCCCTTAGGTGACCGTGTTTGGGGTTGTTTGACTAGTCCAAGTTTTCCCCTTTTTTGTGTGTTTGAAGGGAAGGACGCTCCCCGACTCTCCCATTTCCCTACCTCCTACACATTTCCACACAATAAAATTGCAAATTGTTGAAATCATCTTTCTTAGTTGCAAAGAAATGCCTTCAAGCCAAATCAAGCCAAAAAGGCAAAGAAAGAAAATTGAAGAAAGAAAAGATTGAAGAAAAAGAAAAGGCACAAAAAGCCAAAAAGAAAATAGAAAAGAGGAAGAAGAAATGGCATGGCAACACAAAAAGCAAATATGCAAAAGAAAGAAAATGCCAAAGAAAATCGTCTCACAAAAAGAAACCTCGCATCCCAAAAATAAGCCTTTTGCCGACTATTGCCGTGAAGAGCCTACCAAAGGACCGAGTCCCTAGGAAGGATGATAGCGGTAATGGTCGGTCTTCCCTCATTTTGCAAATATTTCCACCTTTTTACTTGGACTAGTTAGGCGGTTTCGGGCATGGGACGACCCTCTTGGCTCATCGCTAAAGGGGGCGGGTCTTCACTTACCTACAGTGTTGACTAACACCGTGGTTCATCACTTTCCATCCCGCCGATCGTCCCGTAGTACGTTCTTAGAAGGTTAGGAGGAACCTAGGTAAGTTACCAACGTTTTTATTGCTTTGTTGTCATACTATTAGAGTTTAGTTCATCTCGATTCGCACTATTAGCTTGGGAACGTTGTCACTTGCCTTGAGTCCTAAACCGGTGCTTATTTTACCGCTTTGTTGAGTGAAGCGGTATTTGTTTTGTCTTGGATGCAGCCATTTGGTGTTTGTTTGTGTGTGTGTTTGTTTGTTTGTGTGTTTTTTTTGTGTGTCCGGTTGCATCCACAGTTTTGTCGCAAGACCCCACTTGCCTTGCGGAGTGCACTTTTCCTCTAAGTGTACTCGCGTGAGTTGAAAGGGCGTAGGGTGCGCTAATACCCGCTCGGCTAGTTTAGTAGTTAGCATGTGCTTACTCGAGGGCGAGTAAGGGTTAAGTGTGGGGGAGTTGATAATTGTAGTTTGTAGTGCCTAATTTTTTGTGGTTTGGTCCCATTTTCCTTGTGGAATCGCTCCTTGGGAGCGGTTTATGGGTTACTTATGCTTCCTTTAGTTCGTTTTAGGTTCCCGAGACCATTCATGAAGAGTTGGAGCGATTCTGACTCAATACATACACTTTTCGGAGCCAACGAAGCGAAGGAACGATCACTCGATGCCTTGGATTCGACCCCGAGACCTTGGGACCCTATCCTGAGCCTCTTAGACTCGATCGCGAGCCCCGAGAATCAGTGAGAAGCCCACAAGAACGAAGGAGGGACCAAAAAGATCATATTGGAGGCCTACAAGACCCATCCCCGTCGGGAAGGACCTCATCCCGTCCGGGATGAGGTGCACAAAATGCACTGCGCCTGTTTTGGGTCCGTCCCCGACGGGACCATTTCATCCCGGACGGGACCATTTCATCCCGGACGGGATGAGGCAGCTGTAGCCCGCATTTGCTTCTTTTCTTCTCCTTTGTTCTTGTAACCCTATATATACCCCCCCCCCCCCCCCTCCCTCCCTCTTGTAATCTTATGTAATGTTCTTCATTACCCACTAAACCCTAGACTACTTTAGCATAGATTAGCATAGATTAGAGTAGATTAGTCGGTAATTAGTCCTTAATCTAGTTAGCTAATCTTGTATTAAGGAATTCTTGAAGATCTCCTCCAAGATTGACAACCTTGGAAGATTGTTTTGGGTTTTCTCTTTTATACAAGTTTTCATTCTTGCTTTCATCTTCTAGTATGGTATAATCTCTTCTCCTTTCTCTTAATCTTTGTTTTATCATTCAAGTTTTTATCTTTATATCTTGTTTATTGTTTTGTTCATCATCTTTGTTAGTTTTACATATGTATGCTCTTGTTCTTGTTTTGGTTTCTCTTGTTAGTGTTAGTTTTCCTTTAGATATGTTTGAGTAGATTCTTGCTAGGGTTATTAGGGTGATTGGTTGTGATTGTGGATGATTAGGGTGAGATGGGTGGTGCTAGATGTTGTTTTTGTTGTTTCCCATTTACCTTGCACTCCACATGTTTGACGAAACGCTTGTGAGACTCGAGACGATCAATCCTTGTTTTTCTTGCATATTCTCTTGTATGTGTGTGTTTGGTTGGTTGGTTTGGTTTCCTTATTAGTAGCGAGAGCCCGGTGAGGACGACCCCTAGGCCGATTACGTAGCGAGAGCCCGATCGGCGTTACCTAGGCTACGAAAGCATGCTAGTAACCCCGTTTTTCCCCTTTTTGTCTTCTTTGCACCCATGAACCTGACCTAACCCTAGTTTTCTTCCTTATCGTCATCTTTGCTTCCCTTAGTCGCTAGTTAGTTGTTTCGCCTTCCTTTTCCGCGTTTTAGACTTTAGCTTAGTCCTTAGTCTATCCCCTAGTTTAGCTTGTCTCGAACCTAGTCTTTGATCGTAGCACACCTTAGTCCGACACCCCGTCCCTGTGGATTCGACCCGACTTGCCCTAGCTACCTAGCTTAGGTTAGTTGGTTTTATTTGATCGGCGGGATCCACGGCAAATCCCACCCATCAAGAGACTTAGGACTGTAAGTTGTTGGAAAACAAAAATCATTCGTATTTAGATATTAACCAAAACAAATTGAGTTCTAAATTTTTTTTAAGACTATAAAACTAAGTAGCATTATCGTATATCGAAAAATTATAATGAAGTGATGAAATTCTACTATATAAATATAAGTAATCATTCGTCTTTAAATATCAACAAGAAATCTTTTGAGTCCTAAAAACCTTCTTAAGACTATAAATTCAAGTACAATTATTTCACATCAAAAAATTATAAGTTGATTGAATTTTATTACTCATATATAATTAAGAATAATCATTTGTATATCTCAATCTGAATTTTTTTGCGTCCTAAAAGAGATTTTAAGACTATAAAGTTAAAATAGAATTATCCCACATCGAAAAATTATGATGAGGTGATGAAATTGTACTTCATCAATAAGAGAAATTTTTCGTTTTTAGATGTCAATTTTTTTTGAATCTTATAATAGCTTTTAAAACTATAAATTAAAGTAAAAATTATTCCACATCGAAAAATTATAACAAGGTGAGGAAATTCTATTATATAAAGATAAGTAATCATCATATTTAGATATCAATCAGAAATCTGTTGAGTCTAAAGAAGTTCTTAAAATTATAAATTTAAGTTGAATTATCATACATCAAAAAATTATGATGATCTTATGATTTTTTTTATAATATATCATAAATAAGATAAATCATTCGTTTTAGACATTAACGGAAAATCTTTTGAGTCTTATAACAACTCTTAACTCTTAAGCTATAAATTGAAGAAAAAAAACTATCCCGCATCGAGAAATTATAATAAGATGATGAAATTTTATTTTATAAATAAAATGGATCATCCGTCCACCAAAAATCTTTTCAGTCATAAAAAGAGTTCTAAGTAAATTATTCCACATCGAGAAATTACGATGAGATGATTAAATTCTATCATAAATAAAAGAAATCATTCATCCTTAGATATCATTATATCAACCAAATAATTCTGGGAATAACAAAACGTTCATCATCAGTGTACTTATTATTATACTTCGTACAAGATACTTGAAAAAACTTCTAAAAGAATTAAATGTAATTAATTATTACAGTTTATTACTAATAGCATGATTCAAGATTTTTATTTGTTTAAGAAAAGATATAATGTAAGAGATTTATATTTGACAATTTATAGAAATTTTCTCAAAGTGTTGCACGATCTTACGTGTAATTAGTTAATCATATGAGCAATATTTTAATCCCCTATTTGATCAATTATTTATACATTTATTTTGTAAGATATAAACATCTATTTATACTTTCATGAAATTTAATTATTCATATCACTATATACACGCTACATATATAGAATATGTTTTTGAATTATATATGTCAAATTGGGTCTCTTACTTTACATTGATACGTAAATATTATTTGTCCTTTTATTTATTAGTTATTACATTTATAATAATAATAATAATAATAATAATAATAATAATAATATCACTAGAATTAGTTTCGCGATCGCTAAGGGAGTGGGGGCCCAGATAGTATCTCGGCTTCCCTCTAACTTATTGTAATTTGTTCTGGTGTTAATGAAAGTTCGGTTTAAAAATAAAAATAAAAATAATAATAATAATAATTCGTAGATAACTGAATGCAAAACATATCTATAGAGTAACAAATAAATATTTCATATTTCATATAAATAAATATTGGTACAAATATGTAGTTGAAGATATACTTGTGTGCGAGGTACATTAATTAGTCTTTCTAACTATAATGTACGTCTATAATTTAATTTGACGTTTACCGCAAATATCACCTACCTAGAAACACATTCACGTATGTGGATAGTATTTGTTTACTATTATGCATACTAACTTGAAGTCATTATCAACGTCACTAAAAATCAGTCCGTGTATCGCACGGCCTTTCCAACTAGTACAATAATAAGTTGTCACGGAACCTAAAGCAACTTTAGTTCCGTCTTCAATTTCCGATAGCGCGAGACTGTCGGTTTTTCTGCTTCACTTGGGTCTTCTAGATCTTTGTCTTGAGCCCACCTTATCTTCGTATTTCATCTCATTCTCGGTCCGAACCAAGGATCGAGTAATATCGTGCTTTAAAATCATCAAAATAGTTCATATAACATTCATACGAATTACACAAATATGACCTAAAAATACCGATTAAGTCAATAAAACCACGTTGAAATCGTCGGTATGACACTACTAAAATACGGCCTATCAAGAGTCGAGATACTATCTAGGCCTCCACCCCCTTAGTTATAGCAAAGCTTAGCCTAGTAAAAATAAAAGTAGCAGCGCGTGCTCCGGGATCTTGTGCCATAGAACACTTTTGAATCCTCTTGAGCAAGCCGATAGCATCCGCCTCCAATTTCCCCAACAAAAAAAAGGAAAAAGGTAAGAACCCATAACCAAGCCCCGTGCACAGGCCCCTGTACTTATCGCATTTGCGTCGAGCAGCGTCCCCCACAACACAACCTGGCATGAAATCAGAGAGCCCGAACTGAGTCAAATGAGAAGACCCGGTAAGATCTACACAAATGTCACGCCCCCTGTCCCACGAATAAAGAAGCAAATCCGCGGGTCGCAACGATCTGTCATGATCATCAATCAAGCCAATATCAAACTCCTTAATTACCCGCCGAGACCCCGGAACGGAAACAGATATCCAAAAGAGTGTCGGGAACGAGGTTATGCCGATGTTTAATACCGATAACCCCCGCACATGACATGGCATGATCCCCAAAAAATAATTAGAATCATCATCATTTATTATTATTATTATTATTATCATCATCATCATCATCATCATCATCTTTGGCCAGTAATTATATATCCTCCCGTGTCTTTTCATTTATCGTTTTAGAGTTCTAAGAATTATTTTACGAAATGTTACAATAATCATTATGCATAATTGTAGACACCCGAATTTTGCCTGCGAGTGTCTATAGCAGCTTCCGATAAACACCCGATGATGATTGGACGCAAACGTGCTTTAACGCGCTCGGATATGGGCTCGAAATCATTAGTATTCGGCTTGGGCTTTTAACGGAGTACAAATCTCACAAAACTGACCTCAAATTCAGGCCCAGTGGGCCGTTTCCAATCAAATAAGACTATTTTGGGTCAAAACTAACACTGGAGATAAAACCATCTTTTGGCGACCGGGTCAAAACCCGGTCAAAGACGAATCCGACACAAAAACATCAGTTATATGCGTTTCTAGAAGAAACCCCAACCACCAAATCTCTTAAAAAAATGATGGAATTCTTTCCTAAATTCTATCCCTCCGTGGTAACCTACTCGATCGAGTGGTTCAGGCCCACTCGGTCGAGTAGGCCTGCGAACCCGGCGAACCGGCGTCAGACCGGACACTCGATCGAGTGGTCCCTTTTTACCCTAAACCGGTGATTTTTCTTTTAAATACCCCGTCGCTTTAACACTTTACAATCACGTTCATCCTCCCTCACACAACTTCTTCACCCATCACAACTTACATCTTTTTCACAACCCTTCAATCACCTTCAACCCTATACACACGTACCGAGATCAAAACTCGTAAAAAGACCGAGAGCAAAAATCGTCAAATCTCTTCCCAATTATACACACCATATATATAACTCTCCTATATACATCTCGACCCTCCCGTGCCTAAGCCACTACTATACGAGTCGATCTCCGAGACAATAGCATGTAGTTTAAGGGTTTAAAACTCAATCCCAACTTCTCCTTTCCCCTCTTCTCTTCTCTCCGTCTTTTCCGTCTTCTTCTTTGTTTTTCGTCGTTTTTTATTTTATTTTCTTCTTTCCTTTCTAATATCGCTAGTATTACTATTTATCGTTATTATTACTACTATCGAATTAACATTAAAACATCACGCATACATCGATTTATAAAACGATCTCGGATCAAATACGTTTAAAGATGGATCTCAAATAAGACCCTTCTAATCCCTTTACGAGTTGTAACAGTGGTGGAGCCCTCTCGAGAAGCCCGCCATAAACACTCAAGGGCGTGATGGGATCGCGAATATTCCTCCTTAAACATATTGGATTCCCCTTTTTAAGGTTAGAACGAAACATGTTGATGCAAATCGAACATTACATAATCCGCAAGGATTATTAACGATGTCATGACGCAGAGGGAATCGACTTTCGCTCTAATCAAACAAGTAAAAACGTCTATTCTAAAGATGTGATACTGACTCCGTAGTCGAATATCATGCCTAAAAGAATTAATTGGTAAACCGTATTAGCACGAACCCGTTGACGTCGCATTAATTGTCACACGGTCCGAAAGGATTGATTACGACATTATAACGCAGAGGGAATTATTTTGTCCTGATTCAGTTCAAAACGACTTATAGCGTCTTTTCTAAATTTATAATCGTTCTCGTAATAATAGCATGCATATTGCGAGTATCGAAAACTAACTCAAGCATAAATTATACCATATTTTTACGCGGCTTAGTTTATTATCGATTAAAAACTAAAAGCAATTCTGAAATCAACGCATTTTTGAAACGGATAGCAGTCCGTACAGGGGGCAATCGATCGAGTGGCACCCCGAAAAACAGGCAGGAGGTTTTCACGTACGACACTCGATCGAGTCCCTCCCATGACTCGATCGAGAAGCCTTTGTCACGTCAAAACCGTGAACTTCCTACATATAATAATAAGCCTTATCAAATATTTTTTTTACGACTTCAGTCATCACGTGTAAAGACTATCACGTGCTCCCTTTTTCAAAATCATGCATCATCATTTTACTTTTGAGTCATTTAATCCGCTTACGTTACCGCACGAATTCAATTGTTCCGATTTTCGCGTTTGTTGTATTGTAATTCCGGGTTGTATTCCGCCCGTGTATTGTAATCTACTTATGCGTCTTATATTTTTGTTGTTTGTTTTATTGCACTAAAATGAACCTCGAATGCTAAACCACTTTGACGTGAATTAAATGCATTAAATCGACGTAGCAACCAATTCAATATTTATTCACCGTAAAACACTATTTGCATAACATTCAACCGAATCATTAGCGCGCGTATTAAAAAATTCGAACGGTATCTTAGTAGAGGCGGCTAAGTGCGGGCGGGGTTGGGTGTCCTTTGTGGGCTTCCCAACACGTACCTCCACCCCTTACTCAGAACCTCGGTTTCCGGATGTCCGAAATCGTTGGCGCACGAGAGTCATTCGATATATGATACCCGAAAATTCGGCATCTGTATCATAATGCAAAGAGACGAACCCCTAAACTCTAGCATTAAAAGAGGGTTGTACTTTGTGAACGATCTGCCTAAATGTAGAGTGGGTTCGAACGGGTCCGAATTTCCACAAAATTCGGTGGCGACTCTTAATTGGATTTAAATTTCAACCCAAGATCAACCATCTCACATGGGAAACATTTCGCCCCCCAAACCCGCGTGTGGCCGCGTCGGGGTGGACCTATATATGTCATGTCCACAATAATCAATATATCAATCAATATATATTAATAAAGCAGGAACTTTTCGAGCGATTTGATTGGTCCAAATTTTTTAATATATTTTTTAAGTTAAATAAAGAATATAAAAATTTGTATATGAACAAAAATCCTACTACACCTCAAACTCGATTTTTTTTTAAATTTAAATAAAGAATATAAAAATTTGTATAGGAAAAAAAACAATCCTACTCTATTTAAGACTCTAAAACTTATCACTATATAAACCGACCACTATCACCTCATAATTGGACCGCGATTGTGTGAAACGCTTAGTCAATTCTGTTCGATTATTGTTTTAATATTTATTTATTTACCCTCAAAAAGTATAAAATTAAAATTCTGAATTTTTTAAATAATTATCATTAATAATTGTTATAGTTTTAATATATTTTTTAATTTAAATCTCTACAAATCTAAGAACGAATATTCATTAACCAAAAAAATTGTAGTCTTATAAAAGCTACTTAATTATCCAACATCGAGAAATTATAATAAAAAGGTGATCAAATTCTACTATATAAATATAAGTAATCATTCGTCTTTACATATCAACGATAAATCTTTTGAGTCCTAAAAAAAATCTTAAGACTATAAATTCAAGTAGAATTATCTCACATCAAAAAAGATAAGTTCTTAGTCTGAAATCTTTTGAGTTCTAAAAGAGATTTTGAGAATATAAACTTAAAGTAGAATTATCCTACATCAAAAAATTCTAATGAGGTGATGAAATTTTTCGTTTTTAGATGTCAATATTTTTTTGAGTCTTATAATAGTTTTTAAAACTATGAACTGAAGTAAAATTATCCCACATCAAAAAATTATAATAAGATGATGAAATTCTATTATATAAATAAAAGTAATCATCATATTTAGATATCAATTAAAAATCTTTTGAGTCTTAAAAGAAGTTCTTAAAATTATAAATTTAAGTTGAATTATACACATCGAAAAATTATGATTAGCTTATGAAATTTTATCCTATATAATAAATACAGTAAGAGAAATCATTTCGTTTTAGATATTAAAGAAAAAAAATTTAGTCTTATAACAACTATTATAATAAGATGATGAAATTCTATTATATAAATAAAAGAAATCATCCGTCAATTAGAAAGCTTTTGAGTCATAAAAAGAGTTCAAGTAAAATTATCTCACATCGAGAAATTATGATGAGGTGACGAAATTCTATATCATAAATAAAAGATGATGGGGGTCGGCTACCTGTCATTGGCCGCCTGCCAATCAGGCCCCGAGGCGACCAAGTCCCAGAAGGGGGAAAGGTCTGTCAAGAAGCTTTTCCCATCAGTCACTGGAATCTCCAAGGGTGGCCCCAATCCTTTGGGCCGTCCGCCAAACGGAGTAAACCAAGCCTGCCGCCTGCTTCCAGGGCGTTCCCGCCTGAATGGAGCCGAAGGGAAACCGAGGACCCATCCGTCTTTTTATCTAAGGTAAGGGGAAATGGGTGGACAAGGTAAGTCCACGTGTCGCGCCAACATCCACCCATTTCCCTCCTCTTCTTTCTCTTTTCCTCTCTCTTGTGGGAAGGTATAAATACCTACCCACTTCCCACATGAGAGAGGTTGGATTTTCTCTCTCTAGACTCTTACTCTTAAAACGCCGCCTAGTTCCTCACGAGCTAGGTTCGTAAAAGGCATTTCACGGACTGACTTAGGCATCGGAGAGGGTTTCCTCGGACAACCTCCGAGGCCCTGTGCGTTCATTGTGCAGGGAGCAGGCCATTTTCCGCCGGGAAAGTCCGATTTCAGGAGTGAGAGAAAGGGGAGATCAAGGGAATCAAGCGACTAGTTGCCCGTTATCGATTCAATTACATTACCCGGATTCTAAGCCGGGAGAACCGTTTCCGTAACCGGAACAATTTGGCGTCGTCTGTGGGGACCTTACGGTTGTGCTCACGAGTTACCCACTAAAATCAACCACTCATAACCACAAAATTAAACACAATCATGCCAGAAATTGTCGATGACAGTGCAGGAGCGGGTCCGACGGTCCCTCCGGTGACCCCCCTGTACGGAATGCCGCTGTCGGAGAGGGTCCCTCCTGCCACAATCCTTGGGGTAGAGGGAACTAATCCTCTCGGTAGATCTAACGCTGCTGCGACACCCGAGCTGGGGGCACGCCCTGGACGTGCTCTCAACCTAACCCCAGCTCAGATGGCGCAGGCAGCCGCGTTCTTCTCTGCGATGCTAGATCAGGAATTCACACCTGAGGACTTGGTAGGCAGGGTCGCATCGGCTCCTAGGCAACCGTCCCCAGTCAGCAGGGACGAGGCCGGGGGCACGAGGCGGACCGCCGCCAGAAACGCTCAGAGAAAAGCGAGAAGAACAGCCCAAGTGTATACGCATGTGCAGAGGCGCATTACCACTGACAAACCAGAACCACCTGTCCAGCAGGCGTTCTCTATTCACACGACAGAATCAGCGTCTGGAGGGCAGGGAGGCTTATCTCAAGGATTACAGGAGCGCATGGGGCCCAGGGAGCCCATGTCAAAACGCTTAGGGGAAAGGCCAGGCGGAGTTTTCTCCAGGCTAACACCTGCAGCCAAGGAACGGTCAGCTCCTGGCTTATCCCAAAGCTTGCAATCCAGACTCAACCGAGGGCAACCGCTCGAGTCCAGGTACCATCAGGGTGAAAACCTCTGCCACTCCCAGAGGAAGAGGCCCAGACAGACCTCCTCAGGAACAGAGGATGAAGCAGCTAGCAGGCCGCCGCCGAGGCACCGCTCCCCCAGTACGAGGAAACCAACCCATAAACAATGGGAATCTCATGGTAACCAGTCTGGGGAAAGCAGGTCACGACTGGTAGGCAGGCCTACGAAAACCCCGTTGCACCCTGAGGTACAAGAGTACCCCATTCCAAAAATCAAAATGCCCACCATCAAATTTGACGGGACGACGGACCCTGAGGACCACCTGGCAGCCTTTGAGAGCCACATGGGCATGTATGATGTAGATGATGCCATCTGGTGCAAAGTTTTCCCTACCACCCTGGTGGGACTTGCGCAGGGGTGGTTCAGAGATCTCCGCCAGGGGTCAATCAGATTCTTCATAGAGCTGGCTGAAATTTTCCTTGAACAGTACGCCGGAAATAAGAGAAGACGACTTACTCGTTTCGATCTCATGACCCTGAAACAAAAGAAGGGTGAGAGTGTGAGAGAATACATGAGAAGATTCGATCTATCCTACCAGCAGGTTAGGGAGATCGACGATTCCACCGCCGCCTACGCCCTGACAATCTCCCTACTTCCAGGGGAAAT
The DNA here is from genome assembly GCA_958450325.1 of Agrostemma githago. NCBI lineage: Eukaryota > Viridiplantae > Streptophyta > Magnoliopsida > Caryophyllales > Caryophyllaceae > Agrostemma > Agrostemma githago. The sequence goes on from OY288239.1 coordinate 14,148,932, forward strand.
GAAAAACCAGATGATCAGGGCCCAGCCCGAAACCTTGGCCATGGCCAGGAAGATTGCTGAGGGGTTCATTCTGCAGGAGGAGTTCCACGGCCTGACGGACACCCCTGCAGGCCAAACAAAGCCTCAAGGGGGACCGCAGGGTGGAAGGGGCAGAGGCGAACCAGGAAAGCAGAAAGAAGAAGGAGACACTCCCAAGAAAGAACGCCCAGTCTACCAACCCAGATTCGATAGCTACACCGCTCTGAACAAATCCAGGGCGGAAATCTTCGAACTAGAAAAAGAAACTGCCAAATGGAACCGTCCAAGCAAACCTCACAGCCCAAAAGGCGACCCAAAGAAATTCTGCACTTTCCACGACTGCATTGGCCACACCACCGAAGAGTGCCGTCACCTGAAAGATGAAATTGAGAAATTAATCAGGAACGGATGGTTGGCCAACTACGCAGCTAAAAACAAGTCTCAGAAAGAAGTGCCTGAAAAACCCGAAGGGTCAGTGCAGAACCGGATGGTAATCCACGTGATTTCAGGGGGCACTGAGGGCCAGCTCAGTCGAAGAAGTCAAAAAAGGCAAATGCGCGAGCTGAGAAACCAGATCTGCTACGCTGAGAGAGAGGGGAGCCCAAAGGGAGTGACACTAAGTATCACCCCTGATGATGCAGGACGGGTGATATATCCGCACAGTGATCCTCTGGTGCTGTCCCTGGAAATCAGCAACCACATTGTGCGTAGATGTATGGTAGATACAGGCGCATATACAAATCTTTTATACAAGGATGCTTTCGAAAAAATGGGCCTGGAAAAAAGGCATCTACGGCCTGCTCCCGGATCCCTGTACGGATTCAGTGGGGCCGGCGTACTGCCCATGGGCATCATCGACTTGCCTGTAACCTTCGGGGAAGGTTCCGCAGCCCGGAATGTCAGGGCAACCTTTGTTGTTGTGGATGCAAGGTCTGCCTATAATGCCCTGATCGGCAGGGCCACGCTGGACGAAATCGAGGCCGCAATCTCCATCAGAGCTCTCACCATTGCGTATGTCACGGACTTCGGGCTAGAAGGAAAGATACGCGGGGACCAGGAGTCAGCCAGACAATGCTACTCCGTGGCCCTACAAGAGCACGAGAGGGACAGAAAAGGAAAAAGAAAAGCTGACAGTTCCCCCTGCAGGGAAGGCGAAGTCCCAGTCGAGCACCCGACGCCCGACCGCCTGGAACCAGGAGGCGAAAGCATGCTGGTAGACTTAGAACCAGTAAGACAGGTCCTGGTAGGAACAGGTTTAGAGGAATCCTATCAGGCCGAACTGGTCAAACTTCTGAGAAAAAACAAAGACGTGTTTGCCTATTCTGCAGACGAGATGCCCGGCGTTGATCCCTCATGCATCGTTCACAAGCTGAACGTAAGCATGGATGCTCGCCCTGTAAAGCAAAAGAAACGAAACATGTCTGCAGAAAAAGACGCAGCAATCAAGGAAGAAATCGACAAACTCTTGAAAGCAGACTTCATTGAAGTCTGCGACTACCCAGAATGGCTGGCAAATGTTGTCATGGTCAAAAAGTCGTCTGGAGCATGGAGAATGTGCGTCGACTTTACGAACCTCAACAAAGCCTGCCCGAAAGACTGCTACCCGCTCCCTCGGATCGATCAATTGGTAGACGCCACCAGTGGCTACACCATGCTAAGCTTCTTAGACGCCTTTTCAGGCTACCACCAAGTGTACTTGTGGCAGCCAGACAGGGTGAAGTGTGCGTTCATCACCAGTTCGGGCACTTACATGTATAAGATGATGCCCTTCGGGCTCAAAAATGCGGGAGCTACGTACCAGCGTCTGGTTGACAAAGTGTTTGAAAAACAAAAAGGCAGAAACATTGAGGCTTACGTTGATGATGCCATCGTAAAAAGCAGGGAAGACAGGGAGCACCTGACAGACTTACAGGAAACCTTCAATTCCCTGCGCGCTTACAAAATGAAACTAAATCCGAAAAAATGCACGTTTGGAGTACGCTCCGGAAAATTCCTAGGATTCTTGGTCAGTTCTCGGGGTATAGATGCCAACCCTGAAAAAATTCAGGCAGTTCTAAGCCTCCCTGAGCCCAAGACCATCAGGGACATCCAACGCCTGACGGGACGAATGGCCGCCTTGGCACGATTCATAGCCCGATCAGCAGACAGAGCCACTCCTTTTTTCAAAATTCTGAAAGGAAACAAACAGTTCAAATGGGAAAGCGAGCAGAAAGAGGCCTTCGAGCAACTAAAAGACCATCTTAAGAGGCTCCCTACCCTGGCAAGACCAGTAGCAGGAGAGAAACTCTTCCTCTACATTGCAGTAACTAATATAACTGTCAGCGCGGTCATCCTACGGGAAGAGGCAGGCACCCAGCAACCTATATACTTTGTGAGTCATGCGCTGGGGGCAGCTGAGAAGAATTATCCGATGGTTGAAAAAGCCGCCTACGCGGTCATAATTGCAGCCAGGAAGCTCAGACCTTATTTTGACGCGCATCCAGTCATAGTCCTCACCGACCAACCCCTGGAAAAGGTGTTGGAAAAATTCGAAAAATCGGGAAGACTGTTGAAATGGGCAATTGAGCTGAGTGGGCTAGGTATCTCTTACCAGCCGAGAACAGCCATCAAAGCCCAAGCTCTGGCAGACTTTTTGGCTGAGTGCTCCCACTCAGGGGAAGAGGAAGCCCCCGCCCAAGAATGGGTCGTATACACTGATGGGTCCTCAACGGCCAACGGCGCAGGCGCAGGCGTCGTATTAACCAGCCCAGAAGGGACCGACTTTGAGCATGCTCTCAGATTCGTTTTCCCAGCATCAAACAATGAAGCAGAGTATGAAGCAGTACTCGCAGGCGTCAGGCTGGCTAAAGCCGCAGGGGCGGAACGAATTGTTTTAGCAACAGACTCCCAGCTCATCGCCAACCAAATCAATGGAGAATACGAGGCAAGAGACCAAGCAATGGCCGCATACCTAGAGATGGTAAAGGGAGAATTGTCCGGCCTAAAATCATATGAGGTCAAACAAATTCCCCGATCCCAGAACAACAGAGCAGATGCCCTGTCAAAACTGGCAAGCTCCAGTCTGCAGGACATCCGAAGATCCGTATGGGTCGACGTTTTACACGAGAAGTCTACTGAACCCTGTCAAACGATTAGTGCCGTGGAAGAAGAGCTGGAAAGCTGGATGACCCCTCTCGTCCAGTACAAGAGGCACGGCATCTTACCGTCAGACTCGCTACAAAAAAGGAAGATACAGGCTAAAGCAGCCTGGTTCATATTCATTAATGGAGAACTCTACAAAAAATCTTTTACTTACCCCCTGCTTAAATGCCTACGTGCGGATCAGGCCGTTGAAGTATTGGATGATATCCACTCAGGGATTTGTGGGCATCACATTAGCGGGAGGTCGCTGGCCCACAAGGCCCTCAGGGCAGGCTATTACTGGCCAACCATGCTGGCAGATGCCAAGAGCCTGACCCAGAAATGCAGAAAATGCCAACTTTTTGCCCCATCGATCCATGCCCCAGCTCAGGAGCTCAGGCCAATCCTATCTCCCATCCCTTTTGCTCAATGGGGGATGGACATCCTAGGACCCTTCACTGTGGCCACAGGGGGCAGAAAATTCTTAATTGTCGCCATAGACTACTTCACCAAATGGGTGGAGGCTGAAGCAGTACCTAACATCACTGAGCCGGCAGTCAGGAAGGTGATCTGGCGAAATGTCATCACCCGGTTCGGTGTACCAAAAATGCTGGTATTTGACCACGGAAGGCAGTTCGATAATGACCCACTAAGAAACTGGCTGGAAGGCCACAACATCTTGGTCGCCTACTCAGCCGTCTGCCATCCTCAAACCAATGGACAGGCGGAAGCAGCCAACAAACAAATTCTGAACGGCCTGAAGAAAATGGTGGATGACTGCAAAGGCAGGTGGGCTGATGAACTCCCCAGTATACTCTGGTCCATCAGAACGACCAGAAAGGAGTCTACAGGCCAGACCCCATTTGGCCTAGTATATGGAGCAGAGGCTTTATTGCCAATTGAGACAAGGATTCCCTCTCTACGTTCCCTACAGTACAACCAGGCTGAAAATGAAGCCGCAATGGTTGAGGCCCTGGACCTGGTAAATGAGCTAAGAGAGGAAGCCAGTATCAATATCGCTGCCTACCAGCAGCGAATGAGGAAAGCTTTCAATAGCAAAGTCCGACAGAGGAGCTTCCAGGTGGGCGAATTAGTTCTGAGAAAAACACAGGCGATCGGAAAATCAAGAGAGCATGGGAAGCTAAGCGCCAACTGGGAGGGCCCATACCAAATAACTCAGGTTTTGGGTCCAGGCACGTACAGGATAGCCAATCTGGAGGGACAAGAGCTGGACGCTCATTGGAATGCAGATACACTAAAGAAATATTACGTCTAAGCAAGAGTGTAGGCAATTTTCACTTTTACTAGAGTAAAAAGGCGGAGGACGATCAGAAATGTCGACGGCTCCGACCACCCCTATGTCAAGAAAAAAAAAAATTTAAGAGATGAGAAAATGCAGATTTATACTCGTTGCCTGTTCACACTCGCGTCTTTCACACACAAACGAGCAGGGGGCAATAGGGGGAGGCCCCCCTGTTGCCAAAATTGGGAAAAGTGAACCCCCCAACGCAAACCCTGCTTACCTCTGGGCAGGCAGGGGGCAGGCCCCCTGGACTTTGAACGAAAAGCCAGGAGCGGGCCATACCAACAAGGACTGGGGGCAGGCCCCCCAACCTTGTATAAAAAACACGAAAAGCTACCCTGCCTACCTCGGGGCAGGCAGGGGGCGGGCCCCCTGGACTTTGAACGAAAAGCCAGGAGCAGGCCATACCAACAAGGACTGAGGGCAGGCCCCCCAACCTTGTATAAAAAACTCAAAAAGCTACCCTGCTTACCTCTGGGCAGGCAGGGGGCAGGCCCCCTGGACTTTGAACGAAAAGCCAGGAGCAGGCCATACCAACAAGGACTGAGGGCAGGCCCCCCAACCTTGTATAAAAAACGCAAAAAGCTACCCTGCTTACCTCTGGGCAGGCAGGGGGCAGGCCCCCTGGACTTTGAACGAAAAGCCAGGAGCAGGCCATACCAACAAGGACTGGGGGCAGGCCCCCCAACCTTGTATAAAAAACACCAAAAGCTACCCTGCTTACCTCTGGGCAGGCAGGGGGCAGGCCCCCTGGACTTTGAACGAAAAGCCAGGAGCAGGCCATACCAACAAGGACTGGGGGCAGGCCCCCCAACCTTGTATAAAAAACACAAGAAGCTACCCTGCTTACCTCTGGGCAGGCAGGGGGCAGGCCCCCTGGACTTTGAACGAAAAGCCAGGAGCAGGCCATACCTACAAGAACTGGGGGCAGGCCCCCCAACCTTGTATAAAAAACACTGAGGAATCTCCCTTCCTACCCCTAGGCAGGCAGGGGGCAGGCTCCCTAGATTTTAAACAAAAACCAGGGACAGGCCAAGCAAACAAAAACCCTCCTACCTACAGGCGGGTGGGTTGCAAATCAAACTTATGAAGAATCAAAATACACAAGAGCAAACAGAAAATTCACATATAAAAGAAAAAGTAGCGTCGAGGAAATACAAGACAAGTTTTCAAAATTTTCAAGACAAATAGTTACAACCAGGGGTATGGCAGCCGGCCACCAAAGGGCTCGGCGCGCAAAAAGGCAAAGAAGTTAAAGCGTTAGCACAGGCGCAGCAGGAGACGAGCAAGAGCCCTCTGAGGAAGACTGCCCTCCATGTTAAGCAGGGGGAGCGTCTGGACCGGAAGCGTCTCCCTCAGACAGCCTACGCATTTGAGCTTCATCCTTAGCTGTGTAAAGGGCCCGGAAAGCATCTTCGTCAAAACCCGGGAACATCTCCCTGACAGCTTCCATCACAACCTTCAGGCAGGAGTTAGCACCATTAACAAAGCCCGCCGACACCGCCACTTCCACCTCCTGGAGAATCTCACTCTTCTCTTTCTCCCAGCCCTCGGTCTTCGTCGCCAGATCCTCGGTCTTCGCCGCCAAATCGCCAAGGGCCGTCTGCAGATCAGAGTTTGCCTTAGAAAGGCGCTCACCAAGGTCAACAACGCTCTTCTTAGCATGGTCTAGTTCAGCCAAAGCCTTTCTGGCCCGCTCCAGTTCAGCAAAGGCCTGCTGTGCTCTCTTGGACTCCTCTCCCAGGCGAGACACCTCCCGTGTAGCCTTCTCGCTTTCAGACTTCCAGTGGATAGCCCGACCCCTGGCCTCTTCTAGCTCAATCTCCTTTTTCGCCAGCTGATCCTTCAGGCTGGCAATAAGAGCAACGTCCCTTTCAACCGCAGAAAGGCGGTCTGGGTTGGCTAGTTCCTCGTCACTCAGGCGACCAAGGGCGGCCAGCTCCGCGGAAGCCTGCATAATTCGAGAGGTGCGCTTAATATACTGGGTCACTTGACTGGCAGCGGACTTGACTGTTTTGAGAAGATGGTCAGTTAAAACCGCCCCTGAGTCGGAGAGTAGGGCAGAAATATCCTGGCTGTCACCCGCATTGTAGTGGAACTCAACGTTCTCCTCAGATAAAAGGGTGGCGGGGATCTCCGGAGCAAAACGCTTGGGTTCAGGCGTGGCAGTCTCCAAATCCACCACCTGGTCAACGTTAGGGGCCTCCCGACTCCTCTTTCTGATCAGTGACCGAGGGGTACTCTCCCCGGTCTCCTCGGAGCCTGCAGCCCGCGGCTGCGAGGGAATCTGAATCCCTGCTGAAGGGCCCTCTTGTCTGCCAATAGGCGAAGGGGTAGCCTCAAAAGCAATCGCCCTCGCAGCTGGCGAGGGGGTAGCCTTAGAAACCGCCGTCTTGGCGGGCGTAACTCGAGGAGGAGGGGGAAGCCTTGGCCTACTGAATGACAGGCCCTTCAAATGCTTCATCAGATTCTTTTCGCCTCTCTTGAAACCAGGGGGAAGAGAAGGGCGACTTTGGATAACAGTGAGGTGCTCGTCCAGGCCCAGGCGCCTCACCTCCCCCTTTTTCCAGATAAAAGTGGCAAGAGCTGCAAGACAAACAAACAGGCTGTCAAGGCATTTTCAAAATAATAAAGAGTAAGAAGGAATCACCAGCGCTCCTGAACTACCTTTGTCCAGACCCGGATTCATGCCCAACCGGGTCAAATAATTGTCAGTCGCTATAAGCTCCGCATGAGGGAGCCATAAGGTGGGGCCATACACCCCGTACTTGTTAGTATGGCCTGCAAAGTAGGCCGTCAACTCTTTCTCCTTCTCACTTAACTTAACCTCCAAGGCCTTTCCACCCACGCCAGGGTGATACTCCTCAGGGGTCTCCATCCTGGTGTGGACATGATTCCTGAAGTGACGAGGAATCTTCCACCCATGGGTGCTGTGTATGTAAAGGAAGTTGTTCTTCCAATCCCTCAAGCTGTCCATACCAGGCCACACCAAACAGTGTCCCTTCTGCCTCAAGAGGGACCAATAACCAGGGGAGCCCGTACTCCCAGAAGAAACCATCTGTAATCCCACCATAAATCGCAGGGCGTCGATAGAAGGCTCCATGCGGTGAAAAAGACAGGTCCAGACATATGAGATCAACGCCCTGACAGCTGTGGCTGTCAGCTGGGCAACGGCGACGTTCATGCGCCTGAAGATCTCCTCTAAAGCAGGATGGAGGGGAAAGCGAAGGCCGAACTCTAAACATTTATGGTAAACCGCTATGCACCCATCCGGAGGGTTGCATACAGTATCCTTTTCATTGGGGATAACAACTGTATACCCCTCCCCGAAGTTAAAGAGCCGCTCAATCACGACGGCGGCGTTCTTGGCGAGGATCACCCCCCGACTTTTTGGGTCAGGGAAAGTACTCAGAGGGATGCGGTATTTAGTCCTGTCTAAATAATAAACCCTACCCTTTTCCCGACGAACGAGGGGACCGGAAGTTCGGGAAGGGTTAATTTCCAACGCCTCATCGTCCGAATCGACAGCATCGAACGAAGGGGGATCAGGGGAATTACCGCCCCCACTGTCCGCTGAGTATTCCTCCTCAAAATCAACCTCCTTAGAGGAGGAGGCAAAATCCATCCCTTCTCCCCTCTTTGATGGGTCGATAAAGGGCAAAATCCTTTCGCGGGTTCCAGACATGGTTACTCTAAAAAGATACGGAATAAAGGAAATCGAAGAGAGAAAAAAGAGTGGAGGATGAAAATCTGACCTAAGATCGCCTGACAGCACGCCGCAAGCCCGAAAGAAAGAGGTCTCAGGGAAAGGAGGGTGCAAGGTAGGATACGATTCGTCAGTACTCCAGGGTTTTTGACAAGAGAGAGAATGAAAGAAAGATTGAAGGAGGAATGAAGCACAAATGATCAAGAAAGCCAAAGGTTTTATACCAAGGAAAACACCGCATTAATGGTGCCCCAACCATCTCTGCAAGGGAGAGGGCCAATCAGCGGAGCGGCACGCTGCCCAAAAATTCTTTATGCAAAGGGGGGTAATCATAACGAAAGACGTTTGAACTCCCTGAGTGCTCAGAGAAATTAAAGCATGTCCCTCGGGAACATGCGACGCATTAAATGCAAGTGTCCAAAGAAGCAACCTCCCGCTGTCCCAGAACAAGACATCGCCTGCCGAGCTGGAACCCCGTTCCTCCTCAGCCGGCGAGGGCCAATTGATGGGGGTCGGCTACCTGTCATTGGCCGCCTGCCAATCAGGCCCCGAGGCGACCAAGTCCCAGAAGGGGGAAAGGTCTGTCAAGAAGCTTTTCCCATCAGTCACTGGAATCTCCAAGGGTGGCCCCAATCCTTTGGGCCGTCCGCCAAACGGAGTAAACCAAGCCTGCCGCCTGCTTCCAGGGCGTTCCCGCCTGAATGGAGCCGAAGGGAAACCGAGGACCCATCCGTCTTTTTATCTAAGGTAAGGGGAAATGGGTGGACAAGGTAAGTCCACGTGTCGCGCCAACATCCACCCATTTCCCTCCTCTTCTTTCTCTTTTCCTCTCTCTTGTGGGAAGGTATAAATACCTACCCACTTCCCACATGAGAGAGGTTGGATTTTCTCTCTCTAGACTCTTACTCTTAAAACGCCGCCTAGTTCCTCACGAGCTAGGTTCGTAAAAGGCATTTCACGGACTGACTTAGGCATCGGAGAGGGTTTCCTCGGACAACCTCCGAGGCCCTGTGCGTTCATTGTGCAGGGAGCAGGCCATTTTCCGCCGGGAAAGTCCGATTTCAGGAGTGAGAGAAAGGGGAGATCAAGGGAATCAAGCGACTAGTTGCCCGTTATCGATTCAATTACATTACCCGGATTCTAAGCCGGGAGAACCGTTTCCGTAACCGGAACAAAAGAAATCATTCATTCTTAGATATCATTATATCAACCAAAAAATTCCTGGGAATAACAAAACGTACATCATCAATATACTTATTATTATACTTCTTACAAGATACTTGAAAAATCTTCTTTAATTTTTTTAATGTAATTAATTATTATAATTTATTACTAATAGCATGATTCAAGATTTTTTTTTAAGAAAGTGAGATAACGTAAGATATTTATATTTGACAATTATAGAAATTTTTTCAAAGTGTTGCACAATCTTATGTGTACTTAGTTAATCATATGAACAATATTTTAATACCCTATTAGATCAATTATTATACATTTGTTGTGTAAGAAATAAACACGTCTTTTTATACTATCATGAAATTTAAGTACTCATATCAATATATACACGCTACGTACAATATGTATTTGAATTATCTATGTCAAATTGGGTCTCTTACTTTAGATTGATATGTAAATATTATTTGTCATTTTATTTATTAGTTATTACATTTAAAATAAACATAATAATAATAATAATAATAATAATCTGTAGATAATATTGTTGAATGCAAAACTTATAGAGTAACAAGTAAATATTCCACATAAATTAGAGGTGATCATCTACGGGTCGGTCCGCTAGGCCCGGCCCGTTTGACCCGCTAAATAAGTGGACTAGGTGTTCAAAAAATTATTTTTAATGGGTGATGGGTATTAAAAATGGGTCCGCCAAAAATTAACGGGACGGATACAGACAAAAAAAATGTCCACGGGTAAGCCCGTTAGGCCCGTTAATTTAATACTCACAGCAAATGACGATCCACTAAGTGAAAATTCCAACACTTATATGTAATTGGTGAATTGCGTAGCAAGTTTTTTTTTCAACCACACGCATGCTCCAAGTCTCCAACTAAGTGACTATTTTGACTTTATTGTGTGGGTAAATTAAAACTTAAAACCTACATAATTACTTATTCATTATATTCTTCAATCCTCACCACCAATCTTGCTGCAAGTCACCTCTTTCATAATTTTTTTTTTCATTTTTTATTCACCCACTCATCTTTCCTCCAGGATATAAACTATGAAGTTATAGTTATAAATTCGATTGTTGCATTTACTTTTGTGTCTTTTATATAATGCAATTAGGAATATTAGGATTATTCAGTTGAGTGTGCACAACATTAGTTAGCTAATAACGGATATTTTATTTTAGACTTTTTAGCAACCTGGCCCGTGGGCAGGCCCGCTACCCGTAACTAGGGGGTACAGACAACAATACTTAGCTCGCTCTAATGGACATGGGTGGTGTATTTAAGCCCGATGGATAATTTTGAATTAGTTAGGCCCGACCCGTGTCCATCTCAAACCCGCAAATGATCACCTCTAATATAAATATAAATGAATATTGGTACGAATATGTAGTTGAAGATGTAATTTTGTGCGATGTATGCCTATAATTTAATTTGATCGACGTTTAATGCAACTATTAGCTACCTAGAAACACATTCCTGTATGTAGATTGTATTTGTTTATTATTATGCATACTAACTTGATATCATTATCGACGTCACTAAAAATCGACCCGTGCATCGCACGGGCATTCCAACTAGTAGTTATTACTTGAAAATTGAAAAGAAGACATATGATATACTCTCGTTTATGGGTTGCAAGTCTTTTTTAATCTACTCTTTCCGTGACCTTTGTCTCAGTCAATAATTCACACTTTATCTCTTGGATGTTAGTCAATAGTTCACATTTTTGTTTTTGGATAAATTCACCATCTACATTTTACTTTTTGCTAAACAATCATTAATTTTTCTCTTACTATCTTAAATTTTGTTTATAAAACAAATGTGAATTATCTATTGGGAGTAAGGTGGTAATGTGCTATCAAATTCATTTGATCATATAAGAGTATACCGGAAAATGTAATTAGAAAGAGAATATTATAGAATTCGTAAATGACAAATACTCGTAACATACAATAATGTCTAAAATAAAGAAAATTCTAAAATGAAGAATAAAAAAAAAAAAATACTCTATCTGAGTTCCTAACATCGACACCTTTGAATTTTTGGTAAAAAATAAGGAGAAAATGAGTGGCTCGAAAAAGGAGCCAGAGATAAATGAAAGATAAATGTAAATCACATATTTATAACCTAGAATGAAAAGTGGATAAAAATCAAACTCAGCCAATGACTACAGAATAAAAATAAAAAACGGGGGAGTCACGGTCAATGGCCAGAAATTAGTGAAGTCACTTATTATGGAGTAAATGTTTAAACTTAGTGCTCGATCGCATTAATGTCAAGCTTTCTCCACGGCACGTATCCGAGTTTCCTGATGAAAGTGCATTTAATCTACGTCCTCGGGTGAGAAGATCTACCGACAAATTCTGGCTTTCATTTTCTCATTTGGGGCATTTTTTCATCACTGGTTTATCACAGTTAAATTCGTCATAAATTTGTGACGAGTCAAATAGAAGGGATAAAACAAAAAACATGATGGATAGCACATGGATTGTCTTTTCCCAACTGTATTGTTATATTTGACCCGTTATAAATGTGTGACGGATATATTCGTTACGTAAAAGAGACTTACTTCTTTTCATAAAAGTATAGAGTTGTTGTAGTGGTTGTAAATTGGGGTATTTAACAAGAATAATACTCGTATTAATTATTGGGTGTTTTATAACAATAATACTATGTCTGATCACTATTTTTTGCATTATTTCATTAAAATACTCTCACAAATATTAAGGTAATGGGACAAAAAATAGTAATTTGAGGGAATATCAATTTTATTTAATTTGAGAAAAACTAATATTGTATTTGGTCCAATAGTACTCCTATCTTGATTTAGGTGGGTGCACCGGCCCCCATGGGCCCTGACCTGAATTCACTCCGGTAAATAGTTCAATAATGGGTTGGATGTACTTGGACTATTATACACATAAATAACCCAATAAAGATAGAATTCAACACTAAAAAATACGGATTACATAACAAGTTAAATTAAATTGAAGAAACACAGATAAATAATAAAATCGAGGAATTTTCTACATGATACTCCATATTTTTAATTTTTTTTATATGATATCCTGTATTTTTATGATCACATGGTACTCCTCACTTTTATTTTATTATGTCTTTATACTTTAATGACATTTTTCATCTTTTTTGTACTTCCCTTTCTCGTTAATTGTGTTGTTTATACAAAAAAAAGAAGGTTTAAGATTAACATAAACAATCACTTAAGCATGGTTAAAGCAACACAACTAATCGAAAAAGGAAGTAAAAAAAGACGGAAAATGTCATTAAGGGTATGAAGACATAGTACCCTAAAAGTGAGGGGTACCATGTGCGATTATAAAAGTGCATGGGTACCGTATAGAAAAACTAAAAATACGAGGGTACCATGTAGAAAAATCCATTTGATGATGTTTGACAAAATAAAACACTGTTTCATTATTATTATTATTATTATTATTATTATTATTATTATTATTATTATTATTATTATTATTATTAAGGGCAAACTCGATCATCATCTAATATTCAAACACAAATTGAACATATATGTTTCAAAATTTGATATTTAATTCTCTCAAATGACGTTTAAGAAAATTTAAATAAATCGACATACCATTCAGAAATCCCATTGTCCCTATATATGTCAAGATTATGAAGACAATTATAATTGCTAACACAATATCCATTTAATAAATCACTAGTATAGACCCTGTGCAATTATGCATGGTATTATAATAAAAATATTTTACAGTATATTTCTTTAAATTTTAAATATTAATTCATCTCGTTTTAAATATTTCTTTAAAATTTTAAATATTTTCTATATTTTTATACTCTCGGATATGTCATCTCGCATTTCGATACACTTTCACCTCTCTTTTTAATATATTGTAAAATATATATATAACTGTTCTTTTAATAAATGGGTAGTAATGAACACTTTTTTAGTAGTCATTATGTGAATGATCTCGTGGTTTGTAAAAAATAAGTCTTATTTTTCAATATTAAATGAAGAATATTTTTACAAAATGAACCGTCTCACGTATTTGATTTTCTTAATCCATGATTTGTGAAACTTTTTCGTGGGGTGTTTATTGGAAAACCCCGTATTTTATACTCCCATTTTTATTTATCTTTCTTGTTTCCTTATTGGAATGAAATACTCTTTCTTCCCTATTTCTATTTCGGCTTATCAACATGTGGTTTAGAATTAGGGCTCGCTTGAAATGGGGTAATTATTCCGGGGTAATAGAGCAAAAATGAACTAAAAATGAATGAGCTTGAACTTGTTGCTTGGTTGTGACATTTTATAGTGTAAAATGGATATGAGGGATGAATAATTACTCCCATTGGGGGTAATGCATTACTTGGGAGGAGAGGGGAGTAATAATTCCCCCAAATAAGCTAGATTTCCTTAATTTTCTTCATTTCCGCTGAGTATCATCACTACTTTCCGTCATTTTCTAGTTCATTTTTGCTCTATTAACCCGGAATAATTAACCTCATCATTCCAAGCGAGCCCTTGGCCTTACATTTCTCTCCCATCCTTCTTCTCTTTTGAGCCACACATTCCTACACCCTTATTTTCACCCAAAAGTCAAAGGAGAAGATAATTAAAAATCAAAGAGAGTATATTTTTTTCAAAAATTAACGTAAAAAACCTATCTCGAAAATAAAATTAAAATTAAATTGCAATCCAATGAAATACTCTTTTTTTGTCACAAAGTTAATGACATCATATTACAAAATTTCTTAAATCATTTCCATATAATGTTTGTTTTTGCCATTTTCTATTAGCATTAATGACAATTAATATGTTAATTCATTTATTCATTTAGACCCGTGCATAATCGCACGATAGATTTTATTTGTAACTTTTACGGATATTCAATCATTCATTTCAACGCGAAGTGAATAATTCAGTAGATAAATTTGCTCAAATTATCTTAATTACTTTTTTATCTTGCTAAATTGCGTTTAATTTGTACTCCCTCCTCCACATTGATGTTCCCACTTCAATGTGGCACATTGATTAAGAAATGGATAATGAATTGTGGTAAATTGTTTGGTGGGGTTCAAGATGTCAAATCACAAAAAGTAACCAATAGGAAGAGAGTATGATGGATGAATAAGGAAAGTTTTGAAGTGGGAAAATCTTAGTGGAAAGATCTTAGTGGGGGGGGAGAGAGAGTAAGATTTATAATTTTATAAAATACAACTAATGTACTCCCTCAGTCTCATCATTTTTTTTATTTTATATTATTTGTGAGAAATATTTTAATCAAAATACAACAAATGATCGAGACGGAAAGAGTAATCATTAACCTTTTTTTAATTAATTGCATTTATATATAATATTTGATACATTAAAGTTAATTATTATTAATGACGGTTTCCGTATTTAGATATTAGCATCTGAAGCAAAAAAACTAAGAGAGTTAATATGGTATAATAACATTAAAAACAGATTATTTTTCTTAATTTTTCTTAATTGAGATATTAGAGCATATAACTTTAGGGTTAATTTAGTGATAATTAAATCAGTAAGATATTGGAGTGTAGCGGTAGAGAAGAATACTACTGAGATCGATCTACATATAGCTTACTTCGCTAATTTTTCCAATCCCTTTTAATTTTGATGGTAGAGTTAATCTCTTAGTGGTGAGGGGATGCAATTGGAAGATCCTAAACTTTTACGCATCAAGTTAATTGAATTTCATACAAAATACGGACTACAATTTAAAAGGTGAATAAAAGTATTCCGTATATAACTAGCCAATGGGGCCGGAATCCTAAAACTAGTTGGAATACTCTGAAAATTATGTGTAGTGATTGAAAACTTTTGATAGCATATAGTCAGTGATCCAATAACTATTGTTATAACAGCTACTCTCCTGTGTCCAATATAACCTCATTTAAGTAGAAAAGATATCTAAGGTACTTTTTATACTATTTCTTATACTATTTTGTCCTTTTTATGTAAACAAATCGTATTTTAACACGTTATAAATTTGTGATGAATAATTATGTCACAAACAAGAATCTGTGTTGTTAAAATAGGGTGATATCCTCCGATGTTCTTTTTTTTTTTTACAAAATACCTGTCCGTACATTAATCAATCATATTAGCAACAAGATCATTATACTCGTATGTTTCATTATCCACTAAGGAATGATCTCTATGACTACTACTTGTTCCTTTGATTTTCACAGATTCTTGTTTAAGACGGAGATATCCGTCATACACATAAAAGTGGTCAAATATTATATCATATGCATAAATAAGACAAATGTTTTGCTCAAAACAATGTACTTTTGTCATTTTCAAAATGTTTGATTCATTATAATCTTGTGACAGATATACTCATCACAAGGGAGACTAACGGTTAATTTTGTGCTATTAATTGGAGTAACATTCCTAGTCATCAATAATTAAAAAAACATCATACCTCAAATGAAAAACGAAGTTGGCATCTGTAATAATATCAAGTTGCACGTTAAGATCTAGATGAGACACCCTAGAAAATAAGTCTCGAATTAGATTTTACTCCCTCTATTATAAAACGACTAAATACATATGTTGTTTAATCCAAAAAAATAAAAATAAAGGCGGAGTCCCAACTTTTATTAACCATGCAAACTATACATTCTGTATATAGCATTAATATAACAGTGGTGAGGAAAACAAGGAGGGGGATTGGAAGCTAAGGTTGAGTATTATGAGGCAGTTCTTCAAGATACATTTTTACATCTCCATTTCTACATTTGCTTTCTTAGCACTAATTGCTATACTTCTTCAATCCAAAGCTTCAAGGGGTTTGCCTTATTATAATCTCTTCTTTTTCCCATCATCAAACTTCAAATCGCCTCAAACAACTAGTAGCATCGACAATAATAATGGCACGACAACGACTTCATCATCACCTTCTTCTTTATATGACCCTCTCGCTCACTCTCTTGCCGTTATTCATAATACGTCTACTTTATTCAAATCCGTAAGTTTGCTTCACTTTCTTACCGTGTATTATTAATTTTTCACTTTTAGATCATATATCTACCTGAGTGGCTGTCTTACTTACCGTACCATAAATATTGAAACTTAAATTAAGGGATTTTCTACGTGGTATCCCGTGTTTTTAATTTTTCTATATGATATCTATCTATTTTTATAATCATAGATGATACACATCACTTTTAGTACAATGAGAGGATTATACAGCCAGTTGTACATAACTCTATGTACAAGTGGTTTTAAGATTTTGAACTTTATGACAAAGGTTTTGAGTTTTGATGTAAACTTTCTGAGCTTTAGTGTAAAGTTGTCGAGTTAAATGACATGTTTAAGCTCAAAAACTTACAACTCAGCTCAGAAACTTTTATAAGCTAAATAAATATATATATACAAAAAACTCAACAATTTTACCTTGGTTGTACAATGTTATTGTATAATCCTATTTTTCCTTTTAGTATATTAGGTCTTCCTACCCTCAAGGACATTTCCGTCTTTTTTACTTCTTTTTCCGTTAGTTGTGTTCTGATCACTTATGCTTGTCGATCATGTAAACCGACACCCTAGCGCATACAATTTGGTGGGCCGATGTCACATATGCTTGTCATTTTAATTATGTTCCGAATTTTTGGTAGTTTACTTAATAGGAGATGCATTGTTATTATTTATAGGAGGAGAAAAGGCATAGAGCGATGATGAGATTGCGCAACGCAATTGATGATGTGTTAAGGGGAAGGAAGAAAGACGAAAACATAGAAAATGTGGAAATGGAACTTACAAGGGCAAGGGCATTGATCAAAGAAGCATTTCAAGGTAGAAATAGTAGTAGTTCCGTTGAAGTTGCTCATTTTGGTGAGGTTGATTATGTGCCAAAAGGTGGTATATACAAGAACGCTTTTGCTTTTCATAGGTATGTCACACGATCCCTTTGCTTGTATCTACACAATTGTATTCGTCTATTGCAGTCATTTTCACAAATTTCTTCTTGTACGGTTAGAAATAAAGATTCCGTATTAGGTAAAAGAAATGCATCAATATGTAAGAAAAAAGTTTTAGACTCTTACTCCATTAATTAAGGAACACGTTGAGTCCAGAGAATCATATCCTTATCCATGGAGATTTTTTTCTCCATGGAAAGAGCGGAGAAAAAAAACCTTCATGATATTTTTTATCCACGAAGTTTTTCTCCATGTGATGGAGAAGTAGAAAATTATCCATGCACACAGGGGCGGATGCAGGATTTTAGATAAGGGAGAACACAATTTTTTTTCCTTATATTTTCCATATTTAAATTTTAGTTTTTGAAATTATGTCCAATAATAAAATTGTCGATTCTCCATTGGGTTTTTATAGTACAACAATGTTATTTTAGTATCATTTGGTATTGTTGAACACTTGAAATTATATACTACCTCTGTTTTAATGAAAATTTCCACTTAAAAAGGGGCATTTTTTTAAGGATAATAATAAAATATTTAAAAGTAGAAAGAGTGTAAACTAGGTGAGCCATCTAGGTAGGAGTGAAGAGTGAAAGTTATCAAAGAAATTTATGAAAAAAGAAAAGTGGAAGTTTTCAATGAAACGGATGGAGTATTATTTCAATACTAACATAAACATTAAATAGTAGATTGCCTATTTTTTTCCCTCTTTTCTTATTGAGCTGAGTTTGATTTTCTTATCTCTTTTCATTTAATGAAAGTTTTCCACTACTCATTAAATACTAACATAAACATTAAATAGTAGATTGCCTATTTTCTTCCCTCTTTTCTTATTGTACTTAGTTTGATTTTCTTCTCTCTTTCCATTTAATGAAAGTTTTCCACTACTCATTAATTAATATAATATTCATCTCTCCTACTTTTTCAGCCACTTTTCCTCATTTAATCAATATAATATTCTTCTTTCCTACTTTTCCATTCACTTTTTCTCATTTAATTAATATAATATTTTTCTTTTAATTTTTCATTTCAACTTTCATATTCTATTAATATAATACTCCCTCCTTATTTTCCTTCCTAAAAAGAAAGGGGAAGAAAATAAAGGACTTGAGGTAAGAGGTTTAGGGTTCAATTCCTTACTTTAACCATTTTTATCTATGCATCGGGCAAGGCTAAAAGGCCCCCAACTAAAAGAGGTTTAGAGTTCAATTCCTTATTATAACAATTTTTATCTATGCATGGCCGAACCTGAAAATTAGACTAAAAGGAGGTACAAAGATTTGAACCTGGTCACCTCACCCATAAAATGGACCATCTACCACTGCACTACAATTAGAAATAATAACAAAAAATATAATAATAAATAAATATTTCTGGAACTTGAAGGTGGGCAAGTGCCTATCTAGGCCCACCCCCAGATCTGCCCCTGCATGAACATGGAGAAATTATGGAGAAAAATTAGTGAAAAGTTACCCCAATTGTTCATAAAATAGGTAGACCCTCTTCTTTTTTGCTTTAATTTGTATTGGTTTAATCATTCATGGATAGATGTTTTTTTTTTAAATTCATAAGATGGACAAATGAGTTAGATAACTATGGGTCCCACTTATAGAGAATTTTTTTATCCATTGATATGGATGCTCTAAGAGTCTAAGGGTATGACTTATGAGTTGTAAAATAAGTCTCATGTTAGAAACTTTTTTTATTTGCCTTTTATACGGAGCATCATTTTATTAAGGGTAGGTTTACTAAGAAATTCTTATCATGTAAGCAGGGCCGTCTCAAGAAATTTGGAGGCCCGGTTCAGAATTTAAAATAAAGGCCCCATTTGATCAATAATAATAATACTCCGTAATAATTTTAATAGTAGAATATCCAAGTTGCATTATGATTTTTTTTTCACAAGTAAATTTCTTATTTGAGTGGTGTTTTTGCCCAACAGTTTAGTAAAAAATTTGAGCATTAAAATAATCATTCTATAAATTTTTTCCACCAACGAGTGATTACTTGATGACTCAAATCATTCTCGTTATAGTCACATTTTTTTATCATCACCATTATCATGTAAATCACATTATAAGCGTCGTACTCTATGATCTATATTTCTTTTCGTATTAATTCAAGAGCTTTTTCTACTCCATATTGTGTTAGTAGTTTTTATGGGTAGTGAATGGTTATAAATAATTTTTTAAAAAGAAGAACAAGGAAATTTAAATTAGAAACTTGTGTTATTTATTGTATATAGAGTTAAATTGGGATGTCAATATAATAAAGTTTCTCAATTTACACAAATTTCCATACAAAGAGGAATTGATGAATTGAGTAGCCAGTCAATAATAAAATGAAAAAAAATTGATGAATTGAGTAGCCAATCAATAATAAAAAGAAAAAAAGAAAAAGGGAGCAACCGGGACTCGAACTCATGTCCTTCAATAGGAATGTCAACAGTTCAACCACTAGGCAACTTTGATTTTTTTATGAAAAATCAGACCACCAAATATAATTTATGAGGCCCCAAAAATTTGGAGGCCCGGTTCAAATGTTCCTATTGCGCCCCCATTAGACGGGCCTGCATGTAAGAGGTGTTTCAATAACGTTATTGAGATTTTCTCTATCTAAAGTTTGACAAATTCTTGTTTGTGGCGAGAATACCCATCATAAGTGTGACGGGTCAAGTAGTTGGGAAAAAAGACAAACAAAAATTTAGGGAAGAGTAAAAGTCGTGTCTCATCAATTCAAGTGGAAGTATAATTTGACCCATTATAAACTTAAAGACGGATAACCTGTTTGTTTTGTTAACGTCAATTTCATTTATAAAATGGATACTTTAAAAAGAATATTTCATGATTGTTATTCATTTAGCGGTAAGCTAGATGATGCATAACAAGTAATACGAGGGACTTATTCACACAAATTAGAGCATAGATTCAAGCGACCATACACCCTCGCTGTCTCGCATAGCAAGGGGTGGAAGAACAATAAGATGCGTTGAAAACTTATGATCACTTGAACCCTATTTTTGTAAATCGTTTTATTTGAACCTTAATTTGTACTACTAATTATGCACTATTTAAGAGAGAAAAGATTATGTAGAATTGATGATATATTGTGAATAATGCAGGAGCTACCTATTAATGGAGAAAATGTTCAAGATATATATCTACGAAGAAGGGGAGCCACCCCTGTTTCATTATGGAATATGCAAAAACATATACTCAGTTGAAGGCATTTTTATCAACTCCATGGAGGACACTCAATATAGGACTCAAAATCCAAATGAAGCTCACGTTTTCTTTCTCCCATTTAGCATAGTTATGATACTTGAACACCTTTTCGATCCGAATGTACGTGACAAGGCGGTCTTAGAACGTACGATTGTTGATTACATCAATGTTATATCAACCAAGTATCCATTTTGGAATACAAGCCTTGGGGCTGATCACTTCATGCTTTCTTGCCACGATTGGGTATGCATGCATGCTTCTACATGAATTTTAAGTATGAATTTCGACAACGCCGACCAATAATCCTGTATTTACGTACAATACTCCCTCCGTTCCAATGAATTGTTTGCCTATTTCAAGTTGGGGCGTCTCAATGAATTGTTTGTCTTTCTATTTTAGGAATGTTTTTTATATGTAATTTGACCCTTTTCATGAGTTTTGCTCCACATGTCACTTCCTCATTAGATCCCTTGCCCTTGGTGCCAAAAAGAAAGGCAAACAATTCATTGAAACGGAGGGAGTATCATTTTTGATACGTTCAATAACAAGTGTGTCCATGCATTTAATTAATTTGCAGGGGCCTAGAGCAACATGGTACCATCCGCTATTATACTTCCATTCCATACGAGCGTTATGCAATGCCAACACATCCGAGAACTTCAACCCAAGAAAAGATGCATCCATTCCCGAAATCAATCTAGTTAATGGAGAAGTTGATGGCCTAATAAGCAATGGGTCATCACCATCTGATCGGACCATCCTCGGGTTCTTTGCGGGGGGGTTGCACGGCCACATTAGACCACTCCTCCTTAAACACTGGAAAGACGACAAAGATAAAGACTTGCAAATTTATGAGGAACTCCCCAAGGAACTTTCATATTTGGACATGATGAGTAAAGCAAAGTATTGCATTTGCCCCAGTGGGTTTGAAGTTGCCAGCCCTCGAATTGTCGAAGCCATTTACACGGGGTGTGTTCCGGTGTTGATCTCTCAAAACTACATCCTTCCATATAGCGATGTTCTAGATTGGGATGAGTTTTCGGTCCGAGTTTCAGTGAGCCAGATCCCAGACCTTAAGAAGATATTGATGGATATACCTTATGATAATTATGTGAAGATGTACGAGGGAGTGAAGCAAGTGCAACGCCATTTTATTATCAACAACCCTCCTAAAAGATATGATGTTTTTCACATGACTATTCATTCTATTTGGCTTCGACGCTTAAATGTACGTCTTCATAGTTGAAACATACCGATAATACACCTACACCATACAAGTTTTACAAAGTTTTTATTTTTTGGCCAGCAGGCGGAGAGAAAATGAGATTACATATTGTTTGGGCTATGAGAGTTCATATATAATCCCCTATTAGACAGCACCGAAAAAAAGAAAACAACTAAAAGTAAAGCCAAAAGAGAAAAGCGACAGTAGACTAAGACGAGTTGATGATGACTGAAAGATTGGGCTGGTGAACACATTTTGTAGACACCCGCATTTTGCCTGCTCGTGCTGTAGCAGTCTCCAACAAAACACCCGATGATGATCGGACGCTAACATGCATCAATACGCTCGAATAAGAACTCAGAATCAATAGTATCCAACGTGGGCACTTAGCGGAGTACAAACTCTCAAAACCAACCTTAAATCCAGACTCATTGGGTCATTTCCAATAAAATAAAGCTATTTTGAGCTAACACCGCCACCGGGGGCAAAACCGTCTTTTGTCGACCGAGTCAAAGCCGGTCAAAGTCGAAAACCGAAAAAAAAACAAACCCAAAAAGCGTCTAATACATTCAAAGCTAAAGTCAAAATGGAATCCGTTATTGCCTCGAAAATAAGCCGGATACCAATCCGTATTTTGAGTAACTTCCGATACGCGCAATTCAAGTCGCTTGCATCCAGGCGCCCCATAACTGAGCCGCCTCCACTGGGGCGCCCCAAAAGTGAGTCTCTAGCCTCCGGGCATCCGAATTCTGGGTCAGATCATTTCGCAAAACTCTATAAATACACCCTCACGTCCGACGTTTCAAGGGTCAGAAAAATCATTTCTCGAAGTCATTAAGCAGAAAACCAAGAGCATTCTTCCTCCCCTATACACACCTTAACTCACTTACATACACGGAACCGCTCTCCGTGTCTACAATGATACTCCGCGAGCCCGTATTTTGAAACATTGACATGTAGGTTGAGGGTGTTCAAACCCCGCTTTCTAATCCTTGATACTCGTTTATTTATCGCATTACTAACAGTACTAACATTACTAACTTTACATTTTGTATCTAACATTTTATTTCTCGTTCCTAACATTACTAACTTTACATTTTCGCATACTAACTTTTACTTATCGTTATAATAACACCGCGCATACTATTACAAAAAAACTATTTTCAAAATCGATTCGAGCAAACGTGCGATGACGCTAAATCGAGCGTCGTAGGCCTTAAAGGCCAAACTATGACGTCGAAATGCAAAGGGCCTAATGTTTGCGACGTCAAATCAAACTTTTCGATTGAACACATTCGATAACTAACGCTGTCTAAAGTCTGTATAACCCCCCGAACAGGTCGCACCGGAGGTGGTGCGCCAATATTGAGGTGCGCCGCCCCAGGCGTCTAAGGGTCAGGGCGCCTTAGGGCGTGCGCCTGACTCTTTGGGTTATAACGCGATTGCAATAATTCTTTGTCAAGCATCTTCGATATCATTTTCAAATGTCGTTCTAAATGCCCGATGCCGATTCCGTGATCGAATGTCGCGCATAAAAGAGCTATCGATACTTGAAGTGATATGAAACCCTATGACGTCAATCCGAGAGTTGTACGGTCTACGCAACCCGATAACCACAATACGAAGGGCTCCGATATTCGTATTAAGTCAATACGATCGATCTATCATAAATCGAGATGATTAAGGACAAGTACCCCATTATGGTCAATGTAACACCCCGTTATTTTCAGAGTCATTTATAAGGTGTTACTTTTCTATTTTAATTATATCGGATTTTAAGTTGGAAAAATATTTTCAATGTCGTTATAAAATTTAAAGTATTCTGAGCCTTTATAAAGTAAACCGTTTTTTTGGCCTATTTTAAAAGCGGAACGTTAATTTAAAATCGACGTATTTTTGACTTGGACTCCATCTCAAACACAAAAAAAAGAAAAAAAAACTAAATTCTATTAAAACCCTCGTACCCCCAATTTCCCCACCCCACCATATAATTCAATCCATTCTTTCTCTGCGGCTTCTATCTTTTTTTTTTTTTTCAATTTATCGGTCTTAATCGACAAATCAATCCTGATCCTTGCTTACATCAACGTGTTTTACATCCTCCATCTAATTGTAAGTTTCTCAGTCAATTATCTTCTTTGTTTTTTTTATCATAATCCGTGGGTCAAATAAAGAGTTCGTGTTAGTGTCGGGATTTGTGTCCTGGGAACAATTTGTTGATAGGTGATTATAGATTGTTACGATACGGTAAACCCATTACTCGTGGTTTAGTAACCGTGGTGTGAACGATTTCAATTGACATTGTCGAACCTTGTCAAAGTAAAATTTGGATAATAAGTAAGATGATGGATGATTTTATTTATTAGTACATAATGTTTAATGAGATTTAGGCGGGGAGGAGTACAGGTGAACTATTGACAAAGAAATTGATGATTCTGTGATGATGCGAGAGTGATGGTATTTTGATACAAGTTGTTGACAATATGTTAACATGCGTGTCACATGTTATGGAAGCCTAGGTTGTTAGTTTTAGAGATTACTGATCATGTTTGCTTTAGTTATTTGGTTTGATAATGTGATACGGAGTATT
The DNA here is from genome assembly GCA_958450325.1 of Agrostemma githago. NCBI lineage: Eukaryota > Viridiplantae > Streptophyta > Magnoliopsida > Caryophyllales > Caryophyllaceae > Agrostemma > Agrostemma githago. The sequence goes on from OY288239.1 coordinate 14,173,255, forward strand.
AAGGATTTGAGATTTTAAAGAGGGCCGTGTTCAAAGTCGTTATCTCTAGAGCTTGAGTAATGGGTGAATTAATTACAGGAGTGAGAGTCTGAGTGACGTTGTATGATACTAGGTTGATATAGTACATTAGGTTCACATTCACTTTAGACATAGATCACTGAACCGTTTATATTATTCGTAGCTTGTGGGTTCGAGGAGAAAGAATTTTTGGATTAATACTAGCTGAGTTTTGACCGTCTCGAGAGGTAAGGACGTTTTACCCTTTTCACGTTTAAGTAAAGAGCATGTCTGGTTTAAATTATATTTTTGAAACAGTTTTACAATTATTTTGTCAACGATGAATTTTTATGATACTCTTGTAATATTTTGGATATTGGAACTTTGTGACAAGTCATATATTGGAATTATTTTGGTACAATTTTGGTGGTTATAACAGACTCTGGGAGCTCTGTTGGTCTATGAGGTTAAGGTGCGTCTGGGACGTCCCTGGGATTTCGTCCCGAAACTGAACTCCTAGCCCGAGTTGTGTTAAGTGGGGTTTTTCCGGCTCCTCACTTGCTAGGTAGTTAGACTTCCTCCTTTGGCAGCCTCATCCTACTGACTGCCCAATTGTGAGTAGTGCGCACTATAGTAAGTCTAGCTAAGCATAGGTGGTACCTCTAGATCGTGCGAAAGGGTAGGACCTTGGCACACAGGTGGAAACAATATATTTTGGTTGGTTTTGGTTTTGACTACTATTTTCACAGTATTTTGGTTTGGTATTGAGACAATAATATTTAACTCTGATTTCAGTTTACTACAAATTATAATTATTATCTTACGTTCTCAACATAATATATTTTACTCAGCTTTGCTGACGTTCTTTTGTTTTGGGTCGTTCCCCCGCTGGAACCTGTACCTATTTGTGTTTTGGGTACAGTTGATAGGTACAATTAATATGCTGCGTGGGTGCATTTGGTTTGGGATGCTGAGCGAGGAAGGATTTTATTATTTAACGTTTAACTCCAAACTATTTATATTTATGTTGAATTGTGGGTTGAAGTTGTTTTAAACCGTTTTGAATTTTGTGGGACTTAAGTCTTCCGTTGCAACGTTTTCATTTAATTATTTGTCGGATTTACATTTCTTTTTAATTCATAAACTATTCTTTTGCCTTGCATTTGGCCTTGCGAGCTAAATGCGGAGTAACGACTTTAAATTTTCCTATTTTATTCTGTTATTTTGGTCGCGAAAATTTAGGGCTGTTACAGTTGGTATCAGAGAAATAGGTCTTTCCGAAAAGTTTTGCAAAATTTGAAATGGTTTATAAAAAAAAAAATCCTTCTTTTTAAACCGAGAGTGTTGGGTGGATTGGGTGTATTGCATACGCATGAATTATGTTATTTATATCTATATATATTTATATTTGTCATGTTTAGTACTATTATTATCCTTACCTAATTGAAATGTGATAGAGATACTACTTACATTAATATTGTGATTTAATCTTCTTATACTTAGACTTAATAGAATATTGTTTACTTCTATCGTGACAATGTCTCAAAGAAATGAAAACAATGATATGCCCGCTATGATGGCACAATTGTTAGCTCAGAATGCAGCTCTTATCGAAGCTGTACAACAAATGACTGCTATTACCCGAAATATGAATGATAGGGTCGAGAATGAGAATGATCCTACACCCACTGTTACTGGAATGTCTGAAGCGGTACAGAAGAAGAAACCGCCGACTTTTACTGGGAAAGGGGATCCAAATGAACTAGATAATTGGGTTAGGGAGATGGAGAAAATTTTTCTAGTTGTAGGTTGTCCACATGAATTTCAGGCTAGGATTGCCGTCTTCTATCTGAAGGAAGAGGCGGACATTTGGTGGCAGACCGTTAAAGAAGACTTTATGAAACCAATTAGGATAAGAAACCCAAATGGCAGACACACATTATATGATAAAGACTGGGATACTCTTAAGGAAATGTTAGAAGCAGAATTTTTCCCAGAACATGTGAAACATCAAAAATTAGCTGAATTTGGAGACCTAAAACAAACCGATGAGATGAGTGTGAAAGACTTTTATAATAAATTTGTTGAACTTAGTCGTTTTGCTAAGGAGCTAGTGCCAACTGAGGGGATTAAAGCATCTAGGTTTGAGGATAAGTTACATTGGAAGATTAAGGGTAGATTTGCTGGAGAGACATTTACTTCATTAAGAGATGTTTATGCTAGGGCTGTTAATATTGAGAGGAGTAATCAGAAGATTGAGACTGAGATGGTAAGTACTGGGACTAAGAAGAGAGAATTTCAGGGGAATCAATCAGACATCCCAGCGAAGAAAGGGAATTTCAATACTAACAATAACACTCAACAAAAATCCCGATCTTTTGGAGGGAATGGGAAGGAAGAAGGTAATAGCTGGAGAGGTAACCAGGGAACAACTAATGACTTTACCCCACATTACTACTGTAAGTTATGCAAGGGAGATCACCCAGGCGTTGACTGTCAGGGAAATAAGGTGACATGCTACTGGTGCGGGAAGTTAGGATATCGAGAATTCGAGTGTAGGAACAAGAAGGCAGGGAAACCTCGTGCTACGCAATCTGCTAGTGCTAGTGTGAATCAGAATAACCGATTTGAGGGTCAAGGGAACACACAGAATTTTGGTAGGTCCGCAACTAACAATAATTTTAGGAATCCAGCTCCAACTCAGACCCACATTATCGCAGCTAGTAAACCCGCGGGCCAAGTAAATGCTGCACAGAATAGCAAAAAGCCTACTGGGAAGCTCTATGTCATGAATAGGGAGGAAGCCGAAAACACGGACATCGTTTCGGGTAATTTTCTAGTGAAATTTATTTTAGCTCATGTTTTATTTGATTCTGGTGCATCTCACTCTTTTATTTAGACTAAGTTTGTGGATAAAATGAAAGTTGAACCTATTGAAATTGTGGATTATGATTTTGCCATGCCATCTGGGGACTTAGTAAATTGTAAGAGGGTTTATTGGGATGTGTCAGTTTGTTTTTTTTATTGGTGATCATGATTTTAAGGCAAACCTGATAGAATCTCCATTACCCTACTTTGATGTTATTTTGGGGATGATTTAGGCCTAGTGTGCCGCCTTGGGGTGACCCTGATTTTTTTCTTGTGGAAAAAGAATGATGAAACTTTAAGATTATGTATTGATTATTGGGAATTGGGTCAAGTTACTATATAGAATAAGATTCCCTTACCTAGGATTGATGACTTATTTGACCAGTTGAAGGGAGCTTTTATTTTTCCTAAAATTGATATGCAATTTGAGTACCATCAATTAATGATAGCGCTTAAGGATTTATCTAAGAGTACATTTTCTACTGGATATATATATTGTCATTGTGAGTTTATTGTGATGCTTTTTGGGTTGATTAGTGCACCTGATGTGTTTATGGACTTAGGTGAACCGAACTTTGAGGACTGGCCTAAATAAATTGTTGTGATATTCATTGATGACATAGTTTTTTTTAAAAGAATGAGGAACATTTACGATTTATCCTAGACATTTTGAGAGAAAATTAGTATTTGTTAAAGTTTTGAGGTGTGATTTTTTTGGCTGGTACGAGTAATTTTGGGGAATATTATATCTAAGGATGGAGTATTATTAGTAGATCCTGCTAAGATTGTTAAGAAATGATCTAACCCGGAATTTGTGACTGAAATTCATAACTTTTTGAGATTAGCTGGTTACATTAGAGATTTGTAAAGAACTTTTCCATAATAGGTAGACCAGTGGCCACACTAATAAGGAAAACCACAAAATTTTATTGGGATGAGAGGTGTGAGGAATCGTTTCGAATTTAAAGGAAAAATTGACACTGCTTTAGGATTTGCCTTACCGGATGGAAATGAAGCTTATGATATTTATTAATATGCTTTTTAAGAATGAACTAGGTTGTGTTTTCAGTAGAATAAGAAAGTAATCGTTTATGCGTTTAGGCAGTTGCACCGTTATGAAAAATTACCCTACTTATGATCTAGACTAAGCAGCCGTAGTAGTTGCCTAAGAAAATTTGGAGACATACTATTTGGGGACCATTTAAAGTTTTTATGATCGTAAATTTTAAGATATATATTTACCCTTTAGGAGCTAATCGTGAGATAAAGATGCTGGTTGGATTTGATTGAGGACTATAAGTTCGAGATTCAGTATCAGGTAAGAAAAGCCAATGTGGTGGCTGATGCTTGGAGTATGAGTTAGATCCTTTAGGAGTTTCCGAGTGGAAGTGGAGTTTAATCTTTATGGATTTTATAGTTGGGTTGTTAAGGTCAGAGGAAGGTAATAATATGATTTGGGTTATAATTAATAACTAAGCGTGCACATTTTATTACCATGAAGGATATGTGAGAGAGGAAGCAACTTGGTGATGCTTATATACATTATGTGGTAGGACTTCATGGGATTTCAAAGGATATTATATTAGGTAGCAAACATGGTGAATTTTTCGTGCTTCGAGGACGAAGCTTTATTTTAAGGTGGGTAGAAATATACGTGACTACTTGTTTTTATGGTAAACTAAACATGTTCTTGTGTGATTTCATACTAATATCGATTTATTGGTCACAAATGTGAATATTTTGGCTATTATCGATGCTTAATAAGCACAATGTCATTGGTTATTGGTTATTACTTGAACTTGACTTGTTTACACTTGTTTGTGGTTTGTTTGTGCTCAACGCACATATTGGTAGTTTTTGTGCTCAACGTACATATTGGTGGTTTGGTAGTATTAACCATATTTACTTGATTGATTGATTGATTTTGTGCATCATGCACTTGTAAAATGGTTGAACTTGTGAATTTCAAATTTTGAAATTTATTTAAATATTTTTGTCCGACATGCTCTTAACTTGGCAAGTGATACTTTACCTTAAAGGAGTATGAGAATTGTGGTTGTTTCGAACTTTGATATTATCTTATGGAATTAGGTGATTTTATCTTGTGGATTTAGGTGATGTGAGTTGTATACTATGAAATTTGAGAAATTAGAAGCTTTTTAATTTGAGGAAATTAGAAATGTGTCATATATTAAAGGTTGTGTCTGTTTTGACGGATTTTGGATATATGGAGTAAATGATTTATTTTGGAGATATATGAAGAATTTTGGTGGATTTTGGATATATGGAGTGAGCGGGTCATTTTGAACATTCGTGAGTAATGTGAGACTTTATTTTCGAGGATGAGTTTATACTTCGAGGACGAAGTTTCGTTTTAAGGAGGGAAGTCTGTAACACCCCGTTATTTTCAGAGTCATTTATAAGGTGTTACTTTTCTATTTTAATTATATCGGATTTTAAGTTGGAAAAATATTTTCAATGTCGTTATAAAATTTAAAGTATTCTGAGCCTTTATAAAGTAAACCGTTTTTTTGGACTATTTTAAAAGCGGAACGTTAATTTAAAATCGACGTATTTTTGACTTGGACTCCATCTCAAACACAAAAAGAAAAAAAAACTAAATTCTATTAAAATCCTCGTACCCCCAATTTCCCCACCCCACCATATCATTCAATCCATTCTTTCTCTGCGACTTCTATCTTCTTCTTCTTCTTCTTTTTTTTTTTTTTTTTCAATTTATCGGTCTTAATCGACAAATCAATCCTGATCCTTGCTTACATCAACGTGTTTTACATCCTCCATCTAATTGTAAGTTTCTCAGTCAATTATCTTCTTTGTTTTTTTATCATAATCCGTGGGTCAAATAAAGAGTTCGTGTTAGTGTCGGGATTTGTGTCCTGGGAACAATTTGTTGATAGGTGATTATAGATTGTTACGATACGGTAAACCCATTACTCGTGGTTTAGTAACCGTGGTGTGAACGATTTCAATTGACATTGTCGAACCTTGTCAAAGTAAAATTTGGATAATAAGTAAGATGATGGATGATTTTATTTATTAGTACATAATGTTTAATGAGATTTAGGCGGGGAGGAGTACAGATGAACTATTGACAAAGAAATTGATGATTATGTGATGATGCGAGAGTGATGGTATTTTGATACAAGTTGTTGACAATATGTTAACATGCGTGTCACATGTTATGGAAGCCTAGGTGTTTAGTTTTAGAGATTACTGATCATGTTTGCTTTAGTTATTTGGTTTGATAATGTGATACGGAGTATTAAGGATTTGAGATTTTAAAGAGGGCCGTGTTCAAAGTCGTTATCTCTAGAGCTTGAGTAATGGGTGAATTAATTACAGGAGTGAGAGTCTGAGTGACGTTGTATGATACTAGGTTGATATAGTACATTAGGTTCACATTCACTTTAGACATAGATCACTGAACCGTTTATATTATTTGTAGCTTGTGGGTTCGAGGAGAAAGAATTTTTGGATTAATACTAGCTGAGTTTTGACCGTCTCGAGAGGTAAGGACGTTTTACCCTTTTCACGTTTAAGTAAAGAGCATGTCCGGTTTAAATTATATTTTTGAAACAGTTTTATAATTATTTTGTCAACGATGAATTTTTATGATACTCTTGTAATATTTTTGATATTGGAACTTTGTGACAAGTCATATATTGGAATTATTTTGGTACAATTTTGGTGGTTATAACAGACTCTGGGAGCTCTGTTGGTCTATGAGGTTAAGGTGCGTCTGGGACGTCCCTGGGATTTCGTCCCGAAACTGAACTCCTGGCCCGAGTTGTGTTAAGTGGGGTTTTTCCGGCTCCCCACTTGCTAGGTAGTTAGACTTCCTCCTTTGGCAGCCTCATCCTACTGACTGCCCAATTGTGAGTAGTGCGCACTATAGTAAGTCTAGCTAAGCATAGGTGGTACCTCTAGATCGTGCGAAAGGGTAGGACCTTGGCACACAGGTGGAAACAATATATTTTGGTTGGTTTTGGTTTTGACTACTATTTTCACAGTATTTTGGTTTGGTATTGAGACAATAATATTTAACTCTGATTTCAGTTTACTACAAATTATAATTATTATTTTACGTTCTCAATATAATATATTTTACTCAGCTTTACTGACGTCCTTTTGTTTTGGGTCGTTCCCCCGCTGGAACCTGTACCTATTTGTGTTTTGGGTACAATTGATAGGTACAATTAATATGCTGCGTGGGTGCATTTGGTTCGGGATGCTGAGCGAGGAAGGATTTTATTATTTAACGTTTAACTCCAATTTCTTAGGTATTGAATCTCTAGATTTTAGTTTTAATTTCTCTTTTTGCCTTTTGTTATTCGTTTAATTCACATTTTGCTATTTCTATTAGTTATTGATTTCGTAGTTTAGATCGATTTATTGCTTATTATTAGTATAGATTCATTATCGTTCTTTGTAGTTATTCCTTATATCGCGTTCATTATGTTTAATTCCAATTCAATCATTATTGTCTAGTTTATTCAAGCATGAGTAGCTAATTTTCATCTAGGGTTTTTTTTTTTTTGGGGGGGGGGGGGGGGGGGGGGGGAGGGGTCTATGATTATTATGAGAGTTATAGTTAATTGACTTGTTATTAATTGCATGGCTTATCGCTTGAATATCAGTAAACTCTGATTAATTGATTACTGGTCAGGATTAACTGATTAGTATCACAATTAGGAATTTTTACCAACCGGGTTAAGGACTAATTTGGCCACGATAACTCAGGCAGACTAGCTTAATTCTAGTAGCAACCACATGTTAAGTTCAGCTCTAAAGGTTGTAGTGTACCGACGGACTTGCAACTTAGGTAATTCGATTAATGACTTAGTTGGTTAATTCCCTGACCCGATTAATACTTATATTGAACCTGAGACCATAGACTTTCTCCTTATTGATTTATCGTCTTAGGTATTTAGTTCTTAGTTAACCAAACCAACAGAAAACAGTGACCCTTAGTCTTAAATCTAGTTCTTAGAATAAGTAATTGAATTCTCGTCTCCTGGTGGTTCGACCCTTACTTCACTATCTATATTAGTTGGTATCATTAGGGTATCTTTGATTATGGTACGACTTTTCACTATCAAATTTTGGCGCCGTTGCCGGGGAGACGACGTTGTTTTGTTACTTATTTTTGTTTTAGATTTTTTATTACTCTTGTCTCGAGGAACTTCATTTCATTTAGACCGTTTCTCTTTTTTTTTTTTCATGTATTTTTCTCTTATGCCCAGGTCCTTTCGAACTTCAGATTGAATACCCTTTGATCATGAACCAGAGAGACTTTTTCGCAGATATAGGAAATTTTACAAGGAGATAGTTGAGACAGACGATTCACAACCGGTGGAGATCTTGTATGACGAGTTTGTATTCGGATCAGTCCTTAGAAGAGGATATTCCCGTCATTTTTACTGAAACATTGCTAGTCAAGATGCCTAAACTTGCTAGCCACTCTGAGCCGAAGCAAGCTTCTCTGCCGAAACCGAGCAATGAAACGGCCTACGACCATGGCTGGTACTTTCGAGATTTGTCCCGCCTTTATCACATTGGTGGAGCGGAATCAATTTGGAGGCGATGCTGACGAAGACCCGAAGAAGCACATGATAATCTTTACTGACTATTGCTCTACCATTCCACTCCCCACAGGAGTCACTCAAGAGCAGGTTATGGAGATGTTGTTCATGTTTTTTCTACAAGATGTAGTTAGAGAATGGATTGCGGATCTAGACCGCGAAGCTGAGGAGATTACTGATTAGAATACTCTTGCCTTAACTTTCTACAAACAGTACTACACATCGTAGAAGACCAATATGCTGAGGAGTCAGATCAGGAATTAACTTTCGTTAGACTTCTCACGAGAATATTCATGAGGCATGCGTAGGTTTAAGAAGCTAGTTAAGGAGTGCCCACATCACGGTTTCCCGGTATGGTTTCTTTGCAATCAATTTTATAATGGCTTATTTGACGATTGGTGAGCTACGCTCGATTCAGCAGCTAATGGCAGGTTTCCGAACAATGTTGACGACGACAAAGCATGGAAACAATCGAAGAGATGGCAACTCATCACTCTTGTTGGGGAAATCCACGGGGTAACACCCACAGTAATTATGTGAATCTAAGTCATCCAATGTCATAGCTAGCCAGTTAGCTGCTTTGACCAAGCGGTTCGATTCTTTTAAGGTTTCTAAAGCACAACAAAGAGGGATCTACCAAGTTCATTCTAAGTCGGAGGTCATTTGTGAGAATTGTGGTACCCCGGGACATTATACTAAAGAGTGCAAGGGTTTCGAGAGTGTGAACGTCTTTCAATCTATGAGACCACACCTTCCGTACATGAATCAACCGGGGTATGAGAAATCCTTGTTATCTTATTGGAGGTAGAACGTGCTTAATCCACTACAACTACCATCGGGTGGTAATCAAGTTGTCCCTATGTGCCACCTCATAATTGAAGTTTCCAGAATAATAATTCCAATCGTCAACATCAAGGAGGCCACCAAAAACAATAACATTGGGGCAATCAACAGCAACATTGGGGTAATCAACAACAATTCCAAGCTATCTTGCATGCCGAAGCTCAACAATTCCAACCTCCACCAAATGGTGATTATGCTGAGATAAAGGCGTTGTTGTTGCAAGGCATTCAAGCCAACCAAAAGCAAGAGACTCAAATCAGTTAGTTTCTGTCTCATAACAAGATTTTGGACACCCAAATTGCCCAACTTGCCGCTTAAAAGCAACCTAGACAACCGGGTACTCTACCGCCTTAAGGTGAACAACATGATGAACAAGCAAATGTTATTACATTGCGGAGTGGGACTCATTATGACGGTCCAAAAATGCCCGTGGAAGGTGAAGTGGTCGATGAGACCGAATTGGAGACGCAAGAACTCGCGGACGTGTTAATTGAGCAAGCATTGTTTTAATGAGGTTGAAACGGTCGCTTTCACTAAAGAATGTAGTGCACTTTTGCAAAGTCGCACTTCACCCAAGCTCAAGAATCCAGGGAGCTTTTCTATTCGAAGTACTATAGGGAAACTTGCTATTGACAAAGCTCTTTGCGACTTAGGTGCTAGTGTTATCGTTATGCCCGATTCTATTTGTCAAAATCCGAACATGAGTGTTTTGAATTGTACTAACATGACTTTGCAGATGACCGATATATATATATATATATATATATATATATATATAGAGAGAGAGAGAGAGAGAGAGAGAGAGAGAGAAAGGATCAAGTGAGTCCTCTTATATATGTTGAGTCCATGAGTCCAATCTTGGACCATTGATCAAGTGGAAGATGGATGATTGTGATTGCTTGAAGTGAAATAAAGAAATAACTGTAAATAAGGTAAATAAAATCAAATCTCTTTATTTACCTCTACCAAATACCGTTTTACCTCTCTTATCAAGTTTTCTATCACGTTAATCAATATCCCGCCATCATCATTCACGCAAAAAACCCCAACATTCAAACCCCTTCATCTTCATAATTTTCAATCTTCCTCACAATCTTAATCTCCAGTTCGCGAATTCCACAACTTAATAATCAGTTCGCGAGTTCCACAACATCATCTTCAGTTCGCAAATTCCATAATCAACTTGCAGCAAGGTACACATCTTCAGTTCGATTATTTCCTATGGTTTTGTTTATTAGGGTTTACAAAATTTCTTAGAGGTTTAACTTGTTGGTGTGCTAATTAATTATTGTATATTGTCATCTGGGTATTCGACTTACATTGAATTCAATTCACAGAATTTGCGTAACATTGTTGCCAGTGTTACTTTAATGACCACCAAGTGTTACGTTATATCTCAGGTCGTGTCACTTGAATTAGCGTCGTTGTGTTACTTTCAATGCTAATGATATGGCAGTCTTAATTGTGGAGACGTGTTACTTTAATTTGGACCATATGTTACTTTAACAGGTGCTATGTGTTACTTTGAGAGGTCATTCAGATATGGTGATACACATTTACGGTGTTACTTTGAACACTATTATGTGTTAATTTAATTAAGAAGACGTGTTACTTTAATTCGCATCTTTGTGCTACTTTGAATGCTAATAGTCTAGTACATTTATTTGTGGAGACGTGTTACTTTAATTCGCACCATATGTTACTCTAACACTTGCTATGTGTTACTTTAATGCATATCAGCTGTTACTTTAATTTTATTTACCAGCTTAAACTCTAACAATAGTTGTACATAATTATTGTACTTTTCAGATGGCAAAAGGCGACAAATCTAAAAACACAGGTGACGCAAAATCCCAGCGCAAGGCGCAGGTCGGTTGCAGGCCGGTGAGCCTTAGCAGTATTGATGTTTTCTCTTAACCAGATGCATATCAAACTCTAATAATAGTTGCACATAATAATTATACTCATACCTGTCCTTTTTCACAAAGCGAAAGGAGACAAACAGGAATATGTTGATAAGAAGGTTCAGGTACGGTGTAGACCACTAAGCCCTGTGGAACTAATGGCCACCTTCAATGACAGGCAGCGGGCGGCCGTCGACAGTATTGGTTTTGGCGGCCTACTACAAATGCGCCTCAAAAGCTACCCCGCGAAGTTTGCTCCTGACTTCATGAAGTTATTTGCCGATGACTCCCTGATTTTCAGACTACCACGGAAAAGTGATCATTTTTTGGTAACGAAGCAAGATGTCCACGATTGCTTCCTTCTTCCCTACCGTCCGAACTCAGTTGATTTTCTCCCTATGGGTCGGTCAAACGAAGCACAGGCAGAGGATGTTCTTAGGCTCAAAGAAGCATGAAAGAAGCGGTTTCACATTGCCAAAGGAAGTGAAGTAATCCCTCTCACACCGGTGCTAGAAGAACTGCAGAAGAAAGTTGACGGTGGAGACAACTTCTGCAGGCTGTTCGTTCTGTACAACATGTCGATCTTTCTTAACCCAACGTCCAATTACGGCGTTGATTTGAGGCTGTTGAAGTCGGTGGCGAACGTAGACCAAATAAGATATTACGATTGGTGCACGTTTGTATTGGATGGCTGGCGGTAGCCTGTCAAGACTACGTTCTTCGGAGACCAACATACCTGCTCGGTTGTTTACCATTCCTAATGATCACATACTTCCAGCGCTTTCAATATGGTGACCGTGCTTGCCCGCATGATGTACCGTTGATCAAGCATTGGGAATGAAAGCGAATGCTGGAAAGGTTAATGGGCGAATTTGTTGGGGGTGGCTGGGTCGCCTTACCAAGTCAAAAATAAAATACCCCCGTTGTCTACATGATGAAGTGGTGGATGAGGTGCCGTTGCTGAAGATAATGAACGACCGGCAGACCGATGCCACAAAAGTGAGGAAGTCCATAAACATTGAGCTAGCAGATGGCGTCGAGGATGATGACAATCTAATAGCTAGGGCAGTAGACGTAAGTAATAATAATTTTCGTCAATAAATTACATGTTCATCCTATCATCTATTTCTCTAACATCACTGTTTTTTTAATGTTTTTTGTATTTTCAGTTTTGTTACTGTAATGTGCATTATGTTACACTTACTTTGACCACCTGTTACTTTAATACACATTATGTGTTACTTTAAGGAATTCAGTTACTTTTAAGAGTGAATATGTTTTACTTTGACAGTACATCTGGTACTTTGAGCGTGAAGATATGTTACTTTAATGCGGATCATCTATTACTCTAATGTTAAAGATGTGTTACTTTAATACTAATCATAAGGTACAGCCTCCGGATTAACACTCTTTGTTACTTTTGATGCAGGAGGTACATGATTTGTACCTCATGATGGCAAGGAATGCAGTTGCACTCCATGATTGGTGGATCTCAACCGCTGCCAAAATGAGAATAATAACATCGGAAAAACTACTGCATGATGACCCGGTCCCGTCACAGGCATCGCAAGACTTCTGGAGTGGGGAGGAGCTCCATCGGACAGTCGATGAAGTATGCGAGGTGTACGCACGTGCGAAGAACGCAACGACGAAGGGCCCCGTATTCATGGCCCAACCCACACAACCAGAAGGTGCGGGTATTCGTACAAACATGGCTGGGGAGGAGACTGCTGGGGCGATCGTGCCATCGTTGGAATTCGGGAATGAAGGTTGTCCGGACTTCGAACTTACACGACAGCGAAGATGGATAAGGCTGTTAAGGGTGGTTCGAAAGACATCAATCACCGCTCGTTGGTGCTCTCATCGTGTAATCCGAACACAGATGAAGCAAATATGAGTGAATGTTTGAGGGTGGAAGTTGATGGACGGAAGGTCTTACACTCTTATTTCTTCCACTCTAAAAAAATGTTGGAATGCATGCAAGTTGTTAACGAGAAGCTTGGATGCTCGTATGATTGTGGGACACCTGACCCAGACCAGCTAATCGTATCGAACTTTCTGGTTAGAGATAGCAGGATGTTCAGGTCCGTATTGAGCGTTCGGAAACACGTAATGGATTACGTCTTTTTCAAAAATGAAAAATACAGTGCAGAGTAAGTATTTTACAGTAATCAAAGTCCTTTGCCTGCTGTTTTTTCTTTATGTTATTTTTGATTGATTGTCACATAATTCATTCAAATTCTATCAGTGAGATGTTGGTAAGGGTTGACGACTTTTTCAACGTACTTCGTGACGAGTTGTCAACACTTCAGACGGGGTAGCAGCTATCAAACACTGTCATCGATAGCTGGTGCATACTCCCTCCGTCCCAAAATGTTTGTCCCATTTGCTTTTACACAATAATTAAGAAAATTGTGTAATGATGGGGTATATAGGCAATTATGACTATTTTATAGGGTGATGTGTGAGGTGGTGTGTGGTGGTGTGAGTTGATGAAATGGCAAAATGGTAAATACTTTGTCTTATTAGGGACGAAATTGTAAAAAAAGGATAGACTAAAAAGGAAAGTTGAGAAATGGGACAATCTTTAATAACCTACCCAAAAAGGAATACGGGACAATCTTAGTGGGACGGAGGGAGTACTACTTAACTACCTGGACGCTTGTCAGACCGCACCGCGTTGGATATCACGCTGCTTCTTTGGCGTTAGCCATAGCGTAAGCTTGTCTCTCCTAATTTGATCATACTAGAACAATCAACAACGAGTGTTACTCTAAGGCGTTGATACTGTTACTTTAATAACAGTTAATCAAACCTATAATTCAGGAAGATAATATGAACTACTATAAATATGTTACTGCAATACTATACTTGTGTTACTGTAATGATGATGTACTGTTACTTCAAAATATGTCATGCAGGAGACAGTATTGAAATTATGGAAGAGCTTCAAGAGTGGTGTCTCTGTTGACATTGGCCAAGATTTGTTCAACTTCTGTGACATTTGGACTGAAGTAAATCAAGACACCATCCAGCTAGACTCCGACTTGATACGTCTATTTGAAATACTCATACGGCTGACTATGTATTACAGCTCATCAATAGTAATCATCAACAACTTAATTACCAAATAACAGGTGTTCGTCCCAGTACTATCTGAAAACAATGATCACTACAGCTACCAGAGGTATTCAATCTACCTCGACAATAGGAGCTATGAAGACCAGGAATTCGAAAGCCTATCATATGTCGGGATGACAAAAATCGCAGTAAGTGTACTCATGTTATATATATTTTGACATCATTTTGTTCAGCAAGATATGTGTTGTCAACAGTCAGTCTTATATATTTTTTTTGTATAATCAAGGCTGTAGAAATGGGAAAATATATGATGACAAAATCTATCACAAAGGGTTCGGCTATCTCGGAGTTCCCTGTTGTCAATGTCCCATTCGCATGGCAGGGCGGCGGGTTTTCGGCGAACGACTGTGGTGTGTACCTCATGATTCACATGATGCTGTACGTGGGGAAGGTGTTCGACTGTTGTCTTGGCACGATGGAGGCTAACAACTTCTATAGAGCAGAAATTGCAGTGACTCTAGTCCCGTGCGACATCAACAAGGACAGAAATGAGGTGATAGCGAAGGTGAGAGAGTTTCTGAACGATAAAGCAAATATCGTCATCGAGAAAACAATCTCCGGTGTTGTGGGGGTTGATGGGGGAGACCGTCAAGAGGGAAGGCGATGCAGAATATGAGGAACGACCGTCAAAGAAGAGCTGACTGCCGACACCTGACCCTACAACCCCGATCGTCGAAACTGTGACAGACTCAGAAATGACAATGCGGACAAGGTCCGTCCTGAGGAGCCGAAATCGAGGTGATGGTGACGGCCTAGGTTGCTCAATTGACTGTGGCGACGAAGATGCAAACCTTCCTATATTGTCACCGTTTCTAGCGAACAACAAGACGTTGTTAAGCAAGATCATCATCCGTCGCAGAAATGTCGTGGACTATTGCCTCGTGGAGCTCGATGATTATGAAAAGTGGCAAGCATTTACTTTAACAGTGATGATTGAATATTTTTTTCAATTTTTTTACCTGTGATTTTAATTTTGCAGCGAGGAGGTGGCAGTGTATTCAAGCTTGGCTAGAATTGAGCGGAATGATATACGTTCAGTGCTACCAGGTCAAAAAATGTCTTCGTGCGTCATCGAATGCTGGGCGATGCTGATGAACAGGCTTGCCACAAGCGCTACTGGATCAGACAAGACACCTACGATGGCTTTCTTTGGACTCCGACAGTCGGTACACGTTACTGTTGCATTTGTTTTTTTTTGGTAAAAGGTAAGTGTAGATATATATGAGAGTGTCAAAATTACAAGGTATGGCTACATCAAATTATGCAGCCATCGAGCATCTTTTACATGAATAGGATATTTGATCTTACACATAATTAAATTCTTAGTATCCACCTTAATCAAGTTCACCGTGTTCTGCGGCCTTTGCACTGCACCATTGATTCTACATAAATTCCTTTGCCTCCAAATGTAATATATTGTCGGATTGATCATAGCTCTTAGGATGTTGCATTGGAGTTTAGAACCCCTCATCCTAACCACCCACATTAAACCTCTACTACTCGAAATTGTCTTCCGCACCCAACCGTTAAGCAAATCAATTACTCTTGAGCTCCATCCACATTCGAAAAACAAATGTTCCAAGCTTTCAACCCGGTTCTCACACAAATAGCATAGGTTTGAATCAGCAACGCCAAACCTCATCAGCTTATTTCTCGTGTTCAAAGCCCCCCTAAACACTAGCCACGAAATGAAGCTATGTTTCGGGAAGCTCCACCCACTCCACACAAACCTCCACCATGAAACCTTTGGCCGCTGAGTCCGCAGCTCCTCATACGCTCGTGAAATTGAATACTGAGATACCGATCCGTGCCAAGCCCCATTCCCGAACATATGCTTAATTTTCTCCTTAGCGTGACATATCTTCCTCCACGCCCACGTGACATCGGCGTGTGGTTGATAGTCTCGCCATTCATTTTTTTTCCAGATAAATACTATTAACCCACCGAACCCACAAACGGTCCGGCTGATCAAAAACCCACGAGGCTAATTTAGCCACAGTTGCCACGTTCCAAGTCTCCAAATCCCTTAATCCCAAACCTCCTTCCTCTTTAGGGTAGCAAATTTTCACCCAGCTGACTAAAGCACAATTAGATCCATCCACCCTCCCATCCCAAAGGAAATTATGACAAATGGATCCAATACGATTCATAACAAACTTCGGGATGATAAAAACCATAGCCCAGTAATTGTGTAGCTGCTATAACACAGTCTAAACTAAAGTCAGTCTCCCTGCATATGACAATTTTCGAGCTCCAATGCTGGCAATTCTCAAAGAAATACGAGCCAATAATTTGTCATAATCCGACTTCTCTAATCGAGTACTCTAAATAGGTAATCCAAGATAACGAAAAGGTAACGTACCTTCCACACATCCTGAGAACTGCAAAATAGCAGCCTTCCTATCCTCATCCACACCAGCAAAATATGCGTGTGACTTGCCAATGATAATGCACAAGCCCGACGCCCTACTGAATGTAGCAAAAGCACTCCATAATAATTCCATCGATTACGACTCCCCTTTATAAAAAAGGAGCAGGTCATCCGCAAATAGAAGGTGACTAAGCTTCAACGCACCACATTTTGGATGATATTTGAAGTTCTTCTCAACCATGCCAAAAGTTAAGATTCGAGAAAAATACTCCATACAAATCGTGAATAATAACGGAGACATGGGATCTCCTTGTCTTAAGCCCCTTTTACCTCGAAAAAAGCCAAAATTATCCCCATTAGCACATAAGGAATAGGAGACCGTCTCAACACATTCCATGATCAATCTATAGAAATGATCCTGGAAATTTAGAGCTCGTAGCATTTGATCAACAAAACTCCACTCCACACTATTATACGCCTTATGTATATCCACTTTAAACAGACAATGTGGAGAAATCCGACTTCTCCTATACATCTTCACCAAATCTTGGCAAATAAGGACATTTTCCACAATACTTCGCCCCTCGATAAATCCTCCTTGAGTTGGAGAAACAATCTGAGGCAAAACCTTAGCTAGGCTTGAACAAATAATCTTAGCAATATACTTGTACAAGACATTGCAACAGGCAATCAGACGAAATTCCTTAACAGACTAAGGCCTATTAATTTTCGAAATCAATACAATATTAGCACAGTTGAGCTGTTTAAGAAGCTTACCCGAGATGAAAAAATCTTGGATAGCTTTCACGATGTCCTCTCCAATAATATCCCACGAGTCAATAAAAAATTGACACGAAAAGCCGTCTGGACCCGACGATTTATCACGTGGAATACTAAATAGTGCCTTTTTAACTTCTTCTCCAGTGACTCTCGCCTCTAGTAATATCTTGTGCTCGTCCGAACAAAGCTTGCCTCTTCTAATAATACCCATGTTAATAGGCTCCACAGTTCTCGATTCTCCTAAGAGTGAAAGATAATACCTTAGGAACGCTCCTTCGATTTCATCCTTAGTCCTGCACTCCATGCCATCCGCATCCTGTATTTTGACAATAGCGTTATGCGCCCTCCTTGCCCTCAATAGCCCAGGAAAATAAGCCGAATTCACATCTCTTTCTCTGACCCATTTTTGTTTCGACTTCTGACTCCAGTAATCAGCTCTCGCTGCCTGCAGTAGCCTGACTTGTTCGTTCAGTTCAGCCTCCTCAATCAGCCTCGCATCTGAGTGATCAGTGCGCAACTGCAGCTGCAGATTTTCGAGCTTTAACTAAGCTTGACTGCACTTGTTCTCTATGTCAGCAAAACAAGTGGCGTTCAAAGCCTTAAAAGGTCTCTTCAAACTCTTCACTTTTGTTACAACTTGGAACATTTTCGAACCCCATACCGTCTTACCCCATACACTCTCCAGGCAACCTCTAAATTCAGGAGATTTAGTCCACATGTTCATGTATTTGAAGCTTCGGCTCTTCCTCACCGGGGGGCTTCAAGCTGCACTATACAAGGGCAGTGATCAAAAGTACCCTCAGGCAAGAAATTCGTAGCTCCATTCGGGAATAATCTCATCCAACCATCGTTAACCAAACAACGATCAATGCGACTATACACCCTAGTTTCTGCCACCTTATGCTTATTATTCCAAGTGAACCAAGACCCACTAGCCTTGATGTCAGTAACCTCACAACTAGCCAAGTCTCGAAATTGACTCATAGCCTCATCCGAAGAAGAGCCCCCAAGGCGTTCACGAGCATCAATAACACAGTTAAAGTCACCCATAATCGTCCACGGCACCCTTGACGCATATGACTCAAGTCTCTTCCATAATTCAATTCTCTCCTGAGCAGAATTAAATGCATATACAAAAGTTAGCGTATAATCCTTCCCCAAACACGTAGTCACCTTAACATGGATACTCTGGTTACTATAATGCAAGATCGTCAAGTTAACTCTTTCATGATTCCATAAAAGCCAAACTCGACCCCCCTCATGACAGTGATTATTCGTCGTAATACTCCATTCATAGAAAATGTTCTGATGAACCTTCGCATACGCTTTATTCATTATTTTTGTCTCAAGAAGACCAAAAATGTCCACCTTCTGCTTCCTAATAAACTCGCTAATTGCACGCTGCTTATTTATATTACACATGCCGCACACATTCCAACATCCTACATTATGTACCTCCATGTACAACCAATTCCAAACGGACCCCTTTCTTTCCCACCACCCCTTCTTTCCTTGGCGAACCCTTCACTATATCAGTGAATGGTATCTCTGGCCTCACAACAGTACTCTTCAGAATTGAGATAGTTGCTCCCTGATTATTTTTAGCAGCAATGACAGGCGGCACCACCTTAACCGGCTGAACAGGCTTGCCAGTCTGCTGTTGACGCTCGACAGCCAGTACTCCACCCGTCTTTTTTTTTTCTGCATAACATCAGCTCTTGCTTTCTTCAATTCATCCCTCTTGCAATCATTTCCTTTGTGTCCATAATTTTTACATTTAGAACACCAAATGGGCTTCCACTCGTACTTAACAAGAACATCCACCTCATTCCCATGTTCGTCTAAGAATTTGATAGTATTCTTGAACTTTTTTCCCACTTTAGCCAGTATCATGATCCTAGCATAGCCTAACCTAGAGCGTTCTTCCGTAGCCAAATCAGATTTTATATACGATTCAACAAGTGATGCTATCCTAGGCAGACATCGTCCCCAAGATCATATTTTACATACTGTTGCATTTGTGTGTGTGTGTGTGTATATATATATCAACATGGGGCCAGGAGAATACAAGTCCCTCATATAAATATTTGCGTGTGAGACAAATTCATACGACATTAATTCATGATACAAATTCATACTATAAGTATGTATAGTAATCAAATCTATCATGATTTGTGTTACTCCAACGTACTAAGTGTGTTACTTCAACATAATGTGATTGGAAAAATACATTACAGTATGAAGACGCATTGAATATGTTGTATATGTTGAATACGTTGTAGGACACATTGAATATGTTGAATATGTTGTAGGACTGCCTTTATGGGATGGTTGAACAATATGAAGACGCTCCATCCACGCACAAGCGGACATCTTGATGGCGCATTGAGACTCTTTTAGAAGGAAGTGTGGTCGTTCTCTTGTCTTGAATTCTGATCTCATTTTTGTGCCCATCAATCTCGATGAGTACTACTCATGTGTATGCATCAACCGTAAGGAGAAGACAGTAGATCTCCTTGATCACCAACACTACACGAACGTGCAAGATACAAATGTGTACAAGGCCGCAAATCTAATTGTGAGCGCTCTCTTTCCGAGCAGTATATATATGCCAGTAGTTATTATTGCATACGGCTATCTGCTTCTCACTTACTAACGTCGCTGTGATACACGCAGGTGTCAACAATGAGTGATTACCTCGACAAGCACGAAGTCCTTGGTGCAGGTGATATCGTGACTTACAAGTTTAACGAGGTTAAGCTGAAGTGGCAGAAAGCAGGCGCAACCCAGAACGAGTCAGAAATTTTCCTGATGATGCACATGTTAATGTACGAGGGTCGTACATTCCACCAGATAGACCTCGAGAGGAAGGTTAACAGACGATATCTGGTGCTCTAACTTGCAGCCACACTTCTACTTGCAGACAGGAACAGGGTGCGATCACGGTTGCTGGATAACGTGGACAAGTATGTGGAAGCGAGACAAAAGATCATCGACGGTCCCAAGAAAAAGCCAACCAAGGGTCGAAAAAAAAATGATCCTAATGAATTATGTCATCTTTTTAGTATGAATTATGTTCAGAATCAGAGTCTTATTACAAATATTGTTTTGTATCCTTTTAATACCGTTTTATCTCCATTGGTATTTTGATTATCACCAATGGAATAACGATGTTAAACTCTGTTACTCTGACTCAATGTTCTTGTTACTCTAAGGAACGTCTGTTATTACTCTTAGAGCGAATGATGTTAATCCACGATACAAATTTTGTCTTATAATCAGAGTGTTACACCGACGCATTGGAGCTATTACTTTAAAGAATAAATGATGTTACTCTAAGTGACGATCGGTGTTATTTTCATAATTATGGTTAAACAAAGCTGTTATAACCCATTACTCTGACGCATTATATATGTTACATTAATGTTGTTAACCCGCATTACAAAGTTTGTTTCATCAACAGTGATTTGGGTTCTTACCCTTGCAAAAAAAACTGTGTCATCCTAACGCATTATAGCTGTTACTTTAACAAACAAATGATGTTACTATAAGGAGTGGTTGGGGTTAATCTAACAATGAATTGTAAATAACGTTGTTATCCTCAGTTACTTTATGCATTATGTCTGTTACTTTAAGGACCAAATGATGTTACTCCAATACATCTGAGATGTTACTCTAATCAAATATACATGTATTAAATATAGAGTAAACTGCAACGTTGCACATCATTATGTGTAAAAAATGTGTAAAAAATTAGTTATTTTTGTAAACCAAAAACAAAACCTCTCACCGTGACAAAAACACAATTATGCTTAGAACACTTGTTACTCCTCTTCTTCAGAGCCTTCTTCAGTTTCCCGGTCTTCGTCATCTTCATCTACTTCACCCTCCTCCTCATCATCATTGGATGGTTTAGTAGGCGGTGGAGGTCGTGCTGCGTACGGATTTGGACAGTTTCTCTTGTCATGGTGCGCCATCTAGTTGCAGTTGTTGCACATGCGTTTTGGCTTTCTAGAAAGTGCGACCGTCTTTTCCTTTCTCGATAACATCCGCTTTCTGCCGCCCTTTGTCTAGATATCTTGGGGGGTCGTACACCCAAGCATATTTTCCAGTTTCTGTGTTTTGCCAATATTCCCCCCGCCGGAATCCGGCTGTCTCTACAACCTGAACTCCCTACTTAATCCGCACAAGCTTTCTACATCTGCCTTGTCTCTTGCCAATCTCGACATCTCTATTTGTTTTCCGTTGATGATGTCAATGTTTTCGCTATCTAATCCTTCATCACCAATACGAGCAATTCGAACAGCCTCCTTTGTCCACCTTTTGGTTACCATGTTTTCGAGTATAGTTGTTAGCCACTTTGATGAATATAACCAGATTACGTGTCTACACATTATTCCTCGTAAATTAAACAACTGACATGTGCAGCTGGATTCAGACGTACCTGGACAGATCACGACATATTAATGTGACACTGTTACGGCAAAATAATATGTCAAAATCAAGATAATATCCACTGATTCAATCAGCGGAGACAACAATTACAATGAAGACAATGGCGTGCAAAATGTAATGTATTTCTATAAATGAGTTACTCTTAAGAACACATGATGTTACTTTAATGAATGATCGGTGTTACTCTAACAAAATATGATACCCTCAGGGTCTCAGTTACTCTAACAAAATCTCAGTGCATGAGTGAGTTTAAGTAGTACCTGATATATACTTGACCGTAAACTCTTTATTTCGTGTAGCATCCCTCACCAATGTCTCCTCAATCCCGTACTTCTCAAGGAACCCCCTCACACTACAAGTACCCACAGAAAATTTCACCTCCTCCTGGAATTCTTCAAATGCGGCGTGGGTGTAAATCCTCGCAGCGTGATGTTCAATTGGCAGGTGGGTTGCTGTTTTTGGAGAAGATTGTATATTGTCGTTGTCGAGTTTTTTTTTGTGTATACCGTTGCTGGTCCATAGCGCTCTCGAATCGCATCCAGAATTTGACCAATGTCCTCGATTTTTGTTCGAATCTTTTGAAGAAACTGTTTTCACTCTCCGACCTTTGTGTTGTTCGCATTAAGCCACCCATCTTTAAATCCCAGCAATGTGCCATCACCCACTGACTTCTAATGGAGAATGTAGATGAGAACCACTCCACATCACCCCCATGGTACTTCTCCATTATATCATGTCATTCCGCATAGAACTCATCTCCATCAATCTCCATATCCCATACTATAGCATTCGATTTCTTCAAAAAATCTTGGTAATCACTCCGCATTGCACCGTATTTCATAGGAACCTTGTTCAAGATATGCCACATACAGAAATGGTGTCGCGCTGTCTTGAACAATTTCTTTACGGCTGGTATAATACCCGGATCCTGGCCGGTAATAATATCACCGGCTCCTTGCCGCCCATTGCAGTCATAAATCTCTCAAACACCCAGACGAACGATTCATAATCCTCGTGCGCTATCAGAGCACCAGCAAAAGTTACCGATCGTTTGTGATGATCAACACCGGTGAACGGTGTGAATATCATTTTATATTTGTTCGGCCCGTATGTTGGGTCGAACGAAACAGCATCTCCAAATAATTGGTAGTTTCGCCGTGCCTCACCGTCAGCCCAGAAAACCTTGCTTACACTCCCATCTTTATCCAACTCGTAGTAAAAAAAGAAACCCTTTCTATTTTTAGCCATGTCTTTGAAAAGATCGATGAATAGCTGACTGTCCCTGTCATGTAGGAAGCACTTTATATCTCTTCCCCAGTTTTTGAAGTCGCCCAAGCTCGCACCCACGTTTGCGAATCCCTCCACTTGCTCCTTGCACATGTATGTCCGCGTTGCGCCAATCTTTAGCTGAAAATAAGAAACAAAAACTATTGAATTACATGCCCAACAAACAAAATTTATCACCCAGTGTGACTATTTGTAGAACATTATGTATGTAACTGTAGACTATTTGTGTTACTCTTATATTGAAATAATGTTACTGTAAAAAAATACAGATGTTACTCTAGCAAATTTAATTGTTCTTTAGAGCATTTTATATTGATACAAGAATTAAATGACCTGCATAATATACTTGCTCTAAAATTGCAGATATGTTACTCTTATTCATAAAGTGTGTTACTCCAACGTATTCAGCAGGCGAGTAATCTATGGACAATGTAACATTATTATACTCAGTTGTGTTACTCTTTTCCTTTAATAGTATTACTCTATAGAACCAATAATGTTACTCTAACAAAAATAATTAGATTATGCACACATTGATTTAATCCAGATGTAACCATCCTTAAAAAATGGTGTTACTCCTACCTTACACACATGTTACTCTATATAATTACTTGTGTTACTCCATACCCGCGAATTATTCAAGATCATTTTCTTGTGGTACTTTGTCAGGTTCCTCGAGAACTTTTGAAATTCTCTGTCTTTTGGTGAGATCAGTTCGTGGTTGTGGCCAATGTGGAACCTATCAATCCTGAGAGTGCCGCCTTTATTGAAAAACCTAATCCTTGCCTTGCATCCGCAATGACAAACCTTCGTCCTCTTTTTTAAGCGCGTCTACAACAACTCCTTCCGCAGCTGCATCATTAATAACTTTCATAGCCGCAGTTGCATCGTTAACATCTTTCATAGAATTCGTAAAACTCTGTCCGTTGCAGACTAGGAGCTTTGACTTTATCTCACCACCGTACCATCGCTTTGTGGTATACTTTCTCACATCAAATCCGCATGCCAGCGTGTAGATTTTATAAAAATTCCACCGCCTCATCAATTTTTCCTGAATACTTGCCCCATGTACGAAGTGAATGCCTCATCCACATCTCTGCACCATTCCTGTGCATTCACGTCTGTGGACATGACATAGGTCCATCCCGACGCGGCCACGCGCAGGTTTGAGAAGGCAAATGAATCTGCATATGAGATGGGTCGAATTGAAATTTAGATCGAAGTGGAGTCGCCACCGAACTTTGTGGGAGTTCGGGCCCATTCGAACCCACTCTATATCTTAGTGGGCCATGCACAAAGTATGGCCCATTCGGATGTCAGAGTTTATTGGGTTCGTCCCTTTGCATTTTGATACCGATACCGACATTATCGGATACCGTGTATTGAATGACTCTCGTGCGCCAACGGTTTTGGGCATCCGGAAACCGAGGTTCTGAGTAAGGGGTGATGATACGTGTTGGGAAGTTCACAAAGAACACCCAACCCCGCCCGCACATTAGCGGCCTCTACTAAGATATCGCTTGATGTTTTAATACGCGTGTAGTAATACGACGAGATGATATGCGAACATTGTTTTGACGACATGCGAAAATTAGAATAAGTTGCTACGTCGATTTAATGCATCTAAAATTAACGTCAAAGTTGTATTTAGCATGCGAGATTTGTTTTAGTACAATAAAACAAACAAAATAAAAAATAGGATGAAAAGACATAAACAAACAAGTTAGTAACGGTAATAACGATAATAACGGTTTGCAAATAATATAGAATGATGTAACGAGATACGATGCATGATTTTGGAAAGTAGTGTGACACGTGATTGACTTGACACGTGTTGACCGAAGTCACGAAAATATTTTACGAGGCTCGGAATATGTTTAGGGCTCACGTTTTGACGTGATGAGAGGGCACTCGATCGAGTCACTGAAGAACTCGACCGAGTGTGCCTCGGAAAAGGGGTCTGCCCAAAATTTGAGGTGTTACTCGAACGAGTCACTAAGAGACTCGATCGAGTCATTCAAAGACTCGACCGAGTGGTCCTCAAAAATGCATTCTGCCTCGATTTTTGGGATGTCACTCGATCGAGTGGCCTATGGCACTCGGTCGAGTGACCCCAGTACAAACTATGGTTCGTTTAGCGATTTTTAGGGATTTCGAAATTGCTTTTTTATTTTGGAAAATCGCTGATTTAGTCAAATCGGGCAAAAATATTGTATGATTTGTGCTCGATTCGGATTTTGATACTTGTCGTATCCGATATTTGATTATGGAATCAATATCGAATATTTAGAGGGTAATCTAAAAAAAAAGTTGTAAGTCGTTTAAATTAAACTAAAACGAAATAAATTATCTCCGCGTTTATAGTGCCATAATTAATTCTTTCGAATTACGTGACCACTACTCTTACATCAACGAATTCATATTAGTTAAATTTATTGACTAATTCGTTTAGATACGATATCCGACTATTGATTTGGTATCGAATCTAAAGAACGACGCTTTAAACTTTATTGAAAAAAAAGGATTCCCTCCGCATCTCGACATCGTAATTAATACTTGCGGTATTTTGTGATGTCAGATCCGCATCAACGGGTCTCGGTTCATAAAAAAGGAATCGGGCACGTTTAAAGGGGAATATTGCGATCCCATCATGTCTTTGAGTGTTTAGGGCGGGGCTCCTCGAGAGGGCTCCACCACTGTTACAACTCGTAAAAGGGTTAGAAGGGTCTTATGCTAATATAGCCTTTAAACGTGCTCAATTCGAAATATTTTAGAAATCGATGTATATACGATAATAATGATGATGACAAAATTTAAAAAAACTATTGTTTATGTTGACTCGCTTCAACAATCAAGCGCGCGGGGTGTCGGGATAAGCGACCAGCAACATCGGGTGCAGCACCCTTGTATATTTGGATTTCCTTATCCCGTCATCCTTTACGCTCGACACGAATTAGCGAGTAATTTAATGTCTTAATATTAGTAATATTATCGATATTAGAAATAAAAAAACGAAAAAAAGATGAGAAAGACGAGGAAGATCGACGCGAGAGAGGAAAAGAAGAAAAGGGAAGAAGACGGGTTTGTTGCACCCTCAACCTACATGTTTCGTATTCTCGGACGGGACTCGTTTAATTGTGGCTTGAGCACGGGAGTGTCGAGGTTACGTAGATCGATTTATGGTGGTTTAGGGTTCGAGGTTTCCTAGATGCTAGGGTTTAGGTTGAAGAAAGGGTGATTAGGGTTCTTGAATGTGTAGAGTAGGGTTCTAAAAAAGTGTGTTAATTGCGCATGCAAAAGGAGGCATATATAGGAAAGCTCCCCACCCTCGTCTAGGGTTACTCGACCGAGTATCTTGCTAACTCGGTCGAGTGGCCCAAAGCTGCCGCACACGGGCCTGTTAAAGGCCCACTCGATCGAGTGGGTCAGCTGGAGCGAAGGGGTCCAGACTTTTTGACCTCGGGTTGGACATTTTGGTAGATCTTGTATTTGGGTTGGACTTTTGATACCTGCATGGCAATTTTGTGTCTCGGAAACGACTTTGACTGGGGTTTGACCCGGTCGCTAAAAGACGGTTTTATTTTCGGTGTCGGTTTTGACCCAAATTAGTCTTATTTGATTGAAAATGACCCGATGGGCCTGAATTTGAGGTCAGTTTTGTGAGATTTGTACTCTGTAAAAAGCCCAAGCCAGAAACTAATGGTTTCGAGCCCATATCCGAGCGCGTAGAAACACGTTTGCGTCCGATCATCATCGGGTGTTTTTTGGAAACTACTATAGACACCTAGCAGCCAAATGTGGGTGTCTATAGAGCCCCCACTTTGACTGAGGCTTGGACAAGGCGAAAGTCAGAGTAGCTACCAGGCCAATCGAGGATTAAGACCTGGTAGACTTCCGGTCGGGTCGTTTATAGTCCATTAGACTTGCGTGAAGGGCTCGCCAGCCATAAGATAGAAATCATACCTGAGCTGATGCTGATTACTCCGTGGGGAGTCAGACTCGTTGTGTAAGTCCCGGGTGCGCCTGTAAGTAGGCCCATCCCGTGCTGATTCGGGAGATATGCCACCTAGGGCTTTTTGCTGGATATATGAGTTGTGCGGGCTTGCGTCTGAAGCCTCGAGTCGTACCTGTATCAGTCACATAAATTTTTGCATGCAACACGTTGGTAAAAATATGACTCGCACTGGGGAATAAAAATTTGAATTTTTGGATTTTTGCAACTTTTGAAATTTTTTGAAAATTTTCTCTTTTGAAGAAAATTAGGAATACTCGAGATGACTAATTCCTGGGCTAAAATTGAGGAATTTGAGACTGGGCCTGTATGCATAAACTCACTAGAATTAGGATACTTTTTTGGAAAGGTGATATGGAAAGAGGGTTGTAAGGCTTGATGCTATAAATACCCCTCCCTTGTATTAGTTTTCCTCACAATTCACTTCACAATTCTCTTCTCCTCAAAAAGAAAGCTCCTTATTCTTTTCAAGAAGTTTAGCCATGGGAATTGAGCGCTTGACCACGATGTTGCAAGAATGGTCCCGCCACTTTAGGGACACCGATAGGGTGGCTTTAAACCAGACGGGTATTACTCAGCTGTATACGTTCCGTCAGATGCAGGTGGATCGCCACTTCCTTGATGCTTGTTTGTCCTATTGGGACGACACATATCATGTTTTTGCCTTTCCTCGAGGCGAAATTTGTCCTTTACCCGAGGAGATTGCTGCTGTGGGAGGATGGAACCCTATACTTCGTCCTGCCGTCCCGTTTTCAGTCCATGATCCCAGGAGGAAGTTACGGGAATTTTTAGGACTTTCCCATAATGAAGTATCTCGCATGGCTGAAGGTGATACTATTTCTTTGATTGACTTGGCCGAGAAATTTATGAACCCGCATGATGTCCGAGTCAGACCGGTCCATAGCTGCAGGGCGTTTTCTTTTGTATGCTCCATGTTTATGCCTTTGAAGGTCATATGGATTTGTTCTCATGTATGGGCGATGTTCGTCTTTTCACCATGGTTGGCTTGATGGAGACGGAACACAGTCCGACTTGGCTGATTACAGGGAAAATTATCCAAGGTTTGGATAATCGTAAGAGGGATTCGTCGGTTCGCCTGACCGGGAGCACCCCTTTATTACAGGTATATCGCTTCGGGTTTTTTTGATTTTTTTGATTTCTTAATTTTTCGAATTTTTGACTTTTTTCTCGCGATTTCCTGCTACCGTGGGCACTCGATCGAGTCACCCTGGCACTCGATCGAGTCACCCTTGCACTCGATCGAGTCACCTTGGTACCCGATCGAGTGCCTTCGTAAAAAGCCCCCTGCCCGATTTCAGGGGTGTCACTCGATCGAGTGCCCTCAGGCGGATATCAGTTTTGCTCGGAAACTTATATTTTGTTTCTTTTTCCAGCTTTAGCTATTTGAGAGGCTATCGGTCATAGATCCTCCCCTTGACCCAAGTCGATATCGACCCAATCAGGTGATGACGAGGAGACAGGCTATTGATTTTTCGCGCCATATTACTCAGAAATATTGGGACGAAGTGTTGTCTTTCCATGGCGGTCCGCTGATCCGATGGATAGTGCCGTGGTGGCCCATTTATGTTTTGACGGGCTTGGCCCGAGGGATAAGGCTCGTTATCAGGTAATCTTGTCTTTCAGGGAGATAATTCACCTTTACCCTGACCGCATACTAAGGCAGTATGGTTGGACCTAAAGAATTTCAGAGGTTGAAGCAGTTGTGAGTGAATCTACCCAACTGACTGATGTGATGTGCGACACTTGGATACAAAGGTGGTACACCCGGCCCACTTGGCCCATTCCCAAATCTCTTCATTCAATTTGGGTATCGGATTCTTATGTGAAGTGGACTAAAGCCGATTCTGCGAAGGTCCGAGCTGCTTTGAAGGTTGATGAAGCTTTTGACCTGCTGCGGAGGGAACAAGTCAAAGACTATCGAGGCTTTTTTGACGAAGGCGACACTCCAGCTACTTTGGTCCGTCTGATGTCAGGTCAGAGAGGGAAACCTAGGACTCAAGCTGAAGGGTCCAGTGCTAGAGGTGCGCGGGGGAAAGTGAGCCCCCAGACTGACTTGGAAAGGAGACTCGGCCCAAAATTGGCAGTTCAGGACCGACTTGGCCCGCGAGACAGACTACCCGAGCACGTACAGGCTCGTCTTGGACCCACTGTCGAAGAAACGAGTTCGAGCAAAGGAGGTTCCCTTGGTGATCCGGGAACGTTCTCCCCCGCCCCGTCGACATCGGGCTCCACGCAACTCGAAGGACAAGGGAAAGGGCAAAATGCCCTAAATACTAGTCTCTTTAATTTTATTATTTAAGTATTATTATTATTTTTTGTGGTGTGTTTTTTTTTGTGTATTTGCGGTTTTTTTGGTGTAATTTTGAAATTCTCGAGTTTATCGGGTTTTTAATAAAAGACATATTAGTGAATACTGTTCCCGTCTTTTTCGTTATTGCAGTGGTTGTACCCTTTTGAGGGGTTGCCTACGTATCCACAATTAGCGGAATCAAACCAAACGTAGTTCAAACATAGATTTTTTTTTGCAATTTTTGAAATACACCAAGACTATTAGTTCGAGATGTGCGACAGTAGGATAAATAATCCTAACTCATTGACTTGCTTATAATTTTTGAAAATTTATAAAAAAGGCAATTTTTTATAAACTTTTGCAAATGACATTGAGATAGGGCTTAGGGGTAGTAACGCTTCAGCTGGCCCAAGTTGGTTGGATTGACGAATTCATTCCCGTCCAAGTCTGTC
Organism: Agrostemma githago; assembly: GCA_958450325.1. Classification (NCBI taxonomy): domain Eukaryota; kingdom Viridiplantae; phylum Streptophyta; class Magnoliopsida; order Caryophyllales; family Caryophyllaceae; genus Agrostemma; species Agrostemma githago. Next base: position 14,203,279 of record OY288239.1, read on the forward strand.
AGCATCACTGTTCCTCCTGATAGGACCTTTTTTTTTTACCAAATACGGCCCAGCCCAATTGGGTTTGAATTTTCCTCTTGGGTCAACTGGTAGTAACGCACGGACTGATTTTAGGACTAGATCCCCTTCTTTGATATTTCTGGGCCTAACTCTTTTGTTGAAAGCCCGTTGTATCCTTTTTTGATATATTTGAATGTTGTTGAGGACCCGGGACCATCGTTCGTCTAAAAGAACAAGCGAGTCGTATCGGGCTTGGACCCAATCTGCTTCAGGCACTTGGCTCTCAAGTAAAATCCTAAGGGATGGTACTTCCAGTTCGACTGGTTGGACCGCTTCCATTCCGTATGTCAAGTAATAGGGAGTTGCTCCGGTTGCGGTGCGAATTGACGTTCGGTACCCCCATAGGGCAAAAGGTATTTTGTCGGGCCAGTCCCGGTAATTCTCAGCCATCTTTTTAAGTATGGTGACAATCGTTTTATTAGCTGCCTCTACCGCTCCATTTGTTTGGGGACGGTAAGGCGAAGATGTATGCCTTTGGATTTTATATTTTGCCAACAACGTAGCGGTTTCGGCCTGGAAGTGGGTACCGTGATCACTAATAAACTCGTGCGGGATCCCGTACCAGCATATAATCTTGTTTTGGATAAACTTGGCAATATTCTTGGCATTCAAGATCCGGTATGACTCGGCTTCGACCCATTTGGTGAAATAGTCGATAGCCACCAAATTAAAAACAGTGACCTCCCGTCCCGGAAGGGTTCACCTTTCCAAATATATCAATTCCCCATGTTGAGAATGGCCATGGCGACGTCATGGTATATAGTAGGGAAGATGGCAATGTTGTACATTGGCAAAAATCTGACAGTTATGGCAGTGTTTGACATATAACTGACAGTCAGTCTCCATGCTGTTCCAATAGTACCCGAGCCTCATGATTTTTCGGGCTAGCATATGGGCGTTCATATTCGGACCATTTTCACCATCGTGCACTTCGGACATAACCTTGTCGGCCTTTATTTTGTCGATACATAGGAAGAGAGCCCCTTGTGCCGTCTTTTTGTATAACTGTCCGTCGTCCGTACGAACGAATTGGGTTGCCAGTCTTCGCAGGGCTTTCTTGACCCGATTTTCAGTTCTCGGAGGATATTCTCCCGTCGTCAAGTAGGTTAGAACAGCCTGATACCAAGGTTCTGGATCAGTTATTTCGATATCTTGAATGGCGTGAATATATGCCGGCTCGGACCGTCTTTCGACGTAGATTGGAATGCTAGTTAGGTGCTCCGGGATATTTAATAAAGATGCTAACTTGGAAAGTGCATTTGCAAATTGGTTTTCCTCCCGGGGTAGATAGATATATTCTACCTTTTGGAATTGCTTTTCGAGAACCCTTATTCGCGCCCGGTAGGCCACGAGATTGGCGTTCCGAGTTTTCCATTTTTGGAGAGCTTGATTGATGACTAGAGACGAGTCACCATGGACCCGGAGGCTTGTTACTCCTAAATCAGCGGCGGCTTGCAACCCGTGGCTACATGCTTCATACTCAGCTGTGTTGTTAGTCACATCAAAGTTCAATTTAATGGATAACGGTGTATGCTCTTCTTTTGGTAAAATTAATAGAATGCCGACTCCGAATCCTCGGAAATTGGATGCCCCACCAAAATACAAATCCCATGTCTCGGTGTCGGTATGGAATATGTCTTCATCTGGAAAAGCCCAAGTATCGGTGTGCCCTTCTTCAGATACGGGACTATCGGCGAGAAATTCGGCTACTATCCGGCCCTTGATGGCTTTTAATGGTACGAACCTGAGGTCAAACTCTGCTAGCATTAAAGTCCACCTGGACATCCTACCGTTAAGGATGGGCTTTTCGAACAGGTACTTGATAGGATCCATTTTAGATAGGACATACACCTCGTGACTGTGCATATAGTGTCAGAGCTTTTTAGTGGCCCAAACCAAAGTTAGGCACGTTTTCTTGAGCATTGTATACTTGCACTCGTATTCCAAGAACTTTTTACTGATGTAGTAAATAGCCCGTTCTTCTGAATCGACTGTCTGGGCCAGCATAGCCCCCATGGCTGTCTCGGTCGTTGTTAGGTATAACGACGAAGGCAAACCGGGTTGAGGTGGCACTAATACCGGCGGTGTAGACAGAATCTCCTTGATTTTATCGAAAGCCATTTGACATTTATCGTCCCACAGTGTTCGTTCTCCTATCTTCAGTTTCTTGAAAATGGGTTCACATACCATGGTTAACTTTGAAATGAACCGGCTGATGTATTGAACTTTCTCGAGAAACCCCCTTATTTCTTTTTCAGTTTTGGGTGGCTGCATCTCGGTAATAGCCTTGATTTTAGCTGGGTTGACCTCGATGCCGCGTTGGCTAACGATATGGCCCAGTAATTTGCCAGATGCTACCCCGAAACTGCAGTTTTGAGGGTTTAGCCTCATGTTGTATTTGCGTAGTCGGGTGAAGAATTTTCTTAGGCCCGCAATGTGCCCGCTTCGGTCTTTGGACTTGACGATCATGTCGTCCACATAAACCTCCACTTTCTTACGCATCATGTCATGTAGTAAGGTTGTGGCAGTTCGTTGGTAAGTGGCCCCGATGTTGATGAGACCAAACGGCATAACGGTGTAGCAGTAAGTACCCCAAAGTGTAATGAAGGGGGTCTTACTTATGTCTTCTTCTACCATTTTGATTTGATTGTACCCGGCATACCCGTCCATAAAAGATAGAAGGGCATGGTCGGCCGTGTTGTCCACCAGTATATCAATGTGTGGCAATGGAAAATCGTCTTTCGGGCTGGCCTTATTAAGGTCCCTGAAGTCTACACATACCCGCACCTTGCCGTCCTTCTTGGGTACTGGCACGATGTTTGCAACCCAGTCTGGATATTCAGACACTTGTATGAAGCCCGCTTTGAATTGCTTGTCGACTTCTTCCTTGACTTTGAGAGACCATTCGGGCCTCATTCTTCGGAGCTCTTGTTTTACCGGCTTACACTCGTCTTTGATGGGTATACGGTGTTCAACTATTTCCGATCTATCCCCGGCATGTCCTTGTAGGACCATGCAAAGACATCCTTGAATTCTTGGAGGAGGTCCGTGAATTGTTTTCTCTCCTCAGAATCTAAAGATAAGCCCAACTTAAGCATCTGGGGCTCTAAAGTGGTCCCCACATTAATGGATTCGGTTTCTTCGATTACCGGATCTCGGGATTCCCTTTGTTTGAGCTGCTCGATCAGATGTGGAGATAAAGGTACCTGTTCGTCGGGTTTCTCAATGTCATTGCATAAAAAAAAAATTTGAAAGCATTTTGAAAATAAGACAAGACGTAAGCGGAACGATTTTCGTTATTATTAATAGTAAATTTGGAAAACAGCTCAAAGAGAGCGGCCATCTGATCGTTGGTCAGAGGCGGGATAGAGAGTGCTCTCGGGGCAGGCCCCAAGACTCCAGTGGAAGTGGCTAAAGAAAGAGGGGTTACAGACTCAATTCTAGTACTGGACCCTCTAGACTTGCACTCAGACTCCGACTCTGACTCTAACTCAGACTCAGACTCGGTATCCGGCATGTCTCCCTCGCCGGTGGTCATCTTGTAGACTCGTCCCTGGCTGTTGGTCCACTTTGTAATCCCCTAAAAATCTAGCGCGATACAGTGGCGGAAACACTGTAGAGTCGGGATTAAAACACACAGAACTATGTCTTAATAAATTAAATTGGTGAAGTCAAACATACGCCATACACAAAAATGGCTAAAAATTTAAAACAATCCATAAAGAGGTTAAACAATCCTTAAGACATGGTTATTAAAAGATCACGCAAGATCCAAGACCGCTCGTTAGCCCACACCCACCGGAAAATAAACACGTATACCTGTCATGTTAAAACATAACAGCCACAATCAGTGGGGAGCAACGTCAACGTTCTCCCAGCCGTATAAGAGGATTTTAAAACTGTAATTACTATTATAGAAAAATAGTTAAAATGGAAAACAGCAAAACACATTATAATAAAAATAAAATTTCAGTGAAAAACTTCACGTATCAAACCAATATAATAAAAATGAGTTTTCCGAAGAAAACATAAAACATTTGCCAACCTGCAACCAAATTATATCGATAATAATAAAAATATTCAAAATGGCGTTATGGATAGGAGTAGTGTAGATGGCTAGACTTTCACTAGGAGAATACTAAAACCTAGCTTCGAGAACTTAGTTCAAACAAATCAAACTTCGGTCTCTAACTAGGCTACTCAACCATAATAGAGCGGCGACTTATAAATGCGTGGCCCTAGTTTAAGATAATGCACACCCCTCCTGGGATTACCTGTCACCCAGTTCAACTTATGACGGCGACTTACTGCGAGGCCTAAGCTTAAGGTCAAAATGTACAAAACTCCCGGGATACCTGTCACCCGGTTCAACAACCAATGTACCGATTTCTGATACACTAGCCTTATAGTTGATGGCAAAACCGTAAACCCTAGAATATATTACTCTAACCTCACACTTGTCCTTATTCCATAACTCTAAAACAAAGCCATTAGGATATTCAAAAGATATAATCAATATAAATAATATGAGGATAAAAGAAGTAAACATTTATATTCTAAAGAGGAAACTTTCTATTTTAGGAAACTTCTATTTTTAGAAACTTTACTAAAAATAGCATTATATCAAAATAGTGAAAATATTAGTTCATACTAATACCAATTTTTAGTAAACGATATAGATTTATAAAACTAATACTTTCGGCCTTAACGATATTAACTATTAAAGTAAGAACATTTGAGTTTATGAAGTTATTGAAATATCGTACAAGTGTATAAAATGATTAAAAATGTCTTAAAATTTTTAATAATACTAATCAGGGTGTTTTCAAAATTTACAAGGCTAAAATTCCCTAATTATTATTAGTTACGACAATACGATTACAAATAGGATTTTACGGCAAATGTCAAATTAACTCTTTTAACGTCTTTTATTTAATTAAACCATTGAATATATTTAGAATATGTTAAGGGATGATTTAACTCTTAATGTTTCAGATTTAAATATTTTCAAAATTGCTGGAAAAATAAATCTTTTAGGTAAGACGAAGCATTTTAACGATAAATCGTAATTTGTCCAAAAATCAATACTTATTAATTAAAGACTTTAATAAATAGAACCAAAATTACGTAAAATAGTTAAAATATATTTATGGACATTCTGTCCAGAAAAGAAAATTTTCCAGAATCCTAAAACTCCGTTTTTAAAGCGTTTTCTCGTTAATCGTCTAATCTCGACAATAACGATTAATAAAAATAGTAATTACAAAATGATTTAAGTATTAATATCCAAAAATTATTATTACACTTTAAAATCCTGATTTTCCAGAATATAAATTTTTCCAGATTTTTCCAAAACTCCAGATTCAACAAATTTCAACAAAACCGTCATTTAAACCCGTTTTCGCAATTAACGATTTCATTAATAAACCTATCGTTCCTAACATTTTATTAAGGCACTAAAAATCATAAAAATACATTTTAATATGAAACCATCAGAATCATAATTTTTTCCAGATTAAATCAAAAGACCAAAAATCGAGAATTTAAACGACAAACGCGGTTTTAACGATAAACGATAATTTAAAGTGATTAATTAATTCATCCACTTAACAATTTCGAAAAATTATGAAAAACTTCAGAAACTTCTATTTCACTAGAAAGTTTCACCACGTCAAAAATCAGATTAAAATAAAAAGTTTAGGTACTAGAACTAAAAATCGGCTTTTAATCGTTTTTGTCCAAAAACGGTAATAATTCAATAATCGATATTTAAAATATCAGAAAAATCCTAAATTATTATAAATCATCAAAAATATAAATTTTACAGAATATAAACATATATTATATGTTTAGGCCGAATATTATGATTTTACAAATTAATATGACAAATTAATAGTTAATCTCGTAAAAGCAATAAAAATATCGAAACATGCAAATCTTCAACTTTTTAAAATTTTTTCCAGATTATATGACATACATATATTGTCAGAAATGAAATATAAAAATTATACATGCAAATACACAATTAAAATCATGAAATACCGAGTAACATCGACGCTACCTCTAGTCCAAATCGGAAACGATAATATACTCGTCGGCCTCGGGATCGTCCACAAATCCTACCATACATGAAAATCATGGCAGAAAAATACCATGAGAAAAACTAAGAAAATCAAGGTGAATAACGATCGAAAACCACATCGCTTATTACCTTAACGGAAGGATCGGAATAACGATTAATATGACGATGAAAACGAGACGATTATGACTCAATTTGAAGCAAGAATTAGCCTTGAGAGGCTTCTGGAGTCATGGCCAAATGAGAAGAAAGAAAGGATTTTTTTGATGTTTAATTGTAAGAATGAATGTTAGAAAATGGATGGTTTTTTTTTTTCCTAAGCTTGAATGCTATTAAAATTTGATGAAAAGAATGCTACTCTACCACATATGGCCAGCCAAAATGAACAAGCAAGGGGGGATGAAAAGTTTGACAATAATGCAAGGAATAAATGGAAGAAAAATAATCATATGTTTACGGTTTAACGTGATAAAATGAAACGTATTAATAAAACGTAATAAAATTCCTGACCAGAGGCTTAGTCTGTCCAAAAAGTGAGAAAATGGCCTCAAATTATTTATAAGTTGATAAAAAGTATAATCGTAAAATAGTTAAAAGCATTTCAAAGTAATTCGAGTAAACCTCGCGTAAGAAAATAATTAATCGCGAAACTTTGTAATAAAATCATTAACGACTAAATTTTTGTAAATAAAAATATTTACTAGTTGAAAATATTAGATAAATGTATTTAAACATTTTTAGGGAAAAGGAATGACTTAAATCCGAGCTTAAAAACGTCAATTCGAAGAGAAATAGAATTCTTCGCGGAAAATTAATTTGTTTACGAAGAAAACTAAATAAATGGATTTAATAGAATAAAAATCTTTAAAATATAAATAAATATCATTAAACTCAAACATTAAAATAGAGCTTAGTAAAATGATGAAATATGAGGCCGAAAAGTGACAGGGTTAGACGGAGTCCTAACGGAAAGAATAAATATGCTAGGAAAAATAGCGGGTGTTACACACTTGATGGTCTTCCTCCAAGCCCTTTTCCCGGTGTCTGCACCGACCTCGGAGATTAGCTTAGTTGGGTCGAACCTGTTGCTGTGAAGGATCAGGTTGACCAGATCTTCTTTAGGAGCAGGGATGACCTTGTCTTCCCCGAAGAGGAGCCCCACCACGGGCTCAGAGTTATTTTCACCTTCCTTGGATTCAGCCTGAACGAGGGTGAATATGTCATCTGGGATGAAGTTGCATTCCCGAGACGATTTGGTTTAGGGATATGTGATGGTGGGTCGGTATAGCCCAACTTGAATAGCCCCGAAAACTGGTGCAACAAAGTAATCGGTTAGCTTTTGGCTATAAGGGCCCAAGTAGGTACCCTTGATGATGTTGGTGGCCTTCTGAATACCGGGACGGACTACGTTTCCCGGGGTTATTGCATATCCCAAACCGAACCGTGATTCTCCGTCGTTTAGGACCTCGATGATCTTCCCAGCTGGAAGATATGGTCTCGAGGTAGCCCCCGGTAAATAGCCCAAGTTTTGCAGCATCGTATCGATGCTAGTAGTGAAGTAGGACCTGAAGAGATAGTCTTCTTCAATCATTCCCACGAAATCAAATCCTCGTGGGTCGGCTCGGCCCGTAGCGTTACAGCTTGCCATGGTAATGGGGGTTGCCTCCAGTGTGATGACACCGTCTTGAAGAGGCATCTTGACCTTTCTATGGAGGGTAGAGGACACGGCCTTGACCGCATGGATCCAAGGCCTCCCGAGAAGCAGGTTGAAGGAGGAGGTGACATCAATCACCTGGAACTCCAGCTCTTTTTCGATTGGGCCCGTTATAATTGTCAGTTTAACGGCCCCAGCAACCGGTTTTGGGCTTCCATCAAAAGCCTGGATAGTCAGTGTGGTTGGAAGATAGTCGACCTCGGTGATGTCGAGGGCTTTGGCGGTTCTTAAAGGCAGGACATTCACAACGGATCCATCATTGATCAGGGTCATTTGGAGGTATTCCCCTCGGCAAATGACCGTGATGTATAGGGCCAAGTTATGGGCGGCCCCGAATGGTGGAAGGTCAGACTCGGAGAAGGTGATAAGTGGGCCTTATTCTTTGGACTTGCCCTTGAGATAGGGCATAATAGTGGCTACCATTTAAGTAGGGGTAACATGTGAGTCCACCTTGATTTGATCGAGAGCCTTAGTCAGTGCTTCCCGATGTTCTTGTGAGCTAACCAGAAGTTGCCATATGGTTCAGTGTCGTTGCTTGGTTCTTCAGGGTCAGCTTCCGTCCTGGCAGGTTCAGTGACGGTTGCGGGGGTAGAATGCCCGGTGGTGGCGAGGTGGTTGGTGGGTAAGGCTTTAGACTTAGCTTTTCTAACCTCTTCAATGGTGATGGGGACAACTTCCCCTTTGGCTAGGTAGACATCTTCTTCATCATCAAACCATATCCCGTTAATTTGCGGGATAAATGGGGAAATGAGGTGGGAACAGTCAATTACCTCTCCGATGAATATAGCATGAGCACTGAACGGGTTTTCTTTGTTGCTCGGCTTTTCCCCGGGCAACGGTATTTTCCCGCTTTCGATCAGATCTTGGATCAGGTGCTTCAATTTCCAACACTTTTTGATGTCGTGCCCATTACCTCGGTGATACTGGCAGTAGGCTTGGACATTGTAGCTTTTGGATCGTTTCTTCACGGGTACTTCTGGAGTTGGGCCTATCGGTTGGATTAGGCCCTTTGTGTAACACCCGCTATTTTTCCTAAGCATTTTATTCTTTCTGTTAGGACTTCGTCGTAACTCTGTCACTTTTGGCCTCATATTTTATCATTTTACTAAGCTTTATTTTAATTTTTGAGTTTAATAATTTCTATTTTTAATTTTAAAGATTTAAAATTCTTTTAAATCCATTTATTTGGTTTCTTCGTAAACTAAGTAATTTTTCCGCGAGGAATTCTATTTTTCTCCGAATTGACATTTTAAAGCTTGGATTTAAGTTATTCCTTTTTCCTAAAAATGTTTGAATACGTTTATGGAATATTTTCTACTAAGATATATTTTAGTTACTAAAAAACAAGCCATTTATGATTTTATTACGAAGCTTCGCGAATAATTATTTTCTTACGCGAGGTTTACTCGAATTACTTTGAAGTGCCTTTAACTATTTTACGATTATACTTTTTATCAACTTATAAATTATTTGAGACTGTTTTCTCACATTTTGGACCGACTAAGCTCTTGGTCACAAGTTTTATTACGTTTTATTTAAACGTTTCATTTTATCACATTAAAACGTAATCATAAGATAAATCATTTTCATTCATTGTAGCATTTATGTCAAAACTTTTCTTACTCCCTCTCTTATCCATTTGGCCGGCCAACTATAGGTCTAGGTGCATTTTGGTTCCTCATTTTGAAGCCTTAATTTCATCCTTACCCTCTTTAAGTGTAGTAACATCCATCTCCTCCTTTACTACATTCATTTTTGCATTAACCAAAAATATTCATCACTTCCTTCTTCTCTCTTTTGGCCGTGTGTCCCTCAGCCATTCTAGGCAAATTTTTGCTCCATTTCGAGTCCCAATCGCATCATTTTTATCGTCATAATAATCCTCTTTCCGATTCCTTCGTTAAGGTATTAATCGACATCATTTTTGATCAATTTTTACCTTGTTTTTTATTAGTTTTCTCATGGTATTTTTCTGCCATGATTTATGTGTTTGGTAGGATTTTTGGACGATCCCGAAGCCGACGAATATATCATTGATTCAGACTTGGAGTAGAGGTAACGTCGATGTTACTCGGTATTTCAAGATTTTAATTGAGTATTTGCATGTATATATTTTTATATTTTATTTTGGCAATATATGTATGTCACGGATTCTGGAAAAAATTTTAAAGTTGAAATTTTGCATGTTTCGATATTTTTATCGCTTTTACGAGATTAACGATTAAATTGTTATATTAATTTGCAAAATCGTAATAATCGGCCTAAACATGTAATATATGTTTATATTCTGGAAAAATGTTGTTTTTGAGGATTTTTAGTAATTTAGTATTTTTCTGATATTTTTGATATCGATTATTGAATTATTATCGTTTTCGAACAAAAACGATTAAAAACCGATTTTTAGTTCTAGTACTTAAACATTTTATTTTAATCTGATTTTTGACATGGTGAAACTTTCTGGTGAAATAGAATTTTCTGATTTTTTTCATAACTTTTCGGAATTGTAAGTGGATGAATTAATTAATCACTTTAAATCATCGTTTATCGTTAAAACCGTGTTTGTTGTTTAAATTCTCGATTTCTGGTCTTTGGTTTAAATCTGGAAAAATTTATGATTCTGATGATTTCATATTAAAATGTATTATTATGATTTTTAGTGCCTTAATAAAATGTTAGGAACGATAGGTTTATTAATAAAATCGTTAATTGCGAAAACGGGTTTAAATGACGGTTTTGTTGAAATTTGTTGAATCTGGATTTTGGAAAAATCTGGAAAATTTATATTCTGTAAAATCAGGATTTTAAAAGTGTAATAATAATTTTTGGATATTAATACTTAAATCGTTTTGTAATTACTATTTTTATTAATCGTTATTGTCGAAATTGGACGATTAACGAGAAAACGCTTTAAAAACCGAGTTTTAGAATTCTGGAAATTTTCTTTTCTGGACAGAATGTCCATAAATATAATTTAAATATTTTACGTAATTTTTTTACTATTTATTAGAGTCTTTAATTAATAAATATTGATTTTCGGACAAATTGTGATTTATCGTTAAAATGCTTCGTCTTACCAAAAAGGATTATTTTTCCAGCAATTTTGAAAGTATTAAATCTGAAACTTTAAGATTTAAATCATCCCTTAACATATTCTAAATATATTCAATGGTTTAATTAAATAAAAGACGTTAAAAGATTTAATTTGACATTTGTCGTAAAATCCTATTTATAATTTTATTGTCGAAGCTAATAATAATTAGGGAATTTTAGCTTTATAACTTTTGAAAACACCCTAATTAGTAATATTAAAATGTTTAAGACATTTTTAACCATCTTATAACACTTATACGATATTTTAATAATTTCATAAAATCAAATGTTCTTACTTTAATAATTAATATCGTTAAGGCCGAAAGTATTAGTTTTATAAATCTATATCGTTTACTAAAATGTGGTATTAGTATGAACTAATATTTTCACTACTTTGATATGATGCTATTTTTAGTAAAGTTTCTAAAAATAGAAGTTTCCTAAAATAGAAGTTTCCTAAAATAGAAAGTTTCCTCTTTTAGAATATAAATGTTTACTTCTTTTATCCTCATATTGTTTATGATGAATACATCTTTTGAATATCGATAATGGTTTGTTTTGGAGTTATGGAATAAGGACAAGTGTGGGTTTAGAGTAATATAGTCTGGGATGTACGTTTTGCCATCAACTGTAAGGCTGGTGTGTCTTTATGGGGCGCATTGGTTGTTGAACTGAGCATGGTTTGTGTTCAGGAGAGTGTATATTTACCTTAAACTTAGATATCGCATCGTATAAGTCGCGTCGGGTTGAACTGGATATGGTTTGTATCCAGGAGGGGTGTGCATTACTTAAGCCAGGACCTCGCTGCACGCAGTCCTGTTATGGTTGAGTTGCCTAGTTAGAGACCAAAGTCTAATTTGTTTTGACTAAGTTCTCGAAACTAGTTTTTAGTATTATCCTAGTGAAAGTCTAGATTCTACATTAATCCTATCCATAACGCCATTTTGATTATTTTATTTATTATCGATATAAATTGGCGCAGGTTGGCAAATATCTTTATGTGTCTTCGGAAATCCCTTTTGAATAATTTGTTCGACGCTAAACCTTATTTTAATATGATGTTTTACTGTTTTCCATTTTTACTATTTTTCCTATATTAGTAATTACTGTTTTAAAATCCTGTTATACGGCTGGGAGAACGTTGACGTTGCTCCCCACTGATTGTGGCTGTTATGTTTTAACATGGCAGGTATACGTGTTTATTTTCCGGTGGGTGTGGGCTAGCGAGCAGTCTTGGATCCTGCTGATCTTTTAATAATCATGTTTTAAGGATTGTTTAACCTCTTTATGGATTGTTTTAAATTTTAGCCATTTTTATGTATGGCGCATGTTTGACTTTACCAATTTAATTTATTAAGACATAGTTCTGTGTGTTTTAATCCCGACTCTACAGTGTTTCCGCCACTGTATCGCGCTAGAAATTTTAGGGGATTACACTTTGAAGATAGCCTTTGTAAGGCGTAGGTATAGGTAGTCCCCATATCAGTGAATAGCCGAGTTGGAGTATTCTTTTTGGATGAGGTGTCTAGCAAATTCACCTCGTCAAAGATGCTGCGGGTTGTAGCTGCAGGTGTGGGCTTGCTGATGGATGAACTAGCCCCTTGATATCCCTTGGTAGAGGCCTTAGTAAGGCTCTCTAACCTCAAGTCATCTTTGATCCTTGTCCCCATTTCCGATAAAGTGGCAAAGTTAGGGATGATAGCGTATCGGAGATGGACCCGGTAAGAAGAGAGGAGGTTCTTGACAAAGGCCTCCACTAGTACTTTCTCGTTGGGCTTATCGACCAACTTCACACTTTCGGCCCTCCACCTTTGAAGGTATTTAGTGAAACCTTCTTTGGGCTCTTGGCCATGACTTCCAGAGTACGCATCATAGTCTGGATCTCGGTATTATCAGCGTAATTCCGAGCGAATTCTGTTGCCACATCATCCCAAGTCTTGTATTTCTTGGAGTCGAGCTTGTAGTACCAGGCTTTCGGATGCTTCTCAAGGGAAGAAGCAAACAAGTGCTTGTACATGGTGGATTTCACCCCCTTGACAGCCATGAACTCTTTGAAAGCCCGAATGTGATGAACCGGGTCTTCAGTTCCCTCAAACATCGGTATTCCCGTAAGGTTGAGGTTGGCGGGTAGCTTGTCATTCAGAGGTGAGTAGGAGCGAGCATTTCAATATGGATCGAGTTGTTGGTCGACAAATGGACCTGTTCTTCAAGCTTGCGAACGCCGCTAACCAGTTCAGCTATGGGCCCACTGGGTTCAGATCCAGCATCGGGAGTCCCTTTTTCTACGGCGCTCAAACGGGTGGCAAGGGTTGTTTGGTCGGTCCTGATAGCCGTCAGTTGGGCTTCAAGCTTGGCTAGTGAGGCTGTCAATTGGTCGACGGCTTCTTGCATCTTGGATCTGGTGAAAGGTGGCTTGTTCGTAAGAATACCGCGTAATTAGAAACTGGCCCAAATCCTGGAATAAAAAGTACATCCCGAGCAAAGGAAAGACTGAAAAGGAAATTACTCGAAAGAGACACCTAGACGGGTAATCTGTGAAAGGTGGGCTTCCCTTAGGATCCGGCTATGTGGGCCGGGTCCTGTTCGAAGGAAGGTTCACGTGAGACATTCCCCAGACTTTGGACTTGATTGTGTAAACGGGCCCTCCCTTGTAGGAGTATGTCTTACTTAGGTGGGCCTTGCCTTAGTCAGATAAGGCAGACTGGGATATGGGGGAAACCCGTGATGTAAGATCGACGGAGTTTCGACGCTAGAGACTTTCGACGACTTACGACACGACCCAACACTGCTAAATATGGGAAGTCCTAAGAAGAGGAAAGTTTTGAAAAGGAATTTTGGAGAAAATCCCGAAAAGGCGGAGGACGGCCCGATTTTACGAAAATCGAAAAAAAAAGACAATGCTATCGGGCCGCGATTTCGAAGGTTTGAAAATATTTTTGAATTTGGAAATGGGCAGCATACCGGCTAAAAATAGGCTATTTTGAGTAAAATCATAAGTCCTAAATTCGGTAGCTTCCCGGGTTTTGCAATTGGACACTTTTGAAAAAAAGATGCAATTTTTGAAAATGACATAGAAACCAAGTAGCATATAGTCACGCAAGCATTATAATGACGTCATGTATGCTCTACACTAAGTCTCAGTCGGTCTATATAGGGTATATACCAGTGTATATAGCCTGTTCGTGAATCGGGACGGACTTCCTAAGTCGATTTGAGCTTAGAACATGCCGCAAAACCCATACGAATCGACTATGAACACCTTTGACATATCCATATTGGAGTACATCACGGTATAGTGGGACGTCGGTCACAGTACCGGCCCGGGAAAAGATAGGGTTATGCATGAACCGTTAAACTAAAACGTGTATTGTACTAGTCAAACGATTTCTATTTGAGTCTCACCCTGAGGATGCCGATGGTAAGTCACGCATCAGTTAATCCCCAGCAGAGTCGCCAAATTGTGGACATGACATAGGTCCACCCCGACGCGGCCACACGCGGGTTTGGGGAGGCGAATGAATCTCCATATGAGATGGGTCGAATTGAAATTAAGGTCGAAGTGGAGTCCCCACCAAACTTTGTGGGAGTTTGGGCCCATTCGAACCCACTCTATATCTTAGTGGGCCATGCACAAAGTATGGCCCATTCGGATGTCAGAGTTGATTGGGTTCGTCCCTTTGCATTTTGATACCGATACCGACATTATCGGATACCGTGTATTGAATGACTCTCGTGCGCCAACGGTTTCGGGCATCCGGAAACCGAGGTTCTGAGTAAGGGGTGAGGGTACGTGTTGGGAAGTTCACAAAGAACACCCAACCCCGCCCGCACATTAGCGGCCTCTACTAAGATATCGCTTGATGTTTTAATACACGCGTTAGTAATACGACGAGATGATATGCAAACATTGTTTTGACTAAACATGCGAAAATTAGAATAAGTTGCTATGTCGATTTAATGCATCTAAAATTAACGTCAAAGTTGTATTTAACATGCGAGATTTGTTAGTACAATAAAACAAACAAAATAAAAAATAGGATGAAAAGACATAAACAAACAAGTTACACTACTACAAAAAGTGTCAAAGAGATCGGTTAAAAATGGCATAAGAGACCGGTTAACAACCGGTCTCCATCTCACCGGTGTCTTAAATCTAAGAAACCGGTTCAATAATGTGGTCTCATTGGTGAAGTTAAGAGACTAAATATTTCCTAAAAATGGTCTCTTTGCTCTATACTTAAAAGACCAAAGGTTAGTTATAACCGGTCTCTTTGAATTGTGTAAGAGACCAGTTGTAAAAATAAAATGGTCTCTTTGAGCATGTCTAGGAGACCAACATTAAAAAAAAGTGGTCTCTTTGAGTTGTATTAAAAGACCGGTTTGCAAAGGAACTGGTCTCTTACAATAATTAGTTCCATTCATTTATTATTCAATTCCGAGATAATTAATATCATATATATAAACGTGCGAAGAATATTATACCATCGTATATATTTTTAAAAAAAGAACACGGTAGTAATTAAAAAATTTGTTTTCATATATATGAAATTTAAACTACAAATGTGCATGCTAATGCTAATATAATCGGTGTTTTTAAAAAATAGACAAATGTGCGGGAAAAAAAAAACATCGCTTGCTAAAATGAGTTGGCAACAAAAATGTTCTAATAATGAGTATGGTTAAATCAGGCTTCGTTAATATCCATATTGTCATTGTCTTCGATATCCTCGTCTTCAATTTGGTCAAATAAATATGTCGCCCAAGTATTTCTAACCTCGTCAATATTTTCTTGTTCATATGAGTCCTGATTTCCGGAAAAATGCTACAAAAAAAAAAGTAACACAATTAGCATATACTCCCTTCGTATATATGTTCGTCCACTTTCAATGTAATACTCCACCCATATATTAAAAATAGTTGACAAACATATATATAAGGAGGGAGTAGTATAATAGATATATATTTCATAAACTTATTCCCAAATTTTGAAGATCTCGTAAGCTAAAGTGAAAGTGTACCATTGGTAAATCCTCCACTTATTATTTATAAAGTGACATTATAAGTTTAAATCAAGAGATGTGTACTAATGTACTACTTTATAATTTTATGAAATCATCTTGAAGTAGAGCTACTATTAATTAATAAAAGATCTTTTTGATAAAACACCATCAAACAAATGGCAGCATATTATCCAACTCATGCTAATAATAATAATAATAATAATAATAATAATAATAATAATAATAATAATAATAATAATAATAATAATAATAATAATAATAATAATAATAATAATAATAATAATAATAATAATAATAATAATAATAATAATAATAATAATAATAATAATAATAATAATAATAATAATAATAATAATAATAATAATAATAATAATAATAATAATAATAATAATAATAATAATAATAATAATAATAATAATAATAATAATAATAATAATAATAATAATAATAATAATAATAATAATAATAATAATAATAATAATAATAATAATAATAATAATAATAATAATAATAATAATAATAATAATAATAATAATAATAATAATAATAATAATAATAATAATAATAATAATAATAATAATAATAATAATAATAATAATAATAATAATAATAATAATAATAATAATAATAATAATAATAATAATAATAATAATAATAATAATAATAATAATAATAATAATAATAATAATAATAATAATAATAA